>LR990127.1:22771250-25542500 GCA_905147285.1 Hypena proboscidalis | reverse complement strand
TTAGGTTAGGTAAGGTTTTTTTTTTTTTTAGAAGGAAACTGACGTTTTTTGTACAAAATTTTTCTTGTTTTGTTTATATTTTGGCAACCCTACACCCTAAAAAATCCCTTCACCTAACAAAACAAAAAAAAAAACCTAACCTAACCTAACCTTACTTATCACAAAGAAGGAAACTGACGTTTTTAGTACTAAATTTTTCTCGTTTTGTTTATATTTTGGCAACCCTACACCCTAAAAAACCCTACACCTAAAAAAAAAAAAAAAAAAAAAAAAAACTTACCTAACCTAACCTATTGTTAGGTTAGGTTAGGTAAGGTTTTTTTTTTTTTTAGAAGGAAACTGACGTTTTTTGTACAAAATTTTTCTTGTTTTGTTTATATTTTGGCAACCCTACACCCTAAAAAATCCCTTCACCTAACAAAACAAAAAAAAAAACCTAACCTAACCTAACCTTACTTATCACAAAGAAGGAAACTGACGTTTTTAGTACTAAATTTTTCTCGTTTTGTTTATATTTTGGCAACCCTACACCCTAAAAAACCCTACACCTAAAAAAAAAAAAAAAAAAAAACTTACCTAACCTAACCTATTGTTAGGTTAGGTTAGGTAAGGTTTTTTTTTTTTTAGAAGGAAACTGACGTTTTTTGTACAAAATTTTTCTTGTTTTGTTTATATTTTGGCAACCCTACACCCTAAAAAATCCCTTCACCTAACAAAACAAAAAAAAAAACCTAACCTAACCTAACCTTACTTATCACAAAGAAGGAAACTGACGTTTTTAGTACTAAATTTTTCTTGTTTTGTTTATATTTTGGCAACCCTACACCCTAAAAAACCCTACACCTAAAAAAAAAAAAAAAAAAAAAAAACTTACCTAACCTAACCTATTTTTAGGTTAGGTTAGGTAAGGTTTTTTTTTTTTTTAGAAGGAAACTGACGTTTTTTGTACAAAATTTTTCTTGTTTTGTTTATATTTTGGCAACCCTACACCCTAAAAAATCCCTTCACCTAACAAAACAAAAAAAAAAACCTAACCTAACCTAACCTTACTTATCACAAAGAAGGAAACTGACGTTTTTAGTACTAAATTTTTCTCGTTTTGTTTATATTTTGGCAACCCTACACCCTAAAAAACCCTACACCTAAAAAAAAAAAAAAAAAAAAACTTACCTAACCTAACCTATTGTTAGGTTAGGTTAGGTAAGGTTTTTTTTTTTTTTAGAAGGAAACTGACGTTTTTTGTACAAAATTTTTCTTGTTTTGTTTATATTTTGGCAACCCTACACCCTAAAAAATCCCTTCACCTAACAAAACAAAAAAAAAAACCTAACCTAACCTAACCTTACTTATCACAAAGAAGGAAACTGACGTTTTTAGTACTAAATTTTTCTCGTTTTGTTTATATTTTGGCAACCCTACACCCTAAAAAACCCTACACCTAAAAAAAAAAAAAAAAAAACTTACCTAACCTAACCTATTGTTAGGTTAGGTTAGGTAAGGTTTTTTTTTTTTTAGAAGGAAACTGACGTTTTTTGTACAAAATTTTTCTTGTTTTGTTTATATTTTGGCAACCCTACACCCTAAAAAATCCCTTCACCTAACAAAACAAAAAAAAAAACCTAACCTAACCTAACCTTACTTATCACAAAGAAGGAAACTGACGTTTTTAGTACTAAATTTTTCTCGTTTTGTTTATATTTTGGCAACCCTACACCCTAAAAAACCCTACACCTAAAAAAAAAAAAAAAAAAAAAAAAACTTACCTAACCTAACCTATTGTTAGGTTAGGTTAGGTAAGGTTTTTTTTTTTTTTAGAAGGAAACTGACGTTTTTTGTACAAAATTTTTCTTGTTTTGTTTATATTTTGGCAACCCTACACCCTAAAAAATCCCTTCACCTAACAAAACAAAAAAAAAAACCTAACCTAACCTAACCTTACTTATCACAAAGAAGGAAACTGACGTTTTTAGTACTAAATTTTTCTCGTTTTGTTTATATTTTGGCAACCCTACACCCTAAAAAACCCTACACCTAAAAAAAAAAAAAAAAAAAACTTACCTAACCTAACCTATTGTTAGGTTAGGTTAGGTAAGTTTTTTTTTTTTTTTAGAAGGAAACTGACGTTTTTTGTACAAAATTTTTCTTGTTTTGTTTATATTTTGGCAACCCTACACCCTAAAAAATCCCTTCACCTAACAAAACAAAAAAAAAAACCTAACCTAACCTAACCTTACTTATCACAAAGAAGGAAACTGACGTTTTTAGTACTAAATTTTTCTCGTTTTGTTTATATTTTGGCAACCCTACACCCTAAAAAACCCTACACCTAAAAAAAAAAAAAAAAAACTTACCTAACCTAACCTATTGTTAGGTTAGGTTAGGTAAGGTTTTTTTTTTTTTAGAAGGAAACTGACGTTTTTTGTACAAAATTTTTCTTGTTTTGTTTATATTTTGGCAACCCTACACCCTAAAAAATCCCTTCACCTAACAAAACAAAAAAAAAAACCTAACCTAACCTAACCTTACTTATCACAAAGAAGGAAACTGACGTTTTTAGTACTAAATTTTTCTCGTTTTGTTTATATTTTGGCAACCCTACACCCTAAAAAACCCTACACCTAAAAAAAAAAAAAAAAAAAAAAAAACTTACCTAACCTAACCTATTGTTAGGTTAGGTTAGGTAAGGTTTTTTTTTTTTTTAGAAGGAAACTGACGTTTTTTGTACAAAATTTTTCTTGTTTTGTTTATATTTTGGCAACCCTACACCCTAAAAAATCCCTTCACCTAACAAAACAAAAAAAAAAACCTAACCTAACCTAACCTTACTTATCACAAAGAAGGAAACTGACGTTTTTAGTACTAAATTTTTCTCGTTTTGTTTATATTTTGGCAACCCTACACCCTAAAAAACCCTACACCTAAAAAAAAAAAAAAAAAAAAACTTACCTAACCTAACCTATTGTTAGGTTAGGTTAGGTAAGGTTTTTTTTTTTTTTAGAAGGAAACTGACGTTTTTTGTACAAAATTTTTCTTGTTTTGTTTATATTTTGGCAACCCTACACCCTAAAAAATCCCTTCACCTAACAAAACAAAAAAAAAAACCTAACCTAACCTAACCTTACTTATCACAAAGAAGGAAACTGACGTTTTTAGTACTAAATTTTTCTCGTTTTGTTTATATTTTGGCAACCCTACACCCTAAAAAACCCTACACCTAAAAAAAAAAAAAAAAAAAAAACTTACCTAACCTAACCTATTGTTAGGTTAGGTTAGGTAAGGTTTTTTTTTTTTTTAGAAGGAAACTGACGTTTTTTGTACAAAATTTTTCTTGTTTTGTTTATATTTTGGCAACCCTACACCCTAAAAAATCCCTTCACCTAACAAAACAAAAAAAAAAACCTAACCTAACCTAACCTTACTTATCACAAAGAAGGAAACTGACGTTTTTAGTACTAAATTTTTCTCGTTTTGTTTATATTTTGGCAACCCTACACCCTAAAAAACCCTACACCTAAAAAAAAAAAAAAAAAAAAAAAAACTTACCTAACCTAACCTATTGTTAGGTTAGGTTAGGTAAGGTTTTTTTTTTTTTTAGAAGGAAACTGACGTTTTTTGTACAAAATTTTTCTTGTTTTGTTTATATTTTGGCAACCCTACACCCTAAAAAATCCCTTCACCTAACAAAACAAAAAAAAAAACCTAACCTAACCTAACCTTACTTATCACAAAGAAGGAAACTGACGTTTTTAGTACTAAATTTTTCTCGTTTTGTTTATATTTTGGCAACCCTACACCCTAAAAAACCCTACACCTAAAAAAAAAAAAAAAAAAAAACTTACCTAACCTAACCTATTGTTAGGTTAGGTTAGGTAAGGTTTTTTTTTTTTTAGAAGGAAACTGACGTTTTTTGTACAAAATTTTTCTTGTTTTGTTTATATTTTGGCAACCCTACACCCTAAAAAATCCCTTCACCTAACAAAACAAAAAAAAAAACCTAACCTAACCTAACCTTACTTATCACAAAGAAGGAAACTGACGTTTTTAGTACTAAATTTTTCTCGTTTTGTTTATATTTTGGCAACCCTACACCCTAAAAAACCCTACCCCTAAAAAAAAAAAAAAAAAAAAAAAACTTACCTAACCTAACCTATTGTTAGGTTAGGTTAGGTAAGTTTTTTTTTTTTTTTTAGAAGGAAACTGACGTTTTTTGTACAAAATTTTTCTTGTTTTGTTTATATTTTGGCAACCCTACACCCTAAAAAATCCCTTCACCTAACAAAACAAAAAAAAAAACCTAACCTAACCTAACCTTACTTATCACAAAGAAGGAAACTGACGTTTTTAGTACTAAATTTTTCTCGTTTTGT
Source organism: Hypena proboscidalis (assembly GCA_905147285.1). Lineage (NCBI taxonomy): Eukaryota > Metazoa > Arthropoda > Insecta > Lepidoptera > Erebidae > Hypena > Hypena proboscidalis. The sequence goes on along the minus strand of LR990127.1, from coordinate 25,538,133 downwards.
TTATATTTTGGCAACCCTACACCCTAAAAAACCCTACACCTAAAAAAAAAAAAAAAAAAAACTTACCTAACCTAACCTATTGTTAGGTTAGGTTAGGTAAGGTTTTTTTTTTTTTTAGAAGGAAACTGACGTTTTTTGTACAAAATTTTTCTTGTTTTGTTTATATTTTGGCAACCCTACACCCTAAAAAATCCCTTCACCTAACAAAACAAAAAAAAAAACCTAACCTAACCTAACCTTACTTATCACAAAGAAGGAAACTGACGTTTTTAGTACTAAATTTTTCTCGTTTTGTTTATATTTTGGCAACCCTACACCCTAAAAAACCCTACACCTAAAAAAAAAAAAAAAAAAACTTACCTAACCTAACCTATTGTTAGGTTAGGTTAGGTAAGGTTTTTTTTTTTTTAGAAGGAAACTGACGTTTTTTGTACAAAATTTTTCTTGTTTTGTTTATATTTTGGCAACCCTACACCCTAAAAAATCCCTTCACCTAACAAAACAAAAAAAAAAACCTAACCTAACCTAACCTTACTTATCACAAAGAAGGAAACTGACGTTTTTAGTACTAAATTTTTCTCGTTTTGTTTATATTTTGGCAACCCTACACCCTAAAAAACCCTACACCTAAAAAAAAAAAAAAAAAAAAAAAAACTTACCTAACCTAACCTATTGTTAGGTTAGGTTAGGTAAGGTTTTTTTTTTTTTTAGAAGGAAACTGACGTTTTTTGTACAAAATTTTTCTTGTTTTGTTTATATTTTGGCAACCCTACACCCTAAAAAATCCCTTCACCTAACAAAACAAAAAAAAAAAACCTAACCTAACCTAACCTTACTTATCACAAAGAAGGAAACTGACGTTTTTAGTACTAAATTTTTCTCGTTTTGTTTATATTTTGGCAACCCTACACCCTAAAAAACCCTACACCTAAAAAAAAAAAAAAAAAAAAACTTACCTAACCTAACCTATTGTTAGGTTAGGTTAGGTAAGGTTTTTTTTTTTTTTTAGAAGGAAACTGACGTTTTTTGTACAAAATTTTTCTTGTTTTGTTTATATTTTGGCAACCCTACACCCTAAAAAATCCCTTCACCTAACAAAACAAAAAAAAAAACCTAACCTAACCTAACCTTACTTATCACAAAGAAGGAAACTGACGTTTTTAGTACTAAATTTTTCTCGTTTTGTTTATATTTTGGCAACCCTACACCCTAAAAAACCCTACACCTAAAAAAAAAAAAAAAAAAAAAACTTACCTAACCTAACCTATTGTTAGGTTAGGTTAGGTAAGGTTTTTTTTTTTTTTAGAAGGAAACTGACGTTTTTTGTACAAAATTTTTCTTGTTTTGTTTATATTTTGGCAACCCTACACCCTAAAAAATCCCTTCACCTAAAAAAAAAAAAAAAAAAACCTAACCTAACCTAACCTTACTTATCACAAAGAAGGAAACTGACGTTTTTAGTACTAAATTTTTCTCGTTTTGTTTATATTTTGGCAACCCTACACCCTAAAAAACCCTACACCTAAAAAAAAAAAAAAAAAAAAAAAAACTTACCTAACCTAACCTATTGTTAGGTTAGGTTAGGTAAGGTTTTTTTTTTTTTTTAGAAGGAAACTGACGTTTTTTGTACAAAATTTTTCTTGTTTTGTTTATATTTTGGCAACCCTACACCCTAAAAAATCCCTTCACCTAACAAAACAAAAAAAAAAACCTAACCTAACCTAACCTTACTTATCACAAAGAAGGAAACTGACGTTTTTAGTACTAAATTTTTCTCGTTTTGTTTATATTTTGGCAACCCTACACCCTAAAAAACCCTACACCTAAAAAAAAAAAAAAAAAAAAACTTACCTAACCTAACCTATTGTTAGGTTAGGTTAGGTAAGGTTTTTTTTTTTTTTAGAAGGAAACTGACGTTTTTTGTACAAAATTTTTCTTGTTTTGTTTATATTTTGGCAACCCTACACCCTAAAAAATCCCTTCACCTAACAAAACAAAAAAAAAAACCTAACCTAACCTAACCTTACTTATCACAAAGAAGGAAACTGACGTTTTTAGTACTAAATTTTTCTCGTTTTGTTTATATTTTGGCAACCCTACACCCTAAAAAACCCTACACCTAAAAAAAAAAAAAAAAAAAAAAAACTTACCTAACCTAACCTATTGTTAGGTTAGGTTAGGTAAGGTTTTTTTTTTTTTTAGAAGGAAACTGACGTTTTTTGTACAAAATTTTTCTTGTTTTGTTTATATTTTGGCAACCCTACACCCTAAAAAATCCCTTCACCTAACAAAACAAAAAAAAAAACCTAACCTAACCTAACCTTACTTATCACAAAGAAGGAAACTGACGTTTTTAGTACTAAATTTTTCTCGTTTTGTTTATATTTTGGCAACCCTACACCCTAAAAAACCCTACACCTAAAAAAAAAAAAAAAAAAAACTTACCTAACCTAACCTATTGTTAGGTTAGGTTAGGTAAGGTTTTTTTTTTTTTAGAAGGAAACTGACGTTTTTTGTACAAAATTTTTCTTGTTTTGTTTATATTTTGGCAACCCTACACCCTAAAAAATCCCTTCACCTAACAAAACAAAAAAAAAAACCTAACCTAACCTAACCTTACTTATCACAAAGAAGGAAACTGACGTTTTTAGTACTAAATTTTTCTCGTTTTGTTTATATTTTGGCAACCCTACACCCTAAAAAACCCTACACCTAAAAAAAAAAAAAAAAAAACTTACCTAACCTAACCTATTGTTAGGTTAGGTTAGGTAAGGTTTTTTTTTTTTTAGAAGGAAACTGACGTTTTTTGTACAAAATTTTTCTTGTTTTGTTTATATTTTGGCAACCCTACACCCTAAAAAATCCCTTCACCTAACAAAACAAAAAAAAAAACCTAACCTAACCTAACCTTACTTATCACAAAGAAGGAAACTGACGTTTTTAGTACTAAATTTTTCTCGTTTTGTTTATATTTTGGCAACCCTACACCCTAAAAAACCCTACACCTAAAAAAAAAAAAAAAAAAAAAAAACTTACCTAACCTAACCTATTGTTAGGTTAGGTTAGGTAAGGTTTTTTTTTTTTTTTAGAAGGAAACTGACGTTTTTTGTACAAAATTTTTCTTGTTTTGTTTATATTTTGGCAACCCTACACCCTAAAAAATCCCTTCACCTAACAAAACAAAAAAAAAAACCTAACCTAACCTAACCTTACTTATCACAAAGAAGGAAACTGACGTTTTTAGTACTAAATTTTTCTCGTTTTGTTTATATTTTGGCAACCCTACACCCTAAAAAACCCTACACCTAAAAAAAAAAAAAAAAAAAACTTACCTAACCTAACCTATTGTTAGGTTAGGTTAGGTAATGTTTTTTTTTTTTTTAGAAGGAAACTGACGTTTTTTGTACAAAATTTTTCTTGTTTTGTTTATATTTTGGCAACCCTACACCCTAAAAAATCCCTTCACCTAACAAAACAAAAAAAAAAACCTAACCTAACCTAACCTTACTTATCACAAAGAAGGAAACTGACGTTTTTAGTACTAAATTTTTCTCGTTTTGTTTATATTTTGGCAACCCTACACCCTAAAAAACCCTACACCTAAAAAAAAAAAAAAAAAAACTTACCTAACCTAACCTATTGTTAGGTTAGGTTAGGTAAGGTTTTTTTTTTTTTAGAAGGAAACTGACGTTTTTTGTACAAAATTTTTCTTGTTTTGTTTATATTTTGGCAACCCTACACCCTAAAAAATCCCTTCACCTAACAAAAAAAAAAAAAAAACCTAACCTAACCTAACCTTACCCATCACAAAGAAGGAAACTGACGGTTTTAGTACAAAATTTTTCTTGTTTTGTTTTGGCAACCCTACACCCTAAAAAACCCTACACCTAAAAAAAAAAAAAAAAAAAAAAAAACTTACCTAACCTAACCTATTGTTAGGTTAGGTTAGGTAAGGTTTTTTTTTTTTTTAGAAGGAAACTGACGTTTTTTGTACAAAATTTTTCTTGTTTTGTTTATATTTTGGCAACCCTACACCCTAAAAAATCCCTTCACCTAACAAAACAAAAAAAAAAACCTAACCTAACCTAACCTTACTTATCACAAAGAAGGAAACTGACGTTTTTAGTACTAAATTTTTCTCGTTTTGTTTATATTTTGGCAACCCTACACCCTAAAAAACCCTACACCTAAAAAAAAAAAAAAAAAAAAACTTACCTAACCTAACCTATTGTTAGGTTAGGTTAGGTAAGGTTTTTTTTTTTTTTAGAAGGAAACTGACGTTTTTTGTACAAAATTTTTCTTGTTTTGTTTATATTTTGGCAACCCTACACCCTAAAAAATCCCTTCACCTAACAAAACAAAAAAAAAAACCTAACCTAACCTAACCTTACTTATCACAAAGAAGGAAACTGACGTTTTTAGTACTAAATTTTTCTCGTTTTGTTTATATTTTGGCAACCCTACACCCTAAAAAACCCTACACCTAAAAAAAAAAAAAAAAAAAAACTTACCTAACCTAACCTATTGTTAGGTTAGGTTAGGTAAGGTTTTTTTTTTTTTTAGAAGGAAACTGACGTTTTTTGTACAAAATTTTTCTTGTTTTGTTTATATTTTGGCAACCCTACACCCTAAAAAATCCCTTCACCTAACAAAACAAAAAAAAAAACCTAACCTAACCTAACCTTACTTATCACAAAGAAGGAAACTGACGTTTTTAGTACTAAATTTTTCTCGTTTTGTTTATATTTTGGCAACCCTACACCCTAAAAAACCCTACACCTAAAAAAAAAAAAAAAAAAAAAAAAAACTTACCTAACCTAACCTATTGTTAGGTTAGGTTAGGTTAGGTTTTTTTTTTTTTTTAGAAGGAAACTGACGTTTTTTGTACAAAATTTTTCTTGTTTTGTTTATATTTTGGCAACCCTACACCCTAAAAAATCCCTTCACCTAACAAAACAAAAAAAAAAACCTAACCTAACCTAACCTTACTTATCACAAAGAAGGAAACTGACGTTTTTAGTACTAAATTTTTCTCGTTTTGTTTATATTTTGGCAACCCTACACCCTAAAAAACCCTACACCTAAAAAAAAAAAAAAAAAAAAACTTACCTAACCTAACCTATTGTTAGGTTAGGTTAGGTAAGGTTTTTTTTTTTTTAGAAGGAAACTGACGTTTTTTGTACAAAATTTTTCTTGTTTTGTTTATATTTTGGCAACCCTACACCCTAAAAAATCCCTTCACCTAACAAAACAAAAAAAAAAACCTAACCTAACCTAACCTTACTTATCACAAAGAAGGAAACTGACGTTTTTAGTACTAAATTTTTCTCGTTTTGTTTATATTTTGGCAACCCTACACCCTAAAAAACCCTACACCTAAAAAAAAAAAAAAAAAAAAAAAACTTACCTAACCTAACCTATTGTTAGGTTAGGTTAGGTAAGGTTTTTTTTTTTTTTAGAAGGAAACTGACGTTTTTTGTACAAAATTTTTCTTGTTTTGTTTATATTTTGGCAACCCTACACCCTAAAAAATCCCTTCACCTAACAAAACAAAAAAAAAAACCTAACCTAACCTAACCTTACTTATCACAAAGAAGGAAACTGACGTTTTTAGTACTAAATTTTTCTCGTTTTGTTTATATTTTGGCAACCCTACACCCTAAAAAACCCTACACCTAAAAAAAAAAAAAAAAAAAAACTTACCTAACCTAACCTATTGTTAGGTTAGGTTAGGTAAGGTTTTTTTTTTTTTAGAAGGAAACTGACGTTTTTTGTACAAAATTTTTCTTGTTTTGTTTATATTTTGGCAACCCTACACCCTAAAAAATCCCTTCACCTAACAAAACAAAAAAAAAAACCTAACCTAACCTAACCTTACTTATCACAAAGAAGGAAACTGACGTTTTTAGTACTAAATTTTTCTCGTTTTGTTTATATTTTGGCAACCCTACACCCTAAAAAACCCTACACCTAAAAAAAAAAAAAAAAAACTTACCTAACCTAACCTATTGTTAGGTTAGGTTAGGTAAGGTTTTTTTTTTTTTTAGAAGGAAACTGACGTTTTTTGTACAAAATTTTTCTTGTTTTGTTTATATTTTGGCAACCCTACACCCTAAAAAATCCCTTCACCTAACAAAACAAAAAAAAAAACCTAACCTAACCTAACCTTACTTATCACAAAGAAGGAAACTGACGTTTTTAGTACTAAATTTTTCTCGTTTTGTTTATATTTTGGCAACCCTACACCCTAAAAAACCCTACACCTAAAAAAAAAAAAAAAAAAAAAAAAACTTACCTAACCTAACCTATTGTTAGGTTAGGTTAGGTAAGGTTTTTTTTTTTTTTAGAAGGAAACTGACGTTTTTTGTACAAAATTTTTCTTGTTTTGTTTATATTTTGGCAACCCTACACCCTAAAAAATCCCTTCACCTAACAAAACAAAAAAAAAAACCTAACCTAACCTAACCTTACTTATCACAAAGAAGGAAACTGACGTTTTTAGTACTAAATTTTTCTCGTTTTGTTTATATTTTGGCAACCCTACACCCTAAAAAACCCTACACCTAAAAAAAAAAAAAAAAAAAAACTTACCTAACCTAACCTATTGTTAGGTTAGGTTAGGTAAGGTTTTTTTTTTTTTAGAAGGAAACTGACGTTTTTTGTACAAAATTTTTCTTGTTTTGTTTATATTTTGGCAACCCTACACCCTAAAAAATCCCTTCACCTAACAAAACAAAAAAAAAAACCTAACCTAACCTAACCTTACTTATCACAAAGAAGGAAACTGACGTTTTTAGTACTAAATTTTTCTCGTTTTGTTTATATTTTGGCAACCCTACACCCTAAAAAACCCTACACCTAAAAAAAAAAAAAAAAAAACTTACCTAACCTAACCTATTGTTAGGTTAGGTTAGGTAAGGTTTTTTTTTTTTTAGAAGGAAACTGACGTTTTTTGTACAAAATTTTTCTTGTTTTGTTTATATTTTGGCAACCCTACACCCTAAAAAATCCCTTCACCTAACAAAACAAAAAAAAAAACCTAACCTAACCTAACCTTACTTATCACAAAGAAGGAAACTGACGTTTTTAGTACTAAATTTTTCTCGTTTTGTTTATATTTTGGCAACCCTACACCCTAAAAAACCCTACACCTAAAAAAAAAAAAAAAAAAAAAAAAACTTACCTAACCTAACCTATTGTTAGGTTAGGTTAGGTAAGGTTTTTTTTTTTTTTAGAAGGAAACTGACGTTTTTTGTACAAAATTTTTCTTGTTTTGTTTATATTTTGGCAACCCTACACCCTAAAAAATCCCTTCACCTAACAAAACAAAAAAAAAAACCTAACCTAACCTAACCTTACTTATCACAAAGAAGGAAACTGACGTTTTTAGTACTAAATTTTTCTCGTTTTGTTTATATTTTGGCAACCCTACACCCTAAAAAACCCTACACCTAAAAAAAAAAAAAAAAAAACTTACCTAACCTAACCTATTGTTAGGTTAGGTTAGGAAAGGTTTTTTTTTTTTTTAGAAGGAAACTGACGTTTTTTGTACAAAATTTTTCTTGTTTTGTTTATATTTTGGCAACCCTACACCCTAAAAAATCCCTTCACCTAACAAAACAAAAAAAAAAACCTAACCTAACCTAACCTTACTTATCACAAAGAAGGAAACTGACGTTTTTAGTACTAAATTTTTCTCGTTTTGTTTATATTTTGGCAACCCTACACCCTAAAAAACCCTACACCTAAAAAAAAAAAAAAAAAAAAAACTTACCTAACCTAACCTATTGTTAGGTTAGGTTAGGTAAGGTTTTTTTTTTTTTTAGAAGGAAACTGACGTTTTTTGTACAAAATTTTTCTTGTTTTGTTTATATTTTGGCAACCCTACACCCTAAAAAATCCCTTCACCTAACAAAACAAAAAAAAAAAACCTAACCTAACCTAACCTTACTTATCACAAAGAAGGAAACTGACGTTTTTAGTACTAAATTTTTCTCGTTTTGTTTATATTTTGGCAACCCTACACCCTAAAAAACCCTACACCTAAAAAAAAAAAAAAAAAAAAAAAAAACTTACCTAACCTAACCTATTGTTAGGTTAGGTTAGGTAAGGTTTTTTTTTTTTTTAGAAGGAAACTGACGTTTTTTGTACAAAATTTTTCTTGTTTTGTTTATATTTTGGCAACCCTACACCCTAAAAAATCCCTTCCCCTAAAAAAACAAAAAAAAAAACCTAACCTAACCTAACCTTACTTATCACAAAGAAGGAAACTGACGTTTTTAGTACTAAATTTTTCTCGTTTTGTTTATATTTTGGCAACCCTACACCCTAAAAAACCCTACACCTAAAAAAAAAAAAAAAAAAAACTTACCTAACCTAACCTATTGTTAGGTTAGGTTAGGTAAGGTTTTTTTTTTTTTAGAAGGAAACTGACGTTTTTTGTACAAAATTTTTCTTGTTTTGTTTATATTTTGGCAACCCTACACCCTAAAAAATCCCTTCACCTAACAAAACAAAAAAAAAAACCTAACCTAACCTAACCTTACTTATCACAAAGAAGGAAACTGACGTTTTTAGTACTAAATTTTTCTCGTTTTTTTTATATTTTGGCAACCCTACACCCTAAAAAACCCTACACCTAAAAAAAAAAAAAAAAAAAAAAACTTACCTAACCTAACCTATTGTTAGGTTAGGTTAGGTAAGGTTTTTTTTTTTTTTTAGAAGGAAACTGACGTTTTTTGTACAAAATTTTTCTTGTTTTGTTTATATTTTGGCAACCCTACACCCTAAAAAATCCCTTCACCTAACAAAACAAAAAAAAAAACCTAACCTAACCTAACCTTACTTATCACAAAGAAGGAAACTGACGTTTTTAGTACTAAATTTTTCTCGTTTTGTTTATATTTGGGCAACCCTACACCCTAAAAAACCCTACACCTAAAAAAAAAAAAAAAAAAAACTTACCTAACCTAACCTATTGTTAGGTTAGGTTAGGTAAGTTTTTTTTTTTTTTAGAAGGAAACTGACGTTTTTTGTACAAAATTTTTCTTGTTTTGTTTATATTTTGGCAACCCTACACCCTAAAAAATCCCTTCACCTAACAAAACAAAAAAAAAAACCTAACCTAACCTAACCTTACCCATCACAAAGAAGGAAACTGACGTTTTTAGTACTAAATTTTTCTTGTTTTGTTTTGGCAACCCTACACCCTAAAAAACCCTACACCTAAAAAAAAAAAAAAAAAACTTACCTAACCTAACCTAACAATAGGTTAGGTTAGGTAAGGTTTTTTTTTTTTTAGAAGGAAACTGACGTTTTTTGTACAAAATTTTTCTTGTTTTGTTTATATTTTGGCAACCCTACACCCTATTTTCTAAATTTTTGTTTTCCTGGAGAGGGCGCGTCGAGCTCTTTCTCCCGACACCCCATTTGTTAAAATCCGTTAGATAAAACGTCAAAAGTTCGCCCGCCCACCCACCCTTTATTGGCTTGGGTATATCACCTCGGTAGGGTCCGCTGGGAGGAATTGGTTAAAAATTTTTTGGGTTGATTTCGATTTTAAATTTCATAGACTGCCGGCTGTATCTACTTATTGTGTTTGTCCTGTCTGGAAGACAGAGGTCTTTTGACTGAAGTCTGGACACCCGAGCCCTTTTAATCGTGTTATTAGAATATGTTTTTGACTTAAGAATTTACTGTTTTTGTATACAGCCCTTTTGGCAAGTAGTTTTAAGTTTTATTGACATTTTATCCTGACAATTATACTGACTATACAATTTTAATTTCACTTTATTTTTACCCGACTGCGTCAGAAGGAGGGTTATGTTTTTCGAGCGTATGTATGTATTTATGTATGTATGTATGTATGTCTATTTCTTTGTACCGCCCTACAGCCCAAACGGCTAGACGGATTTTGACATATGAGGTGTCGTTGAATTCGTCGAAACAGTGATAGTGACATAGGCTATATAAATTTTCAAAATGGCGCCGGCAAATAAAAAAAAAGGGGGGGGGAGGTATGGATTTTCTTTTCATCATAGTAATATGGGTATCGAATAAAAGGCCATGAAAAGACTATTTCAAAAATATATACTTCTTATCACATTTATATTACTGATTAAACACAATTTACCAATTTATATATCGGCACGCTCGCGCGCCCGAAGTGGGTGGAAGTTAGTTTGTATGTTCGCTCACGCTAATCTTGAAAACTGCCGGTCAAATTTAAATAATTGTTTTTGCATTTGATAGCTTAACTCACGATTAAGGCTCATTGATCTCAAAAAGATTTGATTTCTACAAATTTATAGATATAAAAAAACATGTCGGTTAAAAGAACTAAAAAGAGTGAAATAAAAAATAATTATTAAAAAAACAAAAAACCCGACTGCTTAAAAAAAAGAACTGAAAAGATAAAAACAAGTATAGCATTATCTACATTAAATTCATTAACAATAAATGAAATATGTCAAACTAAATTCTTAAAGGTTTTCCAGGCCTGCCTAGCGTATCGTTACATTCCTTTAAAATGGCGGGAAATTAAAATCATATTCATCCCCAAACCAGGCAGAGGCGACTACACGCAGCCAAAGTCCTTTAGACCAATTAGTCTCACATCGTGCCTACTAAAGGTGATGGAAAGACTATGCGATAGAAAGATCAGAGGCCAACTGATAGTCTACAAGCCCCTGCATCTCAACCAACATGCCTATAGTGAGGGAAAATCTACTGAATCAGCACTCCATTGCGTGGTAACTCGTATTGGCAATTCTTTAAAGTCAAAACAGCCAACCCTGGGTGCCTTCATTGACATTGAGGGAGCTTTTGACAAGACGAACTTCACCAGTATTAACCGAGCCCTAACCGCACACGGAGTGGCACCAACGCTCGTGCAATGGATACACAACATGCTAAAACAACGCGCTATTCAGTTCACTGTAAATACTACCACTCGAGGCATCGTATTTTTTAAATACATATTGTGGTAAAATATATGGTAAATGTAGCATTAAAATTCTATGAGATTTGGACAAGCATCCTATTGTCTAACTGCAAAACCATACAATGTGTGCAATAGTAAACACTCCTATGTGACGATAGGTTAGTTGACCCATTCAATCAATTTTCATTTTTTAAAAATGTCACATTGCTCGACTAGCCTAAGTGGCAGATTGAATACTTTACCTTCGTATAAATTTATTTGTACGTGTAAAATTCACAATGCTCGACTAGCCTAAGTGGCAGATTGAATACTTTACCTTGGTACAATTTTATTTTAATGTTAAAATTCACAATGATCAACTAGCCTAAGTGGCAGATTGAATACTTTACCTTGGTGCAAATTTAGTATTACCTTAAAATTCATAGTGATCAACTAGCCTAAGTGGCAGATTGAATACTTTACCTTTGATTCGATTTTTTTTTATGCTAACCTTCACAGTGGTCAACTAAACTAACTGGCAGATTGCATACTTTACTTTTTTTCTTTAAACAGTTGGAAATTTTCCTCGCTATAGTCTAGTAACTTAACTTCAGCCTTTATTACTTTTTATGGTAAAATAAATATTAATACTAAACATTAGGTTATTCTAATAATATTATGCTTGTTGTTATATTTTACATTATTACAAAGTATTTTACTCAAATTCATATGGTTATTAAATTATAATAGACCATCAACTGAAAATACTAACTTGTTTGACGATTTTATTCGATTATGTTAATAAACAAGAACATCTCTACGTATAATTTGCTGTATGGTAACTGTCACTGTCACATGCTGGCTGAGTTCGCGCCATTTGCTCAGCGACGTTGAGGAGTTTCACACGTCAAATTAATTTGCTTAAAGTTTAAAGTAAATTGAAATAAGATGAAACGACGATACTCACGTGTCCATCAAATTCTAAAAAATGCCGGTGTTATTGATAGTTCAAATGAAAGTGACGATTCAGGTAAGTTTGCAAAATTATGACCTGTAATAATAAGCTATTCTAATTTTGTTTATAAAGTTTCGAAAACCATCCTAAACGTTATGTTATTTCTTCATTATAAGAAATTATGCTATAATATAATATTTCAACAATAATAATACTGTTAAATGACGATGGTAAGTTATTATACTGGACTGAATTTGATTTTGACGGTTAAAATTGGTTGCACGGCATGTGTTATGATGGATTAACTAAATATGGCATTGATATTGGCGATGGATATTGGTGGTGTTGGTTTTATTCGAACATTATCATGCAACAATTTTACGACGTATTTATATACGTTGTAAAAATGTTGCATAATCGTTGCATCATCGTTATTGAACGACTTGATTTTGTTTGTCCTTTAAATGCTGCAATCCTGAATTTGATGTTCGTAACTAAAACTCGTATTGCATACATTTGTGTTTTTGCTTACTTGCATTGCATTCGTTCTTTTGCTTATTTGCATTACAGATATAATAGAAAATACACCAGATGTAAGCCCGGCAAACTGTTCTAAACAAGCATCAAGTAAGTAATGCGTCTGCGTCCCATAAAAACAAAAACAAAAAACGATGTTACATGATCAATGTATGTTTTTCACTAATATGTATTTCCTTTTTGTACTTATATTTTATTTTCTTGTTATTCTCTGTTTGTGTGTTCGTGCCGTCAACCGTGGTGGTTGCTGAAAACCAGCGCTGTGGAGCCCTTGCAGCAATGTAAGAATCCACAGCATCCAAGCTGAGCACCCACCACTGTTTTCCTTAATTTTATTTCATTTCTGTGTTTATGTTTTTATTTACTCTTTGGCGTTAAGGAAAATTAAATTCTTTTCTTTCTTTTCTTCTTTTTAATGTTTTATATTATTTACTTAAGTAAATTTATTTAAAATAATATAATCAAACATACCATTTTTCTTCTTTTAACAGCTCAGTCGAAGTGTGATAGTAAGGAAATCGAAAATTATCGATTTTTGACGAATAAATATGCAAATGATTGTAATGCAATTTGTACAACAATGACATGTGAACAGGTATGTGAGGTTGGTGAAAGGAGTATCGAAACACCCGCATTTTCACCTTTGACACCTAAACTAATACACCATACAGAAGAAACACCCAATGTTATTGAACCCTATTTACAACTTGTTGATAAAAAAGATTGTGAAGTAGGTGAAACAACTGTTAAGGCCACAGATGATTCACAGTTAACTCTTAAGCAATCGTCTCAGTTCGTAATAGCCGAAAGAAGTATTGAAGGATCAGATTTTTCATCTCAGCCACCTGAAATAAGAACTGACAACGAAAATTTGTCTCCACTATCGTCCCCTGTACCTGATATGTCTCCTGCAACTACTGAAATATTTAACATTCTGATTGGAACAGAGCAAGATGGTGACGATTCCGTAGATGATCCCAATTATGAAATGGATTCTGACAACAGTACTACCGATGATGATTTAGATGCGCGTGAAAAAAGCCATATTAGTAAATTTAATCAACCTGTTATTAAAACTAAACACTGTAAATCTCCATCGATATTAACTGAAATTACCGGCAACTTGACTGCGGAAAATGAAGATATTTCGGTTTCTGTGCCATCATTTAATTCAGAAGAACCAAACATTAATTTAAAAAAAAGAAAATCTAGAGATCCTAGCACATGGAAAATTAATATCGAAAAAAGAAAGCGATTGAGCGGTGAACAGTATATGACTAAAAAAGGTAAAGTGATGCAAGCCAGACCCCTTAAACCAGCTAACTGTTCAATTTTGCCTAAACATAAATGCATATCTTTAGTTCCCAAAGATGAGAGACTTAAAATCTACACTGAATTTCGGAACTTATCAAACCTTCAAGAACAAAGACATTTTATTGTAAATCATGTGACAAAGAGAACAAAAAAACGAGAAACAACCCAAACACGTTCAAGGTGAGAATTTACACTCATTTACTCACTAACCGTTGCCAATGAAAATAAAATTGTATGCCGAGAGTACTTCTTAGATACATTAAATATTACGGGTGCATTTGTAAAAGGTGCTCTTAAAAAAATGAATCCTCAAGGTCTTTTACTTCCAGAAAATAGAGGCAAAAAGGCTCCCCCTAACAAATTAATGCCATCTGAAGAACAATTTATTCACGACCAGATTCAATCTTTCCCAGCCGTCGAATCTCATTATTGTCGTCGTGATAGTGCTGTAAGATATTCAGACCCATCTCTCAATATAACAATAATGCATAGATAATACCAAAAGCTGTGTGCTGCTAAATCAATCAGAGCGGTATCTTTTGAGAAATATCGCTCAATCTTTAAAAATTATAAATTAAGTTTTCACAAACCGAAAAAAGACCTATGCAAACAATGTTTAGCGTTTAAAGAAATGAATGACGATGAAAAGAGCAAACATAAAGATACTCATACATTACATTTAGCTCGGAAAATTGAGGCAAGACAATGTAGAGATGAAGATAAAGATATGGCTCAAAGTGGTGACAAAATTTTATCATTTAATTTTGATTTGGAAGCCGTTTTAAATACTCCCAAAGGAGCAGCTGGGCCTTTTTTTTATGTTCGTAAGTTAGCAGTATATAATTTGACTGTTTACAACTTGGGCAATCAAGATGTACAATGTTATATGTGGGATGAGACGGAAGGGAAGCGTGGTAGTATTGAAATATCGACCTGCATCCATACGTACATTATGGCACATCCTAATATTAAGCACGTTAGAATGATGTCCGATGGCTGTGGAGGTCAGCAAAAAAATTACCATTTTAGCTCGATGTGTTTATTAACTGTCCAAGAACATGCTAGTTTGCAGATAATCGATCACAAGTTTTTCGAAAGCGGCCATACGCATATGGAATGTGACTCTATTCACTCTAAAATTGAAAAATAATCAAAAAATATACCTGTGTATACGTCTGATGGTTGGACTCGGATAGTTCGGTTGGCTAGAACAAGCCCACGACCTTATTCCGTAACTTCATTACAGCACGATGATTTAAAGGTTCTGGAATGACTAACCAATTCCATAATTCCTCTAACACACAACGAAAATGTGGAATAAGCGATGCCGTTTGGTTACAATACCGAAAAGATGAGCCTTATACGATTTTTATGAAAACAAGTTTCGACGAAGATGAATCTTTTATAGAAATGAATTTGAAAAAGCGGAGAGGTAAAGTTATTCCCTATCCCGTAACAGCGTATTCGGAGAGATTTAAGATCTCTTCAAAAAAGAAACAAGATCTTATGAAGTTATGCAAGGATTTACAAATACCGAAAATGTACCATAGTTTTTATGCTGATCTTCCTTATTCCAAAACTACCAGAGACGCTCTCCCAGAGCCTGATGCTGCAGAGGACAGTGAATAATTTTTCTCAATTCATACTATATAATTTCATACTAAAATTAAATTTTAAATATTTTTATCACAGTGTTTATGTTTTATTTTCTGTGTCATACTATAAACACTTACTTTCCTGAAGTAACGTAATTATCTACAAATTCCTGCAAATAGCTCGAATAGTAATACTATTATTGAGCAGTTTGGCCACATACCATCATCTAGCTCATTTTATAAAGAAAATAATGTCCATAAAAAACTAAACAAATTACCACATAGACTACTTTATCACATAAAAATAGGTTACTCAAATCTACAGTGACTACGGTAAAGTCACCAATCTGCTTTATTTACATAAATAATAATATATAAATATTTAGTATAGCACATACACAAAGATATTATTTTTTAAATAATGAATCTAAAACTTCAGAAAGATACGTTAAGATTCTGATTTACAGGACCAGTTTCAATCTTCTTTTTGCTCTCCTGAAAAAAATAGTTTTTGCAGATTGGCTACTTGACCACTGGACCGACGACATGTACTACCGACACAATTTTTTTCAGATTTAGGAATCCAGTAGTTTAGCTTTTAGAGGGGGGGGGGGGACGCTCTACTCGAACAAAAATTAGCTCTTTAAAGTTAATTATCTTGCAAACGGATCTCTAAATCAAAAAACTGTCTTAGCAACCCCTAAACGTTTTTAAAAGTCCTATCTAACAATACCCCACACTATGGGGTAGGTGACAAAAAAAAAAACATCCCTACTTTAGGAGCTACCCGAAAAAAAAATATTTTTCCAAATTTTATTCTTTGACTTTCTTTGTATTGTAGTTAACATACATGTTTATGCAAAATTTCAGTTTTCTA
Organism: Hypena proboscidalis; assembly: GCA_905147285.1. Classification (NCBI taxonomy): domain Eukaryota; kingdom Metazoa; phylum Arthropoda; class Insecta; order Lepidoptera; family Erebidae; genus Hypena; species Hypena proboscidalis. Next base: position 25,521,934 of record LR990127.1, on the reverse strand, counting down.
GCACCAACGGTTTCGTCGCTATGCCTCGGACAGACGGACGGACAGACGGACATGGCGAAACTATATGGGTTCCTTGTAGGTACTACGGAACCCTAAAAAGGCGCGCATATATCGACGTCCGTGAAAAAAAAAAAAAAAACTGCCTTACCTAAGATCAGACCCAGTGCACGCCACTGCCATCGATATATGGGCGCCCAATTGAAGCTAAAAACACAATTAACGCATATAGACATGATGGCTGCTAAAGATTTTCATTTCTAAGTTTCAAGTTTAATATTTTCTGCAAAAAAATTCGAACATTGATCTTGAACAGTGCCTTAAGCAGACAATAGAATTACTAATAACCTCGTTAGTCTTGTTTGCAAACAGAGTGTGTTATTAAGTCTCGTTGACAACTTAAACACTGCGAACACTGTATGACATGTCCATCATCGTTAGAGAATTGCATATGGCACTGTGTCATTATTAAGAGCTTTGAAGCCGTCACCGTCACGGAATAATTGCAGTGGTACAATACGATGAATAGTTGATAACGTTTGCGATGAGAATTTAATCCACTGCCAGTTGGGAAGCTTTCATTGATATTGTTCATTTAGTTAATGTTACAAAGATTTGCTGGTCCATACAATGTCAGTTCAAGTACAGCAATTATTGTGTAGATGAATGTACGAGAAATACAAATTAATTTCCTTACGAACTGAATGTGCAGGTCCTTGTGCGCGCACAGCGTGTCACCGCACCTGCACATGCTGCGGAGCGTGGGGTACTGTCGGCTGAGCGCCAACGCTGCGCCGCGACGCAAGGCAGTGCACCGCGTCTATCACTCCTTCACGCTTTTCGTGACATGCACTTACGTGCTGCAACAGTCCATATATGCCTTTCAGGTAAAACAGGCAATGCGCTACATATTTAGTTATATGTTATTGTTAAGTCTTTATCACTTTCACTGCAACAGTCCTATCAAAAATATTACCATTTGCACAAAAATGCAAGTCTCGTCTCGTTTAATTCACTTGGCAAACGCATTAATTAAAGCAGAATGGCAAACGGAGCTTTCCCGACAACATTTTGTTGGATCTTTTTTAGCGTCTAGTAACAAAAATATTTACAAAAGTATTAAAATTAAAATTCTGAACGATTTTAAATCAAACATTAATATTAAGCAATCTCAAATTAAATCTATACTAATATTATAAAGAGGTAAAGTTTGTGTGTTTGTTAAATTGTCAGGGGTAATCTCGGAATCTACTGCACCGATTTTAAAAATTCTTTCACTAATAGAAAGCCACATTATCGCTGAGTGTCATAGGCTATATAAAAAACCGAAAAATTAAAAGGTTTTTACGTGGTAGTCCGTTTTGTAAAGAGAATCGGAGAAAAACTCATCGTTATACGTGAAGGCCACAGCAGCGCGGCTGCGGCGCGCGATGGTTTCGGCTTATTTCGGTTCGCGTTCGTGCTCACTTCGGAAGAAGGAGGCGTGACCTTCCTTTTACATCTGAGAAGAGGTAGGTAGGTACCCGCGCGGCTCATTCGCGCGGTCGGCTCTTTACGCAGCGGACGTCCCCAAAATTGAATTTTTCGTAACACACTTTCGACATTCATTAATTTTATTTTCGGTACATTAAAAAAAAATCTTTTATGTTTATATAGTTTTCATTTAATTTAGGTTATAGATAGGCATTAAGTTTGTTTCATGTACCTAGATATTAAATTAGGTTATAGGTATTAAGTTAGTTTCATGTAGATATTAATTTAGGTTATTGGTAGGTATTAAGTTTGTTTTGTGTAGATATTAATTTAGGTTATAGGTAGGTATAAAGTTAGTTTCATGTAGATATTAATTAAGGTTATAGGTAGGTATTAAGTTTGTTTCGTGTAGATATTAATTTATTTCTTAGGAACGCTGCCTTAACTATGAAAGATATATATTTTTGAACATTATGCCCAACGAAGTGGGCACGGGTCAGCTAGTATATTATATTTCAGTTTGAAGTTGGGGAGGTTGTCAATACATACCTATGAATTTTAAAAACCAAGTAATTGTGTGTATATAATATAATAGCATATCTAATACATGTCCCACTGCTGGGCTCGGGCCTCTTCTCATGATGAGAAGGGTTAGGCCGTAGTCCACCACGCTGGCCAAGTGCGGATTGTAAGACTTCACACACCCTCGAGCACTTTCAGGCATACAGGTTTCCTCACGATGTTTTCCTTCTCCGTGAGCGATAATTTATATGATAAATACACACATATCTTCGAAAATAAGAATCTTAATGATTAATTGACAGAGGTATGTGCCGTGGGTTCGAACCCACTGACTTTGCAGTCCTACGGTCTCCCACTCGGCTACAGCTGCTTCATAATAATAATATATATGTACGTAATATGTTTTTTTATCTAGTGTTAATCAAAATGTATACATGTCTTAACATGCTACTAAACTAAATTGAACATTGAATTAACATATCATACCATAACATCACGCCTCGATTCGCCAGAAGGGTGTGGCGAAGGTGAACAATACCCACATCGCACCTGTTATGTTTAGTTCCTATGGGATAGCGTGTTACGGGGACATTGAGAAGAGAGCTTTTACTACGGCTAAACTCTGAGACATCAGGGATGGACTCTGTCACCCGCTCGACTGCGGTATCGGGTAAAATATGTTGTGTTCAATTATATATGGAATTATTATAAATTCGTTTAAGACTACAATTCAATAATGTTAGGAGGGCGCCATCCAGCATATTGAGGACCTTTTTACCTCATCTTGTTAAGGATAATCATGAGATTACTATCTCATGATTTTTCATCTCATGTTTGCGGATGACACTTCTTTAGTTTTTAAGGTAAAAAGACAACAATCAGTAATTGACGATGTAAACAATGCTTTATCAAAGATAGTGAACTGGTTTAGTGCTAATAACTTGCTCTTAAATGGTAGTAAAACAAAATATATTAGATTTTTTACAAAAAATGTTAAGCAAGTCAAAACTAGTGTGGTGATGGACAATGAGGAATTGGAAATGGTCAATAAGGTTGTCTTTCGTGGTATAAAATTAGACTCTAAACTACAATGGGGCCCACATATAGAAACGTTGTCTGGTAGACTCAGCTCAGCAGCTTACGCCGTAAAAACAATTCGTCAACTGACCGATGTTGACACTGCGCGTTTAGTTTATTTTAGCTATTTTCACAGTATAATGTCATATGGTTTATTGCTTTGGGGTAGTGCCGCGGATATAGATTCAATATTTGTGCTCCAGAAACGAGCTATTCGAGATATCTATATGATGAGTTCCAAGGAGACACTAAGAAATAAATTTAAAGAGATACATATTATGACGTTACATTCTCAATATATTTATGAAAATTTAATGTACATTCACAAAAAGTAGTACGTTCACAAAAATCAAACGAAATTTAAGAAAAATAGTGATCTCCATAAATTAAATCTAAGGAACAAAAACAAACTCGTTGTGCCCACTACTAGGCTCCATAAAATCTCTAACTCGTTTCCAGGTCAATGTATACGCTTTTACAATAAACTTCCTTTAGACGCAACAGAATTATCGATATTTAAATTTAAAAAATATGTTAAAATTAGATTATGTCAAAAGCTTACAACAGTATTTCGGACTACATAAATGATAATAGTATTTGGAAATGAATTGCTCTTCTTATGTGACTTTTATTATGTATACCTACTTATTGTTATAGTTTTCATTTTAAAAGATGGTGCACATGAGTTTCTCACCAGCTCTTCTCATAATGCAATACCCATCGGAGCTGGTACTTGGATTGATTTTAATATTAATTTAAACATTTTGATTAAAATTAATCTAAGCCCCGGTTATTCAAATAATTGTAATTAGTATAATTTAGTATTATTTATTATTTATTTTATATCATTTTTTGTAATGTTTTGACGTGTTCAAGCGCCTCTTGGGGCCTATGAAAATAAATGATTTGAATTTGAGAATGCTGGCAAATCTATGAAATTATAAAGTAAAGAATTGTTTAATTAATCCATATTTAATTTAAGCTTTTACATTAATTACTGACTTTTAGACACTTTAACAACAATCTTATATGCACATAATATATTACACTAAAGTTAGTACTTAGAACTAATGTTCTTAAACTTAGTTACAGAGTATTACTTATAATAAATACCTTCTTGGTACATTTAGTACTACAATTTTTGGCATCATCTTAATACACACATCAACATTGCCTAGGGATATTTCAATTTTACCTTATTATATGAAATTCTGTAAATATTTTGTTAAAACAATTATATATGAAATTGAAGTTTTGTTTTATGATTTATACTTGCAATACATAAAAAGAGATGCGTCAAAGATTTTCAATTTATTTTTTTGATTTTATTTTTGGGTATAATTTTTACTTTGTACATACATAATGGATTTTATGTAGGAAATTATGAAAATTAGAGTCAAATAATAACAAAAAACGGCATTTAATTAAAGTTAATAATCAGTATTTCCTCCCCTAACATTAATTAGAGTTCGGCATCGGTTATTCATGCTCAAAATTAAGTTATCCAAATCAAGGTGTGGTATCAGGTCCCAGGTTCTTTTCAAGTGCTGGAAAAGTTGTTCTTCTGTTATCAAATTTGGAGAAAAATTAACCATAGCTCTTCGTTGTAACATGTCCCATGCGTTTTCAATGGGATTTATGTCGGGGGACAGAGCAGGCCAGTGGCGTGCACTGGGTCTGATCTTAGCTAAGGCAGTTTTTTTTATTGATTTTTCCAATATCCACACCACCTGACGTCATAGCGAAAGATCGAAATTCCCGTTAGAATGCTAGTCAACTGAATGAAACTGCGCTCCGCGGGGGAAATGCTAGTGATACCTTGTAAGAAAGAAACATTATATTATATGAGAACTCACCAGCCACCAGTAGTTTAGCTTCCAAATTACCTATAGGGGCGTAAATTTACGGTTTTTACTGACTGTAACGTCTTATAGGCCTCACATACCAAAAAGGATCTTTCACCGAGAGTACATATAGGTGGTGGGCAATTTTGCAGTCATCATTTGCAGGACTTTGTATCATCAATAAAGAGGGAAAAATATGGCACATGCAGATTTCCTTTCACGTAATCATACTGACAAATCTTTTACTTATAAACCAGCTAAAATTGTAAATTAAATAAAAAAAATGGAGAGGAGTTGGTTATCCGTAGAAAAACAACGTGATTCTGAAATATCAGACATTATTTCCAAATTCCATTCAAATGACTTGCCGTTCGTAACATCACACACATAGGATATTAGGCAGGGCATACATTACCGCAAAATTGAACTTAATAAAACCACTAAGTGGTTACCAATTGCCACATTCTTTAACCTGGTCAATGATTTATCTTGCTCACATAAAAATAAAGCACCTTGGTTATGAAAAAACGCTCGATAAATTATAAGATCTTTATTGGTGCCAAAATATGTCCAAACTTGTTAAAAATTGTAGACTAGTGTGTCCTTTGTAAGGCTTCAAAAGGTCCATCTGGCGCCCAGCAGGTTCGTCTAAATTCAATCCCTAAATTAGCCGTTCCTTGGCATACAATTCATTTAGATTTAACTAGCAAACTCAGCGGAAAAAGTGATTATTGATGGTTTTACAAAATTCGTCTTATTAGAGCATACCTTAACCCTAAATGCATCCGATGCTATTAAATCACTTAGAAATGCAGTCTTCTTCTTCTTCGTCGTGTCGATGGCTGAGTCAAATTTGATTGGTCCAATAAGGGGTCACTGTTATAGCACTCTCGTCGGCGTTAATGAGCGCCTCTCTTGTGCAGGTGGTAGGGCATTTTGGACAGTCAATAAGGTGGTCAAGGTTTTGACTTGCCATCGTGGTGAAAGGATTAGCCAATTCGCTTTTAAGATCTCGCGAATTGCCCAGAAATGCAGTGAACTTGTTTGACGCTCCTAAAAGAATAATTGCAGATCATGGTAGGTCATACGAAAATACTGTTTTTTAGAATTTTTGTAACGATAATAATTTTGAATTACATTTAATAGCCACTGGTTCAAGCCGGGCCAATGGTCAGGTCGAGTGTGTTACGAGGACCTTGAAAAGTATGCTCACTATAGCTGAAACAGATTCGGATAGCTTATGGCAAGATCATGTAATAGATATCCAATTAGCTCTTAATATAAGGATGACGTGTCGGCGAATAATGACAACACAGAGGCTTCTGGTTCATGAGACTATGCAATAGATTAACAACGATACAATATCTGCTAATAGTGATATAATGTCTGTGAATAGTGATACCATGTTTGCAAATAGTGACACCTATTATTATCAGTCAATAGTGATACTATGACTGCTGAAAGTGACAGTTTTCATAATAATGAAAATTATAGAAACCCTGATTACGTTCTGATTCAGTAGACTCTATTGGCCCTGAATTAATTAACATTGTAACAGAAGCACTTGTACATAACCCAAAGAATTGAGCTATTTGTTAATTATTGAGCTATTTGTGTGTGTAAAATGTATGTTTGTGAACACCCCCGCGACACATGACTTATTCCTAGTGCGGGAGTCGTTAAAAAAAAAGAAAAAAATAAAGAAAAAGAAAAAAAAAAGATAAAAAGCTAAAGGAACAATAATTGTTCGGCCTTGCTAAGTCCGGTCCAGTTTAACTGTAGGGACACACCTGAAGGGCGATTGCCGGACCAGGCGGTTGATCTTGTAGGGTCTATGTAGACCGGACCAAGCAACAAGGCTGGTAGAGTCATAGCTGACTGGACCAAGTGTTTGCATATCTTGAAGGGTCTTATGTAGACCGGACCAAGCAACAAGTCTTGTAGAGTCATAGCTGACTGGACCAAGTGTTTCAATATCTGAAGGGTCTTATGTGGACCGGACCAATCAACAAGTCTTGTTGAGTCATAGCTGACTGGACCAAGTGTTTGAATATCTTGAAGGGTCTTATGTAGACCGGACCAAGCAACAAGTCTTGTAGAGTCATAGCTGACTGGACCAAGTGTTTCAATATCTAAAGGGTCTTATGTGGACCGGACCAATCAACAAGTCTTGTTGAGTCATAGCTGACTGGACCAAGTGTTTGAATATCTTGAAGGGTCTTATGTAGACCGGACCAAGCAACAAGTCTTGTAGAGTCATAGCTGACTGGACCAAGTGTTTCAATATCTGAAGGGTCTTATGTGGACCGGACCAATCAACAAGTCTTGTTGAGTCATAGCTGACTGGACCAAGTGTTTGAATATCTTGAAGGGTCTTATGTAGACCGGACCAAGCAACACGTCTTGTAGAGTCATAGCTGACTGGACCAAGTGTTTCAATATCTGAAGGGTCTTATGTGGACCGGACCAATCAACAAGTCTTGTTGAGTCATAGCTGACTGGACCAAGTGTTTGAATATCTTGAAGGGTCTTATGTAGACCGGACCAAGCAACAAGTCTTGTAGAGTCATAGCTGACTGGACCAAGTGTTTCAATATCTGAAGGGTCTTATGTGGACCGGACCAATCAACAAGTCTTGTTGAGTCATAGCTGACTGGACCAAGTGTTTGAATATCTTGAAGGGTCTTATGTAGACCGGACCAAGCAACAAGTCTTGTAGAGTCATAGCTGACTGGACCAAGTGTTTCAATATCTAAGGGTCTTATGTGGACCGGACCAAGCAACAAGTCTTGTAGAGTCATAGCTGACTGGACCAAGTGTTTCAATATCTGAAGGGTCTTATGTGGACCGGACCAATCAACAAGTCTTGTTGAGTCATAGCTGACTGGACCAAGTGTTTGAATATCTTGAAGGGTCTTATGTAGACCGGACCAAGCAACACGTCTTGTAGAGTCATAGCTGACTGGACCAAGTGTTTCAATATCTGAAGAGTCTTATGTGGACCGGACCAATCAACAAGTCTTGTTGAGTCATAGCTGACTGGACCAAGTGTTTGAATATCTTGAAGGGTCTTATGTAGACCGGACCAAGCAACAAGTCTTGTAGAGTCATAGCTGACTGGACCAAGTGTTTGAATATCTTGAAGGGTCTTATGTAGACCGGACCAAGCAACAAGTCTTGTAGAGTCATAGCTGACTGGACCAAGTGTTTCAATATCTAAGGGTCTTATGTGGACCGGACCAATCAACAAGTCTTGTTGAGTCATAGCTGACTGGACCAAGTGTTTGAATATCTTGAAGGGTCTTATGTAGACCGGACCAAGCAACAAGTCTTGTAGAGTCATAGCTGACTGGACCAAGTGTTTCAATATCTGAAGGGTCTTATGTGGACCGGACCAATCAACAAGTCTTGTTGAGTCATAGCTGACTGGACCAAGTGTTTGAATATCTTGAAGGGTCTTATGTGGACCGGACCAATCAACAAGTCTTGTTGAGTCATAGCTGACTGGACCAAGTGTTTCAATATCTGAAGGGTCTTATGTGGACCGGACCAATCAACAAGTCTTGTTGAGTCATAGCTGACCGGACCAAGTGTTTGAATATCTTGAAGGGTCTTATGTAGACCGGACCAAGCAACAAGTCTTGTAGAGTCATAGCTGACTGGACCAAGTGTTTCAATATCTGAAGGGTCTTATGTGGACCGGACCAATCAACAAGTCTTGTTGAGTCATAGCTGACTGGACCAAGTGTTTGAATATCTTGAAGGGTCTTATGTAGACCGGACCAAGCAACACGTCTTGTAGAGTCATAGCTGACTGGACCAAGTGTTTCAATATCTGAAGAGTCTTATGTGGACCGGACCAATCAACAAGTCTTGTTGAGTCATAGCTGACTGGACCAAGTGTTTGAATATCTTGAAGGGTCTTATGTAGACCGGACCAAGCAACAAGTCTTGTAGAGTCATAGCTGACTGGACCAAGTGTTTGAATATCTTGAAGGGTCTTATGTAGACCGGACCAAGCAACAAGTCTTGTAGAGTCATAGCTGACTGGACCAAGTGTTTCAATATCTAAGGGTCTTATGTGGACCGGACCAATCAACAAGTCTTGTTGAGTCATAGCTGACTGGACCAAGTGTTTGAATATCTTGAAGGGTCTTATGTAGACCGGACCAAGCAACAAGTCTTGTAGAGTCATAGCTGACTGGACCAAGTGTTTCAATATCTGAAGGGTCTTATGTGGACCGGACCAATCAACAAGTCTTGTTGAGTCATAGCTGACTGGACCAAGTGTTTGAATATCTTGAAGGGTCTTATGTGGACCGGACCAATCAACAAGTCTTGTTGAGTCATAGCTGACTGGACCAAGTGTTTCAATATCTGAAGGGTCTTATGTGGACCGGACCAATCAACAAGTCTTGTTGAGTCATAGCTGACCGGACCAAGTGTTTGAATATCTTGAAGGGTCTTATGTAGACCGGACCAAGCAACACGTCTTGTAGAGTCATAGCTGACTGGACCAAGTGTTTGAATATCTGAAGGGTCTATGTAGACCGGACCAGAAACAATAGCAGGATGACCAAACGGTACTTTAACAGTTTTTGAACACGAGATCTGAGCGTACGAAGACGTCCGCACGTCAGCATGGCCGTGTCGGCGTCGCAATGTAAACAACACGTGCGTTGGCGCGCTGCGTCATTCGTGGTGAAGCTAAGCGTCCGCTGCGCCGTGGCGCGCTACGTTGTTCCCCCATCTCGCCATGGGGCGGAGCTAATGCTCGCTACGTTGTAGCACGCTACATCGTTACCCCCGCCTCCAAAACTAGCGCTTAAAAGGAGCCGCACAGCGGTGCAGAGGCATTCTGACTTCAGGCGTGGCCCGGTGCACAGGTTGTATTGCTCTTAATTATTGCTTGAAATATAAAGTGCTGATTTAGTTAAAGAACCTCTTTTATTTTAATATGTGTGATCCTGTTCCTACAGACTCATAAATGCAAGAACTACAGTTATTATAGAAACAAACAAATACATAACGATATTTAAACTAAAATTATGTTTCAAAATAAAAAAAACTTGCAAGAAAACAATAACAATTACTCGCGTAAACAAATATATATATATAATAATCTGCATTATACTTACGATTACTTTCGACTAGTTCCGAGTGTCTCCGAACCGTTATACCTATAGTTTGTGTCATTTAGCAAGTCAAAAGCGGTCATTGCTCCGACTTTCATCCCGATATCTTAATTTTAGCGATACTATCGCTTTTTCCGTACAAACCTGTCGCAAAACTGATATCGCTCGCGTTTCATAATACATGAACAATAAAATACTTTGTGTAATAAGTGCATAACCCAAAAAAATAGGCAATCAAGCTAAACGGAAATTAAATAATTTCTATTCTATTCTAACTTATTTAGATAATTATAAACAAATTAAATATATTATTATGCATCATTTAATTATGCATTATTCTATTATAAAATACTGATTAAATATAAAGTCATGTATGGATATTATAAGTATCTAAATATGCTTATAATATCAAGATGATAAAAACATTTTATTTTTCATATTACACATCATAAAAACTATCAATCTCATTGCAGAAAAATGCTAATTCTAAAGTTATTGCTCTTCGGCGTGTCGGTCGGACGCCTGCGGCATGAGTCGGGTCGCGAAATTCATGTATGTGTGCAGTTCACAGACACGAAAATGTACTCAAATTGCTTACTACATGCGAACGTTTTTATTCGCTGATATCCTGCCGCTATATCTCGCAGTAGTTGGACGTATACGTTATTTTGAAGCACCTGTCAGAGCAAAGCGCGTTGTCGGTTTATTAGCTGTGCTTGCGATTTGTTGCTATTTTAAAGCGTTAGTAGTTTTCTAGTAATCGTTCCACGATTTATTAATTATACTTTAGGTACTTATTGTGGCCTATTCGCAGTAGTTCGGTGGTTAGTCCGGTATACTGAACTAATGCTACCTTTAGTCGGAGTAGTTCGGTAAGCACAACGCACCGTACTATTGCTACATTTTTAGTAGCAAATGTTCGCGAATTTACGTAAGCAAAGAAAACGAAAAAGACAGTAACAATATATAATTATTTTAAAATGACAAAGTAAAGAGAGCATATATGAATAAAATCAGGCTTCATTCAAAAGTTTTCGAAATACTTCTGAAACTTTTCTAGATTTTCATCACCAGAGACTATTTCATTACATTTTATGTATTGCCAACCCACATTAATTTCATGATCAGGTAGCAAAGCTAACGTGGAACATAAATTAACAATATATTTATGTTTTTTTGACGTTAGGTTATATTCAGTCGCTTCGCGCTTTAAACAATTACGGTAATGAAAATAACAACCGATTATTGTGGCATTTTCAAATACACATTTTATGCCCTTTATAGTGGCCATTTCGTAATCAAGGTGTATCTCTTTAGGATCCCACTCCGGCATTTGTGACTTACATAATTCAAAAACCATTCTATACGCCTTTTCGCTCTTATGTGACATAAAGGCAAATGCCAGTGGTACCACAATATTTGTTTCATTGGTACTACCTAAGTCACCATAAATGCTAAATAACTGAGCAAATGGACTGGGCTGGCCTTAAAGTTACCATCCATGAAGTATACTTTAATAGTTGTCATTTGAGCCCGAGCTAAACTGTTACAAAACATAAGTATTCTAATGTCGTCATTACAATCATCCGCCGGTAAATAATCTAAAAATAACTTTGGAACTTGCACTTCAGAATGGGATGATGAAAGAAATTTATGCACTTCAGCATGTTTACGAATCTTGCGATAAATAGTATCTTTTTGTTGTGAGAATGTAGAGATTGGATTAGAAGATGCTAAATCTAGACCCTTATTTCGTTCGTATTCCACTAGACATTTCCGATAGATTCTGGGTGCAAGTTCTCTGCCCTTTCCAGCATCCGTTATGCATTTACTGATAGTTACATCAATCGTGTTTTGCGATTCATCAGAACTACAATTATGATCGCCTGTTTTGACGATTGAGTCTTCTTTCTAAAAAAATATGAATTCGAATTACTAACTTTCCCATAACAAAGTACAGAACAGGATAAAATATATTACTGGTAAGTATACATAGGTAGGTCTTACCTTTGTTATTGTAACATAGCCTTTACAACGTATATGTTTATCCTTGTAGTTTTTACAACGCCAATAGCTGTTTTGCCCCCTAATAACAGAATTTTTATAAAACTGATACCCATGAAACAATAAAACCCTCTCTCGTCTACGTTCCATGATTTTAAAATCACTTATATCATTCATTATGAATTACTAAAGAGCAATAAACACCAATTCGCATTAAGGAGGAAACATATTTATTAAACAATTGAAATTAGACATTGACATTATGATACCTATCTTGCAACTGAAGAGTCTGTATACCTATATCTTAAGAGGTTTGCATATACTTTGTGGCGATTTTTCTACACAGTTATTTTTATGTAAAGTGGCTCTCTTTACTCTGTCATTTTAAAATAATTATATATTGTTATTGTCTTTTTCGTTTTCTTTGCTTACGTTACTTCGCGAACATTTGCTACTAAAAATATAGCAATAGTACGGTGCGTTGTGCTTACAGAACTACTGCGACTAAAAGGTAGCACTACTTCGGTATACCGGACTAACCACCGAACTACTGCGAATAGGCCTCGATCCAGTAGTTTTGATTTATTCATTATACCATGAAGATTTCTTGCTATCTTTGGAATATTCATACACAACATTTTTATTTATTTACTTTTACATTTCTCAGCTCTATATCTATCCCGAAGCTGACTGAGTCGAGCCTTATGCTCTACTGACGATTCTCTGTCCCTCTGAACAGGCTCGCTCCCGCTGCCCCGACCGGCTGGTACCGCCGCAAACGCTACGTCCCGCAATTTTTAAATCTGTAATATCTTCGAAAATATTCATTTAAATCACATGCTGTACAGGGCAATTTTGATCTAAATGAAATGCACAACGTATCTAATGTATTTAATTGTATAAGGAATGATACTGTATCGTTTAAAATCGCTTGGGAAATAACCCATATTTTTTTTGTAATATGTAAAAGATAAAAATGGTTACTGTGGGTTATCCTTAGGAGATAAACATAAGCTGTTGCAGACTTTTTTATTTATCTTTTTAAAATATACAATTCCGTAGTACATAAATATGATCTAGCCCGTAAGGTTAAGCCAGCGTTTGCAATGTAAGCGCAGAAAAATATGTTTGTTACGGACATCACCATTACAAATGTTTAATTTTCTCGGCTTTTCTTTACTATAATATGTGTATGTGTACATGTATTATACATATAAACTTCCTCTTGAATCACTCTATCCATTAAAAAAAACCGCATCGAAATCCGTTGCATAGTTTTAAAGATCTAAGCATACATAGGGACATAGGGACAGAGAAAGCGATTTTGTTTTATACTATGTAGTGATATACTATGATGCTAAAGTTAAATTTGGATAAATTTTATACTCAAAATGAGTGTGGAACATGGCGTGTTTTACCATGGAAAATTACGTTCACATACGTACATGCGTTTGAATCATGAGTAAAACCTACACAACATGGTGTGGCAATTAATGTAATTTTAACTTAAAAGGAAGATAAAAGAAGAAAGAAGGAAACAACCTGTAACAAAACAGACGTACATTTGACGCGTCTCTCTACTTCTTTCATTGTTTGGTTTTCGAAGCTTATATTTTGTCCCAGATATTTATATGTATCAACATAACTTATAGTGCATTGATCTACATTAATGGGTCTTCTATCTGCGTTTGTCATAATGCAGGTTTTACTTGCGTTCATATGTAGTCCACATTTCTTGCTCTCTGGGTCGAGACTTTGTAGCATCACTTCCCACTAATTATAAGTCTTGCTGAATATGATAATATCATCAGCTAACCTTAGATGACTCAGTCTCTCGCCGTTAATTGACACTCCAAAGTTCTCCCAATCAAGTCTTCGAAAAATGTCCTCCAGTAGTGCAGTAAATAGGTTAGGTGATATGGGGTTGCCTTGTCGGACACCTCTACCTATGTTGAACGGACTGCCCTTTCTTTCTAACCTGACGACTGCCGTGCTTTTTCTGTATATTGTTTGCAGTAGGGTAATATATTTGTGATGTACACCTTGTCTATTTAGAGCGTCCCATAAGGCTTTGTGTGATATGCAGTCAAATGCCTTGGCATAATCTACAAATGCTATATATAGATCTTTACCAAATTCATTATGTTTCTCTATGATCTGGTTTAGTACAAAAATATGGTCAGTTGTTGAATACTTGCGTCGGAAGCCAGCCTGCTCTCTAGGTTGATTAAATTCAAGAGTAGGCATGATCCTTCTTAATATTGTTTTTGTGAAGACCTTGTATATCGCAGGTAGTAGACTAATTGGTCTGTAATTGCCCATATCTAGGGGGCTGCCTTTTTTGTACAGTAGAGTTATAACTGACGGCAGTAGAGTTAGCACTTCTCTTTCTGATATCATATCAACTACAGAAAGAGAAGTGCTCAAAAGTAGAAGGAACAAAACTAAAGAAGAGAAAAAGTAGTTAAGCCGGCTTTACTGGAAAATAAGTGCAACTATCAAGAAGAATATTAAAAGTCACCACAATGTCACTGTAGATGGGTTTAATATTTGAGAAAATTAGATATTAATATTTTTATTTTTATTTTTATGGCTTTTTGAAGTTTTTATGGTGGTAATAGTATACAAAGAGCACATAATCAATATGGAGAGGAATTGATAGTAAATATCTATGCTAATAAATGTGCCAAAAATGCTAAAAAGTTTTATTTTCATTGTTTTTACCTTAAGTTAATATGGTGTCAAAAAATAATATCATAGGGACCTGTATGTCCATCGCTCAAATATGCCAGTTTTATTGTGTTTCTAAAACGGTATAAACATACCGTAGTTCTATTCAAAACTTTAAAACGTTTTTGATTGTTTGAACCAAGACTCGATACATTAAATGAAAAGATTGAAAAATCACATTCTCTACTAAGTTGCGGGTGAATCATTTATGACATAATATATCCAAAAGGGCGTGACAGAGGTATAGCATTTAGCAACCATGAAACCTTTGCTCAACAAATTTTGAATTTTCCAATCAGGCGTGATGATCTCAACCTGCAGGTAAAGGATTATCCATTAATTATCTGACATCCTGTATATATCCAAGTGGAAACTTGGCTACAAATAAGTATTTTACAAATTAAACCCATTAAAAAAATATACATATTGTATTTTCAAATACTTTCTACTATAAATAAAAAGCAAGCTAGGCATTGCCTGCAGGTACAGTTAGAACATATCAATTTTTAAAAAGTTAAAGAAACAAATGTGTGAACTTCTTATTGATATCTTTTATAGCATTTACGTTACTTAGTCTACGTTTGACCTATTTTTGTATTTTCGCGTATTCTAGTTTCTGAGTTACTAGGTAAATTTTCACAAAGCAAAACAGCTCTTTAAAGGTAAAACTTGGATAATGATGAAATGTATCGTTTCCACAGACCGTGCCCTTACATGTTAACTTCCATGTTTGTTAGACAGATTTAAGTCTGATAATTGACTTTTTAGATCTATGCTTTAAACTTATGGCTTTAAATACAATTAACATTTATTATGCTTATAAGGAGCTAATGCTTATAAGTTATAACAGAAAAAAATTAAGTACAATCGTCAACATAGTTAATGTGCTATTACGCATTTAGGTTTTGTTAAAGAATTAATTACAAAGTAACCATTATTATATGTTTATATCTCTTTACCGTAACGTGTAAAGATACGTCAAAACGTACAATTACACGATACTCGCTTATCAAACAAGTGGTTAACAACAACAACTATTTGAATTTCAACCAATCATATATATCGACACTCTGAAATGTCGCACCACCGCGACATATAGATACGCACCACCGCGGGACCGTACGATACTATGAAGTTAGAATTTGAGATCCTTCTTGTGCTTGATTATAATAATAATAATAAATTATTTATTGCAACAAAATACATTTAACAATAATAATATTATGGAATATAAATTTAATATTCAGGAAAGGAACAACTTGGACAAAGTGACGCAGGTGATGTTCGTGATGCTGTGCTACGGGACGTGCGCCGTCAAACAAATTGCATTCTACTTGAAAGCCGGCAAAATCGATGATCTCATTGCAAGGCTGCATGGTGGGTGAGACAAAAAATACAACTTTACTAAATAGTATCTTAACTGACTGCTCCAAATTGGTACTTTTGACATTAACAAGATGACACATGTGTATGTATGTATTAGCAATTATCCAGGTGGGCGTGCATTACAACGAGCTCGTATTGTATATGAACAACAGTTATAATATGGAGGCTCGTTTGGCGTAGATCCGCTGATGAACCACGGGTCGTGCGGGAGCCGTGCGTTGCTCCGCCACACGGCGCGCTCGGCGGCGCGGCTGCTGCACGTGTTCTCCAGCTGCGCCGTGTGCACGGTCGTGTTGTGGAGCGCCTTCCCCTTGCTCTACTGGCTAAAAGGTCTCGACGTTGAGTTCCGATTCTGGACTGGCTGTAGCTACGACACCAGCCTTAGGTATTTTACTCTAAACATAATTGTCTCTATCGGAACATGTCTCTCATATGCAAATACACCTTGATCCTTATGTGCAGATTTTACGTAGTACTTCTATATTCATTCTACGTATCTACCATGGGAGCCCTCGGCCAAACCTCAATGGATGCCTTCATAGCCACCATCCTGAATGTGTGCATTTCTCAACTGCAAATTCTCAGGTAAGACAGTCAACAGAAACAAAGTTGTAAATAGGTTTCATTGTGTTTGAATACTACTATTTAATATCGTCACAGAATAAATTTTGAGCTGCTGCCAGAGAAAGCCGTCGCCCTCAGCAAAGAAACGGACGAGGAGTACAACGCAGCGCTGCACAGATTACTCGTCGATTGTTTGGTGCACTACCAGAAGATCACCGAGTGAGACAATCATTAATCATAACATCGTATGACGTCATGTCCATATTTACACTTGTATACGAGTATTTTCTTATTTATTGATTAATTTACTTAAATTATAACGGTAATTATACCAATTACTATAATTCAAGATAGTTGTATACTTCACTAACACAGTTAAATTAACCATACAGTGAATACATTATTTTTCATTACATATGAAATAACATTTGGAAACAATATTAAAAAAAATTAAAATAATAATAATATACCCACACTAAAACGAAAATTCATCCATCTCTTTCGCAAAAACTCAAACACACTGTTAACACATTTGGCCAGCCATCCGCAATCAAATCAAATTCAGGGCTGGAATCCAGGAGAGCGTTGAATGCAAATATAGACGATGCAATGAAGCTTACTTATTTGCTGAATGCAAACTTTAAAACTCATTGTAGAATAGTCATTAACCTTATAATGTTTGCAATATGAATACCTTGAAAGTGTAGTTTTTCATTGAGAATAATATTTGCACGTGAACCGACTTTGCGTTGTGAGCATCATTTTATGTGAGTGTGTGGTGCATTGTACAGGATGTGCGCGCTGCTGAACGACATCTTCAGCGTGCCACTGCTAGTGCAGCTGGGCATCAGCGCGTGGATCCTGTGCATGGCTGCCTACGAGATTGTGGACGTGAGTGCTCCAAGCCTGACTGTTCCGCGGGTATGCGCATGCGTCGCATTGTGAATACAAGGAGTTCATTGTTGGCTTGCAGCTGAACGTGGCCAGCGTGGAGTTTGCGTCGACCACACTCTTCATCGTTTGTATTCTTATCGAGTTGCTCCTGTTCTGTTACTACGGAACGTTAGTCACGTTTGAGGTAGCTACATTACGATATATGCAAAGTCTCTTAATCCGCGTATTGTTTTATTCATATCTATGAATGCATCGGCAGAGTGACCGCGTGGAAGAGGCAATCTACAACATGGAATGGTTCCGCACTCCGGTGTGGTTCCAGCGGTCTTTGCTCGTGGTGATGGAGCGCGCCAAGCGACCGCTGCGCCCCACTGCCGGCCACGTCATGCCGCTGTCTCTCGTCACCTTCGTCACGGTACACCTTTTCATAAAAGTCGTACGATCACTGATAATACTGTGAACTCTAAAGCTATTGTGATACACCGAAGTCTAACCAGTTATAATTTATTTCTTGCAGATTCTAAAATCATCGTATAGTTTTTACGCAGTACTGCGACAGACTAAAGAGACAAAGAATTAAAAAAGACGTATTCGCACAAATAGCTGTACCAAAAATATTATAGAATAGAAAATTTAGAATAGGAGCTATAAGTCATGAATTTAAATTAAATGAATATTTAGACAAAATTCAAAGTTTTATTCGCCTTTAAGTAAAATAATCAGGAATTCATAAATAACCCAAACCTGGTGTTGTGATAAAGTGAAGTATTTTTTTTTATTTATTTTTTTTCTTTTACAGAAGGCTTACAGACTAATAACATTAACATATATATAGTACATATAACTAGTGAAACATATTGCTAATTACAAGCCTCCACAATTAAGTAGTATAATAAACGAACATAAGTTATAGAACAATGTTTGACAGTTGTACAGCTTTGTGTTTTTATTGTTCTTTTCAACCTTAGAATAACTATGTATAGTAGTATTTTAACAGTTTGAGTGCCGCTAATGTTCAGATGCATCTGAGAAGTACTCATTAGCTAAACGTGCCTCACTGTGTCAGCACTAGTGCAGATCAAATCAAAGTTTAGGTTTATGGGCAGTTTATTGAAGCCTGTAATTAGTAGTGGCAAAAGGAACCTGTAGCAGTACACAGTGTGTAAATTAAATTTGGATACACTTGTATCACACTTGTATCCAAATTTAATTTACACACAGTACAGTGTGTAAATTAAATTTGGATACAAGTTCGGGACAGTCGATAGAATTGTTGAAAATTTTGATTAAGTAACAAATGTCACTAATATTTCCCCTACATTCAAGAGGTAAAAAATGGTACCTTTTGCAGCGGTGTTTATAATCTATCGATCTTTGTTGTGCCTTGAAATCGTGATAATGCATGAATCTCCTTTGGATGCCCTCAATACGCGTTTTATAAACATCGTAAAGCGTGGCAATGCTGTCAGCCTTCTGAACACGTTCCCTGCAGTCGAGGTCGATGCGAAGGAATTCTATGACACCTTACCTGTAAATTTGTAAATAGTTATTGGTTAATTTTTTATTTTTAATAACTTATATATAAATATTCAATTTAATATTAATTAGAAAATTTAGTTATGTTATTGTAAATAATTGTAAAATTGTAATAAATTATACGTTATTAACATTAATAAAAAAATAAACATCGTATTGAGGGTTCCAAACTTCAGAAGCATATTCCAAGTGGCTGCGCACTAAGGAGCAGTATAATATTTTTACGGACTTGAGAGAACGAAAACAATCAGTGGTCCTTATTATAAATCCTAGAGCCTTGGATGCCTTATTCACTATATTCTCGACATGTTTATCAAATATCAGCTTATTGTCCAGTAAAATGCCTAAATCTTTAATAGAACTAACCTGGCTTACTGTTTGATTATTAAGGAATACCCTGTGTTAAGTGAGGATTTCTGACGCGTAAAGCATAGGTAGCATTTAGACACATTAAGCTGTAGCTTGTTAAGAATGCGGTAACTTAGGAATCGATTAAGGTCAGATTGTAACGCCTGTGCATCTGATATTGTACGTACGAGCTTATGAATGTTCGTCCGCAAATAATAAAACATAAGAGTGCCTAAAGCATATTTTCATGTCGGCAATGAAAAGTATAAATAGAAGGGGCCCAAGAATCGAACCCTGAGGGACACCGGATGGGACTGAATTCCAACCAGAAGTGTACCCTTGGAGAACTACAGCCTGTGTACGGTTCTCTATATAGGATGCGAACCACCGATACAGATCGCCGTGTATGCCAGCGGATTGATACTTGTGCAAAAGTACTCCGTAGTCAATTCGATCAAAACACTGTAAATGAAATGCTGTAATCGGTGTAGATTATGTCAACTTGCGCTCGTTGTTCCATGCCCTCTGATATAAAATCATGTGATAGAACTAGGTTGGACGTGGTGGAGCGTTTTTTAAGAAATCCGTGCTGTTCATCCCCCATATAACACTTAACTGCCGCGTGAACGTCTGTGTATACTATTCGCTCGAGTATCTTTGAAATAATTATTAAAAAAACAAAAAACCCGACTGCTTAAAAAAAAGAACTGAAAAGATAAAAACAAGTATAGCATTATCTACATTAAATTCATTAACAACAAATGAAATATGTCAAACTAAATTATTTATGATGTGGCAGGCGGTGACAAACGCACGACAAGCAGTCGGGTTTTTTGTTTTTTTAATACACGGGTTTAATACACAATTGAGTGCACGGTTGGCGTAGCGGTTAAAGCAGTCGCCTCGCCACTTTCAACTACGCTAGTGTTGTGGGTTCGATCCCCACATGGGACAAATCTTTGTGTGATTCGCAAAGATTTGTTCTGACTCTGGGTGTGCTTTGTGTTGAAATGTATGTTTGTGAACACCCCCGCAACACAGGAGTTATTCCTAGTGCGTGCGTCGTTTTTTTTTAAAAAATAATAATAATAATTATTATTTTTTATTTCACTCTTTTTAGTTCTTTTAACCGACATGTTTTTTTAGATCTATTAATTTGTAGAAATCAAATCTCTTTGAGATCAATGAGAATCGAGAGTTAAACTATCAAATGCAAAAACAATTACATATTCAAATTCGACCGGCAGTTTCCAAGATTAGCGTGAGCGAACATACCAACTAACTTCCACCCACTTCGGACGCGCGAGCGTGCCGATATATAAATTGGTAAATTGTGTTTAATCAGTAATATAAATGTGATAAGAAGTATATATTTTTGAAACGGTCTTTTCATGTCCTTTTATATGATACCCATATTACGATGATGAAAAGAAAATCCATACCTCCCCCCCTTTTTTTTTCATTTGCCGGCGCCATTTTGAAAATTTATATAGCCTATGTCACTATCACTGTTTCGACTAATTCAACGACACCTCATTTGTCAAAATCCGTCTAGCCGTTTGGGCTGTAGGGCGTGCCAAAGAAATAGACATACATACATACATACATACATACATACATACATACATACATACATACATACATACATACATACATACATACATATATTTAATACATACATACATACATACATACATACATACGCTGGAAAAACATAACCCTCCTTCTGACGCAGTCGGGTAAAAAGGCATTAATGTTAGAAATGGGGCGATAGTTTTCTATGTCCGTTTTGTAACCTTTCTTGAACACAGGGGTTACGAACGCAGATTTCCATTTTTTTTGGCACTATTCCATCGTGAGTGATCGCTTAAAAAGAATACAAATTAGTGTGGTAATACTATCAGCACAATTTACAATAAGCAAGGGTGGTATCATGTCCGGACCGCCAGATGTAGAAAGATCTAAAGAGTTTAACAACTTTAAAACTCGATAGGGACATATCTCAATCGTACCTATAGACGCCGCAGTATTATTGACGATAGGCGGTGCGCACAGTATATATATCCCTGACGTGGAGGCAGAGTCAGACTGTTGAAAGGTGGACTGGAAGTAGCTCGCGAATATCTTACTTATCTCCTCACCCGTGCTTGCCGATACGTCTCTGTAATGCATTTCACTAGGCTATCTTCACATATGACCAAAAGGATTTAGGGTTTTTATTCGTTGATGGAGGATTCTATACGTTCCATATATGACTCGAAGCATGACTTTTCTAAATTAATTGCCCTACTACGGAATATGGAGAATGAATTTTAGTCGGATATGATTTGGTACGTTTTAAATTCCCTATGGTATTTATATTTTTCTTTCAGAATTTTGATTAAGGCAGTATTGAACCATGGAGGGTGTGACGATTTATTAACTAATTTCACTGGTATATGAATATGAAATGAAAATATATTTATTCAGGGAACAAAAACATGCTTAACAAATATTAATCTTCTGCCAAACTGCATAGCAGTTTGTTGGCAGATGTACTTCCGTTGTTTACAAACTGTTTCTTATCACTACACTTACACTTATCACTAGTTTAATCAAGATTTAATACTATAACGAGATCTTTATCATACACCATCAATTACAATATTGGCCAATAGGAATTTCTTTACCTTATTTTTATACATTCGTTTTGAGCAATCTGTGTAATTTAATGCTACTGGAAATTTGTTTAACAATTTAGGCACTAAGCATTTTCTCTGTCTTTCACCATAATAGTTGTTACAAGTGGGAATTTCATAAACATCTTTTACCCTGCTAGACTTCGTGCGTATTCTTTCAATCTTAAATTCCTTACTACAGTACTGTTCAACTGCCAACAATAGCTGAACCTTCTCATGTGCAGGTAAGATTTTACAGGCTAAGAACAGTTCTTCATAATTGGTATCTTTGCAGCGGCGCTTAGTATTTTTGTCAACTAAAAACTTCATGAATCTAACGTGTAAAGACTTTACTTTATCCAAGTAAGTTTTAAATGTACGACCATAACTAGTCAGTCCATACGATAGCAGCGATTCTACTAATGCATAATACAACATATACAGGGTTGCCCTATCCAAAACACTACTAAGGTGATGGAATTTCACAAGCACCGACCTTAGTTTATCACACAAAGTTATAATATGTGTTTTCCATGAAAAACTACTATCAATAACCAAGCCGAGGTACCTGTAATTCCCCACCACCTCCATACAAGCGCACGCACACACCGCAATATCACTATGTAAACATTCATAGCTATGTCCTATGCGTGGTGCGCGATCTATTCCTTTCAAATAAGGTGAATGAATATGCATACATTTAGTTTTGTTTAAATTTATTATGATACCGTTATCGTGCGCCCACTTTATAATGTTAGTGAAATCTTCTTGAATTTTATTCTCTATTACATTTAGATCCTTATCCATATATATTAAACTCGTATCATCCGCGAACATATAAATTTTGCTGTTATTAACTACGTTACACATATTGTTTACATGCATTATGTATCCGAGAGGGCCGAAGACTGAACCAGTCGGAACACCACACGTGACAGGCGCAGACTCACCACTGACGCCATCAACCACGGTCCGTAGTGTCCTACCCGTGATATATTATATATTTGTCCCTAAGATCATACAACTTATTGTAAAGAATTAGGACGGCGTCCTCCAAGGATTCTGTGCACAATTGTGCATTCCAATTTGATTGGTCAAGATCATTTTTAGGGTTCCGTAGTACCTACAAGGAACCCTTATAGTTTCGCCATGTCCGTCTGTCCGTCTGTCCAAGGCATAGCGACGAAACCGTTGGTGCTAGAAAACTGAAATTTTGCATGAACATGTATGTTAACTAAACAAAGAAATTCGTAGAATAAAATTTGGAAAAATATTTTTTTTTCAGGTAGCTCCCCTACTTGTAAAGTAGGGAGGTTTTTTTTTTGTCGCCCACCCCATAGTGTGGGGTATTGTTAGATAGGCCTTTTGAAAACGTTCAGGGGTTTCTAAGACAGTTTTTTGATTTAGAGATCCGTTTGCGAGATAATTAACTTTAAAGAGCAAATTTTTGTTCGGGTTGGGCGTCCCCCCCCCTCTAAAAGCTAAACTACTGGATCCCAAGATCTGAAAAAAATTGTGTCGGTAGTACATGTAATGAACTTTAAAGGAAAACTATAGCGGATAAGTTCACTTCATTAGTTCAAGAGGAATAGGGGTCCGAAATGTCAGATGCAGTTACTCAGAATATTTCGTTCAAAATTCTTGAAACATAAATAAACATACATAATACATAATTATATAAAATCACGCCTTTATCCCACGGGGGTAGGCAGAGACGATGGAACGCCATGTGCTTCGCTCCTTACATACTTCTTTCGCTTCCTCAACATTCATACATCTCGTCATACGTGCTAGCTGGTTTCGTGTAACCTACTACAAACATTTCCTTTCTGAAGGACGCCATTTAGTTAAAAAGTAAAATTAAAAATATTTTTCTACTGAACCCTACTGCACGTGGCCCGACACGCACTTGGCCAGTTTTTTAATTAATATTGCGTGCAGAAGTGTACTGGCATAAGTTAAGAATTTTAATTGTGTCGAAGAATTGTACAATATTAAATTGACACGATATATTTTGTGGAATTATTTCTTTACTATTATTGGTCATACACCAATTTACATCGTATCCAAAATTCAAATCACCTAATATCATAAATTTATCCAGAAGGCTTGTGATAACTAAATGATTGAGAGTATTTGTAAAATTAATTAATTGAGTGAACTACCAAGATTCTCTTTGCAAAGATATAAAGCACAAATATGAAATCTATAACTAACCTAGGGCCTAGACTTCTTCAGAGTGAGAGAAATCCAAATATCCTCGGCAGAGCTACGCCAGTCTTGCCTTTCCACAGCAATAAGTTCCTTTTTGACAACAATTAGCACACCTCCACCCCTGCTCTGAGCCGTACGAGAATACTCACGATTCGTCTCCAAACCACATACCTCTCTCTGTTTTAATATTCTACCTCGAAGCCATGTCACTCCGTTCCTGAACGAACATTTTATTATAAAAACGAAGTCAAGGCGTAAGTTTCATTTAGCGTGCCTAATGTTTGGTGTTGTTAAGTACAAGGAACCAGCGTATCTACATGATAAGCTTAAATGGCTATCTCGGAGATACGAGCTAGGGGGCAGGGAGCGTTCATTGGTGTTGTCTGTACAACCGCATAAAACGACCGCTTTTACAGGTACATTTCGTTACGCAGCATCCAAGGTGTGGAATACTGTGGAATAACATTCCTGCTCCGATTAGAAATACCAAAGCATTGAGTACATTCAGGTTATACTTAAAACAAAACCTATTCAATGCTCAGCGAGAGATGGGCAGTCAAATATAAATTTATCTTTTATCTAATGCATATGCTATGATTTTATTTTACGTTTTATTTTATGTTCTACATACACGCTATAATTATATTTATGTTTTATCGTTGTTTTATTTTTTCTTTTATTTTGTTTGTTTAATTTGTTTAGATTGTCATCCGTGTAGTCACTAGGGGATTGGTTGAAAACAAGCGCCAAGCTTTAGTTTGGCATTTGCTGAACCAATTCCCATTTAGGGCAATTTTTGCTTTGGCATACAGCCTTGTCAATTACTGTATGTATTTGTTTTTTTCTTTCTTTACTGAATGTATGTGTGACTTATTGTTTTCTTTGGACCTAAATAAATATTTTCATTGTCATTTTTAATTTTCATTCATTTTCATTTTCATACTGACCATCAAACAACTTACTATTATTAATATTATCCACCAACCACGTCTTAACAAAAATTATTAGGTGGTAAGAATTTAAACAGACCCTGTGAAACACGTATGTACAGTCAACAACAAATATATATATATATATATACAAGTTGATTGAATGATATATATTATGTACTCATATAGAGTTCTACAAAATTGTACACTTCTAAATGCAAACAAATATGTTTAAAGTACTGAAGTAATTAATATTATTATGTATACAGGTAGTTGGAAAGAATATATGACGTACTCGATGGTTAATAAATATGATGAAAGCATTGGAAACATTAATATGTAAACTATAGGCATTATTAATAATTATAATATATACCTACTAGTCTTGCCATAAATATTGTGACATGGAAAAATATATTTTTTCTGTTGTAAATAAAATATATTACTTTTACAATGTGTAAGTTTAATACATACATATAAAACAATAGAACATAAAAAGCTTATTCGAAATGGTCTCCATTGGCTGCAATACAGTCCTTTAAACGTTGAGGCCAGTTATCAATAGAAGCACGCACTCTCTCCATGGGAAAATTCTTTACTGCCAATCGAATGGATTGTTTTAGGGACTCCAAATTAGCATGGCGTTTAGAGCAAGCCGTACTCTCTAAAACTGACCATAAATCATAATCCAGCGGATTAAGATCAGGACTAGACGATGGCCAGTCTTCAGCTCTGATGAAGTCGGAAACGTTCGTTTCCAACCAAGACTGCGTGGACCGAGCTTTATGACCCGGCGCCGAGTCTTGCTGGAAGGACCATTCTTGGTTATCAAACATGGTCTTGTTAAGGGGCTAAACTACCTTCTTAAGAATGGTATCTTGATACACTTTAGCCGATGTTTTGATACCTTTTTCACAAAAGTATGGCACTCCTTTATAACTAACACCCCACCAAACCATCACGGAAGTCGGATAATGCCCACGTTGCACTCTGTCGACTAATTGTGAAGCTTCCTTAGAGCTTTGAGCATAAATACGGTAATTTTGTTTGTTAAAATGTTGCTCAATTGTAAAAAATTTCTCATCCGTAAACAAAATTTTTCTGTGACCTCCCTTTGCGTACCGCTTCAGTAGGTGTTTCGATTTTGCCACCCTATTCTTTTTTAAATTGTCAGTCAAGAAATGACCAGTGCGTCTCTTATAGGCAGCAAGTCCTAAGTCATCTTTTAAAATACGCGACATGGTCCTAGGTGCTATCTACATCTCCCGAGATACAATCTTTTGCTTTCGGACAGGATTTCTTCGAATTTTTTCTCTCACTGCTTTGACCACCTTTTTCGTACGAACACTACGTGGACGGCCAGATCTTTTTCTGTCACAAACAGTGGAGGTCTCATTGTACCTATGAATAGCCCGGTACACAAACATTTGACTGATACCAAGCGTATGGAGAGTTTTAAAAATTGCAGTTGGCTTTGTGTAATGCAATCACAGCGATTTTAATATCGCAAAATATTGAACAATGTATTATATGCGCCAAAATAAGAATAAATCATATCAAAATGACAGATTCCAAATTCAAATGTAATAATTTCTTTATTTTTAATTTTAACAGTATTTATTAAGTATATATCCTAAAGAAGCCACTGGTTCTCTATTTTACCTATTTTTTGCCGTAATTTAACTAAGCATACCTTAATTTGGCATAATGATCGTGTCGATGGCTGAGTCAAATTTTATTGGTCCAATAAGTGGCCACTGTTATGACGCTCTCGT
The DNA here is from genome assembly GCA_905147285.1 of Hypena proboscidalis. NCBI lineage: Eukaryota > Metazoa > Arthropoda > Insecta > Lepidoptera > Erebidae > Hypena > Hypena proboscidalis. The sequence goes on along the minus strand of LR990127.1, from coordinate 25,494,849 downwards.
CGGCGTTCATGCATGAGCGCCTGCCTTGTGCAGGTGGTAGGGCTTTGACTTGCCATCGTGGTGAAAGGATTAGCCAACTCGCTTTTAAGAACTCGTGAATTGCCCAGGGTGCGCCGGACGTAGGAAATTGTTATGTACGTCACTCGGGGAGGCTCCTTTCATGCACCCCATGCATATATATATAATTGTAATGATCTTATTAGTCTTTCAGTCAATACATGAATTTAAACAGAAATATTTAACGTTTGAAATAAAACACTTCATTTATTTTATTTTATTAACGAAAGAAAGTAAAATATGTAAGTGTGTGAGAATGAATCAGTGCAGAGCGCGTGTGTGCGACAGGCGTGAGACGAGGACGACACGCGAGGGGCGTGGCGCAGCGCTGTAATTAATCAGTTCATCGGCGTACAACGTGTAATTACAAGCGGCACTATAATTATCTCATTACTGAAACAAATCATACGTCAGATTGTCAGATTTGTGACCGACCGTTCAGCACCGCCGCCGCGCCGCGACTCCACCGCATATTCACACGTAGCTACGGACTCGGCAGTACCATGTTGGTTTCTATTATTAACATTTTCAATACTAATTAATATGATGCAAACGTAGGATTATTTCTGCAATTGAGAGCTAAGAGAAAAGCTTCTTGCTATGCCAGCTGACTGTTACCATGATTAATTAATTGAATGGCTAAATCTGTATCACATGTAATAGTAATTATATGTCAAAGAATGTTACCTGTGGTTAGGTCTTCGTCACCTCAAAGCGTGTCACCTCACCTGCGCATCCTGCGCTCGTGTGGGTTCTGTCGCCTCGGGCGCGCCGGCGTCGTCGCGCCGCCCCGCGCCGTGCTGCGGCGAATGCACTCTCTGTACTGCGGCTTCACGCTAGCGCTCACCGGGCTCTACCTGCTGCAGGAGTGCATCTACGCGTACCAGGTGCTGTTTCATGCAATTTAATATTTGAGTAATTGTAACAACGTTCAATATTCCTTCTGCACGTTCAGGTGCAGCTGGAAATGGATAAACTGGCACGCGTGATGTTTCTCCTGCTGTGTCACATCACATCCATCGCAAAGCAAGTAGTGTTCCACGCGAGAGCGGCGGGGATCGACGCGATGATTGCAGCGCTCGATGGTAACTATCTTTATATATATTAGATACACATACTGATATACTAGATATATATATGAATTAAGGATGGCACCCGTCAGTGGTCTGACTACGGTACACGTCATTAATTGGATGATTGGTCAGTCCGAGTGTCTGTTGCTCAGCTATTAGAAATGGGATTGGTAAAGTAAACGATGCTGAGATGAGCTTGGTGTGTCAGAGCCGCTGCTTAACCAGCCGGTGGAGTCGCATCGGCGGCTACTGCGCACGACGGCGAGTCGCGCGCGGCGATTCGTGCACTTGTACGCGGGCGCCGCCGTCGTCACGTGCACGCTGTGGATCACCTTCCCCGTCATGTACCATCTCCACGGACAGCCCGTCGAGTTCCCATTCTGGATCAATGTTGATTACAATCAATCACATATCATGTAAGCTATAATAATACGCAATGTGATTTAAGTTTGCACACCCTCGTATTAGAGCTTGATTTAATTGTACTGAATGATGAAATTGGTAGGTTCTACGTGGTTCTGGCGTACTCGTACTACGTGACGACGCTGGTGGGCATTGCCAACACCACCATGGATGCGTTCATGGCCACCGTGCTCAACCAGTGCAAGACGCAACTGCGGATACTACGGTACATTGTTTATAATAAATGAAATTTATAAAATGTATTAGGTATGGGCTGATAAACAAGTGTTGCAGAATGAATTTCGCGAGTTTGCCGGATCGCGCCGCTGCTTTGGCCAAGGAGTACCCCGAACTCGCATACGGAGACTTGTTGACGAAGCTACTGGCAGAGTGTCTGAAGCACCACAAGAAGATTATTGAGTAACTCATTTATTTAATACTAGCTGTTACCCGCGACTTCCTCCGCGTGGCATTCGATATAGTGAACAAAAACTGCCTCGTTAGTCTAGTCGTTAGTGTATGCGCTTTTCGCCTCGAGGGTTCGATTTCTGGGTTGAACAAAAGTATGATTTGGAGTTTTTCTGTCATGAGATTTGTCATATTTTTATTTAATTTTTTTTCTTCACATAATAATATCTGTATCTTTGCTTTGCCATTGGACGGTGAAATGGCACTCAGGCTGCCGCAGTGGTTTGAAAGTAGGGCTCGCGCTAATTGGTCGACCAGTAAGTTGCCCTCGTGTCCGTCACGTCGAGTGTTGCCGGCTCAATGGCAAAGAAATAGTGTCACTGTTATTTTTTTTATTTTTTTATAAAATGCTTTCATTTATTTTACAGATTTATTTATTCATTTTTATTAATTATAATATATTATAATAAACGCCTGACGTCTATTAGGCGTAAGCAATGGGTGTCGCAGAATACCAGCGTTGTAAAGCGTCTTGCAGCCACCTAATTACTTTACAGCACGACGATGAGGGACACCTCATTTCACAGCGATATTTGGGACAGCTGATTGATATAACATTTCGTTTGTTATTTTTAATGATTAGTTATTTTATTTTCTTTTCGTCTTGTTAATTTTGTTTGTTGGTTTTTGTTTTCAGTTGTGCTGTCAAGTGTGTTTGTGAAATAATTAAAATTTTCTTTCATTCTTTCACTATCGATAGTAAAACGCCCTCCAATAAAAAATTCAAAATATTTTCAAATAGTAGATTTTTTTTTTTAAAACGACGCCCTCACTAGTAATAACTCCTGTGTCGCGGGGGTGTTCACAAACACAAAGCACACCCAGAGTCAGAACAAATCTTGGCATCATCGAACCCACAACACCAGCGCAGTTGAAACCAGGGAGGCGACCGCTATAACCACTACGCCAACCGCGCACTCAACTAGACCTTTAACAGTCTTTTAGATGTATCCATTCATTCATTAATTTATTGTTGTAATAATGAGGACGTGAAGAACATATTTGATTAAGAAAACGTTCTGTTATGTTCAGCATTGCCAGATCGCTGCAAGACATCTTCGGGTCGGCGATATTGATTCAATTCGGGATCGGCGGCTGGATTCTGTGCATGGCTGCCTACCAAATAGTCAGTGTACGTTATTTTACCTACTTCAAAAAAGGGGTTTTATAATTGTACATTTTTAATTTCATGTTGGTCTAGTCTAGATTCTAAGTAAGTATGCCAAATTTCACACACAAGTGTATATACGTCTGAATATTTGTTTGTGTGTATACGCGCAACGGAACAGTGCAAGTTTCATCAAATTCGATTTAGTTGTTTTTGAGATAGAGAGGTAAACGTGTATCAATCACTTGAAATACGTTCCTGCTACGATGAGGCTACTATTTTTAAAGTTATTACAAGCAAAAGAAAGTGTTTGCCTCACGCATCCAATCGCTACCAGCAATCTTACGACGTAATATAAATAGTGTAAACGTTCGTTTTGATTTAGCTGAGCGTGCTAAGCGTGGAGTTTGCATCGATGACGCTGTTCATCAGCTGCATCCTCACGGAACTGTTCCTGTACTGCTTCTACGGGAACGAGGTCAGCGACGAGGTGAGGCGATGTGACGATGACGTGTGTGAAACGAGTGTTGTTGTTCTGCGATGTGCATTGTATGTATGGTTGGCAGAGCAACCGCGTGAGCGAGTCGATCTACGCGATGGAGTGGTCGCGCACGCCGGTGTCGTTCCAGCGCTCGCTGCTCGTGGTGATGGAGCGCGCGCGCCGCCCCTTCCGCCCAGTCGCCGGCCTCGTCATCCCACTCTCCTTGGAGACCTTCGTCAAGGTAACTCCTCACACAACATGACACGTCTGTAGGTACTTACATCGTCACCATGATTCTATCAATCTTACTCAATCGATTTACCTTTGGTTTCAGATCATTAAGTCGTCGTACACGTTCTACGCTGTTTTACGCCAAACTAAATAAATCACCACTTCGGATAGTAGATATAGTATATATAATAATACTTTCAAGTGTCTTTCTAGATTTTAATTAGAATACCCACGTTTACAAATACTGTAGCTTCACGAAGTATTCAGCAGAAGCTTTGTTTCAATCATTTCGCTAGTAATATAAAGCAAAATATTCGGGCTGACGTACACTATTTAGCCCTCTCTGATCACGAAACGGGCCAAACTCTTACCATAAAATCGCATATTAAAAATAAGATAAAATCATGGCGCGAACCGGTAAGAGACTATAGTGAAGAAAATATTATAAAATTCTGTAATAGTATTGCCTGTCTTAGTTTCTCTGAAATATATAATGTACATAACGCGGACCAAGCTTTTCAAGAGTTTCACGAATTAATATTGTTATTCTATAATTTACATTTTCCGACTATAACAATTAATAAAACCAATGCAAGGAAGAGTTCATCATGGTTAACAAAAGGTATCAGGAAATCGAGTATTAAAAAAAGAATTATTTTCCTGAAATCAATACATGCCAATTCTGATAAAAAACGAAGTAATAAAATGTACAAACACTATAGTAAAATATTTAAAAAATGTATTCCTAAGTCACAACAAATACAAAATAAGAAGTACATAGATAACAAAAGAAACAAATGTAAAGCTACATGGGACATTATTAATGAAAATATAGGACATGATAATATCACAACAAATGTAGAGACAATCGTAAATGGAAATAATATTTATAATAATCCTATTGACATAAGTGAAACATTTAATAATTATTACATTAATTTGACACAGGACATTCAATATAATTTTCATACCAATGACATAAACAGAAATATGAATGATATCAATCAAAATACAATATTCTTAAAACCAACAGATACTACTGAAATATACAGAATTATTAATAGTCTAAATAACACAACATCAGTGGGCATAGATGGCATTAGCACTAAAATTATCAAAGCGTGCTCAAAACATATTTGTGAACCTTTAACCCACCTGGTTAATATTTCTTTTGAAAAAGGTACTTTTCCACAAATTCTTAAACAGTCTATTGTCAAACCATTATTTAAACAAGGAGAAGAAACCGAACTTAACAATTATCGTCCTATCACTTTAATACCAATATTTTCTAAAATATTTGAAAAGGTAATGTTCATAAGACTTAATGACTTTGTTACAAACCAACAAATTTTAAAAAGTGAACAATTCGGTTTTAGGAAAAACAGCACTACTACTTAGCTTACTTAGCTTGCTTTAACCTCATTAAGGAAATTACTGAAGCTATCAATGATGGCAAACCAGTGACGGCAATATTCCTGGACATGAGCAAGGCTTTCGATTTTGTTCACCATAGATTACTTTTGCATAAATTAGATAGATATGGTATAAGAGGTATAGCCAATGACTGGGTCAAAAGTTACCTTACAAATAGAACACAGTGTGTGGAAATAGCAAATATACAAGAAAACCGTAAAATCACACATAGGTCCAATTTTAAAATTAATAACTCCGGCGTACCACAAGGAAGCGTCTTGGGACCGTTTTTATTCCTTTTATACATAAATGACCTTCCCAATGTCACTCATCACAAAACACTGTTATTCGCAGATGATACAACTATAATTATAAAATGTGAAAACAAAGACACATACGAACAAGAAATAAACACAGCTTTAGATAAAGTTGCAAATTGGCTTGATTTAAATAATTTAAAAATTAACATCAATAAAACAAAAATGGTCCAATTCCAAAGCTATAAACGTCAAAATATTAACATAAAAATACTTCATAATGATACAAAAATAGAAGAGGTAGATTCGACAAAATTTTTAGGAATTGTTGTAGACAGGCATTGCAATTGGAAGGCGCATATAGAAAGTGTTTGCGATAAATTAAATAAATTTGTATATGCGATAAAAAGGCTGCTAATATCGGTATCGACGGAAGCGGCACTAAGTGCGTACCACGGATATGTATCCTCTGTGCTTGCATACGGAATTTTGCTATGGGGAAATTCAGTCGAAATTGAAAGGGTATTTCGAGTACAAAAAAATGCGTACGAGCAATTACAGGAGCCTGGTATATGGATAGCTGCAAACCTATATTTAAAAAATTTCACATTTTACCCTTGGCTTGTATGTACATCAAAGAAGTTTGCATGTTTGTTAGACAACATTCTGAACAATTTAATCTGCAATCTGAGGTAACTAAAAGAAATGTAACAATCCCTAGAAATAAATACAAACTACACCTTCCTCGGTGTAGACTAGAGATATTTAAAAGGAACTCTTACATTAATGCCATTCAAATATATAATAAATTACCGACTGTATTTAAGGACTTGCCTTTACCAATGTTTAAAAATAAATTAAGTAAATGGTTATTAGATAAATGTTTTTACTGTATTAAAGATTATATGACATATAAAGAATGATATTAATAATTATGTAATAATGAATAATTGAATTGAGAATGAAATTAATATTATAATAGTTATTGTTAAAATTTAATCTAAGAAAGTTGAATTTCTACTGCATGACTCCTATATTTTAATTTTTTTGCACGCCATTGTTATGGTAGAATGTATTGAACCATTGTTTAATTACTAACACCTGTATCTGTACTACATTCTTGCAAAATAAATGATTTGATTTGATTTGATTTGATTTAGATAAGTTTAGTACTATTAACATAATAAGATTAAATATTATAATTGACGTAATGGGATTAGTTTTATTCTTTCAACATATGCTCACCACCACTGGGATTATTAAATCATTCGGAATGTTAAACGAACATTTATAATATTAAGACTCATGCATAGTAAATGGAGGCAGGTAAACAGGTAAAAATAAGTAATACAAAATATCCAGATAACTTTAGTAAAATATGCGCTGCACGCGCTGTATTACGAATGACATTTTCATGAATTAGCGTCAGCAGCGGCGCGTCGAGTGGCGCTCGCCACTACACTACGGCGCCGCATCGTCCGCGTCGTGACTATTTAATTGTCGTCTGACTTTGGTTTCATTGTCATCAAAGGACTTATTTAAATCAGTTCAAAGGACATTGGATCCATGTAAAACGGTATAATAAGGCTTTACAAACGCTTTAAGCACCTAAAGCACTGGCGGAAGCCAGATTATTCATTGTTTTATCATTTTAAAGGAACTTGTCGAAGTTATAAAATGCAGCCTTCAAATAGAAAATAATAGAGAGATAGAGAGAGAGAGAGAGGTTTCAAAAAGTTAAATACAATGTTATGTTATTTAATACTTTCGGGTGAGTTTTGGCGTAGTCTTTGAAAATAAGAAATGAGTAGTGTCAGCGACGGCTGTCGTATACGGGACACTAGCGGCCAGAGCAGAGGCCGCTCTGGCGCTGGCGGTAACAGCAACCTTTATTAGGAGTGGCACAAAAGCTCTCGATCGCTAATTGGAGGCCGCTTAGACACGACACCGCAATGCCTGCACGGCTTGACGCCTCCTCGCCCGACGCCTCAATATCTAGATTTTGGGCTCGCGACTCGCCACAGTAAGAAAACGCTCCATGAATAAATAACGAATAAATAATAAATAAATAATAAATATTTTACAACTCACACACAACGCCATCTAGTCCCAAACTAAGCAGAGCTTGTACTATGGGTACTAGAATAACTGATACTAATACATACATACTTTTCTTTTGTAAATACATACTTATTATATATAGAAACATCCAGACTAAGACAAACCCCTATGTTCATGCACACAAAGATTTGTCTTAAGTGGAAATCGAACCCACGACCTCGGCGTCGCAGGCAGGTACACTACCCACTCCGCCATCCGGTCGTCAATCAATACTCAATACTCAATATATTTATTGCATTCCACAGTGTTTAAAGGTCTTACAAATAATGATACAGATCTTTCTGGACCCTGTCGGGCAAAGCAACTTAGGAGAGAGGACGGCATATCTTTTATAAGCAAACTTAATATTTTATATATATATGTTTTATTTAATTTAATTAGTACTATTATATTAGAGTCTTATCATTCAGATATTCATTAACATTATAATATCCTTTACTCTCTAGTATTTCCTTTAGTTTTTTTATTAATATGTGAAGCTTATCTTCATTTTTGAGATTTTCCGGTATCTTGTTGTAAATTTTTGTGGCCATTACTAATGTACTAGTTGAATGTATGTTTAAGCGTGACGTCGGAAGGTTTAGTCGGTTTTTGTGTCTCAAATAATATTTGGTTTGTTTGTCGTTTCGCTTTTCGAAGAGATCAGAGTTATTTTTTACAAATTTGCATATTTCTAGTATGTACATAGAAGGTATTGTAAGTATTTTATGTTTTATAAAGAATGGGTGACAGCTATCTGTAGAATCTATATTTACTAATATTCTTATTAGTTTCTTTTGGATGGTGAAAAGTGATGGAGCATCGGTACTGTTTCCCCAAAGTATTATGCCATAGTTGAACCAAGAGTTGGCGTAAGCATAGTAAGTTGAAAGTGCTGTTTGGAAATCTGTGGTCTTTTTGATTTCACGAAGAGCGTAGGCAAACTTAGATGCTTTAAGGCGGATTTTTTTGATGTGAGACTTCCAATTGATGTGTGTATCTATTGATAAGCCAAGGAGAGTAAACTCATTAACCGTTTCTATTGTTTGGCCTTTAAATGTAAAGTTTAGCTCTAGCGGATTTTTCTGATAAGGATAAAATGACATTATTTTGGTTTTTGTGAAGTTTATATCTAAGTTGTGATTTTTTAGCCAATTTACAGTCTTATTGAGTATGTTGCAGAGATTTTCATTTAAATTTTCACTGTTCTGGCATGATGTAAGAGTTGAAATATCGTCTGCAAATAAGACAAAGGTTTCATCTATATACTTTAGCAAATCATTTATATATATTAGGAACAGAAGGCAACCTAATACACTTCCTTGAGGAATTGAGGCGTTTATTGCAATCCTATCTGATTTTACAATTTCTATTTCTTTAGAGGTTTCATTAAAATATTTTATTTCGACATGGTGTTCTCTATTTTGTAGATAAGATTTAAACCAATCATGAGCCTTGCCACGGATACCTATACCATTAAATTTATCTAATAATATGTCATATTGTACCTTGTCATAGCTTTAGTCATATCTAACAATATGCCTACTGCATATTTCTTACTGTCTATTAAGTTAATTGCTTCTTGAATATACTTATATACTGCTAATGTAGTGGATTGGTTCTTACGAAAGCCATTCTGGGAGTCGTTAAATATTTTATATTTTTCACAGAAGGCGTAGACACGTTTACACATCACTTTCTCAAATATTTTAGAGGCAGTTGGAAGGAGGGCTATGGGTCGGTAGTTATTTGGATCTGTTTTAACGTTTTTTTTGTGTATGGGCTTTATAACTGCTTTTTTAAGGTAATCTGGAAAAACTCCATCTGCCAAAGATTGGTTAATTAATAAATAAAATGGTAGTGTAAGTTCATCCGCACATTTACGTAATAGGCTAGGAGGTAGTTCGTCAATACCGTGGCTATTTTTATTTTTCAAGCCCTTTAATAATGTGTTTATCTCGTATGGTTCTGCAGGGCTTATGAATATGCTATTTTCTGATGGGTTAAGCACGGGGTAGCCTTTGGGCTTGTTCTCTGGATGTTGAGTATAGATATTACCAATTGATGCGAAGAAGTTGTTAAAAACGTTTGATACGTGTTTCGGGTCTGAAATCATACTTTGATCAATTTGTAAATTGATGTTATTATTTTCTTTTTTGATTTTTTTATTAGTCCGCTCGTTTATTATGCTCCACATTGTTTTTATTTTGTTGTTTGATTTTTTCATTTTGTTTTTATAGTGTAATTTTTTAGCAGCTATAATTATCTTTTTTAGTGTTTTTTCGTAATTTCTATAATTCTCCATAATAAATTTATTTTTGCTTTTAAGTGTCAATATTTTTTCCAATCTTTTATTTTTACAGGATCGTTTGATTCCTGTAGTTAACCAGTATTTATTAAATGTAGTTTTACATTTTATTTTTCTTTTAGGTATATGTTTATTTAGTAGGTTAATTAGAATATTGCTGAAGGCCTCATAATTTTCGTTTATATTTTTATCAAGTGAAATTATTTCTTTCCAATTTATCTCTTGTAAACCAGTTTTAAAAAGTTGTATATTTAATGTGTTGTATATTCTTTTGGTGGTAGTTCAATCAAAGTGTATATAGTGAATACGCACCACAGCGACTTGTATTCATTTATTTATTTTGTAACATAGTGTTAAATCGTTATGTACCCAGCCTGGTGCTATAATTTGTTTTCTCAAATTTAAAGCTACACAATCTATAACTATTTTTTTTTTTAATTTTCATATTTAATATTACGCATGCAAACAATTTTATTTATTGATGCTATTAAAAAAGTGTATGGTTTGCGTTGTACGGGTTTGCTCGTACAATGCGTTTTATTCAGTTCACAACACGTCGCATAGCGGAGCCCCAGCCCGCAGCAACGGTCGTTATAAAGCGCGCGAAATCGCCGCCCCCGCCGCCTCAAGCGCACCAGCCCCCGCCGCCTCAAGCGCACCAGCCTCCGCCGCCGTCCGCTCTGCCCCGCATCGGAGATCCGCGGCGTGCTCGGGCGCCGCTGCCGTCCCCGCGTCGCACGGTGGGTCAACTCAGGCGCTCCCCTTTCATAGGATTTTCGGCAAAACTAAATGTCTATTTTGACTGTTCCAAGTTATGAATGTTACTAAGGACATTAAAACATTTGACAATTTATTAAAAATAACCATTTTATAATAATAATAATAATAATAATTTATTGAAACTTATAAGTACAATGATACAACAGTAAATACAATTTGTACATAATTGTTTAATTACAAAAGCAACTGACACCTAAACTAAGCATTGCTTGTGTTATAGGAGTCAGGTAGGTACTTCTTCGTGGTAAATTACATTTGTATTGACAGCATATTGTGTGGAATTACAGGATGATATGTATTGTACTTAATTAAAATCTAATAAATGAAGTTAAAAAAGAATGAAAATTAAAAACTATATTTATACTATTATGGAAATTTAAAATTAATATAATATAAATAATTATTTAAGGATTTATACATCGGATAACATAAGATTTTCTGTTACATCATAATTTAAGGTAAGTAACCAATTAGTTAATTTAATTTTTACTTCGTGTCTACTTAGGCTATAGATTAAGATTTGTTTATTTATTTTATTATACAATTTTGAACTCATATCGCCAAAATGTCGACTAGCAAAAGCAGTTCGGCATCCCACTCTAAGGCATACCGGAGCTCCAGTTCGCCTTAACCTTTGGTTTAAAACGATTCGTTCCTTTGTTTACGTAGTATTATTCGTAGAATATACATCTGTCTTACGGTTAAAACTTTGCTTTCTGCATATAGTTGTATTGTAGGGTAGTACCGAGGCTTTGAATGTATAACTTTTAAAACTGCCCTCTGTGCTCGCTCTAGTTCAAGAATAGAAGTCTTGTAAGAACCACCCCAAACGGGTATGCAGTACGATATTAACGATTCACAGAGAGCAGTGTAAACTGTAAACATTGTTGGAGGATCTGCAGATTTACGAAGGCCTTTGAAAATCGACATGAGTCGCCTAATTCTAGTCGTGAGAGCCATTATCTGTGGTTGCCAATCCAATCGCTCGTCAATCAGAATGCCAAGATACCTAGCATAACAAACCTGCACCAACGGAAGACAATAACAAGTGTCGGGCTTGGCACAGTCGTGCGCTCGAAGTTTATTAGTGGGTGCTGGTGGAACTGTAGTGTTTAGAGCGCAAAAACGGATAAATTGTGTTTTTTCTACGTTCAAGGTTAGTACACAGCCATTTCATAACCTCTCGTAGCCCATTCTCAGCATAACACTTAGCCGATTCCCAATCACTACCATAGGACAATAAGACTGTATCATCTGCATATGTAAAGATTTCACAATTTGGTAATTTGAGACTGTGTAAATCGTTAATATATACTAAGAACAGGGTTGGGCCTAGAATGCTTCCCTGTGGAACTCCATAGCTAGTGCACTTCTCATCACTTACAAGTGTGCCAATCCGAGTGGAATGAGAGCGATTAGACAAATAATCCTGAAATATATCCAAGGTTAGACCACGAATACAGAAAGACTCCAGCTTTAATAAGAGGATTGGTATAGAGACCGTGTCGAATGCCTTGGATAGATCAAGAAAAATACCATAACACTTACATTTGTTGTCCATTTTATTTGCAACACTATCTGTAAATTTTATTATAGCATCCTCAGTTGAAAAGCCGGCTCTGAAACCAAATTGGTTTCCAGAAATAAAGTTATTTTGTTCCAAATATTTAACAAGGCAGGTGTTCAGTATACGCTCTAATATTTTAGATAAAGCACTGAGAACAGATATTGGTCTATAATTTGAGACACGGTCTCTATCACCAGTCTTGAAGATCGGGGAAATTAGAGCTTTCTTAAGTGCTTCAGGGAACACACCAGTGGCTATTGAGAGATTACAAATATGTGTAATAGGAGGGACGAGAACAGTTATAGAATGTTTTAGTACTTTAGATGGTATGCCATCCCAACCTGTAGCACAGTCGTCTTTGAGTGACATTATTGTGGATTCTATTTGCTCATCAGTAACCGGTATGATCCCAAAAGAATCACGAGGTGATAGGTTCAAGGATGGCTGGCAGTAAGCAGTGTAATTCTTATTTGATCTAACCTTGGACGCTAGGCTGCTACCGATATTGGCAAAATATTGATTTTGCCAATATCATTTCCAGACCATTATAGAATATATTAAGATTAGAATACGATGGCGATCGGTAAATACCTATGATAGATACATCACCAGTTTGACATATTAGACAATTAGCATTTGACATAGGTGGTTCAGAGACGTGACATTTTAGGCTAGTTTTGGTGTACATGACAACGCCATCATTCTGAATGGGATTATTCTTAGTGGCATGGGCAGCGTAGCCATTTATATAGGGCACGTTACTTGATCTTTTCAACCAACATTCTGATAGAATAATAATATCAAAGCTTACATGTGTTGTTGTTAAAACGGAAATAAATTGATCGAAATTTTTATGGATGCTTCTGATATTGATATGTATAATTTTTAATTTACTATTTGGACTGTCAATAATATCTGAACACTGGTCGGGTTTACACAAGAAAAAGTTTGCCACCTGCAAGTCATCTAGGTCATTTGATATTCTGTTAATGTTATTAGCCATTGATGTAAAAATATTTATTGTGTATTATATTGATTACTAGAAATGTTATTTGCCTTATGTATTTATCCTTTATCCTTAGTGTATAAAAATATATTAGGTATCCATTTAATATAATAATGTTAGAACCTATATTAAAATAGGGCACAGTTAATTTTAAACATGCATACAAGTTATGATAAATTAAATCAACAAAAAAAATATTCTTATGAAATAGCGACTCTAGTCATTGTTTTTGCGCAATGTCTGAGAAACATTTTATATTTTTAATGACATGGACCTCTTTGGTATCAGCGCATTTTCTTAATAATATTTTGCCATTTTTTATCCAACAAAACTGATACGCATTATTTTTAGCAAACTCACGTGTTTGGTAAAATAGCTTTCTTGAAATCGCTGATAGGTGTTCGTCGATGTAGATTGGCTTCGATTCACTCGACATGCCGGTACATTGGGTGTTCAGTTTATTCGTAGCTGGTTTGCCTTTATTGTAGTTGCGCGCGTTTTCCAAGTACTCGGTCTTCAACTGAACTGACGAGAATTCAGCAATTATGGGTTTAGCAGCGCCTTTCTCACCGGGCATACGATAAGCATCTCGGATGTCAGAGTGGTTGATAGTAGTGCCGATAGTTGAACCGATGCGGGAAACAATAGAGATAATATCTGTCGTTTTCTCATTTTCTTTAGGTGGAACATTTCTTATTTCGATTGAAGATGGTCGTGAAAAATTTTCCAAGTCTTCAATTTTCTTGTCCAGTTCTAAGAGGCAAGTGTTCATCTCCTTACGTTATTTTTCTATTTGTACAATTTTTGACTCTAATATTTCGTAGCTTTTATTGATGTATTCCATCGCTTTCTCAATTTCAGAGTTGGTTTTTTGAATTTGCGAACATTGAGTCTTAAGCTCGCTTACATCAGTAACGAGTTTCTCCAAGGTTTTACTTTGTTCAGCCCTCCAGCTGTGTAACAATTGCATTACCTCCTCTTTGAATGCATTGAGCAGTTCACTTTGACATACATTAGGTGATATATTACGCTGGCGCTTACTTTTAGTTGCAACCGTTAACCCTGGATTTATTACTTTATCTGATTCCGATGGAAGTTCTTCGTTCCCTGAGTCATTCTTTGGAGTTGAGGGCGGCGTTCGCTTTAATCTTGGCATCCTCGTATATACGCAGGCGCGTAGAATGCGTTATCAGTGCGATTGTGCGTAGTGCCTTAAGACGCCTATGTGTGTGTCCACAGTGAATGCGCGGTGACTGGAGCCTGAGGCGGGCGCGGCGAGCGGGGACGTGCTGTGGCCACAGTGTGGCGCGAGCTCTTGTAGCGGTTCGACGTATATCAGGTGTTGCAAACTATGGACGACGATTTGCTAATTTTACTAGATAGTCCGATCCTGAGATAGGAGTTGTTTGCTTTGCCATATAGGTGGTTTTGATTGAATTGCACTTATAAATAATTCAGTATTTACCGCCATTTTTCGCATTTAACAAACAGACGCGCACACGCCGAGCGGCAAGACCGAACTGGTTCGTCACCCCCGCCACCCGCGCATTGGATCGCTCGCGCACTAGGCCCGTAGTGCGGCCATGACGCGCGGATAGGAACGTTTGAAAACTACGCGCGCTATCTCGCTCGGGTCTGTCGCACTAGGCGCCCGCCTTAGTCACTACACTATGGACGCAAACGGCGGTTTCATATGTTTGATACTTCGCGCCCGCTGTCGCAACCGCGCTAGGCTGGCAATGTGGATGCACACTATGAGTTGTAGCCGTTCTGCCGGCCGCTGTCGACGTCACCGCGCTCGTAGCTAACTCTCGTAGCAGTCGCAGCTCATAGCTCGTATGGCGTAGCGGTTTAAGCACCGGCCTCGCATGCAACGCACCTTGGTTCGCGTCCGGGTATTTCTTCGACTGAAGTTTCTTTTCGAAGTAGATGTTGTCAATATTTCGCTGTCTCTGTCTAGCTCCGCCCAAAAGGAGGTGTCCTTCCATAAGAGTACCGCAGGAGCGACAAGGAATTGAATTTCCAATTGGCAGCCAATCACAAATTTAGTAGAATGAATTATTCAAAAAATGATTTATTAAAACTAGCACGAGCACAAACACGACTGTTCCACACGGCGAACGAACGAAGAGTTTATACTAGTGGAACACCATCAAATTCAAGGTTTTTCATTGAAAATGTATGAAAATGAACTTTGTTTTGCTTCTATCTTCGTAACGTATTATGATGTAAAGATGACACTTTCAGGTAATATTTTTGAGCATATACCTAAGCTACAAAAGGTTTGACCTTGACTCCGGACTTGCCCGATTAGAAGTTGTGGTCTATTAAAGAATCGATCTTTTGGTTGTACTTATATCATTACTAACGGAGTATACAGATTGTTTTTTGTGTTGAATTGGTTGCTTGATAGATAATGAGCGCGTATACTTTTTGAACTATATTAAAAAAGTCCTCATACGGGTACAAAAATAGGTATAAATTTTGTACCTGTGTAATGACGCTTCTATCTTCGTAACGTATTAAGATGTAAAGATGATACTTTCAGGTATTATTTTTGAGCATATACCTAAGCTACAAAAGCTTTGACCTTGACCTCGGACTTGCCCGATTAGAAGTTGTGGGCTAACAAAATTTATACCTATTTTTGTACCCGTATGAGGACGTTTTTGATATAGTTCAAAAAGTATACGCGCTCATTATCCATCAAGCAACCAATTCGACACAAAAAACAATCTGTATACTCCGTTAGTAATGATATAAGTACAACCAAAAGATCGATTCTTTAATAGCCCACAACTTCTAATCGGGCAAGTCCGGAGTCAAGGTCAAAGCTTTTGTAGCTTAGGTATATGCTCAAAAATATTACCTGAAAGTGTCATCTTTACATTCTTCTATCTTCTTCTATCTTCGTAACTTAATACGTTACGAAGATAGAAGCAAAACAAAGTTCATTTTCATACATTTTCAATGAAAAACCTTGAATTTGATGGTGTTCCACTAGTATAAAATGGTTATTTTTAATAAATTGTCAAATGTTTTAATGTCCTTAGTAACATTCATAACTTGGAACAGTCAAAATAGACATTTAGTTTTGCCGAAAATCCTATGAAAGGGGAGCGCCTGAGGTGACCCACCGTGCGTCGCAGCGAGTTAACCCGCCAACGCGAATATAAGTACAAGGTAACGCTGCGGCTGCCGCGGGTGATTTATTTTTATTTTTACCCGACTGCGTCAGAAGGAGGGTTATGTTTTTCGAGCGTGTGTATGTATGTATATATGTATGTATGTACCCAAGTAGCAAACAAGAATAGCAAGTAAATCTTACATATCTGTACTTTATCTAAAGTTAGATTTTGCTAAATCAAAAAGGATTTCGTTAAATATTTTCTTTCTTTAATACTAAATCGTTTTAAACTACCGCTACTAAAGCAAGTTAGGAATACCAAAAACCAGGTTAAGTATTCTCAAAACTAGTTTGTATTAAGTATGCCTATAGTTAAAACTTAAAATATTGTTTTACTATACCAGATTATCTGAAGCTCACTTAAAACTTTACTGTAATAATTGAAGTATCTTTTAAGACTCACAAAGACTAAATTGATTTTTTAGATAAATTTAAGATAATAGTCATACCAAGTTCTAAAAACTGTTTTTCTAGAGAATAATTTTATTCCTTTTTACTAAAATTAATAAGTTTAGAGTAAAAATACATTTAACGGGACGTTCTCTACAAATAGAACCAAGTAGAAACATGGATGAAGTGGAAAAATTAAAAAGATCTGGTGGCTTTCGTCGGCGTATTTTAAAATATAAAAAAATAAACTCCATCGTTGTGCCTATAAGTGCTGCAAACGTTACCAATAATAGCAATGCGATATCTTTGAGTCGGACTTCAGTGTCGTTTACGGACTACGAGGAAAAAGATACCGCGGATAATTTAGAAATAACGCAATTGGACAGTGATTCCGACTCGACAGCTGATAGTCACGCATCAAAAGTATTTCATGATTTTGATTTTAATCACAATATACCGCATACTGCAATCAATGATTTAATGCAGATTATTAACAAGCATGATCCAGGTGTTGTGTCAAAAGACGCTAGGACTCTTCTGAAAACAGTAAAATCTGTGGATATCGAACCTTGTGGCAGTGGAGAATACTGGCATAATGGATTTCGCAAAAATATTGTGCAGTATTTTGAAAATTTTGATAAAAATGTAAATTTATGTATTGCTTTGTAGTTTAACGCTTGTTTATTTAACTGTTAAGTATTTACCCACCTTTACAGGTTAAGGTACATCTGACTGATTATTTATTGATAATATTAATGTAAATATCGACGGGTTACCCACGTGCAAAAGTTCGAAAGTAGAATTTTGGCCAATTCTATGTAACATTCATGAGATGAACACATTGCCTGTAATGACCATTGGAATTTACTGTGGTATTAAAAAACCTCAGTCTAATGAATTTTTAAAACCTTTCGTAACTGAAATGAAGGAAATTATGCAAAATGGCATTGAAATAAATAATTATGTTATAAGAATAAAATTGCGATAAAAAGTAAGTGACAGCTACTAACTTTATTTTTCTTATACCTACCAAATGCTCTTTATATTTTTTATTCAATGTGGTAGTGTGTGGTAGTGACGTATGCATTTATTAATCCATTCAGCTTTCAAGCCTGGGCTTGTGGGCAAAAATTGAAAATACGTAATTTATTGGCAGGTATATAATTATATTATGGTTCATCATGTTATGTGTTCAGGAGCCCGCTATCTTTCTTTTATACTTACTTATATAATTCAATAATTCATTTAGTTTATGTGAATGATCTTTTTAAAAGTTGATGTTTTACAAGCTTTTATTTAGTTTCACTTTGAATTATAATATATAGGTATATAATAAATAATTATACACACAAAAATTAAACAGCCGATGTTAAACTTAGTTCCTAGTTGATGGCGTAAAGAACAATAGTAGGTAAAAAAATAAGATCAAGAGATACTAAAAAGCTATTTGGTATTGGCACGTCAAGATTATCAACTATGCAGAACAGAAGTTATTAAATATAGGTGTTAATATTTTTTGCTGAGCTTGGGAATCCTCTAAAATTCTAAATAAATGGGGATTGGATAGTTATTTAACATCACGTACTTACTGTTGAATTTAAATCCTTGTGTTCTGATGTTTACTGGCATTTAAACATTAGGTACTAAACTTACCTACACTTATTAATTAGATAATATTCACTAGTCTATCTTGCATAAACTTGTTTACACCATAAAATAAAAAAGAATAGTGAAGACAAGTTAAGAAAATATTAAGTAACGTACATACCTAATCTGTTCTTAACTAAATCAAACTTTAGAATCACTTTATACCACCAAGAATTAAATAGTACTTCGACAATACAGTTTTTAATATAAGTTAAGTATATTAACTCTTAACTAGCGCTACTTCAAATGTTAATTGTCTTTACTATGTCTGAACTAACCTTACAAAATCAATTTAGTCTAAAATCTTGCTTCGTTAGGAAAATTAAGAATTAACGCCATTTTTCCTCTTAAATGACAAAAGTAATAAAACATTTTACCACAACACTTAATCAAAAACTAAAGTAGATTGAACTTGTATTTATGTTAAAGTCATTATAACTATATTAATACCTTACATATTCATAGAAACAATAACAACTATGCACTAAAAGCACAAATTTTTTTTTTTGCAATATTTTTTAACTAAATTGTATTGCTTATTTTCTAGTATTTTAAAAGCCCGTGTGTTTTATAGCACTATCTATAGATTTGACACGAGAAATAATCATGCGTTTTAAATTTCCAATGCATTCAATGCCTTTTGATAGCCTTTATTAGACATAAAAATTTGTTGTTTAATCGCCATTTTCATTAATCTTAAAACAGTTTTTAATAATTTATAAGTTCACCATATTTTCTAAAATAAAGTTACATAAAGCACTTTAAAGCAAAATAAGTTTTAAATTTTACTTTACTAGGTGAAGATCGAATATCTGCAATTCAATATTGATAGTTTTAATTAAGTATTGTAGATATCTTTAAGTCTATTTTATGATCTGAAGTCAACCTACAAGATATCTTGAAATCAGTGTTTAGAGTTCTGCAAAACCACATTCTTAAGTAGGGTTTAAGTTTATCTAAAAAGTAGTATTAACTCTTTCTTAACTATGTGTTAAAATCTGTGCCCACTTTTACTTAACTGATTCTTGGAGTGTATCTTCAAGATATCTTGAGGGACATATTGGTTTTACCCAAGGCAACAGCTGGAATTCGTCTACTTGCCTTCAAGATATCTACAATACCTTTTAAGGACATTTGATTGCTACTTGGGTATGTATGTATGTATGTATGTATGTCTATTTCTTTGGCACGCCCTACAGCCCAAACGGCTAGACGGATTTTGACAAATGAGGTGTCGTTGAATTCGTCGAAACAGTGATAGTGACAAAGGCTATATAAATTTTCAAAATGGCGCCGGCAAATGAAAAAAAAGGGGGGGGAGGTATGGATTTTCTTTTCATCATAGTAATATGGGTATCAAATAAAAGGCCATGAAAAGAACATTTCAAAAATATATACTTCTTATCACATTTATATTACTGATTACACACAATTTACCAATTTATATATCGGCACGCTCGCGCGTCCGAAGTGGGTGGAAGTTAGTTTGTATGTTCGCTCACGCTAATCTTGGAAACTGCCGGTCGAATTTGAATAATTGTTTTTGCATTTGATAGTTTAACTCACGATTAAGGCTCATTGATCTCAAAAAAATTTGATTTCTACAAATTAATAGATATAAAAAACATGTCGGTTAAAAGAACTAAAAAGAGTGAAATAAAAAATAATTATTAAAAAAACAAAAAACCCGACTGCTTAAAAAAAAAGAACTGAAAAGATAAAAACAAGTATAGCATTATCTACATTAAATTCATTAACAACAAATGAAATATGTCAAACTAAATTCTTTATGATGTTGCAGGCGGGGACAAACAATACTTTGTTAGGTACTACTATATAACTTCGTTTGTCACCGCCTGCAACATCATAAATAACATATTTCATTTGTTGTTAATGAATTTAATGTAGATAATGCTATACTTGTTTTTATCTTATCAGTTCTTTTTTTTTAAGCAGTCGGGTTTTTTGTTTTTTTATTATTTATTTATTCATACATTTTTAAACCTTGACGTGAATTTGATCTGGAACGCGCAGCTCTGCTCGCGCAGTGGGAATAATGTCATTCAAAACTTATAGTTGTTTCTAGTTAAATGCATGCTCTCTGGTTTCACGCACACTAGCTTGTCAAATTTCTACGTTTTTGTTGCATCGTTCGCTTCAGGATAGTTCTGAGGCAGTGACAATCAAATTTTCATGTCAATGTCGTGTACGTTACGCCAGCAAGAAAGTGTCACCTAGAGTGATATGAGTAGAACGTATAATTAGTGCGCAATCTGCTGTAAATGTGCGCCGCATAAAAAAATTGTGCGTCTTGTAGTTTTGAAAAAAAAACGTAAAAACGATTCCTGCTGGAGTAACGTTGTTCTAGCAAGAAAATTCTAGACGAATCATCGGAGATATAAAATACATACATGGGCAGAGAGCTTATATTTGTGCAAATTTGTGCGCCATAAATATAATTTGTGCGTCTTCAGGTTTTCGAGATATTGCGTTTCCCGCTGGAGTAACGTTTTGCGAATTCGTGTATCTCAAAGACCATTATATGTGCGCCTGTAGAATGAACATACACGAATAGCTCTTAATTTGTGCATATTTGTGACATAATTAGATGCCAGATAATATTTATAATTTTCAAGTAATCGCGCTTTATTGAAAACTTAAAAAAATATTGTAGCGCCTAAATGAGAAGACGTATAAACTCGTTAAAAACTGTATTCGTTCCATCTTGACGTTTATAATTACCATAAAAAGTTTCAAAACAGAACCTACAAGCGCTAATGAATAATATTACTAAAAGTCAAAACGACGGCATCATAACTTTGACGCCATCAAACAAGAAACTGGCTCAACCTAAGATGTGTAAATGTAAACCAAAAATTAGTGCATTTATCAAATAATATATAGTAAAAATATCCAGCTTCAACTGTTTCGTATTAAGTAAATATTAAGACTAAACCAAAACAGTTATTCGGCGCAGGTTATCCGACCAAATTCGAATGACTACAAAAAAGCGACGGATTCATACGTATCGATGACCACCTTTATTAAACGTATTACACCTAAACTGTGTTCGTACAGTCACGCTCAAATGTTCGTTGGGAATTATTATTACAATGACCTAATAAAAATATAATATATTTATATTAAATGTACTTTCTGATCATATGAAATCAAAGAGCTTGTTGGTTTAAAAAAATATTATTTTTATTATCATAATCATGATTCTTAAAGTAATTATGGCATCAAATCACAGATCAAATTTCCTACCTATAAATATTAAAACAAACATTGTTCAATTAAACTATTTGTACCTTGTATAGTCATTTGGTATTATTTAAAATCACAGATCAGTTTTTCATTTACTTAAATACACAAACAATAAAATCACTTAAGGTGGCTCAGTACCATCATGGCGTGAAATTTAAATATTGAGTAGTTGTTGTTTTGGCCGAGATATAATTAAGTTTTGGGTATGATTGTATAGTACGCGAACGTAATAAATACCTATAGAGCGTTATTTTTTGTTATGAGTTTATGTTTCTTAAAAAATTGCCGGATTTGAAAACTTCAACCCAAGTTTCACATATCGGGCTGCTTAGGTTTGTGTTTTCAAATTAGGCTAATTTTTAAGAAACAAGCTGATAATAATTTTAACCGGTCTATACTACGTTCGCGTATCATACTATCATATCCAAAACTAAATTATATCTCGGCCAACAAATAGGTAACTACTTTATACTTGAATTTCCCGTTATGATGGTACTGAACCTTTATCACAGAAAATCACAGTTTTTTCGTTTTTCTACTGATATAATAAATGCAAATGGCTAAATTTATTTATGTCTAATCAAAAAAAAAATCTGAATTTATTTTAATAACTATTTCTACTGCACTGTACTCGGGCACAATACGTTTCAACCAGTTAGCGAGTAAAGTTAAGAAGGTCATCGATACGTATGAATCCGTCGCTTTTTTGTAGTCATTCGAATTTGGTCGGATAACCTGCGCCGAATAACTGTTTTGGTTTAGTCTTAATATTTACTTAATACGAAACAGTTGAAGCTGGATATTTTTACTATATATTATTTGATAAATGCACTAATTTTTGGTTTACATTTACACATCTTAGGTTGAGCCAGTTTCTTGTTTGATGGCGTCAAAGTTATGATGCCGTCGTTTTGACTTTTAGTAATATTATTCATTAGCGCTTGTAGGTTCTGTTTTGAAACTTTTTATGGTAATTATAAACGTCAAGATGGAACGAATACAGTTTTTAGCGAGTTTATACGTCTTCTCATTTAGGCGCTACAATATTTTTTTAAGTTTTCAATAAAGCGCGATTACTTGAAAATTATAAATATTATCTGGCATCTAATTATGTCACAAATATGCACAAATTAAGAGCTTTTCGTGTATGTTCATTCTACAGGCGCACATATAATGGTCTTTGAGATACACGAATTCGCAAAACGTTACTCCAGCGGGAAACGCAATATCTCGAAAACCTGAAGACGCACAAATTATATTTATGGCGCACAAATTTGCACAAATATAAGCTCTCTGCCCATGTATGTATTTTATATCTCCGATGATTGGTCTAGAATTTTCTTGCTAGAACAACGTTACTCCAGCAGGAATCGTTTTTACGTTTTTTTTTCAAAACTACAAGACGCACAAATTTTTTATGCGGCGCACATTTACAGCAGATTGCGCACTAATTATACGTTCTACTCATATCACTCTAGGTGACACTTTCTTGCTGGCGTAACGTACACGTCAATGTCATGTTTAATTTTTGATATATATTATTTCTGTCATTTAAAGAAATGAAAGCAAATATCTATGGAGAGGTTCATATTAATTATGGGCTCTTTGGTTAGTGCCAATATTTCCTCACAATAACCATCTCAGACCTCTGTTGTAAACGAATGCTTCATTTCAAGGATCAGGCAGGCTGATGGTTGAAGTTGATATTATGGGCATATAATAATATCATTCTTATAAGTGGTGTTTGTAGTTCATTACAAAATGTAGCGTTATAACCATGTACAAACTTTAAGCCTTTTTTTAAATACTGTAAGGGCAGGTATCTTTACCAGAGGAGACCAAAGTCGTGCTATGAATATGACAACATGAACGCTTACAGCTACAACACAGTATTTACAAGTGAGGGTGTTTGGTCGGCGGCGGGCGGTCGCTTACAGCTGCAGCTCGCGGCGAGTCGGGCCCTCGCCGCCCGACGACGGGAAGTACCTGCGAAGTGTAAGGGGCGCCGGTCAGAGGCTGTCGGTGGTGACGCCGCTGCAGCTAGTGCGACTACCGGCGGGAGGCGGCGCGTGTGGCTTCACACGCGCCTGCGCCACGCCGCGCATGCACCTGCGGCTCACATGCACACTCCCTACCAAGGGTGCTGTACACGATCCAACACACGCACTTACAACCAATATATCACTATTACGTTCATGTTCAATTAACATAGCGGTCCGATGAACGTTTGAGTTTGGTCATAATGTTCACTTGCTCGATCGTTTTGTACGCAGCCTTATATGAAGTTCCTACGGGTTAGGTATAGAAGCTCTGAAGCCATGCTGGGTCGGGAGCTGGGAGTCTACTTCGACGCCGAGCTCAATGAGTAGTTACCGAGACAACGCCGCCTATTTGGTCTGCTCCTTAGAAACGGTGGCTTTATCGGAAAGAAAAAAAGCAGGTTTACAATCCTATTAAAGAACGTTCAAGTGTTTATAATAATTTTTTTCTTTTTTTAACTTTGATTAATAGGTATTTTAAGCATCAAAATGTGTTTATCTCAATGTGCCAGCTAAGGGTATACCTAACGGTAGGTTGCGAGGCATGCCGCGCATGGTCGCGTCGGCGCCGCGCCCGCGCCGCCTGCCGCCCTCCGGCCGCGCCTCTCGTCGAGCGCCCGCCCGCACTGTAGGACGTGTCGTCCGCACTGGACTCCACTGCGGGCAGCGTGTCTGCACAAAACATATAAAAGAAAAGAAATAGTTATTTTCAGCACGAAAAAGAGCGTTTGCTTGCCAGAATTCAGTGAGTAAAATGCGTTTTTACTCACGAGTGAGGCAAAGTAATTCAAATTTCGAAACACAAAATCCTTCAATGAATAGGCGCTGAAAAAAAACAAAGCAGCCATTAATAACTACAAACGATACGATTAAATTATTTTAAATTATATAAATACACGTACGCTTATTTCGTATTTTAATTTTTTTATATTCGTGATTAACCATTAAATTAACTAAAATCAGGTACTTGATATTAACTATAAATTGATATTAACTATGAATTCTGGCAAGCAACCGATCTTTTTCGTGCTGGTGTGGTGAAAATACATTTATTTGGAAGTACACGATACACACAACTAAAATAGAATAATGGTACATAATGCTAAGAAACGATACAGTTAAGAAGTTATAAAAAACTTCTTATCTGTTATTTCTTGTATTACATACATGAAAAAGTCAATATCACAAAAAAATACAGTGTTTCGTGCTTACTACCAAATTGTTAACCAGTTCAGCATATAAATAAATACAATAAGTTATAGTAAATAAATGCTGAGTTTTGAGTCTAATTTAGGGTCACCAATTTAGGGTTATATTTTGTTGTTATTGAGTCGATGATTAATTCATTTCATTTCATTTCAAAGTCCTTTATTTAATAAATTTACAGGAAACATAAAATACATTGCAGTTTAAATACCGTACTTATGTTTAACATGATTTAACACTAACAATATCAGGCGCAGTGCCTATACAAGTTTTATTAAGTAATATGCTTAAAGCTGCTTAGTGATAAGACAATAGTTTCAAGTAAATCACTATTATATTTACAGAGCGTACAGTAGTGCGTATTACGCACCGTATCTATCGACATAAGGTAAATCGTGTAGTCGGGTTTGACCTATGTTGCTAATCAAAACGCTGGGATTCGAATAATTTTTGGTATAGAATTTTTTAGTCAATCTTATAATGAATTCTTTTAATGAAATTAATTTAATTTTGTTGTGAAGATTTTGTAAATTTGTTCTAAAGTTGGTATTAAATGAAATTTTTATGCCTTTATTTTGAATAACTTGCAATTTAGTAAGGTTTGTTACGCATGTGTTGCTCCAAACTGGACATGCATAAGTTAAGACTGGACGAACCAGCGTTGTGTATATTTTAAGTTTGGTCATGCTACTTATGTTGCTTCTGCGGTTTAAAATAGGACTTAGTGCTCCGAGGGCCCTAGCACCTTTGACTCGAGTATTTACCACATGCTTGGTCCATTTAAGTTTTACATCTAACGTAACGCAGAGATATCGAACGGATGTGCTCCAAGGAATGTTATATCCAACCAGTTTGAGACAATGTGTAGGTATCTTACGGTGACGCGTAAACATTATGGCTTCGGTCTTAGATTCATTTAATTTGAGTTTCCACATGGTGAAATATTCATGCAACCTCTCTATAGACATCTGCAGTCGACTAGTTATTAAGTCCGTGTCTCTGTCAGTTGTATAAACCGCTGTATCATCCGCGAAACACGCTAGATCAGTTAACCTTTGAATCGGCATGTCATTGATAAATAAAGTAAATAAATAGGGACCTAGGATCGATCCTTGAGGTACTCCTGCGGGAACCGAAATATGAGGAGACTGGATGGTATCAATATTTACTACAAAATACCGATCATTTAAATATGACTGTATTAATTTTATATCGCTTAAGGGAATTTTACACTTGATCATCTTGTGTAGCAAACCGTTGTGCCGAACCGAATCAAAAGCTTTTTCAATGTCTAACAGGTACATACCTGTTGACTTGTTTAGGTTAAGGTTATGAGCTATGCTCTCGGTTACTCGTGCCAACTGGTGAGTAGTTGAGTGCATCGGTCTAAAACCAAACTGCTCATTGATTATTAGGTGACTAGTATAATCTTTTTAGACGTGTGCAAATTATTGCCTCGAAAAATTTGCCAAATGAGGGGAGTAAACTAATTGGCCGATAATTAACTGGTATCGAGTCATCTTTACCGGGTTTTTTAAGTGCTATCACTTTTGCAATTTTCCATTCTTTTGGGAAATATCCTAGATATAGACAGCCAT
The DNA here is from genome assembly GCA_905147285.1 of Hypena proboscidalis. Lineage (NCBI taxonomy): Eukaryota > Metazoa > Arthropoda > Insecta > Lepidoptera > Erebidae > Hypena > Hypena proboscidalis. The sequence goes on along the minus strand of LR990127.1, from coordinate 25,468,264 downwards.
TAAAGATTTTAGTTAGGTATATAATTGCTTTCAATGAAATGTTTTTTAATAGTATGTTTATTTATTTATTTATTTATTTATTTAAGGCTAGTCTACAGTTGTTTACACCATTACAATTTTTAAATGAACATGCTCATATATATAGTTTTTTAAGTGTAACAACTACTTACAGACTAACACCGCTTGCATGATATTTCGGTAACACGAATCATATTAATATAAAACAAGTTAAACAAAAAAAAGAAACTATACTCAAGATTAATACAAGAAAAAAAAAACTAAAATGCAAATATGAACCATGATTGTCCAACAAATTAAATTAAATATTGTCACAGAATAACAAAGTAAAAAAATAATATAATTAAAAACATTACACTCTAAATTCACATACTTAAAATAATAATCTTAAAAATAGGGTATAAAATAGAATTAATTCAAATAAAATAATATAATCAATATAAACCATCATGTAAACCATCTATACCTGGCGACTTCTGATTTTTAAGTTTTAAAGTGAATCGTCGAACCTCAAGAGGCCGGACTGGTTGGCGTAGTTCTGTATGTTGTGCCTGTCTAATAGTTCAATTGACTTTTCCACTCCTTTTTCAACATTCTCTGGGCTCGTCCAATTGATAGTAAGGCGCATATTTTCCAGGAAAGTATTTGCCAACGCAGTACGTTGTTCACTAGTACTGTTTGTTAAAGAATTATCGGATTTACGAAGCGGCGGATATGCAAATGCTTTTGGTTTTAATGAATTAACAACCCTCCAGAGATCAGATCGAGGGTTGTCGGCTTTGGCTAATTTGGCGTTCCAGATTTTGTCTTGATATTTTTTTATAAGTAGGCACGTGTTGGTCTCTTGCGGTTTCAATACACTTCTGTAAATAGTTTACACAGTGGTCCACTTCAGCAATGGACTTAAGCGTTTGAGAAGACAGGTATATATTGTCATCGAGGTTTTTGCGATAGTTGAGCCAGTCCGCTTGGCTATAATTCCAGGAACTAGTTTTTGGTCTTAGTATCAATGATCCCCCCAGAGTAAATGATATGGGAAAGTGATTAGACGATAGGGCAGGAATAGCACGCACATCATCTATAGTGTTAATGTTTGAGGACAGAATCACGTCAGGATTTGTGGCTGATAACTCTGCACGGTAATTTACTTGGGTGGGTCTAGAGGATGCATGAATAACAACTTCATGATCAAGTAAGTACCTAAATAGCGCTCCTCGGGCATTTATATAGCTACTATACCAATGTTTGTGATTAGGGTTTAGGTCACCCATAGCAATAACACGAGTTCCCAACTGGAAAAGTAAATCTAAGTCAGTTGTTAAAAGTGGTAGATTTGGCAATTGGTATGCAGCAATAAAAGTGACATCATTATTGGATATTCTTAATTTAACTGCTACAGCTTCAATGTGTTTAGTAGCGCGGGTCGAAACAAGACAAGGAATAAGCTTTTTGCTGACGAGCAAGGCAACACCTTGGCATCGATGGCCCTTGATGATTAATTAAAACATTTGAAGTTATTTAACTCACTATATTATATGCGCAACATAAAAGTATTACAGTGCCGAACTTATTATAAAAATAGGAAATGACCTAATTGAGTGGGCGCGAGATGTCGACTGCCGAAACTAATGAGTCGTGCTTAAGTGCACTTGAACATAAAGACGCTGAGTCCCTACACTGAGGAGTTAATATTATTAAAAAAACAAGAATAAAAAAATAATAGTTAAATACTGGCAATTATATAATTAATAAAATAGTAAACAATACATAAAAGGATAAATAAATATAGGACATTTAAAAAAATGCAGTCTATCTTAAAGTTCTTAAAGGCGGCGGTATGATGTTCCAACAACGGGTGGCGGCACATCTAAAGCATCCCCTAACAGCTGTGGTTCTATAGCGAGGTATGGAAAGCGGATACAATGGTTATGATTGCGGGACATTCAACAGGTGATGTCATAACCGTAGTGAGTGTCACGTACCGGAGAGATGGGCGGCGGGCAGGCGGTAAAGCTCGGCAGCGCACGCGGCACACGGCGATCCGCTCGACTCTGAGTCGCTGTCGCGGCAATGCCCGTAATCTAAACAGTGCATACTATTATAAGAAATAATATATAACCATATTTTAATAATACATTATTACAGGGCGTTTGAAAGCTTTTCCTGTTGCAAGGCGACTTTGATGTGGAAGGATTTCGTGGGTCATGTCATGGCACGTGGAAATGAATCACGTGCCATGACAATAATTCGGGTGTCATTAAATTTCTCTAATAACATTGATCTCTTACCACATAAGTATAATTTAATGTTTTGTCATTAGGGCTCTCCCTCACTACCGATGGTTGGTGGGCGATTTATAAAACAACTTCAAATAGAGGTTTACAACGGAGCAGTTAGGTGTTTAGGACCAGAATAAGACCAACGATTTATTGGTAAAAGAGATGTGATAAACATTACAGCAGTCTGATGAAACGTATTTCTTATAATAGAGCGTCCACGTTTGCTTGTTGCCTGGCGATTTTCAGACTCCGGTAGATTATTTTAAGGATTGGTTAGCTTTCATACCATTATTGTGTGAAAGAAGATTTGGTCTGGGCGGCGGCGCGGCGAGGTCGAGTGCCTCGGCGCGCCCGAACGTGCGAAGATGCAGCGCACACCCCGCGCCACCGCCCCGCGACTCCCCGCTGCACGTTTCTGCGCCGCCCGTCATACTGAACGTCGCGTACGGACTGATCTCGTGGAGATCGCCTGTCATTACACCAAATATATAAATCATTATCAGGATTCTACTCTACATGGTTCATAAAATATGACAATTCCAGTTCTAATATAGCCATTGCTGTTATAAATTGTAGTTGCTAGAATAAATGTTACCGTCTGGTGGTGTGAGCGTCTTGCCATTTCTTTTGCTGGGTTCCGTGGTGTAGAGCTGCGCGTGCGCGTGTGGCGGACACACCTGCTGCAGCGAGCGCTGGCGCCGCACGCACCACGCCGCGCGCCGCCGCGCCACCGCCACGCCTCAATGAACAATTAGCTAATTATTAAAGCTTGTGTGTGGGTGCGCTGGCTGCACACACGTCATACGGCAGCAACACGCGACCCCGCGCCGTGTGACGTTGCGCTGCTTGTATCGTATCAGGATAACTTTTTAGGAGTTTTTTCAATTTGAATAATCTGCACTTTTATCTAGCTCTCTACTCCTTGTGTACCCAATAACTTATCTTTTGCTAACAGGCGAGTTCCACCGAGAAATTACATAATGCATACAACAGGTGCGCCGTACAGCGTAGTGGTGCAGCACACCGGCGCGCGGCGCGTCGCGTCGCGCCCTCGCCACGCCTCTTCTGTGTGTCTTGCGCCTAATACCTGCTAGGACGGCGAGTAAGAGTGCCAAGCCACCACCGAGCAACGCCGGCACCAGCCCCGCGCGCCACATCGCAGACGGAGCGCTGGCACCCGTCGCGCCCTTCCCGTCCGACGACACGCTGTGCGCCTCGGCTGGCACTTCTACAGCTTCTCCCAATCGCTCTGCACATGATAAATATATGACGTATTGCTCTCGAGAACTTAAACTTCGATAAGGATTAGGTTACATACCGCCATTGAGTGTATGCGTGGCAGCTCTGTAAAGCGCGACAGTGTCCCCAGCGGGCGAACGCGCCACCACACGTATCTCGTACCACGAGCCCGATCGCAGATTGTTTGCCTAACGTAGGATATACTATTCAGTTTAAATATCATTTATTTAAGTTTGAATGTTTGTATTCAGGATATAGGCATTACCTCAGCGGTTTCACCGTTCGAATCGAGCTCGAGCCAGTTCCCACCGGCAGCGGCGCGCACGGCCACGCCCCAAGTCGTGACGGGGCAGCGGCCCCCCCACGCCAGCAGGTTCAGTCGTATCGCCGTACTGTTTGCCCACACCAGCGCCTTGCCCGGCGGCGCCCGAGCCTCTACACACACACACCTCTTACACAAGGTATATAATTTAAAATTATTCAAGAAATACCTCACCCATTTGAAATGAGTAGAAAGGACTTAGTGCGAAGTTCTTTTACTTTTGCGACGGTCATCATTCTCCGAGTCTTTTTCGGATTACATTTTTTGCTTCGTACGCGGAGCGACTGTCAACAACGTAGTGAGTACGAAGTAATACAATACTCTTTGTTAGACTAGTTGTCAGACTTTTGGGCCACTGACTAACCGTTAGAACTGCCATATATCTTTAAACCTAGGCCGACAGTTTAACGTGCTCGCCGAGGCACGAAAAGTCATTACGTTAAGATGATAACCCAATGGCCGACCGCGGTTAGCATTGCTTAACCTGCTGGATCGATCAGTCCGTGCAGCTTTGACTTAGTAACTTCATTATTGTTTGTTACATGTAAAAGGTATACTGACTGTCACCCCGTGTGCGCGCGAGCAATGGTCTGGAGAGCGGGGACATGCCAACAGCGTTGTGAGCACGCAGCGTGACACGGTACATGGCGCCGCACGTGAGGCCGGTGAGTGAATGCGCGGTGTCGGCTGGTGGCACCTGCCGCGAGCGATCGCCCGCGGGCTCGTCCCCTCGCGACCACTGCAGCGTGTACCCCAGGATGGACGCCCCGCCGTTGCTAGGAGTGTCCCACGCGAGCTGCAGCGCCGTGACGTCAGCGCGCACGAGGCGCAGCGCGGGCGCGGCAGGGGGCAGGCGCACCGCCAGCGTCAACAGCAGCGCGTCAGAGCCGCCGCCGTTGCGCACCACGCACGTATAGTTACCGCCGGAGACCACCTCCACTTCTGCGCAGCAGATAATAGTGGCACTTATCTAGATAAACCTTAATAGTCCGGTCAATTTAGACATTCGAAGTTACATAAATTCCCACCAAGCTGAAGATCGGTAAGATTGTTTAAAATATCATTAAAAACAAAATTTGAAAGTTCCCCATCTTTCCCTTGTAAGGCAAAAAAAATATTCAAGGTCAAAGGTAAAAAAATAATATTTTCGCGATTTTCAGCAAAACGGTAAGTTTTATCATAAAATATTTCAAACAAAAATTGTAGATAGAACAACGAAGGAGAGCGATAGTATTCGGAGATTTCAACATTGACCTTCTGACCAAAAATAAAACACTAAAAAAGTACAAGCAAAGAATTACGGAATCCGGTCATAAAATTCTCAATAAAGTTAATAAAAATTATTGTACAAGAGACTCCCAAACAAAACGATCTATTTTGGATCATGTCAGCACAAATTTAAAAGGAGAACACTATAATATGGCTATTATCAACTCATCTATGTCAGACCATAAGCAAATATATTTACAAATTAACAAATGGAAAGCTCCTAAAAAAATACGATTAAACTATGAAACAATAGATTATGAAAAATTATATACAACAATAGAATCGCATGGTCTGGAAAATATGGCGAATAATTACAGAGAACTAGAGTCAAAAATAAAACAGTATGTACAAGACAGCAAAGTGTTAAGAACGAAAGTCATGAATCCACCCCAAGAAGATTGGGTTAATAATGACATAATTACTGGTATTAGCCAAAGAAATCATTTATGGATACAACATAAAGCAAACCTGGAAGATAACACACTAAAAAAAATAAATTTAAAGAAACAAGTAATGAAGTTGCCAAACTAATCGAAAAAACGAAGAATTCTTACTACTATAAACTATTTACAGATTGTAATACTAACCCTAAAAAAACTTGGTCACTTATAAATAATCTAGCTAATAATAAAATAATCAACAGTAGTGCTCCTTCAAAGCTTCTGGTTGATTCCAATTATGTCACTGACCCACAAGAAATTTGTGAGGTATTCAATAAGTATTTTTCTAGTATAGGAACCCTACTTGCAGAAAACATACCCAAAAAATATCATAACAGTTCAATACAATGTATTTCCAAGACTAATAAAAACACTAGTCATGAGCTTATGATGTTGGAACCTTGTAATACAAATGAAATTATCAAAATTATTAAAGATCTTAACCTGAATACAAGTAGTGGTATAGATAAAATTAACACAAAAGTTGTTAAAAAAATATCAAATCTAATTTCGGACAGTTTGGCATTTAACTTCAAAAAACTAATGATCGATGGGGAATTTCCTGAAACCTTAAAGGTTGCTAAGGTGACACCAATTTTTAAGTCGGGCTCTAAAACCGACCCTGGAAACTATCGTCCAATCTCTGTGTTACCTATATTGTCAAAAATCATAGAAAAATTACTACATAATCGTTTACTTAAATACCTAGACTCGTTTGACTTTATATCCGAACATCAATATGGATTTAGACCTAAAAGAAATACCACTGCTGCTGCTATTGATTTAACAACAAAAATTAAAGAAAACATTGATGAAAAAAACTATGCGCTAGGGGTATTCATTGACTTAAAAAAAGCGTTTGACACTGTGAGCCATAATCTGCTGATACACAAGTTACAAGACTTAGGAATAAAGGGCAATACACTCAAAATACTGAAATCTTACCTAACAGACAGGTTTCAGATTGTCAAAATAGATAACTTTGAGAGCAGTGCCTTACCCATCACGTGTGGAGTACCACAAGGGTCTATATTGGGTCCATTATTGTTCTTGATCTATATAAATAGCATAACAAAACTAAAGTTACATGGTCACATAACATTGTATGCCGATGATACATGCTTATTTTATTTCGGAGCCAACATCCATGATCTAATCACCCAAGCCCAAGAAGATCTAAATGTACTGTTTGATTGGTTCCAGCATAATTTGTTAACAATTAACATTTCCAAAACTTGTTACGTACTTTTCAAGGCCAAAAATAAAAATGTTCCACAGTATAACACTTTAAAAATTAATAATATCACATTAGAACAAAAAAACTGCGAAAAGTATCTAGGTCTCAGAATAGATAATCACTTGACATGGCACAATCAAATCGACTATATTAAGAGCAAACTATCTGCACTAGTAGGATCTCTTCACAATATCAATAAATGTATACCTAAAAATATACGCTACAATATTTATAATTCTTTAGTGAAGTCACATCTATTATACCTAATTGAAGTCTGGGGAAGTGCCGGCAAAACAAAATTACAAGAATTGCAAAGAACTCAAAATAAAATAATAAAAGTACTATTTTGCTATCCATATTTGACACCTACCCAAAAAATCTTTGAAGAAACCAAATTAATGAATATTAATCAACTTTATATATATAATACCTGTATTTTAATAAGAAAAATTCTAAATAAAACTATCCATACTAATATATCATTCATTAAAAAATCCCAAATATCCAACCGCAGTCTTCGTCGTCCTAGTTTACTTGTTTTGCCAAAAATAAGAACAAATTACGCTAAAAAAACTATTACCTATGAAGGAGCACAACTATTTAATAATTTACCCTCCCATATAAAGAATGCAAAGCCATTCGGTAGCTTTCGTTCTAAATTGTTTAATTATATAGTAGAAACATATTATTGTAATTAAAACGTATATATATGTATAATTATAAGTTTAGATATAATTTTGTTTTCGGTGACGGTACATAATAATTAATTTACTTATTGTTATATTATATTCTCATGTACGTGGCTTTGTCTTTTTGAGAATAAATGATTTAAACCAAGATCATAAAATTATCAACAAAAACTTAATTAATACTTTTTTTTCTACGAGCCACCGTTTTTGAGATATAACGATTCAAAAAATTTAAAAAGTTGTAATCGTCATAATATGCACACGTTTCCTCGCCACCTATGAGGTAGTTTTTTTTTTTGTAAATACATACTTATTATACACAGAAACACCCAGACTAAGACAAACCCCCATGTTCATGCACACAAAGATTTGTCTTAAGTGGGAATCGAACCCACGACCTCGGTGTCGCAGGCAGGTACACTACCCACTCCGCCATCCGGTCGTCAATAAACAGAAGGATATCATTATATTTGGTTTACTAATTATATTGCGACTTATGACACTTTATTTGTCCATAATTATGACAACATGCACTGACTGTGTATGACTAGATCACCGGTGTCGGCAATAGTATGAGCGCCAGGCAATGGCGTCCAACGCCAGCGAAGCGGCGGCGCCCCCACTGCGGCACAGCGCAGGCGCACGCGCGATCCCCACGCCGCGTACACCACGCGACTGAACGATGAGATGCGAGCCGACACTGAAAAATACTATTTGTTAATAAGTTGATAGGCATAAAATAAACATTTTAATCATTATTTCTTGGTAGGTCACGTACAAGGTGGTGCAGGAGCAGCGGTGACGGGTCGCGAGGGAGGGCCAGCGCCGGCGGCGGTGGCAGCGCGCACCCAGAACTCGTACACCGTGCGCTCCCGCAAGCCCCGCACCTCCCGCCACACCTCCTCAGTGCCACCCAGCCCCTCGCCGCCCGCGGCGTCTTCACCGCCCGTGTCAACTCGTTGGGCCCACTCACCACCCACTCTTCATGCATAAAGTCGTTATTAAACTTCAACATTAAATAATGCACGCAATCCTAAGGCCTCCCTCTCATCATAGCCAAGTCATTTAACAATTATTTTATTGACCAGGTCGATGGGATCAATATTAGCAGTAACTTGACATGTCCTGTTAATTAATATATCAAATTTGTCGGAGCAAATCCCGACAATCATCGCCTCACCGACGCACGGGTGGAGACGTGGGAGGAGCGGCGTTAAGCCGCCTAAGCCGGTCCCATTCAACGCGGCGAGCAGCGCTTTGAGTGATCGAGACCTCACTTGGCTTCGCGAACCCACCCGCGACACTCGCTGTATTCAAACTTTAACTTTTGGTACTTAAACAAGTCTCATCCAGTATATGTGGTGTACTGAGTCATGTTATTAATCAGTGTATACTTCAGGGTGTCTTTCCGGACAAAGCCCTTGTTCGAAAAAGACGACCAGCACTCAATGAGTTGATATCGATCAATTGCTCTGATACTAACAATATCAAAACATTTTGAAAAGGTCATACACGATAGGGTTTACAGTTTCTTTGAGAAATACAATTTATTTGCAAAAGAACAGGTTGGTTTTAGAAAAAACAAGAATATTAATATGGCCATTTACGCATTTTTACAAGAAGTTGTTCAGAGTGTTGATAAGAAAATACCAATCTGTGCACTCTATATGGGCCTTACAAAAGCATTAGATTGCGTAGATCATAAGATGTTACTAATAAAATTAAATGCATATGGAGTTAGAGGTAATGCTCTAAATCTCTTTGAATCATATCTTTCAGCAAGAAAACAATGCACTCAAGTAACTCGTTTGTGTCCTAAAATGAAAAAAGAAGTAAATTAAACATCAGAATATAGAGACATTAACGTAAGTATCCCACAGGGTAGTGTGCTCGGGCCATTATTATTTAATATATACATTAATGACCTCCCAAAAATAACAAATCATCCTACAATTTTATTTGCGGATGACAGCACAATTGTATTTTCGGGTAGAGACAAGTCATCTCTGGAATCTGACATACATAATTTATTTATTTTTATTTTAGTCTTTAATTTGACAAGCCTTGAGCAAAATAAAAAAGAAAAAGTAACAACAAATCCAATGCAATAAACTACCGCAAATATCCATTCCATTATGTCCATCCTAAGGTTGCCTGGAAGAGATCGCGTCAAGCGATAAGGCCGCCCTTTGTACATTTTAGTTTTAAGTACCTATTTCTTTGTATGTTTTTTACAAATTTGATGTGCAAATAAAGTTTTCTCTATCTATCTATCTATCTATAACACTGGATGATGTGGTACAATGGCTGACATCAAACAATTTAACAATAAACTTAAATAAGACTCATTTAATGACATTTAGAAATAAAATTCCACTAGTTGCAAATATTGAATCTAAAGGCTCTTTGAAATAGAGTGGGTCGATGTTAATAATCTGTGGCGGCCATTTTGTTTTGGCGGCATCAGTCAAATCAGTTTTTTCTTATTCAGTCACTGATGCCAACGAGGTACTTTTTTGGATGAATGGTTTTGTTAATAAGCAAATTGACCACAACCCACATGAGGTTCACCAGGTGGCAATGCATCCACAAAAAGTTACTGTTTGGTGCGGATTTTGGTCTGGCGGCGTCATTGGTCCGTATTTCTTCGAAAACGACCTTGGCGAGGCCATAACCGTCAACGGCGAGCGCTACAGATCAATGATAAACAATTTCTTTTGACTTGTATTGAACAACATAGACGTGAACGACATGTGGTTCCAGCAACACAATGGACATTCTGCATGAATGGTTTGAGGGTCCACCGAGATCGTGTGATTTGACTCCTCTAGACTTTTTCTTGTGGGGTTTTCTGAAGTCGCAGGTCTATGCCAATAAGCCACAATCGACCGTTGCCCTGAAAGCCAACATAACGCAGGCTATCGCTCAGATTCAGCTGGATATATGCAGCAGAGTCATAAAAAATTGGACCTCTCGGATTCGTGCTACCATACGAAGCCGCGGCGGACATTTGAACGATGTCAATATGACATCGTTCAAATAGCATAAATGGGCCTTTCAATTAAAAAATAAATTTCGATAATATCTCACACACACCTTATTTTATTCAATTTTAACATCCCGATGATAAAATGATGCAATGATATAATTTGTAACAATGTTCTTTATGTTTTTTTTAACCGACTTCTAAAAAAGGAGGAGGTTCTCAATTCGATTCGTATATATGTTGCTTTTTTTTTTATGTTTGTTCACGGATATCTCCGTCGTTTATGAACTGATTTTGATGATTCTTTTTTTGTTGGACAGGAGATGATTCCAAAGGAGTCCCATTGTCAGCATGTCGTGATCTGATGATGGGATCTCAGAGAAATCAAGGGCAACCCTCGAATTTTATAGGCACATGTAATGTTTTTAGTGTGTTTTTCAAAGCTACACCAGTATTTACGTATTTTTATGTGGATGAACTGATGATGGAAGGTCAACTCCTCAATGGTTAGGAGTTAAAGGATAATTCTTTCACTACTGTACACATATTCAGACTGCTAGTTATGATGTCAAGTGAGCTGTTGGAACGGAGATATTTCAAAGGTGGTCCCATTGTCAGCATGTCATGATCTGATGATGGGACCCCAGAGAAATCGGGGGCAACCCTCATATTTTATTAATCGAGGCCAGGATTTACGCTTGGTCGCAATAATTTTATGTGGTTGAGCTGATGATGGAAGGTCAACTCCTCAATAGTTAGGAGTTAAAGGATAATTCTTTCACTACTATACGCATATTCCTACTGCTAGTTATTGTGTAAAATGAGCTGATGATGGAAGGTCGTGACCCTCAATAGTCAGGAGAAAGGATTTAATTCTTGTTTATTATAAATAAGTTTTCCGTCTCAAGTAACCATCGTCTCCTCATTCGAGAAACATTCTTGCTCGGTCTACCCATCACTTAAAATCGTAAAATAAAATAATTTTTAACAAAAAAAGAACCGACTTCAAAAAGTAGGTAAACTAAAAAGCAAAAAATAAATTTACTTCGCACAAAATAATACGTTTTTTCATTTAGTTAAATAGAAATTATTAAATAATTATTTTATAATTCTGAAGTCGGTGCCAAGTAAACAATTAATAACTCTGTATAGATAATATCAATCGTTCTAACAACTTTTTTCTGACTGAATATTAGTTATATTTCTGTGGTAAGTACCAATACTGGGCGACCGCGCACTAGCACAACTACGCCTCCCTTTTTGTGTGAACTGTAATTTGATATTGTAGAAAGGTTGTTTTACTTGGCACCGACTTCAGAATTATAAAATAATTATTTAATAATTTCTTTTTAACTAAATGAAAAAACGTATTATTTTGTGCGAAGTAAATTTATTTTTTGCTTTTTAGTTTACCTACTTTTTGAAGTCGGTTTTTTTTTTTGTTCATTCATTTTATAATTTTATATATTTGCTTAATGTACAATCAGTTATTTTATTTTATTACTTTAAAATCTTGCCTAATCTGTATAATTGATTATTAATTTCTTTGTAAACCTTATTTTTATGTCGTAATGACAAAGCATAGCGCTCTGAATCATGTTGTCAATCAATGTTAAGACCATTACTGTAACCTATGTTTGGCAAATAAAACATTCTGATTCATTGGGCATGCGCGATTCTCGAGTGTGTGAACTACACGAACGCCTTGAGTGAGTCTCGAGTTGAGGCTCCCATCAAGTCAAGGCAACGCGACGCTCTCGCCGCGTAGTCGAGAGCTCTTACTAGCGGATGGTGTGTGTACAGAGTTAATACCGATCGTGTGGCTCACACGCTCGCGGATAGCGTACGTCCCGCGCACGTCCACTGCCTGGGGGGACTAAGACATGTTTTTAATAGCGTTAGGTATAGGTAGAGGCAGAGACGTACTTGCCGAGCTCCCTGGTGTAGAGCGTGTAGTGCGTGAGTCGCGGCGCGCTGGCCGGAGCGAGCCACGTGACACGCACCGCGTCTGGTGCACACCCCATTGCGCGAATCTGTACTACTGCCTCCGGCACTATGAGGATTTCAAATAATAACTGAATACGTTCTGGCACTACAAAAGTCCCAAATATAATTCTAATACTAAATAAATTTAACAGTGGAGCTAGTTACAGTTTACACTTTGATGGTTAAATAAGTGTTTGTAAGTGGCATACCATCATCGGTGGTTGCACAGTAGACGGGAGGAGAGGGTGGTCCAAGCCCAGCGTCTGCGCGTGCGCGAACCCACACGGAGTAGTTGGTGGCAGCGCGCAGCCCCTGCAGCGTCGCTTCGCCCGCGATGCCGGCACGCGCTGTCTGAGCCTCGCCTACACCGCCCGCGCTATTACTCCACGCTGCAAGATGCTTTTAGTATTAGAGGTGAATAATACATTGTAATTTATTAAATTATAATTATCTACTGTCTAGTATAGCGACAATCGACACACAGCTAAAATTATAAATGAAATAAGCAACTTACATGACGAGAAATGAATTGGAGCATAGTGGAGGTCGTATCCTCTCAAAGCGTGAGCGTGTTGCGTGGAAAGTGTGGTCCAGCGCACGCGCAGTGCTCGCGGCGATACGGGCTCACAAGTGACGGAGCGCGGCGCTTGCTCGGGCACGCCGTCCACGGTGGTGGCGTACACGGCCGGGGAATGCGGTCCGGCGCCGGCGCGGTTGTACGCGCGCACAGTGAGCGCGTAGCGTGCAAATGAGCGCAAACCTGTGACAGTCAGCTCGGTACTTGACCAGCCCACGGCCGTGGCGCTGCCGGCTCGCCGCGTAATACTTTCTCCTATTTCCACATCTTCATCTTCCATTCTGCTTAGTTCGCGCCATGATGCAACGTAACCGAGTAGTTCTCCGTTCCAACTATCTTGTGGTGGTGCCTAAGCAATATTATCTATTGTTATTGGAATCCAATTATGTATTGACTATAATGTTTAGTGTTGTCGCTGCATTCAAGGTCTATCGTACTTACCGACCACGATACATATAGCTCGCCTGCATTGGCTGCTCTTACTCGAACGTTTTGCGGTGATGCTGTTGGAGCTGAACAATAAATTAGGTAAATATTTTATAATTTTTACATATTCATTATAATTTAAAAAAAGTGAAAATAACAGTCTTACCTTCCTCTAGTGTGGTGAACAGCAATGGCTCTGAATGCGGGGACTGTCCCACGTGGTTGGAAGCGGTGAGACGCAATGAATAAGCAGCTGCCGGCCGAAGACCATCTAGTTTTGCAGTCAGAGTGCGCAGACCGTCGGTGTCTATTCTATATGAGCATCGACACAAGAGGTATTTAGTAACAGGAGGTGTAGTGGACGTCATTACAATTTTTTTGTCACGAATGTTTAGACTTCTCTTCAGCACTTATACCCGACGGCAATATCCGCAACTAAATTTAAATTATCATTAAGAAGAGAAATAGACAAAATATTTCTCATTTCTGACGCTCGGTTCGGCGCTGATTGGTCAAGAGGGCTCGCGGTCACTATACCTGTCATCGACATTATTGTCTACGGTGAGGTTGACGGTGTTCTGACGTGCTTCAGCGCCAGGCAGTGCGTGCAGTGCCGTATAGAAGGCGGTGTATGTGTGCGAGAGGAGAGGCGAGGCGGGGGGTGAAGCCCACGCCAGGCGCACCCAGCGAGAGCCCACGCCGCCGAGGAGCAATCGGCGCGGCGCTTCAGGAGGTTCTGTGCCAAACAATTCAACCGATTGCTTAAAGCTTATATTTCATTCTTAGTCTATAGTAATGTTAAGTATAACATTTACCATCGACGTGCAGATACATAAGCTGTTCACTGCGTCCGTACTGATTGTGCGCATGACATCGGTACTCGCCGATATCTACGCGTTCGGCGGCACGCAATTGTAGCGTTGAGCGCAGTCCACCACCTGTGCGTACTTCAGTTACTGCCCACCTAAGCATAATATTTCAGTTTATGATTCCAGCTTGTTCATTGTAATGACTTTTAAATTTTGTGCAAGTATAACAAACCTGTATGAAGTGAGATCGAGTCGCACTCCACGGTGCGTCCAGTGCACAACGAGAGGCACGTCGCCGAGCGCGTGGCACACCAGTGCCGCGCTACGCCCGCGCACACATGACACGTTGTCGCCAGTGCCCTCAAAGTGGGCCGGCTCTAAACAAATAAATAATAAATAAAATAACACACGATTTTAACTGAATAATAAGAAGAAAGTGTAATATATTCTGACCATGCACGGTGACGTTAACGTGTTTGACAAGCGGCGGTCCTACGCCATTGTCCGCGACGCAGCGGAAAAGACCCTGGTGCGTGCGCGCGGCGGCGGCGGCCGTCAGCGAGCCGTTGCGAGCGCGCACGCCACCCTCCCCTGCGCCCCACTCCACGCCTCGCACCTGCTCCCACTGCTCACCACCTTCGCTGCCCTCACCTTGTCCACATTTACAGAAATAATACTTGACAGTTCTCTATAGTTACGGATAGTTTTATTTTTTGCTTCTTTAAGACTTTAAGGTGCTCAATAACCATATTAGCGACTAGATTACCCGCGTCAAACGTTATTCATCTCGCTCGCATGCCCGCAACTTTTTTGCGTAAATTTGCTTAGGCTCTGCGTTGATGAATCTGTCAATCGGGCATTAGGCATGATGATTCATTTTTATTTGTGTGTGTAATCGAAATACCTCTCGATATTAGAAACATCATTATAGAGTTACTTAGTTAACACGTATGCTTTCTGAGATAATACAATTTTAAATACACATCTTTATTAATATTATAAAGATGAAGAGTTTGTTTGTTTGTTTGTTGACTTGAACGCGCTAATCTCAGGCACTACTGGTTCGATTAAAAAAAACAGTGTTTGATAGCCCATTTATCGAGGATGGTTATAGGTTATATATCATTTTTTTTATTAAAAACTGGATGCAACTAAGGCGCGACGTATCGCACTCTCTTGATAATGCCTAGACGTATAGGCGAAACCGCGGTCGACTAAATAGACCAACATTACGTGAGTAACACCCGTATTTCATAATTTAAATAATTTGAATAAGGTTATATATCATCACGCTAAAATTAATAGGAGCGGAGCACCAATGAAGAATGTATCAAAATCAGGAGCTTTTTTTTCCTATTAAGAGCTTCCGCTGCGTGAAGAATGTATCAAAATCAGGAGCTTTTTTTACTATTAAGAGCTTCCGCTGCGTGCGCTGCTTAAACGGTTAAAGTTTTGCAAAAAACATGTATAACAAAATTGTTTCTCCTTAAAAGTTATAAAAAAAAGTCCGCGACAGCATTTGACTATCTTTTAAAATTAGCTAACTATAAACTTTTTTATGCTAACCAAATTTGTTCTAAAATAATGTATTGCTTGCGAAGGTGTTTTTATAAACATGATATTAATCCTTATCCAAATAAATACGTTTTTTATCACAACTCACAAGTATACAAATAAAACAAAACTGCCCTTTACATCATTCGATTTATATTATTTATTTATATCGCAGTTTTAAAATAACATCACAGCAAAATAATGATCGAGCACTATTGCACAATGTGCAAAGCTGGCGGGCAGTGTCGGCTCCTTACAGAACGTTTGTGCTCAGCGAACTACGTTTTAAATTTGATCTATCCAGAATATCATCGTATAAATACTTTTTAGATGAATTAGTTGGTTTAGTTTACTTATTTTTATTAATTTCCTCATCTAAATAGATACATTATTTGAGGTTTTTTTTTGTATTATTAAATTATTTTTAGGGTATTGTTTATGATTTCGTAGTATTTTAGGGTAATTCTTTTACTGAGGATAGGCGACATTTTGAGGCATAAGCATTACGTCACGCTTATGTAATTTGTATGTGGTGTTATGAAGCTAGTGTTATTGATCCTTTTAATAGTAGTGTGTCAAAAGTGCGAAGGTGTTTGAGCCTTGACTTTTTTAAGGGTGCAGTGGAGGCGTGATTAGTCATTATATGGTAACATTAGTGTGTGGTAAGTGTTTATATAGGTACTTACAAATTTAGCTTTAGATTTATTTTGTTCTGATTTCTTACTGTTTATAGATAGATAGATAGAAAATACTTTATTTGTACATAATTTCACATGAAAAACTTAAGAGATAACAAAATATAACAGAAAAAAAAAATATGCACAAAGGGCGACCTTAGGATGGATATGTTTGTTTTTATTCAGTTTTATATAAGTGAAGACTTGTTATTGGCTGCCAGATTCCTTTACTTTATACTGTCAATTTAGCTGTAAGTCTTCCATATATCTTAAATAATAATATATATATATTAATATATATTGTTGTTTATAGCTATACGAAAAATTGCGTTTATGAAAATGGTTTTATTACAGAAGTTGCTATAAATTGTGTGGCTTATTTAGATATTCATGAAAAAAATATTTCTTAATCAGTTTGTACTTTAAAAATAGGTTTACAACTTTTAATGTTGTATGAGTTAGAAGTATAGTATGTAAATAAAAAGTCTAGCGTTTGGTTTATTTTAACCTTATTTTTTGATAACGTATCATCTATTTTACCATAATATATGGATCAGACACCAAGCCTATTAAATAAGTACAGATTACAATTTGATATCAATTCAGAGATAACTAGATTTTATAGAATAAATAGAGAGCGAATTACCGATGCGCCTGAACCAGGCAATGCTAGGAGCAGGATATCCCTTGGCGGCGCACTCCAGCAGCAGCGGCGCGCCGAGCAGCACTGCAGCGTCCAGTGGTTCCGTCGCCCACGCCGGAGCCACTGATGCGCGCATATAAACATTTCGTTACACGGCGTTTTTTCATCAGTTTACAATAAATATTAAATACAGTTTTACTTCATTGTTTCAGTTAATAATGTGCGTACCTTTCACACTGAGAGTAGCGGTGTAGTTGACGGTGGCAGCGTGGTTGGACACGCGGCAAGTGTACGCGCCGCTGTGCCGCGCCGTCAGGTCCGAGAACATCAGCAACGAGAACTCGTTCAGACTCTTCTCTTCTATCTGCGCCAACATTATGTACAGTCAGCCACACAAACAAATTACTTGATTCTGTAAATCGTAATTATTTAATGATTGGCTGAATTAAAACTGATCGTAATCGATAATATGTGCATTATATTATAAAAGAGATAATTGTAATGCGAAAAATGTGATTTGTATAGAAATTTGAAAATTTACAAGTGTTCAGCTACTTTTGTTGCTGATTGTACTTCCATCACATCTGAACTTCTTTTTTATCTAACATGCTGATGTAATTTGCAGGCATGTATAATACCTGAAGATTCGATGGTAATGGTGCATCGTCTTTCAACCAGGAGAAATACATGGGCTTGTCACCAGACGATACTCCACAAAGAACTTGCACAGAACTTCCTTCCGTCAGCTCTGATGAGAATATGAAGGGCGATATTTTTGGTGGATCTGGTGGAACATAATAATAAAAATGATGGTAATCGATCGTTCTAGAACTGAAACTTACAGAATATTGAATTATTTCGAGATGTGACTAAGTGTTACTGAGGCATACTTCGGACTTGTATATCGATGTCCCTCCTGGCAGCCGGTCCCTGTGGCGCGGCGACGGCACACGCGTAGTGCCCGGTGTCGGCGGGCACGGCCGGTGCCAGGCGCAGCTCCGCGCCGCGCGCGCTCACCCGCCCCGCGCCCGCCACCGCCACGCTCGCACCACGCCGCCACCACGAGATCGAACTACTCATAAACCACATGTCATCACAGTGTCATACTTGCTTAACAATGCACAAAAGCTATCATTCTAATGAATTTGCTCTTCTACGAATCTTGGCTATTGCTTTGACTCGTGAAGTCACAAACAATACAAAACTGTTACAGAAATCCTTTAGCAGTTACTGAGACGTGTTATAAATGTGAAATGATCGCAATGTGCAAAGTCTAGCAGTAGTGTATTAGAGGAATCATCCTATCAAAATGCACCTCTATGGACCTGATCGGATATCCGGCGTAGGGGCAGTAGATGGTTGCGTTGGCGCCGGCCACCACGCGCACGGGGCCCAGCGCGCGGATCGATGGCGGACCTGCACATTACATTATAGTTGTGACAGCTGTAAAGTATTACTTAAAGTAAAATTGAGTCTTTTCAAAATTCAAAATTCAAAGACCTTTATTTGTAGATCATAGGTATACAGATATTCTCTTAAATAGTTATAACACATTGATCGCTATGTCTTGCCATCATTGGCGTACAAATATAACATAAGATATAGTTAAAATATATTAGTAGTATCGGGTGGTTAAATTTCAAGGGCCGATGTTGAATGTGAACCACACCTAAACGTCAAGTTTTATTCTGCATTTCTTTTGACATTTCTCTACTTCAGACTAACTCAATTTGAACCATGGAAAGATACACAATCGAGCAACGCGTTAAAGTTATTCAGGCCTATTATGAAAATGGGCGTTCAAATCAAAATGCATATCGTGCACTTCGTGATTTTTTCGGTCAATTTAATCATCCAAATGTGCGTACAATCGGCAAAATCGTGCAAAAATTTGAGCAAACCGGGTCTGTAGGAGATGTGAAAACACCAGTGCATGCTCGTACAGCTCGTACTGCAGAAAATATTGCTGCTGTTCGCGATAGTGTGGCTGAAGAGAGGTCCACCTCAACTCGTCGTCGTGCCCAACAATTGCACCTCTGACGCTCGTCGTTGATGATGATAACAAACTTTTTGTGGCCTGAATTGGACGATATGTGGTTTCAACAGGACGGTGCCACTTGCCACACAGCTAACGAAACAATGGCTCTTTTGTGCGAAAAATTTGATGGCCGAATAATCTCACGTCGCGGCGATGTCAACTGGCCGCCAAGATCATGTGATTTGACACCGTTGGACTTCTTTCTTTGGGGTTATTTAGAATAAGAATAAGAATAAGAATAATCTTTATTACAGTCCACAAGTACATACAAAGATATAACAGTAATAACCACACTAGGCAAAGCCTGTATCGTGGTTATTAATAGCGTCTATACAGAAATTGAACTTAAGAATTTAAACTAAAGTAACAATATTTTATACTAGACATAAAACTCGTAAAGTTATTATTTTAAAACATAGTAAAACATTTGCGTTGTGTGTGAGTATGCGTGTCTGGTTGTTTGTGTGTGTGTGTGTGTGTTCGTGCGTGTGTGCGTGCGTTGTATGAATGTGTGTGTGTGTGTGTGTGTGTGTGTGTGTGAAGTGTGTGCGAGCGTTTGAGTGCATGAGAAAGAGTTTAAGTAATTGCGGCAGCCTGGTGTGTAATACTAAGCAAATAATTTAAATAGTTGTTCAGTGTCATCAAAACTCAGATTGTTAATAAACTGTTTGCATTTAATTTTAGCAATTCGAACAGGGTCTTTCTTAATGTCACATTTATTTACAATTTTATTATACAGGTGAGGATACAAATATTTGGAAAATCGCTTTGCGAACGTAGTTTTGCATCTTGGTTTTGGAATTTTGAAGATTCTTTGTTTTAGTAACTCATTGTATTCTGCAAAGTTGAGTACAGTTTTGTGTGTGGCAATGATTGCTGTTAAAAGATACAACCGTCGGATACTGAGTACGTTAGCTTCGTTAGACAGTTCTAATGTTGAGTATCTGATTGGTTTATTAAGCATTACTTTTATTATACATCGTTGCGCTCTTTCAAGTATTATAAGGTGTGAAGCTGCCGTGCCACCCCATATGTTTATGCAATATGACAAGATGGACTGACATAATGATATGTAAACATTTTTAAGGAGATCTTTATCAGCTGCTTCTCTGAGTTGTTTCATTACATAAATTAGTTTCCTTGCTTTTGCTGAAAGTATGGTGATATGTTCTTTAAAAGTTAGTTTATCGTCAACAAAAATGCCGAGGTACTTTATGGATTGTGTTTTTTCAATTGGGTTGCAGCTGCAGATGGAATTTTTGTTAATGTCTTGAGTATTACATGAGTGTATTGTGAGATTAAAGTTTGGTGGTAAGGAAGCACTAGTTTTATGAAAACAAAGGTATTTAGTTTTATTGGTTTTGACAGTGAGCAGGTTATTTCTAAGCCATTTCGATACTTCGTCCATACCTTTCTGTGCATTTTTAAGACACTCGGGCCAGGTTTGTCCATGGAAAACTATTGCAGTATCGTCTGCATAACAGACAATTTTTGCATTATTTAAACGAAGAGAGGTCAATTCGTTTAAGTATATAAGGAAAAGAGTCGGGCCCAACACACTACCTTGAGGCACTCCAAAGGAGGATTCCTCAAAGGTGCTAATCCAGGTATCTATTTTCACACATTGCAACCTTTTTGTAAGGTAGTTCTTAAACCATTCAAGTGCTATTCCTCTTATACCTATGTTTTCGAGTCTTTTGAGTAAGATTTGTATGGACACAGTATCAAAAGCTTTCGCGAGGTCTAAAAAGACCCCGACACAAGCTCGACCGCTATCTAGGTGGTTAACTATTTCGTTTGTTAGTAGATGAATTGCATTTTCAGTTGATTTTCCTTTCCGGAAACCAAACTGCTTGAAACTGCTGAATTTGAAAGAAAAGGTGTACGCCAATAAGCCAACAACAATTCAAGAGCTAAAGGATGAGATAATTCGCCACATTAACGTCATTGAACCTCAATCATGCCTCAGCGTCATCGAAAATTTAGACCATCGGATGGACGTGTGCCGCCGAAGCCGTGGCGGCCATTTGGCCGATATTTTGTTCCATACATAATTGAGTCATACCAATATATCATAATAAAAAGAAATGTCAAAAATTTCCTAAATAATTCGTGTTTTATTCAAAATCAACATCGGCCCTTGAAATTTAACCACCCTTTAGAAGGTAGTACAGCAATATTAGTATAATTTACAATTGATAGCTATTTATCAGTAAGATATTTATTCACTGTATAATAAGCTTTTGTGCATAATAATGTTAATAGTTCGTTTTTAAAATCAATTATATTTTCTTTGTCTCTTATAAATTCTGGTATCCTATTATAGACCCTGGAGGCCATGTAAGTTCGACAACAAATACTGCAGTTTCAAATATGTATAAACAAGGAAAAGTAAGGAGGTTATATTTTTAAAAAAATGGAACACAACTATCCGTTGCCAAATCTTTTCACGATAGTAAGACTATTATGTTGTTAGAACAACTTTCTTTAAATACTAACTCTCAGTACTGGGTCAATAAGAAGATTCCCTTGCTGGTTGATTTTCTGCCTCGATATAATCATCTACCTATTCACTCAAGCAGACAATTGGAAATGTTTAATTTAAATACCTGGGTGAGTTCTATCGATACATCTTCAGTTATACACGATGCCATCCCGACAATTAGCTCAGCGAAACGCCATTATAATATATTTCAATTAAAAAATCTATGTACGTCCTATCTTGAGGAACAATATTCTGATTGTTATGCAATATTTACGGATGGCTCTAAGGCTGACCAGACCGGTGGTGCCGCTTTTTGGGACCCCGCGCTTTCAAGCTATATGAAGCTTAAGATAGATGCTAATATCTCAATCATGCATTTGGAATTGATTGCGATTGCAGAGGCATTATCATACATCGAATCAATTAATAGTGACAAGTTTGTTATTTTGACAGACTCCAAAAGCTCTTTGCAACACTTGGCTCGGCACACCTCTTACGTGAGAGGCAATCCGATAGCCTACGTGATTTATGAATCTATCTTAAAGCTTCAACATTCCAAAACTGTACATCTGCAGTGGATTCCATCTCACATCTGTTTAGAACATAATGATAAAGTTGATATATTAGCCAAACAAGCTTGTGTAGATGGGATTCCCTTTCAAGTCCTGCCTCTCCATTCCGACTATTATAAAATGGCAAAAGAAATTTGTTTTACTTTATGGAATGAATACTTTGATGAGAGATCAAAAGAGAAAGGTATTTGGTATCGAACTATCCAGTCAGAAGTACCCCATGTTCCGTGGATTGATTGTGAACTTAATAAAAATCAAATAACTGTCGCGTTAAGGTTTCGTTCCGGTCATATTCCATCAAATAAGTTTTCATTTCTTATGAAAAAGGTTTTATCACCAAATTGTGACGACTGTGGAGTGGTTGATGATGTTTATCATATACTGATGGAATGTGTCCGGAACGAAAACTTGAGAATTAATGTGTTAGATCAAAGTTATTGTAATGTTGGTTTTTGTAACTCAATTCTCGCTTATCCACTATCGGATAAAGCTAAAGACCTGTACAAACTAGCAATAAGATAGTTTAGTTTTAGCATATTTTGTAACAATATTTTGTAATTCTAATTGGGCGGTATGGTCGCTAAGCGACAAAGCCCTTCAATAAATAAATAAAAAAAAAAAAAAACTATCCGTTGGTTTTAGCTTAAACACAGCACGTAAACCTTTTTTTTGAGCTTTGAAAGCTGTTTCTCTATCAGAAGAGTTACCCCAATGTATAATACCAAATCGTAGAATTGACGTAACATAAGCCTTGTATGCGGTAAGGACTACTGTTTCATTTACTATTTTTGCTAAATTACAACGCTTTTGTCAACAGAAGACGTTGATTAGGTACCGTATATGTTTAGTCTAGCGGAGTGCTGCGCGTGCCCGCGGTCGTTGTGCGCGCGGCACGTGTAGCGGCCGCCGTCACCTGCGCTCACAGCGCTCATGTTCAGCACCGACACCACGTCACCCGTCACCGACGTCTCAGAACTTATGAAAAACCTGGTCAATGGTTATACATATTACAAAGATAATACATATCATAAAATTATAATAAGTAGCTTCCACCCGCTTGTTACATTAAAAAATGCTGCCCATAGGTTAATCCAGCCTATAATCTACATGTTAGCATTAGCTACTAGTTAGCATTTGATATTGATTTGTATATTACAATAAAAAGTCTTAGAAGCGAGCTTAGTCATCTTTAGTCCACAAGCAAACCTGTGTTGTGCTCGGTACTGGTCAAGGGGCTGGTCGTCGAGCAGCCACGAGAAGCGCGGCGGCGGCGTGGCGGACGCCGCACAGCGCAGGGACACGCTGCCGCCGGGCCGCAGCGCCTGCTCGATGAACGTGTAGTGCAGCTCTGGCGCAGAGTCTAAACAAATGAACCTTGGTGGTAATTATGCTTAGGCCGAACTTTATTTATTTTATTTTATTTAACAACTTCTTGCACTTGAAATATTGTACAACGGCGGACTTAAGGCCATAGGCATTTTCTACCAGTCAACGTTTTAAGGTGATGCAGAGAGAACAAAGGTAGATGCATAAATAATTAAAATGTAAAAAAAATATGTGCTGAAAATGTGAATAATATACATAGAACAATATTATATATCAACAATTCGACTACATAAATATGGTAACAAATATACTAATACATATATTTAACCAAACGATTAGTTGACTGTTCACGTGACCAGAAGGCTGGCTTCTACCTTGGTCAAAGGATCAGCATTATATAACAAGGCAATGCCGCCAGCCATTAGGGCACGTTACCCGCGGCTGAATGACATCTAGATGCGGAGGTATTTTTTGACGCCTAAATTATTTATTATATTTTCTTTTCTATTTTGTACATAGTTATGTATATACCTTATTGAGTTTAAGAAATGTTATTTTAATTTATTTAATTATTTGTTAAAACAATGTTAAATTATATATAGTGACTTTATAATAGTAAAAAAAAATAGGTTTAATATTTTTTATTAAAGTAATTTATTATTGACTAATACATACATTAAAATAATATATATTATAATATTTACACAGGAAATATAAGCTTTTAATGACTCTGCTGTCGTTTTACTTTGGAGAAGATGACGCACTCTAGTTTTGAATGTGTCCCGGGTGAAGCACACCCTGATCTGAAGAGGGAGTGCATTCCAAAGAAGGATGGATTGAATATAGAATAAAGAATGTGTATGGTACGTTACCTACGCTGCCAAGTAGATGCTAAATCAAACACTTCGATAACCGGTAAATCCGTTTATTACGATAAAAGTGTTTTAGTGTTAATTTTTTTTTCTTTTTTTTATACTACGCCCACAGCGAACGAACGTGTAGTCCATCTGATGGTAAGTGGAGTACAGCCCATGGACATCAACAATCCACGAAAGCAGATTATAGATGCGTCGCTGCAGCTGAGGACTACGGTGTTATGCCTCATGTGCCAGTAATTTCAGGGCTTGATCTCACCACCAAACCGGAACACAGTAATGGAAGCACTACTATTTGGCGGTAGGTTAAAGGTGAGACGGTGGTGCTGCCGCCCTCGAGCTCATTAACAAGAGCTCTACCACCAGTGCATTTATGCTAATGATGACGATGGATGATATTTGCTTTGCTAATACGAACGAATGCACCCGGTTGCTGTCCGAATATGCACTGAGGTCGCCGCGCAATGAAGAAGAGGTATGAGAAGGACAAAAGAGATGAAGATGAATTATTCAAATCATTGTAATTAGTATAATTTAGTATTATTTATTTTTATATCATTTTTTTAAATGTTTTGACGTGTTCAAGCGCCTCTTGGGGCCTATGAAAATAAATGATTTGAATTTGAATTCGAATTTGAAGGTTGTAAGTATTCCAAATAATATTACCATACTCAAATTTACTGCGCACATAAGCATTGTACAAAACTTTTGCCACGCGTATGCTATCGAATTGCGATGCAGTCTTCATGACAAAACCTAAAGTTTTATGTGCTGACTTGCACATTTTGGTTATGTGAGTGTGAAAGTCTAATTTGCTATCTAATACTATACCTAAATCCCTAATCTCATAGACTCTATCCATAGGATCGTCAGTCAATTTATAATTAATAAACATAGGTTGCAATTTTCGAGAGAACGATATCATTTTACATTTCTGATTATTGAAAGGAAGGTTGTTGTCTTGACTCCATACAGACACTGCATGGATATCTCTTTGCAATGCTTTTGCATCAGATTCGATCATCCGCAAAAAGGAGGCATTCCGAGGTCAGAACAACTTCCGGTAAATCGTTGATAAATATCACAAATAGTAACGACCTCAATGTACTGCCCTGACTTACTCCGGACCTTGTGAAGTAGTCCCCGGAATCGTATCCACTTAACCTCACAAATTGACGACGATTACCTAGGTAACTAGAAAAAAAATTAAGAAGCTTTGGCGTAAAGCCAATGATGGCCAACTTTTCCAGTAGTAAATCATTGTCCACTAAATCGAAGGCCTTACGAAAGTCGAAGTAAGCCGCATCGACCTGTTTACGCCTATCCATTTGCGAGAATACGTAGTCTACATGCGCTACCAAGTTGGTGGTGGTAGAGCGAGCGCTGCGAAATCCGTGCTGACTATTATGTAATAGATGGCAAATTTAGCTGTTGATGCGATCACTCAGAATTGCTTCAAAAATTTTAGCAAACACTGATAGGATTGCGATAGGTCTGAAATAAGAAACATTCGTGCCTCCTTCTCCTTTAGGTACGGGGGTTACTCTGGATAACTTCCAACTTTCAGGATATATCATCTGAGTTAGTGAGAGATTGAAGAGGTGTAGTAAAGGCCGTCTGAGAACTGCCACACAATCCTTAATAAGAAATACAGGTGTTATCAGGTCCACCAGACGATCGCGGCTTGAGGCGCCCACTGCCTTTCTGAGATCGATCCCATCAACTGCTACGATCGAAACGGAAGTTGAATCCCGGTTATTAATAGCTGCTTTTGAAGCCATATCTGGGTTCAACGCAGGTCTAGCTCAAAGGCGTCGGCTGCGGCCTGATGCTTTACCTCATTCTCTTCAAATATATACGTATCTATATACCTTCTATCCTTTTTTTTCTCCTTGACATATTTCCAAAATTGCACCGGGTCGTCAATGATATTATTTTGCAGTAATGTCATATATCTTCTATATTCATAATCAATCAGCTTTTTTACTTTGTCTCTATAATATATAAACATAACCTTATTAAATTCTTTGCCCTCTTCTTTAAATCTGTCTTTAAATTTGTAATGTAAGGTCTTACAATTACAGTAAAAAATATTTGTAGGATATGCTAGAATTCGTATCTTAATTTGTAGTAACTTTTACTCAAACCATTAAAAAAACAAATATAAGAATACTCGTGCTTTAGGTAGTGAATATTGCCTCAAAATTTCTCACGATGACATCATTCATTTTTAATTACCGACCGTTAGCATAGTAATTTGAAATCCGGCAGCGGAGATAACGAGCTGTTTCGGGTTACCTCAAAATAAAGGGGAAGGTCGAGCGTAAAATAAAACTTCATAATTATTAACGACGTCGGTCGGCGGTCAGTTCGAGTCACATAAAGATATCGAGCACCGATAGCGAATCTCTACGGATGAATGTTTATGCCTGAGTGTAGGACATTGCTACACAGACAACGCCTTTGAGTTTGTACACTGTCGATGTTTACGTAAACTACTCGAAGCGTAATTGGGTCACTGAGATTGGAAATGTATTAAGGGAACGTTTAGCTTGGTTCGCAAATACTATAGGTAGATTGTTCCATGGCGATCGATCAGCGGGCTAGTGTCAGATATACCAGTACTGTCGAATAAGGAACACTGACTTAATAAATTAATTCATTGGTAGTCATATTACAAAGAAACGAGAATGTTCTGCCACGTTTTAATCAACATTATTTTTAAATAAGTTTAGTTTAACTTTTTTTAAAAGAGCTCTTCAAGAAGACTTACAATTACACAACTTTGTAAAGGAACAAAATAACCTAACAAAGACGTTTAATAACTTTACTTCAAAGAGCGATGTTTGGAAGTTTGAGTTGTCTCAAAAAGCGAATACAATGGAATATCGACAAGGTTTCTGTTGTGGGGGAGTAACAAAATAGTAGATTAAGTGTTGGTGTCGGTAGTGTCGTCGGACTGGTGCGCAGTGGAGTGCAGGCCAGGAGCGAGCGACGATTCTTTGTACCCTCGAGAGAGTCGAGAGCCATCACGTCATCGCCCAAAGCACGGCGCGCGCCCGCCATGTATATGTATGTCCTAGTTGCCGTTTCCAGTCAACTCCAGGTAAATACTTTACGTTGTAGGAAATCTATAATGGGAGTGCACGCTGAAAAGGTTGAAATTCACCTGTATACAGATTTTATGAAAGTGCACTCCGAACTTTCATAAAATCTGTATGTCATCCATCACCTGTCATTATTGCATTTCATGTAAACTTATACGCGTAGTTTACAGTTTTATAAATCCGTTTAAACTTACGTTAGGTTGGGTGTATTTATTCAGAGTTTTATATTAATCTTTGATGGATAAGATTAATACATATAATACCTACTAAACATAAATAAAACAGTTCACGGAATTTCTTCGAAAAGATAATCCATTCAGGGAATACGAATTAGTCGCTCGCTTTGCTTTTTTTTACCAATGGCGAACAGCTACCGCGAAAAATCTTCGCGAGCATTTTGTGGATGTTATTTTCATTTTGCTTAGTAAGGGACTTATGTTGACTTTAATTATTATTTTATTCAGACATGCCGCTGAATGGAGCCGCTGTGTGACAATGCCGTGGGGGTAAGGAGGGGGAACGATCATTGTGCGCGTCCGGGCCGCACTCCGCCGCACGCCGTACACAATGGCGCGAGGACGTCCCAACAAATGCCGAACGCTGATTGATTCCGACTCCAGTTCAGACACTACATTGAGATTGATTGTGATCTCCCTTCCCGCAGTACCCCTCTCCGCGCACATACACCCCTACACCCTACGTCCGCCACTTGCAGTATCCTACCGCTTGGTATTTTTTGTAATTAAGACAACATAAAACGCTCTTATACGACGAAGCATTCTCCTTTTAGAAAGTCATACTTGAACTTTTTCTTAAGGGCCCTTAACTTGGACGTTTTGGCTGGAATGGAATGGTATTAAGTTTAGCGACATTTCTGTTTGTCGTATGTTTTGTAGTAGACATTCAACTACCGCATATAATTATCCCTTCTACTATTTCCTACCTAAGGTTGCCTAAAAGAGATCGCGTCAAGCGATAAGGCCTTTGTACCTTATAGTTATAAGTATACCAATTTCTCTGTAAGTTTGTTACAAATTTGATGTGCAAATAAAGTTTTCTCTATCTAGCTATCTCTATGTATTCAAGGACTGAAAATGCCTGGCTGGGTTTCTTAAACAAAACAAATACATAATTATTACAAAATAATGTTTCTACGAAAATTCTGAAAAACTAGCATTATGCTTGCACAAGAAATAGATAATTTAAACTTTATTCAAATAATTATAACGAAAGACAAATCATGTAATTGATGGAACCTTTTTTCTGTGTTTTCATATCGAGTGAATATAGTTGTTATCGTTTGGCTGCCGCTTTCTCACAAATTGACTGAACACAAACACAAAGCTTCGCGAAGAAGCGCTTCATTTACTGACGGCAGTGGGTCCATGCGGCGGCCAACACTGCTTCTTTACTTATGACGGATAAATTATTTAATATTTCTCCTCCTCCGCCTATCACTCCCTTAAAGAAGATTAAGTGCTTTAAATAATAGTGAAGTGCTCGGTCTATTTAGTTTGTGATTGCGGCAATAATCGAACTATTTAAGGGTAGACTCTGCACACATATAAAGGTATTGCTGTCTCTATCGGTCTTATATATAAATGTGTGAGTGAAAATACATGTTGATGTTCAGTTGTTACTCAACGGTTCAATACCTAGGATTTGTTGTTTGATAAGTCTGTCGATTTTCAACAAAATTTTGTTGCTATGGTAACAATGGCGAGATTTGTATGTGGAACAGGGATGTTTATTGTTCCACAGTCAGTTGCATTATGCACTAGTCGACCAACTAGTCGACTAAAAATCTGCTAAATATAGATATTCTATACCTTTAGGCATAATTCAGACTAAGAACTTACGACGCTGTTTTAACAGGCGGGCAGGCAACTAAAAGAGATAAAAGATTTCACGTCGCGTTTTACGCCATCGGTTTTTTTTACATAATAATATTTATATTTATACATATCTTCATTATGTGGGCCTGCTGGAAATATATTAAAGATTAGCCTAGCAATTTAAAAAAATCATGATGTAATGAACTTAAAAAGCTGATCTGTTTATGTTGTTGCTTTTCAGGTTCATTTGCATTTATCCATACAATTTGTCTACATCTATCTTGGGCTAAATAGGCCATATAAACTGGACGCAACACGACGACGCAGTGCTTCTGTGTCTACGTCACAGATTACAGATAAATATGAAGCTAGCTAGTCGATGTGAGTTGAGCCTAAGGATATAGCGCGTCCTTATTCTGTAACATGATTTAATTTTGGCGTCCGTATTCAGTTTGATTTTGATGATGATGTACAGTCGAGTGCAAAATTGCCATGAGGTTTACAGCAAGGGTAATTTATTGTCGCTTTCGCAATACGTCCAATTTGAGTTCGCGTCAAGGCGTCAAGGCGTCAAGCCTTGCCCGACGCCCACGCATGAAAATAGAGGCTATAGACACAAATTTGATATCAATAAAACTTTGCGTGTTTAGATTTTTTTTTTTTTTTTTGAAAACCTTACTAGCAATTTGCAAATACAAGTTACTCGTATTCTTGTTAACCCCCACCAGCTAAGCTTAATTCGCTTGTGATAAGAGGACGTTTTACGTCCGTGGTGTAATGGCCAGGATTCGAACCCACGACCTCTCGATCGTAAGACCGATGCCTTATCCATTGCGCCACGGCCGCTTAATTAAGCGGGCTTTGTCAACAAAAAAAAACATTAACACTCAATAAGATCGATTAAACGATTTTATTTTGCAGGAACAACAGACCGACAGACGTTCAAAGTTACTATGGGATTTATAATATCACTAGTTTCTTCTGCGACTGCACCCACATAGTATGTCGATAGTGACGTAGTATGTATGTAATTGCATCAAAACATTAGTACTATAATATAATAGTACCGTTTAACTCTTGATTCTGAGTGTTTTCTTTATTTAAATAATAAAACAAAGTTTAGAAATGATACTGTATTATTTAGGGTATATAATAATAATACTTAATAATATTGCTCTAATATTTAGCACATTGCGTTTTTCTTGAGACAGTGATAAAAGAATTGCATTATTCTGCAACATGGCATTCGTTATTTATCTAATAATTATTACTTTCTTCAGCTCTATTTTACGTTTAATCTTATTCATTTTTCGCTCTCGTGAAGTATAAGCTGACAAATAGGCTAAGTCTCTTCTTTTCATTCTGCGGTTCACTAAAAATACAGAAATGTAAATAATTTACCTCAGCACAAACTCAAATGACAAAAATCTTTATTACTATGCGGTTTATATGCTGTAAATATATTTATCTTATTTTTGTTAAAATTTGCTGAAACGGTTATGTATTTGATTGTACATTTGAAAGAACAAAAATGACATGCACGATATAATGATATTACAATTTAAGTATTCGTAGATATAATGATATAATTACTATGTAAATAATTATAATACACAATGTAAAGATTGTTTACCCATATTTAAGTCCAGAGAAACTATTTAAATATTATAATCAACATTATAAAATACAAGTGTGACATATGATATGACACAAGCGAATTGCAATGAATGACACTGTAATTAGGCCAAGAGCTATGCATTTTAAATGAATATTGTATCTGCATAGTTATTATTATGCATGTAGAAGGTTTTAGGTTCGAAAGCATTTAACGATTATTATTATTACTCCAACTCAATGATAAATTAACAAGACAATTAAACGTTGTCTTTTCAAAGATAATGTGACATGTTTCTATAGATACTAATACTCTCGGCATATATAGCTGACTATTAATTTATAACAGCCCTTGAAAGTATGGGGTGATTAGGGACGTGATAAAAATAAAAAAAACAGATTATGATCAGCCTCATCATTTACACATTTTAACAGTCAATCGTTTTAACATTTACACTTTGTCACAATAGTACAATTGTATACAGTTGTCTTTTGAAATAATATATAAATAACTATTAATAAGTTATTAATGCAAAAAACAATCATTGTTTTCAACTAACTGTTTTTATTTCTGTTATTCGTTTAGACTTTGGTACTTTTAACCCATATGCCATGTATACAGCTCAGTCCCTAAATGATTATTTACATAAAAATATAATTCAATTATGTTTATAAAGAACGAAAAGATTCTGCAGCTAGATCTCGGACTATAACTTATTGCAGTCGTGAATGTCAAAAAAGGTTCAATGCAGTTCATTGCATACTCTCTGGTCGGTAGACTATGGTATGTCATATCTCGGCTTGGTTCGGTATCTCACTGGCACCCCTCCTTCACTTCCGAGTAGCTAACGAATGGCTGCCTCACCCCCCTTCAATGAGTTGAGATAGATATTGTAATTTTCTTTAATTTGTAATATGGTATTTGATGAATGAAAATGAGGTACTTTGATGATAATTACTGATAAAATAGAAAGTACAGTATATTTACGAGGGTCCTTGGTTTCGAAAACTTGTAATAATCTGTTGTATAATACTAAAAAAGTCGCATTTGTCAGGCCGTTCAAAACTACGGATGTTTGGATGCCTAT
This sequence comes from Hypena proboscidalis, assembly GCA_905147285.1. Lineage (NCBI taxonomy): Eukaryota > Metazoa > Arthropoda > Insecta > Lepidoptera > Erebidae > Hypena > Hypena proboscidalis. Next base: position 25,436,173 of record LR990127.1, on the reverse strand, counting down.
AATTTTTAAAATAGACAGACTAAAGATAATTTGAAATCGAAGGAACATAGATAATCATGTTTTAAATTGACTGAGCAAAAATTATAACATTGTGATGAAAAATGTAAAAGATACAACCAGACTCATTTTGTATGAGAATTCCATACCGGGAGTTCCCTCTTAAGGTTCGAAGCTCTCGCCTGCGCGGTGCGTCGGTAAAAAGTACCAGATATGAATCCAGCCTATAAGCTACATGTGCGAATAATTTCGTCAAAATCTGCCAGCTTATTTTTGCGAAGAACATCCTCAAAAACCATCACATTTATAATATTAGTAGAATTGGCATGGTAATTCATCCATAGATAGAAAAATATGTGATACCTTATAAAAATATTGGTAAAAACCAAATGCAAGAATTTCAGAAATTTTATGATCATTTTAAGTGTCATGGACAAGTTCATTCTTAGAGTACGAAATTTTCGAAATAGGTAATAATTTTATCATTAAATTACTTATTAATAGCGACTTTTGTAATAAAATCACTTTCATAAGCGCATATCTAGCTGTCAGCTGTCACTTACAAACTACATAAGCATGACTTCACGCTAGTAGCCGTTTGTTAGGGCGCGTCTAATATTAATTTGATTTAAACATTTCATAATCTCAGACAGTTAACGTGTTAACAAAGTTATTATTTATTGATGTTTCTAATACCGAGAGATGTTTCAATTGCATATAAAAATAAACCCTAACCTAAAATAAGTCATCAAGCCTATTGCAATAAAAGTAAAGGTAGTTTCATTGTAGACTAAATTAAGATCCAATCATAGGAATTGCACGGTTGGCGTAGTTAATTAAGCGGTCGCCTCGCCGCTCTCCACTGCGCTGGTGATGTGGGTTCAATCACCACATGGGACAAATCTTTGCGTGATCCGCAAATACATGTCCGGAGTCTGGATTTTTTTTGTGTGTGTGGAGCAAAAGGTTAGAGGGTGCACTAACCTCCAAGCCTGAGTTCAGCGGCGGCCTGCGCGTTGTCGTCGGCGCGGCGAGCCACGCACTGGTAGACGCCGCGGTGCGCGCGCGCCACGCCCCGCACCAGCAGCTCCGCGCCGGCCGCCACGGGCGCGCCGTCGTGCAGCCACGACAGCGCCGCGCTGGGGGCCGACGCGCTGCACGTGAAACGAGCCGTGCTTCCTGTGTCTGCCACCTACACCAGCACCACCATAATTACAAATATAAAGATGTGACGTTAAGAAAAGATTGCTATTTAATCTTCATCTATACTAATTGTACTATACAAATAAGGGTGATGATGTTGTACTTGAACCGTACAACATTCAATAAGTAAATTGGCTTACAAGCACGGTAGGCGTGACGGTGACGCTAAGCGCGTCTTTGACGTGGAGCGTGAGGTGCGCCGTGGCGTCGCCGTACGCGTTGTAGGCCTTGCAGATCCAGAGGCCGGCCGCCGCCGCCGTGACGCGACGGAGGCACTGCGCCGCGCCGCCCGACCATGACCAGCTGCTCGACCCGTCTGTCTCCACCGGCTGCAAGCGACCACTCAACTCGCGGTACCATCTGCTTAAAATACAAACAATTTTAGTTCCTATCTCCCAAATGTTAAAATCTAGTGTTATTATTTCACAAAAGTGTCCAATATCTAATATGCTAGCTAAATAAAAATATTGTAGTTACCACTCTACTCATTTTCCGTTATGGCACCAACAACATACATTATTATAAAATGTAGCAAGTACTATTTAATAATATAAACCTCATTATCATATTATTATCAATACAATAGTGAATGACTGACGTGTAGTGCGATTGCTTGAGGTCGGTGGCGACGCAGGGCAGGCACACGTCGTGTCCGGCCGGCACCGTCACCTCTCCGCCCGCCGCCACCAGGCGCGGTGCTGAACTCGCGGATGATGCTGTTCAAAGGTAACTTCAAGATTATATAAAAAAAGTAAATAAAAACATAACCCTCCCTTGGCTTTTGAACATATTTTATGGAATAAAGAATTCTAAATAAAAGGTGCGACGTTGTTTTTCTTTCAAGTTTATTTATATCTTAAGATACCATTACTGAAGTTGTGAATATTTAATTAAAAACCCAATGAATATTCATTATTTATGTATTAGTGGTCCTTATATAAATGTGATGTAATATTGCTTTCCGCTGAGCTTACGCGAGACGGAGAGGTGCGCGGGCCGGGCTCGCTTGGTGGAGGCGGTGAGCGCGTGCCTGGCGAGGCAGCTGTACGCGCCAGCATCGCTCGCGCTCACGTCGCGGATCAGCAGCGTGTTGCCCGCCACGACGTACCGAGACCCTATACAAATAACAGTTACCATTCAAATCAGTGACATTGCCGGTCTGGCAGAATTAACCGAAGATAAATGTTGGCACGCGAGGAGCAAATGGGTCCTGATTCATTAGTTTGGTGTGAGCGGCGTTGGCTAATTCACTATCCTGTGTCTCGGCCGCACATTAAAGTACTTTAACGCGCATCATTCGTCAGCGTCACGTGTGAGTACTGCCCTCCCCCATTTCCTCCTCCCCTGAACGAACCAAGCTCGTTTTCCTCGTAAATGAGATATTGCTTTAATTAATATTAGCCGACGATATAAATATGGGAGCGAGTGGCCCTTTGCCTTTTCGTCTTGCTGGTTTTTCGACGCCCTCTTTTTTTTTGCTTCGCTATACGAGTTTTACTGAATAAATGAAAATTGAAGCAATCAACGGAAAATTACGTAGTTAATTAAATACTATGCTGAAATAAAGTGTGCGCATAATAACAAGGTTGAGTGAGAAGATTATTTTCTTTTGTAACACGAACCATCTCCGGAACTCGCGCTAATTAAAAAAGAGATGGTAAATTAGGCTTAGGGGGTGCGGGGAGCGCGGTGCGCGGGCGGCGATTATAGATTTATTTGTTCGCCGCGCGGCGGACATTTTTCCGATCGAGGAGCCGTGCTCTGCGATTTATGTGTGTCGATAATTCTACGTTTTTATTGAACAAAGTCGGCGAAATTCACCAATACTTTCTCTGAAGATTATGCCATAACTTTCAGGTTCATACTAATCAGAAGTGGTTTGATTATCGCTATGCGTATTGACTTGGTGTATCATATGAGCTTACCAAATTAAAACAGAAAAATATTAGAACGTTCGCTGAGCTGACACAATACTCTGCCTACCAGGTTAGAACTTAAGACTTGCTTTTGTAGTTGACAGTTGATTATTAAAACTTTGTTATCTTGTTGGCGTGCATGTTACTGTACAGAGCAAGAGCACACACAAGTGCAACATTTATCTAATTCATGCACTAGAACGTACGGAACGTGACGTAAGCACAAAGCTTCAGGCCGTGGCAACCGGCCTCTGCCGGCTGTCGTGGCACATTCACAAATAAATACCAACAAGTTTTATTCTTTTGTTGACATTCATCTTTTACTGTTTTTTTTTAGAAAAGAAATACTAATACTAAAACCATGCGTTTAATTTAACACTGAAAATAAAATAAAAATTAAAAAAGAAGATCAAATAAAATTGGAGTGATCAATAACATATATGTATAATAAAATAAAATAAAATATAATGGGACTGACATAACTGAAGCAAAGGTGACAAAATTCTTAGGATTACACATTGACAATAACATGTCATGGAAAACCCACATAGGCTACGTATGCAAAAAAATGAACCAATATTCGTATGCTTTATATATACAGGCTAGGAAAAATTGCCAATGACAACGCACTGCTCACAGCATTTATAATAAGTTACCTAAAGCAATTAGAAAGTGTAAAAATACCAGTGAATACAAACACAAACTTTTTAACTTTTTGGCGGATAAGGTATATTACTCCATGAATGAATTTTTAGACGACATTGGTAATTAACATTGTTGTAACATCTTAATTTATCAGTAGAATTTTTTATTATTGTATTAATTAATTTTATTATTGTAATCACTGACATTTTATCATCGGCATTTTATTACTTATTTGACATGCATCTAATACAATTAATTTATTTGTTAAGCTCTTTTAAAAATATAACATTGTTATCTTAAATTGATTTGAATGCCTGTCGAACTAACATTATTGTTTAAATTTTCGTATGCCATTCGGCGAATGATAGAAGAACTTTTTGTAACACTGTAACATCCTTGTAACTTATGTTTTACGAAATAAATGAATTGAATTGAATTAAACTGAACATAATTGTTGTGATTTGTAGTGTACGTACTAGGGCTGGGTGGATCGACGTGCAGCACGGTGTCGGCGCGGTACCACAGCGCGGGCCGCACGAGCGCGGCGTGGCGCGTGGCGCCGCACGTCACCGCCGCCACGCCGCCCAGCGCTGCCGGCGGCGCGCTCACCACCGCTTCCCAGCCGCCGCCCACTACTGCACCCACGAGAGCGTACTCTCATTAATACATCATTTCAATGACCATGTGAATTGCAGCATTTTAAGCAGACGACATTCGTTTACTTACACTGTTTATCACGGTACCAACCTGTCTGCTCGTTTTAGACTTTAGCCGTTCACAACCTTTGAGGTGCACAATATTACAAAGGTGCGCATCCTTTGTAAACCAATAAAAGAAATATTATAACATATCTATGGAATCATGGGGCTTTGTATCTAAACCGTGGCTTAGCCTTAGCTGGCTAAGTTGTTTAACCGATGCATGATTAGTTTACCCGACATCTTTTATAAAAAATAACACCGCAGTTTAATGACAAAGGAAAACGGGAAAATATTGATGACTTAGGTGTGTCCGCCATATCTGCCATCGCAAAGGTTTGAGAATCGGCTTAGTTCTCGTCTCATGAAATATCTGCACACCAAAGAAGCATTGTCAGAACGTGAATATGCTTATCGGGCGAGACGCTTGACCACCTCTCTCTGACCACCTGTCCAAAGCCTTCGACGAAGCAGACCATGTTGAATTGGCAGCCAAATTACAGCATTATGGTATAGTCGATAAACTTAGAAAAATCTGACCCTATGATACATCTATGGGGGTGGCTCAGAGATCGTTTGTATCCAACATTCTATTTTCACTTCTTTTGAATGACTTACCCGGCGCCATTACGGGAGGAGATGCAGTTAGTGATACAGGTTAATGAAGCTGCGTCCCAGATAGCCAACTAGTTTTTAAGCACAACGGATTAGCGCGTATCCTTAATAAGACCTACTTTATACATTTCTGTGTTCCAAAAAGAGAAAATGACGGTTAAAATTGAAAAAAAGTGTTGTTCGTGCTATTCCGCAACCGAGCACTCAATGTTGCAGTATGGTGTGGAGTTGCGGGTTAGGGCGAGCGATCGAGGACGCGTATTTCTTATGCAGAAAATGACCGTTAATCCACGCTGGGCCACTGTTCATAGCGCACTTAATTCAGCCTGCCGTCATTAGTCATAATGCATGCAGCTGTGTATGTTATTCGAATCTAAACCTATTTTATTATATGTGGCACAACATCGATGATGTATGAGTATACATCATCAATGTACACTCATACATCAGGCTCTGGTAAATTGGTTGGGACTACATGCAGACTTACTAAATACAGCAAGCTTTCTCAGATTATGGGTTCGATGGTTTATAATTATCTATTGATGTGAAATTAAATTTAAAAAATGCTTAGTTGAAAAAACCTTGCGAACGATTGTAATGAATTGTTTAGTGGTCACACAAATTAATATGACGTATGTACGTAAATTATAAATAAAGAATTTCTGATTTCAACTTTAGGGTTATACTAAGTATCTAGCTGGTCTTGACTGCCTGTATCGGCTGAATTATGCTATTTCATCGGTAATTCCAAAAGTCTGATCTTACTACCTAACTGAAAACAATCATTTCACACAAGCTTTCGCGCTTTCGAACCGCTTCAGAAGGTGTGTAAAATGGAGGGTGTACCTGGTTGTAGTGAGACGTCCCTGGACAACGCGACTCCATGCGGGTTGGCGGCGCGGCAGCGCACCGTCGCCGGCGCCGCCTCGAACGTGCCCGCCGACGGCAGGATCTCCAGCGTGCCATTGCTGTGGATCCGTCTGCGTCGTTCGAAAAATAACGTGCGAACATTATATCTGTGGTTACAGTACTGCCTACGTATATAAACAAAGGTATACCATCTGTATTATAGTAAGGAGGTGAATGCAAGGTGCGAATAATAAATGAAATCGAAAAAATTAAAAAATGTAACAAAATCTAAAAAAAAATCCTATTTTCAAGTCGTTAAATATGTTGTTATGTATAGGGCAGTAATGAGAGCGTTTTGTTTCATGAACGGCTACGCGGCACCGGCGCGGCACCGGTGCGGCACAGGCGCGCACGGAACTGACGGCGAACTGCTACTCAATTATATTAGATTCAACGAAAAAAAAAACACTTTAAAGCTACTAGTTATTTGGAGACCCAATTAATATTTAAAAATACATAATTGTTTGTTATAAATAAGTAATATTAATTAGTATTTTTTCACGCTTCTGATCTTAATTTCGATACGATGTTTTATAACCGTATCTTCTGCAACAATATCATTATCTAAAAATTTAGAAGATAAAGGAAGACACGAACATTGAATGAACTCGTCGATAAGAATATTGTCAATTTAAAAAAATATTCACATATTAATTGATTACTCAGATACCCTCTGTGGGATGTTTATTATTAATGTAAATGTAAATACCCTAAATAATAAACCTAATACATAATCTGAAATTCCTTAACTTCTTGTATTTGCATTTGTATGTATATTTGTGTGGAACGACTCGCATGGTATAATGGCGCGGGCCCCAGGGCTGTGGCCGCTCGTGAGCGCGAGCGAGCGCATAGATTGCATCGCGCCAGCCCCCGAGGACGCCGCTCACTTCTCTGAGCATATCGAGCGCATACACTACACAGCTCTGTACAGATTACGTTAATGCTAACTATTTGTTTGAAGCTGTATTGATTGCGTAATTTGTTTTCTCTCTTTCTTTCTATACAAAGCAACACTTCAATTATTTTACTCTTTCTCGTCGCCATTAATCTTGTTACAGTTTTATCTCAAGGTGCCTGTACGTAAAATCTAGGCTTTGTGGCATTTCGTTTCCTACATTAAATTACAAACTTAGATTATACTTCGCGCATTACGAATGGGCGAACTGAAAGAAATTTGTTGCGCAAGACGTTAGTGCGAGAGAGATAGGTCCGAGAAAAAAGTTTGCACGTTTGTAATGTGTGGATTATAGTAACAAAAAAACATTGCATACCTGACATTGGGCTCGTCATGCAGCGTCGTGCCGTCGTCGGCGATCCACGTGAGCAGCGGCGGCGGGTGTCCGCGCGCCACGCAGCGCACGCGCGCGCCCGTCGCCGCCGCGAACTGCACGCGCGCCGCCGGCTCCACCGTCAGCGACGGACCCAGCATTGACAACTCTCCGCAGCATCCTATACCAAAGGTTGACTTCGACACTCTCGCTAGGATGGACTCGCTTTTATCCACGAACCATTAAGTTTACACTTTGTTTAGTGCGAGTGCAAGTGATTAGTGCGAGTGCAGGTGTGTAGTGCGAGTAGTGTCCAATTCATTGCAAGTGCAGGTGATTAGTGCGAGTGCAGGTGTGTAGTGCGAGTAGTGTCCAATTCATTGCGAGTGCAAGTGCTTAGTGCGAGTGCAGGTGTGTAGTGCGAGTAGTGTCCAAGTGGCTTTGTTTCCGAGGTCGTGGGTTCGATTCCCACTTAAGACAAATCTTTGTGTGCATGAACATGGGGGTTTGTCTTAGTCTGGGTGTTTCTATGTATAATATGTATGTATTTACAAAAGATAACATTTTTTTTATTTTTTTTTTATTTTTTTTTTTACATTTTTTTTTAAATTTTATTTTTTTCTATATTATGTATTAGTATCAGTTATTCTAGTACCCATAGTACAAGTTCTGCTTAGTTTGGGACTAGATGGCGTTGTGTGTGAGTTGTGAAATATTTATTTTATTAATTTATTTATTCATGTTTCAGATACTCCTGCACAAATTTATAAGTTACGTCTTCGGTCCACTTTGCCATTTTGTACAACAAGCGCCCGACGCTACGCACGAAACGCTAAACACTAAACACTAAACACGCCTGTCCAAACGTGCTTAGTGACAGGCACGCTGCGAGTGAGGGGGAAGGGAGGGCGCTCGGGACGTGGCTACTACGCAGTCCACTCGCAAAAAAATAGAACACGCTTCTATTCACTTTACTACACAGCCAACTAAGCACTCGCACTAATCAGTCGCACTCGCACTAAACAAAGTGTATACCGGGCTTTAGTCAAATGCAAAGGAGGCTGCAAATCATGGCAATATAATTTAATAACATTAAGATTGATAAATAATTTATGTTCAGCCAAGGTGTCGCAAGGTTTACATCGTCGCAGTTCTACGGCGTAGCTAGCCTACGCCGTAGAACTGCTACGCTGTCTATGAGCTAAAAAAATGGTAAAATGGATTCAATGATCATTCACTTCAAATCCTGCCGGTCCCATATCTTTTCCATCTGTTTCTTAGTATAATTTGCTAAGCATAGCTAAATGCTATAAAAATAATCAAAGTTATTATTATCATTTGTTTTAAACATCACTTTGACAAGTTTGCTTAAAGATACAAAGTAAAATATAAAATAGTCGTAGAATTGTTAGTAGCGTGGTTCATAAATGAGTTGCGTAGAGCTAATAATGGTAATGTGAGTAACAGTGGAGAATAGTTCCCCGCACTTCCGGCACACTAACTACGCAAGTACAGACATTACAACAACACATTAAGCAAAACTTGGTCGGCACCGAGCCAACCGAAAGGTACATTTTATAAGCGCCGAACCGCACCCGTCCCGCACACGCTCCGCGCCCGTCCCGCACCGAGTCTAGCCTATTTACCAAGTCGGCCGAGATATTTATCCGAATGTCTGCACTTCTTTATAGGAGTTTCCGTTTGGTTAGACTTGTACCGAATACCATTCCAAGAATCAGTTTTCGAAAGTCGCTGAGCAATATTCGTAATAATTGTACTTCAGTCAGTTCATTCAAACAGTAGTGTGATTTAATTCATATTTAAGACTTTATTAATGAACTAAGTCTGAGTAAAATACAGTTCGTATGCGGGGTGGATCCGACGCAGATGCATTTATTAAAATCAAGGCCCGTTCCCGACACATAATCAACTGTTAAAATGACTAATCAGCTATTTGCGTCCAATGTTAAGTTCTCTAATCACTGATTAAAGTTGAAAATCGGGCGATTGCTGTCACCGAGGCCTCTGCTGCTTTTTTAAGTCATCGTGCTCTTCACTAGTGTTTATGCTTCTTTTAAAACGTATTTAAGCAATGATGTCTGCATCTAATTTTGTTATAACAGGAGATTATTGTTATGGACATACTGGAGTATTTTGAGTACATAGAAAAAACCGGACAAGTGCGTGTCGGGCACGCGCTATATGCTATTATGTACGAACTACTGCAAGTAAATTTCGTTTTTTAACTTGGGGCCAATTAACTCTTAAACTAATACATTGAATGTTCGCCTACATTATAGTTTTCCTTGAAAGTTCATCGAGCCAACCGTTAAGCCTTTAGAAGAGGGGGACGCCCTACTCGAACTAATATTTGCTCTTTAAAGCTGAAAATCTCGCAAATGGACCAGAAAATAAAAAAAACTTTCTAATATCCGTTCGATACAACTTAATTTGTTCGAACGCAACACGGCACTGTGAGGTAGACGAGAGAACATCATTCCAGTTTACATGTAGGAGAGTCACACGACAAAAAAAACTTACAACTTAATTTTCCACTGTATTGGCATAGTTAATGACAAAACAGTATTCTTGCACCAACGGTTTCGACGCTATGCCTCAGACAGATAGACAGACAGACGGATATGACAAAATTCAATAGGTTTCTTATAGGTACTACAGAACCCTAAGAATTACGAGAGCTCCTCAAACTTTTCAACGAGAGCGCAACTTTTATGAAGAATATGACGATGTGGTTTTCAAGACTAGATGTCAGTGTCTATAAATGAATGTTCTATGTCCTTAAATAGTTAAACGTACGATTGTGCTCCGTACTAATGCTGTTTAAGTCTTCAGAAAGCCGTACCTAATTTGCGACTTTTTTTGGCATTAGTGGTAGAGTCCTTCGCTCGTTTTCAACTATATTTTTATATTTTAGTAGACAAAATAGGTTTTGCATTATTTCTGAAATAAAATACACGCATTTTCTCATCATCCTTATCCATTTTAATAAAATAAACACTTTATTTCACAAAACAAATTATAACAGAGTGGTCTGTTAAAACTTGTTTTGTGAAATAAAGTGTCAAGAACGTGAATTGTCAGTGTTGGCAATATTGTCATTCAAAGTTCATTCAATCATTTATAATCGCTCGGTTTCGTAACCGAATGCAAACCAAGGATGGTGAAAAATAATTAGAATAATATGCCAAAACTTTGGGTTTTATCGTTGTTTTAGATAACCATTTAATTATATTCAGCTAAATCCGTTAGACTACAAGTCGACAGATTCTAGACGCGGTCAGATTAAATTTAACCGGTTAAGAAAAATGCGAGCATAATGTTTTCCTTTGCCGTATCAAATAAACATAATTAATTAGGATTGAGACACGTGATTTTTCTTATCATTTATTTTTAAGCCGATACGTCTAAAATCTGTGCTTTCAATAAATGTCTCTGTCGCGTCCACCCTGTCCAATCCAAACTGAGACTAAGTACAAGTAATTGAGTGCACGGTTGTCGTAGTGGTTAGAGCGGTCGTCTCGCCGCTTTTAAATACGTTGGTGTTATGAGTTCCATCTCCACACGGGACAAATCTTTATGCGATCCGATGCACACCCCCCGCAACACAGTAGTTATTCGTAATGCGGGCGTCGTTTTCCGACAAAATTATAAAATATATATTATAATATTGGATTTAAAGAAATAATGGTAACTCTTAAATATTAATAAACGCTTAGATTCACGAATGTAGTAACGAGGTTATATCGTTATTTAATTCATTGCGCTCAAAGTTGGTACAAGTAAAAGAAATGTAGAAACGTAAATAAACACTTGAAAGGATTCCATTGATTGCTCGAGCCCCGGGAGCAGCGGTATAACCAAGAGTTTTCACGTTTAGCTGCTCCGTAAATATAAACTTGGAAGCGAGTGAAGCAGTAAAAGTTCATTTTTTGTTTTTATTGAAGTATCTCTGGCAACAATCGCAATGTATCCCAAGATGCGAGTCCAAATCGGCAGCGGCGCGGCTCCGCACAAACAAAGACTAACTTTAAGCCACTTAAAACTCTAACAGCGCAACTTCAGTTTTAAAAGCGTTTGACCTAAAAAAAAGTGAGCGTCGAGAGGCGGCCATCGACGATGCCACCGCACCGCCGCCGTGCCGGGAACGGGCAGCCCGCGCTTTGAGAAACTTAGATGTATAATTCACTTAAGATCGGAGCCACATGTTTGTTACAATTAGTTTCTGTTTTACTTGTAAAATCAGGCCGGTCGCGGGCAATGAAACAAACTTATCGAACTCGATCCAGTTATAATTAAACGCGGCGGACGGAAATGAGTGCGTGTAATTAACGTCACTCACACTAACATCAGTGTAACAATCTCGTCAATTTAAGCATATTATAAGTGAAGCGGAATTCATAAGCGAAGTTCGCGAGTCGTCGCGTCGCGTGGATTTCACGCGGAAACGGAAATCTCTCGTACAGACATCCCGTGCGGTGAAATGAGGAAATGTATGGGGCGCACAACTACGCGTGGTTTAGCCAACAACTAAACTGCAGCGCTCGTTGTGCTACACAGACTGGAAAATAATGAGTTGTTTGTTAAGTGGTAGAGTTTGATCCAATCCTTATAGAGGTTGGATTTATTTATGATGTTCACAATATTAAAATTGTACTGTATTGAAAACGGAAGCGATTACGATCCGCGGGAACCACCAGCTACCTGTGCGTAGTATGCGTATAGTGCGTACATTGGATATCAAACAGGTATATTATATGTATTCAGGATTTACATATACATACATACTGTGTCATGTCAAATAACGAAAAATACTTGGTGATATGGCCCAAGGTAGAGATTTAAAAAAATAACTTTAAAAAATAATTCTTGAACATAATATATGGGTATGGGTATAAATCAACCACTAGGATGTCATTTGAATTCTAAAAATAATCTTTGAAAAATGTAAATGTAAATGGGCCACCCTGTATAAACCAGATATAAGTCATGAAACAAGTTTTTTATTTTTATTTTTTAGTTGAATAAAAGCCAATTCCTTATTGATTGTAATTGCACAATGGACGGCCTTATCGCTAAAGAGCAATTTCTTACAGGCAACCTTTGGATGGATAAGAAGATGGTTTTGTGTTGCAGACAATATATAAAATATACAGTGCTTCTATATAATGTTGCATTACATAATAAACTAGGATAAAATATTACAACAACCTCACAGGTTGTGATATCCGATCACTACCTGTGAGATTGTTATAATATTTTTTACATAAAGTTTAATTAACAATAGATATGTATTTTATATATTCTAAGGGAGTTTTGACGGAGATGGCGGGACGACTTGGATGCATTTCAGAACGATTGACGAGAAATAGCAAATAGCAGAAAGACTTGGAAGTCATGGGGAGAGGCCTTTGCCCAGCAGTGGGACACACCCCTAGGCTAGTAAAAAAAAAAGTGATTTTCACAATTATTAGTGAATAGTTAGTATAATAATGTTATCACAATGTTCCCGAAGCATTGTCTGCCGCAATCCTTACTTTGTACAGTTTACAGAACCAAGACAGTTGACACAATAATCATGAGGGTGAACATTTTGCGGCGAGGGTCCAACCGCAGCTCGATTCCAACTCGCCGACTTAGTAAACAACAATGTCTGTGATGCCAATACTTGCCTAATAATAGCTAACTCTTAATCTGCCTGGTACTACTATCATGTCAGCTCATACAGTAATTTGCTTTTATTAACTGACTTCAAAAAAATAGTCCGCCCATTACTTGAAGATACGTAGACCAATGAGATAAATTTTTGTTTGCAAGGCTATTCTCGTCATGTGATCCCATCGTTACCAGGTCACGATCTGATGATTGATTCTTAAAGAAATCGAGGGCAACCCTCAAATTTTAAAGGCTTCTTTATTGGTTTTTGTATATATATTAGCTTGAGCTACTCTGATATTTTCATGTAGCAACCTGCGTTTGATGTTGCTGAGCTGATGCTGAAAGGTAGAACTTTTCAACGGTTAGGAGTACACTTACGACATAAGGCCATTTACTGTACTCTTGCCAGTTATACACGTGAGGTGCCAGGTGAGGCGAGACATTTAACATTACTTAAGTATTTTTTAAAAATTAGACAACGGGTCTGAATCGCGTAATTATTATAAAGGTAAATAAATACCTATGCTTGACGTTTTGAAATAACTTGCATTATTCGTGGTGGCTTAAGTATTTCTTACTTTTTAGTGCATTTTTTGTAATTAAAGTCGGTTTTTTTTGTAAAATTATTTTGTTATTTTACTCATAGCGATGATCACAATACAAACAAGTTTCGTTATTTTCTATTATTTAGTCATCAACGAGAACGGGAATCGTTTTAGTTTGTGTTATAAGCGTAGCATTGTATGGCAGAGTTTTGTCTATATCTACAGCACTCACCGGTGAGGAGCAGCAGCAAGCGAACGAGCAGCGGCAGCAGCGGCAGTCCACGCATTGCTCCCTCGTTGACGCACTCGCCGCGCTGCGTCTGCACAAAAATATACTATTCTTTATAACATAACATTTATTATTTCAAAGACGTTTTAATGTCAAGCTAGTTGTGTACTTTTTTATTTTCATACATTTATATCATGTCTATTGAGTAATCTATAAATCATTCGATGTTTACGCTTGGTATGTAACATAATTATAATGGTAATGTCAATAATATCAACACTTTTTGATTACCACTTCACAAAATCACACTAATGAAATGAACGTGCTGAAAAAGATTGTTTAATTAGCCTCTCTGCATGCATTCGTAAGCGCTGATACAATTTCTGATTTATTGTTATTATTTGTGGAGATATGTGATGGCCAAATGAATTAAACATCCAATACCTACAAAAATATAGCTCGGTGAAGTTTGTAAAGTTGTAGTTTTGATTAAATAGGAAACGTGGGAACGTAGCTAGCTCCAGCAACGGCTCAGCGCTCCCGAGAGATTACATCGCACCGCACGCGAGCGCCACGCGGAGGGACTCATAGGCTTATCAAACTATTCTATACAACGAGTACAGTATGAAAATATAGCGGTGTCATTATTAGCGTACCTTGTACACATTGATTGCTGGTCTACATGTTCACCGACATGTCGATAATATTATTCTAATTTCTGCAATTATGGGCAAATAGTCAAATAACTAATGCCAATAGTGTTTATTAACAGTGAATAAGTTATCAGGTTACCTTAACCAAAAAATAACGTAAAAGTATATAATATAATTCGTAATAAAATTGGGATGTTATTTATAGCGATTATTCTCTCCCAGACTAAAGTGGGAGCATTGGGAATATTGATAGGAATCGGAGAGCTAATTGATGTGCTCCATCGATGGCAATCCAATTTGTTTGTTGGCTCGATCGCTGCCAGGCCGCCCAAGCGCTGCGGATTATATTGCAAAGCGAATAGAACCCTCGAGGTTTTCATTCCAGATTTACTCTAATTTTACTATCTGAAAGCTATTAAGCGTGGATGCACTAGTAAATTCTAGTAAACATAATATTATATGCCGCATTTATGAATGTTCAAACTTTTTGAGAAATCTGTGCCGACGTCCCAGAGTTAACTAACTTTAATTTTGATTTTACATAAACAAAAAATAGATTTCTAGTTATTCCTTGATAAGTAAAACTTAAGTTTTCATTTAAATTAGCATAACAACTTCATATATTTCGGCGCAGTAGACATTTCTATGAAATTTGTTACTAGATTCGTTTGTAGCCCGACTTCAACGTGAAGCTATATCACATATACACGTATACACACACATACACATACGGAAAGGTCGCAGAGAGTCCTTTGTGCTGGTGACGTCAACGGGAACCCTGTACCGACACGTTGATACTCCTCGCAGTGAGGTCACCAACGTTGTTGTTATGTTATCTTGTAATTATTGCTTTACCAAATGGTCGGCATGATCGCATTCAACATCAGTCATCTCACAATTAGTTAGTAAATTTTGCAGATTTTTTAAAATGTAAAAAAAATAATTCTTATGCCCAAGTGCCATTTCTTAATAGTTAACTTTGATCCAAACATTAAAGTTAGAAATATAAGTCTACGGTTAAAGCGTTGTAACACAACCATGATGTAGTAAAGAACCTGTCTTTCAAACATTAATGTTGCATTTTTGAATGAGGAAAACATTAAGCAAAAAAAAAAAATAAAAAAAACTAATTAAAAAAAAGAATATTCTTAACTCGAGCGTATTCTAAATATTATAATTATGTACTAATTTATTTCAAAGAAAAAGGAACCGCCTTCAAAAACTCAAAAGTAAAAAAATAAAATATTCGCTAAACTTTGCTTACCTTTATTTTAATTTGTTTAAAACAATAAACCCAAATAATTATGTAATACCAATTAATTATATTTTTTTGAAGTCGGCGCCAAATTACAAAATCAAATACCAATTAAAACCGTATTTACCGAAATAATTGTTGAAAAATCACAAAATCAAATACCAATTAAAACCGTATTTATTGAAATAATTGTTGAAAAAATCATAAAATCAAATAACAATTAAAACCGTATTTCAGAAATAATTGTTGAAAAAATCACAAAATCAAATACCAATTGAATTGGTATTTGATTTTGTAATTTGGCGCCGACTTCAAAAAAATATAATTAATTGGTATTACATAATTATTTGGGTTTATTGTTTTAAACAAATTAATATAAAGGTAAGCAAAGTTTAGCGAATATTTTATTTTTTTACTTTTGAGTTTTTGAAGGCGGTTCCTTTTTCTCTGAAAAAAATTAGTACATATTATAATATTTAGAATACGCTCGAGTTAAGAATATTCTTTTTTATAATTAGTTTTTTTTATTTAATTTTTTTATTTCAAGCTTTTTAGTGTCTTAGTTTTTTAGATTTAACGATGGGGTTAGGAAGAAATACTAAGGCATCATTACGCATGAAACACAATAGAAACAATCAAAATAATCAAAAAATTCTTTCTGAGATCTTCATGATCATAAGTTATCACTACGATAATAACAAATATGCTGAAACGTAAGCCCCGTCCAAACCTAAGCAGAGCTTTCGGTACTTTAAGGGTAGCTAAGTAGGTTGTCTTTGCTTACCCTTCAAAGCATACACAGGCATTATGTTATGTTATGTAGTGGTGAAAACAATACATAGATACACGATTGCACAAAACGTGGTTCATTAGCTATTCGTTTTTGAAGAGTTCCGTTGCCTGTCTCCAAAGATCTTCATCAGATTCTGATAAATTATATACTAAAACCTTCCTTGAAACACAAGGATTAAAATACCGAAAACTGCATTCAAATCGGATCAGTAGTTTCCGAGAAAATCGCGAACATAAAAAGGTGACATACATATATACATACATACATACGGATCGAATACAGAACCACTTTTTTTTTTTGAAGTCGGTTAATAAAAAAATATAATAGCATTATGAAAGTGAGATTCATTTTTGTTTTTATTAATTGAATTGCTCATAGTAAGCATTTTAAGTTGACCCAGTTATTTTACTCACCGCGAAACGACAAAGCCACAGAATAGCCGCCGCTAGGAACGTTCGATTCATGTGATACGAGTGCAGGTTTGGCACTGGAGGGTATGATGCTGTTTGTTGTAATACTTGGATAGTTACGATGTCATATATAAGTGGATTGGTTGCGATTGTTGTGTTTCGATTCACAGAGCAATTGCGTTCACATCGCGAGAGTCACGCGCCGAGCGGAGACGTCAGTGGGAGCTCAATGAACAGCGCGTGTGTTTGATAACAGCTCATGACTGCGGCGGCGGCACGACACCGCACTTACAGCTATCGGCGCGACTGCAAATAGGCTCTTATTAAGATAGGTCACTTTATGGTGACAGCTAACGTTTTATTGGATTGAGGTTATATAGAGTGTTTTTTTAGAGGTATAGAACTTTAAATTGCAATAAAACAACGATGGATTATTCGATTGACATGAATTTTATTTATCCGAAAGATAATCTTGTGGCATTACATTTTAAATATGATTTCTGGCATATGGCCGCCACGGCTGGCTCGGATGTAGTCCAATCTGGACGTCCAATTTTCAATGACGTGTTCCAAAATTTGTGGCCGTATATCGGCAATTACATGGCGAATGTTGTCTTCCAAATGGTCAAGCGTTTGTGGCTTATCCGCATAGACCAATGACTTTACATAGCCCCACAGGAAGTAGTATAGCGGTGTTAAATCACAAGATCTTCGAGGCCGATTCACAGGTCCAAAACGTGAAATTAGGCGGTCACCAAACGTGACTTTCAATAAATCGATTGTGGCACGAGCTGTGTGACATTTTGCGCCGTCTTGTTGGAACCACAGCTCCTGGACATCATGGTTGTTCAATTCAGGAATGAAAAAGTTAGTAATCATGGCTCTATACCGATCACCATTGACTGTAACGTTCTGACCATCATCGTTTTTGAAGAAGTACGGACCAATGATTCCACCAGCCCATAAAGCGCACCAAACAGTCAGTTTTTCTGGATGTAACGGTGTTTCGACATACACTTGAGGATTAGCTTCACTCCAAATGCTGCAGTTTTGTTTGTTGACGTAGCCATTTAACCAGGAATGCGCTTCATTGCTAAAGATCGCATCGTTTTGGGCCCATTCGACGAATCTACGCCTTGCTTGATGATCGCTTGGCTTCAATTCTTGCACGAGTTGGATTTTGTAAGCATGCAAACCAAGATCCTTCCGCAAAATCTTCCATAAAGTGGATGGACATGGTGCGAAATCATGGTGGTTAATCGAATTAACTGCTCTGATGGACTATTTTATCGACGATAAAATGGACGTAGTGCGCGATACGTATTCCGCACAGAACTATTATTTTCGAAATAAAATTGCACTATTTGCAAGCGTTGTTCAGGCGTGAGTCTATTAATGATGAATTGCCTAACTAAACTGAGAATAAATCACTTGACAGCTGTTAAATCGGTCGCCATCTTGAACAGTAAAGCCAACTTAATGTTCTATAACTCGAAAAAAAACGTCAAATATACGTGCCAAAGTCACACATGTACACTAATTGAGCCAATCGTCATAATAACGATAGATATACCTCTATGAATATTGTGGCATTGTGGGGAATGTTGCAGTATACTGACGTATCACAACGTTAACTATACTTACCGAGTTACAAAGGTTTCTATGAACTCGCGAAAAAAACTCATCCAATAAAATAAAACCAATTTTTATACATCTCACTTCAAAGATGATTGTTTTATGACTCAATTAATATCAGAGGCACGGAGTAAATGGGCGCCCTTGAAGGCAATCTATTGTAGGCTCTATGATTCAGTGCGTCCTCAAAAGATTCTTTAATAAAGCGTTAAAAGATGTGAACAAAGTGTGCTGTGAGTAGTATAGAATTGGGGTTCCTGGATCCGTGATCCAGGAACCCTCAATTCCTTATTGGAATTTGAGTCTTTCTATCATCCATTAAATTATTCTAGTCATTTGAGATATGTTTTATCATCCATTCAATTATTCTAATCTGCCAATACATACATTAATTATTCACACTTGATGTGAATTCGATGATGAAATTATTTAATTGATTTAGTTCATTCAACACGAATCCGAGTACCTCGCATTGGGATGCAATGCAATGCTGTAGCTTGTAGTGCATCTATTAGGCATTATATCGATCGCATCTCGTTATCCATTGCACATCGATCTGTCCGGTATCAACGACTTAATCACTTGAATTTGAGACTTTCTATCATCCCTTCAATCATTCTAGTCGACATGTCCAATCTGATCTACTTTCGTTTTGATTGTTTTATTAGTTCTAAAACATTCAGAATTCTAGTGTAAACAGGTTGCATCTATGGCTCTTGACAAATCTGTCCAATCATGTTAGTTTTTGAAATATGGGAATGGAAAACAGCAGGGAATTATATTTTACCAATAAAAATAAAAAAACTTCGTTTTGTTCTAAAAAAGTTTATTATCAAAGCACCATTTTTTTAAACACAAAACATTTTTTAAAGCACATACTTTTTCATGATAAATACAACTAAACAAATCTTCAGAATACTCATATCGATCATACAAGCTTGATAAACTAGGACAACTCTTATCTTCTAAATTAATTACATTATTATGTTTAAAAATACTTTTTATCCATAGAACTTTTTCTAGACCTTTAGTATAAACAAACTTATCTTTTAAAATATCTAACATAATCGTCTGATAATTTGAATAAGGTATGAATCCTTCATTCCAGTATATTTTTCTGTTACGTTCAATCCATCCAACTTGCCGTCTTTCTGGTTTTGTTAAGTTATAAAAGGGGAATGGAGGCTTTATTAAAAATATTTGCAATTTTTTATCACACCATATAGCAATTTCTTTTATTATAAATTCATTTGCTTCAGTTTTAAAGCCTTGAACATCTACAATGGCAGTCATGATAATCGATGCACTATGTTACTTAAAGGTTTGTATTCCACAAGCCGATCGTTTATAATCAAACAATATGCAGTAGTGTTATCTGGTATTGGTTCCGAACATTCAATCTCCAATCGAACGTCTACTGGTCCTGTTTTTACACTATCGTTTTGCCTTGAACAATCGATAATGAACAGAGGAGCCTTATCTTTAAAGTCCTTTAGATCAAGCAAGGGATCCGCCGGACAGCTGTAATACGACTGTCGAAATTTCGCATACATTTCGTATAATATACTGTATTTGTTCTCAGAAAATTTTAAACCTAATGGTTCATATGGATAATATTGTGAATTCAAAAAGAGCGTAACATTTGTTACTTGACAATGATCAAATAGTGAACAATCTTTTAGTTTATTACTTTTTTTATTCGTTTGTAAACAAAAAATAACATATCTTGGCTTTTCTAATTGTGATGCAGTTTTAACTGACCATGAATGTTTTGTTGTTTTAGGTAGTAAGGGGTACTCATACAAATCCCAATTTCTAAATGCCATTTGAATAGGTTTATCCTTTTCTAGATGTTTTAAAAGTGTTAAACGTTGTCTATCTGATACTTTTATATGCGGTACTCTCCACTGTACTCTATCGATGTTTATTTGAAAGTAAGAAACATCATCTGTAAGTATAGCACTGTTTAAATTAGAGTTACTTCTGTTCAATATAAGTTCATGTTTACAATTTATGACGATTTTACTATAATCCTCTGCAAAGCCCAATATCTTATTTAATGGTATGATAGCACTAAAGTGACCCTTAGTTTGAAATCCGTTTAAGTTCCAACCCCATAATGCAGCCATTTTATTTTCAGCCTCATTTAATGAAACGTATGACTTTACTGTTGACGTTATGCCAGAATTTTTTATGCGATCTATTTCAATACCATTTATTTCGTATCTGATGTCTTGAAACAGGAACAGAACATGATTATTAGTAAATTTAATATCTTTCTCAATTGGTTTCCCATCTTTGTTGAAGAGCTTCGCGTGACCCTCAATGTAAACTGAACTGGCTGATGGCAACACGTATATGTCTTGCTGATGGATGGGTATTCTGATTTCATCGTTTTCTCTAAAGCAGTTGTTATAAGGATTGTAGGAATGAATCTCATAACTTTCGATAGAATTATCGAAGTGCGGCAAATCAGTAATCTGCAGCATATTCATACTTTAAGACCCAACGCTCTGAGAAAGTCTTTATTTGGTTTTGTTAATTTTTTCACTTTTATCTTACGTCTATGCACCTTACTGGTTGTAGAAGAAGTAAGGTGTTTCATTTTAAGAATAGGTTTTATATTGTATAATATCATTTTACTTTCCTCAAATGAAGACGTAGTTGAATATGTTCTATATAAGAGATACTGTAGCCGAACTGATCAACAACTCTAATTGATATGGATGTAATGAGATTTTTGTTAACTGGGAAGTAAATTACGTTCTGAGGTGTTTCTAGGTAATATTTGCCTGCAGTTATAACAGGTATAAATTCATAGATAATATGTGTCGGTATACCGTTAGTGTAAGAACCGTATATTAAATCACACTCAATCCTGATTACAGACGGAATATTATTAGCCACATTTAATACGGAGTTTACAACTGAATAATAAAGCAAACCACACTCATATTTTTCAGATAAATTAAGAGGTGGTTGAAAATACGACTCTAATTCTGATTTATTGCCAGAGATTGTCACAGTTATAGACATAGTCACATACTGAACACTTTACAAAAATTATGTTTTATATATTATATGCTGCTGGACTGCTACAGGCTGATGATGATGCCTACTCCAAAAGTTTTTTAAAAATTTTAAACATAGATGTCCACATTTGTATGGGTGATCACCCTGGAGATTTTGATAGTTATAGTTGATTTTCGAGCCTAAGTATTTTATTAATTCCTTTGACGGTTTAAGATTTCCATAACTATCGAAATATTCAATGTAATCACTACATTTTGCATAGGCTACCCAATGAGAGCCAAGATTTTTAGAACTATCTAAATTAACAACTGCACACTCATTTTTAAAAGGATATTCTGGGAGTTCATCTCTCATAAAGACCCCTCTAAAGTAAGGAATATAATTTCCATATTTTAGAATGTCAAAATTAGTTAAGGCTCGTTTGGGTAGCCGAGGTATTAGTTTTTTTCTTTTGATACAAATATTCCAAGTCCATTTTTATGTGGTTTAAGATGTAACCCTTTGCCAATGCAAAGAGCCTCCATTTTTCATTATGTCTCTTCGATTCATCGTAAAGTTTTTTAGCCATCTTAAATTCATTTATAGTTTTAGCAATACCAGCTGCTCCACCAGCTAAAGCTCCTGCGGCTGATAATCCGGCAAAAATAGGAATCTAAGGTAATACTCCACCCGTTTTTGGTATTGGAATAATCCGAGGAAGTTTAATGGTTGAATCATTAGATAATTCTCTAGCAGCAGCCATAGCTAATTCTATTGCTGCTTTTTTACATTTAGGTTTAAATTTTTTCATATTTTTTTTCGTAACAGATATAACATTTTTCAGTTTCTTTTTAAGACTTTTGCCATCTGTATCTTTTGCTGCGTTTTGACGTCGAGTTTTTAAGCCAGCACCTGTTCTAATTTTTGTCAGCATTGCATGTTTTACTAAACGTGCTGCGAATTTTTCTCCCGCAGTTGAATCAGAAGCAAGAGATCGTGTTTTAGCCATTTTTAATAGTAGTAGATCAGCACTGTGACGATCTTTCAAGTTTGACGACTTGTAGTAATCAATATCGTGGTTTTTACAATATTCATCCAATTTGTTAACACCTTTGTCTCCACGTGTAAGTCTCTGATGTAATTTAGTGCCAGGACCACAATAATTATATCCTGGCAAATGTAATTCAAATGGTAAGTGGTTTATTAACCAATTAATAAGACTATTCTCTCCAATACACATCACAAGACTAAGCAATTAAGGACTCGACTCTTTTTAATATATTATGGAGATTGTCAAGGCAATTTGGTTTATTTTGTATCTCACAAAACATTTGTTTTATCTATCCAACTATTTTCACCAGAAGACAAACCTAACCATTTTACAAAAACTCTATTCCCTTTCCTTTTAAGAACTTTTTCAACAAGATATACATTGGGATGTTTTGTCTTCTGAAGTTCTTGTTCATAAAATGCTCCTAAGATAGGCTGTCCTCTAATTGTATCCGCTATTAAGTAAGTTATTGGAGTAGTATTCCGTCTGTATCTAATTTTAAATATTTCTGTTGACCAGTTGGGGGTATAGCCTTTTTCGAATGTTCCTTTATACTTACTGATACGAACATAATCACCCACTTTAAACTTAAATTTCGTAATTTTTTGCTTTTTTGTTAATTTATTAAATCTTTCTTGTATTTTTTTTTTATTTACATTATTGACGTTTGCTGGTATTTCCTCGATAGTTCGATGATAGGTGTGATTATATTTTTGGACAACATTTTTCAGGGTATTTTTTATCCAATTATAATTACCTTTCAAACTAAACTCTTTGTACAGTTTCGATTTTAATGTTCTAATAAGTCTCTCAACAATTGAAGCTTTTTTTGATGAAAACGTTGAATAGTGGTTAATATTAAGAGACTGCATAAGATATTTAAATTTATGATTGTAAAACTCTGTGCCATTATCAGTTTGCAAATTCTTAGGAACACGATTATCTTTCAGTAAATTCTCAAAAGCTTTATACACCTCATCTTTGTTTTTACTTTTTAAAGGAAATGCCCAAGCATATTTTGAAAATGTATCAATTATGGTAAGAATATATTTGAAATTATTATTTTCTTTCGAAATTGATTGCATGTCCATTAAATCTGCTTGCCATAGATCATCTATATCCTTAATAATAACACGTCTCCGCGGAAAGTTAACCCTCGCACTTCTATGAATTTCATTTACCACATCCGCTTTACTCATTTTAAAACATTCCTTTTTAATATATTTTTTGGACAGACTGTATATTTACATATTTTAAATATATTTTTAACCGACTTCTTATTCAATTGAATGACATCGTAATACTATATGAAAGGCTCCTGATGATCAGTATTTATTCCTTAATTATATTAGCTTCTTTTAATTCTTCAATTATTGATAATATTTCATTGTTGTGGTTAGTATTACCCGCATCTTTTGAAGCTATTAATAATCGTAATCTTTCAACCAATTCATTGGGATCGTCCCAATATACTAAGTCAGTATTCTTTTTGTATGTCTTAAGCGTCGGTAAACTGCCCCCTATTTTTTGCTGATTGTTTTCCAACGAAATATCAACAAATAATGGTTTGATTATTTCTCGATATTTGAGTCCTTTATCACCTCTTACTTGACCTCTGGGATTAAAATCTCGTTTATGAGCGTTTGTATGATGCAGTATATCTTTGTAAACAAGCCTGTCAGTGTTTGTTACAATTTGTAAATCAGGTTTCCTTCGAAGTAAAAGTTCTTTTAGTCCAGGAGTAAAATCGTAACTTTTATCACCAATTTTAACCAAAACTAATTTATCACCGTCAATACTTTCAATTTTAGAAAATGTTACTACTGAATTACCCATCATCAAAGTTTTGTTGTCAGTTCTTATTCCAAATGGTACATTTACACCATCATAAATACCATAGATATCTTCACTTTGCAAAGAAATTTCTAAATTATTTTTCACTTCTTTTTTTGGGGAACTTGAAAACATTATATCAGCATCATGAAAATCTTCACATTTAGTAGAATTACTTTCACAATTTGTATCCGATTGAATAGGGGCAAAACTTTCGGATATATTTTCATCATTTTTAATATTATTAAGATTTGTCTTTGAATTTATAAGAGTTTTTAGGGGTTCTGCAACTGGTTTGAACATTTTATCTAAAGATAAGTTCATTTTATATTCTTGACTTTTCATTTGTTTTATTTTATTTTTTATGGAGTCAACAGACTTCATTAGTTCGATTTTAATATTTTTCTCCATCCTAAGTAACCACAACTATGTTCAACTAAGGAAGGGATAACACTAACAATGTGTTGTATATAATTCATTAATATTATTATTATTGTATATTAGTGTACATTCATTCATTCAAATTTTAAAAATATATCGAAATTTTGTCTATACCTCCCATTACTTAAAGATGATTCTTTGTTAATAAGAAGAAAGTTGTAATGGTTATTCCACACAGTTTTACAAATATCTTTGAACTGATGCCACGTTAGATCAGAGTTGACATGTTCTTCATAAATGTGCTTTAAATTCACATCATCTTGTTTAAATATTATAAGAAAGTTAGCATTATCACGTAACAACTGTTTCGGGATTTTTGAATAGGTTTGCGATAAGTAAAAACAATCAATTTGCTTATGTCTACCCATGCAGAAATAATTACGGATGTTTATTTGGTTTTCACAAACAACATCGTCAAATATAAATACTGAATTAGGTAAAGCTTCACTCGGAGATATGACATCTTTATCGTCATTAAACTCATAGAATTTTATCTGAGGCACTCTTTTTAAAACTTCTCGTAAAAAACAATATTTTGGTTGAAAATTAGTTTTTGAGTAAAGGTAAAGGTTTTGAAATTTGAGCCCATTTTCATGCAACAATAAACTGATAACAACGTTTGTTTTACCACAATTTGATGGGCCACAAATAATACATCGAATCGTATTTGGTAACAAAGGGCTATGTCTAATTTCTTTAGGAGATTCACCAAGATTAATATTTTTGACATTTAGTGATATGGCTTGTTTGATCAGCTTCATCTTGTCAATTAATTTAATATTAATCTAACATAGATATTTATATAATTGTTTTTTTTCTTATATTTATAGACTTGCCATTACAGGAATTATTCTAAGTAACGAGTCGTGTTACAGGATGTTTGACTAACTTCATTATGTCTATTAAGCAACTAAATAAAATGAGTGAAAGGTACATAACAATAATAATAATAATAATAAAACAGGGTACAATTTACAAAAATATTTTATTTTTTTATATTATTAATTTAAAAATACATAATTATAGTGCCTCCCCGCATTTTTATACAAAAGATTATTGGTATTGTATTAGATACTTATTATACTTAGTCTTAAGGAACATAAAATTGTGTTTTGAGTACATTTTTTTATGTAATTATTAAAAAATATAAACAATTCAATTGATTAAACAATCAAATGATTTTTAGAATTAAAATAAAACAACCATTATTTTAAAATCACATAGTCAAAATTTTAAACACATATTATACAAAATAAACCAGTTAACAAATGTGATTGAAATGACCCCAAGGTACAGTATTAATTTGATTTCCCTGGATGTTCCTCTTATCGTCTATTCTATTTAAAACTATTTTATTTACTTCTTGTGAGAACAGCACATGTTTCATCGATTTTATCATATTCATTTTACACTTTAAAGTTAAGTTTTTAAATAAAACATCTTTATAGTTATATAATGTTAAATTCCCTGAAATAGGCTTTGATACACCTTTAGCTTTGTTTATTTGCGTTTTTAATGATTTAATACAATAAAGTTTTGCTCTTAGACCTATAAATTCAGTAATTGGGTCTCCCCCTAATTCGTCTTTAAATAAACCAGGAATTCTTTCATTTACCTTTGGTATACAGTAATGATTATTCGTTTCAAAATTACTCGTATCATATTGTGATATATCATCACACATGTCTTTATAAAAGTTTTCAGTATGTATTAGATACAATAAACTGTCTGTATCGGTATAGCATAATTTAGCTTTAGCCCCGTATTTAGTCTTAATGAAATTATAATGAAAATTGTACACATGTTGTTTAGAGTATTCTAACACCGCAAATCCAATATATATCGGTCTATCTAAAACAAGTTTTTCAGGATTCAACTGTACGGCTACAAAGTTTTCATTAAATATAGTAAGATTTTTTAAATTAGGTTTTGTAATTAATTTCTCAGCACCTATTACTTTATTAGTTTTGTTCGAATGATCACTCCATCTGGTTATTAATTTAACATCGACATGTTTACGTTTATTTTCAATAGTTTTGCCAAATATCGAGTTATTCAAAAGTTTAAAAAAGTCTCTTTCAAATGATGTTGAAGCGGATTGTCGTAGTGTAGTATTCAAATCTATATATTTTTTTAAAAAACTTTCTTGTCTAAAACAAAGAACTTTATGAATTTTTTTCAAAATCAGACCATTTTTTAGACATTCTTTTAAATGCACATAATGAATAATGTAGTTAAATTTATCATACAAATTTCCAATTAATTTAGGTGTTTTCCCTCCAATAGGTATGAATTTTTCAGGAGCAAAAGGCAAATCGCTATGTGAATTATGTAAATATTCTGGATACGCTATATCTACTTCTAAAATATAGCCGTAATCGGCATTATCAGAAAAATCGAATATATTAAAACATTTTACTTCATCGTTTGTCATGAATTTGAATTCTGAAATCGGTAATTTTCTCGTCATTGCATAGCCATATAGATTATTACAATCTAAATAGATTAAATATGTTGATGGTTTGGAATTATCAAAATGAGGTAAATACATGTTATTAGCTTTAGCGTATCGGTGAGAGCATTGCGCTAACCCTCCACGTATTCCTTTTTCCAACATTTGATACATTTCTAAATCATTGATTAATTCTAAGCGAACACCTGTGTACAGAAGCATAGCATCCCAACTCAATCCAGGTGATGTTACGTAATATGCAGGATCGAGTTTATAATGCTGCAAACAAATTTTTCTAAAATTTTCAAATACATCACACAGTAATAAAACATCACACTTTAAATATAAATCTGTATATTCACCAAGAGAATTAATGTTAAAATAATTCCACACATTTTGAGCATGTTGATAATCAATGTCAGATATATGTTTCGATTGTAAAGTGTTATAAAAATCATCCTTTGCAGGAAGTCGTGTTTCATTGTATTTCTGCCATGAGCAAATATATTCATAGGGATATATTCCTTTTCTTCGTATTAAATGGAATTGTTTTTTGTCTGAGAAATATGATGATAGATGAATAAAATCGTTCTCTCTTAAACTTTTACTCAAATTATCGAGACTTGAATTAAGAAATTGAAAAGAATCTATAAATTTTATCTGTATTGGTTTGCATCCTTTTACAGTATTTATTATTTTGGTTATGGTTAAATATTTTTCTTTAGTTTTTGCAATAATTTTAATTTCACCATCATATTTAGATAATTCTGTTATGAATATATGTGAGTCATATCCACCCAAATTATGAAATATAACAGGTATAAATGGACACACTCTATATATTAAATTACAATATGAATGTGCTGCACCTCGATAGTTGCCTGTAATATGATCGTGATCACAAACTTTATCATC
The DNA here is from genome assembly GCA_905147285.1 of Hypena proboscidalis. NCBI lineage: Eukaryota > Metazoa > Arthropoda > Insecta > Lepidoptera > Erebidae > Hypena > Hypena proboscidalis. The sequence goes on along the minus strand of LR990127.1, from coordinate 25,408,019 downwards.
AAATAATAAATGATTACATATGTGGCATGTAGTTGCTGAACGATAATAATCAATTTGTTCGGTTGTCATAGGTTTCATAGGCTTTTTCGTTATTAAAATATTATGAATTAACTTTGCCTCTTCTATCAATCTTTTTATAAATACTTCTACACAATCTGACCCTCTGTATGTCACAAATTTATTAAGACTGCTATCATGTGAACAACATACATAATATGCAAAACAGGATGGTTGATGTAACTTATTTTTCACTGTATTTTGATCATTCTGTTTGTCGTTATAGTTCGATAATATAGTTTCAAAGTCAGCATATATAACAAAATTTATTTTCTGCTTTCGTTCATAATTCTTAAACTGTAAAATACTGTTTTTGTCAGGTAGTATGGTTAAAATTTTAGAGCAACTGTGAGAATAATACTTTGTTTCAGAAGTAAAAAATTGTAAACATGTTTCACATAAATACATTCGACCTTTATGGCATGACACTTGTCGTCGCACTAGCCGCAAAAGGTTTTTTATCAAACAATAATGACCTTTGCTGTTATTTTCAAAATACAATAAGTTAATGTGTTTATCTTTTTTATGATTCGTTATATAAAGAGGACCAGTTACCGTGTTGCGTTCATCTAATCCATAAATATTAATACTTATCTCAGAATTATTATTTTCAAAAAGCTTGATGTCTCTTGGTGAAGGTGGAAATGAAATCCCTTGTAAATTTAATATTGAACTAAAATGTGGATAGGAGTTCGTTCTGCAGACATTCTTTTTGGCTGGAAATAACGCAGCGACTATGCTCCATAAAAAACAGTATTCATCATTATTTCGTATATTCAAACAACTCTTTGTATTTTTAATAACAGCAGGTAGTTGTAAGAAAGTACCACCCCGCATAGGGGAATATTTATTTATATTAACCTCTAAATGATTTATAGAAACAAATGACCACCCAGACTCGCAATGTTCGAATTCAGTACATTTTGTTTTTAATGTCTCTATTACTTTTAAAAATATCTCATTTAAATCAGTACTATTGTAAATAATTTCATATTTCGTATTAAATGATTTAAGTTGTTGCTCATTCAATTTAGGTAGTAAAAAATAAGCAAACAACTCAAAGTTAACTTTAATGCTAGTATTCCTCAATATGGATAACTTAATAATTTTAAAAATATCCTTTCGCTTGGCATCTAAGAACGCTTCTGGAGTGAGGTACTCATTTTCTGTAAATGAAGGATTTAAGCGATAGGTCACAATTCTGTTTTTGAATGCTGTTGCAATAGTATCTATATTCTCAAAACTTGATTTTATTAAACAATTCGATTTATGGATATTCGTTCTTTTATGGTATCTGTATTTATGTTCGAGGATATGAATTTTACATTTTTCACAATAAATTGTCTTGAATAAACAGTCAGGCTGACCAACATTCACATTATATTCATGTTCGGGGATAGTAATTTTACGTTTATCATTATTATCAATAAATAAATCAGAACTTGCTGATGGGTCATCGCTGGGTTGTGTTACTGGAATCAAAAGAAGACACAACAAACATCAAACTTTGCACTTTATTAAATAATAAAATATTTGGTTTACAAAGACAATATCATTATTTTAGTGTAAGTAATAAGTATTTTTAATATTAAGGTATAGGTACATGGTACAGGTTATAAGGTACATGATTCGTTATAATATAATATGAAATGTATTTATGTTTATGAATACATGTAGCAAATAGGTTACTCTAAAACCAATAATTTATTATAACTTTTATTGGTAAGAGCTAATAAATGTTGGAGGGCAGTTTTTGAACTCCTTTCTAACGCTAGTTATAAGTATATGCGTTTAGGCAGCGCCAAGACTCAGAATCGTTACAAAGACAATATAATTATTTTAGTGTAAGTAATTAGTATTTTTAATATTATGATAAGGTACATGATTCGTTACAATTTAATATGAAACGTATTTATGTTTATGAATACATGTAGCAATAGGTTACTCTAAAACCAATAATTTATTATAACTTTTATTGGTAAGTGCTAATAAATGTTGGAGGGCAGTTTTTGAACTCCTTTCTAACGCTTGTTATATATGCGTTTAGGCGGCGCCAAGACTCAGAATCGTTATTAGTTTGGTCTTTGACTGTTATAATAGAGTGGCGCCACCTATGTATAGGTTGGACTCGCTCTATTTCATCAAACTTGTATATTTTTAGTTCGACGTAAAACGCACCTTTTTTACCTTCATCCATTTGACGAGAAAACCCGTTGGCTAACCTCCTCGTAACATAGGAGTAAAGCGGTTGAGTCTTCTTCTCAGCAGCCGTTTGAAGCTCCTCGTCGTCGCTGTCCGAACCGAACAAGTCACGTGCTGTTGACTTGGTGACAGGAGTGATCGGGTGAATAGTAGGCTTGTTCTTTTTGCTTGTGGACGGCCGCGACCCAGAGTTTGATGTTGGCTTGCGCTTCTTGTTTTCTTTTTTTGGCTTAGCCTTCACTTGCTCCTCGTCGGACGACTCGTCATATTCTGATGTTGGCTTACACTTCTTATTTTCTTTTGGATTAGCCTTCACCTGCACCTCGCTCGACGACTCGCTCTCGGAAGGGAAAAGTTGTTCAGCGGTGTGCTTGGACCTAGAAAAAATCAAAATTATATAAATTATTAAATAAGACAAACTACATCCTTTAACATTAGTAAACAATTAATTGAATCGTCAAATAAGCGAATGAAAGTAATACTTGAATGATTGAAATAGTGAGATAATTTATCTACCATCATATTTATTAATGTAATTTTGTTGTATGTTGGATAGTGAAAAGTGAACGCAACTGAATACTTAAAGAAGAATGTATAGTAGAAATGTTGAGTAACAATCGAAAGATGATTATGTACTTACATTTTAAAAGAGTTATATTTTTCTTCGTAGATATATTGAGGTTCAGATGTGACTGCTTCCAGCTGAAGATTTCGTTGTGATTTAGGTTCACCAGGTTCCCACTTATATAGTGATGAATTGCACCATACAATCCCATTTAAGAAATAATAGTCCAAGATCCCACTATAGAACGGCCTTTACTGAGCTGACTAAAAATTAATGTAAAAAAAATGTTATATCCAATTAAGCATGTCTATAAATATATGGGTTGTCTATAAAATTTCAGTCCAGAATACGATTAATTAAAAATTATTATTATTGTTATTATTATTATTTTTATCATTGCCCTGTTTTGGTAAAAGGACGAATCTCATACGAATCGAAAGTATGAAGCCAACCAATATGCAATACATTTATTGACATTTAACTGGATTTAAAAAAATACTTTTCATCCATTAACTAGCTCGGTGAAGGTTGTTCTATATCGGGATCCTATACTATAGGGAGTATATGGATAAAAACGCTTCGTCAACTCAACCCAAAATATGAAAATTTAGGACGATGCAATTTCAACTTTATCTATACAGTGCAAGACATAAAATAACATACATTCGCAACACACAAACTATACATTTACAGTATAAACTGGTCTCGCATTGTACGGGAAATCTATACACCGCAAGGCCAGCTTATACTGGCTTGTATAGATTGATGTGTTGCAAAGGTTTAGGTTGATGTGCCGTTGACTGTACAATAAACGCTGACGCTGGACCACCGGGGGAGTCTAACTTGCATAATTCGCAGGTTTGACACCGGCTGCACTCCCGGTTTCGTAAGTAAATATTCTCTTTAAAATAAGTCATGCAATCCGCGGCGGTATGTCTTCGTATTGTTAAGAAATAACATTGACACGTGTTGATTTTAATTACATCAGCACATGTTAATTAAGATAATTTCATAGCTAATTTGAACTCTATATCCTTCAACAATATTTTATTTAAATTCTATATAAACTAAAAAAATAAATAAGTACAAATTAGCTGAAATCTGCCAGCGAGTGAGATTAGACAACCTAACAAAATGTCGGTGAGGAATGTTTTATTTATTTTAAATAATTGTTTTTTGCTCTCTTCATGTTCTAGGCAGCAATATCTACGCACTGGATTAGCAATTCCCAAGCAAATGATCGATTATTCTGCTTTTCCACAAAGTACATAGTTATTATACATCGTTGTCCAGTTGCACACAATGTTTGTTGAATTATAGTTAACTGAAAAGTCGTGTATAATACATACACTTTTATAATTTATCAACATTGCTATCTTTTATTATAAAAAAGAATATTTTAATTTTACCTATAAAATACAGATGGAACGATGATTTGAGTTATAAGAAGTTCGATCCTACTTGAATTAGTGTTTTATTTAATTCTACATAACTCCATTTATTACGTCTTGTACATTTTGGTAAGTGTTTTTCATTATGAATAAATTTATTTTTCAGGACACGGAAGAACTATTTAATTTTATACCTGTGGATCAACCAGCGGTTCAACAAAAACCTGGACAAAAGACCCTCGGTCTTACTCGCAAAAGATCGAAAACGGATCAAACGTTTTTTCAATATATAAAGAAACCTATCACGCGGGGAACAAAAATAATCAAGATTGAAATATATGATACAGAGAGCTTCCCAAAAGCTGAGCACCCGATTTGTCACTGTGAAGCTGATGTATGCGTTCAGCACGTCGTAAAAACGATGTTATTTGATGATATATATTCTAGCACGAGAGAATTAATATCGAAGATTCAGGATGATATCGAAACAAAATCATAGATAATGTAATAATAAGAATAATAATTGGTTACTTGATTAGTGTATAATAGTTTTGTATATTTGTTTTTCAATTATTGTATAGCTTAATTAATATAAATTAAAATTATACTAGTAAGCACTATATTGATTATAATTTTAAAGTAGCATGATTATAATATATTAAAATTTTAATAAAATCATGATAAAATAAAAGATACTTCGTTTTATTTATACAGGTATAACAATATAAACACCGATATTCTTTGTATAAATGGCAGCGTTCAGGTCGGCGAGCGCGAATTCCATTATCATTTGGTTGCAATGTTGAATCGATAACATAGTAGCATTGCATCTTAGTGGTTAGATCATTTTAATGAATATAGTAATTATGATAAATGAATATTAAAACTTATAACAGTAATTGACTGATGGTTTACTTAACATCGAGTGTAAAATCATATGCGAATAATTACTGATAAATCAATTAAATAATTTCATCTCCGAATTCACATCAAGTGTGAATAATTAATGTATGTATATGTATTGGCAGATTAGAATAATTGAATGGATGATAAAACATATCTCAAATGACTAGAATAATTGAATGGATGATAGAAAGACTCAAATTCCAATAGGGAATTGGGGTTCCTGGATCCGTGATCCAGGAACCCCAATTCTATACTACTGCTGTGGAGAGCTTCTCGCCGTGAATGGAAGGTGAGTAGTGAGGGAGGTGAGTGCACAACTATGCGTAAGCAGCGCGCGCGTGTTTGCGCTGCGCTCGCAGCTCTCGAGATTGACTCGAGCACATGATTGGCTTCTAATTGAGTTCGAGCCCCTATTCCACCTGAAGCTGAATAGCGCTAGGGCTGCGCTTCACAAAAGAGAAATATTAAAAGAATATTTCAATTTTTCCAGCTTATAAATAATAATATAACGCTTTTCAGCGATTATTAGAAATATTTACAGCAATTACGATAAGGACGCAAAGTATCCTTTATGAATTATGAATTCTAAGGAATCTCGAAACGAATTTTGATTTACTGTGTGCTGTAGTGTATATTTAGTTGATTGTGACAGTTTAAGATGTTAAAATAGGTTTTTGTCTCACAGTTACAATGACAGTTTCTACCCTCAAACCCAAGTTGGTGCATATTAGTTTTCAAATAGTTTTATTTGATCTTTCGTAGGTAAGTATATTGTGAAATGAAATAACAATATGGGCATTGTAGTAGCTTCGCATTGTATTGTAAGTGGCAGCCATGAGCTGGGCTAGTATTCGCGTATCAATACGTCAACTATACGTGCACTTGAGAAGCTGCCCTTTGTCTCCCTAGCACCGCGCCCTTCGCCCCTTGCCCACGAGCCTCGCTATTACTTTTATTATTTATTTATTAATTTTATTTTTAGAGATTACCGACATGCAGTTTAAACTACTAAAAAAAGTATGACGAAAATTAGGTGCATGTTTGTTCGTTCGGCAATGTAACTCAGCGCCGTGTTTTCATACTAACGTAATCCCATATTATTTTTGTATGGAAAACAGCCAAGCAATTGTTCCCATTAACATAACTTTGTTTCTAATATTTAATTTTAAAAGCGATGCAGAGATTTAAGTTCCCAAAGTTAATGCTTAAATTAGAAAATATAACACTGTAATATTATTTCATCCTATTTTGTATTAAAACATTAATTAATAATAAATGAACGCTCTATCAATAGTGGGAAGAACACAATACACCAGAATTAAATACTGGTGTATATAACCTCTGTTGTTTTCCATAGAAGGCTCGATTGCCGGGTTCAGAGTAATCGTTCGCGATTGATTCACACGAGCGGAGGCAGAGCCTGACCCTCGCAACCCAATTAGCGGAGCGATGGATCTCCGCTCACAAATGCAACAAACTAAAACGTGGTCATAATTAGATAAGGAACGGCTATTAAACACATATCGATTTATAGTATCGATTATATTCATTTTGGCATTATCAATTATATACATCATCGCGATACCGTAATATCACAAAAAACTATTTAAAAAAATATATAAGTAAATTTATATTATTATTTAACTGAAGTCAATTATTAGACACTAAAATATCTATGTTATCTGTAAGTAAGACAATAAAGTTTCCCGTAAATAAACATATAATACTTACCTAAAGTTAATTTAAATATGTGATATAAAGATTTAATCTGCTTTAAATATTTTGCCGCCGTCTTTCCAGAAACGGTTTGTACGGTTGTAACGGTGAATTAAACCTTATTTTACTAAACGACTTGAAAAAAAGAAGGTGGCTTTTTCATTTTTTTTATTTTTGTTCCCTGATGACTCAAAAACGCATATTATGGACAGATTTAAGAATTATTTTTTTTTGTGTGAAAGAGTATACTTATCATGTGGTTATATTTTCATCAGGTTACGATCTGATGTTGGTATCCTAGAGAAATCGAGGGCAACCCTCAAATATTTTTTTTTTTAAATCAAATCAAATCATATATACCTTAGACTAACAAACATATAATCTTATTATTGAATCATTGTTTCGTTGTTTTGCACGATGAGACGGCGACGCGCGGCGCGGTGTCATTTCGTATATATCTAAAGCTTCATGTTGCTGAGCTGATGCTGGAAGGTACATCTCTTCAACTATATATTAAAGACGTTGAATATTATTTAAGTATTTCTTACTTTTTAGTGCATTTTTTGTAGTTGGCGTCGGTTTTTTTTTGGAAAATTTTTTGACACATGATAAATAAATAAAATAAAATAACTTTTTCACCACACCAGCACGAAAAAAATCGTTTGCTTGCGAGAATTCAGTGAGTAATAACGCTTATTACTCACTAGTGAGGCAAAGTGATTTAAATTTCGAAACACTAAATCCTTCCAATGAATAGGCGCTAATAAAAACAAAACAGCCACCATGTAGGTTATAACCTACATGGTGGCTGTTTTGTTGTTTGACATCAATTTTATTTAAAAACTACAAACGATACGTTTTAATTATTTTAATAGTTATTTATGGTACAAGTGAGACTGCAATTTTTTAACAAAAAAAAAAGTGAATCAAGTGATAAAGAACTTTGTGGAACTTCAGAATAGTTGAAACAACTTGCTAGTAGAAGCAAGCTAGTACACAGAAGTTTGCTTTTTAGCAGAAAAATCACGTGAGAAGTATTTGAAAGCATACGACATATATAATAAGTGGCGACTTTCAGAAGGCGCTAAAACGCATTCTGAATCGGTATTCTCTACTGTCGTATTACATAGAATTATCCAAAGTTAAGCAATCGAGTACGAGTTTATTTAAATCTTAATATTTTCTCACTGGAAGAGGTGAAAAGTTTTGTATGTAACGCGTAAGAAAAATTTAATTTCCAGTTCGTGACCTCTTAAATCTCTCACTTGCAAAGTAGTCTTTATTAGAATCACTCGCTACGCTCGTGATTTAATTCAAGACTACTTCGCAAGCTCAAGATTTAAAATTGGCACTCACAACAGAAATATAAACTTTTTCTCACTTGTACCATAAATAACTATTTCACCACACCAGCACGAAAAAGATCGTTTGCTTGCCAGAATTCAGTGAGTAAAAACCGTTTTTACTCACTAGTGAGGCAAAGTGATTCAAATTTCGAAACACAAAATCCTTCCAATGAATAGGCGCTGGAAAAAAAAAACAAACAGCCACCATGTAGGTTAGTAATAAACATTGACATCAATTTTATTAAATAATTACATACGATACGTTTTAATTATTTTAAATTATATTAATACGCGCTTATTTAGTATTTTAATGGTTTTCTATTCGTGATTGACTATTAAATTAATTAAAATCAGGTACTTAATATTAGACTCTAAATAAATGTTACGGAACGAATTTCCGAACGCACGATTTAAAAAAAAAAGTCTGTGTCTGTGTCAGTCATCGCGGGCAACTATAAATTCTTTTCAGTTTATGTTTAATTGTTTACTGGAACTTTTTAACAAAAAAATAGTGAATCCGGTGATAAAGAACTTTGTGGAACTCCAAAAGTGTTGCGACAACTTGCTTCTAACACAGAAGTTTGCTTTTTTACCAGAAAAATCACGTAAAAAGTACACGTGAGTAGTTTTTGAAAGCGTACGACATATTTAATTAGTGGCGACTTCTTCAATTTAAGACTACTTCGCAAGCTCAAGATTTAAAATTGGCACTCACAACAGAAATCTAAACTTTTTCTCACTTGTACCATAAATAACTATTATTTCAGACCAAGTAAGATCCATAGTGGGTTAGTAAAACAATAATATCCTCGCGAACACTCGCTGGTGTAGCACGCATACCGCTCGACGCGTTGAAAGAAATATATCGTCAACCTTTTTCGTTCATAATATTTTCATTTTACGTCGCACTCTCTGTTTCATCAACAATGAAGAAGTGTGCTGTTTGTGACGTGCAATTTAACGATGGCGTACAATGTGGTAGCTGCAAAAAGCTGCTAGACTTTGGCTGTGCCAGCATCTCGGAGTCAGGGTGGAGAAAATTGGGTACTGACCGACGGACACAATGGAAATGTCCAATGTGTAGAATCTCCTCACCAGCGCCCACACTTAAACCTGAAACACCAGCTACAATGGATATCATATTGAGCGAAATTCGAGATATGCAGAGGCAATTGAAAAGTTTACCGGTACTTGTAGATGACATGAGGTCTATCAAGGAGGAGCTAGGAGAGCTCAAGTCAACTTGTGAATACTCCAGTAACAAGCTCGATGAATTTAACACCAGGATCCTTGAGCTCGAAGCGAAAACTCCTGAATTCACGAAGATGCAAGACTTGGTAGCTTCTCTTCAGGGCGAGTTGGCAAATACAAAGTTGCAACTCTCTTCTCAGGATCAAAGGTCAAGACTAAACAATGTCGAGATTAAGGGAGTGCCGGTGAAAAAGGACGAGAATCTCTTCTCAATTGTGGATTCCATCAGTCGCAAAGTAAGCTACAATTTGCCCAAGAATCAAATTAATTACATATCCAGAGTGCCTATGTTTAACTCCAATGATAAATTAATTATTGTGAGTTTCCTAAATAGATATCTAAAGGAAGATTTTATTGCGGCTGCACGTGCCGATAAGGAGCTATCCACCGCAGATCTCGGATTCCAAGGTACGTCCCAGCGGGTTTACGTTAACGATCACCTTAGCTCTGAACACAAAAAACTGTTGAGTGAAGCAAGATCCATCGCTAAGAAGAAATACTATAATTTTGTATGGGTTAAACATTCTAAAATACATGTACGGAAAGACATAACCAATAAATCATTTGTAATTCGCAACTTCAACGATTTAAACAAAATTGTTTAAAATGCTACCTAATTGTAATAGAGTATATTTGTCATACTATAATATTTAATCTGTCAAATGTTAAATTTGATACTTCGCTTACTTTGTTTGTTTATAAAATGTTTATCACCTCTGCGCTACTAATGAGCTTACAACCGCACCTTTGTTCCGCTAAACGATTCTATTATATTCCTTATCGCGCTGTTTACTGCACTGCTTTAGCTCGCAAAAATATAGCCGTCTCGCTTGATTGCGCATACGCTGCAGCTATTTGTGTAGCGTGCCTACCTTGTCGCACGGCTACCTGTACTAGTTGCAGGTTAAATTACTTTTGTTTTTTACTAAACGTGTTACGAAGCTACTGGAATTTTAACTACCTATCTTTCGTCTGTTTACTTGTATTTTATTTATGGATTCTGATGAATAACTTATTTTACACTGCTAGTTTGCTTTATTATAGTGCTTACAATGAAGTTGTATACGGTTGCAATGGTTTATTCTAACGATAATAATAATAAGCTAAATATCTATTACCAGAATTTACGCGGAGTTCGGTCAAAGACTAATACTTTTTATCGGCAGATGTCATTAGGTACATACCATATAATCGTGCTTACAGAAACGTGGCTGATTGAAGGTGTGTCTGATTCGGAGATCTTTGATGACCGATATTTGGTATGGCGCCGGGACAGAGATTATGCAGCTACTGGTCAGTCACGGGGTGGTGGCGTTCTTATCGCTACGCGTAGGCATTTAGCGGCTACTTTAGAACCAGTCCTACATTCGACTGCAGAAGACCTTTGGGTGAAAATACGCTTTAACACAGAAAGTTCGCGCAACAACGTAAACCTATATTTGGGTGTTATTTATTTATGTAGTCAAAACCAAGGCCTTTCGTTTTCTTCTCAGCTGCATAATTTTATGAACAAATTAAGTGAAGCAGTAATGAATAACGCCTCAGACAAATTCATAGTTCTCGGAGATTTTAATATGAGTGGCATTCAGTGGTCTCCAGTAAGTAATAACCAATACTATAGTCCTATCAATCTAATTACAAGCGATGAGTATTTGTTGGCTGACGAGATGTGTGCTTTGGGTTTAGCGCAATACAATGGCGTTAAGAATAAATATGGTAAAACTTTGGATTTAGTGCTGTCGACTTCTCAAGTCACTGTTACCGAATGTCATGACCCCTTAGTACCCATAGACCCATACCATCCTGCATTACTCACAAATTTATCCGACTTTGAAATAACACCATTAGACTATGCGCCGCGTTTACGATATATTTATAGTAAAGGTGACTTTGATAACATAAACAGGGAGATTGGTGAGGTTGACTGGGAGGTTGAGTTTTTAACACGATCGGTAGATGACGCTGTTGAGTTTTTTATGCAAATCATTACCAAATTACAGGACAAATACATTCCAAAAACCGTTGTTCGTAATAAATCATACCCCGCTTGGTATAGCGCCTCGCTAATCAAAATTATTTCTGAAAAGTATAAATACCACAAAAAATTTAAAAAATATGGCAACAAATCGGATGAGCATACATTTAAATTACTACGCGAAAGAGTTAAAACTATGGAATCAACTTGCTTCAATAACTATATAAATTTAACCGAAAAATCAATAAAAAATAATCCGAAATGTTTTTGGACTTTTGTAAAAAACCGTTACACTTCACTTTCAATACCTAACAATTTTAAATATAATGATGAGATTTTGCTGACTGGTGAGTCAATTTGCCGTGGTTTCTCTTCCTACTTTAGTTCTGCGTTTCTCAGTGATAACGACAGTAATTTGTACAACCAAAACACAATGCTACCACAGATCGCCTCTCTTTGTAATATGACCGCATCTGATATAAGTAGTGTTAAGGTAAAGGTTGATGAAGTCACCAAGTTACTGCGCAACTTGGACCCGGCCAAGGGTGCAGGCCCGGACAGTATATCCCCTAGGTTGCTTATTAAATGTGCACCTTCGATATCTTTTCCAATCTCACTTTTGTTCACTAAGTCCTTAATGTTTTGTGTTGTTCCTAAAATATGGAAGTCCGCTTTCATCACGCCTATACATAAAAAAGGCCAAAAGACCGATATAATAAACTATAGGCCAATATCGAAACTATGCATTATTGCTAAAGTTTTTGAGAGGATTATTTACACGCAACTTTACTCAGCAGTTAGCAAGTCCCTTAATACATCTCAACACGGATTTTTGAGGGGTCGGTCTACCGTCACAAATTTGGCCATTCTAAACGACTACCTGACCGATGCTATGGACAGGGGCTTACAGGTCGATGTTATTTATACTGATTATAGTAAGGCCTTCGACAAAATCGATCATAACATCCTGATAATGAAGCTTAGAAATATCGGTATTCACGGAGATTTACTCAGATGGTTTTCATCCTACATTGAAAATAGATCACAAGCTGTAGTCCTAAATAATTACATATCTAGCTGGGTCCCCGTACCCAGTGGCGTACCTCAAGGTTCATTGCTCGGCCCACTGCTATTTATAATTTACGTGAATGACATCGGCCTATGCTTCCAGTCATCCTCACTTCTCTGCTTTGCCGATGACATGAAAATTTACAAAACCATATCTTCGGTAAATGACACGATGGCATTACAGGATGATCTTCGTAGACTGGAAGAATACTGCCAGACATATAAGCTCTTTTTTTTTTTTTTTTTTTTTTTTTTTTTTTTTTTTTTTTTTTTTTTTTTTCGCGGGGAAATGCATTTACGCATACCACCCCACCCGTGGGGGGACGGGCAGAGTGGCTATGTGGGACTCCCGTGCCTACGATGTTAAACGGCACAGAATACCCACTAAAACCCCGCGGTGTGCCCTCGTCGCCGAAAGATGGTGGGTCGGCGAGCCCTGGATCGATCTTACATCCACAGGGCTCGCCGCGGCGACCGTGCCCAGTCCGACCTCCGACCGGGCACCCGACTCTAGGTCCTCCTCTCGTAGCGACGCCCCGGGCACACCCAGGGCGTCACTCCGTCGCGGAAGGCATCAGCGGGCGGCGGAAAACCCCCTCCACCGCCCGCGGCCTCGCTTAGGGCGGCATTAGGCTCGCGGCATACGCGCGCCTTCGCCGCCCAGCTCGCCGGCGGCGGAGCGGATCAGCCAGGGGTGCGTCCTCCCTGATCCGCTCCGCCGCCTCCTTCTGCGAGATGACGTCCTCACAGAAGGATGCGACCGCATCCCACGACCTCGCGCTGCCCATGGCCGCAACCACGGCCGGCAGCGAGAGGTCGTTCCCTATGACCGCGGTGAGTTCCCGGCGCTGCACCTCCCAAGCAGGACACTGCTCGAGAGTGTGCTGCGCCGAGTCCTCACCGCAGTCGCAGTGGTGGCACATGGGGCTCACCTCCCTCTTCAGCCTGTGCAGGTACTTCCCGAAGCAACCAGACATATAAGCTCTATCTCAACCCTTCAAAATGTTCAGTTGTATCGTACACCAGAAAGCGAATCGCTTTAACAGACAATTACACTTTAGGAGGAGTAACACTACCTAGAAACACATTTGTTCGTGACCTAGGTGTTTATCACGATTGTAAGCTTGCCTTTGACACACATGTTGACAGCATAGTTAACAGGGCTTCCAAGGCTCTGGGATTTATCATGCGCATTTCCAAGTGCTTTACTGAAGCCAAAACACTTAAAATTTTATATTGCACGTTTGTGAGAAGCCATTTGGAGTACGCGTCTCAGATTTGGAATCCCTGTTACTCCAAGTACATAGACAGAATAGAGAATGTCCAAAAGCGCTTCATTAAATATCTATGTTTCCACTTAAAGATCCCGTATCATTCTGGTCACTACTTATTATTATGTAAAAAATTTCATTTATTACCACTTCAAAATCGTCGTCAGATATCAGATTATACGTTAATTTTAAAAATCTTAAACTGTAATATTGACAGTCCTGAGTTATTGTCCAATTTTTTCTTAAATGTACCAAACAAATCAACACGTTCTTATATTCCATTGCGGATTCCAGATGCTTCAACTAATTACAGGCAGAATAGTTGCGTTGTGCGTGCGAGCAGATACTTTAATAAAGTGAGTAAGCAGTTCGATATCGATCCATTTACAATAAGTTTGTCTGCGGCAAGAAGACGGTTGAGTCTCGAATTCTTTAAATGAGCGGAGTATCATATTTCTTATTTTATTATGTTGTGTTATATTTCTATTTTATTTTTATTTTAGTTTCTTCATTTAAATCGCGCCCTAATTATAAGGTTATGAGCAAGCGATGTTTGCATTAGTTTTGTTCGCACCAAATTTTTATATACAGTCACTAGAAGCGAAAACTTGTTATTGGCTTTATGGTTCCTAAACTTATTGTTATTTAAGTTATACTAGCTGTAAGTTTTCCATATGATAAATAAATAAATAAATAATAAATAAATAAATAATCTTAAATAAAAAGACACGGATCACGAAACAACTATGAAAAATAATCAAGCCCAATTTAGTAGAAGCAGAAAAATGTCAATGACTAAAACAGGATTACTATTACAATTGTTACCTGAAACTATGAATTTATTTTCATGAAAGCTTAACTGATTGCTTTGCGTCGCATGGCGTTATTGAATCGTCGTATAACCTGCGCGACGGGCGACGTGCGACAAGCGATGCGACGTGCGACAAGCCATGCGACGTGACGAGCGACGGAAACGGTTTAAAGCGTCGACTATCGGCGATCACTTCAACATCGCATCTCGGCAATGTTTGATCCGATGCTATCGCATAACAAAGGTATCGAATATTGTAAGCTTTTAGTAAATAAAACCCAAAGATATTGCGTCGAGTAAGGGCGCCGTTGTCTGCAATATACCTTATATTCGACGAGCAAATAACATTTTGTTTTATTTTGCTATCAATTTTTAAAGTAAACTTTTGTTCTCTTCAGTAACATTTTCAATTTAAAAATGTATGTTGCAATTCAAATTGAAAAGTTTTTTCAGTGATCTAAATTGGTATAAAATCACATGATGTCTATTACAATTAGACTACTGTTACATGCGCAAATTAAATTCACTCGGATTTCAATTGGTTTGACATTGCTTTGTCAAGCCCGCAAACACGTAATAATCATAAATAAAACAGTTTTACCAAAGTCTAAATAATATAAATGCAAAAGCAGTCCCGGCTGGAATTTAGCAATCCCGATTGATATAATTAATGTCGGTCCGATCTGCACAATCGACGCCAGCTATTTCATTGCGGGATCGGCCTACATCGCTTATCGGTCGAAATAAATGAGCTATTTCATTTCCAGCATGAATATCTATACATATAATATCGTGTTATTACGCGGCATGAGCTACTTAAATGTTTTAAAGTAATAAAACAGCGATTGGTAGTTCGGTAAGAAGTTGAAAGCTCCGGCGCTCGCCATATTATAATATGGAAAGCTCAACTCGAGATGAAGCTCGAGTGTGTAATATAGCAGTTGCAAGTTGTTCGGTGGCCGAGCACGCGCGCCTGCCTGTAAGTACTATACTACTACGTACTGCGCTACGAGCTACGGCGTAGCTCCGTAGATGCCTGTAGCACTTAGCTCGCGGATGTAATACAATGTGATTTACAAAATGGTGGAGGAACAGATTAAACTCGACGTGCTGCAGTTTTGTGATGTAAAGGATAGATTAGACATATTGAATGCTGTCTTGCTCATTATAGGATATATTGTAATAAGACATTGTGTAGTTATAACAGACTAAATATGTTTTTAGGGTTCCGTAGCCCAATTGCAAAAAACGGAAACCTTATAGATTCGTCATGTCTGTCCGTCCATCTGTATGTCAGAGCCACTTTTTTCCGTAACTATAAGAGCTATATACTGTAGAAACTTGGTAAGTAGATGTATTCGGTGAACCGCATTAAGATTTTTATACAAAACTAAAAAAAAACAATACATTTTTCCTCATACTTAGGACTGAAACTCAAATTTATTTTTTCATCAAACCCATACGTGTATCTATGGATAGGTCTTCAAAAATGATATTGAGGTTTCTAATTTAATTTTTTTTTAAACTGAATAGTTTGCGCGATAGACGCTTCCAAAGTGGAAAAATGTGTCCCCCCCAAATATGTTTACGCGGTCTGGGCTTTTGTTAAAAAAAGATTTATTTAAAGAACAATATTTAATGTTATTACAATAATGGCTCGACAAAGACTAACATAATTCACATAAAAACTTAATACAATAAAAATGATGCATCAGCACTCCGGTGCGCCGGTGTGGTGGTGTAGGCTGCAACGTCTGCGAAAAGGGGTCGCTATGGCGTTGTAACTCCTCCCCCCTTAAGTCGGAAGCAAGGGTGGCTTCCGGTAGCGTCCTCGCTACATTGAGTATCCTGGATCGTCCCGGGGGTCCTCTCCTGCAGGACCTTTGTAGTCTTCCGTTTGTATAGTTTCCACGCTACTGCTACTATCAATAGTACGTACAACAGTAGTGAAGTCCAGCTTGGAGTTGCCACTAGTGTCGGCCACTCGACGTCATTGTATTTAGAGATGTCGTTTGCCCGGTTGACGAGTCCATGGATGTTGTCCAGAGAAATTTCTTCTAGTTGTAACTCGTATCTAATAGTTTCCACTGGCA
This sequence comes from Hypena proboscidalis, assembly GCA_905147285.1. Classification (NCBI taxonomy): domain Eukaryota; kingdom Metazoa; phylum Arthropoda; class Insecta; order Lepidoptera; family Erebidae; genus Hypena; species Hypena proboscidalis. The sequence continues at coordinate 25,391,367 of LR990127.1, read as the reverse complement.
TCAGTTGCTCCTTGGGTAATGGTATAGCTTCATTTATGACCATGGAACTGGTGTGCGATGTCAAGCTCGTGTTCATCACATAGGCCTTGCAGTCTTCGGTCAGTGAAAGCATGACGACTCCTGTTGCTCGGTTGTACTCCGTCTTGGTGTGACATTGAGTTCTAATGACTTCTTCTTCTTTCAGGACCAACAGCCAGCTACTTTTGTTGATCTTCTGTACTTTTCCACTGGAAAATTTCATTTTGGCGTGGGTGCAGTTGCCTCTTCTGTGTTGTATCAGGGATATAATACAGTCTTCGGAATTGTCCATTTTTCTTGTTTCCAGGGTTTTGCAGATCTGGGTGTCATCAGTCAGCGGTGCGCAGATGTCCTCCAGGTAAGCGTACTCATCGTTTCCAAGTGCAAGGTATTTGGATTTGGGAATGATGGTTAGATTATTTTTATTAGGGATAGAATAAAGGTGTATTAGATCATAGATCTTAGGAGAGACTGATGGAATTTCTAATATGAAGTTTACTGAGTGTGGTGTACTATAGGCCTTAACCATTATTGATTTTTCTATTCTATGAATATTACTAATACTTATTTCAGCTACGGGTCTAAGGGAATAGCTTTTGTAGAGTTTCTTTAACTCAGAAATAAGGTTTTGGGGACTTATAATACTAGGGTGCATAGTACCTAATTGCGCAAATGTCATTGCGTCTTCTAAGAGCATTAACTTATCTAAAATTATCTGTAAACTAAAATCTATCTGTACGTATACATCTAAGAAGTGTAAATGATTTTTAACGGTGTTAAAATTTCTAGTGAGATTACCTAGAACTTCCGAGAGATGTTTTTGATTTTCATCTAATTTAACTATCTGATTGCCAAATTCATCAATTGTATTTTCTGCTAAAAATAGGGTTTTCTTTTGAGAGCTCTGGACACTATTCATTTTATTTTTCAGCTGTGTAATTTCATTTTCAAATTTAATTGCGTCCTCGTAGTCAAGATTGCCTGTTATAGCCTTGACTACTGAACCTAAACCGTTAATAATTCCACGTTTCTTTCTAATATGTGGTGTTAAAAATAATATCTTTTTAGATATGAGATTAAGATTATACTCAATTTGATCTTGATAAGTTTTATGTAAATCACCAAAAGTTAAGCCTTCGGCGGTTTTTGTACTTGCATATAACGACATCAATTTCATGGATGTAATACGTAAAGAACTAATATTATAAATACAAACTAAATTAAAATTATTATCTTGCTTAAAGATTTGAGACTCTTTAAGCAGAAGGACTCCATTCTCGTTATCCACCGGTTTTATATTCACGGTGGCTGATGCGTAGAACAGGATGGTTCCTGTGACGAGGGCCCTGGAACAAGATGAGGCCTTCGTAGTAGCTTGAAATGTACCCTGATGGACTTAGAGTTAGGGTGGTTACCAATAATTTCAGCAACATTATTCGGGTGCAGATGAATAATTTTGTAGGGTCCCTTGAAGACAGGCTTGGTTTTGTCACAGCGCGCTGTCTTGGCTACCTGCTTATAAACAGTTTCACCTACCTTAAACATTATTGTCTCTGCTGCCTGGTTCCTTTTGGCTATAACCTGTTCTTTATTTGAGGACATGTGAGCTGTAACACATTCTTGCACAGCTTCTGCGTTAGAGCGATGCTTTATAACGTAATCCTGATAGAATTCTTTAGGGTAAAACAGTTCTAGGGGGTTTCTAGAAGCTGTATGGCCAAATAAAAGCTCGAGTGGCGTAAATCCTGTAGCTGAATGGATTGCGTTATTGTATGCAATAATAGAATAGGTCATTATAGTCTGAATCGGGTCCTCTTTGTTAGTCATACGTTGTATGCGAATGATTTCACCTACCGTAGAATGGAAACGTTCGATCGGGGAGTTTGAATTAGGGTTATAGGGCGTTGTGAAATGTATACTAATATTATGTAGGGCACAAATCTCTTTAATAACATCATTATCGAATTTACTGTCCGAATCTGTAGTTATTTTATGTGGTAAACCTAATATTGAAAAACTTTTTAGTAAAGCTTCGGCAATGTGCACACTGCTGCTAGCACTTAGCGGCATTGCTTGAGCAAATTTAGAAAAATTGTCTATAATGGTCAAGAAAGTGGCTCCGCCGGTTGAATATAAATCCATGAACAAATGTTCCATTGGCTTAGATGGTGTTTCGGTTAAAGCTAATGGGGTCCTTAGGGGATTCCTCTCATACTTTGCCTTTAAGCATGTATCGCACTTATTGATGTAACTTTGGATGGTAAGTAACAAATTAGGCCAATGATAGTTACGGTGAATTTGTTTGTATGTTTCCTGTATACCACGATGTACGGTCTTACCCTCGTGATACTTTTTAATAATTTCATTTTGCTCTGATTTATTTTCAACTAATGTTACGCGTGTAGTACATTTTAACAATTTTGGGCCTCGATTATTAAATATAGTTGTATAAACTTTAGAAAACGCGTAATATAACTCATCCTTATAAAAGTAACAGTGAAACACCCTATCGGCTACAGTATGTTCTTTTAGAAATTTAATTATTTCGGGTTCCGTGTTGTTGATTGGTATAAAAACGTCTTTAATAACGTGTCTAGTGTTAGTGGAACGATTTTCTACTCTATAAGTTGAGCCGGGAGCTGACCTTATGTGAAATTGTTTTAATTGCCGGTCAATTGCATCCGTAATAATCGGAATACCGTTGTTTTCATTATCCGGCTGTGTATGATTAGTAGACACTAGATCAGGGTTTACTGAAACAATGCTCATACTATCAGATGCTGTACCTACTTGAGATGGTGGAATGCTGGGATTCTCAGGCTGATTATTATCATTGTTTGGATTCTCAGGCTGATTATTATCGGTGTTTTGATTCTCAGTATTTTCGGTTCTAGCTTCTATGCGTGCATTTTCGAATATGCGATTGATCAGTTCCTCATCATTGTTGTCATCAAAATTGACAGCCAACGAGTCCATGCTGTGATGGAAAATTTTAGCGCGGGATAAGGCGTCTGCATTGGTGTTTTGGCTACCTTTTTTATAAACTACAGTATAGTCATTTTCCTCGAGTTTTAAGCGCCATCTGATCAACTTCGAGTTTGGGTCTTTTAACGACATTAGCCAGGTAAGTGGTCTATGGTCTGTATATATGGTAAACTTTCTACCATAAAGGTATGGCCTAAAGTATTTAATTGACCAAACTATAGCAAGTAACTCTTTCTCAATAGTTGAGTACCGAGACTCTGTGTCGGATAGAGTTCTGGATGCAAATGCTACGGGCTTATCGCTACCTAATTTGCCCTGGGATAACACCGCGCCAAGAGCTATGTCTGAGGCGTCAGTTGTTAAAATAAAAGATTCGTTAAAATTTGGATATTGTAAGATTGGAGCATTAGTTAGAATTTGTTTGCACTTATTAAAAGATTCTAAAAATTCTGGTGAATGAATTACTTTGTGATTTTTCTTTAAACAAACTGTCATTGGTTTAGTTAAGTGCGCAAAATTTTTAATAAATTTTCTATAGTATCCTACAAGTCCCAAAAACGATTTAATGTCTTTTTGAGTTTTAGGCAATGGAAAATTAAGAACTGCTTTAATTTTATCAGAGTTAGGTTTAAGACCTTCATCTGTAAGCTCATGCCCTAAGAAAGTGACATGTTTTTGAACAAATTCCGATTTGTCTAACTGTATTTTTAAGTTATGTGTCCTAAATCTATCAAATACTTGTTTTAGTTTTTCCGTATGATGCTGTAAACTGGAACTTACGATTATTACGTCATCGAGATATGTATAAACGTTCTCTATGCCCCTTAAGATGTGATCCATTAAACGTTGGAATGTACTTGGTGCATTTTTTAAACCAAATGGCATTCTTAAGAACTCATAATGTCCTCTTTCTGTAGTGAATGCTGTCTTCTCAATATCGTTAGGGTGCATTTCCACCTGATGGTAGCCACTGGCTAGATCGAGGGTTGTGAAATACTGGGCACGTCCTAACCTATCCAAGATGTCATGAATATTTGGTAGAGGGTATTTATCTTCGACGATACGATCGTTAAGGCGTCTATAATCGATAACAAGTCTCCATTTGACCTTTCCAGAAGCATCAGGCTTTTTTGGCACTATATGCACTGGGCATGACCAAGGAGATATACTTTCTCGTATAATACCTTGTTGTAGAAGCTTGTCTACTTGCTTACGAATTTCGTCACGTTGCTGAGGAGCTTGCCTATAACTCCTTACAAAGATAGGATTATTATCGGTTACTCTTAATTCGTGTTTGACAGCATGCGTAAAGGTAAGTGGCAAATTTTCAGAAAAAAATATGTCTCTATACTGATAACATAACCTAATAACTTCGCGCTTTTCTTCTTCGCTCATATGTGCAGTACGTATTTTATTTAAATTTTCTTTACGCTCTTTATCTATGTCTATATTTTGTATTTGTAAATTATTTAATTTATATGTATTTTCTGTTTCAGGTGCAGAGTAATTCTCCAAATCTATAATAGAATGAATTGGTATCTGTTTCTTTTCCTCACTAAAATTAATAATAGATGTTTTAAACGAACCGTTAATTACGTTAACAATTGCAGCCGGTGATACTAGATCATCGGACCAATGAAAGGTGTCATGAAAGTATTCACCATCTATATACTGCGTATTTATCTTAATGATCTTTTCACACCTGGGTTCAATTTTAATCTTTTGCATGGGATAGTTAAAATAGAGTGGTATATCTGCGTTTGACGTTCGTAAGATGTGATTATTAAGATCGATATTACTTTTTAGTTGTTTAAGTAAATCGCAACCTATAAGCCCTTTGTACTTTGAATCAAAGTCGAAGATTAAAAACTTGTGCGTTATATCAGAATTAAACGCTGGTGGTAGTGGGAGATGAACTACATGATCATGTCGCGATACACTATGAGCCGTAACAATCTCGAATGGTTCTATCTCTACGAAATCTTCAAAGTAAGTGCCGAAAATTACGTCGGGTGATATTGTAGACCTACTAGCGCCTGTATCTATTAAAAACTTACCATTAAATTCCGGTAGCTCGATGTAAGGCAGGTGGTCTCTAGTAAGTAGGTTTATTTCTACTAACTCTGGCCACTTTCGTCCGCTGCCTGTATAAAATCCTGATTGTAGTTTACCTCAGTTTCGTTGGTACTCGGCTCTGGTTCTACGTTGTCGCTGTTCATTTGTTGGTAATAATTACTATAGTACTCACCTTCATCATAGCACGGCTGCGCAAGCTGCATCTCGTTCAGGTGACTAGGAGTATAGAAGAGCGCTTCTGGTACGTAGTGTGGTGTTGCTGGTTTATCCACAGATCTCATGGTGACGTCAGATGATTTTGTTGGAGGGTTTACCTGTTGTTTTGGCACGTTCTGCTGGTTCCTGGGTACGCCGCTGTTTCTATAAGTATTTGGTCTAAAATTACCTGATGAAGGCTTGACCCACGTTGGTATTGGTTGAAGCCATTGCTGTCGTTGATCAGGAACGTTAGCGTTACGATAATTCATGTGCGGATTATTTAAACCTGGTTGCCTAGGTACGTTACTCATAAAGCTACGTGGGTGGCCGTTGTTAGTATTAGGCCTAGGTGGTTGACTCGGTTTTGCTTGTGACGTCGAAGGCGTATTCCATGAGGTTGATCTGTTAAATGCAAGTCTATTTTCCTCCTGCCTAGCTGCTATTATGGCTAGCTCGAGCGTTTCAGGCTTGGCAATTCTAACACCGAGTGAAACTTGGAATTCTAACTGATTAACATATTGTTCAATCACCATTTTCTCATAATAGGATTTATCAATATGCTCTCCTACGGAATATAAAGTGTCCAAAAATTCTCTTAAGCGTTTCCCGAAACTATCGGCATCCTCATTCCGTTGCCGCCTAGTTCTCGTGAGTTCCTGCATAACTTGAATCTCGTTACGCGGTTCCCTAAGTCGTCTTATCAACGCGTCCTTAATAGAAAACCATGAGTTAAGGTCACTATCATACGCTACCGCGTCGATTGCCGTACCGCTTAGTCTACTTTTAATTAGACAGATTAAGGCTGGGTGCTCACGATCTGCCTCCTCTAATAAAGAAAGTAAATTTTCTACTTCCCTAATATAATAATTCAAACGCTTTGGGTTGCCGTCATACTTAGGCATTAAACCCGTAAGAATTTTGTAATAACCATTGTCACACTCCTTAAAAGACATATTTACTAAGAAAATTGGCCCGGGCGAGAACAATGGGATATTATATTACAATGCGATTAATAAGAAATACTGTTCAATTGCACTGCGTTTTGTGCACTGATTATTTTATTCAATCTATTTATAGAATCTAAATAATTATAACGTTATGTAAATGCCTACCGCGATTTCGAGCTTATAGACAAACACACACAATAAAACACATAGAAATATATGAATAAGGCAGGAAATAGAGCAAGGAACACTTGGAAAACAATAGAGCACTTACCAGAGTAATCCCTGCATCTCCTGTCGAGTCTAGTCGGCTTCAGCAGCAGCAGCTTCTCTATTTCTTCAGAGTTTCTGCCGTAGAGGTGCCCGACCGCGCGTAGATTCTTGATTCGCGAAGGAACGATTTGAGAACCGTTACAGATTATCCCAAAGAGATCGATTCGAGATAAGTGTGTCGCGAGCCGTACGACTGCGCCAAATATGTTTACGCGGTCTGGGCTTTTGTTAAAAAAAGATTTATTTAAAGAACAATATTTAATGTTATTACAATAATGGCTCGACAAAGACTAACATAATTCACATAAAAACTTAATACAATAAAAATGATGCATCAGCACTCCGGTGCGCCGGTGTGGTGGTGTAGGCTGCAACGTCTGCGAAAAGGGGTCGCTATGGCGTTGTAACTCCCCACGTAACTTCTAAAATAAGGAAATGATAAATGTAAAAATAATATATGATGTACATTACCATGCAAACTTCCGCCGAAAATTGGTTTGAACAAGATTAATAATTAGTTTTTTTTTAATACGTTATAAATTGTAAACCGCATTTAACCTTCAATCAACTCCAATATAATGAAGAATAAAGAAAACATTTATTTAGATGTATAGTGGTACGGAACCCTACGTGCGCGAGTCCGACTCGCACTTGGCCGGTTTTTTAATTAAATTATATCTTATCTATCGGAAGTGTTTCTCTATTGTATCGCATAATATTATTTGACATAATTTAAGGCATAAAATCCGTCATTGCAATGTGCTTTTGCATGAAGTGTAAATAAATAATTTAACTCCGCCTACCTTCATTTAGCGTTATGAAGTTACGCATAATATTAATTTGGCATAACTCTTTTCGCACAATGCTTTTTTGGCATAATTGTCTTCTGGCACACTATTTTAATAATATCCTAATTTAACAAAAAAAAAAATAATATGTAAAATAAACAACCCACCTATTTTACACTATGATACCCATTCGAAATATATTATGAACTTTATTAGGTGAAAAACCATTATGTCTAATAAGTAATATGCTAAGACAATGCGTTACTTGTTGCTAACAAAATTATGCGAAAAAAGGGATCCCATCTGAAGTGTGTGTTTATCTGTATAAATATTTTATAAGTACAATAAATAAAGCAATCGAGTTTACAATAATACTTTATCAGTTTTCGTTACAAAGTATTGTTTATATTGAGTGATCTCTGCGCCATTATCCTAGAAATATTATCGACCATCAACCGACCGGTCGCGCGCTGGAACGTGTTTGTGGGCCATTTGTTCAGCTAAAGAGCTACTTCTGCTTTTGCTTACGATTACTAATTACTTTTTGCAAATGGTCTTGGGAGTCTGCTAGTGATACTAAGAAAAGGCCTTTTTTTTTTGGACTTGACGCGGCATTTCAAGCTGCAATCTCTGATGTCTGGTTCTAGCTCAACTGTTTTTTATGCCCTTATATTTATAAATAAGCTGGGTAACTGTAAGGAGTAGGTATACGCGCGTTTGTTGTTATTTATATTATTTTTAAATATATAACTATTTTTTTTGCTTTAGTTTACGGTTTGTAAACCTATGTTTTAAAAGAATTTACACGTTGTGATTACATCTTTTTATTACCAACAACTTTGCAATTGGACTTTTGTCATAGGAGTTTTAGTTTTGCCGAAAATCGAGAAAAATCGTTTGTCACCCTTAAAAACTCACCCCTTCCCCTTCCTGACCACAGACTGTCCGTAAATTATGTTTCCTTTCATTTTTATAATATTCTCTTCCTTTTCCAATGGGTTTCATCCTAATTATCGACCCTAGTTTATAAGTCATCATCATCTGGCATTCCGTTGGCCTACACCTAAATCTCCCTCTTTTAACTCTCCATCATTTCTAGTGCCTAGTTTTGCGTTAAAGTCCCCCATCACGACGTTATAGTGTGTTCTAGAGGAGTCTATGGCTTTGGAAATATCCTCATAAACCTCCTCCACTTCGTCGTCTGGATGTGCAGAGGTCGGAGTCGTCTGGATAACCGTGTCCAGTCCCTGTCGCCGGATAATTCTATAATATCCCGGCTCAACTTGTTTATAGCTTCTTCCAGCTCTAGTATCTTTTCGTAGGCCCTTAACGTGCGTACATTATATGTTGCCAGGTCGAGTCCTCGATGTTTGGTGTGGTTCATAATGGTGGTTTCTGCCATACTCACCACGCTCGGCATATGCGGGTTGGGGAGCGCAGTAATTAAGTAGGAGAGCGCTGCTGCCTATCATCTCCTACTGGGAAGGGGGGTGGGAAAATCGAGGAAAGGATTGGATTTATAGGATTAGAAGGAAAATCGTATGATGATAGGAATATTAATAGGAGGTGTAGGATACTGCTGTTTCGGAAGGAAAGGGACTGAAACAGCAGAAGCTCGGAACGGCCGGGGTCGCGTACCCGGTGTCCTTTCTTTAGCTTCCGGAATCGATGCTAAGTCATTTGACACCTCCTGACCACTGTCTATAAGTAATTATACGTTTTAATTTTAATCTACTGCTCTCCTATTAAGGAAATATGTAATTCATGCAATATAAACACATGTACTAGAATTACTTTAATGGTATATAATAATTAATTAAAATTAAATTAAATAAATCCTTAGATTTATACATATATAATGTTCTGTTTTTAAATGTTTTTCTTGAAAATTTACGTGCTGTATGGCCTCTAAGGAATAAAACCAAAAACGTTAAGTTGTTTTAGTTGAATAATGTTAATTGAAAATCTACCTTGTCCTGCTTGACTAACGGAGCAGCAAAAGGCGCAGAGCAAATTCATCCGTTCATAAATTCTTTGCCAGTTTATCAAAGATACATTTTCAATATCTTTTAGATATTTTTGCTTCTGACAATTCATCAAATAAGGTGCAGTAAGAAAAGCTCGATGTTACCGAAGAGTGGCAGTGCAGCAGTGTAGCAAACGTCTGTGAAATCCTCGTGATTTATGTTTCTGGTCACGGAATCTACCCTCCCCCGCACCACGCCTTATGCATTCACTGCACTGAACTAGAAATCTTGTATATTATTGTTCCAATACTATAACATTGTTCATTACTAGAACTTCAGCGAACAAAAGGGGCAATCTGTGCGTGTTAACATTAAACACATCTTACAACTTCACTATAATCTAATGTCAAGTCTTGCTTATATTTATACATGATCATTTTAATTTCCAGAAATATTGAAGTCACAATTGGAAAACTCATAATATTGTATTTGTTTTTATTATTTGAAACTCGCACCTATAGTCCTATATATTAACAACGGGTTACTACCGATAAATAAAAAAAATAACGGTGTTGTAAAATCAAATGGTCATCATGATTTTCCTTGTTCAAATTTCTGTAGTAATCAGCCTGCAAAACTATTCAAACTAAAAGTATATTTTTATAAACTTACCGTCAAAGCAATCAAATCCAAAGAACAGTCTTCACCATTTCTCACACAAGTCAATAGTCAACTTTCCACCAATCACCGATAAGAACTACGATTAAAGTTAAATCGCGAATCAACGCAGCGTAGAGTTCGCGTGAGGCAGTTGCGTGCGAAGGCAGCGCGGGGGCGAATGCGGTCCGCCGCGGCCGAGCGCCGAGTGACGCGCGCCGGGCCGCCGGCACGAGCGCTCCGCGACGGCGGCGGGCACCGGCGAGTGGGCCGCTAGAGAACGGGACGCACCACACGCGACTAATTACCCACCATTCAACAATCTTGCTCTTGCCATAATTGAAATTGCCTTGTACCGCAATACCTGCTGGCGATACACCCCAAGCTTTTTTATACATTCTTCTTTTTTGTTTAATAAAAAACAATAGAAAACAATACCCTCATTATGAAATAACAAGATGAAAAATGTTTCCACCAACAATGATGAAACAAAAGGCAATGATACGCCGCCACCGCGCTGCCACGTGAAACGCGTCACGTTGGCATTCCATTGTGGAATTAATAACGTTAAGAGAAACGTCAATGTTCAATACAATTATAATTCAGCGCTTTTTAAAATGTTTCATTATATTTGGTTTCAAAAATCACAAATAAATTAATTGCGTTGACATGTTTCACATTGCTACTCATATTTACTGTAAAGCTTACTTAATTCATCTCGATCAATAATGCTACAGACATTGTTTTTTATTTGCAACCTTCACGTAACTCGTCTTCAATTTAATATACCAACTTAAAGTAGCTAAGCTAAATCTCTTGATTTATAAAAAGTGAAATTACAAAGTGTTGACATGTTAAAGATTTCTGTTAAACATTTCTAAATGTTAATGTAATGATATGTTTTGGACAATGAGATGCTTATTATGTGAAGTCTTCGGATATGTTTATTATTTCTGATATGTTTACAATTTATTATTTAATTTCATTTCCTTCAGCATAAATATAGAATGCGTTCATGCAACTGAAGAAATGACTATGAGTCATCACAAAAGAAGAGATGACGATATCTTATGCACGCTCCGCCACGCTTGCCGTCACTCTCCACCGTCACGGTCCTCCGTCACGCTCCACGGAACGCGTCATCGACTCCACTAAGACTTTGTCCTGTACACCTTTGGGGACATAAAATATTAAATGATTCCGAAGCGGAGGCGTAGCACTCTCGTTGGCTCACATTAAAGTCAAAGTTACATTGCGTTTATTATACATAAAGAGTTTTAACATTTAATATTCAACTACGGTCAACTACATTTTGTTCGTTTATTTCAAAATTCATTCTGTTATTCAAACAAAATACGTTTCAAATCACAGCCTGCGTCACAAACTTCGTTTATTCAATATAAGTAGAAGTAAGTAGTATTTATGAAATTATCACCCGCTCAAATGTTATATTTATTATATTACAAAATGTATATGCGTATGAGTATATGTATGTTTCAAAGAAGCCTATGTCCTTACTTTGGTCTGGAACTATCTCCATATCAATGTTCATCATGATCGGTCCAGTAGTTACCTTGTGAAAGCGCAACGACATTGTTTTATCCTATTTATAATTATGATTGATTATGATTATTTTGACATATTATATTCTATATTGAGATTGATATAATTTATTTTTGACATCATATTATCATTATTATTGACTCAAGTTTCAACTTTTGACATTCTATTGAATATCAATTGATACATTATTTTTATTATTTAATAAGATGATTAATGAAAATTCACACTCACTAAATTTGATTTGTATAACCTCATTTCATGTTATTTCAAATATTGTTAAGTAAAGGCAATCTGTGTGTACATTTTTTAATTTTTATATTTTGTAGTATAAATAGTTTTTGTTATTAGTATATAAATATTTTTTTGTTTGTTCTGAAACCCTTATACAGTAGTGTACATACATTGTTTTTACTCCTTTATTTTCTGCTTAAAGTGTAAGATATTGCAACCTTATATACTATGGATTTATTTATAATAATTTAATTGCATTTTCTCTTTATAACCATATTTAGCTATAATGTTGTTTTGGTTGCTATAACTTACATATATAATTATTGTCAAAAAACAAACAAATATTGTATGAATTATTTGAAAAGATGGTGCACATGAGTTTCTCACCAGCTCTTCTCATGATGCAATACCCATCGGAGCTGGTACTTGGATTGATTTTAATTCAATTCTCTAAGTTGAATTAAAGTCAATCTAAGCTCCGGTGTCAAATCATTTTATTACAATAAGTATTATAATTTAGTTAGCTAAGTTTTATTTTAATTTTATATTTTTTGTGTTTTGATGTTTGTTTTGACGTGTTCAAGCGCCCCTTGGGGCCCATGGAAATAAATGATTTGATTTGATTTGATTTGAAAACGGACAGACAGACGGAGTTACTTTCTCATTTATAATATTAGTAAGGCGTTACAGACGAATGATATCAGTCTAGCCTTTATTGCCCCTCTCTAAATTAAATCCGTTGTCGTCCATAATAAGTTGAACCTATACAATGTGTCATACATTGTAGCATGAATAATAAGTTTGAAGAAGCTTCCTTATAATTAACAGCATGAAGTATATAATGAGTCCCGCCAGCGTTGCTCGGAGTAATGTATTTGTTGTAATAAAATGAGGCTCGTAAATAAGTGCCATGAATATTCAAATGCGAAGACGTCGCGTGACGCTCTCGGCTCTCAACTCTTGGGCAAAAGGCGAGCGACGACGGCGACGGTGCTCCCTCAAGTGTTCTCATACACTCCACGGCAGCGACGCTAACAAACTTAAAAAAATGAAGAACGTTATCAAAATGAGAAGAGGAGCAAGAGGAGGGCGCCAGACGCGCGGGGCGCGGCGGGGGGTGGGCTTGATGCGGAGACGTCGCGTCGTCCCTCGAGCGTGAAGATACCTTGATGAAAAGAAAATGAAACCGAGATGATATAACGCAGACATCGCACGCTGCACCGCCGCCGCTCCCCGCGCGTCGCCTCACACCCGCAAACTCCCGTGCCACGCAGACACGGCCCGTAACTATTTTTTTTTTTTTTGACTTAAAGCCTCTATTATATGGAGACGTTTTATTTTATAATTTTAACGAGCAAGCGGAATGAATGGTCGAGTCAGTTGTGGAACCATGACATTACAGTACTGCAGAACTTTGAGGCGCGAGAGTGACACGCTTGTTATCAGCAGAGTGCGAGCGATGAAACGAGAACGTGATACACTCTCTGTTATCAATGCGTGCTCCACGCCGCCGCTGTGTCTCGGTGACGTGACCTGTTAGCCGCGTACCTCGCTCAACACATATTGTGAAAACATCACCTACACAAAGCTTTATTTCCGCTGTAAAGAATATTGTATTCGTTTTGTGTGAAAGCCATGAAACTGTCGAAAAAGCTCTCGTGATTTCCTCGCGTGAAGGAATCGAACGACGTCACATTTAAGTGTCGTGTCCTGCTCTCGTTATATTCATGATTTATTCTGTGCGTTCGTTCGTCGAGGCCGCGACGAACCTCGTCTCGTCTGGCTGCGGTTCAGTGGAGCGACAGTACGATTTAATACAGCCGAAACTTCATTTCTTCAAATACAAAAGGAAAGTAATCAGCAGAAGGCTACGGTGCTACGAGCGCTGCGTAGCGCTATGACTACGGCGCGTAGCTGCTAGCTAAGTGTCTGTGCGTAGCTGCTGTCGTATTGTATAGCGACGTCTTAACGTATTCCTGGAAGCGCGAATGAAAAGAACATTTATATTTTACGACAGAGTTAATTATGTCCTGGTACAGTCGCGCACATTAATGTTATAACAGTGCTAAAGATTTTTGCCGGCTCTGGGAAGCGTGCGAGCTCAGTCGTGAGCGCTGTTTTATTAACAGGATAAGTAATGAGCCGGTTCCGTCCCTCGAACGCTGCACCACACCAAATGTTCAGCAAAGAGTACCCTCCCCCTCACTTTCCCCCCATTACCGCTGCAGTGACGCGAGCGAGGGGACACCGGAGACGAATAAAAGACACATTACCGTGAAATATTAACTAATTAGAGCAGACAAGCTGTTCCTACAATTCTTTATATTTTTGTTCTTCTTCTTCTTCGTCGGGTCGATGGCTGAGTCAAATTTTATTTTGACTTGCCATCGTAGTGAAAGGATTAGCCAATTCGCTTTAGAGAACTCGCGAATTGCCCAGGGTGCGCCGGACGTAGGGAATCGTTATGTACGTCACTCGGGGAGGCTCCTTTCATGCACCCCACATTTTTGTACGTTGCTAGAAAATACTCAAATAAAAGCTCATAATGCTAGAAATGGTAAGAAATTAAATCAGTCTTGAACGTCTATAATAATTATTCTTAATGTCACACCTATATTACCCAAAAGGGTGTGGCAGAGGTGAATAACACTCACATTTCACCGTTACGTTCAGGTCCCTTGGAATAGGAGGTGAGCCTATCGCCATCTACCGGGCACAATTCCTACTCCGTGCTGCTATGTAAATTTCCGGAATTGACGGAAAACTCACAAAGAGCACTTTGCGCGGCCCGGGAATCGTGCCCGAGACCTCGCGGTGAGCGGCGCATACGCTTACCACTGGACCATCGAGGCAGTTGAATCTATTCAATTATTCCAAGTCATGATTATTTAATGTTTTTGACTTACCGACTGCTTATTTGGGTACTTCAGGCCATTGAATTTAAATGGCATACACGTACTTGGTTCAATCATTCACCTAATTTAATTGTTTCTCGATTAACCAATTCCACTGGTTAATCGGTGAAGGTAAAAAACTTAAGATTGTGTACTCAGTTTTACAAAAAGATGTATAGAGGTGGTATCTAAGATGGGATCTTGAACAATGGCAGCACGCAATACGTCGAGGCAGCGTGTGTTCGGCCCACGGTCCCGGCCCGGCCCGGCCCGGCCCGTGGTAATGTATTCCGCACGACACGCGGCCGCATCGTTAAGTAAAAGGAGCCATTTGCGACCTAAAGAAAATACCCTCGGACACAGTACCGTACACTTACTGACTCTATTTAGCTACGTATATAAATTGGTATCTGCTTTCTAATGAAACACTCCCAGAGCGGAGGGCTGTGCGGGGTGTGAGGGAGTGATTCTAGGTAATTTTGTTTAGCGCCAGTGAAGGGTGGCGAGTGTCCGCTATTCAATCTGCTGAAGACTCACCTGTTGTACGTGATGCGCTGCTAATGGATGGGTGATGGCAAAAGCTTGCAAACGCTCAAATGCCCACTGCCCGTGGCTCCTGCGTGCCCCGCAGCGATGCTCGCTTCAATTTTCCACCGGAGCTCCTCCGATAAAAACAATAGTGAATGTATTTGCTGTTGCGAAAAGAATCGAGTAAACAATCGGAGTTGAGCTGAGGGCTATGGCTATTTTTTAATTCCTTAATTTGTTTTGAAATTGTATATCTCGATATTAAATTAATTGCAGAGCTTTTTGGTAGGGGGTGGAGCAAACAAATAATCAAATTAAGTAAGTATGATGGCAATTAAACAGATAGAAATAGTACCGTGATTTTCAGGAATATAATAAGTGTAACGAGAGAATATAAAGTAATGTGTAGTGGTGTGAGTAGTTGTATGAATGCAGAATGAGGAGCTTCTTGAGTTTCTATTAAATACTATTGCCTTCCTTTCCCCTTTTTGTTTATTTTCTCTTTTATTTTATAGCTATTTATTCCCCATTAAAGGCGAATATAAACCGAGGAAGCACTTCAGCTCGCGAGGCCGTAGCTCGGTGCCATTTTGTTAGGCTCTTCATTACGCTACGACGATTTCTTTTTAATTAATATTTGCTTTGCTAGTCTAACACAAATATAAGTATATCAAACTGCATTATGCTATAAGTCTACATAATATATAATATGAATGAAGCGTTCTTCCACGAGCGTGGGTACAGTCGTGCAGTGACAGAGCAATAAAGTGATAGCGAGCGAGTGTACTGTATGTATGTACAAGCAACACTGTGGGGTCGGATCTCGCCGCGTGATGGGTAATCCAAGCGATGATGCAAAGGGTGCCGTCGTTTGAAAACATTACAATGTCATTCATTTCGTGTTGTGCAACGTTTCGGAATTGTACAGTTGCGTTCACTAAATGTTGATACCTTTCTGCGCCTACCTATTATCTGCTTATGGTGTGGTGTTACTTTGTTTTCTATAAGTCGTAGCAAAGAAAACGTTTTCAAATTTATTCGTTTCTTTATTTACATCAAGGTCTCGACGTATTTTAAGTGAAACAATGCAATTAATAAAACAATCAAATAATAATAATTTCTAGATAAGACTGAGTTATTTAATAAATAAATAAATAATAAATATTTCACAACTCACACACAACGCCATCTAGTCCCAAACTAAGCAGAGCTTGTTCTATGCGTACTAGAAAAACTGATACTAATACATATATACTTTTCTTTTGTAAATACATACTTATTATACATAGAAACACCCAATAATACAAATAAAAAATTAAATTTAAATATCTTTTTATAAAAAATATGGTGCAGATTATACAAATAGCAAGTGGTCGGTACGCGAAAGTACTTTGGAAGTCCGCGGGAAAACTCCAAACGATTAAATCGGTAGATCAGTGTCGTTATTAACACTTAACTCAAATTACTCGAGTTTGTAATTTTGTTTGTGTATTTTACTGTTGTTATACCCGTTACTGTTTGATAAGTGTGTTCAAATAGAGCTGAATAATGTTTTTTGACCATTTGAATAATTAAAGGTCATCAATTCTAATTCAGTAAATATGAGAAACAGCTCTCGGTATAACGCCAGTATACAGTTCAAACAAATCGTTTGTGCACTACGTTTGATCATCGACTAAGGACTCGAGACTCGAGACTCGAAACTCGAGACACGATAGCTAACTGATCGTGAGTAAGAAAGTCGTGGAGAGTTCCAGCGAGTTTGAGAGAGTGCGTTATCAAACATCTCTGGGAATAAATAGCTCTTTAGCGGATCGTTTTGTCCTCCGCGTTGGTTGCGTTTAGCTCTCTATATCTCCATTCTCTATCTCTTGCTAACTTTGTCTTACGCCAGTTATTATCGTTTGTGAAAGTTTTCGATTGATGCGACAAAGTTACTCTTCGAGAAAGTGCTATTTATTGTTATATAGGTAACTAGAAATAATAACCTACTGATTAATATAAAATGTTTTGATTAACGCTCGTCAATTCCGGGTGGGAGTCTGGTGATCTGTCATCACACAGGGTTTTCCCTAGTACAGACTCCAGTCTCTCATAAAGGAACATAACATTAATGTCACTAGCATTTTGTCACATTATATCTTAAGTTAATGCCTTGTTTGTGAACCTTTGTGATGAGAGAAATAAAATTTATTATTATTATTATTATTATAATTTCGTTGCGGTGTCCAATTTAAGTTTATGTCTCTCTTGGATTGCCCGTGTATCATGCATGGTGTCTTACTGCTGGTTACCGCTGTTGATCCTGGCGACACAGGAGTCGCAGTCGTAGGCGTGTGGGTGGAATTATATCCCAAGAAAAAAAAGTAAATTACTTAGTTTAATTTAATTTGAGTAACTTAACGAATTGATTGTGACTTAACAACAAAGCAAACAGACGATGTCCTTTATTAAAACTTTGTTAATCTAAGTTTAATAGGCTATTGCATAACGGAGTTAATACAAATATATACTTGTATACAAATAGCAAGTGGTCGGTACGCGAAAGTACTTTGGAAGTCCGCGGGAAAACTCCGAGCGATTAAATCGGTAGATCAGTGTCGTTATTAACACTTAACTCAAATTACTCGAGTTTGTAATTTTGTTTATGTATTTTACTGTTGTTATACCCGTTACTGTGAGCATATATTGATAATGAAAGAGCATAATGCTGTTTGTTTTGAAACTCTAAATACTAGAATGGAAGCCACTAAACAAAGTTTTGTTCTAATTAAAAGCGAGCACAAAGCAGATCTAAATTATGACTTTGGATAAAACTGCATACTTCAGTTAGTTCCACGGTTACATGCACCTAGTCTGTTTGTACATACTTTTTTATTTTTTTATATACTACGCCCACAGCGAACGAACGTGTAGTCTACCTGATGGTAAGTGGAGTACAGCCCATAGACATCAACAATCCACGAAAGCAGATATAGATATAGATGTGTCGCTGCAGCTGAGGACTACGGTGTTATGCCTCAAGTGCCAGTAATTTCACTTATAATATTAAATATGTATGTTATGTTGCTTTAACATTATTAAAGTCCTAATAATGATGTAAGTTTTTAGAAAACTAATTTCAACACAAAATATAAAATGAGATGACGTTTTATATTACTTGTCTTTCACACTCCTAAAAACAGTCACCTCTGAGTTTTATGCTTCTAAAAATAAAATATAATGCAGCGAGCGAGGTTGGTACTACAAGAGTTTCCGTGTGTTATGCTAATTTGTACAATACATAGTAACAATAACTTACGTACTCGTATCTATGAACGTTAGGACGCCCGCGAGTGCGCGGGGGACTTACTCTTGGTGTCAGAATTGACTTGTAGAAAATAATATTGAATAGGTTTATTGCTGAATATTTAAATTAAGGGTAGTGTAGGCCGTGTTCTTATACTTACTTAATATATTTGTGTAAAGTACTTTATGTTATAATAATATGTTAGTAGTTCATGTACTAATATAATGATTTTATCTCAGTTATTCTCACAATATTATGTTAAACCTGGCTCTAGAATCTCTGCATCACCCAAATGTTTTTAATTAAATTTAAGGGCGAAAGTAAGTTAGTTTGTTTGTTTGTTAGCGCTAATCTCGTGCACTACTGATCCAATTTTATTAACTTCTTTGTGTTTAATGGTCTAACTATCGATAAATGTTTTAAATATTTAATATTATGTTTACCTCCACGGGAGCAGAGCAGTGAGGTTTAACGCGGGTCAGAGCACGGGCGCAGCTGCTATTTTTTTTTTTTTTTTTTTTTTTTTTTTTTATTTATTGAAGGGCTTTGTCGCTTAGCGACCATACCGCCCAATTAGAATTACAAAATATTGTTACAAAATATGCTAAAACTAAACTATCTTATTGCTAGTTTGTACAGGTCTTTAGCTTTATCCGATAGTGGATAAGCGAGAATTGAGTTACAAAAACCAACATTACAATAACTTTGATCTAACACATTAATTCTCAAGTTTTCGTTCCGGACACATTCCATCAGTATATGATAAACATCATCAACCACTCCACAGTCGTCACAATTTGGTGATAAAACCTTTTTCATAAGAAATGAAAACTTATTTGATGGAATATGACCGGAACGAAACCTTAACGCGACAGTTATTTGATTTTTATTAAGTTCACAATCAATCCACGGAACATGGGGTACTTCTGACTGGATAGTTCGATACCAAATACCTTTCTCTTTTGATCTCTCATCAAAGTATTCATTCCATAAAGTAAAACAAATTTCTTTTGCCATTTTATAATAGTCGGAATGGAGAGGCAGGACTTGAAAGGGAATCCCATCTACACAAGCTTGTTTGGCTAATATATCAACTTTATCATTATGTTCTAAACAGATGTGAGATGGAATCCACTGCAGGTGTACAGTTTTGGAATGTTGAAGCTTTAAGATAGATTCATAAATCACGTAGGCTATCGGATTGCCTCTCACGTAAGAGGTGTGCCGAGCCAAGTGTTGCAAAGAGCTTTTGGAGTCTGTCAAAATAACAAACTTGTCACTATTAATTGATTCGATGTATGATAATGCCTCTGCAATCGCAATCAATTCCAAATGCATGATTGAGATATTAGCATCTATCTTAAGCTTCATATAGCTTGAAAGCGCGGGGTCCCAAAAGGCGGCACCACCGGTCTGGTCAGCCTTAGAGCCATCCGTAAATATTGCATAACAATCAGAATATTGTTCCTCAAGATAGGACGTACATAGATTTTTTAATTGAAATATATTATAATGGCGTTTCGCTGAGCTAATTGTCGGGATGGCATCGTGTATAACTGAAGATGTATCGATAGAACTCACCCAGGTATTTAAATTAAACATTTCCAATTGTCTGCTTGAGTGAATAGGTAGATGATTATATCGAGGCAGAAAATCAACCAGCAAGGGAATCTTCTTATTGACCCAGTACTGAGAGTTAGTATTTAAAGAAAGTTGTTCTAACAACATAATAGTCTTACTATCGTGAAAAGATTTGGACTTTAAAATAAATTTGCTTGCCAAATACCTACGCCTAACATAGAGAGGTGGGACACACGAATTATAGATTATATATCTATAATTCGCAGCAGAATTGATTATGCTAGCTTCTTGTACGACAATAGTTGTAAAACCAGACTTTTAAAATTGGATAGGGTACAAAATCAAGCATTGCGTGTTGTTGGGAGCTTCATAAGGAGTACTCCAATACACGTAATGGAAAATGAACTGTGTGTCCCACCTCTCTATGTTAGGCGTAGGTATGGTTGGTAACGGCGTAAATGTTTTTGATGGAGTCCCCAGCTGGGGCCGGATAAAACTTTTAATAAATTGATAAATTTAGTCACTTTTTCTATGGTTTCATTAATATGTTTGCCCCATCTTAATGAACTATCCAGCCACAAGCCCAAGTATTTAACATGGTTAACTATTCTAATAGGACAATTGTTAAAGTTAAAATCTATTACACTTCTAAAACCACCCTTTTTAAATACACAAATATAAGTTTTATTCGTTGAAATCGTAAGGCCTAAATTATTAAGTGATGCATTAATGTATTGTAATGCTGCCTGCAATTCTCTGAAAGCTATAATTAGATTATTCTGACTAGAGTACAACACAAAGTCGTCAGCATATTGGGAGATATTAACTCGTCTAATATTATTACATAAATGTGATGTAAGAACGTTAAATAAAAGTGGAGACAATGGGTCACCTTGAGCGAGTCCACGTCCAGTTGATCTAATAGCACTACAACCATAAGACGACATTTTTAAATGTCTATTACATAGAAATGACCACAAGTATCGACATATTTTCGATCCTACCCCAAATCCATCCAGTATATTTACTAAACAAGAAGTATCTACGTTATTGTACGCATTTTCGATATCTATAAAGCACGCAGCTGTCACCATGTTTCGTGAGAAGCCCAATTGAATGTCGGACACGAGCCTTGTAAGATTATCTAGACAAGATCTTGCTTTACGGAAGCCTACCATATTATCATGAAATATATGTTGTTGTTCAAAAAACCATTCTAATCGTCGCCCTAAAATCGAATGAAAAATCTTACAGACACATGATATTAGCGAAATTGGGCGCAACGTCATGGACGAATTGCCACGCTTAGGAATCGGTATCACACTAATTTGGCGCCATTGGGAAGGTACAAATCCATGGAGGAGACAATTATTATAAATTAGTAATAGCAAACGTTTGCCCACGGGTGGAAGGTGTTTAATCATGGAAAAAGAAATTTGGTCTATACCGGGAGCTGTGTCAGTATTTTTAATACAATTTAGCAATTCGGACATCAAAATATCGGATTCTAGCTTAATATTATTAGAACTAAAACTAGGTTCGGAGGGACAAA
Organism: Hypena proboscidalis; assembly: GCA_905147285.1. Classification (NCBI taxonomy): domain Eukaryota; kingdom Metazoa; phylum Arthropoda; class Insecta; order Lepidoptera; family Erebidae; genus Hypena; species Hypena proboscidalis. The sequence goes on along the minus strand of LR990127.1, from coordinate 25,369,823 downwards.
CAAAATCTGGGGTAAGATCTCTTAGCAGCAGTTCAGCTTTTTCTTTATCTACGCAATAATTAGGAATGTGACGTCCTTTCAACCATCTCATTTTTCGCCACATTTCAGACGGGGAAGTTATTTCATCAACTGAAGTACAAAACTGCTGCCAAGATTGACATATTGATTTACGAATCAGCCTTTGGGCCACACCAATTTTAGCTTTCAAAATATCAAGATTCGCGGGTGAAGGACATCGTCTTAAATTTTTAAGGGCTAATCGTCGTTCTGCAACGGCTTTAGACAATTCAACTGACCAGTATGGTTTCGGTTTAAATTTGCTATCAATATTTTGCGGGATTTTACTATATGGAATGAACTTTTCTGCCGAATTTTGCATACAATTAAAAAGAAAGTCATACATTTCTTGTGGGTTAATAGGAGTCAAAAAGTTTTGTAAATAGTTTTCGATAAAAGAGGAATACGATGGCCAGTCCGATTTTTTAAAATTTCTCTTTATTAGGTATTGACGAGTAAAATTCGTGTAACAACATAGTTTTATAATTAAATGATCACTGCCGAGTGACTCATTGGTCGTGGCCCATGTAAACAACAGCGATAAGTCAGACGAGACAAACGAAACGTCAGGGCTAGACTGCTGTAATACACCGTCGACCATTCGGACTCTTGTAAAACTGCCATCATTTAATTGTATAAAATTGGAATCTATCATAGACTCAAAAATTTGCGATCCTCGTCGATCGGCCCTAAGAGACCAATTTAAGTGGTGCGCATTAAAATCTCCCAATATGAGTGTTTTCTGATTAGCAATGGAAAAAATCATGTCCCAATCATTTTGATTTGTGCGCACTGATGAAGGACAATAAATAGAAATAATATTCTCAATCTGGGGACAGTTCATTATTTTAACGTGTAATAATTCAATACCAGGATTACGACTTTGTGTTGTACAGATAACAGATTTTACTGAGCGATGAGTCATAACCGCAACGCCACCGTAGCCGTCTCCCCGGTCTAATCTAAACGTATTATAATTACTAATAGTTAAACGACTATCAGGTTCCAACCAAGTTTCGCTAATTACGGCAATGTGTACTTTTTCTTGATTTAAATGTAAATCGAGTGAATTAATTTTGTTTCTAATACTTTGGCAATTCCATTGTATGATATTCAATTTTGTGGCGTTGTCAAGCATTTTTACTAAATAATTCGAATAACGATTCAACAGATAATCTACTTACAACTGTATGTGTTAACCAATCTATTAATAAGGAAACTACTTGTTTGATTTTAATCTGGAAGGACTGCTCACTTAATATTATGTTTTTAATTTTGTTTAATAATTGAAATAATGTAATGTTATGCGTATACTTATCAGTATTTCTAGTGTTATTTATGTCAGTTGTGTCTTGTACCTCTGGCTCGGATACTTCCATATAGTCGCTAGATTGAAATAATTCGTGAGATGGAGTTGGAGGGCGAGACTTTTTCTTCAATATACGTTTAGGTCTAGAAGTAAGCTGCTTGGCAGTTGCTTGACTGTAAGATTGTTCACATGAATTCTCGATGTCACGATTAAGAGTGGTAGATGGGGTAGTTGGCACAGTTTGCGAGATCGGTACTTCAGCTGTGAGTGGTAACGCAGGTACTGACTGTTGGACTGTTATAGGGGAAGGTGGTACATAAATGGTGAGGGCTTTTCTATACGTGCAGTTAAATTCCGACATTAACTCCCTAAGACGTTTTTCTTTTTTATAAATTGGGCAATCTCTTCGTAGGGCCACATGGTTACCGGAACAGTTTGAGCAGGTATATGTGGTCGTTTCACAGTTGTTATGATTGCCTGAACATTTTGGACAAACAATTTTTTTGGCAGAACATTGTTTCAGTGAGTGGCCGAATTTCCAGCAATTAGAACATTGGGTTACCTTAAAGATAAATGGTTCTACTTTGATTCTTAGGCCATAAATAAAAACGTGTGGTGGTAAGGAAGATCCCTTGAATTCAAGTCTGATAGTCTCACTAGGTGTCCAGCCAGAACCTCCGTCCTTGTTATCTGGCGCTCTTTTATCTAGCCTCTTCATTGACAATATCTCACAACTAGCAGTTACGTTTGACATAAACTCTTCATCTGGAATATCTAGCTCCATACCTTTAATTATTCCAAAAGACGAGCTCACCACAGACGTCTTTTGGCATTTCCAGTTGCAGTCGGCAAATGCTTTACAGTTCAGAAATTTATCTGCATCATCCAGCTTATCAAATGTCACTAGTATTTTAGATTGATGTACGTACTTGACTTTATATATACTACCACAGGCTATGTCATTACTTTTTAATAGGCGAGCAAATGCGAATTGTTTAGGAAGTGGTTCCTTACTGGTAACGCATACTTGAGTCTTATCCTCTACATCAATAGTCGGGCTGTGATCCTCCGCACTCTGCTGTTTATTCCGTCCCCGCTTCACAACATTCCACGCCTCCTCTGACGAATCCTCTCTGTTCCTCTTGGTGCCCGAGGTCTCGGTGCCCACTGGTTGTGTTCCATCCTCACAAATCATTGTATTGGTACTGTCCTCCAAGTCGTCCACGCTTAAAGAAGATGAGCTGCTCACATTTCTTAATAATGAATCGGTCATGTCAACAACGTAACTAGCGATCGGGCAGCCGGCAGCGAAACCGGTTGACCCGAGCCAATTAGATAAGGATCGATCGCAGGTAAACTCGGCGGAGCTGCGATAAAACAATAACACGACCGTACGCAACCAAAGGCCGCGCGGGAATGAGCTGCTATTTAATATAAAGAATTCCACGCGGACGAAGTCGCGGGAAAGAACTTGTTATAAATATTATGAAAGGTACACAATCAAAAAATATCGTTGCAGGGCGGAACAGTATTAGCAATTGTAACGTTAGTAGGCCCCGGGGTACTGCAGTGGCGGCGCGGGCGGCGGCTCTTGGACGCGGCTGCGACATTAATATGGAAACTGTGCAGATGCAGGTGACTCCTCGATATTGTTTCTAAAAGTGTTTTTGTGCCGCGTCGTATATCACCCGCCCGCGCCGGTACAGCACTCGATATTGTTGCTCCATTCATATTAATATACGATACATCCAATGCTGGCAGCTATTTAATGGAAACAACGACGAAGGAAATTCATATTTGTAGACAACTTTAACTAATGAACAGAGGCGAATAAAATAACTACTTATTAATCCTTATAATTAAAACAGCTTTTTTATAGGTATAGTTATAAAGAGAGACTGCGTTGTTTTTAATTGTTATCATAAGTAGACATAGAAGTATGACGTTGATAAAGTTCGTAGATAGATAAAATAATCTTTATTGCACACCAAAAAATAATACAAAAAGAACATTATTAAGCATAAAGACATGTACAATGGGCGACCACAACCGCGGGCAACCTTAAGATGGATAAAAAGATAGCTAGACTGATATATGACAGCATAAGGTGTAAGCAATGCGATGGAAATTTTACTTTATTTATATATTTATTAATAAATACTAATCTAAACAGTAGGTACATAATCCAAACGAAAGGTTCGTACCATAACCGAAACCAAATATGTTAAGATAATAAATGCTATAAAACTAAACAGAATATAATTGGACAATGATAGTCACATGCGACAGCAATACAAGCAGATATGTGAAATAACAGTATTAGTTACATAACATTTGGTTAAGCTCCAGTATTGCCGGTCTCGGGAGGCTTCTGTCGCAATTAAGGTTGCGTCGGATGAATGGCACGGCCAGCTGTTTGCTGGGACCGCGCCAGTTTGCACAATATTAAACACACTATTTAAATTGTATATATACAACTGACACCAATATAAACCGGATTTAATTATAAAACTCTAATAATATGCAACCAAAAATATATTAAGATTGAACATAATTAGTTACATTCACATCCAGAAAAAAATAACATTAATGTAGCTATGCCATCGTTTTCTTTATCAGTGCAGTCTTCCTATTGTTAGCCGTGTATTATAAGTTACTACAGTAGTTACATTTATCGTATTGTACCTTAATAATAAGTTAGTAAAAGTTGAGTGATGTGTAAATTCGAGAATACCATATCCATATCAGCCACTAGCTGATACACACTCCAGCACAAACTAGTGTGGCAGTTAGTCGTGTCGTAAATGACATTTGAGTATCATCGGCAAACGCTTTCATTGCAGTAATGGCATTGGGACGTTGCAAGTCCGTGCCAGTGACGCCTACGATGGAGCTGTCTCGTGGCAGGGTGCAGGGGCGCAGGGCACAAGGGACGGAGCTTTATGACCTAATGAGTGAGCTGTGAGTACTGCGATTGTAACTTGTGTCACACTACTATTAAAACCATTTAGTCTAATATTATAAAGCGGCAAGATTTTTTGTTAGTTTATTTTTTGTACCGAATAAGTTCCGAATCTTCGAGTACTTGATGAATATTATAATATATATACTACTACGGCCATCTACTATGCTACGTACAGGACTGTCTCATGCATATAATAAAGAAAATTCTAATACATTGTTGGATACAATCAGCCCAAAGCGCGGCGTGTCGTTCCCAGAGCAATACAAGTAGTAATATTCAGAGCAGTACAGTTACAGAGGAGCGTCGGGGCAATTTGTCGCGCGTACGTTTGGTATGCATGAGCGCGGCGCGGGCGGAGCCGGGGCAGCTAATAGCTACGCTCCACGGTGCAGCTGGTCGCTGCTGTGAGCTTGTCAGCGGCTTTCTTACCATTCTTTTGTATGCTAGGAGCTATGCTTTGTATTTTTAACCGACGAAAAAACCAGAGGAGGTCTCCGTGTATTTATTTTTTTTCTTTTATGCTAAACCACGCATAACTTTATACTGAGTGGTCCAATTGTTATAATTCTTATTTAGATTGTTTTCCATATATTTTCTGAGTCTATCTAGATGCACCTGGCAGCTATCATTTCAAATTGCTAAGCTGATGATGGACGCCTCATATTGTATTACTTGAAATAATACAGTAAACGTTCTTAATGTGCCTTTGTTTAAAGAATTGTCCTCATACTCATAACCATTGAGGAGTTGAACCTTCCATCATCATAAGCTAATGATGGAAGGTTCAACTCCTCAATGGCAACAAAAAATGGTGACTGCCAGATGCAAATATCCGAATAGTTTTAGGTAATATATGAAAAACAATATAATAGCATTTAAAATGTGAGGGTTTTTTCATCAGATCCATTTTCATCAGATCGTCACCTGATGAAAATGGGATCACGTTACAAGTATAATTTAAAAAAAATACAATCAAATTGAGAACCTCCTCTTTCGTCGCGGCTGTTAAAAGATGGGTTTAGCCAAATAGTAAAACAGCCGCTTAAATGTAAGTTGTGTAGAAGGAAAATAGTAAAGAACTTTTAAAAAATTGTTCTCCTTATATGTCATAGGAATATAATGCAATGTAATAGAATTTCTCAGTGCGCCATTACTCGGTTTATAAATCACGTATGATTGAGTGCATGCAGGTAATCGGCCCGCGTCGCGTCGCCGGCGATTGACGATAACTCAGCGCTATCGCAGAACAGAACCAATAACGGAGACGCCAGCCTTCGCGCTCTGTGACGTCACGCCAATCATCACTACATAGTATAAAACAAAGTCGCTTTCTCTGTCCCTATGTCCCTATGTATGCTTAGATCTTTAAAACTACGCAACGGATTTTGATGCGGTTTTTTTAATGGATATTATATAGATATTCAAGAGAAAGGTTTATATGTATGATACATGCATATTATAGTAAAGAAAAGCCGAGAAATTAAAAGATTTGTAATGTGATGTCGTAACAAACATATTTTTCTGCGCTTACATTGCAAACGCTGGCTAAACCTTACGAGCTAGATCAAATTTATGTACTACGGAATTGTATATCTCAAAAAGATGAATAAAAAAGTACGCAACAGCATATATTACCATTAGGCTAAGTTCAGATGAACGCGCGGCGACGCGCGGTTGACTCAGCGCCCGGTTTAAGATATATTACAAATCAATGTTGTCGTGTACATGACCGCGCGTCGCCGCGCGTGCCCGCGCGCACCGCCATGCACCGCGCGCAAGATCTTGAACCGCGTGTGACCGCGCGGCGACGCGCGGTTTAAGACCTACAATCCTGTATCGACGTGTTCAGTTGACCCGCGCGGTTTGAGGCGGTCGGACGCACAGAGCCATAAAAATGGAAGACGAAATATGTATAGATTTACTAATTGACGAAATTGAAAAAAAAGAAGCGATTTGGAATATTAACTCGAAGCAGTATTCTGATAGAATAATAAAAAGAAGGTCTTGGGAAGAATTAGTATTAATTTTCTGTGTCCATGATGATTCAGAAGAAAAAAAGAAAAACGTGGGTAAGTTATACATTCGTTTTATTTTTTTATTATTTTATTCATTAAATCATATTTTCTTGCCAATCTAATGCACCCTCACTTACGAAGTAATTTGTTAATGTAGTTCGAACTTTATCTGCGTCATGGATTGCTCGCCCACTGTTGGATCGGCTCATATTAAGCAATGGCGCTGGGTTCATGTCTTCTTTATTTACACCATCTCTTGTTCTAACAAAGTTGTGTAAAACGCAAATGGCTTTTACTATATCATTTGCAAAGTCTATCTTGACGTCTATAGGCCGGTGTAAAATTCGCCATTTGGCACACATTATGCCAAATGTACATTCAACGTATCTTCGTGCTAGAGTAAGGCGATAATTAAAAATTCTTTTTTCTTTTGACAAAAATTTACCTCCATGTGGTCTCATCAGATTTTTTGTCATGGCGAAAGCTTCGTCAGCCACAATTACATATGGTAATTTATGGAAATCATTCTCATTATTTGTAATAGATATTGGTTCAGGGATATCCAAAGAGTTTTCTGTCAGTTTTTTGAATAACGATGTTTCTTTAAATACACCCGAGTCACTGTCTTTGCCATAAGCTCCAACGTCGATCCATATAAAACAATAGTTTGCATCACACAGAGCCATTAAAACCAACGAAAAGAAGTGTTTATAATTGTAATACATTGATCCTGAATTTGGTGGCTGAACTAAACGAATATGTTTGCCATCTAAAGCACCGATACAATTTGGAAAAAAAGCTTTGGTTTTAAATACTTCAGCTATTTGTATCCACTTCTCTTTGTTTGGTGGATTCATGACGATCGCTTTTAAATTTCTCCATAAAACTTGGCATACATGCTGAATTACAGCCGACAACGTTGATTTCCCTATTTTATAATTATATTGTAACTCTGCTAGGGAACAACCAGTGGCTAGGTATCTGTAATAAAAAATATAAAAATGTATTATTTCTTTTACAGGGTCAATTTTACAGAAAAAGTGGAAAAATTTACGAGATACTTATGTTAAAGAAATTAAAAAAAGAAAATTGAAATCCGGTTCGGCAGCGTCAAATAAGACTTCTACATTTTCCTATTTTCAAAGATTATCATTTCTCAAACCGGTTATCAATAAAAACATAACAGACAATAGCTTAGACACCGAAGAAACACCAGCAAACGATGATTTAAATAGCATCAACAACAGTGTTTCCCCGACAGAAAATGTGCCACGAAAGAAATACAAACTTCATCCAGCCGACGAGCATTTTGCAAACATTTTAGAAAAAAGTTTAAATAAGAAGAACCAGACAGAAAAGAAAGAAGAAGATGATGAAGATAAACTATTTTGTCTTTCATTAGTTAACGAAATAAAAAAGGTTCCTAATCATAGGCGATTAAAGTTGAAAATTGAAATGTATAATTTATTAGAACGATACCAGTCTGGTCAAACTCATGAAGGAAAGCCTACTTCACGGGCTCCATCGGCCTTACATCAATATAATAGTAAACCGGAACGACAGCTAAGTAGCTATCCATTGACTACCGGTTCTCAGTATACTGACAGTTTGAGGTACTCTGCCCCAGGATCTTCAACACAATATGGCTATACCACTGCTTCCTACACTTCACCTGCCTCAAATGTATCACAAGTGACATCACCTGATTCATACTCGTATGAAGACTCTCAAGAATTGGACTTGTTCAATGAAACAGGCGAATAATCTAAATATGTGATAGCTGATTCGTATTAGTTGATTGTTTAGATTATTTTATAATTTAGATTTTAAAGTTCCTATGTTACATTTTAAGGTTGTTTCATTACCAAAATTGTAATTCTATGTGATAATAATATTTTTTTTTTAATTCTATGTGATAGTAATATGTGATTCTATGACTGATAAATAAATAATAATTATTTTTAGACAAAAATTAGGAATAACATTACATAAGTGGTCTTATCTGTGAATGGTATATGATTATACATTACGATAGTGTGTAGTGTGATCGTGATACTATGTTGTATGTACTTAAATTGTAAAGACACGATGACGTAATGTAGTCTGCATATTGTTGATTTTAAAATAAAAAGTTACTTACCTTAATGTTACTATCAGTTTTTCTTTTGGTGATATGCAATATCTTACAGCACCATCGGCAGGTTGCAAATCCTTTTCAATGCAGTCATACAAAAAGTCAAAGGATGCAATCGACATCCTAAAGTAGTTGAAAAATCGATCTTCGTGTAGTCTTAGTGTGGGATATAAAGTCACAAACAGACTTAAAGAAAGTCTTTGACTCAAAATAGGGTGCACCCAGTATCGTCTTTGCTTCCGACGGCGACGTCGCATTCTGCGGTATAAAATCCACAAGCAAATTGCCTCCTCCACGTCCATTGTCACTGAATGTTCACGCTAGACTGCCGCGTGTAAGCCGCCGCCATCTGAACAGCAGTCCCGCGCGGCAGCGCGCGTCGCCGCGCGCTCATCTGAACTTAGCCTTAACCATTAACCATTTTTATCTTTTACATATTACAAAAAAAATATGGGTTATTTACCAAGCTATTTTAAACGATACAGTATCATTCCTTATCCAATTAAATACATTAAATACGTTGTGAATTTCATGTAGATCAAAATTTCCCTTAACAGCATGTGATTTAAATGTATATTTTCGAAGATAATTACAGAATTAAAAATTGCGGGATGTAGCGTTTGCGGCGGTACCGGCTGGTCGGGGCAGCGGGAGCGAGCCTGTTCTGAGGGACAGAGAATCATCAGTAGAGCTTGAGGCTCGACTCAGTCAGCTTCTGGATAGATATAGAGCTAAGAAATGTAAAAGTAAATAAGTAAAAAATGTTGTGTATGAATATTCCAAAGATAGCAGGAAATCTTCATGGTATAGGGAAAGGGGAATTGTTTTACTCCAAATTTAACGCGAGCGGGCCACGGGCAGTATAATGAATAAGAGTGAATCCACGGGCACGGCGGTCGCGACCTCTAAACAGCGCAAGTAAATGCAGTTGGTGAATCTTGTTTATCTATTCTATTCTGTCTCACTGTCTTTCACTATCTTGCTCTTTGTTTACTATTTATTTTGATTTCACCCTCCTCAGCTTTTATTTTTTTGTTTTCATAATTTTTTATCATGTGAGTTAGAAAATGTCAAGCGCATATTGTAGTGACAATTTACAAGATTTACAGTATTGACACGAACTTCTATCTGTCAAATGGTTGACATTAACAAAATGTTGCCATAGATAATTATGGTTAGTGCGCGTTCCAGTCTGATCGTACAAACATGTATAAGTTTTAAAGTTCTTAGTTATTTAATTTTTCTCAGTTGATTTCTTTTTGGTATAATTTTATTTTGTGGAATTGTTTTGTCTTTTGTTAATGTTTTAACCTGTACATTGTGGAAATTTGTTTAGTCTTTTTTTTCTACACAAGTTAGCTAGTGGGTGGTGCAGTGCAATAACAACTGCGCCAAACGTTGCTTTTGTTATTTCATACATTATAGGTACTTATTTATTTTTTATATTTTTTTATATTACACTTATTTATTTTATTATATTTTATTTATATATATTATACTACTGATGGTTTCAGATAATGAATCATTCTATTCTGCATACGATTCTGCTAGCTCAGATGACGATAGTTTTTGTTCTGTTGGTGGCACACTGGGCAGTTTTGTTCAACAAACATTCGAGAATTGTTCTCGATTCTCTCTTAACGTGTGTCATATTAATGCACAAAGCGTGCCTAGCCACCATACGGATTTATTAGAGGCATTTTCTGAGGCTGATGTTCATGCTGTTCTGGTCTCGGAGAGTTGGTTCAAACCTAACCTTCTTTCAGCAACTTACTCTCTCCCTGGCTTCATTCTCATACGCAACGATAGAGTCGAAAAAAGAGGGGGTGGGGTTGCTGTGTATTTACGCAGTAACTTCCCGTACAAAACTCTTGCTTCTTCCACTCCCAACAACTCAGGTTCGGCAGAGTATTTATTTCTTGAGGTATGCGTGAAAGGGACAAAAATTGTTCTCGGTGTAATTTATTGTCCCCCCTCTATTGATTACTTCTCCAGTATCGAACCGATACTGGAATCTTTAGGGTCAGAATATTCTTATCACATCATCATGGGCAACTTTAATACCGACCTCCTTGCTCATCATTCTCCTCGAACCACTAAACTACTTCAAATTGTCGAGTCAACAAGCCTCCACGTTTTGCCCCTTCAAGCTACTCACCACAACACAAACGGGGAGGATACTTGGCTCGATCTCATCCTCACCTCTGCTCCGTCCCTTATATCCTCACATGGTCAACACCCAGCTCCTGGCTTTTCCCATCACGACCTTATTTTCCTCTCCTATATTCTTAAACCACCCAAATCCTCTCCTAAAGTTTTGCACATTCGGTGTTTTGGTCGCATTGATACCAATAAGCTTTGTGAAGATGCAGCAAAGTTGAATTGGGACAACATGGTTGAAGCCTTAAACTTGGATGACAAGGTAAGTGCATTTAATAACACAGTAGTCAACCTATACGACGTTCATGCTCCGGTTAGAAAGATAAAGATCAAGCGTCCGCCGGCTCCCTGGCTGACGGATGGTGTCCGAATCGCAATGCGGCGTAGAGACCGAGCTTTTAGGAAATTTAAACGCGACCGTTGCGATGAACACTGGGTTTTCTTTAAAGCTGCAAGGAATCGGTGTAATCAGATTATACGTAACGCTAAACGCCGACATATTCTTAGTAACATCAATGCGACTTCTCCTGCCGATATCTGGAAGTTCCTTAGAACTCTGGGTATTGGTAAAGAGCGTCAGGTCCTTAGTTTTCAGGGGACACTTGATTTGGATGAAATCAATCGCCATTTCACCACTAGCTCTTTACTGAATCACCAAACCAAGTGCCTCACTGTTAATTACTTAACAAACCTTCCCCGTCCTAATATTGACAGCTTTGACTTTTCTCCTGTCGCACCTGAAGAGATCAAAAGGATTATCCTCTCCATCAAATCTAATGCTGTGGGTTGTGATGAAATCAGCCGCAGAATGATAATTTCTATCATAGATTAGCTTTTACCGGCAATCACCCACATCATTAATTCCTCCCTTGACTCTAATTCCTTTCCATCGTTGTGGCGTAAAGCTCGTGTAATTCCTCTACCTAAGACCACGAATCCTTCAGTTCCATCCGATTTCCGTCCAATATCCATCCTCCCTTTCTTATCCAAGGTACTGGAGGCCTGTGTACACAAGCAGCTGACCAAATTCGTCCACGTGAACAATATTTTAACTCCACTTCAGTCTGGCTTCAGACCAGGTCACAGTACCACTTCCGCGCTTCTCAAGGTGACTGGCGATATTAGGGCGGGTATGGAGGATACTAAGGTCACTGTATTGGCCTTGGTGGACTTCTCGAACGCCTTCAATACCGTCAGTCATGACATCCTCCTTTCCATCCTCTCCCATCTTATGATCTCTTCGGATGCGTTGGAATGGTTCTCAAGTTATCTTCGAGGGCGTCAGCAGTCAGTTTGCATCAACGAGACTTCGTCAAGTTGGAGTAGTCTGGATGCTGGCGTGCCCCAAGGCGGTATACTCTCTCCGTTATTATTTTCAATATTTATTAACCTCATTACTCATGAACTTCAGTGTTCGTATCATCTTTACGCTGATGACTTGCAGCTGTACTATCAGGCTCATGTTGACAGTATTTCTTTGGCTGTAGATAAGGTTAATGGTGACTTGGAGCGTATTAATCTTTGGTCTGACAGATTTGGTTTAGTTGTTAACCCAAACAAATGCCAAGCCATCATCGTGGGCAGCCAGAGAATGATGAGTCGACTGGAAACAATAATGGTACCTCCGGTGGTATTTAATAACTCGGTCATACCCTTAGCTTCTAAGGTGAAAGACCTCGGCCTCTTCATAGACCCCACTCTAAACTGGCGTGCCCAAGTTACAAACATGAGCCAAAAGATTACAGGTACCCTTCGCGCCCTCTATCGACTTAAGAACTTTCTTCCGTCCAACACCAAGACAACGATCGTGCAAACTTTAATTTTTCCTATCGTCGACTATGGAGATGTGTGCTATTTTGACCTGAATGCAGATCTCCTAAACAAAATTGACCGTCTTCTTAATAACTGCATTCGATTCATTTACAACCTTCGGAAATATGACCATGTGTCTTCATGTCGTGCACAATTGAACTGGCTGCCGATCCGCCAGCGTCGAAACTTGCGTGCCCTTACCACTTTATATTCTATCCTGACTTCCCCTACTTCACCATCTTATTTAATTCCTTACTTTCAATATCTTAGCTCTAATCACAATAGAGATCTTCGCTCTTCTAATAATCTTCTCCTCCTAGTTCCCTCTCATACTTCTGGATTTGTTAATTCATCCTTTCCTGTCCAATCAGTCCTTCTCTGGAATGCACTCCCTCTTGAGATCAGGACGGCTACGAGTCGTTATGCATTCAAAATGAAAGTTCGCCAACTATTCCTTAAGAATATGGCAGAATTGTCACAACAGACTGTGGTATAATTTGTATTTATGTATTGTTTTAAGTATTTATGTATGTTTATGTGTATATTTATCACATTATATCTATTTATGGTTAGTATTTATATTTTATGTTTCTAATTATAATATTTATTCATTTACTCTTATTGAACTATCGAGTACTTGACTTCGCCTACTTTGTTATCTCTGCACCACCTGAAGGTAGACTGGTAGAGAATGCCATAGGCATTAAGTCCGCCTATATACACTGCTGTATATGAAGTTTTTATAAATATAAATAAATAAATAAATAAATCAAAACTACTACTATATACTACGAAAAACAGCAAATAAAGCTACAATACTTTACACCTATCTCGGTTATGTGGAATCAGTACTAAGATATGGTCTGGTACTTTGGGGTAATTCCACATTATTTCAAAGAGCTTTCATTGCACAAAAAAAATGCGTAATAGCAATTGCTGGTATCCCTCCATGGGAATCCTGCAAGCCTTTGTTCCAAGAGTTCAGATTACTCAGTTTGCCTGGTCTGTATATCTTAGAAGCTGCTAAGTTTGTAAAGAATAATAAACATTTCTTTACAACAGCTCAAGAAATATTTCCTAGAAATACAAGAAATCCTGAAAGAATTGTCCTGCCAAAGGTACCCAAAACCGCACTCTATCAAAAGAACTGCTACGCAATGTGTGGTCGTATATTTAACAATATACCAGACACTTTAAAAAACTTGCCTTCAAATCTGTTTAATAAAAAATTGAAAGGTTGGTTATTAGAACAATGTTATTATCATAGTATATTATACTGTAGACGAGTTTATGAATAGAAAGTGACATATGTAATTATTGTGTTATAAATTGTGACATTTGGATGGGATAATTATAATTAACATAATTGTATTTGACATGTAAGCATTGATATTATTTGATACTAGCTTCCGCCCGCGGCTCCGCCCGCGTGGTATGTCAATTAAAAGTAGCATATATGTTAATCCAGACTATAAGCTACATGTGTGCAAAATTTCATCGAAATCGACCCGGTAGTTTTGGCGTGAAAGAGTAACAAACATCCATACATCCATTCATCCATACTTACAAACTTTCGCCTTTATAATATTAGTAAGGATTATTATTCTGATGTGACGTTTAAAAAATTTTGAATTGTTCTTTTTATTTTTATTTTTTATTTTTATTGACATGATTTACCTGACATTAACAAATTTATATATTACAATTAATTCATTTATGTGTGGAGCTTGTTGCATGTTAATCTTGCAACTGTTATATTTCTGCCCTGTAGAATGTTAAATAAGGCTAATTTATGCAATGGAAACAAAATGGTTTGTTTACATACAACACCATAGAACAAATCTTTTGATTTCTGTGAAATGTAACGTAACTCACGGTTAAAAGGATGTTTCCACGTAACCATAACATACACTATAGCATAGCTAAACATCGTATTAGACTTAATACCATTTCTTTGTTTATTTATTTAACAATAAAACTGATAGCGTTTGCGAATCAATAACCTAGTCAATAAAGTTTGTGAATTGAGAAAGTGACAATTAAATTGACAATGACATTTGACAGCTGGCTGACGTTTAGTGACGTTCTTCTAGATATTTTTGGTAAATGATTTACGATTGTCTAGGAACTCTTATGTTGTCGTAATTACCTGTATTGATCGTTAATCGATTTATACTGGTACATCCTTCATAGATTTGACATCTGTGCGTTGTCTATTTTTTCTTTTTGCTCGTCAAGATGGACGTGGAACTACGCATTATTGTATTCGAGCGTGGGTGTTGCGATGTGTTCGCGCAGGCATCCGCCGTAAACTTCTGGAAGCCAGCAATATTGTAATTGTAATACCGCAATGCTGGTAAGTGATAGTTCAGTTTGTTGAGTAGGAATATTTCTCTCACCATGTAACACGTGGTTCTACAATGTATATTTATTTTGATTTCAGGCTTCCAATATCAATTATTCCACCACTATTCCATCATTTTCCACCATTTTTCCATATTTTCTTCGACAATTTCTACATAATTAGATAGTTACTAGTTTAACTTAAACGTTTTCCAAATGTCCTGAATCTAGATAGTATTCAGCCCATTTTCACAAACAACATGTTGTGTAGTTAATGTTTTGTTCTCATGTGTGAACACATGTGACTATATTTCACTCATCTTGAGTATATGATTTTAATCCAAATTTAATATAATCATCTTAAGATGTTCACCTATAATCTTTAAGGTCTCTGACCTCATTTAATTTCTTCTTGCAAATGCAAGTAATATTTCACACTGGAATCAACAAGCATCTTCAAGACTGACAGATCTGAAGGAAGGCTTCACATCCCGGTTTGACCGAGACGAACCGGAGCGTGAATCCACCGCTAGCGCTGCCCAGGACCAAGACAGGAAGACCCAATGTTGTTGAGCTTCTGTTAAGTTAAGATGGTTCCAGTAAATTAGGTATTAATTATAAGTAAACTTTGTAATTTAATTTAAGAAACTATATTCTAAGCTAACTCTAGAATAATAATTAGTATTATTTTAAAAACATGTGAGAAATAAGGTTAAACTTTAATTAAAGTTGTATTAACATAACTATTGTTTATTTTGTAAATTCCAGGAGTCCTTCAGACCCCTGGTGGCGCCCTTATAAATTTCATAAATCATACACTCTGTCAAAATTACAGATATATATTAACCACAACACATGTATCCGATACTGTGGCCAATAGAGGCGACCGTCCCACCCCTGGATGGCTGAGCTTGGCTTATACAAAAAGTGCTTCAGCATTAAGCACGTAACAAGCTTAAATTATTCAATGATGTTCGCATTTAGTTAAGTAAATTATATTTGCATGTCAATACATTTGACTGAAGTTGCATGAACTATCTGTAGTATGTAAGATCTACATTGTACCAACTTTAAACTTTAAGGCAAATAAATGATTATTATTATTATTATATTATTACTGGATCGATTTTAATGATTGACACAGGCTATATATTTTATACCCGTGCGAATCCGGAGCGGGCCGCTGTGTTTTATATACAACGTTCACAGTTTTTCTGTAGTGTATTTAGTATCAGCATTGTACCCGTGCGTAGCCGGGGCGGGTCGCTAGTTGCACAATAAATACTTTATCACTCATATTTTTTTTTTTTTTTTTCCACATCCTCACACCCAGAATCAGAACAAATCTTTGCGCATCACACAAAGATTTGTCCTGTGTGGGGATTGAACCCACAACACCAGCGTAGTTGAAAGCGGCGAGGCAACCGCTTTAACCGCTACGCCAACCGTGCACTCGTCGTCAACGTATTATTACATTACTGAGTTTTACGGTGCACTGCTGCTGCAATACATGAATCATACGTTTTACATATCACAATTACATGTTAGAAATAAGAATAATTACATGATTTATTTATTTATTTAGGACCATCTACAAAGATACACAGATGTCATACTGTTGGTATTAATCTAGGTTTACACATTGTTGTATGTGTACCTTCACTTACAGAAGGCCACAGCATGCACATTTAAATAGGTTACACAATTATACAAAACAATACAAATAGAATTAAATAACTAAATCTAGATTTTATTATTACTAATATTAAAATTATTAAAATTATGAAGATTATTATATATTATACCTATACATTTTTCACAAATGGGTTTCAAGACTAAACAGTACCTTTTTAAATTCTTTGAAAGAGCAGCTGATGTCTAGGTTATTATTTAAGACTGAAATATCTATAAATAACATAGGAAAGTAACTTTATGCTCATCTCATTGAGGTGCATGAAAGGAGCCTCCCCGAGTGACGTACACAACAATTCCCTAAGTCCGGCGCACCCTGGGCAATTCGCGAGTTCTTAAAAGCGAATTGGCTAATCCTTTCACCACGATGGCAAGTCAAAACCTTGACCACCTTACTGACTGTCCAAAAAGCCCTACCACCTACACAAGAGAGGCGCTCATTAACGCTTAATTTTGAATTGAACATTAAAAACTCAAAACTAGGATAAATATAAGTCTGCAAGCGATCAGCGATTTTCTAATTATATGCCAGCTATACAAAACTTGCGGCGAATAAATCACCTAAAATTATGTTTGTAGTATCTGCGCAGGGCTTGGTAAATCACTAGTGAGACAATCGTCGACAGAACATCCCTGAAACTGCTAGGGATTTCAAAAAAATATGCATTTCAGATGTTTTCCTAATTCTATAGGTACATTCAGGTGAATTTCTGTTTTATCTTTGAATTTATTACACATTGATTTACATTAGATAATTATTATACTCTCTCTCTGCCGATCAGAGGGACACGCCGTGGGCCGTCATGACAGAATTCGCCACCGCTGCGCTGCCCCACACAACGATAACCTCGGGAGAACACCATTATCCGGCCCCAGGTGCACCGTCCCTTTAACTGCCGTATCCGCCAGCAGTCGAAGGGCACGCGTGGAGGTTTCTGGCACGCACCCCTGCAAGACACACACACGATCACATCTGTCCATCTGCCCTTTCAAAAGGTGTTGCAGAGCTGTATAACATTCAGCTGTGCTAGGGGGCATCTACCGGGCACTATTTTATTCCAGATTCCATGCAGCTACTGATCTGGGTATGTAACACGAGATCACACGATGAACACTTGCTCTATATGTAAACTTCTTGTCAATCAAAATATTTTGATCCAATATTGCTCCCAACTTCTTACAATATTGTTAGCTGCATGCACCGTATAAATGCATTGTACAAAACTTTACATTGTTATAATATGCTATATATGTATGTTTGAAATTTTTGAATACGTGTTTGTAGGATTTTTTGTTTTAAAATATACATAATAAACAAAAATAATTGTAAAATTATCGCTATGTTATTGTTTGTCGATTCTATGGAATAAGTTTTAATTTCTTAATCTTGTCTGATTGCAAAGTTATCAGAACTTTTTTTTAAGCACGAATAAGATACAAGTCTATAGCTATTGTATTTGCTGCATATGAAAAGTGAGAAGGCAGACAAACCTTGCTCGACAACGCCCTGCATTCGTATTGTGCCGTCACTCGTTTCTGCGGAACCATACGGAACACATAACGTGTTGCGTTATTGTGCGCAGATTTGCGCCTCTGCAATTTATGATAACAAAAGTTTGCGAAGCGCGCTTTATATCTGTGTGCAGAGTTATGCGCCCGCTGTAGTGATGCTGAAACTAAATGCATTCATTGAAATAGAGAACGCGATTCTAAAACTTGTTCTACTGTTGTGCTTTATAATATAAATGCCTAAATGAAAACTTCATAGCGTTGACAAAACTGACTGACACCGAGAAAAACGCCGACGAAAAATAATGTTACATAACTGCCTGCTTGAACACAAATCCTTGAATTTACAATTGCCATTTTATTATTTAACAGAAAACTATACCAGATGTCAACCAAGCACATCGGTATTAGATTTCTTATGAACACTAAGGATGTTTAAGAGTGTAGTACAGTCAACTACAAATATAATATATACAAGTAGATGTAGAATGTGTTGTCTAATTACTTTTATTATAGTGCATGTTGTGCTCCTCTATAATTAGTGAGACGCTTAGACTTAAGTTCACAATGCCTTACTTATAATGCCACTTTACCTTTATTAATGTAATGTTTGAAGAGCCAAATAAATAAATAGATTAAAAGAATAATATTTACTCATATGGAATCCCACAAAATTATACACTTAAAAATCCAAACAATTATGTTTACAGTACTGAAGTCATTAATATGCAAACAAGTAGTTTGAAAAAATATATGTACTCAAATAGAGTCCCACAAAAAGTACACATCCAATTGTAAATAAATATATTTACAGCATTAGTATATATTATATTAATATATTATATTTATATTTACAGATCACAGTTTGCAGAATAAGCCAAACATTTAGTTGACTGTTCACGTGACCAGAAGGCTGGCTTCTACCTTGGTCAAAGGATCTGCATTACCGTCCAAAGTGGTAATGCCGCCAGCCTTCTGGGCACGTTACCCGCGGCTGAAATAGATGCGAAGATATTTTTCGACGCCTGAATTGTAATTATTATTTTTTACCTTTTCCCTTTTTTTTTTTTGTATATAGTTTGGTATTTCTCTAATTTAGTTTAAGAAGTGTTATTTCAATTTTTTTTTCTTTTTTTTTATGACTGGTTTACTACCATTAAAGTGGGTGTGGTTCTGTTTTTCTAGCTAGGTTACAGAATAACCTGTGTGAAGGAGTGACAGTGCCGTTCCCCTATTGTTGGAATACAATAGTCAGTAGGCAGTACAGTATAACATTGATGATAAAGTTGTATATAATAACAATAAAAATAAAGTAAGGAAAACCAAAATGAGAAATGAGAAATAAATCCACTTTAAAAATAAATAGTTACAATAAGTGTGTGTGTAGGTGTGTGTGTGTGTGTGTGTGTGTATGTGTGTGTGTATGTGTGTATGTGTGCGTGCGTGAGAGTGTGTGTGTGAGCGCGTGCATGTTTGTGTGTGTATGTGTGTGTTGAATTGGCATACTTCTACACATGTCATAGTTTGTTATAAACTGTTCAGTTTCGTCGTATGACAGAGTAAGTAATAACGAGTGAACCGTATTTTTGCAAATATATTTTGTATCTCCAAATACAGTACATATTTTATTGATTTTGTTGTACAATCAGGGTCCAAGGTAATAGAAAAATCTCTTGGCAAAGGATGTCCGAACAGTTGGAAGAGAACAAATTTTGTCTTTTCTTCGTTTGTTTACAGTTACGTAAGGGGTTAGACGATGTTTCAGAAGAACAACTTGTAATATAAAATGGTGCCTTACGTTCAATACTTCAAATTTTTGGTACAGCTCATTAGTTGGGAACAAAATCGGTCGAAAAGTAGCGACTTTTAGTACAGCTCTGTGCGCTATCTCGAGTGGTTTTATTATGGTTTTCGCGGCACCACCCCAACACGAAATGCAGTAGGTGACAATAGATTGACACAAGGCAAAATAGACACAGCGAATAACTGTTTGATTAGCAATGTGGCGAAGTGTCTTAAAAATATATATTAATTTACGTACTCTGCCCGTAAGAGTGATAATATGAGATCTGAAATTTAGTGTCTTATCTAATATAATGCCAAGATATTTTATGTGGTCTACGGCCTTTAGGGATGGACAATCGCAAGGGGCTTGGGACAATCGCAATTTATTTATTTAATTGTTAAAAGATCAATAAATATTTTTTTTTACAGCATTGGAAACATTGGTATGTAAAGCATAGGCAATATTAATATGTAAAATAGAAACCATAAATATATATACATATATGTATTCTTGAAAGGCCAATCGAAACGGTTAAAGTGCCAAAAATATGTATTCGTAAACGATTTACTTCAATTGTATGACCTCCAATTTGTTTTAGATCATTCTGACAATAAGGTTCAGAGGTTCTATAGGAGGACAAAATGTTCATTATATTTGCGATAGCACGCACCGCTTCAAACTGATTTTAGGACGAAAAATAAATTAAACGTTCTACTTACATTAAGATTGTTTTTTGTAGGATTTTGCATCCCTAAATGCGTAGAAGCTAAAATAAAATGAAATTAAAAATTATGTTTTATTCAGTTTTTATGAAAAATTCATTTAAATATTTTTATCAATCAATAATAGATAGTACACAATTGTATTGCACTATTCAAAGCAAGTCAGTTACAATACAATGCTCGGACAAGTAATACAGCACGAGTCCGTGTTTCATGCAAGAGAACATTTCAGTTAATATAACTGTGAGATGTAGTGGATGTAATGCTGTAGCTATTGGATGCAGAGACAAGCGGCGCAAAGCATTAGGAAGTCTCACGACAGTAGTTTACGTGCAATGTTCCTCCTCACGACGCATGTGCACATCGATTACACTATTACCCTGTATGTCAATTCAACATGTATGTCAATGCACTAATTGAGGAGCTCAGCAGCACTCGGGTCGGCTGTCATATTGACGGTATTTGTGTAAATAACATCAGTTTTGCAGACGATATGGCCATTTTGAGCGCTTCGGTGTGTGGTTTATCCCGGTTGTTGCGTATATGCGAGCGCTACGCGTTAAATCACGGGTTGCTCTATAATGCAAAGAAGAGCGAGTGCATGGTCCTTCACGCCAGGGGTCGGAGCTGCCCGGATTATGTTCCACCTATTAGACTGAATGGTGTAAATCTAAAAAGAGTCCAACAATTTAAATATCTCGGGCATATCGTGACCTCGGACCTAAAGGATGATGCTGATATAGAAAGGGAACGGAGGGCATTGTCTGTAAGGGCTAATATGATCGCCCGCAGGTTTGCTCGTTGCTCGGGGACCGTCAAAATAACTCTTTTTAGAGCGTTTTGTACGTCCCTGTACACAGCCAGTCTGTGGGTGTCATATACCCAGAAGCAGTACGATGCTCTCCGAGTCCAGTATAATAATGCGTTCAGGGTGTTGTTGGGGTTGCCCCGGCGCTGTAGCGCTTCAGGGATGTTTGCCGACGCCCGTGTCGACTGTTTCTACACGACGATGCGGAAGCGGTGCGCGTCTCTGGGGCGCAGGCTCCGGTCCACCTCCAACTCCATCCTGAGCGTATTTGCGAACAGATTTGATTGCCAGTACATTAATCATTGTTATATGGTTAATGTACTGACAAACAAACAGATGACTCAGAGGCAGGCTTGTTATTGATTTATTATTTTTATTATTTTAAGTTAATCAGATATTATGATGTTATTAAAAATTGTATTTGTAATTTTATATTCTAAATTTTATATTATAAATTTTATTTATTCAAATTTTGTAAATTGATTTTATAATTTTAATTTTGTTTTTATTATTTGATGTGATGACTCTAATTTTATTACCTTTTACACAATTTCAATTTAATTTTATCAATTCTATTTATATTATTTTAATTTAATTCATATAACTATTTAACCTAATGTAATAATGCCTGTATTATAATGTTTTATCTTATTTTCTTGTATGATCTTAAATGTGATTGAAATAAATGATTTTATTATTATTATTATTATTATTAGCAATTGGAATGGAAATCACTTAATGATTATAATAATTGTAAAAGTTATACGTATTATGATTTGTGATTAAAAGACCTTTTCATACATCCCGTTTACCAAACTCGGCAAACAACTATTCCTTTTTTCACGAAGTGTTAACAACGTTATTACCGTGGAATATGTCTCGACGCGGAAACACGCAGGGAGCAAAATAATTGACTATAATCTTCTTGGGATCGGCGCTCGCCGTCAACGCGCTGATGTACCGCTTCTTTACGCACCCGTACACATTGGTCCATCACATAAACAAAGCTTTGCAGGCTTAACGTTACGACATTTTGCCGAGAGCTTCAGGAAGAAAGATTGAGTTCTTGTTCATGGCTTTTGTTTTTTTATTTGATTCAATTTGTATTTCGATTTAGTTCATGTAAAACTAACGAGTTGGCATAATATTTGATATAATTAATGAGCTTCCCACATGGCAGCTATAATATACAATAATGTACATTAATGAATGCCAAAATACGAACATCTAAATATAAACATTACAGGTGTCGTGTGTAATGTTGTCACTTGTCAATTTCTATTGAAATATGTATCGAGACGTATCGGGATGAAAATATACATACATTGTTACACTATAGCTGACGTGTGTGAGCTTCCTAAAGGTTTATTATTAACTTGTAGCTTAGATTATTCGCCTGGCCGTTGCTATAATTATTGTATAATTTCTTTAAATCATGGATACATTTATCATAGCCTTTCATCTAGTAGAAGCAAAGTTTCAAAGCTATTTATCTTTTTTTTTCAAAGTCTTACTTGTAATTTGTAAATACAAATTACATTATTTGCATGTGTTTGGAGGAAGTTCACGTCCGTGGTGTTATAGCCAGGATTCGAACCCACGACCTATATATATATCGTAAGACCTATGCCTTAACCGTTGCGCTACGGCGGCTTTATAGATGTAACAAAGACATCTGTGGTTTGATAGTATTTGAAGTTAGTGCTTGTCTGCATTCGCGTCGCTGCAGGATATCCGTTCCTTTTACGACTTACTGTATTGTTTACGAGTACAATTATACTCGGAACATTATATCCAAGCTTGTTTCGACGTAATCAAATGGGTATCACAAAAATTTTAATGTCATCTATAAACGAATACACTGATTGTTCGTAATAAATATTCAACTACAACAAATATTAAACAACAAGTTGAGTTTGAATTTTCAGAATTCTGATTGAAAGAATGACAAGCTACTTGTACTAAAGTACCAGTAACGCAAATGAACGTTGAATAGCAGAAACTCTGTACGTACTACTCGTAGACACTACAAATGGAAGTCATGAAATCAATGGCTTAACTCTAATACCTATTGTGCTGAAGTTTACAGAAAGTGCACCAATAAAAGCACCGACAGTTACCGATAAACAAAAATAATTCGCAGCTGCATTATTAAAGCTTGCTGTCACGAGAAAATCTCTTCGAGTAACAACAATGGCGATCATTCGCTGAACAAGATACATCTCTTGACCTTATTAGTCGATGTTCAGTATTTCGAAGAGTACTCATTACAACAAGGACTCTTAAGATGAGTTTATTAAGGAGCAAGGCGGCAACGATAACAGTTTTACAAACGTCTTGAGTACAATGTTATACCTTTTTTCTACATCCTGTTCTATTAAACGAGAAATAATTGTATGTTTAAATATGAAAGTTTCATCAAAATCGTTAGAGCCGTTTTCTGTTAATAAGTATAAGTAGTTTTGGGCATAAAAATAAGATTTGGGGAGGTGTGATTTGCAAAAAAACGATTTAAAATGTTTTGTCGATTTTAAGGTTGTATAGAAATTGTTAGTACATTTAAGTCGAAAAATCAAAATTGCTTTAAATCAGTTTTTGTGATCGGAACTGGTTGAAATTTGGTATACGTGTATAATTTGAATTATCAATAAAACGGCATTGGAGACCTGAGCTGATCATGAAGCCAAAAGATACCTAGGAGTTTTCCATTTCAGGTTTACATAATCCCTATAGTGTTTGGATTTTTTAGTGAGCAATTTTATGACAAGAGATGTTCAGGGCCCAATTTTGGATTTTGATAGGTACCCTGCGACTCTCTCATACTGGTCCACATATATCCATCGCGCTTGGGCTCATTAGATTTGTCTGAATGAGCTCTTTCATGACAAGTGGTTTTTAGGGTCTGATCTTGGATTTCGGCAGTTACCAGTACTGGCTCACATAGACTTTCGTGTTTAGGCTTATTGCATGTACCTCACTGAGTACTTGCTTAGACAAGTAATGGTTAAGAAATAAAGTTTGTTGCTGAATTTTACCAAGAGCCTCTTCGCTGTGGCTTGCATAGACCCAAGAAGTATTGCCTCGAAAATATCCGTTTTAATAAAATTAGTTATTATTTTTCTCTAACTTCATGTGATTTCCTAGCCAAATGCTAGGTAACGTTTAAAAAAAAAAATAAGGGCTTATATTTTTGCAATAAAAAACCGAGCGAGACCAGGTCTCCACGTCTTTATCCCACGGCGGCAGGCAGAGAGGAATAATTAACATATTATTGTTAAAGTCTTTGTACGCAGATTTTAAGTTGGCCTAAGGGAACTGTCATGCCCACGTGTAAAAAGTTTCTTAAAAAAGAAACGAAAATAATCTTTATTCACCTTCCACATTTCACCGTTCCGTATGTATATTTATTCTTGTGTGTATGTGTGTGTACTTGCGTATGTATATGCGTGTGTGTGTGTACAGTCGCAACCAAAAGTCCATAAGCAATCTCAAAAGGCAATAGATTGAAGTGTAGTTTGACTTACGACCTTCTATTTCCAAGAAATAGACACATATTGTTAACAAATAATTGTATTTCATAATTTCATCCACAATGTAAGTGACAAGATGGCCGAGCGGTTAAAGCATGCAGTTAAAATAGATGCGATTATCAATTCACCGCAGGTTCAAATCTCACTTGGTTACTTTTATACTTTTTGAAGTTTTTACTCGATTAGAAGGAATGGGATATAGTATTCTTTATCTTGTTCACTTTGTTCACACATTTGTAAATATATAGAAAATGTATGGGGTTTGATGGTGCAAAGGTGGGAGTCACGGGATGAAAGGTGTATACAACAGTTAAAAACCCATTGCATGGAAGTGTGGGAAAACTTAAGAGGAACCAGTATATGTGCTAATATTTTAGGGTCCATGCGCAAACGTCTACTTGACTGCATTGAAAATAATGGGGGTTATACGAAATATGAATAATGTTATAATTATTTAAGATTAATTTAAGATGTTGTGGTTTTACTAATAAGACGCTGTAACTGAATATTAGCACTTCTGTAAATATTTAATGATCTTCAATGGAGGTTTAGTTTCCTTCTTCTTTTCGTCAAGACAAGCTGTAACTTCAATACATTTATTGTGACGTTACATTAAAAAAAACATCGTCATAAAGTGTAAATCATAATATTAGTCTTCAATAAACGCTGCTGTATACCAATATCTATTATAAGTGGGTATCAACAATTATATTTTTGTTATTAGAACATCCTGTCCTTGTTGTCATTGTGAATCAATTTAGTAATATTTGTAGGTATTATCAATGTTAAGAATTGACTAAGTGGGTTACAATAAAAAATCTTATAAACGGTTACAAGGGAACTTTTTTATTTAGGTAGGAATGTGACGTCACAATTCTCTTTAAAATGTATTAATTGTATAAATAAATAAAACGAATAAACATTTTTACCATCATTCAATATAACTTTTTTATTTCTACCTTACAACAATGACAATAAAAAAAACGTAAGTAGTTTAATAATAATAACATATTTAATTTATTAGTTATTATATTAATCAAAAATCTTATAAACGGTTACAAGGGCACTTTTTTTAATTTAGGTAGGAATGTGACGTCACAATGCTCTTAAAAGTTTATTAATTGTATAAATAAATAAAACGAATAAACATTGTTATCATCATTCAGCGTGACTTTTTTTATTTCTACCTTACAAAAATGAAAATAAAAATAAAAAATTACGTAAATAGTTAAATAATAATAACATATTTAACTTATTAGTTATTATATCAATATGTAATTATTTATGTATTGTATACATGTATTGTATCGCAAATTAAAGCATGAATACCTAACAAGTTTGTGCTTAAAATATTACTAATATTATTATGATTTCGTAAAAACAAAATACAACCACAAATCAACTAATCTTCAAACTCAGATTTAGTTGATAGTGATCCCAATGTTTACCTGATATAGCTACCTGCTCATGATAGATAGATGCGAATTTAAAGAACCGGTCGCCACTGTGACGCGTTTAGTACGAATGCGACAACATTTCATTAGTGTGTGTTATCTTATAAACTGCTAAAACGCAAGCGACTTCGTTACTGTGTGTACTGGCTGTATCGGGCTCGTACCGTTCATAGCAATGTAATCCTTAGCGTGCCTATGGACTTCTGAGCGTTTACTGTACGTGTGTGTGCACGTGACTGTTTGAGAGGCATTTACGTGAACATCTTATCCATTTAAAAATTGTAATTAGTTGTGATAGTGTAATTGTAAGTGTTCGGTTCTATAGTAATCTACATATAGAAGCCAGTTATTATAAGTATCGTAAATTGATAATGCTTTATTTGCTTTGTTGTATAATTTGTCCGCTCTGAAACTAAAAAACTTTTGGGCAAATGAAGTTTTGACTAAAATAGAATAACAGACTTTAAAACTACTTTTAATTATTTTTTTTATTGCCGAATCGCTTATGCCTCTGTGTTTTCTAAGGATTGCTCCTAATATGCATTATTTCCTAACTGACAACAATTAAAACCTTGGCTTCTTTATAGTGGTCATCAGCAACAGACGTGGCTTAGAAAAAACAACTTTGAAAATAAGTCATTGAGCTCTTTTCACTATATCATATCAGTTTTGTTTGTGAAAATCTTCCTGCAATGGAATTGTGATTATCACCTCTTTTGCGAGGTTTAACCCAACGCCATCAGATGAATAAATCCGTACACGAGATATAAATCTCAGTACCAACGTCAATACAAACAGTGTTTGAGAGCATTCGCACGATCGAGCATCGATGCTGTTGTGGTATTTATTGTATAATGTGAACGCGATCATGCATCATATTGAAATGTGGTTAAATTATGCCACAGAATTAAAATTACACCGCAAATTAAAACGACACGTTCGTTTTCTACCTATTTTGTTTCTTCACTTTTAAGAGGAACCTTTGTTCTTCGTATACACATTATTGTGATTTAAGTTAATTTACAATGTGTGTCCTTTGTGTGTTCCATAGTTTGTGTTCTGATGTAATGTAATACATTCCATTCCACCGCGAGCTCCGAACCTCTTTAACGACGGACCCTATCGCCGCAGGAAATGATTCGTAGACGTGTTTAATAATATTACGACGGATTTATTTACGATTTAACACGGGTTTAGATTTTTTACTAGAGGGCTAGGCTGCATTATATCTAGTTATTATTTAAATGTCACTGCTGAGTGGTTACGTAAGGGAGTCGGAAATAGCCAAAGCACTCGCCATTGTTTTGTCGATGTTTTAGTCCGTCAGTTTGTACTCAAGACACACTTATAGGTGCGTAAGGAAAAGGCATTTGTTTATTCATAATTCATTGATGTGCATTAATTAGAATTAATTAGATAATAGTTATTTATGGTACAAGTAAGAAACAGTTTATATTTCTGTTGTGAGTGCCAATTTTAAATCTTGAGCTTGCGAAGTAGTATTGAATTGAATCTCGAGTGTAGTGAGTGGTTTTAATAAAGACTACTTCGCAAACGAAAGATTTAAGAGATCACGAAATGAAAATTAAATTTTTCTCACTTGTAACATACACAAATTTTCACCTCTTCTAGTGAGAAAATATTGAGATTTAAATAAACTCGAACTTGGTTGCTTTACTTTGGATAATTTTATGAAATACGACAGTAATACCGATTCAGAATGTGTTGTAGCGCTTTTTGTAAGTCACCACTTATTAATAAATATATATGTCGTACACTTTCAAATACTTGTCACGTGATTTTTCTGGTAAAAAGCAAACTTCTGTTTTAGAAACAAGTTGTCTCAACTCTTCTGGAGTGCCACAAAGTTCTATATCACTGTATTCACTCATTTTTATTAAAAAAATCCAGTCAACAATTAAACATAAACTGAAAAGAATTTATAATTCCCCGCGATGACACACTTTTTTTTTAAGAATGCGTTCGGAAGTTCGTTCTTTAACATTTATGTATGGCGTCTCATATTAAGTACCTATTTTTTATAAATTTTAATGGTTAATCACGCATAAATGTGGTTGCGAATTGCAGCAACATCAAAATTATTAACGCCAACAATTTTCTAGTCCCTCTATTTTTTTTCGGTGAACGTAAAGTATTATCTTCTGCGCCTGATGGCCCGTATTTTTCTTTCGGAATATGAGTTACTGTCTTCTTCCCTATTCCCAAAGAAAAAAGTCGGGTCAGAAGAATATAACAGAGAGCACACTAAAATAGCACAGTCACTTCGCACAACGACAAATGACTCCGTCATGTAATGGCGACATAGCATGGCGTCATCGACAGGCACTGGTTGTGCCAGCAACATCCCACCTAAATTGTCGCTAACATCACAACCTTTTTGTATTTTTATAGTTAGTTAAAAGAATAAAAAATATAATTATGTTGTATTATAATCACAACGTGGTTTTTAATTTATGGTGATATTTCTTCACAAGTAATCATTGCATTTGATTCAACTTATCAGCTTTCGATTTTAGAGTGACATGCCTAGTGTTTAAAAAGAAAAATTGTAACGACGTTCAGTTGTATAGATCAGAAATTGTTTATTATGTTTAGAATGGTTTATTGGCGAAAGCAAGTCGTAAAATTACTCGTATCGGTCATTGTTACAATAAATATGTAATCGTAATTGAAAAAAAGTTAAGTAATTGTGCAGTTCTAACAAAACGAAAAAATATATTATTTTATGCCCGCCGTTACAAGGCTACGTTGTTTGATTTTGACGAATTGTCAAAATGTTACTTATAATGGCCTGACTTTAGTATTTATGACACTTGCTGTGAACACTTAGCTATCGCGATTCAGCTCTCTTTGACTTTGTGACGAGAGTCACTTCTTGTCAATGCCGTCGAACAAACGAACCCCCACTGTAATAATTGTTACAAAAACTGTTATTTCGTGTTTTAAAGCTTTTGACAATGATGATCGTGTTGTTTTAGGCGTCACAAAGAACATGTCATCCGGTGCTATGCATATTAACGACATCCTTCCCATACCTCTCACCCCACACCTCACTTCTCCACGAAATGAGAAAATTTGTATTAAAATCATTCACATTTATTAATTAAACGATCTTTTAGCACATTTTCAATTTCACCGCTGCGCTGGCCGTTAGCTCCGCGATGTGTTGCCTGCTATCATAATATTTCAATATTTACTTTTGTTTTATGCCAGGTTTTGCACACGTGTTTCCCTGTTACTGTACTATATGGCCCTGTTCAATAAAGCTGACAAGTCGACATTTATGTCAAAAAATAACAAATTTGTAAATGGTCGCGCCGAGGCAATAAACGTGGCAAGTAAGTCAAAATCGACAGGTGAATTCTTGACATATTTGTCACCTAGAGACCCGTTCAATAAAACTTGACGTAATATATTATGTCACAAAATCACAGTCAAATCATTTCCGACATGTGTAGTGACACTAGTCAACCTGTCGCGACAATTATATTAATTTTGGACATATTTGTATGATGATATAATTTATGGACATAAATGAGGCTTTTTTCTGCATAATTGACCTTCGGCATACTACTTCACTAGGCATAACTATCATATCGCAAAAAAATATGCAAAATAAGTTATGCTATATTAATATTTTGCGATTCATTATGCACAATGAAGATATGCCAAATAAAATTATGCGAATCAATAGAGGACCAAAATAATACAACCCTAAACCTTATTTAGGAAAATAAACACTAATTTCGTTTCTCACGTTCTTCAATAAAAATAAAAAAATAAATAATCACTTTCCCGATGAAGGAATGCGTCTCTCGAGTGCGAGAGAGTCGCTGCGGACAATCGTGACGCACGTAATGTCGCTCAATATCGCATGCTTAATGAAGACTTACAGGTCGCTCTGGTTTAAATTATAGATACCTCCATTCCAAACAGAAATATTTATATGACCTTGGAAACATTAAAACGAGTGAGCGGGTCGAACCCTATTTCGGGCACCCTTTTACGGAGAGCATGTTTATAGCAGACATGTGTCACTCTTTTTACGTTTTGTCCCAAAACTCACACGTAATACGAGTCTTGATAAAAAAATAACCGAGCGCAAAATACATATTGTTAAATGTAGTACCTAAGTCCTAACAGTATTGTTGAGATGCTTGTTCAATCTTTAAAATCTGGTTCTATATGTTTGTTTTAGATTATTTCTATGTGACAAACCCATTTATATTTTTCCACATGTCACACCTGTTGCTCTTGCTTTTAATACCTTGTTGTTATTATATCTAGTTAAAGTGACAGCCATTAAACGAGCTGTTAATAAAAATATTATTATAATTTTATAAGATTGTGATATACAAACTTAATATGAGCGACGTCGATAACCTTTTACTAAATTACATTCACCTATAGATGAAATTGCTTCGAAACAAGTTATCTTAAACGAAATTTGATGTTGTTAAGTTGTCAGCACTCAATACACGTCTCCAGTCCCAAAACTTGTTTCTAATTAAAACACGCCCCTCAAAAATTACTAAGAGTCAAAAGTTATTTCCTTTTAACTTCAAACATGGTTGCGTTTATTATTCGATTCGAGCTGAGCCTCGGCGCGCGCGATTGTGGATACAAACCCACACGGTCACTCGTGAACGCCTCAAAGGATCAGCTGACGTATCTACGCTGCACGCACACATGCAAACACCATCGCGTTATATCACTACTCCACGCACACATCAGTGCCGATCCGACTTTGTATTGGCACTCGCCGATTCAATGCTAGCTCCATCCTGTGACGTCACATGCAGCAAAGCCTCCTAGCTAACATAATATGAACTCTGTTTTATTATGTATTATATTTGTTTATGTATTGTAACTTTAGTTACTTTTTATTAATTTATTATTATTTTTTTACCATAATAATGGTAACTCCGTTTTTTCCTTTGTGTTGTACACTTGTTTTTGCCCTCTTTTCGCATCCTCTTCTCCTCTATTACTCTAAGGTTTGCTGGAAGAGAACTCAAATTTGAGTTAAGCTCGCCTTTATTGTATTTTGTGTCATGAATTGTTTTATAAATTGTTTCATTGTACAATAAAAAGTTTAAAAACAAAAACAAAAACTCTCGACTCAAAAATCGGACACACTGATATTCAATTCTCTAAGGTTAATGACAAGCGTCTTCATTAAAACAAAAAAGCCTCTAAGAGTACTTTTTGTAGACAACTCTGAGTGTGGGTCGATTAAGAAAAAGGTCAAAACACAAATTCGATGTTCCGTATTGGTAACGTAGCAAACGTATCGTATCAGTCACAGGACAGCGGTCACAGCCGATCAGATCGTGTTGAAATATACGATGTTACTTATTTACGCCGGACCTTTGCTAATAGGTTTATTCGTCTTCGATAACTATAAATCTAATTGAAACCAACATTGTTAAGCTACCGATCTAAATATTCATGATTACTAGTAAAAGCTAGTTATAAACATTATGGAAGGTACAAAATCAAATATCGTTGCAGGGTAGAACAGTATTAGCAATTGTAACGTTAGTAGGCCCCGGGGTGCGGCAGTGGCGGCGCCGGCGGCGGCTCTTGGACGCGGCTGCGACATTAGGAAACTGCAGATGCAGGTGACTCCTCGATATTGTTTCTAAAAGTGTTTCTGTGCCGCGTCGTATATCACCCGCCCGCGCCGGTACAGCACTCGATATTGTTGCTCGATATGCTCCATTCATATTAATATACGATACCTGAATGTATATGGAAACTGCGACGTAGGATGTGGTTATTTTAACGATGATTCATATTTGTAGATAGCTTAAAATAACATTGATAAACAGAGGCAGCTGAAATGACATAATTATATTAGGTTGATTAAAATTACAAGCGTTGTTTTTTATAGGTATGGTTATAAACACTGACTGCGCCGTTTTAAAGTTTTTATTTTCGAGGCAGTATGACTGTTGGACACGTTGAACTAAACAGAATATAAATAGCAATACTAGCAGATATGTGAAATAACAGTATTAGTTACATAACATTTGGTTGAGCTCCAGTATTGCCGGTCTCGGGAGGCTTCTGTCGCAATTAAGGTTGCGTCCGATGAATGGCCAGCTGTTTGCTGGGACCGCGCCAATTTGCACAATATCAAACACACTATTTAAATTCAACTGACACCAATATATATACAGTATTAAAATTTGATAATAAAGCTCTATGGCACCAAAATACGAGTGTATGACACTTTTGTATTTCCTTGAAGTTAAGATTGTACATTATTATTATATACATATCGTTCCCAGAGCAGTATAGTTACAGAGAAGCGTCGCGGTGGGGCAATTTGTCGCGCGTACGTTTGGTATGCATGAGCGCGGCGCGGGCGGAGCCGGGGCAGCTAATAGCTACGCTCCATGGTGCAGCTAATAGCTCGCTCCACAGTGCAGCTGGTCGCTGCCGCCCGTATGCTTGTCAGCGGCTTTCTTACCATTCTCATTTTAGACGATTTATTGCATGTTTTGTATGCTAGGAGCTATGCTTTGTATTTTTTAGCAATTTTTTCTATTAAATTGAGATAGTATTTTGGTTCGTACGAAGGCTCACATTTAAGAATATCACTAATATCCTTTTTGCACCTACTACCCCACTCTCAGCATCACCCAAAGGTTGACTGGTAGAGAATGCCTATGGCATTAAGTCCGCCTATGTGCGATATTGTACATGAAGTTTTAAAATAAAAATAAAATAAAAGCTGTTAGAGCAAATTGTACTTGTGTTTATGTAAGACACAACAATTTGGTGTTACAATAGGCATCTGAATACAGCAGACAATTATAAATAGTAACCTGTATAATGGCGCCATTTCTTTTAATAACCATTTCTCGGTAATGTGCTTACGGTGTGTGTATGTGTTCCTTCAGATTGTGTCGCACTGAGAGGCCGTTTGTGAGAATGGAGCAAATAACCACATTAACCCAAATACAATGAACAATACCGTACAGCGGTGAGCGCTCCGGGAGCACACTCAATCTAATTTATTCATGTACAAAATAATTTAGATGCTAAATTAATAAAATTGTCTTTTACTTTTTCTAACAAACTGACTCATAATAAAATGCGAACATAATTATATTATTTTTAAATAATGACGTGTATTTTGTGTATTTTGTCTAAGACACCAGTTACATATTATTTATATTAAATCTGTATTCAATATAATTAGTTTTGGTATTGTATAAAATAAGCATGACAAAATTTCATGATGCTCTTTTTGGCTTTATTCATGTTTTTATTCAGTTGACGGCACGTTCTAATAATAACATTGTGTATAATTGCATATCGGTGAATAAATCGCGTTAGTGGTAGGCGTGTGCGCACGCGGCAACGAAGCGAAGGTTTAATTCAATTCATGACGTCACTAATTTACTTTGAGTGCCGTAATGACGTCATGTTGTACACCAACGCGAAAAATTGGGGTGCCTTTTGGAAAATTTTACGAAATCTCGTTATGGTTTTGGGTGAAATGTAATTAAATTATGGTTAATTTTAGTAAATAGTATTATTTATGTCACATACTTAGTCTATGACGGTTACTTAGTTACCGTTGTTTACTTTTTGATACGTCATTCTGTAATATAATTGTTTCAATAAAAGATGTATAATATTCATTAGTACTTTAATATTTAACATTGGCGACGATGGCGGAAGTTAAAAAACTAAAGCGAACACGCGCCACCCTACGGGGCGTGCTTACAAGAAGTTTAAATACATTTACACAAGAAGATACTACATTTACAAATACAGCTTACGAGGAACTACAATCACGGCTGGGGTCAGTCGATTCAATCTACAATAATTTGACAAACGTACAAAACCAAATAGACGAACTGGTTGAAGATGAGGATATAAATACAGAATCAGAATACAGGTATGAAATCATGGAACTATACACAAAATTACGTGGCAAAATGTTAATGCTGCAAAAACATCTGCAGTCATCCCAAACTGAAACGTACACGATCAGTTCAACACCTAACCTACATAAAGACCATGGAAGGCCACCTAATATAAATTTTCAACCTTTTCACGGAACAGAAACATTCAGCAATTTCACAAAACGATTTTCAACATTCTTTATGCTGCATAATATAGAGGATCCAAAAATAAAAGTTTACACGCTTCTTACAACTATTCCTCCAGAATTATATCAAAGAATGAATGATCTATGCTCTCCAGAAGATCCAATCAATAAGAATTTCGAAGAACAGACAGCTTATTGGATAATATTACGAAAACTAAAGCAGTCCTCAGATCTACACCTGGTCCCTCGGGCATTAGCCCGTACAATCTAATGTTCGGAAGAGAAATAAGAACTAAATTACATGCGATGACTCGGACTCTCTCTAAAGCAGAAGTCCCTTCTTTGGAAGTTCCTGCAAGACTTCGAGAGTATAGACCCGGAGATAGAGTTCAGGTCAGGAAATTCCACATCCGGAAAGAAGTGGGAATTCGGTACTGTGTTACACCGGATTGGCAGGTTACATTGTGAAGTGTACACCGACAGCGGACTCCGGTGGGTCCGGCATCTAGACCAGATATTTTCGGCTTCCTTAATTCTAAGGAATGACGAGGGAGACGTGTCACATACTTAGTCTATGACGGTTACTTAGTTATGGTATGGGAGCCCATTAAGGGATTTCGGGATTTATTCAAGCGCGGCAGATTAATATACAGGGGTATACCTTGTACCCGGTTAAGTACCTCCACCAAACATGAGGCCCATATATACGGCCGCCCGTGCAGGATACAGGATCAGATTAGTAAAAAAAAATTGACCATCAGAAATTCTCGAGCGCGTCAGATTAAAGTAGGGTGAGTTAATTACATCCTAAAAAGTGTATATTCCACTAATCTGTCAATTTGAGAGTGACGCAAAGAAAGGGGAGGGCAGCAAAGTTGTAAAAAAAAACTTCATCTTGACATTCTCGAGCGTAGCTAATTTTTTTTTTATTTTGAAGGATTTAATTCAAGAATAATGAAAAATATATAATCTGACGATTTCCGCAAGCCGAAATAACAAAAATTCCTCGATAAAGTTAAATGCGTGCAGCTGCGTGATGCTTACATTTCCTTCTCCGCGTTTCTATTCCTTTCTGACTCTTTCTCTATCTATTACTCTCTCACTCCGTCTCCACTCTGGTTTCTGCTGCCATGACGAAAAATGAAAAAATCTAATGGAAAATTAAAAATGATCGAAGAAAAATGTTAAAAACTATCAAATAGGTTTTATTCTAGTAAAAATTTAGCTGTGCCGTATAAATATAAAATCATTAATTATCATATGAATTTAATTCAATATTATTTAAGATTTTTCTAAATCAATCAATCTAAATCAATAGTTTACAATCGATAATTATGAAATATTTTAATTATTATGCAAATTAAGTTAGCTGACATATAAATATGATATTTATTGAAAAAATTATTACAAAAAAATAAAAAATAAATTTCACTTGTAAAAAAACTTCAAAAACTGTAAGTGCAATTTTCATAAAATATTTTTGTTCTAATTTAATTATTAAAAATAAAATCAAAACATTAAAAACGTCGGCTAACTTAAGTATCATTATTTATTTATTTAACATATATGTTTCTTTTAAAATAGTTCATTATTTATTATTTAAATATATAAAATAAATAAATAAATATAAATTATATTTTTCTATTAGCTCAAAAATGTCATAATTACAATTTTAAGCGCCCAGGAATGGAATTAGCGGGCAGTTGCAGGGATGGCCTTTAGGGTGAACCGTTTTTCTAATTTCTTTTTGTCAGATCGAATCCCTCTATATAATCGTCAGATTATGAGACAGTACGTTTAGAACATAAAGATGATCCATATATATCTTAATCTGACGCGCTTGAGTATTTCAAAATGGCGAATTTTTTTTGCACATTATGAGAATGGCCGTGACTTTGCGTCCCATCGAAATCGTCAGATTAGTGAATGAGAGCTTTTTTTTGGTGCACTTAACACTCCCTTAGAAAATCTGACGCGCTCGATTATTTTTATTTTTTTTTCATTTTCAACCCTTACATACAACCACCCGCATCATGCAAACGATCAGATTAACATACGTTCATTGTTAAAAATACGTAGGGCATTGATGCTATCAATATCTGACGCGCTCGAGGATGTCCATGCAACAGTTTTTTTTTTTTACATATTTAAAAATCTATAGCCGCTTCCCCCACCGATGAAAAGGTATATATCATATAACATTTTTTTCTTCTTATCATCTAAGCTTTGCAACCCAATAGGTCTCTACGACGCTCGAATAAATCCCCATTTAGCATTGTGGCCTCCCCTACTATTACCGTTGTTTACTTTTTGATACGTCATTCCGTAATATAATTATTTCAATAAAAGATGTATAATATTCATTAGTACTTTAATATTTAACAATTTATTAAATATTAAAATATATTAAATTAAAATATTATTATTTCAGTTTATTATTTTGATATCGTGTTTTATTCTGAGTTACTTTAATAATTTTACAAAGAAAACTGACTTTAAATACAAAATGCATTAAAAAGTAAAAAATACATAAGTTATAATTCAACGTCTCGCCTCATAACTACAAAATTGTATAGCTTGAGAGAATACAGTAAACGTCCTTAAGGTGCTTTTATTTAAAGTTAGAATGATCCCCGTACTCCTAAACGTTATTAAGTTAATCTTCCAGCATCAGCTTAGCAACATGAAATGCTGACTGCTAGATGCAAATATCCATAGCTTTATAATATAAATAGTAGCTTTAGGTAATATACAAAAAACGATCTATACTTATAATAAATCTGTAGAAGTAAAATTTCTGTACATTGAAAATATCAAAAAAATAAATAGCAGGGCGTGTTACTAGACCGACACTGAACCCAAAAGTGTGATTAATTTTTTTTTTTGTCTGTCTGTTTGTTCAGGCATCACGCAAAAACTACCGGTTCGATTACGATGAAACTTGGTATAATTATTCTTTAATATCCTGGGCACCACACTGGGTACTTTTTATACCGGAAAAGTACCCAGTATACTATATACAATAAAAAACAAACTTAATTTTGCGGTTCGGGAGCGAGCCACAAATAATAATGATAATAATGAACTATGACAAACTTATTATTTGCGGTTCGACTTATAATGATAAACCGAACCGACTTATAGATTTTAATTTTTAAAGTATAGGTAGTATATTTGATATTGTACGTAGTGACCGTAGGTTATTTTATAATACTGTTAGGTAGGATAAGACATTTGTATAGATACTAGTTTATAGGGATTTTGCCTATTTATTGAGTATAGATTAGTTATTATCAGAAATAGGTTTATTTAGGTAGGTAGGTATTTTATTTTCTGTTATTGAGTTTTTTTTATTGATGTTCCTACCACGCAGATGAAATCACGGGAGATAGTTTGTTTGAAAGCGCTTAGTTTAAAAACAACTGGGTGAATTTGGATAATTAACTTTGAGTTTGATAGTCTAGTGTGATTTTGATATTTAACATTACGCTAAACTCTACGGGCTGTCACGGACGCACGTGTCCCAATTTCTATTATTTCGAAATTTCAAGTAGTTTCGAAGTAGGTACAGTCGCAACCAAAAGTCCATAAGCAATCTCAAAAGGCAATAGTTTGAAGTGTAGTTTGACTTACGACCTTTTATTTCCAAGCAATAGACACATGTTGTTAACAAATACTTGTAGTTCATTATTTCAACCACAACGTAAGTGACAAGATGGCCGAGCGGTTAAGGCATGCAGTTAGATGCGTTTATCAATTGTCCGCAGGTTCAAATCTCACTTGGTTTCTTTTATACTTTTTGAAGTTTTTACTCAATTAGAAGGAATGGGACAGAAATATAGTATTCTTTACTTGTTCACTTTGTTCACACATTTGTAAATATATAGAAAATGTATGGGGTTTGATGGTGCAAAGGTGGGAGTCACGTGGGAAACTGTGGGAAAACTTAAGAGGAACCAGTATATGTGCTAATATTGTAGGGTCCATGCGCAAACGTCTACTTGACTGCATTGAAAATAATGGGGGTTATACGAAATATTAATAATGTTATAATTATTTAAGATTAATTTAAGATGTTTTGGTTTTACTTATAAGACGCTGTAACTGAATATTAGCACTTCTGTAAATATTTAATGATCTTCAATGGAGGTTTCCTTCTTCTTTTCGTCAAGACAAGCTGTAACTTCAATACATTTATTGTGACGTTACATTAAAAAAAACATCGTCATAAAGTGTAAATCATAATATTAGTCTTCAATAAACGCTGCTGTATACCAATACCTATTATAAGTGGGTATCAACAATTATATTTTTGTTATTAGAACATCCTGTCCTTGTTGTCATTGTGAATCAATTTAGTAATATTTGTAGGTATTATCAATGTTATGAATTGACTAAGTGGGTTACAATAAAAAATCTTATAAACGGTTACAAGGGAACTTTTTTATTTAGGTAGGAATGTGACGTCACAATTCTCTTTAAAATATATTAATTGTATAAATAAATAAAACGAATAAACATTTTTACCATCATTCAACATAACTTTTTTATTTCTACCTTACAACAATGACAATAAAAAAAAACGTAAGTAGTTTAATAATAATAACATATTTAATTTATTAGTTATTATATTAATCAAAAATCTTATAAACGGTTACAAGGGCACTTTTTTTTTAATTTAGGTAGGAATGTGACGTCACAATGCTCTTAAAAGTTTATTAATTGTATAAATAAATAAAACGAATAAACATTGTTATCATCATTCAGCGTGACTTTTTTTATTTCTACCTTACAAAAATGAAAATAAAAATAAAAAATTACGTAAATAGTTAAATAATAATAACATATTTAACTTATTAGTTATTATATCAATATGTAATTATTTATGTATTGTATACATGTATTGTATCGCAATTTAAGCATGAATACCTAACAAGTTAGTGTTTAAAATGTTACAAATATTATTGAAAATCAAACGAACTTACCAAGTGAAGTTCGATGTCAATTATGTGAGCGGCTTCATTTGACGACATTTATTGTTTACCTGTTGTAGTGGCGCCTCCAAGCCGCTGCCTTGCACGATTTTTGAGAGTAAGTTTTTTTTTTTTTTTTTTCATTACATTGGCAATATTTTACTACTGGTATCCCCACACTACTCAGCGTAACGGTTTGCTCAGATTTTTGATTCATTTCGTTTAGAGTTACTTTCACATTTTATTGTAAATTATAGGGTAGGGATATAATTATTTCAAGTAGGGAGGGTTAGGATAAATGTCGTCAAATGAAGCCGCTCACATAATTGACATCGAACTTCACTTGGTAAGTTCGTTTGATTTTCAATTATGTTTCGCGGCTTCATTTGACGACATTTATTGTTTACCTGTTGTAGATGTTCAGAGCAAATAAAATGTGAAAAATAAAACATATTTGTGGGTAAATCACGTATTTTAATAAATATTTTTTAATGACTAATTATAATTGTTTACAGAATGGTGTTGATCTGAATTTTGATCAGAACACAAGATTGTGGTAGCAAAGTGATTTGGATCGCTTATAATCTGCCTATTGTAGAATTTAGCAAAAACTGAAGAAGTTTCAGACCATCCTGCGGTTTTACGAATCAATTCAATATTGACACCAAGTCTGCTGGCCGTGGATGAGGCTGCATGGCGCGTACTGTGAGCACTGAAAATGTTCGTGTCGATTCCACTCTCCATTAAGGTATTTTTTATCCATTTACTGAGTGTTTGAGCAGAAATATTTAAATATGGTTTTTTAAAACTTATAAATAAAGAATCGTTTTTCCGAAGTGATTTAGTTTTATTTATGTAAACCTCCAAACACCTCGCAGGGCAAATTTCAGGACGACTATTAAAATATGGTAATCTTAATACTGGTTGTGTTGAGTTTGGTTTTGATGTTTTTATCAACTCAGGTATGGTTATCACTATGGAATTATTACTTATTACTCTAATGTTCTTTATTTTAATAAATATAAGTGTTTGGACGCGATGCGCCGTCACCAAGGCCAACAGAGTCACAGTCTTTTTGGAAAGGGTTTCCAAACTGAGATCCGTATTTTGACCTTTTTGTGCTAAATAGTTTAAAACAATACTGGGATCCCAAGTCAATGTATATTTTGGATTTGTGGGTCTCAGTCTGAAAACTCCTTTCATAAACCGCCTAATTCGATCATCATCTAGGTTACCTAGGATTAAGGACAATGCAGATTTGTAAGAGTTACTGGTACCGTATTTAGCACCCTTATTAAAAATATCGGTAAGAAAATGTAGTACTATAGGAACAGATGCAGAGGTATAGTCATAATTATTAGCATTACAATAACTTATCCATGATTTAATGCAGCCATCATATTGTTTATACGTGGAATCAGATAAAGAAGATAACATAATTTCTATAGTACTAGATGACAAACATTTTTTCAGTAAAGTCTTCCTGAAAGCCTCGCGGCAACTAACTTCAGGGTTCGGTGAAGACTGTGATTCATTCTGAAAGGAGAAGTTAATAACTTAATATTAGGTTCAAAATAAATTACTTCCGAAATTATTATTTTGTTATATAAAGGGAACCAAGGTTGACTTGGCCAATGTGGAACAACAACTATCCCTTCCGCCTTTTCTTTAATGATCTTCTGTAACACTTTTGTGATAAGAGAAAATGGTGGAAACGCGTAAAATAACTTGTTTTGCCAGGCAATTGTGAAAGCATCAATTGCCCAAGCATCAGGATCATTTTTCCAAGTAACATAAATAGGACATTTGGCATTGCACCTGCTAGCAAAAAGATCAATTTTGGGTATTCCGAAATGATGTGTTATTTGTATGAAAGCATCTTCATTTAATTCCCATTCAGTATCT
Source organism: Hypena proboscidalis (assembly GCA_905147285.1). Lineage (NCBI taxonomy): Eukaryota > Metazoa > Arthropoda > Insecta > Lepidoptera > Erebidae > Hypena > Hypena proboscidalis. The sequence continues at coordinate 25,328,557 of LR990127.1, read as the reverse complement.
TGAAATTTCTTTCTAGACAATTGATCCGCTTCAAAGTTTTGTTTTGTATTTATGTATGATGCAAAAACGGTTAAATTACGCGCCTCACACCACTTCCATAACTGCCTTGATAATTCATTGAGATGTTCATACTGAACACTACCCATTCGATTTATGCACGAAATGGCGGTTATGTTATCTATTCTTAGGAGAATTTTTGAATTATCAAGGTTACTTGTGAAACATTTTAATGCAAGAAAAGCCGCTCTAAGTTCCAACTCATTTATATGCAATGATTTCTCGTTTTCCTTCCAGTATCCAAAGCATTTATTTTGATTGCAAAATGCGCCCCAGCCTGTACAAGATGCGTCTGAATATATTTCTAGAGCATACTTTTCAAGATCCAATGGGTGATATCCTAGATCAATATGATCTAACCACCAAATCATATCAGGGTGTAAATGAGTTGGGATATTTACAATCTGATCATAACTAGGGCTATTAAGTAGACATATATATTTGAATCTTTCAAAATATTTAGTATACAGCCAAGAATATTGGAGTGCTGGACAAGCTGAAACTAACAGGCCTACTAATCTGGCAAAATCTCTCAATTTACATTGGTTAATGATCAAAAACTTTCTTAATAAATTTTTTATTTTAGATTTCTTTATGTCAGGTAATTTAATTAACATATTTTTAGAGTCAAAAATAAATCCTAGGAATTTGCATTGAGTTTGTGGCTTTAAGCAGCTTTTCTCCTCATTTACTAAGAACCCTAAATTTTCAAATAGGGCTCTTGTAATATTGACATTATTTTTGCAGTCAGAAAATGTTTTGTCAATTAAGAAAATATCATCTAAATATACAACTGACATAAATTGATAAGTTTTTCTTTAATATTCCATCACAGGTTTGAGCAATTTAGTAAAAATATACGGTGCTGTGCATAACCCGAATGGTAAACAGTTAAATTCATAGAGGGTATTATCATATTTAAAGCGAAGGTATTTTCTTTGAGTTTTATCGATGGAAATTAAAAAATATGCATCTTTTAAATCCATACATGCCATAAAACAATTATGTGTAATAAGTTTACATGCTGTACGATAGTCTTCGAGATTGAAATGATGTGTATCTATGAACTTATTCAGACATTTTAAATTTAAAATAAATCTCTTGTCTCCGTTGGGTTTTGGAACTAAAAATATAGACGACAAAAACTCCCCAGGTTCATGATTACAACGAGATATTGCATTGATATCTAACAATTTTTGGATTGATAAATCAAAATCATTTCGTTCTTGCTCAGTACGAGGATATACATTTGGATTATCAGTTCTATAGGGAATAGATTTAAATGGTATGGTATAACCTTTGACCCAGGATAATACTATTTCATCCTGGGTAATTTCCATCCAATTTTGTATATAATACTGGAGTCTTCCAGCGTACTGTACCTGATGGTCAATTATCGCCGATTCGCAGGGCGTGATTTCGCAGACGTCGGCCGCTCCCTCGGTCGTCGGGCATTGTTGTTCAGTGACTGACGCTGGGTCTGGTTCGATGTCCTGCGGCCGTCGTTCTGTTTCTGATCGACCTTGCGATGTTGAGCAACGAAGTTTAAACGACCCTTATTTGCACTAGTAGATGCTACATTAGACTGAAAATTAGGTTTTTGAACATTTTTCAGGGCATTGCCAGATTGCTGAATGGTCTTTGCTACTTTAAGTTTTTCAGAAACATTTTCTCCGAATAGGAGTTTGTCTCTACTAGTCTCAATTAAGGTGTCTTTTAACTTTACGTTAATAGAGGATATGACAAAGTCTCGGCGAGTTCTTGTCTCTGAAAAGTGACTATCACAAAGTATTCGGCAAGCATCACTAAGAGGTTTTAAGAGCTTTTGTTTTGAGGTTTCATTCGAAATGATTTTTTCAGTGAGACTTGCCAGTGCAGACAGAGCTATACTAAGCTGTTTTTGCCGGTACATTAATGATGAGTCTCTTTTTACTAAAGCAGCGGGTAGGGCTGCCTTAACCTCTGGATTGAGGGTAGGGGCTACTAAAAAATCACAGTTATTTGGGACCAAGTAGTCCTTACAAATGTTCTCCCTCACATCCTTCGGTAGACCTTTGGCGAGGATATTTTGCCACCTGGCAGCAATGTCTTTATGTATTGCTGGTCCCATGGAGGTATCTTCCTTGGGAACATCGCCAAGTAATTGAAGAATATCTTCATCAAGTTCCAGTTCTTCTGGGCTAGTGAGTCCTTTATCAGCCGATGATGATGGACCTGGTTGTGGCGGCTGTGACGCTGTAGGCTCGGCGGGATCAGGCGGGATAGGCGACACTGGTTGCGGCGTCCACCGCCGCGGCGTCGCCCTCGGCGACTGCTGTAGCGGCACCAATTGTGGCGATAATGGACTCGGTGAAATGTGAAGTGGTGATTCTTCATACCGAAACGTATCTGGCACTGAATCGCCGTATGGTTGGTATGAAGAACCGTTGTACGGAACATTCAGCGGTGAAGCTGGGGACAAACATTTCTTCTGTGAGAATGTTATTTTTCTTACTATAAATAAGTGACAGTAACAGCCCAAAGTATAGCAGTACGCATCACTTTTTTATGTGACAGAGGTAACCCAGTTATGGTATCCTCGCATCACAAATTTATAGCAGTTTTTGTGACAGTAACAGCCCATATTTAGCAGTACGCATCACATTATAAAACTGTTTTAAATTGTCGGTTTTAAAACAATGAGTTACTTACGATTAAAGTCATTTGGCGATAAAACATCCATACTCGTCGTTTTAGCTGCCAATTTTTTCCGTAAGTTTCTGGATCTTACGACGAATTTCTTCTTCACTCCTTTCATGTTTCCTCTTCTTTCCCATAGTTGAAAGCACACCTACACTAACACTATAACTTTTTGAAGGACGACGGACGTACAGTGGGCCAACGAGTTAGCTATGCAGGGCAAAAACTTCTATGTCATAGTAAAGACTTACTACACCAGTTATGGATAAGTGAGTTACATATCTAAATAGTGGGTATATTACACTTATTAAATATGTAATTCAAACATGCATATCTATTGCAGTCAGTTTTCAGTATGGCGTAGAAGTTTTTGCCCTGCATAGCTAACTCGTTGGCCCACTGTACACTGGTACGCTTTTTAAAAGGACGTGCGAAGGCTTGAGCACGGAAACACAGAATTAATCAAAAATCTGAGCAAACCATTACGCTGAATAGTGTGGGGATACCAGTAGTAAAATATTGCCAATGTAATGAAAAAAAAAAAAAAAAACTTACTCTCAAAAATCGTGCAAGGCAGCGGCTTGGAGGCGCCACTACAACAGGTAAACAATAAATGTCGTCAAATGAAGCCGCGAAACATAATTATGATTTCGTAAAAACAAAATACAACCACAAATCAACTAAGCTTCAAACTCAGATTTAGTTGATAGTGATCCCAATGTTTACCCGATATAGCTCCCTGCTCATGCGAATTCAAAGAACCGGTCGCCACTGTGACGCGTTTAGTACGAATGCGACAACATTTCATTAGTGTGTGTTATCTTATAAACTGCTAAACACGGAAGCGACTTCGTTAGTGTGTGTACTGGCTGTATCGGGCTCGTACCGTTCATAGCAATGTAATCCTTAGCGTGCCTATGGACTTCTGAGCGTTTACTGTACATGAGTTGTACCTTTTTGTCTGTTTTGATTTGTTTGAATATTATTTTCCTTGAGTTTTTGTCGTATATTTGTTTTTGTCGGTTTGGTAATAGATAGGTAAGTAAGTAAAGGAGTTGAATCTACTATTGTTATATTATTGACATTGTTACCTTTAGCATTTTTAGTACATAAAACGACATCCACGCGGACGAAGTCGCGGGTAACAGCTAGTACATAATAAACCTTTACCCGTTTACCTTTAAAATTTGAGGATTGCCCTCAATTTCTCATAGATAACATCATCAGATAGTTGAAACCGGGACAACATGACAAGTATACTCTTTCAGACAAAAAAATATTTTTTCAAATCAGTACAGGCCTCTAAGAGTAATCGGTGAAAAACAAAAAAAAACGAAAAATAAAATATAAATACAAAAATACAATCGAACCTTCTTCTTCGTCGGTTAAAAATTGGGCATAGCAAGTACTACAGTTGTTTAAATGCAAAGTTTTACGGTGCGGCTGCTGCAAGTTAATGCATAAATCAAACATTTTAATTTGTCATAGTATATGTAAAACGTAAAACAAATTTTATGTTAGAAATAAGCATTATTACTTCAAACTTCAATTTTTTAATTACAATTATGTATACATTGATGTTACAAAGTAGTAAAGTCCACCATATTTTAAATCATTATACTTAAATCAATAAGTAATTTAGGTATTTATTACACTTTTAAGGTAAATTTGTATAGGAACTAATTATTACCAAATTATCACCAATTTACACAAGAATAACAAAATTAAAATAATAAATGTTGTAAAACATAAAGTAAGATTAAATAAAAATGTAAACTACTGTTTTTATGACAAGAAGTGCTCAACAGGAACTCGCAGTTGAGTTTCAGCCATAGAGAAGGCTTCCTTGTCACGTACAACGTTAACACTTCTGCTGGAAAATAAGTGATCTGTGCACAAGAGCCGTACGTGATTGAGGACTTTATTTCTACCCTGATAATTGCAAATGCATTGAAAACAATATTATATAGTTGTAGCTAGTCATGATAAACTACCTACTTTGTTTCTAGAACGTCATCTATTATTCGTGAATGTGTTTATGATGTTTGTTTTCATTTGCATTTTTCTTAATTTTATCCAACTTCTTTACATTTTTTAAATTTTAGACTTTCGTTTTGAGTGATAATAAAAAATAACGGGACTTGCATTATTTAACTTTGAGGCTTTACGTTTCGGCAGATAGATTACACTGGCCGTGGTCGCAAACAAAATGGTTCTTCGTTCGTGAGGCTTTTCTCTTTATTTATAAACTGTAGTAAATATTGTAGTAATTAGAAATATGATTTTAATGTTAGAATTAAAACGGACCATTTCAGTTACTACAATTATTGTTATTGACATTACCTAATCAATCAAGCAATCAACATTTATTTGCTTGCAATATGGTACAAAGATAAGAACAATCATACAATGTATAAAATAGTTTAAGACATATTATATCACCTATTATAGGTACAGGTATGCAAATGTTAACAACTTAGTTTAATAAATGTATAGTTTAAAACAATTATGACTTATGTTATGGCAGGTACATTACGCTTACTAATAGTATAACAAAATAACTAATGTTAAACATAAAGGCATTTTAAGTTTAATTTACACGATTTTTCCATAATGGCAAAAACGACAGCCGCTTTTCTTAAAAACGTCCTTAATGGAATAGAAACTTCCAGCCAGTCCTGCAAAGCATTAGAGAATTTCGTTCGTAGTAGTTCAGTTATATCTTTGGGCAAAGTATTAAAAATGAGTGGTGCCGTATACACACAGCCTGCTGCCTTGAAACAGCTCTAATTGTGGCACCAGTATTTATAGAGGCAAGTCAGTAATCTGTCTCTTATTAATATTGTTATTACTTTAAAAAAGAAACGGATATATTATACAAATTTTGAGACTTAATATATATAAAAGCAAGGCACGGTTAGTAATTTTTCTGACTTAAATAAATCAAGCATAAAATAATACAATTACTGAGCTTAAATTGAACGGAAATACCGCATCAATGCACCATTTGGGATTTATTCATTCACAGAAAATGGACAAAAGCTACCGTCAACGTAATTTATTTTATGTTAATATTTTATTTTTAACGATTTATCTATATATACATATATAAATTAATCTTTATTTATCCTGGTCACAGTATTACGCGTGAACGGCCTGACCAATATCGCTATTTCTTTTTTTGATGTGTTTGTTATTGTCAGGATATATGTAGTTGTAATAAAAGAATCAAAAATAGAAATTTGCGCGGAAAATTTGGAAATTAAAAAACACCTAATCACTACATTAGATTTTCTCTTATAGGGTTTGATATAACATTTACAGATTGTGTGTTACTAAATATCTTTGAATAGGATGTATTCATAGTTTAAACAGGACAGCGTCCGTTGGGTTATATAATATAAATAATAGTTTAAAAAAACTAAAAAAACACGCTTTTAAAGAACGGCTAACTAAAAGTGAAAAATAATTCCTTCATTACCATTTTCAGCTTATATTTGGAATTATTTTTCACTTTTAGTTAGAAGTACTTTAAAAGCGCGTTTTTTAGTTTTTTTTAACTATTATTTATTTTCTACTTTTTAGTTTGGTTTATTTATAAGAGCGTTAATTTTATTTTTATTTATTTATTTTAATATTTTTTTATCGAATTACCTATTGCATTGTCATCGATCTTTGACAGGTGTGCAAAATTTGAATGAAATCTGTCCGTTTAAAGTGGCTCAAAATCAAGTCCAAAGGAGTCGGTTACATACATGATAGCGTGCCAATTAGTTAATTGTTTATCTCAAAGAAATGATTGTGTTAGTATTGTAAATTACAACCTAATTATTATTTTATTATAATAATTAGGTAATTACTGTATTATTTTTTAATTATTTATTAAGAAAGACTTGTAATGCAAGGCGAGCAAAACATCATCTGCATTTCAACAATCAAAACACCACCTGCAGTCGTACGACAAAAACACCACGTGCAGTCCAACGATCAAAACAACAGGTGCGCTTGCCCCACCACTTGAACAGATTGTTTTGATCGCCTTATAAATACCAGCTGTCTGTATTATTAAGTCATTCGTGCTTGAACTGTCGACGAGTAAACACAGTTGCAAATTGTCACTACCGCGTTTTATTATGGATTTCCTGTCGGCTCTAACATCAGAAGCGGGATAAACGCGCCCTCAGCCCGATTGCGATAATTGCTTAATTAGGCTCTTTGACAGTTTTTTTAAAATTTATTTTATCTTATTTTATTAGGGAGCTAACAGCCACACACAAATAATTGAACAAAATAGGTCAGCAAACGCCAATTACAAGCTTTCACATACAGTCAGCAACATAATGGTAACATTACAAAATTTTAAATTAAATCACTATATAGTTGTTAAAAGAAAAGAGTACCCAACTGACACCTTAAAACTTAATATAAAAAAAAAAAAAGAAATAAAGGTTTCACATGCCTACAAAAAAATATACACACAACAGTATCTAAAATTAAATTTAGTAATTACAAATCTATACATTTTTAACAAAGTAATTCGTTAGATAGGTTCTAGCAGAATGTTTACTAGTAGTAAAGAGATCAAAATGACTGTCAACATTCAATTTGTTAAATTCACAAAACACTCTAGGAATAAAGCTATTTATTCTAAAGTTTGAGCGGCTCGGAGGTCTGTATAACAAGAGATTTTTGCGTAAATTTCTTTGTGGTATTCGCAACTTAATCTTCGAGAGAAGCTCAGGACAGTCAATCATACCCTGGGCAATATTGAGAAGAAAAGTTATGTCCGAAATATTTCGTCTTTCATGCAAATGAAAAATATGCAATTTAACAAAACGCTGCTCATAGGTGAGATCAGTTAGATGTAACAATTTAAATTTAAAACCTAAGTATCGAATGAATTTTTTTTTGAATCGTCTCGATATCATTCGAGTAGCAAGCATATCGTGGGTTCCAGATCTGAGAAGCATGTTCCAGGTGACTTCGTACATAGGAACAATACAGTATTTTGATGGTTTTCATATTTCTGAAGTCCCTGGAATATATTATAATATATTTTATATTATTTAGTAGCGGTTAAGGAACCCAGTAAAAGTTGTATTTTTTTAATTCTGGTACATATTTGCTGAAAAATACCAAATTCATAAATTCAATATAAGAACAGCGCACCAAAACGGAACTTTGACAATATGGCGGTGCAATGGACTCAGTGACGTCACATGCCCGTAAGTAAACATTTGATCTGTCAGTTGTACACACATTTGTTTTGTTGCAAACTATAAACGAAAATGCGATCGAATGATATTATAACATAGATATAAGTAACAAAATGAGTTACAAATGGTGTGCAGTTCCAAAATGTACTAATACGTCGATAAAAACTCCGGCTAAACTATTTGTAAGTGTTAACTAACATCTATCGTTTATAACATAACCTATAAAAGTTCTTGTTTGTTGTGGAAGTTCATCATTTTTTCACTTTTTTGTTTATGATATAATATAAGTTAGAACTAAAGTGTTATATTAAACTTACTTTGCTGTTTTCACATTTTTTTAGCTCTGTAGCGATAAAATCGGCATTATTTTTGAAAAATAATCCGACCATGATTACGTCGACTTGGGGCAGGTTTTTGCTGTCTGCTTTTACAAAGTCGTTGTCCATGGTAAAAGTACTTGACAGAATTTAGTAATCACACAAAAACAATAACAAATTGTGAGCAAACATTCTAGGAATGTTCGCGCACATCTGGATACTTTTGTGCGCGCGCACATTCAGGCAGTGGACTCGCGTCGAAGCGTACAAACCTATTGTTCGCGAACTCAGTTTTGCTTCCGCTATCGGAGTGAAAACATTTATTTGTGCGCGTACATTGTTAATTAACCAAGTTAAATATGGATTGGACGAATGATAAAATTATTAAAATTATTGAAGCTATTGAAATTTATCCTGTACTATAGCATTGTAGTCACAGTGATTATAAAAATAAAAACAATAAACAAATCTTATAATTTAAATCCACTCAATGTATCTGTTTTTATATCCTCTAGAAATCTATTCGTTTCTTCATTCCGTCGCTGTAGTAAAGGCCTCACCCAAAATCGCGGTTTCTTTCTTTGTTTCTATTTAAGCAGACTACATACAAGAACATGCTGCAGCACAAAGTGCTATTTTTTCCTGCCATTGCACAATTATGCATTTTAGAAGCCAATACTGATCGTGACAAAATTCGTAAAGAGGCTGAAATCAGAATGACCGAACAGTCCTGTGAAAATAAAATTCGTTTTGATAAAAAATGTGCCGCAGTTATATTATTTAAGTTAGGGGATTTTGTTTTATGTAAAGATACCCAATGGTCAAACAACAAAATTGGGCCCCAAGTACTTAGGCCCATACGAAATTACCAAAATACTCGAAAATGAAAAACTTGCCCGCGACCTCACCAGACTGAATAGAGACAGGCTCCGCAAGGTCATTGGAATCTTGACCGGTCATTGTCTACTTAACAAACACCTACACACGATAGGAATAACAGACAGCCCTCTATGCAGAGGATGCATGAAGGCAGAAGAAACGCCACAGCATGTCATCATGGAATGCAGCAGCGTGGCCGACCAACGGGCACAAATTCTTCAGTCTTCAACATCGCTTCCGGAAGCTTGCAGCAGCCCCCGGAGGCTGCTTTCCTTCTGGACCGATGTAGGCTGGCTGGAGTAAACGGGAAACCTCTCACGTACAACGGTCCCATAGGAGGACTAAGTGTGGACACCGCCCAGGAAAACTAAACTAAACTAAACTCGAAAATGGCCGCTACGAAGTAAGAAATTTAAGAAATAATATTGTCACTGTTGTACCACATGAACATGTAAGGATTGTACCGAATCCTAATTTAGATGACCGTGATAGCGTTATCGACACAGATGACAAAGAATGATTACAATATGTCACTTGTTAGTACGGATCACACTGGTGGTTTAGTCTAGCAACTGGACAGAATAATAACAATATGTCACTTGTTAGTACGGATCACACTAGTGATTTAGTCTATCAACTGGACAAAATAATTACAATATGTCACTTGTTAGTACGGATCACACTGGTGGTTTAGTCTAGCAACTGGACAGAATAATAACAATATGTCACTTGTTAGTACGGATCACACTAGTGATTTAGTCTATCAACTGGACAGAATAATTACAATATGTCACTTGTTAGTACGGATCACACTGGTGGTTTAGTCTAGCAACTGGACAGAATAATTACAATATGTCACTTGTTAGTACGGATCACACTAGTGATTTAGTCTATCAACTGGACAGAATAATTACAATATGTCACTTGTTAGTACGGATCACATTAGTGGTTTAGTCTAGCAACTGGACCGAATAATCATAGTTTGTCACTTGCTAGTACGGATCACATTGGTGGATTAGTCTAGCAACTGGACGGGGTAATCATGATTTGTCACTTGTTTGTACGGGTCACATTTGTGATTTAGTCTGACAACTGGACCAAATAATAACAAAACTCTGTTAAATTACGCTCAAGAGCACGAGCTTTTTAGCAGAATGGCCGTGATAGCGTGCCAATTAGTTAATTGTTTATCTCAAAGAAATGATTGTGTTAGTATTGTAAATTACAACCTAATTATTATTTTATTATAATAATTAGGTAATTACTGTATTATTTTTTAATTATTTATTAAGAAAGACTTGTAATGCAAGGCGAGCAAAACATCATCTGCATTTCAACAATCAAAACACCACCTGCAGTCGTACGACAAAAACACCACGTGCAGTCCAACGATCAAAACAACAGGTGCGCTTGCCCCACCACTTGAACAGATTGTTTTGATCGCCTTATAAATACCAGCTGTCTGTATTATTAAGTCATTCGTGCTTGAACTGTCGACGAGTAAACACAGTTGCAAATTGTCACTACCGCGTTTTATTATGGATTTCCTGTCGGCTCTAACATACATACATACAGGTGAAGCTAATATAAGCGTGTTAAAAAGAACAGATTATGTAGTCAGTCATGATTTCGAGCCATACATTTCAGCGTGTAAGCCTTCTACATGTGTTGTATTGCTACTTGACTTCACGTTGCTAAATAAAATATAACACAAAAGAAACCATGTGACCGAGGAGTCAGCTCGCATACTATGCCATCGATGACATATTCGTGACAGAATCTATTCTATCACGGAGAATTAATGAAGCACCTTCACAACTCTAAACTCTCGTAGCCATAAAACTGCAAACACTCATATGCGTTCATATGATGCAGTCACTTTTCATTTAGTTAGTCAAAGCTTGTTTGCTGCGCAGTACACCGCTGTGTGGAATATAGCCGCGGGTATAGCCCGAGAGCCGGCGCAGTTTAATAAGCACTTTGTTCTCCGTTAGCGATGTAGGTGAAGAGCAGCATTTTCGCATGAGAGGCACACCCGCATTGTGTGCACTTTAACTCGTGTTATTCTCTTAAAACACGCCATGTTTAATCTTCATACACAATAAATAATGCACCCGTATGAAGCTGTTTTACTTGAAGAGCCGAATTTGTCAAGCAGGTTTGTTTTGTTCACAAAATGAACACAAAATCTTTCGCACGGCTACATGTTTTTATTGGAACATTATGTATTGTTGCAGTTCAACAATAATTGTCAAACTTAAATAATTCAAATTCAATTCAAAACTTTATTGCATTTCACAAAGTGTTCTTAGGTGGTAAGGTTTAACATTAATACGAGTCATTGTGGACCCTGTCGGGCATAGCTAAATAGAAGAGAGAGTGATATTCTTATTATTATAAAATTGGAATAGTCATTTAACTATTATTATGATTACCTGTGACGACCTAATAACTTAATCATTCACGTATTCGTTTATGGAGTAGTAGCATTTTTCTACTAAAAAATGTTTTAATTTAATTATAAATGCAGATGCCGTTTCTTGTGATTTTATTTCTTCCGGAAGATGATTGTATATTTTGATTGACATGACTTGAGGGCTGTTTATTTACATATTTCCAAAATATACATGCAAGGAATATTTAAGATCTTGAGTTTCTTAAAATGAGGTTTACAGCTTTCTGTCACTTCTATATTTACTATTATACGAACCAGTTTTTTTTGTAATATGAATAGACTGGGCGCGTCAGTACTATTGCCCCATAGGATTATACCGTAGTTAAGCCATGAATGCGCATACGCATAGTAGGATACAAGAGCAGTTTCAATATTTGAATTTTTCTTAACTTCGCGAAGTGCGTAAGAGAATTTTGAAAGTTTCGAACAGATTTTTTGAACGTAGGATTTCCAATTTATTTGCGAGTCTATGCTTATTCCTAAAAGGTTAAAAGTGGTAACTGCTTCTATTTTTTTATCCTGATACTTGAAATTAATTTTTGAACCGTCTGATTGCCTAAGTATTAAGCAACTGGTTTGCTTCTGTACACAAAACAAATATATATAACTTCCGGAGAATTACATGCTTCAAAACATGTGTGTAGCATCTGCACAATGCTTGGTACATCACTAGGGTGACTCTTGTCGACGGCACATCCCTGATATGCTAGGGATTACAAAAGCCACGGAATATTACAGTAACGTTTTAACTATTCATTGTGCTTTTCAGTCGTTTCCTGAATTCTATTGTTTAGTTTCAGGTGAATTTCTCTTTTATCTTTTGAATATGTGTTTCATTAACATAATTATTATAATATTAAATACTGTATGCAGATATTCTAGGTTTATTCAAAAATCAAATCAAATAATTTATTTCCATGGGCCCCAAGGGGCGCTTGAACACGTCAAAACAAATATCAAAATACAAAAAATATAAAATTAAAATAAAACTTAACCAATAAAATTATAATACTTATTGCAATAAAATGATTTGACACCGGAGTTTAGATTGACTTTAATTCAACTTAGAAACTTAAATTAAAATCAATCCAAGTACCAGCTCCGATGGGTATTGCATCATGAGAAGAGCTGGTGAGAAACTCATGTGCACCATCTTTTCAAATAATTCACACAATATTTGTTTGTTTTTTTGACAATAATTCTATATGTAAGTTAGAGCAACCAAAACAACATCAGAAAAAAATAAACTTAAGTATTGCAATTAAATTAAATGGATACTTATAAATATTTTTTCTATTTTTTGGTATATAACAAAAGATCATGGAATCAAAAATGTAATAGATATACCTGATCAAAGAGTTTTTTTGCTCTCCTGTAAAGTTAGTGTTTTGCTCTTACGCCTTTGTTTCCCTGGGGGTAACTGTAGAAATTAAATAAAAGAAACTGTGTTTGGTTAAATTGCTGGCGCTATACTTGAATGAACAAAACAGAAGACACACAGCACAAAGACAACATAGAACTTGTTCAACCATAAACACATTATCATAAACTAAACTAGAGGCATAGGTTACACTCATTTAAATTAAATACTAACATAGTTTATGTTGCTACTATTATTACAACAGTAACGCACCCCCAGGGAAACAAACGACACGTTCTTTTCTTTTTATTGGTTATGTTTCATTTTATTAATTTTTATCTTGTTGTATAAATGTAATAATGTTTCACCATATACATTAATGTAACACAGAGTGATATTCCACGACTGAACGCTGTCTCCCAAAATACAAGCAATAGCTTAGTTTGGGAATCAGTAACAGTACTTTTTGCTTCAAACATGTTTTCCAAATAATTATTATACTGTAACCATTCATGGTTAGTGTACGTTACGCCAGCAAGAAAGTGTCACCTAGAGTGATATGAGTAGAACGTATAATTAGTGCGCAATCTGCTGTAAATGTGCGCCGCATAAAAAATTTGTGCGTCTTGTAGTTTTGAAAAAAAAACGTAAAAACGATTCCTGCTGGAGTAACGTTGTTCTAGCAAGAAAATTCTAGACCAATCATCGGAGATATAAAATACATACATGGGCAGAGAGCTTATATTTGTGCAAATTTGTGCGCCATAAATATAATTTGTGCGTCTTCAGGTTTTCGAGATATTGCGTTTCCCGCTGGAGTAACGTTTTGCGAATTCGTGTATCTCAAAGACCATTATATGTGCGCCTGTAGAATGAACATACACGAATAGCTCTTAATTTGTGCATATTTGTGACATAATTAGATGCCAGATAATATTTATAATTTTCAAGTAATCGCGCTTTATTGAAAACTTAAAAATATATTGTAGCGCCTAAATGAGAAGACGTATAAACTCGCTAAAAACTGTATTCGTTCCATCTTGACGTTTATAATTACCATAAAAAGTTTCAAAACAGAACCTACAAGCGATAATGAATAATAATACTAAAAGTCAAAACGACGGCATCATAACTTTGACGCCATCAAACAAGAAACTGGCTCAACCTAAGATGTGTAAATGTAAACCAAAAATTAGTGCATTTATCAAATAATATAAAGTAAAAATATCCAGCTTCAACTGTTTCGTATTAAGTAAATATTAAGACTAAACCAAAACAGTTATTCGGCGCAGGTTATCCGACCAAATTCGGATGACTACAAAAAAGCGACCGATTCATACGTATCGATGACCTTCTTAACTTTACTCGCTAACTGGTTGAAACGTATTGTGCCCGAGTACAGTGCAGTAGAAATAGTTATTAAAATAAATTCAGATTTTTTTTTTGATTAGACATAAATAAATTTAGCCATTTGCATTTATTATATCAGTAGAAAAACGAAAAAACTGTGATTTTCTGTGATAAAGGTTCAGTACCATCATAGCCATATACCTATTTGTTGGCCGAGATATAATTTAGTTTTGGATATGATAGTATGATACGCGAACGTAGTATAGACCGGTTAAAATTATTATCAGCTTATGTTTCTTAAAAATTAGCCTAATTTGAAAACCCAAACCTAAGCAGCCCGATATGTGAAACTTGGGTTGAAGTTTTCAAATCCGGCTATTTTTTAAGAAACATAAACTCATAACAAAATATAACGCTCTATAGGTATTTATTACGTTCGCGTACTATACAATCATACCCAAAACTTAATTATATCTAAAACAACAACTACTTAATATTTAAATTTCACGCCATGATGGTACTGAGCCACTTTAAGTGATTTTATTGTTTGTGTATTTAAGTAAATGAAAAACTGATCTGTGATTTTAAATAATACCAAATGACTATACAAGGTACAAATAGTTTAATTGAACAATGTTTGTTTTAATATTTATAGGTAGGAAATTTGATCTGTGATTTGATGCCATAATTACTTTAAGAATCATGATTATGATAATAAAAATAATATTTTTTTAAACCAACAAGCTCTTTGATTTCATATGATCAGAAAGTACATTTAATATATATTATATTTTTATTAGGTAATTGTAATAATAATTCCCAACGATTATTTGAGCGTGACTGTACAAACACAGTTTAGGTGTAATACGTTTAATAAAGGTGGTCATCGATACGTATGAATCCGTCGCTTTTTTGTAGTCATTCGAATTTGGTCGGATAACCTGCGCCGAATAACTGTTTTGGTTTAGTCTTAATATTTACTTAATACGAAACAGTTGAAGCTGGATATTTTTACTTTATATTATTTGATAAATGCACTAATTTTTGGTTTACATTTACACATCTTAGGTTGAGCCAGTTTCTTGTTTGATGGCGTCAAAGTTATGATGCCGTCGTTTTGACTTTTAGTAATATTATTCATTATCGCTTGTAGGTTCTGTTTTGAAACTTTTTATGGTAATTATAAACGTCAAGATGGAACGAATACAGTTTTTAGCGAGTTTATACGTCTTCTCATTTAGGCGCTACAATATTTTTTTAAGTTTTCAATAAAGCGCGATTACTTGAAAATTATAAATATTATCTGGCATCTAATTATGTCACAAATATGCACAAATTAAGAGCTATTCGTGTATGTTCATTCTACAGGCGCACATATAATGGTCTTTGAGATACACGAATTCGCAAAACGTTACTCCAGCGGGAAACGCAATATCTCGAAAACCTGAAGACGCACAAATTATATTTATGGCGCACAAATTTGCACAAATATAAGCTCTCTGCCCATGTATGTATTTTATATCTCCGATGATTGGTCTAGAATTTTCTTGCTAGAACAACGTTACTCCAGCAGGAATCGTTTTTACGTTTTTTTTTCAAAACTACAAGACGCACAAATTTTTTATGCGGCGCACATTTACAGCAGATTGCGCACTAATTATACGTTCTACTCATATCACTCTAGGTGACACTTTCTTGCTGGCGTAACGTACACTCATGGTTACGCCTTTTACGAAGTTCTATACTATGATAAAATACAGGGCGTAAATACTTCTTACGGGCTTTTTTGCTTTATTATGTTTTACATTATCAAAGGTATGACATATTTACAGGTTTGTTTGTTTTATAATAAAGATGAAATGTTATGTTAACTTCGAATATTGACTTTTTAACAGTATTTTTCTTTTAATCAATAACAGTAAGCAGTGTTAAGACTCTATACAGGGTGGCCCGTTTATAGTAGTCCAAAGAATTTTCACAGATGTAGGGCCGGCCAATGATTGATTTAAACGCAACATATGTTCAGCGAAAATCAATAGTTTAAAGTTATGATTTTTTAAAGTTTTTTCGTAAAATCGCCACTTTGAGTCATGTAAACCTTTCTAAAGTGAAAATGATTGGATAAAATCGAATCAAATTTGGGGTGTTAGTAGCTAAGACATGTAGCTAGCAGAAAATAAGCTATTTTTAAGATTATTCTTAAGTGGTAATATGGTTTTATACCTTTTTAAAAGCAGTTTGTAATTTTCATATGTTAAAGTACGATTTTCAAAAAAATCTAGTATATTAAAAATGTTCTACACGAAATTTTCTAATCGTGGTAAAAACTACCTTAAAATGTGAGGATAACGTTAATAAAAAAAAAAGTATCATGACTATCGAAAGTTCTTCAGAATTGAACATTGTATGCACTAAGCAGTTAAAAAACGAAAGGTGTGTATTTTTGCCTTATACGTAATTTGAACAAATTAAACTTAATAATCAAAAGAAAACACTAAAGTAGGATAAAGAAAGAGAATTTAATAAAAAAACATAAAAAATAAAAAAAAACATTTAAAAAAATTTCAAATTGTCTGCCCTCTCTTTCAATGCATAAACGGCACCTTCGCAAAAAAATCCATTTAAGCCTATTGAAAGGCTGTGCACTTGCATTTATTTTTCTTATTGCAAGTTCTATTTTTTGTCGTAACTCTGGCTCAGACCTACTTTCCCGACTTTAAACGATCTCCTTAAAATATCCCCATATAAAGAAGTCTATGGGGTTTAAGTCGGGTGATCGTGGGGCCAAACAATTGTACCACCACGACCAATCCATCTTTCCGGATATGCTTCGTTTAGGTGCTCCCTAACTCTTACCGCAAAGTGACAAGTTGCGCCGTCGTGTTGCAGCCACATCCTCTCTCGTACATGGGGAAAAATTTCGCCTAGAAGGCCGGGCAACTCATTTTGAAGAAAATTTAAGTAAACTCCAGCATTCAGGCGAGATGGTAGTTCAAAAGTACCGACAAACTTTTTTGCGTCATGTTGAATTTTTTTTGTTTTTTTTGATTAAATTCTTTATCTTTAACCTACTCTAGTGTTTTTCTTTTCGTTTTAAACTTTAATTTGTTCAAATGACGTATAAGGTAAAAATACACACCTTTAGTTTTTTAACTACTTAGTCCATACAATGTTCAATTCTGAAGAACTTTGCATAGTCATGATACTTTTTTTTTTATTAACGTTATCCTCACATTTTAAGGTAGTTTTTACCACGATTAGAAAATTTCGTGTAGAACATTTTTAATTTACTAGATTTTTTTGAAAATCATACTTTAACATATGAAAATTACAAACTCCTTTTAAAAAGGTATAAAACCATATTACCATTTTAGAATAATCTTAAAAATAGCTTATTTCCTGCTAGCTACATGTTTTAGCTACATACACACCAAATTTGATTTGATTTTATCCAATCATTTTCACTTTAGAGAGGTTTACATGACTCAAAGTGGCGATTTTACGAAAAAACTTTAAAAAAACATAACTTTTTAACTATTGATTTTCGCGGAACATATGTTGCGTTTAAATCAATCATTGGCCGGCCCTACATCTGCGAAAATTCTTTGGACTACTATAAACGGGCCACCCTGTATAAAATACATTTGAGTGGTGTAATAATACAGGTTTTTAGAAAATTGCACTTTATTTATAATACTAGACAAAATATAAAAAACTAAAACATAAAAAACATAAAGACATAACATGTATATGACGTTGATTAATTAAAACCATTCTGATAAATTAAAACAAATTTAAAAAAAAAACATTATTCATACAAAGTAAAAACAAATATTTGAGGGCCAATTCCTTAAAAAAAAATTGCTGAAACCTTTTTTTTACTATGTATGACGTTCATAATCATGAAAAGACATTAATTTAACGCGAAAAGAATCAACAATAACTCTCTAATTCTCTTTATTCAATTGTTGTACGGCAGTCCGTTGTTATAATAATATTAGTACCTATTAGAATCATCATTTTATTTCATTTTATTTTATTCATAATAGGAGAACTTACAGCTAAACATTATAATGTTATTTTTTTACATAAATATGGCCAATTACAAGTTCTCACAAATAAAAGTTAATAATTAAGCAACTTAAAAACCAACCAGCATATAATAAAATAATTGTAAATAAATAAATAATATAATAAATTAACGAAGATTATCATTTACCACGAGTGTTGGCAATGTTCTTTAACTTTTGTATGAGTCATGAGTATTTGCCCACTCAGATGACTAGAACGATTGTAGTACCTATAATTAAAAATAAAACAGGCGAAATTACTGATAAGAAAAACTATAGACCAATTTCACTGGCCACAGTGATATCGAAGGTGCTTGACAGCCTACTTAATAGACAACTTAATAAACATATTAAACTGCACGACAACCAGTTCGGATTCCGAGCTGGGCTGTCCACTGAAAGTGCTATTCTGACCGAAAAACACCGGTATATGCCTGCTTCCTCGATCTATCCAGAGCATTTGATCTGGTCTCCTACAGTATACTTTGGAGTAAGCTTGAAAAAGCAGGAGTTCCACCTGAGCAGATAAGCATTTTAAAATGTTGGTATGGAGGTCAAATCAATCAGGTTCGATGGGCTGGAGCTTTATCGGAGCCGTATGGGTTGGAGTGCGGCGTGAGACAGGGTGGTCTGACTTCGCCCGCACTCTTTAATCTATATGTCAACGAGTTGATTGAGGCGCTCAGCAGAGAGCGAGCCGGCTGCTACATTGATAGAGTTTTTTTGAATAATATTAACTACGCTGATGATATGGCCTTGCTGAGCGCCTCTGTCTGTGGCCTTAGGAGGCTGGTAGCCATTTGTGAAGAGTTTGCGAAGTGTCATGGTCTCATATACAATGTGTGTAAGAGCGAGGTCATGGTCTTTGAGGCCGGCGGACGAAGTACTCCGGAAACTACACCACCTGTAAATCTTAATGGAGCGCCGCTAAAGCGGGTATACAAGTTTAAATACCTAGGGCATGTCTTAACCGCTGGCATGAAGGATGATGACGATATTGAGCGAGAGCGAAGGGCGCTGTCGGTTAGGGCTAATATGTTAGCTCGCAGATTTACGCGTTGCTCACGTTATGTTAAAAAAACCCTGTTTCGTGCATACTGCACTTCTTTTTACACGTACAGTCTGTGGGCCGATTATACGCGGAAATCGTAGAGCGCCTTTCGTGTTCAATATAATAATGCGTTCAGGATATTGATGGGATTGCCCCGCTTCTGCAGTGCATCAGGAATGTTTGCTGAAGCTCGGGTGGACTGTTTCTACACAACAATGAGAAAACGATGCGCCTCTCTGGTGCGCAGGGTGCGGGCCAGTCCCAACCTTATCCTGAACTGTATAGCGAGTAGACTTGATTGTTTGCATGTGAATCGTTGCTGCAAGTTGTCCACCTCAGTGATAGATGTGTGGCGATGATTCACATGAATTCATGACTTAGGTCTAATAGTTAGAATAAGAATACTAATATAGGTATAAGGAATATTGTTACTAACACATATGAGTCTTCTTACTTGATAAATAAAGCTATTATTATTATTATAACGTGTATAATATATCTACTTGTGTACGTTTCGCCATGGCGTCTGCAATAAACTCATCTCATCGAACACACATAGCTTAGAAACCGGTCTGTAGTTTTCTACGTGGTCTTTTGGTTCCTTTTTGTTGTGTATTAGTGTAATGTATGCACACTTCCAGATATTGGGTACTAGTCCATTTTTAAAAGATAGTTCTTATAAAATCGTTAGAGAAACGGTAAGACTTTCAGTACAGTTTTTAATAAACACGGGAGGTATACCGTCTGGGCCTGCTGATTTGTTTAGATCCACGTTCCTAAGCAACCTTTCAACTTCCCTTTTGCAAGCCTCGATGCTGTTAATGTGAGAATTTGATTTATTGCGAAAAGAGGTTTTGTTCGCTATGTGAAGTGTTAGCAGCATTAAATACTTCAAGAAAATAAGAATGAAAATAGTCTCCGAACATATTACATATTGCCGCTCCCCCACTGGATGCAATCTGTCCAAACTGCAGTAGTGAGGGATACGCATTTGATGACCTTCTAGACTTGACATAGCTCCAAAAAGCACGCGGGTTTTTATAAAAGTCAGACTCAATTTTGGATAAGTAATCATCGAATAATTTTTTCTCAAGTTCCTTAGCTCGCTGCCTCAATAAAACAAAAGATTGATAGTCCAAAAGTAAAGATTGATTGATACTTTTCAAATTTTGTGTGAATTGTATACTTTTCTTTAATTATTTTAATAAGTGTTTTGAACCATGGAGGATATTTAATGTGGGATTTAATTATTTTTGAGGGTTAATAAGTTAAGCGAATTGTATTTAGTTACTCATAGAAGTGCACCTCGGCATTTTCGAATGATCTACACTGCAGTACATGGTGCTAGGCCACCTGATCAAGCTCCCTCCTTATTGCCTCATAATCGGCCAATGCATCTAAGAATTTGACGTAGGGGCGAATAGGTAAGCTGTGAAACTGTACAAAGTCTGCTGTAATGCATAAGGCTTTGTGTTGTTGATCTTCGGGTAGCAATAGATCGTTCGTAAGAGAGACTGATACTTCGTTATTATACAGCACCAAATCTAAAATCCTATCATTTGTGTTCATGAAACAATTGTACTGTTGAAGGTTACAGATATTTAGATTGTCGATGAAGTATGACTGGATCGTACCCTGTACATTATCCTGATTCAACGCGCAATCAACATCTGAGGGAATCCAAGAGATACTGGGTTGATTAAAGTCACCTTTAATAACAAATCTGTCTTATGGGTGTGTAAGGACTATATCCATTTAATTATTTAAAAAAATATTAAGTTGATTCGCTAAAGACTACTACACACAGTGCCGGCGGCAATACCGCCGGCCTTATGCCGAGCGGCTTTGCCGCCGGCAATACAAGCCGCCGGCACAAGCCGCGAAAAGCCGCGACGCATCATTCCGGTTGAGACAGTCAGATAGAACGCTAGTGAAGTGCACATGGAACGAACTGACGCCGGCAAGCCGCGTAACCCGCCGGCTCAACCCGGCGGCCATGCCGGCGGCTCCTTTGTGCGGCAAAGCCGGCGGTTTTGTATGCCGCCGGGTGCACGGCGGCTTGACCGGCAGCATGCCCGGCGGCCCTGCCGCCGGCACTGTGTGTAGTAGTCTTTAGCGAATCAACTTAATATTTTTTTAAATAATTAAATGGATATAGTCCTTAGGCACCTTAACGAGTTGCCCAAATTCTGACTACATTTTATAAACGACACCGATGTGCATCTTATAAGAAACTTGAGGATTCTTGCCTGCAGTGTAAGAGTAATCCATAGATCTTCGGCCGACGAGCACCTTTTCATCCAATCATTATAAGAACAGAAGAAGTTTTTGTTTTTTTTTACTGAAATTTGAAATTTATCATCGATAATTCAGATGAAAACATGATACACAAACACAATTATCAAAATTATTAAGCAAATAGGGCTCCTTATTAGCAACACTTGGTTTTAAATGCGAAAATACAAACAATTAAGTGCTGTTATCTCTGAGCGGCGCGTGAGTTATGAAATTTAAATAAACAGTCCGCACTAATGCATGCGCTGTAAGGATGAGTACCTATGCACGTTTTGACTTGATTGTGACTTGTTCGTAATTACGTCCGCGTACTAATCAATAATATGAACGAAAAAAAGGCGTAAGCACGTTTATTTTGTTAAAATTGGTTTAATTGTGGTACGGATGTACACGTAAACAAGGAATACGGCACTCTTTGTTTGATTTATTTTCAATATGATGGGATGTAATCAGTATTATTTTAGAAAATTTGTTTTTTATAGAGCATTAAAAAGCGTAATTAGAAATATATCTATTAAATATTTTAATTATTAAATGAAATAATAGCTTGAGCACGATTTAGTATATTTTGATACAATTTTGCGTGCGTAAGCTGGTTTATCGACTTCTTTGATTGAAAAAATAAAACTCTTTCAGAACGTCCAAAGAATATATTTTTGTTATAAAATCCTAATTTTACGTCAAAAATGAAAAGAAAAAATTGAGCGTATTGCTCAATTTTTTCCTTCCATAAAATAATAAATATATATTCATAAAACTGCAATAAAAAAAAATCGACGTAATTGTACTTACGTCTTTGTTGAACTGGGGGTGCGACAATATGAGCGAAGGTCATTAAACTTAGTTTGTGTGTGTGTGTGTGTGTGCGCGTGTGTGTGCGTGTGCGTGTGTATGTATGTGTAAATGTCACTAATAAGTGATTATCTGTGATGAAGCGAGCAGATGTTTATAGGTTTTCTTTTCCTTTTTTTTTTTCTAATGACGGAAAATGCATGAAAGAAGTGACAAGGAAGGCACACATTGCATAAACAATATTAAACGTCTGGAAAAGGAAATAATGGATAAACACAAACATATAGCACAAAACCAAAATTAGACTGAAGCGCACCCTAATTTTCTTCATTTTTCTCTATGCGTCTAAAACGTGGACGTGGAAGCCGCACGTAAAAAGTAAAATAGATGCATTCGAAATGTAGTGCTGGCGAAGAGTGTTATGCATTTCATGGACACAACGCCAAACTAATGTATCTTTTCTCGGAGAGCTCCAGATCGAAACCCGGCTTTCAACTACATGCTTCCGGAGATTACTGACCTTATTTAGACACATGGTCCGCCAGGATTATACCTTGAGAACCAAAGCATGGTTGGCAGCACTAAAAGAAAGAGAAGTAGAGGCAGAGCCCCTACACGATGGATAGATGCCATACTAACATACTAACATAATACAGCTAGCCAATAACAGAGGAACGTGGAAAGATATAGTTAATAGCAGTGCTCCTTGTGGACACGACCCTCAGTCTTGAGGAACCAACCAAGAAAAGAGACTCGTAAACACTACAAATCGAATACGTGAAACAGAGACTGAACACTTATACCTATTGTGCTGAAGTTCCAGGAAGTGCACCAATAAAAGCTCTAATAGTTTAGCGAATAGAAGGATTATTGCACAAAATGCAATGATACAACAGAGACTGTAGAAAAGAGATTAGAACTAAAAAAAAAATCGGTAAAGTGCGTGTCGGCAATTTAGGATTTTCAGATTTTTTCCTATAGTTGTGCTGTAAGAGCTATACTTATGCTAAATTTCAAGATTCTAGATAGACGAGAAATACTTTAAAGGTTTTTGGATTTTTGCTGTTCCATACATTTGTCAGGGTTTATTGCAATTATCTTTTGAATATGTAAACTTTGATACTTATTCGGAGTAAAAGGGTTGTGACGACCGGACAAACGAGTGATCCTATAAGGGTTCCGATTTTTCCTCTTGAGGTACGGAACCCTAATTATCTCTTTCATATTCTTTTGTAACTTTGATGGTATTCTGATAGAATGTTTTAAGATAAAATTAATGCCAGGCGTAAAGTTGTATTTGTTACGAATGAAAGCAAAAATCTCTGTATATTGTTCTGTCTCACACGGATTCACTGACTCATTTCTTTGCATACACAACACGTTACAAGATGATAATAATAATAATATAATAATAAAAACGTTTATTTTTCTCTTCACAATAGGTTTTGTTTACAGTTAATAAGTAGAAGTAGGCAGACAAGTCTTAAATTTCACCTATGTGAGAGACTGGTGCCTGATGTAGGTTTAAATAAAACCTGTGTTACAGGTCACCAGTGCCCCACCTCGGTTAAAATAAGGCAGACATTATTTTCTTTCCTTGAACAAAACAAAACTACTTAACCCGTGATAGAAAACAGAAACATGGTATATGTAAAATAAAACGAAAAATATAATGTCAGCAAGAAAAGAAAAAAAATTTTACTGAAGTCAGAATTAACTGTGAGTGTATTATTGTGTGATGACTGCGTTGAGGAGTGAGTGTATATAAGTGGATGATGTGAGAGTGTAAGTATAAAGATGAAGGTGATTGTTAGTGCGAGCGAAGAGCGAATGAATGCCTTACGAGAGATTTAAGAGAGAATCGATAAAAGATTTTCAGTTTTTGTATAGTCTCCTGTTTTTAAATATGTTTGTAATATTTTGCTACAAATGGTTCTTGTTTTGGGGTAAATATTGAGAATGATATTTAATTTATTATACAAATGATTACCGAGAAAAGCGAAGAATTTTTGTGAAAATGATGTTTTGACTAAAATATTAGGACAGACTTTGCCTCTACGTTGTTTGAGAAGATTTTTATTAAAGTGGAGTTCGCAGTGTTTTTTAATAACAATACGTAGAATGAAAGTCTGTCGAACCGTTAGGATGTCCCACTCTCTGTAGAGATCTGCAGTTGGGTATCTGTAGGGAAGACCTGCAGCAACCTTGAGGACTGAGCGCTGTGCCCTTTCCACTTCAATCAGATGGGTTTTGGCAGCTCCTCCCCATGAGGTTATACAGTACTCCACTAAGGAATGACATAGGGCAAAGTAAACCATTTTGAGGGTCTGTCTATTGGCGGAATATCTGAGTGTTTTAAATATATATATAAGTTTTCTTAATAGTTGTTTCTTGATAGTTGCTATTAAGGACCAAAGTTGTTAAGCTCAGTTTTAAATTGCATCAGGAGTACTCGGAAGCGTAATGCGCTCGATGCTCAAACAAAGGAGCGACACACAATTCAAAAACTCATAAAATTAACGGGTACTACGATTGATTTCTAAATCCTGCTTTCCTGATGCAGTTTACAATAAAATACCTGAATACAAAACTCAGTGTTCCCACTGCAATATTAAAGCTAGCTGCTGTCACAAGGAAATCTCAACGAGCAACAACAATGGCAATCATTCGCTGAATCAGATACATCTCTTGACCTTATTAGTCGATGTTCAGTATTCCGATGAGGATTCATTACAACAAGGACTCTTAAGAAGATTTCATTAGGAGCAAGGCGGATTATTAGTTTTACGATCATCCTAAATTAAATGATAAAACATTTTGATACATTATTTTTTACGAGCAATAACAGAGTGACAGTGCAGTATTATAAAAATTAAAACTAAACTAAATAGTTTTCAAATAAAAGTTTCACGGGACACGTAACTTGTAGTCTGAAAACAGTGTAATGTTTTGACGTAAGTTACGACATATCTTAGGACGCAAATATTCTGTTACACGTATTTTGGCACGTTTCATGATGTTGTTATAAAATATTAAGGCTGACCTAACGTTATAAAGAAATTGCTGGAAATGGAGTAAAGTGTAAGACTTTGTAATACTGCTAATTTATTCATACATTTTGATGTGAGAATTTTTAACTAAATAGTATACGTATATAATATGAAACCGTAAAAGTACAGCAACGAAAACCTTCCTGCAATCAAATCATCACACTACGGCTAGTGTGTTACCTCTATTGTGAGATTTATCACATGAATAATTCCGTACACGAGATATAAATCTCAGTA
This sequence comes from Hypena proboscidalis, assembly GCA_905147285.1. Lineage (NCBI taxonomy): Eukaryota > Metazoa > Arthropoda > Insecta > Lepidoptera > Erebidae > Hypena > Hypena proboscidalis. The sequence goes on along the minus strand of LR990127.1, from coordinate 25,302,749 downwards.
CAACGTTAACAAACATTGTATGAGAGCATTCGCACGATCGAGCATCGACGCTGTTGCGGTATTTATTGTATAATGTGAACGCGATCATGCGTTATATTGAAATGTGGTTAATTTATGCCTGAAAATTAAAGCACACCATAAGTTAATTCGTCACGTTCGTTATACAGTAATTTTAATGCTTATTTTAATGAAAAGTGAAGTAGCTTCTTATAGTTAACTAATATAAATTAAGATCGTTTTGAAAAATCCTTTTGATGCTCTGAAAATAAATTGCTTATCTCATTTTGTTTCTTTACTTTTAAGAGGAATCTTAGATCTACGTACACATAAGGGCACAATATTATGAATTAAGGTAATTCATAACTTGTGTGTTGTTAAATTTCTGTTGTTATTTAATTAACACTGGTTTAAGATGCAGCGCATCAAGTGATATTGAATGACAAATATAAGATCATGTATACGGATCCCACTTTAATACTAGTTATAGAAATAGTTAAAACTTTTTTCAGTCGATGATTGAGCTTGGGGCGTCACATTTCGTCCGGTGTTACAATTCCGATATACTCCCCTTACCTCCGCCCCTCTCATCACTAACTTCTTAAGGAAATGAGAAAAGTTGTGTCACAAGTACTCACATTTATTTATTGAACGACTTTTTAGCACATTTACAATTTCACCGCTGGCCGTTAGCGCCGCGATGTGTTGCTATCACAACTTTTTCAATATTTTCCTTTGTTATATGCCAATTTTTGCTCACGTGTATCCAAGTGTAAAGCAAGTGTGCTTTTATATGTTTACTGTGCTAAAACGTAATGATAACATAGATAATATTTTATTTATTTATTTATTTATTTATAAAACTTCATACACACGTGTATATTGGCGGACTTATTGCCCAGGGAATTCTCTACCAGTCTACCTTCAGGTGGTGCAGAGATAACAAAGTAGGCGAAGTCATGACATAGTGCAGAGAGAGAAAACAATAAATTAATTTAAAAACATAAAATATAAATCCTAACTATGAATAGATGCAAGTTATAATATACATACATAAATATATAAATATATATATATATATATATACTTGAAACGATACATAAATACAAATTATATCACAGTATGTAGTAATTATTTTGCCTTATTCTTAATTAAGAGTTCGCGAACTTTCAATTTAAACGCATAACGGCTCGTAGCCGTCCTGATCTCAAGAGGGAGGGCATTCCAGAGAAGGACTGATTGAACAGGAAAGGATGAATTAACAAATCCAGAAGTATGAGAGGGAACTAGGAGGAGAAGATTATTAGAAGAGCGAAGATCTCTATTATTATTTAATTATGTATTTTCATGTATAAGATTATTTAATTGCGTTCCGTTTAAACGTACACTACGCACAAAACCAGTCTAATGCGCATATTGCGTTTGTTAAGTCAGATTTATCATTATTTTTTTTAATACAGCTAACTAGTAATTTGAAAACACAACTACTATACTATACTACTATAGGTACATCGATAAAAAGTATCCCATGTTACGCGCCTAGTAGTCAATTACCTACATGTAAATTTTTATTAAAATCTAGCCGTTTAGAAGATTAGCCGATATAATCAGACAGACATACAGACATACCGACAGACAGACAGATAGTCAGACAGACAAAAATTTAAAAAACCGTATTTGTGGCGAAGGTATCTAGCAAACAACGATACCAGCTTAAAAAAGCAATGTTATTTTGACATTTAAAAACAGACACTTAAATTTTATATTGTGATTGTGCTCAACATATAATATGAGCGACGCGGATGCTAACCATTCACTAAATTACAAGACTAAATTACAAATTGAAATAACTTAGTCTTAGTCAAAATTAATCTTAAACGTAATTTAATGTTGCTAATTTGTCTCAGCACTCAGCACTTAATACACGTATCAAGTCCCAAAACTTGTTTCCAAATTAAACAATAGACTACGCTCCTCATAAAATACTAAGAGAGAAAAGTTGTTTCCTTTGAACGTCAAACATGGGTGTGTTTATTACACGATTCGAGCTGAGCCTCGGAGCGAGCGATCGTGAATACAAAAACACGAGGTCACTTGGAACGCCTCAAAGGATCAGCGGACGTACGCCTCCCGCACACATTTAGCATGTGTGCGGGAGGCACTCGCCGATTTAATGGCTGCTGCATCCTGTGATATAGAACATCGCACACAGAGACATTCAATTCTCTGAGTTTAGTTTGAAGCGTCTTCAATGAAGCACAAAGCTTCTGAAGAGGTCTCAGTACCTTCTGTAGTCAACGTTAAGTGGGTGTGGTAATATATTCAACGTATACTCTCTCCTATTAGCAAATATTTATATAAGTGTCAATAAACATCGGTCAGCGTATCCTGTAGTTCGTATTGCATCAGTCAAAGGACGGCGGTCATAGCCAGTTATGTCAGAACGGCGGTGAATGGCACGATCCAGGACGTTTTTGCTTCTGCAAATGCAAACGAAATATTTCGTTGTAATAAAATAAAGATACCGTAAGGTAGGACGCCCCCTGCCAGATGGACTGACGACCTGAAGAAGGTCGCTGGAGGGGACTGGATGCGAAAGGCGCAGGACTGGTTGTTATGGCGCAAATTGAGAGAGGCCTATGTCCAGCAGTGGACTACGAGGGACTAAATGATGAAAAAAAGATGTAATCAAGTTTTTGAATGCACGAAAGACAAAAGATGTTTTTTTTTATTATTTATTTAAACTAAAAGGCGGCTTCAATACTAAAAGTATTCTGCAAGGTTGACTAATTTTGGGTGATACAGAGATGTAGATCGTAGATGCAGTTTTAAACATGTGTGAGGACTAGATATTAATATACTAGATACTAGGATTACCATTATCTAAGCCTACCGCACAAACCAGTGAGTAGATTATACCCTGAATGCCTTGTTGGTCTAGTGGTAAGCGTATGCTTTCACCGCGAGGTCTCGGGTTCGATTCCCGGGTTGGGAAAAGTGTTATTTGTGAAAATTAACAATAGCAGCATATCAAAATGTGTAGTAATTTCAGTAGTGTGGCAAAGGTGTACAACACCCACATTTCACCTGTTACGTTTAGGTCCCATCGTGTTGTCAGATCTGACCTAACTTATTTATGCCGGACCTTTGCTAATAGTTTGCTCGGGACGATTCAATCTGGTTCCCGATAACTTTAAATCTAATTCAAATCAACATCGTTAAGCTGATCTCAATGTACTTCATTCCTGAAGTATAAATAAATATCCCTGAATGCTTCTGCAAAGTATAAAATTGTTTTAAGGAATTGATCCGCCGAAATGCAGGTTTTCAATTAAATCCGATTAACATTCTGGTAAATCAATAATAAAAAAAAAACTATTTTGTAAATATAAACATCAAACATATACATACATATAAACTCAAGATTTACCACAGTGCTTGCTTAAATAGTATTTAATAAAGAGTGATAATAAATGATTAGAAGTTTTTTATTTTATAAAATGAAACACAACCTAAACATGCACATAATAATAGCAGCCCGGTATCTAATAAATGTCCCACTGCTGGGCTCTGGCCTCTTCTCCACCACGCTGGCCAAGAGCGGATTGGTAGACTTCACACATCCTTGAGCAATTTTTAGGCACTCTCAGGCATGCAGGTTTCCTCAAGATGGTTCCTTCACCAGCAAACTATAATTTATATGACAAATACACATACCTTCGAAAAGACGAATGTTAACCCTTTCTTGACAGATGTGTGTGCCATGGGTTCGAACCCGAGACCTTTGACTTCACAGTCCTACGGTGTTCACGGTCTCCCACTCGGCTATCGCTGCTAACATGCACATACCTACATAATAATATAACATTATGGATGATTCTGTATCCGCAATGATGCACTCGTACCAATTAACTTTCCATCTATTCACGAGGTAAATTTTGTCCAGCCTCATCTCATCTTGTATTGAGCTATTGATGAATGATCAGCCAAAGCCCGAGCGCCGATACCGCACTTTTACAGCCATAGTCAAACATCCGCCGAAGCTTCTAATGGCAGCGATGACTCAATGGCTTGTTAAATGTATGAATTTTGTGACATCAATTTTGATTGTAGTAGATACAGAATAATAAAAATATAATTACTTCCTTCCTACTTTTCAAATAAAGAACCAATTTAAAAATATTGCAAATGATTAAGTAAGAGGTAAACTTAATTTAAATGTAAACCATTCGTTTTAACGTTCAGCATTCTGAATATGACGGAACAGCAAATAGAATATTGCATTGTCTTGTTTTACATTAGATAGCTGTGCTCGTGTATGTGTATGTTTGTATGTAGTAGTGCTCGGCGCTCGACGAGTCTTTGTACAATCAGCTTATGTGCTCACGAATAATACGACAGTTTTATTGTTTGTGCCGCGAACGCTACATCCTACACTATTTCTGTATCCCTGTTGTGATGAAAGGAATGTTTCAGTTTTGTACGCTGAGTGCTAAGCTAAGTTAATTTAGTTGTTGTTGTTTCGTGTCATATTTATTTACAATTAAAAGGAAGTGGATTCCTTAATCTTAATTTATCAAATTCAAATTCAAAATTCAAATTCAAATCATTTATTTTCATAGGCCCCAGGAGGCGCTTGAACACGTCAAAACATTACAAAAAATGATATAAAAATAAATAATAAATAATACTAAATTATACTAATTACAATCATTAGCTGATATTTTAATATTTTGACACGCCAGTTGATAAGAAATATTTAATAAATGTTCTTTTTGTAAAAATACAATATTCAAACTCATCGCCTACTCCACTCAAACCCTAATTTCATTTTGGATAGAAACAGACTACTTACAGATGATAATGCCAAACGCAACTAGATAGACTAGACCTTATAATGTGTTATCTACAAAAGAAATGAAAATAAATTAATTTTGCCATTAAAATTAAGCTTCAGGTTAAATGTGGGTTACATTTAACAGTAAATGTAAATGAGTAAGTAAATGTGTATCAAATAAATGAGTTATAATTCTAATTCTTCAGAATAAATAATCTTCTAGAATGTTAAGACATTCGTTTGATATTATCATGCCCATTAGCAGCCAGAAATATTGACTTTAATTTTCGTTTGTGAATTGTAATCGAAAGTATTAAAATGGATGAATTCGCTGAAACGACCCGCTCAAATGTAAATTATTTGAAATACTGAGCAAGCAATTATGCGTTTTGGAATATTATTTATTAGGTATTCATGAAATATCAGCTTCTGAAACAGTTTTCTGGGCAAATGTTAGAGTGAAATAGATCACGGCGGGTGCGGTTAGTTTATAATACATTTTTCTTCATAAAATCACAAGACCGAATTTTATTCTTCATGATCGTTCTTCAGACTTATTTTTAATCTTTACTATCAGAAGACTTATCGGCATTTATAATATTGTTTTTCATACACATCGTTTATTTTAATTTTGTGTTACATATTTATTATCCTAATCTATTTTTCTTTATTATCACCCTTATCATTTTCATTTATAAATTTGTTACTACTATTCTTTTCATGAATTTCTTTATCATATGTGTTATTGATTAACTTCATTTAATTTTTAATCCCCTTAAAAATAATTTAATAATAAAAAAAATATATATTAAAAAAATTCATGCTATCTACTTAATGAATAAAAAATGTATAAGAAAAGGTTATCACTGACGAAGATATGAATAAAAAAGTATGAAGAAAGAAAGTATGAAGAACGATAATTTTAAAGAAAATGTTATAAAGAAAAAAATATGAAGAACATTTTTGTGAATTGCGATATTATAACTAAATGCCACTTTCGGCTCACGACTAATTCCGAGGACTAACTATCGCTGTACTGTTTGATTGTTCAGAGCAAACGACCCGATACCAGTAGCTGTTGGGTTAACATATTAATAATGCTACCTTTGTGTGTTTAGGATTCTTTTATCACAAAAAAACCCTCCATGGTCAGGTGAATTGCAAACTTGAAAAGTAATACAAAAATAATACACACGTTATTTAATGTACTTAATATCTGATCAACATCTACCGAACAAAGTTTTTACAGAATAAAAATCAATTTTAAGTACTCATTCAGAGCCATCTCAGCTATGAAATTGCGAGACGTGATGGGAATTCGAATATCAATGAGGCTGAGGAGTTTATGACCCGCGCTCGTGCTTCTTAAAACAAAGTACAATGTGTGTGAGTGATGGTGAATAATCTCATCATCGGTAGATATTTCATATAACGAAAACCATGCACCACATAATTGAATGGATAGTATGTCAAATTTAAGGGATTACAATTAAATTTTACACTACATGACGTAAATGAACGGTGAGGTATTTTTTTTTGAAAATCTTTCTGTAACCGGGTGAAATAGGGGTTGAAAGTTCATATGGAAACTTCGTCAATTTTGAAGAAAATAGCATTAAATACTGCTAAGATCTTTTTCTGAACTATAACGTAGAGTATTTGAAAATTCAACTCTAAGGGGGTAAATTAGGGGTTCAAAGTGTATTTTTATCATATTTTATATCGTATTTCACGCGGTCGAAGTAGCAGGCAAAAGCTAGTTTTAAATAAAATAATAAATGCTTACTTGCATAACGTGTATAATGGATATGAGATAAACCTGACTAATAAAAACCTTTTTTAAGCGGTTATACTTATAGTGATTTAGTTATAATATGTTCAATTACTACATACTTGCATAATAATATGATGTTCATAAATTTACAGAATGATAGTAGTCTTTATTTTTCATCTTTACATCGGAGAATTCCATTCATAGTGGACTGCGAATATAAAGCTTTAGAGCGAGGCAATGTTTCACGGACAGCGGGAGATTTTCCTTCACTACGTTATATCATACGTTAGGTACGGTGAATGCCTTAGGAATTCCGGTGCTACGATTTTATTAAATCTCTTAAAGTTATGATACAACGAGAGGTTCAAGTTAATTTTTTTAGTGAAAACTTTTGACTGCCTACTTATCTTTTTCTTTATTTTTTTTCTTTATTATATGGTGTTATAGGTAACATACCTCTGCCCACCATGTTATGACAAAATATAGTCCGAATTATTAAACTAAAAATACAATTCAATTGGGAACCTTCACCTTTTTTTTTGAAAACAGTACAAAAGAAAAATGTTTAGAACATGGTAGTTTTTGCAAAACTTCATCGTTAAGGCGAGGCAGACCCTGAAATCTGTTTTAACACGGGGATGAAGCAAGGAAAGGACAGAAGCACGCGCGCGGTCCCCCGGCAGTATTAAGACGAGCTCGTATTTTAGTTTGAATTCACATTTTACCCACCACCAACCAGCTCCCCACGCTTTCCATGCGCCGCTCGCGTTTTGTTTTTGATTGCAATTGAGCAATAATAAATTAATATCTGATTATTCCGGACGCTGTTCCGTTACGCCGTCGTTATTTTAAAAAGCTGAAAATTTTGTTCGCCGATTTCTCGACGACGTGGACCGATTTAAGATATTTTTTTGTCTGAAAGTGTATACATGTCATGTGGTCCCATTTTCATCTGACGATGGGATCTTAGAGAAATCGTAGGCAACCCTCAAATTTTAAAGGTTTATATACTGGTTTTCGTATATTACCTAAAACTACTTGGATATTTGCATCTAGCAGTCAGCAATTCATGTTGCTGAGCTGATGCTGGAAAGTACAACTCCTTAACGGTTAGAAGTACTGGATAATTCTTTAAATATCTCCTTAAGGCCGTAATTTACATAAGGCAGTTGTCCTACCGCTAGCGAGTAAAATACTAGCTATGAGCGATTTTCTCACTAAAAAAACAAACAACAATATTGAAGACCATTCTACGTGAACAAAAGAGATGGATATTTTATACAAAAAGTTCATCTATTGCCGCTTCCATATGAACGAATGAGCTCGTTGGTTCCTATTAGGAGTAGTGTGAACGGCTACGTGGATGCCATCGATCGTTCTTTGGCGTTTGCCGGCTATCCAAAGCGTGGCGGTTACATCAAAGGATTGGTTCGCGTTCGCTTAGCTATCCAAAACAGGGCCGCCAACAACTCCATTCGTTGGCTTTTATTGATAAAATATGGATTTAATGTTAACAACGAGCTTTGGTAGAAAGAAGCTTAAAAAAAAATACAAAAATATATAAAATTATAAAATACTAGCTCAGTGAGGTGTACCATCAAAAAACTATGGGCTATATTGTCGCCAGGTCGCTGAGTGACAAAAATATTACTCTCTCAGCGATACTCGCACACTTGTTTCTTGATGCCAGTTTTACTCATTTCCCGCTCGATGTCGCCATTTGGACCACAGCCTAAACGACATAATTATCACGGACCATCTATTTTTTCTTATAAAGAGCTAAAAGGTGAACTCAATTAGGTTTGATCAGCGCTACCTGTCAGTTCGAAAATATCATGGCTGGTCTATAATAATAATAATAATTTGGCTTTTTTACATTACATAATATATTATTTATTATATTTTTATATGCTTCCTATAAAAAATCTATGCTTTCTATAAAAAAAATAAAATGTCAAAGCGAAAATCAAGTGATTATATTCTTTTTGGCGTAAATTTTTGACACACTTACTACTCTTTACAAAATGACGGTATTTCTCATTTTAATAATGGCAGGTCGCAAAGTCAAATTTATCGGCATATTTCATTTATCTTCATAGATCAGTTTATTTATTTCACGAAACTTTATATTTATAAAAAATAATAAAGGTCTCCTTTCGAATAGCCGAAGCAAACTAGAGAACAGGTCGAGAAGCAGGGAGAGAGAGTAAACCAAGGTAAACTGGTGCCAAAATGCATTATTTCAGAAAATGTTAACGACGAAAAAGAGGACTTTATTGAAAGGTTTTTCATGATAACGGTATGTATATTAACTGTTTATTTAAAAAAATACATAATATGTTGTCGCTGAAAACTTCAAGTTCTAGTAATTTTAACATTTTTAAAGAGGTCACTTTACGAATTTATTATACCAAAAATATACATTTATTTACGGCTCTGACAATTTGTAGGTTGTACTATTACTATTGTTATTTTTGTACTATATCTGATTATATCCTGTATTATATTCCACTTCATTATTAAACTTAGATCAGGTAAATTTGGCATTGAAAAATGTCGACCTTATGAAATGTCAGGTCGGACCTCGCCTTAACAGGAGTGCAATGCCTAGCATCTTTCGTATCTTCTGAAGTAATCCAATTGAAGTTTTTCCAATTATGTGAAGTCAAAGGATCGACATTTGACCTAGCAAAGCCTTTGCTTTATCTCCACCATGAGCTCTGGTGCACTGATCTTACGGTAACCTACTACCAGTCATTAGTAATCGGATGATCTCACTGCGAACAAGGCTTTGTTTTACAACTGAGTAGAGATAATATCTATACTTTTATTTACAAGATAAGATTAGTGCTAACGAAAGTATTTGAGTCTAAATCGTACAGGAGACTACGATGAAAATGGGAAAAGCATTAAAAATTACTTAACTTACAATGTTATTTATTTACAAATGGTTTCTTTTTTAATAATATTATACCTTTCATTATTTCTTTATTGATATAGTGCTAAATGAATCCTAAAAAATCGTGTATATTTGCATATTGCCCACAACAAAGAGTTAACAAATAGCAATTATTCTGCAAGCATTGCGCTCGCGCTGAAACTGTGAAAATTGTCGCGTCCCATATCTATCAATGTTTACCCGCACTCAGCGTTGCAGCGAAATTGTTTGTTTTACATGGATAAATCTGTTTTGTGATAAATTGTTAGTCAGTTATATAACAGTGCTACTGTGTATGTTGTTATCAATGCCCTGATTGTTATAATTAGACTGTATAATATCTTCTGTGTATTGTCGCACATTATTGTTGAAAATATTATTATTTTATTATTACGAACTTAATAGTGCGTAACGTGCATCAATATCAGATATCAGTAATGAATAACACAAGTCAGTAGATTTGATGACGGTCGAGTTCACGAGACGTTGACAAAGGTCAGCTCTGTCAATGATGTCATGACCTTTGTTCCTTGATTACCACATCACTATGGATCGCTAAGATGATTGAAAGCTCATGTTTGAAATTGATACTTATTATTATAATGGATATAGGTTAAATAACATAACGTCAGCTTGGAGTGTAAACCAGCTATCTGCATTTTAAATAAATTGCAAATCTAAGCATGGACAATGTTCTGCAGATGAATTTTCATAATTATCATGACTTGATTTATCTGTCATACAAAATTCTGCCACCCAAGGCAAAGCCGAGAATTATCCTACAGCGCAATTTTAATGGCATGGAAGGTGGCAGGCTTTGTGAGGATGCTAGCAATATTGACTGGTCACTACTTTTTGATTCTAGCAAAATCGACGAAAAAATCAATATTTTTACGTCAATGATTATACATCTTTATGATGTCCATGCGCCGATACGTCCCATAAAGTTGAAACATCTACCAAGTCCATGGCTTTCTGGTGACATAAAGCACATTATGGCAGACAAATCTTCATTGAAAACAAAGTATAAATGCCGCCCTAATGATGCAAACTTTGAAAAGTACGTGGCCGTAAGAAATCACTGCAATAAGGTGTGTAGGAATGCACAACGCCAACATATTCATACCTCTGTAGAGAATGGAGATCCAGTTAAAGTGTGAAAGTTCCTGAGAACGTTGGGAGTTGGAAAGTCGCGCAACGACTCCGTTCTTAAAGACATAGACATCGATTTACTAAACAAACACTTCTCAACTTCGTCCAGTTTTGATGGGACTATTAAAAATAATACGCTGAACTATCTTTCATCTCTTCCAACTCCTACATATTCACCGTTTGTCATTAATGAATTCACCGCTTGTGATGTTAAGAAGAGCATTTTTTCTATATCGTCCAATGCAGTTGAGAATGATTTTTCTTCAACTATTCCATCTCCTTTGGCACTTTTCCATCTGCTTGGAAAGATGCCCAGGTAATTCCTTTGCCAAAAAAATTGAAATGCACAGCATTTTCCGATTTCCGCCCCATATCCATACTGCCTTTTCTTTTCAAAGCACTCGAACGTCTAATCCACATCCAAGTTTCCTCTTTCCTTTGTCAAAATAACTTACTGAACCCCTTTCAATCGACTTCCGTTCCGGGCACAGTACCACAACTGCATTGGACTATAAAATATAACAGATGACATTAGACTCAGCATGGACAATGGGAATCTTACAGTCTTATCTCTCCTCGATTTTAGTAATGCTTTTAATACTGTAGATTTCCATGTCCTGCTGAGTATATTGCGCTCTATTAACATATCTCCAACGGTGGTTGATTGGTTTCACAGTTACCTGTTTGGTCGTCGACAGCGTATACGCACGGAAGATACGTTGTCACCATGGTGCAATACTACTGCTGACGTACCGCAGGGTGGCGTTTTATCACCTCTACTTTTCGCAATTTTCATAAATTCACTCTCAGACCAGCTACTTTCATCCTACCATCTTTATGCAGATGATTTGCAGAATTATACACAGGCTCCACTAGACAGGCTATCGGAAGCCATAACCACTACTATGTGCGTATACACTACACTGATCTGATGCGTATCGGTGACTGCAGTACAAAGCATGGGTTAGTGCTGAATCCCACAAAAACTCAAGTCATTGTAATAGGCAGCTCAAGGATGATCTCTAAACTTGATTGGTCACAGCTTCTTCTAGTCAAATTTAATGGGTCTACTTTACCAATGAACACTAAAGTCAAGAATTTAGGCATCTACTTTGACAGTTCTTTATCCTGGAGCCCTCAGTTGCAGGAAGTCAGTCGCAAAATGTTCGCCTCAGCCGGCCCCTTGCGCCGTTTACGAAACTTTCTTCCGACTGCCACTAAGATTGCGCTTGTGCAGACCCTTCTTCTTCCTATTCTCGACTATGCCGATGTCAGCTATCTAAATCTCACTGAAGCCCAACTTGATAAACTTAAACGACTTCAAAATTTTAGTATACGATTTATATTTGGACTAAGGAAATATGATCATATCTCTGAATTTCGTAAAAAGCTCAAGTGGCTTCCAATCCGACTTTGTTTAATCCTACGACCCTAACTTATCTCAAAGATCGTTTCAAATACGTACATGACACACATTCTAAATTCTTAAGGTCGTCCGAAAATTTAAGACTTGAGATGCCAATGCATTCCACTAATTTTTACGATCAATCGTTTACTCTTGAAGCCGTTCGGTTGTGGAATTCATTAACCCTTAATATCAGACGAGCACAATCCTTGAACATATTCAAAAACTGTTAAATGAGCATTATTTATCATTATAATCATTTCTTTTGTAGTGTATATTAAATAAGTATTTATTTTTTTATGTATATGGTATCTATTTTATATAGTATTTGTTTATGTATTGTATGTATTTTTATATTGTATAGTGTGTATTTAAGTGCCTATGCACTCAATATTTTATGCAATATTTAGTATTTTAATTCTATATTTATTTATTTTTTTTAGTCTTTAATCTTGACAAGCCTTGAGCAAAATTGAAAAAAAAAGAAATCTACATCTAATCCAATGCATTAAACTACCGCAAATATCCACTCTATTATGTCCATCCTAAGGTTGCCTGGCAGAGATCGCGTCAAGCGATAAGGCCGCTATTTGTACGTTATAGTTTTAAGTACCTATTTCCTTGTATGTTTGTTACAAATTTGATGTGCAAATAAAGTTTTCTCTATCTATCTCTATCTATCTAAATCTCTACCTTATGATTATGCATTTTCAGATAAAAATGAGCAAATTTTCAAAATATCTCCATTTTTCAATCAAGTTTTCAATCTAAGATATAACATTTCTGGCTATGAGCTCATTATGACAAGAGGCATGGCTTATTATAAGAAGAGGCCTGCGCCCCGAGACATTCATAAAATATTTCTCTAACATTACCTAAATATAAGATGTTCACATGTTCCAGTATGAAAATAAAACTACAGTTTATAAGAAACATCAAACAAACACTGATATAGGTAGATAACATATAGCATTTGATATTGAACGTGACGCTGAGCACGGAAACAATACCATCGCGAGAGAATTCACAATTTCATTCAACTCAGGAGACAAGGCGTGTCACGTACAGTAAAATATACAGAAAGTCCACTTAGCTTAACCCATTCGCTGCGGCAGACGCCTATTGGCGTTTTTTTATTTCATATTCAGGTGCGGAGTACGCCTATCGGCGTTTTTTTACAATTGTATATATCTTGGCAAAAACCAGCCATAAAAGTAAAATTTTGAAATAGGTGGTATTTTATTTTGAAATGCACAAAGTACTGCTCACAGTTTCAGGATATTTAACTATAAAAAAAATTGCGAAATCCTTTCTAGGTGCTGAAGACGCCTAAGGGCGTTTTCCAGGCTTTAACAACCTTTGATTCTAAATATATTTTGTTAATTATTACTTTTCTTTATTAAAGGTATTTTTAGGGATCACTTACATCGCATAATTTTTATTTCCCATTTTGCATTGGTTTTACGAGTTAGGTTAGGTTAGTAAGAAAATTGAATCGTAATTTTTATAGCCATTATCAGTTTTCTAATATGCAAGCCAATAACCCATTACTAATATTTTATTTTTATATATTATTTTTATACATACACTGCATTAATAATATTATTATATGCAGTGTAGGTATTTAAAATAAGTAATGGAATATTGGCTTACATACTAAAAAACAGTTTAATCAATGATCTGGTTATAAAAATAAATATCTTTGGTATGTTTTTAATATTTTTTAATTAGAAAAAAATGTAACAACAAATGATCTCGACAGGTTAAAAGACAGTTAATAGGTTCAAAAGATTACTAATTATAATTGTTTGTTTACTTTTAAATGTCATAATGTTTATTCGATTTGAGTGTCGTATTTTATTTGACCCGAGTGTAAACCCTTTGCATCATTCAGAAATGTTAAAATTTTTGCATAAGTGCGGGTACGAAGACAGGGTTTAATTTGGTTCATCTCTTTGGTCACTAACTGACCAAAAAGTATATTCCGTTTATCTGCATTTTCAATATTGTCATTGATGACGTTCATGCAGTCTTCGCATGTCAACATGTCTGAATCTTTTTTTTTGTTTTTCTTTCGGGTAACAAAATAGACTGCGAATCTTGAGTATCGTCTAATAAATTGGGCGACCATGAACGTTTTTTATCTGAAATAAAGAATACGACGTGAAATATAAGAGTAATTTGGTGTAGCATCGGAATCCTGGACATTATTGTCGGGAATAACTTAACTAATTGCATCAATTCTTATAAAGTTCATTTTAAAACGATTGCTTGTATTAACAAAAATGTCAATGAAAATAAGGAGTATAATAAATATATAATATCAGTATAATAAAATAATAGTGGTATTATAAAAGTAAAAAAAGGTTTACTACCTCTGATATTAATTTATAATGATAATTTTACCTTTCCTGTCATTGAAAACTAAAATATATGAGACGGTAGCTTAGAAATAAACTACAATTTATGTAACTAAAATAATTTACTTGCCATTTATGGCCATATTCTTCTAATTTTCACGATCCAACTATTACAGAACCAAAACTTCACAAATAGGCGCCTAATTGATGTTATTTTATTTTTTAACACTAAATACGATCGTTATCGTACCACCAATTTCGCGCATTTGAAGTTTGTTGAACATTTTAACGTAAGAATGATAAATAATTTTAAACAGTGCTGAAAACGCCCATCGGCGTTTTATATTATCCATTTGAGGTGCTGAGGACGCCCATCGGCGTTAGAGATGAAAACCACCCCGCACCTGAAATATAAAGTTAATTTCCTCTGCCGCAGCGAATGGGTTAAAAAAAAACAAGAATTTAATTGGTAACAGAAAACTGTTTTCAATATCAATGACTAACCTTCAACCTAGATATTCTATCAACGGCAATGTAACTTAAGTATGGTAATTTCCTAGTACTACCAATCTAATGCCAATGAGGCAGGTGATTGTAATGGTGTAAATATGTTTAATCTATTCAATTATAAAACTCTTAGTTAAATAAAGCTTATAATCGCTATCCGATTATTTTTCGTCTATTCAAAACTGAATGTTTACAGACATTGCTGGTGGATTTTCTGTGTTATTATATTGTGTAACATTGGAGGAGCTGGCGATGACGCTCCGTGTGAATGTAATCTGAGTACATTTCCTCGCAATCGTAACCGGTGGAGATCCGTCACGACTCGCGGTGTTCCCTGAAATAACGCGGCCTTATGACCGAACGTTTATTGGGCCTTTTCTGCCTTACATAATAAAGAAAATCTTTTTATATACTGTAACAATGAATTTACTAGAATTAACTAATATATTGTTGAGGGTGGGACTAATTTCGACTCGGTGTCTTCGGTTTTAGTTTTTGATATACGTTTATCGTTTTTTTAGCCCAAGCACATTAATCAATAATTTTATTGAGCCTAAGGATCTCTTCTGTTGAAGAAAGGTATATTTTGCCACACGTAAAGTTTTATTTAGTCCATATTTACGGCAGCTTGTACCTTTATTACCGTACAAGCTCGCAAATTGCAAACGTTATGTTGGGGAAATGTTATTTGTAGTAAAAATTCGAGCACCTATGAGTAACCATCGTAAGGATGGAGTCGTGACGTAACAGCGGGTAAGGGATCTCATAAAACTGAGTGTATTGGCGATACATTATAACTGGCATGTTACTGCTCTTTACGTAATGCAAAAAAATATTATTTGTTAAAAGAATAAGTTTCCAAGAATTAATATTCTAAAGTAAATTTACAATGTTTGTATAAGCACCGTGTACCTTTTATAGGTCTTGAATGAAGAGACTCTAGTCTCTAAAAGAAGAATGATCTATGTTACTCTGCTCTACGATTATGTTCATATATTAGACTAACGTTTCTCATAACCTTATCATCACCGTTGTAAAAGTTATCACTTTCTACCACTGGAACTCAGGCGTAATATTAGTGATATTTCATTTCTAGTCAATATTGCTAATGGTACTATAGACTGTCCTGAATTGCTAGCTAATATTTCCCTACGAACAAATCAGACTGGTCTTCGTCAACGACCATTACTGGATATACTGGATATACCTTTTGCAACAACCAACTATAGGCGAAATTCGTTTGCTTTACGTGCTACGCGCGAGTTTAATAATATTCCACGTACCTTAGACATTGATCTTTTTTGTACCACTGCGACTGCTGTAAGGAAAACAATAAAAAAAAAAAAAAAAAACCTAAGCGCTTCCACGTAGAGAATTCGATTTTATTTAATGTTATATCTTCTAGTATTTACGTAAATGTTTTACTTGAATTTCATCGGCGTCAGAAGCAAACGAAAAACGAACAACATTGAGCAAGTATTGGTCGGGTTGAAACCCAACGCGGGCAGTCAAGCCTGAGAGCGAGTACAGATGCTGGCGACGCGTTTAATATCGCGACCGAGCTCACTATAAGTAAGTATTGGTCGGGTTTAAACCCAACGCGGGCAGTCAAGCCTGAGAGCGAGTACAGATGCTGGCGACGCGTTCAATATCGCGACCGAGCTCACTATAAGTAAGTATTGGTCGGGTTTAAACCCAACGCGGGCAGTCAAGCCTGAGAGCGAGTACAGATGCTGGCGACGCGTTCAATATCGCGACCGAGCTCACTATAAGTAAGTATTGGTCGGGTTTAAACCCAACGCGGGCAGTCAAGCCTGAGAGCGAGTACAGATGCTGGCGACGCGTTCAATATCGCGACCGAGCTCACTATAAGTAAGTATTGGTCGGGTTTAAACCCAACGCGGGCAGTCAAGCCTGAGAGCGAGTACAGATGCTGGCGACGCGTTCAATATCGCGACCGAGCTCACTATAAGTAAGTATTGGTCGGGTTTAAACCCAACGCGGGCAGTCAAGCCTGAGAGCGAGTACAGATGCTGGCGACGCGTTCAATATCGCGACCGAGCTCACTATAAGTAAGTATTGGTCGGGTTTAAACCCAACGCGGGCAGTCAAGCCTGAGAGCGAGTACAGATGCTGGCGACGCGTTCAATATCGCGACCGAGCTCACTATAAGTAAGTATTGGTCGGGTTTAAACCCAACGCGGGCAGTCAAGCCTGAGAGCGAGTACAGATGCTGGCGACGCGTTCAATATCGCGACCGAGCTCACTATAAGTAAGTATTGGTCGGGTTTAAACCCAACGCGGGCAGTCAAGCCTGAGAGCGAGTACAGATGCTGGCGACGCGTTCAATATCGCGACCGAGCTCACTATAAGTAAGTATTGGTCGGGTTGAAACCCAACGCGGGCAGTCAAGCCTGAGAGCGAGTACAGATGCTGGCGACGCGTTCAATATCGCGACCGAGCTCACTATAAGTAAGTATTGGTCGGGTTTAAACCCAACGCGGGCAGTCAAGCCTGAGAGCGAGTACAGATGCTGGCGACGCGTTCAATATCGCGACCGAGCTCACTATAGGTGACATATTTATCGTAATATTTATTTAAGATCTTGTACATGCCTAATGTATAGCCGGCGTCGGCGTATCGTCCTCGTTTAAGAAGTGATAACTCATTTTGTCTTACGTTAGCTTATTGTGTGGACTGCGCACGCTGAATTTATATCGTTTCATAGAAATAGATATATACCCGATAGTAAATGCTAGTTATTAACTTCGTGCGGTATACAAGCGGGACTAGAATATTTATGAAGTTTCGTAGAATATCAATATGGTGTAACCTCATAGCAATAAAAAGATCAATTACTTCCAGACAACTGAAGAGATCACCTCCTAAACATTGTCAAATCATTACAGAAACATTACAGCAATACATCCGTACGTATATACGTCTAATACCGTATATTTACAACTTATTTAGTTTCTGTTGATTATAGATAGATAGATAGTTATTCATATAGGCCTACAGTGCTGATATGCGAACCTAAAAAGCGTTATTGTGCGGTTCACATAGTTCAATTCATGCATTCAAATCAATGAAATAAATAACATTGAAGTGTCGGTTTTAAATCTTTGTCTGTTCGGCATAACTTCTAATGACTTGACCGATCTTAATAAAATTTTACATGCAGGTAATACGCCTAACAATGCGCCTAACATAGGCTGCTTTTATCGATACCTACCACAAAGACAAAACTGC
Organism: Hypena proboscidalis; assembly: GCA_905147285.1. Taxonomy (NCBI): domain Eukaryota; kingdom Metazoa; phylum Arthropoda; class Insecta; order Lepidoptera; family Erebidae; genus Hypena; species Hypena proboscidalis. The sequence continues at coordinate 25,284,527 of LR990127.1, read as the reverse complement.
GATAGAAACTTACTCGAGAACTGCTGGTCAAATTTTGATAAATCTTTTTGTGTTTGATAGTTCAACTCTGAAATAAGGGTATTTAAATATTAAACAATACGTTTAACTCTACAAGAGCGGAGCAGTAAGGTTGAAAGCGGACCAAGGCGCAGGTGCAGCTACTATTTAATACAACGAATTCAGGTACTGGTCCACACGGACGAAGTCACGAACAAAAGCTAGTATAAAAAACACGACTTTGTGATTAAGAGTAAGTGTTAGAACGTATTTTTTTTTATTTATTTCAGTAAACATTGAAACTTTTATTTGCCGCCTGTCCATTTTTCTTGCTAACGCCACAAGAAGTTGTATGGTGGCTGTCGAGCAATTCGCCATAAATAAAAGAAGGATGTTGCAATTAACACGGTTTATTACAACTATTTTAATTTACGTATATTTTAGTGAGCAAGCGACCTTTGTAGAAGAAAGTGTTTTAAAAATGATTTTGGTTGAAGATTGCAAGCTTTCTATAATAAGAATTGACAACTGTTTGACAGTTGTCAAGCATCTGTCAAAGTGACTTAAGGGACTATTACGTTTAGGGGAGCGTTGACACAGGCAATCTAAAGGGCGTGAGTGGCGCCAACAGTGGCTGTGGTAAGTGGTGTCACGTTAACACGCGTTAACAAGGGTTGTAGACGTTTCACGTCGTAGCGGAGCGTAACACAATACGAAGAAAGCATCTCACATTACAGACGCTGGCGCCGCCGGAGTTTGCTTAATGTCACTGACATTAAAATTTACCTGCACTTCAAGGAACTTTTTCAATTTTTACTCTGAAATTACGATTAATGAAAGCTCAAAACTATTTTACTCTTTTAAAATCAAGTAACAACAGAATCCCTAGAGAATACAACTAACACTCATTTATTTAATCATCGTGTTAACTTCATCAAACCGATAGAATAAATAGATTAAATTTATGATTTAAAGAATGTTGCTGGCTATGCTAAGGTTGAAATTTATAGCACTTAGAATATAATTCCAGTTTAACTGGCTGACTTATTGAACAGAGAAATAGAGGTCACGTGGAATCACCGAGCGCGGGTCCTGTGTGCAGTCAAGCGTGAGATCGGATACGGCCGATGCCGGCGCATCCATCATCTCCAATGTTTTTAACCACTCTCACATACATACATCTAACTTCACGCCACTGCACAGCTCTTAAGATATTTAATTCTTATCAATTCATCAAGGCATTGAATTGTAGACTTATCAAGTTACTATTAATGACATATTAGGGTCAATTTCAACAAGCGATTTTTTTGTCAATTCGGTGGACTTTTTTAATTTCAATGCTATCTATATATTTTAAGTGAGAAATGAAACTTTAGCCTATTTTATAACATTGTGTGTGAGTGGTATAACATCAAATATCATCAAAACTTACATAAATATTTAAGGATGAATTTTTTAGAGTCCACTGAAATGAAAAGTGTCTACCGAAATGATAAAAAATAACCACTGAAATGATAAACCGTTTCTTACTGTGTGATAAAATTTTTGAAACAATTCAATTCAATTCATTTATTTTATAACAATATAAAAATTGTATGGCAAATAACTTATCACTTAAATTATAATAAATCACATTAATAAATTACATTAATAAATTAAATTAATAAATTATATTACTTTATTGCAATAATAAAATAAATCATAAAATATTACCTAGGTTAGTCAGTATACACATGTCAATACAAGTTAATTAAATCATAATAAAATGTCCGCTGAGTGTAGATATCCCACAAGCTGCACGTGTAGAAAGATTGGCAGTAAGCTCTAAAGAGCGTTAGTTTCACTGGAACCGTACAACGTGCAAACCTGCGGGCCAGCACATTACAGCGAACAGCCAACGACCTACGTTCCCTTTCAATGTCCATAATAAATAAAATAAAAAAGCCTTTTATTTCTTGCGCAAAAATATAAACAAACAAAACATCAAATACATTAAAATCTATAAATTTATAACAATATTTTATTTAATCAGTAATTTAATTTATTTTTAATTAAATAACTTAATAAATTGACCTATATCTGTTAACATTTCATTGTTTCTTTTGTATTAATTAATATAAATGCATTGTTTCTTTTCTAATGACAAGTATTAGTATTAATTAAATTAATAGATATGATAGTTTAATTATTATGTAAATATATATTTAATTTATTACATGCATTTTTTTTTCTTTTTTTTTTATATTTATGTTGAAATTAAATTAAGAGATCCTATTAATATTAATTGTATTACTTTAATTTAAAATTATCATGCAAGAACCCCTCTTGTGAGGGTGAAGGCCTCCTCCTGACTTTTCCAGCCATCTCTGTCTTTGGCTTTTAATATCCAATTTTTACCGGCAAGTTTTGTAATATCGTCTTCCCAGCGGTAAGTGGGTCTACCTCTCTTTCTCACGCCTGCAGGTCCAGTCCAAGTGGTTAGTCTTCTTGTCCATCGGTCGTCACTCAATCGAGCGATGTGACCTGCCCAGCGCCACTTTGATATTTGTGAGAAGCTTACAGCATCAATTAGTTTTGTTTTACTTCTAATCGTAGCATGCGGTATTTTTTTTATTTTTTTAATGTTTGTAATGCTCCTCTCCATAGCTCTCTGACATGTTCTTATTTTATGTTTTATTTGGGTCGTGAATTTCCAAGTCTGGCTTGCATATGTGATGGAAGGCAGCAAACAAGAGTCCATAACATTTTTCTTTATTGTTAAGGACATAGAACTTTTTAGCACTTCTTTTAAGCTCCAAAACTTTTTCCAGGCGCCCGTGATCCTTCGTTCCACCTCTAAAATATTATTTTGTTTTAAAAATGCCACTTGTTTACCCAAGTATATAAATGTGTCTACGTATTCTAAAGGCGTTTCTTCAAGTAAAATTGTCTGTTTTATGGAGTTTGTCATAGCTTTCGTTTTTTGTAAGTTAATTTTTAATCCAACAGTTTTACTTGCTGTATCCAGACAATGTAACATTGACTCCAATTGTCTTGCATCTTCAGACAGTAAAACTAAATCATCAGCAAATCTAAGGTGCCTGATGTAGTTACCATTAATATTTAAGCCACACATTTTCCATTCAAGGTTTTCAAATACTGACTCCAAGACAGAGATGAATAACTTGGGTGATATCGGGTCACCTTGTCTGACACCTCTTTTTATGGGAATGGGTGGTCCTGCAGTTTCTAGTCTTACTCTACTTTTACATTGGCTGTAAAGATACTGAAGAATTTGAATGTATTTTTGCTCTACACCTTGAGAGTTAAGGGCTTTCCATATTGAAGAGTGAAATATAGAGTCGAATGCTTTCTGATAATCGATAAATACTATGTATAATGGTTTTTGAAATTCACTATATTTCTCAATAATCTGTTCTAGTGCGTGTATATGGTCCACCGTTGAATAACCTCTTCTGAAGCCGGCTTGTTCAATCGGATGGTATTTCTCTATAGTGCCGCATATTCTTTTTTCTAAAAGTGAAGAGAACAATTTGTACATGGATGGGAGAAGGCTTATTGGGCGGTAATTGTTTATATTCTTGGGGTCACCTTTCTAATAAAGTAATATCATTTCAGACTGTGATGATTTAAAAGATGATATGGACATTTCAATGTCCATATCATCTTTTAAATCATCGGTGACCCAATGACCTTGATATTTATAACTAGACACTCTTTCCAAGTCAACCCCACAAAGTGCGACATTTGGTATTGTGTGGTAGTTAAAACCCCTTGCTTTAAAGAGCATTATTTTACTTTTTGCTACGTTATACTTGAGCCCGTGTGATAACGCGTAAGATTCGCATATAGATATAAGTCGCCTCATACCGCTGATCGAGGGGGTCAGAATCACTTGGTTATCTGCGTAGCTAATGTTATTGGTACACACTCCGTCAATATGACATCCGAGTTTAGTGCTACTGAGCCTCTCGATCAGTTGATTTACGTACAAGTTGAACAGTAATATATTGATAACTCACTAAACAATTTAACTAATCCCCATAAATAAATTTTGTAGATAATATATTCATAAAAATATAAAATATGTGCTTTCAATATCACAAACGAGTCCGGTGGCCGGTCAGGCGGTCGAAGCTGACCGAGCGCTGTGTTCCTCGCCCGCGAAATATGACCGACGCGTCGCGATTTACGAGCGCCCCCTCGTGGCAATACTTCATACCACCACCGACGTACAAGCGTTATGTTTTATCCTTCTATGCGCTCCAGTAATCTTTCCTACTTCCTATTTTATGGCTCAAAGATTTTCTGTAAACAAGATAGTGTCTATAAATTTTGGGACTTGACGGTAAAAGATTTCATTCCAATGGTGTACGGCATTTGGGTGGCTTTTCTGTCTTTAAAACCACATTTTATATTTCATTTCATTTCAACTACAGTTCTAGCTTCACAGTTAACCATTATGCACATATTGCTATGTGAGCAAAGTTATTAACTAGAGATAAACGTAAACGTTATCTTGTTGAACCGTCTCGGTATGGTGACGTGTGGTGTGCGTTACTCGCCACAAGAGAATTGTGCACCAGCTGTCTTAGACTATATTACGCACGTATGTATATCGTGTATCATTCATCTTACAAAACTAACTACTATTCATTTTGTGACTGCAAACTTGGTGTGTGTTGCATTCCAAACGAATCAGTCATAGAATGATAGCATCCTGCCTTGATTTATTACATATCTGTTTCTCCATTACTATAAAGTCACGTAACACTACTTTTTCGTTTCTCAATAAAAATGATTGAATTATTTATCATCATAGCTGCGAAGAAAAAAAATCGATAAATACTTTTTATTTCCGCTTGAATATTGACTACTTCACCTGCATGCTATCTTTTCACTATTCCATTGTGACGGCTAATCCTCTTACTTACTGAAGTCTCGCTGTGTTTTTTGCGCATTTCCACTGAACTTTAGCACAATAGTTATTAAGTTTAAGCTATGGTTTAAAAAGTATCTACTACTAATATACATTTTGATAAAACATGGCAGTTGTTGATACTCTTGAACTCACAAATGTTGAAAAGAATAAGCTTGCAGAAACACTTTCTAGTGATTTTAAACTATCACGATTTGTACACATAATTATATATTATAGACACGGTATTATAGAAACAGTCGAGCAAGAAGGTATTTATACCTTAAAAATATTTACGCGATTAAGACCCGTGTCTATAATATATAATCACTTTCTAGTGATTAAACACAATACATGTTATATGATTTATTATTTAAATAAATAATAAATCATTGGAAAATCTAAACATGAGTAGAAAATCGAAAATGTGTAAGGGTAGGCTGAGTCAATATTACTTTATAGTAATCAATCGAGAAAAAAGGGTTTTTTTTCTTGAAAATAATATTATTTTCCGTGAACAATTTTCCCACCCACAATGCCAAGATCGTGTACTGAATTACTACTACTTCGTCACAATCATCGTCATCGCCGTATACTGAACGCTCTGTATTGCATTTAGTCAGAATATACTGGAAAATTACAAAAACAGAAACTTTTAATCATTTTCGTACAATGATCATTAGCAAAAACTGAATAACAAATTGTATTATTCCCAAGGGTTGCGACATGATGCTGTCGTACACGTCATAACATGTCATATTTTGATGATTGTAAAGTATAGAACAAGTACGTGCACTGTAATAGGTTTCCTCAGAATTAATTTCTAATTCACCCTAGTATTTCGTTTCAATTGAGCTTAGTCATTCATTCCTTTTTTTTTTTTTTTTTTTTTATTTTCATTCGATTTTCGACATTCGAAATTGAATATGACACAAAAAATGTGAACAAAGACTCAATCTTTTTTCGTGAAACTGTCAGCAAGTAGTCGTAACGTTAAGCTAGCGAAGCTTGGTATATGTGACGTGTACGGCTGTATAAAGGAGTGGTACATTAGCGCGTCGACAGCGAGCGTCGATCCCAAGGAGATTATCGTGAGCCAATCATTTCACTCCCTACGTGTTACTGCGCCGTCACATATACGTAGTGCTTCTTTATATCATTGTTAGATCTACGATAAACAATGTCTGTTGTATCGAACTAAAGTATTACTTATTTAGGTTCATTTTCTGTACAGTTAAAAATAGGTCTGGATACACATAATAACTACTTTTTATATTCGCTTCCTATTACCAAATTTCGATGCTACCGCCATTTATTAATAACTGTAGTTCTACTCGAATAGTTGTTAGATGATATACACACGTTGAGGAGCATCATTTTCATATCGAACATTATTAAAAATTTTACAAAATAGACACCTTCGTCCACTTTATCGATGTCATGTTTATAAATCTTGGAATTTTTCATCAATCTGTTTTAGAGTATTCAACTCTTGAATAGATGTCCTATCATATTATGTACTATTTCATTATAGTACAATAACTTAATTGAAAAAAGTATATTATAATGTTTGTTTTTCCGATTTTTGTGTCTGTCTGTCTGTACGTTCGTACGCGCTTCACACAAACTACTGCATGCAATTGAATGCCATTTTTTATTACAGTTGTGTAGCTGGTGGTCTAACTTAGGAGCTAAAACACGTTTTATCTTTGTATTTTACTGGTAACAGAGTAAATTAGGCGTTGGAAGTTTATGCGGACGGTTCGTCAATTTAGCAAGAGTTTGCATAAAATTCTGGTTCCTTGCTTGACGTAAGTAAACGGTAAGATTTTTTTAGCAATATCACTATTACTACTAAACAAGATACAAATTCTAAGTTCAACGTTACAATTATTTGTTAGAGAATAATACAGACGTGGATATTCTATGCCTTACGGAAACTTTTATCCAAAAAGGTCACGAACATTTAGCAAAATTATCGGGGTATTATTTGGCAGCGTCATATTCTAGGGATGCTAAACAAAAGCGAGGTGGAGTGGGTATTTTACTCAAGGAAGGTCTGTATTACAAACAAGTAAAATTTTGCAGTGATTACACTATAGATAAGCATTTTGAATGTTGTGGAATAGAATTGCCTTCACAGAACATGTTAATTTTTTGCCTTTATCGTACACCGGATTCTAACAGTAAAGTATTTTTTGATAAACTTCAACTACTTCTACACAAAATAACCCATAGACTCAATAAAAAAATTGTTCTAGTTGGGGACCTCAATATCGACACAATACAATTGAACAACAAAGAAACTAAACATCTATTAGATCTCACAAAAAATTATAACCTAATATTACACAATAATCAACCTACTCGCAAGCGATCATGTATTGATCACATCATAAGTAATATACCCTACGCTTCCGGAGAACTGTTACACTTAGATATTTCTGATCATAACACAGCTCAATTGCTTAACATTCCAACAGAGAAAAAAGAAATTCCATTAGTCGAATACTACATTTATAAAAGAGACTATAATGTTGAGTATATTGCCAAATTTAATGAATATTTGTCTTGTCTGTCATTCAGTGAAATTTACAAGGAAGATAATTTTGAGTTGGCATTCCAAAAATTTCACGAAACTTTTTCTTTGTTTTATAACCTGTGTTTTCCAAAAACTAGAATAAAAATATCAAACAGAGTTAAAAAGTCAAAATGGATTACCACGGGATTGAAGATTAGTTGCAAGACAAAACGCTCGCTACGTTATAAATCTTACAATGACAAATGTAAAGTAATTATTGCTAAATATAAAAAATATACTAGAATTCTGCGAAACTGCATTGATCAATCTGTAAAAAATTGCAATTTAAACATGATCAAAAATTCTAAAAATGTGTGTAAGATGTCGTGGCGTTTAATAAAACAAGAATCTGAATACCATAAACCAATAGAGTTTATATCTAGCGTGAATACAAATGATGTTTTGTGTAACAACCCACTTCAAATAGCAGAAGCATTTAATAAACACTTTTCTAACTCTACCCACTTGAATACTTGCTCTTCACAGAACACTTGTAAAAGTAGTTTATGTTGTAGTATTTTTTTAAATCCGTTTAGCTGCGATGAGGTGTATACAATTGTGATGTCATTAAACAATACCAATGCTGAAGGATATGATGAAATTTGCACTAAAATCCTCAAAGCTTGTGCTATAGAAATAACGCCAATATTAACACACTTAATCAATCATTCCTTGAGAGACGGCTGTTTTCCAAGCCAGCTAAAAAAATCTGTAGTGAAACCTCTGTATAAAAAGGGGGACAAGACATGTTTAGGTAATTATAGACCTATATCATTGATTCCAATCTTATCAAAAGTTTTTGAAACAGCAATGCATAAGCGTCTTACGAGTTTTGTTATGAAAAACAACATCCTACGGACTGAACAGTACGGATTTCAGAAAGGTAAATCCACCACATTAGCTTGCTTTGATCTAGTCACTAAAGTAATTGAACATATAGATAATAAAAAAGTAGTAATAGTAGTATTTTTTGATATGTCTAGTGCATTTGATCTTGTTTCTCATGATGCGCTTTTAGAAAAGCTTAACCGAAATGGCATTAGGGGACCAGCATTGAACTGGCTTAGGACTTATCTTAAATGTAGAAATCAGTGTGTAGAAATCCAAAATATTAATATTAACAAAGAACTTGAGGCATATCGATCTACCTATCTTGAAAATAGCTTCGGTGTCCCACAGGGAAGCGTATTGGGTCCGCTGTTGTTCTTGATGTATATCAATGACCTGCCCAGTATAACCTCTAACTCTTGTATTTTATTTGCTGACGACGTTTCTCTGATATTGACATGCGATAAAAATACTGACATTAATTTATTTACTATTGACATAAATAACACAATTAATTCTATAATAAAATGGCTTACTGATAATAATCTAAAAGTTAATTTAAGTAAAACTAATTTTATACAATTTGGAACATATGGGAGACCCCACAAAGATTTACAAATTAATTATAACGATTATCAAATATCTGAGGTTAAGGAAACAACATTTTTAGGAATCACTCTAGATGAACACTTAAACTGGAAACGCCATGTCGAAAAGGTGTGTAATAAAATTAATCGTTTTGTATTTGTGCTATATAAATTACGCAAAACCTCTACAGAGAAAACTGTTCTAACAGCATACTATGGGTACGTATCTTCTGTTCTAAACTACGGACTTCTTTTATGGGGTAATTCCACGGAAGTTCAAAAAGCGTTTCTGGCACAGAAAAAATGCATTAGGGCCATCGCTGGTATACCACCTTGGGAGTCGTGTAAGCCTCTCTTTAAAAAGTTTCGTATACTTACCCTACCCTGCATGTACATCCTGGAAGCAGCCAAGTTCGTTAAACAGCACCCAACTCTATTCAAAACAGCGAAGGATGTATTTCCTCGAAATACCAGACATCCAGACAGAATTGTGTTGACAAAGGCTCCAAGAACAGCAATGTATTTAAAAAATTGTACTGCATTATGTGGACGTATATATAACGCTATACCTCATGAAATCAAACTATTGCCATTAAATAGATTCTGTAGAAAACTTAAATTATGGCTGATTGAAAAGTCTTTTTATTCATTGTCAGAATTAATATAAAGTGAGGATAATTATAAAATGTAAAAACTATGTCAGTTTAGTAGAGCTTGGTTGAGGTATTGATGAAATTGTTTCGAGTCCATAATTTTAGAGCAATGCCGTTTAACAAAATGAAATCACAATTGACATATTGGCTTAGTGAAAGGTGTTTTTATAGTATACATGAGTTTTTTGAATATAAATTATGAATTATTTTAATGATAAAATTATATGAATTGTTATTACTGATGGAATTATTAATTTATTATTATTATTAGGTTATTATAAATTGTGGACATTTTACTTTTACTATTTCTATTTGAATTAATGAATATCTTGATCACTGTTTAGATTATTATATTAGAGACTATTTTATAATAAAATGCATGAAATTTTTGCATGTCATAATTATGGCAAAACATTGCTGAACATGTATTTAATATTAAGACCTTATTGTACCATTGTTTTGAGCAAAATAAAATTATCTTATCTTATCTTATCTAACGTTAATAGATACATTCAAATGTCACTAAAACGAAATTCCTTTGTTTTAGTAAAACCATGGTAACCAGTCCAAAGAATGTTGAGCTTCGCACACATTGTTACCCTTGTAATCGAACTAATAATAAGTTTATTTCCAGTTGTCATTGTCCTACTTTAATAAGAACATCAAAAATGAAATATTTAGGAGTCACTATAGGTGACAAATTTAACTGGAAAAACATATCACTACCGTTAGCAACCGATTAAGGAAACTTATTTATATATTTAAAGAATTACGGCTAATACAAGACCCTACTCTGTTGATTCAAATATACGTAGCTCTGGCTGAATGTGTAGTCACCTATTGCATATGCTCATGGGGCTCATCGGCTAAAACACATTTACTTGAACTCGAAAGAGCACAGAGAGTAGTGCTCAAGGTACTACTACATTTACGGTTCCGGTATCCTACATATTTATTATACAAATGTTACTCACGTAATGTTATGTTATGTTTCATAATTTGAATAATGTTACAAACTCACGTCAGTTTTAATAAAAAATTATTTATTATATAAAAAAGTTGACGTTCTAACAGTGCGCAAATTATTTATATACCAGTGTATATCCTAAGTATCACAAAAACACTGTACCTATTTTGTATGGCTCAGGTAAAAGAGTGGATAAGTGTCCGGTACCCTGAGTTCGAAGCACATTTGCCAAACAACATTATTATAATATTGCATCTCGATTGTACAACAAGCTTAATATGGTATTTAAAACGAAACATCTATCAAATTATCAAATTAAAAATATTATTTGTTGGTAATCATTAAATAGACCACACGAACACACACACACACACACACGCACGCACACACACGATATAAAGACACCATTTCAGACAATAATTGCAGCTCACGCTAGTTTTGGAATCAGGGCTTATATATATTAATGAATGTATTTTGTTGCAATAAAGAAATTTATTATTTATTTTTTTTAGACTTTAGGGAAATAGGGGATCGAGCATCGATGCTGTTGCGGTATTTAATTTTGATGTATTATGTGAATGCGGTCATGCGTCATATTGAAATGAGGTTCATTTATATCACAGAATTAAATCACACCACCATTTTAATGAATACCGTTCTAATTATAATGAGAGAACATGATGCTTAAATAATATTCAATTGATGATGAAGTAGAGCTTAAAGTTATTTATTGCCACGAAATATTTACTATTCGTTTTGAAAATGAAATCATAACTTAGTGGGATATACAACTCAGTTTGATTATGCCCGATTATATTCTGGGCAGTAATAATAACCTTGGTGACATAAGAACGGGGACACAAATTTTAATGTGTAGTAACATCGTTCATATAATTTAAAACACAAGTAGATTGGGGCTACGCCGCACAGCATCTAGTTAGCATTAAAAGCTCTCCGCTGAGCTACAGGGGGAAGAGGAGCGGGCGCGGGGAGACGTACTGAGAGCACTTGGTACAGATTTAACTCTAAGCTGATGTTTTAGTCCATCGCACACAAAACACACTTACTGAATAATACAAAATAGTAGTGCAAAAGTTGCTTTGTTTAATTAACGTATTGAAAACTTATTAGTGGAATCCATGTGGTAGTCAATATTCAATGTATTTTAATGTAATTATTTTCTCAGAAAAATATTTTTTTATGCTAGTTATCATTATGCGTTTCAATAAATTGTGATTAAATTTAATATGGCTGCTGCAACAGCTATTATATTATATAACTTTTGAATTTTAGAGAATTGGAAAATAGTACACACAGTTATTATTTTATCACTTTATTCAAAAGAAAGCTGTTGCAGATGTTTACAAAGAACATCGGTATTAGTTTTTGTATGAAAAGCAAAGGCGATTTTGGTTACATTAAAATTGTATTATACTTTTCAAATAAAATCTGATACAAATATTTGTTTTCTACTTTAGTGCCACTGATGCCTTACGTATTGCTATTTGTACAATACAATAAGGAAGCATTCCGATATTACCAACGTTCGTTGTTCGTTCATGCAACAATGAAGCATTTTCTTCAACAAATTTTGCATTATTCAACCTGCAGGCGAAGAATTGTTCATTGATTACGGGACTACCTGTATATATAAATCGGTTCACTGAACCGTTACCGTTAGCACTAAGTACTATCGAAAAAAACGTATTATGACGTACGTATGATACGTGGATCTAAGTAACAAGCTAGCAACCAATGACCAAATCTTTGTATGTCCTTAATAACCTATACTTATCCTTACTAAATATAAATGCGAAAGTTTGTGAGTATGTATGTATGTATGGATGTAAGAATGTATGAAATTAAAGCGAAAATTCGAGCGAGCCGCGAGTCAAGTTAGTATTCTATAAAGTATCCAAAGTCGTAAGCGACAAAAATTGATCAATATTTTTTATATGTTTTTGAATGTTGATCACTCTTTGCCTGCATAAATGTCTATTGCTCCATTGCATTGTGTGCACTAATCCGATAATTCGTTAAACGGTCGGTGCTTTTATTGGTGCACTTCCTGTGAACTTCAGCACAATAGGTATTGCAGTTAAGCCGCTGTTTCATGGAAAACAAGCAGTATCTGCAATTTGCTTTAATAAGGAACTTACTTGCATTGCAACGTGCTTATTTTAAATAAACAACTTATAAAAGTACATATCGCACACCCAGAATAACACTGCAGCAAGTCAATTGTTGTGAGTTGTATGTGTCTCAATGTTATGTGATGTGAGATGTCTAATGGTATTTAATGTTGTGTTATGTGTTTAATCTTACAATTAATAATTGAAATAATGTTAATAATGTATATGGATTAGCTGAAATAAATGTATCTATATATTCATTCATTTATTTATTCATAGAAGCAGATTTTTCAGAATCAACAAAAAACCGTTATAATATATTGTTAATGTTATTGGTTAAGTGAATTAACATGATATAATTCAAAGCTATTTTATACAATATTCATATAACAATACCGCAACATTGCAATTCACTATTGCTTGAATGTCGGTAAAGGATCTGCATACTGTTTCCTTGAAATAGCCCGGAGTTCGTGGTAAGATTTTGCAGCGCGTCAACAGCAATATGGAGTTAGTGCATCGTATATTGATCTATTTTGATCATAATATATAAGTAATTACGCTTGCCTAAATTCATTTATATCAAAAAGTAAATTTTAAGGTTATACCTTTGCTTAAAGATTTATTATGCGACAGACTTTTCTATATGAAACTGGCTCATTCATAAGTACATTTAACTATCACTGTTAGGCTAATGTAAAGTCGCCAAGATTCAGGGTCAGGGTCATGCAGAGTCAGGGTTCATATTGATGCCCGTCGACAACTCGAAACAAATCATCATTGTTCTCGGACGTTCGTTTCTTTTACGACTTAGTTTTTTTTTTTTTTAATTATGTTTCTAAGCAATTAGATACGTCATAAAGATTACAATCTAGTCTAGATATAACATTAGAGACTAATGAGTAATTTAATTTTGACCTAAGCTACTAAATTAATTTATGCTAGGAATGTGTCCATTAACACCTATCTTATTTGTCTCTATTATCGAAAATGACACTTTGTTCTTGTGTTCTTTTAAGGTAGCACTAAACCACTTGAATCACTAATTTCACTGAACTAGCTCAAAAGTTTTCGTCCTTTTAAGTCTTCTAACTATGTCTGTGGTGTCAAGGAGCTGGATGGCCTCGACATTCACGTGTTGAAGAAGTCGTCGTTCATGAGCTTCAGCATACTGTTGTATTACACTGGCGACAAGGTTCACCTTCAGGTCACGATGGAGATCCTCATTTCTGATGTACCAGGGTGCATTCACAATTCCCCTTAACACTTTATTCTGGAACCTTTGGATTATTTGGATGTTACTTGGTTTGGTACAGCCCCAGAGCTGTATACCATAAGTCCACACTGGCATGAGGACTTGTTTATAAATAAGTATTTTGTTATGCACCGACAACGTAGAATATTAACCCAGCAACCAGTACATTTTTTTATAGCGAAGTTCCAACTCACTGCGTTTCTTTTTGACATGAGCCTTCTAGCGAAGTTTTGCGTCTAGTGTCATACCAAGGTACTTGGCTGAGTTCGCATACGGTATTATAAGGTGATTCAGATATACCGGTTGATAGTTGGCCTTTTTGTTAGTAAAGTCTATATTTATCGATTTGGATTCATTTAGTTTTATACGCCACTTCTTTGTCCAGTAAAAAATGGTATTGACGGCAGCTTGAACCTTTTCCACAGCTTCTGCATGAGTGACTCCTGTAGCCATGATAGCTGTGTCATCCGCGAAAGTGGCAATTATATTGTTTTCTAGCTCTGGAATATCACAGGTGTATAGTAGGTACAGCACGGGACCAAGGACACTTTCCTGTGGTACTCCAGCTTTTATTGGCGTTAGTTGCGAATACGCATCTTCTTGTCTTACTCTAAACATCCTTTCTTTAAGGTATGATTCCAGTAACTCAACAAACTGTCTTGGAAGCATCTTTCTTAACTTAAAAGTTAAACCTACATGCCACACTTTGTCAAACGGTTGTGCTACGTCCAGGAAAACTGTAGAACAGACTTTCTTTTCTTCTAGAGCCTTTTCTATAGTATTGGTGATACGATGAATTTGATCAACTGTAGAGTGGTTAGCTCTGAATCCAAATTGGTAGTCAGGAATCAGTTCTCGTTCTTCTATAAGAGGCTTCAATCGTCTCAATAGAAGCTTTTCTAGTAGTTTTGAGGTAATTGGTAGAAGTGATATAGGTCTGTATGACGCAGCCTCATGTGGTGGTTTCCCTGGCTTGGGTATCATTATCACTTCAGCAACTTTCCAGATTGTTGATACATGTTTTAATCTGAACGTAGCATTGATTAGCGTAGTTAGTTTGACAATAGCTCTTCGAGGAAGATTTTGAAGCACTTCACCCGTTATAAGATCATATCCAGGTGATTTCTTGTGGGCTAGATGTTTTATCTCAAAGTAAACCTCTTTTGGCGTGACTAGTTTAATTTCTAATTCATCGGCTGATGTTTCGTCAAACAAAATATCTTCATCAATTTCTTCATCATTTGGTTGAAAAATTTGTTCCAGATGATCTGCGAATCTTGATGCTTTTTGTTGGTTACTTGTGGCCCACTGTCCATTAATTTGCTTGATGGGAGAAGCATAAACAATGGGTTTATTAAGATGTTTTGTAGCTTTCCATAGAGAGTAATCTGTCGCCTTAGAGCTTGTTAGTTGTCTGAGGTAGGTACTTGTGGTTTCGTCATTAAATGCCTGTATTGCTTTACTGAGTTAGATGTCGTGTAGAACGTACACCGCTATCGATTAACCTTTATATTTTCAGTAAAAACCGGCCAAGTGCGAGTCGGACTCGCGCACGTAGGGTTCCGTACCACTATACATCTAAATAAATGTTTTTCTTTATTCTTTATTTTATTTGAGTTGATTGAATGAAAGGTAAAAGTCGGTTTACGATTTATAACGTATTCAAAATAATGAGCTCCACGCACACGAGCGTCAAGCGCATTCGGGAACCTCCCCCCGCGTGCGCCGCTCCCGCTACCGATCAAGTCACGCCCCACGCGAATTATAAGTAATTATTGTTTACTTGGGCACCTATTACCGATGTATTACTCGTATTAGAAAATAATGGTTCACGGTTTATGCATAAGGTTTATGTTTATGTATTTATTTATTTATTCATTTGCGAATTTGGGTACATAAAGATAGTACATCCACATTCAGCCATGTAGCATGCAAATAGTTTTAATTTTATAATAATAATAAAATGAATTCATGCAATAATTATACTAATTAAATAACAAAATTCGATTATTGAAATTGAAATAATATTAATAATTTCAAATCTAAATTAATGTGATGAATTCAAAATTAAATTAATGAGAATCATAATAGAGTGTCAAAAAATACAAAATGATGTCAAATTGACATTATTTCAATTAAACAATAAATATTTTAGAATGTCATAAATGAAATAATGATATAAATTCAAATATAAATCTCCTTAATTATTGCAAATGTGTTATCCTTATTGCTGTGTATGTATACTTTTATCTTCTAAAAATTCTCGAATAGAGTAATAACATTTCCTTATGAGCAGTTTTCGGAGTTCGCACTTATAAGTCTGTACGTTTTTAGAATTTTAACATTTTTTGGTATATGGTTACATGCGAACAAACTTTTGTGCATCAATGCTGTCCTACTTGCCACAACACATAATTTGAAAAATCGGCCAAGTGCGAGTCGGACTATCGGACACATCTAAATAAATGTTTTTCTTAATTCTTTGGAGTTGATTAAGAATAGAATAGAATAGAATAGAAATCATTTATTTGTTTAACATAGGTTTTTTTTACATATAGGTCTTATAATTTAGATAAGTGCACTATGTTATGTCTTAAAGACGTACAAATATTATTATCATTTTATATTTTCTACAATAATATCTTAAAGCATGCAAGTTAAATTAAATTATTATTAGTTTATTATTTAGATTCATAAATTAAAATTCATTATCAAGCAACACTGGTTAATATGTCAATACAATAAAAAAATACAATTAGTCAATTAAATAAAGAATTATCATTCAGGAACGCATCAACTGTGTAGTAACATTTTTCAATTAATAAATTATTAAGCGATCTTTTAAACTTAAACAGTGTCATATTTTTAATTTCAAGTGGTATTTTATTATAAATACGAGGGGCAGTACCCAAAAAGCTTTTTTGCATGAGCGTGGTCTTACATTCCACGGTACATAATTTATTTGTGTATTGACGGCGTATTGGAGCCCTCCTGACTTCAGACAACTTCTGAAAAAGATGTGGATTCATCTTCACAAACATAGCTGTTTCAAGTATATACAATGATGGTAGCGTTAAGATTTTTAAGGACTTAAAATAAGGTACACAGCTATCGGTTGTATTTAGACCACACATTGACCTTACACATTGTTTTTGCATCCTAAATACAGTTTCCCTATTAGCAGACTGTCCCCAGAAAATAACGCCATATCGAAGAACAGAAGCAACTAGTCCATGATATGCCGTTAATAAAGCCTGGTTGTTGACTTGTCTTGAAATTTGGAATAGCGCATAAGCAGATTTACTGAGTCGCTTACAAAGTTGTTCAACATGTGGCTTCCAAGTGAGTTGATCATCGATCTCAATACCTAGGAACTTGGTATTGTTAATTGACTCTATAGTACTGTTTTCATGAGTAATACTAGTGTTTGGTTTTTTACAGCGTTGATGGAAGTGCATTACTTTAGTTTTTTTTAAATTGATGACTAAATTATTATTTTTCAGCCAGTTTATAATATCATCCAAACATTTGTTAATCTCGCTTTCATAGGTCGTTGGATTAGTACACTTAATTACAGCTGTACTATCATCTGCAAAAAGTACCATTTTATGTGTTGTTGTTTTGGGGAGATCATTTATATATATGAGAAAAAGCAGCGGCCCCAATACGCTGCCCTGCGGGACACCATATTTTATGGTCCTTGGTTCTGATAGGTAAGTTGTTTCTAGATTCGTTATTGGACAAATTCTACAGATTTCCGTGTACTGAATCCTGTTGCTTAAATATGATTTCAGAAACTGAAGGATGCTGCCTCTTATACCATAGCCGTTTAATTTCTGTAACAGAATTCTATGGTCCACGTAGTTAAAAGCTTTGGACATGTCAGTAAAAATAGCGCAGACAGGATTTCTACTGTCGACAGATGGCATGACGTGGGTTAATAAGTCGAATAAAGCGCTGTTAGTGCTGGTATTTGCACGAAATCCTTTCTGTTCATTGCAAAATAAATTGAACTTTTCAAAATAGATATATATTGAGTTGTAGATGACTTTCTCAAATATTTTGGAAATGACAGGTATCTTCGCAATGGGCCTGTAATTCTGCAAATCCGTCTTAGAATCTTTTTTATGTAGCGGTTTGATGACAACGCTTTTTAATTTATCAGGAAATGTTCCATTGGTAATGCTTAAATTAATTATGTGCGATAATGGTGCTGATATTAATTCTTTTGTGCATTTAATAACTCGTGTACATATGTCATCGTATCCAGTTGTATTAGTATTATTTAGGCTGTGAATTATTTTTATAATGTCATTAATTGATGTCGGGTACATAAATAGTGAATTCAAAGTCAGATTATTGTAATTATGATTATTTAATGAGATGTCAACTTCAGCATTTTTTTCAATTGTATCTATAAAATAATTATTAAACTTGTTTGCAATATCTCTAGGTTCTGTGTATGATAAACTGTCTGTCTTTATACACGATATTTGCTCCTTTGGTAAGCTTAATTTAGACCTATTTATAATTTGCCAAGTAGCTTTGGATTTGTTTTGGGCCGTGTTTATAAAATGATTATTTTGAGATTTTTGTGTTAACCTAATTATTTTTCTATATTTTTTTGTGTAGTTTTTAAAAGCCAATTTATTGTCAGAGTCAGGTTTAAGTCTATAAGCCCAAAGTAGCTGCCGTTGCTTTTTACTGCAAGCTTTTATTCCACGAGATAACCATTTTGTTGCTTTCTTAGTTTTAATGGTAATAATTTTCTTTGGGAAGCAAAGATTATAAAGAAGAGCAAAATCATCCATGAAGGAATTAAAAGCTTCGTTAGCATTACTCGATTTGAATACTTGAGAAAATGATAGGCAGCTTAAATGTTTCTTAAATTTATTAATATTTTCTTTGGATACATCTCGTTTTTCGATTTTCCAAAACTTTAACCTACAGGTTTTGTTAATAGGCACCTTTAATATCTGTGAGGTATGATCAGAGAGTACAAGGTCTACGACTTCTGACTTACATCCATTCCTGTAATTGTGTGCAAAATTATCTATGCAGGTGTTACTACTCAATCGCGTAGGTGAATTTATGGCTAATTTTAAATTATATTGCATTAGAAAATTTTCGAACTCAAATGTAATTTTATTTCTTTTCAGCACGTCAATGTTAAAATCACCACATATGATTACTTTTTTATTTGATGAAAGGCAGATTTTTTTTAATATTACTTCTAGTTTTTCATAAAATATTGTATAATTATATTTTGGGATTCTATACACACAAATGATGATAGCACGGTGTGCCAAAATTTCTACCCCACAACATTCAAAAATACCTGATACCGATTGTTTTGCAACGTCTGCCATTTCTCTAAATTGCAATCCTGCTCTAACAAATATACACGTCCCGCCCCGCTTAGTATTTCTTGAAAAGAACGCAGCAAGGTGGTAATTATTAAGATGAATTAAGTGTTCATAACCTGTTTCCATGAAATGTTCTGTGATGCACAGTACATCAATAGTGGTCCCTTTGTTAAATAGTTCGTCCAATTTTACAGTTAGTAAGTCTGATTTACCTATTAGGCTTGCTATGTTCTGATGTAAAACGTGTAGAAAATTATAGAAAAAACTGACTATGACCTTTCTGCGAGTCAATAATATTACTTTTATTTTTATGGAGACAATCAACTGTCAAGTGCAAAGTATTCATTTTATTAAGGTCAATAATTAGGGCCTGTAAATCAGTTATAACTGTCTTTAAACCATACTTATTCAATATTCCATAACGTTTACAATAAGAGTCACAATCATATGGAAGATTAAGATTTGAGTCTAGGACGGACGCATAGTTATATGACACTGTGTCTATGTAAAGGAGGTTATTAAAATTTTCGACGCGGCTGTTAAACATTAAGTTGGTATGTAGCATGTATTTAAAAGTAGGTAAACATATTATAAAGTTTGTATGATTTAATGGTAATAGTTTTTCTCTAACAAACATGACTAGTTCTATATAACTCTGCGTCATCAAGAAATCATCTTCGCCAATAAAAATAACGCAGTAGTCAGAGAATGTAAAGTTTTTTACTTTTCCTTCTATTCCATCTAAGATTTGTCTCAGCCCACATTTTGGTTTACGGTAGTGACAAATTTCAAAATTGTGTAAGTTCATTTCATTGTATATCCTATTAGAAGTCTCGCTACTTATCAAGCAAATTTTCGATTTTATACATGAAGTTATATTAGGTCTAATAACATTGATTGTATTGGACGTGCTCGAAATAAACGTATTATTCGACTGGCAGCTTTTTTCTTCCAATGGGTATTTAGGCGACGAACAGAAATTTGTACCAATTTGCATAGTCTGTGTTCCTTTTGTTTGTTTGCCTGGATGATTCAAGGTAGTTTGGAGATCATTGCATTTCGTATTTTTGTTCTTGGAGGTATCATCAATCACATCTGCGTCCAGCAATGATAATTTCTTTGGTGAAGTAGCAAGCGACCCTATTTTCAGATTTATGGTTCGTTGTCTTCGTTTGTACTGAGGTGAGAAAAACTGTTTGGGAGTTGCTACAATAGAGTCCTTTTCCATACCTTGTAGACCTATTGTTTTGCATAATTTTAATTCATTTTTTATCTTGAAATTTTCGGTAACTAAATTGTCGATTTCTTTATGAGCAATTTGTAATTCAATTTTAAGATTTTCATTTTCTTCCTTCAACAATGCTATTTCATACTCGTTATTGCCTGTGTTTGGCAAGCTTTGGTATGACATGTTCATATCGAATAGTTCGCTATCACTGTTGTTTACATTTATATTTTGTTCTCGTTTGTTGCGCAGAGTAACATTGTCCTCATATTTTTGTTCCATTTTATATAAAGTTCTCAAAAAGAGAAACAGTTGACAAGTGAGGTTCGAACCATGAAGTTCCCGTTTCACCTACCGACTACGTTACGATACTAGCCACGGTGACGTTGAAAATCTGTGTTAATGTGTGGACTACTTTGCTTGCCTTCGACAACTGCTTTACCGACCGTAACCTTCTGTTGCAATGCGTTTTAACTAGATGGCACTACACGTAAGTCAGATTCAAATGAAATTTTGATGAGTAACTGTTTTTGAAATTAATTTGTTCTGATAAAGCACTTTTTCACTGTTTCTTTTGAAGTTTGTCACTTTAGAAACATTATTGGTAGAAAGTTATAAGCAGTTCAACATATATTGTCACTAAGAAATGTTTGGTAATGGATTAATATTAATATTAGTTATTGTTCACTTATCACTGTTTTATACACTGTATGATGATTGTTTGTATAAGATAACGATATCACTGTGGTTTTATCACTTGTATTGCACGCCACTATTATAATAATGCGTGAAAATAACTATTTACTATTTTTGATGAATATTAAAACACGGACCCGATGTTGACATGACAGCATCAGCGCCATCTTCTGTTCATCAGCGTCATCTTAAATGAATCATCATCATCATCATCAGCCGAGGGACGTCCACTGCAGGACATAGGCCTCACCAATCGATTTCCACAGCGCGCGGTTTTTGGCCGACTGAAACCAAATGAATGGATAAATTATAGATTAAATGAATGGATAAATCCAAATGTGTAAATAAATAGAAGCTCGAGGTTTTACTCGTACCTCGTCTCGTGGTTCGTGCATTCGCGGCGATGGGCAAAAACAATCCTTATGCTATGGAAATAACATACGCTCGTCAAACGCTGCGACCTCGAATATAATAAATGCCTAAAGATATAGAATATCTATATTTAGTAGTTTTGTAGTCGACTTTTTGGTCGTTTCTAGTGCATAATGCAGCTGACTGCGGAACAGTATACCTCCCTGTTCTGTTCCACATACAAATCTCGCCACTGTTCGCATAGCAACGAAATTTTGTTGAAAAGATTTTGAGAAAGTTTGATCCAAGTGATTGCACCGTTCAGTAACAACTGAACATCAACAAGTATTTTTACACACGAATTAATATCTGAGGCCGATAGAGAGGTCATTTTTATACCAATTTGGGACAGATTTTTTTTATATTTAAGCTCTATTTATAAATTAGAATGTGATCCGATGGTTAAATAAATCTGTGTTCCGTTGCCAATTTCCATTGACGTTGCATACAAAGGTCCTCGCTTCGGCGCGTGTCACAAATCCGCTTGCCATCGAATCGAGCGTCATTATCGAGGTTCGACGTCGGCGGTTTGACGCTCGCTCATACAAATCTCTAATGGCTGTTCCATTTCAATAAACCTGCCATTCAAAATTCTGTTAAGCAGTCAATTTGATCAAAGAGACGAGCCAGGAAATTATTTTGGAATATCACTGAGCATCACTTCAGTGAGGATGTTTGCTTTCATAAAATTGGGTTATTATCCCAGAGATAAAAAAAAAAAAAAATACAGGGTCAAAATTGCATAGCTTGATACAAAAGTTACGACTTAAATTGAGGGGACTTTCAACCCAACCGCATTAAGGGGCACATAAAACTTACAATTATCAAAAGGTACTTTTTAGATTGTGTTCGGTGGGGTTCAGCTCGTGATGAAGTACGGTGGGCGCGGGCCGTGAAATTGCGGCCCTAATCAACGTGCCTCGTGCCGTAAAACTTAGCAGCCGTGAACGCAATCACGCTCAAGGTCGCTCCGCACTTGAAGCCAATACTTTTATCATCGTGACAAGGAACAAAAGAGTGACCGATCTAAATTGCTTCCAGCTTCTAGAATACCTACTAAATTCAACTTAAAAAGGCTCGTTCCTAAATTACATTTAATGCCCCGAAAAATGGTTTATGTGTAAAAACCCTTTGAAAAATTATTTTATTTATTTAATTTAACGGTGTAACTTTTACTTCATCATCAGAGTCATGACGTCACAAACCTGTATGACACTAGTTAATCAGACCTATCTGCAATTTCTTTGAGTTTATACGACTTGGCACAATTTGGAAACTGTAATAGCTATACAAATACAACCCAATATTGAAAAATTGCCTTCTAGAAACGATAAGGACTAGCTTTACTGTATGGCACTAAAACTAGACTCATTAAAAACTCAAAAAAAAGGAATGATACGATTAAAACTTACTTAAACATATAAAAACAACAAAACTGACTGTTACTTTTGTTATATTAAAGAGATGCAAACGGAATAAAATGCACGTAAAACGACACATAAATTCATGGCACTCGTAAGACAAAGGACTGCAGCAGATGCAGTGATACCCTGCAGCATTGTTGTGACTAGTTATGTCTCAGCTAACATACACAAACGTGAAAATACTACACAAGTACTTAACTTACAAGTTAACGCTTGATATAAATTGTTGCATGATGAATCATTTTTATTTTTTTGTTCAATCGAAATACGCCTTGATGTTAGAAACATAACTAAAATAATTACTTTGTTAGCACGTAAACTTCCTGAGATAATAGATTTTTAAATTCACATTGATAATAGAGTTGCCGAAATGTTCCAAACAAACGGCTTACATACTGATAGGCTATATCTTAGAAAGCTATTCAATGCGAGACCATTATACACTGGAAATGTATCGATTAATGTTGAGCCTGCGGCACTCACCGTTGTTTAGGGGTGGCTCACAGGTAGGTAGGTCGGTCGGGTTATAAATAATACAGTAAATAGTATCTACTTAATATTATTTAATTGCCTTTTCTTGTGGATTTGGTCACCGAGTTTCTATGAGTCTAGAATGGTACACTGGCCTTAGGATCCGTCTAATTTTGAAGTGTGCAAAGTCGCCACGCGGTTGCTTCTCTTCCGCAGAGGTCATGGAGGGTCACGCGTAGGTGTCGACTTCAACCGAACCACGTAGGTGCCTCGTGGAGCCGGAGTAGGTCGAGAGGTTTTAAGCCCGTTGCAGCACAGAGCAGATGCAGTCTTCGAGCAGAAGGATAAGCAGAAAGGTAATCCTGGAAGTCCAGATAAGGCCGTGTAAGCATAAGCGAACTAACTTTGCAGGCGGCATGACGGAGGTCAATGTACCGTTATCAAGAATGAAGACAGTTTACAACGCTAAGACTTTAACAGTTATTAAAGGAACACCTTACAAAATTAACTTAGGTTGTAAAACGATAGAAGCTTATAGAAATTATAGAAACTTACCCCAGCGGGATTTTAAGATAATTTAGTTGAGCACAGCCGTCGCGCTAGACGCCTTGAGTGTGACTGCCGGTGCGCAGATCGCAAATGAAAGATTTACCGTTAGGAGGCGTGGCCAATTGTTTAGAGATGCTTAGGCGAATGGTTTACTCAGCAACAACACGTATCGACAGTTCCGTACTAATATTTATATTTCTTAAGACTAAGAATACCGCGTAATTATTAATCTAATGACTAATCTAAACAAAGAAAATTCACAACGTGACAGTACCCCGCCAGAAACGCAGGATTTTGCGTGCTAGACAGCAAAATCCTCCTAACACTACTAACCGTTAAACTTAGCTATACGTTCAGACTTACTTTCATACTTCTCGCATACATTCAAATTACAATATTATCGTCAAGTCTTTACGATACGACTTGAGACACTAACAACAGAGTATAAATTATTAAGATTAATTAGATACTCATTAGCAAGTTTAAAATCTATTGAAATGATAAGACATTGCAATATATTAGGTTAAGTAATGTAGATGTTAAATAAACTTGTAGCTTTTAGGTATGTCACTAATTTATTTTAAAGATTTAAGTAGTTTAAGTTTTATAATTATTTAGTTTTATATCTTTGATATGCCAAGAACCCAGCGATTTCCCAGACATATCAATTAAGTCATATACTAAAGGTGATTTTTTACCAATGATTTTACACTTGATAAATTTAGGAGCTAGTTTTTTATTAAAGTATTTATCCTTGTCGCTCTGATAAAATGTTCTTTTCCACACTACATCGCCTATATTAAACTCAGCTGGTTTTTTACGTAAATTATATTGTTTACAATTCCTACTGTGAGCTTGTAACAATAAAGATTGTACTTTGTCAAATATACTACTAAGTACACCTAGATTTTCCGCGTAGGAATCGCGAGGTTGAAAAATAAGCTCATCATCGTCTTTAGTATTGATATAGTGTGAACCACAGGTTACGGTTTCGCGGCCGTATACTAGAAATGAAGGAGTGTAGCCTGTTACCTCGTTTACAGAATTATTCACAGCGAACTGAATTTTAGGTACCAGTTGATCCCAAACACGTTGATCATTATTTATAAAAGTTGAAATAGCAGTCATAATAGTTTTATTGTAACGCTCAACCGTGTTTACATGAGGAGAATATTTAGCAGTAAAATGAAGTTTAGGTACTTTATATTTTTCAAGCATTTGTTTTAACGTAGCACTTACAAATTGTTTACCATTATCCATTAGGATTGTAGAAGGTATGCCATGTATTAAGAATACGTGTTCCTCTAGGATTTTAGTAACAATTTCAGCAGTAGCCCTCTTGATTGGAAATAGTAAACAGTATTTACTAAAACAACAAGTGACTACTAAAATGTAACAATTTAGTTTTCTAGTTGGGGTTAGAGGTCCAACCAGGTCTACGCTAATTACTTGAAAAGGTCTAGAACATTGCTTAGGTCTACCCATTTCACCTAAAGTTGCATGGTTTTGATGTTTATGGGCAATACAAATATCGCAATTAGATATTGCCTTTACTACGTCAGCGTGCATACCAGGCCAATAATACTTTAGACTTAGGCGTTTAAAAGTTTTAAAAATACCAAAGTGACCAGCTATTGGTTCCGAATGATTTTCAAGGATTATTTTAAGTCGAGATTCAGCTGAAACTACCTCTTTCCATTCGAATTCTTTGTTTAAGGATAATTTAACTTTCATAAATCTATATAAAATATTATTTTTCACAATATAATTTGGAAAAGACATAGGGGAATTTTGACAACCATTATATAAATTTAAATACCACAGATCTTTAGTTGTTTTAGTAGGATCTATAGAAGTGTCAATAGCTGAGACTGGGCAAGTGCGGGATAATGCGTCAGGAATAATATTATCTACACCGCGTCGATGCTTGACTTCAAAGTTAAATCCGGATAGACGGATACCCCAGCGCGCTAGACGTCCTGTAGGGTTATTAAGATTTATGAACCATTTAAGGGCTGAATGATCAGTATAAACTGTGAACTTTTTACCATTATCGAGATAGCATCTCCAATGTTCCAAAGCCACCAGAACAGCTAAGGCTTCCCTTTCGGTAATGCTGTAGTTTCTCTCAGGACCAGTTAATGTTCGACTAGTATAGGCTATAGGATGTTCAATACCATCTATAGTTTGAGTCAATAAGCCGCCTACTCCATAATTACTAGCGTCCGTATGGACTTCAAACGGTAGGTCAAAGTTTGGACAAGTGAGTATTGGAGCAGAAACTAAAAGTTCTTTTAGTTTAATAAAAGATTCGTCAGCCTCAGCAGACCAATCGAACGGATTAGACTTTTTGTTAGTCGAAGTAAGTTTATTTAAAGGACCAGCAATAGTACTAAAATTAGGTACAAATTTACGATACCAGGAAGCAATACCTAGAAATCTTTTTACTTCCTTTTTATTGGTAGGGATAGGGTAATTTAAAATTGTATTTATTTTATCTGGATCGACGTGAAGACCATTAGAATCAACGACGTAACCCAAGTATTTAAGTTTATTTCGAAAAAATACAGATTTTTGAAAATTTATAGTTAGGTTAGCCATTTTCAGTTTTTGAAGTACTTTTAAGAGTAAGGAAATGTGAATATCATAGCTGGAATTTACTATTATTATATCGTCGATATAACAGAAGACTGAATTCTCAAATTCTGGACCATAGAACAATGTATCAACCAGTCTCTGTTGAGTAGCAGGAGCATTGGTTAACCCGAAAGGCATTGTCACGAATCTGAAGGTTCCGCGATGAGGAATATAAAAAGCAGTCTTATTTCTATCAGTTTCAGCAATTTCAGTCTGCCAAAATGCTTTCGACAGGTCAATGCTACTTAGGTATTTTGCATTCTTTAGGTTATCTAAGATCTCAGAAATATAAGGCAATTTATAAGCATCTTTTTTAGTTACAGAGTTTAATTTACGACTATCTAAGCAAAATCTAAGTGAACCATCCTTTTTAGGCGTTAATAGGACAGGTGAAGACCACGGACTCTCACACTCTTCAACTACACCCAACGTTAACATCTCGTCTAATTGTTCAGAGAGTATACGTTGTTTTTCAGGAGAAATTCGGTAATATCTTTGTCTGATAGGTTGAGTATCACCGGTATCGATATGGTGAGTTATTAAGTTTGTTCTGCCTAGACCACGCTTCTCGGTAGAAATATCCTTGAATTGATCTATTATATTGTCAGCAGTAATACGCTGAGCTTCAGTTAATTCGTCGTAAGAATGTAATACATTAATAGGTTTATTACTAACTTCAGCTACGAGTATTTCGTTTGAAGAACGAATGAGAGAAATCGAGTTTATAAATTTTGGAAATAGTTTAAATTTAGTCCAAAAGTCAATGCCTAGAATTAAATTCGATACAACAGAAGGTACAACATAAGCTTTTATAATATGAAATTGACTTTCAAAAG
Source organism: Hypena proboscidalis (assembly GCA_905147285.1). Taxonomy (NCBI): domain Eukaryota; kingdom Metazoa; phylum Arthropoda; class Insecta; order Lepidoptera; family Erebidae; genus Hypena; species Hypena proboscidalis. The sequence goes on along the minus strand of LR990127.1, from coordinate 25,256,994 downwards.
ATACTGGTAGATTTATATAACCGATAGCTCGTAATGATTGACCACCAGCAGCAGTAAATGACTTAGTAGTATCATCCTGAAGTTCGAGACCTAATGACATTAAATTAAGATGACAATTATTACCCAATATAGTCACTGAAGAACCAGAATCCAGTAAACCACAAAGTTCCACTTCACGTACTTTAATATTTAGGTAAGGCCGAACATCATTTTTAGGTTTTTTATTGAAGATTGCTGTAATATAATAACTAGAGAAGAAAATTTTTAGTTTTGAAAGCCAAGACTTCCAATCATTTTCATCAAAATTTTTAGATTTGTTAGAAGTAATAGTACTAATGTTATTTTTATAATTAATACTAACTTTATCGCAACAATCTTCAGCAATTAGTTTTTTGGTTTAGCATTATTATTATTAGACTGGCATGTAGGACAGGGTATTTAACATTTTTAGTACCACATTTAAAACAAATAGGAAATCTGTCCGCCTTACATTGAGATAACGAATGTTCATTATTACGACAGCGAGGGCAATACGACTTTTTAGGTATAGGGCTTTTCGTATTGATTGCAGCAACATTAGTTTTAGTTTGATTATTAGAACTATTATTATTAGAATGTTGATTCTTATAGTAGTTTGAATTTTTATAAAAGTTATTATTATGTTTGTTATATTTATTATTAGTACTCTGTTCAGAAGGTCTAGAATATGCTAAATCAGGAGCTAATGTGTCTGCAGAAACTCTAGGAGGTTCCTTAAATTGCGAGTTGAATGACTGTATTTTTTCAAAGTTCTTACAAAGTAAACGCAATTCATTAATATCATTAACAGACGAAGAGTTACACAGCAATACGTTAGCATAACAAGGTCGAATATTATGTAGTAAAATTTCTAATTTATCTTGTTCAGATATTTTTTTATTTAATCTAGAAAATAATTCGTTCATTTTAGCAAAGTAAATAGTAATATTTTCAGAATCACCCTGAGTCCTATTACGTATTTCAGCAATTAAGCGATAATCATGATCAGCATGAGAAAATTCATCTTTTAGTAAAATGACCAAGTCCGCCCAAGCATTCACTGAACCCAAGACACTACGATACCAAGTCAATGCATCGCCTGTGAACAATTCCGTAGCGTAAGTTAATAATTTATTAGACGAAATATTACGAACAGTACTAAACTCATTCACTCTCTGAATAAAAGCATGGACACAAGACTTGCCGTTAAATTTAAGTTTTTGTAAGTCTCCAATGTGGGTACGATCACACTGCATCGATACTTTAGGTACATCACACGAAGTTGTTTGAACACTTGCTACAGGCTCACAGTTATCAGAAATCTTAGAAGGATTTTTAATATTATTTAAATTATTTAGCAAAGATGTCAAAGTTTTAGTTAATCGTTTTACTTCTGTATCATGCTTGGAACCTGAAGTATCAATTCTCCCTATGCGATGAAACAAATGATTACCTAAAGACCTAGTACGTTCAAAAAGATTTGAATCATATTTATCTTCCAACGTTTTTACTCGAGAGGCAAACTCAGATAACGAAATACCTACACCGGAAATATCGACGTCAGGTTCGATACCCGATTCACAAATATCAGAAGAAGGTATTAAAGGTACCAGTTTATTTAACTGTTTACGAAGTTCGAGAACGGTTGTTGCTGGCTCTCCACCGCGAATAAGCACTTCATAAGTTAGTTCATTCTTGTTAAGCAAGAAAAATTTAATAGGGTAAGCTTCCATGTTCAGTAGCGGCAACTAAAGTAACTACCTATTTACGATGATTACAGAAAATACAGTACTACAATTGGTGTTCCTTACAAAAATGCAATACAAAACTATCTACGCTTAGGTGATAATTGAAGCAAAGCAAGGGGAACTACTAGTTTGATAGCATAAAAAAATTCAAATAGGCAAGAAAATAAATCAATTAGTGCGAACTGCTACGTATTACAACGGTAAAATTTACTTTAAAATTATATTTTTTTTCAAATATTGTAGGTAGGTACAATAATTTTTAAATTTTCAAAGTTTAGTCGTTTATAATACAGTTTGCAATATACACAGAAATCACACAGAAATATTACACAAAAATTACACAAAAATAAATGAGCACAATCTAATACAATTTAGAAAAACAAGTACGTACCAGTTCGCTGACCGCTGCAATGCACCTTCACGCTCACAATCAAAATGTCGGCGGCAGAACCTGCTGTCTTTTAGTAAAACTCGATGCCAAATCCACAAGAACCACGTTAAAAGGCGCCACTGCGGCACTCACCGTTGTTTAGGGGTGGCTCACAGGTAGGTAGGTCGGTCGGGTTATAAATAATACAGTAAATAGTATCTACTTAATATTATTTAATTGCCTTTTCTTGTGGATTTGGTCACCGAGTTTCTATGAGTCTAGAATGGTACACTGGCCTTAGGATCCGTCTAATTTTGAAGTGTGCAAAGTCGCCACGCGGTTGCTTCTCTTCCGCAGAGGTCATGGAGGGTCACGCGTAGGTGTCGACTTCAACCGAACCACGTAGGTGCCTCGTGGAGCCGGAGTAGGTCGTGAGGTTTTAAGCCCGTTGCAGCACAGAGCAGATGCAGTCTTCGAGCAGAAGGATAAGCAGAAAGGTAATCCTGGAAGTCCAGATAAGGCCGTGTAAGCATAAGCGAACTAACTTTGCAGGCGGCATGACGGAGGTCAATGTACCGTTATCAAGAATGAAGACAGTTTACAACGCTAAGACTTTAACAGTTATTAAAGGAACACCTTACAAAATTAACTTAGGTTGTAAAACGATAGAAGCTTATAGAAATTATAGAAACTTACCCCAGCGGGATTTTAAGATAATTTAGTTGAGCACAGCCGTCGCGCTAGACGCCTTGAGTGTGACTGCCGGTGCGCAGATCGCAAATGAAAGATTTACCGTTAGGAGGCGTGGCCAATTGTTTAGAGATGCTTAGGCGAATGGTTTACTCAGCAACAACACGTATCGACAGTTCCGTACTAATATTTATATTTCTTAAGACTAAGAATACCGCGTAATTATTAATCTAATGACTAATCTAAACAAAGAAAATTCACAACGTGACAAGCCGTCTGAACATATTAATTTCTACACTCAAATATTTAGTGAATACTTTTTTTAACTACACTAACAGGACGCGTCCTAACAATCAAAGACTCGTGAGCATACTCGTACATACGCATGTGCGCTGCAATTGAGTGTCCGCATCTCGAACCGAATGCGAGCTTTTCGCAGGAGCACATGCCCGGCTGGTATAATCCGGTTTCGCTTCGTAAGTGATAGAGCCGCAAGTGCGCAAGCGCACAGACGCCTTATGCTTATCTGAGCGTGGTTGTATTAAGCTTTGTCTCTGTACTACTCTGTGACGCTACTCTATATTGATATGCCACAAAACTTGATAAAGCTGCCCGTCCGTTTCCTTTAGAGTGTTAATACAGAAATTCCTGAAAAACGGTACATGATAATACAGATATTAGTTTATTCCACGAAACAGCAAAAGCGGGAGCAGTCCACCCAATAAACTACCGTACGATCGGTAAACTATGGTATTATACCGGCTATACATTAAACATGTACAACATCTTAATTCAGTCATCCATCATTACCGTGCCCTTATCCCTATTACTTGAGGCGGCGCAATAAGTTTTATCCTTCCATACTTTCCTGCCCGACGTGATTTCAGCATTAACAACCTTTCCAGCAATGTCATCTTTCCACAAGATCTTAATGCAGTATTACGGTACTATATTGTAGATGGCAGGAGTGCTCGGTCAGCATTGACCGACATTGTGCGTCGGCGATATTAAACGCGTCCATATCTGCTCTCACGCTTGGCTGGGCACAGGATCCACGGTGGAACTCCATGTGACCAAAACCTAGTCATTCTATTCTGCATGCGACGTAACATACAGTTGAGAAATTTAGGGTCCTGGCAAGAGGTGACCTAAGCTTAGTGGTAAAAGCGGTATTCAGAGGTCACTGGTTCAATTCCTGCCAGTCCCATATTTTTTTCAACTGTTTCTTAGTATAATTTGCTAAGCATAGCTAAATGCTATAAGCATAATGTATGTAGGGTTTTAAGTATTTGGCTAAAGTAAAGACGGTTTTTAATCCTTGCACTGGCTACACTGACGGCTTAAATTAGAACAATTTAATATGGGGATATTTCATTTTGTGCTTGCCACACTAGTGGAAAAAATAAGGTGACTCGGTCGGCGGAGCGGACGCCTCACTTGATCCAGAGACAGCGCGCTGAGTGGTTGACTTGAAATAAGTTTTGACTAATTGTGTAATAAGTTTTGGAATCGGCTAATGTGGTGATTCACAAATAAGTTTGGATTGGAGATATATTTTGTTACAAATAAATAAGTTTTATATCGACAAAGAGTTTGTATTCCTTTAACATATAATAGTGTAGCAGATTTGGCGTTTCCTGCATTACGTAAAGAGCAGTAACATTCCAGTTATAATGCATCGCCAATACACTCAGTTTTATGAGATCCCTACCCGCTATTACGTCACGACTCCATCCATATGATGGCTACTCGTAGGCGCTTGCCTTTTTACTACAAATAAAATTTCTCCAACATAACTTTTGCAATTTGAGAGCTTGTACAGTAATAAAAGTACAAGCTGTCGTAAATATGGACTAAATAAAACTATTCGCTGTTACTACGTGTTTAAAATAGGAATACTAATTTTGAATAAGAATTTGCTTGGACTACGGTGGCTAAAAATAAATCCCACCACATACATTGAGTTTGGTATATTAATAAGTTTAATGTTACAGTATAAACAATGATTTTAAAGGTTCCGTAGTACTTACAAGGAGTCCTTATAGTTTCTCTATGTCTGTCTGTCCGAGGCATAACGTCGAAATTGTTTGCGCTGGAATTTGCATGGATGTGTATCGTAACTATATCAACAATCAGGCACGTCAAATTTCGAAAAATATAATACTTTTGCGTGTTTCCCCTACGTGTAAAGTGGGGATGATTTTTTTTGTCACCTACGCGGTTTTCGCCGACTACATGGCTGAGCACTCGCCCTGCTTTCCTGTCTTTCGTCCCGACTGCCACTCCGCGCGAAGCTCGGCGTGTACAAGGCGTACATCCGCACCCGCATCACCTAGGCTGCCCCGGCTTGGTTCGCACTTACCTCGGAGACGAACCGCCAGCGTCTACGCGCACAACAGTCGCTTGCGCTACGCACCCTTGCCAACGCCCCTCGCTACGTGCGGATCAGGGCGATCGCCAGGGACCTGCGCATGGAGAGCTTGGACGACTTTGTGGGACGCCTGAGTACCAATTCGTTCGTGGGCACTGATGGGTCGCAAGCCTGCCACTTGCGGGTACTTATGCCCTACCATCGACGCCCGCCGGACAAATTCAGCCTGCCGCGAGACCTCGTCTCAGTGGCAACCGACAGCGACGCCTCCCCCAGTAATGGCTGATGGACGCTCCTCAGGGGCATTTCTCGGGCTCGACCTCGCCATACACAGGAGGACTTACCGGACAGGACCAATGCGCTGCTAGCATGCTGGCCACCCGCAGCGATTCACGCCCGCGGGCTTGACCCTGCTAGTCGCGCGACCCACCGGAGCTGACGACACGGATTGACCAGCGGGCCCACCCGGACTCCACCCGCCGGCTGAAACCACCAAGACATGCCAACGCCCGGATTGGTTACCCCGGTACCCGGTAGGGGGTCTACGAGAAGAACCTCGACACCTAAGAAAGAGGAAAGCAATAATGCCGCCGTAAACAAAGTGGTAGAATATCTCTCAACTCTTTGTGCCAGCGTCGTAGGTATATATATATACCTTAGCTAGACGAACCATTACTTGGTTTAAGCGCCATCTATGCGATGAGTGATAAGTCACTTAGTCACGAGTTCGAGTCCAGCAGCATACGAATCCATAGCATACCCAAGGGGTGCAGGTTCGAGTCCTGCTGGATTCTTAATTTTTCAACTTTAATATTATATAAAATAAATGCAGCAAAGCTAAAATTTGCTTTAAAAGATTACGGTAGAATATCGTCAAAGAACGTAACTAGGTAAACTAAATTTACCGGTTTCCTAGAGAGCGGCGATAAACATAACGTATTACGTACTAGTCGTGTTACGGACATAATATTGTGGCCACATTATTCCACACCGCTATCTTAAGGAACGCAAACTTTACTTGGAGTATTACTACTACATCGTACATAATACAGAAACCATTGAAAATAATGACTTGTATGAAGATGTTTCTTGTACACTCTTTAACAAGACTAAAATGGACTATCATGAACAACGCAAAAAGTACTAAAAAACATAAGTTTAAGCTCTGCCTAGGTTGAGACTATTAAAGAATGTTTAGAAAGTAGATGGTTTGAATGTCTAATACAAAGACTAATGAATATCCATATCAGACACAAATCAATCATCTCAACGATCTTTAGTTACGTATAAATCAAGGCCATAATAATATTGGCAGAGCTGACCTTTGTCACCGTCTTACGAACTCGACCGTCGTCAAATCTACTGACTTGTGTTTTTCATTACTGATATTGATTCTATCGATAGCGAATAAATAACATCTAAAAGATAATGTATCATCAATATAACTTCCTAGAAGCAAAAATATTTAGATTAAAATATAAGAAGTATATTAGAATTTTTTAGTGACTTGTCATTTTGAGTTGGTAAAAATTAGTAAAATATAATATATTATAGTTTATGTAACTAAGTTCAATAACTAAAACTTAAAATGTTCACTCGTTTACACACTTGCACACAAAATGCACACTTTTACTTTTTAGTTCTGTTAAGTAAGTAAGGTACTTACTTTAAAGTAGTTAAGTTTTAAAGTTTTTACCTTTAAAACATTTAATAGAACAAGGTACCTTGTAAATATGCGCGTTTATTTTTAAAAATCACTTTCACTCAAAATCATTTTACAACATCGCTTCATATAAATATACATTAAAATAATGCAACTGACGGTCCCCAAATATGCATATGTTTAGAAAATATCACCCTACTCCTAACCGTTAAGGAGTTGTACATTCCATCATTAGCTCAGCAATATGAAGTGATGGCTGCCAGACGCAAATATCTAGATAGATTCAAAAAATATATGAAAAACACTCTGATTTCCTATAACATTCGAGGGTTTCCCTCAATATCCCCTCCATAATCCGACCCTGAAATCCTTGCCATTTCCCTCAAAGTATATTCTTTTGAATAAAGAAGAATTATCAAAATCGGACTACTCAGTAAAAAGTTATGCGTGGTTCTACTTCCTCCGTTTTTTTCATCGGTTAAAAATTAGATAAATGTCCAACGTCTTTAAAAAAGTACTTAATGGCTCCGTTGCTTTCATATTTAACTATTGTTCCTTACTGTCGTTAAAACACATATATTTTTTAAGCTTACAAACAGGTTGTTGCCTTTTAATATTAAAGTCCCTAATTTGCTTGCCTAATTGTTATCGCAACGTACGAGTATGTACGACAAATTGTGCAATAATTATTTCACACAGCGCATTGTTTACAGCAAACACAATGCAACCGGGATGGAGTAACAATATGTCACAAAATAAGGTAACAAACTATCGCACCATAAGCCGTGTGCGAATTAAACATTGATAGATATGGGACGCGACTATTTCTACAGTTAAAATAAATAGCATAAAAATACCAATTAATGATGATAATATTTTATTTAATTTTATTGAGTGAAGATGAAAAAAATTAAACTTATGTCATTAAAAGAATAACAAGTTTGATATTCAATTCTCATCACGTCTGAGGATTTCAAAGCGGAGACGGCTCTTAATAACTACTAAAAATTGGTTTTTTTTGGTAACATAATCTGGCCTAAAAAAAAACCCATGTTGAAAAAATTGCATTGAATCCTTTTTTAATTTCAAGGCTCGTGACATTTAACAACAAACTTATTTCTTTCTTATGTGCCCAAAGAATCCTAAACACACAACCGTAGCATGAAGCATTATTAACTAAGTTAACGTTACAGGTCGTTTGCTCTGAACAATCAAACAGTACAGCGTTAGTTAGTCCTCGGCGTTAGTCGTAAGCCGAAAGTGATATTCGGTGATGTCACGATATTAGATTGCCTAATATTTGCTGGAATAGCAGTGAATATCTCAATCGATTATTGGCAGGCACGTCCCCTGTCAGCTGATATCCCACCGGCGGCGCTACGCTCCGATAAACCGACGGACGCGAGGCACTAGGTGCCAGGTGCCTTGTACTATTTCACTCTAATATTAACCAGATAAATTGGTCCGAGTTACATAATAATTGTACACAAAGCCGTTTGCTAAATTTCGTTACTAACGAGAAGTTTTTGCTTCTCCGAGATAGATAAGCTTTTTAAGCATCTCCAAATAGTGTTATTGACGAACCAATTCTTAATTTAATTTTTACCTCGTATATTGTCTCAAACGCATAATTGTTTGTTCAGTAAAAAATATATATATTTAAACAAGCATCGTAAGGTACCGCGGTTCGGTTCAGCGAATTCATCAATTTAAATACTTTTGATTATACAGGGTGGCTCAGTTATATCGGTCAGTATGCGGAAGTCTGTAATTATAAGACATACACAAATCTGTTCATAGCAACAATGACATCGAGCCACCCTGTTTCGTTTGTGCAGAACAAACGAAAATGAAAGTCAATATTTTTGACTACTTTTTGCTGACCAATGTTCATGATAATGTTATAATTTATTTTTTGAAAGTACTATATTTAATGAATATTTATTAATTGTGTACCTAAATTTCACTGACGTTATATTTGTAAGCTTGAATTATTTTATTTATTTTACTATATGTTTGTTGATAATCATCAAATGCTTTGTTGCGCTATGTATTTATCGATTGATGTTTTAATTTTCTATTATTTATATACCCCGTAGGGAAACTTTTATTTTTGATTTATGTAAAATAACAAAGGAATAACAACAGAAAACATTCCTTATCATCACAACAGGGATTTAAAAATAGTGCAAGATGCAGCGTTCGCGGCACAAACAATAAAACAAAACTTGTAGAGCTTCGAGCACATATCGTCACTGGAAAGGCTATATTACTAAAGCGCCAAAAGTGCATTTTACAGGAGAGCAGTTTAAAGTTTTTATTTTTGTTCAGGCTGGCATATCTTTGTTGCTTGTATTCCAATTGAAATTTGCCCAAGGCAAAAAATCTTTCTTATATTATTATCTAATTTATGAAATAGACATATTGCCAGATATTGTTACATTTACGAAGATAGTGTCGCTTTAGTATAAATGCTCTCACCACTTCGTAAGGCAAAAGGGCTTACTTCATGTAAACATATTCAGGTACAGTAAAGCATAAATAAATACTAATCACTTACATCAATGAAAATTTAGGAATGGAAAAACGACTAACATGCATTACAGAATAATACAGTCTTAGTATTTATTACTAAAATGTAATAATGCGGCATAATAACATCAATTAATTTGACGAATTGGTTTGTTGAGTCGTGAAATATTGTTTTTTAAATGCTAAATGTACCCAGCTATTTTAAAATGTAATAATGAAACGTAACATATTTTTTGTAGCAATAGTATAGTTAATGTACTTAAGCATAGCATAGTGTAGCGACGAGTAGCAAAGAATAGCGTAGTGTGTTGAAGAGTAGTATAAAGTAGCAAAGTGTAGTATGGCGTAGATTCTTTTCTATCCTAAGGTGATACATAGTTTGCCAAGTCAGCTAGGTTGTTAGTTATAGTATACTTTGTGAGAAATTGTAGGGATTGCAACGAAAACGGTCAAATAAACATACGTATTGCAATATAAATCAACTTTTATTAAAGCTTTTGCCAAATTACCATAATAGTATTAGTAATCATCATCAAATTTAACATGCTTGATGCTTCGACTAAATGTGAGAGCCGAAATTAAGTTCCGAAGTCAGCGAGATACCGAGGAACTCAAGACGATCGGTTATTGGAAGGGATACATTTCGGAAGGTAGAAGTCAGGATGAATGGGCTACGTTTAGCGGAGATAAGACACGCCTGAGTCTTACTAACATTGAACGTGACTAAGTTGGCTTCACACCAATCGGAGACTGCCTTCAGAGACACGTTCATACGTTCGACCATTGCCTTCCTGAGCGACTGTATTTGTACACCACTAGCTCGTGAGTTGGGTATATAGCTTTCAACAGCCATTGTGTCATCGGCGTATCCAAACATACCTTGGTCGTTGATGTGAAGCTGGAAAAGCGTTGCTGAGAGCACGGACCCCTGAGGTACTCCGGCATTGATTGCCATTTGATCGGACGAGCTGCCATTAACGACAACCCGAATCGATCGGTCCCTCAAGAAGTCTGATACCCAATCACAGAGACTAGTGGGTAGACCGAAGGACAGTAGCTAGTAATCGAGCCTTCCGTAGAGCGTTTTTGCTGGACTTGGTTGCCCTGTTATAGGTTCTCTTCTTATCCCGGATGTCGCTAGCTTTGCGGTTTCGAGCATCAGCCCAGGCAAGGAAAACCTCGTGTTTCCGTGCTTCAGCACTTCCACACTCAGCTCCAAACCAAGGCTGTGCTTTGCTAGATGTGCTTTTATCGGAAAAAGGAATAAAATATTATTTACCTTGGAGCAGCAAATCTGTTATAGTATCCGCGCATGCTGAAGGATCACCCGAAGAGAAGCAAATAGGCAACTACGGATAGGATGCAAAGAATGAGCGCATCCCATCCCAGTCTGCTGACTTATATCGTCATATCCGCATTGTGCCTTTTGGGCTAGGATCGGGTGGAGAACATACCGACACAGACTTGACTGGACAGTAGTCAGAGCTGCTTAAAGGTGCTGACACTGACACTGCATAGTGATCCGGGTTGGTAGTTAGCAGAAGGTCCAAGTAATTGGCTGTTTGGCCGTCAACATCTGGAACCCTTGTTGCTCCTTGGACCAGCTGAGTGAGATTTAAAGCCAAAGCGAGTTTGCGCATCTCTCTCCCAGCATGGTCAGTGTGCTGGTACGAGAACAGCCACTCCTGGTGGTGGGCATTTAAGTCCCCTAACAACACTAGTTGGTCAGTCGGGTATTTATGTTGAGCGGCTTCCGCCGCCTCGCTTAGGTACTCTAAGAGCCAGGTTGTCTCGCGATCTCAGCTGTGTGACCGATAAACACAGGCATAGAGAATCTTCTCCGTGCCTGTGTCTACCAGTACCCATAGGGTGAAAAAGTTGGGGTCTTCATAGAATCGGATACGTAAACAGCAGATCTCGTCGCGGGCGTACACGCACACACCAGCACGCGGCTTAAAATTGTGCTCCAATACCTTGGATACGAGAGGTACGCCACTTCAGAAGAACACCTTTTTTTGCGACTCCGAGAGATACAAGAGAGCAGGTTTTTCAGTCTCAAGGTGGTAGTGGACTGCGTTGAGATTTGAGTGCAATCCTCGGATATTTGAGAGATATTATTTAAATTTGCCTGGATATTCATAGTATTAGGCATATTATATATTAGTAAATAATACACAAAGAACATTTAAAATATTAATTATAAGTAAAATATTAATATGATACTGTATAACTATGGTACATAAATAGTATATATGACCATAGTTATATGTACTTCTTTAGAATTTAATAATGTAATACACTTTCCCTCAGACAAACTACGAAAGTTGTTTTGTGGAACTCTGTTAAAAGTATAAGTTATACTGTATTTGTTAATAATAAATAATAAATAAATAATATTTATTTATTATTTATTATTAACAAATACAGTATAACTAATACTTTAAGTCATATTATGACTTAAATTGTACTTATCACAACAAAAACGATTAAAAAATTAAATTGCAATAGACTGCCATTTTATAAAGAATTTGAATAATTCTAATACCTAATGGACCACCACGGGTTTTTTTAGTATAGTTTTAAGAACTCAAAATACCTTTTCATCTTATAAATAAAACCCAAATACGCTTAATATTCATTTAGACATGTAGATCACTATAGCAAAATTACCAAAAAGAGAATCATTTTAATAATATTGAAGGACAAAATTACTAAGCGTTTACGTACATCAATAGTCATGTAAGGCAAATTTACTAAGTGACCTTTTCGATACAATTTGCGGCACGCCAGAAATACTAAAACGACACAAATTTACTAAATTCTGCATTTTAGCTTTCTAAACATAACCCGACAGGCAAATTGGAGTAAGGAAAAAAAACTAACCGACAATAACAAAAAAATATACATAATTTGTTTTAGGTAAGTAAAATAGACGGATCAAGAAAAGCGAAAAATGTCGATGCTAAAGCGCCACTATCTTTTTAAATAATGGTCAGATTGCAACGAGACCTAGACCATTCTGTAGAGGACAAAAAACCCAATTCAACGGTGTAAAAAACGCACTTTAGGTATTTTGGCGCTTTAGTACTTTAGCCTTTCCAGTGACGATATACATACTACATACATACACACATACATCGATAGCTCACAGCTAATGTAGTACAAATGAATACAGTATTCTATTTGTTGTTCTGTCATATTCAGTCTACAAAAGAAAATACAAATATTTGCAATTTAAATTGTGTTTACCTCTTACTTTCTTAATTGCTGTATATACGCTTCATAGGGCTTACGATCTGCAGATTGTTATATTTATATTATTTAAGCGCCTAAAAGTAAATAGTAAAATCATCAACTCAAAATTCTAAGGCATGGCAGTGTGAAGCACTCTCTCTAATTGAATTACTTCAAACAGTGGTCAGTCATATCAAATACCGGATAAGTACGGAAACTTAAGAGTTTTAATTGATGTCAGCCATTAGATGGGTGTTTATTACATCACAGTCCTTTTCCACAAGTGACCTCTATGATAGGACGAAAGTTTTGTCTGTCCGAAAATTGTTTATCCAACAAACACTACAAAATACCATCAGAAAATTGTACCTACTCTGCCCCTGACAACTAAACGTGTTGACCGCTGTCCTGTACCTGCTGTTAAATCTACTTTTGCCCAACGTCATTTTTATGTATTAGCGCCAACATTATACAACAATATTTTAAAAATACATAAAGACTGCAAAAATAACAACACTTTTAAATTTAAAACAATTTTACTAAAATGGCTTAGTGAATTCAGTTATGACGATGTTGAAAATATGATTATTAAAAAAAATATCTAATACAATAATTTCCAGCTGTATAAACACACACATACACACACGCACACAGTCACTCACACACACACGCGCACACACACACACACACACACACACACACATACGCACACATGATGTTAATATGTAAACAATAAATAAAATATGAGACATAATAATATAATGTACATAATTATAAGGCGAAGACACTGATCCCCGAAATACAGTTTACACTAGTTCGGGGGTCAGGGAATTCAAAACCATTGTAACAAAGTTATGTCAATAAACATTATTATTATTATTATTTTATATCCTGTCTGTACACGGGAAATGAAATGGCGTGAGTTTAAACACGATCTGATTGGCTGTAACCGCTGGCTTTTGACTGATGCGACACGAATCAAAGGAGACACCGAATCATGTTTATTTACTTTTATACAAATTTGTGTAAAACACAAAGACTCCATTTTAATCGACTCACTCAGCGTAGCCTACAGAAAGTACTGAGACCTCTTCAGAAGGTTTTGTGATTCAATAACGACGCTCCAAATTAACCTTAGAGAATTAATTATCCCTGTGTTCTATACATAGTTCATATTATGTGTGCTAAGAGGCTTTGCTGCATGTGACGTCACAGAATGAAGCAGGCATTGAATCGGTGAGTGGCAATACATAGTTTGTTAGGCACAGATGTGTGCGTGGAGCAGTGATATAACGCTATGCTGTTTGCGTGTCTGCGTGCAGCGTACGTCCGCTGATCCTTTGAGGCGTTCACGGGTGACCGCGTGTATTTGTTCCTCAACCACTCGCTCCGAGGCTACTCGCTCGATTCATATAATAAACACACCCATGTTTGACGTTTAAGGGAAATAACTTTTCAATTAAATTGGCCACAAGTTTTGGCTTTGAGACGAACGTGTGTCGAGTGCTGGGCAACGTAAATTACGTGTAATTCTAAACAATAATAATATGTTGAGAGACAGTTTCAATTGTTTGTGTATGTAAATTAGTTTTTGTTTGCATCAACATTGGTTCAGGTGAATAAGTTCAAATAATAATATAACTAACTATTTTATTATTTGGTGTTGAGAAGTTTGTAATATTTCATTAAATTCTTTGCTATACCAGATTAAATCGATTTTAGTCATCCTGTGACCGTTACTGTACCATTTAAAAATTCGTAATTAGTAATGCTGCGGTGCATTTGCTGCAATCTCATGATATTCACACAGTTATCCAAATTATCATTAGGAATAATTATACCAGCAAATAGAAAGGATACAACAGAAACTCTAAGAAGTATCCTCCAAATTAGTTCTGAAGCTTTCAACATCGAGCAGTTTACAATCACTGAATTGGCCATTATATAGTTTGGCTAACTTTCAAGTACTGATTAAAACTAGTTAGTTAGTAATGTAAGAGTGAGGCGAGTGCCGGGGATGGGCGAGAAGTGGAGGGAGCAATGGGGGGAAAGAGGGGTGGCAGACGCGTGCATTTATTGCAGAAGCCTCGAGCCTCACTTTTTGTGTTGCGACACACCACCACTTTATACGTGTTATGCACACCGCAGCCTCCGTTAGCGGGCTTGTTACAACAGAACAAAATAAAACAGGGTAATATTTATTACTTTAAGCTAAGACGACATCATTAAGTTTGCAATGAGCACAAATTGTTTTTATTTTAATATTTTTTTATGTTACATGCTATTAATTTTAAAAGGGTTTCAGTAAAATGGTTCGTCCCAATATCTTCCGTTAAAAAGTTTCTGAGGTCACATATAATAATATTCGTTAATATATTTGTTTCAAACAGAGGTATTATTTGGTCTAGCTCGTGACTCTTCATTACGCACTGTGCATGTGATATTGTGCTAAATTACGCGATATTACGCGCGTCACGATTTATCGCAGCGATTCATTCGCACGCGACGCCGTCCGTCATCGTTACGTTTATGTTTTGTTCGGAACGAATACGAAAAAACTTTGCCAATTTAATATACGTTAATTTACGCTACGATGATCGTCTCCTTCAACTGAAATATATATGCCTAAAATCAACTAAACAGTAAACACAACTTAAAAAAATGCATAAACATTTGTGAAATAAGTTATTCCCAAAAAACAGAGGTGTAATAATGTATTTCATTGTAATAAAAGTATCCTTCTCTTTAAAAATATTTATATTATTTAGTATTAAGTTTAGTTTTTAGTTTTACTTTGCTATGCCCGACAGGGTTCACATTGATCACTTATAAAATATATACCACCTAAGAAAACCACTTTGTGAAAAGCAATAAAGTATTGAGTATTGAGTATCATTGTTTGTAGTTTAAATTACTTGCGCCCGTTGAGCATTCCAAAGGTATCTTTTGATAAATGCAAGAGCAATCTCATTAAACTTTAAACACCAAGAAAAATAACAAAATCGGGCCAAGATCGCCGGTCTTGAGAGTTTTATTTAATGAATATTTTTTTTTAATATGAAATTAATTTTTATAACCAAGATTCCTTGAAAGTATAAAATTAAGTATTTTAATACTTACTGTTGACATTTTAATCTCACACTTACAAGACATGAGTTGAGAGTTTGAATCTGTGGGCGTTGGAAAAACAAAGGAAGGTAAAGTGTCAGATGCAGGCGGTCGTTTGTACCGTCCCAGCGCCCGAGCCCGAGCCTCGGGTTACCAAATGTGTCACACGGAATGTACCTGCGACAGTTTAATAAAGCTATTATCCTATATATATATCCCAAAGATTACATTGTTTTATGTTTCAGGCAGAATAACGTGAAAATTTGAGTTGTCATAATACTTTTGTTTCATTGTTTCCGGAAATAAGAGCTTCGTCTTATAGTCTAACAGGAAGTCTTATAATGGAATGGTTTACTTCCTAATTGTAATGACAACGTATGTGGGGCATATTGTGGTATAGTTTATTCACATAGCGCATTGTTAACAGCAAACACAGTGCAACCACGATGGAGTAACAATATGTCACAAAACAAGGTAACAAACTATCGCGCTGAAACAACGCCGAGATCGAGAAAACATTGATCGATATAGGACGCGACAATTTTTACAGGTTCAGCGGAAAATATGAATGTTGAAGAAAACCAGCTATTTGACAACTATTTGTATTGGGGAAGGTCTTAAGTCCTTGAAAATATCAATTGTATGCGTAAAAATAAATTAGTATCAAACTGAGTTCTGTTGTAGATATTTTTTTTATTAAATGACGATGGTGATATTAGAATTATTATTATTAAAACATTTACAAAGGGTTGATAACTGCAATGAACTACATATATGATAACTGCTGTGAAAATATTTTGAAATTGAATTCCGAGTACCGAGTACGCTTCGGCCTGTTTGATATTCAATTCTCATCACGTCTGACGATTTCATAGCTGAGACGGTTCTGAACGACTACAGAAAATTGATTTTTATTCGGTATCAACTCCATTTCGTAAACACGGTTCTAGCCTAATAACAAAAATATTAAATACGTGGTAAAAATATTGTACTTGCATGTTTTAGATTATTAATTTTAAAAAAATAATCGTACAGATACAGGTATTTTGTCGTTTATTCTGAACAACCAAACAGTGTAGCGTTAGTTACAACTAATACCCTCCTCCGAGGACTACCTCGGAGGAGGGTATTAGTCGTGATCCGATAGCGATATTAAGTGACGTCTCGATATTAGGCAATGGTGGAATAGCAGTGAATATCTCAATCGATTATTGGCAGGCGCATTCCCTGACAACAGATATGCCACCATTGCGTATTTATTTATATTTTCTGAATCTATATAACTTCACAAACTCTATTCTACTTCTTAGTCAAAACATGTGGCCTGGCCGTTTCGCTCAGAGATAAGGTATCAGCCTCTTGGGTACCTTAGTGAGGGCATGCGTATTATGCTATGTGAGTCTCTCATCCTATCTAAGCTAAACTATGCCGATACTGAGTATGGGCCATGTTTGTTGGGTAGGAGCGAGAGGCTTATCCAGCGAGTACAAAATGCGTGTGCACGCTTTTGCTTTCATATACCACCTCGTACACATATTACACAATATTTAAGCAGGGGAGGATTAATGCGGATGGAGTCAAGGAGGAAACTACATCTAGCAACATTATTATTTAGAGTCGTACTCACTGCAAAACCAGAGTATCTGGCAAGAAAGCTGGCATGGTCTAGTGATGTAAATCAATATAAAACCAGGGCTTCGGAATATTTGATATCTACACCATTCTATCGCACAGCAGCATATCGCGGCAGCTTTTATTTATTATTTATTTTATTTCAAAACTTCTTGCACATAATGAGTACAATGGCGGACTTAATGCCATAGGCATTCTCTACCAGACAACCGTAAGGTGGTGCAGAGATAACAAAGGTAGGTGCAGTAAAAATGTTCCAAATAAAAGAGAAAAGTCTAATCCTAAAACCATACATTACATATTATAATATTAAATCATAAAATTTAATATATATATATATATATATATATATATATATATATATATATATATATATATATATATATATATAAATATATAAATAAAAATAAAACATGACAGATCAATATTTTAATGACTCTGCAGAAGATTCGGTAAGTAAAAGCAGACGAACCCGGGCTTTGAAGGCATCCCGGGTGGTGGACATCCTGATCTCGAGAGGGAGTGAGTTCCAAAGAAGTATGGACTGAATGTAGAAGGCTTTTCTGTTATGGCGTCGGCTATATGGAACGTACTGTTGCCTCCTGAGCGTGCCTGGGTGAAAATCATTTAAAATGACCATTGTGACAAAAATGAAACAAAAATGAAACCGTAACAAAAATGAAACCCGTAACAAAAAATAACAAAAATGAAATATTAGGGTCTTTTCACAAACAACACAAAAAAGGATTTTTATAGATCGAACACCATAGAAACAAAAATAAACATAATTTATTTTCATGATTCGTTTAATCAATCAAAAATTCACTTACATCAACAAAAATATTTGTACTCATTTCAACGCAATATATCCTATATTATAAAAACAAACTTCTTTCCTCGAAATAGAAATTATCTTTATTCTATATAATTATTACTTCTACTATTATTCAGTCATTTCAACGCAATAATATCCTTTAATAAAAACAAATCAAACATATATAAAAACAAACTTCTTTCCTCGAAATAGAAATTATCTATAATCTATATAATTATTACTATCTATTCAGTCATCTGTAAAAAATTAGGTTTTTTCAATGGCATCTATTAACGAAGGTATATAATTATTCAAAAATAGAAAAAGCATATGCAACATAGCAACAATGGAATACAGCTACTCACTTTTACTTGAAGTATCAAAAAAAATATTTTTCTTTGTAGGTATAGTTGCTAATCGTTCAACTTCGTCGCAGTTGCGTAAGGAATAAAATTCATACTTGTGAATGCGGCCTTCGTTCATTTTTTTCACGTGATAAAAAAGTCATAACAAAAATGAACAATCTCCGTACTTGGAATATAACCTTAAATATTTTAAGTCAAATCAGAACATCAATGAGATAAAGCACCTTGCATTTAAATAAAGTTCTAATACAAACAGCTTATATGAATCAATTAAATATATAAGTATTCTCTTACTTTTTAAGTTGGGTGGACAACAAAAATGAGGATTTAAAATTGTAATTTTCGTTCACGACACTAAAACACGCATTTGCTTACTTTTGCATACGATGACGAAGTGGCCGACACATAATCGCTTCTAGTATCTGATTGTTTACCAAATGGCAACACTCATTTTGAGTGTTGCCATTTGGTAAACAACAAATATTACTAAATTATGTGGTGACAAAAATGAATAACAAAAATGAACAAAATAATGGACGTTTATTTAGAGACAAATAATTATTTATAAAAGTAAGAAAATATTATAGATTTACCTGATAACAGTTGCAAATCTTATGTTTGTAACAAAATAAAAATATGTTTTTAAATACTGTTTCCAATATTTTTATTATGATATACTTTGTAACGCTAGTCATGAAGAGGACAAATAATTTTGTATGGAGAAATTCGGGCTCGATGCAAAATAGGAATATATTTTACTAAATACTGTTAAGGTACATTGAACTATAAATTTATTTAGTTAGGTAATGTTCCCTTCAGTACAGTAAAGTACTTATAGCTTTAATTAGAATAGTATTTTGTGAAATATCGGGCGTGGACAAATTTTGATGTCAAAATGGTCATTTTAAATGATTTTCACCCGCCTGTAAAACGGTTTCTGGTTTTAAAAATGTGTACAAAAAACATTTACAGAGTTATGATTATTGAATGATTAATTACATTTACAAAACAACAAAGTAAGTAAGATAAAGAATTACCTGTGGCTTGCACGCATGTGCAAATATTATCTTAATGGCATTCCTTCTCGGTATAGTACACCTCCCAATAAAATACCTAAACTTGGGAGAAAACACAATATTCTACACAAATCACACACATTTGAAACTATACAAACACGGTCTATATACATTTTAAAACTATTTACACTATACAGACTAAACAAAAGACATTGTTTGTTTTTCAATAACTTATTTAATACAACAGCTTGTTTGGCTTGGACGTGATATGAGAACCCCGGTCTTCCCGGAATTTCATTGTTTGTTTACTATTTATGAATGTCAAAAGCGTATGGGTGCGTTCCATGTTTAACATTTTAAATAATGTATTTATTAATTTTAAATATAAGTTTGCTTATTTTTATAATGTTTTATTATTATACAGGTGTATTTCCTTCTTATTTATGTAATTTAGTTGTTTTTTATTTATGTAATTTGATTTAGTAGTTCAAGGGTATATTTTGTTTTGTTTGTTTGTGACACAAAATATTATAATATGTATTTTTTTTTTCTGTTGTCACACTGATCCTTACTCACTGGGCGCATCAGAATTATTAGCGCTACGGTGCTTTTAGCGCTGCAGTATTGTGCTGAGATGCGTCCCATTTCCGGCATTTTAAATGTTTTTGCTCTATTATATTTGTTTTTAGTTTTAGACGCAATTATGCCAGAATAAATGATTTTTCTTTCTTTCTTTTCTTAGGTTTCGTTACCGTTACATATGTGTAATTAA
Source organism: Hypena proboscidalis (assembly GCA_905147285.1). NCBI lineage: Eukaryota > Metazoa > Arthropoda > Insecta > Lepidoptera > Erebidae > Hypena > Hypena proboscidalis. The sequence continues at coordinate 25,236,661 of LR990127.1, read as the reverse complement.
AGTGAAAAGAACAATAAAATTACTCTTCTGTTATACAGTTTATATAGCTTTTGTAGCAACAAAACGATGAGCCCACATATTTTGACTAAGGTGTAGATTTTGTGAAGAAAAAGCTTGTAAAGTAAGTAAGTAACATTATTCATAAAAATGATTTTGATGGGATGCAATATTCTATCTGCTATTCCGTCATATTCAGACTGCTGAAAGATAAAATAAAATATTCCAAAATGTGAAAATGTTTTTTACTTTCAATTTTGCTATGTATGCTTCTTGGGGCTTAATTTTTTTACAAAATGGTTTAGAAGCCGTGAATCTCTTTGTCACCATTTATAACCCTGATTACATCACATTATTATTTGAGCCGAATGTCAAAATAAGGCATTGAATTCTATTTTCTCTAATTTAATTACATCTAAAAGTAACAAGATATTAGATGCCTTTTAGCATATGTCTCCCACCAACAAATACCCGATGCGCACGAAAACATCTGTGCACATAAACTGATGTCAGGTGTAATATATTTATAATTATTTAAAACTTTTAAATGAGATGAAATGACGTCGTCGTCGTCGTCGTCGTCGTCCTGGACGTAAAGGTCAGCGCGCGATCAGATGGTAACTTATCACACTGTGTGTACAGAAAGACCACGCACACCAATAGATACCTATACGCAACATCGCATCACCATTCTCGACACTTGCAAACCGTTGTGACGTCATTGAAGAACAGAGCCCATGGCCTCTGTGACACAGAACATCTTCAGCAGGAGCTACGATATGTTCAGGAGGTACTGCAAATAACGGATTTTTCCTAAGTCTTATGAAAAATAAGTCGACTAAAAGATGTCAGCATCTGGAGGTAAGCAGACAGCACGATTACATGCCATACGTCAGAGGAGTGACTGATAAGATCGGATCAGTTCTTAAAAAAAAATATAGTATTAATACTGTATACACACCGGGATCTAAAGTCACTAATATCGAAGGCACACCAAAGGATGTTATCCCGTTTCAAACACCAGGTGTTTACAAAATAAATCGCAGCTGTCTGTGGTAGTTCGTTCATAGGCCAGACTAAGCGGACAATAGCTGAAAGGGTCAAAGAACACATCGCAGCTGTGGAGAACCGGCAAGCGAGTAAATCAGCGATCGCAGAACACCTACTGGAAACTGGTACCAATCACTGGATTGAATTACATGGGAATGAATAACACGGGAGGAGGGTTTCAATCTATCTTCGACGTGGAATCCAGTGATAAACATCAAAAAAGCTCGTCCATTCCTGCCATCAATGAACTCTCCGACCAAACGAACTCGATTAGTGTAGTGTGTGTGAAAAATTAAAAACCAACAAAAGTGAGGATGGTTTTTAAAAAATCATCAACCTTACGAACGGAGCCGGGACGCTACTGCATTAGTCTGCTGACAAAGAGCAACCTTGTCAAAACGTATCGTAAACGAAACTTAAATAAAAATTAATCGCGTTTATTACCCTTTAACTCATATCAATAAATAAAATGAAATAGTATAACAATCAATTATTTTTATGCCCTTTTCAATGCTAGCATAATCGTTTTAATGTCAGAGAAAATATAATGTCTTAATTTTCTTTTGCGGTTTATACCGATGATATGTTTTTTTTTATTTAAGTCGAGGTATACATAAATAAACATATATACGTATTTTACTTTTTTGTATACACGATTTTCGCCCGCGCCCGCAGCAGCTGCGGGCAGATATGTTTGAAAAACCGTGCGGGTGTAAGCTGCATCTTAAAAATTAGAAAGAAGAAAAGAAAGAAAGAAAGAAAAAACATTTATTTCACAGACACACTCTGGACAACACAGTTGAAAACAAAAACAAACAAACAATCAAAGAAAAAAATAAAAAATAAAAAAGAACATAACAAAAAATAGTACCTAGTATCTAAATCTAACTTAGCAAAAACAAATTATCAAAAAAACAAAAATTAGAAAATAAAAAGAACAAGCGGATTTTTCTTTAGCGATTGCCTGTCACATCAGTCAGCTGTCCCGAGTGTCACCGCGAAAACGGGATGTCGCTCAGCGTTGTGCTGTAAAGCGCTTACATTGCTGCAAGACGCTTTACAGCGCTGGTATTCTGCGACACCCCTGCTGACGCCAGACGTCTAACAAAACAGATAAACATAATTATATAAATCTAGAATAAATAAAACATTTAATAAAATATAGTGAATACACATAAATGTATACAATATGAAGAAATATTTATAAATACATTGACACTATTCCTTTGCCATTGAGCCGGCAACAACAGCGACACTCGTGACGCACGCGCAGGTAGCTCGCCTATCGACCAATCAGCGCGAGCGCTACTGTCAAAGACGAACCACAGCTCGCGCACCAATATCACCGTCCAATGGCAAAGCAATGTTAGAAAAAAAAAGATGTGAAGAGAACAAATAATTGAGATAGAGATATAAAAAGTATTCAGTCAAGACAGAGAAAGAAAAGGACACATTCCAGGGCTCTGAAGTTCAAAAATAACAGGGTTACAGGGACGCTACGGGATAATTATGGAGGCCATTTTTCTTTTAGGATCTTCAAAGCCCGTGGAATGCGTCACCATCTCTGCCCAGTGTGTTTATCGCGTGGATGTAATCTTTAGAATTCACCTGTGGAATGTGTGGAATGTGGAGAATGTAAACAAAATAATAGTGAAGATAGTGTTGGTGAAAGTGAGCAAAAATGTGTTTATGTGAAGTAGCGAGCGAAATGAAGCTGAGAAAATATGGTGTTGCGAGCTGTTCATAGCACCAAACCATTGAGTACCTCTGCAGTTTATTTGTCTTGCCTAGGTGAGTGCATTAATTATTTAGCATTATAAACTATCTTTTGATTGAAGGCATTAGACATCAATCAGTATAAGTATAAGGGCTTGCCTTGCCTGAAGTTTGTCATGATCAATAGCATTTCGTTTAAAATTAGATAATAAATTTATTTATTTATGAAAAATGAAGAGAAGTTGTTATAATAATAAGTTAATGAAATCGGATAATTGCTGGTATAATATGTATATTAAATAATTATTGTTAGTAATCCCAAAAAAATATGATTATGTTAGTCATGTGTGTGTCAGGTCATGGAGGTCAATAATGGTAAAAAAAAATAAAAGATAAATAGATAATGTAATATAAGCGAAACAGAATAATTAATTAGAATAATAACTACTTTCAGGTCAAAAAAGCTTGCATCTGAATATCTGAAAGGTGATGGCATGGGTTATGTGTCAAACAGGTCAAGATGTAATATGTTTTTATATTAATATCCGCATTCTATCTCTTCTATCTGCAGGCTGCGGACAAAAACCGCTTGTGAGTTCAACAATTCTGTTTATATTAATAATCAAAATTGTCTTTAAATTGATTTAAAGTTATCGAGGACAAATTAACCCCTGTATAAATAGCTTGTAATTTCCCAAGCAAACTATTAGCAAAAGGTCCGGTGTAAACACGATCTGATTGGCTGTAACCGCTGTCCTTTGATTGATGCTTTATAACCCAAAGGAGAAATCGACCCATGTTTATTTACTCCAATACCAACATTGACTAATACGAGAGAGTATACATTGAATTTGTGCCTCTATCTTAATCGACCCACACCCACTCAGCGTTGTCTATAGAAAGTACTGAGACCTCTTCAGAAGCTTTTGTGATTCAATGACGACGCTTAGAATTAACCTTAGAGAGTTAAATTGAGTTTTGTAAATATCTTCCTTAACAAAGTAGCCTAGTGGGAGTTAGATCGAGTGACCTCGCTGGACATTGGATAAGATCGCTTGTTCCAATCCATTTTTGGTTAAAATTATCATCTAAAAAGTCTTGTTATTTGATTATTATGTGTCGGTACTCCATTCTGTTGACAATAAACTCGTTATCTTTCTTGTATCGACATTTCCCCTGAGACTATTACAAGATATTTTAAGATTTCAATGTACTTATATCTGACCAGACGTCCATCATAATTTTTTCATAATAGTACCTTATTATACAGCAGTTAAATGATTATCGAAATTGACGGCCTACCTGGATTCTTAAGGGATCTTGTCGACTCCAATAATGATGGTTCTGACGGGTGTACATACCGTTGTTGGAAAATTGCGTTTTATCAGAAAATATTTCGTACGTTACAAAAAATTTGTAGCCTGCTCATATCATCACCCGCACGTAAGGCCTGCACCCAATGACTATTCTTATAGCACTTGTATTGGTGTTTTTTTAGGGTTCGTTGAATAGTCGCGCGTGCAATATCAGTAAAATCAATAATATCTGAATCAAATAACTGTCTTATGTTTTTATGTTTTTAAAAGACCTATCTAACAATTTACCTATGGGGTTAATCATCCCCACTTTACATGTAGGGAAGAATAAAAATATTTTCAATATTATATCTTGTTAACATACATCCATGCAAAATTTCAGCTTTCTGGCATCAACGGTTACGAATCTATGTCTCGGACAGACAGACGTACAGACAAACAGACGGACATGAAGGAACTATAAAGGTTCCTTGTAGGTACTACGGTACCCTAAAAATGATTAGGAGTATCGAACATTAGGAAAAAAATATATGAAAAACAAAATTAGAACAAAAGATGTGTATGAAAAGCAATATTATGAATTCCAATGAGTATGCCTTCCAATCATTATGAAAAAATATAATTATGAAGAACGATCATTATGAAAAAAAAATGTTATGAAGAACACATTTATGAGAAACAAAGCGCAACCAGTTAATATGTGAGCTAGGAGGCTTTTCTGCACAGGAAAAAGCAGGATTTGAACCGGCGCGTGTGTCAATACAAGGTCGGTTTAGCACTGATGTGTGCGTGGACTAGTAATATAATGCAGCGATGTTAGCGTGTGTGCATGAGGCGTACGTACGTGCGCTGAGAAGAAGGGTGGCAGCCGCGTGCATTTATTGCAGACGCCTCGAGCCGCACTTTTTGTGTCGCGACACACTACCACTTTATACGTGTTAGGCACACCGCAGCCTTTGTTAGTGGGATTGTTACAACAGAGAAAAATAATATGTGGAATTTTTCAACATTATTATGTACACAATTAATATAAGGGCTAGTTTTAGAGGTTCCGTCCAAATAAATCTTAAACACCCCATAAAATATAACCAGACCGAATATAAAAGTAACACATGTTACACTTGAAAAAATAACACAGCTGTTATTTTCATCTCAATGTGTTTTCTTATCATGTCAATTAGGTGGAAAAGAAATCAAGAAATCGAATCATTTATTTCAATGGACCCAAGGAGCGCTTGAACACGTCAAAACAAACATCAAAATACAAGAAATATAAAATTAAAATAAAACTTAACTAATTAAATATACTTATTATCTAAGTACTTATTATTACTTATTATTAATATTTATTTCAATAAAATGATTTGAAACCGGAGCATAGATTGACTTTAATTCAACTTAGAAATTTGAATTAAAATCAATCCAAGTATCAGCTCCGATGGGTATTGCATCATAAGAAGAGTTGGTGAGAAACTCATGTGCACCATCTGTTCCAATTCATACAATATTTGTTTGTTTTTTGATAATAATTTTTGGGTAAGTTAATACAACTAAAGCTCAATGAATAAAGATGGTATGGATGGAGAAAAATAAACTAAAAATATTGCTATGGAATAGAATTTATACTTATAAAACAATTTGTCCATAGTATATAAGCTTGCAATATCTTAAAATTCAAGCAGAAAATAAAGAAGTAAAAGCAATGTGTGTATACTACTGTTTACATACTGATTCTAGAACAGACAAATACAATTATAAAAATGCTAAAAACAAATACTATTTATACTCCAATAAAATGTACACAGATTGTATTAACTTAACTTAAGGTTTATCTAACACATCTGAAACTGGGGCTAGGTGTTTTTCATTTGATATTGTATGTAACATATCGTTAAGTAAAAAATAATTCGATAACCGAGTCATCCGAATCACTCGTTAAAAAAATTCAAAGGTCCCATTTTTCTGTTTCAAATGAAGATATAATTTGGACCGACCCGTAACTCTTCATATCGCACTGTGCAATCTGTGCATGCGATATTGTGCGACATAACACGATATTACGCGCGTAACGATTTATCGCAGCGATTCTTTCGCCCGCGATGCCGTCCGTCATCGTTAACGTGATTAAGAACGTAAAGACGCAATATATGTATGTACGTTTATGAATGAAACGAATAACAGAAAAATTACAATTATGATGTAGGTTACTTTACGCTGATAATTTGCTTTCAAACTGAAACATGTATCTAAAATCAACTAAGTAGCAAACACAGCTTTACATTTTAAAAGCTTCCTATTGCGACATGATTAAATAACGTATACTCATGTGCTATTTCTAGGAACACTTGTTAAGTGTATTCGTCTGAAAACAGAGGTGTAATGTGTGTGTGTTCATTGTTTGTAGTTTAATAAGTTGCGCCCGTGAAGCGTTCCAAGAATATCTTTTGATAAAGGCGAGAGTTTACTCTTCTCGAGAGTTTCAGTGAATGAATAGTCATTTTAATATCAAACTAATTAAAACTAGACTTTCTTGAAAGGATAAAATAAAGTATTTTTATATTTAAATGCTGAACTGTAAGTATATGTGACAAGATCATTTTGATTTTTTGGGCGTTGAAGCTACAAGGACATTATTGGAAAGGTATTACGGGTTCACAAATATTTTTCACGTAACTATCATGTATTATTTATTTATTTCAATTCAATTCAATTCAATTTATTTATTTGCGAATATGGGTTTTACAATGTTGTTACATGATAGATGAGTATCACCATAATCAGCCTGTCAGCATGCAAAATAATATTGATAATTTAAAAAAACATTGAAATACAATCACTACATTCAAGAAAATGTCACAAAATCATAATTAAAGTCATGTCAAGTATAAAAATTGAGAAGTAAAATATAATATAATAATAATAACAATCAATTAAATGCAATAACAATTAAATCAAAGATAATAAAATTTCATTCTATATTAATTTATCAGCTAGGTATTCTATTATTTATTAAATGCGATTGCGCTTACAGTAACCCAATACGCACAATAAGCTAGTTTACAATATTACAACATAAATAAATTACATAATATTACAAAAAAAATAGAGACATATTTTTTAAAATTCAGCAAACTTGATGTAAAAATATCAACATCTGGATGCTGAGCAATCGGTGTGTTGATCAATGCCATAGCGTGGTTGGTTGGCGCAAATTGTGCAGTGCACGTTCAGTGCTGTCGCCATGAGCCGTAGCCGCGTGTACTTAGGAGTTAGGAGCTGATAAGGAGCAACGCGATATTATGTATTGTCAATATTATTATTCATTAATGAGTAATAATGAATTAATAAAGCACACTGCCGGCGTAATTGTAACGTATCAATACCCACCACATGCATACGTGTTACGTAACTGTCCTGTACGGTAATACGGGCAGCGGTGGCCGGCAGATGCAGGCGGTCGTTTGTACCGTCCCAGCGCCCGAGCCCGAGCCTCGGGTTACCAAATGTGTCACACGGAATGTACCTGCGACAGTTTAATAAAGCTATTATCCTATATATATATATATATAAGAATAAGAATAAGAATAAGAATAATCTTTATTACAGTCCACAAGTACATACAAAGATATAACAGTAATAACCACACTAGGCAAAGCCTGTATCGTGGTTATTAGAAGCGTCTATACAGAAATTGAACTTAAGAATTTAAACTAAAGTAACAATATTATAAACTAGACATAAAACTCGTAAAGTTATTATTTTAAAACATAGTAAAACATTTGCGTTGTGTGTGAGTATGCGTGTCTGGTTGTTTGTGTGATTGATCTTGATATATCCCAAAGATTACATTGTTTTATGTTTCAGGCAGAATAACGTGAAAATTTGAGTTGTCATAATCCTTTTTAACCGACTTCAAAAAAAGGAGGAGGTTCTCAATTATATATGTGTATAGTATGTTATTTTTCTTTTTATATGTTTGTTCGCCGATTACTCGAAGACGCCTGGACCGATTTGAGAAATTCTTTTTTTGTTTGAAAGGATATACTTGTCATGTAGTCCCATTTTTAGGGTTCCGTAGTACCTACAAGGAACCCTTATAGTTTCGCCATGTCCGTCTGTCCATCCGTCTGTCCGAGGCATAGCGACGAAACCGTTGGTGCTAGAAAACTGAAATTTTGCATAAACAATCATGTATGTTAACTATATAAAGAAAGTCGTAGAATAAAATTTGGATTTTTTTTTTTTTTCGGGTAGCTCCCCTACATGTAAAGTAGGGATGTTTTTTTTTTGTCGCCTACCCCATATTGTGGGGTATTGTTAGATAGGACTTTTAAAAACGTTCAGGGGTTGCTAAGACAGTTTTTTGATTTAGAGATCCGTTTGCGAGATAATTAACTTTAAAGAGCAAATTTTTGTTCGAGTAGAGCTTCCCCCCCCCCTCTAAAAGCTAAACTACTGGATCCAAAAATCTGAAAAAAATTGTGTCGGTAGTACATGTAATGAACTTTAAAGGAAAACTATAGCGGATAAGTTCACTTCTTCAGTTCAAGAGGAATAGGGGTCCGAAATGTCAGATGCAGTTACACAGAATATTTCGTTCAAAATTCTTGAAACATAAATAAACATACATAATACATATATAAAATCACGCATTTATCCCACGGGGGTAGGCAGAGACGATGGAATGCTATGTGATTCGCTCCTTACATACTTCTTTCGCTTCCTCAACATTCATACATCCTTTGAAAGTAATGACTTGTATGAAGATGTTACTTGTTTAATACAGATAGTAAATCCCTTTTAAGTCGAAATATGTTGTTACGACTAGCTACGGAACCCTACTGCGCGTGGCCCGACACGCACTTGGCCGGTTTTTCAAGTCACGTTCTGATGATGGGATCCTAGAGAAATTGAGGGCAACCCTCAAATTTAAAAGGCTTCTATATTGTTTTTTGTATATTATCTAAAGCTACTCGGATATTTGCATGTAATAGTCAGAGAGAAATCATGGGTAACCCTTAAATTTCAAAGGCTTCTATATTGTTTTTCGTATATTACCTAAAACTACTTGGATATTTGCATTTTAAGTTGCTGAGCTGATGCTGGCAGGTACAACTCCTCAACGGTTAGGAGTACGGGGATTATTATTAATAAGTTTTCCATCTCAAGTAACCGTCGTCTCCCCATTCGAGAAACATTCTTGCTCGGTCTACCCATCACTTAAAATCGTAAAATAAAATAATTTTTAACAAAAAAAAAAACCGACTTCAAAAAGTAGGTAAACTAAAAAGCAAAAAATAAATTTACTTCGCACAAAATAATACGAGTTCAGAATGTCCAATTCCCAAAATGTCCAACGGTTTCAAAATGTCCAATTCCCGAATTGTCCAATTCCCATAATGTCAAATTCCCATAATGTCCAATTCCCATAATGTCCAATTCCCATAATGTCCAATTCCCAAAATGTCCAATTCCCAAAATGTCCTATCTACTATTACGAGTCTTTTGAGTCTCATAGCCGTTCTCTATCTTTCTTTTTCCGAGTGGACTTCTATTTATTTTAGGTAGGTAATAAACATTAAACAAATTACCAAATTAAATAATCATATTATTTATTTATTTACAAATAATTCTTAAATCTAATAATGTCAAAGAGGAAAATTATAATGAAAAGATTTATTTGAATAAGCGAAGTCGTAAAAAAATTTAATATAGCGCCATCTAGTTATTTGATGAGTAACTGCGTGGTTTGTGTAAGATAAATAATGTAATGAATATGAATATGAATGAATAATGTAATGAATGTACAATATTATTTGTGGTTGCCAATGCTTTATACAGAAAGACGAATAAGATTTCTTTTAATTTTCAAATGACAATTATTGCAAAAACTAAACGCATTCGTACAGAAATATATTTATTACTAATGTGGGTAGTTTTGAAAAATTATTAGATTATTGCGTACTTGACTTTTGTTAGAAGCGGCAAATGTATTATTGCATTACGATAGTAGTTGTGTGATTTATAATATTAATAATAGTTTATATCGTGTTTTGAACATTCGCATTGTTTTTACGAAATCCACTATGAGTGAAGAATTTGAGTTCTTGTGTAATCAAAAAGAGAAGCTCACTTTAATTCGAAATGGATTCCAATTGAACAAAAATGTAACCAACAAAAATGGGAGCTCATTATGGCGTTGTGTTAACAGACGGATATTATGTACTGCATCGGTTACGATAGATAAGTCAAGGAAAACCGTATTGAGAGAATCTCCTTATACTTGCAAACAAAATGATGTCGTATTGGAAGTTAGTAAAATGAAAACAACATTGAAGAAAGCGGTATGTACAGATTTAGGTCCGATTCAGACAATTTGTGAAGACCATTTAAAAAATTTAAAACAAAAATGCCACAAGGATGAAGATTTGATACCATCATTTCATTCATTGAAAAATTCTTTGTATAGATCTCGTAAAAAGTATCTTGATACCAATTTATTGACACACAGTAGTACCACTTCAATCAAAATACCAGAGGTTTTTCAATCATTCTTGATTTGTGAAGATGGCGATACAGAAAAATTTTTTATATTCGCAACAAATATGGCGACGAAATTTATGAAAAAACCGAGCTCGTACTACGCAGACGGAACATTCAAATCGAGTCCTAAGCCATTTTACTAATTTTTTGTGATACACTTAGACGTGAATTCGGATGCAAAAACAACAAATATTATACCAGTGGTATATGCACTTTTGCCAAATAAATTAGAAGCCACGTATGTACGGTTATTTTCACTTATTAAAGAAAAAATAGGGGTCCAAATTCGCAATTTTGAAAGCCGATTATGAAATTGCAATCATGAACGCAGTTTCATTTGTTTTCCCCCAAGCTACAGTGACCGGCTATTTTCATCATTATAATGATGCTATATGGAAAAAGTCCAAAAAGGTTAAATTAAACGCAACAAGTTCAGGCCGTAATACTACACGATTGAGTGCCATTATACCATTATTACCAGCAAGTGAAATACCAGCTGCATGGCACTACATTTTAGAAAAAAGCCCAAAGACACACGAAATGGATGTTTTTCGTAAGTATTTCGAGTCGACGTGGTATCCAAAAAAGTCGCCAGCTTTAATAAATTGTGCTGTACAGCGTCATAGAACCACTAACGCATTGGAAGGATGGCACCGACGTTTAAATAGCCGCATTCCGAAAAATCCCAATTTATACCTCTTTCTCCACAAACTAAAAAAAGAGACTAAATATTGGGACAGTCGCTTAAAAGAATCGCTGTTTAAGACAATGAGAAACAAAAAACGACTAAGAGATATTAAATTCGATAAAACATATGCAAAATATTTATCTCAATTAGAAAACAAAGATCTATCGGTGCCACAATTCTTGCAAAAACTATTTTTTTTACGACTTCGCTTATTTAAATAAATCTTTTCATTATAATTTTCCTCTTTGACATTATTAGATTTAAGAATTATTTGTAAATAAATAAATAATATGATTATTTAATTTGGTAATTTGTTTAATGTTTATTACCTACCTAAAATAAATAGAAGTCCACTCGGAAAAAGAAAGAAAGAGAACGGCTATGAGACTCAAAAGACTCGTAATTTTGGGAATTGGACATTATGGGAATTGGACATTATGGGAATTGTACAATTCGGGAATTGGACAATTCGGGAATTGGACATTTTGAAACCGTTGGACATTTTGGGAATTGGACATTCTGAACTTAAACGAAATTATTCAAATCGATTTAGCAATCTCAACAACCATATAAATATTTTTACGACAAAATCATAGCGGTACAGTTGTAAACCCTTTCCAACAAATCAACAATCCCATCAAGAAAACTGCTAAAAAAGAAACAATTTAATGTTCAATAAATGTCGGAAGAACAATTACGGAACAAAAATACATGTGGTTTAGCAACGTGTTATGACCCGGTACTGTCCCACGGCACGGAGTAAAGCGCCATCTACCGTACCCATCAACGAACATGGTGCATGGAGTGTTTGGAGTGCACGTCGAGTGTCCTGCATGTTTGTCCCGTCGCCGTCCCACGAGATGACAACGTGATAATTGCCGGTGATATGATCTCTACAATCCCTCGACACCCAGTTATTTGATTACTGACACGCATTGCGATACAGTTCAGATGATTCAATCAACACATTTATTTTTAAAAGTGATGTTCTCTAAACGCACTCAAAACCGTAACAATAAAAGTTAAGTAACATTAATAATTCTTTGTTCCTTTATTACGATAAGTAAAGACATAATAATATCGTAGGCTAAGAGTGCGATTTCATAAACTACATAGAGTTATTAATATAATGTTATGCTTAAGACATATACTCATAGCCTGTAAACGTAATATATATTCATATTCATACAAACATACACATATATTCAAACGCGCTGCAATTTCACTTTATTCGTTCAAAACAAACTGCGAGTCATATGTATTTTTAAAATAATATATTATTGTATTTCTGTACCAAAAATGGAGCGTAAATCAAATAATAACCTGTGAGCCTTTCATTCCCGTATCAGCTATCAGAGATCTTGTGTAAGTGACGCGAGCTCTCGCCACAATTTGAGTTACGAGTATATACAACTCGATAAATTAATACTAATCTCTCAGCGAGAAGTTGGCGAGCGTTGATCGATTGCAAAAGTTGCTCTCTTTAGCATCGCTGGCAAAGAGATCGCCGATATCACTTTGCTATGATAATATACTTTTATGAGTTTCAGTTTTCGTATTCCCTTTGTAATAAATATTTCGTATATAGATTGAAAAAAATAAATTGTGAAAGGTATTATAATGCAGTCTAAGGGCACGAAATAAGTACCTTTGATCTGAGGCTGGCAGTACCTTTGGTCTATAGTCTGATGCAATGGTTTTTAGGAAGACTGAAAGACCATAAGTAAGTCAAGAGGGGTTAATTTTACGATTTAGCCATTCAATAACTGTTTGTTTAACATAATCGGATCACCGCACACAACATTACCAACAACTTGCTTTAATTAGTGAAACATAGGGCTCCTCGAATGAAAACCGCAAATCCCGGAGATAATCTGTGAAGGCTGTATTCATGACATAGATTGGATGGAGCATTCACCCACCGCCACCGCTGAGTACTGAGAGTAATAGAGGGAGAGCTCGTGAACCATCCGAGTAGCCCATCTGCTACAAGGCACTAGTTTTAATAATGATTTATTATCAGTTTGTTAAGATAATACCGTTCTGACAGGTAGCTTTATGGCATAAGACTATGAGTTTTTAGTTTTAACATTTTCAAAAATTTGTGGTGCAACGAATATGTCGCGATCCCTGCCTGAACGGTTTTTTCTTAACAGGCTTATAAGTCATCACCTAGACAAGTCCCAGCCTTTTGGCAGGTGGGTTACTCGCAGGGTTCACTGCCTCTTAGACTTTAATAACAGCCATGGAGCGTGTGTCGAGTCGGTGGAAGGTATTATGCAATGTGTTTATGGAACAGTTTCAAAATTACTTATCGTGTTTGGCAACACAATACATGAGCGAAAACAGAAACGTCACGAAATTAAATTTGTTTCGAAAATAAACTCACAAAATAAAACATTAATTCTAGCATGGTCCAATAGTCATTTAGTGTGTGTGATAATAAATGTTTTTTTTTATTGTTATTTTGAGCCCGATGAAATGTTAAAACTTCCTACGACCCTCATTATTTATTTTGTCTTTGTTAAATAAGGCAACGCACACATAAAATGAGCTTTAAACACGTGGTTACCATATCCCAAGCGTCTCGACTCCAAACGACTCCAATACATATCATCCAACAAGGTTATCGTGTGTGTGTAAACTGTGCTCATAAGACGTCAAGGGATAGACTATATTTATTTGTTAAACTTCTGCACAATATTACTTTCAAATGCCTTATTATACTCAAAATAAATTATGATAAATATACAACACGTCACCTTTTACATCTTGGTCTATTGAATAATCTAGTGGTTGCCTGTCGATATTCCAGCGAGTGTCAAGATTGAATCCGGTGTCGTCTGCAATACATTGACGCTTCAATACCACAACTACGCGTTCAATGCGCCATGTAATATGGAATGTATGTGGAATTTAATGTTTATCATCAAATGATGGGAAATTGGGAATAAATATCACCTGGCAGGATTACCGTAAGCCCGTTATGGTTTGTGTATTTGATCTATTATAAATATTAAGCCGACTGAGTACACAACACGAGACGCAAAACAATCGCACGTATATTAGAGGGAACGATCGCATCATCGCGTGCATCAAACAAAAGTGTTTGAAGTAAAGTGCGCGAGGGAAGCGCTGAAGCGCTGGATGTGTGCATTATTAAGATTAAAGAATGGCGTCGCGAGCTCTCAATTATAATGACGTGTAGATAGGGACACGCTTCACTGCCGGCGAGCTGCGAGTGGACCTATTTCTCTTTTTACATAAAATTTTTACTATAGAAAGTCAACTACTAATAAAATTTAATTACACGAATACACCACATATATTATGCATATCGACACCAGAAGTGTTAATTACTAAGGGACAAACCACGACTTTTCAGAAGCGCCAAAAAGCTTTCTTTTTCAAGTACATTAATTGTACCTTTTTATCGCCTTCTCTGATCTGAATGATGTCTAAAACAGTTTCTTAGATTTTTTGTTCTATAAAACTATAAAAATAATATTTACGAAAAGTCACTGGTTTCGAAAATAGTCTGTTCCTTACATGAATATAATATGTTTAGTTGTCCTTTACGGTACTAATATTTTATATTAAATCGAAATCATACAGGACAGGACAGGACAGATGGATCAGGAGAATCTAAAAAATGCCACTGTAAAAGACATAAATGACTATGGAATTGGATGAAATTTGATCTCCGATAGCCTATTTAGCAAAAGTTTAAGACAACCTAGTATCATATCTTAGATATTTAAGACTGCATCTAGGTCATCATCAAGTGGCAAATATACTAACACCCGTTTATCGATTTGATTGCGTATCTTTTTTAACATTTTTTTAGTTTTTTTTTAAATGGAATGTGTTTTAATCGACTTACAACTTCTTTTTACAATTATCTGAGTCTGGGGTACGTCCTTGTGAAGGAAGAGAACACGGGAGTGGAGAAGTGACAAAATCCGTATCAGACTGCTAAAATTACTTCAAAATTTAAATAACACCTCACTTTAAACTATGTACTTTGTGCTTATAAAGTTAATTAAGAAGTATCAGGCGTTAGCCTGAGCAAGATTAGTATGTCCCCGAAAAACAACAAAACACCAGGAGATGAAGAAAGTACGGCTGAGCTACTGAAATTGGGTGTTAAACTGGTACTGAAAGTCTTTCAGAAGCTCTTTAATTTCGTTTTACTCGAAGGCACATAGCCAGAAGTATGGCAAAGGCTTTTGTTTAACAAAGGTGACAGACTATTCTGTAAACGGTTCATTACGAACCGTCTCGTCTGCAAGCTCGACGACAGCCACAGAAGCAGGTCGGTTTCTAAAAAGGATTTAGTACCATAGACCACATTCATACGCTGCGGCAGGTTATACACAATGCTTGTAGTTTGTGGACAATGAGAAAGCCTCTGTTTTGGTGGAGACTTCGGCAGTACTCAAGGCCTTCTAAACTACAGGCTAATTAGAGCTTCAGAACGGGTGGGCCTAAATATTATCATAAACATGGAAAAGACAAACTTAGATTAAATTCGTAATTTTTCTGGTGGAAAACACCGCAGTATGTGTAGTTATAAATTATGGCACTGGGACGTGGCTGCTTACTATGTGCTCCATAAAGAGGCTTAAAGTTGCTCAGCGTGTAATGGCATTAGGCGGCATAGGGTAGATCGCACCGCTAGATTGGCAATAGACAGGTCACATAGCTCGCAGGAACAATGGTCGTTGGGGCAGAAAACTCGTGGAGTGGCGGCCACGTACTAGAAAGCGTAGCGTTGGCGGTCCCAAGCCACAGACAGATGATCTGATAAAGGTTGATCGTGTTCCCGTTATTCATAATAACCTATCTGAAACTCAGAAGATTTGTTAAAAGAAGTCTTGGTCTATGAAATCACATTCCTCTAAATAATTTTCTCTAAATGGGTAATTATTGGGTGTAAGTATTTTTGTCTTGACGATGGTGCAGTAACTAAGACACATACTTAAATATAAAAGATAAGGTTCATAATTATTAATTACTTCAGCTAGCTTTGCTATGATTCATTACATTTCATCTATTTTCCTAGTCGTATGTAGTACAAATATTAAGGTAAGGGACCACCAATGCTAGTAGCTTTAATTATGTCTAAATAATAGTCTAAAAATTAGGCAAAATAAGTTTGATTTAGGAGACTGAATCATATTTTAGAATTATGTACATTAATGTTTTGGATGTAAAAAATGTTCAAGTCTAAATTAATAAACAATTTACGAAAAAGTTTGTCTCTAGACAGACCTCTCAAAAATGTATACTGTAAGGAGAATCATTTTCTTTATTTGTAACGATAGCGGCATTTCAAAAACACCAATCGATTGAGCGCAAAATTCTGAATCTAACGGTATATTTTGATACTTCTGGTATCGATCGATATAAAAGTGTGAAAAAATATTAGATTGCTGTGATTGCTTACGCATTCTGTTCAAAGTTTATGGGAAAAGGATAGTTCTCAATATATTAATATAAATTTTAGATATGTTCAACATTTTGCTTAGTATAGGCAATATATCTATGATTAAGAACAAACTGGACTTCCTGCACATATTTATTTAGTGGGTTTACCCAATGCTTCGCGTGTAATATTGGAGAGGCATCGTCGTCGATGGCTCTCAGCGTCGAGCCCCGAGCAGATACAGCAGCAATCAAATTGGTACGCTTCCGTGGTCAACCATACAATCACATCATGGTTACAGAAAATATTTTCTGTAACCATTGTATGTGTTGGGAATAGAAAAGAAAAAGTAAAACGGTTTTTTACACTAGAAAAATATACCATCTGTATTAGTTTGTTTTATGTTTATGCTGTAGAGTAAAAATATAATACATTCAGTTTGTACAATACTATACATTTATTCTAGCGGCGTAATCCGCTCAGAGTTAGACCTTTCCACTCGAGCCATTAGCTAATTGCTTGGAAAAATGTCACCTTTTCTGTAGCGCCCTCTCGCGAGTGGATTGTGCATCCGTCGCAATCGCGCCGCGCCGCCATCACAACTCATTCGTCGCACACAATGTCCGTCGCTCGCTCACAGGACTCACACACCCAATATTCCTCAAATTAGTGAGATTGCTCCATTTTCAACATTCACAATAAACGCTCCGCCATTTGCATACCCCAAAACGAAAGACCAAACTTTTATTATTTTTTTTAATTAAAGTTTATTGGGCCATGAGTTTTCTGAATCGGTGTAAGCATGTTATTACTGTATATTTTAAGAGAGGAGCATTTTTGTTTTACTACGGTGCTCCGCGTATTTTCATTCATAACAATGACTCAATCATACAATTATTAGAAAGATGTAGCACTTCATCATCCACAGAAGAGGTATCCACTAGCATACCGCCCAACGAATGTTGTAGTGCAGGCCGCCGGTTCTCCCACGAGAGCGGTAGCCACGAGCTATAAAGCTACGAGTATGTTTGTTCCTGAGCTGACAGAGAGCGGCCGAGAGACATCCATCGTTGGACCGAAAGGATCGATCAAATGACCCAACGCTATTTATCTACCACGCGCTGCTGGGGAATAAAAAGATATGAAACATGACTTGGGTATATACGGGAATGTGTGAGAATTTATATTGAAAATGTTAAAGATGTAAAAATTTATTAAGTCATTTAAATGACTTTCTGACATATTTACACTCCCAGTTGACATGAGTAGGTATAATAGTTTATGACAGAATCTAAGAGTTTTAATCCTATCAAAAACATTTTTTGCACGTACTTTGTATGGCGATCTAACTTAGTAACGTCGTAACGTTTTATTCTGAAATATACAAACTATTAAGGGTTTGAAAGCAAATAGAAATCGAATTAGACTAATCAATTAAAAAAATGTTGGGTTTACCATATTTCAAGTATTGATTTAAATAAATAGGCTCGTGGAAAACACTTTTGCCTGTGCAGGTAAGTGTATTTTACCTGGCTGTTCTTTGAGTGTGTAGAACAGCACGTTTGTTCCCGACAACTGGCTCTGAGCGAACGCGAGCCGGTATCTATCGACTGACCGCAAGGATCGATCACATCTCACACAGCTATTTATCTGCGATTGCTTCTAGGTAGGAAAAAGTATGTAACAGTTTTACTTGACATGGACATTTTAAGATTTGTATTATTTTACTAAACATCTTTACGTCATTAACAAATATTTTCTCCTTCATTGCAATAAATACAATTTATGCTTTTGTATTCGTATTGAGCTAAATTGACAATTAACATAAAACTAACTAACTATTTGGAATTTCTCTGCCAGGAAATACTTGCAATAGCAGCACGGAGTTGGATGTGTGACCTTCGGATGGCGATAGGCCCCTATTACTCGGAATTTAAACATAACAGGTGAAGTGTGGGTGTTATACACCTCCGCCACACCCTTCTGGATGATATTTGGCATGATGTTATGAGTAAAACTAACGTCTCCTTTTTTATATGCATTAAAAGCGAGAAGTTTGATTTACTTCTCGCTTTTAATGCATATAAAAACTATAATAGCCTAAAAAATTTAAACTGCATTCTATCCAATTTGACAAATTGAACGCAATTAATTACATTAATTAAATTGTTTTAGAAAAGTTAGAAAAGGTAATCATTTAATATTTTAACTTTTTTTAGCCGTGTTCGGTGGATGGCGATAGGCTTACCACATATCCCATGGGACCTTAACATAACAGGTGAAATGTGGGTGTTGTACACCTCTGCCAAACCCCTATAGGTAATATAGGCGTGATGTTATGAATGAATATGAATGTATGAATACTTTTTGATAATGAAAGTTACAGTTTGCTATGATAAATACGTTTGGGCTTGTTTTGTAACTGGAAAGAGTTTGTATATAGCTGAAGGCTTCACCGGTGATAAAATGAAGTAGCAAAGTACTTGTGGTACAGAAAACACCGCAGACGGGACAGACAAGGGCTGTTTGAGCGCGATTAAGTGCAAACCATTAACATAATGAGGTCTCCGACGGACCGTAATTAACTCGCTCCTGCGCGCACGCAAATTGTTTGGTGAAGGTACTTCAGCTTGCTGCCTATATTCTAGCACAGGTAATACAAAACTGTTTCCCGGCGTCGCAGCCGGCGCGGTGGACTGGTTCGAAGGGAGAGTTTCGAGTGCGGTCTAAGAAATTGCGTACAGTAACCGATAACGTAGAATACAGCTTAGTTTATGTACGTAATCATGTTTTTGTCATGTTTCAATCAAAAACAATTGAAATAGAAAAATAGAATCGTAAAGCAGAATTAACATTTAGAACGGACAAAGAACTTCACAGTATTAGCTTCTGATAACTGATCAAAATATTTAGTCCAAAAGATTACATTTTTAAATAAATAAAAATATTTTTTTTATTATTAGTTGGCCACCAACAAGCATAAATAGGTATGAAAAACTCTTCACAAACAAAAGTAAAGATATCAGTAATAAACTGAGTAAGTTATTATTAATTTTGTACAAACTGCGTTAGTCTAAAATGTAACGGAAACAGCCATGTTTGTGACCAAAGACTTCATAAACTGTTTTGGTTTGGATAAAGATTATTATTTGAAATGAAATTTAAATAATCAAATAAGATTATTTGCTGACTTAAATGTCGTCTTCCGTCTCAGTCACATACCACTACTCATCGATGTTTCTGGTGTCGACGAAAGGCACTAGCATAAGTCTATCACTTCACTCCTAACAATACAATTTTGCTTTGTTATTCTCATTCTATAAACCGATTCATTCCGAATCATTATCCTCATGGCCTTATATTACACGGCATATCATTTCCTTGCGTCTAACTGCGAGTGTAATTGAACATTCTTCCAACATGATGGGTACATTTGATAGAACCTTCTTTTGTTACACACAATGGAAACACGGTCCAAGGACGCTGTTATACATTAAAGAATAGAGAACGCTTAATATTGATAGCCAAATAATGTCCAAACCCTTACAATTAGTTATTCAAAAATATATTTCCATTGGTTCAATACGAATGCTATATTAACTATTTAAGCAATAATTATAACGAAATAATTGCTACTGTTTTTTTTTATCTTTTGTACGCAGACATCCTCTAAATCACATAAAACATCACAAAGTCACCCACTATCCCTAGCTTATCTATAAAAAATCCATAATGCTGGAGCTAAAACAGCGGAACACCGAGTATCGCGAGGTATCGCGAAATGAAACCTCCAGCCTTCACCGAGTACTTAAACTTTACAGCCTATTACCGGTCATCCCCCTAATGTAATACAACCTTGCAGGTAGAATAAAAACTACAGATCGGGGTGAAATAAAGTTTATTACTTGAAGGGCAAAGGCCGTTAACCCCGGGGGAGGCGGGGAGGGGAGGCTTTAAAAAGTTGTTTAGTACCAAACTTATGTCTGTTGCCAGTGACGAAGGTAAAGTTGTAATAGGTCCTTGCTTCAACAAAAACCTTAGTTTTTGACCGCGTTTCAAACAGTTTTCTTTCAGATGGATGTTGGATGAAGGTTTTCGTCTGATGTTTTTCGCAGCAAACTAAAATTTTTCACTTTTGATTACTTTGCAAAAAAATCGATTTATTTTACCGTCCATGATAAATACCACCAATAATACACGCTCATAAATGTATCAATCGCGCGGGAATACTCTCGACTGTAAAGTAAATTTATAAAAACTTAAAGTAAAAATACGTCTTATATTTATTATGTAATAAGAATTAAAATTAACCAAATTTAAACATAGCTTGCTAATATGCGCTGAGGCGCGGACGGATGACTTTTTCGCCATCATAAGGAAGCGAAGCGCTTCACTATTAAGTCGCCTACGAAGTAGCTCTAACAGTCTCTTGAGGGTATGGGCTGAGCGGTGGGATCTACCCCTTGTGCGAAGGTGTATGCAGCTTCACTGTGGCACCTATATTCGTACTTTTTAATGTTGCGTGTCTTAATTTTATTTTTATTTATTGAGAATGTTAATATTAATATGGCCAATTAAAATTTTATTTTACTAATTTAATTTAATCTAATCTTACTATTTAATTTTCAATTTTTAACTGTATTATTATTATTATTATTTTATGACTATTTTAATGTGTATGTTTTTGTTTTAATCTGATTGTAATCTTATATGGACCATGTCTGAAATAAATAAATGAATTAATATTGCTATTTTGACATTTTTAACTTGCATCAACATTTTCATTTTTTTAAATATTATAGTAATGATGAGCGCTTACCCGTGACATGATGTTCCATCTCCCCGAGCAAAAGTTATGTAATTATAAAGAATTCAAGCCGAGTTGAACTTTGATTTTGTTCAGTGTGAATTTAGCCTTAAATTTGTTGAGCTTCGTTCTTCAAATACGTGATATCCTGTTAGTTTCAGTGTATACTTCGTTTGTTTTTGGAAGCACCTAAATGTTTTGTATTGAATTCTGTTGATGGAGAAAATTGGCAACGTCACCGCTGAGTCTGCATTTCAGCGTTGACAAAGTTACCACGAATGTACTTACATTGGTGGTAACTTTGTCTTATATTGGAAAACTTTGTCAATCATGTACTTTAGTTTTTGTTAAACAAATCGCGCGCTTTTCATGCCGTTAACAGTCTCACATAAAATCAATACGGAAGCATATATTTTGCAAATATGATAAAGTAAACAAATAAACAAAGCAAATATTTAAAAAAAATATTTGCTTTGTTTATTGGCAGCCAGGAGCCAGTTTTCCATTGTTTGAATTTGTTAATTTAGATTTCAAAGATTCAAATAATTTATTTTCTTAGGCGATTGGATACATTTAATAGTTCAGTGGCTATTTTAGGAACAATGTTAAAAAAATTGTAATTAAATCTGCCAGCATTCTTGGCAGACATGTTAAAGATCTCTTATTAACTCGAATTTATCCACGTCTTAATCATTTTCTCAGCATATAGCTCCATATTGAGGGCAGATTTAATAGGTCTTTATATGGTGTTGGAATGTCGCCAGCGAAGTACGGAAGTGACATCATCAATCATAACTCTGTTCAGATTACTGGTTACATCATGTTAATAACCAAATGATAAAACGATCCAAAATATTTAAACAGCTCATTGCATAAACAGTCAACACTTTGATCTTGTTATCCAGCCCCTTGTCTCTATAACCTCACATTATCTGAATCAGCAGTGGTGCAATTATACAACTGCGTCACTCAAAATATAACTATTTGCGAGAAAAATTGCATACATTACAGCGCAGCTCTAATCTGTAATGTCTCTTGTTGGCAGCGCTACGGCCACGAGTGTCTACGCAAGCTACGCCGTAGCTTCGTAGCACACTTTGGCGTCATGTTTTATAGCTCTCGGGCCATCACTCGAGCGTTTGCTACTTACACACTGTTAAATCCCATTTTATTTGCTTTAAATATGTTTATTCGCTCTCAGTTTGGCAAGAACTGTAAGCGGAACTACTAGAAAATATTTGATTACATAACTATTATAATTAAATCTTAAAGTAACTTCGTAAGAAAAATTGGCAGTAGTTTATTGACTTAATCTTAAATTTAACGAATGCTGTAATTTATAGTCACTCGGGCCTCTTTAATAGATTTCAAGCAACGCTTGAAGGATTCCTTAAAAAGATGTTGTGATTAAATATCACAAATGAAATAAACTCGGGACATTCTGTCCCTGTCACTCGTCTCGCGAGGAGAGCTCCGAGAGCAATTAATTTCAACTTCAGAGCTCGCTTCACTGCAAATGAGAAGCAAAGTGATATTCTTGGAGGAACATTGTAAGAAGTTGACGCGGATTGAAAAATATTACATAATGTGACCATATATTAATGTACTTCTGTGTTTGTTTTGTAGAAGTATATATCATTATAATATGTTATACTTTAAATCTTTACGTAACATATTTATAACATGTAATTTTTCATAAAACAGCTAACCATCTTTCATAATTTTGAACGGAGCATTGTAGCAACACTTCCAAAGTGGGAAAATGTGTCCCCCCCGTAACTTCTAAAATAAGGGACTGATAAATGTAAAAATAATATATTATGTACATTACCATGCAAAATTCCACCGGAAATTGGTTTGAACGAGATCTAATAATTAGTTTTTTTTTAATACGTTATAAATCGTTAACCGCATTTTACCTTTCATTCAATCAACTCCAATATGATAAAGAATAAAGAAAAATATTTATTAAGATGTAAAGTGGTACGTGCGCGAGTCCGACTCGCACTTGGCCATTTTTTAACCTGTTGTTACAATAAAACTTTTCGACATAAATTGTAATTTTAAGATCAAAATAAACTGAAAATTCAAAATTATAAACTTTATTCATTTTAATTTATACGCCTCGTATTTACGAATAGAGAACATAAGCGATTTAAATAAAAAAAACATTAAGATATTAATAAGACCACATTCGTTTATAGCTAGCTTACTCTAACACCGAAAATAATCAGTATTTAGACTTATTTTTTTTTGTTAACGTCTATATACAACTATAAACTGAAATAAAGTTCAAATAAAACTAAGATCTGGAATAAACCTGCTGGGTTTATTTCTTATTTATATTTGAGTGTCGAGTGACGACGGCACTCATTGTAAAATCGGAGAAAAGGCTATTTATTTTCAGTGACTTCAAGTTGTTATTTTCACAAACATTTTAGTTCTTGTGGAGTTTAGATTGAGTGCACGTATGGCGTATTAGTTAGAGCGGTTAGATAGAGTAGGTTAAAGCGGTCGCCTCGCCGCTTTCAATTGCGCTTGTGTTGTGGGTTCGATCTCCACACGGTACAAATCTTTGTGTGATCCGTAAATTGCAAATTTCAAAATTTCAAATTTCAAATCATTTATTCGCTATTAATATGGGTTAACAAGGTCTTATAAAATATAAATGGTACACATATCGACCATTATTGGCATACATAATAATAATAATATAATAATAATATATCTTTATTTCAGGCATCAGGGCCCATACATAAATACCTTATAACTAACATACATATTTGTATTTTATAACTTAGAAACTATTTTACACTTTTCATCGGCGAAGTGTTGCGCAATTGCGAGGTGTCGTGTAACCTTCCACGAAAGCGGCGATACGCGACTCCCTCCGGCCAGAATTCCTCTTGAAGAAACGTCTCCAGATGGTGTGTGGGGACGCGCACCACAAACGATTTGAAATTTGTGTTGTGGCGCGGTTCTAGCAGAACGACCCTCAATGTCCACTTCGTCTTGCCCCGGATGTACTCTACGAGGTCTTCACACTTCGTAGAGTGATGTAACCGGGACACGTACAGCAGCGTCGAGGGCACTTCAGGACGCAATGTATTAGGTCCGGACAGCGCGGTACCGCGCTTATTGCTGCAAGTGGGCTTCCTTCGTCTTCGTTCGACTTTTATGAAGCCTTCCTTGTCTGTCTGCCCTTTTGAAGGGCCCGAGGGCACACATTTTTGTGCTTGCTGTTTTTGTTTTGGCTGTTGCTGGGCGGGAGGCATTTCTACAACAGCTGCGTACTCACGGCGTTTTGATGACGCTGTGTTTACATTTGACGTCATCGTGACGGCGGCGGAGTCGGTGCGGGCGGGGTGAGCGCGTGCATCGCTTGCAATTGCTGGAAACGTCGGCGAACGCAATAACGCTGACTCGACGATGTTCGACTGATGTGCGTTGTCAGCACATACGATTGGACGCGTGTTCGCGTGCAATGCAACCTCAGGTGACCTACATTCTGATACAGTCTTGCGTAACTCAACTATATCGGAACGCAACTCACTGATGGTATCTTGAGATGCATCCAGCTTCAACTGCATCGTTGCCAGGCTAGCTTTAAGGGTCATAATATCCTTCAGCAGCCTACTAACATCTACGTGTTCATAGGTCACACAAGGAAGCTTCCGCAGATCCTTCGCGACGAATGTTGGCACCAGGTCGGGGTCGGTCACTTTCAAAACACTTATCATGTCTTGCAGACTCCGCTCTCCCTTTTCGTCCCTTCGGCGTGACGGCATCTTATCACTCATGTTGAGTGTCTCGTACAGGAGTGACTTGGACCTGCGAATCTCATCTTCACTGAAGTTTGACTTGCAGATCTGCACGACACTCACCTCGTCCATGACGTCCAGTTGGTATTGCAGGAACGCCAGGAGCTCGTTCGCCAGTAGTATGTCACTTGACATCTTGGCTGCTTTTCGGGGAGCGGTCGAAACCACGTACGACGTGAATTAATTTAATTAATTCGGCAAAGCAATGAAACGCGTCCGCTTAGGAGCGCGCATCGCACTTCACTCGCATAAGCACAGAATAATCATTAACGATATACATAAGCGCAGAATAATCATAAACATTTCATTTAAGGATCTATAATATTCATATAAATTCTATAATAATTAATTAACTCACTGAGTCATAGTAATCATTGATTACACTTTTTACATAATTAACAATTTTATTTGATTAATTGTATTTATGGTCAAATGGTCAACTGAAATGTACAAAGGTATTCGTCAATATTAAATTATGTTCAAACAAAAATAAAATATTAAATATTCTTGTATTGTTTACCGACACATTAAATATTTATTTGCGGTAAGGATTAGTTCTGACTCTAGGTGTGCTTTGTGTGTGTGAAATGTATGTTTGTGAACACTCCTGCAACACAGGAGTAACGCCTAGTGTAGGCATGGTCTAAAAAAAATACTTTTCATAATGTTTTTTTAATATTTTCATTTTTGTCTAAGAACTTCCGTATATTATGTTTAGAATTATGAACTATAACAAATTTACTGAGCCGAAGATGGTGTAAATTTACAAAAATAATTAACTTTTGGCTTTTAAATATTTACTCGACGTTGGCTCATTTATTATTGTCTAAAGATTATCTAAACTAAATAACTTAGACAAGACTTAACTTACCAAGTTAAAGCAACAAGCCTCTTGAGGAGTACTAACATGTAGAATTGTATTAGATTAAAAGTTACCAATGTGAGGAGTGCACGCTCGTTCGCCTCCCTCCGTTCCCCCGGCACGCCAGCGACTCAAGTCTTAGAAACGAAATATGGGGCAGTCAAGCGTAACTAGATTCTCGGACAAGACAATTTTCTCGCATAAGACTTTTGCTCGTAAACAACGCTTAGCCAAATAGGCTTGACATTCCTAGTACAAAATGTTAGCGAAATGTCGTATAGATCTTTTTATTATATTTATTAAAAACGACACCGGCACTAGGAATAACTCCTGTTTTGCTGGCACTAGGAAAAACCCAGAGTCAGAACTAATCTTTGCGGATCACATAAAGATTTGTCCCGTGCAAGGATCAAATCAAATCAAATCAAATCATTTATTTCCATGGGCCCAAGGAGCGCTTGATCACATCAAAACAAATATATAATACAAAAAATATAAAATTAAAATAAAGCTTAACCAATTAAATTATAATACTTATTGCAATAAAATGATTGATTTGACACCGGAGCTTAGATTAACTTTAATTCAACTTAGAAATTTGAATTTTGATCATGAGAAGAGCTGGTGAGAAACTCACGTGCATCATCTTTTTAAATCATACATACAATATTTGTTTGTTTCATTGACAACTAGCGACCCGCCCCTACTTCCCACGGATACAATGCTGATACTAAATACACTACAGAAAAACTGTGAACGTTGTATATAAAAACACAGCGGCCCGCTCCGGATTCGCACGGGTATAAAATATATCTATAGCCTATGTCACTCACTGAAAAAATTATTAAAATCGATCCAGTAGTTTTGTTTTTCCAATGCATAAATTATGGTTTTATATAATCTAACCTTATCTAATCTAATGTACTTATAATTACTATAAGTGCGATTTAAAATTTAACCTTAGAATAGAATATCATTTATATTTTAAAACTACTATCATACAATTATTTATCGTAACTTACTCATAATTACTGATACGTTGTCGCACTGAAAAGCACGTTTTTATTAAATATTGTTATTTTTCTCGCTAGAGAGCTCCGATAATAAACGCGTCCGATCGCTGCTAAATTCAAAGTGCTGTAGGGAGAACCGCGGCCTCCGACGCGCTATTTATAGGCTCGCTCCCGCCGCCCCGACCGGCCGGTATCGCCGCAAACGCTACGTCCCGCAATTTTTAAATCTGTAATATCTTCGAAAATATTCATTTAAATCACATGCTGTACAGGGCAATTTTGATCTAAATGAAATGCACAACGTATCTAATGTATTTAATTGGATAAGGAATGATACTGTATCGTTTAAAATAGCTTGGTAAATAATCCATATTTTTTTGTAATATGTAAAATATAAAAATGGTTACTGTGGGTTATCCTTATGAGATAAACATATGCTGTCGTGGACTTTATTATTCATCTTTTTAGGATATACAATTCCGTAGTACATAAATTTGATCGATCTCGTAAGGTTTAGCCAGCGTTTGCAATGTAAGCGCAGAAAAATATGTTTGTTACGACATCACATTACAAATCTTATCTTATTTAAATTTCTCGGCTTTTCTCTACTATAATATGCATGTATTATACATATAAACCTTCCTCTTGAATCACTCTATTCATTAAAAAAACCGCATCAAAATCCGTTGCGTAGTTTTAAAGATCTAAGCATACATAGGGACATAGGGACAGAGAAAGCGACTTTGTTTTATACTATGTAGTGATAATCCTATGTGTAAGTTATAGCAATCAAAACAACATTCGATCGAACCCACAACACCAGCGCAGTTGAAAACAGTGCGGCGACCGTTGAAACCATTACGCCAACCGTGCACTCACAATTCTTATTTATTTGATTGATAGAATACAAATGCATAACCAAAAGATAAAGACAATATCTAAAACGACCTTCATGTTGAGATAAAGATAAAGATCATTGATTTGTCACAACATGCATACATTAAGTTGGTAAATATAAAAGGTACAATAAGGTCTCAGCATGCTCTGTCCAGTAGACATGCAAATTTTCAATAGCAAAATTTTAACAAAATTCTTATAAGAATGATTGATACATATTCAATGTTTGTCAAGTATAACTGTAACTATGTTATCATGCAACAGCTTAGTACAGTATATTCAAATAATAAAAATCAACAATCTTTTTAAGTGCAATGTGTAAAAGTAATGTCAATCAGATTAATAAAAATAAAATATAAAAAGAATTAATGTCAATGTCAAATCAGATTCAAAGGCATGTATCAAGATTACAATAAAATCAAAGAAAGTTTTATATCGCGATTGAAGTTTTCCAATACAATAAATAGTAACTGCTAATGTATATTGTTCCTCCGAAGTGCTGACTCAGCGATGACGTCACCAAACTTTTCCTTTTAACCGTTTTCAATACAAAACATTCAGGTAGTTACGTAAATAAACGATTTCCTCACAAAGTATTCATCACAAAAACTAATAGGATATCACGTATTCGTGGCAAGAAGCTCAACGACCTGAAGATTGATATTTCCTACTTGGCCTGTAAATAATAGCAAAAATATTCTTGTTTCAGAAGATGAAATATCATTTTAAGTGCAGGCGTCGTAGTTATTATGTTTAAAAATATAAATTAAGATACACTTTGAAGTATAACAATGTCAGCAATATGAATTCCATTTTCTTGAGGTGCAAAGTAATTTAAATGTTAGTTCATCGAATTGTTAATCGTATATTTTAATAATACTTAGAGCAGCGTTGACTCGTTACTTCGCTTTATCTAAAAGCCCCCTTTTTTAACGCTTTATATTAGCTTCACTTGTATTTTTGTTTGTATTTAACCGACTCCTTTGGACGCTATTTTGACCCACTTAAAGTGGGTCAAAATAACGTTCTGATTTCATTCAAATTTTGCACACCTGTCAAAGACAATGTTATTGCATTCGATAAAAAAAAATATTTGGAAAAAAACGCTCTTATAAATAAACCGAACTAAAAAGTAGAAAATAAAATATTAGTTTAAAAAACCGGACAAGTGCGTGTCGGGCCACGCGCAGTAGGCTTCCGTAGCTAGTCGTAACAACATATTTCGACTTAAAAGGGATTTACTATCTGTATTAAACAAGTAACATCTTCATACAAGTCATTACTTTCAAAGGTTTTTGTAATTTGCACGAATTATTCTAAGTAACTGCATTTTACACTTTGGACCCCAATTACTCTAGAACTAATTAAGTTAAAGTAACCAGATAAATAGCGTCCTTCAGATAGGAAATGTTTGTAGTACACGAAACCAGCTAGCACGTATGACGAGATGTATGAATGTTAAGGAAGCGAAAGAAGTATGTAAGGAGCGAAGCACATGGCGTTCCATCGTCTCTGCCTACCCCCGTGGGATAAAGGCGTGATTTTATATATGTATTATGTATGTTTATTTATGTTTCAAGAATTTTGAACGAAATATTCTGAGTAACTGCATCTGACATTTCGGACCCCTATTCCTCTTGAACTAATGAAGTGAACTTATCTGCTATAGTTTTCCTTTAAAGTTCATTACATGTACTACCGACACAATTTTTTTCAGATTTTAGGATCCAGTAGTTTAGCTTTTAGAGGGGGGGGGGGCGCCCTACTCGAACAAAAATTTGCTCTTTAAAGTTAATTATCTCGCAACCGGATCCCTAAATCAAAAAACTGTCTTAGCAACCCCTAAACATTTTTAAAAGTCCTATCTAACAATACCCCACACTATGGGGTAGGCGACAAAAAAAAACATCCCTACTTTACATGTAGAGGAGCTACCTGAAAAAAAAATATTTTTCCAAATTTTACTCTACGACTTTCTTTGTTTAGTTAACATACATGTTTATGCAAAATTTCAGTTTTCTGGCACCAACGGTTTCGTCGCTATGCCGTGGACAGACAGACGGACATGGCGAAACTATAAGGGTTCCTTGTAGGTACTACGGAACCCTAAAAACTAAAAAACACGCTTTATATAGAAAACCAAACTAAAAAATAGAAAATAAACTTTAATAATTAAAAAAAAGTATTATTTTGGGTGTAGTATAGTTAATTCACCTGGGTTAAATCA
This sequence comes from Hypena proboscidalis, assembly GCA_905147285.1. Lineage (NCBI taxonomy): Eukaryota > Metazoa > Arthropoda > Insecta > Lepidoptera > Erebidae > Hypena > Hypena proboscidalis. The sequence continues at coordinate 25,206,296 of LR990127.1, read as the reverse complement.
CCTGGGTGCTTTAACAATACTAATAGTTGTCTTAAGTCACCGAGTGAATTAACAATACGAAATAAGTCGACTTTATTCACCTGGGTGCATTAAGTAAACTTCGCAGTAGGCTGAAAACACGTGGGTCATTTACCTGGGTGCTTTAACAATACTATTAGTCGACTTTATTCACCAGGTGTATTAAGTAAACGAAATAAGTTGACTTTATTCACCTGGGTGAATTAAAAAAACTTATTCAGTATTATTGTCATATATTACTTACTATTAGGCAACAGTAGCCGTAAACAACCTATAGCATTTAGTCAAGGGCCGCGAAAATAAAATGCCCATATTATTTACTAATTGTCTTTTAGACACATCAAAATCAGTGATGATTTTTTTTTAAGCAAAGATAAAAAAAATAATATTATTATTAAAAAAAAGTGTTTTTATAATAATAACATTAATTTATTAAAGCTTGAAATAAAAAAGCAACATATTTCTTACCAATGGTGAAAACAACTTCTTGTATACTTAAGTAAATAATATTTAAATAAAATATATGCAACTGAACATGCAAATCACAAAATAAAACGTTGTTTCTGAGAAATATATAAATAGAAAGTCGAAATTTTTTTTTTCCATACAATCTTAGTCAGAACTGAAAAAAACAGTGTTTTTTTACGTTTTTGCCGTAAGATCTATTAGGATGGATGTTGTCATAGATCAGATACTAAACAAAATATTCAAGTTTCCACTATAAAACCAAAAATGTGTACCCAAAAACTTAGGTGTAATTTTATTTGAAATTATTTCATTTTGAAATTTCAATTTTTATAGCTAGATACTAAAATTAAATATATAGTGAAATTTAGATACTTTTTTGATCATCATTATGCTATCATTACTTTTGTCTTATTACCCGACTGCGTCAGAAGGAGGGTTATGTTTTTTGTTCTGTACTTATTCTGGAAGGTTGATATTAACCCATGTTCCTTTCTAAAATTTGTTTTTTTTATCGAAACTAGCCAAGTCAAATGTTCGGCTTAGATTCATTTACACATTCAACTTGGCACCCATATAGATATAGATAAATATCAGTTTATGTCTAGATGTAATAGTTAACTTGGCTCGCATTTCATATTTGTGTTTTTGATGGGATAACTTTGTATTATGCAGATATGTAGACCATTTTACACATCACATCAATTAATGAAGTTAGATAACTTTTTAACTGCCTTATTGCAAATTTATTGATTATGATTTAAACGGAAAGATATGATTTACAACATAATCAACAGTAACTTGTTTAATTAATACGAAGTAAACCTCTTTATCCGTATGTTATAGAATATTTTGAAACGTTTTAAAGAATGAAAAATGTGCGCCAATTTGACCAAATCTTCGATCCAGTTAAGAAAAAAAGTTGTTGTAAATCGGCCAGTACTTTTTACCCGACTTTCAAAAAAGAGTTTTTATATTTGACGTGTATACTGTTTGCACGTATGTCCATTGATTTCTCTCTCAATTGTGTATCGAATTTAGAAATTATTTTTTTATTAGTAAGAACTAAGAATGTACCTTCGAGATGGTCCCATAACCATCGTGTACGAATCTGATGGTGGCGTGCCGGGGAAATCGAAGGTGGTCCTTAAAATTTTAAAGCCTCTAACAGTAATTTTGTACATAATACAATAAACATAACATAATGAACACTTAGCAATCATAAAAAAAAATATTTATATTTGAAAAGTTTCTTTAGTTCACCCAGGTGTATAAAGTCGACTTATTTCGTATGCTTAATTCACCCGGTGAATAAAGTCAACTAATAGTATTGTTAAAGCACCCAGGTAAATGACCCACGTGTTTTCAGCCTACTGCGAAGTTTACTTAATGCACCCAGGTGAATAAAGTCGACTTATTTCGTATTGTTAATTCACCCGGTGACTTAAGACAACTATTAGTATTGTTAAAGCACCCAGGTGATTTAACCCAGGTGAATTAACTATACTACACCTTATTTTGTTACTCAGATGCAACTTATTAACGTTCATAACAGTATACTTGCACTTGTAGTCTAAATTCCTTCTGTTCATTTTAATTTGCACCACAACACCGGGTTCTTGATTACGGATATTGTAGCGCCAATCGGGAGAAGCTATGTCCCACAGTAGAATATGAATACTAAATGATTCATGGCATTTCTATTATTTGCAGGCTAAGTACGAAATTTCAATTAGAAGCAGCAATAGCCGAGTGGGAGACCGTAGTACTGCTAAGTCGAAGGTCTCGGGTTCGAACCCACGGCGCACACCTCTGCCAATAAATCGTTAAGATTCGTCTTTTCGAAAATATGTGTGTGTGTTGGTGATATAAATTATCGCTCGCTAATGGTGATGGAAAACATCGTGAGGGAACCTGCGTGCCTTGGAGTGCTCGAGGGTCCGTGAAGTCTACCAATCCACACTTGGTCAGCGTGGTGGACTATGGCTTAACCCTTCTCCTCGTGAGAAGAGGCCCGAGCTCAGCAGTGGGACACGTATAAGATATAGGGCTACTTTTATTTAATTCCATTTATTTACGATTTGGTGCCGTAAATTCGATGAAACAGAAGTAATTGATAAAATATAACAGAAGATCCAGTTACTAAGAGACTCTCATACGTCTTTGATAGATTTCAAATTACGCTTCAACAAATCCGAAAAAAGGTCTGCTGACTTTATATCACAAATGAAATATACCGAGATGTCTGCTGTTACTCGTCTCGTGAGGAGAGCTACGAGAGCAATTAATTACGAGTTCAGAGCTCGCTTCACTGCAAATGAGAAAGAACGTAATATTCTTGACGTGGCTTATAAATAGGGTAACCATGTTGGTAATGCTTTATGCTTTTTAAAAATTCAATTGTTTTGTTAAGCTCCCAAAACATTTAGAAGAATTTATATCTTCATTTTCAAAATGTTTCAAGTTTTTGAGACTTATGCAAAAATAAAAGTTTCCCTTTTTTATTTTCTGTAAAGCAATTGTGTTTTGTGAAGCAATGTTTTAAGTTTATTAAAAAAATATCTCCAAGCCATTTAGAATCGAATGACTTACCATTTGTAAGTTGCCGACTACGCTCAATAAAGTTGTCCGAAATCTTGCATGTAAACTAGACCTTTAGTGACGAACTCGTATAACTTTAATCAGCTTTACTAATCACGAAAGCACATTTCTGATGGTGAGCCTACTCACGAAGGAGTAAAAAGTCCCAATGCCGTTTGCGTCGCGACGGTATGGGGTTTGTTTATGAGTTTTGTTAATGGCAACTCTGGAATATGCCACATAACATAGTCTTACCACCAAACACATCTGATGGTAACTGAATTTATTATATACATTCAAACAATTAGAGTGACTTATTTATTTCTTGAATTACAGTTAAATAAGATGATCAGTGGGCAAAACTGCAAATGATGATTATGCTATTTACAGATATAAATATGGAGTATAGAAACAAGTTAGCTACAGAATGTAATTTAATCTATACCATTACATAAAAGACATAATATAACAGCGCATTAAACGTTCTGAGCACGACTCTATAAACTGAACGAGAAGCCGAACTGTCACAGAACTAAAATAATGTTCAAATATAACTAAGATCTGAAGTAAATCTGCTGGAATTTATTACTTATTCCAATTTGACTGTTGAGTTAAAAAGGGAGTTTTATTTAAAGAAAAGTTCACTTCCTTATTTTGTAATGGTATGCATTTATTAGAAAACTGTAACTTTAAATAAATTAATTGAAAATCTGTAACCAACTCTCGAGAATTAACTACATTTATTTTACGTTCAATGTCTGCTAGTATTTGTACTTTTGATCGAAATAAAGCAGAACATAGTTTTCATTTATCCACCGTAATACATAAGAAAACCTATTCTTAAAAAAAAGTACTAAATTGTATCACTTTATGTTAACTTCACAACGTTGAACTATTTTAATGAACGAGAAACAGGTTGTTCGCTCAACGATAACATGTAGGATTGTATTAGATAGAAGTTATCTAGTCCTAGTTTATACGCCTCTTGTACGCAAGGAACGCCTCAAGTCCCGACACTACAAATTAAATAAAGGAAAGTTGTGCGCGTGACTCTAGTAGATGTATTTAGGATGTACTCTCTTTAGACGAAAGGAAACTTATTTTTCTTTTAACTTTTATAGTTTAGCAATAATAATATTGAAAATCAATGTAGGTAAATCGTGCGACGTGACATAGCAGAGTGAGATGAAACATGCACCGAGTAGTGTCTCATGTACTTATTATACCTGCAATAGTTGCTGTAGTTGTCAGTGTGTCGCCTGAGAAGCTACCGGATGAGAAAGGACAGACACTAATTTAAACTGTAAAACTAATGCACGATTGTTCATGTTAATGGAAATGTTAAAATTTTACGAAATGTATACGTTGTATGTATTATATCACATTTTACCTGTAATATTTAGATCCTATATGATAGGAGATTATCCTGACGTCATTCACCGGGCACCATTCCAACTGCGTGCTGCTGCGATTTCGCCCTATCCGGGCATCAATCCCGGAACCTCGCGGTGAGAGACGCATACGCTAACCACTAGAACAACCAGAGTCGAAAGCTAGTTTATTATAGTGGATAGTATGCTTTACGTACTTTTCAACAATTTTATGACCAGGATTTCACTTCATGGCAAGTGATGATGCAGACATGCTAACCTATAGGATACTCATTTGCTCTTGCTTTGAAGATATCCAGATTGTACACATACGAAAACAAAAACTCGGACGAGGCGTTACATGACATGACAGTTTGCATTAGAAATGTTAAAATGAAACACTCCGTGTGTACATGTGGCCAGCAGCCTTGCGACGGCAAGGTTGTCAAATTGTTGTCGAATGATCGTCGTTGATTATTCTCTTGTCCCTCCTCTCAAAAAAATTGAGCGCCTCAAGCTGGTATTTTGCTGAAGGAAGCAGATGTGCGCACTATTCACATAAAAGTATTCTATACACGACCGGTCGGTCAGTTGCCTATGTGTAAAATACTGGATCACCTTGGATAGGTAGTCCAATTTGCGGCTATCTGAGTATATAGAGATACTGAAAAGCACAAGACAATCTTTTGGAAGGGATACATTTTGAACAATAATCGTTAGATGGAATGGATTGATCCATTAAGCAGATATAAAACTGCACGTAGCTAGCTAACTTGGCTTCACCCCAGTTAGAAACACGTTTACATGTGTTCACTTTGAACTTTGACTCACTGAAAAACTACTCCATGTTTAGCCTCATGTGAATTGCGCCTTAACCTTGAGTTGTTCATCGGAGAAAGTCGTTTGCCATGAATCTCTGTTTTCAACAATCCAATATTACAATAAATTTAGATTACATGCATGGTCCTAAGTCTGGGTTAATACATGTACCTTTTTAGGATACATTCAAATCAACGTTGTTTTACTGTCCCAGAGTCCCAGTTTACTATATTTCTTGTGCGCTATCAGGCTCATAGTATTGAAACTCAATAATACTTTCATAATTCGCGCTGTTTTCGCACATTGCGTGTACTCCGTGTGAGCATTTTTTAGATCTATTGTGAATTGACTTTTGACAATTCCAAAAAGTCATGAAATATCGAATAAGTTGTACTTGCTGGTAACTCAGCTATTTCTATTAATAATATGTTTTCTTTTTGAGCCTCTTCCGAAACAAGTTTTTTGATTAATTTTACATTTGCTTCTTCTCTGGCGCCTGTAACAAAAGCATCTGATTTAGGGTCATCCTCAATACTCTTTTCCTGTTTTTTTGGTTTCATATGATAATTTTTCATAGACAACAAAAGTGCAGAATCTTTGTTAACGTCCACCATCTCTTTGTGTTTTTGCTTGTTTTATTAGAAATTCAATAACAGTTCGTTTATCGATTTTTATCACAATTTTCAAGAGTCAATTTGTTGTTTAAATAAACCCATGAAGAGAAAACTGATGAAATTTTATAGTTGTCACCATGGATAATGCCATTGGAGAACCACCGATTACAGTATTTACATATGTAAGAAAAAAATTCGGTCCTGAAAACATAATTATATGGAATGCTCGTAGATTGTTGGTTGTCTAAAGAAACATTGAGCAAGAGTATAGTATATCACTTTTTAATATTAATATATCATCCACATGCTTCTAGCAATGCTAATAATAGATAAGGAGATGTCGTTATTGAATCGTACAAAAAACGAAAAATTACTTGTTTGTACGGTAATTATAAAGCCCGGTTGTTTTTTTTACGGGATATAATCCCACCCACACGCCCACCACTGTGACTCCTGTGACGCCAGGATCTACAGCGGTAACCAACTGATAGGCACCGTGCATGACACACGGGCAATCCCAGGGAGAGTTAAAATTGTCTTGGAACCCGCAACGAATTTAATCAGAAGTATATAGTTGGAGTTGGAAAGTATGTATCTTTACTTCCCTCCAAAGCAAAGCGGGAGACTGAGTAATGCCAAATATAGACAAAGGGTTTATATGGAAAGAGTGTAGACACCACGGAAAGTGACAAAACTATGGTGTACTTTGGTGATATAATTTAAATAATAAGAATATTATTTATATATATAACATCCTTTAAAATAAGTTGAAGACAGACAATCGACCACAAACTGTAATCTCAGTCCAGTGGTGACTTGCGGCTAGCACAGCACGTACGCACAGTGCGCTCGTGGCTTTGTTGGCAAACGCAATTGTAGCGCAATAGCGCAGTAGCGCAGCTGTCACTTAATGTTGGTAGCTGACATAACTATTTATTACTTAAAAGTTATCTCATGGAATGTAATAACTTAATTTATATTTGTTCTTTACTTATAATTTATAATAAATATCTAAATTGATCAATGCCTGTTCTGACAACTACTGTTGAAAAATAAAGATAACCGCTGGCAATCAAACGCAAATCATATACAATTTAAAATCAAAATTGAAAAACCACACACAGTATAAATAATACGGAATGAAAATTGAAATGTACAAATTTTGTATAACTTGACATTTAAATAATCACAATTTGGGCAAAATATCAAATTTGTATTAGCTTTTTGTTCTTGTTGTATTAACTTTTTACATACTTGGTATTTACACTACATTACCGCTAAGAATAGTTACGTAAAACGCTTTAAAATTAACACTTTAGATAGTTAAGTAGGTTACGCAAATAATAATATGTTAAAAAAACTTGAGATGTTTATTTAATGTTCAGTTCTCAATACCGAGCACAGATATTCAATATTTATTTGGATTGAGAGTTGCTTTGTATTTTTAATATAAAATAACATAGTTACGTTAATTATGTGATAGTGTAACTAAAAGGATCCGGGATAATTTTTTATGTGACCAAATACAACTCAATTCCAAATTCAAGGGTAACGTTTGCTTTTTGCTGTGAAAGCGGTTTAGCTCAGCATTTCCTTAACTGACTTCGTAGCCGAGACATACGAGAAATGTGGCCCACGTACGTAAGTGGGAATTTAACTATTAAAACTTTGCCTAAGTCGTCACTTTCTATTTATATGATAGTAGCAAATAAAGGTTCTGAAAAAGCCTCAAAAAATTAATTGTATTTGCGGATTACAGATATATTTCCGTAACTGGAGATCGATCCATTTTTATGAAACCAATTTATTCGGCATTTAATATCATTCAATTACTCGCCCGAATCCACAATGATGCTTCCAAGTAATTTTATTCTTTCTGTGAAATTTTATTCCAACCATTGTAAAATATAATGGCAAAAAATTATATTCCGGAAAAATGTTATTTTAATAGGATTAAAATAGTAAAGGAATAAAAAATTCATTAAATTTGGAACTATATATTCATTTTATTTTGAGTCCGCGACTTCAGCCGCTTGGAATTCGTTATATTAAGTAATAGCTGCTGCCACGCTTTGACCAGCTTTGCTCCCTTCTGCTCCGCTTTCACGGCGATGAGCGTTAAATCGATATCTATAAACATTTCATTAGAATTTGATTGTCCTATCCGATAGTGGTAAAAAGTAATTTCAGAGGTTAGCGCGATCAAACAATCAAACTACCTTCTCACGCAAGTTACGTCTGCGTGGTAGGTACATCGATGAAAAATATCCTATGTCAGTCAGTCAGACATAGGCTATTTTTTATACTACTACTACTACATTTCTAAAATTTTATAGAGATCTTTAGCTCAACTTTAGGTTAGAAATCTTAGAGAAAGACAATGCAAACGAACAGACAAAAAATAAAAAATCTAGCTTTTAGGCAAAGGAATTGTGCAAATAACTAAAATAGTTTAAAAACATTGTTATTTTGACCTTAAAAATAGACACTTTCATTTCATGTATTTGTATGTATTATTTGTATTGGAAACATGAAAAGACTGATATTATTAGAAAAAACTCAAGATATAATAGGTTTTAAGCTACTTAGTCAATTACTGTTTTTGCCTTTAATGTAATAATCATAATCTCGACATGTAATTTTTTTCATAATAATAATAAAGTAAAAAGTACAAGGACAACCTGTCAACAGCAATTTAGTCTCCGCGAGGTAAATCGTTTAAGTAAGAAATGATCAAACAGAAGGTAATCTGTCAAAATGCAATTATCCGACCGTAAATAATTTTCTAAGCTTCCTGCCGTATTTTGTTGTCGCAAGTAAATTACGAGTGACGTGACTTGAAAGCGCGGGTGCGGTCGGGTGGCGGCACTAGTCCGCGGCTGACGTGAACAGAACAGCCTCGTAATTGAATCAACATTTTATTAAGCCGTCGCAGTTTGAGACAGGACTAAGCGCTTAAAGTCTGTCACAAAGCGTACGCCTCCCATCGCATTGACGACACTCTTAATTGAGAGCAATAAAGTCGCGATATTGTACAGCGGAGGAAGATGGGCTAATTTTATTAGCTTCACTTGTACAGAGGCAGTAAATAAGTGAATTCCATAAAACTCAGGCCGCTTGCGAGAAAGAGCGGCCAAGTACCGAACGATCGACACAAAACGAGTTTCTGTTTACACTAAATATTTTTCGTTGTAAATTGGAGTGGAATGAATTTTCGTGATGTTTTTCGACGGACGTTATAGTTCTATTTTGATCTCTTTTTCAATATCTGCAATGGTTGGCTGTATACACTCACGCTGCTGCGGCCAGAGCGAGCATTATCATGCCGAACTTATAAAGAGAAAAGTTGGGCTGCTAGGATATTCACACGGAAACTGCTAGTGTTTGGTTTTAACTTTTGCTGTTGAATCGTGCAACTCGCGCTGACTGCTTTGTCTTAGAGGATTTGTGTGCGCTCGTCATATTGGACTCACTTGATTGAGTTTTAGTTATGTCAACTTCACTTATTCTAGAAACTTTGATTAGTATAAGTAGTTTTTGTAATATATTGTTACGGGATGGGGCTAAATGTTTTGCAATTATGACAAATAACATATAAAAAAAATTATAAATGCAAATACACAAAAAAACGTTACAAACAAACATATAAATCAAGTATTGGGTGAGTATACATATCAAAGATTGTGTGCTTCTTATATTCATCTAATTGTACAAACAGAAACTTGGCAAGTACATGAGTGATGTGTAAAATAAATCAACAGCTTGGGAAATCGCACAACATAATAATAAATAACCTAATGAATGGTTGTAACAACGCCTCTGCCACACCTTTGTGGGTAATATAGGCATGATGTTGTGTAAAATGTAAATATCTAATTGCAGTGAAAATTATTGTGTAAGTATAAATTTCAAAAACAAACCAAAATCACTTTTCATCGTTGAAATCTCGAAACAAGTAACTTCCTATTGTAGTCTTAACAAGTATTTAGACAAATCCAATTTAGTGTCAGCGCTGTATGCGTGAAAAATACAAAACAAGTCCAATAAAACGAGTTTGCCCAAGTCCCTTTTACGTCGATATCTTGACCCTTACAAATTCCAACCCGAAACTTTTTGAACTAACAATATATTTCCCTATAAGCTCTTATTTGGCTTAAAACGTGGTTGACTTACATTATACGGAAAAAACTTAACACACAATTTCTAATTGATTATTTTTATAGCATTTAGCTATGCTTAGCAAATTATACTCAAATCCTGCCGGTCCCATATCTTTTTCAACTGTTTGTTAGTTTAACACACAATGTTTGTAGAAACAAAAATTCAAAAAGTAACTGCTCAAAACGGCATTCAAACATATCTATATTCTGTATTTCTGTCTGTGTCTACTCTCTGCAGTGATCTCGGACTAACTTATATCCTATTGGCTTTTATCCTCTTTGGCTCAACTTTTTATTGCCTCGCGCTTTATTCCTGCTATTTTTATGATTAAATGGTTCTGGTACTCAACAATATTGTGTTATTCTGATTGATGCTTAAATTTGTATAAATAGTAGGATTAAATAAAAAATATGTTGTTGTTCTTCTTCTTCGTCGTATTGATGGCTGAGTCAAATTTTATTTTGACTTAATATGTTAATATTAATATATTACTTTTAATATGTTGTTAATAAAACGTTTTGTTTGTAAATATTTTTATTGGTCCTTCGACTTTATGCTTATAAATATAAACAGATTAAAACAGCTATTTGCAATAAAACCTCTTCTGCCTGGATTTTATATTAACAACAATATTATTTAAATGACTTTTGTGAAAATATCCATATATTCTTACTAAAATGGTAGATGCTATATTTATTTTTTAAAAACATGAAATAGTAACCTTTTTTTTCAGACTGGAATAACTTCTGTAAAACCGACATGATACGTGTAATACAAATAACATAATACGTGAAATCTCATAAAGTAATATTTGTTCATAGCACAAAGTACTTCGGTAGCGGTATCCTATTAGCTCGAGATAAACAAGGGTATTTAAATCCTTTGTGTAATTTAATCTTTTGGGAGCTCGCACAAGTGCAGACGGACTTAAACTTCGTTTCATTTAGACCTAATTCGTGTCAGAATGAAAATATTTTATTAATAAACTCTTATTACCTTATAACAAAAATGACGCAAGTAAACGTTATTTTAATTTTAGTTTTTGTTCTTATCTTCACCAATCATTAACACACAATCATTTTTCTTTAATTAGGTTTTCTATACTTATAATAAATCTGTAGAAGTAAAATTTCTGTACATTGAAAATATCAAAAAAATAAATAGCAGGGCGTGTTACTACACCGACACCGAACCCAAAAATGTAATTAACTTTTTTTTTGTCTGTCTGTCTGTCTGTCTGTCTGTTTGTTCAGGCATCACGCAAAAACTACCGGTTCAATTACGATGAAACTTGGTATAATTATTCTTTAGTATCCTGGGCACCACACTGGGTACTTTTTATCCCGGAAAAGTACCCAGTATATTATATACAATAAAATACAAACTTAACTTTGCGGTTTGCTCCCGAACCGCAAAGTAAAGTTTGTCGTAGGTTATAAATGACCTATGACAAACTTAACTTTGCGGTTCGACTTATGAAGATAAACCGAAAGTTTTATTTTTTATAAGTCGTACTGTATAGATTTTAATTTTAAAGTTTAGGTAGTAAATTTGATATTGTACGTAGTGACCGTAGGTTATTTTATAATACTGTTAGGTAGGATAAGTACGAATCCGTATAGATATTAGTTTTTAGGGATTTTGCTTATTTATTGCTTATATATTTATTCTAAAGTATTTATTACAGTAATGTATGTATTATTTACAATTATTATGGTTATTATATTTCAAATGAATTGCCAAGTTAGACATTGTTTTATCTTATTTATAATTATGATTGATTATGGTTATTTTGACATAATTATTATATTCTATATTGAGATTGACATAATTTATTTTTGACATCATATTATTGACTGAAGTTTCGCCTTCTGACATTATAATGAATATCAATTGATACATTATTTTTATTATTTAATATGATGATTAATGAAAATTAATTCATAATTATATAGTTTCTTTATTAACTCATTAAATTTGATTTGTATAACCTCATTTCATGTTATTTTAAATATTGTTAAGTATAGGCAATCTGTGTGTACATTTATTATTTTTTATATTTTTGGAGTATAAATAGTTTTTGTTATTAGAATCTATATTTTTTTTTTGTCTGTTCTGAAACCCTTATATATACAGTAGTATACACACATTGTTTTTACTCCTTTATTTTCTGCTTGAAGTGTAAGATATTGCAACCTTATATACTATGGATTTATTAACAAGTAATAATTTAATTCCATTTCTATATTTAAGTTTATTTTCTCTTTAGCTATAAAGTTGTTTTGGTTGCTATAACTTACACATAGAATTATTGTCAAAGAACAAACAAAAATTGTATGAATTACTTGAAAAGATGGTGCACATGAGTTTCTCACCAGCTCTTCTCATGATGCAATACCCATCGGAGCTGGTACTTGGATTGATTTTAATTCAAATCTCTAAGTTGAATTATAGTCAATCTAAGCTCCGGTGTCAAATCATTTTATTACAATAAGTATTATAATTTAGTTAGCTAAGTTTTATTTTAATTTTATATTTTTTGTGTTTTGATGTTTGTTTTGACGTGTTCATGCGCCCCTTGGTGCCCATGGAAGTACATGATTTGATTTGATTTCATTTATTGAGTTTAGATTAGTTATTATAAGAAATAGGTTTATTTAGGTAGATAGGTATTTTATTTTCTGTTATTGAGTTTTTTTATTGATGTACCTACCAGACAGATGAAATCGCAGGAGATAGTTTGTTTGTTTGAAAGCGCTAAGTTTAAAAACAACTGGGTGAATTTTGATATTTGACATTACGCTAAACTCTACGGGCTGTCATGGACGCACGTGTCGCAATTTCTTATTTCAAAATTTGAATTAGTTTCGCATTAGGTACATGAGTTGTAGCTATTTATCTGTTTTGATTTGTTTGAATATTATTTTCCTTGAGTTTTTGTCGTATATTTCTTTTGGTCGGTTTGGTAATAGATAGGTAAGTAAATACATGAGTTGTACCTACTATTGTTATATTGACATTGTTACCTTTAGCATTCTTTGTTCATAAAACGACATCCACGCGGACGAAGTCGCGGGTAACAGTTAGTATCTAATAAAACTGAAGACGATTTGGATTCCACATCGCCTTACAAAATAACCAAATGGTTTTGAAAGTATTGACTCTACGTTTGTTTTATGATAATAACTAAAATGAAATTATTTACCAAAAATTCGCTTAGCGAGAAAAATCTCAAAGTTGCTAATATAAATTTGCCCGTTAATATTTTGTTCTAGTCATGTATTTTATAAACCATTTTGAAATGATAATATTGATAATATATGCGGGATGAATGGAGCAACCTATTTGAGTTTCGGGTCAAGTGAGCAGTTGGAGGAAAGCGTCTTGATTGTCTCATCCAGCAATGTACTTCCATTTAGTATTCTATTGAGCTACGAAAATGTTGACGGGCTAAGGGAGCGAACACACTTAAACGTCTGTTTTAACAATTAAGATAATAATAAAAATATACTCTAACGAAAAAGTGAAAATAACACGTTACGTTATTGCAGCAGCTAATTTAATACCGAAGAGTAAATGAAATATATTGATCATTTCAACGTACTCCAAAAAAACAACTGAATGTTAACATTTTGTAAAAAAAACTCGCTCGTACTCTTTCGGATGGGGTTACCCGCACCGCACCGGCACGATCGGGTTTGAACCGGCCCGGTCCGGTTTGCACGAGATGCCGACCGCCTAACACCGCTCCCGCCATTGACAAGCCTAATTTATTACGTGAACTTTATCTTGATCGAGCCCTCACTGTATTACTTGTTTCTAAGTATGTGTAGTATAGACGATACAGCAATGAGAAATAGGTTGCTTGGATATTTCCTGAGCCAAGTCAGTAAACACACACATTTTATTTGTTAGTTCAATTTTATTAATAATCGTAATGCGCCTATTCAAATAGATTTAATAATTAAAACAAATCCCATAGTTTGACCGAACAAAATCAAAGCAAATTATGTATCCATGTAGGATTATCACGAATATGTATACAATATAAACACTATTTCACGTGTGCAATATGTTAACGGAATAATGTTGCGATAATGATTTATCACTTTATTATTAGTGTACGTGTCATGTTTTATAGTTTATTCAATTAATTTTATACTTGTTTTCACGCTAGTAATACTAAGTTGTATGAATTTAACATCACATACAACTCATTTTAATATTTTAACACACTATTTGAACATTTTTATTACCTAGGAATGTTTTTAAAAAGTAATTTTACGCTAGCAACATTTGAACTGTTACGATTATTTTTGAAAACGACTCTATTATGAAAATGGCAACTGTTGTAAATTTCAGCTCAGTCATTTTGGGTAAATTGTAGCAAATAGATAATTGGTGTTAAAACCGACGGTTTTAATTAAAAATGTACATACAGTAAGGTTAGACTTCAGAAGTGAAACCTTACTGTTAAAACCGTTTACTCGTATTATTTAAAATTATAAAAAAACAGAAATTCATAGAATCTGTGTTATCCATTCCTGAATTACTCGACGCATTGGAGTCAAGAGTAAGTATCGTCAAATACGTCTACAGACCACATGTAGGGATAGTCTACACAATCGCTTTAGAGGAGAGATTGGCAAGCGAACGCCGCGAGCGATCGGGTCTCGGCGACGCCGACGCTCAGCACGTTATTACCCGGATAAATTGTGTTAGCACGAGCAGCCGAGAATACATTATTTTCTAAATTATTTGTCGGTTTTGACGAAAATGTACCACGTTTCAAAATACGCTTGACTGCAGGCATTTGAACTATCCACGCATAACTTGAATTAACAATCTAAAATACAATTCGCAAACACCGCCGCATAGCCTAGGTCTTATTTTTCATATTCATTCCGAGGCGTGTGCAGACGAATTGCATAATGTTATTTTTTCGTTCTGTTTCTACATCCGACAACCATACAAATACCATTTCGTTAATTTTGCTGCCTGTAAAATATTATATTAGATATTGCCCAATTCCATGTTCGCCGTGTTCCGTGTCGCATGCTTACAATATATTATGAGCCTATAAAAATTAGACAAAATTGGTGTATCACGGAGTTACCTATGGAAATGTAAACCGCGTTATTTAATATTATTATGTTTATGAATTCAAGTAATCATTGGTGTTATATATTATAACTGTTTATCAATATGTCTGTGGCACAAATGAACTACGGCTTAAGCCGACTTACATTCGCTTAAAATTAAATTACAGGGAAAACCGCGAAAAACGGCTTTATCGCATTTATATTTCGTCACATTATACAATTAAACATTGAATCATGTGCTCGTGTAATATTCATAAATTACAACAATATATTGTCGGACAATAGTCCTGGGCCCATTGTATGAAGCACCGAAAAGCGTCCATTAAATGCGATTATATCGAACGAGCTAACGTGAGCATCAGGCAACGAGCACAATAATTACGTAAGTGATGCTTGGGTAACTCGGGTTTAGTTATAATCACGAGGTTGTTGGTTGCTGCGGACAGTAATGACGTGTGAGTGCTCCGCCTAACAATCCACCGTATTATCTTGCATTTGTATAATCGCTCGGATTGCCTCGCTCTGTGGTTAATGCTGAGTGAACAATTTATTATTCAAATTGAATTATGAATTCGAGTAATGACCGCTCCTTTCATTCTACAATATGTGGAACTAGCTACTAATTTCAATACAATCTAACTGGTATAGTATTATTCCAAGAAAACAATTTGGTTTGGATTACATTTCTAAGGGTGATGTTGTTTCACCCAGAAAATAAAGGTATCCGTCCTGATAAATAAAACATGAGATAAGGTGCTAACAAAAAAGGTGTTCTTCGTGGGTGAAATCTATTTTGACACTTTCGGTATTCGAGCAAAAGCTTTGTGTTTGAGTGAAGTAGGCACAGCGCTGGCATCTCTACGGGAACAAAGGCCACGCATTAGAGCCGCAAACAAAGAGCGTATAAATGAAAATTAGCTGAAAAGCGTTCCGGTGTTCGTCACCTGCGAGCGGTGCGTTCGAGTGGAGAAATTAATATCCGGCTGGAGCCGCATCGCTTCCGGGTCAGCGCGCCCGCTTGCACCCCACCCCGCGCGGGTCCCACCCTCTCCCCCGGGAGACCCCAGACCCGGGGAGTGGGCTACTGGCCGAAGGAGGATAATTAAACTGTTTCATTATGTCGGAGCGCAGAGATAAGGCGATCGGATGCAAATTTTAAAAACTTTTGCTTTTATTAGAGTGTTTTTATTTCACGCTTGGGGAGATTAAACGCCGTGAACGTGGTTATGCATAGTTTGTTTTATCAAGTTCTTTATAATTGAAAAAGTTTGGAAGCGTGGAAACTCGATTTGATAAGCAGACTGTGCTGTATACACGAGCCCGTATATTATTGTTCAATAATATACCACCAGTACCAGGAAGTTACTGATATCGCCCCGTGACTGACAGTATAATAACGTTAATAATGTATGGTTAATTACATTACAATATAGCTTTAAATTATAAAATGTTAATTAAGCTGATCTATAGAATTTTGAAATAAAAACTTTATTATTTATCTGATTAGTATAAATAGTTAATATTCTCATCGATAAAATCAATAGTTAGTTATAATTAAACCTAACCACATGATAGAGTTTAGTAGTTTAACAAATAACCTATAATAAGCGGTTAGGGGACTTAAGTTCACTAATGAGCTCACAAACAAACTCAATTTAAGTTGTTCAATGAGTTGCTGCGACACACCGCTACAATATATAAGTATACACACTAATATTGTTTTGTAGTAACTTTTAGATATACCGCAAGTTGGTATTAGCATGACAAGAGATAGTGCATTTGTTTACTTATTTAAGATACGAAGCTATACCTTATTTTATAACTGACTTACAGTTTC
Source organism: Hypena proboscidalis (assembly GCA_905147285.1). Lineage (NCBI taxonomy): Eukaryota > Metazoa > Arthropoda > Insecta > Lepidoptera > Erebidae > Hypena > Hypena proboscidalis. The sequence continues at coordinate 25,189,330 of LR990127.1, read as the reverse complement.
TGCTTGCATTATTTTTCCTAAAACGGAGCAGATGTAATGATGCCTTATAAGTAGCACTACATCTAATTATGCAGATCCGCCACACAATACAAAAATATTGTTTCTTTTTCTTTACAAATAAAAGAACCGCTAGAATTTTTTTTTTAATCTGAAGTAATTAATAATATTTTTTTTAGGAGGTTGAAGAATTCAGACATAAAATAAATACAATCTCAGTACTTTAAGTCCACTTCACAATTTAGACAAAATATTTATTCCATAGGTCTAACTTCATAAAACTAATCATTTCACTTATATTTACGATCAAACTAATCGAATTCCTTTTTATTAATCATTATAAAATATGAACTATCGCAATGTAATATCGGCCAAATCGAAGGCGCCAAGCTATATCTGACAGTTCTTCTCTTTTGTTTATTTACTGTCCTCCTAGTCTATTATAGTCTCGATGACATCGAATAAGGTTTTTATCCGCTTCCAAATTGCCAACATTACAGACGTGAAATTTCCATTGGAAGCTCAAACACTATTCGATTGGGAACGAAGTTGATTTGCATTCAGACTCAAAGCTAACTGCACTTGTTGAAGCGGAATCGTGCTATGACTTATTGAGGCTTTGTTGTGGCAATCGCATGCACAAGGATCATCGGCGTCATCGTGTAATGCAGAAATAATACGTATTAAACGTGATTCTCAGCTTCTAATGATAACGTGCCGGGTTATCTGAGACCTTTTGTACTTAACAATGTGAAAAAGAAGTTATAGCTCTGATATTTGTAATCGAATGTTTTCAAGAACTCCGTAATAGCAAACAAACGAATTTGGGTTGTTATGGACGTTAATATTATTCGTTATTAATGTATTTTTATTTCTGTTTTCGGCATGTAACAATATTAGGAACCAATAAGATAAAACAATCAGTAGTGTTGTAGCTCCATTGGTAGGAACAATAGATCACATAACAGCAACACAATATCATTTACTCCTACATCCATCTTTGTAAGAGGCATTGAAATAACCCATTCCCCGTGTCACGTGACGTCACGCGAGGGTATCAGCGAGGACTGGCTGTCGCGGTACGTTTGCCTTTGTTTTAAGCTTATTACCAGCCCCGTCCTCGTACCGTACCTCTAAACCGGATGACGACCGGATGACGGAGTAGATATTGTACTTGCTTGCGATGGCAAGGTCGCGGATTCGATGCCGACTTAAGACAAATCTTTGTGGGCATGAACATGGGGGTTTATCTTAGTCTGGATGTTTATATGTATTAAATAAGTATGTATTTACAAAAGAAAAGTATATTTGTATTAGTATCAATTATTCTAGTACCCATAGTACAAGCTCTGCTTAGTTTGGGACTAGATGGCGTTGTGTGTAAGTTGTGAGATATTTATTATTATTATTAAACCCGCGCTCATGCCAAAGTTATTTAGAGTGGATGTATTGGCTATTGTTTGCCTTCATTAATTTGTATGGCATATGTACTAAGTGAATCAGTTGTGTTGTTAAAGAGCAAGCTGAATAGTTACTTGCAACTTTTTAACAATTTACCCGCTGATAGAAAACATGTTAGCTCACTCGGCAGTTTTAAGTCTCGGCTATGAAAACACTTAACTGAAAACTACCTTGAGTAAATTTTTCAAAATTATCAAAATAGTTGGGAATTTAACTGTCGAATGGGCGCTACTGATACATGTATACTTATAATATTATAAAAATAATATAATAATTAAACTTTTTCTTTGGTGGCGGTTATATTTATAAGTTTACAAAATGATATTTGTATATTCTCATGTAAGTGGCTTTTGTGTCTTTTATGAGAATAAATTATTTTAAACCTACATTTCAAATTTTTTGCACTTTTACTACTGTTAATAAAATAAGGACTGTTTATAAATAAACTCTTAGAAATGTTTAGGGCTTCATTAAATTAACGCTTTTAAATACTAATGAGCTCAAAAGAGTTAATTCCAGTAACTTAACCATAATTTGCCATACAGTTGTAGAAAAAAAACCGGCCAAGTGCGAGTCAGACTCGCGCACCGAGGGTTCCGTACAAACCTGTAGGTATTAAGAATTTCAATATAATACCACTACGCGTTCATGAGTAAAGGGGTAATAAGTTTAAAATTATTAAAAATATTTTTATTATATGATGTAACTAAAAATTTATGCTTTTCGCAATTTTGCCTTTATCTGTGTTATAAGACGTTGCTTCGTACCAAATTTCAAGATTCTGAGTTCACGGGAAGTACCCTGTAGGTTTTGATTCCCTTGCGAGTGTCGAAAATTTGCGGCATAAACGGGAGTATCTTTTGATCGCGTTGACTTAGAAGTTTGATTTTCTCACAGCTCCAAGAGACCATAGACTTGAGTATTTGATATGAATTTCAGCTTGAAACCTCCACGCGTTCCTGAGAAAAAAGGTCTTGACAGACAGACAGACAGACAGGCAGACAGACAGACAGACGGACAACAAAGTGATCCTATAAGGGTTCCGTTTTTACCTTTTGAGGTACGGAACCCTAAAAATAAGGCGTTTTAAGAATTTTACATCTAAAACCCAAAGACGAGGCGCATAAAACATATATTTGTTTACCTAAACGCTATACACATTGAAATAATCCAACCTGATATTCGAAACAAAAGCCATACATTCCGGATCTGTCATATAACTCGTGCAGCGACACAGTCTTAATTAACAGAGAGGTTACGCTCGCATACAAATCCAACAATAAAGGTTTTCAATTTCCTTGCACACAACAAACGGCCTGCATCGTATCGATGTACTGTTGTATGCGGTGCACAACAATGCTCCAACGTGAAGGAAAATTATTCCATTCGATATCAAGCAATATATCGATACTATACAATAGAGTTATAGAAGTGAGCTACTCGGTTAATCTCGGTATTCTCGTGTTTCTTATTTAAATCTGATTGTTAGGGTTCCGAAGCCGAATGGCAAAAAACGGCACCCTTATGGATTCGTCATGTCTGTCCATCCGTCTGTCCGTCCGTATGTCATAGCCACTATTTTCCGTAACTATAAGAGCTATACTGTGCCAACTTGGTAAGAAGATGTATTCGATGAACCACATTAAGATTTTCATACAAAAATAGAAAAACAACAATAAATTTTTGGGGTTCCCCATACTTAGAATTTAAACCCCTTTTTTTTTCATCAAACCCATACATGTGGGGGGTATCTATGGATAGGTCTTCAAAAATGACATTGAGGTTTCTAATATTTTTTTTTCTAAACTGAATAGTTTGTACGAGAGACGCTTCCAAAGTGTAAAAAATGTGTGTCCCCCGTAACTTCTAAAATAAGGGAATGATAAATGTAAAAATAAGATATGATGTACATTACAATGCAAACTTCCACCGAAAATTGGTTTGAACGAGATCTAATAATTAGTTTTTTTTTATATATAAATTGTAAACCGCATTTTACCTTTCATTCAATCAACTCAAATAGAATAAAGAATTAAGAAAAACATTATTTAGATGTATAGTGGTACGGAATTCTATGTGCGTGAGTCCGACTCGCACTTGGCCGGTTTTTTTTGTGATGATGTTGTTTATGTTGCAAATCGGCACTTGCCCTTGGTTTTGCCTATGATAGATATTGTTAACTTTCTACATAGTGAATTAATGAACTGATTCAGGATTACCAAGATTTGTTATGTTCCATATAAGACGTTATTTGTGTTTAGGGAACGTACCCATACTACAGGATCCAATTTTTACCGTTTTTGAACCTCCTCGCTAATCCCCTGTTTTCTTTTAGTATTTTAGCAGAAAGTTAACTACGTCGCTGGTCTAGTGGTTCGCGTATGCATCTCTTACTGCGAGGACTCGATTTTTTTGTCAATTTTTTTTAAATAGCAGCATGGAGTTGGATTTGTGCCTAGTGGGTAGCGATAGGCTCACATGGGACCAAAATCATAACAGGTCAAAATTGGGTGCGTTTTAACCTCTGCCACACTCTTCTGGGTAACATTGGCGTAATGTTATGCTGCGTAAAGCTAAGAGCTAAAAACGTGGCATCCCTATAACTATTATTTACAAGTAAACAAATAATCAACAGAAAAGTCGAGTTGTGATCCTCCTTAATTGTTTCTATCGGCTAATAAACTCGTGTCCCAGTTTTATTGCTCTCGATTTTCAATAGGCTTTTGCCGCCATCTTGGAAAAGTTGTTAAAATGTAGATTTTTCGGCTTATCTGTACTTCCCGTTATTTTACCGTTGTTACATACCAAAATAATTTTTAACAAAAAAAAAACCGACTTCAAAAAGTAGGTAAACTAAAAAGCAAAAAATAAATTTACTTCGCACAAAATAATACGTTTTTTCATTTAGTTAAATAGAAATGATTAAATTATTATTTTATAATTCTGAAGTCGGTGCCAAGTAAATCGGATAATTAAGAACTAATATTCAGTCAGAAAATAGTTGTTACAAAGATTGATATTATCTATACAGAGTTATTGTTTACTTGGCACCGACTTCAGAATTATAAAATAATAATTTAATCATTTCTATTTAACTAAATGAAAAAACGTATTATTTTGTGCGAAGTAAATTTATTTTTTGCTTTTTAGTTTACCTACTTTTTGAAGTCGGTTTTTTTTTTTGTTAAAAATTATTTTATTTTACGATTTTAAGTGATGGGTACACCGAGCAGAAATGTTTCTCGAATGAGGAGACGACGGCTACTTGAGACGGAAAACTTATTAATAATAATCCCCATACTCCTATCCGTTGAGGAGTTGTACCTTCCAGCATCAGCTCAGCAACTTAAAATGCAAATATCCAAGTAGTTTTAGGTTAGCCTTTGAAATTTGAGGGTTACTCATGATTTTTCTAGGATCCCATCATCAAATCATGACCTCATATTATGAATATACATAAGTAATATTCAACGTCTCACCTTATCTGTGTATAACTTGAAAGAATACAGTAAACGGCCTCAAAGAGCCTATATTTAAAGAATTATCCCCGTACTCCTAACTGTTGAGGAGTTGTACCTTCCAGCATCAGCTCAGCAACATAAAATGCTGACTACTAGATGCAAATATCTGAGTAGCTTTAGATAATATACAAAAAACAATATAGAAGCCTTTTAAATTTGAGGGTTGCCCTCGATTTCTCTAGGATCCCATCATCAGAACGTGACTAAAAAAAAATGGGACCACATGAGAAGTATATCCTATCAAACAAAAAAAGAATTTCTCAAATCGGTCCAAAAAAAAAACATACAACCGAATTATAAAAATAATAAAAAAATAAAAATATTTTTATTCTCCCAAACAATTAAAACACAAATATAAATAATAGCAACAATAAAACTTATTTCTAGTGTATCTTAGGGGCTATACAAAAACTGTAATTGTGAGACTGGTGCCTAAACTAGATACAACAGTTTGTATCTGTATTTATAGGTCACCAGGAAACCCACGCAACCAGTAAACACGAGTAAGAACGAGTACATTATATTACTATTGTTATATAACAAAAAGAAACAAACTACAAACTACATTATGGACACAGTTTTAAATGATGATAAATTACATAAAACTGCATACAAACAATCTGTGAACACATCTGTGCTAGTGAAGGATGGCGAACGATAAATTGACACAACAGCAAGGTCGCTTTTAAATTTGCACACTAAGACCGAACCTTCATTAAATCTAGAGCATTCAATTTGACATTGTATGTTGCTTTTTACAAATATTACTACGCCATCATTTTGATTAATGTTTACATTGGTATTATATGCGTCATAGCCGGCCATCGGTGGATTGTTCGACACTTTGCTTAACTAGCACTCTGACAAAATTATGAGGTCGAAAGTACACTTATTGTCCGCTAACAAACTGAGAGTTGATTAAAATTACGATTTATGCTAAGTATATTGATATGAAAAATCTTAATACGCGAGTTTTTATTACCTATACCTAATCTCCATCACCTAAGTCCTCAATTTCCTTATGTGTACATCAACCATAGTAGCTTTTAAACTACTGTAGGGCCAGAAAAGTTGTTTGTTACGGCGCTCTAGGCGCCCTCATAGTCTGTTGATTGGAGTAGTCGGTCCTCTGCAATTTTACGGGACGGGCACTGTCCGTCACCAGTACCGTGATTGTGAGGCTTCTTAAAGCGCATGCAGGATGCACACTTTGGCGGCTGATCGCGAGCAGGGCACTCTTTGAGGGTGTGACCAAGACATCCACACTGACCACAAGTTGGGTCGTTATCCCGGCAGTATTTAGCCGAGTGTCCATATTGTTGACACTTGTAACACCTAGTTACAAGTGTGAAGTCTCGGACTGGGCATGAAGTCCAATCTATAAAGATTCGTTCCTGTTTAATTAATACGTTCCTAATCTCGGCTGTTACCTCCACAATGTAGTTACTGTAAGGACTGTCTTTTTTACCAGACTTATGACTTAGTTTGATAGAGTTCAGGAATTTTTCACGGGTCAGGCTCGGACACTTATCAGTAATATTTTGTTCGAAAAGGCAGTCGAACAAGTGTTGTTCTGAGGTACCAGAAGGCACACCTAGAAAAATCATTCTTGGCCTCTTTTTTGAAGTCTCCTCGATTTTAAGGCCCGATAATTGCAACTGCTGTGATGTTTTCAGCTTTTCTAGGTCATCCTTTCCCGCTGTGCTTATAATTACACCACCGTTCCTGGTTTTTCTTAACCCGCGAATATGCAACTGTAATTTTTCGGGCTTGATGATATTCTGCACCATCTTTATGGTATCCTCACTAGATTTTTCTTTATCGGCTGGATATAAGGTTAAGCTAGCAGTTTTTGGAGGGCAAACAAAATTTTCCTTTCCCGTCTTTATGATGTCGGCATAGGTTACACAGGACTGAGGAGGTGTCACTTTAGCAGCATTCTGGATACCGGTTTTCAGCTCTCGCAGTTGAAGACTAGTGTCGTTATCCTTTTCCAAGGTCTCAATTTCGGCATGGGCTGATATGAGCTTCTGCTTCACTGATTGGTACTGTACTGCCATCTGGGAGACTCCATGCATCACTTTTCGACATATATTAGAGATTCTAACTTTACTCTCGCTGTTTAACTTTCCCCCTTCGGTCGAAATAGAGCATACCTCAGTAAGCAGGCCATCAATCTGACTCATCCATTTTTGAATCTCAGGAGTAGAAATCACGGAAAGCTGAGGGGCAGCGATTGCTGGAGTGTTGTCGTCTTGTGAGTGCGTAGAGCCCGGGGGTGGACTACGCGCGGTCCGGGAACTCCGGTTGAATGGCGACGAGTCCATTACGAAATTTTAGACATTCCTTTTTGTGTCAATGACAATATTTTATTTATTTCACTAAACATTAGACACAATGTAGCACAAAAGAATTTGCGGCGTCAGAATAATCGTGACCTGGTTACGTTAAATATTATTTTAATAAAGATATTACATGAGCACGTCCGTTAGCATTCACGGCCAAGAAATAATTTGAAAAAAAAATTAATTAATCAATTATTAAATTGAGAACCTCCTCCTTTTTTTGAAGTCGGTTAAAAATGAACACCTATTTTTCAGTACATAAATAGAGAACATAACGCATATTGGCATATATTTTCAACTTTTTTATTTAAGCTGGAGACCCAAGTTACTTTCTTCCCTAATTCTGGAACTAGACCCTTCGTTTAGCCACCTTTGATCAAATCAAGGCTAAAATTCCGTACACATATTATTTACAAGTAGCGTAGAGCAAAGATAAATCGAAAAACCAATATTATAACCACTTTATAAGTAAAAAATTATTCGAGGTCGACCACTTCAGGGACTCTTTCTAAAGCAAAAGCTTTATTTTAATATTATTATGTTATAGAGGGCTACAACATATTAAAAAAACTGCTTTCTAGGTTCACTTAGCTTTTTGATTGATATCCAGCAAATTCATTCATAAAACTAATTCGTAAATTATATATTTTTATATGTTTTTGCGAAAGTATAGCAGATCCTTACAGCTCACAAAGTCAATTATTTTTGCACGAATATTTATTATAGGAAGAGTCCCAGAAGAGTGTGGAGTACAGGAGTATACAGGTAATAAGAAGGTGAGAGTAAGTTTTTGGGTTTAATGACGTTACCAGTCTAGACAAAAACAAGGATAAAATAAATAATAGTTTAAAAAAACTACTTTTTAGTTTTGTTTATTTATAAGAGCGTTTTTTTTTTTTTTTATATATTTTTAATTTTTTTTATCGAATTATTGCATTGTCATCGATCTTTGACAGGTGTGCAAAATTTTAATGAAATCTGTCCGTTTACAGTGGGTCAAAATCGAGTCCAAAGGAGTCGGTTACATACATACATACATACATACATACAGATGAAGCTAATATAAGCGTGTTAAAAACATAACAATTAATTTAAAATGCCGTTAGTAACACAGTTATTTTTTGCTAACCGCAAGAGTGGCGTAAGCCACAGTAGCCTCTAAAACGCAGGTTTTTAGTAGGAATATAACAATAAATTACCAAGAATTTTTCAAAATGCTTATGACGTAACTTACTTTTTTTTCATCATAGTAATATGAAACTCAAACCAATCGACGTAGTATTTGTTCTCCATAAAAATGATGTAAAAACGCATTTTGACTTGTTTAAAACTTACAGCTTTTACGTTTTCCATCGTTTATATTATTATTATATATAATTATGCGCCTTGCATCGTACCTTTTCCGCACTTCGCTATTTTTCGTTTTCCACAAACGATGCCAAGGAGCTTCGCTTTCAATTATTATTTCCAATCGGAGACCGCATTGTGGTGCAATAACTGCGATATTCAATATTTTCGATATCGTATCACATTGGCTCAATTTTATTATTCCTATAAAAGGTCTGTAGAAGGAAATTATGCTCCTCATAGCGCAGGTATAACCATATAATTATATTACCTGCTGCTATTGTTAACTGTTATTTATTAAATTAGAAGCACAGTGTTACAAGAAATTTAATTAAAATATCAGATACTCAAGTCTATCAGTTTGCTCCGGAAAATTTAATAATTATTTAATAATAAAAATGTAACCAAAAAAAGGAATAAATTTTATCACATGGCGTTAAGGTCAAGTTGATAAAATATAATAGTAACATTAAAACTCAAATGATGAAATGTTACGTCAACAAACGACATATCATTTCATCATATTATTATGTCTCGTCCAATGTTCTTTTGCCCTCATTAGCTTTGTCGGTAGTTCGTTGCTCGTGGCATGATAAAGTGGCCCATAACTCAGCCTTAGTCAACGCTCTCACGATTAAATCGTTGCTAACAGTATCAGTGATTCACCGCGAATAAAGCATGCTTTAGTAATTAGCTTTACGTAATTGCAGCGTAACACACATTATTCGCAGGCATGGCCACGCGCTGCAGCGATGCCGCGGCGGTGGCAGGTGACGGCTTTGGGCAAGGGCGCACGTCCATCATTTGTCAATAGCGTACGCGTGCCGTATAATATGCACCAACACTTATTTATTCACGACTTTTCAAAAAGGGTCGGCGTTTTTAGGGCTTTGCGATGAATATTTAATTTCATACTTTTAAGTGTTTATAAACCCTTATTGATAATGAACGGTACGATTGTTTGTTAAAGTTTTTTACTTCCACCATTATTAAGTATCAAAATAACATATTGTTGGAAAGTTTGTGTTTCGTAGTTCACCTGGTGCACACAGCGCAGTGCACAGTTGGTATACAGTAAGTTTATATTATGCGTCTTATGCCGGTAAATTCAGTGAATAAGCTCACTCACAACATAATAGTTTATGCATATTTATAAGTAGTTACGTTTACGTTGCCTGCTGGCAGCGGCCTAAAAGAAAAGTGTTATCAAGGTCAAAAATCGAAACACAATCTTCAAACTTTTTCACTTTAGAACAACTTTACCGTTGTTCAGAGATGTTTTCACAACCAAGAATTAATGCAGACTGTTTGTGTTCGCATAACCCGATGGACATAGTGTTCTTCGTGAACGAACTAACGAACGTCATATCTTTTGAATAAAGTATCAAAATAGTTGCCAGATTATAACAAGTCAATTTAAAGTTTAATAAATATGCAAGCACGTACTCGCAATTAATCAGGTTACAAACAAATATTAATATAATTAACTATATAACTATAAACAGATGGTAATTTAGGTGCAAAAGTTAACAAAAGGTTTTTAGATTGTGATTTTTAGTTTTAAAGTAGTTTATTTTTAGGACACTTTAGTTTGTATTTATTTTGTTTTTTACTGTGTTACAAATCACTTTCATTAGTAAACCGATTGTTAATCGTTTAATAACTTTCATGTATCTTGTCTAATAAACAATATTGAGACGCAAAGGAGATTCGAGAGGTATTTGTCCTTTAGTCCTCTAGACGGTACGCGTCTCGTCAGATTTGTGACAAATGAACAACGGAGTATCTGGAGATAGACTATTGTAATATAACCAATAGTGATTTAGGTATGTTTCATATTTATTAAATAACCATACAGTGAAAGGTTCTTAAGAGACTTGACATAGTTGAATTAATACATTTTCTTTTTATCATTTATTTTATTTCATTTATTTTTCTTGTTTATACTGTAATATAATAATATTTTTTAACTATTATTAAAATAAATAAACACTATTGACTTACATTTGGACTCCTTTTTTAATTAACATTGTTTAAAAAAAAAAATATTACTAAAAAAACATTTAACAACAATAATTTTGTTATTTTTGAATAAATTTAGACTTAAGGCTAAATCATAAAACCAAGGTTTAGCTTACTACTTCCATTTTTTTTCCAGAAATGTATATCGGAATTAAGTTTGTCTCTCATTCAAAGTTCTCACGCCGTGAAGTCACAACCTTTCGTTTACAACCTGAAAGGTTTTTGCGTTTTCAATAGACTCCTTGTGAAGTCGTGACCCGGTTACGGAGCTCTTGCTTTTGTTTGAGAAATGACCCAATTACTACTTTACCCGGTAATGGAAACAGACAATTTTTATTTTTGAACACCTTTATCAGAGCGCCACATTTGAAGACTTGTTCTCTTCTTATAGAAAAACAAAGACTTGTTTGATACTTATTCATTATACTTGCATTTATCAAGTGCGATGATAAAAAGGTTTCATCTTATTGACTTGAATTTTAGGTAAATTTTCTAAAGTGGTCATTTTATTGGAAACAAATAAAAATTATCATTCCATCCATTAAAACGGATTGTTGATGGTAATACAGAATGAATCAGTAATTTGTCGGAATAATCCCTCGTCACAGGAAGTAGAACAATCTATTATTAGGCGTCGCTTACGTCGCGCCGTGACGTTTTTGCCGGAATTTAAAGCTTGTGCAATAAAGCCGTTGTCGGACGTTTGCGCGCAGCAATAAAGCCTGCGGAAGGCTTTATGCTTACTTTGTTAACTGAGCGATATTAACTGGCGAGAGTTTCTGTGTGCTGCTGTTTTGTTTGTCAAGCTTAGTTTTCGTTATCTACGACCACCTAGATATTAGAAAACTTAGCTTAAATACTGACATCGTATATAATTATAATCGTTATATGTATATTAACATCGTGTGTAAAAACTTCGCCAAACTTCGTTAGGATTCTTGGCGATAGCCGATAATCCAGAAAATTTTATGAAATAAAATCGATATTAACATCGTATGTAAGAACTTCACCAATGTTAGGTGAAGTTCTTACATAAGATGTTCTTAATAGGAATCCTATAGATATAATTTAAATTACTGATATAAATGAAGTTGTTTTATTAAAATGAACTAAGTAATTGTAATTAAAATATATATACGAGTACTTAATTAAAACTTGTAGCGATTAACGATAGAAAGTTGTGAAACTTTTCTTAGTGAGATTATTATTCATTGAATCTCAACGCTTGACCTCAACCGTGTTAGCCGATAGCAAATATTCATTTTATCTCAACGCTTGACCTCAACCGTGTTAGCCGATAGCAAATATTCATTTTATCTCAACGCTTGACCTCAACCGTGTTAGCCGATAGCAAATATTCATTTTATCTCAACGCTTGACCTCAACCGTGTTAGCCGATAGCAAATATTCATTTTATCTCAACGCTTGACCTCAACCGTGTTAGCCGATAGCAAATATTCATTTTATCTCAACGCTTGACCTCAACCGTGTTAGCCGATAGCAAATATTCATTTTATCTCAACGCTTGACCTCAACCGTGTTAGCCGATAGCAAATATTCATTTTATCTCAACGCTTGACCTCAACCGTGTTAGCCGATAGCAAATATTCATTTTATCTCAACGCTTGACCTCAACCGTGTTAGCCGATAGCAAATATTCATTTTATCTCAACGCTTGACCTCAACCGTGTTAGCCGATAGCAAATATTCATTTTATCTCAACGCTTGACCTCAACCGTGTTAGCCGATAGCAAATATTCATTTTATCTCAACGCTTGACCTCAACCGTGTTAGCCGATAGCAAATATTCATTTTATCTCAACGCTTGACCTCAACCGTGTTAGCCGATAGCAAATATTCATTTTATCTCAACGCTTGACCTCAACCGTGTTAGCCGATAGCAAATATTCATTTTATCTCAACGCTTGACCTCAACCGTGTTAGCCGATAGCAAATATTCATTTTATCTCAACGCTTGACCTCAACCGTGTTAGCCGATAGCAAATATTCATTTTATCTCAACGCTTGACCTCAACCGTGTTAGCCGATAGCAAATATTCATTTTATCTCAACGCTTGACCTCAACCGTGTTAGCCGATAGCAAATATTCATTTTATCTCAACGCTTGACCTCAACCGTGTTAGCCGATAGCAAATATTCATTTTATCTCAACGCTTGACCTCAACCGTGTTAGCCGATAGCAAATATTCATTTTATCTCAACGCTTGACCTCAACCGTGTTAGCCGATAGCAAATATTCATTTTATCTCAACGCTTGACCTCAACCGTGTTAGCCGATAGCAAATATTCATTTTATCTCAACGCTTGACCTCAACCGTGTTAGCCGATAGCAAATATTCATTTTATCTCAACGCTTGACCTCAACCGTGTTAGCCGATAGCAAATATTCATTTTATCTCAACGCTTGACCTCAACCGTGTTAGCCGATAGCAATTATTCAAGCTGTCGTGAAATATGAAAAAGTTACGCCAGAGAACGTTGAGATTAATGGCCAATAACTCACTTAAAAAACAAAGTAATAGCGAAATGGTGACGCGTCGGAAATTTAAGGACCACTAACTAAATATGACCTCTAAGATGTGAATATTTTAATACTGGAATAAATTAGTAAAATGAAGGTTAGGGGTGTTTTTAGAGGAACTCGTAATTACGTTTCCACAAGCCTGCCTTAATGGTATTTAATAAATTAAAGCTTATATGTTCTAGCAACACCACGGGAATATTAATGGTATATTGCACTGGTTTACCCACATCTGATATAACAAGTGAATTGCGGGTGATAAACACCTCTGTTACACCCTTCTAGGTAATATAGACGTGATACTTTGCCATTTTTAGCTAGTCTGGTTCGTATCTTGCACGTTTATACATTAAATTATTCACAATGGTTATCTATCTGAAATTTCATGGTTGGATTTACCTCATTTCACTGCATAATAAGTGAATGATCTGGAAATGATACACTGAACCATTGCCGATATAGCGATATGTTATCTATGTATCAATACCTATAAACCTGCTGTCTAACATTCCTACACGTAATGAATTGGTGGAACATACCACACTCATACCAGTGACAGCAGATACCGTGGCCAGAAGGCTGGCAGCATTGCCACGTTAAAAGAAATACAAATAAAATAAATTATATTTCACATCTGATCTACAGAACTTATCTGCTAAAATATGAATATTTTTGACAGATATTTTAATAAACATAGACTATTATTATTGTTGATGAAATTTATATAAATATTTTTTATTGTAATAATACAATAAATGCTCTTATAGTTCATATTTAAACGAATAAAATTATAATTGAAATCATAGTTATTACTGAAAAAGAGAAAGTTAATAATCTTAACACAATAAGAGTACTTAAAAACAAATTAAAAGCAAAGCCAACTGGCATAAGTATTCTGTTAATGGAATCAAATCAAATTGAAATCCTTGTTAAGTATTTATCTGACGTATTTATATTAAGATAATGATGCACCAAATCTTCGATATCAACCGTTTTCTATACGAAACATTTTAAATGAAAATTACTCACTTTCTAACCTAACGATAGCACAAAAGTCAATTAGCCGCAGGTATTGTTCAATGGCAATTGTATTCTTTCTGCCTCTCATAATACAATAGCGCGGTGAGCGAGCGTCGAGCCAAGTCCGACGCTCTATGAATATTATCAGTGCTCCTTTGTTCTTAGCAAATTGAATCCAAAGCTAAAGTGACGCCTATTTCTACTAGCTTCTCTTTTATGTAGATCTATGCCTTATAAAGCTTACACTGAATTTAAGTTAAGACATTACATGGAATTTTAAAATTTTAAATCGTATATTTACTTCAAGAAAAGACATTACACTGAGTTTTTACATTCCACAGTCGCACAGGCGAAGCAAAAAATATATGATAAGAACGAATTGTATGTACTTGCCATACTTTGTATGTTTTTTTTATCTCCATCTTTCAAAGAAAATATTGAATATTCAATATATTTTGAATAAAACTTTCCAGTACAATATTAAACTAGATAAAACGTTTCGTAAAATCTGAATTACCAGGTTTTACTATAGAATATAAAGTGTATTTGCTCTACTATTCTTACTTTTTACTACCGATGCGCCGTGAATTGCCAAACATCAAGCGCCAGACTGCATTGGTGGGTGCAGCTCCTAAACTACTAATGCACCGCGCGTGTTGTGGGCTTTAGCATCGCGACTGCTAAACTTTATGCAATCCCTGAAAACAATTTTATATTGTACAAAAAAGAAAAAATATATTTAAAAATAATAAATAATTATAATTTAGGCGTCAAAAACATACCTCCTCATCTATGCCAGCCACGGGTAACAGCCAGAAGGCTGGCGGAATTACCACGTTGGATGGCAATGTTGATTCTATGACCAAGGTAGAAGCCAGCCACGTGACCAGAAGTTACATGAAGATTCAACTAAACGTTTGGTTAATTCTGTAAATAGTCCCCACGGCCCCAGCGTCTTGACCCCAAACGGCTCAAATACATAATTCCGAACGAGATTATTGTATTAGCGCCGCTTGAGAGTCTCCGCCGAAGCAGCAGCGCCGGCACGAGCTGATATGCTTGGAAGGTGTGATGGCGCGAGGGTATCGACGCAAGTTGCGTCCAACACCAAATGCCTACCCAACTTCGATGGCAGTAATGACATACCGTCTGGTCTCTTCTCATCGTCGCATGCCAAGCTATTGGGTTCAAGTACGGCTAGCACTCCGGCGGTAACAAGAGCACGGCGGATTATGTATTGAGGTGGGCGTGTCGCGATAAACGGCCGGCATTTCTACTACATGAGTGGCCGTGGTGTTCTAGGCTGTCCAAAGCTTCACCGCAATGACATCGATGCGGAGACACGCAGGAAACACCTAAACGTAGGTGGCAATGCGGAATGAACCATCGTCTAACATATATATATCTAGATTGTTGTTTTCAGTGTATGGTGTATTTTTAGTTAGTTTTTTAGAGATCTCAATAGTTAGAAACAGATTATTTTTTATTCTAGCTATATTCAAGTATAAATAAATAGCTACATTATTTTACCTAAATAATTAGAAAATAAAAACTTGCTGAGGTAAAACGATAGAGAACCTTAAAATATAATTAGACACAGTTTCTCAAGTGTTATATTTTTTTTAGAATCGAATGCCGCACTAGAAATAATTTCTGTTTCAAAAAAATATATTTCACACATATAAAGCACAATAGGAGTCTGATAAATGTGTATGCCTCAAGTAGGAATCGTATCCACAACAACAGTGCAACTGTTTTATATTTGGTACCACGTTTCAATAAGTCAATGTTAGTAATTCAACTATTTAGATTGAGTATCATAATAATAAAAGTATTAGGAATTCAAGTCTTTTTCAAAACTTTGCCGGGTTAAGCAAATTATATCAATACGAATTAATTGCCCTTATAATATATCTATTCAAGCTAAACAGGAAGCCATATTGCGCCAACACATGATTACATTGCAGTCAGAGCCTGTATCGAATTACTATCTGATACCTCAGAGATATTACGTATATCTGATCTCTATCTATCCATCTACATAATTTAACGATTCCACACAATGGCTCGGGTGGAGAGCTGCCAGGTATCCACATTTTGTGAATTAATATCATTTTATGATGGCAGTCATTTTGAAAATTTGGTTCTGAAAAAATCATAATTAGAAACGTGTAAAGAACTTAAGGATCTAGACAAAACGTTTGTCGGATGCACCTAGATAGGTGGTCAAGTAACGCTACAGATGGACGCCGCGACCGGAAACGTTACTGCAATGAGTTGGACATCTATCTAGAAGGTTTGAAAGGAGTGAAAATGGATAAAATCTTTGCCCATCAATAGGCTATTTTTTTACGAGTCAATGGCATTATGGTTTCCCATTTTTTGTTTATATTATTCTTTGCTCAGTAGGTAGCAACTTCAACTCCCTTGCTTGTGGCCAGCATAAGGTCCTCACGGGAACATGTAGAGGGAGACAACGAGCACGAGAGCAAGGGAGCGATGTTTTGAATGGGGAACCACAATCGCCCGAAGGGTTAATAGTGTTTGTGATTCCCCATTTGGTCAGGTTCTTTCTGCAGCAACCACATTGTGTCCGAACACGATTAAGAGACTTTCAGACCGGCCACAGCAGCCTTCTTCCAGGGGGCAGGTGCTCGACGGGCTCAGGCAAATGTGCGGGTGCTGGGAGCTGAGTCATACACTAGCTGATAGCTTAACCTGCTAATGGCTGATTTAAAAGTACAGAATTTGAACCTGCATAATCTGAATACGGCTCTAGAGCAATTACTAACTAAAGAATTGGAATGCGTCAGTTTTGTTTATATTATAAGCCAATTTCTTTATTATCAATACCGCTTAACTTCCATCCGTGGCTTCGCTCGCATGGTACGTTAACAAAAAAAAGCTAACACGTGGCTCATTTATATCGTTCAATATGGAGAAGTCTATCATTATAAAACATACACAAATCTGTTCTTAGGAACCATGATATCGAGTTTAGTAAAAGCAAAAACTGCATACTTTGATTTAAGAAAATCTTGTACTTAGTTCGAGAATCAACCCCGGTCAAATTTAAAATTTAACCTTTATTATTTCGTTAAGGATATCGATTGTTTAAGTCATAAGCAGTACATACACTTTATTTACGTATATTATTTTTGAAAGAGTCATTATTTATAACTATCATTTCCCGTCCTCAGAGCGCTGAATATAAAGGGTGTTATTTAAACGGTAGAGTCGGTAGAGAGGGAGAGACTGGACTGCAAATGATGCGGTCCGTCCGGATATTAATATCCGTCGCGCGGATACCCACGGATATTACATCCGTTGAGACATTGATGCCGTGCAGATGTACAGTCTTGTACATTCTAGATCTATGATTTGATTTGAGTTTTTATAACAATTTACAGATGTGTGTATTAATAATAGAAACCCGGTATCTAATACATGCCCAACTGCTGGGCTTGAGCCTCTTTTCATGAAAAGAAGGGTTAGGCCATAGTCCATAGTCCACGCTGGCCAAGCGCGTATTGGTAGACTTCACACAGCCTCGAGCATATTTTAGGCACTTTTAGGCATGCAGGTTTCCTTACGATGTTTCCTTCACCGTTAGCGAGCGATAATTATATGACAAAACACACATATCTTCGAAAAGACGAATCTTAACAATTTATTGACTAAGGTATGTGCGGTGGGTTTGAACTTGAGACCTTTAACTTCGCAGTCCTACGGTCTCCCACGCGGCTATCACTGCTTTCACACACAACACGCGTTGTGTGTGGATTGTTACAAATTAATTGGTAGCAGATATTTGTTGAAAGAAAATGATGATAAGACGTATGCCGTCATTTCATAACACAATTGATGTCATCTAACCGGTAATGCTGTTATTTATAGAAACTAATAAAGCAATTATATAATAACTAGCTGACCCGGCAAACTCTGTTCCGCCTTAAAGGCAATAAATAAGCAGATTTTAGAATTTATTAAGTTAATTTGTTTAATAGAAAATACAAATTAAAAAATTAAGTACATTAATCATTCATTCAGCTCAGGGAAATTTTAATCGAAATAGAGTGGAAACCCTTTTATGAAAAATAGATAGTAGCCGATTCTCAGACCTACTGAATATGCATATAAAATTTGGTAACAATCAGTAAAGCCGTTTTGGAGGAGTAAGGTAACTAAAATTGTGACACGAGAATTTTATATATACGATACAGATATAATAAACACAGTGGTATCCTTTTTAGGGTATCGTACACAAAGGGTAAAAACGAAACATTATTACTAAAACTTCACTGACCGTCTGTCAACAGGCTGTAACTCAAGAACACACTGTCCTAGCTAGAAAGACAAATTATTCAAAATGATGTATAACTATTTGCCGCTATAATAAAAAAATACTTAAAATCGAATAAAAAACATTTCTATTATATTGATAACGGTAACAGGAAGACACTTAAAATATTCACAAAACATTTTGTATATTTACTTCATATATATATAATTAATTAAATTATTTAAATAAAATAAATATTTAAGTAATACATTAAACATGTTTTTATTTTTGTTTTTATAGATAATGGTACAAAACCCTTCGTTTATGTGTTCGACTCGAACTTGGCTGATTTTTTTTCTTAATAAGGTTAGAATTAAGCTCGATAATATTAAAGCATGAACACTAATGAATTCAAACCTGTATTTGATGCTCTCAATTATTTTGTATTTGTTTGTGTGTTCTTCACTAAAGGCACAGTTTAATTAAAATGATCTGTTTGATGTACAACACCAGCTCTGAACAAACGGTGTTTGATTGCAGTGACCACAGGATGTGGACACACACGCACGCACACAATCGTACACATACACGCACACGCCCTTACACAATGATTACGGCACATCTAGAGTGTTGACAGATTGTGATTTTAATTCGATTTCTATTATTTTTATATTTGTAGAAGCGATACTATAGACAAATATTTAAATGCAATTAATATTTAATTTTCTATGCCAAACCCTGCTAAGTAATGGGTTTGAGATTGGGAGATGAGTATTTCATCAAAATTTCAGTTGTTATGTTTAGGTTCATGTGAGTGTATCGCCATTCACCATAACACTTTTTTCTGACCCGGGTATCTAACCCGAGACCGTTCGGCAAGAGTTCATATTTTAACCACAAGATGACCAGACCAATGAGGTAGTCACTTTCAAAATTGTAATGAATATTGTCTTATCTCTATGCCTATAGGTTTTGATCTTGAGGGTTTTCTCATTTAGATGAAATTGCTTTGTTAAAATATACTGGAGCCGTGTTAATTAAAATTTTACCTGAAATAAGAAGTAAACGAAAGATAAAAGTAATTTTCTTCTGCCGCACGTAGATTTTATATATGTTTCATGAAACAGATATTCAACTACTTTTGTTGCCTAAATCTAGCATTTTTATTTTTCAACATTTATTTCAAGATAATAAGATATAATTAAAACAATATAATATTTAATTTTGTACGGATCTAAAATTAATTTGCGTTAAGAGCACAAACCATTTTTCGAGTCAGAAATTAACCTTTTTTATAGAGATTTTGCCATATTTGGACTGGTTTGTTCAACTTGATTGGTTCGTGGGACTGTTCCAAAATCGCGCGTACGCTCGAGTGACCGCGACCGCGCTGAATGCTACTGACGACGGCCCTTGGAGCAAAGCCAGAGAGTAATAACGTCATTATCTGTACATGTCTTGTTTCATTGGTCTAGTCGTTGGCATATGCGACCTCTTACCGCGAGGTCTCGAGTTCGATCCCGGTGAGGAGAAATGTGGGGTGGTATTATATACGTTTATATGCTTATTGTTCCTAATTTTGTAATTACTGTTTAATTTAAGTTGTTATTTGATTATTTAATTTTGAATTTAATGATTTAAGTTTTAATTCAATTGTTTATATTTATATTTTTTTAGTACAAAATAATAATAATATGTATTTTAATAAGTGTCATTTGTATAATTAATTTTATCAGCATTTTGTTATATGTGGACTAATTAGTCTGCATAATAATACTTACGAAAAACAGAAACATAGTTCATATTATTCTTAGAGTATGATTATACATTAATTAATTGTTTTTAAAATATTGTCACCCAAACCATTTAAAATGGCCTTCTAATAGATTCCAACTAAAAACAGTTCAAAATTGTTAATCTGTTTTCATTTATAAAACTAACACAAGCACAAACTATTCTTTCTAACTATAATAATATATATTATAAAGATTAGGCATCTAATCGTGATACATCTCAGGTATACTATGGTAATTCAATACAGGCTCGCTGCTATGTAATTATGTGATAGCCGCTGTTGGTCTTGCATCAGTGTGTTACATACATAATATTGGGCATAGTTAAGACGGCATTTGCATGAATTATGCCATGATTTGATAAGTACGCTACTGTATCTGTACGGTTTGTACACTTTAGAAAGTTAGTATTAAAACAAAACTGATTTATAATGTAAAAACCTGATTTATTACACTAAATTCTTATAACACAAAATGAATGATATGAGCCGAACTAGAATATAATTGATGAGTGCGCACAACGTGAGCGCGAATATGTGCGGTGTATGCAAGTTCGTACACCGTACAGTATCAGTTTTGTGTCACTTTTCACTGCAGCATTCTGTTTAAATTCTTGACATTAAAATCGTAATATTCTGCTACTCAATACATGCATAGCAATTCATGCTTTATACAAAACTAGCTTCTACACGCGGCTTCACTCATGTGGTACGTTGATAAATATAGGTTTTATTATATCTGGAGTCTTGGCCTTTCTTCACATTATTTTCATAAAGATCTGTCTGGTAGATTCGAAGATTTTCGGGAACAAACATAAAAACAAACAAAAAAACGAACTACAACCTTTAATAGGTCCCACAACCAATTTACAACATTAGTGTTGTAAATTGGTTGTGGGACATCTAGTCCCAAATTAAGTACAGATTGTACTTGTTATAATCCGTCATCAACCTTAACCCACTCGTCTTTTAACCGAACTATATCATAACATCTGCATAACCATTGCACGTACGAAATAATAACGTTATTAAACCCTCTGACTTTGGTCCAAAGGCCGCTGACTGCGATCTGCGGTCGTGATCGCTTGAGCGTACGCGCGATTTGATATAATCCCACCAACCGATCATGTCCAACAAACGACACAAACGATAGCCAAACTCCAAAGGCAGGACCTTGCTGTTTTACTAATCTTTCAGTGCATTTGAATAAATTGATATTGAAATAAAAAAAGTATTTAGTCAAAATCGCAAATTTGTCAGTTATACAAAATAAAATCCAGCATTCTTATAGTATGAGCTTTAATATACAACAGCACAAGTCTCTCTCGTTCTCTACAATCCCAGCAACAAACTCAAGACGGTGTACCATTAAAGTAACGTAATTGAGAATCACGATCATTTGGAGTTACAGCGCAACGACATATTCAAATTTGTTAGGATTACGAAGTTCAATTAAACCCAAATTAATGTAATAAAAGCCATTTATTTGCACACACTATTAATCAGAGTGTGTCGTTTGAGAATTTCAATCTCTCGCTTCGGTTCAGAGGCATTTGTTCGTCGGTTTACGGCCGTTATTAAAATTTCAATAGAGACGAAACGTTCATTAAAGCCTTAATCCAGCGCGTGCCCTCCAAAGAGCTCGCACAGTTCATATTTGTGTCGATGCGAGAGTATTAAACGACAATTACAACTGCAACCGCAGCAAACCGCGAGCTGTCGTGCGTTGTCGTGCGTATCCGTGCGTGTGATACATCGCGTGTTATTAGCTAAGTACCAAATACGTGCGGTGAAGTGGTTCGTGGTTACAAGCGCTATGCTCATTACATTCTGTGGTCAAACTACGAATCGATACGTTATATAAACGACTTTAATTTGACTGTTTTAAGTGTAAATAATTGCGATTAGATTAGAGAGATATAAATATATGGTTTTAAATTATGTGTTTAATAACTTTATTTATTTATTTCTCATCGCTTAAACGTTATTTGAAATGCACTCGTGTGTAATGTGTATAAATAAAAATATTTCGTCGATAAGATTTTTTTTATTAGAATGGTTCCAAACAATTACGAAAAACGTTACTCTATAAAGATAAACATTCAAATCGAAGCGGATTTTGACAAAAAATCGTCATTTTGGTCACATAGGTAACAGATTTATTCGTTCCTCAATGACGTTATAAGAACTACGTCTATGACAAAAGGAAAAAGACGTGTGGCACTCGGGGACTGCCGCGGTAAAGGTATTCCATAGCATTTTTTATCAACTTATGCAATTACATATAATTATTTATTTATTTTATTCATGCAGTATTTTTTCCTTTGATTTTTTTTTCTTTGATTTGAATTCAAGTTACACTTTTTGAGCGTGGTGTCCGATAAGAAAACCATTTTTTTCTTTTATTAAATAAATGAGAAGTTAATAGTGTTAAAAATATTTTTATTTTCTTACAATACATGTAGGTTATTCAGGAATATTAATCATTGAAACTATAGGTTTATGGTAACATAAGTTTGAGACTTGATATCTTCTCTAAGCAGGCATGAGGCACCAGATTGCGGGGCAAAGAGGGGGATTACGCATGCGCAGTAACGCCGATACAACCAATGCCACTTAGAGGCGAGTTGCTGAACTAAAGAGACAAGCGTGATATTTTAAAAATGTCATTAAAAGTTCTGCTAGTCATTGATAGATGGTATAACTAAAAAGTATCACCGCTGTGGCGGTTGGAGTGGAAGGTGTTAGGTTATTTTCGTTACGGAACTTCTAAGTTTCGGTCTCCACGCTCAAGGCCCGCGATAGAAGCTATGCAATAGCTTAATAAAGCTTTTATTTTGCTTTCATTTCAAGTTTCAGATAAAATAATTAACTCTCAGCTCGAGGAAATTTCAACGAAGCAAGTTTAACATAATGAGAAATTTCTCTTTAAGATTTCTATCAACAAATGCAAAACTCTCTTATATATTAATTTATACCAACGCAAAGGAGACACAGCAAAAAATCACATATATCCAACCACAGTCTTCGTCGTTCTAGTTTACTTGTTTTGCCAAAAATTAGAACAAATTACGCTAAAAAAACTATTACCTATGAAGGAGCACAACTTTTCAATAATTTACCCTCCAATATGAAGAATGCAAAGCCATTCGGTAGCTTCCGTTCTAAGTTGTTTAATTATATAGTAGAAACATATTATTGTAATTAAAACGTATATATTTGTATAATTATAAGTTTAGATATAATTTTGTTTTCGGTGACGGTACATAATAATTAATTTACTTAATGTTATATTATATTCTCATGTAAGTGGCTTTGTCTTTTTGAGAATTAATGATTTAAACTAAACAAACAGAAAATAAAAGTAATTCACAAAACTTAACACCTTATGTATTGAAATAGTTTATTACATATTTCTATACCAATATAAAAATCTGTCTAATACGTGTTGTGGAACCCTTACGTTCAGAGTTTCTTACCAAATGTAACCTACTTGAAAGCTTTCGAATCCCAAAATTAAATAGTTTTGTTATAATAAAAATATAGTAAGCCTACCACCATCTATCGTATATTATAATAAACTTTGTTGTGTTTGTTGTATTATTCTAACCGTAGAAATGTATTCTAAGCTCTGCGCTTCTACTGAAGATTTCCTAAAATGAAAACCCCGTATGACTCTCTTGCCCAACGCAACTGAACCCGTGACCTTACAATAAGCGGTCGTAAAATACACTGCTAGACCACGAGCCAGCCGGTATTATATTATTAAAAAAAACAGAATCCATTTTGAACACTTCCTTCCCAAATCACACACACTTTAAACTATAGAAACACGGTCTATATACATTTTAAAACTATTTACACGGCACATTGTTTTTGATTTGGTGGATAACTTATTTAATACAACAACAAGAGTATGTTTTTTTTACGCACAATGGACCAAATGAGAGTCTAAGTGCGGAAAAATGAGTCCACTTTCCATTCCAAGAGTATGTTTGGCTTGGACGTGTTTTGAGTTCCCCGCTATTCCCCGAATTTAATTGTTGACAATTTATGGTTGTCAAAAGCGTATGGGTGCGTTTCTTGTTTCACATCTTTACTTACAATAAATCTATACTTAAAATAAATAAATTCAGAAACTTAAGTTATTTACAGCTTAAAAAACCGTTGATCTACGTATTTGATATTAACCTCAACATTGTAGCTGTAACACGTTTTGGAGTAAAAGGGTGAGACTGACGGATAAACGTATGATTCTATAAAGGTTTTGTTTTTACCTTATGAAGTACCAAAATTTTAAATGCATTTTTTGTTTGTTTGTAACCAAATAGGCCCCAAAACTGCTGAACTGATCATGATAAAATTTCCTGAGAAGAAAGGTAAAGATCTCAGGAATAACATAAGCAACTGACGGAAGCTAGTTAACCTTAAGCGATGTTTGCTATTAATAGTCCGAAAGTATTAATACAGGACTAATGAAGCATATGGCTTGATATGCATTCACTACCCATATTAATTTAATTCCACAACAATATCGTTCTCAATCGGCGGGAAAATCACAGCACATCTGCATCGCAAACACCCAATTATGAGCGAGCATTTCCGTCGGCAGGTCACTGTTTATAGACTCACCGCAGCGATGCACGCGTTTGTTTAGATAAATACAATTTAATGAGTGTTTTGGAGGGATTGTTGTTCTATGTGATGGTTGGTTGCGGTAAACAACCATCAAATACGGATGATAGCATCAAGTATTTTACAGGTATTAGTTTCTCGTTTCGTATTCCTTCGGGGAATATATCAAGATTCAACCAAGCCGTGAGATTATATTACGTACTTTATTGGGTTCAGATCTCAAAGAATCAGGTCAATGTTTCCCTTTGACGACGACCGTCGGAACATTTCACTATTACATCTTTCATCAATATCAGATTTCACCAAACACGAAACCAATCATTATAGATTATATCCAACTACCAAATATAACTTAGTTACGTAATTCGTTCAGAGAAGAAAAAGTTATTACAAATTCATTGGTCGGTAAAACGATGTAATTAACAAGTTGGCTAATGATTAAAGTTCAGTTATTGCTTCAGTGCCTAAAACATTGAATGGCTAAAAGTGAAGCTTTTGGAGTAAATTATATGAAAAAGTAATAAAATACTTCGGTAACTGGAAACCAAAACGGATACCACATATGAAACTATAATACCTATTATTAGGTAATTCTTGCTTCTTTACTATAAAAAACTATGTAATGTATTTCTGTACATAAGTCTGTTAGGGTTTCGGAAATATACTGTTTAACCGATCTAACAAATGGCAATTGGCATGAAGATATTATCATTTTGTAGAATGTACATCTACGTGGTTGCTTTTATCGATGAACCTTCGGTAATAATTCCACGGACGAAAGTTATAATCTTTATTAGTTTATTATTCTTATATAAGCTGTAAACGTAAAGCAAACGGAAGGCATCACTTATAATCGTAAAAAGTAATTACAGCTGAAGTCAAGATTTCAGTGGTTTTGAGTGACCGGAATGCAACACAATCACAAACTGATTACATTCTTGATGTGTCGTTGTCATTGTGCAAGGGAGTGTGCGTGTGTGAGGTTGTATATGTGTGTGCACGGCCTGCGGTCACTGCAGTCTGACAACGTTTGCTCTGAGCCGGTGTTGTACATCAAACCAATCATTATCATTAAACTGTTACTTTAGTGTACATCACACCTGTCTTTTAATGAATGATTAAATAATGGAAATGAGAAAGAGTGAATAACATTTGGCTTCAAATGAAAGTAACCATCATTATTTTACTATCCTTAATCTAAATGCTCTATTTGTTTTTTATTTATTTATTTAATTATTTATTTGATATTACATATTTATTTGAATAAATAGTATATTTATTTTAAATTTGTATCTTTAACTAGTTCAGTTACTTTATTTTATCAATATTAGTAACAGAAATGTCAAAGTAAAAGTCGAAAGTTTTTTATTTCATAGACTATTTACATAGGGCTTGAAATCGTCAACAAAATGTACAAAACAAATATCTGAAAAAATAATAAAAAAATCGCGAAGCTTAGATTCAATGTTAGATTTCAAGTATGTTGTTGCAAGTTGAGTCAACATAATAATAGTATGTAATGAACTAAGCTACACGGAAGAAGCTATCTATACAATTCAAAGAATAATGGAATTTTCATATGATAAAGAGCGTTCATAGCTAGAGAGTGTTCGTAGCAGAGTCTACGACGCTTCCGTAGCACTTCGAACGCTTCCGTAGCCGAGTGCTACGGAAGTGCCGTAGCAGAGCAAATGCTATGTCGCTTCCTAAGGGAATTTAATTAGATCTCACGAATAGGCACGGTGACTGATCCATAGATAGAAAATATATGATACCTTATTAAAATATTAGGTAAACATGAACTTAATGCAAGTTATTTTAGTCCTAACCTATTTTATAATCACTCAAAGTTTCATGGCCAAATCCATTTACAAAATACCAAATTATTAAAAAAAAAAAATATCATTAAATGACACAATTTGTCGCAAATTTTTCATAAAATCCTTTTAGTATACGCAATACTTTGTATTGCAACCAAACAATATTCATAACTTTACATACAAAATACTTAAGCGTGACGTCACGCCACTGTAGTAATTTGTAAGGAGCGTTTGGACGAGTCTATTATTCATGTAAATTCATTATATATAGGAGTTTATGTGGTGTAAAAGTAATTAAAATTAATTTCAATTTTCATGAAAAGTTTAATGAAAAACCTTTCATTTTTTAACTAAATAGTTTAGAAATTATCTAAGGATAGCAGCTTTTTTTGAACGTGGCTGAGGAAGGTAGAACCTGCAGTGCTTTTTTTTGTGTATTTTCATATGCTATAAATAAATAAAAAATAAAAATAAAAAGCCTTTTTTTAAATTAAGTAGGATGGAATATATGCTACTTAATTACAATAAAAATCATAATAAATTTTACATGCAATGACATTTTTATAAATCTTATTTTTAAATTATATCTACTAATAAAAAAATATATAACATATTTGAATAATTTAGTATTTACACATTTGCATAATTGCAAGATAAAATTAAAAATAATATTTCTTTAATTTTATTTAAGATTAATATTGTAAATTTATTATTATATTAATTTATTATAATTATATTTTTAAATAATATAATTAAATATTGTTATTTTAATTGGTTTTTATTTTAGCACGGACTCCTCTCAGGTGAAGGCCTCCTTTCTCTAAAGAAAACCACTTGTCCCGATCGTTTGCTATTTGTCATAAGCCAATGACGTCGTATTTCACTCCTGGTAGTGCTTCTTTTAGTTCGAGTAAACGTTCATGTGTTGATAGAATTCTAACGTTGTAGCTTGATATATAGAATGTATCTGCATTTCTATTAATTTGTTGTATGTAGGTAGTAGAGTTTTCTTTAGAAGGTTTTTGTCGTGTTTGTCAACGGGGACCAGCCGCTGTGGAAAATGTGGTTTGTTGTATATTTGGTTTTCATTTATATTTGTTCTGAGAGCGGTTGCTGATTGCTATATGTCGGCAATTTTTGTATGGTGAGCTTGAGTTTTAGGGCTTTTGTTTTCCAGGTAATTTTGAAGTCCTGGTTTTACGACGTTTTTGGAGGAACTGGAAGAACGTTGTTGAGTGGTACTCGTAGATGTGGTTTTGTTCTTCTTACTCACTTGAGTTCTGCGAGGTGAACCATCGTGTGCTGTTTTATTTATAGTTGGGTTATCCAATATAATTAATTTATCATATTTAATAATTGCCGTATTTCCTCTTTCTCTCTCTAATTTCAATTCCTCCTGCAGTAATTTCCTTTTTTCTAATACATGATATGAGTAATCATGTGCTATGTAGAATGGAGTATCTTTTATTTAGTAATCGTTTTTGTTTTAGTATTTCTATCTTTTGCCCAAGTATGGTAAATGTCACCACAATAGGACGGGGTTTGCCTGATTTTTCCCCATTCTTTTAAAGTTTTGAACATCGTTTCGTTCTTATTTTATTGAAAAGTATTTTTCAACAAAATCTGTGATTAATATTTGTAGATGAAAGAAAGAGTTTTCCTGTTCTTCCAGGTCGAAAAATACTAAGTTTCTACTTCTTGTCTGCTTTTACAAGTAGTTGAGTCTTTGGTTTTGGCTATCAATTTTGTCTGTAAGCTTTTCATGTTTTTCTTCCCATATTTTAAATTTGTTGTCTATAATTTTGTTTATGTTTTCAGTTACTTTTTCTCCACTTTCTTTGATTATTATTTTTTGTTCATCTAGCTCCTTTTGAATAAAGCGAGGGGCCGATATAACTTCATCCATTTTTTTATATTTTCAATTTAAAGTAAAAAGGAGATATTTTAGACTGGTATTTTATACCGGCCATCTAGTAGAAAGATAAATAGTTCCTTATATCCCTAGCTAGATTTTTAAGTCACTAGTTGTTGATTACATTGATAGGTAAAACAGTTCCTTACGTATCCGGTAGGTGTCTTAGCTCAATATCTAGTTCTTTATATGCTCAGGTGGTTTTACTACTCGCTACTAGATGGCGTTTTACTGATATGGTTGAATGATTTGCATGAATTTGTGGTTTGTTTATTTTTGAGGTTATAGTTCAAAGTTTTTGAGAAACTGAATCTTTTTTCACATTTGTATATTATTCACTTTAATCTCTGTTTAAGATCGCGCCTAATTATTTTTCGGCTCACAAAGTCTTCTTTTTGTTGTAATATTTTGACGTGTTTAAGCGCCTCCTGGGGCCTATGAAAATAAATGATTTGAATTTGAATTTGAATTTGAGAAAACTGTCACTAAATGTCACTGACGTAAAATGATGTTTTTTACTAATTCTTGTCTTTCTGCACTAAACTTTTTCACTGGCTAATTTTTTATAGGTATAAACACTTCCATGCCGATATTTGGTATAACAAGCGATGATTATATTTTAGCAACAACTAAATACGTATAGCCCAGTGCCGTTAATTTTTAAGACCAAAAAAATTAATAGTAGGATGAAACCCATTAGAAAAGGAGGAGAATATTATAAAAATTAGAGGAAAAATAATTTACGGGCGATCTGAGGTCGGGAAGAGGGGGAGGGGGGGGGTTTAAGGGTAAAAAACGGATTTTCTCGATTTCCGGCAAAACTAAAAGCCCTATGGAAAAAAGTTGAAAGGCAAAGTTTATGTGAAAAATTCAAAAAACCAAGTTTTTCGTTTTTTATTTTTTACAAACAATAATTTTTTTTCACGAAATTTGGTGAAAACTTACCTTTTTATGTCCCAAATACGCTGTAATTTATTTGATTGGAAATATTTATTTTTTCACCTTATTTTGAATTAATATCGATTTTTCACCCTTATTTTCGTTCAAAAATTCACCCGTCAAAATATCAGCTTTTTTTAAAAAGTTGGTATGTTTTTTGTTCGTTGAAATCTCTGCTTTCTGATGGTGAAAAAATATATATATGTTACAATAGTAAATCTTCACAGAAAATGCAAAACAAAAATCGTAAAATACTATTAATATATAATTAATATATACACTATATACAATTTTGAGCTATTTACAAACAAATAAGTTACTAAAATTAATATTTTATCAATGTAACATGTAATCTTACGTTTTTCGAGTAATTAAAGTGTAAAATTTAATAAATAACTCAAAATTGTATAAATTCATTATATATTAATAGTTTTGTTCGATCTTTGTTTTGCATTTTCTGTGAAGATTTACTATAGTAACATATATATATATATATATATTTTGTCACCATCAGAAAGCAGAGATTTCAACGAACAAAAAACATACCAACTTTTTAAAAAAAGCTGATATTTTGACGGGTGAATTTTTGATCGAAAATAAGGGTGAAAAATCGATATTAATTCAAAATAAGGTGAAAAAATAAATATTTCCAATCAAATAAATTACAGCGTATTTGGGACATAAAAAGGTAAGTTTTCACCAAATTTCGGAAAAAAAAATTATTGTTTGTAAAAAATAAAAATAAAAAACCAAAAACTTGGTTTTTTTAATTTTTCACATAAATTTTGAGGTTATATGAAAAAAGTGTGAATACAAAAGTTTTAGATCTTTTTATTACCAACAACTTTGCCTTTCAACTTTTTTCCATAGGACTTTTAGTTTTGCCGGAAATCGAGAAAATCCGTTTTTTACCCTTAAAACCCCCCCCTCCCCCTCTCCCCGACCTCAGATCGCCCGTAAATTATTTTTCCTCTATTTTTTATAATATTCTCCTCCTTTTCTAATGGGTTTCATCCTACTATTATTTTTTTGACTTTTTATCATTTTTAAGGGATCTACCCTGGGCTAGTAGCAGAGATGTTTACATTGGCATTGCAGCGCCCTCTCCCAATATATATCTATATACCTCTCCATATGCTATAATAACTAGTTATTACTAAGTGAGTAAAAAACAGTCTATATTTGATTATTCTACTTATAATATAATCTAAAGTTTATGAGAATGCAGGTGAGTCTGGTTGGATGTTTGCTAGTCTTTAGTAGTTCTCTAGTCTTTCAGGCTAAAAAGATTTACTTCAATACCTCTTAAGTCTTCTTTAGAAGTTAATTACACAACCTTTCAGGTTGTAATGAAGACTACTAAATTTGTATTTAATGAATATAAATATTTTCTACTTCTTAAAACACAATTACATAGCATTGATGTATTATTGGACGACCGGATGGTGGAGTGGGTAGTGTACCTGCCTGCGACGCCGAGGTCGTGGGTTCGATTCCCACTTAAGACAAATCTTTGTGTGCATGAACATGGGGGTTTGTCTTAGTCTGGGTGTTTCTATGTATAATATGTATGTATTTACAAAAAAAAAGTATATATGTATTAGTATCAGTTATTCTAGTACCCATATTACAAGCTCTGCTTAGTTTGGGACTAGATGGCGTTGTGTGTGAGTTGTGAAATATTTATATTTATTTTATTTATTTATTATCGCAAGATTCTTCTTCTATACGGCGACATTTTCTCACCGGATGTAATATCCGCGGGTATCCGGCGGCGGATATTAATATCCGGACGGTCCGCATCACTTTCAATTCTCTCCTCGTTCAGTGTTTCTCCTTCTCTACCAACTCTACCATTTAAATAACTCAAATAATTACTTTATTTTATGTTAGGGAGACGGAAAGTAAAAACTGCTCAAATATGCTTCATCTATTTGTGAGATTATAATTATAGGCTCACTTAAAAATGCTTATAGGTTTTTTTAAATCTCATTATATAGCATAGCATCACGTTTATTTTACGTGGAAAGGTATGCCAGAGTTGTATTAATATCCACAATTCCCTAATTATTACTTAAGTACCATGTGATACGGGATTAGACGATCGCTATCAACCGAGCACATTGCCAAACTGAGAATATCTCAGTAGTGGCGCAGAGTAGGAAGAATTCCCTGTAGGAACAATTTCTAATAACATTTTTACCTGACCAGGCAATTCTACCTGCGACCTCGCGTTGAGAAGCATTAACTTAACAGACGTATACCGTGAATGAAACATGTGTAATGATTGAACATTTTGCCAGAATTGGTTATCGGTTCAATTAACAACAGAACAAACACTGTCAAAATAAACAAATATGCCAATAATTATGGAGTTAATGATCAATCACTGGAACACTATCGAATTAGCAGCCCTAGGCCCTGCTCTCGACCGCAGCAATTCCAGAGCAAGCATTCGATCATATAGATGTATAGAGATCAGATATACGGCATATCTCTCAGGTATCGGATAGTAATTCGCTACAGGCTCTGGCTGTAATGGAGCTGCTGTCTAATAGATATTATAAGGGCAATTAATACGTTTTATATTATTTGCTTTATCGCGGCAAAGTTTTGTAATAGGCTTTGATTCTAAAAAACTCTATACAATTAATTAAATAATAAACATTGACTCTTTGCAGCGGTGTGTAGGTGGTACGTAACAGTTTTTTTACGGTCTATTTGCTTTCACATGTTATTTATCACGGTTTTTATCAATTATAAAACAGAAGCACTGAAATGCAATCAAACATATTTAATTCATATATTTTCAAGGTAAATAATAAAAATATTCGTTTCTGACTGGGTTTTTAAATAAATCCAGAGTAAATAAATATGTTACATAAATAAAATATTTATACAAATAACGATACACAAGTAATATACTTTTATACATTACTTGTGTATCGTTATTTGACACAAAAATTGTAAATGTAAATATTAGATATTATTTATAATTATTTATTTATTTTTTATTTATTTTTCTGTTGTTACACTGCTTGCTACTCATTCTCTGGGCGCATCAGAATTATCAGCGCTGCGGTGCTTTTTGGCGCTGCAGTATTGTGCTGAGATGCGTACCATTTCTGGCTTTAAGAATGTTTTTTTAAATTATTTAGTTTTAGACGTTATATTATTATGTATTTTATTTGCCAGAATAAATGATTTTTCTTTCTTTCTTTCTTTCTAGTATTTAATAAAAGTATCCCACGATAGAACCTTCCCGGGACGCACACATATACACAAGTGTACTATCCCACGCGCACATATAAGGACATGGACTGAAAATAAATTGATCGCACTTTATATTTATAAAAAGGTAGATTCGTTTTACTGAGTATCAAAATGTTATGACAAACATTTAAAAAAGTCCTGAAAGATAATAAATGCTTATATTATAAACAGTATTCAGTATTCAGTATTTATTGTACTCCATAACATTACATGTATAGATCTTAAATAAAGGTACAGCATCAATTATGGACCCTGACACGGCATGTGGGCACGGCAAAAGTAGTATAGAGAAAGAGCTCTTTAATAAAAATATGTGGTTGAACTTACCATATTATAAGGGTTTATTATAATATCTTTGCTATAATGATTAAATCAAATAAATGAGTAGTAATTATAATATACATGCTTGTTAATACTATATTATAATGAAAATTATACCTAACAAACCTATAATGGATGTATGGTTACCGAGGTATTTTATTACTCTTCAATTACATAAACTCCAAAAGCTTCACTTTTAGCCTTTCAATGTTTAAGCACTGAAGCAATAACTGAACTTTAGTCATTAGCATTTGTTATTTACATCGTTTTACCGACCAATGAATTTGTAATAACTTTTCTTCTCTGAACGAATTACGTAACTAAGTTATATTTGGTAGGATATAATCTATAATGATTGGTTTCGTGTTTGGTGAAATCTGATATTGATGAAAGATGTAATAGTGAAATGTTCCGACAGTCGTCGTCAAAAGGAAACATTGACCTGATTCTTTGAGATCTGAACCCAATAAAGTACGTTATCTCACGGCTTGGTTGAATCTTGATATATTCCCCGAAGGAATACGAAACGAGAAACTAATACCTGTATAATAGTTGATGCTATCATCCGTATTTGATGGTTGTTTACCGCAAACAACCATCACATAGAACAACAATCCTCGCGGTGAGTCTATAAACAGTGACCTGCCGACGGTAATACTAGCTCTTTGGCTAGTTTAATTGTTTAGCGCTGTGATTGGATGATTGCGATGCGCATACAGTCCGCTGTGGTTTTGGTCATTTGCCAGCGATTGAGAACGATATTTTATTGTTGTGGAATTAAACTACTTTGCGTATTGAATGCATGGCAAGCCATATGCTTCAGTAGTCCTGTATTGTATTTTCTATTTCTAACTATTCATAGCTAACATAGATTATGGTAAACTAGCTTCCGTCCGCTACTTATGTTATTCCTGTGATCTTTACCTGCTATTGAATTTTTATCATGATCGTAAGAAACAGTTGAAAAAGATATGGGACCGGCAGGATTTGAACCTGTGACCTTACTGCACACCGGGCAGTCGCTCTTAGCCATCCAGCTACGGTCGCCTCTTACCGGCATCCTAAATTTCTCAACTGTATGATACGTCATTTCGTCATACTAAGAAACAGTTGAAACTTTTTCAACTGTTTCTTAGTATAATTTGCTAAGCATAGCTCAATGTTATAAAAATAATCATTTTTATTCTTATTGAAACAAGTAACTATTTTAATGCGAAATAAAACGAATAATAAAAGATAATAAAACTGAACTGAGTTTTATGAATTATCTTTTATTATATTCTTTTTTTTTGTCATCATAAACTAAAGGTATATCTTATTTTATAAAAATAATAAAACTTACTTTTAAGTATTCCGTGTCCCTTCTTTACAGTTTTGCATTTATTTACCGAAATCTTGAAGAGAGGTTTCGCATTAAGTTAAACTTGCTTCGTTTAAATGTGTTGTGTCCGGGAAGTACGGGGAGCGAAGGGAAACCACTGTTTGCCGTAAGGAATTTATGCTTGACTGCCAGAACCTACCATTACATTTCTTATATAGTTCTGCTTAACTTAACTTAGAACTACCCTCCACCGACCGTATATTTACATCGTACCTATTACCCGAGTATTATAGGAGTACCTGCATACATTACAAAATGTACTAGAGCTGTGAAGTGATTATTTTATCCGAAACTTGATATGAAAAGAAAATAAGAGTTATTTTCTTTTTGTCTCAGACGTAGATCTTAAAACGTCATTGAGAGACTGATAAACAAATTACAAATTTATCAATATAACGAATTTTTAACATAATGCGTTGTGATATAAAAATGTATCTTTATAGAGTGACGTTTCTCGTAATTATTTGGAACTATTCTAATTTTAAATCTCATCGACAAAATACATTTTTTTTTACACATTACATAATTTCAAACCATCTATTTAATCACAATTACTTGCTAAGTGTAAGTAAACAATCAAATTAAAGTCATTTCTACAACGTATCTATTCGTTGTTTGACCACAGAATGTTATGAGCATAGCGCATGTAACCGCACGTATTTGGTACTTTGCTAATAACACGCGATGTATTACACGCACGGATACGCACGACAACGCACGAATGCTCACGGTTTGCTGCGGTTGCAGTAATTGCCGTTTAATACACCCCCTCTCGCATCGACACAAATATGAACTGAGCGAGCTCTTTGGAGGCACGCGCTGGATTAAAGCTTTAATGAACGTTTCGTCTCTATTGAAAATTTATTAACGGCCGTAAAACAACGAACAAATGCCTGCGCCCCAGAACAAGCGAGAGATTGGACTCCCCGAACGATCCACTCTAATTAATAGTGTATGGAAATGAATGGCTTTTATTACATTCATTTGGGTTTAATTGAACTTCGTAATCCTAACAAATTTGAATATGTCGTTGCGCTGTAATTTCAAATGATCGTGATTCTCAATTACGTTACTTTAATGATACAGCGTCTTAAGATTGCTACCAATTTTGACTAAAGAATATTCTTACTTTAAAATCAATTTATTTTAGTTCACTGAAATATTAGTTAAACAGTAAGGTCGTTTGTCGGACATGATCGGTTGGTGGGATTATTCCAAATCGCGCGTACGCTCTAGTGATCACGACCGCTGATCGCAACGGACGGTGGCCTAAAATACACAGTCCGGTCAAGAGATGAGTGGGTGAAGGCCTTGAAAGTACCAAAACAAACTTCAACCCTTCTAAGAAAGGAATCGGAAGCATATTGTATATGTTTTTAAACTTTCGCGATTTAAGAATATTTTTCAAAAATTAGACAACGAGTCTGAATCGCGTAATTATTATAAAGGTAAATAAATGGGCGCAACATTACCGTAAGCAGCTTAGAATGCTGCGCAGTGCGGCGCCGATTTCACCATCGAGGTTATTGGGCTAATACCTTAGTACTAGCCCATGACATAACATCACGCCATTATTTCCAGAAAGAGTGTTACAGAGGTGTATAACATCCATATTTCACCTGTTTTGTTAAGGTTGCATCATCAGAGCCATCATCATCCAATGGGCAATTTTAATTTTAAGGTTCTCTATCGGCTTGCCTCACCAAGTCTTATAGTTTTTAATTACTTAGCTAAAATAATGTAGCTATTTTATAGTTTAATATAGCTAGAATACAAAATAATCTGTTTCTTTCTATTGATATCTCTAAGGAACTAACTATAACTACACCCAGCCATACACTCAAAACAACAATGTAGGGATTGCATAAAGTTTAGCAGCCGCGAGGCTCAACAAGAGCACGCGCAGTGCATTATTAGTTTAGGAGCTGCACCCGCCAATGCAGTCTGACGCTTGATGCTTGGAAATTTACGACGCATCTATCAACTCCCGAGATATCAAAAGTCTATAGACGCTGTAACAATAAAACTTATATTGTGCTTAATAAGAATAGCGCAGAAAATATATTTTTTGCTCTGTAGTAAAACTTGGTACTACACATTTTACAAGTCATTTTATTAACCGACTTCAAAAAAAAAGAGGTTCTGTATTTGATCCGTATGTATGTATGTATGTATGTATGTATGTATGTATGTATGTATGTATGTATGTATGTATGTATGTATGTCACCTTTTTATGTTCGCGATTTTCTCGGAAACTACTGATCCGATTTGAATGCAGTTTTCAGTATTTTAATCCTTGTGTTTCAAGGAAGGTTTTAGTATATAATTTATCAGAATCTAATGAAGATCTTTGGAGACAGGCAACGGAACTCTTCAAAAACGAATAGCTAATGAACCACGTTTTGTGCAATCGTGTATCTATGTATTGTTTTCACCACTACATAACATAACATCATGCCTGTGTATGCTTTGAAGGGTAAGCAGAGACAGCCTACTTACCTACCCTTAAAGTACCGAAAGCTCTGCTTAGGTTTGGACGGGGCTTACGTTTCAGCATATTTGTTATTATCGTAGTGATAACTTATGATCATGAAGATCTCAGAAAGAATTTTTTGATAATATATAAGGATTTGATAATAAAAAAAATAAAATAAAAAAAACTAATTAAAAAAAAAGAATATTCTTAACTCGAGCGTATTCTAAATATTATAATATGTACTAATTTTTTTCAAAGAAAAAGGAACCGCCTTCAAAAACTCAAAAGTAAAAAAACTAAGAAACTAAAAAGCTTGAAATAAAAAAATAAAATAAAAAAAACTAATTAAAAAAAAGAATATTCTTAACTCGAGCGTATTCTAAATATTATAATATTTTATGTAATAATTTTTTTCAAAGAAAAAGGAACCGCCTTCAAAAACTCAAAAGTAAAAAATAAAATATTCGCTAAACTTTGCTTACCTTTATATTAATTTGTTTAAACAATAAACCTAAATAATTATGTAATACCAATTAATTATATTTTTTTTAAGTCGGCGCCAAATTACAAAATCAAAAATACCAATTAAAACCGTATTTACCGAAATAATTGTTGAAAAAATCACAAAATTAAATACCAATTAAAACCGTATCAGCAATTATGTGATTTGGCGCCGACTTCAAAAAATATAATTAATTGGTATTACATAATTATTTAGGTTTATTGTTTAAACAAATTAATATAAAGGTAAGCAAAGTTTAGCGAATATTTTATTTTTTACTTTTGAGTTTTTGAAGGCGGTTCCTTTTTCTTTGAAAAAAATTATTACATAAAATATTATAATATTTAGAATACGCTCGAGTTAAGAATATTCTTTTTTTTAATTAGTTTTTTTTTAAACTGTAATATCGTGCAGTCGAATTATATTCACAAAGTATATATTTGAATACCCAATGTTTTGTTTGATACATAGAGAAAAACAATACAAAGTATGGCGTGGACATCTTATAATAACATAACGATATAATGTTTACATTGCATTTTTCAATGAAATATCATATTTAATACTAGCGACCCGCCCCGGCTTCGCACGGGTACTGCAATGCTAAATACACTACAGAAAAACTGTGAACGTTGTATATAAACACAGCGGCCCGCTCCGGATTCGCACGGGTATATAATAATTAGTAGATTGTATCATAAGGGAGCAAAATAATATTTTTAGGGCGAGGGCGCTTTTTTGAATCCAGAGCGAAGTGAGGGATTCTAGAGTAGAATCCCGAGCGTAGCGAGGGATTCTATAGTAGAATCCTGAACGTAGCGAGGGATTCAAAGTACGTCGCCCGAGCCAAAAATATATTTGCGCCCGAGTCATACACTCTACTTTTCATCACCCATATGAGAAAATAAAAGATGCCTCATATTTTCTTATAATATATTATTATTTAAAAAAAATAGAGTTACAACTAAAATTAAATGTAACTATCAAATAATTAAATAACTAAAAATTTATATTTACATTTGAGACGTTTTCGCAATGGTGAAAATTTATTGTTACAGTTTTATTAGGAATAGAGATTGTTTTTATATTTTGCGTGTTTGAAATAATATCCGAATCTGACTCCTTCGGAGGAAAAGGCGACGGTAAATCTTCTTGCTTGGATGTAGATGGGCGCGGTGACGATGGTATGGAGGGATTAACTGTAGGTGGTAATTTAATGTTTTCCACTATACGTTCACAAGTTTTCACCTTGTTCTCAATGGAATCTTCAATGTAGCTCTCTGCTACAGAACTCGACTTCCATCCTCCATGTCGTTTGAGAACAGTTAAGTCCGCCCCAGAATCTGCTAAAAGGGTAGCAGAAGTACGACGAAAACAATGTCCAGTGTACAACTTGATATCTGGTAATTTCAAATATGTAGCAATTTCTTGTGGCATGATAGAAAATTTATTTTTTCCCATTACTTGTTTAAAGCACTTCCCATTTTGATAACGAACGAAAAACCGATTACTCTTCATATCAGCAGGACGTAGGTCCATGTATTTCTGTACAATAGTTTTATATTCTCCTCGGATTACGAAAGATCGGTCAATTTTCGTTTTTGTATCGGTCAGCTTTATTAATTGTAAATCAACCGAGTGATTTTCGATATCATCAACAGATATTTTTAAAAGTTCATTCCCACGACAAGCTCCATGTATTCCAAAAATTAAAGCCACCTGTAACAAAACAGAATGTGTATTAAATAAATGTCTATCAAGCTAAAGTTTCCAATAAAATACGCATTTTAAAACACTTTATATGTAGTTACTTACTTTTACGGCAAGAAAAACTTCGTCGGGTGCCTCATTAAGGAACTTCTCCACGTTTTTGACAGTGAAAACTTTGGATTTTTTTGGGCTTATATCCATCAGACATCCTCTTCAAATACGCTATTAATTTCGAATATGTGTCTAGTTTTACGTCATTATTACAGCTGACTGTTGATTTCAACATCGAGAAGATACTCCAAAGTGTAGAAGGTTTTTTTGTTTTGCCTAAGTATTGGAAATAGGCCAAAAACACAGATTCGGAAAAATGCTTGGCGCCTCTTGCATTTCTCCATTCAATAAAATTTCTATATGCTTTTACATATTGCTCCCGGGATTTCGCAGGTAATATATTATCAATCACATTTTTTGCATCAGCTCTTATATTTTCAGGAGTTAATTGTATACTGTCACTGTCGCTTGAAGAACTCATTTTTCAAATGGTTTTACTATAAATTTCTATCCTTTAAAAAATTACACCAATGCGGACTGTAAGTACAATTCGCGCGCTTTGAATTTGATTTCTTTTTTTTTATTCAGCCGGGGCAACGAGTCTATGGGCCGTCGTATTAGCAGCCAGTCATTCAAACTATATTTGCGTTCGATTCCCTCGGCGCTGAACACTAAGATGTTCCAAATTCAAAAAGTGTGCCTAAAAGTACTTTTAATCCCGCTTAACGGGGATTAAAAACTCATTATTGCCCGCTCAAAGTTCCTTACTGAAAACACCAACTTTGGTCGCATTTAAAGGCGAACCAAGTCGTCTTTTTCGAATAGGTGGGATGAAAAATATATTATAGCCTATGTCACTCACTGAAAAAATGATTAAAATCGATCCAGTAGTTTTGATTTATTCATTACTACCCGTGGCCCGCACGCGTTAAATTAGGAGTAAAACAATTCCCCTTTCCCTATACCATGAAGATTTCCTGCTATCTTTGGAATATTCATACACAACATTTTTACTTATTTACTTTTTACATTTCTCAGCTCTATTTTTATCCCTAAGCTGACTGAGTCGAGCCTCACGCTCTATTGACGATTCTCTGTCCCTCTGAACAGGCTCGCTCCCGCGCCGCCCCGACCGGCCGATACCGCCGCAAACTCTACGTCCCGCAATTTTTAAATCTGTAATATCTTCGAAAATATTCATTTAAATCACATGCTGTAAAGAGCAATTGTAGCAAATGTATTTAATTGGATAAGTAATGATACTGTATCGTTTAAAATAGCTTGGTAAATAACCCATATTTTTTTGTAATATGTAAAAGATAAAAATGGTTACTGTGGGTTATCTGTAGGAGATAAACATATGCTGTCGCGGACTTTTTTATTCATCTTTTCAAGATATACATTTACGTAGTACATAAATTTGATCTATCTCGTAAGGTTTAGCCAGCGTTTGCAATGTAAGCGCAGAAAAATATGTTTGTTACGACATCGCATTACAAATCTTTAAATTTCTCGGCTTTTCTCTACTATAATATGCATGTATTATACATAAAAACCTTCCTCTTGAATCACTCTATTCATTAAAAAAAACCGCATCAAAATCCGTTGTGTAGTTTTAAAGATTTAAGCGCACATAGGGACAGAAAAGGCGACTTTGTTTTATACTATGTAGTGATATATTCTTCTTTAAAATTACTTTTAACCAAATTCAAAATAGAATGAAAAGGAATTAACGTAAAACGGACAAGCAAAATAAGCGTCACTTTTGCTTTGAATTTAATTTGCTCAGAACAAAAGA
Source organism: Hypena proboscidalis (assembly GCA_905147285.1). Lineage (NCBI taxonomy): Eukaryota > Metazoa > Arthropoda > Insecta > Lepidoptera > Erebidae > Hypena > Hypena proboscidalis. Next base: position 25,148,182 of record LR990127.1, on the reverse strand, counting down.
GCACAGATAATATTCATAAAAACTCGGACTTGGCTCGACGCTCGCTCACCGCACTATTGTATTATGAAAGGAGGAAAGAAATCAATTTTCACAGAACAATACTTGCAGTTAATTGAGTTTTACTGCAATGCATGTGTATAAAGTGAGTAACTCACCTACATCACATTCCCTACTTGCCCACTCCTGTCCTTCATCATTCCAAGTATTGTGTGACTGTCCTAAACTTGGCCGAACAGAGTGCATTAAATATCTAGGCGTTGAGATCGACCACACCCTTTCCTTCCATCCACATGTCGATACCCTCATAGCACGAGTACGCAAATTAATTTATATTTTAAAAAAACTTCGACATGTGGCTGATGAAAACGATCTCAGACTTGTTTATCTTGCATTGGGACAGTCACAGATCCAGTACTGCATAGTCACAAAAACCTATTTTCTTAAGCTGGAGAGAGCTCAACGCGCCCTGCTCAAAGTTGTCAGGAAGTTGTCCTATCGCCATCCCACCATTAACCTCTACTTAGCCTGTAATTTACTCACTGTCCGCCAACTGCTTATACTGAATCTTCTACTAACTACTCACACACGTACTCCTTATAATGTTAACAAAACTAATACATCCCGACGTAAACATATAGTGTGCCCATCTGTAGCAGTCAACTCGTCTTTAGCCCAATGTTGTTATAACTTTCTCAGTGGTTACGTATATAATCGAATCAACAAAATTTTGTATATTTATCCATTGTGCAAACAAAAATGTGAAAAATGTATAATAAATTAATTACTTAGACTACTACCACAGTATAAATATGTACAAACAGTATGGAAACTACCTACAAACGTTCGAAACGGCACGCACACATAAACATGCACATCGACGAGACCCCTAAGCGATTGTCGCGGTGCTGTCAGTAGCGAGTGTCGCGTGAAAACGAGTGGTCACGTTTAAAATTTGTTCAATATGTCGAGAAAATGGATGAAATTTTTCGTTATTGCTTTAAAAAACAACACATTAACTGCAAAGTAGCTAAATTCATTTACAAAGAATTAGACAAAATCACTTTTATAGTACCCTGTCCTTGTTTATTTAAAAAAGCTGTTTGGATTAGATAAGAGAGAGATAAGAATGATAATTATATACACAATTAAATTTAATAATAAAGAATTTCGTACCTGTCGTAGCAGACGAAAGTATTTTTCAGTAAATAATTTGTTACTTTTACCCTTTTAGCCCTCTCTTTTACTTTAATTTGTAATATTATGTTAAATTGCATTTTGTACGCCGCGTGCTGTAATATGTAGTATTATGTAATATGTAATATTTAGATAAGTATCTACAAAACAAAAACAAAGATCTACAAGTTGTTATGTGTCAATAATAAACTGTGTATCGTATTTTGTTGAGATTAACCGATGCTCTGAGATTACCTATTTCAATTTTATTTGTAAACTAGTTATTCCAATACGATTGAATGGTCACTAAAAAACACATTTTTTTTTATTTCTACAAATTAATAGATATAAAAAACATGTCGGTTGAAAGAACTAAAAAGAGTGAAATAAAAATAATTATTAAAAAAACAAAAAACCCGACTGCTTCAAAAAAAGAACTGAAAAGATAAAAACAAGTATAGCATTATCTAAATTAAATTCATTAACAACAAATGAAATATGTCAAACTAAATTCTTTATGATGTTGCAGGCGGGGACAAACAATACTTTGTTACTACTATATAACTTCGTTTGTCACCGCCTGCATTGGCGGTGACAAACGAAGTTATATAGTAGTAGAAATCAAATCTCTTTGAGATCAATGAGCCTTAATCGTGAGTTAAACTATCAAATGCAAAAACAATTATTCAAATTCGACCGGCAGTTTCTAAGATTAGCGTGAGCGAACATACAAACTAACTTCCACCCACTTCGGGCGCGCGAGCGTGCCGATATATAAATTGGTAAATTGTGTGTAATCAGTAATATAAATGTGATAAGAAATATATATTTTTGAAATGGTCTTTTCATGGCCTTTTATTTGATACCCATATTACTATGATGAAAAGAAAATCCATACCCCCTTTTTTTTTTTTCATTTGCCGGCGCCATTTTGAAAATTTATATAGCCTATGTCATTATCACTGTTTTGACGAATTCAACGACACCTCATTTGTCAAAATCCGTCAAGCTGTTTGGGCTGTAGGGCGTGCCAAAGAAATAGACATACATACATACATACGTACATACGCTCGAAAAACATAACCCTCCTTCTGACGCAGTCGCGTAAAAATAACATAAACATAACTCTTATGATCTACGAAGCGATTATAGTGAATTTACTTTGCGCGAATCTTACAAAACCTACTTAGGACTGACTGTACATCCCTTTATGAGAGAAATAAAATAAATGTTTTTGTTTAACTTTATTTATTTATTTAACACTTTATTGTACACAAAAGATTACAGAAAATAAACATATTACAGTAATAGTATACAAAAGGCGAGCTTAACTCAGTGCTTGAGTTCTCTTTCAGCAAACCTAGAGCAATAGAGGAGACGATGATGCCATAGAGGGCAAGATAAGTGTACAACTTAAGTAGAAAATACAAAATATAAATATAACTACATATACATACATAATATTATTCATGAATAAAATATATATTATAAATATATATATATATATATATATATATATATATATATATACACGACTACCTACATATATAATCATTTAATAATAATAATAATACATAATGAAATAAAAATCAAATAAAACTATAAATATCATGTCAAATTGGTTTGATATAACAAGGAAAGAAAGTGCTCTTTAACTTTTTTCTTAAAAACATTTATTGATGGACTATCGCGTATTCCATGAGGAAGACTATTCCATAACCGCACTGCTTGAATGGAAAAGGATCCGTCATAGCAGCTAGAATAGTGTAGTGGAGTACGAAGAAGAAGAGAAGAGGAAGAACGGCAGGGTTTACCCCTGGGCACTAAGTACTCAAAGCGTTCACGCAGGTAAGAAGGAGAATTAGGATTGTGAAGGACAGAGAAAAGAAGAGACAGAATATGGAGGTTACGACGTTGCCGAATGGGTAACCACCTCAATTTTTTCCTGAATTCGGAAACATGATCATATTTCCGAAGACCGAAAATGAAGCGGATACCCAGATTCTGCAGACGTTCCAGTTTGTTAAGATGTTCCTCCTTTACATCTAGAAAGCAGACATCAGCGTAGTCAATAAGTGGGAGAAGAAGGGACTGGGCAAGAGTAACTTTAGTTTGAAATGGTAGGAATTTCTGGAGTCGTTTGAGAGCCTGAAAAGAACAGAACACCCTTCTGCTTACCTCTGCGATATGAACGTCCCATGATAGATTAGAGTCTATCATGACACCAAGATTTTTTACATATTTTGTGAGCGGAATAGAAATAGAATCATTAAAATATTGGTCATATATCTGCCTCCAAGAATGACCGTCTGCGACTTAATTGGGTTGACTAAAAGTCCAAAAGACTTTGCCCATTTACTAATACTAGCAAGGTCATTGTTGACAGCGTCGATAGCAAATGCACCGTCGTTAACTTCAAAGTCACGATACAGCTGCAAATCGTCTGCGTAGAGATGATACTGAGAAGTAAGGACCTTTGTGATGGCATTTATAAAAATGGAGAAAAGTAGAGGTGAAAGAACGCCACCTTGAGGAACACCCGCAGCCAGATCACACCATTCAGAATTGGTATCTTCATAGCGGACCGACTGCGAGCGACCCTGAAGGTAAGATTTGAACCATGTAGTTGCAGACGTAGAGACGTTAAGAGAGGATAGGATTGCAAGTAGTACATCAAAGTCAACGGAATTGAAAGCACTGCTGAAATCCAATAAAACCAGGACCGTGAGCCGCTTGTTTTCCATAGCCAGTCGCACATCATCAGTGATTTTCACCAATGCTGTAACGGTGCTATGGCCAGGACGGAACCCAGACTGGTATGGACTCAGCAGGCTGTTGGAATAAAGGTAATGGGATAGTTGGTCATGGACAGTACTCTCTAGGATTTTGGACATCACAGGAAGAATGGATATAGGACGGTACTGGGACAATGAGGTGGGATTGGAAACTTTGGGAAGCGGTAGGACATGTGCCTTCTTCCAAGGGGTGGGAAAGGAGTTGAAACAAAGGGAATAATTGATAATGTGGGTAATAATGGGCAAAATAGCAGTAAGGATAGGGAGAAACATTTGGATTTGAAGACCATCATCCCCTTTTATTTTTTTTCAATTCAATTCTTTATTGCATATAAAATAAAATATTTTAAATGTAGTAAAAAGGTGTCATCACATAAAACATGTTCATTATCATATTTGGCTATTGTATGGCGCACAAATATTATACATACACTTTTTTTTTATTTTAACATTAGTGTTCTATTTTAACTACATGCAATTTTACATTGAACATGTGATACTTATAATATATTTAAATTATATAATTACTATTTTCATTATAGTATGTCAGTTAAAATGTAATTAAGTAGATACCAAGAATGTCAATATAGTCCAACCAAGAATATCAACCTACTAAAACCAACATGGAAAATAAAAGAAATTCGAATGTTAGTTTTAAATAAAAAGTAAAATACCAAAAAATAATAATGATAAAATTGACAGTAATCGCTATACTTAAAGCCATTTCTTTACCGAATAAATCATTTTCTCTAGTATAAGCATTTTTAATCTCCTTCTGAATAATGTCAAAGGCAGCATCTGGATGTTAAGTGGCCCCTTATTAAATATTGTAATATACATGTTTCAAAAATTAGACAACGGGTCTAAATCGCGTAATTATTATAAAGGTAAATAAATACCTATGCTTGACGTTTCGAAATGACTTGCATCATTCGTGGTCACGAGCCGACTGGTGAAGCTCAGCATCGTCTCCGTGAAGCGCGGATATTGTCCACTACCCTCACTTGGACGTCACAATTTTTATTTTTATTTAGTTCGGAACCGTCGGTAGTTCGACACACAATACTAAGGGTATCAGTTGGTTTACGCGTAACTTTGGTTCGCCGAACACCGCACTTTCTTAGTACCGGATTCCAAGATGACGATAAGCGGTTTCCTTCTACGCAGTTGAAATTAGGATGTTTTTTGATTTCACCGCCTCCCGTGCTATCCTGGAATAATAGCGCCGTTCCGTGGATAATACTTTTGGCTGATGCAGTTCGATCCAGTGATTGGATCCGGCCTCCAGCAAGTGTTCGGCTATTAATAGCTGACTTGTAAACTTGACGGATTTTGACAGCTGCGATGTGTTCCTTGACCCTTTCAGCGATCGTTCTTTTGGTCTGTCCGATATAGGAACTAATACTAAACTATAGGAACTATAGGAGCTATCAAACAACATTCATAAAATCACATACAAAGTACTGAAGCATGATGTCACGCCAATCCATCTTTTTATTTATGACGAGATAGGATTTGTTCGACATTAATTTCATAATAAATTATGTTACCTCCCAGTTGTTCATCGCCAACACCTATCACGATCGAATCGTGGAAGCAAAGTGTGGTATGTTTCACACGATGGTGTAGGAATGTTACAATGCAAGTTATTAGGTAATCGATACATATAGCATATCGTTCTATCGGATCGTGCGTTTGATCGAATCGTTTCCAAATCATTCATTTACTATGCTGTAAAATGAGGTAATTCCAACCATGAAATTTCATACGAGATATGTCTGAAATTTCATGGTTGGAATTTGGTATTGATTAACGTTCATACGTGAATTCATGCAGCCGTAAAACAGATATAAAGGAGAGCATTAAATCACGCCTACATTACTCAGAAGGGTGTGGCAGAAGTGTATACCTACATTATCACCTGTTATGTTTAGACCGGGATCCTTTTTTTAAAGTATTTATGCTAAAAGATATTTCACCAAAAGTTATGTAAAATTAATATTATGCGTAACTATTATTATGCCAAATTAAAGTATGGAAGTTTAATTATGTCAAAAATAATTATGAGGTGAGTGAAAGAGAGTAATATACCATTAATATCACTGTGGTGTTGCTAGTATTCATAAGCTTTAATTTATTCATAGCATTGAGATGGAGAAGGCCGTCATAGTGAAAAACATAATAACAAAGACCTCTCAAAATACTCGTAACGTATGTAAGTACTGTATTATGTATTTACTCCAACATTAAATAATTAACATCATAAAAGTAAGTGGTCTTTAAATTTCCTAAGCCCTTTCAGTGAGTTATTGTCCATTAATCTTAACTCTTGTTGTCTTGTGTATTTTTTTCATTTTACATGACAGCTTGAATATTTGCTATCGGCTAACACGGTTGAGGTCAAGCGTTGAGATACAATGAATAATTGCTATCGGCTAACACGGTTGAGGTCAAGCGTTGAGATACAATGAATAATTGCTATCGGCTAACACGGTTGAGGTCAAGCGTTGAGATACAATGAATATTTGCTATCGGCTAACACGGTTGAGGTCAAGCGTTGAGATAAAATGAATAATAATCTCACTAAGAAAAGTTTCACAACTTTCTATCGTTAATTTCAACCATTTTAACAAGTTTTAATTATTTACTCATCAAATCATCAAAAACTAAAACAAAAACAAATAAAAAAAAAAAAACAAATAAAAAAAATAAAATAAAAAAAACTAATTAAAAAAAAGAATATTCTTAACTCGAGCGTATTCTAAATATTATAATTATGTACTAATTTTTTTCAAAGAAAAAGGAACCGCCTTCAAAAACTCAAAAGTAAAAAATAAAATATTCGCTAAACTTTGCTTACCTTTATATTAATTTGTTTAAAACAATAAACCCAAGTAATTATGTAATACCAATTAATTATATTTTTTTGAAGTCGGCGCCAAATTACAAAATCTAATACCAATTCAATTGGTATTTGATTTTGTGATTTTTTCAACAATTATTTCGGTAAATACGGTTTTAATTGGTATTTGATTTTGTGATTTTTTCAACAATTAATTCGGTAAATACGGTTTTAATTGGTATTTGATTTTGTAATTTGGCGCCGACTTCAAAAAAATATAATTAATTGGTATTACATAATTACTTGGGTTTATTGTTTTAAACAAATTAATATAAAGGTAAGCAAAGTTTAGCGAATATTTTATTTTTTACTTTTGAGTTTTTGAAGGCGGTTCCTTTTTCTTTGAAAAAAATTAGTACATAATTATAATATTTAGAATACGCTCGAGTTAAGAATATTCTTTTTTTTAATTAGTTTTTTTTATTTTATTTTTTTTATTTGTTTTTTTTTTTTTATTTGTTTTTTTATTTTATTTTTTTATTTCAAGCTTTTTAGTGTCTTAGTTTTTTAGATTTAACGATGGGGTTAGGAAGAAATACTAAGGCATCATTACGCATGAAACACAATAGAAACAATCAAAATAATCAAAAAATTCTTTCTGAGATCTTCATGATCATAAGTTATCACTACGATAATAACAAATGTGCTGAAACGTAAGCCCCGTCCAAACCTAAGCAGAGCTTTCGGTACTTTAAGGGTAGGTAAGTAGGCTGTCTCTGCTTACCCTTCAAAGCATACACAGGCATGATGTTATGTTATGTAGTGGTGAAAACAATACATAGATACACGATTGCACAAAACGTGGTTCATTAGCTATTCGTTTTTGAAGAGTTCCGTTGCCTGTCTCCAAAGATCTTCATCAGATTCTGATAAATTATATACTAAAACCTTCCTTGAAACACAAGGATTAAAATACCGAAAACTGCATTCAAATCGGATCAGTAGTTTCCGAGAAAATCGCGAACATAAAAAGGTGACATACATACATACATACATACATACATACATACATACATACATACATACATACATACGGATCGAATACAGAACCTCTTTTTTTTTTGAAGTCGGTTAAAAAAAATTAAAGCTTTAGATTGTATCATTACTTAAATTGGTTAATTTTAATGATATAACTCAAAATATATCTGGTTCGAATAAAAAATTTTTTTTGGATGCTTGGCTATTTGCCAATAATTCTAAAACTTACATGAAATAAAATAGATATTAACAAAGTTAGTAAGTACTTCACACTTCAATGTTAGTAGAAGTTTTTTTATATCTGGTATCTTGATGCTCGTACAATACCACACAGATACTTTTGCCAATTAATATCGCTCAGTTTACAAAGTGAGCGTTAAGCTTTCCGCAAAAGACCGACAACGGCTTTATTGTACAAGTTTTAAATACCAGGAAAATCGCCACGGCGCGCGACGTGAGCGACGCCTAATAATAGATTGTTCTACTTCCTGTGATAAAGATTATACCGACAAATTTCTGATTCATATTGAATGACCATCAATGATCTGTTTGGGGAGCGATGATATTGGGACGGACGTTTTCATGCGCTTCTTTCTGGTGACAGATTTAGAAAGCTATTCAAACTGTTTAAATCACTTAGTAGCAATGAGATAAAAATTTTGCACATTCATCACTACATCTAATTGATTATTTTTATAGCATTTAGTAATGCTTAGCAAATTATACTAAGAAACTGTTGAAAAAGGTATGGGATGCTGCCGGTCCCATATCTTTTTCAACTGTTTCTTAGTATATTTATTACTACAATTGTAAAAAGCAAGTTAGTTATTATTATCTATCAATTATTCAAATCTATCTAATCTATATAATAATAATTATTTTAATAATAGATTATATAATTATATAATCTATTATTAAAATAATTAAAGAAGGAATCAATTAATGTCAAACAAGAAATCTGATTTAATCGGCGGTAACCAATAGTGATTGGGTAATTTTTCAGACAAAAGATGAACTCTCACGATCGGGTCACGAAATTGAAATTAAAAATTCTTTCCAGGCTTTCAAGGGGAAACAATTGCCTGTCTGTTTTCCATACTACAGTAATATGGCTTTAACTTTAATATTTTATTAATTATTTAAGAAATTATATATAAATTTGTACGGTCGAAAAATATATGATAGTGTCGTAACCCAATGAAGTGTAACGTTATTCCAGATCTAATAAATATAAATGATTAGCAGTCATATCTACGATTCCTCTATATTATTTAGGTATTTAGTCATAAAAAAACAGAATTAATATGACGTGGACTGTCTGGACAAATATCTATCTCATATCTTCTATCGTCAGATAACTGAAACATGACGTGTTATATATTTCCTGTCATTTGCCACAAGATATTATCATTTTCGATTGTTCATATAATTAATTTCATTAGAAACAATATATTGTTCAATGAAAAGATGCCTTATATTGTTTCTTTATTCACTTGGTTTCTCATCAGCTTTTATATTTCATATTCTGTTCAACGGTTCCATCACACTAAAAGTACTCAATAAACATTAAAAAAGTCTGTCTGCGCTAGCCCTACTGCTGCATCCACAGAGACACCCAAGCGGCGCAGTATAGTAATCTTTAAGGGGATTACATAAATATTTGCGCCGTTTGGGGCCGAGACGCAAGGTTTATGGGGTCTGAGGCCCGCTTATTAGTTAAATATATTTCTAAGCGGTTAGTTGACGCTCCACGTGATCAGAAGCCTGGCTTTTACTTAGGTCAAAGAATCAGCATTGCCATTCAACCTAGTAATGCCGTCTGCCTTCTCAACACGTATCCTGCAGTCGAGGTCGACTTTACCTGTAAATGTATATTTACTTTTATTGTAAATAGTTTCCTTTTTGTCATTCAAGTAGTTACTTTATATTATTCTTGAATAAAAAAATAGTAAAGTAAATTAAAAAAAAATATAACGTTACTTAAAAAAAAGACATGAAATATTGTTCGCAAAGCTGTTGCCTAAAAGGTCGACCCTTTTTTAAAGTCGTTAATAAATAAGTGTTGGTGCATATTATACGGTACGCGAATGCGAGTGACAAATGATGGACGTGCGCGCTGCCCTTGCCCGAACCTGGCAAAGCCTACGAATAATGTGTGTTAACTTGCAATTACGTGAAGCTAATTAGTGGAACATATTTGTGGTGAATCGTTGATACTGTGATTTATTTGTTGAAATTAAATGCACATTAAATTTGACAAACCACGTTGAATCACAAAACTAGTGTAATATTATATATATTGTAGATTTTGATAGTATTCATGATTCTTTTGCTAACAATAATATATTTATTACATACATCTACATGGTTTAAAATTTAGCGTTGCATTAATGCTCTCACTTGACTTTATTCTTGTTTTATTGAAGTAGAATTGCCACAAACGATCTTGCCCATAAATTGTATGAAGTTTTTGTTTCATGATATTATGAATATTCAATTGGACTTTTAGTACCAATTGTAAACTCTTCGGTACAAAAAAAGCAACAGTTCCTTAGATCAGTGTTTTTAATGAAAATAATAAAATTGAGCCGATGAATACGATATCAGAATATTGAATATCGCAGTTATTGCACCACAGTGCGGTCTCCGATTGGAAATAATAATTGAAAGCAAAGCTCCTTGGCATCGTTTGAGGAGAACAGAAAATGGCGGATAGTAGAAGATAGTATCGCTGGTAAAATTGTGTTATGAGTCCGGAATATATATTGTATATTTTTTATTATATTTGACTGCCTGGAAAAGAATCTTCAAATCCGTTCAGATGATTTTTAGACTCATAAAGAAAGTGAAAGACAGACAAAAAAAGTGGTAGTGATGCACGCTTCTGGGTAATATTGGCATAATATGATGTTAACTATGTTATTACGGTTTAGCAATGTTAAAATATGGTTTGTTATTAATCTTAATTATCCTACAATCTACATAAATGTAAATATCGTGTAAGACCCGCGGCTATATCGGTAATTTCTTGAAATAACACACGCATCGCACGTGTATAAAATTAGTCAGCTTGTGTTTCACACCGAGTTCAAGAACATTATTAATTATGAAAAAATTCAGGTCTATAACGTAAATTATACATAAATATCTGCTTTCTCAGCTTTTAATCACCCCAAATAAGAAATTAAACACTCGCATACTAAAAAAAGCATTCAATCGCATTATCGCCGCGCTTCGACATAATACAATCAGTGATTGTAACCGATTCTAATACTATTATGGTCAACCGACTATTCGTATACGGTTTTGTGATTACAAACACGCGAGTAAAGAATGATTTTATTAATGAAAAGTAGCTACATAATGTAACATAAACTTGCGAGTAGGTGTAGAAGGCGTTTATGTGGATTTAGTTAAAGAGATCTTTTAATCACCTTAAAAGTATCACTAACTATAAAACTAATAATAAAAACACGGAAAATTTAAGAATATCGAAGAATTCAATACATTATGCTAGTAATTCTTACGGTAGAGTGGACCTAATACAATACATTATGCATGAGAATACATTTTTATGGGAAGTTATAGTCATTATTGATGCGGATTATTGTGGCGGATGAAAGTATTAGGAAGATGACTTACTATGCTCTCTGTCAGTCACTGCTCACATATTGTATAACAAGTTGGGGAGGCTCTCACAAATCCACCCTCATACTGTAGGAAAGGGCTCAAAGAGCCGTTCTTAAAGTGGCGTATTTCCTACCATTCGAATACGCTTGACCTATACAAAAAGTGCGGCGTTTTAACTATTCGCCAGCTGTTTATTCTGCTCACTATCATCAAACAACACGCATTACTTAATTACTCTCATTCAGGCGAACAAGTAACTAGACGCCAAAACCCTGTCGACCGCCGTTCTATCTCTTTTACTCCCCCCTTCTCTCGCAATTTATTTCTGTTTACTGGACGGTTTCCTTTATAATAAATTGAATAAAGTTTTTTTAATATATCCTCTCTCGAGTGACGCGCTAATGAACGCGGATGAAAGCGCTGTTCAGGTAGCCACATACTGGGCTAACAAAATTTGACTTTGCCGTCGACTCGAATGAAGAAGAAGTAGAATATATCCTCTTACTATATTCTTATGCAAGAAGAAAACTGTTGAGTGGTTATTGACTAAGGATTACGAACAAACAGAGTTTGTTGATAGTCACCAAATAACGTTTTATTCAGATACCAACATAATTTCACGACACCCTACATTACATTACATTCTCTACAAAAAAAAAACACACACACACACACGTTATAACATACGCTTTTACTAATACAGACGCTTCCACTGTAAGAACGTTTTATTAAGCAACATCACGCTGCATATTTATCGAATTATATTAATTGTAGACCGAGCGTGTGAACTGGTGACCTGAAATACAGGTTTTTGCCTAGCTTAGACACCAGTCTCCCACAGTGATATTTTTAATATTTGAATTAAGGACTGATGTATTTAAAATATTATTGTGGTGAGAAAATAAACATTTGTCCATTGTCTATTGTCTATAATTTAGATTAAGACTTTTACATGTCCCGTGGCAAATTCTGGCATGGCGGCCCGCCGTGTGGCTTGGTAGGAATGTAGGCTACTTGGCGCCTACAATCCTACCATGTGAGATGAGTCGAGTTCTTCTCCACACCACCACTAAGTGAGGTCGCGGGTCGAGTGATTGGGGTTTGCTCCTCTACAGAGACGGTTCAACTGTTTGGTGTGCACGAAGTTGTCTGCCCAGAGAGGGGCTAATCGGTGCCACGAGAATGGACGAATCTCTTAAAACGATTTAATTCAAATAATACTGGATAGATTTAAAAAAAAAAATTAAAAATTAGAAAGCTACATCTTTACCGAGTAACAAAGGCTATACCTATATAACCTTGATTCCAGAACCATTCGAAAATCACTGGAAATCCGCTTCGGCATAATGTAATGGGTAAGGTAAATAATATTGTTTTAAACTGCTTTGTTAGTCAACCGGATATCTGTTATGAAACTTTCAAATCTAGATAGAAATTATATCTAAATAATATATATTATACTTATAATGTATCAGCTTAAAGAATCAATACGCCAATCTACAAAATAATGACGTTTTTATTCTCTGGCTTTGCTCCAAAGGCTGCCGTCAGCAGCATTCAGCGCGGTCGCGGTTATTCGAGCGTACGCGCGATTTTGGAACAATCCCACGAACCAATCGTGTCCAACGGACCAGATATAAACTAGATAATTCCTTAGTATATCATTTTCTTCGTAAACACTAAAGAATTTAAATGATTAGTTTAATATTCATTGATTGTTTACGATTTTTATTAGTTAAGGTTAAAGGCTAGCATTTTAAAAACATTAACTTCTATCAGTTTCCATGGCCACGACCTCTAAAGCAAGTGGTTAAAGTATAATATACCCCTTATACACACACACGCACACACACGCACACACACGAAACCACGCACACACACTCACACTCACACACAAACAAAAAAAAACAAAAGTTTTATTATTACTAGTTAGTTATATATATCATGTAAGGATTTTATTTGTATTAATGTAATGTAATGTAATTTTATATTGAGTAGTTGACATAATATTGTACCAACAGTTACGGACGAAGACGCTGGCCCCTGAAATACAGTTAGCACTAGTTGAGGGGTCAGAGAATTCATACCCTATCGTGTAATTTTATGTGTCAATAAATTATTATTATAATTATTAATATGGTCCAGAATTAGTTAGTTCTCTTTTTAACCGACTTCAAAAAAGGAGGAGGTTCTCAATTCGGTTGTATTTTTTTTTTTTTATGTTTGTTCGCCGATTACTTGAAGACGCCTGGACCGATTTGAGAAATTCTTTTTTTGTTTGAAAGAATATACTTGTCATGTGGTCCCATTTTTTTCAAGTCACGTTCTGATGATGGGATCTTAGAGAAATCGAGGGCAACCCTCAAATTTAAAAGGCTTCTATATTGTTTTTTGTATATTATCTAAAACTACTCGGATATTTGCATCTAGTAGTCAGCATTTTATGTTGCTGAGCTGATGCTGGAAGGTACAACTCCTCAATGGTTAGGCGTACGGGGATAATTATTTAAATATAGGCTCCTTGAGGCCGTTTACTGTATTCTTTCAAGTTATACACAGATGAGGCGAGTCGTTGAATATTACTTGTATATTCATAATATGAGGTCATGATTTGATGATGGGATCCTAGAGAAATCATAGGTAACCCTCAAATTTCAAAGGCTTCCATATTGTTTTTCGTATATTACCTAAAACTACTTGGATATTTGCATCTAGCAGTTGTAACGTAGTCTACTAATGACTAGTTAGGTAGGCAGAATAAATAGAAACAATCGATAGATTAACAAAGGTATTATTATTCTATATATTTATATCTATTAAATACAAGGTAGTCTCAAGGCGTAGGTTGGTAGGTAGGTAAGTGGTTTGGTAAGTCCTGGTGCAGCGAAGTGAGGAACACTTAACTCGGCGCTGGTGACCGCAGGCAAGAAGGGCGCGACGCGCACGCAGGTCCTTTATATACCCCACAGGGGTCTGCAGTGGGGGGCGCATCTTGAGGTTGCGGTGGCCGTGCGGTTGCGACGTCACACACCCCCTCCGTTAGGGCAGAATTTTTCTTAAAAAATTCGGCTCCTGGCTGACATGGAAGACCTCAGGAAGCAGTTCTTAAGCAGCACCGGCAGCTCGATCCGGCTTTACTGAAATCAGAACAATAAGTGTATATAAAAAAAATAACTAGAAAAAATATGAAGTTACGATACCTAAATAAAATTGAAAAGAACCGGAGTGATCGAGCCAAACGCATTCAATACAATAACAATGTCATGATGTCATTCAAAAATAACACTAAGTGCAACCTATTAAGATTGAATTTTTACTAATTAAAGAAGATTATTGAAACTCATTCTTATCTAACGGAACTAAATATAACTAAAAATGTAAGTATAACAACTTGTTTACCAAGTAGCGCGTTAGCGAAGTAGTATTGGGTGTGCGCGTCTACACAGAAGGCATGACACATTTCAAGATGAATGAATGAACAACATCGTATAGTTGAAAATAATAGAATTCGACATCATTAGTAGATGTGATTCTAAAGGAATTATGAGCGTGAAGAATATTAGCGAACAAAATGGTATACCCGATTCGACAATGAGAATTTTAACCACTGAACCATAGGGTAATTTTTTTTTTTTTTTTTTTTTTTTTATACCATTATTGTTTATAGTTTATTTGTTTAATATCCTTTATATGCCATTCGCCAAGTGGCTTATCAGACATATCTGCTAGTTTGTACACTAATGGAGACTTTTTTGCTACGATTTTACATTTAATAAATTTAGGAGCGAGTTTTTTACAAAAATATTTATCCTTATCGCTCAAGTAAAAGGTACGTTTCCAAACAATATCACCAACATTGAATTCTGCCGTTTTACGGCGAAGATTATAAGAATGACAATTACGCTTGTGTGCACCTATTAGCGCTGCCTGTACTCTCTCGAAAATAGAGGATAAGTAGCCTAGTGACTCAGCATAACTATCACGTGGCTCATGAATTATATTAGTATCAGATTTACTAGAAACATAATGAGAACCACAGGTTACCATTTCACGCCCGAATACGATCATAGATGGTGTAAAACCGGTTACTTCGTTTACTGCACAATTCATTGCGAACTGAATTTTAGGTATAAGTGTATCCCATATGCGTTGATCGTTTGAAATGAACGTAGAAACAGCTGTTATTATAGTTTTATTATATCTTTCTACCGTATTTACATGAGGTGCATAAAACGGTGTGTAATGTAAATTTGGAATTTTATATTTACTTAACAAGTTTTTAAAAGTTGCGCTTATAAATTGTTTGCCATTGTCTAGTACTACGGTAGATGGAATACCATGTACCAGAAAAACTTTTTCCTCTAAGATTCTAGTTATTACGTCAGCAGTCGCACGTTTAATAGGGAAAAGTAAACAATATTTTGAGAAACAACAACAAACGACAAAAATAAAATTGTTCTGTTGCCTTGTAGGAGGCAAGGGACCAATCAAATCAATACTTATCATTTGAAAAGGTTTAGAACAAGACTTAGGTTCACCCATAAGACCCAAAGTTGCATGATTCTGATGCTTATGTGCGATGCAACTATCACAAGAATTTACCGCTTTTACAACATCGGAATACATTCCAGGCCAATAATAATTGAGGGCTAAACGTTTGAAAGTTTTGAAAATACCCATATGACCCGCCGTAGGGGAGGAATGGCTCTGAAGTATTACTTCGTTTCTCCGTTCAGATGGAACTACTTCCTTCCACTGAAATTCTCTGGTAAGAGGATTATGACTCTTTTTGAAACGATATAATTTATTACTGATCACTTGATAGTCAACAAAGGATGTAGGAGACTGCGAACAACCATTAAAAATATTCAAATACCAAGTGTCATTAGTAGATAAGGAACTACCATCTGGGAGGAGATTACTATCGATATCCATAATATTAGGTGATCGAGAAAGAAAATCTGGTACAATATTATCTGAACCACGACGGTGTCTTATTTCAAAGTTATAAGAGGAAAGACGAACTCCCCACCTGGCTAATCGCCCTGTAGGGTTGTTCAGTTTTAAAAACCATTTCAAAGCAGCATGATCGGTGTACACAATAAATTGTTTTCCGTTTTCAATATAACACCGCCAATGTTCGATAGCAGATAAGACAGCAAGCGCTTCGCGCTCAGTAGCACTGTAATTTTTTTCCTGGTCCGATAAGGATTTACTATAAAAGGCTATGACTCTTTCCTGTCCCTCCTTGACCTGGCAAAGTACAGCTCCAATACCGTAATCACTAGCATCGGCGTGTATTTCAAAAGGCTGATCAAAATCGGGACAACATAAGACCGAGGAAGAAGATAAACATTTTTTTAATTTATTAAAAGCTACATCCGCCTCTTGCGACCATGCGAACAGTGGAGCCTTTTTGCCGTTAGAAGTTAATTTATTTAAGGGAGCCGCTAAAGTACTAAAATCGGGTATGAACCTTCTATACCACGATGCAGCACCCAGAAAACGACGTACCTCTTTTTTATTTGTCGGAGTGGAATAACTTGTAATTGATTTTACCTTCTCAGGATCTGCATGAAGACCTTCTGAATCCACTATATAGCCCAAATATTTAAGTTTGTCTTTGAAAAAATTACATTTTTCTAAATTTATAGTTAAGTTTGCATATTTTAATTTGTTAAGTATTTTAATTAGAAGTGAAATGTGATTTTCAAAGGAATTTGTCACACATACGATGTCATCAACGAAACAAAAGACCTTGTTTTCAAATTCGGGCCCGTAAAATAAAATATCTGCTAAACGCTGTTGTGTCGCAGGAGCATTTGTTAAACCAAAAGGCATGGATTTAAATTGAAAAGTTCCACGTGACGGAATGTAAAAAGCAGTTTTACAACGGTCCTCTGCCCTTATTGACGTCTGCCAGAAACATTTAGATATATCTAAACTAGTTAGGTACTTAGCGTCTCTCAAGTTATCCAGAATCTCAGAGATATAAGGCAAATTGTACGCGTCTTTTTTTGTTACCGAATTTAGTTTACGGCTGTCGAGACAAAAACGCAATTCACCATTTTTTTTAGGCGTTAAAATGACGGGATTAGACCAAGGGCTTTCAGATGGTTCAATGACATCTTCTGCCAACATTGCATCGACATGTTTTAACAAAATACGCTGTTTATCGGGAGACATACGATAGTATCGCTGACGAATAGGTGGACTATCACCTGTATCAATCGAATGAGTAATGAGTGAAGTTCGGCCGAGCCCTCGCCGTTCATAAGATATATCGGTGAATTGGGCGATGATGTCGTTAGCAGTAGCTCTCTGCTCATCAGACAAATGATCAAAAGATACCAAGTGACTGGTAGAACTAGGCTGTAGTTCCGAAACAACAACGTCGTTATTATTTTTCGTGAGTAAAATAGATTCCAATTGATCAGGGAACAACCCAAAACCCCTCCAGAAATCCATACCAAGGATTAAAGTTTTCTTAATACCCGGTACAATATGAGTAACAAGAGAAATAATTTTATTTTGAAATTCAAAAGGAAGTACCACTGAGCCAAGTGAAGAATATTTGTCGCCACCAGCGGTGATAAAATCCAGAGGTTTAGAATGTAATAATTTAGATTTATCCAAAAAAAGTTTGTGGGAATTATTACCCAAAATAGTTACACATGAACCAGTGTCTAGTAAACCAACAGTGTTCTTCCCGTTAACCGTAACGGGGATAAATGGAGTATAATTAATGTTAGAATTAACGATTGAGGAAAGTTGATATGAATTGAAAAATTTAGATACATAATTTAGCCAATTATGCCATTCATTTTTACATGTTTTCACAATTACTTTTGATTTTCCCCAACCGTATTTTTTACGTTTTTTGAATTTTTATTAGTTTTATTGTTACAACTAGGACAGTCTAAAACTCGATAGCCAGGTAATCCGCATTTAAAACAAACCAAAAAACGAGGTTGACGACAATATTTTAAAGAATGTGAATCTGTTCTGCATCTCGGACAGTATAATTTAGGTATAGCAGTACTAGTGACAGAAACAGCATTGACGCTCGGTTCAGCAGAATTACTATTTTCTGTCGAACATTGATCTGTATTTAAAACATTGTAAGTAGGTTTAAAGTACTTATGTTTTTTGTAAGAATTATTGCTATAAGAAGTTTTTTTCGAATTCGTATCATTGGGATATCTATAAGCAAAATCTGGCGCTAGAGTATTGGCAGTAATTTTAGGTGGTTCCGAAAATTCCTTGCTACGACTGTCATACTTCTCAAAATTTCTACAAACACTAATTAAAGACGGAATATCCACAATATTGCCAGTTAAGAGTGAATTTGTATAACACGGCCTGATATTATTTAATAGTATTTCTAATTTAATAGACTCGCTGATGGGTACGTCCAGTCAGGAAAATAACCCTTGCATTTTAGATACATAGATGGTTATGTTCTCTTTTTCACCTTGAGTACGAGCCCTAATTTCCGACATTAATTTAAAGTCATAGTTATGAGGACTGAAATCGCGTTTTAACAAAATACACAAATCCTTCCAGGAACGAACACTATATTTAATTGAACGAAACCAATGCAAAGCATCATCACAAAATACCTCAAAAGCAAAAGAAAATATTCTATCTTCGGGTATACCTCGACACGACATGAACTCGTCAACCTTCTGAATAAACGCCCTCACACAGGTTCGACCGCTATATTTAAACTTGCAGATTTCAGAAAACATTTTGCGTTCATTTATAAAATCCACGTGTTGAACTTCACGTGGTAATGAACACGTTGGCTCGACCACATGACACGGTACATTGGTAGGAACCGACCACGTGGTAAAAGATGCTAAGATTTTATAATTAGCGTGAAACATATCCCATACAACTTGAATTGATGATTTATCAGTAAGCAACGAAGTATCTATTCTTGATAATCTATGAAAAACATGATGCATAATAGATTCCGATCTAACAAACAGGTTTTTATCATAATGAGTTTGCAAAGTCAAAAGGTTATTTAAAACGCGCAACAATGAGCCATTACATGCGGTAATATCAACATCTGGCGAAAAGCACGACGATATTATTTCATCAAATGCCAGGTCTGACAATTTAGCAATTTGTTTACGCAATTCCTCAACCGTAATTGATTTTTCAGGCACAACACCACCTCTTACAAGCACTTCATATTCGAGCTCAGCCTTACTTAAATGATTAAATTTGATAGCATAAGCCATATTTAAAAAAAAATTGATTGGGAATTACGCATACAAAGATACACAATTATTTGAAAAAAAATGAATCCGTCCAAAAGGTGATAAGAATGTGTTTCTTTTTTTTTTTTTTTTTTTTAAATCAAAAACATAAGCACATAAAAGTAGAAGTTTTTGTAGGTTATTTAAAACACGAGGTGAAATAAGTGAGATAATAGAATAAAAAAAAACACCGTACGCACCCTTCGGACGAAGAAAAGAAATATACACAGAAATAACACACAATTAAATAACTGCCAAGACTTAACCAAACCATGTACCATATAACCTCTATTGTTGGGCGCCGCTGTAACGTAGTCTACTAATGACTAGTTAGGTAGGCAGAATAAATAGAAACAATCGATAGATTAACAAAGGTATTATTATTCTATATATTTATATCTATTAAATACAAGGTAGTCTCAAGGCGTAGGTTGGTAGGTAGGTAAGTGGTTTGGTAAGTCCTGGTGCAGCGAAGTGAGGAACACTTAACTCGGCGCTGGTGACCGCAGGCAAGAAGGGCGCGACGCGCACGCAGGTCCTTTATATACCCCACAAGGGTCTGCAGTGGGGGGCGCATCTTGAGGTTGCGGTGGCCGTGCGGTTGCGACGTCACACAGTCAGCATTTTAAGTTGCTGAGCTGATGCTGGAAGGTACAACTCCTCAACGGTTAGGAGTACGGGGATAATTCTTTTAATATAGGCACCTTAAATAAGTTTTCCGTCTAAAGTAACCGTCGTCTCCTCATTCGAGAAACATTCTTGCTAGGTCTACCCATCACTTAAAATCATAAAATAAAATAATTTTTAACAAAAAAAAAACCGACTTCAAAAAGTAGGTAAACTAATAAGCAAAAAATAAATTGACTTCACTTTCGCATTCGCATTTTTGCATTTAGTTAAATAGAAATTATTAAATAATTATTTTATAATTCTGAAGTCGGTGCCAAGTAAACAATAACTCTGTTTAGATAATACCAATCTTTCTAACAACTATTTTCTGACTGAATATTAGTTATATTTCTGTGGTAAGTACCACGGAAATACTGGGCGACCGCGCACTAGCACAACTACGCCTCCCTTTATTGTGTGTACTGTAATTTGATATTGTAGAAAGGTTGTTATAGCTTTTACTTGGCACCGACTTCAGAATTATAAAATAATTATTTAATAATTTCTATTTAACTAAATGCAAAAATGTATTATTTTATGCGAAGTCAATTTATTTTTTGCTTTTTAGTTTACCTACTTTTTAGGGTTCCGTACCTCAAAAGGTAAAAACGGAACCCTTATAGGATCACTTTGTTGTCCGTCTGTCTGTCTGTCTGTCAAGACCTTTTTTCTCAGGAACGCGTGGAGGTATCAAGCTGAAATTCATATCAAATACTCAAGTCTATGGTCTCTTGGAGCTGTGAAAAAATCAAACTTCTAAGTCAACGCGATCAAAAGATACTCCCGTTTATGCCGCAAATTTTCGACACTCGCAAGGGAATCAAAACCTACAGGGTACTTCCCGTGAACTCAGAATCTTGAAATTTGGTACGAAGCAACGTCTTATAACACAGATAAAGGAAAAATTGCGAAAAGCATAAATTTTTAGTTACATCATATAATAAAAATATTTTTAATAATTTTAAACTTATTACCCCTTTACTCATGAACGCGTAGTGGTATTATATTGAAATTCTTAACAAATACTCAAGTCTATAATATCTTTAAGCTGTAACAAAATCAAACTTCTACGTCAACGCAATCAAAAGATACAGCAATTAAAGCCGCATATTTTGAAACTCGCAACTACTCGCAAGGGAATCAAAACCTAAAGGATACTTCCAGACGACCTGGAATCTTGAAATTTGGCATGAAGCAACGTTATAAAGTACACATATAGGAAAAATTCCGAAAATCTTAAATTTTTAGTTACATCACATAGTATATTTTTTTTAATAATCATTCATTTAGCAATAAAAATACCATAACTTTTACTTATATACCTACAGGTTTGTACGGAAGCCTCGGTGCGCGAGTCTGACTCGCACTTGGCCGGTTTTTTTTTAATAATTTTTGTGCGATATTAAAGAAGTTATTATTTTATGAAATTAATTGTTAATCAATATTAGTAAAAAACACAAATTGCTAAAGTGAGATTTAATGAATTGATCGCAAACAATTTAAGTTCAAACCATAAAACTCTTAATTAATCAGATTCCGAGGTTCAATAAAACCAAAATGAATTAAATAAAAGCCATTCATTTCCATTCACTATTAATTAGAGTGGATCGTTCGAAAAGTCCAATCTCTTGCATGCGCTGGTGCGGAGGCATTTGTTCATCGGTTTAATAAACTTTCAATAAAGACGAAACGTTCATAAAAGCCTTAATCCAGCGCGTGCTTCCAAAGCTCAGTTCATATTTGTGTCGATGCGAGGGGGGTGTATTAAACGGCAATTACTGCAACCGCAGCAAACCGCGAGCTGTCGTGCGTTGTCGTGCATATCCGTGCGTGTGATACATCGCGTGTTATTAGCAAAGTACCAAATACATGCGGTGAAGTGGGTCGTGGTTACATGCTCTATGCTCGCAGCTAATATAACATTCTGTGGTCATACTCATACTAACTACGCTACGAGTAAAGTTTTTAGAGTTTTTAATTTATTAATTAAAGCTTAGAAAAGTAAAACATCAATAAAATGTATTAATCAATACATATATTAAATTGTAAATTTGTAAATTAATATATTTATAACAGCAATAGAAAACAAGACATATTTTTTTAGAATTTTTGTCTGTCTGTCTACATGTTCGTACGCGCATCACGCAAAACTACTACATGGAATAAGATGCAATTTTCGCGGTTGTGTAGCTGGAGCTCTACCTTAAAAACTATTATAGAAACATATAACAGTTATATACATACAAAGATAAAACTATCTTTGTATTGTATTCCGAAAGGGGTAAATAACAGGGTGTAAGTTTTTATGGCAGGTTCATCAATTATAAAGACAAATGCATGTTATTCAGCACGAAGGTTCCCTGAGTAAAGTAAATGAACTGTTAGATAGTTTTTTTTGGCAATATCACGGATTAGGAATTGTAAATTTATATTGCAAGGTTGTCAATTTTGAAAGAGTTGCACGAAATTCTGCGCATAGGTTCCTAACACTGGTTTCAAGTATTTAAAATTAACTCAAATTAACTCTCTGCTCAAGTACATTCCAGCGAAGCAACGCTAACTCGATGAGATTATTTTCAGGCGATTCCTGTTAATAAATGCAATAATGATACTCGTGAAGTAGACATTTATGTTCATTTAAATATTGCTCATATCTTTTCCTTGCTCTCAAAAATGATAACACTACAGTTTTTTACACATCAGTAGAAAAATTATACGGGTAAACTTTAAGTTAAGCTTTTTGACAACTTGAATAAAACAATGTAAGCTATTTTAATGAGTAACGAAGGCTTGACGTCATTGTGGTTCAATTCCAACACAATGTTGTTCTCAACCGGCCATCAAATGATCAAAACCACAGCGATCCGGCCGCATTAGCTCGTTTCACGTACAAATCCGCATCGGACCGCACGCAATCATCCATTTCACCCAATCACAGCTCAAAACATTTAAAACTTACCAATGAGCGAGCATTCAGGTCACTGTTTATAGACTCACCGCAGCGATGCACGCATTCGTTTAGATAATTAAATTTTGATGAGCGCTTTGGAAAGATCGTTGTTCTACTTGATAACTGTTTTTGGAAAACTACCATTCAAATGCGGATAATAACATCAGCTATTATACTGCTACCAGTTTCGGTTTTCGTATTTCTCCGGGGAATATATCGGTACGAAACCTAAGCCGTAATATTCAATTATTTTTTTTATCGGGTTTTTGAGTTAAGATCTCAAAGAATTAGGTCAATACTTCTCCACGAAGACGACCGTTGGAACATTGCAATGCTTTATGCATTGGTACAATACGAATGAAAAGAGGATTGTATTTCTTTTGTTTCACATTTAGTGTAACTATCCTTTTTAACCGACTTCAAAAAAAGGAGGAGGTTCTCAATTCGGTTGTATTTTTTTTTTTTTTTTTATGTTTGTTCACCGATTACTCGAAGAGGCCTGGACTGATTTGAGAAATTCTTTTTTTGTTTGATAGGATATACTTGTCATGTGGTCCCATTTTTTTCCAGTCACGTTCTGATGATGGGATCCTAGAGAAATCGAGGGTAACCCTCAAATTTAAAAGGCTTCTATATTGTTTTTTGTATATTATCTAAAGCTACTTAGATATTTGCATCTAGTAGCCAGCATTTTATGTTGCTGAGCTGATGCTGAAAGGTACAACTCCTCAACGGTTAGGAGTACGGGGATAATTCTTTAAATATAGGCTCCTTGAGGCCGTTTACTGTATTCTTTCAAGTTATACACAGATGAGGCGAGACGTTGAATATTACTTATGTATATTCATAATATGAGGTCATGATTTAATGATGGGATCCTAGAGAAATCATGGGTCAATCAAGCTTCTATATTGTGTTTCGTATATTACCTAAAACTACTTGGATATTTGCATTTTAAGTTGCAGAGCTGATGCTGGAAGGTACAACTCCTCAACGGTTAGGAGTACGGGGATTATTATTAATAAGTTTTCCGTCTCAAGTAACCGTCGTCTCCTCATTCGAGACACATTCTTGCTCGGTCTACCCATCACTTAAAATCGTAAAATAAAATAATTTTTAACAAAAAAAAAAAAAACCGACTTCAAAAAGTAGGTAAACTAAAAAGCATAAAATAAATTTACTTCGCACAAATAATACGTTTTTTCATTTAGTTATATAGAAATTATTAAATAATTATTTTATAATTCTGAAGTCGGTGCCAAGTAACCAATAACTAGATAATAAGTATAAATCTTTCTAACAACTATTTTCTGACAGAATATTAGTTCTTAATTATCCGATTTACTTGGCACCGACTTCAGAATTATAAAATAATTATTTAATAATTTCTATATAACTAAATGAAAAAACGTATTATTTGTGCGAAGTAAATTTATTTTATGCTTTTTAGTTTACCTACTTTTTGAAGTCGGTTTTTTTTTTTAACAATTAATTGACCTGAAGTTGCTTAGCTCTCTGTAACAAATAGTAGTCATTTAGTGTGTGTATCCGCTGCGAGTATCCGTCTTTGTAATCCAGGCATCAGGCAGACATGCAAGCAATTAGTTATAAAATATCCGCACATTGCGATGATCAATCAGGCGCGAGCGGCCACACGACACCGCGCGAGCGAGACAACTGTAATAATGGTGGGTATAGCCCGACTTATGAGCCAGACAGAATAATAGATTAGTTTCATCCACCAGGAAGCGAGTCCACGACAAAGGCTTTGAAACTATCCCACTCTCGCCTGCAATCCAATTTACTCTTTGAGCACCCGTTATAAAGTCGCTATTTGCTTTTATTTGATAAATTTGTTTGCTGATTGGTCTAAAATAAAGGTGTAAAATGTTTGCAGCAAGCTTATGATCAGTGCGTTTAAGCAAACAATATTGTATTTCATCAATATGGGAATAGCACTTTAACTCCTTCAAACAGGTTATTCAATAACTTTCATTTTGATTTTGTGTTTGTATCATATCTTATGACCCTCTTTTTATGTTTATGGCATGTGTTTGTCTTGGAAACCCCGGTCAATAAATATATCGGATTTAATTTAGATTATATAATAAACTAATATTTATTACTGTTTTTTATCTTTTGCTTTTTGACAGTCAAACCAAAATAATTTAAACGATCCCAAACCCCTATAGAAACCTGACAACCGACTGACAACATCACTTAGTATGCGGGTGTAGCTGTGAACCGCAGTTAGAACTCAATCAAGTCAGCATCCAACAAAAATGACACAGTGTGCCGCGGTCACTTCTAAATGACGACACTACACAACAGGGTCGCCAATCACGTGAGTAATTAGAGTGAACGATACGTGCGCGGCATGCGACTACAGCGCATATTTGTATTGTGGCCGGCTATACAAACTGCCCACTGTGTAACGCCTTTTTAGGGCCATGACTCACTAGTCAAATACAAAGGGGATATAATATAGCTACGAAGCAAACAAATAGAAAATATTATTTGATGACAAATATTTGCTTATCGTAACTTTAATATAAAATTCGTTTGCACTAAAAATCTTTGTTGCAGTTAAAATAAATATTGAAGTAGTTCAAAATAATAGTGCAAACATTAAATGTTGGCATTTTCGTAAATCTATCACTGGCAATTGTGAATAAATGATACGCAAATCAGGATAGTAGATAACGTAACATACCGAATAGACTCCAATAATACTGAACCAATCTAGATGAAAATTGTTTTGGAGATAGTTCAACTTTTGTCAAGTTGCCACGCGGGTGCATATAGAAGCAACTATAATATAAAAACAAGCTACTGCAAAATAATTTACAACCTTTTTCTTGATGTGTACAGCCCTTACCTCCCCACCGGGCGCGCTCACCCCGTGACGTCAAAACGCTCTTCATTGAATTAATGCCTCTAATGAAGGTTTCTGTTGAGTGTTCTAATTTTTACTGGACAGGGGACGGGAGATTTTCGGTTCTTAATTTTACGTCGAATCCTAACGGTTAATTTAATTATGTGGAGGACGCCCTTGTTTTTTTATCAGCGTGAATCACGTTCATAATTCATAATTTCGTAAATTATGGAGTAAACAATTTTTACGTAGCGTTTTGAGAATGTAATTGAATTAAGGGGATTTAAAGCTAAACTAGCAACGTCGAATTTAAACCAATGTTTAAATTGTTAGTTAGGCCACAATATAAATCATATTATTATAATACAATTTTCTTACTTTTAGGTATTGAAAAAGTGCAAAGTTGTTGATAGGACTCGCACACAAACATGCACATTTTGTGAAAATAGCGGTTTGTTTGATCATTAAATATTTTATTAACTTCGCCCGTATTTATCGCAAATAATCATTGTACAGTCAATACGAACTACGAACTCGACATTATCTTTAAACTCAGTTCACAGCTAACTGCTTCCATTAACCTATCACTAAAGTAATTACAGCTCTTAGTAAACGGATTAGTTTAATCGATTAATAAATAGTGACTCATATTGTGTTAACATAAAAGATAAAATACAAACTCTCAACTTTTTTATTCTTCTATGAGCTAACTAGTAAATTACTAATACAATTCTTGTTAACTTCCTTCAGCTAAACTTAATTGGCTTGTGCTACTAGGATGTCCACGTTCGTGGTGTAATGGCCAGGATTCGAACCCACCACCTCTCGATCATAGGAACTTTATTATTTATTTATTTATTTCCATCCTTACATCTATTTTTACAGGAAGACCCCAATACAATAGAGTAGCACACGTAATATACAACTTAGTTATTTTTACAATTTATAATCTAAAAACCTAACATATAAAAGAAAAAAACCTAATACTAAACTTCTTACTCTTATATCCTATAGCTAATAACATGTAATGTCATCCTTGTGAATTCACTCAGAGGTACAATGAATAAATCAATTTCCTCTGCGACCAGATTGAGGATATGAACTTATCCATTGTAGTGCAAAAAAACGTTGAATACGTTTTGTGCACTATTGGCACTGTTGGCAAGGATATTGAAAGACTAAAATGAGGCCTGCAGCCTCCAGCGGTGAGCGGCCTAATTGGAATTCTGAGTACTGATAGTCAAGAGTCACTGTGAATGCGATCTATTCATGTGTTTGAGTGCTGAAGCTGGGTTGTTATTTTCTTGCCATCTATATAAAATAAGATTTGTTCATTTTATAAACTCCATTCTGTAGTTTCTTGCAAAATCTTGGCAGGAAACTCATCTTTCAACCGGATAGCATGAGACCTAAACTTTTTCTGAAATATAGAAGACAAATAACATAGTGCTAAAGTGTTAGTTAATTGTTGTAAGGAAAAAGTAGGATGAGGCAATTGTAAGATAGTATAAATGTAACAAATTATGTTATAACAAAGACATTGAATAAACCAAGTTCACAACAAATTTGATCTAACTCTGAGACGAAGCTTTGTGAACTAACTGGCAGACGTCAACCAATTTAATTCACGCTCTGAATGTGCTCCTGTGCACACATAAAGATATAACAGATATAATATAATATGCTTTAAAATATTATGAATAATCTATATTTTGCTATCATTAAATTATTTTCGCTGAACATTTGCAAATAATAATTATGGACTTATAGAAATTAAACAGGAAATTAAGTTTACTGTATACTTACATGCATATAAAAATCACGCCTTTATCTCCATGAGACAAAAGCGTGATTTCACAATATGTGTTCTCTTTTTAATACATGAAATGTAACTAATTCATGAAAGATTGGCAACAAAAATGTCACAAAGCTTAAAATTTTGTGTAAAACTATAAACGTCATAACAAATCCTAAACAACACAATTGCCTGATACGGGAATCGAACCCAAGACCTTAGTTGTTTAATTTTTAAAAAGTAATTTCATATTATATCTGACTGTGCAGCCTAGCAAGTTTGTGAGTCCTTTGAATATTATGAATATTTGAAAGGGCGAAGTCTTCAGACCAATTACTAGGATTATCCTCAAGACCGGTTCTTGTTACCTCTCTGGATAACTGTAACTAGTTATGCTGTGACTCGGCTCGATGCAGAGCTGAACACTCACTAACTGATTTCACTGGTTACTGTTTATTCAAAGTTAATCTACAACATTTACAGAATACAGTTTGAATATTGCAAATCCATTTACATGACAAACATTTCCGTCATCTGCGCTGTATGGCTATCGTAATAATTTTAATGGGACAGCAAAATACATAAGAGTAATGGCGTGAATTCAATAGAAAGCACATGTAAATACACACAAACATAATTAAAAAATATTATATTAATTATTTGAGATTTTAATGAATCAATTTTATTCACATAAATGTTGAAAAATATCTACGTTCTTCATGAACATTTAAAATGGATGGCCTAATAAATCAATTTGTATGATTGAATCCCAAGAGTTATAGGCACTAGGAAGCTACTAAGCAATAAATGTTGAACGTCATCAGACTCGAGTTATCGATGGAGTTAATTTCCGGTAATCGTTGATCCCAGAAGAGATAGCGATGTGACTGGAATTACAGTACGATACCAGCAACTATTAAAGGGGAACAAGCGGTTTCATGTTTTCAGTATATCCGTAATTGAGTTGTACTTTTAATATTATTAAGTTATTGCGTAATTTTATAGACATAATATCATATCTAAAACACAAAAATGCATGTTTACTCGTGAGCATTTTGTCTAAGGAACCATTCCAATCACCCGAGGATGACAAATAAATAAGTACATTATTGTACTTTTTTTGTACAAATATTAAAAAAAAACCAGCCTGAATAGAATGAAACAATGTATGTCATCCTTTTCTTCTTGCAATGAGCACTATCCTTTAATTAAATATCCGTTTTTCCGAGAAGCTTAACAGGCTTATTTACTGTACGGGCCTTTATACAGGGTTATTGGGTAAGTCGACCTAGATCCGTTAAGAGGTGGTAGTTCCCATCATTTCTGACTGATCTGACTATGAAACACCCCACCCTAAACCTAACCGTTTTCGAGATATTGGACTTAGAAGGTTTTTTTAAAAAATATCCCGATTTCTTAACTATAGCCTATTTTTTTTGTATCCTATGCCTTTTATTTTTTTTTAATTCTGATTTTTGTGTGCCAGATAAGTTTGTTTATAATTCTCAACCCAAAAAGTGCAAGTATCTGAACCAATGGGATCGTAGTAGACGATTGATACCGTAAAAAAGTAATTAATTTGAAAAAAAAAAATTGTTTCTTTTAGTAATATTTAAAAAAAAATCTATGGCGTTAGTTCTGCAGATATTTTAAATAATATCTACGTTCCATTAGCTATCCAACAAGGTATCACAAGCTAGGGTCTTATCACAATTCATAGAAAAAAAATCGATAAAAGGCTCCCAGGTAGTAAAAAAAAACAATGGTACTTAAGATTAAACTTCTCTTTTGGGCCAGGAAACGAAATAAAACAATACAAATAATTATTAAACAACATTTATTTAAATTTATAAATCTTGTTCTACATGGCCGCCTCTGTTTCGCACACACACTCTCATTCGGTGTCTTAGTCCGCTTTTAACTACTACAGTCGTTAAGTCTCTTCGAATTTCGTCAGCAGCCTCAATAATCTTCTGTCTTAATATGTCAATAGTTTCAATTGGATTATTCTCATTGTAGACTAATGTCTTCATGTGTCCCCACACATAAAAATCCATGGGAGTCAGGTCAGGACTTCTTGCTGGCCACGGTATGGGTCCACCTCTTCCGATCCACCTATTAGGATACTCGTTGTCTAGCCATTCCCTGACCCCTCTTCTGTAATGTGCAGGGCAACCGTCGTGTTGGAACTTCATGTTTCTAATCAGATTTAGGGGTAAATCCTCTAATAAATTTGGTAACTCTTCTCTTAGAAAATGTTCGTAAAATTCTCCGTTTAAATTATCAGGTAGAAAGAAGGGCCCAATTAATTTGTTTGCTATGATTCCCATCCAGACATTTAAACTAAATCTTCTTTGTGCGGCTTTTGTCCTCTTCTGGTTAGGATTTTTTTGCGCTTTTGGGGCCCAATAATGAGCGTTGTGGTAATTTGTAATTCCATCTTTATCAAATTTTGATTCATCTGTCCACAAGATTTGTTTTAAAAATGCTGGGTCTTCTAAATCTCCATGAAGCATAAATCTACAAAAGTCTAACCTCCTCACTGGATCTCCCTCTTCGATAACATGTACTGGCGTGTAGTGATAGGGGTAGAGGCCTGCAGTATTCACCGTAAACCACACTTTCCACTGCGAGAGTCCAAGTTCTCGGGCAACAGCATTAGTTGAAGTAGTTGGATCCGCTCTAAACCGTTGAACTATTTGATTATCTTCATCTTCATCATCAACAATGATCCGTGGTCGGCCTAGGTCTGCTCGACGCCTTAAAACAGAGCCAGTCTCTCTGAGTCGCCGGTAAGCGCCGTCAAAGACAGTGACATCCGGTATTCGGCGGCCGGGATAACGTGCAATGTATTCGTCACGAGCTCGTGCAGAAACACCATTGCAGTACCCATAACAAAGTAGAATATCCGCGTATTCCTCGTTCGTGAAGGTTGCCATCTTCAACAGTTCCAATTCAGAAGCACAATTCAAAGTCCAGTTAACAAGCACAGTCACAATTTGTAGGAAACAGTCCAGAAATACAAGCCAAGTCGGGTAAGAAATGAAGAGCACTAAATATCGCATCTACTACGGACGAATCACGGAAGCAGACTAAAACGAAACAATAACAACAAATTGGCCGGGATTATTTTATCTCGCTTGCACCTGGTCAGTTTGTCCCGCTCGCACGCACCACAGCTCCGTGGAAGAACAATAGGACCAAAGAACCCAAATTTGTACTGCTACCTGAGAGCCTTTTATCGATTTTTTTTCTATGAATTGTGATAAGACCCTAGCTTGTGATACCTTGTTGGATAGCTAATGGAACGTAGATATTATTTAAAACATCTGCAGAACTAACGCCATAGATTTTTTTTTTAAATATTACTAAAAGAAACAATTTTTTTTTTTCAAATTAATTACTTTTTTACGGTATCAATCGTCTACTACGATCCCATTGGTTCAGATACTTGCACTTTTTGGGTTGAGAATTATAAACAAACTTATCTGGCACACAAAAATCAGAATTAAAAAAAAATAAAAGGCATAGGATACAAAAAAAATAGGCTATAGTTAAGAAATCGGGATATTTTTTAAAAAAACCTTCTAAGTCCAATATCTCGAAAACGGTTAGGTTTAGGGTGGGGTGTTTCATAGTCAGATCAGTCAGAAATGATGGGAACTACCACCTCTTAACGGATCTAGGTCGACTTACCCAATAACCCTGTATATTTTATTTTTTTTATAAATTAACATTGTAAACGTACAACGTCACTCGTGTAAGATGCCCTATATTCATGAGACAAGTCTCTGGGGACAACTTTCGCTCTAAGAACGAAATTTCAGAATAAGCGTGCAGCCGTGCATAGTAAATGCTAGATTGTTTCTTATCTTTTACGGGTAAACAATTTCTTTAATATGGATAACTGTAATAAAAGTAATTGTAATTAGTACCACTGTTAACATTAATGACATAATCCGAAGCGACCTGGAAGACAATAAAACAATGGACATTAACATGCAGCATCAGGCAACACAAACGGATTTTCAGTCTACATCAGAAAAACAAAATACTCTCGATAATGTTGATAAAATGCAAACTTACTCGCAAAAAACTTATAACATGGCAAATGTAACAAATAATCGAAATCAGATACATATTTTCGGTGGTAGTCAATGTGTAGGGTTGTCATCAACACTATTGTCATCTAGGCAAAAAAGAGACACTAAGTATGAGCAATATCAGGTTTTCACGTTTGCACAACCTGAAGCACGCTCAAAAAATATACTGGAAGCGGCAAATCTTGCCCTTATAGACGATAACGATAAAATCATTCTTTCAATTGGAGAACATGACGAGAACCCTTTGCATATGATGATTGAAATGGGTGCCTTTTTGAGAAATAATAAAAATAAAAAAATATTTATATTAAGTGTGATAAAAAATAAACATTTAAATGAAAAATTATTGAATAATATGCTAAAAAGAATATGTGACTATTTTTCGAACTGTACTTTTATTGATATAAATAATAATTTCTCTAAGTATGACATTTGTAATAAAATCAATAACATGATTGATAGCCATGATTATAATTGTAAATATTTGTTATTTAATAGTGTTGTGCGTAACAGCTTGCGATACAAAAATCTAAATGCTGGGGTTAAGGGCAAACGTAATATTCCCTCTAAGGGTACCATACCTTATTATTTTTCACTTGCAAAATCGCAGAAAATTACTGGGGAAAAGGTCAAACATGACATTCCCGTCAAAGGTACCATTCCTTATTATTTCTCAGTAGAAAATCAACGCAATACAACAAATAAACAAAATATCATTATGCCGAAGAAATGTACAAAAGAGTTTTTTCTTGAACAGTAATATTTATATACTACACCAAAACATAGCAGGTCTCTTAAATAAATCTGATCTATTAACCGTACATCTCAGTGAACTTGCCGATAAGTACCATAAAGATATAGATATGTTGTGTATTAAGGAACACTTTATTATGCTTGGACAAGAAAACTTAATTAATGTTCCTAATTATCGATTAGGTCTTCAAGACCTAGTAAAAAACAAGGTGGTGCTTGTATCTTAATAAAACGAAATCTGGTATGCAAGGAATTAACGGAAATCAAACGACACTCTGTGACCGCTGTTTTTGAGTGTTGTGGTGTAGAGATAGTCAACCAAGCATTATTTGTTGTATTGTATGTGTTTATAGACCACCATTGGTAAGCTTTTCATAAAATATACTCAGGTTAGTTACCTGAGTATATTTTATGAAAAGCTTACTATTATACTAAAGAACTTATGTAAAAAAAAAGGTAAACGAATTATACTTTGTGGGGACTTTAATATTGATATCTTGAAGGGAAGCAATATTGCTTTGGACTTTGAACACTTTCTCTTATGTTACAATCTTAAATTGAAATTGAGACAGCCAACCAGGCTATGCAGTAATAGCTGTCTTGATAACTTTGCATGCAGTTCTCAGCTTAAGTGTCAATGTGAAGTGACAAATCTAGCGTTATCAGATCACACCGCCCAGATATTGGAAGTTAACGCCAAAAAGACGGTTAGTTTGAAATTTTGGCGCATAGAAAGGCGTGATCTATCACTCGAAAACTTATCGAAATTTAAGGAATATGTCAAGTGTTTTCCCTTTAGAGATATTTACGGTACAGATGACGCTAACGAAGCATATGACTACTTCTTAGAGAACTTTCGTTTATTACATGACCTCTGTTTTCCATACAGAACAATTAAAATAAAAACAAATAAAACTGCTCGATGGATTTCACGTGGTATTCGAGTATGTAGTAAAAACCAACGTCATTTGTTATGGAAGTATAGGAAAACGCCCTCTAGCGAGAACAAAGACAGATTTACGAACTATTCCAAGAGATTCCGTAAAATTATTAAACTTACACAACGGGCACAAAATAACCATTTTATAAATACATCCCTCAACAAATCTAAAGCGTCATGGGATATAATTAACAAAAAAACAAATTCATTTGAGTCGATTGCTCGTATTACTACAGCAAACGCGTCTTTTGTAAATCCTGAGGACATTAAACATTTTTAATAACCATTTTGTGGACCAAACACTAGAATCTGTGCATAGCAAAGTAGCAAATTATATCCACTGAATTTAAGTCCAAACCTAATTCTATGTTTGTACTACCGGTTCTTCCTGAGGACGTTATTAGGGTGATACGATCTCTAAAGAATACAAACAGTTGCGGTTATGATGGTATTTCCACAAAAGTTGTCAAGTTTGTAGCGAAAATTATTGCCGAACCTCTCTCACACATTATGAATTTATGTATCAGTGCCGGCGTCTTTCCTACCAGTCTAAAAACTGTTATAATTAGACCCTTATTCAAAAAAAACTCTAAAGAAGTTGCAGCTAATTACAGACCAAATTGCTTTACTCCCTATTTTTTCCAAGATTATGGAAAAAATACTCTATGGATCCTTAAATACATTTTTATCGAAACAAAATATTTTATATGATGAGCAAAAAGGGTTTAGGAAGCATAAAGGGACAAATTTGGCTATTTATGATTTTTTAAGTACAATCCTAAAAAATGTTGATTGTAGGATACCAATATGCGCATTATACACAGACATGACAAGGGCGTTTGACTGTGTTAAACACGACATTCTTTTAAAGAAATTAGATGAATACGGTATCAGAGGAAACATGTTGAATCTAATAAAATCTTACCTCAGTGACCGGATACAGTATACAGAAATCACAAGAATATGCGAACAAACTAAACGCGAGGTAAAATACTTGTCGGAGGGTAGAATCATCAAATACGGTGTGCCACAAGGAAGCGTTCTTGGCCCCCTCTTATTTTTGATCTATATTAACGACCTACCTAAGAAAATTCAGCATCCTATGGTCCTATTTGCTGATGATAGCACTGCCTTAATAAAATGCTCCAATATTTTAAATTATGAAAATGATATTAATAATACACTAAGGGATCTAATACAATGGCTAGATAAAAATAATCTTGTAATAAATTTAAAAAAGACAAATGTAATGCATTTTCACCAACGATTGACCCCTCCACAACTAAGTATTGTATATGACGACGTCAAAATAGAGCCAGTAAAGGTTGCTAAATTTTTGAGAATATTAATTGATGATCAGCTAACCTGGAAACCGCAATCAGAGGAAGTATGCAAAAAACTAAGTACATCAGCATATTATGTACTCTACTCACTTTCTCAAAAAGTTAATATCAGGACGACATTAGTTGCGTATCATGGATTGGTTGAATCTGTGTTGCGTTACGGTATAATTTTCTGAGGAAATTCATGTCTAAGAGAACAGGTGTTCAGGGCTCAAAAGCGCTGTATTAGAGTAATGTGTAGGATTAAAAATACAGACAGCTGTGTACTTAAGTTTGTATCACTTAAGGTTCTTACATTTCCTTCTCTTTACATTTTTGAATTGGCCGTCTTTGTTAAAAGCAATTTAAATTTATTTACCTTTGTAAGTGCAATGAGAAAAGGCCCCATTAGGAAACAATACCAAAACCAATTATATATAAACGCACACAATACTGCGCTTTATGAGAAAAATGTATTGGGTATGGCTACTATCATTTACAATAAAGTACCAGACGTTATAAAAAACGAAACGTTATATAAATTTAAGAAGAAACTGACAGCCATACTTATAGAAAAGTGCTACTATTCAATTAATGATTTTTTAAATGATAAGAATCTCAGTGTGTGAATCTAATGTCTTAATTATTTTTTTATTTGTACTGTAATTTGTTTTAATTGTTATTCACGGTCTTATAATAATTATATGTGTATGAAACTGACATTTTAATAATGATATTTAATAATGACAATTTTATAATGTAATCCTATGTAATCAAATCAATTTAATCTTTCTGTGTATTTTGACATCTGTTATTTGCTACTATTATTTTTTTTGCATGCTTATTTAAGGCAGAATGTACTTGGCTTCCAAATTATGTTAACACCTACCTACAACCTACCTACCTACTACCTACAAATTATGTTACACATGTACCTACATTCTATGCAAAATAAAGATATTCTATTCTATTCTATTCTATTCTATTCTATTCTATTCTATTCTATTCTATTCTATTCTATTCTATTCTATTCTATTCTATTCTATTCTATTCTATTGTCACAAAAAAAATGCTTAAAAACTGTTAATTATGCTTTACTAACTTTTTTTAAATACTTACCTGACGTAAGTATTTGAAAAAAAGGTAGTAAAGCATAATTTACTTTATGTTGTGATGAACAAGTTGTGTATTCGTTACTAATTTTGAAATTCATTATTTGCCGAGCCCTTTTCAGTTTCTAGTCAAATGAGTTAGCTAGATATATATTTGTTCAATTATAAAATGAATTAAATTTAACTGACATAAAAGTTAGATGATCTGGCGCAAAATCATGTCAAAAATATTAATGGGTTCACTACAATTTAAATTAAAGCGGAACCAATATTGACCTAGAGTTGGAATATTTATTAACAGATGACTGAATTACGATTTGAAATGAATCTAACTGGAAACATCTCTATCTCTCCAGGCGTCTTCGAATAATCACAAACATAACAAGAAACATGAAAAAAAAAAATGCAATCTTATTGAAACCCTCTTACTTTTTTTTATACCTAGTCGGTTAAAAAATGGTGTTCTTTTGCCACCATTTGAAAGTATAGTTTGTAACCAAGAATATAACTTATAGTGAATCTGTAAACAACCTTTTTAGCAATGTTTACATTCAATTGCTCCAACTCGACAAGCAACACTAATATAATGAAGTATTGACATTCAATTTATTCTTTCATATCAAGAATAATTTAAGAGAGCTGTGTTAATTTTTCGAAAGTACAGCTTGATTTTAACATGTTATACTCAGTAATATAATAGCCTGTTATACGCCCGGTGCGAGCTTTTTTAACTGAGCTCACTTACATTGGCAAAAAGCGTTAATTTATTAATTTTTTTTACCAGTTTAAGTTGCAAATATTGTGATCGCTATGGTTACGGTTAAAACAAAATTAACCAAGTTTCATATCTCGTTATAAACATCAGCACTGATATTTCACAAACTCCAAACAACGTAGACACAAAGCGTACGCTGTTTCAAATATTATGAAACTTCGCCGATCGCCGCCGACACTGCACAGATTAATTAGATTGGAGCCTGCCCGCAGATGAGCCGGGGCTGGGATGGCGATATCTCAACTCGAGCTACTATGTATTATTAGGTAAATACTTGTATGTACACCAACAATGCCTTTGCTATATACAGTTTAATAGGATGCCGTGATTTATAACTAAGCACATAATTTAGACATAAGACAACAAAACCTATACACAAACATGCTAGATGCTATTATAAGCCCACAACTATTGCATGTACGACATTTATACTAACTTGAATCTATTGCAAAAACCTCTTTCATAATATTAATATCAATGTTTGCATATTCAAAAATAAAACGATTAAATAAACACGGACGAGACCGACTCATTCAATTAGGGTCCGTGCAAATTAATATCATGCGGATTTTATTCGCAATGTTTTTTTTTATTTGTCATTTGTCATCATATGAGGCAAACACGTGTGTAGAGATTTGATACATTATCCCACTCATGAAGGATGTAACAGTGGTCAGTTCATATGCCATCTGATTACCTAACATCAAGCCTTTATTACCAGACGGGTGTGGCAGAGGTATAATACACCCTCATTTCCCCTGTCATGTTTTAGATCAAAATTTTGTGTTTAAGTTTAAGGATAGAGGGTGAGCCTATCGACATCCACCGGGCAAGAATCCAATTGAAGACCTCGCAGTGAGAGGCACTTACGCTAACCACTAGCCCAATGAGGCAGTAAATATGCCATTTTAGAAATGAATCGCCAAAATCTGATCCGTGTGTTAGAGTCGAACGTTTGTGGCCCAGCCAAGCTACGGTGCCACCATCCAACACAGTACATAGTACAATTAAGTCACTTCCGAACTAGCAATACAATACAAATAATCTTTATTTTGTTCTCTCACACAGTACATAGAAAAAACGAAATCGTGACAGTACAAGCAAAATTGTAGCAAGCTCTGAAAGCAGGTATAGAATTAGTTCATAGACAGTGTTTGTTGCAGTGTTAAAGAGATGAGCAATTTTTCCATTGCAGGGACTTTATTAGAAATATTTTTACGACACGGAAATAAAACAATGAGAGTTCAAGAAATAGCCTGAAGAGTATCACTTACTTCAGTTTTACTTAGAATTATGAGAGAATAAAATAATTTTGAAACGTCATTCATTCCGATATATCATTAAAAAGCAATCGCTTCACAAGAAAATGTGTTTTTGTGGTTGAATGGTCCGAGGAGGGTAGAGGACGAGTGAGGACGGGTGTAGGTCGTTGGAGGTTGTGTCGCAGTGGACCGAGCTGTTTAATGGATTGTGCTGATATAAATGACCAAATATGAGGTATAAAGAAACGAATAGATGTATCGAGATATTATTTTGATATATTTTATATCGGTTCTTTAGTTTATTAGTTGAGTGAATCTTTGATGGCTGAACATCATGTTTGCCTCCATGTGAGCACATTAAGCTGTCGGCTCCGGTTGTCATTTGAAGATCTATAATAGTCGATACGTTTGGTCTGTGGCCAGAAGAATATCAATATCATCTCGTACTGGGTTGTCGACATCTTGTGCCGCGTTTTTTTACGTAAAATACTTATAACATTTAATTGAATTCAATATAATAGGCTCTGAGTATAATCCGTTTTAGTAAAATCTGGGTCACTTCAAAGCAAGCGTTACAATGTATCTCATAGTTAAGCGCACCCTACCATCACTTACCGGCAGTCAAGATCGTAGACAAACGCGTGCCTATCCACAATAAAAATTAAATGAAATAATAGGAATACATACGTCTCATTACCATGAGATCTTGATATAGAAGGAATAACTAGCATCCTTTCATTACACTGGTATAAGTGGTATAACTCGTCGAAATCTCAAGTAGAGCAATTAAATGTTTACTAATTATAATTGCTTGTTTACATGTTTTCTTTGGATCTTTTGTTTTTGTGATTTATTTTTTTCGTAAATCAGTCCTTTATATAAAAGTAATACGTTTATTACTTCGACTTATACTAACTAAAGGAGTTTGAATATAATTGTTATTTCGTCTAACTGTTAATATTTATTCAGATACAAATACAACCAAAGTCATCTGTGATGGGGATTTTATAACAACGCAACCATAAACTTAAAATCAGTTGCAAACAATAATAGCAGTAATTTCTAAAGCACTATATTTAACATTCATAATAAAACGACAAGTCCACACTATACCGACTAATCCAATCAGACTCCATTCAAAATAATATAACGTACATTTGTTCAGAGAGCGAGTATTTCAATATGTTTGAAATTCGGTTAAAAGCTGGCAAATATATGTGTGTAACAATTTAATACATTGTTCCACGTATTAGGGACGCGCCAGTGGACTGCCCAATTTGGAAATTACTCGCAAATGCTCGGCCATGGCCGAATATTTGCGGCAGAACAACAATTCAATAAGGAACGAGTTGACAACAGGAAAACTGCCACACGTTTAAAAAACAACTGTATATCTTAAATTGACCAAAATATTTTTAATTAATAAGTTTAGTTTGTTTCAGAGACAACCAGGACCGATTGAAATGAATACCTTATAATTTCAGAAAGAGAAATTAACTAAGGAAAAATAGCTGACCTTTGCTGGAAATATAAATGCAGAGACTTTTAAATCTTCGACAAAATTTTGAGAATTCAGTTCGATTCTCAGTAAATACCATCGCTCGGCTCTTCATCAGTTTGACGCCAAGGTGTTACTGTAATATAAGTCGAGAGTTATAAGAATTTGGTATTTATGTAGCTAGAATTGGGCGCTATCAAATATTTAATACATACAAAATGTAGGTCACAGAAATTTTATTCTCAAATTTGGGCAAAAACAAAATTAATATGTTAAAAAGGTAGATACGGCATAGAGCCGGTTTGCGGGACACACTAAACTAAGTCTTTAGTACATGGCACGGCTAAGTCGCCGTCGAATGACGGAAGCGCTTCACACGTTTGTACTCTGCACTTCAATCTCGCTGCGAAGGAATATGAATCTAACCTTCGCAATTATTAGAGTTTAGTTAAATTTGTATGTATTTTATTTTAAATATATATTTTATTTGCATATACATACACATATACGTTTACAAGCACTATTTAATAGTTGAAAATAAAATATTTATATAATATAACTCGAATGCAGTCGTAAGAAGGTACCATAACATCACGCCTTTATTACCCAAAAGGGTGTGGCAGAAGTGTACAATACCCACACTTCTCCTGTTATGTTTAGGCCCCATGGGATCGGGGGTGAGCCTATCGCCATCCACCGGGCACAATGCCAACTTCGTGCTGCTATTTTGAAATTCCTGACGGAAAGTTCACATATAACACTTTTCCCTACCTGGGAATTGAACGCGAGACCTCACGGTGAGAGGCGCATACGCTAACCACTAGACCATCGAGACAGTAAGAAGGCACCATGTCTTCTTTTATATATTACTGAACTCATTTGCAGTCATATTTTTTTTTACCAAGCAATAATTATTCTATTTGAGCTTAGCACAAACTAAAAGCGAGAAGTTCCTTTTAATGAACACGATCACTACTATATCTCTGTAAGCTGACTGTAATTGGTTTGTAATATTCAGTACCGACTCTGAATGTTAGCGCTTTGTGAATTAACTTTGAATAAACAGTGGCTAGTCAATTGGAACAGCAAAGCTTCACTACTATTTAGTTAGTGAATCTCTAGCGGTGTATAAATGAGAGTCGTTGACCCGAGCCAAAGCATAACTAGTAACAGTTATCCAGAGAGGTAACACGAACCGGTCATGACGGTAATCCTAGTAATTGACCTGAAGACATTACCCGTTTCAAATATTGAAACAATTCAGTGAACTTACAATTGTAAAGGATTAGCCTACAGTGCAAACTGTTAGCTATGTAGTAAAATGGTATTGTGAATTATCACGAGACACAATACACGATATAACTTGACAGTTTATTTTTTTCAGCAAGTTATGTTTATTTAAAACATAAATACTAAACATACCAAGAATAGAAATGTATTAAAAAACTTCAAACATCAAAATGTCTCAGTGAAAATAATATTAGTTGACGTTCAACAATAAGTTAACAAAGTTTTAACATGAAAGCACTTCAGCGGTAGGAGAGAGATACTTCTTATAAATCAGATTTTGTAAAAAGTTATCGCTGATTTTTAACTTTGTCGTTTTACTTTTTTTTAAATTCGGTACATTTTAAGTATTTTTGAACGCTATAATTTCACACTATTTTTTTACTTCATCCCTTAGTATAATACTATCTTATTAAATTGAGTTTATGTAAATATTAAACTTCTTCTTGATGAATATTGTATTGTACTATTCTCTAAATATAAGTATATGCAAAAGTGAAAGTAAATTCGACACATGCCTTTTATGTCGACAGCAAAACGTTAGTGACCCATAAATATTCAACCCGGCTGCACCAGTCAAACACATGAATAGATCGCACTCACAGTGACTATTGACAATCAGTACTCTCGGCTCAGAATTCCAATTAGACTGCTGGAGGCTGCAGGCGCTGACCTCGTTCTAGTCTTTCAATATCCTTGCCAACAGTGCTAATAATGCACGTATTATACGTTTTTTCGCAGACTAAATGAATAAAGCACTTAAATTTTTAACTAACTAACGTTACGATGAATATAGTTCACCATAATAATAATCAACTAACATAGAACCTAGATTCCCTAAAACTGCACTAGCAATGGTTTATGAAACGATCGCTAGCTAATCCAATGGCTATGAGATAAAACGGTTGAATAATCCGCAGTGAACTGTAATAAACGATTACGTCGTTATTGGCTGCAACCATAATGGCGATATAAGCAAGACCTGTGGTAAATTCAATTGTGATAGAATCAATTGTTAAATGAAGTCACGCAACTTAAATGTGTTTGGTTCACAAATCATATTATGTACATATATATTACCAAGTTAACGTACAAATGGTTTGAATACACACATATTTTTATTAACATAATTGCTAAGAAATAGCTATGCTCGACGTTTTTAAATTACTTGCACCATTCGTGGTCACGAATAAGACCCGTTGCCTATTTTTTGAAAAATGTACTCAAATCGAAAAGTTTAAAAATATATTATGTCAAAGCTAAATAACATGAAACCTCAAGTATACCTTATATTAAAGTCAGTAAAGCCATGTTAAAATATATAAAAAATAAAAGCATAAAGATTTAGGTAAAAGATGGCGTCTTATTAATTTTAGTAGATTCAACTAGAAAAACAACAATTCTAATATTTTTACGAAAAGTAACAAGAACGTTGCAATGGCGAGTAAATATTGTGCTCGGTGTGCAAGCCGTTGACGTAAAATAATAAATAGAAATCCATTCCATCTTACACGTACTGTATTGTTCATGTAACTCTACATTAATTAGTTAGTATATTGGTAACAATAGTTTATGTAAAGTATTTACGAACTAAGTTGAAATTAATAAAAATATGACATGTATTGGAAGGTCAATCTGTGGATCTATCTAAAGTTCTGTACTGAATAAAAAACATAAATTAAAAGCAGAGATGTTGCACAAGGTCTCCAGTCCAAAACTTTACGTCTATTTACAAATTGTGCTTTTGATATCTTCTTCGGTTTACAATAATAGTTGAATAGAAGGCATCATAATACTTAATAAATGTTGATTTCGTATTTCAGGTAGTTTTATTTTATTTGAATCAACCATTTTTGGTTATTAGAATAATAATAATTGAGTTTCTACTAATTCTGAGAGTAACCTACGTTACCTATTGCCGTGCTTTCAGCGTTCGGCAAGTTGTTTGAATCTATTCTTAATCGACATATCACCCGGTAAATCAAGACGCAACTTGCCGATTGCCAACACGGATTAAGGGCAGGCAAATCAACTACGACCAATTTAATAAATTTAGAGGATGATAGTATTGCTGAGATGGACTATATTAAGCAAGTGGATGCGGCTTATTTTGACCTACACAAGGCATTTGATCGCGTTCATAATGACATTCTTTTACATAAGTTTGTGGCGATGGGTTTTGCACCTTAATTGGTGCGTTTTTTTGCAAACTACTTTAATAATCGTTCACAGTATGTACAAATATGGAGTTACCAATCGGGCTCATATGAGACCCGTTCCGGCGTGAGTCAAGGTAGCGTCCTTGGCCCAACGCAGTTTTTGATAATATAATAATTTGCTGACGATCTAAAGTTGTTCATGGGTATAAGTAATTTAGCAGATTGTGAAGTGCTCCAGCATATATTAACAACATAGCTACTTGGGGTGTTCGAAATCGTCTAGAATTGAGTTTAAGCAAATGTAAAACAATTACTTTTACCCGCTCGCCACTGGTTTATAACTACAAATTAGCTGGCGTTTCATTAGACCTTGTAACACAGATACGTGATTTGGGTTTGCTTCTTGATACAGGGTTAACATTAATCTGCATATTGAGGCAATTTGTAGCAGAAGCTTTAAAGCTCTTGGTTTTGCCATGAGGCAGTCGATTCAGTTTCGGGACAGGGGTGCCATAGTTGTACTGTATTATTCCTTTGTGATTCCTGTAGTATCCTAGAATACAACTGCGTAGTTTGGGATCCCCACGAAGCAAAGTTTAGCTTGACGCTGGAACGTGTTCAGTGGAAATTTGCTCGTTTCCTTTATTATAAATTATACGGTTACTACCCATATTTGTATCCGTCTCTTTTCGTACCAGGTATGGTTAATATAATCACTCTCGAGCTACGAAGGAAATGTACGATAATGGTACATTACTACATGTTATTAAACAATAAAATGGATAACTCATGTGTTTTATCACGTTGTGCCTTGTCAGTGCCAAACCAGTACAAGCGACTGCGTTCGCGTCGCCTATTGGCGGTACCTTCAGTACGAACCTGTACTGCCAAATTTGCACCTACTAATCAGGCAATTTCGCTCTGGTCTGACCGATAATTATTCAGAAGTAGACTTGTTCTGTACCAAATTTAGCCAATTTTTATGTTACTGTATGTTATTTTTAAGCGATTACCTATAATCTATGTCATCTAATCTGTGTGTAATTTGTCATCTATGTACTTGTGTGGCTCACTGTGCGCATTGGGATACTGTAAGCACAGCTGAGTGTAAAATAAATAAATAAATAAACAGGATTGTTTATTAGTCAGAATTCAATTAATCTATGATTATAAATGGTTTTTGATACAAAAAAAACTACATTATATGGGTTTTTAAGACAGTAAATGTGACCATAAGCTTACCAAAATTGGATATACGACCTATACAGTTTTTTTAAAGTACATTTTCATGGGGTGTATTAACCAAGAATTGATTTTATCTTAGACGTAAATCCAAGCTAACTTTTCAACTAAAGAAGATAGATGGGTTTTGATGATTTAACCTTTTTCATTTGCAAATTCTAAGAACTTTACTCATAAATAATTAAAAAAAAATATATGAATTTTTATGTAAAAAAAATTGTTTTTCTGCTCTCCTGAAAAGTCGGGTTTTGGTTTATACGACCTTTCTACCCAAAGGTATCGATATATTTGATAGTGAACTAGCAACCCACCCTGGCTTTGCTCCAGTTACTATGTAGTACTGTAATATGCATGTTTTTTACTTAAAAATTTTTGTTATAAAGCATTCTATCCACCTAAAAAAGCCGAATCGCCTGTTGCGT
This sequence comes from Hypena proboscidalis, assembly GCA_905147285.1. NCBI lineage: Eukaryota > Metazoa > Arthropoda > Insecta > Lepidoptera > Erebidae > Hypena > Hypena proboscidalis. The sequence continues at coordinate 25,103,270 of LR990127.1, read as the reverse complement.
AGTATTAAAGATCTAATATCATACATACGGACAGACAGACAGACAGCAGGCACCGATTTTGTTTTATACTATGCACTGATCTCTCAACTCAGCGGATGAATTAGTCTTATCTATTCTCAACACTTCTTACATAAAGAAAATAACAGACTACAAAATACATGTCATATAAAAATAAACATAAACAGTAAAAGATGGAATATAATATCTTTTGTTTCGCTAGCACGCCGCTTTGCTGCACTGCTGATTCGATTAGCGTCTCTTACCGGATTACATCTGCGCTAAGTACGCTCATGTTTACTGTGACGTGTATTTGTACGGAAGAATTGCTAAATGTTTTATTGTAATAAGAAGGTTCTCCACGCACAATGGACCAAATGAGAGTCTAAGTGCGGAAAAATGAGTCCACTTTCCATTCCTTGTAATAAGAAGGTTGTCCTACGGTGATGCCACATGGAAGAAACGCATCGAAGTTCTGACAGGTTTTTTCAAATACCAATAATTATTGACACTGGTCTTAACCACTTAAATATTTCAAAGTTGCAATACCTCATTGCTTTATATTGCATTTAATACCCGTGCCAATAATTAGTTTTGCGATTTCATGACTGCACCTACATTTAATCTATTGTTTGTTAGAGAGATTTTTATTTTAATGAATGAAGCTACCGATTGTTTCTAAAAGTACAGGGTTCTTTTTATTTGATTCTAGCTACTTCCATTTTAGGTTGAGTAAGCACAACATTAAATGTGGGCGTATAGTAAATTTCACCTGTAATGTTAAGGTCCTATGTAAGGCTATCGGTGTACACTGGGCACAATTCCAACTCCCTGCTGCTATTGACAATTTCCATACGTAAAAATCCCAAACAAAACTTTAACCCGACCTGATAATCAAACCCGATAGCTCGCGCAGAGAAGCGCCTTCGGTGATCACTAAAGCAACGAGACAGCTTAGTTGTGTGGGAGCCCCACTAAAATGTAAAAAAAAATATATATATGTAACTAAATATTCTGTAAATATTTCAAGTTGCAGTTACAAGTATCGCGCAAAAGCGAGTAAAATAAATCACGTTTGTTGTATGGGAGCCCTTATAAATATTAATGTTATTCAGTTTTTGTATTTCTTGTTATACCTGCAATAGTTATACATCATCTGTTAAGATTTCAGCTGTCTAGCTCACATTAAAAAAAACCGAGCAAAAATAACACGTTTGTTGTATGGGAGCCCTTAAATATTTATTTTATTAAATTTTTAGCATGTGCTGTTATAAATTGTTTTCCATAACTTATGAAAATTTCAATTGTCTAATCCATATCGGTTCATGAGATACACATGGTGATAGACGGATAGACGGACGCCGGAGTCTCAGTAATAGAGTGCCGTTTTTACCCGTTCCGTTTTTTTGGGTACGGAACCCTAAAATTAATTCAAGATAAACATGTTGACGGATCACTTAATCGCTTTACGTCCATATCAGTCCTGTCTTAAGTTTTTAAATAATCCTCCAATATTATTTAATTTAAAACATTGTTAAGCCGTCATCTGACAAAACGCTTTTATCTAAACCGCTGCAATATCTTTATAAGTTGTTTATGAAGTTAGAGCCTGCCTAAAGTTAAGGCTGTATTATCTTCGTGATGTTAAGAACCTTGGTATTTTATCAGATCTTTTAATTTAAGTTTAATTAATTGGCGGTTCAAATGAATAAGGCGTTATCAATCTATACTAATAAGGTAAATAGAAAAGATTGCTTTTGTTTTTTTGTTTGTACTCGATAGCCTCAGTTAGTTCTGGATCGATGTTGAAGAAAAATTTATCCAGTCCCCAGTAAAACAAAGGCTAATATAGGTACGTTTCCTGGCAAGATGAAACCCGAGGTTGAAGGTTAAATTCCTGTCGGTCCCGTATTATACAGTCAACTAAAATTATTTTTGTGTATACAAGTTCATTAAAAGGATATAAATATATGTACTTATTTCAATATACAAGACAACAGATCTAAATCGCGTGCTATCTTCGGTAATATAAACGGGTAAGCAAGTTATCATTTACCTTTAGAAAATAAAAATAGTCTTATTTATTGTTATATGTATTCAAATCGCGAAAGTTTAAAAACATAATATATAATATATGTAGTTATGTACTCATATACTCATAGAATCCGACATAATTTGCTTTTTTAAACTTTTTTTAATGCAAACAAAAATGAGTACAGCCTTTGAATATTGCGCGAAGTCACGGACGGATGCTCGTATTTAATAAATTCCATATTGTAATATAAAATCCGAAGCTTAAATCATCTCCTTGATACCGTATAAGCCGCGAATTAACAAAATATCGACATATCAACGCAAAAATATGAGAATGGTCGCAATGACAGGATAATCACGTCGAAGCCGGAGCTCTGTTGACTGTCAACTTAACGCGATATTGGATCAGAATTATTTAAGATATTAACGCGAGTGAGATTGTGAAGTATTGTGTGTACATTCAGTATATGGTGCAATTGATTAAAGTAATGCGTGATAATTAGTTTGCTCTCATGAAACGGCTTATTGCTAATAATAACTTAAACTTTCATTTACAATTTCATTAGTTTCTGTGAATGTGAGTTCATTGAATGAGGCGACACATTAATATGCTATTACGGGCACAACATTCATAGCGTTAACATAATAATTCTTGATTTATTTACATGAATCTCATTCCGCAGAACTTAATTAACAGAAAACCAAAATAGCAACAATTATAATTAAAATAATTATATTCGTTGTTGTACTAACCTAGATATATTGTGAGATCATTTAGACGAATTTCAAAATAAATCGTTCAACGTTTTGCCTACAACGCCACGATTGTAAATGATAATTGTTAAGATATGTGCTGCAATGACCGTTCGCTGTACTCATTGCCGCGTAATATTAGGATTGTTGGTAAATTGGGCATTCGTCCAAAATTTTTAGCCAACCTTTCGGTGATGTATCGGACTAAAGAGTGCAATTTGTGGTGAACGACCTTAAACATTATATAATATGGCAAAACCTGCCGGAACATGTGATTCCATTAATTGTTACATACTCAAGATATCATGCTGTTAAGGGTTTCTAAGAGGGAACCTTATAGTTTCGCCATGTCCGTCTGTCTGTCTATCTGATCGAGGTCAAGCGTCAAAACTGTTGTAAAAAGCTAGGAAGCAGGAATTTTGCATCGATATGTACGTTAAATAGGCCACAAAGTAGTTAAATAAAATCTTCCCTACATTTAAGGTGACGACTATTTTTTTCATTCCTGTACCCCATGGTGTGGGATATCGTTAGATAGGTTTTTTAAAAACACTGAGGGTTTGCAAAGATATTTTTTTTAATTAAGACATCCGTTTGTGAGATAAAGTACTTAAGGAGCAAATTATTTAAATAAAAGATTCGTCTCTAAAAATGAAAACGTCGCTACCTTTCTGACGTTTAGAACTGTCATTTAATATGGCAAAAACTAGAACGGCTTTGCCACAACAGGCGGCGGGGACAGCATTTTAACGCATATCCATATTAAAACAACAATATGAAGTCCTAGGAATTGCACGGTTTAATCCGATCATTGGTTATTTTATATAATAAAAAGAATTGTATTACGTTATGGACAAAGGCAAAATTGTTTAATAAACAAATATGTATCAGAATGCATAATATCCTTAATGGGGAAAATACTTTAACTGAAATAGGTTTATGCGTACACTGATTTTATAAAATAAAATAATCTTTTATTGACCCTGCCCCACCCAGTAGTTATAAGCTTTTATCTACTGAAGGTGGCACCGCCAAGCAAGCTGGACGAATGACATCTGTGAATCTGAAAAAATAAAATATAATTTAAATGGAGGCTGTATTAACTGATGAGAGCGTAGAAGATAGCGATCATCCAGCCGCTCTACAATGACCTTAGGCTGTAGCCATTCCCACGCCGATATACATAGAAGGGTATTAATCCGAATATGGAAGACAAATATTTTCTAAATATAATTAAACTATTATATGATTCGCTGAAAAAACGAATTTTAGTTTTCTCTGTTTGTTTATTGGAGATGTGAAATTATACTCAAAGTATTCAACAAAAGAAGTCGTTTTAATACTTATACGCGTAACCACTTCATTCTACAGACAGTAATAAAATACATGCCATAGTAGTTCTGGCCAATAAACATAATCAAAGCAAGTGAAATAAGGTCGTACAGGACATTAAACGTCGTGTAAGTAAGCAAACGCTCGAGTAATGGCCTTTGAGCTATAAAACATGATACTTAAGTGTGCTACGACGCTACGACGTAGCTTGCGTAGACACTCGTAGCCGTAGCGCGCCAACAAGAGGCATTACATTACAGATTAGAGCTGCGCAAGTATGCACTTATGCAATTTTCACACAAATTGTTTTTTGTATTCAGTAACGTAGTTGTATGTACAATAGGCGTGAAGAACAATCGAAATATGCCTCAATAGTAGAAATGTCTCTAAAATAATAACTTGGTTATAAACTTAAGATAAAATAGTTAAAAATTACATTAATAAAAGGCTCGCCTTAACATTGCAAACAAACGGCTACATAAGCGTGACGTCACAGTAATTTATTTTGTTTGCGTAGTTATGAATTTCGTTTGATAGCCATACAAAATATTGTGTTAATATAAATTATTTATTAAATAATTTCCTTAAAATTTTGCTTTTCAATCATAAAATTATTTTTAATACCTAATTCACTATTAATTTTTTATTAGTTCACTGCTTATATTTTAATAACTCACTACGAACCTAACATACGGAGCCCAAACATGGTCATTGACAGAGGCTTAGAAGTCCAGGCACAAGATTAGTTAGAAATTGGATTAGCTGGAAAGTGCTAGGAATAAAGCTCAGCGAAAGTGGGACACTGCCGTCTAACAATAAAAAAAATACTATTTTCAAATGGGCTTGCCTTTTAAACTTTGAATTATCATTGAATAAATTATATTGGTGCCTGTTTATCTTATATATATATATATTTATATATATATATATATATATATATATCAACTTATCAACATCGGCAAATTAACAAACGATATTGTGCTGTGACTTTGGATTTGTTTTTGCTACGAGAATTGAGACTTGTTATCTTCTTTCGTAAAATGCCGCGATATCTGTATACACCAGGAGAGTATACACAAATGCTTTGCTCTACCGAGAAAGGTTTCCGAACGTTTTTTGTTAATTTGCCGATGTTGATAAGTCCAAATTCAAGTAGCAAAAAACAAGTCTGAAGTCACAGCACAATATCATAAAATCTTTTAGAGAAAACTGAAAATTTCGCATCCGCAAATTTAAAAATTTTGCGCGCCTTTTTTACAGAACACATTTGAGTGTCAGCGTTTTTTTTTTCGTTACCCAGATAAGTGATGAGCAAAATTAAAAAAAATATTGTTTAATTACTTTCAGTATTTTGATCTTAATCGATACTTTCATAGATAGGTATTATAAGATTTATAATCGCTGTCAATCGTTCCAAATACTGTTTTTTGTAAAAGTTATCAAGCATAACTTTTACAAAAAACAGTATTTGGAACAATTCGTAATTATTTAGTTTAGTTTAATACGCTTAAGTAGTTAGTATTATCAACTAGGATATCATTTTGGTAGAAAGTGATTTAAAAAAAATCGGACCCTGGTCATAATTTCTCACATTATTTTTTGAAATAAAAAAAAATATAAAATATTTTATACCATTTTAGAATCACAATGAAACTGGCATATGTTTTCCGTGATGGGCACACAGGTCTTCATACATTTTTTTTACACCATGAGGGTTCAAACTTTTTGTAAAAAAAAATGTCATGTAATTTTTTTTTTAATTTATCTTTGTAGTTTTTTAAATGAAATAATTGTACAATAATGAGATAGTAAATTTGATAGTACATCTATTCAAGAATTGAATTCCAAAAACAGACTTAAAAAATCTGAGATTTACGAACATGGCATCAAGAAGAGTGGACGAAAGTGGCTAATTTGTGAAAAAATCTAAAATGTTCGATATTTAAAAATCCATGATACTTTTTTTCTACAAATTTTGCATTTTCCTATCAGGCGTGATGCCCCCAATCTGCAGGTAAAGGATTATCCATTAAATATGGGACACCCTGTATATATTTACACATTATATTTTTTCACATTTATATTTTTGAGATGGAGCTGGATTACCAGACCTAATAAAGTCGTATTTATTTTGAAAGCTCTTTATGAATGTAACATGATTTGAAGTTTTCTTTTCCTTAAATTTTAAATATTTGATAAGGATATTGCCTTCGTACCCCATATTGCACTAATGTTATCACAAATTAAAGTAAATAGACTCATATAGACGCTTTTGTTTTATTTATTAAAGAAATTACTTGCCTAATTTACTCAAAATCAATGCGTTCATTTTGCATCCTAGATGTTTAATAAAGTTACTTTATTTTGATTGTTGTTTACGTCTAAAATCTTTGGAAACAGTTTGGATTAAATTATAATCCAGAATTATATCTTGTCAAATAATACAGGTAGATGTGGTTAATGGTTCTGTTTATATGCAACCTAACCTTCGCGGTTACAGTTTGGTTAGATTCATATGTCATACATGTCTATGGCATCACTATAGACACAAGTTTATATTTTAGTCTTTGTTTATCTATGCATTAAGTATAGACAATATAGATTTAAAGACATCCATTACTTCTTCTGTCATGGCGGTTAACTAAGTATTAAATAACCATTTAAACCATTTAAACCATTTATTTGCCACACATTATCTTACATATTAAAAAAAAAACAGTTTACATGAAATATAAAATAGTACACAGAAAATGTGCGGCAAGGGATCTAGCTCAGTATTTGCTGCGCGCAATGCACAGCACTGATTTTCAGCTAGTCCCTGCCAGAGAGAACAACACAGTAAATCAACGCTCACAAGAAAATATAAACAAAGAAAATGTAAACAAAGTAACACTACCACCAAAAAAACAATACAAGAAAAATAAACTAAAAATTAAAAATTAACGAAAATTCCCAGATACAAGTCACAAGGTGTACTAGGAGAACCAGAAATTAAAAAAAAAAAAAAAATATTTAAAAACGAATTGAAAACTGAGGTCAGCCATAAACCAGCACCAATTTAATTAAATAACGTAGCCTCTCTGTATCAATTTTGTATTGTGTAGTGTATCTCATGCTGTGCTAGTCTTCTTCTTCTTCTTCGTCGTGTCGATGGCTGAGTCAAATCTTATTTTGACTTGCCATCGTGGTGAAAGGATTAGCCAATTCGCTTTGCAGAACTCGCGAATTGCCCAGGGTGCGCCGGACGTAGGAAATCGTTGTGTACGTCACTCGGGGAGGCTCCTTTCATGCACCCCAAGCTGTGCTAGTAATAAACACCATTACTGCGAAGACATCTTTTAATTACAAACTACAGTCCACTAAGACACCGACATTGGTCCAACGAGCCTGAGAAGTACGGCGAAGTTTTTCGCAAGAAGCACGCTGCCGGCATCGAGGTGCACAGATTACGATTCATCAACAACAATTGTGTGCGATCACTTGAGGTATTCAATGTTTTATTATACCTTTACATACATTTGCTGCGAGGGATATTTGATGAATCGGAAGAAACATACAAAATACTGAGTTGAAAAGCCACCACATTACAGTAGAAGAATAATATATATTGCCATAATTTGTACCACTACATCAATTGTGTGCGATTCATAAAGGTATTGCATTCTCTATACCTTTCATACATTGATGCGAAATCATAGTGTAAACTTTTAAGGCATACTGAACGCCGCCATATTTCCATTTGGAGGTGAACTACTATCAAGAACAACGTGTTGATACAGATCGTCACACGTTACGTCACGTTCGTTTGATAATCGGCGACAAGCACTGGATTATTTCTCTTTGGTTGGATTTGGAAGTTGCCGCGTTTCCCGCGCCTGTGTACTGGAAGCGGAGTTGTATTCTACTATCCAAACAGAACGCTACGGAAGTCGGAAACCCGCCAGGATTGGCCTGCGCGCAACCAACGACGTTTGACATCGTGCGTGCTAGCTTCTCATTGGCTGAGCGGGAAGACACGCGCGCCCCCTAACAATGCGTCTGAGCAACATACTTTGATATTGTCAATTGTCAAGTATCACGAGTCGTATATATCCGCCATTTTAGAGACATTTTTCTTTGTTTTGAGTAATTTGTGAAACTTAGTTGTAATATTTTATCAATTTGTATCAATTTGTTGTAAATTGTGTTTGTGTTCTTGTTAAACATGGAGCAGGAACTTAAAAAACTACGTGCCAGTCGCGGCTACACCAAAGGTACAATATCTAGATTGTTTTCGTTTTCTAAGGATTCTGAGGTGCTCGCAAGCCGTAGCCTTGAATGCATTGTTGCGAAACGTGATCGTTTGTTGCAAAATTTTGAAAAGTATGAGGACTATAACAGTGAGATATTAGGTTTAGACTCTAACGATAACGAAGATTTTCAGGACGTCGAGGATAAATATTTTTATTGCGTATCGGTCTTAAACGAAATTATAAATCTAACCGCTTCGAAAAAGAGTGAAATTCCAGCGAAGGTCAGCAGTAAAACCAAGCTGCCTCATATTAATATTCCTATTTTTACAGGAAAATACTCTGAATATGTTACTTTCATAGAAATTTTTACCTCTGTAGTGCACAACGATAATTCTTTAGATAATGTACAAAGGATTTATTATCTACGATCATTCTTGCAAGGCGAGCCCTATGATTTGATTAAAAATCTACCTCTTGTAAGCGATAGCTACGAAATTGCCCTAAAATTAATAAAGGACCGATTTTACAATAAATATAAGATAATTAGCGAAAATGTAAACACTCTATTGGATATTGAAACTTTGCCTAAATACCCTAGTGCTAATAATATAAGGAATTTCGTTTCAGTAGTTCGGCAGCAACTAAGTGCCCTCAAAAATTTAGGGGCGAAGGTGGACACATGGGATCCCATTATGTTGGGCGTGTTGGTACGAAAGGTTGACGTCTACAACGCCAGGACGTTCCACCAAGAAAGGAGCCAGCATGAGGAGCCAACGGTTGAGGAATTATTGGTCTATTTAGATAGGCGTGCTCTCGCGCTGGAGAATACCGAGAGGCAGCCAGAGATGCCGACTACAAAGAAGGGCGCAGTCCAACAAGGTCAGCCGGCCAAGGGTAAGGTAGCGTTGGCAGCTACAACGAAGACAGCATTGGAGTGCTTACATTGTAAGTTAACTAATCATAAATTGTATTCATGTCCATCTTTTAAACTACAGACTGCTCCTGATAGAATTTCTTTTGTGAAGCAACACAAACTATGTGAAATATGTCTAAATTCTCATTCCGGTAAGTGCAAGTACCACTTTAAGTGTGGGCAGTGTAAAAACAAACATCACACTCTGCTTCATCTCGAAAAAGGTGGTAATGCCCCTGTAGTTCTCATATCTGGGAGTACAAGTCATGTACTACTTCCTACAGCAAGGGTTAAGATTTATGCCAAAGATGGAAGAGAGGTTAGCTTTAAGTGTATATTGGACACAGGTTCTCAGGTGTCGCTAATCACTTCAAAAGCAGTAGAGGTTTTAGGCTTCACACCTGAGCGAAAAAATATGAACCTTATTGGTGTGACAGAAAGGCAAAGTAAAATTAATTATTGTATTCCTCTACGAATTCATTCTCAGGTATCTCAATTTACAACAATAGTAAATTGTCATGTTGTTGAAGGAATAACTTGCAAACTTCCACAGTCACCAGTTAATATACAGATTCCTGCTGGTGTCACTTTAGCAGATACAACTTTTAATCAACCGTCAGAAATAAATTTATTAATGGGTGCCGACGTGTTTTTCCAGGTGTTGCTGCCGCTTGAAGAGCCTTTGCTCCTGCAGCCAGCCATCAAACAACACCAGGGTACGTCTACATCACCATGCATCATCAACACGCGCTTGGGTCATATCATCGCGGGTTCATTGACTGCTGACATAATTAAAAATCAGGTTGTATCTCTTGTTTGTGTCAAATGCGAATCAGATGTAAGTGACAGTGTTAATAAGCTCTGGGAAGTGGAGAGTGTTCCGACATTACTAGTGGAAAGGGATACAGAACAAGAATTAGCTGAGAGTATTTTTGTAAATTCAGTAAGATTAGTAGACAATAAATTTACAGTTAATTTGCCATTAAAATTTGAAACCAGTCAGATAAATAAAACTCTTGGCAATTCGTTTGACCTAGCGTTACACAGGTTTTTCAGTCTTGAAAAGAAATTGTCAAGTAATAAATGTTTACATACAGAATATAAGAAATTCATACAAGAATATATTGCGCTAGGTCATGGCCATTATGTTGATATTAGCTCATACAATTTCAATGAGGATCATCTATATTTTCTTCCGCATCATGCTGTAATTAAAGACTCAAGCAAAACCACTCGTACTAGAGTGGTGTTTGATGCTTCGATGAGAACAAATAATAAGATCTCTTTGAACGATATTTTATTGAATGGGCCTAAAGTACAAAAGGAATTATTTGATATAGTCTTATTATTTAGACGTGGAGAATTCACTTTGAGTTCAGATATAAAGAAAATGTTCCGCAGTGTGTTGGTAAACTCGGAACACACTTCACTCCAGAATATTTTGTGGCGCGATAATCCTAGTCAAGATGTAAAATGTATACGCCTTGACACTGTCACTTACGGAATGAAGTCTTCAAGCTATTTGTCGACGCGATGTCTATTAGAGCTTGCAAATAGGCACGAGCAGGAATTACCATTAGCATCATTTATAATGAAGAATTGCACTTATGTCGATGATATGCTTTATTCTTGTTCAGATATAAACAAATTGCTTGAAGCTAAACGCCAGCTATGTAAAATGCTAAGTTATGGGAGTTTTGAGTTACATAAATGGGCCTCTAGTACAAGTTCTGTCCTCGCTGGTGTACCGGAGGCAGAACAACAATTTACTGAGCTTGAACTTCAACAAGACAACATTAACATGAAAACTTTAGGGCTTACGCTTGATGTCATAAGAGATTGTTTTAAAATTAGAAGTCCAGAGCCGTTTAATGAGGGTACTGTTACGAAACGAGAAGTTCTTAGCTATCTGGCAAGATTTTATGACCCTATGGGTTTTGTTAGTCCTATTGTTATTAAGGCAAAGGAAGTAATTCAAAAGGTTTGGATGCATGATAATATAAAGTGGGATACTCCCATGCCGAGCGAGCTAGTTGATGAATGGCTGAAATTTGCTAGAAGCTTGACTGCTATGCAGACTATCAATCTTGACCGGTATATCCCAACAAACGCGCAGGCAATTATTCAGCTAATAGGCTTTGCTGATGCATGCAGCACAACTGGTTACGGCTGCTGTATTTACTTACGCGTGGTCGACACAACAGGTATGGCTAAATTATACCTACTCTGGTCTAAGTCGCGAGTAAACCCACGTGCGAAAAAATTAACTGTGGCCAGGCTAGAGCTCAATGCTGCACTGCTTTTGTCTCTTTTAATGGAACGCGTGCATGACACTTTGCATAATCACATTCAGATAAAAGATGTGTGCTTATTTTCTGATTCAAAAATAACTTTGGCTTGGGTTCAAACTGACATTACTAGATTACAAGCGTATGTGGCAAACAGAGTAGGTGTAATTCAAAAGAAAACCACTGGATGGCGTTGGAGATACGTGCCCTCTGCAGACAACCCTGCAGATATAATAAGCAGAGGCATAAATCCGGAAGAACTGCCGAATTGTGCCCTCTGGTGGGAAGGACCCAATTTTCTGCATGCAGAGTATGGTTTCAACGATCAAAGGTTAGATTTACCTGATAATTTACCTGAAATGAAATCTGCAAGCGATCAACACGACCAGCATACTGGGACCCAGCTCATGCATCCAGCAAAGGTGGTGCTAACATCATGTTTACAGGATGGTATTTTTCACGTTATAAGTAATAGGTATTCGGATATAGGAAAAATGACTAGGGTATTGGCAAATCTTATAAGGTTTTGTAATAATTTAAGGAGCAGCTCTAGAGTCAAGGGTGTTCTTACTCCTGAAGAGTTGCAAAAAGCATTGCATTTAGTTATAAAGCACGAGCAATCTATTCATTTTAGTGAGCAAATAGACTTATTGCGTAAAGGCAATTGCTTGCGAGGGCCCCTGAAGGCCTTACATCCCTTCTTGGATAAGGAAGGTTTGATAAGGGTAGGTGGTCGCTAAGGCAACTCTGATATACCTCTTGAACAAAAACACCCTATAATCCTGCCTCGATCCTCTCGTATAACTGAGCTATTACATGCTGGTCCTAAATCACTTTTAGCAAACTTAAATCAACAATATTGGCTAATTAACGGTATACGACAAGTAAAGAAGGTTACTCATAAATGTTTGGTTTGTTTTAGGTTTAAAGCTGGTGCAGCGAAGCAGCTTATGGGATCCCTGCCTCATCATCGCGTAAGGGAGTCCAGACCCTTTCAAAAGGTAGCAATAGACTTCGCTGGGCCGGTCCAAATAAAAATTCTCGAGTAAGAAAGTCTGTTATTAGCAAAGGATATGTTTGTGTATATGTTTGTTTCGTAACTAAGGCAATTCACTTAGAATTGACCTCAGATATTTCTACTGAAGCATTCCTAGCATCATTTAGGCGTTTTATAAGTAGACGAGGCCTGCCCAGCGACGTATTTTGCGACAATGGTGGTTGCTTTCGTGGGGCAGGGAACCAGCTTGCTGAACTGTACAAGCTGCACAATTCTGCTAATCATCAGACGCTTGTGCAAGCTCACGCCGCAAAGGAAGGTATCTCGTTTCATTTTACACCAAGCTATTCGCCGGTGTTTGCTGGACTTGCAGAAGCGGCTGTAAAGAGCATGAAATTTCATTTAAAAAGAATTGTATTAAATGCTACATTAACCTATGAACAGTTAAATACTGTGTTATGTCAAATAGAGGCTGTGCTCAATTCACGCCCTATTTTACCTCTCTCTGAGGATATTAATGATTATTGTTATCTTACCCCAGGGCATTTTCTTATAGGAACAGCACTGTCAATGTACCCTCAAGCAGATATTTCTGATTTAAATAGTAATAGGTTGAGTTTTTGGCAGCAGGCCACCCAGTTACAGCAAAGGTTTTGGAAGGCTTGGCACAAATACTATTTTAATTCCTTGCAAAATAGAAATAAATGGCGCCAGTCATTGCCAAACATAGTAGTAGGGGATTTGGTGTTGATAAGGGAACCAAATGCTCCTCCTTTGGTGTGGCCCATGGCACGGGTAGTGGAAGTTTTCCCTGGTAAAGACAACAAGGTGAGAGTATTTAAATTAAAAACAGCTGATGGCAAATTGTTAACAAGGTCCTTACAAACCATTAGTTTGTTACCCATAGAAAAGTAAAGTTATAAAATTGTATTTTCTAAACTTTCAATTTAAATAACCAGAACTACTATGACTGGTTACTACTGTTATCTGTATTTTATAAAATAATAGGTACAGTTGTAAGAAAAGATCATTATAATAATATACCTTAGGGATATGAATATAAGCTTTCTTGTGTAATAATAATACTTTGTTTTAACTTGTGTTAACTCTTATTCTTGTGTATTAAACATTATTATGCTGTGTACCAAATATAAGCTTTCTCGTGTAATGATAATGCTGTGTATTAACTTGTGTTACTCTTATTCCTGTGTATTAAACATTGTTATGCTGTGTACTAAATATAAGCTTTCTCATGTAATGATAATGCTGTGTATTAACTTGTGTTAAATCTTATTCTTGTGTAATAAACATGTATGCTGTGTGCTAAATATTTCAAACTTTATTCTCGTGTAACAAATATACTGTGTAACTTCTGAATATGCCAACTTTATACTGTTGTGTAATGTTAGAATAAGAACAAATATACTGTGTAACTATTGAATAATAATATGTCAAACTTTTATACTGTTGTGTAATGTTAGAATAAGATAATTTGACATGCATGTTCTTGCATTTTGTTTAGCTTTTTTGTATTTGCCTTGATATATAGTAGTATTTTGTACTGCTCACTACTGTTCCTCGGTGAATCAGGTTAATGTGTGAATCTCAGGGTAATAAAACTCTTAATCACTTTCAAGTTGTTAATTTTGTAAAACAATTGTTATTATTTAGTGTCTTTATAACCTATGAGCAGGTGTCCTGTAATGTTAAAATAAGTTCTTTATAATATTAGTTTTTATATTTAACTTTGCACTATATGTACACTACGTTGTATTTCAACACCTATTCCTAGCCTAGGAGGCAGTATGTCTATGGCATCACTATAGACACAAGTTTATATTTTGGTCTTTGTTTATCTATGCATTAAGTATAGACAATATAGATTTTAAAGACATCCATTACTTCTTCTGTCATGGCGGTTAACTAAGTATTAAGTAACGTAGCCTCTCTGTATCAATTTTGTATTGTGTAGTGTATCTCATGCTGTGCTAGTAATAAACACCATTACTGCGAAGACATCTTTTAATTACAATCTACAGTCCACTAAAACCCCGACAATACATATACGTTTACTATCCATACGTCCGGCGCACCCTGGGCAATTCTCCAAAGCGAATTGGCTAATCCTTTCACCACGATGGCAAATCAAAATAAAATTCGACTCAGACACCACAAAAAAGAATAAAAAAGCACTATTTAATGGTTTATGAAATAAATAATATTTGACTTCACTGGAATAGACAGTGAGTTCAGACATGATGACTTAGCGCAGTAAATCGCCGTACTGTTTCTATCTTTGCTTCACCAATTTTTCGAGTGCAGTCGTTCATAGCATCATGTCTTTATTACCCAAAAGGGTGTGGTAGAGGTGTACAATACCCACACTTCACCTGTTATGTTTAGGACCCATGGGATAGGGGGTGAGCCTATCGCCATCCACCGGGCACAATTCCAACTTCGTGCTGCTATTTTGAAATTCCTGACGGAAAGTTCACTAATACCACTTTGCCCGACCCGGAAATCGAACCCGAGACCTCACGAAGAGAAGCGCATACGCTAACCACTAGACCATCGAGGTAATAAAAAGGTGCCATGTCTTCTTTTATATATTACTGAATTAGGACTGATTTTCAGTAATTTTTACGAACGAAAGAACGAACTAAAAGCGAGAAGTTTCTGCTAATGTAACCGATCGCTACTATATCTCTGTAATCTGACTGTAATTATTGGTTTGTAATATTTAAATGGTACCTACTCTGAATGTTAGCGCTTTGTGAATTCACTTTGAATAAACAGTGGCTAGTTAATTTCAACATCTAAGCTTTATCACATTTTAGTTAGTGGACCTAATTCACAGCATAAATAGGCACAGCTATATGAGAAAATAAATATAATTTACATCTTCAAAAATCAAATGTCTCATTGACGAAAATTAAATAAGCTGACGTTCAAACATTAGTGCAAAAAAATTTCACTTGAAATTACTTTAGCGGTTGGAGAGAGTTACTTTATAAATAAGACTTGTTAACACTATAAAGTAAACAACCAGAGATAATATATTATATTATCTCTGGTTGTTTACTTTCTTTTTTGTTACTGTTTCGTTACATTTTAAGTATTTTGTGAGCTATTATGTGACACTATTTTTCTGCTGAATCCCTTAGTATGTTACTATCTTATTAAATTGAGTTGATGTTAATATTAAATTTCTTATTGATGAATATTGTATTGTACTATTATCTAGTTAAAAGTATATGCAAAAGTGAAAGTGAATTTAATCCGTTAACCCGTAAAACTTTATTGTCCCATTAATATCCAACACAGCTGCACCAGTCAAACACATGAATAGATCGCACTCACAGTGACTATTGACGACCAGTACTCTCGGCTCAGAATTCCAATTAGACCGCTGGAGGCTGCAAGCGATGACCCCGTTCTAGTCTTTCAATATCCTGCCAACATTCAAGATCATTTGCGTGATCAGGGTCAATTGTTAATTGAAGTCACGAAACTTAAATATGTTTGGTTTACAAATTATATTTTGAAAAATGGGTTTGAATACCCAAAGAAAAAGCTATGCTCGTTTAGACCAGTTGTCTATTTTTTGAAAAATGTTCATAAATCGCAAAAGTCTGAAAACATATAATGGCAAACTTCTAATTGATTATTTTTTAAAGCATTTCGCTATGCTTATCAAATTATACTAAGAAACAGTTGAAAAAGATATGGGACCGGCCGGTCCTATATCTTTAAGTATATAATGGCAAAGCTTAATCATTTGAAATCTCAAGTATATATTTTCATCTTAAAATCAGTATAGCAATGTGTAAATATAAAAAAAATCGCTTCTAATTTATTTTAGTAGCTTTATCTAGAAAAACAAGACAAGAGGTAAACGAACATAATTGTCATTAAGTTGAACAAAACGGTTACCTACATAACAAATTATCTAAAAAATAAACGTACAAAATTTAATTAACAGTTTAAGACTCGACGTGGAATTAAGGCGCATAACACGGGCGTCCTCTGTCCAGTAATAATTTGTATTCTCAACGGAAACCTTCATTAGAGGCATTAATTCAATCAAGTAGGTTTTCACAGCCCGGGGTAAACGGGCTTTATTGGGAAGTAAGGATTAAAATACGCTTGGTGACAAAAAGGCAACGAAATATTTTTTTATTTTTAAGTGACAATCAAAAGTGTAATTTAGCTTCCATTTGGGTTATGTTGATCTGCGTCTCATCTTTTGTAATCATTCAGTCATTTTGATGATTATGATGATTATTTCAGCAAGAAAATAGTTAATACAGCGGAAATACTGCTTAAATCTGACCACTAAACCTTCTCAATATTACAACAGAAATAAGAGAAAAAAAACTGTTTTCGATCGTAATCTTGTCGTAATATTTTATACACTTCTTGATTTTATTAATATCTATCACCGAATGCAATGCCCAAGTTTTGCTGCTGACAGTCCACCTCTGTTCTACAATAGTTGCTAATTTAATAATCAGCCAGCAATTAATAAACCATGGCGTGGACTGAAAGTCCACGTTTGGGCTCAGTACAAATATGCGTGGTTTGCGCATGCCACGCACGTACTCGCTCTAATTACTCACGAGATTGGGACTGACCGCTGTGATGTGATTTAGAAGCGGCCGGCGACCTTCGTGTTATTTTTGTTGTGTATATTGTGTATATCTGTTAACTATCGCTGGATTTACCTAATAAGTAAAGTGTTATGTCATGTTTTCGAGATTTGACAGGAATATGATAATTTGAATGGTAAAATAGCCATAAGTTACATATTTAGATGTCAGTTTGATCAAATTCAAATCTCTTTTCTAACTGAGGCAACTCGTTGTCAAAATGCTGGCTTATATTTCGGCTAGCGACGTAGTATTGCAATACAAAGCGGTAGTGCTGCCATCATTTTGATTTCTGATTGCAGAAGCAATAAATTATGTGGATCACAATATTTAATATTTGCAAGATAATAATGGCGAAACGTGATTTACTTCTATTAATATTAATTTTATATTATTCTAATATTGAACCCCACGAATATGCGTCCACTTCTTCTATTTTCCCAAGATCAGCATGTTAATTTAAAGGTCAAACCATACTTAAATATTTTTTTAGTTCAAAATATAAACTTTTAATTTAATTGTGGTAAAAGTTTTCAAGATTTACTTTATTTCCTTTTATCAAAAACACTGACCAAAAGCTCGCTGAAAACAATTTAAGCAGTTTTAATTTAGACCAACCAGCATAAAAACCTGCCAAATAAAAACAAATAGCGACTTTATAACGGGTGCAATCCAATTCACTCTTTGAATTGGATTGCACGCGTGTGTTAGTTCTAAAGCCTTTGTCATGGACTCGCTTCCTGATGGATGAAACTAATCTATTATTCTGTCTGGCTCATAAGTCGCATACCCCCTATACAGTTGTCTCGCTCGCGCGGTGTCGTGTGGCCGCCCGTGCCTGATTAATCATTGCAATGTGCGGATATTTTATAATTAATTGCTTGCATTTCTGCCTGATGCCTGGATCACTAAGACGGACTGTTCCAACAGTCTTCTTTGTAGGAAAAATTGAACAGATTCTTTGAGATCTGAACCCAATAAATAACGTAATTGAATCGGCTTTGGTTGGATATTGATGTATTCTTCGGGTGAAACTGTGTTATATTCTTCAAACAAAAAGAAACGAATACAAACACGTATCTAAACTATACGTATAGAAGTTGTACATACAATTTCATTACTTTAAAATTTGAGTAGTTGTGTCATGTGTGCAAAGTTTACTTAATGCACCCAGGTAAATAAAGTTGACTTATTTCGTATAGTTAATTCAACTACACCAATTTTTCAGGCTCTATGTTGCGAATCACTTTGCTCCAACTATTAATTAATAAACTTTGTGAGTAAAACTTTAATGACATTTAGTGAATAAGAAACACTTAACCGAACCACCGCACTGCATTACTTACTAATTTATCCAGAGAGGTACCACGGGCGTTCAAGAAGATAATCCTAGTAATTCGTCTGAAGACTTCGTTACTTTAATATGAAATCAGCCCTAGTTTATAATATCCCAGCAGTCAAACACTTGAATGAGTGGATCACACTCACAGAGGCTATTGACTATCAGTACTATTGCCTCAGAATTCTAATTAAACCGCTTTGCTCCGTGCTGGAGGCTGCAGGTGCTGACCTCGTTTTAGCCTTTCAATATCTTTGCCAACCTCAAAGTCTAAAGTAAAATAAGAAGAACGTTTTGATTGTTCATTTTATCCTCGGGATACATATATTTTTTATTTACTCGTATAACAAACAAAAACACACTCGCTGTGCCTACTACTAGGCTCCATAAAATCTCTAATTCTTTGCCAAGTCAATGTATATGCTTCTACAATAAACTTCCATTAGACGTATTAGAATAATCCATTGGTAAATTTAAAAAAAACTTACTACAATATTTTAGACTACATGAATGATTATAGTATTTGGAAATTAATTGCTCTTCTTATGTGACTTTCAATATGCATAATAATTGTTATATTATTAATTTTGATGAATGATTTGAATAACCGGGTTATTCATATAATTGAAATTAGTATAATTTAGTTTTACTCATAATTTATCTTTATATTATTGATTGTAATGTTTTAAAGTGTTCAAGTGCCTCCAGGGGCCTATGAAAATAAATGATTAGAATTTATTTGAATTTAGCTTTACATAATTATATGTTTCATCATCATCATTCATTTAGCCACTCGTAGTCCACTGCTGGACGTAGGCCTCTCCCAATTTACGCCACAACATCCGGTCCTGCGCCTTCCGCATCCAGTCCCCTCCAGCGAACTTCTTCAGGTCGTCAGTCCACCTGGCAGGGGAGCGTCCTACCTTACGATTGCAGAGTCACGGTCTCCACTCCAGGACTCATTTGCTCCAACAGCTGTCGGTCCTTCGGCAGATGTGACCAGCCCATTGCCACTTCAGCGAGCTTATTTTGTGAGCTATGTCGGTTACTTTAGTTTTTTGTCGGATGACCTCATTACGAATTTTATCCTTCAAAGAAACTCCGAGCATAGCTCGCTCCATAGCCCGCTGCGCGACTTTAAATTTGTGGACTAGTGCAACCGTTAATGTCCATGTCTCAGCACCGTAGGTCATAACAGGTAGGGCGCACTGGTTGTAGACTTTCGTCTTCAGGCATTGCGGTAAAGGCGAATAGAATACTTGACGAAGTTTGCTAAATGCTGCCCAACCCAACTGGATCCTTCTATCGACTTCTCGCTCGAAGTTGTTTCTACCAAGCTTAATGACCTGCCCTAGGTAGATATATTCTTGAACAACTTCAAGCATCGATCCGTCGACAAATATTGGTCTCGGCATGACATGCTCATTCAGCATGATTTTGGTTTTATCCAAATTCATGACGATTCCCACACGTCGTGAAGCTCCATCTAGGCTGTGCAGCATTTCGCTAAGCTGTTCCAGCGACTCCGCCACGATGACGATGTCATCGGCTAACTGAAA
Organism: Hypena proboscidalis; assembly: GCA_905147285.1. NCBI lineage: Eukaryota > Metazoa > Arthropoda > Insecta > Lepidoptera > Erebidae > Hypena > Hypena proboscidalis. The sequence goes on along the minus strand of LR990127.1, from coordinate 25,083,177 downwards.
GTGCGAGATTTACTCACCATTCACATTTATACCCACTCCAGTCCAGTCCAGAGTTTTGTAGACATCCTCGAGAGCGTTGGTGAACAGCTTCGGGGATATGATATCCCCCTGTCTCACCCCCCGACGCAGCTCTATCAGGTCTGTCTTTGGTCCTGGATCTGGACGGTCATGGTGGCGGTCTCATACAAGCATCTCAACACCTCGATGTATTGCCAGTCGATACGACATCGTTGCAGAGCATCCAGAACCACCCAAGTTTCGATGGAGTCGAAGGCTTTCTCGTAGTCCACTAAAGCCAGACACAGCGGCTGATTGTACTCTTCGGTTTTCTGTACAATCTGCCGTACAGAATTGATGTGGTCTACGGTACTACAGCCTTTTCGAAACCCGGCTTGTTCTGGTGGCTGAAACTCGTCAAGTCTCCTGGCGAGGCAGTTCCTGACTACTCTCGAGAATAACTTGTAGATGTGGCTCAGGAGTGAGATAGGTCTGTAGTTCTTTAGTAAGGTTTTGTCACCTTTTTTGAAGAACAGAGCCACCGCACTCCTGCTCTACGCCTGTTGTGTCAAGCATTATATGTTTATACCGTCCAAACTTAAAAGTATATTCTAACAACAAACTTTTATCATTCATGAACTTTTAGAACAAAAACTTGATATCTGAGTTATTTCCAGCTTAAGTTAAATAGGAAATTATTCATATTTATTTTATTAACAATTTTACGTCTAAGCATATTTTTTTACAATGCATGCTTAATGGTCACCCACTATTATAGAATATAACAGTATTTTCTCCGTGCCTCAGAAATGACGGTAATTAGACGGTAAATTTATTATTTGAGTATCTATGATAGTGAATCAGAAGATCTAGGACAAAACGTGACGTAATCATAGACCAATCGAGTAATCGATTAAAGCTGTAGAGCTTTAATCGATTGCTCGGTTGGTACCCGCAGGGCTGATTTATGAAACCGTCGATAGTTAATCCGCTACTAAGAGCAGTAATGACCTGAGTTATCCAATAGATATGTCTGCGATCTATCTATAATCTTATCTCATTAAGATAGTACGGGTAGTTTCAATTTGGGTTAATTAATGCATTCAATCATTGGGAATCACTTTTAGTAAACCCCTGCTTAAAAAGTTTATATTTTTTTCGAGAGTCAAAATAAGTATACGAAATTTTGCACTAAAAACTTCAAGAAGTTTTACCCTAATTTTGCCCCTTTTAAGGGATGATTGCCCAAAAAAACGCTTTTTAGGGCGCGGCTACGTTAAGTAAAGAACCTAAGCAAAATTTCAACACCACTAGATCCTAGGCTGTGCGTTGATGAATCAGTCAGTCAGTCAGGCAAACATTTATATATGTATTAGATATATGACATGCACATACCTTGCTTACTACATTGGCATAAAATACATGTTTCCAAAAACCATGAACTTGAAATAGAAATCCAATATAAATTCATGTTTCATTTTAGTGTCAAGTTTTCACCCGACCCCTAATGTCCATAGGAACATAACATATAAGTACGTCCGAAAATTGAAACTAGAATCTAGCATCGTGTCTATATTAAATAACGTGTACACTCGAATGGACAAGTACTTTCAGCTCGGTTCACAAGTGACCGGCGAAACAATAAATTGATGTAAACAGAAGACACGTTCCATAAAAATGCCGTACATTTTACACATTAATAAAAACGTTTATCTTACGTTAATAATGTATCATGACAAAATAATTCATAAACCATACTTTTTAAATTAAACAACTAAAATTTTGATAGACATTTCAGCCATTTTATGTAACTAGCTGTGTGATGAAGTTTTTTTTAGATCCATGTTCCAAATTCTTAAATTCAAAATCCCTGCACTATATACTAGTACTACTATTCAGTTTGGGTCTTGATCAGTATGAAGATACTGTAGGGAAGTAAGATTTTTCCTGCATCTTACTGTGGGCTTATTATACAGTATACGTAGTATACAGTGCCTAAAAATATACATATTTATGAGATACTGTACTATATATTGTTGAGTTTTGAGTTTTTAAAGATCTTTATTGCATAAAAATAAACATCAAACGTAACAAATCTAGTGTAAATTAATCCTAGAAGTTAACAAATTATAAAGTAGATTACATTACACAAAGCTAGTGCGCTTTTTTCCAAACTTTTAGACATAAACATAACACATTACATACATTATAAAAATATTGTGAGAACATTGTACATATTTCATGCAAGCTTTAGTAAAGCATTACATTTATTTGCATACCTAAGTAGATACAAAACATACATAGCAAGTAAATGCGAGCGTAAATATTAAGACAAACATTTAATAACACATTTAAAAAGTAGGTATTAAAACAAAACGATAATCGTTTGTGGGCAGTAAAATAATAAACTCATTAGCAACAGGAACAAAAGATCGGTCATTAGCAGACAACAAGTTTGACGACAGGTACATAGCCACCGCGCGTACAGTGTGAACGGCCATACTAGTCTATATCCCGAGATAATAAGACCGACAACCGTGCGCACCGCCCCGCTGAGGGCATGCTCCTGCGCGGGCCACTGTACGTGACTATTCATCGCACTCAATGAACAAGTGGTGAGGTAACTTATATCGATTGTATTTGTCGATAAACTGTAGATTTTTCTTACGGGTTTTACCTATGTTATTAATGTATTTATTTTTACTTAATTTATTGGTAATGAGATAATTTTTTTTAGATATTTTATAGATAAATTCTTTTAAGGTTGGTAATTTAATTTGAATATGTAATTTTGTTAGATTGGTTCGAAAAGGGGTGTTAAATGCATATTTAAGGGACTTGTTTTGAACAACTTGGAGACTATTTATGTTAGTAGGGCATGTGCTACTCCATACTGGACAAGCGTAAGTTAGGCAAGGGCGTATTAGAGTGCGATAAATATTCAACTTGGTGATACTACTTAGGCAGGATCCTCTATTAAGTATGGGACTAAGGGCATTGAGAGCTTTAGTGCTTTTAAGTTTAAGTTGAGTTGTGTTATCACTCCAGTTGAGCTTATTGTCAAGCATAATGCCGAGGTATTTTACGGAACGGCTCCAAGGGATGATATGTCTGTCAATTTGAAGACTTCGCTTTGGGAATGATCGTTGCCTCGTAAACATAATTGCTTCGGTCTTTGCAGCATTAATTTTAAATTTCCATTTCCTAAAATAGGTTACCAAAAGTTCAATGGATAGATTAAGTCGATCAATTATTAGGTCTATATCTGGTGAAGATGTAAATGATGCAGTATCGTCCGCGAAACAGGCAAGACTAGTGTGGGGTTGGATTGGAATGTCATTTAAATATAGTAAGAAGAGCTGGGGACCAAGGATTGATCCCTGAGGCACGCCAGCAGAGACCAATCGTGGGCCCGAGCTTGAATTATTAACAAAAACCTTAAATGACCTATTATCCAGATAGGATCTTATCATTTTAATAAGTGGTAATGGGACACCTAGCGAGACCATCTTATGAATAAGGGCTTCATGCCAGACAGTATCGAAGGCTTTTTCAATATCTAATAAGAACATGCCAGTGGATTTGTTCAAATTCAAATTATAAAACACAGCTTCAGCCACCCTAGCCAGCTGCTGAGTGGTAGAATGTCCAGCTCGAAAGCCAAACTGTTCGTTGATTAGTAAATTTGCTGTTGCCTGGTTTAGGCGGCGGTACAAGATTTTTTCAAGGAGCTTGCCTAAACACGGGAGGAGGCTAATGGGACGATATCCAGCGGGATCTGAGGGGTCCTTGCCAGGCTTGTGGATGGCTATTACTTTCGCTACTTTCCAAGCATTTGGAAAGTAGTTAGCTAGTATACAAGCGTTGAAAACTTTAGTTAACAAAACAATGCATTTACGAGGCAAACGTTTTATAAGTTGGTTCGATATGCCGTCTGGACCAGCTGCTTTACCCATCTTTAGACCTGTTATGCATTTGACTATTTCAATTGGCCTAACCAATCGGACACAATTGTCATCGTAGTGTGGATTATTTAACATAAGCAAAGACGTGTTTACATTGCACAGTTCATCACTGACCCAATCGTGAGTAAGGAGCATGTTTTCAGCAAAGCTGCCTGCCAAGATTTCACATTGGTCCTTGGGGTTGGAACTTACAGTGCCATCCTTAGCTTTGAGTGGGGATTTTAGAGAAGAAGGTGTCGATTTAAGACTTTTAGCAATGCGCCAGAGGTCTGCACATGGATTGTCTACTTTTTGTAATTTACGATTCCAGAGCTCATCGCGGTGGGCTTTAAGCGCATTGTTAATGTTACTTTGCAAATGTTTGACTTGAAGGTTTAAAATTTTTCGGGTGATGCTATTTGTTTCTTTTGCTGAAATGCGTCGCAAATAGTTTTTATCTCTGATTTTTCTTTTAATGCATCTAGGTAATGATGATTCCCAAGGCTTAAGGGTAGTGATTGGAATATAGGTATCCCTAGCTGAGATCATGGAGCTTTGGAGGAGTGAAATGGCCAAGTCTATATCGTGTTCGGATTTATAAGTCTGGTTATTCAAAGAAATATTGCCTACTATATATTAAAGAGTTATTTATCGAACCAATACATAATTATAATAATTCACTCATTCACGAAGTCACTACCCATTCTAAATTTAGGTCTACATCGCAAAGTTGTCCTTCTATACCTTTTTATTTTGTGGCGGTGTATCCAGGCTTTGCACGTGTCCAATCTCTGAGAGACGGCGCGTTCATCCCGCGCCACTCGACCGGCAAACTGATAGCTTCGCCGATCAAATTGGTGTGTACCTTTTCAACCAGCTTTTTGCTGTTTTAGGCAAAGAGATTCAATTCCTATGTTATTAGGTGCTAGCTTTGATTTTAGAATTTTTAAATAACGTTCCATGCAATATTTAAGATAGATAATAGTATTTCTATTATTCACTTAGTTGGCGAATGTTAACTTAAGAAGATCGAATAAGAGTCTTGTTTCTTTTCAGCATAAAGAGACTCCTTTGTAAAGAAACTTCTGTGAATTTATCCAAAATAATACTTTTAACCGGCAAAATTTCAAAGATTTTCGCTTAGAAGTGTGACGGTGTTAGTTAAAAAATGTTACTGAAAGGCCAAGAAAAATGTTCTTAAATTTTTCAACATCGTGCCTGTCTAACTCTAAAGTTAAGTAAACAAACTGAGAAATTTTGTACGTATTACTTTGCAAACTCACAAATCTTCACATTTACTATAAAAATATATTAAGACAGAACCACGCTATCTTTAAACGCATTAAAATTTAGGTTCGGCCACATGAAAATGCAATAAAAAACCAGCCAAGTGCGTGTCGGGCCACGCGCAAAACGCGGTTCCGTGGTCAACCATTACAATTATAATTTATTATGAACTCAAAACAGGTTTAATATCTATATGGAACATTAACAACTGCAGCTGCAGTGTAGTCTTAATTTTTAAACGATTTTATATTTTCAACAAAATATTTTAAGAAACAATAATTTACCTACTAAATTTTAATTAAGTTAACGATTGTGCTATAATTTTCCTCGAAAGTTAATATAACTATGAGCTTACGGCTTAGCTTTTAGAGGGGAGGGGAAGCCCTACTCGAACAAAAAAATGCTCTTTAAAATAAATTATATTGCAAATGGGTCTCTTAATAAAAAACCTGTCTTACCATCCCCTCTATGTTCTTAAAAGACCTACACTATTATATACCTTACAATATAATACCTCGCACTATGTGGTACGACGCGCCAGAAAAAAATCAAGGTAAAATAAAATATATATATTATTCTACCACTCTTTAGACATAGTATATAAATAAATATCTCACAACATTTACACAACGTCATCTAGTCCCAAACTAAGCAGAACTTGTACTATGGTTACAAGAATAACTAATACTAATACATATATACATTTATTTTGTAAATACATATTTATAATATTTAAAAACACCCAGGCCAAGACAAACCTCCATGTTTATGCACACAAAGATTATTGTTGAGCGGGAATTGAACCCGCGACCTCAGCATAGCAGACAGTTGCACCACCGACTTCGCTTTCGGTCTTTAACATAACATATCCATGCCAAATTTCAGCTTTTGAGCATTAACGGTATCGACGCTATGCCTCGGATAGACATGCAGACGGACCAACAAACGGACATGGCGAAAATATAAGGGTTCCTTGTAGGTACGACGGAAACCTAAAAATTAGGTCTTTATGAGTTAAAAACAACTAGCCACTTTATTTTTTGTATTTTATTGTATATATTTGATAGTTCACTAACAAACCCCCTGGCTTTACCCTGGTACTATGCAGTACTATAATATGCATGTTTTTATATAGAAACATTTGATTGAAGCATTATATCTATAAGGAAAGCCGAATCAAAATCTGTTGCGTAGTTTTAAAGATCTAAGCATACATGGGGACAGACAGACAAACAGCACCAACAATGTTTTATACTATGCAGTAATGCTAGCAGCGAATCAATTAGTCTAATCTATTCTCAAACACTTCTTAAATAAAGAAAACAACAGACTACAAAATAAATGTCATATAAAAATAAACAGTAACAGTAAAAGATACAATATTATATTTTAGGTTTCGCTAGCACGCTGCTCTGCAAAGCTGATTCGATTAGCTTATTCTTACCGAATTACATCTGCGCTAAGTATGCTCATGTGAACATGAGCGTACAAATACGTGGTATTTCAATATTAATTTTATGCAGTTTTTATTTAATAGGTGCTGTTATGACCGCTTTTCATCATCTGTGAAATTTTCAGCTGTCTAGCCGTAATGGTTCATGAGATACAACCTGGTGACAGACGGATAGACGAACGGCGAAGTCTCAGTAATAGCTGGTTCCGTTTTTACCCTTGGGGTACGGAACCCTGCAAAATAAGTAAAGATAAACATTTTGACGGATCACTTAATCGCCTTACGTCCAGTCCACTCCTAACTGTCTTAAGTTTTTAAATAATTCTCCAATATTATTTAATTTGAAACATTGTTAAGCCGTCATCTGACAAAACGCTTTTATCTAAACCGCTGAAATATCTTTATAAGTTGTTTATGAAGTTAGAGCCTGCCTAAAGTTAAGGCTTTATTGTCTTCACGATGTTAAGGACCTTGAGATTTTATCAGATCTTTTAAATTTTTGTTTAATTAATTGGCGGTTCAAATGTATAAGGCGATCAATCTATACTGATATAATAAATAGAAAAGATTGTTTTAGTTTTTTTTTGTACTCGATAGGCTTTGGATCGATCTTGAAGAAAACATTTGCCAGACCCCAGTAAAACAAAGGCTCTTTTATATCGTCACGTCCCAGCAAGATGAGACCGTAACTTAAAAGTTGCGGAACTGTATGCCGAGGTCGCAGATTCAAGACCTGTCTGGTCCCATATTTTACAGTCGACTAAAATATATATGTATATATAGGTTGATTAAAAGAATACATATTTATATGTACTCATTTAAAAAAAAATGCCATTGGGTCTAAATCACGTAATATTTTCAGTAATATAATCGGGTAAGTAGGATTTTATTTACCTTTTAAAAATATTATGCGATTTAGACTTCTTATCTAATTTATTAATATATTTATTTAAATCGCGAAAGTTTTAAAACATAATATATAATATATGTAGTTATGTACTCATATACTCATAGAGTCCAACAAAAGTTTACTTTTTTAATGCAAACAAAAATGAGTACAGCATTTGAATATTGCGCGAAGTCACGGACGGATGCTCGTATTTAATAAATTCCATATTGTAATATAAAATCCGAAGATTAATCATCTTGTTGATACTGCATAAGCCGCGAATTAACAAAATATCAACATATTGACGCAAAAATATGAGAATGGTCGCAATGAAAGGATAATCACGTCGAAGCCGGAGCTCTGTTGACTGTCAACATAACGCGATATTGGATCAGAATTATTTAACACATTAATGTGCGGAGTATTGTGTGTGTGAGAGAGACAATCGTGCAATTAATTCTGTGTATGGTGCAATTGTTTTAAGTAATGCGTGATAATTAGATTGCTTTCATGAAGCGACTCATTGCTAATAATAACTTAACCTAATTAGTTTGTAAATAAATATTTAATTTCATTTTAGTTTCTGTGAATGTGAGTTTATTGAATAGAACGACACAGTAATGTGCTATTACGGGCACAAAATTCATAGCGTTACCATAATAATTCTTGATTTATTTACATGAATCTCATTCCCTGTCACAAATATATTCGTCGCTGAGTTTAATTAACAGAAAACCAAAACGGCAACGAATATAATTTCATGAATATATACCTAGATACCTACAGGCTGATGATGATGATGATGATGATACCTAAATAAACAGAACGATCCGTTTAACAAATTATAAATAAATTGCATAAGCATAGATCTCAAATTATTTAAATAAATGAACTTTTGTTATTATTTCAAGTTTTGATTTTTAGTTTTAACTGTAAGTTTAGTTAGTTTTAAAGTACCTCTCAATTTTTTGCCTAACTTCACATCACATTTATGTCATTGATGTCAACGTTCATTGTCTTCTTTTATAATATTTTGTATTCTTTACAAATGTAGTGTACGCCTGAAATATTGTTTTTCGTTCACAGAGTGTATAAAAAAGTTTACTGTTGGTATTATTTAATAAATAAATAAAACAGAACTATATACAAAGTATTTTATATGCACACACACCGCACTTTATTCTAGTTTACAAAATAAATGAAACAATGTATACCAGATACAGCTATTAAGTAGTTGTTTGTCTGCCGATGTTCATGTCCGCGCTCGTTCGTTGCTCCACACAGATATCATTCGTGTGCGATTGTGAATGTTAATTGTAACGATATGTGCTGCAATGACCAAATGGTGTACTCATTGTAGCGGCAATTGGTATAATTGGTTAGTTAGGCAATCGTTAAAAAAATGTAGCCAACGTTTCAGTAATGTACAGTGGTCGGACAAAAACGTGCAATTTAGGGTGAACGACTTTATACGTACGATAAGCTTTCCGGGATGCGGGATTCTATTAATTGTTTTAATCAAATCTTTTTCACTGACAAAATATTAACGTACTCAAAATGTCATGTCGTCTTTCTGTATGTCTACCCGAGGTAGGGCGTCGAAACTGTTAGTGCCACAAAGCTGAAATTTTGCATGGATATGAACGTTAAATAGACCAAACAAAGTCATTAAATAAAATCTTCCCTACATTTAACGACCGGAAGGCAGATTGGGTAGTGTGTCGCGAGTTCTCCAAAGCGAATTGGCTAATCCTTTCACCACGATGGTAAGTCAAAATTAAATTTGACTCAGCCATCGACACGACGAAGAAGAAGAATTACGTTATGGACAAAGGCGAAATTGTTTAATAAACAAATATGTATCAGGATGCAAACATGTATCCTTACTGGGGAAAATATTTTAACTGAAATAGGTTTATAAATACTCTTGCCTGCACTAGTTGTGGTTTTAGTTTAGAACTAGATTGCTATCCGCTAGCAAACAATCTATCTCCAAATCTGAGACTAGTGGAGTTTAGTCCACAGTGCAACATGTGAATGTTTTAGTTCAGTGTTTTAGTTCGTTGTTTATGCCATCAGTGAATGTGGATATGCTGGCAGAATTATCTTTATGGATTATCTGTTAGCCTCCATTGTCCACAAGGCTGTCCAAGACACCGACACTGTGCGTACACTGATTTTATAAAAATAAAATAATATTTTATTGAACCTGCCCCACCCAGAAGCTATAATGTGTTCACCTGCTGAAGGTGGAACTCCCAAGCAACCTGGACGAATGACACCGATGAATTTGCATAAAAAAATATATAATTTAAATAGAGGCTATTAACTATTGAGAGCTCGGTGGCGTAGTGGTAAGCGTTCATCCTGCTACTTTGCACTGAACTTAGGCTGTAGCCAGCTGATATACATAGAAGCGTATAATTCCGAATTCGGCAGACAAATATTTTCTAAAAATAATTAAACTATTATGTGATTAGCTGCAAGAACGAACTTTAGTTTTCTCTGTTTATTTATTTGAGATGTGAAACTATACTCAAAGTATTCAACAAAAGAAGTCGTTTTAATACTTATACACGTAACCACTTCATTCTACAGACAGTAATAAAATACATTTGTGTGCCATTGTAGTTCTGGCCAATAAACATATTCAAAGCAAGTGAAATAAGGTCGTACAGGACATTAAACGACGTGTAAGTAAGCAAACGCTCGAGTAATGGCCTTTGAGCTATAAAACATGATACTTAAGTGTGCTACGACGCTACGGCGGCGTAGCTTGCGTAGACACTCGTAGCCGTAGCGCTGCCAACAAGAGGCATTTACAGATTATTTAGATTTTTCACACAAATTGTTTTTGTATTCGGTAACGTAGTTGTATGTACAATAAGCGTAAATAATGTTTTTTTTTTGTTAATCAAAATACCCCTTAATTTTAGAAATGCCTCTTAAATAATTACTTGGTTATTTCATAAACTTGCTAAGATAAAACAGTTTTAAATTTACATTAAAAAAACCGACTTCAAAAAGTAGGTAAACTAAAAAGCAATAAATAAATTTACTTTGCACAAAATAATACGTTTTTCATTTAGTTAAATAGAAATTATTAAATAATTATTTTATAATTCTGAAGTCGGTTCCAAGTAAATCGGATAATTAAGAACTAATATTCAGTCAGAAAATAGTTGTTAGAAAGATTAGTCTATACAGAGTTATTGTTTACTTGGCACCGACTTCAGAATTATAAAATAATTATTTAATAAGTTCGATTTTACTAAATGAAAAAACGTATTATTTTGTGCGAAGTAAATTTATTTTTTGCTTTTTAGTTTACCTACTTTTTGAAGTCGGTTTTTCTTTTTTGTTAAAAATTATTTTATTTTACGATTTTAAGTGATGGGTAGACCAGAATGTTTCTCAAATGAGGAGACGATGGTTACTTGAGACGGAAAACTTATTAATAATAATCCCCGTACTCCTATCCGTTGAGGAGTTGTACCTTCCAGCATCAGCTCAGCAACTTAAAATGCAAATATCCAAGTTAGGTAATATACGAAAAACAATATAGAAGCCTTTGAAATTTGAGGGTTACCCATGATTTCTCTAGGATCCCATCATCAAATCATGACCTCATATTATGAATATACATAAGTAATATTCAACGTCTCGCCTCATCTGTGTATAACTTGAAAGAATACAGTAAACGGCCTCAAGGAGACTATATTTAAAGAATTATCCCCGTACTCCTAACCGTTGAGGAGTTGTACCTTTCAGCATCAGCTCAGCAACATAAAATGCTGACTACTAGATGCAAATATCTGAGTAGCTTTAGATAATATATAAAAAACAATATAGAAGCCTTTTAAATTCGAGGGTTGCCCTCGATTTCTCTAAGATCCCATAATCAGAACGTGACTTGAAAAAAATGGGACCACATGACAAGTATATCCTTTCAAACAAAAAAAAAATTCTCAAATCGGTCCAGGCGTCTTCGAGTAATCGGCGAACAAACATAAAAAAAAAAAAACATACAATCGAATTGAGAAGCTCCTCCTTTTTTTGAAGTCGGTTAAAAAGGCTCGCTTTAACTCTGCTAACAAACGGCTGCAAACGGTCACAGTAATTTATTTTGTTTGCGTAGTTATGAATTTTATTTGATAGCCATACAAAATATTGCGTGCTTTTTAATGATCAAATTATTTTTTAATAATTTACTACTTTAATGCTTGCCTTGAAACTTTGAATGACCATAGTGAATTATATTGGTTCCTGTTTATCTTTTATTTTGATGAGATATTGATATTTTTAGTATTTTGAGGTCAGTCTCGTCGCTTATTGCACGACTCTTGATTTAGATACAGAATGAAGTAGGATTACCAGAATTAATAAATTTGGATTTATTTTGTGAGCTCTTTGTGAATATAACATGATTTAAGGCTTTATTTTCATTACATTTTAAATTAAATGCATTTTTATCTAAATATTTGAAAATAATGCTTCCTTTGTACCCGATATTTCACTACTGATATGACAAATTATCATAAATAGACTCATATAGACGCTTTTGTTTTATTTATTTAAGCCAAAACTTGCCTTATTTACTTATAATCAATGTAATATTTTGCAACCTAGATTTTTATTGGAGTAACTTTATCTTGATTGTTTTTTACGTCTTAAAACTTTGGAAACAATTTGATTAAATTTTAATCGAGAATTTTACCTTGATACATAATACTGTTAGATTTGGTTATCGTAATGTTTATATGCAACAGTAAACACTGCTTTTTTCCCTACAACTACAAAATAATTACGATTTTGATAACTCGAAAGTGTCAAAAGTGACTTCGAAAATTTGTTCGTGTCTGAGTACTTCATGCTGTCTGTACACTAAGTATATTGATAGTGGATTATTCTAATTTGGCATTTGATTTAGTATTAATTTCTATTTTATCAAGTTCTCGATGAGTTAACAAAAATTGTCTGCCATCGTCTAAATTAATGTTAAGTGAAATGAAATGTAAATAAATTAATGAATTAATAAATTAATAAATGAATGAAATCGAAATATTAAAAATTACAAGGTTTACATAAATAAGTGCCGCTACTGTGAATTTCCTGACGGTAAGTTCACAAATAACACTTTTTCCGACCCGGGTATCGAACCCGAGCCTTCACGGTGAGAGGCGCATACGCTCACCACTAGACATAAATAAATTAATATCTATGTTGTACTTCACTATTTATGTTGTAAGTGTTTGAAGGGTGAACTTTTGCCAGATAATTTATTGTAATGGACAAAACATCACAACAGCAGTGGGCGTGAGTGTCGGGTATAAGAATTAATCTCGTGCAATGGTCCCCGAGGAAATACTATGGTGACACCATCGAATAAACAAGCGGACATAGAAAAAGTGTTGTTTTGTTTGGATTTTCACTGCTCCATGAATCAGGAATAATATAATTAGTGTGTGAAAATACAAATTTCAAATTTAACAAGCAACTTTGTTCACAGCAGTCGTTAAAATTCTTTTCAACTGTTTCAATTATTTACTATTTGTTAGGAAAGACTGCTGGCAATTAACACTAACCACGACTAGAATCTCTAGTTTCAATAAATGTCGCTGGACACATCCACCCTGTATTTGAATATATTTAATAACAAAACAAATACGCTGTGCTCCTAAAGTATCTCTCAAGTTAATAGCGTAAACGTATTGCTCGTTCTCTGTCAGCGAAGCCCCTTGGATGGTAATGTGACGCGGCACTGCCTGCGAAAGCGGGCGCGAGCGATGCCGAGGAATCCAGTTATATCGTACGATGATATTAGCGTCTCTTTTACAACAACAGCGTACAACATTATAGTCACACACACAGACGATCCACTTGCGATGTGAAACATTAAATATGTCGCACGTATGTACCTGGTTATGTCTTGTCCTGAGATTTGAGTACAGAATACCTATTTAACTGTTTATTGAACAACTTTTAATTAAATATAAGATAACTAAAACGTGAACGGTTTGTATTTTATGGTACCTTGGTAGCTCAAAACGATATCTGTGTACAAAATCTCTTTTGTGTATATAATTTTGAGCCAGATACCTACCTAAAATCTTTTAGTGAAAGCTCAAAAAGAATCTTCGTTTATGTGAAGCAACGTAGTTGGTCTTTGAACACTTCGGTACCATACATTTCGTATTGTAGAATTTTTAATGTTATTATTTTTGTTACAAGAGGTGCTCCTTTAATATTCTAGACCGGACAAATTGAAAGTGAACGATTTTAGCTCAAGCAATTTATTACTGCAGTTTGTTTAATAAGTTTCTAGATTAGACTAGTAAATAGATTTACAAATCTTACCAAAGCTTGCAAACACAAGCAATTTGTTTTGAAAAATAAGTTTAAGAAATGAACACGGATAATTGTGACTATAGATCACACGTTTCCGTACTAAATCACTAAATAATATGAAACAAAGTCGCTACACTCTATCTATCTTAATGTATGCTTAGATAGTTTTAATTATCTAAGCATACATTATGGAAAGACTTCCATAATGTATGCTTAGATAATTAAAACTACACAAAAGACTTTACTGCGATTTTTAGGGTTCCGTAGCCGAATGGCGAAAAATGGAACCCTTAAAGATTCGTCATGTCTGTCCGTCCGTCTGTCCGTCCGTGTGTCAGTAAAATTAAATTATTTTAACAAAAAATTAAACCGTCGAAATAGAACTGAAAAGTTAAAAATAAGTGCACATTTTAAATCTTGGTTATTGAACTTAGTTACATCAACAATAAAATAATTATAATATTTTACTAATTTTGAGTGGGCGCCAAACAATAACATGATTACCACGTTAAGTCTTCTCCATTTCTACGTAGTTGCAACAAAAAATAGGTAGTTAATTAGTTTATTATTCGATCCCGGGATTATCCTGGGATCCAAGGAGTGCAATTCGTAAATCCTGAAATCTCAGGAAAATAGCTTCGGGATCAAATTCCCTAACCATGCTTCAGCCTTTAGGAGCGGAGTTACAAATCTATATAAATAAAAATGAATTGTTGTTCGTTAGTCTGATTAAAACTCGAGAACGGCTGGGCCGATTGAGCTGATTTTGGTTTTAAAATGTTTGTCATAGTCCAGGGTAGGTCTAAACGGTGAGCAAATAAGGAAAAATTGCGAGTAAGATAGAGTAAGACGACAATTCCATTTTCCCATATAATGAAATTTCCGTTGTCACGACTTGGCATGAAAACGGCTTGACCGATTCGGCTGATATTTTTTTTGTAGTTTTCTAATACTCTGTACAAGGTTGTTACGGCAAAAAAAAAAAAAAAAGTATTCATTTTTATATGGGGGATATTATAGATTTCAGTTCAAATTGAATAGGTACGCATACATAAGATAGGTCAGCTATACAAAATAAAGTAGTGCATCAAATTTACGCTAAGGCGGTACGAAGTTCGCCGGGTCAGCTAGTATAAAATATATTAATTAATTTGACTTCTCTCAAGCACAAAGACGGTGCGAAACAATACCACTCAAAAGTTTCTCCTCTTAAAGCTTGACCGGGCATTCTTCACAAGGTCAAACTCAAACCTGTATTTACTTGCGCCGCAAAAATATTATTTTATTATCGATACTTGAAAAACTCTTTCCTGGAAACATACACTGGGGTCGATTTCTAGTCAAACGGATTCAGCTGAATATCAACATTTTACTCAGAAGAACAGAAATTATTGAAACAAATGAAACATTAATATGTATGTTTTTGGTTATTGCTTCGTAAAATAAATATGGCTTTTCATCCTTAAAAATATATATTAGGAATTTTGCCCGAACAACTAGTAATTTTCCAAAATATTATATAATATACTGAAAATCGGGCATAGATAAGTCTCGTTTATCGTAAGCAGTTTATATTCCAAATTATTGTAATAGCTAATACCTAGCCACAGATATATACCCTGATTAAGCAAACAATGGCCGCATTCCGACAATTTAGATCGTAATAGCGATTACCTCCACCTGAACGCGTTTAATCCAACACAATCGTATTCTGATATTATTATACTGTCGTATTTTGACAGCTTAGCTTGACTGATGAAATTATATTTGGTACGTTATAGACATTCGCGGATTGTAATTTACTGTCTGCGTTCTAATGTACTTTCATAACATCATATTTCGTATCGATAAAATTGAATATTAATAAGTACTGATGAGAAATGCTGTGTTTCTTAAAGATAAAACTTAAAGGGAACCTATAACATACCAGAATATTTTGTTTAAAACCTCTTAAATACGCACAAGCTCTTATATCTTAAATACATAGTAATCATAGCCAAAACAAATGTAAAAGCCAGACTGGAGTTTCACAGAAACATTTAGGGCCTGTTTTACAATGTCCAAGTAAAAGTTACTTACCAAGTCATTACCTAGTACTTGACCAAATAGAAAAGTATATGATGTCACTGATAAATCCCTAATAAGTACAAAGAAGGTCTTAATATACACAAACACACACTTAAAAATATCTTACACACACGCATATCAAATACACAAACAAATTCACTTATATATACTTATTGGTATTGAATTTATACTGGTATTGGTTTATAGGACAATGGTTCGATCGACGAACGCGGACGGTTGTAAACTTCTTTTATTGAGATGAATTTTATTTACTGCTGCGTCTCGTAACATACCCTACGCGATGGACCTGAGATTTTATTTTTGTGATACGAGTATGTTTATGTTCAAAGCTCAAAATCAAAACTGTTTCATGGCGGCGAAAAACACTATTTCACAATTTTTTTGCGGTTTATACCGTCTTTAATTTCATCTTGTTTTATTTGTATATCCTAGCGACTTATTCATATTCTAATTTACTGTCCACATGGGTCCAATAATAATACCCTTGTTTAATTTTACGTTTGTTTTTAGTTAGAGTAACATCGAACTGCATATAATATGCAGTTTCTTTTCTTTTTGTGAAACTAAGAAACAAAATAATTATTCGAGCGACTTTATTTTAGACTTGACCATTTTCTTAGTCATAGATGTCTTCGTAATTCAGAAGACATTTAACGTGAAGTGTACGAATGAAATTTAAGCACATTACAACAAAATAATATTAAAGTAAGTACAAATTAAAATCTAAGTTTAATTATTTGCAGACTAAGAACTTGTAATTGATGTACACAATATACACATCTTAGAAAGGGGCAATCAAGCGGTGACGTCACAGCAAACATTGTCCTGCCATTATCGTAAACGCTCAACACAGCAATGCATGCTTGCCATTTCCAGGGCCACTGAGGGGGTGAGGCGTGAGGCAAGAGACAAAGGGAGGCAGCCCCGCGTCGTATCCCGCTTTAATTGAATTTGTTGCAACTCCTAAATGTGGTGTGTGGTGCAGAAGCAAAGCGATTTGATACCTCATTAAATTTCACCTTGAAATAAAACACTGAGAATCCAGCAGGATTCGAACTTGCACCCCCTAGGGATTCGTATACTGCTAGATCCGAAATTTTTTACCCCTTTGTGTCAGCGTTATAGGTATATATACCTTAGCTAGACGAACCTTAGTGGGTTCTTGGTCCTTTTTTTTAACTTGCTATTGTATAAAATACATAAAAGGCACAGCAAAGCTATAATTTGTTTTTAAAATATTACAAGTAAAACACTGAGGTTCACGAGCGTAGCTTTATATCTACGACATAGCAAAGTCTATGGTGTAGACGTAAAAGTGTTGCAAGTGTCTTGGATACGCGCTATGAGCTGTAGTAACCAGTCAATACCAGTAATTCTAAAAGACATACTTAGTGTTACAAGTATCTTCGTTCAAATACTTAACAACAATTGTATTTTTAATAGAAGATTTCCCTGCGTTTTCATATCCCTTGCACCGCACCTCACCCAAGTCGGTGGAGCATTCGCCTAATACCTTGGTACAATGTTTGACTGCAGTTATTTAGCGGCAGGACTCAGCCACTTCCAATAGAGTTAATAACTTGTGGAGCTCCCAAACAACGTTGTTTAGTTTTTTCATCTATTTCATTGAAAGAAGTCGGTTTTTATTCTATTTATAACAGAATTTGTAAAGATTATTACTTACAAGCGTTGTATTGATGACCAGAAGTTAATTTGAATATAATAAGAGTCTTTTTTTAATACAACTAGCTTCTGCTGTTGGTGATTCCCACGTAGTTTCTTTGATAAGAACCTTTATGTTTATCAAACTGTTGGGGCTATCTCGTCGTTGACTGTAACCCCGCTATCCCGATTGTATATTAGTTGTTGTTGTGAGAAGGTAGCTTGTAGTAACACCAAATCACTTCAGGTTTAATAGTTTATTGTAAATAGTAAAGTTATAGTTAAGTTCTAATGTTAATTGTTGTTACGTTTAGTAGTTGTGAGTCACTTTTATAAACAATATCTGTTCACCAAACACGCGTTTATTCGTTCCACTTATTTGGTAGCGACTAACGTAAACGACTGTTTATTGTTTACAGTATAATTCGCTGTACGAGCAGTATTGGCTCGTACATGCTTCCGAGGGAAGACTAAACGAGCCCAAGTTACCAAACGTAACTAAATACAAATGTTTGTAAAATGTATAAAATGTAAAAAGTATAAAGAGAAATAAAGAAGTTAGTGTATACAAAAAATCTTAAATAATTCAAATTATAAAGTAAACTTCGACGTGTCCATAGCTGGTTCTGGTAGAGGATTGTTCTTCGGGTGTCCACGTCGTACCTCAGCGTAGGCAGGCATCTCCTGTAGTTCGTGGTCTTCTGGAGTCCTCATTGGGGGATGAGCCTTCTTACGTGTATGTGAATATTTCCTTACTCTCCATACAATAAGAGTGATGACTATCCCTCCCACCAGCACAGTACTTATGGCGTAGTTGCCGACGTCGTGTATACTCAAATTGTTGGGCAGATACTCCCGTGCTTTTTGTGCGGTTATCGCGTTGTCCAACAACTTGTGTTCGTTCAAAACGTTTAATGTGGTCAAAATAGTTAAATTGTTTTTGACCGTGTCCCACATATCATTCGGTGAATCTATTATGGGTACTTCCATCACCAGTCCAATATTTGTTTTGCTACTCAAAACATTGTGTGAATATATCGTAGCGTCTTTGTATTGGATTACACAATCCTGACCTAAGGCAAGAAGTCCCGCCTTAGTTATCATTGTTGTTGTAATCCGATTCTCGCATACTACGCGCGGCGTGCACTGGTTGATGCAATTATATAACCATATGTTTGGTCTTCGTAATTTCATCCATTGGTCAGTGCACAGTTGCGGTGTCCAATCACAGGTGATGTTTTGAAAATGTTGACTTAACATTCGTGCTTCGCAGGATGCGGTAGCTCCGTGCAAGTTGTTTATAGTAATGTAGGTGTGGCAAATGTAGTTATCTGCCACTGTCTCCGTACACTGCTGCAAATCGGACTCTTTCATCTGTATATAATTGTTCTTAACAAAGTTCACGCCTATGTAATCTGTTGTTATCGCAATTGCCAGGCATTGATTAGATGACTCATGTTGTCTGAGTATAGGTATACTACGATATAGCGTATACTCGTCGTCGCTTAGTAGCGGGATATGTAATTCGAACAGTAGGTATTGCTCAGTCAGCCGAGCCTTGACATAAATAAGTTTGTAAATATTATGAATGTCCGACTGGCATTTAAAAGGTATTGTTAGCCTTTTAGACACTATGCCGGCAATGTAGTTGAGTTGCTCCAACAGCTGCTCTGGCGTAAACAGGTTCAAATCAAGGTGTCCTCTGTAGATATCTGTTAACGCATCTAGGAGCATTTGCTGGTTTCTTCGTAAGACTCTGAGTAGTAAGCTGGCAGTCAAAGCGCCGGCGTTATAATCCCCCATAGTCTTCATAATTTGAAATCTATTCTCGAGTACTGCTGTGCTGTTTGACATCTCGTTCATAAAACGTTGAATTACTACGAACTGCGATGTTACGAAGTTTTCATTTTTCTGTATAAAGTTGTTTTCGGCCTCGATAATTAGTGTCTGATTTCTTATAAGTTGAAGTAAATACTGTTCGTTTGTTTTGATTTTCTGAATATCTTGAGTATATTTTTCAGCGAAATCGTTGTCAAGTACACCAAATAGGGCTCTCGCGAGGTTTCCTACTCCGTTGACGTAGCCGCGGCGCCTTCGTTGGTGATGTTGTGACAATAACAGTGTGTTAAATTCGTTCAACTGCTCTACTTCGAACCGAAGTTGTTTTGTCGTAGACTGACAGGGTTCGTCAGGTATTGTATCGCAAAGTTGAGCTAACCGTTCGACGAATGTCTCGACTTTTGTTGTGCTTTGCCAGAATGTTGTCAAATTGTAGTATACTAAAAGTTTCCATTCGTCGTGAATGAGTTGTATATTCCCAACCGGGTCAAAGTACACAGGTTGGTCATCTGCTAGTTTTGTTATCTTGACATTTTGCAGGGGCATTGCTTGTCCACACGAAAATGCCATAAGCGTCACAAGTAATACCATAAATAAGCTGTTTATCTTTTTATGGGTGGTACGCCCTGGTCTTGGCTTTTCTCTGCTGTCTTTTTGTTCAGAGGTGGTACTCTGTGAACCCTCACTTGCCTCGTTAATAGGTAGCGGGGCGAGTTTAATAATGGGTCTTTTTAAGACTCCATTTTGCGTCTTCAGGGTGACGACTCGAACTAAGCCGTCGCAGCCTGGGTGCAACTCTATTACGCGACCCATGGCCCACTTTCCTGGAGGTAAATTATCTTCCCTTACGAGAACTAATTGTCCCTTCTTAATGTTTTCCCTGGTCTGTTGCCATTTGCTTCGATTTTGTAGCATGTGTAGATACTCTTTTGACCAGCGATCCCAGTAGTGTCGGCGCATGAGTTCGATAAGTTTCCAGTTGTTTCTGATGTCTATGGACTTTATTTCTCGAGGTTCCTCGAGTGGTACCATAAGTACCGGACTTCCCGTAAGAAAGTGACCCGGAGTGAGATAATTTAAGTCCTCTACATCTTCAGATAATGGAGCCAGTGGCCTGCTGTTCATGCACGCTTCGATTTGGGTAAGAAGTGTTGCAAACTGTTCGTAGGTCAGCTTTTGGTGTCCAATCACTCGTTTCAGGTGACTTTTCATGGAACGAATCGCCGCCTCCCAGATTCCATTTCCCGATGGGTTCGAAGGTACTCCAAATTTCCAAGTAATTTCCAGGTTGTTAACCTCCTTGAAGAATTCTGAAGACGATATTGTTTTGTAAAATTGAAATTCTTCCTTTAACACCTTTGCAGCGCCGACAAAGTTGGTTCCGTTGTCAGAATACATATGTGTAGGTGTTCCCCTTCTAGCACACATTCGTTTCAGGGCTGCGATGAAAGTTTGAGTTGACAAGTCTGACACAAGTTCAATGTGTACGGCTTTCGTGCACATACATATAAATACGGCTATGTAGCCTTTGCAGGTTTTTATTCCACGGCCTTTGTTTATTTTTATGTCAACGTGACCGGTAAAGTCAACACCCGTATGTGAAAATGGTCTAGAAGGTGTTATTCTTTGTTTCGGAAGGTTTCCCATCAACTGCTCATTCTGCGTTGTTGAGAAACGACGGCATCGGACGCATTGACGTAGTATCTTCTTAATGGTTCGATTACCGCTAATAATCCAGTACTTATTTCTAGTGTAAGCTAGCGTTAATCTTGCTCCACCGTGTAAAGTACGTTGATGCGCCTTTTCAACAATTAACTGAGTCAATCTTCCTTCTCCCGGGAGGAGAATGGGATGCTTAGCTTCCTCTGGTAAAGTCGACTGTTGTAGGCGTCCTCCAACACGTAAAATGCCGGATGGGTCCAAAAATGGGTTCAGTTTCAAAATAGGGCTCCTGGAAGGAAGCCTCCCGTTGTTTGTTAGGGAAATAATTTCTTTACCAAAATAATCTCCTTGTATTGTTTTCATTATAAAATGTAAAGAGTTATTTATTTCCTCCAAGGTGAGTTCATCGCTTTTGCTTGACCTCCTTTTGTTTCGTGTCGCATCAGCAAAACGATGTATCCATGCGATTGTTCTTGCAATACGATCGATGTTGCTGTGTCGTTCTAATAATGAATTAATTAATTCATTTTTATTCGACACGGGTTCTGTACAACTTGTTGTAAAACAGTTCGTTAGACAACCCTCATTTGTTGTAAAAGTTTCGTTTTCTTTAAGGGTTGTTTTTTCTTGTTCTCTGAGCCACTGAGGTCCTTGCCACCACAAAGAAAAATTAACCAATTTCGATGGCAAAAGCCCTCGCGTTGCACAGTCAGCGGGGTTTTCGCTACTCTTTACGTAACCCCAGTTTATCGCAGGCACTACGTTTATTATTTGAGTTGTTCTGTTTGTTACGTATTTCTCGTATTTACTTTGTATGCCTTGAATCCATGCTAATACTACTTTCGAGTCAGTCCAGCAGGATATTTTTAGTTCATAGTCCGCAAGGATCCTCGTTATTTTTTCTACTAATTTCGCTAGCAAAACTGCGGCGGCGAGCTCCAGTCTCGGAATTGTAATTTTCTGTTTGACTGGAGTTACTTTAGTTTTCGCCGCGAGTAGAGTTGTTTGGTACGTCCCGTTCGGTGACGTAGTCCGGGAGTAGATGACGCACGCGTAGGCATGTTCGCTCGCGTCACAGAATGCTTGCAATTCTATCGGTTTATTGTGTTCGATTTTTATCCATCTTGGTAAACTTATGTTATTTATGTTATGTAAATCGAACTCAATTTTTTTCCATTGTTGTTCTACCGAAGCCGGTACCCTTTCATCCCAGCTGATTTTTTGGCATTCCTCACTCCATAATTTTTGAAAAATCAGCTTCGCCTGAATGGTTATCGGAGCTAACCACCCAAGAGGATCGTAGATCTTGCTGATGTCTGATAATAGTTTGCGTTTTGTGTATATTTGTTTATTGTTGTTATTTTGCGGTATTTCACTAATGAAGTGAAATGTGTCGCTTGCGTCATTCCACACGAGTCCGAGAGTTTTGCTGAACTCTTGTTGTTGGAAGCTAAAATCGTTAGAATAGCTTTTTTCTTTACTTTGGAGATCGTCCAGAATAGTTGGTTCGTTTGTGGCCCATTTTCGTAAAACAAAGCCATCTCTTTTGAGTAATTGGTAAAGTTCTTTTTGCAGTAATCTTGTCGTTTCTATGGTATGCTGGCCCGTTATGACGTCATCCATATAACAATCGTTCTGTAGCGCCCTCTGGGCGAGGGGGAAAGCGTTGCCTTCATCTTTGGCTAGTTGTAAGAGAGTACGCATTGCGATAAATGGTGCACTTTTTGTTCCGTAGGATAAAGTACACAGTTGCATCTCTCGCAAAGGCTCTTCCATTGTGTTTCGCCAGATAATCTTTTGTAGATTTTGTTGATCTTGATGTATAAGGATTTGCCGGTACATCTTCTCGATGTCAGCCGTTAGAACATATTTATAAGTCCGCCATTTAAGAATTAGGGATAATATGTCTTTCTGTAGGTTAGGTCCCTTTTCCATCAAGTCGTTCAAACTGTAGCCAGAATCTGTCTTCATTGACGCGTTAAAGACAGCTCTTAGTTTGGTTGTTGTTGAACCCTCTCTTATCACACCATGGTGCGGTAAAAAGGCTTGTATTTGACTGTCGGATTTCGTCACCAGTTTCATGTGACCTAATTCGATATAGTCTTGCATAAATTGTCTATATAACTTGGCGAAGTGTTCTTGTCTCGACATTTTCTTTTCTAAGTGAAGAAATTGTGCGATAGCTTGAGGCTTAGAATTACCAAGATATTGTTCATAGCTATCTTTCATTGGCATTTTTACCACATATCGCCCGTCACATAATCGCTCTGTTGTTTCTGCGTAATATTTCTCGCAGTATTCGTCCTGGGTTGTAGTTTCAGATGCCGTTGGAATCTCTTCTGTTTCCCAGAACTTTGTTATGTTGTCTAGCTCTGTTAGAGTAACCAGACAGTTGAATTGTTTTGTCGCACCGCATAAAATCCAGCCCAACTTGGTTTGTTGTGCTACTGGTGCTCTACTGTTCAGTTTGAGCACACCTTCTGAGATTATATCGGCGTAAATGTCGGCCCCCAAAAGTAAGTCAATGGGCCCGGAAACGTTGAAGTCTGGATCAGCCAATTTGATGTTATGGATGTGTGTCCATTCCCCTGTGTTAATAGTTGAGTTAGGCAGGTTATTGATTAATCTGCGCATAACTAATGCCTCCGTTTTGAAGACATAATCAGAGTGAATAGATTTGCATTCCAGTTTAATCATCCCTTTGCTTGTTCCCATTACTGTACCGACACCAGAAACAGATGCATTCATTCTGTTTCGGGTTAAGTTCAATCGTT
Organism: Hypena proboscidalis; assembly: GCA_905147285.1. NCBI lineage: Eukaryota > Metazoa > Arthropoda > Insecta > Lepidoptera > Erebidae > Hypena > Hypena proboscidalis. The sequence goes on along the minus strand of LR990127.1, from coordinate 25,059,234 downwards.
GAGCGGCATTTTCTGTGATCAAAGTTACTTGTGAGCCCTGATCCAGTAACGCCCGAAGGATGACGTAGTCGCCTTCTTTGTTTTTGACCTTAAGTTGAAGGGTCGTTAAAAGTATTTCCTGCTCCCCGTTTATGTGATTTGACGATACGCTAGAGGATTTTGGGTTCTGCCCTTTCCAATTATCATCATGAAGCAGGGAGTGATGTTTAAGATTACACGTGCGGCAACTTTTCATCGAATTGCATTTATTTTCGCCGTGACTAAACAAGCAATTCTTGCATATGTTTAGTTTATTTGTTGTTTGGTTCCGCGTTGCAACATTCATGTCTAAAAATTTAGGACACAGACTCAGTGCGTGATTATTTTTGCAAAGTGGACAGTTATGAATCGATGCATGATAGGTTTTTGTACACTTTTCTGCATCTTTATGGTTCATTGACTTGGCATAATTATTGTAATTTTTATTTTGTTGATTGTTAGATGAATAATTTGGTTTTGAAGTAGTATTCTTCTTGTTTCGGGATGTTTCCAAAGTCATGAACCGCAATTCCAGGTACTCCATGAACTCGTTGAGGTCTGGTAGCTCTCTAGATTGCTTCATATTTTGTATATAGTCACCGTAAGTGACATCATCTAGTTTCGATGATAACAAATGCACAATAAGTGGGCCCCATGAAGGTATATCGATTTGAATGTTCTCCAAAGCATTTACACACTCCTTCGTGGTATCATGGAGCCTTTTCAAATTGGCAGAGTTTGGTTTATCAATAGTTTGTTGATTGAGAAGTGTGTCTATATAAGAGGTGAAAAGAAGTCGCTTGTTATTGTAGCGATGCTGAATAATCTCCAAACATGAATCATAATTTTCTGCGCTCACGGGAAGATGTTTGATCAATCTTTCCGCCTCTCCTCTTAGTTTAGACTTCAAGAATTTCATCTTCTGCGTTTTGTTTAATGTTGGATTGTTATGTATCATCTCAAAAAATAAATCGCGAAATGATACCCAATTGCTGAATGTGCCGTTAAATTCTGGAAGTTCCATACGAGGTGTAGTTTTCTCGTAGTGAGATGACTCAAAGATTTTGCTATTCAATTCGTCCTTGAGGCTGTCGTAGACTTTCTCCCAATAGTCGAATTTTTCTTCATACTCCTTGTTGGTTCCTTGAAGTAAGTAGCTAATTTCCCAGTGGATCTTATCGATTGATTCCCACTTCGATCGTAAGATGTTTAATTGATCTTGAAATTGCCACTTCTCCTTCATCTCCCCTAGATTTATTTTGGAGACTGTTCGTTTCAAGGCGTTGAAATTACACATCTGATTACGGAATAATGTTGTTAAGTGTTTGTCCGTGTCGTCGACTATGTCCTTTTGCGGAGTGCCGAAAGAATCAGGAGTTTTCGGTTTCGATACACCCGCAAAGGTAGGTTCGGACAATACCTCGTTCCGTGATTGAGTCAAAGAACGCATCGTTTCGTCAAACATATTTTTCGTTAGTGCGAAAATGTTCTCTCTGAAGTAGTCCTGCTCGCTCTTGACAGACTCGTACTTTTTCAGAATCTCATGATTTGTTTGAAACTCATCCCAGAGAGATTGTAACAATTCAATGCGCTTGTTAAGGTAATCTAGATTTTTTCTACTCATAGAATCCTTTTTGTAGTTTGTCTGCAACGTTTTGATTTTATCGTAGCTGCACTGTTGTTTGTTTAACAGCTCCAAGAATTCTTCTTGCGACATTGTTAACGGTAACGACATAGCTAAGAAGTTAGTGTTCACAACTTAGACAATGTCTGTACTTACAGGTTGAAGTAACAGTAGACGTTATCTCTGTTAAATCGAATGTTCAGAGTAGCTGCAGTGGCCGCGGACGTTATCCTTGGCTTTGTAGCTAAACTTGAAGCAGTAGACGTAATCTCCGCTTGGTTCGTTCCTGGTTGGTACTCTGTGTCGCTATCCCTCCTTTACGTTATGTGCAATGTCTCAATGCTACTGGTGAGACCCGCTTGTGGGAGGCCAGGGCACCGATTTGCTAACGTAACTGGGATTCACCACACTAAGCACCTTTCAGTATAGATTCGAAGGACCACAAAGATGTTGGGGCTATCTCGTCGTTGACTGTAACCCCGCTATCCCGATTGTATATTAGTTGTTGTTGTGAGAAGGTAGCTTGTAGTAACACCAAATCACTTCAGGTTTAATAGTTTATTGTAAATAGTAAAGTTATAGTTAAGTTCTAATGTTAATTGTTGTTACGTTTAGTAGTTGTGAGTCACTTTTATAAACAACTAGCTGACCCGGCGAACTTCGTACCGCCTAACAGTCAATGAATGTCGTGTTACCTTTTAGCTGAACTAATTTAGGCTTTGATGAACGTAATACAATGATACAAAATAATATTAATATAGATAGAAACATAAATGTATTTTATTTTGATGAATGATGATGAAAACATACAGAATGAGAATAAAAATTAAAAAAATAGTAATAATTAAGTACTTCAAACTCATGATTGAAAACTATGTTGTGCAGATTGGCATACACTCGGATTAATTCATTAATGGGATTTTCATTCAAGCACCTTGTGGTAAACGACATTCTTTGTTTTTTGGTCAGGCGCAAGAACAAATAGAGCGGATGGTTTGCCGACACGTGAGCATGCCACGTACAATTGACCATGACAAAAACATGCATTTTCTAGATTGTGGCCACAAATAGTCAAGGATTGGCCCTGTGATTTGTTGATCGTCATGGCGAAGGCAAGACGAAACGGGAATTGAATTCGTTTAAACTAAAAAGGCATATCCGTTAGGATCATCGGAAACTAAACGCGTTCCATTGCACAGTTTTGGTTGGTTTAAATTTCTAAGCATGATGACTTCCGAGCCAACCTTAAGTTTTAAATTGTGCGGTGGTAAACCAGGCACATCCAAGGAGTTTTAAAATTCACTTGGATAATTAGTGGCTTCTTCTTCGTTTGTTACACAGTCGATAGATTTGAATGAATACAGAGTACCTACGATTTGATTTTGTACTATAAAATTGAGGTCATCTACATCTTTATTTTTAGCGGCCAAAATTGCTCGCTCACTTAACCATTTAGTATTTTTGTAGTTAGCAATGATATCCGGGAATACTTTGTTGATAAGCTCGTCTTTTGATGATACGAAATTGAAAACATTTGGAGAAAAGGAAATCAAACCGCTCGATTTGTCAACAGGAACACGGCCATTACCGATAGTCAGCAATTGCTTCGAGAAATCATAAGCAGTTAGAACGTTTAACAATGCAACTCTCATATTTACAGACAGTTCAAGTTTCTTTACATATCGCCACAGATTTGATGCTTTGAGGCAAGCGTTTTTTTCGTCGGCAGCAGTAGATCTTGCAATGACTGGTAGTGTTTGTCGGAAATCGCCATATAATAAAATCATTGCACCACCAAAACATATCGAGGTCTAGTGGTTCCATTGCGCGTTTGTGTGTCATTGTGCGCCATTGTCCATTCGTCCCATATGATGATTTTTGATGCTACTAAAACTTTGGCCCTTGCGGAGTGTTTCGAAATGCTACATGTCGGTTGTTCAGTAGTTTGAAGGTTTAATGGCAATTTTAACGCTTAGTGAGCCGTACGGCATCCGTCTAACAATGTGGCCGCTATTGCAGAAGAAGCAATTGCTACCGCAATTTCGGATCTCGCACGTACAGTGGCCAAAATCAATGACATGAGGAATGTCTGCCCAGTTCCACCGGGGGCATCAAAAAAAAATAAGTCGCCATAATGGCAATTTCACTTTACCACTAAGGCAGCACAAACCAGGCGTTTCACCAGCAAACTTCAATGCTCCACAGTGCTGGCAAACAACGTCTATTGGACCAATGCAAACTAAACGATGCAAGCTGTAGTCGATGGTGCAATCATATAGAAACGCTGCTCGATTCAAATCAATACTGGAACCATTTCTTCTTGCACTTCGAAGATTATTCCTCTGTTCATCTGTACGATAAGCTCGACGATTTCTCGTTTCTAACCTAGCTGTTTCACGGGCTGCCTCTCTTTTTGCTCTTGTGTTTGAAAAGCACGAATTAATTTAACGCATTGCAATATCGGCATATAGTCATCATTGGTCCAATATCAAAATTTTCATCATCACTGTAGTTCGCAGTGGGATCATATTGGAATGCCAAGCGATTGTATGATGCCAATGATCTTCGTGTGCTCACGCGTTGTCTCAATCGGGTTTCCAATTGTAATCTTAGGAAACGAATAACTTATTTTTTTACCGGTTACCGGTTTGTCACATGAATTTAACTGAGCAGAAAAAAATGGGTGGCTGTCAAACAATGTATCACGCACCGGCGCCATCTACTTATAATATTGGTTTGTAGCACAGATATAGATCTACATAGATAACGCAAGTATCACGATTTGTATTGAAACCAAGCGTGCCGACTTTTTAATACCTTTTGTGACGTCACAGCCGAAATTTAGTGACGGGAAATCCAAACCGATTCAAAGACACCGATGCCGCCGATGCCAATCCGCCCAGTACGTTCAACTGGAGCCGTCCGCTATGATTTTCTCTGACAAAAGACGCGCGTGGACTGAACTTAGAGGCGACCAACCTCGACGCTTGGTCGGGGTTGAGACACGCGAAGTACATGCATCTGCGTTATCTATGTAGATCTATATCTGTGGTTTGTAGTGCATGCTATGTATCAGAGATGGCGCTGTATGTAAAAAAAGATTTTCCCGCTTTTCTGTTGAAATTTTTATTGTTTTCCTAAATTTTCTTTGCTATAAACCTCACGGAGCCCGAGACCTTTCCAACGAATGCAAAACCGTAGAAATCGGTTCGTGCGTTCTGGAGTTATAGCGTCAGGAAGGAAAACCCGACTTATTTTTATATAGTAGATATCTGTTCACCAAACACGCGTTTATTCGTTCCACTTATTTGGTAGCGACTAACGTAAACGACTGTTTATTGTTTACAGTATAATTCGCTGTACGAGCAGTATTGGCTCGTACAAGGCTATAGGAGTCTAGTGCAGTGTTCGCTCGGAAACGGACGCACCTCATTATTCGCACGAATTTTATTCGCGACCTACACGGCGCTAGCCGTTGCCGTATTTACCACGATGCGTTGTGAAACGCTCGTAGTTAATGAGCTGCTTGCTTTCTTGCAACAGCAGCTGGACATTATGGACGAGGTCAGCGTCATACAGATCTGCACCTCGAACTTCAAAGAGGAGGAGATTCGCCAAGCCAAGACTCTGCTGTACGAGTCTATGGAAATGGTGGACCGAATGCCGACTCGGCGACGAGATGAGAAAGGAGAACGGAGCCTGCAAGACATCATCCATTTTCTCAAGGTGACTGACCCGGATGACGTGCCGAATTTTGTTGCCAAGGACTTACGGAAGCTGCCGCCGGTCACGTTTCAACACGTCGATGTAACCTGTCTGCTTCGGGACATCGTGTCTTTGAAAGTACGTCTGGATGAGATGCAAGTTAAGTTCGAGGGCTCTCAAACTGTCATCAGTGAGCTACGTGCCGAGGTAGTAGACTTACGTAGCACTATCGCAACATGTAGATCACACGAGGCATCGAACGTTAACCCGAGCTCGGGTATTTATTTATTTATTTATTTATTATACACTTTATTGTACACCTGGAGTTTACAGTATTAACTTATTTCTAGTGAAAACAGTACAATGGGCGGCCTTATCACTAATAGTGATTTCTGCCAGGCAACCTTAGGATGGAAATAATTTTAGAATTTGGTGGTTGTTTGTGTACACGAAAAAAAAAATAAAAAAATAGAAAAGTATACTATATAATATATTATATATAGTTGTAATAAAATATATAAATGTATATAAACTAAATACATGTTTTAAATAAATACATATATACTTAACATATTACAAAATATTAATATTATCATAAACATATCTAATTATAGCAACAAATAAATTTTATGACATTTTAAACAATTTAAATAAATTTGAAGAGATAAATTGAAGTAAAACGACTAAGTTAAAGATAAAAAGTGCTCCTTGACCAATGACTTAAAAATTGGTAGTGACTTTGCACGCCTAATATCTACCGGTAACGCATTCCACAGACGAATAGCTGTGACAGTAAAGGAGTTATCATAGAACGTTGTGGAATGCGATGGCATTCTTAACTTCAGGTTATCCGATGATCTAAGATATCTATTGTGAGTATCATGAAGGTAGTCGAAACGTTTTTTAAGATAGAAAGGAGTAGAAGGGTTAAAAAGTATATTATAAAGCAGTGAAAGGATGTGAGCATTCCGGCGATGTCGTATTGGTAACCACTTGAGTTGCTTACGAAAATGTGACACATGATCATATTTGCGGAGGCCAAATATGAATCTAATACAGAAGTTTTGGAGACGCTCAAGTTTATCTAATTGGTATTCGGCGAGATCTGGATAGCTGACGTCTGCGTAATCGAGGATTGGAAGAAGAAGGGAATTTGCTAGCGCAGTTTTGGTGGCCGTCGGCAGAAAATTGCGTAATCTTCTGAGAGATCCTGCAGAAGCGAATAATTTTCGACTAACCTCCTGCAACTGCGGAGCCCAAGTTAATCTATTGTCAAGCGTGATGCCTAGGTTCTTAACCTTATCACTTACTGGAATTACAATGCCATCAAACACAACCTGGGGAACCTGTGACCATTCAATTCTAGCAGTGGTTCGGGAGCTACCGATAATAGTAATTTGTGTTTTTAAAGGATTCACTTTCAGACCGTGTGATTTGCTCCAAGTAAATCATCTGCATACAGGTGGTAGGAAGAAAGTAATTGGTTAGAAATAGAATTTATAAAAATAGAGAAGAGTAATGGAGATAGAACGCCACCCTGGGGTACGCCTACAGTAGTACTACACCATGAAGAGAATTTGTCTTCAATTTGAATACGTTGTCGGCGACCACACAGGTAACTACGAAACCAATCAATTACCGTTGGAGATATGTTAAGAGAGCAGAGTAACGATAGCAGAATATCAAAATCCACCATATTAAAGGCATTGCTAAAGTCTAGCAGCGCCAGTACAGTAAGCTTACCATCCTCCATGCCAAGTCTGATCTCATCACTCACATTTACTAAAGCTGTAGTCGTACTATGACCGGGGCGGAAACCGGATTGGAAAGGATTGAGGAGATTATTTTTACAGAGGAATGAGGTAATTTGTTCATGGACGAGACGTTCAAGGACTTTAGAGAGGAAGGGTAATATAGATATAGGACGGTAGTCGGAGAGGTCTGAGGGAGAGATCTTTTTCGGCAAAGGAACAATTTGGGCCTCTTTCCACTGAGATGGAAAGACACCACTAGATAAGGAATAATTAAGGATGTAACAAATGATGGGAAGAATTTCGTCCAGGATGGGAACGATCATGTTACGACTTATGCTGTCACTGCCAATTGCCTTGGATGTGATTGATACTCTTCTTAACACCACAAGCGGTAAAGAGATTAAAGACAAACGGTGAGTAGTCGGGAGTTGGAAGAGATGAAAGATAGTTTATAGTACTTGCTTTAATAGTCCTATCAAGATGGGACGAAGCTGAGAAGTGTTGGATAAGCAAATCCATATTTAGGTCTTTTGAGATCGTGTTTTGACGCTTTCTTCCAACTCCTAAGGTTTTGAGAAACTTCCAGACTTTAGCTGGATCTCCATTTAAAACGGAACTGTGAATATGTTGGCGTTGTGCATCCCTACACGGGTGTGTAATGTTTGATATAATAACAAATGCTCTAATTTTACTTGAAATAACGTTCATATGTTATAATTTTCATATGCTATAATATCAAATAACCTAATTTCATATGATATAATGTTTTATATGATATAATCTTCCTTTGATATAATAACATCTACTATATAAAAATAAGTCGGGTTTTCCTTCCTGACGCTATAACTCCAGAACGCACGAACCGATTTCCACGGTTTTGCATTCGTTGGAAAGGTCTCGGGCTCCGTGAGGTTTATAGCAAAGAAAATTTAGGAAAACAATAAAAATTTCAACAGAAAAGCGGGAAAATCTTTTTTTACATACAGCGCCATCTCTGATACATAGCATGCACTACAAACCACAGATATAGATCTACATAGATAACGCAGATGCATGTACTTCGCGTGTCTCAACCCCGACCAAGCGTCGAGGTTGGTCGCCTCTAAGTTCAGTCCACGCGCGTCTTTTGTCAGAGAAAATCATAGCGGACGGCTCCAGTTGAACGTACTGGGCGGATTGGCATCGGCGGCATCGGTGTCTTTGAATCGGTTTGGATTTCCCGTCACTAAATTTCGGCTGTGACGTCACAAAAGGTATTAAAAAGTCGGCACGCTTGGTTTCAATACAAATCGTGATACTTGCGTTATCTATGTAGATCTATATCTGTGCTACAAACCAATATTATAAGTAGATGGCGCCGGTGCGTGATACATTGTTTGACAGCCACCCATTTTTTTCTGCTCAGTTAAATTCATGTGACAAACCGGTAACCGGTAAAAAAATAAGTTATTCGTTTCCTAAGATTACAATTGGAAACCCGATTGAGACAACGCGTGAGCACACGAAGATCATTGGCATCATACAATCGCTTGGCATTCCAATATGATCCCACTGCGAACTACAGTGATGATGAAAATTTTGATATTGGACCAATGATGACTATATGCCGATATTGCAATGCGTTAAATTAATTCGTGCTTTTCAAACACAAGAGCAAAAAGAGAGGCAGCCCGTGAAACAGCTAGGTTAGAAACGAGAAATCGTCGAGCTTATCGTACAGATGAACAGAGGAATAATCTTCGAAGTGCAAGAAGAAATGGTTCCAGTATTGATTTGAATCGAGCAGCGTTTCTATATGATTGCACCATCGACTACAGCTTGCATCGTTTAGTTTGCATTGGTCCAATAGACGTTGTTTGCCAGCACTGTGGAGCATTGAAGTTTGCTGGTGAAACGCCTGGTTTGTGCTGCCTTAGTGGTAAAGTGAAATTGCCATTATGGCGACTTATTTTTTTTTGATGCCCCCGGTGGAACTGGGCAGACATTCCTCATGTCATTGATTTTGGCCACTGTACGTGCGAGATCCGAAATTGCGGTAGCAATTGCTTCTTCTGCAATAGCGGCCACATTGTTAGACGGATGCCGTACGGCTCACTAAGCGTTAAAATTGCCATTAAACCTTCAAACTACTGAACAACCGACATGTAGCATTTCGAAACACTCCGCAAGGGCCAAAGTTTTAGTAGCATCAAAAATCATCATATGGGACGAATGGACAATGGCGCACAATGACACACAAACGCGCAATGGAACCACTAGACCTCGATATGTTTTGGTGGTGCAATGATTTTATTATATGGCGATTTCCGACAAACACTACCAGTCATTGCAAGATCTACTGCTGCCGACGAAAAAAACGCTTGCCTCAAAGCATCAAATCTGTGGCGATATGTAAAGAAACTTGAACTGTCTGTAAATATGAGAGTTGCATTGTTAAACGTTCTAACTGCTTATGATTTCTCGAAGCAATTGCTGACTATCGGTAATGGCCGTGTTCCTGTTGACAAATCGAGCGGTTTGATTTCCTTTTCTCCAAATGTTTTCAATTTCGTATCATCAAAAGACGAGCTTATCAACAAAGTATTCCCGGATATCATTGCTAACTACAAAAATACTAAATGGTTAAGTGAGCGAGCAATTTTGGCCGCTAAAAATAAAGATGTAGATGACCTCAATTTTATAGTACAAAATCAAATCGTAGGTACTCTGTATTCATTCAAATCTATCGACTGTGTAACAAACGAAGAAGAAGCCACTAATTATCCAAGTGAATTTTAAAACTCCTTGGATGTGCCTGGTTTACCACCGCACAATTTAAAACTTAAGGTTGGCTCGGTAGTCATCATGCTTAGAAATTTAAACCAACCAAAACTGTGCAATGGAACGCGTTTAGTTTCCGATGATCCTAACGGATATGCCTTTTTAGTTTAAACGAATTCAATTCCCGTTTCGTCTTGCCTTCGCCATGACGATCAACAAATCACAGGGCCAATCCTTGACTATTTGTGGCCACAATCTAGAAAATGCATGTTTTTGTCATGGTCAATTGTACGTGGCATGCTCACGTGTCGGCAAACCATCCGCTCTATTTGTTCTTGCGCCTGACCAAAAAACAAAGAATGTCGTTTACCACAAGGTGCTTGAATGAAAATCCCATTAATGAATTAATCCGAGTGTATGCCAATCTGCACAACATAGTTTTCAATCATGAGTTTGAAGTACTTAATTATTACTATTTTTTTAATTTTTATTCTCATTCTGTATGTTTTCATCATCATTCATCATAATAAAATACATTTATGTTTCTATCTATATTAATATTATTTTGTATCATTGTATTACGTTCATCAAAGCCTAAATTAGTTCAGCTAAAAGGTAACACGACATTCATTGACTGTTAGGCGGTACGAAGTTCGCCGGGTCAGCTAGTTTTGTATAAAGTTCATATGATATAATTTTCAAAATGCATAATATTCTTTTAATATAACTTTCATTTAACCTAATGTTCTTTTGACCTAATTTTCTGGTCGAGGTCGGACTTGGTCGACGGAGCCCCGCTTCGCGGGGCTCCTACTTCTGGTTGGTTAAAAAAAAAACCACGAAGGGGATGGCGGGGTCGTAGACCCCGCCATCCCCTTCTAACCTAACCTATCCGAGTCGGGGTGCCCTAAAGTCCAGATTGCATCCAGATCCTCCTGGTAACAATAGTTGGGTGATGTATAGGGTATAAAGGGAAGAACAAAAACTTAATACAATAGCTATATTAGTTATTTCTAAATTATATTAAAAGTTACTTAGAGATTATGAATATTATAGTAAATAAATAATATACTAAACGAATGTTATGTCAAATGTGCATTATAAAAAGTGTTCATTATATCAAAAGAAATTAGATAAAATGAAATTATATCAACAGATCAATATGACAACTGATCGTTATATTAAATAAAATTATATTAAGTGATATTATGTCAAGTGACCGTTAGATTTTTTGTTATTATATCAACCGTTACACACCCTCCCTACACACTCTGTTGCAGCGATTACGTACCGAGTTATATTTTTGTCGGTTTAGGTCATCAGGCTTTATTTTAAACTTGAACTTAGTTGCGGCTTTTTTAAAGATGAGCTGTTTTATTTTTTCAGTAAGCCATGGTGAAGGTGGGTGTTTGATTTTAACAGCCCGAATAGGTGCATGCTTATCATAGAGAGTAGTAACGTTAGCATTAAAAATCGGGTATCGGCAATACGTCGCAATCAAGTTTTGATTCAGCAAAATTTGACACGTCGCCAGTCGCCGCTACCAAGAATGACGCACTACCAGTGCCTGCGTGTCGTGTTTTACCCAAGACCGACACTCAGAAGAACATAAGCCCATCAACACCAAAACGTGCTTATGCTGCAGCCGCCCGCCAATCCTCTACCCAAGGTGAGCAGCAATCAACGAGAAGTTTGGGAAAAAACTTCCAACAATTTGTTTCGCGTGCAGTACCAGTTACAAACCAGAGTGACAAGGAAGGTTTCATCGTCGTCGAAAAAAGACGCAAGAAGAGGCCCACTTGCCGAAACGAGTGCGGTACAGCACCGACCGGCCCGAACATGCTACTGCGTCCTGCCATCCCAACGACGCAGTTGTATGTCTCAAGATTAATGTATTCCACAAAGGCTGAAGATATTGTGGAATACATTCGGGTGAAGAGCAACTTAACGTTGAGAGTTGTTAAGCTGGAATCGCGTCACAACGTTAATTTTACTTCGTTTGTGGTGCGAATCCCGACGGAACGGCTAGAAACATACACAAACGTGGACTTCTGGCCGAGAGGTGTCGTGTTCCGGCGTTTCCGAGGAACGCTACATGACACCGCGCCGCGCGTCGCTGACTCAACGTGCAAAACATCAAAACACTAATTAAATGTTATGTATGTTATTCTAACTAAGGTATTTATGTATATGGGCCTTTGATGCCTGCAATAAAAATGATTTGATTTGATTTGATTTGATTTATAACCCGTTACCTAGCATTAAAAGTTCAAATTCACTTTTAAAAGATTTCCGTGATAACAAGCATTCAAATAATACCTACATACATTGTCACAAAGTTTTGAGTTTATAATTAATAAGTTAATTAGGTCAGAACCTCATTTAGCCAACTTTTATTTTCAATACGCCTTTGTCTCAAAGATTTTATTTCCAACAAGAAAAAAACATTAACCTTTTACATAATTATAGTATCTACACAAAATCTCAACGATGTCCTAAATACTTTTGTTTGTAGCAGCGGGCGCTTTCTGCTGCATTCCCGAGCTTTCGCAAGTATGCCGAGTATGCCGGTAGTAGCTTTCAACTATTCACTGAAAATCTGTTGTCTGAAGCAATTGCAACAAACAAGGAGTAAGAAGTAAACACGGATAATTGTGACTATAGATTACAAGTTTCCGTACTGAATCACTTTAGTATAAAACAAAGTCGCTACCCACCGTCTATCTGTCTTTCTATATGCATGCTTAGATCATTAAAACTACGCAATGGATTACAAATATTTTTATGTATAAAACATGCATAATTATTATAGAACAACATTGAAATTGAAATTATTATAGAAAAAATAGGAAATAATCTTGTAGACTCTTTAGTGCTTTCACATTTTAATTATTGTGATACCGTATATGGTCCGAGACTATTCTCAAAGACGTCCAAAGCGATTCAGCGAGTTCAGAACGCTTGTGCTCGCTTTTGCTTCACTATTCCAAAACGGGCACACGTAACACCGTTCCTGAATGAAAAACGAATACTTAAAATGGCAGGACGGAGGCAGTTACATTTAGGTAGTCTAACATATAAAATTATGTCGTTAAAAAAACCATCATATTTATTCAATAAGTTTGAATGGGCAAGAGATCAGCATGACAGGTACACACGTAGCAAACTGAGCAGTGACTTAACGCTATTTCCTCACCGCACAGAGTAATTTAGGGGGTGTTTCAAGTTCTCTGCGGCTAAAATATGGAATGATCTTCCCCCACCCCTAAGGTGTCTCAATTCTCAGCCTAGTTTTAAGAATAAACTAAAAATGTTATTGATAAAAAAACAAATTAATACATAATAATATAATGAATGAAGAACTTTTAAAGAATGTGAATAAATGAATTAATGTAATAAAGAATAATGAAATTATCTTATTAAATGCATGCACACTTAATTTAATTAATTATTTAATTCATGTTTATTGCTACTGACTATATTTATTATCAAAATTATTATTTATTTCTATTTAACTATTTTAATTATATTATTCCACTAATGTACCCGCACCTTTGTACTTCATAGGCAGTGTAAAGGGGAAGACTGAAAATCGGCGTTGCTGGTGTCGTGGCTCGCTGCGCACTGCAACAATAGCCGAGTCTTCTCCTTTTGCTACATCTTAACATTTTAATCTTTCTCTTGTAATTTATTCAATGTATTTCTTCCTTTCTGTAACTTTTATGTGTTTTGGTGGCAATAAATGATTTTTTACTTTACTTTACTTTTACTTTTATTGACCCGGAGCGTAGCCAGGACGGCTCACTAGTAATATTTTAAAGTGAAAGAGTTTGTTTGGTCTTTTCAACGGGTTACATCTCTTTAACCGACTTTCATAAATGAGGAGATTCTATGTCCAACGCGTTTTTTAAGATATGCTTAGTACTTTAAGAAGTCTATAGACTATTTAACATCATTCTACAACCTATGGTAGCGGCATTGTAACTTATGCAGATGAAACCAAGGGCAGCGGTTAGTTACAAATAAAATAGAATTCTAAATCGACAGAGCCTGATGACTGATATGAGTCTACCTAATTTGGAAGTTATTTTTTGCCTTAATTAACTGTATGGGATCCTCAGACGTCTCAAGATATCTCAGCGCCTCCAAGGATGTCGACAACTGATGGCATTTAAAATGAAGGATCTGCTAATTTAAGATCTGGCGGGATAATAATATCCTTTTTATCGGACCATGGGGTCCGAGTGCTCGGGCTTTATTTAAAGACATAGCAAAACGCCTAATCGACGCTTCTCGCGACCAGAGGGCTGGTTTTTACTTCTACCAGTAAATAAGCATTGCCATTTAACGTGGCAATGCTGCCAGCCTTCTGGCCACGGTATTCGCTGTTGGCAGTGATGCGGAGGAATTTTATGACGCATAATGTGATTTATTATTTTATTTCATTTCTATTAATTTATTTATTGTATGTCATGTTAGTCATTTTTTATTTTAGTTAGAAATTTTTCTGTTTAAGTGTTAAAGTTTTCGTAATACAGTGCAATGTTTTTAATGTAAAAAGATATTAAGTTTGCCTGTTTGTTTAGATATTAAGCAATATTTGCAATGCGATAACTAACATTGTTTTCTGATACGTTTTTGATGCGTGTATCAACATCTAGATTCCTGCAGGGCTGACAACTAAATAAATAATCATTTTGTGAACACATAGGGCAAGTTATGTTTTTATTAGAATGGTTAGAATGCCTTCGGCGCATACTCAGAGTACATTCCGACCGAGTTCGCCGACAATAACTCCAACTCCGTTTGTAACGTATCGAAATCATTATATAGCGCTCCCTTCACATTTACACGGCACTGTAATTTGGCAGACTGAAAAGAGCTCAATTCAGGTGTAGGAAAGAATTTAATGAATTGGCTTATAGCCGCCACGCTTCTTAAAAAGTTCTTTCAATAAATTTAGCGTCAGACATTATGCAAGCTTAGCACACAATAAAAGCCTAAAGCGCAAACAAGGCAACTGGGCAGATCAAAGAATATTTCCTTTGTTCTGCCCATTTGCCTCGTTTGCGCTTTAATTAATCAAAAAGAAAAATAACAACGAAGCGACTAAAAGCGATTAAATGTATAAAAAAGCGTAAATCGTAAGCAAAACAAACGATAAATAAATCAGCTGACAAAAGGTGGGTCAGCCGGTTAACCCGACGGCAACCGTTATTCTATAGCAAAAAATATTGCAATCACTAATGAGGGGCAATAAAACAGAACAAAAGGCGATCCGGCCGAGCGGGCTCTACAATGTTGAGATTTGTAGCAAATTATATCTATTCTTATACTAATATTATAAATGCGAAAGTTTGTGAGTATGGATGTATGGATGTTTGTTACTCTTTCACGCCAAAACTACCGGGTCGATTTCGATGAAATTTTGCACACATGTAGCTTATAGTCTGGATTAACATATAGGCTACTTTTAATTGACATACCACGCGGGCGGAGCCGCGGGCGGAAGCTAGTTCTTATATAATTAGATCTTTATTTACAGGATAATATTCATGTAGGATCTTAAATTAAATTAGTCTAATAACTTAATCTTAACTAAATAAGTCACTGTCAGAAGGCCTCGTTCCCAAAATGCTGGCAGCATTACCGCGTTGTATTGCGATACTAAGTCGCTGGCCGAAATATAAGCCAGCATTTTGAGAACGTGTTGCCTATATAGCCCAGGGTAGATCCCTTAAAAAATGATGAAAAGTCAAAAAAATAATAGTAGGATGAAACCCATTAGAAAAGGAGGAGAATATTATAAAAATTTAAGGAAAAATAATTTACGGGCGATCTGAGGTCGGGAAGAGGGGGAGGGGGGGGGGGAGGTTTAAGGGTAAAAAACGTACTTTCTCGATTTCCGGCAAAACTAAAAGTCCTATGGAAAAAAGTCGAATGGCAAAGTTGTTGGTAATAAAAAGATCTAAAACTTTTGTATACACTTTTTTCATATAACCTCAAAATTTATGTGAAAAATTCAAAAAACCAAGTTTTTGGTTTTTTATTTTTATCTTTTACAAACAATGTTTTTTTTTCACGATATTTGGTGAAAACTTACCTTTTTATGTCCCAAATACGCTGTTATTTATTTGATTACAAATATTTATTTTTTCACCTTTTTTTCTAAATAATATCGATTTTTTACCCTTATTTTTGATTGAAAATTCACCCGTCAAAATATCAGCTTTTTTAAAAAAATTGGTATGTTTTTTGTTCTTTTACCGGGGTTTTCTAAATTGTATTCCCAAGAGGGGGATTTTAGGGGTTTTCAGTAAGAAGCGAGTTGACGCAAAAATTAAATAGATGGCGTTGTTAATTTTTAACTTGAGGGCACCGGCCAGAATAACGTTTGACGCGGGTGAAACCGCGCAGGGAATCTAGTTATGAATAATTTTATTAAATTGAAAATTGAAATAATTGGTTGTAAGCTAAGAAATATGTGTATATGATTTGACTACGAATGAAGAGATTACTCTGACCCATATAGCACGATTCTATTTTCTAATGTTCTTTTTCAATGTCAATTGTTTTGTGAAATCGAAATCATATTTGTCATTTTTGTACCCTTTAAATTGTATAGCGTGATGGTAAAAGTTAAAACATTAATTATAATTTGTGCTTATAAGCATTAGGCACACCTGTACGGTGTTAAGTTACAAAGTTGTTATTGTATAATGGTAGTCATTTGATCATTCGATGTGTAAGCAAAAGTGTAATACAATTGTTATCGCTGAATATTTAAAGCAACATTAGGTCTGTGACACATTAGAATTCAGTTATGATTATTTTTGTAAAATTTGATTGTTAAATTTTTTAGTAATAAAAAAATTACAAAATAAGGGGAGTATTTTAGCGCAGTTGAATGGCTCGGCAGTCGTCTCTCCACATTCACGCCGTTAGGTCATTAGGTTTAATTAATAACATAAGTATGTATTTCTAGTACCAGTTAATAAAGTATATAATTAGCACGCGACATCTATCATTCACATCAACATGAAGAACCCTCTACACAGGAAAAAAGGTTTTAAGAAAAAGGCAGGAAAATAAGGATGTAATTAACGGTCTTACTCAGAATAAAGGTAAAACTTAAAACTGTAAAGATACTTTTTTCTTGAAATCCTCCAATTGACCTCGGTGACACGTGAAAGGCGGCGCGGTATGGGGCAAGAGCAACTTCTATGTCGGGGCGTGTCGGTCCAAAAGAGAAAGATGTTCGCTGCGCAAATAAGACGGCAATCTTCTATCTTCGAAGGACCCCTGTTCGAATGCTGAGCTCCATGTGAGATGCTGAGGGATTCGGCTAAATAAAATACTGCTTCTTCTTGAAATGCTGTATAATATACAGTATACGGCGCGGAATAAGCGGTGACGTCACAGCGAGCATCATCCTGCCATTATCGTAAACGCTCAACACAGCAATACATGCTTGCAAGAGGCAAAGGTAAGCGATTTGATAGCTATTGAATTTCAGCTTGAAATAAAACACAGAGAATCCAGCAGGATTCGAACCTGCACCACCTGGGGATTCGTAGGCTGCTAGATTCGAAATTTTGCACTCCTTTGTGCCAGCGTTAAAGGTAATATATAATATATATACCTTAATAAAATATACATACCTTAGCTAGACGAACCTTAGTTGGTTTTTGGTCCTTTTTTAAACTTACTATTGTATTAAATACAAAAAAAGCACAGCAAAGCTATAATTTGTTGTTAAAATATTACAAGTAAAACACTGAGGTTCACGAGCGTAGCTTTTGTCTACGACATAGCAAAGTCTACGGTGTAGACGTGGAAGTGTTACGAGTGTCTTGGATACGCGCTAAAAGCTGTAGTAACCAGTCAATACCAGTAATTCTAAAAGAAATACCTAGTTTTACAAGTAAAGTATCTTTTTCAAATACGTAATGAACGACAATTTATTGTATTTTAAATTTAAGTTTTCCCTGCGTTTTTCTATGCCTTGCACCGCACCTCACCCAAGTCGGTGGAGCATTCGCCTAATACCTTGGTACAGTGTTTAAATGCAGTTATTTAGCGGCAGGACTCAGCCACGACCAGCAGAGTTCATAACTTGTGTAGCTCCTAAACAACGTGGTTTATTATTTCAATAATTGGATAGATGATTGATTATGACTGTGTCATTAAAAAAATACATCAAATTAAAAAATGTTTTGTACAGTTCCTCATAAAGTTTTAGAATGTTAACCGTCTTAATTACTCTATACAAATCAAACCTTTTATCGGTCAAAAAAGTTCAGGATATATCAAAGAATTATAAGGAACCTGTGAATCTGGCCCTAAGTATATTCAAATTTATTTTTCACGTTTCTATAAGACTTAGTGTAAGGTAGTGTATAAAATCCGGTATAGTGTTTACTAACACGCCGCACTGCGCTCCCACGTAATACGATTAGTTCCTTTCACAGGATTATACCCGCGCTAAGTACATACCCGCTTACCTTGTGATGTGATCCTGTGTACCTAACAAAATCTATTTTTACAAAATTCGCTTTGTTGTATCTATCGTAATGAAACTTCTTAATATTTTAAGCAGACAGTTGTAAAATCAAAAATAAAATAATGTCTTTTTAGACGTTAACTACAGTCAATGGACTAAAATTAAAGCCACAATAATTTGTTATTTTGCCGACTATTGGCCTACTCCCGCAATAATCTCTAACGGTGTCACTTACTCAATCACCATACTACGTAGTTTTGAGCCGCCGAAAAACAACGTCTTGCTGTGATCTTGAAAAGATCCTCCATCCGTCTAGCGGAGGGCCAAGCCACGCTGTTGTGTTTGCCGGTTTGTGGCCGCCATTGGAGAACATTTTTCAGTATTAATTCTAAAATGATCAACAGCCTTTTCAGCATGCAAAATTATGATTTGTTATTTATTTGACAGTTATTTGCTCATTATGTAAATATCTCTTAAGGTGACTTACCTCATCATCATCACACCGCGCAGTGACCAGCAAACAACGGCTCCTCGTGAACTTGTGGTACACATACCCGAGCATGAAAAAATACATAAAACTACAATTTTACTTTTATTAAACTAAATAATATATCTTAAAATATATATTTTTTTAGTAGTCTGTATAATGTAGCAATGAAAGGGTAGAACAAGTAATTGCTCTTGTAAGTTTGTTGTAGACGCTTTGTTACTTTTTTGTTCGAAGCTTGCATTTGCATTGTACGAGTTGCGACTGTAAGTTAGGTAGTAATATCTTGGCTAATGTTTAAGTGGACTTTTGAAATAATATTATGTTCTATGTAAAATGCATTTGGGGCAGGTTCAAAAGTTAGTGATTGTTTATTTTATTTTGAGAGTGGTTACAAAGGTGCTGGCGCTAACCTACAAAGTTCAAACCAGCACATGTTATACTAGCTGACCCGTGCCCACTTCGTTGGGCATAATGTTCAAAAATATATATCTTTCATAGTTAAGGCAGCGTTCGTAAGAAATAAATTAATATCTACACGAAACAAACTTAATATACCTACCTATAACCTAAATTAATATCTACATGAAACTAACTTAATACCTACCTATAACCTAAATTAATATCTACACAAAACAAACTTAATACCTACCTATACCCTAAATTAATATCTACATGAAACTAACTTAATACTTATAACCTAATTTAATATCTAGGTACATGAAACAAACTTAATGCCTATCTATAACCTAAATTAAATGAAAACTATATAAACATAAAAGATTTTTTTATAATGTACCGAAAATAAAATTAATGAATGTCGAAAGTGTGTTACGAAAAATTCAATTTTGGGGACGTCCGCTGCGTAAAGAGCCGCGCGGGTACCTACCTCTCAGATGTAAAAGGAAGGTCACGCCTCCTTCTTCCGAAGTGAGCACGAACGCGAACCGAAATAAGCCGAAACACTCGCGCGCCGCTGCCGCGCTGCTGTGGCCTTCACGTATAACGATGAGTTTTTCTCCGATTCTCTTTACAAAACGGACTACCACGTAAAAACCTTTTAATTTTTTCGGTTTTTTATATAGCCTATGACACTCAGCGATAATGTGGCTTTCTATTAGTGAAAGAATTTTTAAAATCAGTGCAGTAGATTCCGAGATTACCCCTGACAATTTAACAAACACACAAACTTTACCTCTTTATAATATTAGTATAGATGTACTGTTTCAGGTTTACACTGCAAATTGTTCATATCTAAGAGCCGATTCTTTTCGCCTAAAATTCCAGTATGTATTTTATTAAATTATAGACTTCGTTGCTATATTGGTGGTTTAAAATAAATATCAACAAAAAAATAAATTATTTAATTTGGTTATTTAAATATTTGCAGGTTTTCTACGAAATATGAATACTCTTCTATAATTACTGACAAAAATAAAACACGTAACATAAACTTGATAAGTTTACGCACATTTACATGACTCACAAAGTTATTCTTTATTCAAATACCTCTATAATGTTTCTTTAGAAAACACGCAATAGTCTAAAAGCCACATTAAATCTCTCGAGAGGCATTTATAAGAAAAAAATGTAAACTGACTTTATACATCACCATTTTAACAAAATCCCTGGCTTCTACGCCTTTGCTATTTAGTGAAACTCATCTTATATTAGACGCTGCGAAGACGTTGCAAGATTAAATGGATTAAATTTGTGTAATGTTTATGCCAGCTTTTTTTGAGACAAGTTTCAAAAACCACAAATGCTTTTTGTTCTAATACCTACTGGTGGAAATGCGGAAATATTTAGGTATACCGGGGTGAAAAGAAATACGTAACAAATCACAACATTTTGTTAAACACCAGAATAAGACTTTAATAAAGAAATTACAACTCAAACTTTAATATCTACATCCTATGATAGGTGACTAACGCTCAATGTTACAATCGAAAGTGCACAAATCAAGTAAAACCGGCCAAGTGCGTGTCGGGCCACGCGCAGTAGGTTTCCGTAGCTAGTCGTAACAACATATTTCGACTTAAAAGGGATTTACTATCTGTATTAAACAAGTAACATCTTCATACAAGTCATTACTTTCAAAGGTTTTTGTAATAACTGCATCTGAAATTTCGGACCCCTATTCCTCTTGAACTAATGAAGTAAAAGGGTTCCTTGTAGGTACTACGGAACCCTAAAATTGGTTGTATAGCGCGACGTCCACCGCACGTATTGCTGACGCTGCGCCACGGCTCATGTACTCGTACGTGCAAAGGTATGCGTCTGACATATTCGTAACATGTTTCTAAAACAGTGAACAATATAGAATCAAGAATATAGGCGTGATGTTATGTTATTGAAAAATCACAGTTAAAATGCAAAACTACTCTTAATATATTATAAACTCAACAATATCACAACTAACGTAATTCGCTAAATCGTAATTCGCTTCGCCTACAAATATAACCCCCAAACTGAAACTACAGTGAGTTTAGTGGTCAATACGAGTACAGCAAGTAAATGTTTTAGTTCCATGTCATTGTCTCCAGCATCTGTGGTCTGCTCCAGATAGTTCAATTGGGTGGCATCCGGCTGCGGCGGATTGTCATATCTCTATCCTACAATAGCGGACTGTATATTAAACTGAAGGCATTTCATTTGTAAATAAACCTATTTTAATACTATCACTTCGTATAGTTTATTCACCGGTATTTTAATTAAAAATGAGTAAGCTAGCTAGCTATGAATTTTATTTATCAAGTAGATAAGTCATTTAGAACTGGTGAAACTGGAAAAAATATTCATGTTTTCAACCAGAGATTTATTCGTTAGATGTGCCCATACCCTATACATAAGACGCATGAAAAGGTGACTTCACTGGGAAGGGTGACCTCACTTCTTTTGTCATAGTCAATGGTTAGCAGCAGTGAACTGTGCATGTAGTTTACATTTCTAAAACATTGACATACTCTGAAAGCGCAGGACACATTTAACTCTGGTATCGTCAATCAGCTGAATTAAT
The DNA here is from genome assembly GCA_905147285.1 of Hypena proboscidalis. Lineage (NCBI taxonomy): Eukaryota > Metazoa > Arthropoda > Insecta > Lepidoptera > Erebidae > Hypena > Hypena proboscidalis. Next base: position 25,037,364 of record LR990127.1, on the reverse strand, counting down.
AAAGGGAATCAATATCAATTCAATATCCAATCAAAAAGAAATACAACATTGTAAGAAAGAAAGAAAGAAAGAAAAAGCATTTATTTGGACTCATAAAGGAGTACACTGGTAAAAATAAAGCATGCAAAAGAAAACTTAACAAAATAAAACATTAAAATAAGAATTAGCACATAGGTATGGTAAACACGTGGAACACTCCCGTACGAGACCAAAAAGGTGGCTATCTCAGCAATTGCTGTAATAGAATACTACAGCGCTGATTTTCAGATAGCACCTATGTAATTAATTACTTTATGGTAATAAGAATAATATATTATTTATAAGATAATATAAGAAGAAGAATAAGATAATATAATACTAGATATTAAAATATATATATATAAAATAATATATAATATATAATATAAAAAATAAGAGAATAATAGAAAATATATTAATACCTAAATAAATATGTACAAGCACTATATATGTAAATGATATCTGCCCCCAAGTATAATCTGCTCAATTAAAATTTATATTAGTGTCGTTAAAAGCTGGTATTTATTTTAGCTGTTTTGAATTTGTTCAATTAATAAATATTTTTTAAAATTAAACTTAAAAGTACCCACAGTTTTAGCAGCACGCATCGGCGGTGGCAGATCGTTCCAGCAGCGACTAGCAGAGAATTTGAAACTACCTCTAAATGCTGTCGTTCTATGCTTAGGTGTTACTAAAAGGTAGGCCGAGGCTCTGGTGTTTCGTTTATTATAGTCTCTTGACCAGGAAAGTTTGTTATATAGATAGGTTGGTTTTTTATTTAATATAACGTCAAAAAGTAGGGTTGCAAAGTGAAGCTTTCTTCGTGCCGTCATCTTCATTAAATTACCCCTATTCAAAAACGGCGTGACATGATGGCGGAATGGAATCTCATAACAGAAGCGGGCACAAGCGTTTTGTATGCGTTGCACCATTTTATCTGTCCTTCCAAGTATGCAGTTCCCATACACAACATCTGCGTAGTTCAACTTAGACAAAATCAGTGACTCACACAACATAATACGCATATCGACACTAATGTAGGGACGAATTCGATAAAGTATCTTGAGTCGATAGAAACAGTAGTAGTATAAAAACAATCATATGTCATACTAAGAAACAGTTGAAAATTATGGGACCGGCAGGATTTGAACCTGCGTCCTTCTGCACACCGGGCAGCAGCTTTAACCAACCAGCTACGATCGCTTTTGCCAGGACCCCAATTTTTTCAACTGTATGTTCCGTCATTTCGTGACGTCACGATCAACCATTTGTTTCTATCTTAAGTAGGATCCAAACCAACAAAGTGAAGTTACTTTCAGCACAAATGTTGTAAAGAATGAACGCGTACCTTATTTTAACTTCCTATTGATTATTTTTAAAACATTTAGCTATGCTTAGCAAATTATACAAAAAAACAGTTTAAAAAAATATGGCACCGGCAATCATCCAACAAATTATTACTCCGTCAGAGGGCTATAAATGCCAACAACATATAAATAATTCAGTTACATATACAAAATAAATAACATTTACCCATTTTTCTACTAAATTAATATACGTGTAGGCTGTGCATTGAAAGTTTAATGATATTAGCGTTGGTGTCGACAGCACGGATGCGGTGGCGTTGTGGAAGTTTGTTCTACATCGCTGACCACTGCTTGTTGTACTGTTAGTGTATATTATGCATTGTGTGTGAAATACCTACCTTTCAATTCCGCAACAAATTGTTATGCCATTCATTTAAGGAAAAAAAATAAAAATATAACTCAAGGAATAGAATATCTCATATTTGCAAAAAGACTCCGCAACATATTTCTTAATAAAAGCCAGTAAGTTATAACTCCAATAAATACACAGACATAAAGGAAGAGCTGCCTCACATTTTCCGCATAGAAATTATATATTTTTTTAAATTCATGTTGTATTGTGTGTCAAAATACGGTAAATACTCATTTGGGTACTGAATACACGAAAGAGTATTTTTTTATTTTTTTTTATACTACTCCTACAGCGAACGAACGTGTAGTCCACCTGATGGTAAGTGGAGTACAGCCCATGGACATCAACAATCCACAAAAGCAGATTATAGATGCGCCGCTGCAGCTGAGGACTACGGTGTTATGCCTCATGTGCCAGTAATTTCAGGGCCTGATCTCACCACCAAACCGGAACACAGTAATGGAAGCACTACTATTTGGCGGCAGGTTAAAGGTGAGATGGTGGTGCTGCCGCCCTCGAGCTCATTCACAAGAGCTCTACCACCACAAATTTACCGGACTTAGAGCGATTACTTTGTTAAAGAGCGCTTTCGTGTGTTACAGCGGCTTAGCTGCGGGGTGAGGGGATATATTTATCAAATTAACGAAATTTTATACATTTACGCATTAAGAAAGGAGTTGGAATATAATGCGTCTGTGGCGGTATCCGCACATAAGTAGTGAAACACACGTGACAACTGTCAAAGAGCGCTGAATTGCGATACAATACAATACAATACAATTCTTTATTGATAACTCTATGTTACATGTCAGTTTTTTACATTTTCATATAATAATAATAATATGTCACAAAATAACGTCAAAAATAATAAATTTTATAACATTAGTAAAGTCACATACATAATTAATTAAATTAAAGATATAAATAATAAAGAATGAAGTAGGTACATTCGATTTGAAATTAAAACAAGTATAGTAATTTAATAAATACAATTATAAATTAACGACAGGAAAAAATAAATACATTTAAATGCATCAATCAATAAATTAAATTAAATTAAATTATTCCATTGGTAAATTATAAAATTCGTCCAGACTGTAGAAGACTTCGTCTGATAACCAACTTCTAAGACGGTTCTTAAACGTACCAATAGAATGAGCATTCCTAACCCTTTCTGGCAATCTGTTAAACACTGAGGGACCCATGATGTAGACAGATCTTTCAGACTTGCTTAATTTGTGCAGTGGTGTAACAAGACGATTATGGAGCTTATTGCTACGTAACTCGCGCTGAGTGTTTAATCCCTGCGCTGGAATTGATTTATGTTCCTATATCGATATCGAAATGTTCACAGCAAGTGACTATATATACCACTTCCAATACGCTACCGTTGGACAGCTGTCCGCCAGGCAATACCACAGAGCCTGGTCGGAGGATCCCCCCTATGTGGTGGAGAAACATCACACCCTGTTCATCTACAGGTCCTTGAGTACAAGCTTGGCTTAAAAAAATGGTCATATTCTTTTCAGGTCGAAGATTTTTCTAAAACAATTCATAGCTTAGGAAAATAGAATCGATTCAATTATAATCGATCATGATGTCCAACTATAAAAAAAGACAATCTTATAGGCAAATCAGACAAATTATTTAATCTCTATAATGACTCTCTCTCTACAATTTTTCTTAATAGTATTATTCTAATTGGAATGGATTTCTTTGGAGGAGGCTTTTACCCTAAGGGGGTCCACATCAACGAAACATAATAAATCTGAAATAATTTAAATAATAACTATCATGCATGAAAAATAAAATGTATCGTAATTGTATTTTATCTGTATAAATTTTATTATTTTTAGCAAATGCGTATTTAATGAAATTAGCTAAATATAATTTGATTTGTAATTTACTATTGTGGAATGAATAAAGCTTTATTATTATTATATTATCATTCTAATTAACAATAGAAAAGAAAAAAAACTTTGCACAAAAACCACATTTTATCGATTGTTAACTCGATAAAAAATGTGGTTGATTCTGACAATGTTGACATGTTGTCATAAAGCATAGAGTTGTCATAGATCATTGAGTGCGCGCCATTACGCATGGGCCAACGGTAATAGCCAGAACTAGTGTTCGCGCATGATTCATGACCGATAGCAATAGCTTGAAACAGCTATAATTAAATGTAAATAAATACCCAAGTGCGTGAGGAATAGACAACATAATTTGAGAATTATGTTGTCTATTCCTCATTCCTCCTATAGTCTGCTGATTACAATAAACAAAAATGATTTGACGTTTTATTATTAGTTTGTTGTAAAAATTTATTATTCGATTATTTTCCATCAAAACAGCAGAGTTCGGTCGCAACTTTGATCAGATTCTGTTGGAATCTCATGTTGATCGTTTTGAGTTTTGATGGATAAGAATCTGATGTATTAGATTTCGCGCCAGCACTCATCCTTAAGCCCGGTATAGACTTTGTTTAGTGCGAGTGCAAGTGATTAGTGCAGGTGTTTAGTGACAAGGTGTGGACAGCGACTGATTAGTGCGAGTGCTTAGTTGGCTGTGTAGTAAAGTGAATAGAAGCGTGTTCTATTTCTTTGCGAGTGGACTGCGTAGTAGCCACGTCCCGCGCGCCCTCCCTTCCCCCTCACTCGCAGCGTGCCTGTCACTAAGCACGTTTGGACAGGAGTGTTTAGTGTTTAGTGCGTAGCGTCGGGCGCTTGTTGTACAAAATGGCAAAGTGGACCGAAGACGTAATTTATAAATTTGTGCAGGAGTATCTCAAACATGAATATATATACACATATATTATACATATATATATCAAATACAGAAAAGTTTAAAGAATATTTACAAAATATAACTTTCAGTGATGCCTATGAATGCGCCAATGCGAATGATGCTTTTGATGAATTCTATAATACATTTAAATTGTTTTATGATTTATGTTTCCCATTAAAGAGAATAAAGATTTCAACAAAAAAGAGGCAAAATTGGATTACCAAGGGTTTAAAAAAATGTTGTAAACGTAAAAGAGACATGCTATGGCAATACAGAAAATGTCCTAGTGTAGAAAATAGAAACATGTTCCGGGGTTATTCGCGAAGACTAAAAACTATTATTCGTATGACTCAAAAAGCCCAAAACAATTATACAATTAAAAAAGCTAAAAATAAATCAAAAGCAACTTGGCGTATTATTAATAGGGGTAAAACCATTCAGCCATTGGAAAATTTAAATCAATTATATTTCGATGATAAATTAATTAATGATCCACAGAATATTGCCCAAGTTTTTAATAACTATTTTATTGACCAATCAAAATCGTATGACATAGCAAATAATAATTACATTTCTAATATTGATTTTAACTGTAAATCCTTATTCATGACTCCAACAACACCATAAGACATAATTCGAATAATTTCATCATTAAATAATACTAATAGTTCCGGGTTTGATGAAATCACAACTAGAATAATTAAATTAGTATCATTTATAGTAGCACCTGTACTAAGCCATGTCATTAATAAATGTATTGAACAAGGAATATTCCCTGATGTATTAAAAACAACGGTTATTAAACCACTCTTTAAAAAGGGAGATAGGAAGAATCCTGACAATTATAGGCCTATAGCCCTAATACCAATATTTTGTAAAATAATTCAAAAAGTTATCAATGAAAAATTGTACACCTTTCTAGAAACTAATAACATTTTGGCAGAGGAGCCATTTGGCTTTAGAAAAAATATCAATACCAATTTAGCTATTTATCGGCTATTTGAAAAAAATATTACTGGGATGGATAATAGAACACCAGTAGTAGGCTTATTCATGGATTTGTCGAAAGCCTTTGACCATGTAAATCATGACATTTTACTTGGAAAACTAGAAAGATACGGCGTCAGAGGCAATGTATTACAATTTGTTAAATCTTATTTGAGTGACAGAACCCAAATAACACATATTAATAAAATATGCCCAAGCTCTCTAACTGAAAAGGTTTATATGTCAGAACCTCATCAAACTAATGTTGGTGTACCTCAGGGCAGCGTGCTCGGACCGTTGTTGTTCAATATTTACATCAACGACATGCCTAAAATTATCGAGTACCCGATGGTTTTGTTTGCTGATGACAGCACGGTAGTTTTTAGTGGAAAGAATGAACAAGATCTAGAAAATATAATAAACCATAATCTTAAAATAGTAATTGACTGGTTGAAAGCAAATAATCTACATATAAATCTTGATAAAACTAAAATAATAGAATTTAGACAAAGGACGAATAAATTTAATCTTGACATTCATTACGCTAAGACAAACATAACTAATATAGATCACACAAAATTTTTAGGTATTTGGCTGGATGAACATATGAACTGGAAAAATCACATTGAAAATACTTGTAAAAGGCTTAGTCAGTATTCATATGCACTCTATAACCTTGCCAAAGTAGTAGACAAAGCAGCATTAAAGACAGCTTACCATGGATATGTCTCATTGACATTGAGATACGGTATCATATATTGGGGTAACTCGCCCGATAGGGAACTTATTTTCAAGGCGCAAAAAAAGTGTGTAAGGGCTATGTGTGGACTAAAAAGTACTGATAGCTGTAAAGCGTTCTTTGTAGACCTAAAAATCTTAACGTTTCCCTCTTTATATGTATTTGAATTAGTGCTTTTTGTAAAAAGAAATCTTCACTTATTTGAAAATTTGTCTAACACTCGCCATCAATATAAAATACGTGCCAAACAGCATAGGAAGGCCATCTATTCTGCTAATTTACTGGGTATGGCTCCAAGAATATACAATCATTTACCGTTGACCTTACTAGAAATTAATAGATTTGACATTTTAAAAAAAACACTTCTTGACATATTAACGAAAAAGGGATATTACACGATAACTGAATACTTAAATGATAAAAATATTAAGATATAGTGAATTAACTGGGTCACACACCAACTGCATGAGAATTTACTATCATGTCCGATTTTCAAATTTATTGTTTCATTATTTTAATTTGAATCAAATATTATTATCTATATTTGTACGCTTAAGGCAAAACATGGCTGAACATTATGTATTTCTGTAACACCTTTTAAACCTATGTTTACAAATAAATACTTTGACTTTGACTTTGACTTTGAATAAATTAATAAAATAAATATTTCACAATCCACACCCAACGCCATCTAGTCCCAAACTAAGCAGAGCTTGTACTATGGGTACTAAAATAACTGATACTAATACATATATAGAAAAAAAATTAAAAAAAAAATTAAAAAAAAAAAATTAAAAAAAAATAAAAAGATGTTATCTTTTGTAAATACATACATATTATACATAGAAACACCCAGACTAAGACAAACCCCCATGTTCATGCACACAAAGATTTGTCTTAAGTGGGAAACAAAGCCACTTGGACACTACTCGCACTACACACCTGCACTCGCACTAATCAAAATTGGACACTACTCGCCCTACACACCTGCACTCGCACTAATCACTTGCACTCGCAATGAATTGGACACTACTCGCACTACACACCTGCACTCGCACTAATCACTTGCACTCGCACTAAACAAAGTGTAAACCGGGCTTTAACGTCTATTATATAGCTGGCACTAAATGTAAATAGGAGGAGATTCGTATTAAATTCTAGCTCCGGCTATTGTTTGGCGTGATGGCGCGGGATCTAGAGCGTTTAGTGATTCATCGTCTCAATTGACATAAGAGCCGGTCAGAATTTCGAAACTTCTGACAGGATCTTATTATTAAAAATAATAATTTATTATGACGGATGATGGATTAGAATCGGATGTACTGCCAAACTGTCTAATAGTAAGTATATAATATATAATAATAATATAATTTTGCTATATAATTTTACCGGGCACGAATCTACCGCCTCATTTCAGTTGCACATTGATCATAAACTAGCTAGAGACTATCTCTAGCTAGTTTATGGTCAATGTCGATTAAAAATAAATTATGTAATGACAGATGATGTCAAAGATAATTATATCGAAGTTGTCATGGTGATTAATAACACGAAAGCGTTTTCAAAATTATTAATATTGTTGGTGTAATTGCTATGTTTCTTAGCTTATATCTGACCGGATGGTTATCGTTGGACCTTGACTTTCTTCACTGGAAGTGAGGTAGTGTTGAAAACGCGCGAGTGATATACGCTCCGAGGAAAAATTCTATAGAGACCGACTCATACACGCTAAAACGTCCAAAAACGTATCAGGTAAAATTGAGGGTGACGTTGTTATGTTATAGTCGATTAACCTGAGGTCGATTTGACGACCGGATGGCGTAGTGGGTAGTATACCTGCCTGCGACGCCGAGGTCGTGGGTTCGATTCCCACTTAAAACAAATCTTTGTGTGCATGAACATGGAGGTTTGTCTTAGTCTGGGTGTTTCTATGTATAATAAGTATGTATTTACAAAAAGAAAAGTATATAATATGTATTAGTATCAGTTATTCTAGTACCCATAGTACAAGCTCTGCTTAGTTTGGGACTAGATGGCGTTGTGTGTGAGTTGTGGAATATTTTATTTATTTAATTATTTTTTGACACAAACAGACAGACAGACTGACTACAATTATTTTTTAAAATAAATAAGTTTAGTAAAGACTTAATTGATTATTATCCACCAAAGCGGTAGGAGATAATGGTCTTCAAATCCAAATGTTTCTCCCAACCCTTACTGCTACTTTGTCCATTATTACACACATAATCAATTATTTCCTTTGTTTCACTTCTTGCCCACCCCTTGGAAGAAAACACTTGTACTACCGCTTGCCAAAGTTACTTATCCATTGTCCTAGTACCGTCCTATATCCATTCGCCCTCTTATATCCAAAACCCTAAGAGTACTGTCTATGGACCAACTATACCATTACATCCATTCTAACAGCCTGCTGAGTCCATACCAGATGTCCATACTCCAATAATTCCTACCATATCAAACTACGAAGCAGCGATAGCCGAGTGGGCCGAGTGGTGAGCCGAGACTGTAGAACTGCTAAGTCAAAGGTCTCGGGTTCGAACCCACGGCGCACACCTCTGTCGATAAATCGTCTTTTCGAAGATATGTGTGTATTTATCATATAAATTATCGCTCGCTAACGGTGAAGGAAACATCGTGAGGAAACCTGCATGCCTGAGAGTGCCTAAAAAGTGCTGGAGGGTGTGTGAAGTCTACCAATCCGCACTTGGCCAGCGTGGTGGACTATGGCCTAACCCTTCTCATAAAGAGAAGAGGCCCGAGCCCAGCAGTGGGACATGTATTAGATACATGGCTGCTATTATTATATCAAACTAAAGTTACTTGCCCAGTCCCCCCCCACTTATCGACTACGCTGATGTCTGTTTCCTAGATGCAAAGGACAACTTAACAAACTGAAACGTCTGCAGAATCTGGGCATCCGTTTCATTTTCAGTCTTCGCAAAATATGATCATGTTTCCGAAATCAGGGAAATAATCGGGTGGTTACTCATTCGACAACGTAACCTCCATATTTTGTATCTTCTTTTCTCCGTTCTTCACAATCCTAATTCTTCTTCTTACCTGCGTGAACGCTTTAAGTAATTAGTGCCCAGGGGTAAACCCTGCCGTTATTCCTCTTCTGATCTTTTTTGCACTCCATTTCACTGTTTTAGCTGTTATGACGGATCCTTCTCCATTGAAGCAGTACGATTATGGAATAAAGTAGGTGATAGTTCATCTATAAATGATTTTAAGAAAAAGTTGAAGTTCATTCTATGATAACTTAAACCAATTTGACATAATATTAATATGTATAGTTTTATTTTATTTTCTTTTTTTTTTCGCCCATTTCATATTTTTTGCCGCATTATATTGAAGTAAATTTACCAAAACATTCCTGGTAACTCTCAGACAAACGTGAAGTCATCGTAAAGCAATGGTTTCACGCACACTACCTTGTCAAACTTCTATCAAGTTTTCAAACACTATCAAATTTTCATTACATAAAACGTGCATTCCTTTTATACTATTAATCAAAAGTTCTCTTTAAAGGATAATGTTATAATAAGGGACGATACGGTTGACACCTAATATAATTAACACAGTATAAGTAAAAGGTAAAGTACTATCCAGTAAGCAAGAAAATAGGTAGAGATCGGTGACCGATTACACATGGGAAATGTTTTATGTTGTTTTGTTTCCCCTTTAAATAAATAAAGAAATAAAATATTCTTTATTTCAGATTTTATAATTTATAACAATAAATAGTAATTCACATATAATATAATTTAATATAATGTCACAGGCTTTGGGCATCAATGAAGATGGCATGAAACAATCATTGCCATTTTTTCGCCGCTCGGCGCTCGCGTAGGGATCTCACGTTCTATTTCGCTCCGTAAACATTTATTATAAAAAGTGGTAAAAAGTTAGTCTTCAGTTATAAAACTATACTCATTTTAAAGTTTAAATTCGTGTCTTCACAATAGTGCAAACCGTTTCTCAATATTCACTATAGTTATAGAGTAATAACAGTTTTTCAGTTCAGACATTTTTAAAATTATTTCAACGGTTATTTGTCGCTGAGTAGCGTCGCATCGTCGCGTCGCGTGGCCCTGCCGCCCGCAGTCCTTGCATCATACAGGGTGAAAAGTGCCGTCTATGTTGGTGTAACACTCAATACCGGGTGAATAATTTGCTATTTTATTGGATTGACATGTTCATGGTAAGAGAAAATTTTGCATAAATTACAACTCTGAAAGTGCATGAAGCAGCATTATTGCATGAAAGTCGCTTAAATATATGCAAAAAAGAAACTCGAAAATGTTCTGTGCTGCTTGTAAAGAGGAATTGGTATCAGGTGATGCTTTTCTTGAATGCGCATCGTGTAACAAAGTATATCACTATTTGTGCAATAATCGTCAGCTTACGCTTGAGGAAAGAGCTACCTGGATTTGTCCTGAATGTTCCTGCGCTACTAGGAAAGGTGGGCGTAACTGCGATACACCTATACCTGTTACTACGCCAATTGTAGAAAATATATCATTTCGATATAAAAGCACCCCTCCACAGTTGTTTTCTCCCTCCAATGTGTCTACGAAAATCGATATTCAGCTACTTCAAGAACAAATTAACTTGTTGACCGAAAAACTTACTGATGCCGTTACTACTATAGCCCAGTACCACATTGCACTAGCTGATTGTAACAAACAATTGGTGACATTTGCAGGGCAAATTAATAATTTAGAGCAAAATACAGGATGCCAATGTTGCTGTCAGACTACTTCTCAGCCATCTCCAAAACCTGATTTTACTATCCAGCCTAAAGTAATAGAAAATGTAATAGTACAACCTGACCAATCAGATAAGGAAAAAAAAACCAACCCACCAAAGCCTAAACCTAAACGTCGAGCTGTGCAAAAGCTGGGTAAAGTAAAGCTTCCTAAAACTACTAGCATCAACACTGAGCAGTCAACTAGTGAACAAATAGTAGATACTCAAAATGTTACCGCTTTTATAGAATCCACTATTATTAGTGCTCAGACTAGTCAGCAAGACAACCAAGATCCTGTTCCGGCCTTGACCAATCAGATCAACGATGAAGAAGTTTGGGTGGAGGTTACAAACAATAAGCGCCACCATATCATGTCAACGCGAGGTACAGCGGGACCTGAGGTCACTACTCTCAAAGCCGTTGAACAGCGTAAATACATACATCTATGGAATATGATGTCCGGTGCTGATGATATTCGATGTTATCTAGATAAGTTGTGGCCAGAGGGTAGATTCACAGTTGAAGAATTAAGGTCTAAAGGTGATTATAAATCCTTTAAGCTCGGAATTCCATCGGAATGCTATGACAAATGTATGTCGGCTGATACTTGGCCCGTTAACGCAAGAATAAGAAAATGGTTTTTTCGAGGACAACGAAGTTATAACCGTCGATCAGAACATTCATAATTCTATTTCTCAGAAACAAAGTCCTTTACTAAGTTTGGTGTACCAAAACGTGCGAGGTTTGAATACTAAACTTAGTTACTTCAGGAATAATCTTTTGAATCTAGATTGTGATGTTATAGCAGTAACGGAGACTTTCCTTACAAGTTCTGTATTAGACAGTGAATTAACGTGTAATGAGTGGGAAATACTGCGCCGTGATCGCACCACTGGTGTAGGTGGCGGAGTACTTCTTGCGGCTCGACCCGGCATCACATTGTCGCGATGCAAAGACCTTGAAACTCAAACGGGTGAAGATCTTTGGGCTAAAGTTTCTTTGGACAATTGTTATTTTTACTTGTGTGTAGTGTATATTCCTCCAAGAGTGACAGATGAAGTGTATATGAGATGGTTCCAAAAAGTGGAATCCATTTTTGCCTCTTTAAAAGGTGCAGTGGTCATAACAGGAGATTTAAATTTAAATCCTAACTATACATCAAATCATATTTTAAGTTACTTTTGTTATTTTACATCTGTCTGTGGTTTAATTGAAACCAATACAGTTACTAATGCGTTTGGGGGTCAACTGGATGTGATTTTGGTGTCAGAGGGTGTTAGCAGTGTAGAGGTGACAGAAATGCATGGAGGTGGACTTGTGCCACGACGTGATGCATACCACCCGCCACTAGAGGCTAGTTTTAGATTAAACTCTATGCAGAAAATTTGTAAAATTTCACCCAGTAACATTGATGCGCAAAAAGACTGGAACTTTGCAAAAGGTAATTATGAGCTCCTTTATAATCTCATCTCTAAAGTAAGCTGGGACCAGGTATATTTAGCTTCGGATCCAAATATCGCACTGGATAGTTTCTACGATGCCATATATGAAGCTTTTGATGCATCTATACCTAGGAAGCAAAGGCCTAAGAAACCATCAAGGCGCTATCCAGTTTGGTTCAATTCAGACATAATATCAGATCTTCACCGTAAAGGAGCACTTCATCGAAAATGGAAATCTACTAAAGATCAGGATACATACAAACAGTTTTCTAATATAAGAACCAACATCAAACGCAACATAAAAATAGCTTATGATGAATATATTAAACAAATTCAAAATAAATTAGGTCATCAACCTCAATTGTTTTGGCAACACATAACCAACCTTAAAGCTAGGAGTGGGTTTGAACCTCAAGTCACATATAACGGTGAAAATTTTGTGGGTTGTGACGCTGCTCAGGCTTTCTCGAGATTCTTTGCTAGTTCTTTCTTGCCCGATACACCACTACTCGACCCCAATAGGCTGTATGAAGATTTATCTAACAACTCTGCAAACTTTGTACATATAGATAAAATTAATCATTCTGATGTAAAAGCAGCTATGAGTAAACTTAGACCTAATTCTGCTGTAGGCCCTGATAACATTCCGGCTTATATTTTGAAAGGATGCAAGGATAACATAATGTCACCTTTATTGTTTATTTTTAATCTAGCTTTGTATACTGGTCAGTACCCAGAACGTTGGAAAATATCTCGAGTACAGCCTATACCAAAAACTAACGATTCTACGCAAGTTGAAAATTATAGACCAATTGCTATACTCTCAGCACTCCCTAAACTGTTTGAAAAAATATTACACACCCACATCAGTACGCAAATTAAACCGCATCTTTGTGATTGTCAACACGGATTTCGAAACAACCGTTCAGTAACTACTAATCTTCTAACACATGTAGACCTCATTTCACATCATTTAGACAAAGGCATACAAGTAGATGTAATTTATTTCGATTTTAAAAAGGCCTTTGATCGTGTTGATAATGATATTTTATTAATCAAACTAGGCAAGATGGGCTTCTCTCAAAAACTTTTAAATTTTTTTGCTAGTTATTTACAAAATCGCCAACAATACGTCCGTCATGGATGTTTTACCTCAACACCGTATCATACCAGATCTGGCGTTAGTCAAGGATCAATTCTTGGTCCTTTGCTATTTGGGATTATGGTTAATGATTTAGAACTTGTTCTCAAACATAGCAGATGTTTGCTTTACGCTGACGATCTCAAACTTATATATGGTATTAAAGAAACTTCAGATACATTGACTTTGCAAGAAGATATCAATTCTGTACTTCAATGGAGCGTTGAAAATAAGCTTTATTTTAACACGAGTAAATGTTCCGTCATGACTTTTAGTCGAGCTCGAAATCCGCACTATTTTAATTACGCTTTGGGAGACAAAATAATATCCAGAGCTAATTCAGTAAAAGACCTAGGAGTACTCTTTGATACACGGCTCAATTTCCACGATCATATTAAAAAACTCACGACTGAATCTTACCGCAGACTTGGCTTTGTAATCCGCAATATGCGTGATTTCATCAATAATTTGGAACCCCTACGAGAGTTCTTACGCTTTACTCATAGAAAAAGTACAAAAAGCATTTCTGAGATTTTATTATAAAAAACTATTTGGATATTATCCTTTCCTATACTCCACAAAATTTCTCTTGGGTATGCTGGGTTTCAATTCACTTGAAGTTAGACGAAATTTCTGCCTTCTGACAGCTTGTTGCCAGACTTTGAGGGGCGACTCCGACTGTCCGGAACTAGTAGGCCAGCTTGTTAGGCTTAATGTACCTGTTCTCCCAGCTTACGACTTACGTGCACGTAAACATCCACTTTTTGCCATACCCGATGCACGCACCGTGGCTCATGCCAACTCTCCGCTCATACGTTCCTTGTCACTGTTTAATAACCTTATGACATCAAAATCGGATTGTGATCTATTTGCTTCGTCTTGGATAGATATACGTAATGAAATATTGTCATTTTGTGAAAACTTGGATAAAGTTTAACCATTGTTGTTATTAATTGAATAGTTTGTGTCATGTGTAATTGTTTTTATTGTTTGTATTTTCTTCTTTTTGATTATTGTCAAATATTATTTTATGTGTGTGTTTTTCTCTTCTATGTATAACGTCTTGGTCTAAAACTGTAATGTTGTACATATGTTTAAGTAAATAAATAAATAAATAAATAAATTGCAGGTGCGTTTCTTTGGCCGCCTGAAAAAAGTTCTTAACAGTCTTTTATCGGGTGGCAATAAGGTGCGTGCCTTTAATGGTTGGGTCATGCCCCTGTTGTTGTACTCCTTTGGCATACTCAAGTGGTCTCAAACCGAACTTGATGCCCTGGATAGAAAAGTCCGCCTACAGTTGACTGCATTCCGAATGCACCACCCGCGCTCATCTGTGATGAGATTGTACATCCCGCGGAAATGTGGAGGCCGTGGTTTTTTAAACGCCAAAACTTTACATAACCGCGAGGTGAACAATCTCAGAGAATATTTTCTTCGTATGGGTGAGGGGATGCATCGAGATGTGGTCACGGTAGACAAGGGACTTACCCCGCTCTCCTTAGCAAAAGAGAACTGGCGCAGGCCTGAGGTACTTAGTACTGACGATCGTAGGGCTGTATGGCAGGGTAAGGAACTCCATGGCAGGTTCTACCGGGCCTTACATGGGTCCGATGTAGACTTGTTACCATCCGTGGCCTGGCTACGGTTCGGTGACCTTTTTGGAGAAACCGAGGGTTTTGTCTGTGCGATTGCAGATGAAGTTATCAAGACGAATAACTACCGGCGATATATTATGAGGGACGGTACGGTGGATATTTGCCGTGCGTGCCACCGTCCAGGCGAGTCCCTCAGACATATTATCTCTGGTTGTTCTCGTCTTGCTAACGGCGAGTACTTGCACAGGCATAACCTTGTAGCCAGGATTATCCATCAACAACTTGCCCTGAAATACAGACTTGTAGATACTGAGGTGCCGTACTACAGGTATGTACCTGAGCCAGTTCTTGAAAATGGCCATGTCATTTTATACTGGGATCGATCCATCATCACAGACAGAACTATTATACCTAATAGACCTGATATTGTGGTGGTGGACCGATCTGAACGCCTTGCAATAATTGTCGATATCACCATCCCGCATGACGAGAATCTCGTGAAGGCCGAAAAGGACAAACAAATAAAATATTTGGACTTGGCTCATGAGATTGTCGACATGTGGGAGGTGGACTCGGCTATTATTGTACCGATAGTCGTATCCGTAAACGGACTGATAGCAAAGAGTCTCGACAAACACCTAAAGAGAGTCGCGTTGGGTGGCTGGATCAAGGGTCTGATGCAGAAGGCGGTACTACTGGACACGGCACGCATTGTGAGGAGGTTCCTCTCTATGGAGCCCTAACCATCGGTAGTTTGGTCCCTGTACCCGATGCCGGTGGGGTACTATTTTTTATATTTTTAAATATTTTTTAGTACTTATATTTAAAAATGTAAAATTTTATACTTTTATATTTTTAAATGTACTTTACTTTTATAATTTATATTTAAACATATAAAAAATGAGAAAAAGATTAAATGAGTGATAATAATAGTAATTCTCAATAGTAACATAAAATAAGATTAAATTATACATTTCAATTTCCTGTCTGTCAAATGCCTTGCCTGTTATATCTTAAACATTAACCAGAAATTGGAAAATCACTCTAAAAACAAGTAACAATTTAAAGTTTACACTGTGCAAGATGATATTTAGTTATTTTACACTCATACTTTTTACATGTTATGTCCAGTGATGTCGTAAAATAACGAAATATCTTAAATTTTATTTAAAGAATACCTTGTTTTCCGGTGTTTATACTCACCGCGACGTGGGACAAATTAGTTATTTTGATCCATGATCGCCTGCGAAACCTAATGGTACTTAGGGATTCAAGTTTGTGTGTTTGAGTAATGTGCTGTGAGACGTTTCGCATATCCTGATTGCTAATAAACCTCGCGTCTAATGGACACCGCATGGGTGACATAATGTTATAAATATTTATGTCATTGTAATTGTTTTTTGATGGGTAAAAATAAATCGTAATAAAGCGAATTCCAAACACTTATTACTGTTGTATGAGTAGTAACCAGTCTGCTGCACTTGAATCTTCTTAGTTTTAAAGCTTAACAGTATGAATTTTTCATATTTACCAAGAAGAACTACAAAACGCAGTACCGTGTCGACGAGTTCCTAAAGCAGCAGTTTGAATCTCTACAAGCTAGCAGTAATAGTGTCGTTATACGTTTTGTAAGTTGTTTTTCTCTTGAAAGCATTACAAAGCGAGTTCTTGAGGAGCTCGTAAAAAGTGTATCGAGGCTGCACGTGGAATACAGCGGGAGCGACGTGTACAGACTCTACGAAGCAAATATTAAACGAATATTTTACGAGGATTTTTTAAAAGGGCTGACTAAAATGTTTGATAAATTATATCTTGGGTTCTTAAAATAAATTATAAAAAACTATTATTTCAGGCGGATGTCGTTTTTTTTTCTGATTAGCATAACCATGGTTTATAGAGTAGTGTTTGCCAATTTTGATGATAACAATGCGCTAAAAAATTATCGAATTCTACCAAAAACTAACGCTATATAATAATATCGACTTAGTAAAATTCCTAAAGTACACTAAATACTGCTATCAAGTTTCATTATAGCCTCAGGTAGCATATGGATTCAATTGGCACGAAGCCGGCAATGTTACAAACTCATAAAAATGTACTACCGCCGTGAACAAGCGAACCTTTTTATTTTGGTTGTTATTATAAAATGTAGCCAGAGAGTTTACAATTCATTTAATGGTAAGAGGCTGCCGTTTTCTTAATTGTATTGTGCTGTGCTGCGCAGTATCATATTTTCTCAAAATGATATACTTTATCATCAGAGTTTAATTATTACGCCGCTCTAAGTGGCAGATAATTTTTTGAAATACATATATTTGGGGACAGGGAACCTGTTAATAATCATTTTATCTGAAGAACTTGGCGGCCATTGCAGACAAAATAGTGGGGACCAGTGGACACTAGGAAAACGCAGCAGTGGCTAAATGTTCGACGCGAGCGTCACAAACGCAACCTGTCTAACTAACCCAGACATGGCTCTATCTGGGTTAGTTAGACAGGTTGACAAGCTTAGCCTAGAAAAAGATTGAATCTCATTTCTAAAATATTAAAAATACCGATCGCCCATAAAAAGTACTTTTTATGTGCAGTCGTGTAAAAAAATAATATTTCAAACATAGACATAAGCCACTCAACGAAAAACAGAATCGTACTAAATAGTTCCTATAAAAATTGCACACAGCACCGTGCTTAATCCTGTCAAAATCCCTGTAAAATAAAGCCATATGTGCACGAAAAACCTGAAAAGAGTCTCGTTAGTGGTAGTATACACACGCGCCGGTAACCACTCGCGGCCTCCGTGCATCCGCTAAATAAGTAGCTTTTTGTGCTCGAGTGCGATTGAGACGCGCCCCCACACCCGGATGTCCCGCGTGTGTACACACGGCTACACATAAACCTATACATGACCATTATAATGCTGGTGTCACATTGCACTAGAAGCGTATGCAACGCGAGACCATCTTATATTGGCAATGTATGGATTGATGTGTACCGTCTGTGCATCGCTGCAACGAACACAGATTAACTTTGTTAGTGTTGTGTCGCTATTCGTGTGCTATGGACATTCATATTTATACGAGTGTTAGTGATGAGAATATGCAGGCTCTTCATAGTATTTTAGCGTTTCGTTCACGGCTTCGCGAGGATCATATTTTAGAGCCTGAAATAGCTGAAAAGATAAGTATTTTATTTTCAAAATTAGGTGGAAACTTTTTAAACTAAATAACTTTTATTTCAACCTATTATTTCTGTATAAGAAAAATATAAGCAAAAGCTCTAATGAACTCCAACAAACATTCACTTATTTTTAGTTCTTTTTCTATGTGTTAAGCCTTAATAGTTTTAAGTAAAGATATCTAACAATTCAAATAATAATATTGAATTCCCAGTTAACTATATCCGTAGAATTGGCACAGCTGGCATGGTGCAATGTCGTTGCAGATGCATGCCCGCTGTTCACCCGAGGTACCCCGAACGACGAGCGATCGCCTTTGCTAGCACTTCGAACTGCCACTGCTGATAAATCGTTACACGCTCTTTTGTTGGGCGACGACTTAGGTTATAGGCATAGAGCAAATACAGAGTAGAGGTGCGGTAACTAGATTTACCTATGAAACAACGCGTGAGGATTTGCGGGGTGAGGGGTGTTAAATCCCGCCCACTTCTACATTGCCCCATCTAGTGGTCAATAGCGAAACGCTTATATCACTTTGTACAAAAGTAATGTAACTATCGCTCACTAGATGTCACTAAATGTCATGCTGCATTCAGACTCTTGACTCACCGCGCGACTCGTGCGATCGCGAGCTTTTAGACGAGCTTTCGTTTACACTCGCGTGCGCTCAGTTCAGTTTCACCTCACGAGAATCTCTAGAGTCCGAAAAGTCCCAACTATTGGCTGCTTAGCTCCTGCATTTGATTCTCGTTGATGTTGTATCAATGAATAACTATCTGCTTGGAAATAAATAACTCTTTAAATAATTTCGAGTAACTCTTTAAATAAAATTGGTGTTGAAAACACACGGGACAAATCTTTGTGTGTTCCGCAAAGATTTGTTCCGACTCTGGGTGTGCTTTGTGTGTGTGTGGAATGTATGTTTGTGAACATGCCCGCGATATAGGAATTATTCCAAGTGCGGGCGTCGTTTCTATTTTAAAAAAATATTTAAATAATTTTATATTATTTTGTTATAACCAAACTTTTTGGTCTAATTACAATGTTCAAGTCAAAAATTACCATAACAAATAAAAAACGGCCTTTAAAAACAACTCGCTCCTGGCGCGAGCGCGCGAGCCTTTTCACGAGTCGCGAGTTTCCTCGCGAGCTCCTGTTCACATTCATCCCCTCGTGCATTTACTCGCGACTTGCCGCGCAATGTTAAGCGAGTCTGAATGCACCATCAAATTTACCCTAAACGTCACCATAGTTACAATAGACTCAGGGTCATTCTAAGAATTTCTTTTTTTTTAGTTAATTATTGAACTTCATTTTGACTTTATATTTTTTTTAAAAACAATTAAAACTTTAGTTGAAATTGTGATATGATAATATTTATGATTTCGTGCCAGCCGAGACGGATTATAAGCAAATACTATTATAATAATTTTCTCACTTTAAATAATTTCCTCACGGTCACTGTCTAGCGGTATAATTTGTGTATCGCTCACAGCGACGTCTCGGATTGGATTCCCAGGCCGGGCAAAAGTGTTTTTATATTTGGGATTAATGGCGATGGCGATAAGCTTACCCTCCATCCCATGTTTAGGACATAACAGGTGAAATGTTGGTGTTGTACACCTTTGCCACATCCTACTGGGTAATATAAGGCGTGATGCTATGTTATCTTGTGTGTTACAATGAATAACTATTTTTTGCTTGTACATAAGATATTTGATTTAAAGGATATTAATTTATATTTTTCATTACCAGCATATTAATTATTTTCAGTACTTTCCATTTCATGATCCAGCTGACGTAAAATTATTGAAATGACCCCATTAAGTATCGCCATCTATTGTCGAGTAGAATTTTATTTGAAAACGACGAATCTAAGAATTGTTCTAGAACTTTTCGAATAAATTACGCAAAACTCTACTTACAAATGAAATGTGATACCATCCATAGCATCAGAAAATTATAGTATATCTTAATAGTGTAAAATATTTATTACAAAATTAAAATACTCCTAGTTATATTATTAAAAGAACAGTACATCACGGGAATTCTAAAAGTAGGTCATATTTTGTTTAAGGAATAAAATAAAATGTTTGTTTCGAGAAATATTTTTTTACTAGCTTCTGGTCGTAGCTCCGCCCACGTGGTATGTTTATAAATGATTTAAGTACAAACTACTAAATGTAATTTGTACTTAAATCATTTGGTGAACATATACTATAATCCGTGAAAGGCCAAAAGATCATTGAACTTTTGTTACAAGCTTTTATTTAGTTTTTTCAATTCATCAACTTTAACAAAATTATAGACTATTCTTGATTATTAAAATTAGGTACTTACTTAAAAAAATTTAGTGTTTTGCTACTTTTGTTGCTGTTTACGCAGTAACAGTACATTGCACAAAGATATGACAATTCATAACAAATACTTTTTTAAATTACCAAAAATATTCTCTTGAACGCCCGCGGCATAGTTCAACTAAGCGCAGTTGCGCAGTTCCAAAGTCATGTCACGCGGATATTCACGATTAAAAGAATATGGCGTCGGAACGAAACATTTTAGCAAATAAAATTGATAAAATAATGTAAAGAGGTGGATATAATATGATATTTGTGACTTACTGGTGATATGTAATACCATAATCTTTTTTGTTGTGTACAACTTTTCAGTGCACAATTAGGCATTTTGTCGTGTTTGACCGCTCACGGAGGCAGCCAACCACAGTCAATTTGACTACGCGCTTTTTGTAGTCAGATTGACACCAAAAAAGTTAAGGCCATTTATCGTGCGTTAGCCGTGTCCATACTTTATACGTCAATGATAAAGGCTTATTTTTTTATAATAACAACCTAAATAATTATATTTTTAAATATATTTTTACTCTATGGTTAAAAATGGACGAAAATAAGAAAAATAAATAAATGAATGACCGACACAATAATAAAAAGGTTCGTTTGTGTTCATGGTGCGAGTATATTTTTATAATACTTGAAGCCATTAAAAAATACTTAAAAACCATATCGGTTTACTTTAGGAGTATTAGTTGAAGTTGTCAGTTTTAGCTTTCATCATTCAGCCGCTCGTAGTCCACTACTGGTCCTGCGCCTTCCGCATCCAGTCTCCTCCAGCGACCTTCTTCAGGTCGTCAGTCCACCCGGCAGGGAGGCGTCCTACCTTACGGATGCCGAGTCGCGGTCTCCATTCCAGGACTCGTTTGCTCCAACGGCTGTCGGTCCTTCGGCAGATGTGACCAGCCCATTGCCTCTTCAGCGAGCTTATTTTTAGTTGTAGTAAAAATAAACTATTTTACACAAAACACACACACTTATCGCGACTAACACATGAACTGTGCACATATTTATAACTTACAAGCTGACCCGACAGGCGTCCTGTCTTAACTATGCATACATTCTCTGTGACGATATTTGCAGCACGCATTATGTCAATTTTATGTCAAACCCCATAAAGGTACATTCAAAAAGTTCATATTGTCAAAAGCGCTAAGGTTACTAAAATGAATATTAAAAAATAAGAGTTGGTGATAAAAGGGTAAAAATTTTGGGTTGTATGTATTTTTTAATACCACATTATAGAAAAATAAAAACAAAAAATATTGTCCAAATATTTAAAAAAAATGTTAAGGGTGAACAACCCTTATCACTGAGGGGTATGAAAAATAGATACTAGCCGATTCTCAGAATATGCATATAAAATATGGTAAAAATCAGTAATGCCGTTTCGGAGGAGTAAGGTAACTAACATTGTGACACGAGAATTATATATATAAGATTTACACTTACAACCACTACGTGTACGATGAACTTTGTATTATTTATGTTGATTTTGTGGATGATATTTGTGATAACAAAATATTTGGCTTGGTTTTACTTGCTTCAAAAGGGCAAATGAGAACCCCGAGTTTTTAACTTCTCTATTTAACATTGACTTTTAGCGACAACTGTTTAACCAAACAAACGCTGCATTATGGGTGCAATTCATTTTGAAGATTTTTAACTGTTATTTTGATGTTAATCAGAGTATTTCTGGATGTTTATAGTTATATACAATTAAATCTAAGTAAGCTTTATTTATTGCACAGTACTGTGTATTATTTTAGTTTCTTTTGATGTTTATTTTTTGCCTTGTATTATTTTCCTAATCATCGTGTCATTATCAAAAAGAAATATATTTACAACATTAATCACACCATGTTACTCACGATCAGGGCAAACCAGAATACCAGCGGTGTAGTGTAAATGTGCTGCAGTATTATGCTGAGCGTACCTTTTCTGGCACATCGGTATATTCATGTACTATATTTTAAATAGAATTCCACTCTTTTATTACGACATCATTGATGGTACAACGCCAGAGGCATGGCACAGGGTCGTAGTGGTGTTCTTCTTCATAAAGATGACAACACCTTATTGTAGAATTATAGACCCATCACACTGCTGAGCCATGTCTATAAACTGTATTCGAGAGTCATTACGAACCGTCTCGCTCGCAATCTAGACGACTTCCAGCCTCCTTAACAAGCCGGTTTCCGAAAAGGCTACAGTACCATATGATAGACCACATCCATACGCTGCGGCAGATTATACAGAAGTCAGAAGAGTATAACCAGCCTTAATGCTTAGCGTTTGTGGATTATGAGAAAGCCTTTGATTAGGTGGAAACAGGGCAGTGCTACAGGCTCTCCTGAGGTGCCGAATTGACAATCGGTATATCGAGGTGTTAAGGTGCTTATATGAAAACGGTGCAATGTTGATTCTCCTCAATGACCAAAGCTCGGCATCCTTCCATTTGCAGCGAGGCAGGGTGATGTTATATCCCCGAAGCTTTTTACCGCTGCATTTGAGGATCTCATTAAGCTACTGGAATGGGACGGACTCGGCATCAATATCAATAGCGAGTACATCACCCACCAACGGAATAAACGGGTTTGCCGACGATATAGAGGTCATGGTGGAGTCCCTGGAGGACCTAGGCACAATGCTCGGTAATCTCAGGCTCTAGGTCGTTCATTGAGCGATAGAGCAAGCTATGCTCGGGGTTTCACTACACGATCGAAATAGAAATGACGAGATACGTAGGCGAAAAAAAACATCATAGCTCGCGAGTCGCTAAGCTAAAGTGGCAGTGGCCGGACACATAGCTCGAAGTACAGATTGCCGTTGGGGCAAAAAAGTCCTTGAGTGGCGGCCACGAACTAGCAAATGCAGTGTGGGACGGCCCCTCGTTAGATGGACGGACGATCTTGTCAAAATAGCGGGGAGTCGTTGGTTTCAGACGACCCAAAACCGCGCGCTGTAGAAATGATTTGGTGCGGCCTATGTTCTGCAGTAGACGTCTCTAGGCTGATGATGATTTGAATAGAAATAAGTAGTTTTAAAATTGTTCACATACTTTTATATTTGCCGGAATAAATGTATCTTATTCTTATAGTTTAAGGAAAGTTTTGTTTGGCCATTGTTATTTCGAATAAACAAATATCTTAGCTTTATATTTTAAGAGGTTAATGTTTTAAAACAAACACTAGCTTTGCCTGCATTTAAGGTAGCCAAGAATATTCTTCTCACATTCGCTTAATATTTGCTTCGTAGACAAAATAATATGTTAACATCACGCCAACAATATAGTAATATCGTATATGGTATATGGTAATTCACGACCTCAATACACTTTTTATGAGCTCCTCAAGAACACGCCTTGTAATGTTCTCCAGAGAGATACAACCAACAAAACGTATAACGAAACTAAGTATTACTTCTTATCACTGCTTGTAAATATTCAAATAGCTGCTTTGAAGAACTCGTGGACATTGTTATAGGTTTTGTAGTTCGAAGTAGGTATCTTTAAATTCACGCTCTAAGTGTTTAGAACCAGCTTCATAATGACTTATTTTTAGGTATTTTCAAACATCTTATTACCTCCTCAGCACGGAAAATAATTATATTAATAACATAATGTCACCCCACGCAGTGTCCACGAGTGGTTTATTAGGAATCGGGCTATGCGGACGTCTCACAACACATTACACAAACACACAAACTCGAATAGCTGAGTGCCATTAGGCTTTGGCGACGTTCGTGGATCAAAATAACTAATTTATCTCCCGTCGCGTCGCGGCAGCACAATAGAAACCCATTAGTGGGCATAAACACCTGAAGGCAATTCTTACTGAAATTACCTTCCGCACGTTTGAATGAAACAATATCTTCGCCTTCTCTACCTACCTACCCCGGCATACCTTTTTCGCCCCGGGGATTTGCCTACTGTCTTTTATGATTTGCGCCGCAATAACGATAGCTTTGTGATAGATGGATGCCCACGGCTACTTTTTTGTTATACCTGAAAAAAAATATTTTTTTTATTTCCTTGTTTATTGAAATTTTTACCAACTGCTATGATTACATTGTGCACAGCAAAATATGTGAGTGAAAATATTTTAAATATTGGGTATCTCAATTGAAGGTCATCCTTAATTAGTAGTTTAAAACTATTGAGTACAATTATTTTTACAAACTAAATTCTCTGTATGTCACCTACCTCTACCTTTTCGCCTGCTCACTGGATAGTACTATACCTGTACCTTTTACCTATAATGTCTTAATTACATTATGTCGTCAACCTCATCGTCCCTTATTATTACATTACCCTTCAAAGAGAACCTTTGATAAAAAAGCACAAAAGGACCAAATACATTTTATAAAAAAAAAGGTAAAGGAAATTGAATTGTAAGCACAAACAGCGTTTGTCCCCGCCGTGGTTATCAAGTAAATAGCAAAAAAAAACATTTAATGTTAATGTAAAGAAACTTCGTTTACTTTGATGAAGGGTGCAGTTTTTTGCAACAATTTACAGCGAGTTACTAATTATTTACCCCCTCTAATTAACAAATTTCATTGATTTTTAGTAATAAACAATGTTCCGTATGTTGTTAAACGCTGCAAATTTGATACACGTTACAAAACGGTAAGAACAACCGAATTCCAAATTAACAGCGTGTTACAATTTTTTTTACCCTTGTTTTTAACAAATTTCATTGTTTTTAAATAATAAACAATGTTCCGTATGTTGCAAAACGCTGCAAATTTAATACATAACCCTAAATTTGCAGCGTGTAACTAATTTTAAAAGGCAGGGGACACCCCCTGCCAATAATTTTTTTGATATTTTCAATCTACAGAAATTTTACTTCTACAGATTTATTTTAAGTATAGATAAGATATTTAAGAAAAATAGTACGACGGTACTTTCTAACAGCAAAAGACGCCACAGTGTTGATCTTAATTCAAACTTACAGTATGTGAATAGTGACTTATCATATCACATAGATGGTGCTAAAACCAAATAAGGTTCGTCTAGCAAAAAGCTGGCACAAAAAGAGTTGAGAAATTTCGAGTCCGGCAGCATACGAATCCATAGCTGAATTGGCAAAGCACTTGGGGCGTATACCCAGGGGGTGCAGGTTCGAGTCCTGCTGGATTCTTAATTTTTCAACTTTAATATTTTATAAATTACAAAAAGGCATAGCAAAGCTAAAATTTGCTTTAAAAATATTACAAGTATTTGATAAAAATGCGTCATCTCTTGACAGTAACAGTGTTGATCTTAATTCAAACTTACAGTATGTGAATAGTGACTTATCACATCACATAGATAGCGCTAAAACCAAATAAGGTTCGTCTAGCAAAAAGCTGGCACAAAAAGAGTTGAGAAATTTTGAGTCCGGCAGCATACGAATCCATAGCTGAATTGGCAAAGCACTTGGGGCGTATACCCAGGGGGTGCAGGTTGGGATGCGGTCGCATCCTTCTGTGAGGACGTCATCTTGCAGAAGAAGGCGGCGAAGCGGATCAGGGAGGACGCACCCCTGGCTGATCCGCTCCGCCGCCGGCGAGCTGGGCGGCGAAGGCGCGCGTACGCCGCGAGCCTAATGCCGCCCTAAGCGAGGCCGCGGGCGGTGGAGGGGGTTTTCCGCCGCCCGCTGATGCCTTCCGCGACGGAGTGACGCCCTGGGTGTGCCCGGGGCGTCGCTACGAGAGTAGGACTGAGTAGAGTCGGGTGCCCGGTCAGTGGTCGGACTGGGCACGGTCGCCGCGGCGAGCCCTGTGGATGTAAGATCGATCCAGGGCTCGCCGACCCACCATCTTTCGGCGACGAGGGCACACCGCGGGGTTTTAGTGGGTATTCTGTGCCGTTTAACATCGTAGGCACGGGAGTCCCACATAGCCACTCTGCCCGTCCCCCCACGGGTAGGGTGGTATGCGAAAATGCATTTCCCCGCGAAAAAAAAAAAAAAAAAAAAAAAAAAAAAAAAAAAAAAAAAAGGGGGTGCAGGTTCGAGTCCTGCTGGATTCTTAATTTTTCAACTTTAATTTTTTATAAATTACAAAAAGGCATAGCAAAGCTAAAATTTGCTTTAAAAATATTACAAGTTTTCGTATAATATTGGTCGAGATTAATGACGGCAAATAAATTGAGATTAATTGTATTGCATTACGAATTTAATGATTATTTTATGACATACACAGTATTAAACAGTTGTTAATTTGTCGTATACATTAAACGACAAATTAACAACTGTCAACATTGACCTGAAGTTAAAAAAACCCTCTAAATCATTATTAAATCACAAGTAATCACGAAGAAACTGCTCCATGACCAGTTTCCGATTTTGACATAAGAAATTGCGGTACTTGCCTGGAAAGCTCCTGTCAAAACTGCAAGAGGATAGTAATTGTAAAGCTCTAAAATGTTTGCCAAACAATTATTGACGGTATTCATATAGAGATAAAGATGCACTAAAACTGCGATATATCAGATACAAACGATGTAATGCCCGTCGATTTCGAAATCAACGGGTATTTCAGTTACATTTACGGAATAAGCTAGCCGTATACCGAACACAATACACTGTGTATTTTTAAGAAATTTGAATATAAATGATATGCGGAAAATGTGAGGCAGCTCTTCTTCTGTGTATTTATTGGAGTTATAGCTTACTGGCTTTTATTAAGAAATATGTTGCGAAGTCTTTTTGAAAATGTAAAAAATCTACAGAATGTTATTACGGCTGAAATTATGTCTTTGACATTTTTAATAAAATGAATGGTGTAATGGCGTTTTTTATAGCAAAGGGCCGGTGTAACCCGTTGCCGAAACGTGTAGCCAAAAAGTAAATAATATGCATAATTCCGTTAGTTGCCGTTTAAAATGACTATTATAATAATAATGAGCGTTGGTGTCGACAGCACGGAAGCGGTAGCGTTGCGGCGCTTTGTTCTACATCCCTGACCACTACTTGTTGTACCGCGAGTGTAAATATCAACCAACAAACTAAATCTTTCGATGTTCATTGACTAACAAGAAATCTATCTATGATACATTATGCATTTTTCTGTTATAACATTAATTAAATTAAAAATGTGAAAAGACGTAACTTTAACTGTAAGACATAAAAAAACATAAATATAGTATAATTACAAAGCGCCAATTTAAAGAAAATGGCATAAAATTCTGCACATAAGTTTCTAACATGACGTAAATTAACAATAAGATAGACTTTTTGGAAACGCCACTCCCTAAGGGGGTAAATTTGGGGCAGAAAATCTATGACGGAAGGGCCTACATTTTTTAGAAAATAGCGTGGTTATATCAAAGCCTATGCGGGCAACAGTTATTTTGCTCAACATTTTTAAAAATGCTTCTTTTGCTTTACTCTTAAGCTGAACAAAGAAACAGAAAATTGACGGTATCATTTTGCAAGCACACAGAAACACTGTTACTTATATAACTTTATTGGAGTATGGAGTTTTCAGCCTTTAGCCTAATATTACTCTTGTGAAGGGTCTTTACTCTAAAAGATAAATCATTCAATTGCACTGTGGACTCAACTTCGTGTTTTCAAATCTTGTAGATCTCACTTTGATGGGTTGGTAGCAAACTAGCCTCAAAGGCAAACTTAATATCTTGCCAAACAACTACTAATTATCCTTTCCTAAAAAATAAGCAAAAGCTCTAATGAACTCCAAAAAACATACTCATAAATAAAATTAAAACAATTAAATGTGTACAACCTCAATAGTTTTAAGTAAAGTTATTTAAGAATTGAAATACTAGAATTTCCATTGCTAACTATTTCCGAAGCATTGGCACAGCTGGCATGGTGCAATGTCGCTGCAAATGCGTTTACGTTGTTCCCCTGAGGTGAATTTTAATTGTTTTATAGGTATTACTTCACAGTTTCTAGTCCTTTATTTTATAAATTTTAAATCTAATAAATATATATTCTGATAGGATTTACCGGTATCATGACCCAGCGATTTTCTTATGCCTCAATAAGATTATCACTGTTTATAAGCGGTTTACTCTGGTAACCACTAACTCCACTGGAGTACAAAGAACTTTGTATCTTCATTCCTCATTCTCACTTTAGTACAGATCTACTTATTTAGCAAATGCATCGAGACTGGTTACCGGTGCATGTGTGTGTTCAAGACTAACGAGATTTTTTTTACGTTTTGCCGTGTACACGACTTTGACTTTATTTCAAAGGAGTTTGATAATAAAGGTTAAGTTTGAGTAATTAGAACTTAACATGACACTTTTTAACAAATGCATAGGAAAACTTTTAAGCATTACCAGTTCATCAAAAAGATTACCTACGTAGATGTATGTATGTAAAAATAAAAGAAATAAAAGTATTGAGGCCCTTTACCATTCAAAGAATTGTAAACTCGCTAGCTACCTTTTTGATGATAACAACCTATGACAGCATACATTTATAGATAATATAAATGTTTGTTGATGTTTATTCGAAAAAACAATACGCAAGTGTAACATCCCTTAACTAAAACTATATATTTTGAGGTTTATGTTTTAAAAAAAGTACTAGATTTGCCTACATTTTAGGCAGCCAAGATTATTCTCCACACTCGCTTAATATTTGCTTCGTAGACAAAATAATTATGTTAGCGTTACTCCGGCAATATAATACTATCGTACATGGTATGGTAATTCACGACCTCAATACACTTTTTACGAGCTCCTCAAGAACACGCTATGTAATGTTCTCCAGAGAGATACAACCTACAAAACGTATAACAATAACGAGACTATTATCTACTACCAATTACTGTTTGTACATAGAACCAGCTTTATAATAACTTATTTCTAGTATAACATCAATAATTATATTTATAAAATAATGCCAACCCACGCGGTGTCCATTACACGCGTGGTTTATTAGCGATCAGGTTTTGCGGGATGTCTCACTACACATTACACAAACACACGAACTCGAATCCCCGAGTGCCATCAGGCTTTGGTGGCGTTCGTGTATCAAAATAACTAATTAGTCCCCCGTCGCGGCGCCACAAAAGAAACCCATTACCTATGGGTATAAACACCTTGAAAGCAGTTCTCACTGAAATTACCTTTCGCACGTTTGGATGAAACAAAGCCTTCATCTCCCTGTGCCCCCGCGCCCCACCCTGGCATACCTTTCTTACCCCGGGGAAAATATTTCTGATTTAAGATTGGCGTTGTAACTTCGATCAATACTGTATTTTTGACTGAACAATGTATTTTTTTAATACTCTGAAGATTTTTGGGAACTTTTTTAAAAACTTCTAACATTAAGCACCTTAAAGTATCGCTGTCAAGTACAAAGTGTACATGTGAGTGTAAATATTTTTAAAATTGAGAAGCTTAATATATTTCTAAGAATCCTTTGAGTTTCAGGCAAATGTTTGAGATGTAACATGAAAGAGAAAACAAAACAACATAGAATATTCTCTGTATGTAATCGCTCACCGACCTCTACCTGTACCTTTTTTCCTGCTCACTGGATAATACTATACCTTTACCTTTACCTTAACGAATAATGTCGTGACAATATAACATTACCTTTCAAAGAGAACCTTTGATAAAACAGTATAATACATAACGTAAAACACGTTTTATGTACTCAGCTAATGAAAATTGGATTGTGATAACAAACAGCGTTTATCCTCGCCGTGTTGATCAAGTAAATTGCAAAAATTTCACAATACTTATATGTAAATAAATTTCATTTGTTTTAATAAAGTATAGCATAAACCTCTTGACCCTGCTGACCGGACACACCGAGCTGTAGCACTATTATATCTCACAAAAGCTGAATATTAAACGAAGCGCCCTTTTACAGAGTTAACTTATTTATAATTCGGTATATACAATCCCTAATAATCAATAAGGAATTTGGATACGAATTCGATGCGGAAAATGTTAGGCAGCTTTTCTAATGTGTATTTATTAAAGTTATAACTTACTGGCTCAGAGGAAATAATCTCTAGAGAGAGTCTCGTGCAGTGAAGCTAGTGTGCGTGAAACCGTTGATTTACGATGACTTGACATTCATCTGAGAGTTACCAGTAATTGAATTTACCCCAATGTAATGGGAGAAAAAAATAAATGGGGGTAAAAATACACAATACTGCAGTTATAAAATAAACTACTGGCACTTTAATTTATAAAATTATTGTGTGTTTGCAAAAGCAAAATGATAAAATATATCTTTACTTTGCAAAGTTAAAATATATTAGCAAGCTATAGAAATAAAGAATAAAGAAAGCAAACAAAAATATAAAGATATTATTTGTTATAATTTTTAAGCAAATTATTGTCCTGCTTGGCATTTCAACAATTTTTAAATATACTTCATTACATTCTTTAAATAATAGTAGAGATTCTTTAATTTTTGTTGGAACATATTTGTTTACCTATAGTTGGCCACCTGGTAAAATCTTTGCAGTTAATTTAATTTAATTAACTGCAAATTAAATTTAATAAAATATTAATTACGTTTCTTTAATTTTGTCACACCCTGTATAGTAAGTAAATCGACGAACAGACTATTGAAACCAGCTGTTATTTTAAATTATTAACTAAAGAATAAAAAAAACAGAAATACGGGTGAATATAGTATCTCAGACTGGCAACACCAAAAAATGGCGTGTGGGTTTTGAGATTAAATGTCAGAATTTGCTAGATTTGTTTTGAAAAATACGATTATTTTTTGGCTGAGGGTAGTTGAAAGGACTAGTCGCGTTTTTACTGCTCTATGTTTAAATTTAATGTTTTTATAATAAAACACAGTATTTCTTTTTAATTTTATGAATCAATTTAATAACTAAAGTAGTTACCTGCCAGTTGTTGTGTTTTGCATTCCATTCTTCATCTCCTTTCACACTATATTGCTACATCTCTACCTAAATCTATCACTTCACCACACTTAGCATCAAACTATGGAATCCGCATTAAATGCTACCCTTGTTGGACTCAGAGAGGACTTCAACAAGAAAATGGCTTCTTTTGAGACTGATCTCGAAAAGTCAACCCCCACTGGAAACACTGCAAGTCTAGCCGCAGAGTTTGCTACATTTAAAGCCTTCATAATTCAAACGCTAGGCTTACTCCAGAGGCAAATAGAGGCTTTGTCGCAGTCTGTTGACACAATCGAGGTCCAGAGACGCCGAAAAATGCTCCTGCTGCATGGTGTACCCGAGGAGAAGGAGGAAGACACAGAAAAGGTTGTTGTGGGAATTGTTAAACAGCGCCTTGAATTGTCAAATTTCACCCCCAATGACATACAGCGATGCCACCGTATGGGAAGACCAACATCCTCGAAGAAGCCAAGACCCATCCTCGTCAAGCTTCAACGCGTGGCCATCAGGGATAAGTTGTGGTTTGACAAAACCAAGTTGAAGGGTTCCGGTGTGACTATCTCGGAGTTTCTTATCAAAAGCCGCCACGACCTCTTCATGTTGACCCGCGAGAAACTGGGTCTGACCAAAACATGGACCAGGGAGGGCAATGTGTACGTTCTGGTGTCTGGCAGCCGGCGCCGTATAACCTCGATCGGCGAATTGAACAGCTGCTGTGAGGACGCCGCTCCGAAACAAGTAGCTGCTTCTAAGACAACGGCTGCATCGAAGGTGAAGCGAGCAGCGGCCACGAAAAAGTGAATATTTTTAAGTTTTTCTTAACTTTGGCCCAGGTAATGTATTGTTTACATTATTAATATGAATTCACCCACTTTATTTGCTACGATAAAATCTGACAACTAAATGTCACTGTAATGTCAACGTAATTCTAATGGGTGCGTTCCAAATATTGTTGCTTTTAAAAGCTGTCTTCACATATTATACGCTCAATCTAGATTACTTGACTAAATTTAAAATTATGTATTATTATTTTTTTTTTTTGTTATTATTTTATTTCTAACCTGGGCTAAGCTGTTCATACATGGTGATATTATTAGTTCTCTTTATTTTTGCAGTTTTTTATGTTTGTTTGTATAGTACTATCCTTCACACACAACCGGCGGATGGTTATAAAGTCATCTACGGTCTTTAAATAACTGTAATATATAATTTTTACTATTTATTAATACATATTTATTTTATATATTTATATTACTATCTACATATTATATATATTATTATTTACATAAAATTATTTTTTGGTTAGATGTCTACCTACGGTTCAGACACTGAAAGTGATGATTTCCTTACAGCTAGCAGTGATGATAGTTTTGTAAGTGTTCCTTCACTTAGTGAAACCCTCACTTCTCTATTCTCTGACGTTCCTAGAAACTTTAATGTCGTACATATAAACGCTCAAAGCATTCCGGCTCATTTCCCTGATATGCTGGCCAGTTTTGACTGCACTCACTTACATGCTATTCTTATCTCTGAATCTTGGCTTAAGCCATGCCATCCTTCGTCAGCTTATTCTTTACCGGGGTTCCACCTCGTAAGGAATGATCGCATTAAGGTTCATGGTGGGGGAACCACGGTCTATTTAAAATCTAACATACCATACACCGTGATAAGTGTGTCCCCGCAACCCCCTCCCCAAAATGCAGGGGAACATCTGCTTTTAGAGGTTGAACTATGTCATACCAAAATTCTTCTTGGTGTGTACTACTGTCCATCTTCACGTGTTGATTTCTTCTCTTCCCTGGATATTCTTCTTGAAAACTCTATCTCTACGTACAGTCAATGTATAATCATGGGTGATTTCAATACCTGTCTCCTCAAAAATGACTCCCGTTCCTCCTCTCTTCAATCCATCATTCAATCCAACAATCTTTCTATACTTCC
The DNA here is from genome assembly GCA_905147285.1 of Hypena proboscidalis. NCBI lineage: Eukaryota > Metazoa > Arthropoda > Insecta > Lepidoptera > Erebidae > Hypena > Hypena proboscidalis. The sequence continues at coordinate 25,003,832 of LR990127.1, read as the reverse complement.
TCTCAGTGCTACTCATCATTTTCCAAATTGTTCTCCTTCTCTCCTTGACCTGATCTTTGTTTCTCCTTCACATCGGGTGGCTAAGCACGGGCAATGCTCAGCTGATAGCTTTTCCTATCATGATCTTCTATATACTTATCCTTTAAAATTCGCACACCTAAACCTAAACCAAAATTCCTTTTGCAACGCAATTTTCGTCGTATTAACGTGGATGATCTACGCAGGGATGCTGGCAGCATTGACTGGCAGTCGCTTATTGACTCTGAAGATGTAGATAAGAAGGTCACTCTTTTCCAACAAAAACTTACTGATCTTTTTGACGTACACGCACCCATTCACCGAGTCAGAATCAAACATGCCCCTTCACAGTGGCTAACTGACGAAATCAAGGCATTACTTGAAAAAAAAGCGACTGCCAAGTCCAAATATAAATCTCGAGCTAGCGACCTCAACCGTGATAAATACATAGCCATCCGGAATCATTGCAGCAAGTTGTGTAGGAATGCCCAACGCCGAAACATCCACAGCTCAGTTGAAAATGGTGATCCAGCTCAGGTTTGGAAATTTCTACGGTCATTGGGAGTGGGGAAATCTCGAGAAAACTCAATTCCTAAAAGCTTAGACCTTAACTCTCTCAATCAACATTTTTCGTCTTCATCAGATTTTGATAAGACAATTAAAGAAAATACGCTTAATTATATTTCTTCCCTTCACACTCCTGACTGTCATCAATTTGGTTTTAATCAATTTGCTGACTGTGATGTTAAGAGAAGCATATTATCCATCACATCCAACGCGACTGGCAGCGACTGTGTTAGCCGTAATATGATCATTCCTATCCTTGATGAAATCCTTTCCATCATTTCCCATATCCTGAACTATTCCGTTTCAAGTGGTTTCTTTCCAAGAGCTTGGAAAGAAGCCCAAATAACTCCAATACCCAAAACCCGTAATCCCTCGTCCTTCTCTGAATATCGTCCCATCTCAATTCTGCCTTTCCTTTCCAAAGTACTTGAACGACTCATTTATACACAACTCAGCCGATTTCTCTCCCAAAACCAACTCCTAAATCCTCTCCAATCTGGTTTCCGTCCCGGTCATAGTACTACCACAACCCTGATCCATATTACGGACGACATCAGGTTCGGCATGGAAGAGGGCAAGCTGACAGTGCTTGCTCTGCTTGATTTTAGTAACGCCTTCTGTACGGTAGATTTCGATATATTACTGGCCGTTTTGCGCTCTCTTAACATATCTCCAGCAGCTATTGATTGGTTTCATAGTTACCTGTTTGGTCGCCGCCAACGTATCTGCATAGAAGATAATGTTTCTTCTTGGTGCAATACTACGGCTGGCGTACCACAGGGCGGCGTTTTATCTCCACTTCTTTTCAGTATTTTTATTAACTCAATCACGAACCAACTTCTCTCTTCCTACCACTTGTATGCCGATGATCTCCAGATTTATTTCCAAGCTCCAATCGAACGGCTGACAGAAGCCATCAGCAATATTAATAATGATTTATATAGGATATGCGACTGGAGTAAGGCCTATGGTATAACAATCAACCCTTTAAAAACGCAAGTCACCATAGTTGGCAGTCCAAGGATGATAGCAAAATTAAATTGTCAACAACTTCCTCCTGTGACTTGTAATGGGGTAGCCATCCCTTACAGCGACACAGTAAAAGATCTCGGCATCTTCATCGACAAGACTCTCACCTGGGGCCCGCAACTAAAAGAGTTGAGTCGTAAACTCTTTGCCGCCGCTGGATCGTTGCGAAGACTGCGTAATCTTCTACCTACTACTACGAAAACTGCACTTGCACAATCCCTTCTTCTCCCAATCCTTGATTATGCAGACGCCAGCTATCCAGATCTCACTGAGGACCAACTGAATAAACTTGAGCGCCTTCAAAATGTCTGCATAAGGTTTATATTTGGACTGCGCAAATATGACCACGTTTCCGAATATCGCACTAAACTCAAGTGGTTACCCATTCGGCTTCGCCGGAATGCACACATTCTCTCTCTTCTCTACAACATTCTTTTCAATCCTTTAACTCCCTCTTATCTAAAGAAAAGATTTAATTTCCTACATGATACGCACACGAGATATCTGAGATCGTCAGGGAATCTGAGACTAAAAATGCCGGAACACAATACCGATTTCGCTGACAAAACATTTACTGTTCAAGCAGTACGGCTCTGGAATGCGCTGCCAGTGTCGATTAGGAGCGCCAAATCTTTAACTTCCTTTAAAAACTTAGTTAAGGAACATTATCTCTGTTAAATAACATCAGAACCATCACGTTAAGTCCATAACTATTTTTTTTTGTATGTATTTGTGTTTATTATATAGATATATATATATATATATATATATATATATATTATACTTATATATTATTTTATGTATCTATTTGTAGTGTATGTAATTCTAATTTAAATCTTATAACGTACCTATGTTTAGGTATTCATATTTATTTTTATTTTTCTTCATAATACTTATACAGGGTTATTGGGTAAGTCGACCTAGATCCGTTAAGAGGTGGTAGTTCCCATCATTTCTGACTGATCTGACTATGAAACACCCCACCCTAAACCTAACCGTTTTCGAGATATTGGACTTAGAAGGTTTTTTTAAAAAATATCCCGATTTCTTAACTATAGCCTATTTTTTTTGTATCCTATGCCTTTTATTTTTTTTTAATTCTGATTTTTGTGTGCCAGATAAGTTTGTTTATAATTCTCAACCCAAAAAGTGCAAGTATCTGAACCAATGGGATCGTAGTAGACGATTGATACCGTAAAAAAGTAATTAATTTGAAAAAAAAAAATTGTTTCTTTTAGTAATATTTAAAAAAAATCTATGGCGTTAGTTCTGCAGATGTTTTAAATAATATCTACGTTCCATTAGCTATCCAACAAGGTATCACAAGCTAGGGTCTTATCACAATTCATAGAAAAAAAATCGATAAAAGGCTCTCAGGTAGCAGTACAAATTTGGGTTCTTTGGTCCTATTGTTCTTCCACGGAGCTGTGGTGCGTGCGAGCGGGACAAACTGACCAGGTGCAAGCGAGATAAAATAATCCCGGCCAATTTGTTGTTATTGTTTCGTTTTAGTCTGCTTCCGTGATTCGTCCGTAGTAGATGCGATATTTAGTGCTCTTCATTTCTTACCCGACTTGGCTTGTATTTCTGGACTGTTTCCTACAAATTGTGACTGTGCTTGTTAACTGGACTTTGAATTGTGCTTCTGAATTGGAACTGTTGAAGATGGCAACCTTCAAAAACGAGGAATACGCGGATATTCTACTTTGTTATGGGTACTGCAATGGTGTTTCTGCACGAGCTCGTGACGAATACATTGCACGTTATCCCGGCCGCCGAATACCGGATGTCACTGTCTTTGACGGCGCTTACCGGCGACTCAGAGAGACTGGCTCTGTTTTAAGGCGTCGAGCAGACCTAGGCCGACCACGGATCATTGTTGATGATGAAGATGAAGATAATCAAATAGTTCAACGGTTTAGAGCGGATCCAACTACTTCAACTAATGCTGTTGCCCGAGAACTTGGACTCTCGCAGTGGAAAGTGTGGTTTACGGTGAATACTGCAGGCCTCTACCCCTATCACTACACGCCAGTACATGTTATCGAAGAGGGAGATCCAGTGAGGAGGTTAGACTTTTGTAGATTTATGCTTCATGGAGATTTAGAAGACCCAGCATTTTTAAAACAAATCTTGTGGACAGATGAATCAAAATTTGATAAAGATGGAATTACAAATTACCACAACGCTCATTATTGGGCCCCAAAAGCGCAAAAAAATCCTAACCAGAAGAGGACAAAAGCCGCACAAAGAAGATTTAGTTTAAATGTCTGGATGGGAATCATAGCAAACAAATTAATTGGGCCCTTCTTTCTACCTGATAATTTAAACGGAGAATTTTACGAACATTTTCTAAGAGAAGAGTTACCAAATTTATTAGAGGATTTACCCCTAAATCTGATTAGAAACATGAAGTTCCAACACGACGGTTGCCCTGCACATTACAGAAGAGGGGTCAGGGAATGGCTAGACAACGAGTATCCTAATAGGTGGATCGGAAGAGGTGGACCCATACCGTGGCCAGCAAGAAGTCCTGACCTGACTCCCATGGATTTTTATGTGTGGGGACACATGAAGACATTAGTCTACAATGAGAATAATCCAATTGAAACTATTGACATATTAAGACAGAAGATTATTGAGGCTGCTGACGAAATTCGAAGAGACTTAACGACTGTAGTAGTTAAAAGCGGACTAAGACACCGAATGAGAGTGTGTGTGCGAAACAGAGGCGGCCATGTAGAACAAGATTTATAAATTTAAATAAATGTTGTTTAATAATTATTTGTATTGTTTTATTTCGTTTCCTGGCCCAAAAGAGAAGTTTAATCTTAAGTACCATTGTTTTTTTTTACTACCTGGGAGCCTTTTATCGATTTTTTTTCTATGAATTGTGATAAGACCCTAGCTTGTGATACCTTGTTGGATAGCTAATGGAACGTAGATATTATTTAAAATATCTGCAGAACTAACGCCATAGATTTTTTTTTAAATATTACTAAAAGAAACAATTTTTTTTTTTCAAATTAATTACTTTTTTACGGTATCAATCGTCTACTACGATCCCATTGGTTCAGATACTTGCACTTTTTGGATTGAGAATTATAAACAAACTTATCTGGTACACAAAAATCAGAATTAAAAAAAAATAAAAGGCATAGGATACAAAAAAAATAGGCTATAGTTAAGAAATCGGGATATTTTTTAAAAAAACCTTCTAAGTCCAATATCTCGAAAACGGTTAGGTTTAGGGTGGGGTGTTTCATAGTCAGATCAGTCAGAAATGATGGGAACTACCACCTCTTAACGGATCTAGGTCGACTTACCCAATAACCCTGTATTTATAAAATCTGTTCTACTTTCTCGCTAGTATACCTTTAACTTCCCATTCATCTCTCTGTCTTAATTTCCATCCAATGGTTGTCTGTAAGAGATTGCCTTGATTGCGATAAGACCGCCATTTGTACTTAGCTTATTTTATTGTCTTATACTGAATATTTCTTGGTGTACAATAAAGTTTTTTATTATTATTATTATTATTATTATTTTTGTATGGAAAGAGACTGTGTTAGTAGCATTTGCACGTCTGCTATAATTCCGGCATAGTTTTATAGCACAATACGACATTGTAACTCACAAAATGATTTTCGAATAAACGATTTAAGAATATTTTTTTGAAATTTCTTAAATATTAATAGTTTATGAAATATTGGCAGAAAATGAAATGCCATTTCTTGTTCATCTTTAATTGTTTATAACTTTTGCAATTTTTTATGTGCTAATACACGCTTTTGGCACATTTTTCTAGGCGTCATTCTGAATCGAATGAGCTATCGCACATAATTTTAAGAGTAGTATCTCTATTTTGTACCATTTTCAACTTGTCGGCTAGACATACGAGAGAAGCGTACGAAGAAGATATTTTATGTTTAAAGGATTCTAATAAATAAACTATCAATTTTTTTCTCATTAATTTTCAATGTTTAGTTTAATATTAGTTGCTCGTTAAGTAAATAATTATTATTTCTTGTATTCCGTAGAACGCGCGAAGAAATAACATTATCTAATGACATAGCGAAATACTTTAATGGCACACAATACATTTTACATAATAATCTTGATATTAACAGATAAATTATAGTTCATACGAACAACCCGGCTGCCTCTCACAACCATAGATAGCTGAAACAACGACACTGAACTAAACATTCACATGTTGCACAGTGGACTTAACTCTGTTGGTTTCAGTTGGGAGATAGATCGGTTACTAGCGGTTGTAATAACTCAATATTTTTTTTTTATTATTAAAACTGACGTGAATTTGTAACATTATTCAAATTATAATTATGTTGGTCTATTTAGTCGCCCGCGGTCGACTAAATAGAATTACGTGAGTAACACCCGTATTTCATAATTTGAATAAAACTCAATAATTGTTGGATTGTTAAGGTAAACAAGTAGTCATTCTGAAGTCTAGTTTATTAATAAATATAAAGATTCCCACAAACAGTAAGCTTAAAGAATAAGTACTTAGTCAACAAAAACAAGACACGTTATTGTACGAAAGTCATAATATGGATTCCTCCCTGAAAAGTTACCACTAACTGCAAGGGAGAAAAAAAATTAGAAGTACAATAACTTGCCAACATACAGTTATTTGAATAGAAATTCAATTCATTTTTTTTATATAATTTCCACTTAGCATTATCTTAAAAATATGTATAAACTAGAATAGGAGGAAAAAAAATTACAATGTTACTTAACAAATAAATAAATGAGTATGAAACATTTTCGTGAGATTTTTATGAATTACATATTCTATACCATCTTTTATAATTTTTACGTTAGGAATATTATCAACTATAACCTTGTATGGACCATTATAAATGTTGTCTAGTTTTGTACCCGTTTGATTTTTAACTATAATTAAATCACCTGGCCTATACATAACACTATGAATATTTTGGTTATAAATAGTTTTTCTTGATATTTTACTGGATAAAAAAATTTCTCTCGCGTCTTTTTGAGCTTTTTGAAGTCTATATTTTAATTCTTTCGGATAACTATCGAAGTTATACAATGTATCAATGTCTAAAGTTAAGTTGCTAGGCAAATAACAATTTTTTTACTGTATTATTATAAGAGAAACACCAGAAGGGCACCCAATCGCTCCAGCTGTCTCTGTTATTACTACACTGTATTCTTAGATAAGCTGCTAAATGTTTGTGTGAATTTTCTATGGAGCCTAGTGTCTCGTGGTGATACGGAATAGAATTCAATTTTCTTATTCCTAATAAGTCACACGTTTTTTTTAAAACTGACGACATGTATTCGGTCCCGTTATCAGTTATTATCTCTCGTGGGATACCGTAGCGTAAAACAAAATGGTTGATAAACAACCTTGATACAGTTACCGTATCCTTTTGCTGATTGCCAACAAACTTTGATAATTCACATTGTACCGTAAGAATGTACTTATTACTATAGTTATCTATTTCTATCGGGCCCATTAAGTCTAAACTAACCCTGTCGACAGCTGAACTAGGCGTGGACGTTATCACAATACTTATTACTATATTTCTGCAACTGGCAACTTCTACATTTCCTGACTTACTCAGCTACGTCTGTGGACATACCAGGCCAAAAATAACGTTTCTTAATATTATTTATCATTCGATTTACCCCAGCATGCCCACTGCTTGGCAATCAGTGGAAATCGTTTAAGATAACCTTTTTGTCGTCGTTATTATAAATTCTCATGACCCCTTTAATAATTATAAAACGAGGTAACTCGATTTGTAATTTTTTACTTTTATTTAATAAAAGTTTTATAACGCTATCGTTTTGTTTTTTAATGATAAGCACCTCTTTTATTGCTAATCTTTTACAAAATTGATCTAAATCCCTCACTAACACCTCCACGGTCGATAATGATCAGGAATCTAGATAAATCGCGGAATGCGATGGAACATAAATACAAAGCTTAGCGTTTGACATAATATTATTTGGTTCCCTTACAAAAAAATCTTCGAAATTGGAAAATATAATTTCCACTATTTGGTCAGGCCTTTTAAGGAACTCGTTGGGGGTGTCTTCCTTTGGCCTATCACTACTATCTTTCTCCGTAAGATTGTTCCGTTGTTTTCTAGTCAAAACATTTACAATATTTTCGTGCATATTTGCCGAACAGTATGAAATCTTTGAAGTTTCTGGCCTTGCAATTGGTACTCGGAAGTAATGACATTTTTCTTCCTGGTGAAAGTGACGACGGAACACTTTAATGGATTTAAGTCAAGTTTATGCTTATCACAGTAGTTGTCTAATCGGAGCAAATCTGCCTGGTGTGCTTGGGAGTCTTCCTGAGAGGAGATAGAGGCGTAAATCTTCATGTCATCCGCGAAGCAAAGAAGCTCGGATGAGTGAAAGCAGTCACCAATGTCGTTAACAAAGATTACAAACAAATTTTCCATTGTAATATTTTAAAGCAAATTTTAGCTTTGCTATGCCTTTTTGTAATTTATAAAAAATCTGTCGTCCTAAATATTAAACTTCACTATGAAACATATATCCCGAAGTTTTATAGGGCTAACCTGGCAACACTACTTATGGCGCTATTGAGTTGAGGAGATAATGTACAGTCTGCAAGACATTTTAGCGGTTACAGGTGTTCTGCGATGTGTAACTCGTTTATGGTAATGTGCCAATGCTTTATGGCATACTTTGACTTAGTACATTATGTCAACTTTGAGTTAGGATTCGTTAAAGAGCTGTTTGGCTATTATGATGTTCGTATTTTATGTTTAAAGGACATCGGGCATTAGCTGACCCGATTTGTTGTACAATAACTAAACTAGGTTTAAATGGTCAATTATCTTGTAAAAAGTTGCATAGCATTTACATGAGAGCAATCACTCACACACGCACAGCTTTCAACTGCGCTGGTGTGTGTTCGAACCCCACACTACAAATCTTTGTGTGATCCGCAAAGATTTGTTCTGACTCTGGGTGTGCAAAATGTATGTTTGTGAACACCCCCGCGTGACAGGAGTAATATCAAGTGTCATTTTTCAAAATAAAAAAAAACAGCACACCGTATGGGTAGATACTTCCATCTTTAATTACCAATATGTTGAGCAAGAATTCTGACTGATCACCATCCTTTTTACAACGACTCTTAATAACTCCACTATTTCTTACACATGAAAATAATTGTAATCGACAAAACAATCCGTTGTTCGTAATAACAGTTAGATGTATTAAATAACTGTTCCCCCTTCAACACATAAACATTAGTGCAGGGTTACCACCAACCAATAGAAAGGTAAAGGAAATTGAATTGTAAGCACAAACAGCGTTTGTCCCCGCCGTGGTTATCAAGTAAATAGCAAAAAAAACATTTAATGTTAATGTAAAGAAACTTCGTTTACTTTGATGAAGGGTGCAGTTTTTTGCAACAATTTACAGCGAGTTACTAATTTTTTACCCCCTCTAATTAACAAATTTCATTGATTTTTAGTAATAAACAATGTTCCGTATGTTGTTAAACGCTGCAAATTTGATACACGTTACAAAACGGTAAGAACAACCGAATTCCATATTAACAGCGTGTTACAATTTTTTTTACCCTTGTTTTTAACAAATTTCATTGTTTTTAAATAATAAACAATGTTCCGTATGTTGCAAAACGCTGCAAATTTAATAAATGTTTCAAAATGGTAAGAACAACATAACCCTAAATTTGCAGCGTGTAACTAATTTTAAAAGGCAGGGGACACCCCCTGCCAATAATTTTTTTGATATTTTCAATCTACAGAAATTTTACTTCTACAGATTTATTTTAAGTATAGATAAGATATTTAAGAAAAATAGTACGACGGTACTTTCTAACAGCAAAAGATGCCACAGTGTTGATCTTAATTCAAACTTACAGTATGTGAATAGTGACTTATCATATCACATAGATGGTGCTAAAACCAAATAAGGTTCGTCTAGCAAAAAGCTGGCACAAAAAGAGTTGAGAAATTTCGAGTCCGGCAGCATACGAATCCATAGCTGAATTGGCAAAGCACTTGGGGCGTATACCCAGGGGGTGCAGGTTCGAGTCCTGCTGGATTCTTAATTTTTCAACTTTAATATTTTATAAATTTTCCATTGCTATTTGATAGTACAGCTCCCAAACCAACTTTGGAGGCGTCAGTTTGTACAGTAAATGTATTTTTATCGCTAAAATCTGCATATTCTAATATTGAAGGGTTCATAAGGGCCTGTTTTAGTTTTTCGAAAGCGAGCTGACAATCAGATAACGAATCATCGGCGAATCAAGGTATGAACCGCCTATAATAGTTAGCGAACGCTACAAAACGTTTGACGTCATCAGCACATGTAGGCGCTGGATATTTTTGCATCGTTTCATTTTTTTCTGGATAAATGCCCTGAGATGTAATTTTATGACCCAAGTACATAATCTCATGTTTTAAAAAATCACATTTAATGGGATTTATCTTTAAATTTATTTTTCTTAAACGTTTTAATACGCTAATGAGGTTTTTATTATGACTAAGCAATGAATTTCCAACCACTATTCAATCGTCTAAATAATAGATGAAACATTTTTTGTAATTAAGACCGGCCATTGTATTGGTCATAAGTCTTGAAAATACACTGGGACTAGTTTTAAGGCCCATAGGACAACATTTCATTTGGTACTGTTTACCGGCCGTAAACGCAGTACAATTACGCGAGTCTTGTTCCAAAGAAAGCTGATACATTTTATTTAAACTACACGATGTATATTTTCTAGAGTTTTCACTTAGAGATAATTGGTAGTAATTATCTCGATAAATCTGCAATGATCTCTTCTTCTTTTGTGTTTAAAATTCTCACAGGTATATAATTATTAATTGGTGTTGCAATTAAACCTGCCATGAAAACTCCTGGCTCAATTTCTTTCGCTAGTACGACTACATCTTTGCAAAAACTGCAAGAAAAATGCCTAATCACTTCACATTAGGGTGGAATTAGCTGTCGAAATCTGCTATCAGGGTCAAAACTTATAAAAATTGTTTCGTTGCTATTATTTGTCAAACTTAAAAACATTTTATTATAAAAAATTTTAAAAAATTATGCCCAATCAAACCATCAGTCTGGCAACGTAAATTCTTAAAAACGTAAAATTGTTGACTAAATACTAAACCATTATAAACTAAATCTAAATAAACATATCCTTCGGACGTTAACTGTCCACCTACACCTTTTATAAGTATCTTATCATAACGAAGTTTTCTTAATAACAAATCATTTCCATTCAGCAACGATCGCACACATGAACATTGACAGACAAACAACCACTTAATAGTTTTAGCTACTATTGCTTTGTTTCATTAATAATGTGAACGAGAATAAAGTACGGTGAATTTGAATATAACGTACTTTTTGTACAATCTGTTTTGGTTTTGTGTTAATTAAGTTCTGCGGAGTAGTAATATTATGTTTGTGGCATGAAATAAGATTCAAGAAATAAATCTAGAATTTGGTACTTTGAATTCTGTGCCGCTTTTCAATGAAGCCATATTCAAAGAAATTAAAAGATTTTTTTATCAGCAATCAATTAAATTTAATAAATCAATTGCTTCAACAAACACAGAATTAATTGCACGATTGTTCTTACACACAGTACTCCGCACATTACATTAATATTACATAATTCCAATCCGATATCGCGGTTTGTTGACAATCAATAGAGCTCCGGGATTCAACGTGATTATCTCATCAATTCGAACATTTTAATATTGTATGTGTGTATGTATGTATGCATGAGACGACCGGATGGCGGAGTGGGTAGTGTACCTGCCTGCGACGTCGAGGTCGCGGGTTTGATTCCCGCTTAATTAAGACAAATCTTTGTGTGCATGAACATGGGTGTTTGTCTTACTCTGGGTGTTTCTATGTATAGTAAGTTTGTATTTACAAAAGAAAAAGTATATAATTATGTATTAGTATCAGTTATTCTAGTACCCATAATACAAACTCTGCTTAGTTTGGGACTAGATGGCGATGTGAGTAAGTTGGGAAATATTTATTTAATTTATGTATGTATGTATGTGTGTCCGTCCGCCACCATCTTTACTATAATTTAAGTTTTGATCTAATGGTCCGGCTACACGTTCTATCTAACTTGCACACATTGAATTTTTACATAAATAAGAAATTAGCACAAACGGTTTGCGGTAGTAGGATGGAGCATGTTGGCTGACTTAAAATAATATTTCATTATGACAATCGAGAATACTTCGATAAAAATACAAGAATAATATTCATTCAGTCATCATTCATCTCCTTCGACTTTCAATTTATCCGTAACTTATTATTTTCCTTTATCAAGTCGTCAAAAGGGAAACGCAAAAATATTTTTTCTAATAAAAAAATCTTTACGACAAACCTATTTATTATATTGAGAAATTCGTAGTACGTATTCGCTTTGTTTATAGCAAATTAAATCCGTTTTCTGGATTAATTTAGCAGTGAATAGAAGTGCAAAAGCGCTCGCCGTAAGCCAAATTATTCGGGCCTCGGCGTCAGGTATTTTATTTAAAACATTACGTATGACATAAAAGTATTTAATATTAAATACATAACGTGCAAATTCACGGCTGTATTAAAAACTTGGTGGTTCATTTGATATTATGACCAAATATACAAGTAAAATACAGATATTTTGTTTTAATTCTGCAGTGAATAATTACTGATACTGTGTTTTATTCTAGTTACAATGAACGCAGTAATCCTACCTTTAATATAACCAGTACGCTACAGTACAAAATTCCCTATTGTTTTACTATCCTGCCTCACTGCACACGAAATACGATTAGCTCTCACAAGATTATGTTAGCGCTACATCGCTACGCACTCCGATGCTTACAGTGTTATGTGCTGCCACGTACGCTGTGTGAAAACGTGCTAGGCAGTGTAACAATCCTATTTATACTATAAATGCGAGAGTTGATGAGATATATGAAATATGTATGTTAATTTTTCATACGAAAACTACTTCATCAATTTTGATGATTTTTTACATATTTAAAAAAAATATGCTACATTAGTAGACGTATGTTGCAAGCAGAGTAGTGGGTGAAAACTTTGCCTTTATAATTTAAAATGGATGTGGTAATTTTGCACGCTAAATAAAAAGCAGACGAGCACATTCTTATATCTAAATAACATAGGAGAATAATCTTCTCAAATATTACTGAGCCATTTATGACTAGAACTGTTATCTAAAACCCCTGAAATATCTTAATAATTTGTTTATGAATACTGCTTAATTAAAGTTAAGGCTGTGTTGGAAATTTGACTAGGATACGGGACCTTTGAGATTTAATCACATCTTTTTAACCTAAGCTCTTAACGAGTTCGAGAATCATTCATAGGCTGCTACGATTATAAGTGTTAAAGTCGTGTGGTATACATACATACTTACATACATACATACAGTAAACGCTCAGAAGTCCATAGGCACGCTAAGGATTACATTGCTATGAACGGTACGAGCCCGATACAGCCAGTACACACACTAACGAAGTCGCTTGCGTGTTTAGCAGTTTATAAGATAACACACACTAATGAAATGTTGTCGCATTCGTACTAAACGCGTCACAGTGGCGACCGGTTCTTTGAATTCGCATCTATCTATCATGAGCAGGTAGCTATATCGGGTAAACATTGGGATCACTATCAACTAAATCTGAGTTTGAAGCTTAGTTGATTTGTGGTTGTATATTGTTTTTACGAAATCATAATAATATTTGTAATATTTTAAGCACAAACTTGTTAGGTATTCATGCTTAAATTGCGATACAATACATGTATACAATACATAAATAATTACATATTGATATAATAACTAATAAGTTAAATATGTTATTATTATTTAACTATTTACGTATTTTTTTATTTTTATTTTCATTTTTGTAAGGTAGAAATAAAAAAAGTCACGCTGAATGATGATAACAATGTTTATTCGTTTTATTTATTTATACAATTAATAAACTTTTAAGAGCATTGTGACGTCACATTCCTATCTAAATTAAAAAAAGTGCCCTTGTAACCGTTTATAAGATTTTTGATTAATATAATAACTAATAAATTAAATATGTTATTATTATTAAACTACTTACGTTTTTTTTATTGTCATTGTTGTAAGGTAGAAATAAAAAAGTTATGTTGAATGATGGTAAAAATGTTTATTCGTTTTATTTATTTATACAATTAATACATTTTCACATTCCTACCTAAATAAAAAAGTTCCCTTGTAACCGTTTATAAGATTTTTTATTGTAACCCACTTAGTCAATTTATAACATTGATAATACCTAGAAATATTACTAAATTGATTCACAATGACAACAAGGACAGGATGTTCTAATAACAAAAATATAATTGTTGATACCCACTTATAATAGGTATTGGTATACAGCAGCGTTTATTGAAGACTAATATTATGATTTACACTTTATGACGATGTTTTTTTTAATGTAACGTCACAATAAATGTATTGAAGTTACAGCTTGTCTTGACGAAAAGAAGAAGGAAACTAAACCTCCATTGAAGATCATTAAATATTTACAGAAGTGCTAATATTCAGTTACAGCGACTTATTAGTAAAACCACAACATCTTAAATTAATCTTAAATAATTATAACATTATTCATATTTCGTATAACCCCCATTATTTTCAATGCAGTCAAGTAGACTTAGTAGACGTTTGCGCATGGACCCTAAAATATGAGCACATAATTATACTGGTTCCTCTTAAGTTTTCCCACACTTCCATGCAATGGGTTTTTAACTGTTGTATACACCTTTCATCCCGTGACTCCCACCTTTGCACTATCAAACCCCATACATTTTCTATATATTTACAAATGTGTGAACAAAGTGAACAAGATAAAGAATACTATATCCCATTAAAAACTTCAAAAAGTATAAAAGTAACCAAGTTAGATTTGAATTTGTGTCTCCGGCAAAGAACTTGAGTTAGATTTATTTTTAGAAGAATATAAGGTACAGGTTTTGTGTGTCACCGAACATTGGTTAAGGAATCATAAGTCATTGATTATTAATGACAACTTTTCAGTTATGAGCATTGACTACATAAAAAAAGGCAGGACTCCGTCTCTTGAAACACTTACTGAAGCACCCATAGTAAGTCACACGTACACACAGAACACACACATTGACACAATAGTAAGTCAATCGCCCGCCATTACGCTTTGGACTGTGCTGTTGCTCGGATGTCCAAGTAAAATAATTAAAAATGCCGTCTTGTGTTGTGAAAAGCTGCCGAAACCATAGCGCCTCGACAAAAAAAAACCAGGAGATCACTTTTCATAGGTAAGCAAGTAATATATTGCCGAAATTATATCGTTTTCGTAAATAAATATACCAAAACTATCAGTGTTGACAGTCAATAAATATTTTCATTTACCCTGAATTTGGGTAAATATTTTTTAGTAGTATAATACATTTAGTATAAATTATTATTCTATGTTTTATAGATTTCCTGCGGCAAACGACGCATGGAAATATTTTTGGGTAGAAATAATTAGAAACTGCACAAATTATAACAGTTGGTATGATTAAATCAGCATAAGAGATTGTAAGTAATTGAAAAGCACACCACTGATCATTATTATTTATTGTAAAAAAATGGAACGACACAATTAATTTTACTGTGATATTGTTAAAGCACAATAAAATTAAAAATAAATGTTAGTAATAATTACAAAAGAAGTTAATTTATAAAAAAACAATTTTACGAAGAATTTTTTTTTGTAAAATTTGATTTAAATTGTCCTATTCATAACATTAAATGTAATAGTGTCTGCTGTACGGGGAAGACGCTATCTCCTGCAACCCAGTTATTACTTGTGCAGGCGTTAGGGGATTCACAAGTTAAGGATGCTAGTGGTCAATAAAGATTTTTATTTTTGAAATAGTCAAAAAAACTGTTAATAAAAATGAATATTTCGTTGATTATTGTGTAAAACACATGTACGATGTGATGTAACAAATCGTATGATTTCTCACATTTGCGAATACGAATGTTGACCTTCAAATCAAGGGCCCGCAGAATGTCATACGAGTTTGAGATTTCGTGGCAGCCATGTTAAAACGAAACGATAAAAGAATTTAGGTGAAATGAAGCGGGAAGTCCGTCACAGGGTGTTAATTTTCTCGATTATTTTAATTGCCAATATTTCTTTAAATATTGAAAAATCGCATGAAAGTGAATATAAGCTCCGCAATTGTTTGTTTATTTTAACTTAGATATTTTATTTGGTTTGTACATTTTGTTGACGTTTTCAAGCACTTTCTGATAGTTTATGTAATAAAGAATTTTTGATTCTGAATTGTTTTTATTTTTTTTGCTAACTGCCATAACTTATCCTACTATCCGATTTCGGCTCCAGGTCCTAAACTGGGACACCGTGTATACCACTAAAGCATCTTTACCATCTAAGAATCAGGAAGGAACTTACATAATATATTATGTACAAAATTCGTTGCTTTGGGCACTTCTGACGCAAGGCAGCGAAGATGCTTTAGTGCAGCTACCCAGTTTTTGGAAAATATTTTAAAATTACGACTCCTACGGCGCTTCCTGATTCTTAGATGGTAAAGATGCTTTCACCTGCAGGCCCGCATCGACTGCTAGAAATATAAAATCAACTTTGTTTCGAAATTCAAACATAAAGTTGTTTTATATTGTTTGGTTTTTGGCCACGGTAGTATAAAACTACCTATATCATGTTTGATGGTAAAAAGCAGCAAATAAAAAAATATAAGAACTAAACCTCTAAAATATTTATTTAAATTATTGTAAAAATGTGGGTAATATTTCTCATGGCTGGTAACCCCTAACACACGCACACATAAACAGACCGCCGCCATTTTGGTGCTTCCATCATTTTATAGGTGACATTCTCTCCTGCTTTTTTTATGTACTCTATGGTTATGAGTGCATTCATAAGAAAAAAGGCCATACATGGTGGATCACTGATAGTTGTAAATAAAACATTCTTCTTCTTCTTCTTCTTCGTCGTGTCGATGGCTGAGTAAAATTTATTGGTCCAATAAGTGGCCACTGCTGTTATGGCGCTCTCATCGGTGTTCATGAGCGCCTCTCTTGTGCAGGTAGTAAGGCATTTTGGACAGTCAGTAAGGTGGTCAAGGTTTTGACTGGCCATCGTGGTGAAAGGATTAGCCAATTCGCTTATAAGAACTCGCGAATTGCCCAGGGTGCGCCGGACGTAGAGAATTGTTGTGTACGTCACTCGGGGAGGCTCCTTTCATGCACCCCAACAACAACCAACAATAAAACATTGAAATGTAAGGAACGAAAAGACATAGTGAATTTATCTATTGAACGCACTGCTGAACTGTCTTGTATTGAGTTAAAGCAATATATTATAGTATGTGTATATAGACCTCCACAGAGTGATATTAACCTATTTGAGACAGTTATGGAAGATGTTTTAAGGCGTTTGAGTACTGGTAATAGGAATTTAGTTGTATGCGGCGATTTTAATGTGGATCTACTTCAGCAGTCATCTAGTTCCACTAGGCTTTTTAGTTTATTTAGGTCATTTAACTTAGAGCACATATTCTTTGAACCAACCAGAATTACATAGCATTCTGCAACATGTCTGGATAATGTATTTAGCAACTGTAGATATCTGAGTAAAGCAATATTCAGTCACTTAAGATCTGACCACTGTGGGCAAATGGTCGGTTATCCCATGGATGAGCTGGTTAAAGCAAAGAAAATCACTTGTAGGCCGATGACTTCTAATCGTCTCAAATGCTTTAACGAGAATATTGCAGCCAAGGTTACCAACTTAGATATCAATGAGGATAATCCAGATGTCCTATACGGGAATTAATTAAACTTAATTAAATTAGAATACGATTTTATTTTTAAAGAGAAAACTATTACTAAGAATGTGAATAGTAGATTCTGTGACTGGGCAACTCCTGGAATTTACAAAAGTAGAGCTAAGATGTATGATCTATATGGAATGTCTGTATCTATATTATTATTATTTAAATTAGTTAAAAACATTCGCACACAATGTAAAAATTGTTACTGAATAAATGAAATGAAATGAAAATGAAATGAAACAGTATAATTTTGATCCTATTTTTATACAACATGTTAGAAATTATTCTAAAATATTCAAACAAGTTTGCTTGGTAGCTAAATCAATTTATTTAAGTAACAAAATTAAACAGTCTGATAATAAAATAAAAGCAACTTGGACTGTAATAAATACTGAAACAGGACGATCCAAACCGCGAGATGATAGTTTTGAATTAGTGGTTAATAACAATATTATTAAAGATAATCTGGGTTTGGCTGAAACATTTAATAATTACTTTGCAAAAATACCAGTTGAGACTACCAGTTTCTTGGATTCATGCTCAGTCACAGCTGAATCCTTGGCTAGGGGCAGCGTGAAAGAGTGTGATGTCATTTTCAAATTCCAATTTATAAGCCCAAGTGAGGTGGTGAAAACCTTCAAGTCGCTCAATTCAAAGAAAACAACCGACTTGTGGGGCATTTCTGTCAAGATATTGCAAAATATAATTATTGAAATAGCACCACAATTAGCTGTAATATTTAATCAATGTGTAGATAAAGGTATATTTCCTGATTTGATGAAACATAGTAAGTTAATACCATTATTCAAGAGTGGGTCTAAGAGTGACCCTAGCAATTTTAGACCCATCTCAATCTTGCCAGCAGTTAGTAAAGTCTTTGAAAAGCTTATCTTGCAGCAGTTAGAAAGCCATTTTAATATTAATAATTTATTTCACAAAGAGCAGTATGGTTTCACAAAGGGTCGCTCAACCATAGATGCAGGTTCTACACTTATAAAACATATATTTAATGCCTGGGAAAACGCGCAAGATGCAATTGGCGTTTTCTGTGACTTATCCAAAGCATTCGACTGCGTTGAACATCAAACGCTTTTGCGAAAACTCAGGCACTATGGAGTTAGGGATATTGCACTTGATCTGGTTGCCTCTTACCTTGGTGACAGAGTTCAACGAGTTGATATAAATGGAATTAGGTCCTCCGGATTACCTGTCTCAATGGGCGTGCCACAGGGCTCAATTCTCGGTCCGTTTCTCTTTTTAGTGTACATTAACGATTTACCATTCTATGTGCAAAACTTTTGTGATATAGTACTTTTTGCAGATGATACTTCACTTATTTTTAAAGTTAATCGTAATCAGGATAGTATTGATGATATTAACAGGTCACTTGCACTAGTCCAAGACTGGTTTACTAGCAACAATTTATTATTGAACTCGAATAAAACTAAATGTATAAAGTTCACTTTGCCTAATGTCAAGAAACAGAACATGAGTATAATACTAAATAACGAAATTATTAGTCTTGTAGAATCAACTATGTTTTTAGGAATAACCTTGGATCATAAGCTTCAGTGGGGCGCCCATATATCGTGTCTAGCAGGGAAACTCAGCTCCGCGGCATTCGCTGTTTGGAAAGTTCGTCAGTTAACTGATATTGAAACTGCGCGACTAGTTTATTTTAGTTATTTTCACAGTGTCATGTCCTACGGTATTCTGCTATGGGGCAAGGCAGCTGATATTCAAAACATTTTTGTAATTCAAAAACGGGCAATTCGTGCGATTTACAAACTCAAAGCTCGAGATTCTCTGAAAGAACGATTTAAGGAAATAGGTATTTTAACAGTAGCATCGCAATATATATTTACAAATATTATGTTTATACGAAAAAACATAGGAACATATACCAAGAAAAGCGATGTTCATTCATTAAACACGAGGAATAAGCATAAATTGGTAGGCCAATATTATCGCTTAAACAAAGTCCACAACTCATTTGAGGGACTTGGAGTGCGTTTTTATAACAAAATTCCTGTCGAAATCTTGAACTTGCCCCTACTAAAGTTTAAGAGTATCGTTAAGAATCGTCTCATGGAAAGGGGCTATTATAAAATTAACGATTTCTTAACCGACACTACGCCTTGGAAATAATATTAATTTATTACAGTAATGTATTTTTATTAAAACTGACGTGAGTTTGTAACATTATTAAAATTATGAAATACGGGTGTTACTCACGTAATGTTGGTCTATTTAGTCGACCGCGGTTTCGCCTATATGTCTAGGCATTATCAAGAGAGTGCGATACGTCGCGCCTGAGTCGCAGCCAGTCTTGCACTGCGGGCAGCGACGCGCGCCGCGCGCTGTGACGTCATAGAAAGGGGCGGTGCTACACTGGTGTCTGTTGGTAGCGTTTTTGTGATGTTTTCACTGTCACTGTCACTGTTATTTACACTGTCATCACCGTCAGTGTTGTCGTGCGTGTTCGGGGCAGTGTGGAACGAGCTCACAGTGTCGGCAGATGGCGATAGTCTGTCAAACGTGCCCGATTCGCATTGAAGTACCGGTTTCCAGGCGGGAGGTATTGACCAGCCAGTATCTCGGTTGAAATTTGGATGTTTGCTGATTTCAATCGCTTCTCGTACTTTTCGAGGCACAAAGAATTTCTCTTTGACCAGTACTTTGGCCTTGTCGAAACGAATGAAGTGAGCTGAGCCAGCGTCCAGGGCATGTTCGGCAATAGCCGAGCCGTTTCGGTCCAGCTTTTTAAAGCTGTGTATGTGCTGAAGGAGCACATACACAGCAAGTACTGGTCAAAGAGAAATTCTTTGTGCCTCGAAAAGTACGAGAAGCGATTGAAATCAGCAAACATCCAAATTTCAACCGAGATACTGGCTGGTCAATACCTCCCGCCTGGAAACCGGTACTTCAATGCGAATCGGGCACGTTTGACAGACTATCGCCATCTGCCGACACTGTGAGCTCGTTCCACACTGCCCCGAACACGCACGACAACACTGACGGTGATGACAGTGTAAATAACAGTGACAGTGACAGTGAAAACATCACAAAAACGCTACCAACAGACACCAGTGTAGCACCGCCCCTTTCTATGACGTCACAGCGCGCGGCGCGCGTCGCTGCCCGCAGTGCAAGACTGGCTGCGACTCAGGCGCGACGTATCGCACTCTCTTGATAATGCCTAGACATATAGGCGAAACCGCGGTCGACTAAATAGACCAACATTACGTGAGTAACACCCGTATTTCATAATTTTAGTAATGTATTTATTATTTACAATTATTATGGTTATTATATTTCAAATGAATTTCCAAGTTAGACATTGTTTTATCCTATTTATAATTATGATTGATTATGATTATTTTGACATATTATATTCTATATTGAGATTGACATAATTTATTTTTGACATCATATTATCATATTATTGACTTAAGTTTTAACTTTTGACATTATAATGAATATCAATTGATACCTACATTATTTTTATTATTTAATATGATGATTAATGAAAATTCACACTCACTAAATTTGATTTGTATAACCTCATTTCATGTTATTTCAAATATTGTTAAGTAAAGGCAATCTGTGTGTACATTTTTTAATTTTTATATTTTTGTAGTATAAATAGTTTTTGTTATTAGTATATAAATATTTTTTTTTGTTTGTTCTGAAACCCTTATACAGTAGTATACACACATTGTTTTTACTCCTTTATTTTCTGCTTGAAGTGTAAGATATTGCAACCTTATATACTATGGATTTATTTATAATAATTTAATTGCATTTTCTCTTTATAACCATATTTAGCTATAATGTTGTTTTGGTTGCTATAACTTACACATAGAATTATTGTCAAAAAACAAACAAATATTGTATAAATTATTTGAAAAGATGGTGCACATGAGTTTCTCACCAGCTCTTCTCATGATGCAATACCCATCGGAGCTGGTACTTGGATTGATTTTAATTCAATTCTCTAAGTTGAATTAAAGTCAATCTAAGCTCCGGTGTCAAATCATTTTATTACAATAAGTATTATAATTTAGTTAGCTAAGTTTTATTTTAATTTTATATTTTTTGTGTTTTGATGTTTGTTTTGACGTGTTCAAGCGCCCCTTGGGGCCCATGGAAATAAATGATTTGATTTGATTTGATTTGATTTGATTTGAACCTGCGGTGAATTGATAATCGCATCTATTTTAACTGCATGCCTTAACCGCTCGGCCATCTTGTCACTTACATTGTGGATGAAATTATGAAATACAATTATTTGTTAACAACATGTGTCTATTTCTTGGAAATAGAAGGTCGTAAGTCAAACTACACTTCAAACTATTGCCTTTTGAGATTGCTTATGGACTTTTGGTTGCGACTGTACATACTTACATACAAATAGTACTAGTAGAAATATTGTACTGTTAAACGGCATTTGAAATTATCTGTATTTATCACTCCATAATAGCAAGATGTTTATCTTAAAACTTCAAAAATCATTTGCTACGTCTAGAAATATCCAGATCTCAGTGAAAAAGTCTTTGCATCATGAAAATAAGAATCGGGTTAACTCAAAATACGTAACTTTACGAGACGAAACAGTAAATAAAATTCATCTCAATAAAGAAGTTTACAACCGTCCGCGTTTGTCGATCGAACTATTGTCCTATAAACCAATACCAGTACAAATTCAATAGCAATAAGAACATATATGTTACATACTCGTACCTATGAAGATACTTGTGTGCTTGTTTTTATCAAGACCTCATTCTAAATATTTACCATAAAAATAAAGTTGATTTGTGATTCTGATACAAAACTCTCTGTTACTAAAAAAATGTTAACTTGTCCTTCTTTTTATTTATTTACGTGTATTTGTTAATTATAAAACCGTTGGATTTACTTGTCGGATGTCGTAGAATTGTATAATAACCACACTAATGAGTCGTCATGTCTGTCCGTCTGTCCATCCGTATGTCACAGCCACTTTTTTCCGTAACCATATAATTTTTTCATCAAACCCAGGCGTATCAATGGATAGGTCTTCAAAAATGATATTGAGGTTTCTAATTTATTTGTTTTCTAAACTGAATAGTTTGCGCGAGGGACGCTTCCAAAGTGGCAAAATTTGTTCCCCCCCCCCCCCCCGTAACTTCTAAAATAAGGGAAAGATAAATGTTAAAATAATATAATGATGTACATTACCATGCAAACTTCCACTTAAAACTGGTTTAAACGAGATTTAATAATTAGTTTATTTTTAATACGTAATAAATCGTAAACCGCATTTTACCTTTCATTCAATCAACTCCAATATAATAAAGAATCAAGACAAACATTTATTTAGATGTATAGTGGTACGGAATCCCACGTGCGCGAGTCCGACTCGCACTTGGCCGGTTTTTTATAATAAGGTCCTATGCAATCCACCTGGTACAATTCCAACTCCGTTTTGTAATTGTGATATTTGAACATTTTACATTTTGAATTTTCTATTAAACGTTGTTAAATAACACGTGGGCGCAAAACCCACTCCCTGAATCCTGAAGAAACGTTCCAAATAGAATTTCAAAATTTAGGAGTTAACTTGTCCTTTCTAACAGTGACAATAAAATTGTACCGAAAACATTTTTCATGTAAAATGTTGATTTAACGCGAAAATAAAACTCACTGACAATTAACATAAAAAAAAATCCTTTACAATTTTCGTACAATAAGACACGGACCAATATTTACTTAGGACCATATCGATACAGTGAACCCGTGTTTGGACAGTATTTGAACACAATATTAACGGCTTCATTTGCTTATGTGGTGTATGGGATAGCTCTCCCTCAGCCTTCAGGTTCTATCTCCAAGTCATACAAAAGAAATGAGTTTGGCATTTCGCCACTTAATAATGCCGATAAGTTTTTGCACTGTTTATGGTATCTTCACATAGTAAATAAAGTGGGGTTACACCATAGAACATAACATCACGCCTATATTACCCAGAAGAGTGTGCCAAAGGTGTATTGCACCCACATTTCACCTGTTATGTTAAGTCCCATGTGGTAGAGGGTGAGCCAATCGCCATCTAACGGGCACGATCTAAACTACGTGCTTTTACTGGGAAAGTTTCAGCAAAAAAACCCCAATTACTCTTTTTTCTACGATGAGTGGTACGCAAATCATACCGCCAGACCACGAGGCACTCACCATTGGGTTTACGACGTTTATCCTTAAAATACGAGTAGTACCGGCGTTATTAGTTTATTATTAGTATTAGTAAAAATTGTAACTTAAATCTAAATATTTAGGTATTTGTCGTTATAACATTTATCTATTAAATGTTGTTTGAGTAATCAATATGTGTGTAACAATAATTTCATAAGAATTTCAGAAAAACTTAGCAAATAATTGTATTAAATTTGTTTACAGATATTTTGTGCGGACGTGAAACTTATTAAATAATATTGTAGCTTATTTTTTTGACAATTTTCAGAAACGAGCTCGTATGAACAAATTGATTATCAAGTTATAATTATATTATAACATAAAGTTTGGTCGTGTTTAATTTAGAGGCGCAACTTTACCACGCATCTATACCGTATTGTTAGTGTCAGAAGGAAAAACAGTAATACTAAATTACTCGTTAACTATTAACTCTTAAAAATGTTATTTTCATAACGGTGACATAGTAGTCGTTTCATGCAGTACATCTCATCACACGTGGGTTTCCTGTTCATGTTTTGTGATGAAACAAAATAAGTATCGTCGTGCAATATAACTGGATTCCTCGACGTCGCGGCGTCGCCGCGTCGCCCGCATCCGCCGGCGGCATGGCAGCCAGTGCCGCGTCACATTACCGTGCGGTTGTTTGACGGAGAACCAGCAATACGCCTAACTTACTTACCTACTTGGAAGTGCTTCAGAAAGCGTCTTGTTCTTCTGACTTGTGAGACATAACTATTTTTTTAGTTATAAGAAAACGGTTTCCTCTTACCTTGAGCTTTTTTTGAGATTTGTATTTTAATCATTTTTTTTTATCCTGATGAACTAAATTATTGAATATCATTTACAATTATATTAACAAAACATATCAAAGAAAATAATAAATGTAACTGTACCTCAGCTTCTAAATTGGTTAAATAATAATCAGGTTTTCTAGTCATCGAGGACCCCTAATACCTATAGCGTTGTCCTAAAAGACTTATTCTTATCATATATACCTTCCTATTGAGGCATTATATGTGACCTCTTTAGTGAGTCACGTAACGCTATCATATGCTATGTACTAGGAAAAAACTCAGCAAACCATAAGTCTGAAATGAATGATTACTGGCAAAAGGGCCACAAAATACAGCTGCCGTATTATTTAATTAGTACCACGTTCCACAAGTAATACGATAAAATGGTAATTCAAACAAACGCGGCGTATTCCGACATTTGTTCACCAAATATTGCGTACACACAAATTGCTTTGAACCAACATTAATACGGTAAAGTT
Organism: Hypena proboscidalis; assembly: GCA_905147285.1. Classification (NCBI taxonomy): domain Eukaryota; kingdom Metazoa; phylum Arthropoda; class Insecta; order Lepidoptera; family Erebidae; genus Hypena; species Hypena proboscidalis. The sequence continues at coordinate 24,978,775 of LR990127.1, read as the reverse complement.
CTAACGCTACGTAAATATTTTCGAAGGAAACTTAATTTGACATGAACTTGTGCTAATAATGCCGTGAATATTGTGTGTGAATACTGAACTAACTTGGATCGCTGTATCGATAAACTCCTAAGTAAATAGTGAACTGATAGTGACAGGTGGGTCGTAGTATTGAACAAATTTTCTTTTTAGTTGTCAACTGATACAATACAGAGGGTAGTGTCAAATGAGTTAGGAATGGGAGAACTGAGCAGAAGTGTAATTTATTTATTTTTGTATTTGTTTGGTGCCGACTGTCTGAGGACTGCTTTCACACGTGAAGATCTGATAGGTTTGATGGATTACAATGTTATTGTCAGGTGTAATATTGTACACACTAGTGGAGCATTATGGTTTATTAGTGCTTTTAATCAGTTATTTAGATTCCACAATTTAATCACCGAATTAATTTGTTGATGTATTGACGTTGAAATGAACTTGTACTGTTTAAAACATTTCAAATTCATGCTTATTTGATATTTGTCTTCTTATTTATTTAATATTGAATCTCATAAAGGGTTTTATTTAAAGCAAAACTGAGAGGAGCTTGGCTTAACAAACAGTTCTCAACACTAGAGGGCAGTAGCGAGGAGTCAATAGTAGACAGTAAGGAAGTAGCTCGAGGCGCCGAGAGAATCGCGAACAGTTTTAATTAACTCCTCCAACACTAGAGATAAGATTTAATGTGAATTCGAATATATTTCTAATATGATATGATCCCAAATTGTTTATATTAAGTAGTTTGGACAACTAAGTAAATATGATTTATAACTCTAAAAATCGTTAAAATATAGAATAAAATACTGACTGAAAATTACACCTATTTTTTTTAAGCTTTAAGCTTATATTAAGCTAAGCTACATGTAAAATAAACCAAAAAAAATTGGTAAACTAAGGGAATTGTTAATCGCTCACAGATTACAGCCAATATAAGCCAAGATAAGAAAAATAATTAGTATTAGTGCTTCGTCGATCTTTTGAACAATCATAACTTGGATTTATCTATTTTAGAAATATAAAAAAAAAAAAACTCAATAATTTACTAAATAACAACGACGCCTCCGTCAAAAACAAAGAATTATTATTTCTTCGCCCTATTTATGAGTTGTAATGAGCTTCACAATAAGTAAATAATATAAAATATCGATATCAGACTTAGGTAATGTCAAAAATGAAATACTCAGCCGTGTCGGCTGCCGAACAGTGAAATGAAGAATAACCTCCAGAAGCGTACCTGGAACGCTGTCAGGACCGACTTAGCATAAGATTTGAATCGTCGACTCTAGCCGGTTTCGCTTACAGAATCCTGGGTATTGGTCAGACCATCAACTTCTTCAGATCAATCACATCGAAATACTTCAACAAAAACACGGGATAATCCACGTGTCAAGCGACACATAAGTAGTATGAAAATGTGAAACTAATTATCCAAAAAACTCAATAACTATACAATTATTATAATTGATTTTATTTATGCCCGTCCTCAAACAAGACGAAACAACGAATTAGTTAATATAAAACATTTATAATGAAAAATAAGTCCACGACGTAATTTCCGGGAAACAAGCTTCTACTTACGACCAAGCCAGCTTGTAGCTATTGGCTAAGATTAACTCGCCTTCCCAATTAATAAATGGTTTCTACGATATGAAACAATAACTGAAGTATTTTTATGCTGAAAAGAAACAAGAAAGTCAGACAATGATGACAAACTCCATGTTTGGAAATCATGGCAGAAAGTTATAATCCGAAGATTTTATTAGGTGTTATTTAGGCCATAATACTAACCGGATATTTAAGGCAAGACCCATAACAAGCTAATTTCTTCGATTCTCATAAAATAAGCTTTAAAAAATGGATTATAATACGAGCTCGCCAGAGATGTTTGAAAGAAATGATCCGGTCCAATATATTAGTATACTTTTTGATCCGGTCGCAGATGACCATAAGGCAAAACCTCTATGAACGATTCGTTCATAAATAATATGACCAAAGACAATTAATTATCAATAAACACAGACCTTTACTTACCATAAATTCAGTATTAAATAACACGGATGAAATAAATTAATACATTATTTAATTTCCAAATAAAAGGAATGCTAATTAAAATACTATTTGTTGTTAATAATTTTTAATATTTAGTTTGGAATTATTACTACAACCAGGGGCTCTAGTGGCATCTCTGCAAATACAGAGAAACTACTAAATGATTCATCGTTCAATGAAAGTTCGATACGAGTCAATACTAACAGCTTGTTTTACTATTAAAGTAAGACAGATTATTATGTTTATTTTCCTATAAACTCTGTTAACAATAAAAATGCTACGCTACAGGATATACCTACTTAAGTACATAATTATAGAAACGTTATCTGGTAGACTCAGTTCAGCAGCTTACGCCATAAAAACAATTCGTCAACTGAGCGATGTTGACACTGCGCGTTTAGTTTATTTCAGCTATTTTCATAGTATAATGTCATATATTATGGTTTATTGCTTTGGGGTAGTGCCGCGGATGTAGATTCAATCTTTGAGCTCCAGAAACGAGCTATTCGAGCTATCTATATGATGAGTCCCAAGGAGACACTAATAAATAAATTTAAAGAGATAAATATTATGACGTTACATTCTTAATACATTTATGAAAATTTATTGTACGTCCACAAGAATCAAACAAAATTTAAGAAAAATAGTGATCTCCATAAATTAAATCTAAGGAACAAAAACAAACTGGCTGTGCCCACTACTAGGCTCCATAAAATCTCTTACTCGTTTCCGGGTCAATGTATACGCTTCTACAATAAACTTCCATTAGACACAGTAGAATTATCGATAGGTAAATTAAAGAAATAAATTAAATCAGATTATCTCATAAAGCTTATTACAGTATTTAAGACTACATAAATGAATATAGTATTTGGAAATGAACTGCTCTTTTTATGTGACTTTCAATATGTATGATAATTGTTATATTTTATTCATTTCATCTGAAAAGATGGTGCACATGAGTTTCTCACCAGCTGTTCAATCTCATAATGCAATACCCATCGGAGCTGATACTTAGTTTGATTTTAATCTGATTCTAAACAGTTGCATTAAAATTAATCTAAGCCCCGGTTATTCAAATCATTGTTATTAGTAGAATTTAGTTTTACTTATAATTTATTTTTATATCATTTATTTGTTATATTTTGACGTGTTCAAGCGCCTCCTGGGGCCTATGAAAATAAATGATTTGAATTTGAATTTGAAGTAACATTCAATGTCTCGCTTTTTCTGTGTATAACTTTAAAGAATACAGGCAACAGTCTTAAGTTGTTTGTATTTAAAGTATTATCTTCGTAATCCTAACCGTTGACTTATCAGTATCAGCTCAGCAACATAAGATGCTCTAGATGCTAATATCCAATTAGCTATAGTAATATACGAAAAACCATATAAATACTAATACAATTAAAATTTGATGCTCATTTTCGATTCCTCTAGGATCCCATCAACAGATCGTGACCAAGATGACCATGGGACCACATGAGAAGTATACTCTTTAAAACAAAAAAAACTTAACTCGATCTTGTAGTTTTCGTGAAATAAAGCAACAATTGAATTGAGGACCTCCTCCACTTTGAAAGTCGAATTTGTAATATGTATATATTTATGATATATATGATTCCATTCTGAATTATTACCTGATCGATGAAGAGATAAACAATAACTTCATCAAAAGTGTAAACAATTACGCAAAATTTAAATAAAGCGTGACATTTATTTTTATTTAAGCCAGATAGTAATACTATTTAAAAAAAAATAAGTTATAATATTTTACCTTCTATTATAATTACAGTTAATTAAAAATTATAAAAACAACATTAAAAATAAGTATATGTATATATTTAGGCAACATGGGCTCATCACACTGTGTTAGTTCAATGTACAAGCACAACTACCCCATACTATCCTACTTATAATATATAAATGTAATAGTTTGTGAACATCTAATGTATGGATGTTTGTTATCGTGACTTGACTTTTTCACGCAAGAACTACTAAGCAGATTTTGCACAGACGTATTTAATAGTCTGGCATAACTTAAAAGTTGTTTTTTATCGACGTAATACGCGGGCAATGCCGCAGGTGGAAGCTAGTCAGGCTATAACTTTTCTACGGTTAACATATTATTATCTCTCTCAACTATCTCATCACTACAAGTTCTGTTAGTACCACAATAACATGAATAGGGACGGATCCAATCAAAAGTTACCAATATTATTAGTATAGTTTTACTGAACTATCAATTCCAAGTGAACTTTATTTACCACTTGTTTGTATTTCATGTAATTAGTGCAACAAAGCTGCGTTGTTACATAATGTACAAGAGAAGACTGAGAAGTCTGCTGTTGTCGTGTCACCGTCCGCGTCCAATAAGTAACTATGTTGTATCATAGCTTTGGTCTTTATGCTCTACAAAAGATGACTATTTTATGCCAGAACAGTTTATTGTCTTGCTGCATGAATAAAGACAGGTTATCAAAGCAGAGTAGAATAACGGTCGTCTTTACGAATATTTAAACAAATGTCTAATGTTTTTCAAATTTATCAGTTAGTTTTCATAGAAATAAACTACTCCATAAAACCAAAAATAATAATTGAACAAAATATGAAAAAAATAATTATAAATATAAAACTTACAGTAGGTACTCGTAAGAAGCGGCATAATACACTAAACTAAAAGTCAGAATTTTTAATGACCGGAATGAGGTAGCGCTGAAAATCGTTGAAATTCTTGATGAAACTATTCCCTTATTTAAATAGAAACCGCAAACGTTCTCATTATAGACTGCAGCAGTATGCAGCAGGAGATACACAAAACTTGTGACATCTGGCCGCAGGGGAGCGCACATTACACTATTTTGGACTAATTTCCCAACTAAATTGCACTTGAAGTTTTGAAGACTATTGGGAATTTCATTTAGGTTGTTACCAAACCCTGGAGTCCACTATATACCGATATCTGTTCCGGTCGATAATCGCTTTATCTGATCTGATGCAATAAAAACAGGATTTTTTACTTTTATTATTTATTTAATCTATTTTAAAACAACTTCAGTTAAACATAAATAATATAAGTAGATCATAAAAGTGATATGATTTAACATGTCGATAGATATTTTTACGTACAGAAATGCATCACGTAGTGCTTATAAAAGTATAGAAACTTTGTAAAAAAAATTGGACACAGTTGGACCCTTCTGGCAAAACAACACTAATTTGATAAATGTGGTTAGTCGGTCCTCAAACTTTGTCCCGCTCGATAATTCCCACTGTTAATCGTCGTCATTTATCTTTGCCACATCACTGACTGCCTCGCACTCTTCTACAAACAGTTTTCAGACAGAGGCAGTTTAATCTTTATGGATGGATGCAGCGGTTATGTGAGGATATTGGTTAAAAGTTATTGAACTATCAAGAAAACATACCGGACGTCGTATTATATGCCCAAGGCATACTACTAAAGTATGTGGCAATCCATTCGCTTGACCCTCAATCTTTGCACCTAACTGAAGTACAGTATTACGAAATAACAACTATTTGGTAGTTCTTTTGAGCTCGTATAGCAAAATTAGTTTATAGACTTTCCAACGATTGGTAGACATACAATGAATAGAGAAAAGGTAAGTATCAGCTGCCGCTCCTTATACTAGTACGTGTCGGACCACGTACCCCCTGCTCTTAATTTAGTTCGCAGTGTAAATAAATAAATAAATTTGGATTTTTTTTACATTAGATTGAACGCCAGAAGCAATTACACTATCCAATGGTCCCAATGACAAGGCCAAATACACACATTCACTCACACAAGCACACCCAGTCTCAGAACAAATCATTGCGAATCACACAAAGATTTGTCCCATGTGGGGATCGAACCCACAACACCAGTGCAGTGGAGAGCGGCGAGGCGACCGCTTAAACCACTACACCACACGTGCAGACCCAGTGCAGTGGAGAGCGGCGAAATACTTAAGACCTATGTTGTACTAAATGAAATAAATTACTTACACTCTTTATCTTCTAAGGGTTGTTGATAAACCTTTTTAATGGTTCCCTGCCTTATTTAAATACGTTTGTTTTCTAAACATTTTCGTAGTATGTAATATTCATAATAATACGTGGCTTAATTATACAGAATTTATAGACATATTATTTTTGCTCTGAAATATTGGATATTAGTGTAATTACTAGTTAATACCGCATTAAGATGTTAATTAAACTAATGAATGTACTTCAGTAGTAAATTACTATTTAAAATTTTTGTAACTCAATAAAAGTCATTAAATATTAAAATAAATAAATAAACCCAAACTTGTTAAATATTATTAATTTTATTTAACGATAATACCTAAATAACAAATTCTGTATAAATCTTTCAAAGAAAAAAATAGTGGCACAATTAAACAAATCTGATGGCGGGGCACTATTTATTTGATTATTTGTTTGTTGCAGTGTTTACTAAGTTTTATTTAGCAAATAAACGTGAATTAGTGATTCTATTGATCAAGATAATTATATCTGAAACAGCAGAAGCGTGAGTAGTGCTTTAGCTTCCTAATATCATATTAATATTTTCTTACTGGGAGAGGTAAAAACCAGTATGTGGCAAAACTCGTGGAGATTACTTGGAGGTAGGTATGTCATGGCAAGTAAATAATTAACCTACCATATGGGCAAAACCGTGCACAGAAGCTGAAATTATTGTAACCAAAGAAAAAAAAAAACCGGCCAAGTGCGTGTCGGGCCACGCGCAGTAGGGTTCCGTAGAAAAATATTTTTAATTTTACTTTTTAACTAAATGGCGTCCTTCAGAAAGGAAATGTTTGTAGTACACGAAACCAGCTAGCACGTATGACGAGATGTATGAATGTTGAGGAAGCGAAAGAAGTATGTAAGGAGCGAAGCACATGGCGTTCCATCATCGGCGTACCCCCGTGGGATAAAGGCGTGATTTTATATATGTATTATGTATGTTTATTTATGTTTCAAGAATTTTGAACGAAATATTCTGAGTAACTGCATCTGACATTTCGGACCCGTATTCCTCTTGAACTAATGAAGTGAACTTATCCGCTATAGTTTTCCTTTAAAGTTCATTACATGTACTACCGACACAATTTTTTTCAGATTTTGGGATCCAGTAGTTTAGCTTTTAGAGGGGGGGGGACGCCCTACTCGAACAAAAATTTGCTCTTTAAAGTTAATTATCTCGCAAACGGATCTCTAAATCAAAAAACTGTCTTAGCAACCCCTGATCGTTTTTAAAAGTCCTATCTAACAATACCCCACACTATGGGGTAGGCGACAAAAAAAAAAACATCCCTACTTTACATGTAGGGGAGCTACCTGAAAAAAAAATATTTTTCCAAATTTTATTCTACGACTTTCTTTGTTTAGTTAACATACATGTTCATGCAAAATTTCAGCTTTCTAGCACCAACGGTTTCGTCGCTATGCCTTGGACAGACGGACGGACAGACGGACATGGCGAAACTATAAGGGTTCCTTGTAGGTACTACGGAACCCTAAAAAGATAGCCATCGCCACATTTATTCTCTAGGCAAAACTTTAATATCGAATTAAGCTCACGTCGCTCTGAATAAATACAACTAAAAACGCTAACAAAACAAATTTCATGGGCTGATGTTAATGATAAACAAAGAATTAAATAAATTACATAAGTAATTCGTTAATTTTGAATAAAGAAATAAAACTATCTGCAGTAAATTAATTTGTAATCATAATATGAACTACACACGCCATCTTGGTAAACTTTAAACGAATCACATCAGCAAAAAGGTTACAAAATGGTTTTGTCTGACGGGACACGTTGTAAGCAGATTTCACTAGATAGAGATGGCACTAATGTCATCGTTTAATAGAACGTGCACGTGCACTTATTATAAGTTTTAGATTTTAAATAACATTATTTTATTTAAGTATTTAAAAGCGCCATCTGTTTCACATAGCAAAAACAATCTCTACACTGGCTATTGCAGGAAAGAGAAACAGTAGTTCTTCTACCCTTCCATAGATGGCTCTACGCCACTGACAGCACAGAGGACGCGTGCCGATAGTTTAGTTATAATAACTTAGATGTCGCTATGGATAGAGTTCTGGATATTTTTTTTTTCACAAAATAATTATCATAATCATTCAGCACTTCGCATGTTCTTTTTTTTGTAATGTGTTTTCGTAATATTCCTTTACTGATATAAAAAAATATGTTGATATTATTAGTAAAATCTAAACAATTTGTTAAAGCTTTAAATATTGATGTGTTCATATATACAACACTCACACACTCGTACACTCTCATCTCACAATACTACTTAATTATATTACTTGAATCTATCGTAATTATTTTCTTATTTAAAACTAGTACCTTATTACTTTAATATGTAGGCATCTAGGTTTTATTTAAAACAATAATCGTTATTGTTAACTGCGGATTCAATGTGCTACAATTATATAAAATAAGCAACTCAGGTTTTTCAAAACACAGAAACTCCTAGTTGGGAAACCAATGAAAACAATGTTTGTATCTTTTTTTATAATAAACTTTTTAATTATTTTATTTAGGGACATGCGGTAATAGTTGTTAGATACCCGCACTGTACCGGAGGGACATGTTAGGAAAATGTTTCCACTAAACATTTTAGTCCCTCCGGTACAATGTGCGAGTAAAGAAACACATAGAGTGAATAGACATGTCACCCATTTGATAACATCACTCACGATCCCAAAGGAACAGCGATCTTCTGCTAGCTGCGATCTCTCGGAGGCACGATAGCTGTTGAATTACATTACATTAATATTTTATTAAAACTGTCCAAAAGCGTTTTAGAACCAGTTTAAGATCCCGTACCCGATGTTGTTAGATGTAGAGTGACAATGGAAATAAATACATACTCATATTTTACAAAATACAGTTTGCTGAAAGACAAATAAACAGACAGACTAACATTGCACATTGAAATCTTAGTAATAAGCTTCATCCGACGAAACAGGGACGCACGAAGCAGGGAACCCAAAAATCGACAAAAAGAATATTTAGAAAGACAATGAAAAAATAATATTCATAGCATAATATTATAAGTACCTACTCAAAGATTGATAAATCCTTAAAATGTACTGAACAAATTATGAACACAAAACTTTTTTTATTGAAATGGAATTGAGTTCTTTAACCTCTAAAACAATGTTAAGTTTTTAGAGAACATTAAATCACAATATACCAGACATTACATAACCCAGCTATATTTAATCCTTAACCTAACATAACGCATACAGCAAATATGCAACACCAGAATTATGTTAACAAGGAATGAGCATGTTACACAACGTTATTACTCGTACATACAAGCACTACTATACCACACAATTTTTATCTATACTGCCTAGGTTGTACAAAGACCTTGTGTGCAATCTTTTCTGTTTTTTTTATATAATTTAATCTAACAAGAGGTACATATTACCCTTGTTTGCTACTTTATACTGCATATTATAAGATAACGAGATACTTTCAAACTTGTCTTTAAATTTTAATAATGACTACGAAATGATACATCACATGGAGAACAAAACCATAATATCGTAAAAATCTCGCACAAATCTAAATTGAAATTGTGACGAACATACTAAAGTTGAACGAAGGCAAGGTCCTCGTAGTAACATTTTTATATTCTTGTTTCACAAAAGGTACCTTATTATGGCAAAATATTTGTTTTTGATGATCTGTAGACGCGCGGACTGAATACTTATCTGCGCGTGTTATCAGGAGTGCGAGCAATGCCACCGTGCTGGGCCGGAACGTATGTCTACTCGAGCATTAGGGAACGTAACCAGAAGTACACGTGGAGCAAGTAATATTATTTGCGAAAGTTTTGGTGAAGTTTTGTAACAACTTAGACGTCTATATTATTTCTCGATGTGTCTGTATGAGCTAGGCATTTTGGCACGTCAAATTTAAAAATATTAATCCTATCATATCCTCCTTAAATGGTTATTAAAACATAATATAAAAATAAAATTTCAATAAATAAGACAACTGGTCAATTGCGTATTATTTTAGGGTAAATGAATAATAATAAAAGGTCCAGGCAATTGGCTGTTTGGCTTTAACATCAGGAAACCTTGTTGACACTTCCACCAGCTGGGTGAGGTTTAAGGTTAGAGCGAGTTTTCGCATCTCTCTTCTAGCATGGTCAGTGTGCTAGTACGGGAATAGCCACTCTAGATGGTGGGCATAAAAGTCCCACAGTCGGGTATATATGTAAAGCGGCTCCCGCCGCCTCACTTAAGTACTCCGTGAGTTAGGTAATTTCTCTATCGAAGCTGTGCGACCGGTAAGCAAAGGCAAAAATAATCTTCTCCATGTCTGTGTTTACCAGTGTCCATAAAGTGGAGAAGTTGGAGCCTTCACATCATCGGAGACGCCAACAGCAGATGCCAGCATGGGTCTTAAAATTGTGCTAGAGTATGCTCTGAGAGTGGCTCTATTTCCCTCGGTAGATACCACGTCCAACGGACATCTTATCTGCGTCTCCGAGAAAAACAAGAGCGCAGATTTTAGAGTCTCGAGGTGGTGGTGGACTGCGTTGAGGTTTGAGTGCGATCCTCGGATATTTAAGAGGTGCAATTTCAATGAGAGGAGGAGTGTAGCCGCTGTTTTCTGTTACTCTTGTTTCTCTTTGCCATTTTTATGTGTTTAATAGATAAGTAGGAGGACGGCAGTGAATTTGGGCTATGAGCCGCTTGCCAAAAAGACTTTCACTGCAAGACCACACCAGCGAAATACTAGGCTGGAGACTGCGGGGACGCCCGATCCTCCGCGACGAAGTTTATAGAATAGAATAGAATAGAATATCATTTATTTCTGAGAATATGGTGTTACAGGTTTTACAAATACATAATACAAATGGTTCAGATATACTACCGCCGGTGTAGACATATTACAATGTTTACCTTATAAGTTGTCCATAGGGCCCTCTCATTTGGTCACCAACCGGCACAATGGCGCAACCCGGGATTTTCCGCCAGTTAGCTGGGCAGCCTTTTCCAAGAGGATTACTTGGTACTTGAGTCCCCTACTAACTGCGGTAAGCCAGCGGTGCACCCTGCCATGGACCCCGCTACCCTCCGTGACAAGCAGCAAAGCGCGGAAAAAACAGTGTACGCCAGACCGGTTTGCAGGCTACATGCAAACAATTCAACCCGTCCTTTCTTGTGGCAACACCAACTTTCGTGCCGGAACACGGCTAGGCCATGTGGCGACACGGCTTTAATCGGTGGGTGGTCAGTAGCAGCGGCCGAAGTCTACCACCATTGTCACCTGATTGGCACAACCCAGGAACCTCGTGTCGGAATTCGTATCTTGGAGTATCCTCCTACGGATGTGGGTGACTTGGTCCACAAATATTACATATATATAGCATATATAACCTATATAGCATATTTTACCTATATATACCATATATTACCTATTTTTCAGACGTTTTGAATGACTTGCATCATTTGTGGTAACGAGATTCCTGGTGTGGCTTAGCGACGTCTTTGTAATTTATTACATATATATATGGGGTGCATGAAAGGAGCCTCCCTGAGTGACGTACACAACGATTCCCTACGTCCGGCGCACCCTAGGCAATTCGCGAGTTCATCAAAGCGAATTGGCTAATCCTTTCACCACGATTGCAAGTCAAAATTTAATTTGACTCAGCCATCGACACGACGAAGAAGAAGAAGATTACATAAATTAAAAATTGTTAACTTTCAATTATATAAATAACAATATTAATTAGGATAATCGATCGTCGGGTCAGAGATCAAGTTGATTTAACTTATAATGTTTTGTAAGTAAAGTTACAAACATTAACAAAATCTGAATTTGTTTGAACGCCGCGCCGTTCATAGTTAGGTAAAACCACCGCACCGTGAAAACGGTGATTAACAATAACCACTTTTATCCAGTATTTTAAACTACGTCGTATCAATTAAAACAGTCTATGCACATACGTTGCATGCGTATAGGCGCATGCATCGAGGGCACGCATAGCAATTACCGGCACAAAATGGATTCCTCGATAGCATTTACAACGTGATTGACACTTGATTAACGGTTCACTGCGTTATAAAAAGTATGCATAACTGTGGTGGTGTATAAGCCCCTCATTATATGTTAAGGTTCATGTGATAAGACGTGAGCCTATCGCCATCCTCGTGCTGATATTCCAAAATTCCTGACGTAAAATCCCAAATAACACTATTACCCAACCTGGGCATTGAAACTACTACTATTGAAACCTTGCGGTGAGAGAATACACGTAGACTAAATGTTTACATATCGACTCAATTAAGGGCACTTTATATCCACAAACGAGAGTTTGTAAACAAATCACAAGAGGTTCAATAAGAATCAACCAACAAGTAGATTAAACACATTAGTTCTATCTTGTAATGTAAACACTCTATCTAACATTAAATCAGGTGCAAGGCACTGCCGCTGAGTCGCTCGCTTCATTTCCGGCTCAATGGCTACTTTGCGCAGTTTACTTCGAGTTGGTAGCGCTTAACGTTTTGATTGTGTTAGCAAGGATATGTTCTGCTGTCTGTGGATTTAGGTCTACTAGGTGCTCCTTAGTGCAAATTAAATTACAAATAAGATTCAAATTTGCGTACGTATTATATGATTACTGAGCTTAATTCCATTCAAACTTCTCAGTAATGGTAGAAAGACATAATGCTTTCGCTATGTGAAACTTTCACAAAAATATAATTCAATATTTTCTTATAGCGCGAAGAATGCCTTATAACATAACTTTTAAAGATAATCCGCAGAAATCCACTAACTCTCCAACAAAAAACTCGAGTACCTAAACTTATAAAGTGCTTAAAACTTCAGCACTTATTAAAGTTCGCGGTCTCTTAATCATTTCCCATCGCGATTAATCGTCGAGCCTACTCATCGCTTTGTTAGTAACCGCCAAACAGTGAGAGAGCTTAGAGAGAGGTGACTGCCCTTTGCATTGATAACATTAGAGGTATTTATAGTTTGACGTGAGCAGATATTGCATTATTACTATGAATGCATATCAGAAGTTATCTGGGTGTTTAGTAAGCACGTCATTTTATATGTTAAACGTTGTTGCGATTACATAACGCAACCAAGTCAAAATGTGACCTTTGTCGTTTTTATTTTATTTTATTTATTTTACAACTTTTTGCACTTAAAAATTAGTACAACGGCGGACTTAATGCCACAGGCATTTTCTACCAGTCAACCTTAAGGTGATGCAGAGAGAACAAAGGTAGGTGCGTAAATAAATTAATATAATGTGCTGAAAAGGAATTATGTTTACTGACATTGAATCGTAATACAGTTATATTTTAGTTTGTTTAGATCTCAGTTTAGATATTGTTTGCCATCAATTAAAATCACAATTCGTCAAAAGAGTAAAGACACCTGTCCAAAAGGAAAGCTTTCAATTTCGGCTTAAAGGCCCCCGTGTATAATACGCTTTTTATGTCCTCAGGTAACTTATTAAATAGTTGTACAGCTTGATATTTAGAGTTGTGTTTGACTATAATAATTGCGGATCAATATTCGACTTCATATCCTTTCTGCGACTATTTTCCCTTGTCTCCCTTTCTTTACTATTTTGAAACATCCTATATATTTTTTCAAATAGCTTAATACTACCAGAATTTAAAGGCTTGGGTCGGTTAGAATACCTAAACTTTTATAATGCGATCGACAACTTTCAGTTTGAGGTATACGAACCATAGTACAAATTGCTGTTTTTGTATCATAAAGGCACTTTGTGTATTGTAACTATAGCTATAGCCCCAACATTGAATACTATACCTCAATTTAGATTCTACGAGCGCATAGTATACAAATTTCAATAATTCTACATTTAATTCGTTTAAAAGAGATCTTAGGGCATAACAGGCTGATGATATTGATGCAATTATGGCATTTAACTCTGGTTTCCAGCTTAATAATTCATCAATATAAATAAAAATAAAATAAAATAAATAAAAAGCATTTATTGACTCAAATTAATCACAACAATGTTTGCGTAAGGTATGACACTAGAACATGTTTGATACAAATAGTACTGGTGCTGATTCCCAAACTAAGCTATTGCTTGTATTTTGGGAGACAGCGTTCAGTCGTGGAGTATGACTCTATGTTACATTAATATATATTATATAATTATATATAATTATGTTGAAACATTGTTACATTTACACATCAGGATAAAAAAAGATATAAAATTAAAACATAACAATAAAAAGAAAAGAAAGTGGACAATATGGGCGAAGGTCATTAAACTTGGATTGTGTGTGTGTGTGTGTGTGTGTGTGTGTGTGTGTGAGAGAGTGTGCATGTGTGTGAGAGTGTGCATGTGTGTGTGTGTGTGTGTGTGTGTGTGTGTGTGTGCGAGCGTGGACGTGTGTATGTATGTGTAAATGTGAGTAATAAGTGATTTAGTGTGATGCAGCGAGCAGATGTTTATGAGTTTTCTTTAATTCTTATTTAACATAGAAATAATAATAAGTTTTCTGTTTGTTGGTAATCAAGCTGTTGGAGCCAATCAACAAGTCTTGTTTTTTAATTTGTGTTTGGTGGCACCGACACCCTGCTGCGTGTTCCAGATAAATGTCACGTCAGTGTTTAGAAATGCATAGGTTTTGACAGCTTTTACCCGACCCGGGGAATAATTTCTATGAAATTTGACAGTCCAATTGTTGCAAAAGTATAACCATTAATACTCTTCATGCTACACCTTGAAATCTACTATCTCTGAGCGATGCGACCGTGCGCGTTACAATCTGAATCAAATTACCTAATTGGACTTATTCAATCACATATCTGTTGGATAAAAGTTATTTAAAATGAACAAAAGTTACATATCAGTTGGAAAAATAAAAACTTTTAATATTAAATATTAATTTGAGAATATTTTAAGGTGTTCAATTAAACTAGACACCCTTATCCACAGTGTAAAAGGTATTAATTAGCTCACTACTACCTTTTACAAACAAGATCAGCTTTACGTCCTGTCATTTAAGAAATAACAGTTTTAGGACAGTTTTTTTTTGTTTTCGAATAGCGACGAATTTTATTAATATTACCTTTTTTATTATAATCTTACATTTAATTAAACTGACTGACAAATTATATCTTCTTACCAACGACGCATATATGTCCAAATAGTTGTTTGTTACACAACTTCACAAAAAGTTTCTTGCGCACGGTCGCATCGCTCGCACTCCTAATATCACGGACAGATTAGTATTCAGTCTGCGCATCTATTATAATATATATTAGGTATATATCTTTCAGATAGTCACATATAAATATTTTGTCTCATTACGGTACCTTTGAGCAACAAAAATATGGAAATGTTATTATCTTGACATCACTTTTCAGGTAACTTCGGTATTGTTTGTCACAATTGCAATTGAGTTTTTCGAGTTTATTACTTTATTATGGTTGTGTTTTCAAGTAAGCTCAAGTTACCTTAGCGTATCAAGTATTTCGCTAAAACACACCAACAGTAAATATTTGTACAATGAGAAATCAAAGTTATTATTTTCTTAGAGTGCTTATTTTGAGGCCCGAATTAGCGAATGATTCTAGTTTAGAATCTTGAGCGTTGTAAGGGACTCAAAAGCAAGAAATTTTATTTCGTATCCCTCATACAACTTTCATAACGCTTTCTCGAGCAGCAAAAGTAAAAATATTTTTTTCGTTCGGGAGGCATGACAAGTCAATAAGACATTACATGGCAGAAATAAATATTATCTATTTTGATGTAAGTAGCTTTACGTACAAAAATTGTAAGGAATATAAAGAGTAAGAAAGGAGTGCAAAATGCAGCAAAAAAAAACCACGATGAACTGTAATATCTACCTATTGTTAGATTAAAGTAACACTATGCGTGAAGATAGTGTGGTATATAGTAATGCTTGTATGTAATAACATCATGCTCGTTCCTCGTTAACGTAATACTGTTGTCGCACATTGGCTTCATGCGTTGTTATGCTAGCTTTAGGATTAAATAAAGCTGGATTATGTTGTTATCTCCAGTGTTCAATGTTGTGATTGAATACACTCTGCGATTTCAAACATTGTTAAAGAGTGTTACGGGGATAGTGAGAAGAGTACTTTTTACTACGGCTAAACTCTGAGACATCAGGGATGGACTCTGTCACCCGCTCGACTGCGGTATCGGGTAAAATATGTTGTGTTCCATTATATCTGGAATTATAACCAATTCGTTTAAGACTACAATTCAATAATGTTAGGAGGGCGCCATCCAGCATATTGAGAATGCTGGCAAATTTACGAGATTAAAAAGTAAACAATCGTTAAATTAATCCATATTTAATTTAAGCTTTAAACATTAATGGCTGATTTTTAGCCATTTTAATAATAATTTTATGTGGAAATAATATTACACTAAAGTTAGTACTTCGAACTAATGTTCCTAAAAAAACGACAAAGGCTACATTTTGACATGGTTGCGTTATATAATAGCAACAAGAAGATTAAGAGCTTGATTTCGTTTCAATAATAAACAAGTAATAGACCATTTTATCTCAGGTATCGATTTTGAAAATTGTTTGAAAAGTTAAAAAAGATAAAAAGCAAGTTACTATATTCTATTTTTCAAGTAATAAGTACAGTATAAGAAGTATATCTTTATAAGTAAACGAACAACGATTCAGAATAAGGTAAAAATCTGACCCATCTCACACTAGGTCAGCGTTCATCCTTCGCGCCCACTGGGGTAGGTAAAGAGTACACCACACACAACAACGCTCATATTATGTATGCAGTAATCATGGCGGCAATGCCTTTGACAAGTGATGTGAGTAATTGTGTGCCGATCAGTGCAAATCATTTCAGATCACAGCACAAGGAAATATTATACTGTAGGAGATATTTTGGTCGCCGGTTCGTAGCCTAAGTATTAAAATGAAATTTTATTTCGATTTATAAGTGAGTATCAACACAAATTTAATACTTCAGCATAGTTTTTCTTTAGTAATTCTAAAAGTGATCTTCTTTTTTATTCAGCTGAGTAAGCCACGTCTCATCATACTTACTACAGACACTCTTCGCCTCTGTGAACCAACTATATCACAGTTTCAAGAACTTACGCTATCCAACAATATGTATACTTTAATAATGACTATGCAACACTGCATCTGCAAGACAAAAAAATATACTGGCTTATTCAAAATGGGTTGTAACAGAGTCCTACAATTTTCACTTAAAATTACTTAATTAATTGCACAAGTGAAGTCGCGTGGGTCAGTCTTATCGGTCAATCCCATGAGTGAAATCTTATCGGTCATATTATAGTAAAGATATCTCAGGCAGGTCTGCTATGACGTATTGTATAACGTCCTCTTCATGTGTAGCGTACATTACGGTGGTATGATGCGCCCAAACTGCAAGTGCGGTGACCATGAAAATGGTAAAACTGTCTTTTTTGTTTTGTAAATTTTTGTGTGTTATGTTGACAAACATACAGTATTCGGTTAACATTTCTGATATTATTTAGTAGAATAAATTATACCTGGATTAACTTTTACTTGACTTACATTACACTACTAGGAATTGTACATTTATTCGGGACTTCTTTTAAAGAATAAAATCATAGTTATTAATGACCTTAGCGTATTACATTATGAACATATTACAGGTTAGTACGCATCATACAACAACAATGTATTGAATGCTTGTTTTTATTAGTCAAAGCAAAAACAGTCTGATCTTAATATTACAAACAATAGCATACAGTTAAAATAAATAAGGTAATTTAAATTGTGTTATATTGATTTTGTAGTAAGAGGCAGATAGAGTTCACTTCATTGTTTTTACTCTCATAGTTTAAACCTGACAGATTTTATTCAGACGTTGATAATTTAGACAACTGCCTCGTTGGTCTACTGAACGGTGCTGGTCAGCGTATGCGACGTCTGTCGCGGGGTCAAACTGAAGTTTTATTTGGGATTTTGCCGTCAGGAAATTTTCATCACGATAGGTTCACTGGTAAATGTGGGTGTTATAAACCACTGCGACATTTCTTCTGGGTAGTAAACGCAAAATGTAATGTGAAAACTTTTCTCCCATTGCACCGATCGCACGGCCCCCGCTGCACGTAACTATGGACGTACATGAATAATTGGGTGCGAGCGGATCGATGACGCCGACATGACGTGAGCCTGGAGTACACACACTACTGCATCTACTATGTAGTGTTATGTGCATGCTATATATTACGTAGTTACTATGTGTTACTGCCGAACTTCCAAGAATTTTGTATAAAGAATGAAACGTACCTTTTTATTTCATTAACAATGAAAATGATTTTATCATAATAAAGTAACTATCGCCAAAAATGTAGATATTTGTTGGTAGATTAAAGAAAATTGAGGTTCCATTTTGATGCATGAATTAGAAATTAGATGCGGTCCGATATTATTCTATTCATTGTATATGATTATATTCATTGTATTTTACCCGTAAGAGGGCAAATCAAGAGGTTTATATAGAAAGCTTGTAATGTTTTAAGGAAATTGCATGAAAATCTCTACATAGGTTCTTTACATGACGTAAATAAATTATAAGACAGTTTTTTTAAACATCACATCCCAAGGGTGGAATTAAGGGTCTTAATTGTAATGAAATGAAATTTGTAAATGAGTTCTGGGTTAGATTTTTTAAAATTCAACTCCCAAAGAGCGTAAATATACTTGCAACCTCTATTTGCAAGTGTCTAAGATAATATCGAATATCACGGAGAAGTCGCAGGCAATAATTAAATAATACTTGTACAACATTTGAAATTTATTATTACCAATCAATTTTAGTAAACAACTCGGCATGTATAGTTTGAATACATGGGTTAGCAATATTAATACGTCTGCTTTTGTAAACTTCAATACTAAAGATAAAGATAAACCTTAACGTCAATACAATGCTCAAAGGCTGTTGGTTATATGCAATGAGTTCTTGAATAGTAAATATTCAAGTTATTTTACAATTTTCACGGATGGTTCTAAGGACAAGCAGGGGACAGGGGCAGCAGTTTTAGATGTTCAAACGAATGATCATGTCAAAGCATAGCATAGCTCGCTCCATCGCTCGCTGAGCGACCTTGGGCCTTTTAATCGCACCTATAGTGAGCGGCCACGTCTCCGTTCCGTAAGTCATCACTGGCAACACACACTGGTTAAAGACTTTTGTCTTTAGGCACTGGGGTATACTGGACGAAAAGACATTACGTAGTTTCCCGAACGCTGCCCAGCCGGATAAGAGGCTTAGCTTGCATGAATTGAATAGGACGGACCAAACACACAGTTTAACAGTGAAAACCTGACCATGTTGGTCTTCTTGGTAATGCAGCAGTAGATAGGATAGCTAGGAAGGTGCTAAGGATGTATTGATGGTATGTGTTAACCTTACCTAGTAAATTTGTATAATATGGTAACATATTATACAAATTTACTAGGTAAGGTTAAGCAGCATTGATCTTTTATATGGTCGGGATATTTTGGTAAGAGATTCCGTACAAAAGGTATTTGGTACAAAACCATGCAACCAAGTTTACCTAACAAACCTTGGTTTGGCGGGACTGGGACTTCAAAATAATATTATAAAAAAAAACGAATTCAATTACACAAAATGCACTAGAAACACTAAAATAATATTCAACGTCTCGCCTTATCAGTGTATAACTTGAAAGAATACAGTAAATTATCTTTAAAGAATTATCCTCCTACTCATAACCGTTGAGGAGTTGTACCTTCCAGCATCAGATCAGCAACATGAAATGCAGATGCAGAGCTTTAGGTTATGTACAAAAAACAATAAAGAAGCTTTTAAAATTTTAGGGTTGCCCTTGATTTCTCTGGGATCCCATCACCAGATCGTGACCTGATGAAAATAGGACGACATAAGAAGTATACGATATATAGATGAGAGACAAAAATAAATCTCAAATCAGTCAAGGCGTCTTCGAATAATTGAGGAACTAACATGAAAAATTTAATTAGGTCACGATCTGATGAAAATTCTTAAGACCACTTTTCCTCAGTTTTTTTTTTTAATAATAATAACTTTATTTTCAAAAAGTACAGATTAAAGTACATTTACACAAACAATTGATACACTGTAAAACTAGGTAAAAAACCTGTATCTTAAGAGACAGTGTGCAGCCATAATTGTCATAATTAATTAATATATTTACTATGACAGTCGTGTCAAAGCTAGGTGAGGCTACTATTTTTAAAGTTATTACGAGCAAAAGAAAAAGGGCTTTGTGCGTGTGTGTGAACGTGTGTCTGTGAGCATGAGTGTTTGATTTTTGTTACGATATGTACGCAAGCAGGGATTCTGTGCTTGTGTAATCCTGAGTTTGAAGTCACTCCGAGACTTTTAGTTTGTAGTGGTTTAGTCCTATTATATTTATTAATTTAGTATGCACCTTTTTGTAGATATTACAGCTAACGACGTAATAGTGGTGTCTGGCGAGTGTAGTCCTGTGTTGGACACTTTGCGGGAGCTTGGTACGTCTTATAGAGTTTGGCGGTGGGAGACCGCTATGTTTTCTCCGAATAAATTTGAGCACAAAGAGTTGGCGGACGGTAAGTACTTTACAATCATCATAAAGTTTAATGTATATCGGTCTATCTATATGGTTTTTTATTGATAACCTTAAGTACTGCTCTCTGTGCTCGTTCTATTCCTAGATAGAGCGTACAGTACAGTACCCAATAACCGATTGGCATAAAGCATAGTAAACCATTTTACGAGTGTGAGGACTGGCGGATTCACGGAGCGTCTTGAAGGTGGAGATAAGGCGTAGGACTCTCTTGGTGAACGTATCTATGCGTCTGTTCCATTTTAAGCTGTCATCTAGTTGCACTCCAAGGTATTTAACGCTGTCTGTTCTGATAATTTGGATACAACTACAATGGTAGTCCGGCGTTAATGTGTCGCATGTGTGTGCCGAAATAGTAAATGTATTGGGTGTTGCGTGTTTTGCCTTATTTCGAAAGGGATAAAGACGGTTTTTGATAGATTAAGCGTCAGTAGGTTGTTATTTAGCCACGACATAATTTGTTTCAGAGCAAGTTCAGCATTTGTCTTGGTGTCCTCCCAAGCCCACCCGTAGGAGATAATCGCGGTGTCATCTGCAAAAGCAAATATTTTACTATTTGCGATGATCATTTTGCACAGATCATTTAGATATATTTGGAAAAGGGTAGTAGGTCCCAAAATACTGCCCTGCGGAATGCCATATTGTATTTTCTGTTCATTACTCAGGTATTTTAATGCGTTGAGAAAGATTTTTTAGGTAATCTTTAAATAGGTCTAAAGTTACACCTCTCACGCCAATGTGCTCTAGTTTTTCAATGAGCTTAGGAACAGAAACTAAGCATTTTAGTCTACTGTCTAGATTCCTAACCGCAAATACAGTCAAATTTAATGAGAAGAGAGAATTGGGTTTACTGTGTTATCTCTGTACTTTTAATCCTTCTCTTTCATGTATAACGAGTGCAATAAAAATAATAAAATTAGGATAGAATAATTGCCATAAAAAAGGTTTCATCCTTTTCCTTTTGATAAAACACTAAGCGATGGAAAAACACACAAATTCTATCGTCAAAAATCATCAAGATTTTATTTTAGGTAATTTTAAGTTAACATAAATACCGAAAATTTACGGATATACTTTTGTAACAATTAGATATTGTTGAAAATTATAACCATAAATTTTCTGCATGTTTACACCTTGACATCTATTATCTCTCTCAAATTTCATAGAAAAGTTGCCCCGGACCGTATTTATATGGCGGCATGAAGGACTTATACCGCGGTAAAGAAGTTTCAAACGAAGTACCCGTCGATTTGGAAATCGACAGGTATTTCGGTTGCATTTACAAAATAGCGGGTTTACAATATAAATTCAATCACCGTAAAAATTATGTTTTGCACTCTTTTGAACACAAAGCCACGAAAACTGATTAAAGAAAAACTTCAATCTTTACCTGACCCACTTTTCTTTACACCCGTTTTCCATTTTGGCACGTATGCTTTATCAATATCTCCTACCATATTCAAGCCCCGTAAATTACAATTTACAGCGCCATAAATAACATTTAATAACAATAGTCGCGATTACGGCAGCTGTCAACAACTGTAAAGTCGATACATGCGGGCCCCCATCTAGTGCAGATAGCATCGTTTACGTTTGTTTTACCGCTCGTAAAGTGACGTCACATGTTAATTAGCTGCTTGTATTGCTTGTTGGTTGTTCTGTGTCAAACTTATGTATTCGGGCACATAAT
Source organism: Hypena proboscidalis (assembly GCA_905147285.1). Lineage (NCBI taxonomy): Eukaryota > Metazoa > Arthropoda > Insecta > Lepidoptera > Erebidae > Hypena > Hypena proboscidalis. Next base: position 24,956,320 of record LR990127.1, on the reverse strand, counting down.
GAAACTAGAACTTCGTCAAAAGCTTAGCATAACGCAGTTCTATAACAGCCTTTTCCACCAAGTAGTGGTGTTGTACTTTCATATTATGCAAATATAATCTGCGCTTGTCTGGCCAGAATCATTGTTGTATGCCTGATGTTTGATGTCGATCATTGACCTCTCAACCTACACTACATCATATTAAGACAAATTGAAAGGCTTACCTCGAATAACTTATTTTTAACGAACGATTAACACGGGTCTATCTCTATACTCACGTATCCCATATCAAAACTAGTTAAAACTAGAACAATCAATAGTGTATTTCCGGTACAAACTTAATCGAGTGTTTGTATCGTTCATATCATTAAGGCTTTTTTCCATTTTTATAAACATCTCACAATCAAAACACCTAAATGCATATTTGTTTGTGTCCATTTCATCAACATTATTATTTTAGTTAATTAGTTTGTATAATAATCAATTAATGACTAAAACAATTTCGACTAACTGGGCACGAATAAACATACATTTTTAAATATGATTCGTATAAAATATACATAATAGCTCAGATTACAGAATCAACTAGATACCAGCAATGGAACAAATAGAGCGTTGTTTGTTCACTATCATTGATGTGTGCGAAACGACGGGTGGTACTGTTGGGACACGCGATATAATAGCCGACCCCTCTGTCCTCTCAGCCCGTCACCAAATGACCTACAGTCCCTCACCCCCGCTCACTTTTTGATTGGTAGGCAACTAACAACGCTACCTTCACCGAGCTACGTGGACTGTAGCACCAACAGTCTCGACCGCTACAGGCGTCTTCAGCAAGTCAAGCAGCACTTCTGGCAACGATGGGCTGCAGAATACATCGCCGAACTGCAACAGAGGACAAAATGGCGCACCAGGTGTCGTGACTTGAAGCTCAACGACCTGGTTCTCGTAAAGGAGGATAGCGTGCCTCCTCTCTGCTGGCGGTTGGGACGCGTCTCCAAGGTCTTCCCTGGACCTGATGGTGTGCCTAGGGTGGCAGACATCTCCACATCACAGGGCATAGTGCGCAGGGCCCTCAATCGCCTATACGCTCTGCCTCTAGAGGAAGAACAACGTTGAAACCTGGTTTTCAACGCCCGGGAGGATGTTGGCGCCACTCACGCCATTCAGAATGCCTGTGTCAACGCTCCCCTAAACGTAATAGGCCAAAGGGCCAGTTCCTAAGTCACTTTGACAAATACTTGACAACTGTCAAACAGTTGTCAAATTTTCATTATATAAAGCTTGCGATCTTCAATCAAACCCTCTTTTTTCTCGTCCATTTCAATACCACTTTCAACTAGAAGGGTCGAGCTCACGAATATACAAATTTGTACGTTATTTTAATTTAGTTTGTAATAAACCAAGTTCGTTGCAAAATCCTTCTTTTCATTTATGTCGAATCGCTCGACACAGTTCTAAAACAAATTAAAACATATAATTTCAATCAAATGAGGTTTTATTCGAATTCTCTTATTGAAATATCCAAATATAAAATGAAATAAATATTCTTTAAAGTAATAAAAATTAAATGCTCTTTAAAACACCTTTTATTATTATATTTTAATTATCGCTATAAATTAAAAAAAAATAAAAATTATGTAAGTTTATACGTTTTAAAATATCTGCTATCGGTTTTAGGGTTTATCAAAATATGTTTTCTGAACGCCACTCTATTATTAAACAACGCTGCCCCAAAATAAGCAAAATGCCAAGCGGGCAATATAACAATATTATTGTTGGATTTTTGATTCTTTTTATGATTTTATGATTATTTTTGTATGATTTCGTGATTGCTACAGTTTTCATTAGCAAATAAGAAGTTATTTTAGTGATTATTAAATATCTAGAACATCATCAACTTGTGAGGTTCTTTAAAAAACCCAATATATTTTCGCTTAGATTCCACGCCACGTCCTTACATTGAACCAAGTTGTAGAATCCCCAATTGAAAGGAAAAGTATTCGTCTAATCACTGGCAGTACTGACCAATTGATGTTGGGGTTTTCTGGTTCCGAGAAAATCGCAAAATTTTCAAGAAAAAGAATTTTAACAATTGAAATAATCAATAGATTCTTGTGAGATGATATTCCATCATCATTTCTTAGTATTTGAGAACAACTTCTGCAGTGTTACAATACTCAAGACGTCGCCGATGTGACGTGTAATATACATGGAAAATATGGCGTCGGGGGTTTACTGATTATAAAAAGGCTCTCAAGTATAACTAGTTGGAAAAGGTCTCGGTCTTGACCGAGTTACAGTGACAGTTGTGACGGTGATAGATGTAACCACAGCATCGCTTTTTTATGTTCAATCGTATTACGTTTATTTTATTCATGTCTTTTAGATTTAATAGTTTTAGTAAAATTAAAATTTATAATATTACAGCCATTATTTTTTAGATAAAAAGGATTAAATAAGCCGTAAAGTCAGCAAAAAAGAACTGTAATGTTACCATTTAGGACACTTAACTGCAAGTTATATATTCATCAGATCAAGAAAATAATAGAGGTTAAGAGAATTACGTTAATTAGAATATTAATTGTTTCTGTATAGCGGCTTTTGTTGTTGACCGTACTTGCGACGATTTACGCCACTATCGAATTAGGGCACCCAAACACCACATATAGCATATGTGATTATATCGGCTTACCCACAGATTACGCTTTGATATCCGTTGTGGATCAAAATATACGATACGATTGATGGTATTCATCTATTACCAGCAAGTTTTTAATGTTCAGTGCTTTAACAACAACCGTGCTTATTCATATCATCAAGACAAGCACTAAAAAGATTACCTACCAGCGACGATAAAATAATGTTAAAAACGCAGTATTGGATAACGCGCATATCACTTAAATTTAGCTCTAGAATTAGTCCTTAAGGTTTGCGTTTTTGGGTATACAATCCTAAGATATACTCGATTGCATACAACGAGGGAAACAACGATAAACCTAGGTAATTCCTAAACCGGACACCAATAACATGCTTGACTATTTAGTGGCAATTCAAACCACACCATTCTCTCTTTAACAACCAACTTACATATTTTATTTGCTGTACCAATATCTATCTCTACTTACGGCGCTAATCTGTCCAATAACAAGAGTTTCTTTGTTTAGGTCTGTCCTCAACTTCAGCCCGTGTGCCTTAATCCCGTACGTTGTATGCTCGGTGACTCTCAAATCTACGTATAGTGGACGATATCCCTCCAAAAATGCATGAGGCACGTTCTCATAAGATTCAACGATTCTCATAGTTCAAAGATAATCGAAGTGATGTTTGGTAAGCTTTGTTTGGTGGATAGATAATTGATTTTGCAACTAATGTGTGTTTGTGTGTTTGTGTATTTGACCTAGTTTAGTAACTAAATTTGTGCAAAATGAAAGGTGACGGTTGCTACACACATATTCAGGACGGTACGTTCAGATTGGACATTTTACGTTCCATTATTGCGTCCATCTAAGTCATCACTTGACTGAAATGAACGCTGCAATGGAACGCAAAATATGGCGGTCCGATTAATAAAATAATAATCAATTAAATCTTTACTAAACTTGACTATTTTCAAATATTTCATTGCTATATTATTATTTTTACATTTATCATTCCTTTATTTTAGAAGTTACGGGGGACACATTTTTCCACTTTAGAAGCGTCTCTCGCGCAAACTATTCAGTTTAGAAAAAAAAATATATTAGAAACTTCAATATCATTTTGGGTTTGATGAAAAATAAATTTGAGTTTCAGTTCTAAGTATGGGAAACCCCAAAAATGTATTGTTTTTTTTCTATTTTTGTATGAAAATCTTAATGCGGTTCACCGAATACATGTACTTACCAAGTTTCCACAGTATAGCTCTTATAGTTACGGAAAAAAGGGGCTGTGACATACGGACGGACAGACGGACGGACAGAGAAGACGAATCCATAAGGGTTCCGTTTTTTGCCATTTGGCTACAGAACCCTTAAAAAAATAGGATAGCCCACATGCTATTAGTAAAAATGATCTCTTGTCAAATTAAAAGGTTTACTAACAGTATTTGTTAGTGTCAATAATATTAAACTTCTCACTGTTGTTGAAACATATTGTGTGCAAAGTTATATTTAACTTATATCTAAGTATATTTTATCGTTATAGTATTATAGGGTACCTAATGTTATTCAATATTTAATAAGACATTTCTTGTTTAGGTAATGACCTCTATTCCCCAAAAAATATTAATGTGCTGATGTTTGAATGTCTCAAATCTAGTAGTCAATGTCCTAAATTTTTACCAATTTCATCACTATATAAAATTAAAAGTGACATAAGATCTAATTTCACATTATTATTGCTTTTCTTAGAAATTAATGGATTGATTTTAATTTGACTCGATTAATAATGGTACAGTTTATGTCATATTTTTTAGAAGATTGCGTCAATCTAGAATGATACACACAGCGAGGAACAATTAGACGGACCAAGAAAGTGAATCAAATTGTTCAAATTGTAGGTACTTAAATCTATTAACTTATTCATAGCCAAAATATGCACCTGGATTTGTTTTTATGTCAAGGCATATTTCTTTGTCAATGAACAGATAGAGTCCTTAAGCTGGTCTATTTTAGTTTGATGTCAGACATATTTATGTTATAGAGTAATATTCTTCAGTTCTATAGACTTAATATTATTTTTTTTTAATGTTTCCCATATCTACTAAATAATTATTAACTTTCAGGTATTTTCTTAATTTGTTTTTGCTACAGCCATGATCCACCACTGATTAGGAATAGCTATCATAACTTGTTAGATCTATAGTGACAGTAGGTGGTTTACTGACTGGAACCGAGACTGCTGAAGGATCTTTGACTAACAATTTATCATAAAGAGTTTGGCTTCTACAGGCAATTTGACAGTGTTCCAATGTTTCAAAGTGGGATTATAATAATAATATTTTATTATTGGCATCATGCAATTGTTGCTCTAGGCTCTTATTGTTGTGTAGCACATAGTCATATTCTGTGCGCTACTATTCAAACTTATTAATGACTTCTTGCAGTCTATACCGTCTGTTTAGAGCATCTTTATTAATAGCCTTCATGTAGTTTAGCTAGCTGTTTTTTTAATGATTTCACCTGATTTGATGATTCCAATTGTATTCTCTCATTATCCTCTCTTTCCTTATCACACTGATCACACAATTGCTTTGAAGTTTAAAGTTCTTTAAGAACATTTTGAAGTTTCTCCTTCATTTGTCGAGCCAAGGCTCCACGAGAGAAATACAAGACATTCTTATAAGATGTAGAGTAAAAGATAAGTTAAACAAGAAATTATGTCACCAGCTGATCCAAATTTTAGGTTATTTTACACGCATAAAATATGTATGTAAATAACTATTAATTTGCGACTATTTAAAAGCGGCTGTTATCAATAGTGTTGCCACAAGAGAAATAAAAAATAGTCCTGTATGTTTTATGCTCGGCGACTCTCAAATCAATATAGTGGACGATATCTCTCCAACGATGCATGAGGCACGTTCTCATAAGATCAAGGAAATAGTTTCACAGATAATTGCAGTGCTATTTTGATATGCTCTGTTAGTTGATACTGTAGATGTACCATTAATTTGAACGCTAATCTGTTTGAGGTTTGCGTCTGCGTTTGGCTAATAACTTCATAGCATTTAAATAAATAAAATTGAATACGCGCAAACGTAAACTATACAATTGTTCTCATCCGTATTTATGAAGCAAAATTGACATACATGCGGCACGGAAAAATATGAGACTTAACACGATGAGTTTAGATCTAAATAAGATAGTGTACCTCAAAATAAATTGAGTGCACTGACCTTACGTTTTCAAATATTTATGTTGTTGCCTTGTGCCCCGATCAGGTCTGCTGATGGGGACTTGAAGTACTAACACTTTTCACAAACACATGATGTACTTAAAGTTTGTGATGTCCACAATGATCGCACATATTTTTCTGTAGCGCATTAAAATGTCCAAAACCAAAATTATACAAAATACCGCGCGCGCAACTAGTTATGGTTGCGATTTCTTAAAGACTAATTTTGAATTATGTGTTTGTTTCAACATAGCGTCGTTGCATTGTGGTGTCGTTTCACTCTACCGCTTAAAGTTTGAGCGGGATGAAATTATGTAAGTATGAGACGGTAGATAGATAATAAAAAATCCTTCAGTAAAATCTTATAAATTCAAAAATACATTTAAACCGCGGGTAATTTAAATCGATTTCGTAACCTACAAGTCTATATTTAAAAAAAAAATGATTTTTTAATCAATAATATTTATTTTCTTGAGATGTTAATATTTATATTTATATATTGAAAATAGAAAAATATTTATATGCTACTTGCATATAAATAAAAAATAAAATAAAAAGAAAATACATATTTACACGTGAGGAGTCATAGAATTCCGCCCCATCGACCTTGACTACAGGGATAATGTGTTGAGAAGGCTGACGGCATTGCCACGTGGCAATGCTGATTCTTTGAACCAAGTAGAAGCCAGCCTTCAGTTGTGCTTGGCTTTGTGATGCCGCGAGGGTGATGACGCAGGTTGAGTTCCACACCAAGAGCCTACCCCCGTGCGTAAGCCTTGCTCCTAACTCCTATTCCACCACAGCCAACAGGCCCGCTCGCTTGGCAGCACTGGAAGCATTATTGAGCATATTTTTTCTTACAGACCTGCAGAGCGGCTCGTCCTCCCAGAGACAATGGTCTCTGGGAGGAATCAAAGCTACGACATGAAATGTGCCAAGCGTTCGCAGCGTCGGACTTATTCAGCATCTCAGAATCCACCAGTAATGGAATTAAGATTTTCCTGGTTAGTTCCTCAGTGCTATACCAGTTATTAAAATAGAAATTGCTTATCATGCATACTTGTTTAGTAACAAAAAGTTTGAAAATTAGTAGTAATCAGAGAAGTTTTATACAATCCTTTGCAACTCATAAATCGATTTAATCCAATATCACAGTTGATTTCGCACATGATAATCCCGGTAATACTGCAATAACGGTAATGTGGAAATATTATTATTTCGATTTATAATTATTTATCCAACATCGACGTGTTTGCGCGAGGGATTTGCATGATGATGTGGTACAAGTTGTGAGGAATTGGAATAAAATGAAGTCATTAAGAGGCGTTTTACTTCTTTTAATATACATAAGATCTTCGTGACTATTCTAATGCTATGTAATGTAAGTCGTATGAGGTTTGTTCAGTACAAGGAATGTATACATAGTTAGTGCACACACAGCTGTAAAACATACGCCTGCGCTAAATGTTATAGCAATGTGCATATTGTGTGCATAACTTTTATTTCTGTCTCATATTTCTTAGTAGGCACACTCTTTTAAAAACTCTTTTCAAACGGCCGTGTAGTCCAGGTGTTAACAGGCTCCCCACCAACCGGGTGTCCCGCGTTGTCGTCGTGGGGGGCTTAGTAGCCGTGGCATGGTCACCAACGGCGAAGCTCAGTGGACCCCAAGTGGGGACTGCTCCGCGGGCTTTTAAGGGAAGCCCATGTGGGAGCAGCCCACAGGGTTCGGTGTCTTCCGTCTTCTCACGTGAAAAGAAAAGGGCCTCACAGTATGTAGCTGCTACTTGCCATCAGATGGACTGTCTACCTAATGGCAAGTAGTAGGTACAGACTGTTACCATTCACAAAAGCAAATCGTACAACAGTTTCCACATCTGAGAACTGTAATATTATTAGTTTTTTGAAACTTAATTGTTCAGACTATAATATATAATGTAATATAATATATAATAAATATTATATATAATGCACTACAGAAAATACCTAAATCCATATTAATATGAGCCGTGCAATACTCCAATACATTAATATTAATGCCAGTGCTTATTATCAGAGCAATGCAAATACCAGAATATACGGCGGCAATGTTTTGTGTGATATGTCCTCATATCAATACTAAATTATTACACATATATTTGTGGCCAAAACGCGTTCAATTTGTCATTTGTTAAATAATTTGATTCATAGTGATCTAATGTTTTATGTTAATTTGGATTTCAAAGCTCATTTGTTTTGATTTAATGTTATCTCCTCTCACCGTGAGGTCTCGGGTTTTATTCCCGGGTCAGGCAAAGTATTATTTGTGAACTTTCTGTCTTTGTGAATTTCCTGACAGAAAGTTCACAATAGCAGCACGCTATTGTGAATTACAAAATCAACAGAAAGTTGGAATTTGTGCCCGGTGGATAGCGAAGGGCTCACCCCTACCCCATGGGGCTTAAACATAACAGGTGAAATGTGGGTGTTGTACACCTTTGCACACCTTTCTGGATAATATAATGCGTGATGTTATTCATGTTATGTTAATTAAATCCAATTTTGTTATTTTTATGCACCAAGTTTGCCGTTTATAATATTAGAAGAATTAGATCTTCAAACGTGCCACACCACCGCATACCTACATTCATATTTATTAACAGCAATCATATATGTTGTGTATTCAAACCCAAATCTAAAAAGATGCTGCTATGAAAGTTTATAAACGACTTATTTCATAATAACTCTATCGGTAAACAGTGTTACCTGCAAACATGAAACCAATCAACCTTCGAAGGTAACATTTTCAAGATCCAAGCTAACACAATAACGTGCAGGTGCACGGCTCAAAGGCAACACTGGCGCCCCCTGCCGATACAAACTGTATTAAAATGGCCAAATTGATTTATATGAGGCTCGGGCAGGCTTACGCGCTTGTGACCGGCCGATACAAATCTTGTTAGCATTACGTATGTAATAACTGATGGGATCATGCTTCGGTTCTTGACATAAAAGGACTTAATATTTGTTGTGTTTTGGTCTGCATATCTTCTAAAATAACTGGGCTTACTGCACAAGATGAAATCCTGAGTTGACAATACTTGCTTTTGAAATATACACATATATAATATTTACATTGACTTTTTAGTTTTATAAGAATACTTTTAAAATGAGAGCATATACCTGGGTTCAGTATGAGGTAAGTTTATTGCAGAGTTGCTTCTAACAGAATGCAATTGTGCTGGCTATTGATTATACAATACAGCACCGCCATTGGTGCCACACTAACTTGGTAACATGAACAATCGCCGCAGGGATATCTGGCTGCATCCGCGTGGCTACGCCTCTTTAAAATATAGCTATTATATAAATATATGTAAAGTAAATAATCATTTATCTAGACAGTATTTTAAGGGTTAAATCATTATAAGCAAACAAACTTTATTTTTATAATTATATATTTCATTTATTCAGTAACATGTTTTTAACAAATATAAAATGTCTAATAAATAAACAAATTAATAAAAAATTCAGCAATATAAAGTTTATTTATAACATATGAAAGTAATGATAAAATAGTAAAATACACATTGATAGCACCACAATTATAATCATGCATAAGATGTCAATTAATTAATTATTGTTAACAAGTGATAAATTCATAATAAAATCAATAAAATGTCAATTCCGAGAATAATAAACGATACAATATCATGTCAAGCCAACACAATGAAAAAAATAAAATAAAGCTTCGAATGTCTATTAATAAACTAAAATACAACTAGTAAATAAAAATGCAAATAATCAATTCTTTAAGAACTAAATAAACTTGATCTCAGATATTATGAATATTTTATGTTGTTCACAAATCATCACTTGAATGAAAACATTTTTCTAACTAGAACCGCTAAATATAAAAAATGCTCTTTAAATCTAGTGGCAACCTATTTTTTTTTTATAGATCTATAATATGTACTCTGTTCCACAACTTCAAGATGTGGAGTACTTTAGGTATTAAGATCCTTTCTCCTAGTGCTCTCTCTTATCTGTCTTTCTTCTTCGTTTTCGTGTTTATGGGCATATATAGTTAAGTTAGAGAGTAGTACTAATATATATAAACCTGTAACTGTTAATATTTTAAGTTCTTCAAAATGTGTTCTGCATGAATCTGGTAATTGTATTCTTTTAATGGTTCGAATGGCTCTTTTCTAAGCCACAAATGCCTTATGGACCTTGTAGTCATCGCTTCTTCCCAAAAAAGGATGCTATACCTAAGTTCGGACTCGATTAATGCAAAGTACCATTCTTAAGTGTTCAGTACTAACTTCGTTTTTCAGACTCCTGAGTACATAGCTGGCCGAACTTATCAAGTTTTTTAAGTGTATTAACTCTTTTTTCCAGTTTAGCCTATCGTCCATATGCACTCTTAGAAATTTTACCACAGAGGTTTGGCATATAGTTTCACCGTTGATATTACAGTTTTAAATATTTTATATATTTATTTATTTATTTAAAACTTCTTGCACAAAATTTGTGACAAAGGCGGACTTAATGCCGAAGGCATTTTCTACCAGTCGACCCTTAGGGTGGTGCAGATTGGAGAAGGAGAATTGGTAGGTGCATAATATAAAAGTAGGAGTAATTACTTTATTGTATAATAAATCTAAATAATAAACATACTATACTAATACTCAAATACTATATAATACACAAATACAATAACATACATTACATAACATAATAACATATAATATTAAAGTTGAAAATAAAATACAAAAAGGCATAGCAAAGCTAAAATTTGCTTTAAAATATTACAAGTATTTGATAAAAATGCGTTATCTCTCGACAGTATCGTGTTGATCTTAATTCAAACTTACTGTATGTGACTAAGTGACTAATCACTCAGCGCATAGGTGGCACTAAAACCAAGTAAGGTTCGTCTAGCTAAGGTATATATATACCTATGACGCTGGCACAAAAGAGTTGAGAAAATTCGAGTCTTAGCATACGAATCCATAGCTGAACTGGCAAAGCACTTGGGGCGTATACCCTGGGGGTGCAGGTTCGAGTCCTGCTGGATTCTTAATTTTTCAACTTTGATATTATATAAAATACAAAAAGGCATAGCAAAGCTAACATTTGTTTCAAAATATTACAGTTTAAAATATCATTAGTATTAGATGTAGTGCGAGAAGGAATAACATTAGTTTTACTGGTATTAACTTTAAGGTCATTTACAGTGAACCAGTTGTAAAAGGGGTCCAAGGTTTCATTTACAACCACATTAAGACTGTTTATGTCACTGGCTGACACTACTGCATTAGTGTCATCAGCAAAAATGACTTATTCAGTACATTCGTTACTAGTTGTATTTACGTGTCATTAATTAAGTTATCAAGTCATTAATTACAAAGAAAATCAGGCTTAGTATTGAACCTTGGGGAACACCAGCTCGTATTTGTGACATTTTAGATCTGTATGTTGCCTGACAAATTATGTTGTTATCTTTATTCAGGCTATTAACTGTATTAGATGTGGCTTTAATTTGGACAAACATTTTTATATTGATTAAATACGATGTAAGAAGTTCAAGTGCTTTACCCCGTACATCATAATGTTTAAGTTTTTCTAGCAATTATTTATGGTAAGCTGGAATATTAGAGGATACGTAAAAATGGCTAGGGCATTAGTGTATATTTTTTTATCAACTCGTATCGTATTGCTCTGCTTATCATTATAAGCAGAGTAATACAATATGCCACTAATATAGCAATATAATGATGAGCAATACAATGTGTTATGTGCCATTGCACATTATTGTATTTTGTATGGTTTTAGATTATATGAGCAACGTCTGCTGTTTCATTAAAGGGTCTGCTGCATCATTGCATCAATCTGCTTGTACTAGTTCAGTTATCTCTTGTTTTATTGCTTACAGGCGAATGCTGTTGGTTGGCTATTGATTGCACAATATTGCACCGCCATTGGTACCACACTAACTAGATTACATGAGCAATTGCCGCAGGGATGTCTGGCTGTATCAAGAACTCTGGAACGAAGGCATGGCCTGTACATGATAGGAAATGTAAGAGCTAGTTATGATTTAAGGCTAATTTACGAGATGCATGTTTTGCAAGGCAACTCTAATGCATGTTTTTATTTTGTACCGTGATGGAAAATACAGTGATGACATTGAAAAGACCCTACAAAACATTCATAGTGTAAATGGGTATTTTGTGTATGTTAAAGTCCCTTTCTTTGTCATTGGGCCGAAAAAATCAAGCATTATAATTGCACCGCAAAACTTGCATCGAAAAAATGCGCCTTAAAAAAAGACTAGAGCAGTACTTGCTTTGTCAAATCATATTGTTTTGCTCTGCTAGGTTTTAACTTAGTACAATAACGTAATATGATGAACAGTTTTAGGAGAACGCAGTCGGGTGACTATTATTGATTGCACAATATTGCGTGCACTATTTTATAGCACACTAACTTGTTCATAAGCAATGTCTTCAGGATCATTAAAGGAACAACGACGTAACTGTTAAACAAAGATACTATTATTATTAGCGTATTGTAACCAAAAATAGGCAAAATGTTGTTTCATTGCTTTGAAAACTCATTTAAATCATTGATTTGCTTATACTAATTCAGTTACCTTTCATTTTATTGCCTTCAGGAGAATGCAATGTCCTTGCTGTCTGTTGCACAATATTGCACCGCCATTCGTGCCACACTAACTTGATTAAATGAGCAATTATCGTAGGGATGTTTGGCTGTATCATAAGCGGCAATATGTGTTCTGTCAGAGCTCTTTTTGATTAAAATACCTCGTAAATAGACTACGATAATCACATATCATTATCATTATCTTTAATCACCACAAATGTTATAAGTATGCGTGCTCCACCGTAGACCGCATCATCAAAATACCACAACTTATTAGCACTTTAAGTGACATGGGCTTTAAATTTGAGGAACTTATAAACTCAACCTATTTAATTATCCCTATTTCACAAAACTTGATAAGTACGGGTGCAATAGAATGTTTTTACCTGCTACCCCATACTATCACAAACTAATCTTGCAGCGTCATGTGCTGTGGCCAAACAACGCAGCATTTGATAGAATTGTAGCATTTGTATAGGCTGACCGTTTAACTCGCGTATCGCCCGCGCGGTGAGAAGGGGGCGGGGCGAGACGTTACCGGGTGGGTGAGAGGGGTGCGCGGTGCAAAGAGCTCACGTCAAGCGCGGCAGTGCGCTGGCAGTGCTCGCAGCGCACGGTTGGTATTTTTGTTACAGACGCTTGGACATTAACGCACAAGGTAAACGGTTTACCAAGATTAATCCCAAGATGAATCGCTCTTCCTGTTTTGCAAAAAAAATCAACAACACGGACTTTTGGACACGGCACGCATCGTAAGGAGGTTCCTCTCTCTGGAGCCCTAACCATCGGCAGCTTGGTCCCTGCACCTGATGTCGGTGGGACACTTTTTTATATTTTAAATGTTTTTTTGTATTTTAAATAAATCATATTTAATAATATGTAAAATAAGTTAAGAAATATATAAAGAAAATAATAATAATAATAGTAAAATTTTGAAAATGTTATTTTTTCTTTAATAAGTTATTTTTTTCTTAAAATGTTCATTTTTTTTTTTCTTTAAAAATACAGATACTACAATTATATTTTTTACTTTGCCTACAATGTCTATCTCGAGACAAATCTTTGGATCAATGACTCCGTGTGTAGCCGTAGTAGTCCGTTACCTACCCCCGCTCACTTTTTACGTCGCAGGCGATACGCGTGTTAAACGGTCGGTCTATAGTAGGTACTCTACAATACAGAAAGTGAATCCTGCCGAGGCTGCGGCGCTCACGGACCAATTTACCTGAGATTAGGTAAAGAACGATCTAGAACAACTCCCGTGTTGCCTCATTGTATGCACTTGTTCACGACATGAATATCGCGTTTGTTGTAGTAAGTGAAATAAGTTTGTTATTTTCTAGCTTTACTTACGTTGTTACTACTCTAGACGAGTGATTCCTTATTTTATTTTCTTTTAATTAACCTTATATTATTATGTTTCATTAAAAATATTTAACTATTGTTTGTACTGTACTGTAAAGTATGGGAACAATGTAAGAACTTGGTGTAGTATGGGTTGCTTTTAAGTGGTTTAGGAAAAAAATCATAGATGGCGTTAGTAATAGTATAAAACGGAGTAATTTCTTTTATTTTGGTGATGTGTAGTTAGACAATTTGTATCATCGTCACTTTACCTAGCTACGTTATATTGTTAAAAACATTTTTTCTATGTGATACGTCTCATACGTATAACGTTTCTTCGTTCAAAATAATATTGTGATATTAATGTGTGTACATAGTAGTATATATTTTCGGTGAGTGATACGCATTACAATAGCATAATCAGATTGCGAATTGCATTAGTGTTAATTATGTTATGTGCAGCACTGAGACATTACTCTGGGATATTGACTTAGTGACTAGGCAAGTATACGGATTAGCATCAAGATATCATCAAGAGGTCAACTGTATTTATAGGAAATCACGGCTGAGTGATTTGTATTTTATCTAAGAGGTAATTTAACTGCTGAAATCCTACAATCATTATTAAATAATGCGAAATATGAAGATGATCGGATATTTGTTATTTGTTACGGGCGCTGACACTCCCTGAACCCTGGACACTGGCTGAGGGGTGAGGTAATGAAAAGGGATGGGGGGGGGCTCTCCCTAGAGCAAACGGCCGAGCGCAAGCGGACCACTTGTGTTATTCAAAGAGGTTTACTCAGATTCTTAGATTGGTTTGGCGTTGGATTAGAGATGTGAGGATGGATTTAATTTATTCTTATAATATTTTTTCATCACCAAGAATAAATCAATTCATAATAATAATTTTCATATTCAGTTTAGCCCCTTCACCCATTATTTCAATGTTTTGAAAGCAATCCAAGTTCCTTATCCAATCATTGTTATTCTGAGTATCTCGAAAACGCGGTAAGTATTTCTGGGAATAGAAAGATTCTATCATCGGCGAATGGCGAATGGCGAATGGGAGCGAATTAAAGAAACACTTCAGCCGTTAGACAAATATTTGGAAGCTCCTCCACCGCGAAGCTTTGCACCTGGCAACGAGCGACGACGGAGACAACGCATTTACTTGGACCTGATTATGTTATATAATGAACACGATAAGTTGTGCTGTCCTGTCTAAAATCTAGTTGTGTATCCTAAAAAAAATAATAATTTTGTTACAACGCCAAGACATTTTATGTGACAATCCACATTAAACTACTTTTGACACAGTAAACCATTCCTTTTTATCATATAATTACATAATAGCATATTTTATAACGTTGCTGGTGCGAGAGAACTATCGCACCTGTCCTAACTTTGATTTGATTTTTAATTTAATTCTTCTTCTTCTTTCGTGTCGATGGCTGCAGTCATACTTGCCATCGTAATTTAATTTAATTAATTGAATGAATGATAATTAATTTATTTTTAATTTAATTTTTATCGTGCTAAACTTTTTGACCACTATAAATGAACACAGACTATGTCAAGAATCTAAAGTTTAAATAAACGTTGCTTTGTCACCGCCACTATGTATAACATGGTTGGTCTTGAGACGGAGCGATGTATCTACAAGCCTTTCCAAATAGAAGAACAAAAGAATTTCCGGCTAAAAATAGATCATACATTTAATTGGGGTCCGCACATAGACCATGTTTGTAACAGACTCAGAGCCATTTTGTCTAAATTATGCATACTTAAAAATAAATTACCCTATAGTACCCTAAGACTTCTGTACATGTCTTTGGCAGATTCTGTAATAAGCTACGGTCTTTCTAGTTACGGTAGAACGTACAAAACATACCTAAACCATATTTATAATTTACAATTAAGATTACTGAAAACAATTGTGCCACTCAAAATAAAATACCAAAATAAAGATAATTACCATAACTTATTTCATTACTGTAAAGTCATCAGCATATTCGATAAGGCTGACTTAGCAATTGTTATGCAGTACAATAACAACATGTGTGACCTAACTAAATATGTCAGACCTAATAACTTACGTAATCTTTTGAATGTACCAACATATGAAAAGCCAAAATATAACAATGAGTATGGTGCAAGGTGACAACGGTGAAGGAAAACATCGTGAGGAAACCTGCATGCCTGAGAGTGCCTAAAAAGTGCTCGAGGGTGTGTGAAGTCTACCAATCCGCACTTGGCCAGCGTGGTGGACTATGGCCTAACCCTTCTCATCATGAGAAGAGGCCCGAGCCCAGCAGTGGGACATGTATTAGAAACAGGGCTGCTATTATATAAATTATTTTATGGTGCAAGAGTGTGGCATTACTTGTTGCCTACAGTTTTGAATAGACTGCCAAAATCCGTTGTTACTAACCTAGAAAATAAGAACTGTAGGCAAACAAAAACCATACTCAAGCGACACTATCAGTGTATAAAATAAATAGTATTAGCTATAACAATCTTTAATTTTAAGATTATATAGTGTTATAAAATGTAAATCATCTTGCAATTTGTTTTTGAAATAAACAGTTTAAATTATTTTTTATTTTTTTTTAATCATTAATGTATGAGCTGTAGTTACCACTTATCATAAGAAGTACTACCTACACGGCCATCCTCCCGGGCGTCTAGTTCTCGTTGTACATACAATAAAATATCAATTAGAACTAACAAAACTTCTTGCTAAACCTACTTATCCTTATTCATGAAGTGTTACAAAGAGCTCCACAGCACCATTCACACTGTTTTCATACAAAATACTATCGCAAGAACTTGGCTTGCATGCTAGAGCAGTACGGAGCGGTCTAATTTACGAAACTGGGTTAAATTATCATACGTGCGAGCGAGACAGAGCGGCCTATTGTTTACTCATCGAGTGCCAGGCGGTGAGGAATTAACAAGTTTGTTAATAAGCTCAAATGCTCTTCAGTTAAAATTAAGCTTCATTGGCAGTTGTTTAGGAAAAGTCTTAGGAATGTTTGTTTTAATAAATAATATCGCTGAAACTGTCCAATAATGCAAAGGCATATAGTATTTGTTGCTTTTGAGAATTTCCTGAAAGAAAAACTCCAAATTACACTTTTTTTCCGACACGGAAACCGAACACGAGAACTTATGGAGAGAGGCCTACCACTATACCTACGAGGCAGTTGAATATATATTGTGAATATTTGCTAATAAACTGAATATTTTTTTTGAATATTTGTTAATGAACTGAATATTTATTGTGAATATTTGTAAATAAACTTAATATTTATTGAGATTATAAGTTAATAAACTGAATATTTATTGTGAATATTTGTTAACAAACTGAATATTTAGTCAATCAAGTTTAGAGGAATTTTAAACTTATTTTCTGGTTCATTAACTAGAAACAACATAATTGAGTAGTATTAATTCAGTTGGACATTGTATTAGACAATCGATCGCTT
Source organism: Hypena proboscidalis (assembly GCA_905147285.1). NCBI lineage: Eukaryota > Metazoa > Arthropoda > Insecta > Lepidoptera > Erebidae > Hypena > Hypena proboscidalis. Next base: position 24,938,981 of record LR990127.1, on the reverse strand, counting down.
TCAGGCTTGTGTGTCACCTCAGGCAATAATTACAATGTATTGTCTTGTTAACATCTGTTTTACTTTGTTATTGTTGCAATCTATTGAGGAATGTGTTTTCAAGTGTTATACAATGTATAGCAATAGATACTATATTTACCAGAGAAAAATAGAAGTAGAGAACGGCTAAGTTGTCTATTTTATATGAAACGTCACGATGCGTGTCTCCACCCACATATATAAATACAGAAATTGTATTGTGTAAAACCAATCGGAATATTAATTTTCAATCACAATTATAGGAGTGACGCTGCGGCTCGTATACCTTCACAGTTCGGATAATTTTAAGTGCACGGTTGGCCTAGTGGATAAAGCGGTCGCCTCGCCGCTTTCGACTGCACTGGTGTTGTGGATTCGATACCCACACGGGGCAAATCTTTGTGTGATCTGCAATGGTTTGTTTTAAATCAGGGTCTGCTCTCTGTGTGTGAAATGTATGTTTGTGAACCCCGCCGCGACACAGGCGATATTCCTAGTGCGGGCGTCGTTTTTTTTAATTAATATAAAAAAATATAAATGCCTCATTGACAAATTAGAATCCAATTCCATTGCAATATAATGATCGCGTACCGTCCATCGAAGCAGCGACGCATCGCTCTAATCCTCATTAGCACACGTTCATTTAGAGTGGTAATCTCGCATAACGCCCTGTACACACGGTACACAAGTACATAAGTAAACATTAAACAAGTACACAGTTAGTGTCGCCAGTATCAGTATGTAGGAATTGGATAACATTTTATAATTTTCAAATGAGTTAAAGGATTTTGACCACTGTCTTTACGTATGGAATGATATACCATTAGTAGATATACCATTTAAATGCAAAATTAGTGCATCTAAAATATTATTACTTGATCGACCTCATGTATATTTTGATATATTATTATATGATTATATTTTGGCAGCTTATCAAATCGCCAATAATGTATTTTTCAATAATGTTAACTTTCAAAAATGTAGAAAATCATTGACTTTCTCATGGCAACATTACACAGGCACACGGAGGGATTACGTCCTGGATCGGCGATCTCCTGCACTACGTAGATACAGCAATAGAGTAAAGTAGGTCGATCAAATGTGTACGCGTTCGGACAATACGACCGAATTAATTTGTTAATGAGATGCGAGTGCCGATTTATAATTTCTTGTTAGTGGCGTTGTTGGTGTTCGATAATAATCTTATTATATTGAATGATTTTGTCCAATGATGATGCGAAACTAATAAAAACAGAATCGAATGAATTTGTAGTGTAGCTTCGAAATACGTTAAAATGTTTTATGATTTCATCTGTTTTGGCTTTTAAATTTTTTTTATTTATTTATACGAGTAGGCAAAATACGAGTCGGATATTTAATATGGTAACAATCTAGTGCACGCGAGTAATTTCTGACATTTTTAAAGTAAGCTTCCAATATGTCTGATTGCTCTCCGTCTGTAAAACTCATTTTTAGAACTACATAACAAAACACATAAAAGACTTAAAATGTTGAATTTGCGCGAAAGCTTTTCTTTTTTTGATTGCTATTCGGTGAGCCATACCAAGTAGTTCCATTTTCAAATAAGTTTCAACACGTCGCTGTATCTACTTACTTATAATTAATAGATAATCACAATACTATCCCACGTAACATAACCTGCGACAATAGCTACTGGAAATTTAAATACAATGAATTGAAGTTTTAGATAACAATGTAGTTTTTGTTTTTACTCAAATCAATGACATAAACGACCCACCCTGTATACCGGGTGCTCCATAAAGGGTTAATTCTAGCTTATAGTATACCAAAAACGTAGCGTTTTTAACTTTTCAAGTACAAAAACAATCGTCTGCACTAGAACACAATGTCCGTTCCACAAATGAAAACCATCTCTGAAAAATAAAACTTAAATGAAACCAAAGTTCCTCCAAGCAAACTTTTAAAAAATACATCGCGGAACTTTAATGTATTCTCAGCGCAATGAGCACGGATGCTTATACAGGCGCTAACATCATATTAAGACGAGGATCGCACAGTTTGGCCAGCCATCCACCTCATAAGCCCTGTTTACTCGGCAAACTTCGGCTCTTTCCGCTACCACTCGGCTTCACTACTACTTAAACAGGTACTACCGCAATTCGGTTATATTTTTCGCTTCGGTCGCAAACTTCAGCGATTATGGCTGAAGTTGGGATTAAACCTTGAGCTTGTTCTGTTTAAAAATGAATAGATTTTGTAAATTAATGTAATTAGTACGTTGATTGATTATTTTTAACACATATTTACATGTAGACTTTGGTTTTACTAACTTGTACAACACTTGACTTTGGCTAACTTGTACAACATAATAATTTTAGGGCTACTAAATTGAAGTACCTGTGTTGTTTAATTGTAATTTCAGCCGTCCAAAAAATATTCATTAACCAATAAATTCTGATTTTTCATTTTGTTTACTTTTTAACAATCCATCAATTTAATTAATTAATTAATATTTTGTTGTTATCTTTGTGAAAGCACACTGAATCACAGATGATAATTTATCACATCACTGTTATTATTTTTAATGTGTAACTGTTTGTTTATTCCTAATAAATAAATAAATCATTAATATCTAATGAATATTATTATAAATTAAGGTCCTTAAAAGGATTTTCCTGGAAAAGTTACATACAGAATCTCAAGTTAACTAAGTCTTTACGTACAATAATAATCTCCTTAAGTAAATAAACGTTGAATTGTTTAATACCCTTTATGCTAATGAGAGGCAGAACAAACACCATGTGGCCTAAACAATCAAACTGTGTAAATTGGTGTCATTTACATTATTTTAAAGTTATTCAAGTTATTCATTCAATTCTTCAAGTTATTGTATTCATTTCATGATCAACGGAGTGATAATATTAAATATCACTGTCAAAATGATGCAAATAACGAAACGATCACGTTTCATACGTTGCTATGAGATAATGATAGATTGATTGAGTATTATAAACGAGGCAGTTGTGGCTGTTTGTAACCCCTTCATACAAAGCTACTGAATTCATTTTTATAAGGCACGCTGAAGTTGCAGCCTAGGACTTTTAAAGATTCATATCGACATACCTCGCAGGTGAAGCTGCGAATGGCAGGCAGTTAAAAATAATACCTACAATTCTAAGAGCAATTTTCAGCTGAATGTAACTGAAAATTGAATATAGTGGATCCTGTGTTGGTCGCGTAGGCCGTAATCATATGCGTACAGAACACAGGTTAAATTAAGATGCAAATTAGTTGTTATGTGTGGTACAGGTGCTGGGCATATTAATTCCAGTGTAGTAGGAACAAGACTAAAGTTTCAATTGCACTATGAAAGTTCTCGGCCAACAGACATTACCCTGGGACTCATTGGTCATTGGAGCGAGTTTGAACGCCCTATTGAAACATAACAAAAACCGTGACATCTCAGTTACGTTTCCCTATTTGGGCAATAGTTATTTGAGTTTTTCCTTTAGGAAATTTTCAGTGGCACTATGGAATCTGAATTTTGTCTAGAAGATGCTGATAGGTTATATCACACGGGACCTTAACATTATTGTAGATTGTTACTTTTTCATGTATAAGCAGCGACAGTGATTTTAATGTAGCACACCATTACTTATAGGTACTCTTTTCAATCGCTATACCTCGCAGTAGTGGCCACGGGTCTACAACCAGTTTAAAATAAAATAAAAAACACACCACATAGTAGTATTGGTCTGTCACGTATAAAAAGCCTATATCGTTCAATATTCAGTGCCGAATTATTGCTCACGTAAATTATTGACGTCACGCTTCTGAACATAGGGTTGACACACTGGACTTTAAAGGTAGGCATTTTTACTTATTTATTTAAGACCAGAAAAAATGGAACACTTTTTAACATCTACCTCTTGAAGTCTACAAACAAACGGTATGAAATAATGGCCCGTGAGTTATTTTATGCTGATGCTGCACTAGTCGCAAACTCGGAACAAGAATTGCAGGAGATCTTAGATAGATTCGATCACGCTTGCCTCCTACATTCTATGAGTATTTACACTAAGAAGACGGTCAATATGGCTCGAGGTACCTACCATCTGATATCACTCTTAATGATACACCTCTGCAAAATGTGGACCACTTTTGCTATCTCCTAAAATCTTTAAGACGATTAGGCAATAGATATTCGTATTGGAAGAGCGGCGTCAACCTTCGGTAAACTCTAGAACTTCGCGTGTTAGAAGAAACAACAAACTAACTGTTGCCACCAAAATTCAAGATGATATATAAAACTTGCGTACTCAATACACTTTTATACGCTTCTGAAACGTGGACTACATACTACAAACAATAACGTCGCCTCAACGCTTTCCATATGCGTTGTCTGCGCACAGCACTGCTGGGTATCACCTGGAAGGATAGGATGACCCATGAAACTGTTTTGTCCAAAACCAACTGCAATAGCATCTTGGCAATTCTGAAACAGAGAAGACTCCACTGGCTAGGCCATGTGCACCGAATGGACACCGAAAGACTGCCACGTGAAGTCTTGCTCAGACAGATTGCTGATGCAAAACTATAGGTTGGTCATCCGAATCTACGCTTCAAGGACGCAACATGCAGAGCTATGGGGTTGATCCAGTGTGAAAGAGAATGCCGTGCTACTATTGGCTTGATCAGCCACGTAAAAAAATGTATGCTGCACTATAAACCACACAAAGAACATGCACTGACACAATCATCTGAGAAGATGCTGTGGCTAATGATGATTTAAGACTAATAAAGTAAATAAAAAAAAAAAGTAAAACGTATTAATTTCATTTCAAGCGCTGGTATGTTGGGTTGATAATCTGAAAATACTTTCTTACTGTGGTCACTAACTCATTTTACAAAGTGTTTTACAAAAATTCAAAGTGTTCATATTCTATTTATTTTACAAGCTGATGATGAACTCGCAAAAGCAGGTTCCCACAGGACATTTACAGTTTGATAACTTTACGAAAATTTGCATTAAAATAATATTACTTTACTGCACTTTACTACACTGTGGTGCTTTGTAAATAGTAACAATTTAACTCATCACTCTGTTCAACTATAAAACTATTCATTTGATTATAAAATATAAAAAGTTGCATTATATAATATAATGATCTACAGCTTCTGACGATGGCTTTTGCATGAAACTTTTATAATTTTATTCAGTAAAATATAATTCCTTGAGAAGCACTTGATAACACTTTAGTGCCTTTACATTTACACCACAATGTCCACTACGAATAAATAAATGTGATAAAATACATAGTGTAATTAAATTTTTTATACTAGTATATTATTCACAATACAGTTTGTGTACTAATGTCACCTAACGTTATAAATTAAAATGTGATTTACGTTTTGTGGACGTTTCTCTGGTTTTTATCCATTTGCGTTAAATCTACTGATGAGAATTTGATATGATTTTTATTACAGTCCATGATTTTAATTTCACCCTGTATTTTCGATAAAATTCATTGATGACAGCCCTGTTTTCGATAGGTTGCAATTCCGATTGTTAAATGGTCTCGTTTTAAACAATACGCGTACTCGTAGCTGGCGTACTATACGTATGTGTATTGCGTTGCGTATTGAAGTGTGCGTAGTGCGTATAGCCAAATGTTTGTGAATGCGTCTGCATTATGTTGTTGTATGAATTATAGCGGCTGACTGTCACGATTGTGTTGAATTATCTCGTGGACAACACAAACAGGGATATTTTTAGCCGTTAAATAAATGTTTATAGAAATCCTAGCTTCTACTCGTGGCTTTCGCCGCGTAGTATGTCGATAAAACTAGTCTATATTATGTAAACAGAGAAAAATATTAAATGAAAAGAAAATGTGACTGTTTCGAAGAAGAGATTTCAAGCATTGTGGTTTTCCTTTTAACAGTCAATTCTACTCTACTCTACCCAGATCCACCTCAATGGAAAGCATCCTTAGCTCATAGTTAATTATGTTGGCTTAGTGTATTTTATTGCATTAGCGAATGCTTACTTATTTTATTGCCCATTTTCTTGGTTAGATTGTGAGATCTGAGAATGTTATACTTTTGGAAGCACTAAAAGTGAGCGAGTGTGTCTGTGTTTCATATTTATTCAATGTCATTGTGAGTGTCGTGTATTGTAGCACACGGAACACAACGCGGCTGCGCTGAGTGAGTTCTGAATATTCATGTATTGCGGCGACACTACAAGGAACATGGCAGAGTGCTAGCAATTACTTCATTTTAAATGTATACTCACATTAGACCCCTGTTTTGTTTGTTTGTTATCTAAAACAATCAATTAAATCACTCGTTACTGGTAAATAAAAAAATGGTTAAGTTAAATCAATATAATTTGTTCTGTTAGTATTTTATGCTGTAGTTATGAATAACGGTTGTCAATAAACACTATTTAAGCAAATAAAGAGTTTTTATAATATAATAGGCTCTACCCGCGAGGGACATCGGTACAAAGTCTGAACTTATAATATTCCTGAGGTCTTAAACTATCTTCACACTAATTTTCGTTAATATTCTAGTAGTAGTAATAGTCTAGAAGATTCGAGAATTCTTGGGTACAAAGAAAAAAAGGGAGCACAGAAATATATTTTTTTTAGTACCAAGACGCGATAAAAATAAAACAAATTTAGTTTTAAAATACATTCAATCAAACCTTACGACGACCATTTCATAGTAAACTATTACTCACTAAACTTTGAAACTCGCCCACAGTGAACGGGACCGCACTAGGTAGCTATGAATAATAGAGCGAGAGTATGTAATCCGTCGCGACTCGTGTCGTGTGGGATCTGCCCTCTGACCACCGATCGATCATACTCGGAGCTCGACTGATCCTGATCAGATAGTGATCAGACCATGTACGAGGCGCAAATTTATCTATTTATACTAAGTGAGTTACTTAGTTAGATAAGTGTAATATACGCACTGATTGGGTGTGTAGCATCATATATTATCTGCCTAACTAGTGTAGTCAGAGTTCACTATGACGTAGAAGATTGCGCCCTGTATACTAATATGTATGGTAAAGGTCACAAATTCAATACTATATTAACTATACTTAATTCAATTATTAATTAAGTATAGGCCTTTAGAAAAACATTTTGAGGAACTAATTACCAGGTAATTGGTAATTCATTAGTCAATCTAATCTAATAGATAATGCAATTAATATTTAAGAACAATTAAAAACTTCAGCTAATAAAAAAATATAATTAATTCAAAAAGTTGAAACCATATCACGCGCATTAAATAAAAACCATACATAAAATCTCAGCGGTAACTCAATATTGTATACAGCTTCCCACAGTTAGTGGGATTAAACCAAAATACGATTAGTGCAAGCTAGTGTCGGCATCGCTCGAGACTTAAATCGCGCCAAACTTTAAATTGAACATAATTCGCGCCGAGAGCCCACGAATGCTGTCGCTTATCTTTAGGCACGAGAAATGACGATGCGACTGAGAGGAAATTACTACTATATTAAATGACTTCGACTACTATGCAAGTCAGTATTGTAAACCTCCTCCTCTTAAAGTCGGTTAAAACATACCTAGAAATATTAAATAAACAATTATTTAATAGTGAACCAGGATAAAAGTGGTGCAGTTTTACTGAAGTAATCATAAAAGCTCAATTAAAATCTATTTTCGAAACATAAAAAAATGTGTTTGTAATATACAGATTCAAATAATGGATCCAGTTGATGGCTCTAACGGCTCGTCAGTCGGAATGAGCGCAAATCCTTCAGTGTTTAAAATAAATGTTGAAAGTTAAAATATCTTTGAATCCGCTGCAGCTCGTATCTGCGGCCAGCAGGCGCTGTCGGCGGCTGATAAACACACAGATCAACGAATTAACTTTTGTGAAGCAGAGCAGTCAAAGTTGCACCTTAAATTTTCTTAGATTCAAGGCAGTTGCATCCCTGAGAATCAGTTGCCATTTCTTTACTGTGTTATAAGTCGATGTGATGAGTAAATAGGGATGTGTTAAACTCCATACTGTTTTCTGTAGATCAATGATAAGCTTAGATTTTTTTTAAAAGATTAATTAAATGTCTTAGTCATAAATATAGATTGAGATTAAATATATATATTTATATATATCTCTACTCAAACTATCCAGTGCAAAAATTTCTATCGGTAGCCAGAGTTCAAATGAGCCAGTATACAATTGTAATATTTTATGTCCATTTAATAGTTCAGGTAGGAACTAAAGGTTCGCATTTCTTACACATCTGCGTAAAAGTAGCTCCTCGACTCTTTGCGTACCACGTGGTACAGTTGGTTCCCGCGGGGACTTCCCCCTTCTCTCGCAGCCGGTCACCCTCGCGCGTCTCCGCACAGAAACGACGGCCGATTATCATTCTATTCTATTGCGTTACGCTGTTGTAAAACAACTTCTACAAAAGTAACTAATTTTATTGAATTTGTAAGCCATTTTGACACACATTAATGTTGTTTTTCATTATGTATGATAAAGGTTAAGTTTAAGATTGCTACAGCTATTTTGTTTGTCAAATCAACTCGGACTATCTATACATGCGGATTTAACCTAAGACAGAGCCTAACGATGCATACCCCTTGTCCTGCGTGAGTGACCAACGTGACGCGAACCATATATCGCAAGCGATGGCAAGTAATGATTGCTTTGAAAGCATTTACATTGCTTCGCATCTCGTCGCGTAGTACTTGTCATTCACCTAGGACAACGCCTTAGACTTCAAGGTATTAAGGTAAGTATTAGAATATTTTTATTCGGTCAAAGTCCAAGTCAAAGTATTTAATTTGTAAACATAGGTTAGTTGTTACAAAAATAATATTATGTCCTGCTATGTTTTGGCTAAGGCATACAAATACAGATATTTAGATTCTAATAATATAAAAATGTGTTACATGGGTTCCGTTTCTTAAATAAGATTTACGAAGTTGTAAAACATTGCCTCTGACTCCGTAACTTGCCGATTTTCTAAGTAAAATATCATGATTTACATAGTTGAAAAATCAAATAATAGCTTTCAATAAAAACGATTAATTGTTAATTGTATTTATTTCCCAAGGCTTCCTATCAGCTATGTAATCGTTTATTGTATGATAGCCCCTCGTCATAAAATGAATCTTGACAGTACTGGCATAGTTTAACTTTGCATACCTAGTAGGCATAATGATATTTACGCATTATCATTGTTAGGCAAAATAGTCATTTGGCATACTATTTAATAATAACCTTATTCAACAAAATACTTTTACATACGAAATATACATAAACATGTGGCGGTTGATCTTTGTAATAATGTCAAAATAAATCACACGATTGAAAATTGCTGTTGTAGGGTACAGGGTTGCCGTTGGTATAAATCAAAGACGCCGTTGGGTAATTTTTACTATTTATTACCTTTCTTCATACAAATTACTATTGTAGTGTCTTATACTAATGCAATCAACCCTATGTAAGGGGTAAAAGGGACTGCGGGGCTATCTCCAGTCACCACCTCTTCCTACGTGAGGACTTGGAAAGGACTGCGGGGCTATCTCAATCCAAGACCTCCCTAACTCAACGGAATCGGAGGACTGCGGGGCCATCTCTCAGATCAGCTATACTGGGCAACAGAGAGGACTGCGGGGCTATCTCTCTGGGCCGTCTAGCTATCGACTGACGACGATAGTGGTGGGCGTTGAATGAACGGACTGGTTCAATGGACCGGTTGACGTTTCATGAACGGTTCGACGGTTTACGTTTGTCAGATAAACCAGTTCAATTTGTAGACGACACGATCACGGTTTATATTCTCGTACGTCATTCATAGTTTAATATACAAGCTTTAACAGTCTAACCGTATCGTTTAATCATTCAGTCGAATTCAACGTCGCTCGTAATGTAAACGCTTATGAACTATAAACGACCCTTAGCCAGTTTGCAAAAACTGAGACCGTGAACTTTATTCTATATTTTGAACCGGTCGATCGACTAGTCGATGAACGAAAATGAACGGTCTAATTTCGTTTACGCAAAAATCTTCGACGACCCATCGCTAGACGACGACGCCGCGACGCGGCAAAGCGCGTCGGCTTTATATAGGCCGCTGCCGTGCTTCTAGTAACTTCTTCAAGTGGTGGGGTCGCGTCTCAACGTTGAGTGAAACAGATAGTCGGTGTGCGAGCAGGAAAGCATTCGTCCTTGTGTAAGCGCATCATTAGGTATACATCTTGTTACACTGTCAAATTTATGTTAAAACTTAAAGTAGCCGCAAGATAAGATCCTTGCCACACTAACAGGTGTTATGGTTAGCGTATACGCCTCTCAACGCGAGGTCTCGGGTTCGATTCCCGAGTCGATCGTTTGAGTTATTTCAATTTCGCACGCAGTTAAATTATTGCATTGAACCTAAACATAACCATTGAAGTATGGCTGTTATATACTTCTGCCACAGCCTTCTGGTTAACATAAGCGTGATGTTATGTATGTATTTAATATACCATTCAATGTCTGATACTGAACTAAGTAATGTACCATCCACACAAACATCAAAGTGACTCGATAAATCACTAAGAGCGATTGTGGAACGGTATAGATGAATATAAGGCGATTACCGGCGTTCATCAAACGAATGCAAGTGAAAGGCTCTACAGAAGCGACGATGATGAGACTATCCCCCTGCTCCCTTCTCCCAATACCACGCCTCCACTCCTGATCGCAAATTGGAAAATGCACATGTTCAACGCCACGTAATTAGCGCTGAATGGCTTTAATTGATTTATAGTTCAGTTACTTTCAAAGATTATCGTGACTGGAGCCTACAATAGCATAACATTACAGCACGCCAATATTGACCAAAGGCTGTCACAGATGTGTAACACACGCATTTCACCTGTTATGCTTTGGTACTATGTGATAGGGGGTGAGCCTATCGCCATCGCCGGTCAGAATTCCAACTCCGAGCTGATATTAAGTTTAGCGTAACACGTAATGCACATTTTTTTTCGCATAATAGTCATTTAGCATAATTAATTGTCTTTAGTAGTCTGTAGTGCGACAAGGATCTTATCTCGCGGCAAATTTAAGTTTTAACATAAATTTTCTATCGCGTGATTTATTTCAACCATTTATTTGACATTATCACAAAGATAAATAAATAACATTAAATAAAAAAATGTAATAGTTATTTTGTAATAAAATCCTATGGCTGACTACATAATGATGCTCGCACATCTTGAGAAAATCATTTAAACAGATAAAAAAAATGCTATGGAGTCTTATATTTTAATACTGTAATTACCAAGAATTTTTAAAACATGCAATTAAATATAAACTTTACATAGTTACTATTAAAGTTTATTATTCACCGAATCAAGAACAGTTTTTGGTGGGCAACGATATTCCTGAAACGACCGAAAACTAATTTCAAACATTTATAAGCACCTACAACCAACTGCCTAATTTAATTATTAATCGGAATTGGCACAATAGAAATGAAACAAAGCCACGTATAATCTGTGCAGAACACGGTCTCATATTCAATTATGTCCGAAACAAGCGAATACGAAACGACTCATATACCATATCCACAGTCTACCTATAAAAAATAATACATGTATTGAGTACCAGTGGGTGAATTGTTTTACTGCGTGTATTTTACAGTGGGAATATTTCACTCTGTGGTTCGTAGTGGAGTGAAGAGTACCATCTCCCGCCATTCGCGTGTACGGTGTGTTGGCGCGCGGTGCTCCGCTACGGCGTAGAGCGTCTACGAGGCTACGACATCGAAAATTATTTCGCGAGTGAACTTTTGTGTTAAATAGTTGATTATGGCTGAGTGCTACGACATGTTAGTACGAGGAACTTGAACATTGAATTGGGTAAATTATCCTGGTAAGTGTATTTGGATTTTTGAGGATAATTTTTGAGCTTCGGATAACTTTTGCTCCGTTGTAATCCTTGTCCATGAAATCGTATAAATAAATGATTTACCGCCTAAAGTTTATCACAACATATTTTCTTGATGTTTTTTTTTGTTTCTTTATGAACGCCTGTTTAGATATTGGGATTCTCATATGTATTTGTGGTATCAATTTGGGATTGAACTACAATTTATTCAGGTTACCCATACAAAATTAAAATCAGACGCTTTTATAAAACAACACAATTCTCCAGCACAATTATTTGTTTGAGTTAAAAATAAAAAATTCCCAGTAACAAAAATATAGCAAAAGGCTTTCTGTCCCATAATTAATTCGTTTTACAAACTGTTATAAAGAATTTACAATTGTATTTGATTCCAACTCTTTCATTCAAAAGAATAATTATAATAACAATAACACCGTTTCTTGCAACCTTTAACCACACGAGCCAAGCACACGCATAGATATGATTGTTGGACTGCATATTGTAGAAGTAAATTTTACTATACTCGAAGATTTCTTCGAAAGTCATAAACAATTTACCCTAAAAATATGAGATTGATGTAAGTTTATGTGTCAATACATTACTACATATATGATGAGTCTGTAACATATCCCATTAATAAGGTAACATAATCTAAATGACGTCATAATTGTTCTTGAATTGTTTCCGAATGAACCACCACAGATTGTTTATATAAAGAGATACATAGGGTTACCCAACACTGTATGAAAATCTAGCATGAAATGATTACTACCAAACAAATGAACAATATGACGTCATACGAACATTTAAGTTCGGGCTATGTACGGGTAGGTGCCCTGGGCAAACGAGTGGTACGGATGTATGTACTGTCTGTGGAATCAACTGATCAAATATAAACATAATTCAAGCACTATTCGATAAGCCATATTAGTTTAGTTTAGTTTAGTTTAATACTTTATTGTACACATAAATTACAAAAATACAGTTACATAAAAGTGGTGATGACAAAAGGTGAACTTAACTCAAAAATGAGTTTTCTGCCAGCAAACCTTTGAGGGCTAGAGGAAAAAGACACTCGTAATATGTGAGAGTGAAGTGTAAAAACAAAGAGAGATGAAAAAATAAAAAAGATACTTAAATAAAAGAACTAGGCTATGTATATCTACATACTTACATATTCTACATAATAATAATATACCTAATGTAACCTAAATTATTTACACAACAATCATAAAAAATACTTACGATAAAACTAATTTATATAATATATGTTTAACATAAAATATATACATACATAATACATACATAATACATATATAAATATATATCCAATTAATTAGAGTTGAGAGAGAAAATGCTCTTTTGTTCTCCTCCTGAAAACGTCCAATGAAGGACTCTCGCGAATGGAATGAGGAAGACGATGCCATAGACGCACTGCGTAAATAGTAAATGAGCCGTCGTAACGACTAGAAGTGTGGAGAGGAGTTCGAAGAAGTAGAGAGGAGTAGGTTCGGCTAGGTTTGTCACGAGGAACGAGATACTGAAAGCGCTCACGAAGATATGAAGGGGAGTTTGGATTATGTAGGACATTGAAGAGAAGGCATAGTATGTGGGTATCACGACGCTGCCGGATTGGTAGCCACTTCAATTGGCGACGGAATTCTGACACATGGTCAAACTTGCGCAGGCCGAAAATGAAGCGGATTCCCAAATTCTGCAAGCGTTCGAGCTTGTTAAGGTGTTCTTCCTTTGCGTCAAGAAAACAGACATCACCATAGTCTAGAAGTGGAAGTAGAAGGGTTTGTGCAAGAGTAACTTTAGTCTGAAAAGGTAGAAAGTTTTGAAGACGTTTGAGTGATTGAAACGAACAGAACATTCTTCTACTCACCTCAGCGATATGAGCATCCCAGGAAAGATTTGAATCCATAATGACACCTAAATTCTTTGCAGTTTTCTGATATTCTATGGGCACGGAATCATATATCACTGGAGGTAGGGTCCCATGATCAAATGTGTTTAGCATGTATCTGCCACCAACAACCAGAGCTTGTGACTTCGAAGGGTTTACTAGTAAACCAAACGATTTAGCCCATTTACATATGTTATCAAGATCGGTATTAATGATTATTATATCAAGTGATGATGATTATGATTTATTTAACACTACGTTAATTTTTAAAATGTTATAACATTTATGCAAAAGTAAAGTAAAATAACTTAAAGCTTAGTACAAAAAAAATAGCATGGATCATATTGTTTAAAACAAATTATATGTACATCACTCATAGCGGTGATGTACATATAATTTGTTCGTAAAGTTCGTGATTTTGCAAAGTTAAAACATTTGGAAGTTCACAATTCTGCGCACAATTTGAAACTTCTAAAACTGGAGTGTTTGTTCAAAAGTTAGAAACGAAAAAACGATCGCCATTTTTGTTTACAAGCTTCTCATGAGGATAAGGGTTAGGTTAGCCTACCACGCTGGCCAAGTGTGGATTGGTAGACTTCACACTCCCTCGAGCTCTTTTTAGTCACTCTCAGGCATGTAGGTTTCCTCATGATGTTTTCCTTCACCGTTAGAAAGCGTTAATTTATAATAATATGATAATTACACTTATATCTTCGAAACGACAAATATTAACAATTTATTGACAGGTGTCGCCGTAGGTTCAAACCCAAGGTTTTTGACTATGCAGGCCTAAAGGGAGACCCTCTAGGCTATCGCCACATTACCATCAAAACTCAAATAGCTTAAAAATTGCCAATGTCGATACGTAAAGTATAATAAAGCTATACTTTTGACACATATTTTCATGAATTTAGGCCTAGGTATAGTATTGAATTGTTTGAAGCAATATTCTCCACTGTGTGCACAAAGTCGACACCGGCAACTTTAATTGTTATTTGTGAGCTGACAAAAAAGGAGGACGTTCTGAATTCGACCGTATTTTATTTTAGATGGCTTTTCCTCGACGATGGAATCCGCTGGTTATTACGTATAAAGACTGCCATCAGGCCTATACCTGTATGGGGTGATACGATACGCTTTCTTGGACTAGTTGTCATATTAACACGGACTGAACATTGATCAGTCCGCGCTCCTTGTCCACTAAATATATTTTTTGTTTGTTCAAATCTCACTCTTTTGTTTATAAAACCGATTTTGAGTACTATTTTTTGTTTTGTGCAGGTTGTACAGGCATACAACGAATGTTCAACATGTTAGCTGCTCTACTTCTGATCTTCGTAACAGGTGAGTACTTATGATACTTACGATTTATTATGTATTGATATGTGTAATCAGGCAGTTTTA
This sequence comes from Hypena proboscidalis, assembly GCA_905147285.1. Classification (NCBI taxonomy): domain Eukaryota; kingdom Metazoa; phylum Arthropoda; class Insecta; order Lepidoptera; family Erebidae; genus Hypena; species Hypena proboscidalis. The sequence continues at coordinate 24,923,728 of LR990127.1, read as the reverse complement.
GGCATTTACTCAAGAGAAATTTTTCAGTTCTTGTTCTTGGATACACTTTTATTAGTAGACTTTTTCTTCAATATGATTTCCAAGAAACCAAGTAATAACCAGTTGCTCCTCGTTCAGAACACCCAATTGTAGTAACACAATATTGTAACCATGTATATACAGCCTATGTCAAGTCATGTCAAATACAAATTGCACAAAGCGCACCAATTCAAAGTTGTATCACCGTTGTTGGAAGTTCGGCCATCGCCATCGGCGCCCGCTCTCAGACAAGAGGGCCAGTTAACAATAGTCACGTTTGCCACCACTCCTCGACTATGCCGGGACTTTGCACTGTTGTGGAGAGTACAATGCACTTATGTATCATGCGAGAATGATCACGGCATTAATATATGTAGCACCTTTCACTATAATCTTATTCCATTTCTATAGTTTTGAAAATGATCTTCATCTTGATACTTGGCAAAATGTAAAATTAGTGAATAATATAATTCCAAAGCTAATAAAGACATCAAAACACTGACTTAATTTCTATTCTATGAACGGAACTTTTGCGTTCACTAGAAAAATAATACCCAGAAAGTAGCTCTTCAAATCATTTTTTATTGTAACGTCTCTCTATTGATTACAATGATATCCAAAAAGATGAGATGATAAAAATAAAATGCATCATCCTATTGGTCAGATGTCAAACTGAAGCATATGCCAGTTGACATGCCTTGTAAGAGCAGATAGTTCAAATACTTAATTGTACTTAAAGTGTGTACACAATTTATCACGAATGCATTCCTTTGACATCCATCCTAGAGTTACATTTCCTAATACTACTTTGAACATAAGTAAATGGCTTTTATCCAAGCTTCTCGATGGTTTTGATGTCCAATGTATGATCGCGATGCACTTATGTTTCATAAGCAGCTAGTGAACAAAGCAGTGCTGCGTACCATCAAATAACGGAATAGGTTGAAGTACCGGCGTGCGTGCGGTACTTAAGTGGTCTTTAGATTTTAAGTGATTGTCCCATGGAAAGTAGGGGGGCACTTTGTATTGCACTTGAACTGGCGGCAGATGTGGTAAGCTGCTCTTTGTTATGGTCATGTGCTTAGTAGATGTTATTTTGTATCTTATTTTGGACAAGCTCTCACTCACGGATTCACCCCCGTGGTAGGTAAATTGTAGTCTTTGTTCTGTTGTAAGCCTTAAACTATCTCTGTTTAAAATTGTTTATGTATTGGTATAAACATTATTTTATTTATCCATTTGACCTATTTATTTTAAAGAAGAACATAACTGTATCTACAAAATATTTAATTATTAAGGTTAAAAAACTAAATATGATTTGTGAATTTCTCCTTAGCCGAATTTATATGAGATAATATTATTTCATTAAAATGAAATAAATAAGTTCGGCAAAGAAAACTAATTTAACTTCGGTAAAGAAAAATAATTTCAAGAATGAAAAGATACGGTTTGTTTCGCTTAAAAGTGATATCGAGGTTATTTGATGCGGCGTTTTCACATTGTAATAAGTTTGGAATGCTTTATACATTTTGGGTAGTTGCAGTTGTGGCAAAGGGGGGAATTGTGGGATAGGTGTCATAATAGAGAGGGAAGACTGGGAAATTCAGCCAGCAAAAAGAAAGGTTTAACATATCTTATATATTAGAATGATCTTTGTCCATGTATTGCGGTTACACATTTAGATTTTGAAGTTCAAATTCTTATTTTTTAGTAAACAAATTTAGAAAGAGGGCAATTTTTTAGCTGTTCTGTAATGTTCATTCATACGATACTACGGCTGATTAAACCGTATAAAGCTCTAACATTTAATAAACTATTACGGTTAAAAGAAAGCCCATAAACTAGAAACTCAAATGTGTTTGAACTCCAGAGTAAGAAACCGTATAAATACAGATTACTTCGGTTCTCTGAAGCTTCATGATTATAAAAGTCACGAGTGAAAAGATGAAAAGTTTAAGTCTGATGAAAAGATAAATTAAATTCGTAACATTTTAAATAGAGAAATCTAGTTACTACATGTAAGTAGTCGTAGCAGATATTCATATTGCCTGCCTTGTGTGACTGAGTCCTTGATTGTGTGCAGAACAGCTCTGCCATTCACAAACTTTGTAAAACTTAATTGTCTTTGACATCGTGCAATATTGGTAAATATGTTTGCACTTCTTGCAAGTATTATCACATTTTATAAGAAATGTTTACTGTTAGTTTTTATCGATGGTAACACGCGAGATGATCCATGGATAGGAGCTTGTCATTCATACAAATGCAGTAAAGGCAATCTTCTTACTGAACCTAAGAGAATATCTAACTGTTACTGGTATATTTTCAAATTGCCTGTTTGAGCCGTTGATTGTTTTCAGAACAGCGGCCACTTTCACAATTCACGGATTCAAACAAAAAAGCAATCCCACTTTCCATTTAGGGGAGGTAGCCGACAAAAAAAAAATTCAACATTCAAGCAATAATGGTTTGGACTCTCTCTTGGTCTTTGACAGATAGACGAACGGACATGACAAAACTATAAAGGTTTCCCTAAAAACTTAGATTAATTGCTTTTGATAGTATATTATGAAATAATGAAAACAAGATTACGCTTTAATCGATTTTCTAATGCAATCTAGGTAATGTTACGACTATAAGTGAATTTCTAACCAGTAGTGCTAGCAAATATCCATATTGCATGTCTTGTGTGCCTGCGACGTTGGTTGTATGCAGTCCAACGACGGAATCTCACAATTCACGTTTTCTGCCAACTTTGATTTTTTGTAAATGGAAACTTTCTTTTATGGATTAAAGTAACTTAAACTGCAGTAATTTAAAATAGGCACCTTATAACACCCGTAAACTTTACCAACAAAATGTGAATAGAAATAATATTATTATGTTGCTAATCGAAAAGATAGGTAATTTAAATATCTATGGTTATTTTAAAAACTGGTATATGTTTTATCATTGTTTTAAACCATATGGGGGTAAATTAGATTAGTTCATAACATATTGTATATAACAAACTAATAAAACCGAATACAGTACATTTAAAAACCAATAACACGTAGTACGTATAAAAAAATATAAACCATGTCTTTATTACAATTTTTGTTCCAAATCGAGAGTCACAAAATTTGATTGATTAAAAATTCATAAAACATTAAGTTTTTCTGTCAAATAATACTTGCAAATGATAAAACAATCGGTGTATCGTATTTTCGGTAAGTAAACGTTTGTTTATATATCTTCTTTTTTAACCATTTTTTTAACCCTGGCGTAATAATTGTCTCAGGGACAGAGAGGACTCAAGTTTCGTTATCTAGATATAACATTAGTTTCATGACAGAACATCCTCATATCCCTTCCAAACCTGCACTATACGAATAAAAATTCAAGAAGAACTCATATCTGCAGTCAAACGTATTTCCATTACATTGTGGTACGGCATTTACAAGTGCATTAGTATCTGAAGTTTAACGTGTGCATGATCGCGAGATTTCTGCAAGTTTTACACTGAAGCGAAAGTTGTTGTTACTAAATATCACACAAAATTCACACAATACTGCCTAGTCTCAAACAAAACAGAGCTACTACTGAATACAAAAAAACTGATAGTTATACAAAAAAAAAGAGTGGATGCAACATAGCGACATTTATTAAAACCACTGATTCGAAACGTGGCCAGTGTTCGTTTTCACCCGATTATTTTTCACGAAAGAGAATCTTCTTTTACGCAAAAATAAATAATCTCAATGTTTTATTTTTTCGAAAAACGTGTTTATTTACGCAAGAATTTTTTTGGTGGACATGAATATTAACTGTGTCTAGAATCTGAGGTTTCAATATAATGTCGCTATGTCACATCCACTCTGTAAATACTTTCCTTATGTAAATACATACTTATTTGGAAGACATAGAAGACACCCAGACCAAGATAAACCTCAATGTTATAGGACACATAGTATTTGTCTTGAGCGGGAATCGAACCCGCAACAGTTGTATAGTAATACAACTGTTGCGGGTTCGATTCCCGCTCAAGACCTACCTCTACACAGACTAGTCAGTAGACTAGTCTGTGTAGAGGTGGTAATAATATAATAAATAATTTATTCAATAATCGGTATTTCACTTAAATTAATTCAGGAACCAATTTTAATCACTTTCTCTTATATTTTATTACATTTCTAGTTCCATGTCAAAATCATCTAGTTTGAACATGTCGCGCAAGAGATTGGTTTTAATATTAAAGGCTTATATCCGGAGTGGGCTTGTTCCTAGAATCGAGCCGGTTCCCACTATTACTGGATACAAGGATCCGGTATACGAACTATTTAAATGTTAAGCGTCTTTGTAAATTCAGGACTGTAACTGACTTGTGGAATAGTTCGATGCTAACTTTTATTATGACAGCTTAATACATTAGGAGTAAATTTTATTTAAAGTTAATAATATTTAAATAGTATCGTGCCTAAAAACGATTTTTATAGCTAACTTTTTTATATTTTTATGTTATTTTCATTTGATAGATTTTCATAACCATGTTTGATTAATAGGTAAGAATATTACTTATAAACTTTTATTATAGCAATGTTTGGACGATTTGATTAACAAAAATTATGAAAATATCAAGCTTAAATTTCTGCCAATTGCATACGTAGCAAATTTTATATAAATATAGAGCTTTGTTTGAATAAAAGGTCTAATGCATGCAATTTGCAGAACACATGCGTTTTCATTATTTAAATCAAGCGTTCTGAGGCACTCGCTCAATTAGACGAGGATTTTACACTGTAACCTAATTGAGTTAGCACCAAGTGGTATATTAAATTAAATTTCGTAACTTTGGAAGGGAAATTAAATAAACTTTGTTAGCAAGTTGTGTTGAACAATTCAAATATTGGCTTTGTAACATACTAAACTGTATTTGCTTTAGTAAGCATGAACATGTGTACTTATAACTAATAATATATCAAAGGTAGGCATCAAGTTTGTAATCAAAACGTTTGGACAAGGTTCTTACCCTGATTGTTTTTAAACTAAGACAATATTGTAACTTTTCATCTAACATTTGCATGTTTATCTTTGCTGGCGCTTATAAGTAAGTGATGTAGCTTCGATCAGTATTAGGCTTTGTTTTTCAGGGGTTTTAACTTACTAAATTGGCAGCATATGTTTTATTTATTAAAACTATTTCACAACTTACACACAGTGCCATCTAGGCCCAAACTAAGCAGAGCTTGTACTATGGGTACTAGAATTAAATAACTGATACAATACATATAAACTTTTCTTTTATATATATTTTGTTTGTTTGATTGCACCAATCAAAACAAACAAACATACAAAATTATCTGACTTATTTATAAGCTTTTGGATAAAACCATAGAAATCTTAATAACTAGTCAATAGAAATGCTATCGACTATCTTTTAACACTGGGACGCATGTCGCCGGTTTTCAAATACCACTTTATGTATTCCTGCAAACAAAATTATTCTTTTTGGCGATGACATTAAGACGACAATTCCTCAACTCGCACTGTTGTTCGATTAGACAAATGCGCTTGTATTCCTGCAAACAAAATTATTCTTTTTGCGATGACATTAAGACGACAATTCCTCAACTCGCACTTGTGCTTGACTTGACAGATGCGCGGCGACAAGGTCACGCGTCTTTGACATTTCTATTGCCTTATGGATAAAACTAATACCCAAATATTATTTGTAAAGTGAGCGTGGGGTTTAATTTTCGTTGCATCTAAGTAAATAGTTGATGTGAACAAAATGTTATTATCATATTGGAGTCTCGCGCTATGTACAAGTATATCTTCCAATCGTTCCCCAGGCTTCGGCTGCAAAACCCCGTGTTGTTCCTCGCCATTCGATACAGAAGTGCATACGGCATTACTGCGGGTGTAATTCATACACAATACGCGACCGTTGGCTCTGGGGAAGCTTTACCGCTTGCATCATGATGCAAGTGGGGAAAGGTGGCGTTTTAGTATTGCATCATAGTTTCAAACTACGAGCTCGTTATATCGAATGACAGAATCACAGAAGGTAGTTTTCTTAGGATTAATTTCATACGATGTTTGTTTTTCAGTAACATAACATCACGCCTCTATTACCCAGGACGGTGTGGCAATGGTGTATAACGCTCTCATTTCATTTGTTACGTTTAGGTTCCATGTGAAAGGGGATGAGCTTATCGCCATCTCCTGGGCTAAATTCCAACTCAGTGCTGCTATTGAAAGGTTTCTGACGAATCTGTAATCGAATCCCAAATAACACTTTTGCTAAACCCCGGAATCGATCCTAAGTCCTGACCGTGAGAGGTTGTATACGCTAAACACTTGCCGAACAAAACAGGCAAGCATATAAGTGAAGTATAGGTGAATAAAGAAGCGCCCTCATATTAGTACCGACAGTTTTACTTTGTGAACTTTTGAATTGTTACTTTATTAAGTTGCCACCACATAACAGTATAACAGTCTTCTCGCCGAAGTTACGAGTGTATCCGCCAATAAAAGTGAAACTTTATTTAAACATGGCCGCACAGACTAAGCACGTACACTCTCGAACACATTAGTGGTGTTTAAGATTTTGCAGCTATTAGAACACTTTAACTTCGATAATAATTAACGATTTGATGTTTATTTACTTTAGCTTATAATGCGATACATATTATTATAATACAATTATAATACAATGTAAGTATGTTAAAAGCCGATTTATTAATGAATCAAACTTGGAATCAGAATCAAAATCTTCAATTCGTATATAATTACGGTAATTCAGGCTAAAATATGAAAAAAAAGTTTTTGAAATGATCATATTCCATGAAAATTATTTAAAAATTGTTATTTTAACAAATTTTGAAAATCGCTGGGTGGAAATCGATTATCAGCTCACGAACAGACAAGTGAACACACACTCAAGTCTAAAACGAAGAGTGTCTCCTTTGTGCCTGGAGCCCGGAGGTACGGCTGCTAAAAATAAATGAGACGAGTGTAAAAGGATGTCCGTTATCTATTAAAGTGGACAGCAGGCTTTGTTTCCCTCGCCCCTTCCCCACCGCGCCTTTCGGCTGCACGTAAATCGTTTTATCCACATTATTATCGTGTGAGCTCCTTTATGTAAATAGTTTTATTTTTATAACTTTTGTTCCTTGAAATGAGATACAAACGTAAAATACTAGCAATTTTTTCAGAAACTGGGGTTAACATTTTAGCAGGACAAAATTATAAATAGAAAAACTTACCTAACTTATGTACTAAGAGTCGTTTCTAAGTGACGGCAACCAGTGGCCAACGTTCCTAAAATGCTGGCAGCATTGCCACGTTGGATGGCAATGCTTATCCGTTGTCCAAAATAAAGGATAGCATTTCGAGCACGTGTAGCCTCAAATATGCGAGTAGTAATTTCTTTATAAACACAGTGCGCACAAACTTAAATTTTCAACCATTTTTCAAATATGTAATAACTGTTATGTTTAAGTCCCATGGGATAGGTGGTGACCCTATCGCCATTCATCGAGTATAATGTCTACTCCGAGCTGCTATTGAGAATTTCCTAACAGAAAGTTAACAAAAATAACACTTTGCCCGACCCGGGAATCGAACCCGCGACCTCGCATGCGCTAATCAGATATGTAATATCAATAAAAAAAATCCACCACGACGTCATTAAGAGTTACATAATATACCACAACATCAATATTTCCAGCAGCTACATTTCATACGCTTGCAATCACCGAGGATATTAAAACACGACTCGTTGATAATTTCCCATCGCAAAAATACATTTATTTTTTTAAATATAAATTTTAATTCCAACATTGCGTCCGTACATCAACATATCTATCACGAGCACCCGGCACTCGGATATCAAAGCTTCGCGGTTTCATCGACGGAGCCCGACCACCCTGTACATCCCTACTTCCACCGACCATCATAGCTAGACTCCTCCACCCGACGCAATCCCGTTTACTTAAGCCCATTCGATAGCACACTGTACGCTGGTCCATATTCGTAACATTGCCCCACATTAATTACATGCATCATACTGGGTGAGTGCAATTTTAAAAAGGATTTCGAGCTTTTTATGCATTAAACATTGTGTTCGTTTCTTTGTTTCATTTGGACGCGGTTCAAATTTTAATAGTTTTTATGAATGTGGGTATTAAAGACCTATAAGTGGGGCTACGGCGGCGGGTGCATGCATTTGTTTGTGGATATCGTATTTATATTTTACTTTTATTGAAAAACTCGGTTGTTAATAAATCAAAAGCAATAACTAAATTTAATCTTCCATAATGCCACAGTGTATAGGCAAACCATGAACTAAAACATCTGAAATAGAGGCGCACGTTCCTGGTTTGGGTATAAGAATAACTCGTCATCTTCCAAACCTTTTTTCCCAATGAGATTGGGTTCGGTTTCTAGACTTCAAGCAAACAACAGCAACAGCAGTATGTCGGTCAACGGCAAAACAAGCGCAAGCGAAGAGTGTATATACGATACACTCTTCGCTGCATTATTACAAAAGATCTCAAACTTTAGGTGGAAAAGAACCTTACAATAAAACAGTTACAAATAAAAAAACAAAAGATTAGAATATTGTTTATTCTTTATACGTTATGATTGTTGTTCATAAATAAGTATCAATTTAAACTTACTGTTTATATGATTATAAACATGACTAGCCAGTTAAAAGTAGTTAGAGCTTAGTCTAAAATACTTAGAGACAAGAAACTTAAGTAACAATTTCAGGCAGTCCGAACATTGGGTCTTTGGAAATAATTGCTCATCGTTTGGTCAACAATAAAATAATAAAAATAATTACTAGCCGTGCACTCGGCTGCCTAACAGTGAAGTGTATATAACCTCCAAAGGTGTACCTGAAATGCCGTCAGGACCGACTTAGCATCAGGTTCGAGTCGTCAGAGATCTTCAGTTGCAATAATGTTCAATCGGCAAAGATCGGTACCTAAAGGTAAATTGGTTATAAATGAACATCACATTCCATGGTCGAAAAGTGTAAATTACCTCGAGGTATGACTCGACAACAAGGTTAACTGGTCCAAACACGTCCTTGAATTGCGAACTAAAGGTATAAGGGCTCTGGGTGCTCAATCGCAACAGCAACATAAATCGGAAAACTAAACTAAAAATGTATGCCTCCCTGGTTAGACCCTGTCTCACATATGCTGCACCGGTCTGGAGTAGCACATGTGATACAAACTATCAGAAATTACAGGTGATTTAGAACAAAGCTCTCAAAATTGCATTTAATACACCATTTAAAACTCATCTAAGTAATTTACATATCGACATAAAATTCCCTTTATTAAAAACTTTTATTCTAAAACAAACGTAAAATTCTATCGTATAAAAAATCCAAGAAATGCAAATAATCTAGTTTCTTCTATAGGCCGCACTCGACACAAATACCTACCTTTTATCGACAGGTACAAGACTTTACGCTTGCCCCATCACTATGTACTGCATAGCGATGACGTCAAGCAGCCGACCTCCAACCGCGAGCTCCTTACTGCGCGGGAGTAACTTTTTTATTTATTACCCACTTGCAGTGGTTTATAAGTAAAAATTATTTGATCACTGAGATTGATTTTTAATTAAGAAATATTTATATCTTTTATTAGCGTTAAAATTTTGTGTTGTGAAGTTACAAGTGTATCAAATGCAATCTATAAACAATAGTGCATGTAAGTTTTTCTACTACCGTGTGTATTTATACATTATTTAATTTTAATTTTAGCATTCTATTAATCAGTGCCAAGTTTTTGAGAGGCGTTTTTAGCCTAGTAAAAACACAGTGTAAAACTTTATGTACCTAATTAGTGTAACAACTGTTATTACTAACTCAATGTTATTTATGCCAATAAAGAAATTTAAAAACTCAAAACTCAGTTCTAATGGTGACTCTAGCCGGTTCCGCTTATATAATTATGGGTATTGGACAGACCGTAGACTTCTTTAGATCGATCTCGTTGAAATGCTCCAACAAAGCACGAGATGATCCACGTGTCAGGCGACACAGAAGAAGTATCAAAATTAAATAGGAATGTGAAACCAATTATCCAAAACCTGAATAAGATTTATCTTTCTTATCAATAAATATTTAATATTAATAATCATTATTCTATATTCAATATATTTTTTATTATGATATTTTTTATGGCCATCCTGAAACAAGACGAAACAACGAATTAGTTACGGCATTTAGAAAATGAGTCCACGACGTAATTTTTGGAAAACAGGCTTCTACTTACAACCATGCCAGCTTGTAGCTATCGGCTGCGATTTCCCTCGCCGTCCCAATTGGTAAATGGTTTCTACATAATACGTAACAATAACTGAAGTATTCTTACGCTGAAAAGAAACAAGAAAGTCAGACAATGATGACAAACTCCATGTTTGGAAAACATGGCAGAAAGTTATAAACCGAAGGTATCCTGTGATTAAAATCACAATTATTAAATTATTAGGCCATTATCCCAGGATATTTAAGGCAAGACCCATAACGAGCCAATTTCTCCGAGTCTCATAAAATAAGCTCATTAACAATGAATTCGACCATCAGCTCGCTAGAGCTGTACGAAGAAAAAAAACAAACCTCCCGTGACAGATATATAAGGCAAAAGCTCTATGAACAATTCGTTTATAAATAATATGGTCAAAGACAATTATTAATTAGCAAAGACCTTTATGTAACATACATCCAGCATGGTAACATGGATGAAATTAATTAGGACATTAATTAATTTCCTAGTAAAAGTTATACTAATTAAAATGTCATTTGTCGTAATAAGATTTAATGTTTAGTTAGGAATTGAACCGACAAGAGGCGCTCCTTTGCCATCTCTGCAAAAACAGAGGAACTACTGAATGAATCATAGTTAAATGTAAGTTCCATACGAGTCAATATTTACAGCTTGTTTTACTAAAAAATAATTGTTAATAGGTTTATAAGAGAATAAACCAAATAAACGTTGAAAATAAAAAAATACGCTACATAATTTAATTAATTTAACCATGTTAGTTAATAATTTATGTGATAGGTTTGAGAAACACTGGCTTGATTACTGCATATTTCTTTTCATTATCCACCTGGGTGGTCCATGCTTTTGTTTTCGTATGGGGACGAATACCTTTATCTGCGCTAATTACTTTTGTATGATATTTTATTATGTCCATTTAAAGTTTAAAGTCGCTTATTAAGTTGCATAGGAATATTATTTTTCTATCGATTCCTTCTAACAAAAACAAATACAAGAATTTTTACTATAATTTATGAATGTTCACTTTAAACATTTATAAACATTTATGAATAAATTTTAAACATTCTTAATAAAAACTATTATCAGTTAACATTATGCAATCTTCCAATTTAGTATTTTGCAGATTTAGCCGCTTGCCGCTCATACATTTTATGTTTAATTACTAAAATCCTCTAATCATGATCGTTACTGTTACTGTTCGGTGATCTGATCATCTTGTGCAGTCTAGTGCACCGGCTGATACTCATCCGTTGGAAACAACTTCGTTGACAATCCGTTGAAGACAACAACAAGACAAATTGACGTTCTATACCTACCTAGTTAGTTCTAGATCAGTCATCTTATTAAAATGTGTGTGAATAAATTGATTTACTATGCTTCTACAGTAATTTGGCATTTGCTTCATCAGTATGGAATCTAAATTACAATAATTGCATCAATTAGCGGTTCCGACGACTGTGACAACGAACAATTTAATCTGTATTATCGATTGCTGCTATGGACGCTCACTTTTTAATTATTTTTTTCGTTATCTATCAGATTTATTAAACCATTAACTCTTTATTAGACTAACCTGTTAATCTATACAACTCTGAATTATTTCAAGCCAATGTTACCCACATTTAGAATATTATTTGTTTGAGCTAACCTTATTGTTGACCGAGCTTTAAGTAACTATTAATTTCTTTATCAGTGGTAACTTATAAATGGTTGTCATATTTTTAAAAGTTTTATTTATTGTATGCCAATTATCTGTAAGTAACTCAAATATTAAAAAAAAAACAGTACTTAATAACTGTGCTGCTTTATTACAGAAGAATATTATTATTAAATTCTAATTCAAATCATTTATTTTCATAGGCTCCAGGAGGCGCTTGAACACGTTGTAATGGTTAGCGATTCACCTGAATATCGTTATATATTTATGTAAATAATCAATATTTCTACCATACAAATAATATTCTAAGGACGCAACGTAAACAAAACCTTCTAAAATCTTTTATTCTAAGAAACTAGACATCTGGTTGTTATGATAGTATTGCACGGTCCTAACAATAGTTTTACTGACAAAGGTCCGTAGTTAGACCGTCGCCGTCCGTCGGTGCGTTATAAAAACAATACTATCTAAAGGACTTACTAATTTATTAGACACATTGACATAAATTTATTAGTTGCAACGGGCACACGTGTTTGAGAGTCTTTTCAACGAAGCTAGGACAAAAAACCTTCATCTGGGAAAAACCCGAGAGATAAAGGGGCATAGGGATAGCGTCGGCGACTCGATGTTAAGAACTAAGAGGCTTAGTGAGGCATTCCTGTTTTGAATCCCGAAGAGTTCGGTACAACTAGTGAGTGAGTTTACGTAATTCTGGGTTTGAGTCCCGGAGAGTTTGGTACTACTAGTGAGAGAGTTTAGATAAATTCGGGTTTTGAGTACCGAGGAGTTCAGTACAATACGACTAGTGAGAGTTTACGTAGGTAATTCGGTTTTGGAATCCCGGAGAGTTCGGTACGACTACTAGTGAGAGAGTTTTCGTTAGTCTTATTTTTAAAGTCGTGAGAAGTTCTATCTAAGTTAATAGAGTCAGTGACTGAAGCTTCAAGTTGCAACAGTAGCAGTATTTCACGTAAGTGTTTGAAATCATGCAGCGCCAATGCTTGGTGAGTTTATCAACACTTGAGTGATACATATTACTTGTGCAATTATTTAAGTTAGACCATTGTAAGATTATATATGAGTCCTCCATACAATTAGTATAATACTTAACGCGGGTCAGGGCGGAGAGAGGTACATCCGCCAAAGGTGATGTCGGACCTCCAGCGTTTGAGTAATCAACTTTTATAGATAAGTTAGTCATAATACGTGTACACATAAGTGTAAAGTTGGGTGACTGTGGCTCAAACTTCGGCTATTCTCTTCCGGTCACGTGTGCCGGTGTGCACCTCGCGCGCGAAAACAAGTTGTTAGCTCTTGTTATGAGTTACCGTTACGAATCCGGTTCGAATTGATAACATAACTTCAGCTGGAGATTGGAAAGAGCTGGAGGTGGATTGCCCTCTCTTGTGAAATGGACAGACAGACAGACTGACGTAGTTAGCTTTTCTCTAAAGCTAACTGCCTACAACCAAGGTGTCGAGGGGCACTAGTGTGGGGGGCGTGCTTAAGCTTACTAAGCTAATTTGTGGGTTGAGTGCTATCAGATGTACGATGTGATGGGGTGCTTCTCTTTGCCACACAAGGTTGTAGTGCCTGTCGACATATGCCCTGGATTCGAATCTAGGTTCTTGGTAAATTCCCCCTTTTTACTCCCGGGAGTTCGGTTTACCATTACAACGTCAAAATATTACAAACAAATGATATAAAAATAAATTATAAGTAAAACTGAATTATACTAATTACAATGATTTGAATAACCGGGGCTTAGATTAATTTTGATCCAACTGTTAAGAATCAGATTAAAATCAATCTAAGTACCAGCTCCGATGGGTATTGCATTATGGGAAGAGCTGATGAGAAACTCATGTGCACCATCTTTTGAAATGAAATGAATAAAATATAACAATTATTTATTATACATATTAAAAGTCACATAACCTGAACTGCTCATTTCCAAATACTATAATCATTTATGTAGTCAAAAAAACTGTTATGAGCTTTTTGAGATAATTTGATTTTAATATATTTCTTAAATTTACCTATCGTTAATTCTACTGCGTCTAATGGAAGTTTATTGTAGAAGCGTATACATTGCCCTGGAAACGAGTAAGAGATTTTATGGAGCCTAGTAGTGGGCACAGCCAGTTTGTTTTTGTTCCTTAGATTTAATTTATGGAGATCACTATTTTGCTTCGATTTCGTTTGATTCTTGTGGACGTACAATAAATTTTCATAAAGTATTGAGAATGTAACGTCATAATATTTATCTCTTTAAATTTATTTCTTAGTGTCTCCTTAAGGACTCATCATATAGATAGCTTGAATAGCTCGTTTCTGGAGCACTAATATTGAATCTACATCCGCGGCACTACCCCAAAGCAATAAACCATATGACATTACACTATGAAAATAGCTAAAATAAACTAAACGCGCAGTGTCAACATCGGTCAGTTGACGAATTGTTTTTACGGCGTAAGCTGCTGAGCTGTCTACCAGATAACGTTTCTATATGTGGGCCCCATTGTAATTTAGAATCTAATGTTTTCCACTAAACCAGTTTACTATACATATATTAGCATTGGGATTGACGACAGTATTACTACACAATTGAATGCTGCCTAAGACTGCATATTTTTGCACTCATTTTGTACATTATTATAGGCTCAGCCATCACATGTGACCTTAACATAATAGTTGAAATTTGGGTGTAATTTTACTCTTGATGTTATCTTGTACAAAATGATAGCTTTTATTATAAGATGATCGACAACAAAAGACGTTATTCCCGATACATTTTCACTTGACACAGCAATTTATTTGGAAGCACTACTAATACAATAATTGTAAGTTTTCTTACGTTTATGTTGAGATATTTGACAAAATTTATTTTATATCTATCTGTAATTGTATAAATAAATATTTTTTGCAAGGCACATACGAAATTAGTTCTTCTTCTTCGTCGTGTCGATGGCTGAGTCAAATTTTATTTTGAATTGCCATCGTGGTGAAAGGATTAGCCAATTCGCTTTGAAGAACTCGTGATTTGTCCAGAGTGCGCCGGACGTAGGGAATCGTTGTGTACGTCACTCGGGGAGTCTCCTTTCATGCACCCCAGAAATCAGTTAAATGTAATAAAAAAAAATTAAGACCAGTTTTTCTTAAAAAGATGTTTCGATTGTCACTATTTAAGCGAATTCCTTTTATGGAAAGTCAGTCACATTAATGACGCCAATCAATGCTTCTGGCTTCTCACCACGATCATACCCACGTTAAGTGTCACTGTGAAATAATATCACCTAAGGCCATTTCCTGATTACTCGGTGCGTGAGCACAACTTTGTATAAAAATATTTCACTGTACAGCTCGCGAGTTGGCTAGAAAATGGCCTACAAATTATACTGTTAAACGTTCTAGGGCAAAGGCCAAGTAAACGACCACTAAATATATTAACATAAATTTTTGATCCATAGCACTTCAAACATCAATCGTATTACATTACACATGACGTGGCCATCTGCATTCGACGTCAGTGCATCAATCATTCGTTCCAATGCTGGAGCGAGACTTGTGACGTCATTGGCCTAGTTTAATTAAAAACTGATTACGTTACCCTTAATTTTGTTTGTGCTCATAAATAATCAATAATGATGATCTGTATTTTGAAGCCGACACTTGCGGTGACTTTTTGCTTCAACCAAATAAAATAAATCATACTTCACATTCTTGCATAATCTTCATCTAAAATAAGTATTTTAGATGAAGATTATGCAAGAATGATTTTCTATAGTGATATTTTGTGCTCTTTCTCTCTCTCCCTCTCTCTTGCTGGCTACTGTAAATTCTATCTGGTGGTAAGGTAGTAGTTTTCTCTCTCCATTTCGCTCTTTCTTCGACAAGGTAACGGTGATGGTAAATTTACGAACTTGTCTTTTTCTAGATGTGATACTATCTGAGACCGTCTGGTTTTTGGCCTACCACCATCACTGTCCAAAATACGCGCAATATTGATATTTACAATTGGGATCCCATTTTCGCATAATATTTTTGTCATAACTACCATTTTGCATAATAGTTATTAGGTATAATGTTTTTTCGTCTAATGGTTATAAGGCATAATGCTTCTTCATCTTATTGTTATTAGGAACAATAGGTTATGGTGCGTAGGGTGCGGTAGGGGTGGCCCTTGGACCACCCTTTAGCCGCCAGCATGATTATTTGATTCATGAAAAGTATTTTGTAAAAATGGGACCACATAAATTACAAAACCTATTTTTTCTAAAGAGAACGATAGATTATGCCAAAGGGCAATTATGCCAAAAGACAATCATATCAAAATACTATTATACCGAAAAATCGTTATGAATGATTATAAGTAAAGTGTTTATTCCTAGAAAAAATATGGCCAAATAATTATTCCACATAAATATTATGCGTAACTATCATTATTCCAAATGAAGGTATGCCAAAAAATAGGGAATCAATACAAAAACTGCAAATCATAAAAGTGTGTTTTTCGTCACACTGTATTAACAGGCCATCAATCTGCAAACCACATAATATAAAATATGTGGTTGGTATCAGTCGCAGCATCGACGCATCAATCACGCGTTGGCAACGCCGCGCCGGGACGTGACGTATGACGTCATTGTCACGGATTGCTGATGCGGCACGTGATCTGTGGACCTGTGCCTGTTTAATTGAATGTGTTGGATCTCTAGTCACATAATTATGCGATCAACTTTTATTAAAGAATTATATTTTTAAAGATCTACCACAATATAAGTTACAACAGATTCGTACACAAAGCTTGTAATTTATATGGGTAGTAGAGATCAGACACATAACGTGCTACCCGTTTGTTTCAACACGGCAAAAGTTTCCCGTGCGCATCTCCTATCTCTTGACATAGCAAAAATGACAGAATTAAAACCGTTTAGAGAGAGAGGTATGGTGAAATGGGACGGGACAATTGAACCCAAAACGAATGATGTACTTTAACACAAAATCGCGTACAACAAAATAACAGGAAATCTGCTGCGCTGGTTCGCCTCGTACATTACCAACAAAACTCGGCAAGTTGTGATCAGGGAATTCCACTCTGAAACTGATACTGCGATGATAATACCACTTTTGTTTATTTTATTCATTAATGAAAAAGATAACTATGTATTTTAAATATTAAGAATTTTTATTATACGCAACCGATTTAAAATTATACAGAGCTATCAAAACTCCAATAGACTGTCGTTTACATCAAGAAGATTTAAATGGACTCGCAAAATACTGCATTGATAATAAAATTCATTTAAGTATTTCCAAGTGTGTCAGTATCTCATTCTCAAAAACAGAAATGTCATTCCTTTTTTTTTTTTTTTTTTTCACACAGATATAACATGAATGGTGTGGTTCTATTAGAATCGTCTACCGTTCGGAACCTAGGAGTTTTGCTTGACGATAAGCTTCATATAGATCAGCACATTGAGACCATTGTGATGATAGCTCATCGTATATACGGGTTCATGATGAACACTTGAATCTACACTTGAATTTAGAAATGCAAATACATTTATACATTTGTATAAATCTTTGGTCAGATCACAGCTGTAGTATGCCGTGGCTGTGTGGAACCCTCTTTATAGCATATACGTTGACAATTTAGTTTAACGTAAGTTGTTGAAATCAATGCTCTATAGATGTACTAAAAGTAACGCAACTTACCAGGACCTACTTGGAAACTATAATGTTAAGAGCATAAAATCCAGACGATTGTTCCTAAAAATCTTGCTTCTTTATGATATTTGTGGTAGTAGATATAACTGCACTGAGTTACCTAGTACTTTGAGCTAGATTGTTCCAAGAACTGTTATTAAGTGGCAAGTGCGCACACGTCCATTGTTTACTTTACGATCCTGCAAAACTAACGCCCGAGCACCCTTGTGATGCTTGAGTCCATCGATAATTTTACCGATTTGATATCATTTTCATGCGCGCTAACGTATTGAGAACTTTGTTAATACAAAATATCAAACTAATTAAGGAATGACTAGAGGTGTTCGCATACACCATACACGTACGCAACTGGAACACTGAATTTGCAGACATTTGGAAGATGCAGTAACTTACTTTTATAATATATTAAATAAACTACGTAATAGGTATATTCCAAACAAAACAGTTTCTACTCAAACCAATCCTCCCTGGTACAAAAGCCCGTTGGTCAAAATCCTTCAAAAAAATCTAAATACCATACAAAATAAAAAAAAAACAACAACCTTTATCATTAATTCACTATGCTTCGCCAGCGGGCCAAAGAATTAGAATACGAGTCCGATATGTGTGAAAACCCTCGAGCTTTTTGGACTTAAGTCAAGTCAAAAAGGCTAACAGCCTCTTATCCTTCAGTTTTCAGTATGGTCGGATCACTTATAACAACGGCGAGGACATAATGTAATATGTTTGGCGACTACTTCTATTCCAATTTTTGGCACACTTAGACAGTGATTCGTCATCGATCGACAATATATTGCAAAATGATTTCGAAAATATGTATCACCGGCCGTCGGACATAGCCTCTGTTTGGATCTGTAATTACGAGGTCTGTAAATTGCTAAAGCAAGTGGACATAGCGAAATCAGTGGGCCCACACAATATACCGGCAGTCTTTATATTCAATTGCGCTACGAGTCTCAGCACACCTCTCACAATATTGTTTAAGCGGTCTGTCAATGAAGGCGTAATGCGTCTAGAAGTCGTCATATATTACATGGACGAGTCAAAGACGCTCAGCGAGCGATGAAGCAAGCTATGCTCTGGTTTTTCTACGCAATCGAATCAAAAATGATGAGATCCGTAGGTTATTTTATTATTATATTTATATCCTATATATAAAATTCTCGTGTCACAATGTAAGTTACATTACTCATCGAAACGGCTTAACTAATTTTTACCAAATTTTATATGCATATTCAGTAGGTCTGAGAATCGGCTACTATCTATTTTTCATACCCCTAAGTGATAAGGGTTGTTCACCCTTAACATTTATTTTTAAATTATGACAAAAAATTTTGTTTTTATTTTTCTATAATGTGGCATTAAAAATACATACAACCCTAAATTTTTACCCTTTTATCACAAACCCCCATTTTTTAATAGCCATTTTAGTAAACTTAGTGCTTTTGACTATAATTATGAACTTTTCGAATGTACCTTTATGGGGATTGACATAATGCGTGCTGGGTCAGCTTGAATTTCATAAAATTTACAAAAACTTAAATCTTACCAAACGTTGGCTTTATATATGGATTTTGTACTAGTTTCTCAGTGCTTGGAGTGTTGGCGTCTCAACATGAATAAGATAGTAATTTGTCCTGCTATACAATTCACAAAAGAGGACTGTTCTTGGAATGGAGATCATACCGGGAATGCTAACGGATATCAAACAGAATAAGATCTTGTAATGGTATTTTAAGTTCCGCCATTGTGAAGCTAATGACAGCAACTGGAAAAAGATTAAATTAGATCGGCCTCTTTGGTCTCGTTGGTCTAGTGGTAAGCATATGCGCACTGCAAGGTCTCGGACTTGATTCCCGGCACGGTAAAAATGTTATTTGGGATTTCCATTTTCAAGTGGCAGCACGGAGAGATAGGCTCCCATGGGACTTGAACATAGCGGATGTGGGTGGTGTACACCTCTGCCTCACCCTTCTGCGTCAAATATTGAATTTCGATTTTCTAATGAAATTAATAACTGAAATAAAATATCCTAAAAACATTTAATTCCTTCACTACTTACATAAATCTTATAGTTTATATTTGAATCTCATGCTATACCGTATTTGTACGTCTATAATCCATGCTATACTATTCTGAAGGGAAAAATGTTTTTAGTATCGATATCGTACAAGCAATGGTAACGGATATCAAACAGTATCGGACGTGCTGATGGCGTAATATAAATGCCATTGTGGTGTAATGACAGCAGCTGGAACATAGGAATATTGTTCAGCCTCTGATATTATATGCAATACTAGCTTACCGCTCACCTATTGTGTCCGCAATAAATCTTTCTGCTCCGCTCCCGTGGCGTTCAGCGTAATAACAAATACCTAAAAATATCTCAAAACTGTTCCTTGAATAATGAAAAGCCGACCAGTAGTAGTAATAATAAATCTATAATAATAAATCTTTATTGGTACAAAAGAGGGTATTTTACAAAAATATACAAGCGCTGGTCACCGCGATAGTATTAACCGTGTTGCGGGTGCCAGTGTCTTCAGTGTAGTAGATATCTGTGCTATCAAACAAACAAATTAACTTTCAGCAGACGAAACTAAAAAAAAAATGCTTCTAAATCTTCTTAATTTTATCAAAATTGTTTCAGCCGTTTAGAAAATTAGCCGATACAAACAGACATACAGAATGAAAGAGAAAAAAAGAAAATTTTATTATTATTGCAAACAACGGTAGCTCAAAAAAAACATTGTTATTTTGATATTAAAACATACACTTAAATTGCATTCTTTGTATTGATTTAATTAGTAAATTTTGATGAATTTATCATACAATGTGCCAATGAATTAAAAAGTCATGGAAAAGCTAGTAACACGAGATGACTTTCATACTTAGATGACTTTCATACTTTCTTACTTGGCTTTATTTTTAGGGCTCAGTAAATATTTTTACTGAAATTCATAATCTCCATTTTTAAATTCTCTTTTTAATCTTTGGAATCCAATCAACGCGGGGCTGCATTAAATTAATGATCGTGCTAAGCATTATTTGTCCAAACGAGCTAATCCCGGCTCCACCATGACTGACGTCACAACGCCATTGCCACGGTGTCATAAAGCCCCGTGATCGCGGGCCCGGCACGCGCCCTAATTCATCTAACGAACATCTGTTTTAACTGCTTGCTTGTTATGTAATAAATGTTTTTAAGTCAGTCTATAATGTAAAGCTTAAGCGTGAAAACTTTTAATTGTGTATTTTTGTGTGTTGAGTGTTTGATTGTGAGTGCGTGTGTGTGAAGGTAAGCATCGTGAAGAAACTTATATAAGTATAATAATATGATAGTACAATACATTAGTCCATACAAATTGCACGTCCAGTTATCTCTCCGTAATTAATAGACGTGAGATGATAAATAGATGTGACGTCACGGAATGGTGACCGTGATTGATGGTTGCTCCTATGTTTTGTGACTGTCATTCTTGACCGATTGGATGATGACGATAAGATGCGAAGAAATATCTTATCGGCTATTAAGATTTTTTACCAAAACTATCTTGCGGCGGCGCCTCTTCATAGGACTTCTATCTCGTCCCAAAAAAATGGTATAAGTAGAATCGGACGCATATTATCGTAGCTTTTCTTTATAACACTATACTTGCACTCAACGCCATCTAGTCCCAATCAAAGCAGAGGTTATACTATGGGTACTAGAATAACTGATACTAATACAAATATACTTTTCTTTTGTAGAAACACCCTGAGCAAGACTAACCTCCATGTTCATGCACACAAAGATTATTGGTAATGTAACTGGATAACATGATAAAGTATTAATTCTTTGATTGAGTTGAGTAGAGTTTCTCACCAGCTCTTCTCATAATGCAATACCCATCGGAGCTGGTACTTAGTTTGATTTTAATCTGATTTTAAACAGTTGGATTAAAATTAATCTAAGCCCCGGTTATTCAAATCATTGTAATTAGTATAATTTAGTTTTACTTATAATTTATTTTTATATCATTTGTTTGTAATATTTTGACGTGTTCAAGCGCCTCCTGGGGCCTATGAAAATAAATGATTTGAATTTCTGAATTTTGATTTTTTGATTATAGATCTTAGTTTGCGGTCTATCATAGCCCGTATTATTACAGACAGAACTCTGTTACAGAAACAATTGCAGTTACATCTAGCTAAAACCAAGCCAAATTATTTCACAATTTACATAAAAATCCATTTTATCTACTCTGGCAAAAAGCTATGTTTAAAAAAAATATTCAAACATTTCATTTCATTTCATTTCATTTATTCAGTAACAATTTTTACATTGTGTGCGAAAGATTTAAATACATTAAAATTTCTAATAAATAACACATAACATCAATAACAAATTCAGCAATTTCATGATCAATAATTAAATATAAAAGTTGTCGATCATAATGGATTAGCTGATGGGCACGCGGGGCTTTTTTGTCACGTGAATATTAAAAGCAATAAGCCTAGAAAATCAACAATTACTTACATCATGAAAAGAACTCATAGTACAAGGAATAAAAGAGTATACAGACAACAATTAGTCTCTCAGAACTGGTGTAATGTTGGTGTCAATGGCTTTATAAAACAAATGGATACATTTTACAAACAGAATTTCAAAAAACAAAAAAAACAAATTCGGTTAAATCACTTGGTAAAATTGCGCTGGGTCACAAAGGGAATCAAAGTATCTAGCACTATGAAACGCTTTTTAATGTTTGGAAAAAAAGGCACAGACGACCCCAGTATAATAAAATTTAGACAAACATATGCAGCAGTGTATAGAAAGGTGGTTAAAATGGCTAAAAAGATGGCAGTTCAGACAGAGATAACCAAGTACAAAAACTTGTCAAGGAACATTTGGAAAGTCATAAATCGACAAAGAAATAAACAACAAAATGTCAAGGAGAAATTTATTCTAAAGAGTAATAATAAAATGGTCTCGAATCCACCTGACATTGTTAACATCTTTGCAAATGAATTTGGCCGAAATTATACTCGGAGTAATAGTTACTCACAAAAAGCGATTGAAATATTAGAGAACAACACCACCAGAGTTGATAATCAAATAAAATGGGATCTGGTTACGCCAAACGAAGTCTTCAAATTAGTTGTCCAAATGGATAACAAAGGCTCGTGTGGCTATGACGAATTACCCATAATGCCGATTAAAGACAATATTGACATTTTAGTAATATTTTTAATGAATGCTTTGAACAAGGTGTCTTTCCAGACCAATTTAAAATTGCTAAAATCATACCAGTTTATAAAAAAGGTCCAAAAACGGATCCTGCTATGTACAGGCCAATTTCATTGTTACCAACTCTTTCTAAGATTTTTGAGAAAATAATTAAGGTTAGGCTAGTAAAACATCTCAATTTAAATAAAGTTTTAAACCAAAGACAATTTGGTTACCAAAAAAGTATTGGCACACAGGATGCAATAGAATCACTAGTCATGGATGTTGTAAATGAGATGAATAAAAAGAAAAGAGTGGCTGGGCTCTTCCTGGACTTGAGTTCTGCTTTTGATACTGTAAATCATGACTTATTAATGGAAAAATTAGACTACTACGGTGTAAGAGATAAAGAGGCAAGGCTGCTAAAATCTTATTTACAAAACCGGAAAATGTTTGTTCAAATCCAGGCCGTGACTCAAAGTCAAAGTCAAAACCTTAGGAAGAGAACTGATTGCGAGGAAAATTTTAATTCAAAGATGATTCCAATTAAGACAGGCATTCCTCAAGGAACCAAATTAGGTCCCATCTTTTTCATAGTTTTCATTAATGATCTAATAAATTATGTAACCAAAATAACAAAAGACGATATTCGATTGGTGATGTTTGCCGATGATACCAACGCTATTATATCTGCAGATAACATTAGCTGTCTCTGTTCGAAGGTAAATGATGCTTTAAAAATGTTTCATAATTGGTTTACGGTAAATAGTTTAAAATTAAACTGCACTAAAACAAATATAATCTTATTTAGATCCACTGCAAAAAATAAAGAGGAATTACACTGCGTCTTAAATCGAGAGATCATAAAATCAGTAGTAAGTACCAAGTTTCTAGGGGTTTACGTGGACGAATACCTAAATTGGAAGCAGGAACTGAGTCACTTAGAGAGTGCCATCAGTTCTGCTTGCTATGTTCTTAGAAGCCTTCGGAATGTAGTGAATAGACAACATTTAAAAATGGTGTATTATTCCTTGGTAGAGTCAAAACTGAGATTCAGCATTTTATTCTGGGGAGGAAGTTATGAATACAACATATCGACTGCATTCATTATACAGAAAAGAGCATTAAGAACAATAGTCGGTATAAGGCAGGAGGTATCTTGTAAACCTTATTTTCAAGAGCTCGGTATATTAACGGTGCCGAGTCTTTACATTCTGGTCTTATTAACGAATTTTAAAAAAAATGTTCACACATATGAAAATGCTGATGAACGAGAGAAAAGAGAAAGCTCCCGCAGAAAGGACTTTCAGAGTAACGGGGTACCACACCTCAACATAGTTAAACACAGCAGTTATTACATGTCATTGAAAATATTCAATAAGTTGCCAATAGAATTAAAGGGTTTTTTGTACAAAGGCAACTTCAAGGATGATTTGAAAGCTTTTCTGCTGCATAGGTGCTTATATTCCATCCATGATCTGTGAACATTTTATTTATTTTATTTCTATTGTATTTTTGTAATTTAATAAGTTTTTATGACCAACAATTTTATTATATTAATCATAATGATGTATGGTATTGCAACTTGACATTTAACATTAAATTTATTCTAAGGACAATATTAGGCATAGTGTGGACTTTCTAATCTAGGTTTAAATTTAGTCAGTAAGTTCAATTAAATGTTGTATATGTTGTTTAATTGCATGTAAACTCGTATCATATGTTTGAGTCAAATTGTTTCTTTAATATGTTCTAATTTATTCTATATTTTTTTATTTTACCTTTTATGTAATATTCAAACACAACTTAAAACTTGTTTAATGAATAAATAAATTGAAATTGAAATTGAAATTGAAAGTAATGATAAAATAATGTAATAAACATTGATAGCACCACATTCAATCATTCATTTTCATTAAAAATTCAGTTCAGATTACAAACGCATGATCACGCTAAATAAATATGAGAAAATGGTCAAGGGTGTGTCGAACCGTACAGAGCAATGGGTTTCGTTTTGTATTTTAATGTTAGAGTCGCACTTATCGGCGAATGCTTCGCGAATATCATCGGATTTGACGGTTATTAATGTATTGTTTAAATTATTGTTGTCTATTATGTATTCATTTAAATGGTTAATATATAGCGATAACATTCTTTTTAGCAGAATCATAATTGTTACGAAAGGCCCTGACAAAAAAAAATAAATATGGTGGTGGTGATACAGCTTTAGTTCATTCTCCTTTGCATCCAAAACGCAAACACTAGAATTTCATACTCAAAACAAAATGCATGGTTAAATCTACATATTAGGTATACAACAAATAGCAGATGGACCGACGCGGCGACAGTACCCTAAAAAGTAAATGAACCCTTCCTCCACGGCAGTCCCTGTGGCCTTAAGGGTCCGTACACACACACATTAGGTATTCGCGTCTAAGCGGGCGATATTCCCGCCGCTCCACTGTTTGCTTTTACAATGGAAATTATTCTGGCAAGTGTAACGATGATGGCTCCCTGAAGACCACCCGATCTAAGGATCAGGGTTGTTGTCATAAGCGGTAGCGGTGGCGAGAATAAATAGTTCTGAGATTTATTTTAACTCACCTCTGAAACTTGTACTTGTTTAATTTAAGGTATATTTTAATTAATAAGTGGGTGGGGAAAAAAGCAGCAATAGTCGAGTGGGAGACCGTAGGACTGCGACGTTAAAGGTCTCGGGTTCAAACCCACGGCACACACCTGTGTATTTATCATGTAAATTATCGCTCGCTAACGGTGAAGAAAACATCGTGAGGAAACCTGCATGCCTGAGAGTGCCTAATAAGTGCTTCAGGGTGTGTGAAGTCTACCAATCCGCACTTGGCCAGCGTGGTGGACTATGGCCTAACCCTTCCCATCATGAGAAGAGGCCCGAGCCCAGCAGTGGGACATGTATTAGACAGGGCTGCTATTATTATTTAAGTGGGTATAAGCACAGTTTTCAACAAGAATAAAATTTTAGTCAACTATTTATTTAATATAATGAATTAATCAACCAATCTTAGTCCAACGCAGGATATAGGCCTCTTCTAATTTGCACTTCAACTTTAATTTGTCTTCCATCTTTCACATCTAGTCCCTTTCAGCGACCTTTTTTAGGCTGCGTCCTACCTTACAATTGCCGAGTCGTGGTCTCCAATTGAGCACTTGTTTGTTGCAACAACAGCTATTGGTTCTTCGCCAAACGTGGTCAGTCTACTGCCGCTTCAGTATATGAATGTGTAGAAATCGTTTCCAGGCTTAATAATGTTTATGATATTGCTCAATAGTTGAATACTCGCTACTGCTTATACCTTGATCTTCATTCAATATTTGACTTGCTGATACGGCTGGTAGTAGCAGTATGATGCAAACTTTACAATATCTGGCCTCAGGAGTGCCGTAGCGCTCGTGCTTGGCCATTAGCGCCTCGCGTCAGTTCTACCGCTCTGGTACTTCTTATTGGGAATACTTCGGTCAGGTAAGTACGCGGGAACTACTCAGTGGTTATGTAGGGATAAGACTGCGGAGAACTTTGCAGTTATGAAATTTTATGTTTCTTGACTTGTTACAAACGGACTTAGAAAAGGGTCTACTAGCAGTATTAAATACGTAATAAAATCATACAAGTAATTGTTCTCAATGGTTTTTGTATTTTTTACAAAATATTCCTACTGCATTTATCATTTTGGAGCCTTATTACTCATAAATTAACAAAATTAACTTAGTCGCTATAGTTTTCTTTTTAAGTTCATTACATATACTACCGTTATGATTTTTCAGATTTTTGGAGCCAGTGATTTATTTAGTGCTTATTGTCAGGAAAAGGGTAAATTTTACTGCTTTGTAGGCACCGTTAACATACACATTCATGCAAAGTTTCAGCTATCTAGCTCTACCAGATTCGACACTCTGCTTCGGACGAACAGTCGGACATGGCAAAACTATAAGGGTTCCTTGTAGGCATTACAGAACTCTTAAATGTGTTTCTTTTTTTGAGAAATGTAAATGAGTATATGTGACTGGGCATGTTTGTTGCTATCTCACGCAAAAACTACTGAGTGGAGTTTAGTGATATTTTGCACAGATGTAGCTTATAGCCTACATTTATATATAAGCTATATTTTATTGTTGTTAAAAATATGAAAAAATGCCTGCACAATTTGCACAAAATGCAATAATATTTTTTTTTTTTTTTTTTAAACGACTCCCGCACTAGGATTAACTCCTGTGTCGCGGGGTGTTCACAAACATACATTTCACACACACAAAGCACAACCAGTCTCAGAACAAATCTTTACGAACCACACAAAGATTTGTCCCATGTGGGGATCGAACCCACAACACCAGTGCAGTGGAGAGCGGCAAGGCGACCGCTTAAACCACTAGACCACACGTGCAGACGAAAATAGAAACATTACTGACATTTTATTCTTTTAAAATATTTGTATTCCTAAAATAACCAATATATTACCTACGGGTCAGTTGTGTGGTGGCCCAGAACCCAGCTGAGCACAGTGAAATCCAAACTTCAAAGCCTACAACGCTTGGCGAGTGTGGCAACAACTGGCTGTATGAAAACAACTCCATCTGCTGCTCTAGAGTATCTCTTGAATCTAAGACCAATAGATCTGGTGATTCAAGAGGAGGCAAAAGCAGCAGCCATAAGATTAAAATCTTTAGGTGTGTGGAGATCAAACTCTGTAACAACACACTCCAATATCCTTCAAACGTGCATCAAGGAGAACCCGCTCCTTGAGGCACCCATGGATAGGATATTGAGGAAACATGTATTTGATCGAAGATACAACATCCAACTTGCCGCGGAGGAAAAGGATTACTCTGGCACCGAGGAAGTTAGGATCT
Organism: Hypena proboscidalis; assembly: GCA_905147285.1. Lineage (NCBI taxonomy): Eukaryota > Metazoa > Arthropoda > Insecta > Lepidoptera > Erebidae > Hypena > Hypena proboscidalis. The sequence continues at coordinate 24,895,941 of LR990127.1, read as the reverse complement.
ATACAGATGGCTCCAAAACCAACACTGGTACCGGAGCCGGTGTCTTCTCAAATGACTTGAACATTAAAATATCAACAACACTAGACAAGCTAAACACAATCTTCCAAGCAGAATGCATTGGCATCACCAGAGCGGCACAGGCGGTTGCAGCCAGAGACATCAGGGACCTTAACATTAAGATCGTCTCTGATAGTGCATCCGTGCTTCAAGCCCTCAGCAGCAACACAATAAACTCGGTCCTTATAATGGAATGCCATAACGCACTTCAGTCCATCGCAGCAACCAACAAGGTAACCCTGCAATGGATAAAAGGACACAGCAACTCATTGGGAAACGACGCCGCGGATGAGCTAGCCAGGAGGGGAGCAGACACAAAAGTGTACGGCCCGGAACCCCTGCTGCCCATCCCTCAGGCCCAAATTAAAACATGGTTACGCGAAGAAACCCAGAGAATACACTTGAAAGCGTGGACAACAAGTGAAGGATGTCGGCAAACTAAGAATGCTGTTCCAGCTCTTAACAAAAAACTTGCCCGCGACCTCACCAAACTGAAAAGAGACAGACTCCGCAAGGCCATTGGAATCTTGACCGGTCACTGTCTACTTAACAAACACCTACACACGATAGGAATAACAGACAGCCCCCTATGCAGAGGATGCATGAAGGCAGAAGAAACGCCACAGCATGTCATCATGGAATGCAGCAGCGTGGCCGAACAACGGGCACAAATTCTTCAATCACCAACATCGCTTCCGGAAGCCTGCAGCAGCCCTCAGAGGCTGCTTTCCTTCTGGACCGACATAGGCTGGCTGGAGTAAACGGGAAACCTATCACGTACAATGGTCCCATAGGAGGACTAAGTGCGGATACCGCCCAGGAAAACTAAACTACTAAACCAATATATTCCACTTAGTATGCATACATGCGTTTAGGCACTGCGTTCTGCGTTTCAAACACAACATTGCATGTGACGCAGTAATAACTAACGTGTGATACTTGATGACAATCGTGGTTAGTTAGTGTGTTGTCTAGCAGAGTAATTGTTTACTGATCAACAAAGACAGAATAACCCTGTGTTTGAATTGTTACACGTTGATATACGTTGTATCTACCACAAAATATATCTATCTATTAATTTTTTGCCTTGTGTAAAACAATAGATACAGTCAAAACCAGATAATAATATAACGACATTGAAGGGACCGTATACTTAGGACGTTATGTCCGATAGTTGTTCTAGGCAATATACACAAGTAATCATATTGATTGTCATATGTATGTTTGTAGTATGGGTAAAGGTTATGCGTATGAACTTGCTTTGAAATAAAATTCAGGAAAAGAAATAAAAAAGTTTATTATAATAATGAAGTTCCTACTAAGTAGTACAGTTCATAGACTACACTTAGTTATTAAAGTAGTCGGTCATTTTAGTCTCTTTTTTTAGCTGACTCTCAAATATTCAAGTCAAAATATGCCTTCATAGAATAATTTAGGGCTAAAAACGTTCGTATTGTTTTATTTTGCTTCAACAAGTGAACGGTTGGTCCTTATATCCGATAAATATCGATAAAGTTTCATCGTTTTAAACGATATGTAGCTGTATACGATGTCGTTATAGGCGGATTGTTTACGTATTAGTTTATATAGAGATTCGGCCGGGACCTTGCCGTTCAGTTGTTATAACCAATCTGTCGTTATATTCGGTTTCGACTGAATATTATTTTCGGCAAAAATAAATGGAAATTAATTTTAAAACAAGGCTATTACCATTTATAGACTAATTTAATAAAATGATGTCAAATAAGTGCTCAAGGGTGTGTGAAGTCTACCAATCCGCACTTGGCCAGCGTGGTGGACTATGGCCTAACCCTTCTCATCATGAGAAGAGGCCCGAGCCCAGCAGTGGGACATGTATTAAATACAGGGCTAATAATATAAAATGATATATATATAAAATGTCAAATAAAACAAAATACACACTCTAAGTGATTTAATTAAATTTAAATGATAATTTGAAAACTAAATAGTTAAGTGATGATACTCTGCGCAGAACATTATGTATGACATATTAATAAACGCATTTGTTAATATTTTACGTCAACAACCGCCAGCGAAACCTTCAAAAAACCAAATATTCACTCCCAAATACCAACAAATCACTGTCACATGCATTCAGCTACACATGCACTATTATCCAATCAGTATAAGTCCAGATCGATGGTGATGCCCCTACTAAAGAAAAAAACACTAGTATTACTACTACTCCCGTAGAGCGGCGATATTAATGAGCTGATGCGAGGAGCGTTGCAATCAAACCCGGATTACACCAAGCGGCGAGCTGACAAAAGTGCGCCGTAGCGCTGCATTGTGCTACGACGCTGCTACGAAAAGCTACGGTGCTACGACATTCAATAGATTTGTTGCCGTTTGAACGATTTTACAATAGATTGAAAATTGCATTCTTTATTTTTCTTTTTATAGCTTCAAATCACTTAAAACAGTTTTGTTCAAGGGACAAAATGTTTTATAGATTGTTTCGAAATCAAAGATTTTAAGACTAAAGTATTCTTGCGTTAGAAATTTAATTTATTATTTTATATACAAAGTATGTAGCAAACAAACGTCTACCTGATGGTAAAAAATAGTTGAGGACTATAATGTTATGCCACATGTGCCAGTAATTTCATGGCCCGATCCCACAATCAAACCGTAACACAATAATGCAAGCACTACTCTTTGGCGGAAGATTAAGTGTCAGACGGTGGTGCTGCCACCTACCACCATTAAGTAATCAATAACACGAAGTAATGTCTTGCCGTAGACAAGTTTAACCTTGAGTCTTTTTTTTTAATAGGGTTGGGATAGAATATACAGGAATAATTTTCTAATTCGGTAATGAGGCCCGTGTTTCTTCGATTTTTTTTTGGGCTTATCATATCGGGTAAGCTAACAAAATATTTTGTTTTTATATGCATAATCAAATTACTTCATAAAAGGTTAAAATGTGCCTAAAGAGATTAATTTGTAAATATTTTAAGTTTTACAATAACAAGTAAAAATAATATATTTTTCACGATAAATCCAAATCTAAATCCCAGCTTTGGTAACCAAAACCCATGAGCCCCGACTCCAGACTATACCTAAATAAGTATTGAGGCGACACAAAGGCGCTGGGTAACAATGAGTGTACAGTTGCATTGAAGTACAGACTATACATACCTAAATCGATTCAGTGTTTTTTACCTAAATTAATTTTGCCGACTGCGCCAATCATTATGAGAGTTACGGATTTATAAATTTTCATTAGGTAGAACATTGTTATCATAGTAATATTAGGATTTGACGTCATAGTATGTAGGAAAATCCTTTTAAATGTGTTTTTTTCAGATACTTGTTTCAGATATTTACGAAACGTAACATACCCCAGCGCTACTATACAATCTTCTTAACAACCGCATACACACATTTACAAACCGAACTTTGAAAGCAGCGTGTTCAGCCCTTACCCAAATAAGTATTGAGAAGACACAAAAGCACTGAGTAACAATGAGTGTACTGTTGCATTGGGATACAGACGACGCGTACAATGCACGTTTGGACTGTACAGACTGAGGTTTGGCTGCGTTGTTGAGCAAGCTCAATTGTAAAACGACATGAATCAACTATTGATTGGTTGCCGTCATTTTTAGTTTAGGACATTATTTATTGCCATTTTTTATATAAAACTGTTATTAAAAGATTTTTTTTTGTCGCCCAATAATAATGAATAATTAACTGAAATATTGTATTCCTTGAATCAAACTTATCCTTAAAGGATTTAATTATTTTAAGGAACAGATATTCCAAAATCTAATTTAGGGGAGGAACTCTCAAGGGAAAATAGTTAGCATAATATATATTTTATTAACGAACACGAACTTAATTGGGAATCTATCGAGAAATAAATCTAGATGCTTCATTGGGCTGGTACTAAAAATAGCTACCAAACGTTTGTTATTTTAAATAACAGCCTCTTGTCTAGTGCTTTGCTTGTCTATTGGTAAGCGTATGTGACCTATTATGACGACCGGATGGCGGAGTGGGTAGTGTACTTGCCTGCGACGCCGAGGTCGTGGGTTCGATTCCCACTTAAGACAAATCTTTGTGTGCATGAACATGGGGGCTTGTCTTAGTCTGGGTGTTTCTATGTATAATATGTATGTATTTACAAAAGAAAAGTATCTATGTATTAGTATCAGTTATTCTAGTACCCATAGTACAAGCTCTGCTTAGTTTGGGACTAGATGGCGTTGTGTGTGAGTTGTGAAATATTTATTTTATTAAAATTATGAAATACGGGTGTTACTCACGTAATGTTGGTCTATTTAGTCGACCGCGGTTTCGCCTATATGTCTAGGCATTATCAAGAGAGTGCGATACGTCGCGCCTGAGTCGCAGCCAGTCTTGCACTGCGGGCAGCGACGCGCGCCGCGCGCTGTGACGTCATAGAAAGGGGCGGTGCTACACTGATGTCTGTTGGTAGCGTTTTTGTGATGTTTTCACTGTCACTGTCACTGTTATTTACACTGTCTTCACCGTCAGTGTTGTCGTGCGTGTTCGGGGCAGTGTGGAACGAGCTCACAGTGTCGGCAGATGGCTATAGTCTGTCAAACGTACCCGATTCGCATTGAAGTACCGGTTTCCAGGCGGGAGGTATTGACCAGCCAGTATCTCGGTTGAAATTTGGATGCTTGCTGATTTCAATCGCTTCTCCTACTTTTCGAGGCACAAAGAATTTCTCTTTGACCAGTACTTTGGCCTTGTCGAAACGAATGAAGTGAGCTGAGCCAGCGTCCAGGGCATGTTCGGCAATAGCCGAGCCGTTTCGGTCCAGCTTTTTAAAGCTGTGTATGTGCTCCTTCAGCCTGGTCGACACGTTACGTCCCGTTTCACCCACATAACTCTTGCCGCAACTACACGGTACCGAGTATACACCAGGTATGTTCAGAGGTTCTCTGTCCTTGGGCGAGCGTATCAAGTGTCGTACTTGTGTTAGGGGACGGAAAATTGTCTTGATGCTGTAACTACGGCGAATTACGTGAGTAACACCCGTATTTCATAATTTTAATAATGTTACAAACTCACGTCAGTTTTAATAAAAATATTTATTTATTTATTTATTTATTAATACAAGGTCTCGCATTGGATTCTGGGTTTGGAAAAAAAAATCTTAATGGCAGCAAATAGGTGGAATGTGACTGTTATACATCTTTGACATAATCTGGTTATTTCAAAGTATTATTGTTATGTTTAGTTTTTATATAAATAGAACAGTACACTAATAAGAATAAATACGATACTTAAAACATCACCTTTATCTTTTAATATATTATTATAAATTAAGTCCATTGAAAGGCTGTCAGAGCTCACCGAGCCTTTGAAAGGTTAACATGTCAACCGGGCCTACGCTAAACGATGTCTAGACGATTTTAGACACACAAGAAAATATCACTCAATATCATTATGACTGACGTCTTCTTCTTTTTGTTTCAATGGACCAAGTTTTATATGAGCCCAGCCTAGTACGTAGCCACGGTAATAGCGTTCTCTGTAGCCTTGGATGACCTAAGGATCATCCAACGAGCAGTTATCAGGGTAATTGGGGCACTCAAGTAAGTGACTCATTGTTTGCAGAGGTGCACCGCAATCGCACTGCGTTTGTTCTGGTCCAATAATGCCCCATTTTTACAGATTTTGTATCTATGACTGACGTTAACATAATCAACTATTTGGTTATTTGTTATGATACAAGTTTTGCAATACTACGGTAGTGAAAACTAAGTTATGGTTTGGTACACTAACATAACATCACGCCTATATTAGCCAGAAGGGTGAGGCAGATGTGTACAAGTGAGGGTTCACTTCACTGGTTTTGTATAGGTCCCATGGGATAGGGAGTGAGCCTATCGCCATCCAATGGGCATAATTCCAAGTTCGTGCTGCTATTGTGAATTTCTTGGCGGAAAGTTCACAAATAACACTCTGCCCGACCCGGGAATCAAACCCGAGACCTAGCGGTTAGAGGCGCATACGCTGACCACTAACACACATTTTACAAAATAGCAAGTAATGTCTGTGCGGCAGCAGGATGCAACAAAATCCAGGATTGCTCTTACAACATTTCTTAACAATAGTGGCAATTGACAGATGTTTGAATCAAGAGTACCGTAATTGTAGAACGATATGTAGCGATGCGATCACGTTGCGCAGTGTCAGCATTCGCTATGCCGCTGTCACCAGGCTGGTGCAATACTCGTGACGGTGGTAGAGCTCTTGTGATCGATTGAATGGTATGTTGCTTGTAGGTGTCGTATGTAACAAGCATAAGATGGAGTAACCAGATGGCATAAAATTAGGATGTTAGATAAAACCTGAAATTTGCACCAGTGACTAAAAAGCTAAAAGTAAATCGTTTATATTGGGACTATGGGACATGTGATGAGAGTAGATGTAAGGCATGTGACTAAAAAAGAGGATTAGATCAAATGTCGATGGAATCACAGGGATGGGCAGGCCGGAGAAAAATGAGAGCGAAGGGAGTGTGTGAAAGCGAGACGGCTGACAAAGAAGAACGAAGGAAAAAGACGTTTTACACCGCTCCAAATAAAATGGGATAAAGGCAAAAAGAAGAAGAAATAATAGCAAAAAGTATCAACGGCCGACCTTGTAATGTAATGTATTCTATGGAAATTTTCATCCTTTACCGTCATAAGTAAGGCAAAAAAATTCTCAATATTGTTAATATTATAACCTTATATTTACAACATGAAACGAATATGCCGCTGTTGATTATTTTTGTTTAATTATTATTTATTTTAATTAATAACAAAGCAATTCAATTTTGCCAAATCAAAATACAAACCGCGCCACTCGCTTGATTCAATCAGTGGTCATTGATTGCGTGCGTTAATAACCCGTACAAATTATAATGGTACCATTCCCCTCTCTGCCCCTCCCCCCGCGGCACCCAATCGATCGCAATCACACAAATCCGAGGTGCGCGGTAATTTATCTAAAATCCGTAAGCTCTGCCGCGAAGTTTGTTTTTGCGATCCATCGTGGTATATGAATTATTCTCGACCATTCATATATTAGTTGAGTCTTATTTTTGATACAAAAGTAGAAAGACTGCTCATCTTCTTGGCCATTCAACCGCAATTCAAAGTTAGAACATTTTTGAATGAGAGCTTAGAGGCCTATGGAAAACGTCTGTCTTTAGTCAATTCAACGATCACTAAGTATTTTTTTTTTAATGTTTGGTAAAGCTTAGATAGCTTTAAATTAAACACAGTTAAACTTTCCTACACAAATGACTATCCAATTTGCAGAAATCTGCTATAAGGAAAATAACATCAACATAACTTTTTTAACATGATATTGCCCAGCGTCACCCTGTATTTATGTACACAGTAAGGAATATGTATAACATTAAGGTCATCGAATGATATCATCAGCGCACCCTGGTAGTAAAGGCCGGTACTACACAAATTGAAGTATCAACCAGTCATGTTAATTACGGATTTTTGTTTGAAATTACATCCTAGAGAATTTAATGAATGCAATGCGATGAGATGGATTTGAAAATACGGCTCTGTGATGGATATTGGAGTTGAACTGATGTTCAATTTATTTATAAATATTTGATATATTTATTGAAATTCATTGAAAATTAAGAATGGCATGTTACATCAAATTTATATAACATAAATATGTCCAAAAATAGCCATTGTAAACTTATTTTCATCAAGGAAATAACTAGTTTTTTTTCAATTTCAATGTTAACATAAATGTTTTGATAATGCTGTTTGCATAATTGTTTCCACTAAGATATAAGCATCCCAAACACATGGATGAATGAACATGTAAATATGTTTCTCATTTTTGAAAGTACGTTTGATAGTTTCAAACATTCCTTTCACCATTTTCGATCCCTTTGTGATTCGTATCAAGAAACTAGTTACATCCAGTCAGCACCAGTTTGTGCCTCAGTACAATGTATGCCTATGTGAGTGGCGAGCGTAGCGCCGAATGCAAATGGCGAACTCAGCCGTCATCGACTACGCCGTAGCACTAGTAGACACAGTGCTACGCTATAGTACACTGCTACGAGCGACGTGTCTAGCATTCGTATTGGCTAATAACAAGTTATTTAAAATACGGTTTTAATTTGTTTTCCTGTTTTCGTTTTGATAGTAATGTTTGTGACAGGTTCTAATGGAAAATAAATTTGTTATGACAATCTCGATATGTTGTTTTAGTTGATTTGAATTAATGAAATAATGTTTCAAAGATTATTATTTTATAAACCGTTTAGATCATTTTATCAAATCGTTACAGCATTATCTGTAGTTTTGATAATTTTATCTCAGCAAATGCTTTGTAGTTACGAAGGTATGCCAATGGAATTGCATGAAAAAGGTAGTCAACCGGTTTAATAAAATATTTCCTAGGCAAATTATTTATTTTTGCAAAGTCCTTTGTTCCCTTATTAAGTCGAGGATGACCTTTGCAAGGAGGTGGCAGATGTCACGAGTCAAAGGTTGCAGTTCAAATGGCGACGCGCTGACAACGTCGATCCTTTGACGAACGATGACGCGATCGATCTGATAGGGCAGCTCCTCACAAGTCTATGGTTTTATTTAGAGCAGTGGTTCTTAACCTTTTAGTCATGAGGGACCATTTGACCAAATGTTTGTCTTGCCGGGGACCACCCAGTTGGTTTTCCTAATTAATGATTGTTTGATAAAGAAAACAAGCACAATTTTATAATTAGCACTCATTTATTTATTATTTAGCAAAAATGTAGTTACAGATTTTAATTTAATGTGATTTTTGTGACTGCATACTCTTTACTAACTTCTGAATTCTTGGTTCAGTGCTACTCAAAGCTAAACGCATGTCGGCAGTGGCACAAGCATCGAAAACCTCTGCTCGCATAGATACGTCGATGAAAATAAAATATTTAAAACTTTGTACACAGTACCTAATAAGAAACCTAGCAGATTTATAATGTGACGAAAATAGTAATTACTTACCTGCGTAGTATTTATATCTGGAGTAGTTATTTACTATAACTACCTTCGTAGACTAAGGATATTTGGTTTTTGCTGTCGAACTTTAAAAATCTCAAGGCCACGTTATAAATACCTACCGCTCATCACATCGTCGACGTTGCAAGAGAAGTGACGGACGATCGGCAACCTGTGCGGCCGCGCCGCTAAAACAAGGAACGAATGGAACGAAACCTCCGCCCCCGCCCTCGTGCACCGCGTTTCGTCTTCAAGTTGTTTCGACTCGACTCATTACGTCACGCCACATATTATTAGGATGGCTTCGCGGACCACTTGGAATGCCTCCAGGGACCACTAGTGGTCCGCGGACCACTGGTTAAGAACCACTGATTTAGAGGTATTTGGGTTGGAATATTTTACAGAAAACCACAAAAAAATTAACTTATCCATAATTGTAATCAATAACATAAATGTAATTTTAATAGTATATAATTCAACATTCATTGGATTTTTATTATAAAATTCCTCATTAGTGTGATATTATCCAATGAATAAATCATTCATTATGACCATTATTTCATTTAATTATCATAATGAAAGAGCTTTTAATACACACAAAACAATAGATTAATACTAATTTAGTGCTATCATCACTTCTATCTCCCATCCAAAATACATCATTGTAACAAAAAGTTAATCATAATTTTTTTGATTAAAATTATTATTATACTAGCTTCCGCAAGCGGCTCCACCCGCATGGTAAGTCGATAAAAAGTAGCATATATTTAAAAAAAATAGACAACACAATTCGTTTTTATATCGGACAGACCAAAAGAACGATAGCTGAACGGGTCAAGGAACACATCTCAGCTGTCAAAAACCGACAAGTCTAAAAGTCAGCTATATACTCGAGCATTGGTTCTATTTACCCCTATAATAATTATAAAAATACTATATACATAATACTTTTTTTATTACGCGATTTAGACCAGTTGTCTTATGTTTGAAAAATGTTTTTTTTTTTTTTTTTTTTTTTTTTTTTTTTTGTGACTATCTGCGATCAGTGCCTTCACTATAAGCAGATCTGTTGCTTGAAGGCGAGCATGCGAGACGGTCCTTTCATCAAAGGACGCTTCTCATTTCCTTATTTCTAGCTCATTAAAGGAGTGTCGCTTTAATCTTCTCAGATCACCGCTGTTGTCTTTGAGAGCTACTGCTAGTCTGTTGACGTGGTGCGTGAGAAAAATGTTTTTAAATCGCGAAAATTTAAAAACGTATTGTAGCCTTTATGTCAATCCAAGCTTTCAATTACATGTGGTACGAGCCGGTGGTTTTTGCGTGAAAGAGTTGCAAACTTTCTCATGTATAATATTAGTAAGGACCAGTTATACGTAACTGATCAAAAATAACAACATGAAAAATAGTCAATGTCAATATTGTTAACTGCAACAACCTTGATTCCCCGGCGCGGCGCGAATGCTCGAACCAAGAAAAAGTTTTTCTATGTGTATTAATTGGATTTTGTCGACGAGGTGGGCAAATCGTGCAAGTCTCGATTCTTAAGTACCTACTGCTCGTATCTACCATTGATATGATACCTCGTACCTCGCATCAATCGAAACTTTGCAAACGTTTTGTACAACCATTCCTATTGACATTCAATACATATACGTGATATTTTCTTTGCAGAGTTTGAATATTAAAAGCAATTTTATTAAATGCCAATGTAGAAGGTGTTAAGATGTTTTGTATGTAAAATAAAGTGAAGACCACAATATATCAATATTATTGAGATTGTTTAACCACAAATCATCATTGCACAAATACTGCTTATAGTACCATGAACAGTCAAACTCAGTACATCTCCCGTATACGGATAACAAGGAACGGACGTCTATAGACAAAATGAGAAGGGTTTGTTGAGCCTATTGATGTTCTACTATATAGAGACTTCTATTGACGATTTCATTCTGTGACAAACGTCCAATTCTACCTGTCTCTGACGAAAATCCCGGGTGGGTATAGGGTAGGGGTTTAAAGGAAGTTTAAACCTAATACGAAGAAAAAAAGCCAAAGAATGTGCTGGTACTACTTGCTAGCTGTTGCCCGTGACTTTGTCTGTGAAAAAAAGCTTCATACTGTGGTTTGTTTCATACAAACGTTTCCACCTCCTTTCACCTAGTTAGGGGTTGAATATCGCAAAATTCCATTGCATGCAAAATTGGAGTCTTTTTCTCTGTCTGGAGATTATTACATTACAAATTTACATCATTCAAAAATGTTTCACAGTTTTTGTTAAATTCCTTACATTTTGTTAAACAGTTTTACTTGTTTAACCTACACCAGTGTTACTTGAATTGCTTCACATTTTCTTCAAAAATTGTATCATTTACACTGACTTGGAGATAAAAAGAAATAAATATATTTTTATTTTACTAAGAAAGACGTCTGCCCGTACTTTGTATGCACTTTTAAACAATGAGAAAAGTAACACAGTTTATGAAGATTTTCTACAACTTTGTCGCGTAATATTTACATTTTACATTTAAGCACTAGTTTTATGTTCGTGCGAGTCATTAAATTATGTTGAGCGCTCTAACCACTGTGTTGTATACTTCATATTTTAATTTTAAGGGGAAACAATTTGGTTGCTTGTTTTCCATACAAAAAAAATGAAACAAGATCTTATTTATTTTTATAGACAAATCTAATGGCTAGTAAGGGACAAACCATGACTTTTCATGAGAGCCAAAAAAACGTTTTATTTTACAAATTTATCTGTAACTTATTATTGTAATTTTATTTTTATTTTTCTTGTTTTTATTATTCATCTGTGTCTAGGGTAGGTCCTTATGAAGGAAGAGAACATGGGAGTGGAGCTAATTTTTATTTCAGATTACTTAAATCAGTTCAATTCAATTCAATTCAATTTATTTATTTGCGAATATGGGTTTTACAATGTTGTTACATAAGAAATGAGTATCACCATAATCAGCCTGTCAGCATGCAAATTGATATATTAATAATTTATAAAAAACATTGAAATACAATCACTACATTCAAGAAAATGTCACAAAATCATAATTACATGTCAAGTATATAAATTAAGTAGTATAATATAATATAATAATAATAACAATCAATTAAATGCAATAATAATTAAATCAAAGATAATAAATTTCATTCTATATTAATTTATCAGCTAGGTATTCTTTGACTGAGTAGTAACATTTTGCCACAAGCAATCTCTTGACAGAATTCTTAAATATATGAAATTTTGTAATTTCTAATTATTTGGCAAACGGTTATAGAGGCGTGGGATCATACAGAACAAACTATTATTTAGTAAAGCAGTTTTATTTGCTGGAAAACATATTTTTAACTTGTGCCTTCGACTATGCAGCTTATCAAACATATTGATATTACTCCTTGTGAATAACACTACTTCGAGTATATAGATACATGGGAGTGTTAACAAGCTAAATTGAATGAAAGGAGGTTTACAACTGTCAATTTCCTGCAGTTTAAAAATTGCTCTGATACATCGCTTTTGTGATTTGAATACCGCTTCCTTATCTGTGGAATTGCCCCAGAACATAACCCCGTATCTTAGTAGAAATGAAACATGACCGTGGTAAGCTGTTATAACTGTTGATGTATCGACCGTTTTATTTAAGTTAAACAGTGTATATGAAAACTGGTTAAGTCTAGAAATTACTGAGTTTATGTGTGAAGCCCATGTAAGTTTACAGTCAATGTTTATACCTAAAAATTTAGTTTCCTCAACTTTTTCAATTTTGTGTCCAGAATAATTAATGTTCATATTATTTAATTTGTTTACCCGATTCCGAAATGTCATGAAATTAGTTTTCGCAAAATTATTTTTTAAATTATTTAATGTCAACCACTCGATGATAATGCTGAGAGTGTTGTTTATGTCTTGCTCTAAATTGTGAAGCATTTGTTCCAGTAAATATAACTGTGCTATCATCAGCGAACAATATAGATTGTTGGTGTGTTGATTTTGGCAAATCATTTAAGTAAATAATAAATAGTAATGGTCCCAACACACTGCCCTGAGGGGCTCCAAAGAAAACATGATTGTATTGTGATAAGTAGTTGATTACTTTTTTCTCAATAGGGCATATTTTTGTTAGCTGCGTGGATTGAAATCTATCACTAAGGTAAGATTTTATAAGATCCAGTATATTTCCGCGAACACCATAGGCATCTAACTTATCTAGCAAAATTTTAAAACCAACGTGATCAAAAGCTTTCGTTAGATCCATAAACAATGCACATGAAAAATTCTTCTTATCAATGTTTTTGTTAACTGTACTGAGTAAATTATAAACGGCCACATTAATGCCTTGATTTTTCCTAAAGCCATATTGCTCAGGAGAGAATAGGTTATTGACCTCAAAGAAACCGTATATGCTATCATAAATCACCTTTTCAAATATTTTTAAGAAAACGGGTACCAAATCTATCGGGCGGTAACATGCAATATCATGTTTGTCATTCTTTTCTGGAAAACACCCTTTAAGATTGATAAATTTATTAAATGGCTAAGTATAAAAGACAAATTTCTCTCACACCGTTTTTACAATTTTCGTTGATATTTCATCATACCCAGTGCTTTCAGTATTTTTTAGATTTGTTTTAATTCTATTTATGTCGCCTGGTATTGACGGAAGTACAAAGAGAGTTTTATGATACCTCGGAATAGGAGCAATAGGCTCAGAAGTTAGATTGTTTATTTGATTTTTGTAAAAGTTATTAAATTCACTTGCTATTTGTTTTGGGTCAGTTATAGAAGAAGAAAGAAAGAAAGAAAGAAAATTATTTTTTTATTTTCTTACATAACTAACATATATACAGCAAAAAACAGTTAAGTAATAAACATTATTATGTTATTACCTTGCACGCATATACTTTGGATTTGTTCTGGAAAAGTATTTAATTTATTATTATTTATAATATTCCATGTAGCTTTGCACTTGTTCGGGGCCCTATTTATGTAGTGAATGTTTTGAGATTTGTGTGTCAATTTGGTTATTCTGTTTCAGTTCTTGCTTTAACCCATTACAAGCTAAGTAAGTCTATCAGTTTTTGATAGATACCAAAACAATTCATCAGCTAAACAAACTCTGTACTTTGAAGATGCGGGTTATGTATCCGACGTTAGCCTGAACAAGATTAGTATGCCCCGAAAAACAATGAAACACCGGGAGATGAAATAATAACGGATAAGCTACTGAAACTGGTATTTAAAGTATTTCAGTACCACTTCATTTTCGTTTTACTCTAAGGCACATAACCAGAAGTATGGCAATGGCTTTTCTATAAAGATGATCGACTCTTCGTGCTTCTGAGCCATGTATATAAACGGTTTATTTCGCACCGCTACAGAAACAGGCTGGTTTCTAATAAAGTAAAAGTAACATAGATCGCATTCATACGCTGCGGCAGGTTGTACAGGAATACGAGATTTTAAATATCTTTCTTGTTTCTTACATAATATAGGTTGCATCCTACAAATGGATGAGCGTGACGTCACTTATAATAGTAATAATTTTTCAGCTGTTTCTTAGTATATATTTTTGCATTGGTTTTGGACGAAAAAAATATTGAAGTCCGCTAAACCAATTTTTTAGGAATCTGTCTAGATCCTCAAAAATTGATACTGTTATAAACACGATTTATTTTTTTTTAACGATAACGGGACTTTGAATATACCAATAATCGATAGACCGCAAAAATCTAAATCTAGCAGTATATTATCTCATTTTCGCTGAACACAGTAATTGATACTTCTAGTGTCGATATCCTAAATAATTAAATGCATGTTTGTTTCGGCGCTCGAGAGTCTACGCTTAAAAAAAAACAAATAAATTGATAGTTATAAAACTTCTTTACCAACAAAATATTTAATCATTGTTTCTTCAAAATGTTTAATTTTTGTAATAAAATTGCAGCTTAGTGACAAATAAGAAAACCACGATAGAATTCGATAAAATAAATTATTCACTATTGTAAAACTATAACTGATTCTATACAATACATTACTGACAAAATTTTAACCCTTTATCCGAAGGGTCGAAATGGCCTGGGTAGAACCGAGTCCAATCAAGTCGACCATTATTACCTGGGCCGTTCTACATCATTCACTCTGCGCTGACAGTGTTACGGGACGTATAAAACTACTGAGACTATTTACTGGAATATAGTTTATAAAATGGTACGCCTGCTATTATTACTTAGCTAAATCGAAAATTTAAGGGACGGAAGAAAATCTAAAAAAACATCGCTTTAATGATACACAGCAAGTAAATTGTATTCACAATTCCATCATAGTCCCAAACCTAACCGATCTGCCTTTGTATCACTTAAGAAAGCATAATAAGGCGAATCACGCCTGTGCCCGGCTGTTACAACGTCTTGCCCCGAGCCGATAGCAGAGCATATTGTTTATGCTGTCGGTACACGAGAGGCGTTCAAACGATTTGCAAAAACGATTTACTTTAGGGAGTTTTCATTGTCGTGTGGAGTTTCAAGTACTTTGCTAAACTAAGTTTTCCTATTTAGCAATTTGTAAAGACATTTGAATGAAACTGTAAAATAAGTATACTGTTTCTTGCTTCGGAGCCATTTAGATGCAAGTAATATAATGAATGTTACCTATGTAGTAATTAAAGTTAATATGTTTTAGAATCAGTTCCATATTTTTTATGTTCGATAGGTGAAAGTCAAACGATGGTTAAATAACAGATCATTTTTTTATTCTTATCACAACGTGATTTTTGGCCGAAATATTTTTTCCTAACGTCTTTTATTTCGTCTTTATAAGAATAGCTTATATTTATCTCCAATCATAATTTAGTACAAAGCGTTACAAAAGACCGCGGTAATTACCTCAACGCTGAATTGTGGTGCAAAAATCATCACAGTTCAGCGTTACAATTAAAACTTATTGACAATAGGATCGCTCGTGTACAAAAACTAATTAATTTCCTTTATTTACACAATCAATTCGTAGGGCGCGTGTTTCAAATAAGTAAAATCAACATTTGGATACTTCCCCCTGCCCGCACCCCTCTCGTTCGAGGGGAAGGGACAGGCGTGTGGTGTGCGGCGCGCGTACGAGCATCCCAACGACGACACGTCCCCGTTTTCATTAACTGGAAACTGGTGTTTTTTCACACGACACGTAAGGGATTTATTGCTGAAACAAATTAAAAGTTTCAATATTTTGCTTGATGCCTTCCGCTGGCGACCTCTGAATAAATCGAGTTTTACAAATGAATTATGCACTCGTATATTTTGAATAGTGGCAATTAAGTACGTGGACACGCTCATTCCCGCTGCGTATTATGTGCAGCTGTGATGGCTGAGCAGAACAACGTCAAATTTCCTTTATTATTCCATTAAACTAAGCGGAAAGTAGGCCATGCTTCAATAAAAAGGCATGAAAATGGGTTATCCAAATCACAGGACAATACGCAACATAGCGTTGCACACGAGCGCGGTAATAAAGCGGAATGGCGTGGTACACCAGCGTACCGTACGACGCTACGCCGCACGGAGCGGACGCATCAAAGGGTTTATGCGAGGGTCCGGTTATTGCTTCACACCGGACATTTTATGACGTCACTGCCACCTTACTGCCAAACATTTTCGGATATACCAAATATTTCGCTTATCTGTGTAGTTTGAGATTCATCATAAACTTGGTATTTTATAGCATATATATATATATATATATATATATATATATATATATATATATATATATATATATATACATTGCATGCCTTAAGTTAGAATGTGGCGGAATAATCTCTGTAACACTTGAAGTTTGAAGTTTGAAGTTTGAAGCATATTTAAAAAAAACAGGTACCTCTTGGTTTAGATAACATAAATAACTCATTCGATTTGAGTTTAATACTGTACATTTTACTGAAAACATATTACATAATGTTATCATATTCACATAATTCAGGTCATTTAGAGTAACAACTCGTAATTTCGCGCGGCTCAAAATCTGGACCATCAATAATGATGGTCCAGATTTTGAGTCCAAAATTACTTGAGCTTTCAGAAAGCTTCAATACTTTGATATACGCAAGCACCTGCAATAAAATTATATTTAAAAGGCTGTTTTGTACAACAATAGTCGAAATTGTAACCAAAATAAAATTAAATATTGGCAATAAAAATAAAAGTCAGCATAAAATTTATAAACTATGTGTACACTGGCCGTCAGTACGAGCTATAAAAGCAATTAGTGACAATGGTACGTAGGTAATGGGCTATATGGGCCAATGCGCGATTTGGCTCCGAGCCAGCGGCCGCTCGGCACAGCACCCAGTACGACGATACGCCGACGGTACGCCGCGCCGCCGCGCCGTCCTTGTCACACGGCCGCATAGTGATCCAGAAAAATGGTAGGCATTTTTCATTCGGTCCGAATATCAAACATGATACGCTGAATTTTATTAAATATTTGACGCTGTACATTTACTGGATTTCGCTCCAAAAAATTCCTTAATAAATTTGTCGGAGCGATGACGTTGATGATGCAGAACAAAATATTTGCTTTACAATTGGCATGCATGCAATATTTCTTGGCATTCGATTATAAAATAATTAATTACTGCCTCGACGGTCTAGTAGTTACCGTATTTTCCTCTCACCGTAAGGTCTCGGGTTCGATTCCCGAGTCGGGCAAAGTGTTATTTGTGAACTATTCGTCAGGCAATTCACAATATCACGGAATTGGAATTGTGCCCGGTGGATTGCAATATGCTCACCCGCTATCCCATGGGACCTTAACATAACAGGTGAAGTGTGGGTGTTGTACACGTCTGCCTCACCCTTTTGGGTATAATTTGGGCAACATAACATCACGCCTGTATTAGGCGTGTTATGTTATGATGACTGTGCGGTTACAAAATTCACAGACTATACATGCAAATGCGTTTTACTTGTTTGCATTATTGAATTCATGAAGTGTAATATACTGCAAACGTTAAAATACATTCTCATAGTTCCATAACACTAGCGACGTGGTAGTAACTTGTAAGTTTGTAAAGAATAAGATGCGCCCATCAATTTCACGATACGCCTCGCCACTAAGATATTAGAACGACATCATTATCCCACGTCAGCCAGACATTTTGTGGAAGATATCAAACAACAAGAAAGTTGCTGGTTTTATATATACATTATACTTATTTTAATATAAAACGCTTTTCTCATATTAGTTTTTATCCATGGTCTGGATATACGGATAAATCCTGTTTTGTACAGTCTGATCATTTATGTACTCTAGAATTTCCTTGATTTCAAGATTTTTTAACACGCTTATATTAGCTTCACCTGTATGTTTGTTTGTTTGTTTGTTTGTTTGTATGTAACCGACTCCTTTGGACTCGATTTTGACCCACTTTAAACGGACAGATTTAATTCAAACTTTCTACACTTGTAAAGAATCAGCGACAATATAATAATTTCATAAATTTATCTCATTATCCTGATTAGGATCGCCAGGATTAAAAAAAAACTAAAAAACACGCTTTTAAATAACATCAAACTAAAAAGTGAAAAATAAATATAGTTTAAAAAAACTAAAAAAACACGCTTTTAAAGCACATCAAACTAAAAAGTGAAAAATAATTCTTATTATAACCTGAAAATAATAATAAACGAAAAATACTAGTACTATTGTGAAAAAAAGCGTGGGGCGCTCTGTGCCATATTTTTCGTCTATCGAGCGACCCACGCTTTTTTTCACAATAGTACTAGTATTTTTCGTTTATTATTATTTTCAGGTTATAATAAGAATTATTTTTCACTTTTTAGTTTGATGTGCTTTAAAAGCGTGTTTTTTTAGTTTTTTTAAACTATATTTATTTACTTTAAAGTGCAGACTTATTTTAACCTAAACTAAAAATTTCACAGCCTTGTTAGTTAAAACTTAACATAAAAACATTAACATAAAAAGCATGTAAACATTACGTTCTTTCATCGATTTCCAATAGTACATAATAATAATATGATGCCTAGTACTTCGCGAACGATGTTAAGCAGCTCGGATCGTCGGAAAGCGGCTTTACAAAGACTGTAATCTTACTTTATTACCGACGATAGCTCTGTACGGCTTCATTAATATCAGATCGGCGGCGAGCTTTACAATTCCACTGCGGGAAATGTCTCTTAGTATTAAATAAGAATTTAATTTAACATTGGACGAATTTATCTTATAAAAAGAAAAGAAATGATTGATTTTTTTTTTACTGGTGGTAAAACTCGATGGTGGCAGCACCTTCGTTTCACCTTTAACCTGCTAAATGGTAGTGCTGTGCTTGCATTACTGTGTTCCGGTTTGGTGTAATTCGGTGGTGAGATCAGGCCCTGAAATACTGGCATATAAGGCATAACAACGTAGTCCTCAACTGCAGCGATCTGCTTTTGTGAATTGTTGAAGTCCATATTGTTGAAGGCTGTATTCCACTTACCATCAGGTGGACTACACGTTCATTCGCTGCAGGCGTCGAATAAGAAAAAACATATAAAAATATATTTAATTAATAATTTGCTATGCATTCTCGTCAACCAGATAAAGTGCTCGTTTAATATTTGATTCATACAACTTTAAAAACTAATTGACTTCCCTGTATTTCTTAACTAAAAACTTATCAGCAACAAACATGTTGCACACATAACCTAAAAGGTTTTCAAATTAAAAATGTATCGGTATCTAGTGTTAGCCAAACTCTCACGAAATCGCCCGAGCTTACTATAATCGTCTCAACGGACCCGTACGTGACGTCACACAACCCCTTGTACATGTGATTCAGAAATATAATAATCAGGAAATGTAGAGAGCTTTACAAGTATACCTTGAAGTAAAATTGATTTCGTTTACTTTGTGCTCAAAATAAGTAGAAGAGGTGTTAAAAATATATACATATTTTTTTGGGAATATATCTAGCGTTATCAAAGTGTTTTCTTGAATTTTTAACGTAATTTGTATGCATTCTTGAAAGGTGTTGTTCATACGGCAGTTTGTATGTATGGTATGTTAGTTTTCTTTGAGTTTCTATCTCTGAAAGTTTAAAATACTTCTGGATTTTACGATCTCTTAAGTAAATAGAACATAGAACGATTAGAGTACTTTAAAATAATGTGGTATAAATAATGTGCAATCACATACTACTCAAAAATGTTTTGTAGCTGGTCCGTTCATAGCTGACTATTACTATTGGTAAAAGATGTTAAAGAAGTTATGGCGTGAAACCGTTCAGGAGCTCTGATAATTTGAGTCCAAAGCCAATCCAGATCCCACTTCAATCGTCTTTAACAAGGCGGGTCAAATTAGAGCAGTGAATGGACCTTTAATCCTCTTTCAAGACTCCCTCCGACATTAGCGACTGTCAGATTTACTTCTTTATCTAGTGAGACCCAAGACCGTTCCAATATGCAAACACAATACTACACAGTGTTACAGCAATCCAGATTACACGCCATTGTGACATTGCTACGTAGCAAAGAACGACACAAAATGCTGTTTGGAAAACGCTTTTTGTGTAGAACGTTTTGTTTGAACTATAAATAAAGATTGGGCCTTTTGTTGATTCATGTGAACTTGAAGGTTTTATTTGATTGTAACAAGAAAATGTTGTTCACAAATCTGTTATAAAACAATGTAATATTATATTATTTTATAATAATATTTTTAACACACAACCGTTCCAAACTTTAAATACTCTTTAATAATAAACACTACAAACGAAACAAGAAAAAACATTACTTCATGATAATTTAAAGTTTTAGGGGCAATTTCATCAGTTATTGATAAAGGTTTTGATAGTTAATTATTATTCGAATAAATGTATTCGAAGTTTTCAATTAGCTTATCAGAAAACTGGGCTTTATTTTTGTGAACAAGTCAGTAAAAATAAAAAGCTTATTAACATGGGTTGGTTAACAGGTAAAAATAAATAAATATGTATACGCAATCATTTTGCTCGAATTAATAAATAAAACGGAGTAAATGAAGCACAAAAAGCTCATTTAAATAAATAAGCCTTTGTGAAAGAAACCATTTGGAATGTGAGCGGCATCAATCTGGAAATGCTCGGTACAAAATGCGCGGCCGTCACGCGCGGTGCGCATCACTCCGAGTCACACGTGAGTGGCATTGCACGCGCGCCCGAAATGAGCGAGCGGCGCGAATGATGCGATCGAAGCAAGCAAAATTCATTACAAAGATGATGAAAGTTACTACTGATTGAGCTACTGTTCATTTAAAACTGTTTAGATAAATGCCTCATTTAAATTTGAAGTATTTGCATGAATCATCATTAAAGTGTTAAAGTAGGTGGTAAATCGATTGTTTATAACTTAATGAAAATGGATGTAACGAACATTTAAGACAAAAACTGTGTTTTTCAGTATACAATGAACAGTTGAACAGGCAAACTTTCATTTACATTTTTGTAGGAGCTCCCATACACTCCTCACATCCTCTAGCCGTTTTGTTCAACTGCGTGTTTCAAATGAGTAGTTTGGCAGAAGTTGCAGTCGGCAATGGCTGCAGTGTAAACAATGGAGCGAAGCCAGTTTGTTCTACTTGTCTATGAGCGTGATCATTACACGACTTATTTGCTATTCGTAGATGCATATGGTGCCGCTTGGCTGCTGTTCAAATATTACACGTTTGCACCCAAACTAATTAATGCCTGTGTACGGCGCTTTGAGACTTGCCTTTGACGATAACATAGTTACACAAATTATTGCACTATATTTAATTAAGCCATCTTTACATTTTGTTATATTATTCACTTCAGATTATAGCTACAAAGAAAAAAGGTCGATAAGATCAGAGAAAAAATGTGTCACTGCCTTCTAACATCACTATTACTAATTATATTTGCTATTTTCAGTTTAGCCATGGGTAAAAAACGACTTGAAATAGGTATCAATAAGATTTTGCAATATTCTTCAACAAAACTACTTTTCATTAATAAAACATGTTTTTTTTAGTATAGCCCATTTGGCAATCAAATTTTATAATTTATAATGATCATTCTCATAAAAGATGATTAAAAAATGTATTTAAATATTTAGTTAAGGTGAGAAATTTGTAAACTTGTACACGATTTTACACCCTACCAATGGTTTGCATATATGCGCAACACATAGTTTGACGCGATTAATCACTTTGAGAGATGGCCTGCACCTCACTGAAGTTGACTGCATTCTAACCAAGTAAAAAGATTTAAAGTTTATGAGTAGACTCCCGAGTGCCGTGTTTTCATACTAACGAAATATAGGTTAACTTTAATATTTTTAAGTTTTTAACTATTTGTAACGACAAATCATATTTAAAACACTTAAATGCATATTTGTTCTTGGCCATTTTGTCAAAATTGTTTTTATCATTAATTGACTTACATACAAAATGAAAAACTAAAATAATAATTTTGAAAAAGTTGGCGCAAACAAACATGCATTTTAGTGTTTTAGGTATGATTTGTCTATAACATTGATAAAAACTTCATAATATTAAAGTCAATTTTACTTTTTATGGAAAACAACCAACCAATATGATTCACGACAATACGTCATGATGACTATTTTTATTTTTATGCAATCGAAACACCTCTCGATATTAAATACATCATTTAAATAATAACTTTGTCAACACGTAAACTTCCTGAGATAATACAATTCCAAATTCACGTTAATAAACGCCCCAAATAAACGGCTACATAAGCGTGACATCACGTTTATGTTTTGTATGTGAACTTATGAACTTTGTTTGCTTGATATTTTTTGATAGCTAAACGAAATATTGCGTTTATGAAAATGGTTTTATTACAAAAGTTGCTGTGTTGCTCAAATTTTTAAAATGGATTCGCCCATAAAACTTTGAATGATCATAAAATGAATAAGATTGTAACTAAAAATTCTTGCATTTGGTTAACGTTTACCTATATTTTACGATCTATGGATCAGTCACCATGCCCATTGTTCCCTCTTAACAATACAGATTTCTTTATACCCAAATTCTGGGATGTTTGTAGGTAACGGTCATTTATTTTATCCAGGCATATAACCACGGATGGCGATACTGCGCATTTAAAACATATCGAAGAAAACTAACCGAGGTTATTCATTCCTGTCCTGAGGTATCAATAACGACCATTGCATATAGAAAAACTGTGCAATTATGACAAAATTATGTACAAACATTTCGAATTGATAACCTTCCTTTTTTTGAAGTCGTTAATAATTGTACTGAGACTGGTAAAAGAAAATAAATATTTTGGTCCGTGTTAATCACCAATTGATAATTCAATACTGTTATAATTATTTAAATCATCAGAACTGCCTCGATGGTCTAGTGGTAAGCGTAGGTCTTGGGTTCGATTCCCGGGTCGGGCGATAGTAGCACGGAGTTGGAGTTGTGCCCGGTGAATGGCGATAGGCTCACCCCCCTAAGCCATGGGACCTAAACATAGGTGAAGTGTGGGTGTTGTACACCTCTGCCACGACCTTCTGGGTAATATAGGGCTGATGTTATGTTATGTTGAATCATGGGATAAATACATAAAGTTTCGATTCTGCATTAATTTAGAGCCAAAAAAAAACAATACAAAATTAAAATTGTGATTCCATTCATTAAAGTGTCTCGTCAGAAGTAAGTCCGCTGCCACCCCGCTCCGCCGCGTATAAAATGCCAGCTCTGTTTAACTTTACATTGTTTTCGTGAAATACTCGACTGCCATTGTGATATATCACGATTTTAAGTGGAATTTCGTCCGGGACGGAACGATAGGTCTGGCGGATCCGGCCGGCTTTGGGCAACACAAGAATGCGCGAAATTTAATACTACATTCTTAATATTCTAGATTTCTTGGTCGGTAGATTTTCTTTACCTCTCTCACTGAACAATTTGAGCATATGAATGTTTTATTATGTTTATTGCTATACAGATTATTGTAATTATTTTAATGATGAATAACATTATGATGATTCTGCCAATTTTTTGGTCAAAAGTTTGCAAACCTTAATTTTAAAGGTGTACCGGGGTTGATGCCAGTCTGATATCTTTCGGTAGCGCATTCCAGACAATAACGGATTGTATGAAGAAGGAAAAATTAACGAAGTCAGTATGTAAAGGACAGAGTAATAGTTTCTGATTGGAAGACCGTAGATCCCTATTGTAGTTAGAGCTCAAGTGCTGGAGGTATGGCGTTAGGTAAGGAGGTGGCGAGATGTCTGCATTCAGGTCGGAATTACACACATCACTATAGTCGATTATCTGAAATATCAAAGTCTGCACAAGCATTGCCTTGGTCTTGGATAAAAATAAAATAAAAATATACTTATAAATGATTTATTTCCATAAAGCACACACACAAATATCCATTTGCCAGAGAGGAAGTTTTCCAGACGGTACAAAGACTGTAGGGAAAATGAGACGGTGTATTTTAGTACTGTTAACTTTGTTTTTGTAAAAAAAAAAATAAGCCACGAAAACAACTTGAAAAGTGGGCAAAACACACATACACGTTTAACCGAGCGACATTAATGAGTCCCTCCCACTCTTTTGTACAATTAATTAGTACCAAGTAGTCCAGCTGTGCTGTGCCGCGTGCGACCTACATCAATGCGGTCCTTTGTTAACATTCAATTATATTATTTCAGTTTAATAAATTTCCATCAATTAGTTTTCAGTAATTACTTTACTCGCTTTATAACCTAGTTTTCAATTGTAAGACAATTGAAAACTGAATTCGTCAGTAATTTTGGCTACCTACACCGAAGTAAGTTTTTTATTTTTCATAGATTTGGTTCTGTTGCATTTATACGTTTCAATTTAGATTTTCCAACAACTTATCTTAACCTTATTAATTCGTGTATATTACTTTTAAACTATAACAATATTTCATTGCAGTTGAAAACAAAGTCTCATGTTATAATTGTATAACATCCAAAATTAACATCCACAAACTTTTTCAATACACAGAAAACAAGCACATAATATTTTTCCCTCGCCGCCTATTATCCCAAAACTGTGTACATTTGTGTAACGGGAAATGGGGTGACTTATAAACTTCCATTTATAACTCTGCGACGTTAAATCGACATTATAATAAGGATTTACAAGGGTTCGGTGTCCGACGTCAGTCGTCCGAATAGCCGACGCGACGCAATACGAGGTGGCAAAGACTAATAGGCTCGCTAGCGTTGACATTGATTACTAGTGAAGCATTACCCTCTTACTTTTTTTTACAACTTGTCAATAGTTCAAAACGAAATTATTCATATTGGGCAATTATTAAAAACTGAAAAACTTTCAAGCCAACTATATTATATTAAACATTATACCATTCAATTAACTGACTGATTTTATACTTTCTGTTGAAAGTTACAAATTTTAAAATGACAGTTTTTTTTTATTATTTGTTATACTTTAACATTTTCTACCTTCAATACAACTATTTAAAATTCTAGTTACACGAAAATTGGACTGCATTCCTGAAAAAATAGTTATGAAATTAAAGCAAATATTTAAGCAAAGCTGACATGTTTGCGCATTCAAACCGTTCCCGATCGTTTCGCGAACAATCCTGCACTAGAATAATTGACTAAAATGAATTGTTTTTGCAACTCGAACTCTATTGTTTGAGACGTAAGCTTTAATATTAAAAGGGTAGTATGTTTGCAGGACCATGGTCCATTTTAAGGGTTTATCGATGCTGACAATGCAGATATCAGCGCAGCGGTGACGTGAATTTCCATTTTTGTGACTGCAAACGTTTTATTCTATTTGCTGTATAGGACAAGCAAATCGTTGAATCTATGTCAGTGTGTTGTATATTAATTAAATTATATCACGCTAAAATTTCACATCGACAAATTAATGATGCAATGAAATACGTTGCAGATTCTCAGTCTTAATTTTACAGCGTAAACCTAATAAAAGCTTCATCCATAAATAATAATCACTTTCTAAAATAAGGAAACGTAGTGACTTTAAAACTGCTTCCGATAGACCCTCAGCCGATAGACTACCAAAGTTATGCTACGCCAAATTCAACCTCTCCTTAGAGGCGGGCGTTATGACGTCATCAAATCACGAGCGTCGAGATTACATGACCGTGTTTATAATTTTAATTAGTTTGGGAACTTGGGAGCTCTTGGCGAGGCGCTTGATTAGTCGCACTGGAGACAAAAATAACTGACTTGTTAGATTGTAAGGGTTATTTATTAACACGCTTATATTAGCTTCACCTGTTTGTTTGTTTGTTTGTTTGTATGTAACCGACTCCTTTGGACTCGATTTTGACCCACTTTAAACGGACAGATTTAATTCAAACTTTCTACACTTGTAAAGAATCAGCGACAATATAATAATTTCATAAATTTATCTCATTATCCTGATTAGGATCGCCAGGATTAAAAAAAAACTAAAAAACACGCTTTTAAATAACATCAAACTAAAAAGTGAAAAATAAATATAGTTTAAAAAAACTAAAAAAACACGCTTTTAAAGCACATCAAACTAAAAAGTGAAAAATAATTCTTATTATAACCTGAAAATAATAATAAACGAAAAATACTAGTACTATTGTGAAAAAAAGCGTGGGTCGCTCGATAGACGAAAAATATGGCACAGAGCGCCCCACGCTTTTTTTCACAATAGTACTAGTATTTTTCGTTTATTATTATTTTCAGGTTATAATAAGAATTATTTTTCACTTTTTAGTTTGATGTGCTTTAAAAGCGTGTTTTTTTAGTTTTTTTAATTTATACAATTCATATTTTGTTTTATACGATGTATGTAGCGAGCGGAAGTGTTGCCCAGCTGCGTATGTAGTAACTGCAACCCATAGACATCACAAATTCATAAAAGTTAGTACGTCGTTTTATCTGAGACGAGAAACAACCTCAGGTGCCAGTCATTTTAGGGCTTGACCGCACCACTAAATCGAAAACACGCGCGGGCGGCAGGCTTGAGGTGGGACGGTGGTAAAGTCAGCAACAGAAGTAGCTACAAAAAATAATCCAAAGTCACTTATTACTTAAAATTATGGTTATTACGTAGTTCGAAGTAAAATCGTAGTAAATTTTCGTATTATAATTATTATTCGTAAAAGAAGTTTTCATCTTAATAATTAGTACTTGCATCGATTTTCTTAGGATATTGCCACGTAGCTTCACCTGCAGAGCAAGTCATGCCTTACACAAGTAGTTTTTTTAAATCATAAATCATAATCATTTATTGCGATCAACACCTAATTTGATTCAGTGCTGAACTCGGACGGTTACAAATGTAAATATGTGATAATTTATTATTTATTTATTTATTTATTATGTGCAATGTGGTTTATCGTTCGGAAATAAACCAAATAACACTTTTTCCGGACCCGGGAATCGAACCTGTGACCGATGAGCAATGAGCAAATAATACCGCTAGAACAACGTGGCAGTTATTATAATAAAATAGTTGTAGTAGTAGTTATATAGTTTAATATTCTTATTTGTTTTTGAAAAACTGTTTTAAACAGAAAACCTGCCTCTATTAAAAAATCGTTCATTTTAAATAATTATCTACAGTTTGATTAGTTATTTAATAGGACATAAAACTCTAAAGTCCATTCAGATACAGGTACAGGACACAGAAAATAAGAAAAATCGGCCTTGAATAAAAGATCTCAATAGTGTTCAATTTCCCTCATGTTAGGAGTAATTTTGTTAAATTGTAGTAATTGTGACTATAATGACCACAATAATTGCAGAAGGTCCAATTTCAGCGGCACCCATTTACAGCCTTGCGGTGGCTTTGTGTCGGATGTTAATGATAATACAATCTATTACGGTAGTGATAATGTGGCCTTCGTTACTGTGAACGAGGTTAAATTGTGGTTTAGTTAGTTTTACGACAATTAGGAGTATTATTGCTTGCAAAATAAAAGTTATGTATTTGAAACGTTTTACTGTGGCTAAAAATAATTGATAATAATTTGTAATTTAATTATTTTTTATGGTGAATTGGCACGCGTTTGACCACGATCTCACCTTATGGTAAGTGATGATGCGTTCTACGGTGGAGCACGCACTCTGCAGAGATACCTATTTACTCTTATTTTGAAGACTGCCAGATTGAAATTCGATGTCATTATGCAATTATACTGTAGAATGAAAGTTAATAATGTTTTCTGGCATGCTTTTGTCGATTCTGATAGATCTCTATGGATTATTTTAGCATTTAAAAACATATTCAATCAAATTGGTGTGGCTAGAATCTGTCTCATATTTTGATTATTTTTTAATCTTAATAGTTATTTCGATATACAGTTCTAATTGATTTCGAAAGAGCACACTGTTCAATAAAATTTCAGTTAAGCTAAAAATAGACGCTGTCAAAATATTGAAGGTTTAATTGCGAATCAGCAATACGGAGCTTACAAAGGCGCGTCTGGCCGATTGTCGACAAAATAAATTAGGGATTCCCGAGGCGGTGGCGTTTATAATTAACGACCGGTGTCGTGTCGGCGCCGCGCCGGAGCCGTCACGTCACTGCTTTGTGCACTTAGCCTTCTTTCACTGCAGATATTTCACTGAAATCTGAGCGTTGATTACTTGATTCGGCTTAGCGTTTATAAATTATGTGATGGGTTTAAATGTATGGCGATGCTTTTGAATTAGAATGTCAAAATCTATATATATAAAAGAAAGTCGTGTTAGTTACACCATTTATAACTCAAGAACGGCTGAACCGATTTGGCTGAAAATTGGTGGGGAGGTAGCTTAGAACCGGGAAAAGGACATAGGATACTTTTAAAATATTTTCGAGGGCAAAATTTAATCGGGGGCGAAGCCGCGCGGGGCAGCTAGTTATATATAAAATTAGTAAGGATTGCTAAAAAAAATATTCCGTTTTGAATGATATAATTATTTCGAATATAAATGCAGAACAATTTACTACGGCTCTATAAATTCATGAATACCATCTTTTGTAGTACTTTGGGTGATACGAGTAAATAGCTTACTCGACGTCACTTGAATGTGAATATTTTTTTTACTTCAACTGAATGTCATATAGGAAAAGGTATATGTATATAGAATTCTTAATATCAACTCTCTCTAAAGCATCTTACGGCAATTTTATCATCAGGAAGCAAATTCACAAGATGATTTGATAGATATAGTCTTTAGCCTGGCTAATTCGCTGATAACAGTCATTATTATGTAATTAAGGCTCCAACGCGGACGTCAAAGACACGCTGATTTGACGTACATACTTATTAAATCTCTCTTCAGTTAAATGACAGCGTAATGGCTGGCTGTAATTGAATACAATACAATAAATATTAGTTGTGTTTCGTTATCTAAAAAGCACACGTAAAAGCATCTTACCGCACATTTTGTTTGTTTTTGTTTTTAAACTTTTTATTGTACAATGAAACAATTTATAAAACAATTCATGTGTGAGTTCTCTTCCAGCAAACCTTAGAGTAATAGAGGAGAAGAGACATTTTATTTTATTCTCACAAAAATAATCATAAATTTACTGAAATTTACTCAAGAATTGTTTTTGAACTGACACAGAGCCACTTTTGTTTTTTATTTTTATTTATTATAACCAAAGTACATAAAACTATTTTTTTACATCATTTTCCTCGTTCAAAAACCACTAAGGGTTTATCTAACCGTAGGCGAGTCGCTTTTACACTTAACTTAAACATATTAAACTTTAAAATTAAAATTAATGTTTACATTTCAATTTAAACATTAAATCATAACAGTTAAAAAAAATCTATGATTAGGTATTTAAGAGGTACACTGATATATTAAATGAAAGTAGTTATAATTATTGTGATTGTCATTGTCTGATAGTCAGCTTCTTATGTGATAGCTGTAGCCCGAGACTTAAAAAAACTATCTTATTGTTAATGATAGTCATGGAAGGAACCTTTCTAGAGAATATCACACATTTTTCTTTAAAATTGACGATCCTACCATATAAATTTACAGAGAAATTTTAAGATAAATCATAAACCAGTATTTAAGTTAACCTCCAGATACACAACTGTGAAAACCGCATCGAATTTTAAGTAGTAGTTTTTGCGTGATGCACTGCACGTACAAACATGACAGACAGACAAATACTTTACAAAAATATTTTCTAGGTTCTACTGCTGTTATAAAGACCCCCGTTATCATTTTTCTTAAATATCTTCAATGTACAGATATGGCACATTTACCACACAAGGTTTTTTTTCCGGTTTAACAACACCTACTTAATATACTGCCTTCACACAGGACGACCGAATGGCGGAGTGGGTAGTGTGCCTGCCTGCGACGCCGAGGTCGCGGGTTCGATGCCCGCTTAAGACAAACCTTTATGTGCATTGAACATGGGGGTTTGTCTTAGTCTGGGTGGTTCTATGTATAATAAGTATGTATTTACAAAAGAAAAGTGTATATGTATTAGTATCAGTTATTCTAGTACCCATAGTACAAGCTCTGCTTAGTTTGGGACTAGATGACGTTGTGTGTAAGTTGTGAAAAGAAAACAAACACAAAGTTTAATTATTACTGTTTTTTTTGGTCGTAAGTGCTAAAACGTCCACCGCTTTTACCGGAATTTAATTTACTCTAGATTTCTTTCATGCCGAAGTTGACAACAATTATTGGAAATGCGGAGCGTTTAAAAAAAACACGTAAAAATTCGGCAATCTCTATGAAGTTATTAAGCCGTAATTGAATTTTGGACATCGCATTGTGGAATATCGGAAGGGAATTTAGTTAAGATTAGTTTAGGTCGCCAAGGATTGGCCACACAGCCTGACCTCACGTTCTATTAGTTGAGGTCAAAGGAAGCTTTTTAATTTGTGATACACAAGGTAAATGAACAGTCTTTTTGAACAAAGCCTTAAATGGATTAGTATCGTTTTTCTACCTTCAAAGGTAAACGTATCCGAGAAATCTATGTCCTTATTTTTATTATCCCTTAGAAGCTTACGAGAACTCTTTCTCAATTTGTTTCTGAGGTTAAGAAAACATTAGTTGAAAAAATCTAATCCAAAGGAATATTGCAAGAAATATTTTGCCAGCCATCGGTGTCATATATATATAGCTCAACCAGGTAATATTTTAGCGTCAATAGTAATATGAGAAGGTCAAGTCCAATTTCAGCCGTCAGCTTTCACACAAATCAGTTTCACGAAGGCTGTAACAACGTTTAATAAAAGTAATAACACCTGGTAGCGTTCAGCTGTCCAAAATCGCCCATTAATATTAGCTGCGGTAATAATTCGTGCGGTAACGGGCGGTAACGCAATAGCGGCAGTTACGGCGGTAACTGCGGTAAAAGTGCGTAATATTTAGGCTCGGTGGTAACGCCCGCGGCAGTAATACAGAGCGCGCAAATTACGCTACACTACTCAATTTCTATCACTACATGCTGTATAAAAGTAATTTTGATTAGTGCAAGTCATACGCTTGGGCGAGAACTACCTACACACTATGGTGTTTAATCTGAATTTTAGAGTTTAAATCCGATTCAGCAATATAATATATGATAACGTATTTTCAATTGAGGAAAAAGAATCCATACCGTTATTTTTAATTTAGTTATAGGTCCTTCACCGTGACCTCCTGCACACAAGGTAGCAGCTTTAACCAACTAGCTACGGTCGCCTCTTGCCAAAACCCTAAATTTCTCAACTGTAAGTAATGTCATTTCATGACGTCTGGTGAAATTTGGGTATTAATTATACACCTCTGCAATACTCTCCTGGGAAATAAAAGCGTGGAACAATACTTTTTAAATCGAGTGTGATGTCGCCGTCACTTTCGCCTTGCACCACACTTGTTTCCATAGGACGTTATACCTCTATTACGTAGTACGTAGTTTTCTATTAGCTGTAGTAGAAGCTGTATTTCATTTAAATTGGCTAAAATTTTGCATATGGTAACAAATGTTTCATTAACTTAAAACATGAAACATTGCACAAACAAACAAAACAAAACAAATAATCGGAATTTCCAATTTCAAAGTTTCTCAGAAACAAAACTCTGCGTGTACGATTGATTTAAAACAATATTGTTAATTAGAAGTATGTACTGCTACCAAATGTATGTGTTGACTTTACAAGTTTAAAAATCAAATATATATAAATACAAAGTATCCATAATCCATAGTAATCTCATTGACTACATAAAAAAAGGCAGGACTCCGTCTCTTGAAACACTTACTGAAGCACCCATAGTAAGTCACACGTACACACAGAACACACACATTGACACAATAGTAAGTCAATCGCCCGCCATTACGCTTTGGACTGTGCTGTTGCTCGGATGTTCAAGTAAAAAAATTAAAAATGCCGTCTTGTGTTGTGAAAAGCTGCCGAAACCATACCGCCTCGATAAAAAAAAACCAGGGGATCACTTTTCATAGGTAAGCAAGTAATATATTCAGCTTATTGCCGAAATTATATTGTTTTCGTAAAAAAATATACCAAAACTATCAGTGTTGACAGTCAATAAATATTTTCATTTACCCTGAATTTGGGTAAATATTTTTTAGTAGTATAATACATTAAGTATAAATTATTATTCTATGTTTTATAGATTTCCTGCTGCAAACGACGCATGGAAAAATTATTGGATAAAAATAATTAGAAACTGCAGAAATGATAACAGTTGGTATCCATCAAAATATAGTGTAGTCTGCAGTATACACTTCGAGGAAATTGATTTATGTATATAAAACAAAAGGTGGACTTATTCGCATTGTCAGCTTTGCCGTACCAAAAAAGGTAAAACAATAGTATATTGTTTTAAATAAAGTATTAAATTAATAAATACCAGTACTTTAATCTAAAACTTTTTATTTCTTAGTTTAGTTTATAATTATTTTTTTTTTCTTTATTTTTTATTTGCCAATATTTATTTGAAATATTGAAAAATCGCATGTAAGTGAATCTAAGCTTCGTGATTGTTGGTTTAGTTTAACTTAGATATTTTATTTGGTTTGTACATTTTGTTGACGTTTTCAAGCACTTTCTGATAGTTTATGTAATAGAGAATTTTTGTTTTTTATTTTTTTGATTTCTGCCATAACTTACCCTACTATCCAATTTCGGCTCCAGGTCCTAAACTGGGACACCCTGTATATCACTAAAGCATCTTCACCATCTAAGAATCAGGAAGCGCCGTAGGAGTCGTAATTTTAAAATATTTTCCAAAAACTGGGTAGCTGCACTAAAGCATCTTCGCTGCCTTGCGTCAGGAGTGCCAAGAGCAACGAATTTTGTACATATTCCCTTAATAAAAACAAACAACTTCTAGCTGCAGGCCCGCATCGACTGCTAGAAATATAAAATCAACTTTGTTTCGAAATTCAATCATAAAGTTGTTTTATATTGTTTGGTTTTTGGCCACGGTAGTATAAAACTACCTATATCATGTTTGATGGTAAAAAGCAGCAAATAAAAAAATATAAGAACTAAACCTCTAAAATATTTATTTAAATTATTGTAAAATTGTGGGTAATATTTCTCATGGCTGGTAACCCCTAACACACGCACTCATAAACAGACCGCTGCCATTTTGGTGCTTCAATCATTTTCTATGTGACATTCTCTCCTGCTTTTTTTATGTACTCTATGAGTAATCTTTATATTTTCTATTACAGGTAAAATCAGTATTGTAAAATCTAGTCGTGTTCATCATTAGGTAAGCCCATTTTGAATTTTTAAAACTAAATTTTGATCTTTTTTAGGGTTCCGTAGTACCTACAAGGAACCCTTATAGTTTCGCCATGTCCGTCTGTCTGTCCACAGCATAGCGACGAAACCGTTGGTGCTAGATAACTGAAATTTTGCATAAACATGTATGTTAACTAAACAAAGAAAGTCGTAGAGTAAAATTTGGAAAAATATTTTTTTTTCAGGTAGCTCCCCTACATGTAAAGTAGGGATGTTTTTTTTTTTTGTCGCCTACCCCATAGTGTGGGATATTTTTAGATAGGACTTTTAAAAACGTTTAGGGGTTGCTAAGACAGTTTTGATTTTGATTTAGGGATCCGTTTGCAAGATAATTAACTTTAAAGAGCAAATTTTTGTTCGAGTAGGGCGTCCCCCCCCCTCTAAAAGCTAAACTACTGGATCCCAAAATCTGAAAAAAATTGTGTCGGTAGTACATGTAATGAACTTTAAAGGAAAACTATAGCGGATAACTTCACTTCATTAGTTCAAGAGGAATAGGGGTCCGAAATGTCAGATGCAGTTACTCAGAATATTTAGTTCAAAATTCTTAAAACATAAATAAACATACATAATACATATATAAAATCACGCCTTTATCTCACGGAGGTAGGCAGAGACGATGGAACGCCATGTGCTTCGCTCCTTACATACTTCTTTCGCTTCCTCAACATTCATACATCTCGTCATACGTGCTAGCTGGTTTCGTGTACTACAAACATTTCCTTTCTGAAGGACGCCATTTAGTTAAAAAGTAAAATTAAAAATATTTTTCTATGGAACCCCACTGCGCGTGGCCCGACACGCACTTGGCCGGTTTTTCTTTTTTATAATCAGTTACAAACAAAAACAATAAAATGAAGTTATCAGCCAAAAACATTTTTTTTGGAGTATTTTTTTTTTTGTTATGCTACGCCCACAGCGAACGAACGTGTAGTCCACCTGATGGTAAGTGGAGTACAGCCCATGGACATCAACAATCCACAACAGCAGATTATAGATGCGTCGCTGCAGCTGAGGACTACGGTGTTATGCCTCATGTGCCAGTAATTTCGTGGCCTGATCTCACCACCAAACCGGAACACAGTAATGGAAGCACTACTATTTGGCGGCAGGTTAAAGGTGAGACGGTGGTGCTACCGCCCTCGAGCTCATTCACAAGAGCTCTACCACCAGTAAATATGATTATGATTACTGTTCATATGATAGTGTTGTAATGTTTTTGCATTTTAATCAAGGCAATTTGTAGTCTACGTGGGTGAATACTATACAAAGTTGTGTGTAAACTAACTTTGACTATAAATCGTCAAGAATATACTACACTTCGTCATGCTGTCGACATATTAGGTAATTTCACAGTTTCACACCACGTTAAGGTTGGTAGTATTATGTATGAGTGAAACTCTAGATGTATTAAGGGGGGCTCTCATCCTTTAATACAGGGTTTCAGTAAAATACTGAAATAATATTAACAATCAACAATAGCACAACAGCTACTGTAGATTTTTAAATAGTTTATTTTTCAACATTTAGTTATTAACCAAGAACTACTTAACTAACATAACGTATGCACTTCTCACCGAGAACTGCCTCGATGGTTTTTTTTTTTTTTTTTAATATAAGCCATCGTTTCTCAAAACTTCATCTATTCGCAACATTTTCTAAGCGAATGATTCCGCACAGAAGAGTGTGAGAGCCGGAGAGGCCGGCGGCCGTGCAACTTACGTTGGCAACTTCAGAGCCTCTTGGAAAGCAATTAGAGCCACTCAAACGTATAATGGCCGCGGCTAGGAAACTTGCTGAAACCGCTACAGCTAAGCAATTGCACCATACACTATTGAATACTACAGGACATGAACAACATTTACTTTACTATTTGATTTTGTACTTACATATTTTAGTTATATGTAAGGGGGGTTTGTATTTAGTTTGTAAAAGTACTCAAAGATTTTTTGCTCCTTCACTATTCTGCTTCTATTTAGTCATGGCATTTTAAGGGGTAATCGACTTGTATTTATCTACTTGTGATATATATGCAGCCTTCTTGTTAAATAAGCCATCCAATAGAACGCCTATGCCGCTTATTAAACGCCGGCATCCAATTGAAACACTAGGCCTATAGTTAAATAGACTTGACTCTCTTAACGTTTAACGACTTGACGTGTTTAGTTTAGTTTTTTTTCAACTGTTTACTTTCACTTTAACTTTAATTTATTAGTTATAATTTCATTTAAACTCGTTTTTATAATTTTATATTTTATGTTACGGTGAATCTGATTAATTGAAAATTATAAGTAATTGTCTTCGTTATCAATCGACCAATAGAGGTGAGGTAGAGGTTAAACTACCGGTAGAATTGTTTTTTTTTTAATTTAACTAAATGACTAGACAACGTTGCGCTCAATGAATTGGCTTAGTAGTTACTCAGCTATTTTATGAATGCCGGCATTAAGTTACTTTAACTAAACTCCTGATAAAACTCTTTGGCTGCGACATATATATTGGTTGATATATTATATATACTTATATTCGATATTTTGCTTCAAGAAGAATACAAACAATCATGATAATGTGTATTAATACTTAAAATAAATGGCAAGATACATAATTTGAAGCAGCTATGAAAATACTATTTTGGTGCTTATTATCTTCTAACTGTTCCTTTTGCTTGACTTGAGTTGCCATGTGAAGTGTCACCGCAACTATCTAAGTAGTTACTACTTGCTGCTTTTGTTTACCTCGAGGCTGAGTACTAAAATGGTAGTTGTAGCATATAATGGCTTCATTGCTCGCATCTCGGAAGTCATTAAATGCACTTAAAACGTAAATGTTAGCTAGAATGCACCATTGCTTCGCGGAGACGGAAGCGCGCATCCTGTGTTTAGCTGTAGTAGTCGTTGGATTGTAAAAAGGGATTGTTTGTTGTGTGTTGATCAGCTATATTTTTTCTAGTAGTTCTAAATTTTGTTTTCACCAGTTTAGTATGTTCTTTTTATTCATATTTAATAATGTATGCAAATAAACCAACTGCCACTTTTTTGACCGTTATTTAACGAATAATGCTGGTCAGATTTTTAAAAAGGTTAAAGTAACTTAAGATCCTATGAGAGAGTAAATTGAAGCGTCCACGGGTGTTACCGATTTTTCGCAAACACGTTTGATTCAAACGCATACAGTTTCACATTAAGTATTTATTATTTAAATACAAAACTACTCACTTTGCCCGACCCGGAGATCGATCCCGGGACCTCGCGTTGAGAGGCGCATACGCTAGCCTACCAGATCATCGAAGACATTAAATATTAAATTTATTTGCCTGTTTTAATTAATTAACGAGGTAATTGGTGGTTTTGGTAATAATATGTTATTTAAGTGTTAGCTTTCGCTTAATCTTATAACTTTCACCACAATCGATGTCGAAAAGAAGACTGAGTTTAGTTACTTCACAAGTGCTGGCTTTTTGTTTTGTCATCCACGTAACTGGTTTATTTCGTTATTTGTTACTTGTTTCTTCTTCCGATATCATATCTTTGGTTTATTGTCATGTACTTCCATTATGGCTTTATTAGCTATTGGAAAAGTTAACTAGATCTATTTCAAAGCTTAATTTTATTTAAAAAAATGTATGTAAGGGTACTATTTGGTGCTTCTTTTTTATGAATAAATGACTACTGTATGGATTAGTGTAAACCGTACTACGGCAGACAATTAGAGATCTAATTTCACATCTATATCTGAAACACTTATTAGCTTGAAGTATTAACATATCTACGTTCGTAGTTAAGGTAGAATCGCCGACATCCTTTTGCTACCAAAAATACCATATTTGAGTATTGAGAGATATTCCATTTTTATTCAATATCGATTGTATGAATAGTTGTAGTGTATTCATTATTCCTTCGTTGTATTATATGTCTGCTTAGACTCACTAACGGCAGAAAACGCTCTTAGGCTGATGATAACGCGCTTTTCTTTCGTGGAGATTCTTGGTAAGACGTATTTCGGAGTGCACAGCCTGGCCTTAATAAGGTTGGCACCTATTAGAAGTAGAAAGAGCTAAAAGAGCGGTTCTAAAGGTGGATTGCCTTTCACTTCCTTAAACTGCTCTTTTCAGTATGTGGGATGTCCTCACTCCATCATTGTCAGAAAACTCTCTCAAATGGCATATGAACCTAAGTTATCAGATAACAAACGTAGACGGGGCCAAGTCTGTTCGAATGACTCTTTTTGCACTACACAATATTATCAATGTATCCACTACCTAAACATAAATGCAAAGTAATTACTGGCACCTGGCTAAAATCACTTGACTACCAACACGCTGAAAGTCTCATATCACGAGTCACATAACTCACATTTCCAACATAAAAACACACGGTAATATCCTCACTTACACACACACACACATACACACTTACGCTCACTCACTCTTACACCACACAAACAAATAGTATTATTTTTATATTTTTTGATGTTATTAGTTTTACTTTAAAGCACTACCGTTTACTTTTTGGGTTTTGAGTTTTGTTATTAAGTTCTCTGACGGTCTGTTATCTGAGGAAGGTGATCAATAACCGAGACTTGTTAGCTGACCAGAGATTGATGAAGACACACTGTTTGTAGTCATACGTAGCTGCCGAGATGTTTGTGAAACGTGATCAGTGCTTTGTGTACTTGTGTATTACTTTGTGTGTAGAAGGTAAGAGTATTAATTTACAAAGGATACGTAATATTAATTAGTATAGAGACTTAATAATACCAATTTATTAAAGGCAGATATACTACTATACCAACGATTGTTTTTGTAACATCATCTGCCATGCTGTTTCCCAATAACATTGAGGTCGGCATCCACATAGTCAAACGAATTTAGTTGAATATCACGTGGATCAGGTAACCAAGTACAAAGTGATACGACACTCTTTGTTAGAATAGTTGTCAGACTTTTTACCCGTTACTACTGCCATAAATCTTTAAATGACAATTTTAATCGACAGCTTAACACCCATCCACTGCCGACCGTGGTAAGCATTGCTTAACCTGTAAGATTGATCCGTGCGAATTTTGACTTAGCCACGAGCTACGGAAAATAAAGAAGGAGTTGTTTAGTTCAAACTCTTTAATTGTTTATTGAAGTAAGTTATTGAAGATATCAAATATTTTGAATACCATACCTTATCCACGAAAGCAAATTTCAAAATCAAACCAAACATTAAAGCTGTTCAAAATATTTCCTAAATTTCATGTCACATCGGAACTCTCATTAACTCTCGCATACGGCCCTTGGATAACCGCAATGAAATAGTTCGTATATTTTCAATATAATTTGTAGTATACGCCCCTGGCCATGCGGTTTCACGATGGCATGAAATATGTTTTTATCGATTGAGGACTTATTAAAATAATAGTCACTTCAATAGTGCATTATTAATTGGCGTGATTTAGCTTAATATATAAGTAAGTATACATATTTTATTGCCAGTTATTTAAAGAGTGACAATTTATCAGGTTGCTTGTTATTTCATTGCATAGACCTGAACAAATTGCCATCGCATGAGGTGCTTAAAATAACTGGAAATACTAGCTTTAGAACGAGTTGCCAACATGAAAGTGTAGTAGACATAAACTTCAGTTTAACTACTAACACAACACTCATCAACCATAATTTCAAAATTGCACATGAATCTCTCCTCATACTCATCAAGCCATAAGCTCATCGCCGCGTCAGCGCAACATCGACGCCGTCCCGCCGTTCATTACACGTCTCAGTTGTTCTAATTGCGTCTCGGCAGTTGTGTTTACGTACACGCGTGTTTGTGTGCGTGAGTTGTGTGTGCAGGCCGGAGAGTCTGCGATAAAACTATACACGAATATTGCTACAGTTTATTACTTTGTTGCAAAGTTGTGTGAGTATAGAGCTTTGTTTTGCGCGCGTAATTGCATCTGGTGTAAAACGTGCATAATGTCCGAGCACTTACAGGAAGATCTTAGTTAATTTAGATCGAAAGTTAACAAAACAGATTAGATAAAATTAAAAAGATTATACTGCCAAGCAATCAAATTGCTAAGTATTAATCACATTTTTCTTTTTCTTTTTAGGGTTCCGTAGTACCTACAAGGAACCCTTATAGTTTCGCCATGTCCGTCTGTCCGTCCGTCTGTCCAAGGCATAGCGACGAAACCGTTGGTGCTAGAAAACTGAAATTTCGCATAAACATGTATGTTAACTATACAAAGAAAGTCGTAG
The DNA here is from genome assembly GCA_905147285.1 of Hypena proboscidalis. NCBI lineage: Eukaryota > Metazoa > Arthropoda > Insecta > Lepidoptera > Erebidae > Hypena > Hypena proboscidalis. The sequence goes on along the minus strand of LR990127.1, from coordinate 24,855,850 downwards.
AATAAAATTTGGCAAAATATTTTTTTTTCGGGTAGCTCCCCTACATGTAAAGTAGGGATGTTTTTTTTTTTGTCGCCTACCCCATAGTGTGAGGTATTGTTAGATAGGACTTTTAAAAACGTTTAGGGGTTGCTAAGACAGTTTTTTGATTTAGAGATCCGTTTGCGAGATAATTCGTCCCCCCCGCTCTAAAAGCTAAACTACTGGATCCCAAAATCTGAAAAAAATTGTGTCGGTAGTACATGTAATGAACTTTAAAGGAAAACTATAGCGGATAAGTTCACTTCATTAGTTCAAGAGGAATAGGGGTCCGAAATGTCAGATGCAGTTCTGCCGCGCTTAGGAAAAACGCATTAACTACCTTTTTACAACTTCTGAGAAAAACATGTTTAATTTTTTTTTTCTTATTTTACTTGTATCTCCGGAACGAAGCTAGCTATTGATGTGAAATTTGAACTAGGGGTAGCAGCAGAGTATACGATACACTCTGGCTTTTATTAATATTACTAAAATATTATAGTTTTATTTATAATTTAAAAAAATAACTTATTTTAGCAATCAATATGGGTTTATTATATTCAAACTTATCATAAACGCATTAAAATATACTACATAGTGCATTTATACTTAGTCAAATATTTTAATGCACTTTTTAATATAATGTTTTTACCCCACTAGTTTATTTAGACTAACAATAAGTGCATTAACTACTTCGATTAATGCGTTTATGTTTAGCAAAATCTCTTAATTCATAAAAAAAACACAAAGTAAAGGAATTATTATTTAACACCTAGTCATGCACTAGTCTGATAAAATAAAAGATTTTTCTCTATACAAAGTCTTTATTTCTTAAAATAGCACTTAAAAACAAAACAATCACTAGTATTCATTATCACGTTGTACTTATTAATATAATTATTTATGACACATACTGCACTAACTGTAGATGATGCATTTTTGGTAAATGTAACATTAATTGATATTTAAGTTAATGCGTTTATGATAACCAAAAAAAGCGGGTTCTAATAGAAATATTGAAATGGTCTCTATGACAAAGTTATAGAGCTCGTTTTTCTGATTCCAAATATGAATTTAAGTCAATTTCGCAAAAAATCGCACTTAGTGCGTTTTTCATAAGCGCGGCAGAGTTACTCAGAATATTTCGTTCAAAATTCCTGAAAGATAAATAAACATACATAATACATATATAAAATCACGCCTTTATCCCACGGGGGTAGGCAGAGACGATGGAACGCCATGTGCTTCGCTCGTCGCTTCCTCAACATTCATACATCTCGTCATACGTGCTAGCTGGTTTCGTGTACTACAAACATTTCCTTTCTGAAGGACGCCATTTATCTGGTTACTTTAACTTAATTAGTTCTAGAGTAATTGGGGTCCAAAGTGTAAAATGCAGTTACTTAGAATAATTCGTGCAAATTACAAAAACCTTTGAAAGTAATGACTTGTATGAAGATGTTACTTGTTTAATACAGATAGTAAATCCCTTTTAAGTCGAAACATGTTGTTACGACTAGCTACGGAAGCCTACTGCGCGTGGCCCGACACGCACTTGGCCAGTTTTTTTTTTCTAACCCATGCTGTCCCACTGCTGAGCAAAGGTCTCCCCCATACACGACCACAATTCTCTGCTTTGGGCTCTGTCTTAATTAATTAATCACATATTATAATATTTAGTATTAGTCATTCAGTTCTTCTAGCGCAATACACTGACGATCTGGAAGTAACTGGAACAGTAAAAGCGTACAGTGGAAAATCGTTTTGTGCGTATTGTAGGTGCGTCCAGGACTGTACTGTTCTTGATTAAAAAAGGGAATTCACACATTCTATTTGAATGTGTAAATAAACGTCTTCACCATAAAAACAATAAAAATACAACATGAAATATCTTTAAACTTTTAGTATTCCACGAGAGAAACAAACACTTGGACACACAATGCGCGATGAAAATGCCAGCAGAGTGACGTTTCATAACTTCAGCAGGATTGCAGAACAAAAGGACAAAATTAAATTCCACATTCCTCGCTAGGGCTGGCACTCGGTCACTGGACCTTCAAAAACCATCTCATCTTGTCATTGCATAATACATTTGTCATCGGTATCAAACTTGCAAGCCCGGCCTTTAGCGGCGGTCGGGGCCGCATCAATTTTGCAAGTCCCGACCACTACAACGTACATTGCTCTGTTGGCTCGTACGACAATGAGTATAACGCTCACCAGCTGCTCAGTGGACAGTTAGCAATAAAAAACGTTTATTATTTTCGTTGGAACGTGAGCTTCGAGTGGCATGATATACTCGGAATGTATAAAATTTATACTAAAACATGGTCATTGTCTGGAATACGTAACATTGTAAATAGTTGAAGTACAATGTCGCCGCTAGAACCAGTTTGCTTGCGACCACGGCCAGTGTAAATCTGTCTGCCGAAACGTCAAGCCTAAAAGGTAAATAATGCATGATCGCGTTAATGCTCGTTAGATTTTACTTAATCATGCAACGCGCGAGTTCAAAAGTTAATCTTACCATGTTACAAGCTGTATTTTACAAAAAATCAGCAAAGTAATGTTAAATAGCCAATAATAGCTAGATTTTTAATGTCAATTGGGAATCACAAAAAAATAAGAAACAAAATCCCTCCGTCGTTAATGTGAACCAAACAATAGAACAAGAGGCATTTCATAGTCTGGAAGTAGTATAGAATAAATACAAAATATAAAAAAATAAAAAGTTATATCAAAGAGACAGACACGTAGAGTAAAATTAGAACCACTAGTCAGAGAACCGACACAAGAACAGAGCTCTACGCCAGTATGCTAGTAATACTTAGATAATAGGAAAATGTGGAGTAAATTGCAGCTGCAGCTCTGCATGTGTGACGTCATGTAACAGATAGTACGTCACTCTCAAGCCTGAAGCCCGAGCGCTGTAAACACTTGCGAATTGGAATTGCTAATCGCGACGCCATTGCCAGACGCTCTACATTGCGCGTTCGCGCCGAGCCTCTAAAGCGCCGCGCCAACTACACCCGTAATGGATGCGAGACATGTCATTAGACTAACTCCCGGGACTCGCTTGATATCTTGAAATCTCAGCTGAGCGCCGCGCCGACTCGAACAGCTTTTGTTGAGTCTTTAGGTATTTCTTTGTGACCTCGCCGTTATCGTATTATATGACACTAATTTTCTAGCTTTGCTTTGTTTTTGGAGATGCAACCGTGATTTACGCTTTGCGTGTATTATGGGTATGGATTCGTTTGCAATATTTTACAAACTATTTATTTGTTCATAAAAACGACATTTACATCATTTTCAAAAATTAGATAACGGGTCTAAATCGCGTAATTATTATAAAGGTAAATAAATACCTATGCTCGACGTTTCGAAATGACTTGCATCATTCTTGGTCACGAGCCGACTGATAAAGCTCAGCGTCGTCTCCGTGAAGCGCGGATATTGTACACTACCCTCACTTGGACGTCACAATTTTTATTTTGTTCAGAACCTTCGCGTCGGTAGTTCGACAAACAATACTAAGGGTATCAGTTGGTTTACGCGTAACATTGGTTCGCAAAACACTGCACTTGCCTAATACGATAAGCGGTATCCATCTTCGCGGCTGAAATAAGAATGCTTTTTGATTTCAACCACCTCCCTTTTACATCAGTTTTATATTTATTGTTTTATGGTGATTGTAACAATGTAGGCCGTTTTATATACAATAAAAAAGAATTTTCAGTATTGAATAATGTAAGTGTTTTTAACTCGCAAGTTGTTTTGTATGAAGAGCAGTACAATTTTTGTAAAGATAATGGAACAAAAAGTACAAGCGAATGAGCAGTTTCCTATAATCTTTAGATTACAGGAAACTGCTTATAAATTGCCCCAACTGTGCATCCATAACTGGTTACTCTTCATCAAAATACTATTATCAGGAAAAAAGTGTCATGTAAACATATTGTTCGAATTTTGATTCCTTCTCTATTTTTTATTTGTCAGTAGTTTACATTGAACATGTGAGCGCATTTGTCACGGTGTAGGAGCGGGTGTTGTCACGTGCCGTGCCGTATTTCCGTGACGGGGCACGCCCACTGACGTGACACTGTCACGGCACGAGAAACTTTCCTAATACACTTTCAACCCCAAATTTACCCCCTTAAAAAAGAGAATTTTCAAAAAAATATGATTGTTAATTTATGTCTGTAGGGAACCAATGTGATGAATTTCGTGCAATTTACTTCAAAATTGACCAACACTATATAAAACTTACAACCCCTAATTCACCAACTAGGAAAGAAATATTTACAAAAAAAACTATCTTCCAGTTAATAAACATCATGTAAGGAACATAATGTGCAGAATTTCATGCATTTTACTTTAAAATTGACAAACCTGCTTATATAAATTTAAAGATTTGTAATGTGATGTCGTAACAAACATATTTTTTGCGCGTACATTGCAAACGCTGCACGCTGGCTAAACCTTACGAGATAGATCAAATTTATGTACTACGGAATTGTATATCTTAAAAAGATGAATAAAAAAGTTCGCGACAGCATATGTTTATCTTCTAAGGATAACCCACAGTAACCATTTTTAGGGTTCCGTAGTACCTACAAGGAACCCTTATAGTTTCGCCATGTCCGTCTGTCCGTCCGTCTGTCCAAGGCATAGCGACGAAACCGTTGGTGCTAGAAAACTGAAATTTTGCTTAAACATGTATGTTAACTATACAAAGAAAGTCGTAGAATAAAATTTGGAAAAATATTTTTTTTTCGGGTAGCTCCCCTACATGTAAAGTAGGGATGTTTTTTTTTTGTCGCCTACCCCATAGTGTGGGGTATTGTTAGATAAGACTTTTAAAAACGTTTAGGGGTTGCTCAGACAGTTTTTTGATTTAGAGATCCGTTTGCGAGATAATTAACTTTAAAGAGCAAATTTTTGTTCGAGTAGAGCGTCCCCCCCCCTCTAAAAGCTAAACTACTGGATCCCAAAATCTGAATAAAATTGTGTCGGTAGTACATGTAATGAACTTTAAAGGAAAACTATAGCGGATAAGTTCACTTCATTAGTTCAAGAGGAATAGGGGTCCAAAGTGTAAAATGCAGTTACTTAGAATAATTCGTGCAAATTACAAAAACCTTTGAAAGTAATGACTTGTATGAAGATGTTACTTGTTTAATACAGATAGTAAATCCCTTTTAAGTCGAAATATGTTGTTACGACTAGCTACGGAACCCTACTGCGCGTGGCCCGACACGCACTTGGCCGGTTTTATCTTTTACATATTACAAAAAAAATATGGGTTATTTACCAAGCTATTTTAAACAATACAGTATCATTCCTTATACAATTAAATAAATTAGATACGTTGTGCATTTCATGTAGATCAAAATTGCCCTTTTCAGCATGTGATTTAAATGAATATTTTCGAAGATATTACAGATTTAAAAATTGCGGGACGTCGAAAAATCTTCATGGTCTATGGAAAGGGGTATTGTTTTACTCCAAATTTAACGCGTGCGGGCCACGGGCAGTAATGAATAAATCAAAACTACTGGATCGATTTTAATCATTTTTTCAGTGAGTGACATAGGCTATATATTTTATACCCGTGCGAATCCGGAGCGGGCCGCTGTGTTTTTATATACAACGTTCACAGTTTTTCTGTAGTGTATTTAGTATCAGCATTTTACCCGTGCGAAGCTGGGGCGGGTTGCTAGTAACGAAATAATTATTTACTCAATACATTGTTTACAATAATTATGCAGTCAGTGGTCAATCGTAGACAATATTGATCTGCGCAATGTTGGTGGACCACGCAAATCAATTGACTGTAGCCCCGATACAATATATATATATTATGATTGCACAATACAAATATTAACTACTGACATCTATTTGCTGAATATATGCCGGCACTAAATATTGTACTAACAAAAAACAAAAGTTAAGTTATTATTAATGAATATTCATTCACTTTCAAAGTAAACATGTTTCTGGGTTCGTTTCGTACATGCGTAAGTTGTAAGAATAGCTTTCAATTGCGTATAACTTTATGGATACTATTGGATTTTATGTAACTTTGGCGAGTATGACGAAATTTTACATATTATGCTAATTGACTGCTTCTTAATATTATTAACATAACATAACATCACGCCTATATTACAGAAGGGTGTGGTAGAAGTGTGCAACACCCACATTTTATTTGTTATGTTTAGGTGCCATGGAATAGAGGGTGAGCCTATCACCATCCACCAGGCACAATTCCAATTCCGTGCTGCTATTGAGAATTCAAAATTATTCACTTTCAATCATAAATGTAATCAAAGTATAGTCCATATTACACCATCTCTATAATGCCTGCAACACAAACCATCTTTTTATCTATTCAAAGGTTGCCTGTATGAAATTACGCGACAAGGCCGCCCAGTGTGCATTGGCAATAATTTATGTTTGTTTTTGTATATATTGACAAACTGTAAATTTGTTGTACAGTTAAGAATATTCTCTTCAATTCAATTCTCATTTCATCAGAATGCATTTCACCAAAAACTGAAACCGCAAATAATCTGCCTCATTCCACACCATCTCAGATGAGAGTTGAAAGCTTCACAACACAACTAAGTACCAAATGAACTTGGCACCGAGTGCACCTCAAAACATCGTAGGACAAAAGTTGTAGGCGTTCATTAGCGAGTCTTAGCTCGCTCCAATATTAGTTGCGTAACAATACCTCAGCTGTACACTACAATGTTTGTACAATTTAGTGCATTTGCAAACGGCAAGAGTACGGAGGGCATTGTCCGGTAAAACGTGACACTGTTCAGAGTGTAGTATTTAAGAAGGTTAATGAGTTTTAATATCCTTAGCCTGATCACATAATCCAATAGGTAAGTTGGAAGCTTATGATATGGCATTAAATATATTTAAAATGTATCGTATCAAACCAATCAATCGTTTCAAAAGAATAACTTTCACGGAAACGTCACAAGACGATTTTGTCAAATCAGTGTCATGGTCCTTCAATCCGAGTTAGTAAACAAAATAATAGTGTCGTTTATTATTTCAAATTAAAAAGTACCTTAAATAGCACTGTTTCATTTGCCTTAGTTAGACAACACTACTAAAGCACATAAGAATATTCAGAAACTATTTACGTAATGAAACACTATTGATTAGTTTCCATAAAGAGCATGCATTGTTAATTGCTTCTAGTGATATTAGCAGATCAAATAAAATTATCTAAATGAGATATAATTATTAACATTTATCTACATGTAATATTATGTTTGTTTGAAACAAGCTTGAAATTTTGGTGTACACACAAACGGCTACACATCAGTTTACACATCTTCAGTATAAGCTGGTCTTGTCTTCCTCGAGATTATTTTATATCGGTTTAAAGATATTTATTTCTCATAAGAATATCAGTCCACTTAAAATGAAATACAAAGTTAGTATAAAGTAATAATACAGTACATTATCTCTGGAGTTACAGAACATAAAAAGTTACATCACAGTGTAGGTACATATTTCTTAAGCTTCGATTTGAATGATTGAATGTTATCGCATTCTTTAATATCGGCCGGCAATCAATTGAACAGTTGTGCTCCTTCAAACAATACGGTTTTTTTACCGTAATTAGTACGTGCGCTGATAAGCTCGAGTTTGTTGTTGTTTGTCATTGTTTTCTTCTTTATATGTAGGTTAGTTTGAATTGAATTTGTAGTGATATTTTTGACCAGAATGCAAGTATTGTAAATATATAGTTGCCTAATATTTAGTAGTTTAATTTTTTCGTATAAGGTTTTTGTTGGTGTCAGGTAATGATAATGGAATAGAATTTTGATTATTTTGTTTCGGACTCTTTGAAGTGAATTTAAGTTAGTTGCCGCTGCTGAACCCCATATCTCAATGAGATATTCTAAATGCGATTTGACTATATCTGTCTCGTTGGTCTAATAGTTAGCGTATGCACCTCTCACTGCGAGGTATTGGGTTCCATTCCCGGGCCGGGCAAATATGTTAGTGCGTGTTCTGAAATAGCAGCAGCATGCAGTTTAAATTGTGACCTGTGGATCGCGATAGGCTGACCCTCCCCTATCGCATGGAACCTCAACATAACAGATAAATGTAGATATTATACACTTCTTCAGTACCCCTCTGAGTTTATGGGCGTGATGTAATCTGTATGCTAGCATCTTTTACTGGTAATGTATAGTTTGACGTGTGGCTGTGTGTACGTGGTGTCTGTGAATATGCCAATAACCAGAAATGTCTGGTAGCCTGAAACAATTGTAATTGAAAACAACTGGATGGTTTCAGCGAGCATTGTTTAATCCCACGTGAATTGGAAGCTGATACGATGGAAGTTATTGCCAAAGTGGTAAACTGGAAACGATTTAAGACTACTATTATGCGATACCGTACTGACTGATCTGTTATGTTATTTCCCCTTTCCCTAAAAGTAAAGTTAACTGATTTGTAGATGTTTATGCTATAGGTGGTTGATATGTAAGTCAAGATGTGTGTGAGCAAATTCTGTTTATTTTGAGATAAATTAAAATAATAATAATATTAATAATGTGGTATGCCTATCGCCATTCACCGAGCACAATACCAACTTCGTACTGCTATTAAGAACTTCTTAACGGAAATATAAATATTTCACATTTCATTTTAATTTATATATTAATAATAATTAGGATTTTTTACATTAATAAAACGCCAGAAGCAATTACACCATCCAATGGTCCCAATGACAAGGCCAAATACACACATTCACTCACTCAAGCAAACCCAGTCTCAGAACAAATATTTGCGAATCACACAAAGATTTTTCCCATGTGGGGATCGAACCCACAACACCAGTGCTGTGGAGAGCGGCGAGGCGACCGCTTAAAACACTACACCACACGTGCAGACAAATGTAAGATGTAGTTAATAATGAGAGCACAGAGCATAAGAGCACACAGAAGGGTGTGGCAGAGGTACCACTCACCTGTTATAATTACGTACCATATAATATGTGGTGTGCCTATCGCCATTCACCGAGCACAATACCAACTTCGTACTGCTATTAAGAACTTCTTAACGAAAGTATCTAATAACATTTTTCATATTTCAATCCTAATAATATTATTCATATTTGAATCCTCTACTACTCTAGTTGCCACGAGTAACATCAACCTTATAATACAAATTTCGAATTTTAAACTATCCAAAACATGTAGCAACAGATAGGAAAATTTCTATTGGCAGTATTGCCATTTCAAAGCGACCAGCCATTGTTGGCATTTGACATATCATTTGAATTTAATCTATTTGATGTTGGCTTGAACATTTGCGATGGAGAATTTGGATAATGTTGGCAAAATGATCTCGATAGCTGTAGTTAAACGTCGCTTTCAATATATTTGAAAATTTCAGTGATTAGAAGTAAGTAAAAATATGGAAGTTTATGTTTAACTAACTTTTGCCTGCGACTTCGTCTGCGTGGCATTTGTCGTCGTAAGTAGAAGCAACTCCAGCACTTTGAGCCACGTTAAACCTCACTGCTCAGCTTTCGTAGTTTTCCGTAATAATACATATTTTATAACCTTCCTTAAGAGTTAAACTATTATAATCGGCGTAAACAAAAAAAAAACAATCGAATTGAGAACCTCTTCCTTTTTTTGAAGTCGGTTAAAAACTGACTTTTTGGGATAGGTATCATGCAAAGAAGATAGCCTTGTTTCACCATAACAAATAACTATACCAATATAAAAAACACTTATTTATATACACACACTTTAATTTTATTAGTTTTTATATATGATAAAGGTTGTAAATACCTAAATGACAAAGCCGCTTACTAGTGATTCGGTACATTATTCTTAACCAGTGTCTTAACAAATTTATTCTCATACATTTCCAGTTTTCCTATTACGTGTAGAAACAGTCCTAGACTGATTTTCCGACGTTTATAAATTTTCTTATAAGAACCAAAGTAACCGACATAGCTCGCAAAATAAGCTCGCTGAAGTGGCAGTGGGCTGGTCACGTCTGCCGAAGGACCGACAGCCGCTGGAGCAAACGAGTCCTAGAATGGAGACCGCGACTCGGCAACCGAAGGTAGGACGCCCCCCTGCCAGGTGGACTGACGACCTGAAAAAGGTCGCTAGAGGGGACTGGATGCGGAAGGCGCAGGACCGGGTTTTATGGCGCAAATTGAGAGAGGCCTATGTCCAGCAGTGGACTACAAAAGGCTAAATGATGATGATGAATGATGATAACTAAAAGAATATTCAATTTGTTTATGCTAACATTTATTCAATTAAACTGTTAAACAATAACAATATGTTTAATAAAATTAACAATTATTCAATAATTCATGATAAATTTACTATGACTCGAATATGATTCAAAACAGTGAAATGTTTAATGTAATTTAATTAATTGTTACGTCATAATATCTAATTAATTATCATAAATAATTTAAATAGTTTTTTCTGACCTATATGACTTGGCCATATTTCATATTTATTTAAACATAAAACCATTACATAAATATACATACATATACGATACAACACATTATTATTTATCGTAACTAATAATGTTGGCAATAATATACTTATATTACAATACATGCATTAGTTACAATACACGCATTATATGTTTTTAGATATGTAACAATACATCTTGAATAACATCGTTACATTACGTAATTGGCTGATGTATGACGTATTTTATAAATATTAATTGTTACTGCTGTTGGTCTTTCAATAAATAAATAAATAAATTAGTTAAGTACCATAACAATATAAATAAAATTCTAAAACAAAGGAACATTAAAAAGCTATTACCCGAAATAAAAACAACAATGCTGATAAGAATTTCTCGATGATACCGATATCAACACTCGATTCAAGGGTCAAACAACTTAATCAGCATAATTCCAAGACAGGGGTGAAACAGCTGATCCTATTAAAGATAATCGCCGAAGATATTTCCTTGCGAAAGTACCTCTAAGTAGCCGGAGAGAGAACCATGGGACCGGTGTTTTGTTTAACAAAGGATTTATCGGCCACTTATGGGGTTTGAGTGTGGAGCCGTGCCGGTCCTCTCAATAGCTTGTTAAAAGATCAAAAAGAGCTTGCAGCTGCCATTTTTCGAGTGTTTCATGTGAGTATAATGTTGTGAAGTATACTTGTAATTTTTTGTGATTTGTTTTACTGTTCTTTTGTAACAGAAGTGCCAGAAAACTGTAATGAATACAGTTCTCAATTTTCCCGCTGAAATAAACCGATGAGTTTATCTTCCGTTATCGTGTTGCGAAACTGTCTTCAGAACTGTAATACAATATTCATCTTAGCTCCATACTCCACGCATTGTTCGTCAACATTTCAAATATTAATTTCTGTAGCGCATGTTTAAACACCGTCTTAGTGGCAGTGCTGTGTTCCGGCGTCGTCCCTGGAGTCTGCGTCATCAGATATCTTAGCTGTTGTAACTTCCGCCGCGGGGAGACTCGCCGAGGCATATTGTTAAGACGAGCCTCGATAGCGTCATAATGTTCTCTATTGTAAGGCGAGACTTGCCGTTGTTTGTACTTTGATAAAAAGAATTGATTAGTTATAAAATAATCGGTCAAGACACTTTCTATGGATGGCTTTTGAACAATAATGCATATTCTTCTTATACAGGGTGTCCCATATTTAATGGATAATCCTTTACCTGCAGATTGGGGGCATCACGCCTGATAGGAAAATGCAAAATTTGTAGAAAAAAAGTATCACGGATTTTTAAATATCGAACATTTTCGATTTTTTCACAAATTAGCCACTTTCGTCCACTATTCTTGATGCCATGTTCGTAAATCTTAGAATTTTTCAAGTCTCTTTTTGGAATTCAATTCTTGAATAGATATACTATCAAATTTACTATCTCATTATTGTACAATTATTTCATTTAAAAACTACAAAGATTAATAAAAAAAATAATTACATGACATTTTTTTTACAAAAAGTTTGAACCCTTATGGTGTAAAAAAAATGTATGGAGACATGTGTGCCCATCACGGAAAAAATATGCCAGTTTCATTGTGATTCTAAAATGGTATAAAATATTTTATATTTTTTTTTATTTAAAAAAATAATGTGAGAAATTATGACCAGGGTCCGATTTTTTTTAAATCACTTTCTACCAAAATGATATCCTAGTTGATAATATAGTTACTTAAGCGTATTAAACTAAATTAAATAATTACGAACAAGCATAACTTTTACAAAAAACAGTATTTAGAACGATTGACAGCGATTATAAATCTTATAATACCTATCTATGAAAGTATCGATTAAGATCAAAATACTGAAAGTAATTAAACAATATTTTTTTTAACTTTGCTCATCACCTCTCTGGTTACGAAAAAAAAACGCTGACACTCAAATGTGTTCTGTAAAAAAAGCGCGCAAAATTTCGAAATTTGCGGATGTGAAATTTTCATTTTTCTCTAAAAGATTTAAATTTATGATATAGTGCTGTGACTTCAGACTTGTTTTTTGCTACTTGAATTTGGACTTATCAACATCGGCAAATTAACAAACGATATTATGCTGTGACTTTGGATTTGTTTTTGCTATGAGAATTGAGACTTGTTATCTTCTTTTGTACAATGCCGCGATATCTGTATACACCAGGAGAGTATACACAAATGCATTTTATTTATGGCCTGTGAGGCGGCATAACGCCTTAGGTTTCTGAACGTTTTTTGTTTATTTGCCGATGTTGATAAGTCCAAATTCAAGTAGCAAAAAACAAGTCTGAAGTCACAGCACAATATCATAAAATCTTTTAAATTTCACATCCGCAAATTTCGAAATTTTGCGCGCCTTTTTACAGAACACATTTGAGTGTCAGCGCTTTTTTTTCGTAACCAGAGAGGTGATGAGCAAAGTTAAAAAAAATATTGTTTAATTACTTTCAGTATTTTGATCTTAATCGATACTTTCATAGATAGGTATTATAAGATTTATAATCGCTGTCAATCGTTCTAAATACTGTTTTTTGTAAAAGTTATGCTTGTTCGTAATTATTTAATTTAGTTTAATACGCTTAAGTAACTATATTATCAACTAGGATATCATTTTGGTAGAAAGTGATTTAAAAAAAAACGGACCCTAGTCATAATTTCTCACATTATTTTTTTAAATAAAAAAAAATATTAAATATTTTATACCATTTTAGAATCACAATGAAACTGGCATATTTTTTCCGTGATGGGCACACATGTCTCCATACATTTTTTTTACACCATAAGGGTTCAAACTTTTTGTAAAAAAAAATGTCATGTAATTTTTTTTTTGATTAATCTTTATAGTTTTTTAAATGAAATAATTGTACAATAATGAGATAGTAAATTTGATAGTACATCTATTTAAGAATTGAATTCCAAAAAGAGACTTTAAAAATTCTAAGATTTACGAACATGGCATCAAGAATAGTGGACGAAAGTGGCTAATTTGTGAAAAAATCGAAAATGTTCGATATTTAAAAATCCGTGATACTTTTTTTCTACAAATTTTGTATTTTCCTATCAGGCGTGATGCCCCCAATCTACAGGTAAAGGATTATCCATTAAATATGGGACACCCTGTATATTTATTTATTACAAGATAACATTATATAGAAGGTAACATTATATTGATGATGTAGCTTTCATTTGCAACATAGTTTTTAACACTACTTAGATTTTTGTCTTATAGTACTGAAATTACTTGGTAATAACCTATAACTAAAACCATGTATTAAATTTAACAACCTGAGTGAGTTAAGTTATGTGATTAGTAAAGCAACCCGTTCATAAATTACAGCAAATGCAGGTCATTGACTTCTTATGCGAGTCATCTACCATTTACCATAATTGTTTGCCGTTTAAGTGCTTGTATGAATTCTTATAAGCTGTAAAACAAATTACACTTCCTGCCAATCCCTGTAGCACATCTTACAAGTCAAATTATACTGCGTTATTGTAATGATTGCGGTGGTGGTGTACCAACCTGACAGACGTCTGTTTGTGTTGAGATCAGCTGTCACATCAACGAAGCGCCGCCACTGCGCTGCCAAGCTACCAGCACGGATTACTCGCATAGTATACTGTAATCTGACACGCAGTTGATTTATACGTCAAATTAATGTCTTGCAATATTTTGGTTCAAGAGCTGGTCTAACAAGTAAGCTGATATTTGATTAGAAAAGTCCTTCTGATTTGTGCATAACTTCGGAACTGAATATACCTGCACCCTATATTTTTGTAATATAACTTGCATGTCATATAATACTGCGTTTTATAATGATTGCGGTGGTAGTGGTGTACCAACATGATAGACGGCGGATCGCGCTGAGATCAGTGTATTTCATGTTACATTTAAAGGGAAACGATGACGTAAGGTGGCTGTAAAATTTGTAAATATATGAATATAGTAGCTCAATGCATTGAGATTTATAAAAATAAACGCACAAATGTACAGCTCATTCAAAGTGCCTGTTCTACAAAACGTTTTATTAGCACAGCTACTTCACTGAAAAGATTTAATATATAAATAAAATAATTTAAACAAAAAAATTACCGACGAAAAAGAACTAAAAAGTAAAAATAAGTCAACACTTGCAGTCTTGGGTATTCAACTTAGTCTCCATTTCTACGTTATTGCAAAATAGAGAGTTAATCATATTTTTTATGCTTTTTTTTGCAATTTCGATTTAAAATTGGAATATTTTTGTACGGCGAACTGCCGTAACTAAATTACATTTGAGTAGTAATGAGACGTCATGATACGGCCTCTGCGCTATCATGCACACTCATATTATAAGAGCTAAAATAATGCAATGTCTTGGAAAACATACTTCACTGAACTGAATAAATGTAATCACTAAAGTAACATCCCAGTAATTAAAATGTAGGTCATGTTTTCCGGACTACATAAAACAAAATGAAAAAGATACAGAACATATTTTTCTCCTTAATTCCTAAATCCACAATAACAGCGGTGATTACTGACTTAATTAAAAACAAAATTCCCAGAAAATAAAGACTTAATTAACGAATTCCTCAAAAATATTTTCTGCATTCTTAACAATCTTTTAATTTGTAGCTTCTAATAAACATTAACGCTTCCTTAAAGTCAGCGACAAGCTGTGGTTTAATATAATCTATTTATAGCAAAAACAACGTGATGCCGCGAGTAAATTTATACTGCAATTTTGTGAAACCAACCTCTGAATATATTAGTGCCAAGAGCTTTATTAAATACATTTATCTTAATTTTGTTACTTAATTGTATCTAAGTTTCTATTATATTGAATTTCTCGTGAAACTTTGTGTCAATTCGAAAAAATAACGGGCCTGATAAAATAAAATTATTACAGTAGACTTTCCGGTGAATTTCCTTTAAAATGTTTAAGATTTAGCGGCTTAAGCTTAATAAGAAATGAGACGGAATCAGTCAAACCGACGATAAATATTCCCACAAAAGAGATCTTCACTCAATTTCTTGTCGGATGTAAGCGATTCCAGGAATTTGCTAAAGTAATAAGCCGAATTGGTTTTGTGGTACGGGATATTACATATTTGATTACATTTTTTTATTGCTCTTTTAATGCTCTGTAAACTTTCCATGAGCGTATTATAAACGTGAATCCATTATTGTCTACTGTTTCAGTATGTTATATTCATTTTATTTATAAGGCACCACAAAATGGTTCTTGGGTTTTCTTTCAAACTAAATTCTTTATGATGTTGCAGGCGGGGACAAACAATACTTTGTTACTACTATATAACTTCGTTTGTCACCGCCTGCAACATCATAAAGAATTTAGTTTGACATATTTCATTTGTTGTTAATGAATTTAATGTAGATAATGCTATACTTGTTTTTATCTTTTCAGTTCTTTTTTTTTAAGCAGTCGGGTTTTTTGTTTTTTTTACACCTGAACTTCTTACGAGCTTTATTTTATTTAATCTTCTTCTTCTTCTTACGTGTCAATGGCATTATGGTGTCTCATTTTTTATTTATATTGTTTTCGCCCAGTAGGTAGCATCTTCTACTCCCTTGCTTGTGGCTTGCATTAGGTCTTCACGGGCACATGTACAGGGAGCGGGAACAACGGGTGAGCCATGTTTTGAATGGGGAAACGACAATTGCATGAGGTGTCATTGGTGATTGTGATTCCCCATTTGGCCAGGTTCTTCCTGCAGCGACCAACTTGTGTCCGAAGGTGGTTGAGAGACTTCCAGATCGGCCACTGCAGCCTACTTCCAGATGGCAGGTGTTCGGCTAGCTCAGGGAAATCAGCGGGTGCTGGGAGCTTAGTCTTTATTTAATAATTTTATTATTCTTTTATTTGATGAACATATTATAATTATATAGTTCAGTATCTCATTAATTAGGTTTCTTAGATTAAGGTTGTAAGTTGTGTATATCTATAATTCATGTATGTTAAATGGAAAGTTCTTTATCAATTTTAGGGATTCAATGTTTTTTGTAAAACCATTGTTTTAATGTGTAAAACCATGGTCCATGCATTAAAAATAATTAAATAATAAAACTAAATGATTTTAATTGACTAATAATCGTTGAAAAAAACTACAAAGTGGGTGTATGAACAAATATTTTCATACACAACTACAGCTGAAGCCACCTTTCATTAACCTAGTATATTGTTTGTTTTTCTGTATTCCCACATAAGAGTGAGTAACTTAAATGAAAGAAGTGCAGCCACACTCCTCGTAGCATCTCGTAATGAGTGTCACGAGAGCCGGCTTGCTAATGATCTCCGATGTGTAGCGAGCGGAGCCGCGGGATGCGCACTGTACAATTAACGAACCTACTCACCTACCTTATGTACACACATTTTCTTAGTTTTTAATACATTTTTGGTCCAATTTATAGTAATCAAGTGGTTATAATATTTTCAGTCGACAATTCTTTTACATTTCAATTAGATATCTACTCAGACAGCTTAGTAAGTCGGGCGATCTCGAGTTAGACCCTTGAGTCGGCAATAACTGTTATTTGGGATTTGCCTGCAACAGAATTTTGAGAAGCAACTTGAGAGTTTAGATTCCGTGTCGTTAAATGGCGATAAGCTTACATCATTATTCCTTCCGTAATGTTTAGATGGGAGCTATACAACTCTACCACACCTTTCTGTGTATTATAGGTGTGAAGTTATGTCATAATAAAAACAACAGATTTAATAACCTTGCTGAACAGCATCATTTCATTCGAGTCATTTATTCAGTTGTGGAATTAAAGGTATATTCTGTGCATAATGACCCCACACAAAAATACGGGAGATCATTATTCCACGGAAATACTTTTCTCTTTTTGGAAATTAATAACTTTATAGTTTATAATTAATATTGAATACTGAGAGAAATCAATTTGGATAGCCCAAATGTATACCACATTTGGGCTATCCAAATTGATTTTATTTGTTTTATTTGACTATTGCCTTTAATTTAATTGAATTAAGTAAATACCAAATAATTAAAATGTATTCTTATTACCTACAAATAATGTGATGTAACGGAAAAACATGCTGTACTACCTACTACTACTGTAATACCACCCGTGTAACCATCTTTAAGGCAAATAAATGATTTCTATTTCTACAGATTCTAGACTTTAGGGGTCAGTTTTCATTTCAAGAATTTGTAGTTTCAATAATTTTTGCATTCACCCTGTTTATACAGGCTTGTACATATTTATATATGTACAAGCCTACACGATCTATCCACCAGAGTATCTGATGATCGGGAAAAGTACTATCGAGTTTTTCATTAGAATATGCTCAAGAGTAACATTACTTCATTTAAAGAGATAATTATTTGCAATTGATAATAAGGTGAAATATTTCTGCTATTATGGGTACCACACAGTACGAAGTTTTCGCTCACTATATATACTTTGAATGAATAGAATATACTTGACATATAAATAACATTTATCTCCTTAGTGTCTTAAAAAAATGGCATTAGCTTATTTATTATTTTAAGTCTGTAATACCATAATTGCAATTATATTTTCACCTCAGCAGCTTAAAAAGGGTTCTTTGTTGCGTAAAAACAGTGAGCTAAATTTGATTTTGATTTGAGTCCCTTCAGTGAGCAAAACACAATTTTGAATCGAGTATTCTACGCGCTCACGCCTTAGTGATGATGAGGTGACAAGTTGTATGTGTAACACAAGATCAAGGTTATTTACATCTCGTGCTTCTGAGTCTGAAAAGTTGCTTTTTATTTTTGTCTTTTAGTATCGGGTAATCTTCTCAGCGGCTGTACCGATTTTGAAAAAAAAATAGTAGCAGGTAACTGGTTACAAGACGCGTAACGTATGCTTTTTTAATTGATGTACCTACCACGCAAATGAAACAGCGAGAGAAAGTTAGTTTGTTTATTTGATTTTCTTTGCTAATCTCGAGAATTACTGGTCGGATTTTAATAATAATTTTGTGTTTAACAGTCTAGATCTCAAGAAAAGTTGTATTAAACGTATAATGGCGTATTTAACATTACGCTTAACTCCACGGTAGTGGAGCAGTCAGATTTAAAGCGGATGAAAGCGTGGGAGCAACTATTAGTTACAGCAAAGTTGTGGCAAAAAGCTAGTTTTAAAATGAAGCTCTTGACAAACGATATCACTTGACACTCTTAGGTATGGGCCCATTTACACGATGAAGTTTCGCAAGACAATTTTTTTGCCATCTCTGTCTTTTGAATCCCGATAAACAAAGAAAGTAGTAGAATTGAAACGGGCTTCGACTCAAAGCTCGTCGATGTTAAGCGTCAGTGCTGCACAGTGAAGTTAAATGAAATATTCAGTTTACAACTATTTCCAATACTTAGCCTGTTTGAGAATATTTCAGCAAGCATTCTTCAGCAGTCATTATGACGAATGCTTCCCTTAGTACTAAGAGTTTATAATTCATTTTCAATATTAGCTTTTAAACGTGCCAATTTTACTTTTGATTTCATTTTTGAAATAATTGCAGACAGCAAACTGTGATTTTGTGTAGCTCTTTTGATAAGTTTATTTTTTAAATTAATGATGCTGATTTTATTTTTTTTTTAACTTTGTAACTCAGTTACCATCGAAAAATGATGTAAAGTTATTAGTAAGTTAAGTTGTTAAATACACATACATCCATATAATCTCTAAAGGTATATTATCGAACACTTAAAGACTGTTTGCAATACTTATTTCATACTTTGCTCATTTACAGTTTATTTGCTACAATATTCTTGTTGAAGATAGTAAAAAGAGTGTAAGAATCATCGCAGAACTTCCTTGAGTCTAAAATATAATTAGTTGAGTTATAAAGCGGAGCAGGATTTATGGCACAATTTATCATGATCATAGCAACATTATGAGCGGATGCCACTATTGCTATACTTCGAACGAGCAGGTATACCGAATAGATTAAGTTGTGTATCAAAACTATTATGACTTTTGGCTAGTACAATTCCTGTTATAATATTCCAGTCTTAAAATAAATGTTCAATAAAGAATTTTGCACGTTGCATCAAACTGCATTATGTCAAATGCGTCATGCGTCCTGTATGTATGACAACCTAATACTTACTCTGAGTGTGACAATTATAATATATACATTTTTGATAGGTTTCTAGGCCTGACGTCTGACGTAGCAGTGGTCGTCATTTCATAAAATTCTCATTGTTTAATTAGTAAACAAATGTATTTTACGCAATTTTACGTATATAATCAAAGATCGGTCATTTGTGTGTTTTTCAAAAATTATTAAGATCTTTATGTTTAGAAGATAATCCCTGTCATTGCGCAAGGTATAATTCATTATTAATAATTCCACTAAAAAGTATGCCACAGTGGAAGCAGCCTTATTGGATTAAGCCATCCTTCCCTACATCAAACGATAATTCCAGTCTTATACCTTAGAATTTCTAAAATGTTAACCGTAACTACGAGACTTACACGTATTATGTTGATGAGCATCTCAACACGTGTAAGTCTGATTTGATGGACGCGTTTGTACTCGTGGTTACGGTTATATTAGCTAAGTCGAACAAAGTTCTATAAGCACTTCTACCCCCTCCCCTTTTCTTTACGTCTGTCCGCTATCCTCTTCTAAAGTAAGAGTTGGTTTCTGCTACAGCTAAAGACGAGATGTGCAGAGACGAGCAGTGGCATAGCGCCAGTCTATCCTCTCCGTTTTATCACAAACTAGTGCAACGTATTTTGTATTGAATCACCGCACATAACAGTATCTGCTCTGTACGTTTCCATCGAAGCTGAGTAGAGTTGTGAATTGAGAAAAAAATTGGTTGTATATTGCAAATTTCATTACGTCTCGTCTTCGCTATAGTGAAATACAGCCCTAATGCGCTTGTCTCCCGTATCATGATATCAGCCACTTTGATCATAGTTCTTTGTGCTTCCACTTCGATGAGCGCAAAATTTTAGGTGAGCATGAATAATTGCATATTAATCTTTATTATACCACCTAAACGAAATATTGTTCGTATTGAATAAGGTCTATAATTACACGTCTATATGATTCTAGTGATATAATCACGTTTGTAGTTCAAACACACAGATACTGTTTTATAGAGATAAAAGATCATCCAACTAGAAACTGACAAGGAAGAATAGTCCAACCCAAAGATAAATGAATCCACACAACCAACGCTTTTTGCACAAGTTCAATTTATATCAGTAAATTCACTGAATTAAATTATCATTTCATGGACCATTATTACTTTGAAGACACTTAATCTATTCTACATAACATTACGTCTATATCATCCATAAGGTTCTGATAGAGGTGTATAACACCCACATTTCACCTGTTATGATTTGATAGGAGGTGAGTCCAGTCATTTACTGGGCTCAAATTCAACTACGTGCTGCTATTAAAAAACTTATGTCGGAAAAATATGTAACATTTTAGGCCGACCTGAGAGTCGAACCCGAGTCCTCACGGTAAGAAGCGCTTACGTTTGTAATGCCAAGGCAGTTAAAGTTGATAATTGACTTTAAGTTAACAAAAATAAAACTGTCTCCTTAATTTTACGAGCGTAAATTGTACACCCGCACCATTTTTCATTAGTTTGAAGTCTGCGCCATGGAGTAGAATTAACCGACAAGTTTTAATGGGGGTAATGATCCGTGAAGTCCACCCTCGCCCTCGCGACTGGGTTCGATTGTCAGCTACGTGTTAAATGTACACACGGCTACCAATCAACCAATACATTTCCAGTAAAAGCTGGTCTCGCTTCGCACGGGAATCCTATACAACACGAGAACATCCTATACTGGATATGTATAGGTTGATCGGTAGCCGTCCGTAACAACCCTATGTAATTATGGGGTCGTTACAACACGTAATGTGGTTTTAATGTGTTTCCTAAGTTTTGGGCGTGAAGTTTATTCGACGTGAGGTTTGGTCAAAGTTCTGTTCTGATTCTCTTGAAAGTTTTACATATATCTTAATAACTTTAAGCTAATAATTATGACAAAAAATCGTCACAATGTTGATATAATAGTATAAAATAATATGTTTTCTTAAAGAAGACTATTAAAATCAATCACCTTGCATACGAAATCGTATCCCATTCACTAAAATGCCAGATAATAGAAAATTATTATAGTTTTATAAATAAATAAATTGTTAAAAGCAAAAATAATTATAAAACTAATAACTTCCATTTACAATTAAACTAGTAAGAGCAGAAATTACGGTGCAACAATAACTCTCCATAACTTTTGACTTCCTAACCAATTAATATCAATGTTGCTCCGAGCGTCAATCTAACAATGTTGCAGTAATAACGCCTGGCAGTTATGGCGTTAAACAGGACGTAACGGTTCTAAACCGACAATGTAAAGCGAACCACGGCGCGGATGCCGCTCCAAAGTCATTAATTGCTTCTTCTTATTAGGCAACTGAGTCCAAATGGTTTTGAATGAATTTCGGTTTTGTAAAGCTTTGATTAGTTTTTACTCAATTTGTTGAAGAGTTGACAAGAATTGAGAAAAACAATTGAAAATGGAGCCGTGCGCGACTCCCCGCGTCCCGGGGATCGTATCCTTTAATATTTGCCATTTTTTGGGCAACTGCGTCCATCACGACTGGCTGCGTCACATTATATTTTTTTATGGCTTGCTTTTACTCGGGAAAACCCTCGTGGTTCCACGAAAATTAACCTTGCACATGTTGGATTAAATCATTTTATGGTAGCTGGATTATTTTAAAAATGACTCTATTAAATTATTTTTGTGTTAAAGCGAAATATTAAACGTTGCAAAATGTTTGATGTTCATTTTATAATTCTTTTAATTGGCACAAGTGATAATGTGCTAATATTTAGTCCGCCTTGTTGGTATAGTGATTGGCATAATATGTGAATTCTCACCTCAAGGTCTCATATTCTATTCCTGGGTCGAGATCATTGTTGAGGATTTTTCCACCAGGAAATTTTGAATACCACAGGGTCTGGCATTGTACTCGTTGGATAGTGACGAGCTCACCCATTATCGCATGGGCACTGATCATCACAGGTACGATGTGGGTGTTATACTCCTCTAGCACACCCTTCTGGGTAATAACCAGTTATTATTTTATTTTATTACCCAAAAGGGTGTGCTAGAGGAGTATAACACCCACATATTAATGATACCACAACTATATTAATGATCATCTAAATAACATAATAACACAACCATATTTGGTTGTGTTATTATGTTATTTATATGATCATTAATATAGTTCTATAAAATAATATAATTTTGAATTTTGATAAATGGTAACTAAATAAGACATAATAATCACAAAATGTATTAATTACTTACAACCCCGGCATCGCAACTTCTCTCCTCATGTTTTAATAAAACCGCTAAAGCTAAAACATTATACAAAGAGTTTTATTTTGTGGTGGAAATTTGAATTTAAAGTACAAGTTCAGATGTGGTTATCTCGCATTACCTCGCGAATGTGTTCACAGCAGACACAGCTCACCGCAAGCGTCCAAAGACTGAACTTGAGTCCCCTAGACAGTTCGCTAAACTGGCACCACTAACTATTGCAGCTATTGTTGCAATTTTCATACTGTTGACGACCAACCAACCTCTTTATATAATCATTATGTTTGTGTATTATTGCTTTTGGTATACTTTTTGACATATTGATTTGTACAAAGAAAATAAAACATTTGAACTTGAACAGCGTTTCAATTCACATTTGCGGTGAAGATGAACTGCTGCGCTTATCCGGGCGTACTACTTCATGCAGCACAATAGTCCCGTCCAATAATACTTGACGCCAAACACATGTTTGCACAAGCAAACAATGAGCTCGTCGTTACTGAAGTCCAGCAGAGGTTCCATGTCCTCGGATTAAGACCGGCGCGCGGCTGTCAATAAAGGCGCCAGCAGATGCCAGTAGATCCGCAAAGCTAATCCTGAGGCACCACCTATAGGTGATTTGCCTAATGCAAGAATTGTCCATCACGAACCCTCTTTCAGCTATGTCGTTATTGATTATTTCAGACCGATTATTGTTACGATGTGTTGACAAACGGCCAAGAGATGGATAGCGTTGTTCGCTTGTCTTACCGTAGGAGCAGTACATTTGGAAATCGTTGAAAGTCTGTCATCCGCCTCGGATATAATGACACTGCACCGCTTCATCGCTCGCATGGATGCCCTTCGTGTATTTCTTCTTCGACAATGGGACTGCATATGTTGGTGCCACTAAGATCCTACCCAAAATTTATTAGTTTGCGTCAACGAATCAGATTTCATGAAAATTTGTCTCGCTATCCGCAGCATTTATATTAATTAATTTTTTTTTTATTTTTTTTTATGCTAAGAGAGACTAGTCAAAAATATCAAAACTGCTCCTACCGTCACGCTAGGAGAGAAGTCACCCAGAGAAGAAATCCTCACAACCTTGTAAGTGGAGCCGGAAGCCATCGATAACTCCAGGCCGTTAACACATGTATCAATTGACCCTATAAAGAAAATAAAACAGTTGAACAGCAAAGGCGTTTTAATTAACACATATTACATTAAAGTGTTTTGCATACATACAGTAATTGAAGTAGTGGAAAATAAAGATTGTAAAAATCTATTTGAGATAAAGGACCGTAAACTGCGTCAAAAAAGTTATAAGTTTGCGATTTCAACAATACAGGAATTGTTTTCATTTTATTCGAATAAGGTATTTATTTGTCAAACTTAATTTTTGTTTTTATTTACGTCATTTTTAACCATCGGCTATATCATATTTTTTTTGTGCTTCCGTAAAGTTCGTCTTATAATAATTTAAAATGTTCACTACTTGTATTAACGCAAACAATATCGGACGCGGCAAGAGTTTCAGTTAACAAACTAGAAACTTTTAATTAACTTGCCGACTTATAATGAAAGTAATGGCTGCTGTGAAATTGTTAAAATTGAAATTTTTAGTATAAGACTGAGAATTTCAATTTGAACCATTGCCAGTTATTAATCACAAATATAAACATTGTTGATGAACTTACACACGGCTACACATCGAGCTATACATTTCAAGAAGCATTTAATTTCGAGAGCATTTTACACTAGAAGATATAGAAGCTATAAATTGCCGTGTAGCCGTGTGTGCAACTGACTAGCTTTTCCCCTGACTCCAACCAGAATACGTCAATAATACGTAGTCTTTATGGTAATCTAGGCAATACGATACATTATGTGTACCGTTGACATTTCATCAATCAAATCCACTTTATTCATGCTTAGTAAATGAGTAACAAACAATAACACATACTTGTATCTACGACTTGTATCTACGAGTACATCTTAAAATTTCACATTTTTATAAATAATATTGCTAATATAAAACAAATTCTGGTAATTAGTTTTTACTTAAGGAAGGTTTTATACTAGTGTTGTTAATAGGAGATTAATTGAAAATGGTTACTCTGATAATTTGATTGGAGGTCGTTAATTAATAAACCTGAGCAGTAACTATTCAATAATGACTAAACTTAGCTAGAGTTCAATTATAGACTATTAGGTAGTCTATAGAAGAAAATTATCTCCCTTTCAAATTAATTAACTTGTTTGTGTTCTAAAATAAACTAAAGGTCTAAAAAATATACTTAATTTTACATATAAAATCTATTTGGAAACACAATGTGTGTATGTTTATAAAATTAATTCATCAGCAATATTTTTACACAAATACTATTAAACTAGTATTACTATTACTTTTACATTATAAATCCGTTTTACGTGAAGGAGCTTTTATAAAAAAAAATACCCAACTTTCAGAAGATAATACGTTTTCGTCGTAGTCATTTTCAATTCACAAAGCTCAAAACGGCCAATAAAATTTATCAACCAAAATGCTTTTTTGATAGGAAACCGCAGACGACCAGGAAGGCTATTGAGATGAACATTAAAAAAGAACTTTTAAAAGGAGTTTTTCATAAACCGCGCGTTATTAAAAGGCCGGGACGCAATATGTGAGGAAACAATCGTGCGCGAACAATGCCCGCCATTGTACCTGAACGGATTAATTTGGCTGGATGTAGATTTACTGTACTTGTGGTTAGTGTTTTATGTATTCCATGCCGTTTACTATGGAAATCGTGAGGTTTGTGGATTGATTCAGCTGTCCTTTGTGATACGGTTCGGTGTTTACCTTTCTCTTAATTGTATTTTTGAGTAAGCAGAACCCATATTTTTTCATCGAAGTAGAGTGTCATTAAATAAAGCCCAAATAAGTATTTTTCACTTTTTTTTGTCAATAAAATAAAATGTGCATGAAATATCTTACGATTTGTAATCATTTAAAAGTTAATTATGCTATACTTTTTTGTATTTAATATAATATTAAGGTTGAAAATGAAGAAATCAGCAGGATTCAAACCCTGCACCTTCTAGGTAAATGCCCAAGGAGCTTTGCCAATTAAGCCATGGATTCGTATGCTGCAAGTTTTAAAATGTCTCAACCATGATAATTAGGTTGAGGTAAAAAGTAACTCCATAATATCTTGGACTTGGGTTGAGCTAGTTACAAAGTTAAACTTTAACTAGAAGCTCGAGCTCTCACCAATCTCAACTTATCACTTAAGACATAGCTCCAGCGCTCATAACTTAAAGCCTTAGTTCAAGCACTTCGGAGGTTAGCTTTCTAGAGCCTCTCATTGTTCTGTTAAGCTTGATTAAACCAACAAACAACAAACTAGGCATTAGAGTAATTTGATCAATACATATCGCCCTAATTCAGATAAGAGCTAATTTACCGATCGGTTCCCTTAATCAGGAGTTCAATTTGAACGTAAAGTGTGATGTTAGATCATGTTTGTTTATTAAACTGAATCATATTTTTTTCCATTTTCATACCACGACCGACTGAGAAATTAGAGTTCTAGAAACATTTTTAAAGCAGTGTATTTTGATATTTCAAACCGCATACATAGCAAAATGTCCGTTAAAATCAATAAACTAAATCTACATGATATTCGAATCAGGGAAATAGCACAAGATTATTTCCATAGCTTGATATCCGGCCTTATGATGTGTATTCTGCTAAAACTAGCAGCAAAATGTCAATATGAAAAGTATGTTTAAACCAACCATCAACATTGAATAAACATGAAGGTCTAAAAAATAAACTGAGAGCCAACTCAAATAATTGGTTTACTTGACTGAGACAATTCACACGTAGAACTTGTCTAATCATTATAAGATCTATCATATTCTTTAAAATAAAATCATCATATTATTATAAAAATGCCTCACCTTTCCGCTGAGCTCTCTGAATTGCTGTTCAACAATACATCGCAGTGAGGCTTGACCAGAATCTGCTATTACGGCAATGCGCTGCGCATTGTGTTTGACATATGAAATATCAACACTCAAGCATACAGCCTTCTATTGTGCCGTTGTATGGAACAACCATTCTTTGGGCAACGTTACTGCATTGAACGGATTCAATAAATTTTATAACTTCATGAAGTTGCCTAGACAGGTAGTGGCACCGGCATGCCACATGGAGTTTTTACTAAAATAAGACTGTATTTTAGTTTTAAAAACAATTTAAACTACATTTAAAGATTTTTGATAATTTTCTTGCATCGCATCCATAGAAATCTTAATAATAAGACAATAGAAATGTCAAAGACGCGTGACCTTGTCGCCGCGCATCTGTCTAGTCAAACACAAGTGCGAGTTGAGGAATTGTCGTCTTAATGTCATCGCAAAAAGAATAATTTTGTTTGCAGGAATACAAGCGCATGAGTCTAATCGAACACAAGTGCGAGTTGAGGAATTGTCGTCTTAATGTCATCGCCAAAAAGAATAATTTTGTTTGCAGGAATACAAAAAGTGGTATTTGAAAAACGGCGACATGCGTGTTAAAAGATAGTCGATAGCATTTCTATTGACTAGTTATTAAGATTTCTATGATCGCATCAAACCAGCCCAAAAAAAAAACACCATGACTCTCTGGATTTTGATGTATGAACAAGTATATTATTATTATTATATTTCATTTAAATATTTTTTTCATAAAAAAAAGTATTACTTACTTTTACATAATATTGTGCATAAAATATAATATTTCATATTTTTATTAAAACTGACGTGAGTTTGTAACATTATTAAAATTATGAAAATACGGGTGTTAATCACGTAATGTTGGTCTATTTAGTCGACCGCGGTTTCGCCTATATGTCTAGGCATTATTAAGAGAGTGCGATACGTCGCGCCTGAGTCGCAGCCAGTCTTGCACCTGCGGGCAGCGATTTAATTATACTTTAATAATATTCAGCGTTTTAATAATATTTCATCATTTTTTTCGCAGTGCTTTTGCAATATTGAAGGTTGCCTCTAGCTTCCTGTACTCTTTTCAAGTATCTATTAGTACCTTTTTGATATAGTATTTTTTTTCAAAACAGCCTTTAAAGAGACAATAAAAACCTGTAAACAAAACACGACCATAAAATTTGTGTCCCAAATTAATTTACTATCTATGTCAGAGCTCAAAGAGGCAGATAACAAATAGCACGTATCTTTAAACAATATAAGATGCAAAGTGAGTTACGTGGTGCATCAGCGGTGTATTAGCATTGCAAACTCGTCAAACCGAAGCCCGGACCGTATGTTACTAGACGCATGTATTTAGACGACATGCTGAGAGACGGTACGGACTTCAAAGAGCAGATTAGTAAATTCACTGCAGTAATCTCAACGCTACTGGTCAAAAGTGGAATTAGATAACACTGTCTCATCTTCATGGGTAATATGCCCATGATGTTATATTATTACTTAAAACTTTACTTGCTTTCAATAACGAGAGCACAAACTATGAATTCACTTTACCTATTTGACATTGGTGTGTTTTAAAATAGCTCTCATTTGTTTTAATAAACCAACAAAGTTAAATATGTTGTTATGCTCAAACACTATTTAGAATAAATACTTTTTCCTACTAGTTTGCTTTCGTAAGACAAGTTAAAAGTTAGATATAATTATTTATAATTTGGTATTATTTTTTTTGGTATTTAATTTGGTAGCGTGTACGAAGCGGTATCGCTCTACTACTTGTTTACTAAACTATTTCAGGCTTGCACTGAGAAGTTCACACCGCTACACAGTTGTTGGTCTAGAGCAAGCTAGTTGGACAAAAGTCATCTCATTATTTCTAGGAACTCATAAGGACAACTTGTATGACTCCGACGTAATAAAAGTCTAGAAATTAATTTGTTTACATCCCCATAAAGTAATCTTACCGAAGGTGAAAGTCAACCTAAGTGGGTTGTTAAATCGCATCGGCAAATCAATTGCATTCTTAGTACATTTGTGACTACATATCTCTCTTACGGAATAAATTGCTAACAAAGTTAATCAAGTTTCTTGTAATGGGATGTTTTGTTAAAGAATATTTTTGATATGATATGTGTTTATAGATATCTGAGAAAAGCTAATGTGAATTTCCTGACGCAAAGTTCACAAATAACACTGTCTGAACCGGGAATCGAACCTCACGGTGGTAGGCGCATTCGCTAACCACTAGACCACGGACTCCTCTGCCACACCCTTCTAGGCGTATCCCAATATAGGCGTCACGTAATCGATCTTTGCAAGAAAGTGCAAACACATTCTTGCAAAGATCGATTATATGAGATTAGATCAGTGCCATATATACCTGACCTTTGGTTTACCAAAGGTCAGGTATATGTGGTTGTACACTGCACAACAAAGTAAAAATAGTTGAAGGTATTACTTTATCTGATTTAGAGCCGAATGAAGTATTACACAAACCTTACGATGAACGACCTGTAGCATAAATGCAGATACTGAGAGCTCTACACACAAGGGACTGATAGGTCTTAAGCTATTTCATCACACGTTTCATCGAACAGAAAACAACTAATTAATTCAAATCACTACCAATAGGTATGGTACTATAATTATGTATTTATAAATTTTACAGGCACTCAACATCGTCGTTTCATCTAAATTTTTATTAAAATAATGCAACTGGCGGTCTAAAGCTGCCTAGGCTTCAAAAATATCACCTGAATCCTAACCGTTAAGGAATTGTTCCTTCTATCATCAGCTCAGCAATATGAAATGATGGCTGCCGGACGCAAATATCTAGATAGATTCAGAACATACATGAAAATCACTCTAATTTATAACATTCGAGGATTTTCCTCAATTTCCCTAGGATTTTATTACCCTGACATCCTTGCCATGGGTTGTCCCATGGTAATAAAGTCTCTTAATGTTATCTCTTTCGAATAAAAAAATAATGATCAACATATTTTTTTTTAATTTTGTCCGTCCATCTGTCTGTCTGTATGTTCGTACCCAAAAAGTACTGCATACAATTAAATGCGGTTTTAACAGTTTGTGTAAGTTTATATGGGAAGTTCGTAAATTTTAAGGATAAATGCTTGCAATTCTGCACATGTTCCTTACATGACGTAAATTAATAGAAAGATAACTGCTTAAGGGGGTGAATTAAAGGTTGTAAGTTTATATGGGAGCTTAGTCAATTTTGAAGGAAATTGCACGAAATTCTGCGCATAGGTTCCTTACACGACATACCAATATAATAGATTTTTTTGGAAATTACACTTCTAAAGAAGGTATATTTGGGGTTGAAAGTGTAAGAAGAAAGTTCCTTAATTTTGTAGGCAATAGCATGGAAATATCGAATTACACGCGGAAGAAGTCGTGGTAAACAGCTAGTGAATAAAATGATAATAAAAGTAAGTGTTAGAAGTTAAAAATACTAAACATATAATTTAATTAAAATCACGTTCCACGCCTTACCAAATTTTCACGATACACTTCTGGCAATCGCATAAAAATTTAAAATTTCCTTGGAACCCGCAACCGGGACTGAATAATGCCAAATATAGACACACAAGAAATGCGCGACTCTATCCACCGTCACATGTCTATGAAATAATCCGTATTATAAATAAATGGTTAAAGTTAAGCGTGTATAAATCGGCGTAGCGATTAATTACCGGGATCCGGGCGCGTCCGGGCGGGGCGTCGTTAATATCAGTCTAGCAGCGTTTCCGTCCCGAGCCGGAATGTGCGCCCCTGCGTGCTGAAACTAAACCTTTTGGTTACAGTAGTTATTCAATCAAAAAGGTAGAAACGATGTAGGTCCTTGTAGGACGTTTAGATAGAAATAAAAACCATAAAAATGTCAATGCGGCAAGTAAATATCAATGAATAAATAATAGTCATAATAAATGTCTCAATTAGTGCAATATCATTATTAAAGTAATAGTAACTAAAAAATATTAATCCAATAACAAGCATTCGGTGGCATGACAAAATTATTATTTTATTCTTAAAAAACTCGTCAAAAGACTATAACGCTTGTTCGGCGAGCCATCGCTTCAGTCGACTTTTAAAGCTGGAATCGGTTGAAGCGTTTTCTATAAGAGATGGTAACTTATTATTCACTGCCGGACCCACGACATACGTAGTTTTAGATGTTTTTGTTAAAGTCCGGGACACGGCACAAAGCTTATCCCGATTACGGATTTGATACGTATGCACGCTGCCGATCTTTGTGTACTCGTCTGCGTTCTTGCTAACGACTACAGCGATATCTCACTATAGCAGGAAGCGTAAGCAAACCAAGTTTTTTTAAACATGGTCGTACAGACCTGTCTAGTGGTAAACCGACAAGTGCTCGCACGACACGCTTTTGCATTCGGAAGGCGCGCTCCCAAACAGCAGTGCGTCGCCACATCTCCGCACTGTATTGCAACAACGAATGCACCGTCGCATAATAACATCCACGCACTTCGCTTGCCTTAACTACACGGGAAATTCTAGCCATAGCAAAACAAGCACTCCTCAGTTTGCTACATGTTTTATCAATATAAGGCCCCTGTTTATCTCTAAAGCATACCAACTATAATGAATATTTAATTTCATGAAAACGAAATTGCGTTGGATGAAATCGTGTGGTGAAATATTTGGCGCAATAATGTCATGACCGCAACGCCGAATATAATTTGCAATATACGAGTTTCACGATAAATTCAATATACTGTTGCAATATTTAATAAACTTATTATTATGAATTGATAATATGAATGTTTGCGAAATATACGTGGAAGGTATGGTAGGTATGTTATTATAGAAATAACATAAACATTTACAACAGTATATAAATAAATATCACACAGCATACACGCAACGCCATCTGGTCCCAATCCTAGCAGAGCTTGTACTATGGGTACTATAATTATTGATACTAATACAAATATGCTTTTCTTTTGTAAATACATACCAGACCAAAAGAAACCTCGATGTTCATGCACACATAAATTTGTCTTCAGCGGTAATCAAACCCTACCTACTCCGCCACCCAATCGTCGTATCAAATGGTTCCTACTGCTTAGCTACGTTATTTTAGGGCATACATAAAATTATCATTATGTATTATTTTTCCAATTAAATAGATATAAATAGATTCAGAGTTAATAAGAATTGAACATTTTTTTTTATTTTAAAATTTTCATATCTATATCTCGGTTGTTGTTTTCGGGCACTCTTGCCCGAAAACTAATAAAACTTGTAAATTTTCACTTTACTAAACATACCTAAACATCACTACTATATAATCGAGTAAAGTGAAATCGTAACAAAAAACATATAATGGTAGAAGCACGCCGCATTAAATTCTCCTTCCTAATACCTACTCAGTTCTTAGAAGTAAAGCCATACTCGCATCAAACCGCGGCAACTAGCGCAGAACTTCTCGACTCACAATATTAGTATGAGTTCTGTGAGCTTGCGCTACTCAGTGCTGTAGTTAAACTGTGTACACACTGGGCTAAAAAACGGCCAACGTGGTCACCTAATGAAAAATAGCAACTGACTGGTCTCGCGAATATTCCACTCGAAATGGCGTAAGTAGCTGCTGATAGTAGTAAAATAAGCATGTAGCAATTTGAAACATATCTAGTCTACTGGACTTTCATATGGTGTGTCGTACATGGGACCTAAACATTACAGGTGAAATGTTGATTGTGAACATAATATATCTCCCAGACCTTTTAGGGAAATACTTATATACGCGTGATATTATGTTTTGTTATCTCTAGCCTTTGTTAGCCGTTTTTCAGCCCAGTGTGTACCCAACATTAGCTAAATCCCAAGCGAGGACGGCTTCAAACGTCGCAAAATTAAAACTTTAATTATAATGCTGTGTAATTTACTAAGTATCTACTTTTACAACTACAACAAACTTTGTTTTAAATTAATTTAACATTGTTTTTTAAACGCACGCAGCATAAAAACGTGAATATCTACGAGTTTTCAGTTGCAATTGCGTTCTCGTAAATGGCTCTTGATGTTGTCACTTAGTAGTCGTTAAATCGATTATACGTCTCGAACGTCTCGAACGGACAGAGTTTTAATATTTACAACATTTTATGAGGGCGGATATCGGAATAAAATAAAACTTGGGCGAAAGTTACAGCACAAGATAACAGATGTAAATCAAAAATTTTATAATATCACTCCTGAAATAGTTCCAAAATGCTCCTTAAAAAGTGTCACTGTTGTACGTTAGATTTTTTTGTCTTTGCCATTTAAAACTACATTATTTTAAAATTATAAATTGAAATAACTAATTATCATTATTACTATTAGATAACATATTAACAATAGCAAGACATTAGCGATAAACTCGTTAACAATAATGCATTGGTTCCAAACCAAGTAAATGAGAATAATTCCATTTCAAGATAGCAACCCTTCTGAATACCACAGTTGTTTCACATTCCACGCACGAGTATTCGCGTAGTGGTATCGTACTATCGTAGCGCAGACATACAAACGGTTGATGCGCCATTGTTGATAGTCGTTTGTATGCGTCGCCACGGACCGAACCCACTATACACTCAATGACAACTACGCCATGTGAGATGACCAATTCGGAAAACATATAGCTTAGTGAGCACGATGACGTTTCAATGTTAAGTAGCTTTTAAAGTAACTGGGGTTATTGAAGACGATCTTTGTTTAAATTCACAAAATCAGGCAGTTTTAAATGAGTTAACTGACACTCAAGTGTATACATTCCTAACAAAAATAATGATTTTACTTGACAACAAAAGTTCCAAATAGGCTACCAGGCACTAACTAATAGGTGAAATTTTCATACACAGAAAAGTATGACAGAGTTATAAACACACAAAACAAAACACCCACATTTCAACTGGTATGTTCAGGTCCCGTGTGATAAGGGGTGAGCCTATCGCCATCCACCAGACAAGTCCACCGTCTTGCTGACATTACAAGAATCCTGACAAAACAGCCCCGAATAACAATTTTGACTAAACCGGGAATCGAACCCGAGACCTCGGTAAGAGGTCACATACTATAATCTCCAACAAGATAGATAAAAATTATTGTTCAAATTGATAATATTATAATTTAAATTAAATAAATGTGTAAAAGACTGTCTCTCATTACCAGGAGGGATTTATGCACAATAACGAAAAACATTTAAACAAAAACAATAAAAACCAACATCAAAGCTTATTTTTTAAGCTGCGCAGTTTTGTATGTATTCGCCAATAATCAACATTCCGAGCCGAGCCAAAGTGCCTGTAAAGTGGTGCGAATATTTTTATTTGGAGCTTTCAAAGGGAGTGCGGAACGCGTGGCTCGCAAGTGACGTCACGTACCACGGCCGGCATGTAAGGGAAGTATGGCAATGTACGGCGATGCGGACAAAGCGCCCGCATGGGACCAGATTCATCGCTGTTTTTGTTCAAATTCCGTATTCTATTCTTTTAATTAAACACAGTGTGTTATTCTAACTTACATAACATAAAACCACATAATTACTCACTAGGGTATGGCAGAGGTGTGTAACACTCATACTTCACCTAGTACCTTAGGACCCATTTGATAGGATGTGAGCCGATCGCCATTCACCAGGCACAATTCTAACTCCATGCTGCTATTTAAGAATTTCCTGACGAAAAGATCCCAAATAACACCTTCGTCCAACCCAGGAATCGAAACCAAGTCCTCGCAGCTAGAGGCGCTTTTCTTAACCACTAGATCAACGAAACAATAATTGTAATATGACATGGTAGAATTATTCTTCCATGTACCGCTTTTATTGTGGAGCTGTTATTTTAAATCTGTTTTATCATAATTTAGGACGGGAATGGAATAATAATATATTATACTCAAAGCGGAGTGAATCAGGAGTGAAAGTGTACGCGAAGAAACAATCGCTCGAGACGTGCTATGCCGGCTACGACGGCTACGCGCTACGAGAGTTGATGCCGCGCTACGAATTTCGTAGCATGGTTTTGGCAGGGGAAAGATACCGAGTAGTTTATCTTCATAGAAAACGTTGGCACGCATCAACCAACCAACCGTGGAACCAACATAAAACAAGGATGCTGTGACGTAAGAAGTCTAAAATCATGTACGCTCATGTCAGGTACGCGAAATTAAAATTAAGAAGGTACCGTGTATCGCGCCTTTTGTTATTTTATGGAAAGAGATCAAGTCAGAGTATTGGTTGATATTACTGTTGTGGTTTCGTGTAGAATGTAAGTTTAACTTCAATGTTAATTAATATGAAGTGTGTACATGTATGCAAACTAGTCAGTGAAGTGCTTGGTACTACTTTACACTAATGCCTTTTAAATAGCATATACTATTGCAAAAACCTGTAGTGCATTATTTTTTATTGAATCCAATTTTAATACAACTTAGCATCTGAGTTAAAATTTTATTGTAATTGCGTAGAAGATACCTTTTGAAACTTTATTTAAGCAAAAAAACAAGACTAGCGAAATGAAATTCCTATCTAGTTTTTAGTTGCATTTAGTCTACGCTCTTTAAATAAAATTTATTCACGCATAGCTTTACAGAACATGCTTAAAATACTGCAATAGCGCGCGTAATAATGGTTACGCGCACACACGCACACATAAGCCATAAAATACAATATAATCTTACACAATATGAGCTGGAAACAAAGCGGTAGTGTGCGCAGCATCCGGCGGCGCGAGCGGAAGTGACGCTGGCGACCTCTGGCAGCGTAATTAAATGCACGTGTAATTGCGCCGCGTAATTATCAACTGCTCGCGGTCGTTCACCTGCCGCGGGGGAAATCTACCAAATTGCTACAGCATTTTTTTTAAATATTTCGAATGGTTTTGGTTAGAAATTGTAGGTGAGAAGCAGGTAATTAAAATAACATATACCATGTTTTTGATTACGTGAATTTTAAGTTTGCGACAAAAAATACATGTTATCCTCGTTTTTGTGTTCAGTATTGCTTCCTTTTATTTTTTTAAATGTCTAGTAGCAGTCGTTTTGCATAACCGCTAGTCATGAAACCAAAAAACGGTGACACGAAATTTAACCAAAATTAACTATATTCTTAATTGTAAACTAATTAGTAATGCACTCCAATATTGCACAGAAGGGTGAGGCAGAAGTGAGACCCACCGTTCACTTGGTCCGTGTTACTATTGAGAGTTAATAAACTTGTCGCCCACCCGAAAATTAAACGTGACGCCTCATCGTGAGAGGCCACACGCTTACGAGCTAGACCAACCAAGCCGTTAATAATATAATCGGCAGAAATAAACCTTTTTGTTTAATAAGCACCTTTTTTAAATTGAGTCCCAAGTTTGTATGAACTCCATTCATCACAATTATCATATCTGAACTGACAACGCCACCCATGGGGGATACAAAGGTTCTTTATTTGTGGAGGACTAATATGGGTTCTATGATTTTTGGACGGTACTTTGTAATGGTTCGGGTTTATTTTTTAGGAAGCTTACTAGTTATTTGCAAATTAAAATTACTAGTATTCTTGCTCACCCCCTACACCTCAGCTTAATTTGCTTGTTTTAGGAGGAAGTTCACATCCGTGGTATGGTGGCCAGAATTTAAACTCACCAACTCTCGGTGCCTTATCCACTGCGCCACGGCCGCATTAGTTGACCGTTATCATGATGCATAACGCTTATCATGACTATTCCTGTATCTCGAAACCAACAAACATTTGAAATTAAAATTTAATGAATACTACAGCTGTTGTTAACAACTTTTTGTATATATATATAGGATGTTGAAATTTCCCTAGAGCAGTATTTATACAAGTAATATTAAGGAGTTTTTGTTGGTGTTACTTTTATGATCAACTTGGAAAATTTATGTATGTTATTTTGGATTAACATGTTACCGGATAAGCAGATTTCTCTGGAGTTTTAACTCTACCTTGTAGTAGTACTTCAAAAGAATATGAATTAATCATGAATGTGAATGTATGATAGTTGAAGGAATCATGACCTCATGAATCAGTTTATTTATTAGTGAAAGTCTTTATTAAAGCTGCAAAGGGATTGACGTTACCAAAACCTCTGATGTCAGTAAAATATTTAATGTACCTGCATAATCAATCCATTTAGGTGTCCGTTAATTATAGCCGGCATTAAATCGTGACAAATGACCAACGTCGGTATGCGTCGCTTAATCGGTACCTTGGTGAACACGCCGTTCATTTCCTTTCAGTACATTGACTGCTGGAAAAGCTATTGGTTTTTAATGTCTGCAAAGTACTCTCGGCTAAATAAAAGATAATCAGTTTTCATCCACCGTTCATAGTTAAAAGTACCTATGATGTATTTCTCCAAGCCTTCAAGTCTATATTAATTTTGTACTGACAGAGAAACAGAATGATAACCGAATTATAATTTTACATAAACATTATAAGTATAACTCGGCCGTTGGATCGGTGACGTTCGTAGCTCAAAAAGCTCGTTAAGCCGTCAGTCTCAGTTGTCAATTGAACATTAACGGCAGTTAGTCGTTACGGGTAGTCAGGAACCGGAAAGACTGACAATTTGTCTAACAAAAAAAGAGTATCGTATCGCCCATACTGGATACTGTTATTCAGCTAATGTAATTAGGAGAATGTTTGGCGAAATATGACGAATTTTAGTTACTCATAAACAAATATCAAGTTAAATTAATACTCAGAAAAGCAAAGTTCAACTCACAGCGGGATAAGTTGAAGCAAAATATTTAGCAAAGTTTTTATTTATTGTGGCCACAAGATATTATGAAGACACTTTCTTAATTAAGTATTAAATCTTAATACCTAGTGACAAGGGTCAGGGTGACATTGTATCGAATACAGTCCCCGAAGTATGATGAACCAACACCTATAATTTCATTGTCCAATCTTGTTTGTAGATACTGTCTTGGCCTTGATACGTGATTAAAAAATTCAATGTTTTAGCTTTTTCCGAGTCTAACTCGCTCATTTAATATTAAATACTGCACTAAGATGAGGCCATCACGTCTTATTGCCCTTAGGTGCAGTTACTTTTGTCAGTTCACATTATTACTTAGTTGCAAAAGAGGTAGTACGGTCTCTGATTGCAAAACTAGTGTTATAGCGGCCACACACGATTCAAGTGTTTTTTCCAAATTACCTTTATTCTTATGTATCTCCACATACACAATTTTTTAATAACTCCAAAGTTAAGTTGAATTTGCCGATAATTAGACGTGTGGCAGGATTTTGTGCAATATTTTTGAACCATGTGTGGCGAGCGTTAAGCTACTCTTACTAACTAGTTGTTTTGGTTGGTATCTACAAAGTGAGTGGGATGTGTTTTCTTCAATAAGAGGTCAAACATCTTTAGTAGCAATAAATAACAGCGTAAACTCATTAGGAACTGCCATTCATCAAGCAAGTTACGGATAGAAAGCTATTTGTTCTGATCTTGGCAGTTTTACCATAACTCAACATTACACCTTTTGGATCAAGGGTGTGGCAGTGGTGTATAAAAGTTACTTTCATGTTTAGGCCCCCATGTGATAGGGAGTGAGTCTATCGACATCCACTGCGCGCTGCACCGAACTGCTGTTGATAATTTCTCGATAAAAAAATTGGAAAAATCTTTTGCCGGACCCGGGATTCGAACCCGAGACCTCTTGGGGGAGAAGCCGCATACACTCACTGCTAGACCAACGAGGAAGTTATATAGTGATATAAACTTGCTATTTTAGGAGTGCCTAAAAAAGCAAGTTTTACCAAATGTCTAGTCAAAGTAATGTTATCTTATATTCATTTGATACATGGACACGTTCTTATCAACCTTGAAACCAATTTCTAGTGGGTACCTTCCTTGGGGAACAGTTAACACCCTCGATCATTTCGTGGAATATAAAGGCAGACGGTAAAAGTGCTGTACATACTTGCTTGTATGTATGTGTGTGTATTTGATCTCACTGATAAAACATTCACCAGTTCAGTATTGTGTGAGTAAATTAATTTTGAAATGCCATTGAAATTTAGTTTTGGTGGCATGTGATAATGATTATGATGTTTAATGCATTGTCAAATAATGAAAGTAATTGTATTTAAATTCACATGCTGAAAATAAAAAATCTAATTCATTATTTCATCAATTATTTGTTTAAATTAAAAAAATGTTTATAAATTGCCATTATTCACTTACTGTAGAAAAAATGAATTTTATTTCGTTTTGTTATTTTATTTTCAAGTGCTAAATTATTCAAATATTTTACAAAGATGATATTAGAATAATATACTGTAGCCTACGAGGTTTAACAATAACATACATCTTTATACACACAGCTTAGCGTAACATAAATGGCATATTTGAGCACCCATCAAAGCAGCCATACAACGTATACTTCACTCGAATAAGGACGTATAAAGCGTATAAACTAATTTAATGTACGTCGTATCGACGTCCGGAGCAGGCGCTTTAGTGCGCACCGTTTAAACGTATGGCAGTTTTACGCCCCGAGGCAGTTACGATTCTTTTATGGGCGCACCCCTAATATACTCTGACAGTATTTTATAAGTATCTCATTATTGAAATAATGGAAGTATGGCTCTGTGGTTTAGGTAGCGGTTCGATACCCGAGTCTTGCAGTTAAATGGAATTAGCAAAACAAGAGCCATCATTATCATTTAAAGTCATAGTTCATAAATTTGTTCGTGTAATGTCAAATGTGTAAAATTGTCTTAAACGCGTGTAATTTGTCAGTATTAAAGCCCCAAAAATAATTTTATAATATGGTATCATGGGTTAATTTTTTAATTATGAGCAATTTATAATTCAAGTTAGTACGTCTAAAATTATTTTTTTTTATTCGTCTAATATACGTAAAGGTAAACTAAAAACTTGAATACCGTTTACCGTTCTAAATTGATTGAAGAGTTATTATACTGTACCTCTTTCTCGAAGTTGGTTCACCTATGCGGACAATTTGTCCCAGGTACACATATTCGTCCACAACTTCGAGTGTAGAGTTCCCAACAACGATTGGAGTGGGTACTACATGGACATTGGACATAATTTTCGTCTTGTCCATGTTCATGTTTAAGCCCACTCGTTGAGACGCTCTACTGAGGTTACCGAACATTGTGCATAGGTCCTCCAGGGACTCCGCCATGACCACTAGATAAAGCCAGACGAATGACATATATATCTGTAAACAATTTTTTACACTAAGAATATTTACAAAAAAAACATCTGAACAAACCAATAGTTTAAATTCCTTTAAGACATTTGCTCCAGCGCTATTTTTCTTCAGCAAAAACTAAATGAACTTGCACTAAACAGTTAAGTGACGCAAGAAATATTAGCTCAAGTCTTGGTCAAGTTGTTCTGTAAGTCTCGTAACTCGCTTCCGTCATTAGATCCGACAGCGTCTCTGCAACGCTCAGTCACCCCTAATGACTGCAAACGGACAAAACTGTTTTATTCGTCTAGCTAATATTATAACCGATTTAAGAAGAAAATATTATTTAAATTTTCTCTTTAAACATCACGGAGTTAATGCGATTTTCAGTGCGTTTTTAAGTCGTTATTTGTGCGTTTTATTCTTAATTTTGAATGGAACTTACAATTCTCTCAGTTGGCTATTTCAACTTACGAGTATAATTTCCTTTAATGGAATAATTATGATTTACGTGGGCATATTTTTTTATAAACCATTACATATCGTTATGTTTTAATGTTTTAGTTAATGACACAGGAGGAAATACATTTTCCTACTTAATACTTAAAACTTAAGCTGTTTATAAATAAAACTCTCATAATGTGAATCTTAAAAATGACAAGACAAGTCAAAAGAACAAGAAGTCATATCCTTGTTCCTACAGCAGAACAAGTTGGCGGCCAAACACAACGTGAGGAGAAAAAAGTTTGTCCACACCGAACTGGGTCG
The DNA here is from genome assembly GCA_905147285.1 of Hypena proboscidalis. Lineage (NCBI taxonomy): Eukaryota > Metazoa > Arthropoda > Insecta > Lepidoptera > Erebidae > Hypena > Hypena proboscidalis. The sequence goes on along the minus strand of LR990127.1, from coordinate 24,815,009 downwards.
CTCATGCTACTCAAACTTGAAACTTCAACGATTACACCCTGCTATTGTGACCTTCCAAATTTTGTTATTTATAGTTCAGATTTTACTACGCAAATAGGTTTGGAATTAATTTAACAACTTGTTTCAAATGTGCATAATTTAAATAACTAGTTTCTACCCGCGGATCCGCCTGAGTGGCATATAAATATAAACTATATTGAGTCCTTTTTAAGCGTTCCGTATTACCTAAAAGGAACCCTTATAGTTTCGCCACGCCCGTCTGTCCGAGATTTAGCATCGAAACCATTAGTGCTAGAAAGCTGAAATTTTGCTTGAATATGTATGTTAACTATGTCAAGAAAAATCTTGAATAATCTATATAAATAAAAATGAATTGTTGTTCGTTAGTCTGATTAAAACTCGAGAACGGCTGGGCCGATTGAGCTGATTTTGGTTTTAAAATGTTTGTCGTAGTCCAGGGTAGGTCTAAACGGTGAGCAAATAAGGAAAAATTGCGAGTAAGATAGAGTAAGACGACAATTTCATTTTCCCATAATAAAAGTTGACCACTTATTTTCTGTCAAACATTTGACGGTATTTGTACTCTCAGTTCCACTCGAATTGAAGAACGCATTAAAACAAGACTTTTGAATCGACAACATAATATCAACTTTGCTCATAACATCGTGTATTTAAATTTCAAAATAATTATAAAAATAATTAATGTGTTGACATGTTTGATGGGTGCCAACCTTACAGTGTTACCAACTCTCAAAAATATTTTTATTATAATAATAAGTGTATCCGAACGTTCCATTGTTTTGTCATCTCATGTAAAAAAAACCCGTGTATCCGAACGTTCTGTAATGGTAAACCGGACTCCCGGGGAGTAAAAAAAGAGGGAATTTACCAAGAACCTAGATCCGAATCCAGGGCATATGTCGACAGGCACTACAACCTTGTGTGGCAAAGAGAAGCACCCCATCACATCGTACATCTGATAGCACTCATCCCACAGATTAGCTTAGTAAGCTTAAGCACGCCCCCCACACTAGTGCCCCTCGACACCTTGGTTGTAGGCAGTTAGCTTTAGAGAAAAGCTAACTACGTCAGTCTGTCTGTCTGTCCATTTCACAAGAGAGGGCAATCCACCTCCAGCTCTTTCCAATCTCCAGCTGAAGTTATGTTATCAATTCGAACCGGATTCGTAACGGTAACTCATAACAAGAGCTAACAACTTGTTTTCGCGCGCGAGGTGCACACCGGCACACGTGACCGGAAGAGAAGAGCCGAAGTTTGAGCCACAGTCACCCAACTTTACACTTATGTGTACACGTATTATGACTAACTTATCTATAAAAGTTGATTACTCAAACGCTGGAGGTCCGACATCACCTTTGGCGGATGTACCTCTCTCCGCCCTGACCCGCGTTAAGTATTATACTAATTGTATGGAGGACTCATATATAATCTTACAATGGTCTAACTTAATTAATTGCACAAGTATTATGTATCACTCAAGTGTTGATAAACTCACCAAGCATTGGCGCTGCATGATTTCAAACACTTACGTGAAATACTGCTACTGTTGCAACTTGAAGCTTCAGTCACTGACTCTATTAACTTAGATAGAACTTCTCACGACTTTAAAAATAAGACTCACGAAAACTCTCTCACTAGTAGTCGTACCGAACTCTCCGGGATTCCAAAACCGAATGCCTTCCTAATTGCCTTACTCCTTAACATCGAGTCGCCGACGCTATCCCTATGCCGCTTCATCCTCGGTTTTTCCCCAGATGAGGGTTTTTTGTTCTCGCTTCGTTGAAAAGACTCTCAAACACGTGTGCCCGTCGCAACTAATAAATTTGTGTCAGTGTGTCTAATAAATTAGCAGGTTCTTTAGATAGTATTGTTTTTATATCGCCACGACGGCGACGGTCTAAGTACGGACCTTTGTCAGTAAAACTATTGTTAGGACCGTGCAATACTATCATAACAACCAGATGTTTGGTTTCATAGAATAAAAGATTTTAGAAGGTTTTGTTTACGTCGCGTCCTTAGAATATTATTTGTATGGTAGAAATATTGATTATTTACATAAATATATAACGATATTCACGTTAATCGCTAACCATTACATTCCCCCCTCTGATAAATCAAATACTAGATTGTTAGCTGGTATATGATTTTTCACTGTAGGATTCTAGAACTGAAGTAAAACTTATATTGTTGTATCAAGTTTTTCTAATACTCTTCTATGGTATGGTCAGAAATACAAATTGTGTAATTCATTCAAATTATGAATAAGTCTGTAGTTTAATTGGCCAACAAAGGTTGAAACTATTGTTTCTGTTAGCGATATATTAAACACAGACATTACTCTCATCGCAAATTCATTCAAATTGTTCATAAATAATAAACATCAAGCTGTATATAAAATTAACACGATTACTAGTTACGCGGTCAAATATTTAACCCATGAGCAAAAGAAATAGTAGGTACTCTGTACTAGAAATTTACAATGCTTGTGTTAATTTAACAGTGAAATATAGGACGATATATATCATTACTTTAATAAAATTACTGTTTAAGATAGCCTTTCAATAAATGAATAAATTATATTGAAAATTACTGATTACGTATTAAAATTATCTATTCATATGCGGAATAGAAATGTACATAACAGAAAATACAGAGATTTTAATGGTAAAATAAAATCATGGCTTCATGATATTCTTCTTTTTAGAGATTAACTAGCCCTAATTGCATGTCCGAGAAATCAAAACAACCGTAATAAAACCTGCGATACCTGGTTATGCAATTTAAAGTACTGCCCATGCTTAGAATGGAATTGTACATACCAGAAATCTTCTACGTTTGTGATACCTGGACTGGCTAGCGTACTCAACCCTCAGAAGACTTGGAGAAGTCGGTTCTGGAAAACTCGCCGGCGACGAAGTTTTCTATTCGAATCGGCTGGCAGCTTCTCCATATTCATTATATAAATCTCTGAAACAGTTCGCACACATTTTCATTACAATTTATCCTAAATATTCTTGTAAGATCACGTGCAGGACACTGCTTATTGGAACTATTAGGACAATCTTATTATATTATCGGCCTACTAGTTTAAAGGCTTCGATGCCCCCCTCAGACTCTTCATGGTCCATTTAATATTAAATATTCTTGTCAAATCACGTGCAGGGTATAGCTATTTAGAATTTTAACAGCAATCTTATAGGATTATCATCTTCCTAGTTCAAGGGCTTTGATGCCCCCCTCAGACCTTTCAGGGTCCTATTTCGTATATTGCAGTTGTAATATTTGGCATAGAATATTAAAACTGTTTAGCTGCTCCAGTATGAACTTTCTCACTTGAGACATTCTTCTTCTTTCATCGGGGCGCCCCATACATACAATACAAACTTAGGCTTAAAGAATTAAATGCTTTAAAATACATAAACCCTTCTTCTGCTATTTGTATCCCTTCGTAGGTTGGATGGATAAGTACAAACTCGAAAGTTTACAAGATTGGCGATAATTAAATAAAAATACTTAGCTCTGTATAAGATGATCAGTGACGTCAGCGTTGCCCAATGTCTCCCTTTTCTCACTTAAAGGCAGCCGCTAAACTTTGCGCCTTACTCACAGTTGCTTGCCCTCAGCACCAGGTACCCATGCACCCGTGACAGATGTTTTATGGTCCTGGAATTGTTAACAAAAGCGCGCAAGTATCCGTCCTATTTTGCAATAACGTCATTTTTATATTTACCTAACATTCTAAAATTTCCGTTTCGAATATGAACCCATAACAATTTAACACCACATGATGTTGTTCAAGTATTTATAAAAGATCTATCTTGAAATTCTAAAGATGGTAATAAACTGTTCCCTTTTTTATGTTAAAGTGTTGCACATTCGTAAGTGTAAAGTGAGAACCTCTTGTCCCTTTTGAATCACTTTGAAGTGACCAAAAAAAAAAACTAAGTCCCTCATCTAAAATGTCTAAAGTCTCACTTAAGATTTTAGAATTAATAATTTAACGATAAGTTTGACATTTTAAATTAGCGCGTTGCACACACTTGAAACCTGACGAGATTTCTACACGTCCCCAGTTTAAGAAGTTTGAAATTTAGAAAACAAAAAAAACCTTTTCCCATAATTGAGTGCTACCAAACCTTTCCAAGAATTTTTTTGTGTTTACTAACTAGTTTTGAGAATGCCAAATATCTTTGAACTTGAAATAGTTTACCTGTAGACATATGCACTTCAAATTCTTAGCAACGTCCCCTTTCCATTTAAGAAACATATTAAGTTAAGTTTTGAATTATATTAGCGATAGGTACAAATCTACTAATTTACCAAATTATAATGGGTGTGATCGTCTAGTTGAAAGAAAAAGTTATTTTACATTTTTATGAATAAATATTAACAAAGGTAACCGTAATTTCCGCGACTTTAAATCTGACCAACTGAACCAAACTAACAAAAATACCATGCATCATATAATATAGGAATACTCTTAAAAACACACGCATAGGAACCGTCATGCAAATAGAAACATAATTTATATTAATAAGTGCATTTAAGGAAGTAACATAATATCACCATATGCTCAATCACAACCTAAGCACCATACAACTATTGCGAACATACAAATAAGCATACGCATATCACATTCACGTGCCTCACATAATAGTTTCAAGCAAAACAGTCATCATTACAAACAAAATGCAAACCACTCGCGATACCTAAAGATGCGTTTTTTATTTGGAGTGCAAATAATAAAGGGAAGCAATTTTAAAAGTAACAGTTGATCAGATCAAATTTATTTCGATTTAAAATGATATAAATGGGGCAACTAGTTGGCCAATCTAGTCAATCCATCAATTTATATTATAAAATGTTATTAAATAATTTCTACGTTGTGTTATTTACGAAGTAACCCATTATAACGTTCTTTTATGTTGCACTGAAGTGAATCAGTACATGTAATGACATAAATCCTTGGTCACGCGGCATCAACTGTAATGGTAAACCGAACTCCCGGGAGTAAAAAGGGGGAATTTACCAAGAACCTAGATCCGAATCCAGGGCATATGTCGACAGGCACTACAACCTTGTGTGGCAAAGAGAAGCACCCCATCACATCGTACATCTGATAGCACTCATCCCACAGATTAGCTTAGTAAGCTTAAGCACGCCCCCCACACTAGTGCCCCTCGACACCTTGGTTGTAGGCAGTTAGCTTTAGAGAAAAGCTAACTACGTCAGTCTGTCTGTCTGTCCATTTCACAAGAGAGGGCAATCCACCTCCAGCTCTTTCCAATCTCCAGCTGAAGTTATGTTATCAATTCGAACCGGATTCGTAACGGTAACTCATAACAAGAGCTAACAACTTGTTTTCGCGCGCGAGGTGCACACCGGCACACGTGACCGGAAGAGAAGAGCCGAAGTTTGAGCCACAGTCACCCAACTTTACACTTATGTGTACACGTATTATGACTAACTTATCTATAAAAGTTGATTACTCAAACGCTGGAGGTCCGACATCACCTTTGGCGGATGTACCTCTCTCCGCCCTGACCCGCGTTAAGTATTATACTAATTGTATGGAGGACTCATATATAATCTTACAATGGTCTAACTTAATTAATTGCACAAGTATTATGTATCACTCAAGTGTTGATAAACTCACCAAGCATTGGCGCTGCATGATTTCAAACACTTACGTGAAATACTGCTACTGTTGCAACTTGAAGCTTCAGTCACTGACTCTATTAACTTAGATAGAACTTCTCACGACTTTAAAAATAAGACTCACGAAAACTCTCTCACTAGTAGTCGTACCGAACTCTCCGGGATTCCAAAACCGAATGCCTTCCTAATTGCCTTACTCCTTAACATCGAGTCGCCGACGCTATCCCTATGCCGCTTCATCCTCGGTTTTTCCCCAGATGAGGGTTTTTTGTTCTCGCTTCGTTGAAAAGACTCTCAAACACGTGTGCCCGTCGCAACTAATAAATTTGTGTCAGTGTGTCTAATAAATTAGCAGGTTCTTTAGATAGTATTGTTTTTATATCGCCACGACGGCGACGGTCTAAGTACGGACCTTTGTCAGTAAAACTATTGTTAGGACCGTGCAATACTATCATAACAACCAGATGTTTGGTTTCATAGAATAAAAGATTTTAGAAGGTTTTGTTTACGTCGCGTCCTTAGAATATTATTTGTATGGTAGAAATATTGATTATTTACATAAATATATAACGATATTCACGTTAATCGCTAACCATTACAGTTCCATTGTTTTGTCCATAGATTTAAAGACTTTTTGCTGCGCTCCTACTTTAACATCCTTGGTTTTGTCATCTTATGTTAAAAAAAAGAAACATTTAATTGGAGAAATACTGAAATTAATTAATAATTTAATACAACCTGGACAGTTATTATTTTTGTTCTGCCGTTCCATCCACTTTTTACAAAAGGGACAATGCATTTTAAGGAGTTGAGGGATATATAGCTTCACTATAACTTCTGGAAAATAGTTTTAAAATATCAACAATTTAAATATTATAGTTGTTTGAATTCTTTATTTTCTCGATAACAGATGTAGTTCTTCTTCTTTTCTTAACCATGGCCACCGTCAAAAAAAAAACGACAGATGTAGTTTGATAGTTATAGTGTAAATATTTGTCAGTATTCACTCAAAAAAAAATTGTCTATGGTAAAATGTCACTTGAAATGTAAACGTCTGTTTGCTATGCATCTATACTATAATTCTTTAATATTCCTAAAAATCTAATAGCAACAAATTTCAATAAAATTAAAAAAGTATGTTTTTGTGTTTGTGACTTACTAAATATGCCTCCAATAATTAGGCGGTACGAAGTTCGCCGGGTCAGCTAGTATATTATATTTTCGGGTACCTTTCCTACATGTAAAGTGGTTTGAAATGATAATAAATAAATGATTTGAATCTTTGAACGGGTGACTACGGAACCCTTTATGCGTGGCCCGACACTCACTTGACGGTTTTTGTAGTCTTGTACTACTAAATAACAGTTTTTATCAAGACTGAATGGGTGGTTTCGTCGAAAATACACAACAATCAGAATAACACCAGAAATTACTTTTAGATTTATGATATCAACATTATTACAGATGGGATTTAATGATTCTTGTTTTCATTCAGTCATTTTATCGTTTTCTATTAAAAATGTATACTCAAATTCTAAAATTATTTATTTTTAACAAATCAATTTATTAAGCATTTGTAAAGTGTTTTACTTACGCACATCAAGTAAGCTCAAACTGACAGGACTTTGGGTTTAAAAAACACATTGCCATTGTATATTAGTGTTTCCATTATCCTTACGACACTTGGTATTCATTGAATTTGCAAGCCTTAAAATGTAACGCTGTTTTATACATAAGCGGCAATGTAGGCGATCGGGTGGACAATAACCGTTTCGTGCAAGCTCAGCAATGGGCACGAGGCCTCGGAAGGTGGTCCTTGGCAAATTTCAATTTGCCTTGAGGAGTCTGTCGTGCATGCATATTGGCATATCAAAGACCTTTTTGGATTTGGTGCGTGTTATAGGCGTTTCTACTAAAGGAACTGGGACTATTGGGTTAAGGTTATAGAACTATTTTTCGTGTGTTTTTAAAGGATCTCGCAGATATCGCCCAAAACACGATCAAACACGGAACAGAGAAAAAATGATAGTATCCAAACATATACAATAGTATATACTGGATTCAGCTGTAACAGGAAATGTATATTTTCATTACAATATCAAGCTCTAGAATGTAGAAAAAAAAAAAAAACTTATATTTTAAGAAGAAAAATGTTTTTTTGTTTGTTTCTGATTATTGACTGATTTGAAAAATTTCCTTACGATTTAAGGCTAGACTATAATTTTATAGGCTATATTATATCGTATTACCATGCGGGCAAAGCCACCCGCGGAGTGTATTTCGTCATATGAATCAGATTTCAATTTATAAATTTTAAACTTTTTTATAATTATCATTTTAAAAAATAGTGGTAAAAAGAAATAAGACGAAGCTCTCACCACTTGTCCCACACCCAAGCCTACGCGGTGCGAAGTTACTGCCTTGTTTAGGGTCCAAAAGGGTTAAACGATGCCCGAATGGATTATGTACTTATTAATGAGCTACGAAGGATTAAATTTCACCGAATGTATAACAACGAGCTCCAAGGCAGACCAACCCGTCTCTACCCAAAGCTTAATACGGTCAGCAATGAAATTTGTTAAACATGATAAAATATTTAACCTCATAAATGTTTCAAAATCTTAACTGTTTCGTCGTTTAATAAATCATTTAATGTATGTATGCTATTCTTTGACCATAAACCTAGTACATAAAGATTATGATGAATGGCAAATTTTAATGATTTGTACTGAAGGAACGTAAATTTACACGTAATTTGCATGTTTGAGAAGCAAAATGTGTGACGATGACATTTCATATTATTAGTCTAATCGACTTTCGTTGCTAACTGTACTTGAAATATGCCCGCTAATTCCTTAGAGGTCTGAGTTGAAATTTTTAGCAAATAATGGCTCTTTTTGTTTGTAAGAATTAACATTTATTGCAGGAGCTTGCTAAGGAGGTGTGAGGTTTAACGTGAGGTGTTGACAGGTAATGATACTCGTTTTTGTCTGATGCTTTTTTTAGAGCTTATGTTTTTTTTTGATACGTACTTGAAAAATAAAAAAAAACATATTTGTAAGGCTACCTAGTATACAAAAACCAAATTGTTGAGATGCAGCTGTTCGAATGAATTAAACTTCAATTGTCATATTACTTTGAAGCTTTGGCGGCTTTGCGCTCAAATTAAACTAAATAATAATGATTTTTTGATCCACATCTTTTTTTTCGTATAACACAGATATTCAAGATTATTTTCAATCAAAAATTGTTATGTTATTATTGCTAAAATATCAAACTAACTAATAGCAACGAACTAACTAGTTTTAAGTTAGGCCCAAAGGTTCAGCAGACACAGGATCACATTTTGAAAAATAAATCCAATTCTAAAAACTCACACAATGCAATCTTCTTCACAAACATTGCTAACAAAATAGGTATTAATTTAAACTTTTTGCAGACGAAGAAGGAATAAGACGCTAAAATAAAAATGTTGAGGTCAGGGATGTCAAAACGTTGTTAGCGTTTCAATTACATTAAAAATTCTTGAATATTATTTTATTTTAAAAAAAACAGCAATTTTCAAATCTGTACAACTGTATAGTATAAATTAATCACACGGTCTACGTATAGCATACCTAACGCTGATTGCCATCCCTAGTCTAGGGGATAGGACACAACTGCACAATAGTCCCGCGTTCCTGTCCTTTGTATACATTAATTTACAACAACAAAGACGAACTCCTTTCCGGCACTTTTATTACAAAAAAGAAAATACTGCGGTGAATCCAAGGCTCTATTTTATGAAAAAGAAAGCCTTTATTAAAAGATTTTCTTGAGACACAAATTAGAGAAGATTTAGAAATACTCTAGGACAAAAAATATTTTGCCAGTATCCAATGAATATTTATTATTGCCGCATATTTTCTTTATAATCCGGAAGCCACGGAAAAAATGTAAATTCACAAAGACTAAGCTATAGTCAAAGATGTTTCTTCGGAATATTTTCATCACACTGAAAAAATCCTGATAATTATTTCCATGTCAGCGACAGTAAGCCCCTTTTGTTAAAATTTACCTTCAAAATAATGTCTTATTTTAAGAGACAGAATTAAATATATCTGTTAAGACACACTCGACTTGTTACGATTTCATAGGCGATAATAGTCTTTAAAAAAAGTTAGTGAATAGTTTAAAAATAGGATTTAATAGTATTTATATATATTTTTATATATTTGCCAATAAGTTAGGTAATAAGCTACTTATACCACATTAGTGATTTGGCCACAAGAAGAGTAGTAAGTAGATTCTATTAATTAAATTATCTTATTTTGTTATGAAAGTAACAGTAATAAAAGTTTTAAAGAAACTTTCAAATCATATCAAGGATGTAAAGGTGATTTTGGGCAAACGATAGTGTTATAAAAAAAATCTGTTACATGAATCATGTTATGGTTAGTTCAAGACAGTTTATCGCGAGAAGCCAATATTAATGTAAATTTTTGTGGTGATGTAATATTGGAGTTTCCTTAGTACTAGATACTAAAATAAATATTATGACTTTGGAGGTTTTAATCAAACACTGAAAAGCTAAATTACTTTTTTATTTTGTATGAGGCTAAATAATTTATTGGTCTCTCAAGCTATCAAGATGAAAGCACAGCACTAAATGTAAATGAGTACTTCTACGTCTTTCACTCCCGCGAGTAACGAAAATTAAAATTATTTCAAATAAAACTCCTTTCAGGTTATTGCCGTGAGTTGCGTTGTAAGGTGAGAAATCCTACAATACACTAGCAAATAGCAACACAATAACTAACAACGTCTCATATCAGAAGACTGACTTTAATATAGTGTGTGGGAAACTTAATAAAACGAAATGACACGTACTGCGGCTTACGATAGCTTAGGACGGCACCACTCAAATTTACTGGCCCCGTCTCCTCGACTATAAAAAGAGCATTGGAGCGTGTTACGTGAACGTTAAATATACGAGCTCCTGTACTATCGCCTGAGGGTTAGTGATGAGCGATGGGTACCACCTGGTTTTGTTGGAAAAATAGATTGTAATGTAATGAAATTGTCACTTTAGGGCTAATTTTACAGGTCCGGACCTGGTTTTGTTGGAAAAATAGATTGTTATGTAATGAAATTGTCACTTAAGGGCTAATTTTACAGGTCCGGGTTCAATGGTGAACCTGGTTTTTGATCTCTTTCTCTCATCTTATCTTTGAACGGGATAGAGAAATCTAAAATTAGATTCAGCAAAGAACTCGTGACGGTCAAATTGGCCTCAAAATTAATTAAAATAAGTAGGACCCGTCGTAATAATATTTTTTGCATCTGATGATTATTTCTACATATTATTATTATTATGTAATCATGTATTTTAGAGTATTTTATTTTTTAATAATAATATACTTACAAGTAGTACCTACGCGAATAGCAAGTCTAAAACAGAAACAAACATACTGCCTGTATGCCAGCTGTGAAATTGGCCAATTACCTCGGGCCGTTGAAACGTACTGTAACATAGCTCGACATTGGATTCTCAATTTGGAATTGATATCTCTACGTGTTACAGGGTAAGAAATATTCTGTGTTTACCTTAATTTACAAGTTCCGTTTACTGTAACTGATTGTTGTGTCGCATCACTAAGCAAATGCCAGGTGTTCCAATATTGTTTTATAGGAGTTACAGTTTCAGCAAATACCATAACTTACTTAACACACATGTTTATCGATTATATTAAAAGATAAAAATGTATGAAGTAAAATAGGAAAAGTAAATATTGTGCATAACGTGTTGTGATACTTATAACAATGAAATTTAAGTATTCTTGTTCTGAAGCGTAATATTTGGAAATACATGTTTTTCAATTAACTTCTGAGAACAATTCTACAAATAGATTGTAATAAATTACAAAAAATATATCATAAATATTATTCTGTAGAAAATATCACAATTATTTAGGTCGCAGCTACTCCAGAAATATCAACTGTGTATCAACCAATTAGCACAACGTCTTATATAATAAGAGAACATCAAAGAGCAGATTCGCAAAGGATTTCTTAGACTTGCGACTGTGACAATTACCGCAGTCGCGCGACTGTGACGCACGTAAGGAATTTTAATAAAGCGGGACCGGAGTAACGAATTGCTGGAATTCTGGCATACCATGAGTCTAGGTACAGTCGCGATTAAGGTGCGGTGACGTCATAAATCTGCAGTGACGTCACGTGCTGCAGACGGTTTATTAAATTTAATGTGCTGAATTACGTAATCGTAGATTTATCATCATGTATTAAGTATGCCCGAAGGTGTACCTATTGGAAAAGAAATTATCTTAATCTGTCATGACTGGAAAGAGTGTAAGTGCTGAAATGAAGTCTGATAGGAAGGTGTGGAAGAACAAAACATATTACGCCAACCCCGAGTAATTGGGATAAAGGCAGAAGGATAATGATTTTGAATCGACAGTTCAATTACTCAACAGTGTTAAATACAATTAAATTAAATTTTGTGTATTTCTTCATAATATAACCATTTCCCATAATTATGAAAGAAATAAAAGTCTTGTATTTATAGATAAATCATCATTAACAGATATGTAAAGTAAAGAAGTTATTACCATTGCTCGTTTTAAAACGCCAAAGACGTATTAAAACGAGCAATAATAATTACGTTATTATTTATTGTTATTTTTTTATTATTATTAATTACGTTAGACGTATTTGTAAGTATTTTATTCCCATCAACTCTCACCGCAGTTTGTCCTGTCCTGAGAGCTTTGAGCGCTGATTTATGGTTCATTATGAGTGCTGACATTCCTTTGGGGGACTTAATGTGATGCCGTAACACGCCAGCACTTTATTATAATTTACTTGTTAGAGATATTTTACGCTGTGGTATCATTTATTAGATTGAATATACCTAATAACAAAAAAAATAAAAAAAAACACGAGTCAAAGGTATAGGGATTCCGTTAGTAAAAAGTAAATTGTACAGTCACAAGTGATTGGAGGTAGGCGCATAAAAATTAAAGGCTGTTCTTTGATTACTGAATTTAATTAATTAAGTTTTCGGCATTATTTACATAAAATTTTGGCCGAATTTTATACGTGTATAATCACGTTTGTAGCATCTTATGTGAAGTTGAAAGATATAATCGCCACCTGCCAGGATATAACTAATCTCAACACACATAGGCGTAACAGTTTGACAGTACAAATTTAAAATGGCACAACTTTAAAACATCCAGTCATCAATGGATAAGATTGAAGACCGCTTCTTTAAGAAGATGAATGAACTCCAGGCAATGCTTCACTAGCCTTCTGGTGCAGCAAAAGACACTGTCGCTAGGGTGTTTGAGGAGTTTCGGTCGTTCCGGGAGTTGATGTACAATCTTCTTAAACTACTTCGCCAAAAAATAAGCAAATGGTATCATTCATTTTGGCTGTTGGAGTCAAAGTGGAACCGTCATAAATTCTTCGGTTGGATGCTAGCACAAGGTCTCGTCGATAAAAGAGTTGGTTCTGCTGCTTGAAAAGTATCCCCCCCAGCTGTAGTGGCCTCAAAAAACAAGCGCCGCAAATTAACATAACTGTCCCGGTCCCTCGTGCTATCTTGTTGTCATTTGTGCAAATTGTGCTCTCATCGCTGCTTCATATAACCAACAGGTAAATAGCTATGTATCGTTTTATCCACTTTTAATCTTATATTCATTCTTTATTATGATAAATTTTTACATCTGTTTTTAAATTCATTTCATGAGACACTTCTGACATTTTGTTTGACATTAGTGACTGAATAAACATCACGGGCGCGTTTCAGCCATTTTTTTTGTAGCATTTTTAACACCGTAACGTCTACACGACCAATCTAGCTCGTTATGTTTACTACGATTGTCTCGTCTAATATAGTCTTAATAAAGTGTTATTATTGGTGAGAAATTATGAGGGGTTGAGCTCAACAAATATGTATTTTTTACTGTTTCTGCTTTTATTTTATAATTTTTTTTTCGTACTTTTATTATTTATTAATTAACATTACGTTCGCCGTATGAGGTGGGCCCCAAAAGGCGACCAACTGGGTACCACGTGACGGTCAACGGCGACGTAGTATTTGTGAACTTCGCTGGCAGGTGGTGCAGAGACTGCACTAGTAGCTTAGCGAAGTATTGTAATTTTTGTCACCTAATAAATAAAAATCTAATACCATTGACTACATAAAAAAAGGCAGGACTCCGTCTCTTGAAACACTTACTGAAGCACCCATAGTAAGTCACACGTACACACAGAACACACACATTGACACAATAGTAAGTCAATCGCCCGCCATTACGCTTTGGACTGTGCTGTTGCTCGGATGTTCAAGTAAAATAATTAAAAATGCCGTCTTGTGTTGTGAAAAGCTGCCGAAACCATAGCGCCTCGATAAAAAAAAACCAGGGGATCACTTTTCATAGGTAAGCAAGTAATATTTTCAGCTTATTGCCGAAATTATATTGTTTTCGTAAAAAAATATACCAAAACTATCAGTGTTGACAGTCAATAAATATTTTCATTTACCCTGAATTTGGGTAAATATTTTTTAGTAGTATAATACATTTAGTATAAATTATTATTCTATGTTTTATAGATTTCCTGCTGCAAACGACGCATGGAAAAATGATTGGATAAAAATAATTAGAAGTCCCTTCTTCTGCCACTTATCGACTACGCTGATGTCTGCTTTCTAGATGTAAAGGAGGAACATCTTAACAAACTGGAACGTCTGCAGAATCTGGGTATCCGCTTCATTTTCGGTCTTCGGAAATATGATCATGTTTCCGAATTCCGGAAAAAAGTGGGGTGGTTACCCATTCGGCAACGTCGTGACCTCCATATTCTGTCTTTTCTTTTTTCCGTCCTTCACAATCCTAATTCTCCTTCTTACCTAAGTGAACGCTTTGAGTACTTAGTGCCCAGGGGTAAACCCTGCCGTTCTTCCTCTTCTCTTCTTCTTCGCACTCCATTACACTATTCAAGTTGTTATGACAGATCCTTCTCTATTCAAACAGTGCGGTTATGGAATAGTCTTCCTCATAAAATACGAGATAGTCCATCTATTACGGTATTTAAGAAAAAAGTAAAAGAGCATTTTCATTCTAAGATAAATCTTAAACCAATTTGACATGACAATATATATAATTTTATTAATTTTCTTTCTTCATTTATTGTTATTTAATAAATATATATGTATGTATATTTTTATATATTTATAATATATATTATGTTTATGTTATTTATATATGTATATATATGTACTAGGATGTAAATATGTATGCGGATTTAGTTATATTTTGGTACTTTGCTTTTAAGTTGTACATTTATCTTGCCCTCTATGGCATCATCGTCTCCTCTATTGCTCTAGGTTTGCTGGAAGAGAACTCAAGCACTGAGTTAAGCTCGCCTTTTGTATTCAATTACTGTTTTATGTATATTTCTTTGTAATCTTTTGTGTACAATAAAGTATTAAATAAATAAATAAATAAATAGAAACTGCAGAAATGATAACAGTTGGTATCCATCAAAATATAGTGTAGTCTGCAGTATACACTTCGAGGAAATTGATTTATGTATATAAAACAAAAGGTGGACTTATTCGCATTGTCAGCTTTGCCGTACCAAAAAAGGTAAAACAATAGTATATTGTTTTAAATAAAGTATTAAATTAATAAATACCAGTACTTTAATCTAAAACTTTTTATTTCTTAGTTTAGTTTATTATTATTATTTTTTTCTTTATTTTTTTATTTGCCAATATTTATTTAAAATATTGAAAAATCGCATGTAAGTGAATCCAAGCTTCGTGATTGTTGGTTTAGTTTAACTTAGATATTTTATTTGGTTTGTACATTTTGTTGACGTTTTCAAGCACTTTCTGATAGTTTATGTAATGGAGAATTTTTGTTTTTTATTTTTTTGATAACTGCCATAACTTACCCTACTGTCCAATTTCGGCTCCAGGTCCTAAACTGGGACACCCTGTATATCACTAAAGCATCTTCACCATCTAAGAATCAGGAAGCGCCGTAGGAGTCGTAATTTTAAAATATTTTCCAAAAACTGGGTAGCTGCACTAAAGCATCTTCGCTGCCTTGCGTCAGGAGTGCCCAGAGCAACGAATTTTGTACATATTCCCTTAATAAAAACAAACAACTTCCAGCTGCAGGCCCGCATCGACTGCTAGAAATATAAAATCAACTTTGTTTCGAAATTCAATCATAAAGTTGTTTTATATTGTTTGGTTTTTGGCCACGGTAGTAAAAAAATTACCTATATCATGTTTGATGGTAAAAAGCAGCAAATAAAAAAATATAAGAACTAAACCTCTAAAATATTTATTTAAATTATTGTAAAAATGTGGGTAATATTTCTCATGGCTGGTAACCCCTAACACACGCACACATAAACAGACCGCCGCCATTTTGGTGCTTCCATCATTTTATAAGTGACATTCTCTCCTGCTTTTTTATGTACTCTATGTCTAATACAAAATAATAAGTTAATATTTTTATATCTTTTTTTTTATTTTTGTTTTGATTATTATGATACATATTATTGTTATTTAATTATGATTTCTTCTTCAGATGATAAAGGTTCATTTTATGCTGCTAATATTTTTTGTGATGATAGCAATACTTTGGGTGATGTTCTGGTGTATGCACATCAATATGTAGCATACACCATAATGACTTGTGACACCATAGCAAGTCAGATCTTCTTGAAGTGTTCACAAACTCTAAGGTTGGCAACATCATATCATCATTGTGATCCTGATATCCTATAGTTACTTTCCACTACGTATCCTCTTCCATGTTATATATTATGATGCGCAATAATAGGCTTGAAAAAAGGGGAGGAGGGGTTGCTGTGTATCTTCGTAGTGACTTTAGCCACAACATGATTGCCTCGATTCCTCCACATTATACTGTATCTGCAGAGTACCTGTTTCTGGAGGTTGGTGTTGTTTATTGTCCTTCCTCTCCCGATTATTTCACTGACTTAGAGTTGGTTTTAGAATCCTTGAGGTCTGATTATGCACATCACATCATCATAGGCGATTTTAACAATGATCTACTACTAATTGATTATTTTAATAGCATTAAGCTATGCTTAGCAAATTATACTAAGAAACAGTTGAAAAAGATATGGGACTGGCAGGATTTGATTTGATTGTATCCTACTTAAGATAGGAAAAAATATCAGTCAACGGGTTACAGGGACATGGCGAACTCTCCATCGCCCACGTAACTTTCTACCTGTTAAGATCAAAACAATGCTCGTGTATAATTTAATCTTTCCCATAATCGACTATTCAGATGTATGCTATCTCGACCTAAATGCAGATCTACTCAATAAACTTAACCGTTTCTCAATAATTGCATTTGGTTTGTCTTTGAACTCCGTTAGTATGATCATGTCTCGAATTACCGTACTTAATTGAATTGGCTGCCTATACGTCAACGTCGTAGCTTGCGTGCGTTGAGATTCCTTTTTACTCTTCTGTATTCGCCCACCGCACTAGCCTATATAACACCAGATTTTAAATTTCTTTGCTCCAACCACGATAGATCCCTACGCTCGTGTAACAACTTCTTCTTCACTGTCCCTCTCATTATTCCAGTATTGTTCATTCCTCGTTGTTATCCTCTTGGAATGCGCTTCCGCTCAGTATCAGGATGACAACTAGGCGCGATGATTTTCGAACCAGAGTACGGCGGCTATACAATAACTATTTGGTGGAATCATCTGAATGAAGTATCTCCCTTATATAATAATATAATAGTTATTTATGGTACAAGTGAGAAAAAGTTTATATTTCTGTTGTGAGTGCCAATTTTAAATCTTGAGCTTGCGAAGTAGTCTTAAATTGAATCACGAGCATAGCGAGTGATTCTAATAAAGACTACTTAGCAAGCGAAAGATTTTAGGAGGTCACGAACTGGAAATTAAATTTTTCTCACGTGTTACAATACAAAACTTTTCACCTCTTCCAGTGAGAAAATATTAAGATTTAAATAAACTCGTACTCGATTGCTTAACCTGAAATAATTCCATGAAATACGACAGTAATACCGATTCAGAATGCGTTTTAGGGCCTTTTGAAAGTCGCCACTAATTAAATATGTCGTATGCTTTCTTATACTTTTCACGTGAATTTTCTGGTAAAAAAGCAAACTTCTGTCTTAGAAGCAAGTTGTCGCAACTTTTTTGGGGTTCCACAAAGTTCTTCATCACTGGATTCACTATTTTTCTGTTAAAAAGTTCCAGTAAACAATTAAACATAAACTGAAAAGAATTTATAGTTGCCCGCGATGACTGACACAGACACAGACATTTTTTTTTTAAATCGTGCGTTCGGAAATTTGTTCCATAACATTTATTTATAGAGTCTAATATTAAGTACCCGATTTTAATTAATTTAATGGTTAATCACGAATATTAAACCATGAAAATACTAAATAAGCGATTATTTATATATTTTAAAATAATTAAAACGTATCGTTTGTAGTTTTTAAATAAAATTGATGTCAATGTTTATTACTAACCTACATGGTGGCTGTTTTGTTTTTTTTTTTGCGTCAATTCATTGGAAGGATTTAGATTGTTTCGAAATTTGAATCACTTTGCCTCACTAGTGAGTAAAAAGCGTTTTTACTCACTGAATTCTCGCAAGCAAACGATCTTTTTCGTGCTGGTGTGGTGAAAAATATATTAAATCTTTGTGAATATAATATATGGATATAGGTGTATATTAATAATATACATACCATATTACTTTATGGTATGTATATTATTTCAATGTACTTTTATTATTTTTATTTTTGTAAATACTAAATTTACATTATGTACGTTAAAATTTTATTTATAGGCACTGTGCAAATATATACGGGTTATTGGGTAAGTCGACCTAGATCCGTTAAGAGGTGGTAGTTCCCATCATTTCTGACTGATCTGACTATGAAACACCCCACCCTAAACCTAACCGTTTTCGAGATATTGGACTTAGAAGGTTTTTTTAAAAAATATCCCGATTTCTTAACTATAGCCTATTTTTTTTGTATTCTATGCCTTTTATTTTTTTTTAATTCTGATTTTTGTGTGCCAGATAAGTTTGTTTATAATTCTCAATCCAAAAAGTGCAAGTATCTGAACCAATGGGATCGTAGTAGACGATTGATACCGTAAAAAAGTAATTAATTTGAAAAAAAAAATTGTTTCTTTTAGTAATATTTAAAAAAAAATCTATGGCGTTAGTTCTGCAGATGTTTTAAATAATATCTACGTTCCATTAGCTATCCAACAAGGTATCACAAGCTAGGGTCTTATCACAATTCATAGAAAAAAAATCGATAAAAGGCTCTCAGGTAGCAGTACAAATTTGGGTTCTTTGGTCCTATTGTTCTTCCACGGAGCTGTGGTGCGTGCGAGCGGGACAAACTGACCAGGTGCAAGCGAGATAAAATAATCCCGGCCAATTTGTTGTTATTGTTTCGTTTTAGTCTGCTTCCGTGATTCATCCGTAGTAGATGCGATATTTAGTGCTCTTCATTTCTTACCCGACTTGGCTTGTATTTCTGGACTGTTTCCTACAAGTTGTGACTGTGCTTGTTAACTGGACTTTGAATTGTGCTTCTGAATTGGAACTGTTGAAGATGGCAACCTTCACAAAGAAGATTTAGTTTAAATGTCTGGATGGGAATCATAGCAAACAAATTAATTGGGCCCTTCTTTCTACCTGATAATTTAAACGGAGAATTTTACGAACATTTTCTAAGAGAAGAGTTACCAAATTTATTAGAGGATTTACCCCTAAATCTGATTAGAAACATGAAGTTCCAACACGACGGTTGCCCTGCACATTACAGAAGAGGGGTCAGGGAATGGCTAGACAACGAGTATCCTAATAGGTGGATCGGAAGAGGTGGACCCATACCGTGGCCAGCAAGAAGTCCTGACCTGACTCCCATGGATTTTTATGTGTGGGGACACATGAAGACATTAGTCTACAATGAGAATAATCCAATTGAAACTATTGACATATTAAGACAGAAGATTATTGAGGCTGCTGACGAAATTCGAAGAGACTTAACGACTGTAGTAGTTAAAAGCGGACTAAGACACCGAATGAGAGTGTGTGTGCGAAACAGAGGCGGCCATGTAGAACAAGATTTATAAATTTAAATAAATGTTGTTTAATAATTATTTGTATTGTTTTATTTCGTTTCCTGGCCCAAAAGAGAAGTTTAATCTTAAGTACCATTGTTTTTTTTTACTACCTGGGAGCCTTTTATCGATTTTTTTTCTATGAATTGTGATAAAACCCTAGCTTGTGATACCTTGTTGGATAGCTAATGGAACGTAGATATTATTTAAAACATCTGCAGAACTAACGCCATAGATTTTTTTTTAAATATTACTAAAAGAAACAATTTTTTTTTTCAAATTAATTACTTTTTTACGGTATCAATCGTCTACTACGATCCCATTGGTTCAGATACTTGCACTTTTTGGGTTGAGAATTATAAACAAACTTATCTGGCACACAAAAATCAGAATTAAAAAAAAATAAACGGCATAGGATACAAAAAAAATAGGCTATAGTTAAGAAATCGGGATATTTTTTAAAAAAACCTTCTAAGTCCAATATCTCGAAAACGGTTAGGTTTAGGGTGGGGTGTTTCATAGTCAGATCAGTCAGAAATGATGGGAACTACCACCTCTTAACGGATCTAGGTCGACTTACCCAATAACCCTGTATAGACAAAATACTGCCAAAATACGTCATAGCTTACAAACATTCGCAGACTAAATTCCTACAACACGAATTCCCCGACGCTTAATGAAACAGCCTCAAAGCGTCTGACAAGCCTAATTCTGTAGCTTTAAACAAAATGATATTTCAAACTGAGGTAATGAACCGCAGCACGCGACTGTTCGCCTGGAGTCTTTGAGTCGGTAATCAAAAGGCACATCCAATAACTCTGTTCGTATAAAGCTGCTAATTAGGTACAGTCGAGCACAGTCGGCGTCAACTGACACATGGTAATATCGCGCACAGCCGTGCCACTGTCAGTGACGCGTGTAATTGTTTACGCCGTTCGGCTCTCATTAATTGAGTTCACGTTGAAACTCCGTTTTATTTTGTTTATTGTTTAGAAAACGTAGTTGTTTCTGAGATAAACAATTAGCGTTATTAATATTGAAGGAAAGTGTCTGTATGTAAGTGTTGCTTAGAAACATATCTACGGCTGTAAGTAAAATTAAATGCAGACATAAAGCCCACATAAAGCCTTTTTTTCGAAGTATACAAATGTTTTCACTAACCAGCTATACACATCATTCACTTAAATCTTTCGCAATTTCTCTCATATTAAAGGTACCTATATCTAATGAACTGTTAAACTTTCCTCTCCTTTCTTCCACACCGTTATTTCCTCTTAGCTTGAGGCATTAGCTCATAATAGCGATCGTAGACTATGATTGTTCAACAAGATTGCGTGATCGCAGATATTAACGAGTAGATTCAAAGTATTACATTCTCTTTCATTTAATTTTGTATACAAACAAACTTTTCTCCGTTCAGGGAACGTATATTGAATCTTTATAAATTTTGAATGAAACTGCCCGGTGAAGTATTTTCTGTTTCAAATTAATAATGATTGATTAGTAACACATGCTAGAGTAAAGGTTTACTACAGTATGTTCAAATATAAGCTTTCCATGTTTTATATGTTTTTAAACTTCCGCGATTTGAGAACATTTAAAAAAAATTAGACAAAGGGTCTAAATCGCGTAATTATTTCTATGTTTTATTTTTCTATAGAAATGACGCAAACAGTTTTACAGAAGAGACAACTTTGATTTGTTATTTTTTTTACCAGTTGTTATTACAAATAGGTTGTACATGTCTGAATTTTAAAAAGTTTTTATACTTAAGAAGAGCAAAGAAAACACAATCTTATTCTCTGTATAATCTTTTCTACAATAAGAAATTATCATTATTTAATAGACAATATGTATTACATTTATATTTTATATTTTTATGCATGAGATTTAAATATGACTTGCACCGTATTTTTCAAGGTTTAGTACTTTAAATTGATATAAATGTATACTTTGTTTAAGATTTTAAGGTACATTTTATTCATGAATCAATCATCATTCAAATGTACGTAAAATGGGGCGAAACGCGCGTGACGTATGGAATACACAATACAATTGTATTTGAATGAAGAACTCAGTAATTCTTACAACGACATTTATTATGACAAAATGGGTGAATTTACTGACACAGATTGTTTTTGGTAAAGTAATTTGACGTCACACGCTGATTTAAACTGCCTTTATTAGATTGTAATTTTGAATATGATTATTATCTTTTATAATTTTAGTTTTTAGTGGCGCAATATTTCGTGTGTTTCTATTATAAACCGACATAAACAATCCTTTAAGAAAAAGAAAATTGCATGCATAAACTCTATTATTATAGATCATAGAGAAATCATTTATTATATATTATAATAAAATAACAACAACTAAAAGAAAACAAACATAATGTTACTTAGCGTAAGGTATTCAACAATAGAAACCGAAATTATTACGGCAAAAATAAATTTGTGTGGTGTCAGAAGTTAAAAGTTATATCATCAACAGTAACATTCCTAATTCAAGTCATGTTATTTATTTCATTCATTTTAAATCTATCCATCCAGTTAGTAGTAACTATTTTCCAAAAATGAGAAAATTTATCATACCGCTCTACAATGAGTGAAAGAATTAACAAATGAAAATCCATTACGTGTTATGATGATATATAGAGAAGACAGTTCTTATATTTTGTCACTAATTGACTCGGCAATGTATGATGAATCACGCTGTAGCTGTAAGTTACGTATCTCATAGCCAAAATTACAACAAACAAAATCATTTATAAATAAAAAAGTACACCGAATTTGATAATAAAAATGACTTACAAATACAAGGCAATATTACCTTTATCAACTTTACTGGTAGAGTTTGCACAGCTTAATATGATACAGTTTGAATTTTTTGTACAATTTCACTGCACCAAGGCTTACCGACGCCTAAAGGGTGACAGCGAATTGACGGGTCTACTCGACCCATAGTTGACACGCTAAGTACGTGCGGACGCTGGTTCGATTTTTAAATGAAGTTCTGTGATACTGCAAAAACAACAATAATGTACAAAAAGTTAAGCAATATTTCAGGCATTGTTTCTACACATCTGCTCAAAATTGGCTCAGAGCCATTTTTCATGAGCTAACTGTGTACAGGAAAGTTTAAGCATCAAATACTGTATAGTATAGTAAACCGGGGTAATTTTAAATTCTGATGTATTGATAGGTCGCTGTTTCTCTTAGATGTGTCAACATTTAATGAAGAGCGCAATAACATTATCGATCATTTTCAACCAACATAATTTACCTCTTAAGACGTACAAGTTAACATTTGCAACATCGATGTTGTGTACAAAACACAAAAACACTTTTCTCATCACTGAAATATTCTGAAATGAATAACAGTCACAGACTCGCTGACCTGATCTAGGGAGGTAAGCATGAGGTCTCGGAAGCAATATCCGGGTCAGGTATAAATATTATTTAAGGGGTTTTCATTGTTTATTTTTTTAATAACAGCACGGACTCATTCTTATAATATCACATAGAAGCTTAGGAAAAATTTTGTTTTATACCCTTTATTGTTTGTGTATTTAAATCCATTTTCTCTTCTTCCGCAGTGACGCCATCGTCCTGCCAGCTACTCTTCCTAATGGAACCGCCTCCTCGGCTGTCGTTCTCCAACACCACGGGAGCCAGGGTCTCGTGTGCGGCGCATGGGACGCCCGCTCCTGTTATATCGTGGCTATCGGAAGACGGCGCACCGGTCACAGATGTGCCTGGCCTCAGGTAAGTGGTTTGGCAGTAGGATATACCAAATGTTTTTATTTATTTATAAATATGTCTTGGCTGAACAAAAGCAATTGTCGAGTACTAGATTCGTATGATCAACGCAATATGATCCAAATCAACCAAAACGCAATTTCAAAATGATAAAACAACAGAGACCTAAGCTAATCGTTCTTTCAGGCTATTAAGCATAGATATAACGCTGTGTATCCACCGAGGCGCCTCGCTCGGCTGCTTAAAAAATAGAATGCAACTAACTGCAGCTGCGGTGTTAACGCAGCCTTAGGTGCATCAGTCATAGAACAGTGGCATTAATCTGCCGCAGGATTACATCACACGACACGGCTCCGGCGCGGGCGGCACACCGAATGCATGATGACGTCACAACCAGGCACAGCTGACAGCCTCTTTGTTGTTGACTGCATCGATGTGCTCTTCATTTTATCCCTATTGATTTTGTAGGCAAGATAGATTTATCACCGTTGCTATTTCTTTTGTGAAGTTTGTAGTATAATTTTAAAATAGTATTCTTCTTCATTTGAAGCTGTCAGTAAGTATAGTTAATAGCAAGACCTTATTATAATTTGAACTAAAAAATCACTGAAAATAATAATAAAAATCATTACTTATATGTATCCAAAAGGACAAGACAACAACAATTACGATTTAAATGTCTCGATCGTCAACAAACGCAGCATCAGCTTTAGGATAAATATACCCAAGTAATTCATACTCTACCGTCATGGATTATAGTAACATGAAAAGTTCTAACAACATACAGAGGAACATTTCCTCAATACCTCTAATCTCCCATGGGTTGTAGGCTATCTATTTGCGGTTCTGCTTACTACTCAATACTCATTACTTTGTTGCGTTTCACAAATGTATGTTTTAGGTGGTAAGTATTTAATCCAGGGACATTGTAGACCTTGACATTGAGAGTAGTGGAGAGGACAATATATAATGTTAAAAATAATTAAAACAAGTTTATATTACGAAAGAAGAGACAAAGCATAACAAAAATTCAAATCGGTATTAAGTAATTATATATATTTGTGTAGTGTTTAATTGGGTATCATTTAAATACGTATACTTGTAAAAAAAAAAAAAAAAAATACTCGTTGATTGAGCAGTGGAACTTTTCATCAGCAAGGTTTTTAAACTATTTGAATATGCTGATATGCTTTCTTTATTTGTGATTGTCTCTGGAAGACAGTTGTATATTCTTATTGACATAGCATAAGGGCCATTTAAGTGTATATGCAGGTTAGAGAAAGGCATGTTTATTAAATTTCTCCGGCGGAGAGCATATCTCGTCTGGTTTTCATCCTTTTTTATGTAGAATTCTTTGTGTTTGTGTACAAACTCACATATTTCTATAATGTATTTACATAAAAGAGTCAACTTTTTATGTTTAATGAAATGTAGTTGCCACTCTTAGTTGTTTGAATGTTTGCTAAAATTTGTACAAGTTTCTTTTGCATTACAAATAATATTGGAGCATAAGTACTGCTTGTATATAAGATTATACCGTAGCTTAGCCATGCATAGGTATGCATAGGTATAATAAGTAACATGAGCGGTTTCAAAGTGAGTACTTTTTTAACCTCGCGTAAGGCATAAGGCAACAAAGTTGTAATATTTTTGAACAAATTGTTTGTTTATCTTTGTCGCTTATTAAAAGTAAAATTTATGAATTTCAACATTATGCAGTTTATTAAGTAATATATCGTATACTTGTAAGTAGGTATAATAATAAACATAATAATATTATGACATATTTAAACATCTATTAATGTTATATTATATAAAATTTATTTAATAAATTTGTCGGCGTGTGGTATATACACCAATGCCAATACCATGTACAGAAATATTTTAAATCTGAGATACACTTTTACAAAAACATTTAAACATTTTCAATACACTAGTAGTATAATTTAGTATTATTTATGATTTATTTTTATATCATTTTTTGTAATGCTTTGACGTGTTCAAGCGCCTCCTGGGGCCTATGAAAATAAATGATTTGAATTTGAATTTGAATTTAGCAACATTGTAATTTTGGCAACACTACTGATGTAATGAGGTGGGAGTATAACTGTCAAATCTTTAAAAAAGCGCGTACGCCGCTGGGTCAGCTCGGTTGAATTTAATTAGGTTTAGGTTTAAAGACATTTATTCTCAAATAAGACTACAAGTCACTTATATGAGAACATAGTTAAACTTAAAGGAAAAATATCATGTTTTTTTCCGTTTTAGCATTAAAAATATTACATTAGCAGAACAACTAAACTAACTCCTTTAACATGATATTACTATGCTTATCCAGTTTATTTATCTAAAGATAGTTAACAGCCATTAAGTATTCAGCGAGTTTGCATTTTGAATATGTTAATTGAGCTTACATTTTTTATTATGGAAGGTAATTTATTATATAACCGTGCTCCTTGGTATGTTAAACATTTTTGACCATAATTCGTTCTAATTTTAGGTAATACGAGAAAACTAGCTCGACGGGTGCTGCGTTTACTTAGTTGTTTTTGTTTCGTAAAAGTTATGTTTGTATGTATTTTATTATTAAGCACCTTTCTTAAAAAGAGATACGTATTGTAAATATATAACTGTTTAACGTGCATGATTTTGGTATCACTGTATATTTTATTTGTAGATGTCAGATAAGGGTACCGAAAAAAGTTTTAATAATTTTGTTTTGGGCTATTTGAAGGTTGGATAAATTTGTTTTTGTGGCACTACCCCAAATTTCTATTAAGTACAAAAGGTGCGGCTTTACTAGGGCGTTATAGATAGTAAATCATAATTTGCTTGGAATACACGGCATTATTTGTCGTATTGAGCAAAGTAGTGATGATAACTTACTCCTAATATGTTCAATATGCGAATTCCAATTATTCGTGCGATACGCCTCATTTCTAAAGTAACTGACTATTTTCGTAGAACGTCATTATGTCAGTCGTTATTCTTATACTGGTGATGTGTTCACACATTTTCTTATTCAACTGGGTGTTGTGTAATTAGTTAAGTGAGAGTGCGTGAATGATGTCTGAATCTGAGTTAGTACAATAAAATCATTATCTTCACAGATATGGCAGTGGCCATAACACCATTTTAATACGAGTTTCATTTAATCCTTAAAAACCTCATGAGAACCGTTCTGATATTCTTGACTGTTTATAAATATATAATAATAAATAATAATTATGTATGTATTTCTAGTAAATATAAATATTTTGTAATAATGCTTATGAAATATAATCTCTAGTAATTTCTAATTTCCTCTTATATGTTTAATAATAAAATAAATTCGATACATTTACCGGTTTAAAGCATTAACATAACAGGTTTAATAACTTTGTAATCAGAGAACATAGATGTCAAAGAAGTAATATAAAGGCAATTTGACAGTTACACATTTGCAAAAATTTTATTGTCACTGCTATAGTGATGTGATGGCCTTCATTGTCGATGTGTCCATCGATATCGAAAGATTGCATTGCATACTATGTCAATATAATATAAGATATTTTAATATTCAGGGAATTCATCTTCCTAAAGAAGATTGTGAAGACGCTGTTGCATTAAAAAAAACAAGAAATAGATAACATGAAATACATTTATTTATTACACAAGAAATTATAAAATACAATAATACAAAATATGATCACTTATGCATTAACGTAAAATCAAATGGGCCTTGGATCAGCGCAAGAAAACGTAACCCAAAGCGCTAAAAGTCATCCAATTTGGTGCAAACTAAATGGAACATGAAGTATTATCATTAAATTTGAACTTATTAGTGACAGTTATTTAAATTTCTATACAGGGTGGCCCATTTATAACGGTCAGTATGGGGAAGTCTGTTATTCTAAGAGATGCAAAGATCTGTTCTTTGGGACCATGACATCGATTTTAGTAAAAATAAAAACTGCAAAAGCACTTATATTTTTTAAAAAACTTGTACTGAGCTCGGGAATCGATGCCGATCGTTTTGAAAAATCAAACTCACATAATTTGAAAAGGAAATACAATGAATATTATCAATCTTAGATATCATGTTTCCTAGTAAAATTTACTGCTTATTAACTACATGATCGATAACCAAATAAAAATAATGTAATTTTTATCAAACGCCGATTATTGATATGTTTATACAGGGTGTAAATGACATGGTGACGAAGCCGCTTACCAGTGACTCAGTACATGATTCAGTACGTATCCATGATGACGAAGAAGATTGAAATGCGATGAAAATGTAACACTAACTTACTTACTCACTTACTTTATTTTTCGACCAGTTTTCTTTTTAATGTTAGTTACCCTCTTGAAAAAAAGTCATGTGTAATATCAAGTACATAAATAGTGCAGTGATTAAGCTTAAATTAGGTAAAAATCTCGGAATTCGAGATACCCAGCTGTAAGTCTGTAAATACTTGTATATTGACACCCTAAAAGTTGTCTCAAAATCTACAAATGGTAGGGTTACTATTTCAAGGTGAAAGGTCACAAAATCGGTTTTTTGAGCTTTTTTTGTAAATATCTCAATTCCTATGGGTTTTTGCTATTTGTATTTATTAATAAAATTTGTGAAATATTTATAATCATTGATTTATCGATAGTGTATCGATCATGTATGGGTGGACTTATATAGAATTTTCTATGAACTTCTTTTCTTTTCTAATAAGTAAGCGTGTTCCACCGTAGACCGCATCATTATTTACCATCGGGTGAGATCGTGGTGAAACGCGTGCCCATAAACCATATAAAAAACTTTTGACGGTTCAATTGTTGCAAAAGAATAACCATCAAGTTTTCTTTAAGTTACATCTTGAGCATAACATTATTTATCCATGGGTACAAAGTTTGTTTGAAGACTAATATTACATTATGTTTGATAGGAACTTACAGGCTGACTTGATGCTGGTAGGTGCGGAAATATCGTTGGTACTGCTTGCGAATGTAAAGTTCTTCGCCCAGGAATTTGACGAAAACAGTTTTCTTAAAAATGTTTGGAACAAATTCTGGTGTGTTCCGTAGGAATCCAGTCTTTTTTATTTTAACATTTTTTATTTTAATATCCAAGGGAAACCTGCAATGTTTTTGATAACTAGGTGCGATCCGCGTGGTATGAACCTACACATTTGCAGTGTAAAAATATTTACAGACCTACTAAAACGAACACATAAAATTTTATTAAAATCGATCTAACATTGTGACATGAGACTTTCAGAATAAGGTTTTATTTTTATAGGTTTACTAGCTGTTACCCGCGACTTCGTCCGCGTTGATGTCGTTTTATGAACAAAAAATTCTAAAGGTAACAATGTCAATATAACAATAGTAGGTACAACTCATGTACTTACTTACCTATCTATTACTACCAACCAAAACAAATATTCGACAAAAACTACTCAAGGAAAATAATATTCAAACAAATCAAAACAGACAAATAGGTACTTACAGGACCTAATTAATAAAAAACACTTAAATTAAGAAATCCCATACAAACTTTCAACCTCTATTTCAACCCGTTTTTTTGAAAAAAAAGTAGCCTATGTTCTGTCTCAGGGTCTAAAGATAGTCTGTAGGTACCAAATTTCATCAAAATCGGTTGCGAGGTTTAAGCGGGAAAGCGTAACAGACAGAGTTACTTTCGCATTTATAATATTAGTTAGGATCACATTTATGCATTGAACAGTTTATCGATACTTTCACAACACTACTTAGTTCTAGTAAACTGAATATTTTTAGTTTTTAGCATATAACTACATTAAGCGAGGTGTTAGACCCTATGTAGACTTGGCTAAACATCCAATAATCGTCATTGAATTGTATTATAGGTAGAGTTTTGAGATTCACGGATGGAAACTGAATAATATTAAAATCGACTTACCGATGGAACGAAACTTTAACGTTATTCGGCGTCATATCCCCTGTTTTGCTTTCGCAGCCGGGTACTGTACACCAACCCATTGTATCCTACAGGGTTTTTTTCTTTTTTGAACAGATTTTGTTGGTTTAATTCTATTAAAACACCAAGCAAAATATGACCCGCGCCGTGTCTTTGACGTTTAAGACGTCAAGTTATCTGGCACGCGCAGCTTTTTACGCGCAGTAGGAATTGGTAGGACTAAAAAGTTTATGTAACGTCTATTCAACGAGCGGAGCGAGTGATGCTTTGTCTATGTTTGTAATGAACTCTTTTTTTGAATAATGAAAAACTATTTGACGTTGACATTCGAATAACGAGAAGGTAATTATGTATTAAACAATATCGACTAAGCAAACAATGTATTCTAACCAAACTTTTCAACATTATACATTTCCTCTTAATTCCCTTATGTCACGTAAGCTACGCTTTGCTTCATGGCACGATGCGTCCACACGGAGTCGTTTCGTAGTCGTCACGTCACGCAGTCGGACGAGCTTGCGTCGGGTATCCCATGGGCGAAGCATTAATTCATTCAAAGCCAATGACGTGCAAGGGTCAGGCCAGATTATCGAGCTATATATTCTGGGTTTAAGCGTTTGTGACGTGACCCAGTTTGAGGAAGTGGCGGGCAGGACAAAGCGATATTTGTCTTTAATGCATGACATAGTACGTCATGAATTACAAGATGCTATAATTATAATTGGCATTAAATATATGCAGGCCCTACAGTATTAATTAAGCTCAATAATCAACTAAACCTTTTAACACATCATCTTTTACCCCTATTTAAGATCTCTATAATTCTCAAAAACAACAAAACCGTACACCATATTTACGAACCGTCTTTACACGGGGTCGTTCCGTAGACGTTACGTCACGCAGATGGACTCGCATTCTACGGGTGAGGTATTAATGGTTGTCTGTTGTTTGCCCGAAGAATATATGCCATAATATTCATATGCCCGAATTTCATTTACCCGAATTTCATTTGCCCGAATGTTTTGTTTACCATAAAAGACATGAATGTGACATACTGTTATTTGCCCGAACATTAGATTTCATAATGATTCGAATGCCATACGTATTGTTTTCCATACTTTCAATTGCAATAATATTATTTGCCCGAACATTTGATTACATAATGATTCGAATGCCATACGTATTAATCCATACTTTTAATTGCAATAATATTATGCAACAGAATTTTCAAACGCCATACTAAATTAATTTCCAATCTATCTAAGGTATGTATTTGCTCATGAAATTTTAACAGGCGCTCTAAAATTATTTAAAAACTTAAGTAATTACAAATTAGTGGGTAGGAAAAATATTTGTAGGCGATATTTATTGACAAGAGTATAACTGGATATAAATAAAGTATGATTATAGTATTAAAATTGATTTATTTTTAATACCTACTTATCACTCTATTCAGTCCAAGTCGCTTCCGTACAAATTTAACCTAACGCCTTTGTCCTAATATTTAAGCGATTGTCTTTCATGTTTCTAACCTAACCTAACCTATTATTTTTTATAATTATTTTAATCTATTTTACAAGGAATTTTGGTAGGAAATGATGTTATGGCATATGATAGTTACGGCTTACAATGATTATACTGGCACTTCGCCGGCCGCTGCCGCGGCACGCTCGCTTCGCTCGCTCGGCTCGTGCGTTGTCTTTCATGTTTCTAACCTAACCTACCTATTAATTTTTATAATTATTTTAAACTTTTTACAAGCAATTTTGGTGGGAAATGATGTTATGGCATATGACAATTACGGCTTACAATGATTATACTGGCACTTCGCCGGCCGCTGCCGCGGCACGCTCGCTTCGCTCGCTCGGCTCGTGCGTTGTCTATCATGTTTCTAACCTAACCTACCTATTATTTTTTATAATTATTTTAACCTATTTAACAAGCAATTTTGGTGAGAAATGATGTTATGGCATATGATAATTACGGCTTACAATGATTATACTGGCACTTCGCCGGCCGCTGCCGCGGCACGCTCGCTTCGCTCGCTCGGCTCGTGCGTTGTCTTTCATGTTTCTAACCTAACCTACCTATTATTTTTTATAATTATTTTAACCTATTTTACAAGCAATTTTGGTGGGAATATGATAATTACGGCTTACAATGATTATAACAAATGATGTTATGGAAATTGATTTTATGGGAAACAATGATTATAACAAATGATGTTATGGCAATTAACTTTATGGGAAACAAAGTTTCGAGCACGTGACTAATATAGTAAACAATGAATATGACAAATAAAATTATGAGAAACAATAATATGTCAGGTGAGTATTATAGCAAATAAAATTCGGACAAATGAAATTCTGGCAAACGGCGGTACACCGGTATTAATACATTCCAATTCAATTACGTACAAGGGTCACACAAGATTAAAGGCCTATAAATTTATTATGGGTTTAAAGCGCTTGTTATGTAACTCGAAGGTATACAAAGATGGTGGCAGAGCGTGACGTAATATACAAATAATTTAAATTTAAGGTGAAATGTTATTATAATGCAAACAAATATTAGGGTGACATTTAAACTAAACACTTAAGATATTATCATTTTAAAGACATTAAAGATCTGCATCAACAACTTGTTTTTTTTTGGAAAAATATTTAATTAATTAATTACGATTATATGTCGGGTCTCTGGGGGGTAAGCACCACGAGTGGTTGGCACCGCGGTGCCAACTCTTCCATGGTCCTATATGTCAATTTAGGTAACGTTATGTAGCTACATATTATCAACCCGGATTAAGCGTAAAAGAGTCTACTTTTCTTCATCTACACACAGTTCAAAAGTCAAGTTGATTAATTTATCAATTTGACTTTTGAACTAAACGATAACCAACAAACATTTATTAAGAAGGTACACCCCCACATAAGAGAAAATAAAATTCTCACATAAGCATTTCCAGCACCAGTATAAATTTGAACAGAACAGCTATTACCGACAACACACTATAAAGCTGGCAACACCTTGTTCACTTCTGTTTAATCGACTGGCAATGATTTTAGTCTCACACGCGCTCCGCTGAATCTTGAGCTGCTCATCGCTATTCAACGTTATGAACTTATTTGTTCATTAATTGCCTCTTCAGTGTAATGGTTAGCGAATGCGGTTTCTCACAGCGAGGTCTCGGGTTCTATTTCCTGGGTCGGGCAAAAGTGTTTTTTGAGATTTGCCGTCAGGAGATTCTCAATAGCAGTTTAGGGTTGAAATTGTACCCGGTGGATCACCCGCTATTACATGGGACATAAACATAACAGGAGAAGTGTGGGTGTTACACCTCTACCGCACTCTAATATAGGTGTCATGTTATTTTCTGTGTTCTTTATGAATCAGTTACTAAACAAACAGCCTCGTTAGTCTAGCAGTAGTGTATGCGACATCATGAAGGTCTGATTCCAGAATCGGTTAAAAGTGTTTTTTGAAATTTTTGTGTCATGAAAAGGCAATGCCCAAAAACAATATCGCCACCAACCTTGTGTCACGAGTATAAGATGGTAAATAATTTCTAGTTTTGTCTATGACGATGACGATAATCTAGTAATAAGAGACATAATATAAGCGGGCCTTAATAAAAAAAAAGAGATTTTCTATTTAAACACGAAGGATGTTCTGGGCGCTGAAATTTTTTTCATTCAATAATCACGTGTTTTTACATATTTTCAATAACTTTTTTCGTGAAACCCGGCTTACCATCAAAATATTCGGCTTACAATTAAAGTTTTATAATATATTATTCTGCATATAATACAGCAGCTTTAATTGAAAAAAGTATTTTAAATAGATAGCGATACGCTCACCCTCTAACAAATAGGACCTAAACATAACAGATGATGACAGAGCCACCTCTGCCTTTCCCTTCTGGTTAATAAAAGCGTGATGTTATGTGAAACAGTCTTATTGCGCACCTTTTTTCTTCGAAAATATGCTAATGTAGCGCGTGCCAAATATAATTCAAAATCGGGTAAGTTGTAGCGACATTGTAAACATACCAAAATACTGTACAAAGACAAAGCGTGTGGATATAACAAAGACAGAGATAGCAAATTATAAAATGTTTATGTTGATGTTGGGAGTAAACAATTTTTATTTTATATTAGAGTACAGTGAATTTGGTGAATTGCGTTGTTCATGACGTTACGGTGGCGTGGTCTCAACTCGTGATAAATGATTAATAAATAATGTATATGAGCGGTGGATGCGGCGGTGTGCTGCAGTGTGAGTCATGAGCGACTGTTTGGTACAAAACTGAACATTAATTATTTATTGAGTTGATTAGCGAAACTATATTTTTTATATAAAAAATAATTATGGTATAATTATTAACTGCTACAAATTAAAATGCCGCCATAGAACTAAAATATTTTTATGTTTTAAATGAAATCTAACACAATTATCAATTTTTATTGACCTTTCGGTAATTAACGTTTGAACGAAATTGCAAGTAGACACAGAAAAATAATGCGTAGCAGCAAATACACCGATGCCATGAAAAATAATATCTACTCGATGCATTACTAAGCAGTTGGTACAAATTGCGTATTTTTCTGTTCAACCATCGAGTGGCAGAATATTCGTTGTGTGTATTCTTGAGGCTCTATAAAACTTCCTCCCGCTTCCGCTCATTTCTCGATCCTACGCACCGTGTAGTTCATATTCGCGTCATGCCGGCAGTTTGTCTTCGTTAACGTAATAAGCCCGTGACGCCTCTCCAGAATACGGCCACGTCAGCTCCAACTGATGCCGCTGTCTAATTCTGTTAATTAGCTACGTACTTCAATGTTTGATTTAAAGTTATGTTATGAAATCAACTTGACGGAGAAAATTGTATTAATTAACTTTTTTAAAAAAACTTTTGATTTAGATTTGGCAAGAAGGAAAGTTGTAAACACAAAAATTAATAAGTTTTGACGTTTTAAACGTGACGTTTATCAGAACATTAGAGACTTCATTAGACCTGGAGGCTCTACGGGGATTAAGTTTAGAGGTGTATTTATACATGTTGTTTATTGTTAGAATAGATTTTTATTCCAATATAAGATGGCAAAAAAGCATACCACCCGCCTGACGATAAGTAGTAACCATAGGTTATGGACACTTGCAACACCAGAGGCACTACCCTACTGCTCACTCTTCGAAACCCCCGTATATCCTTAACTGTATGTCAACGATATCATCACTAACACGTATCCCATTAGTGCTTTCATCTGACCTCATCATCACTCTCACAACTTAATTATCTCATTTCAGCCCCTCGTATATTCCTTTATCACCATAAAATAGCTCTTCATGTAATATCGGCTAGCAAAGACTGCTTCACCGCAAATATTTTCTAGACCAAGCCAGGAAAGTCCACGCAGAGACATCGTTTGTCTTCGTTACTTTAATAATAGCCACCGCCGATAATTGCGCATGATGTATTTACCTAACACCCAATTTATTTTAACTACTATCTCTTTTCACAAAGACATAAAGCTCATATTCGTCCAAATGAACTGCAGTTTTGGGTGGTAATAATATTGACTTACAAAACATATTTGCTAAATTGAGTCTCTGAATGATCTAGCGTGTTTGCGATTCATAATGTTTTCCATTTACGTTTTCATATATGTATGTACTTTAGAAATTTATTTTTTTGTGAATTAGTTCGCATATTTCGTTTTATTGAAACAAATCTGCAGTACAATTGAAGCCCACATTTAGTTTAAATGTCGTCGTAACGTTATTTGATAAACATACGAGATAGAAAATATTTGTTTTTAATCTAGTTTTCTTTTACTTTATTTTTATTTTAATGGCTATTATGGCCTTATTTTGTACAATTTGCCTCAATGTAAGATTTAATATTTAAAAAAATTATTATGCGTATTGTTACAGTTAAAAACTACCTCACAACATTTTCACAAAATAAGCATTAACAACATAACATACATAAACATGTTATAAATAACACACTAAAATTAAAATAATACCATTATATAATTATTATGTTTTTAACAACATAATAGATAATATTTCGCCTTACCAACAATATAATTTTAATTCAAATTACAAATTCAAATTCAAATTCAAATAATTTATTTTCATAGGCCCCAGGAGGCGCTTGAACACGTCAAAATATTACAAACAAATGATATAAAAATAAATTATAAGTAAAACTAAATTATACTAATTACAATGATTTGAATAACCGGGGCTTAGATTAATTTTAATCCAACTGTTAAAAATCAGATTAAAATCAAACTAAGTACCAGCTCCGATGGGTATTGCATTATGAGAAGAGCTGGTGAGAAACTCATGTGCACCATCTTTTCAAATGAAATGAATAATATACAATTATATTAATATATAATAATATATAACAATTACAACACATAAAAAGAGCAGTTCATTTCCAAATACTATTATCATTTATGTAGTCTAAAATACAGTAATAAGCTTTTTGAGATAATCTGATTTTAATATATTTCTTAAATTTACCTATCGATAATTCTACTGCGTCTAATGGAAGTTTATTGTAGAAGCGTATACATTGACCTGGAAACGAGTTAGAGATTTTATGGAGCCTAGTAGTGGGCACAGCCAGTTTGTTTTTGTTCCTTAGATTTACTTTATGGAGATCACTATTTTTCTTAAATTTTGTTTGATTCTTGTGGACGTACAATAAATTTTCATAAATGTATTGAGAATGTAACGTCATAATATTTATCTCTTTAAATTTATTTCTTAGTGTCTCCTTGGGACTCATCATATAGATAGCTCGAACAGCTCGTTTCTGGAGCACAAAGATTGAATCTACATCCGTGGCACTACCCCAAAGCAATAAACCATATGACATTATACTATGAAAATAGCTAAAATAAACTAAACGCGCAGTGTCAACATCGGTCAGTTGACGGATTGTTTTTACCGCGTAAGCTGCTGAGCTGAGTCTACCAGATAACGTTTCTATATGTGGGCCCCATTGTAATTTAGAATCTAATGTTATACCAAGAAAGACAACTTTATTGACCATTTCCAATGCCTCATTGTCCATCAACACACTAGTTTTGACTTGTTTAACATTTTTTGTAAAAAATCTAACATATTTTGTTTTATTACCATTTAAAAGCAAGTAGTTAACACTAAACCAGTTTACTATCTTTGACAGAGCATTGTTTACATCGTCAATTACTGATTGTTGTCTATTTACCTTAAAAACTAAAGAAGTGTCATCCGCAAACAATACTATCTCATGATTGTCCTTAACGAGATGAGGTAAATCATTAATGTACAAGAGGAACAGGAAAGGGCCCAAAATAGAGCCTTGCGGCACCCCCATTGCTACAGCTGATCCATGCGATCGCTTTCCATTGACATCAACTCTTTTAATCCTATCACCTAGATAAGAAGTAAGAAGTTCCAGAGCGATGCCTCTTATACCGTAGTGGTGTAATTTTCTGACTAGAGTTTCATGCTGCACACAATCAAAAGCCTTAGATAAGTCACAGAACACCCCATAGGCGTCCCGCGACTCCTCCCAAGCCTCGAATATACATTCAAGTAATCTAACCCTAGCATCACATGTTGACCGTCCGCGAGTGAAACCGAATTGTTTAGTGTGCAACAGGTTGTTTTCATTAAAATATTTAAGTAACTGCGCGAGAATTATTTTTTCAAAAATTTTACTAAACGTAGGTAGCACCGATATTGGTCTGAAGTTTGTGGGGTCTAATGTACTACCTGATTTAAACAATGGAATTACTTTACTTAATTTCATTAAGTCAGGAAACACACCACAATCAATACATCTATTAAATATCATTATTAAATCAGGTGCAATAATATCAATCAACGATTTTATAATATGTACAGAAATGCCCCATAGATCAGCCGTTTTCTTAATATTAATTGATTTAAACGCGGCTTTAAAATCAGATCCATTAACATGACGAAATGCGAAATTATTAAAAAACTCAGGCACATTATCTTTAAGTAACGACTCGGCAACGGAGGAGGAAGAGCCTAAAGCACTAGTTAGAGAGACAGGAAAAGCAGTAAAAAATCCTTCAAAAGCATTGGCAACTTCTAAATCTGACTTGGTTACTTGACCATCGATACTTAACTTAAAGTCTGAATCTTTTGTTCTACCCTTCCCAGTCTGGTGGCTTTAATTTTATTACTACTGTTTTTGATTTTAGATTTAATAAATGTAGATTTGGCAATTTTACAGACGCGTTTAAAAATCTTCGAGTATGATTTGACATGTTCTTTAAACTCTTCACTGCTATTAAATTGTCTCTCATAGTATAAAATGTACAATGTTTGCCTACTCTTATGGATACCTGCGGTTGCCCAGTCACCAAAGACGGGGCTATTAGTAACAGTAATCTCCTTGGAAGTAAATATTGAGTTAAAGTCCCGAAGAAATGCATCAAAAAACAAATTATACATCACATTAGGCTCTATGTTATTATCTAAGAAAGGTAAGTTAGTAGCTAGGTTTACTCTCATACGTTCAAAGCGACTTGCTGTTACTGGCACAGAAGTAATTTTTTTCCTAACTACATTTTTACTTTTTATTTTAAAACTTATCATTTGCCCAGAATGATCAGAATCTAGCTTATTAATAATACTTCTGTGAGTTGGCTTAATATCTGTATAAATATTATCTAAGCATGTAGCCGTGGTGGCACTTATTCTAGTAGGCTCCATAAATAAGTTTATTAAATTATGGGATTTAAAAAGACTTAAAATTTTACATGATGCAGTTGTATTAACAAGAATATTAATATTAAAATCTCCACAGACTAAAATTGTTTTACCCAAATTATTTACTCTGCATAGGGCTTCATCCATGATTTCTAAAAATAAACTAAGGTCTGCGGAAGGAGGTTTATATACGCATATAATAATGAAATGCTCTAATTGTACACAGGATAATTCAACGGAACATTCTACAGAGAGAGACACAATATCTTTCCGTTCTTTAAATTTAAGTTTTTTATTAAGTAAAATTAGGGATCCCCCATGTATTGTGTTGACCCTGCAGAATGAACTACCAACCTACGTATTAAATAATTATAATTAAAATAACAAAAAATGATAATCATTTATTTGTCAAAATGTAGTATAATAAGGTGTTAACAATAATGCGTATGTTTCTTACATTACCATTGATGGCGTACAAATACTGACTTATTACTAAAACTTAATTAAATTAACACAAATATGTACTTAAAATTTAAATAATTAATTTCTGACTGAGAACTATTATTTAACTATTTTTATCTTCCAAAAAATCATCTAGAGAGTAATAACATTTATTAATTAATAGGTTAAATAATTTTCACTAACATAATTAAGATGCACTGCACCACATAATGCACTAACACATTTTTTCTGTGCTCGCAAAGCTCTGACCGATCAACTGAGTTACCCCATATTACTATTCCATAACGTAGAATGGAGGAGACGTACCCATGATATGCAGAAAGAGCTTTGGAACTTTAGAACTTTGAAACTGAATGTGCTTTGTTTTTGTAACATTTAGGTTTAAATTATTATTGTACAACCTATCAGTTACCTTATTTCGTGTTTCGTTAATGTCTTCTTTGTAACTATTTTTTTTTTATTGAAATGTATAAATAGAGTTGTATCATCTGCATATAAGACGCATTTATAATCTATTGACTCCGGCAAGTCATTAATGTAGACCAAAATTAGTAGGAGTCCAAGGATACTGCCTCGTGGCACACCCATTGAGACGATATTTGGATCGCTCTTGAGTTCTGCAAATATCTGAGGATGAGCAGAGCGTTTCAGTCCAATGCGTTTCCTCTAATACCATATTTTTCAAGTTTTCTTATTAGAATCTCTTATTATTAACCATGTCTCAAGAAAAATGGACGTAATTGGCACTTTCTTATCTTGATACTCTGTTATTGTTTTTATTAAAGAAAAAGAAGCTGAAATGCTTGAATAGTTTTTTCTGAATCCAAACTGTTCTGTTTTCAAAATATATTATTTGACAAAGAAGCTATCAAAGAGCGCAGTGCATGGGTTTCTGAAACACCTTTGATATCACTGGATTTAATGTTATTGGACGAAAACTGTTCACGTCATGGCAAAAAACGGAACCCTTATTGATTCTTCATGTCTGTCCGTCTGTCCGTCCGTATGTCACAGCCACTTTTTCCCGTAACTAATAGAGCTATACTGTAGAAACATGGTAAGTAGATGTATTCGGTGAGGCGCATTAAGATTTTCATTCAAAAATAGAAATAAAACAATAAATTTTTGGGGTTTGCCCATACTTAGAACTAAAACTCTATTTTTTTTTTCATCAAACCCATACGTGTAGTGTATTTATGGATAGGTCTTTTAAAATGATATTGAGGTTTATAATATATTTTTTTTCTAAACTGAATAGTTTGCGCGAGAGACGCTTCCAAAGTGGAAAAATGTATGTCCCTCCCCCCCCACGTAACTTCTAAAATAAGGGAATGATAAATGTAAAAATAATATATAATGTACATTACCATGCAAACATCTAATACGTTATAAATCGTAAACCGCATTTTACCTTTCATTCAATCAACTCCAATGTAATAAAGAATAAAGAAAAACATTTATTTTGATGTATAGTGGTACGGAACCCTACGTGCGCGAGTTCGACTCGCACTTGGCTGGTTTTTTATAAATTGGTTTCACAACAGAGTATTTTAAGCGCGTAGGAAACTTACCCTGAAAAAACTATACATTTACAGCTCTTGGCACATGCTTTAACCATTTTCGTACCTATGTCATCATATCCTGTAGAATTAGTATTATTGAGTGATTGGATAATTTGATATATATATTATGTCATTCCTATTAACTGGGCTTAAATAAATTGTACTTGGATTATTTGAAATGATTTTTTTTTTTTTGTCATTGTAATTAAATTGTTTATTTGTATTGGTTAAATTAATGAAATAGATATTGAAACAATTGGCTATGTCTCTTGGTTGAGTAACTTCTACATTTATGTTATTTGAGTTTACCTCCGTTCCAATGTTATCATTAATTATGTTCCCAGCAGCTTTGCATTTATGTTTATTCTTTGATATGTATTTCAAGTTGTGAACTTGCCGAGCATGTGGTGTACACTTTTTTAACATAGTTTTGTATACATTATAATGCCTAA
Source organism: Hypena proboscidalis (assembly GCA_905147285.1). Taxonomy (NCBI): domain Eukaryota; kingdom Metazoa; phylum Arthropoda; class Insecta; order Lepidoptera; family Erebidae; genus Hypena; species Hypena proboscidalis. The sequence goes on along the minus strand of LR990127.1, from coordinate 24,774,220 downwards.
GGTTGGCAATTTTATTTGTTGATGATTGTAGATATTTTAGATAGAGTTGTTTTTTATTTTCGCAAGACGTTTTAGACCCTTAGTGACCCACTTAGCTTTAATAGATTTATTTTTAATCTTTTTGTTATTTTTTTCTCTTTTTGTTTCATTTAAATCTTCAAATGCCAAGTCAACATCTTCAAGTCCAAAGACCTTACTAAATTATTTGGGCATAGTTATCGACAAAAACTTAAACTGGAAGGCACATGTGGAAAAGGTTTGCAATAAACTTAATAAATTTGTCTATGTCTTGGCAAAATTAAAAAAGACATCATCCACTGAAACAGTCATGATGGCATATCACGGGCACGTCGCAGTTGTATTAAACTACGGCTTAATACTATGGGGTAACTCTACAGATGCGTAAAGAGCTTTTATTGCTCAAAAAAAAAAAACTATCAGAGCTATGTGTGGTGCAGCACCATGGCATTCGTGTAACCCCTCTTTAAGAAACTGAACCTATTAACGCTTCCTTGCATGTATATATATGAGGTCGCAAAATTTGTAAAACAACATCCGGATTTTTTCACGAAAGCTAAGGAGAGGATATCCGAGAAACACTCGAAATCCGGATAGAATCGTCTTACCGCGAGTTCCAAAAACAACTCTTTACCAGAAGAACTGCTTTGTGATGTGTGGTCGTATTTATAATGCTATTCCACATGACCTGAAGCAACTCCCAATTTCTATGTTTCTCAGAAAGCTGAAGGTTTGGTTGATAGATAAATGTTTTTCTACTGTTGAGGACTTTTACAAATTTAATTTAATAGTGATAAATAGTATTAAATAAAATGAATAATTTAATTAATTCACCGACTATTATACAGGGTGGATGCGACATAGCGACATTTATTGAAACCACAGCTTCTATACATGGCCAGTATGCATTTCAACCGGATAAAAAATTCTCTGGCGAAAAAAAAAATCCACGTCTTCCGAACAAATTGCACGATCGCAATGTTCAAATTGTTCGAAGAACGTGATTTTTTTTTTTTCGCCAGAGAATTTTTATCCGGTGGAAATTGATACTTACCATGTATAGAAGCTGTGGTTTCAATAAATGTCGCTATGTCGCATCCACCCCGTATATATTATTATGTACCTGCGTTAATGATAACACAATAGAGAAAAATAATTATATTGTATAAGTAAAATTAAAATTTATGATGTATAATGAATGAAAACCTTAATGTATAGTTTGTGACCGATGCTATAATCAACTTAGTTTTAACAATTATTGTACCATTACTATTTGCATGTCAATACTATTAGACAAAGATGTGTTGATCGCTAATCATACTTGTAAAATCTTATTTACCTACCACATTTTACTGCAAATAAAGACTCTATTCTATTCTATTCTATTCTAAATGATAAATCATTTATTAAACACAATTTACAAGACATAAATTTGTATATGTTTTTACTGCAGAAGTCTCTTCGTTTTTAGGGTTCCGTAGTACCTACAAGGAACCCTTATAGTTTCGCCATGTCCGTCTGTCCGTCTGTCCACGGCATAGCGACGAAACCGTTGGTGCTAGAAAACTGAAATTTTGCATAAACATGTATGTTAACTAAACAAAGAAAGTCGTAGAGTAAAATTTGGAAAAATATTTTTTTTTCAGGTAGCTCCCCTACATGTAAAGTAGGGATGTTCTTTTTTTTGTCGCCTACCCCATAGTGTGGGGTATTGTTAGATAGGACTTTTAAAAACGTTTAGGGGCTGCTAAGACAGTTTTTTGATTTAGGGATCCGTTTGCGAGATAATTAACTTTAAAGAGCAAATTTTTGTTCGAGTAGGGCGTCCCCCCCCCTCTAAAAGCTAAACTACTGGATCCTAAAATCTGAAAAAAAATGTGTCGGTAGTACATGTAATGAACTTTAAAGGAAACCTATAGCGGATAAGTTCACTTCATTAGTTCAAGAGGAATAGGGGTCCGAAATGTCAGATGCAGTTACTCAGAATATTTCGATCAAAATTCTTGAAACATAAATAAACATACATAATACATATATAAAATCACGCCTTTATCCCACGGAGGTAGGCAGAGACGATGGAACGCCATGTGCTTCGCTCCTTACATACTTCTTTCGCTTCCTCAACATTCATACATCTCGTCATACGTGCTAGCTGGTTTCGTGTACTACAAACATTTCCTTTCTGAAGGACGCCATTTAGTTAAAAAGTAAAATTAAAAATATTTTTCTATGGAACCCTACTGCGCGTGGCCCGACACGCACTTGGCCGATTTTTAAACCAGTATTTCCTCTAAAATGGTTTACTATTATTTAAATTAATTTGAAATGTAATACGTCCTGTATCATGATCAGAAAGCGACAAGTAGTGTATAATATTGGGTGTCACATTTGATAAATTGCTAGCAATTAGTTCGAGGCATGCTTCTTTTCTCGTTGGAGTATTGATATAATTTTTAATGTTATGGTTTGTAATATTAAAATAAGATTGTGCCCAATCGGATCTTTTTGTATATTTTTTGTACATATTTAGTTTTTTATAAGAATTTGCTTTTATGTTTTTGACAATTCAGTTTCTTGTCAGTCTTTAGGTTTTATCATTCTAAGTTCAGTGTTTTTCTTAAGTTTATTTACTTAATATAATTTATTCTCTTTATTCCTGGTTTCTTTGTCTTAACCCAATCCACAACAAAGATTGTTAGTTTTTTGTCACATGAATATTCCAATCGCCACAAAGAAATTTTTTTATTAGTTTTTCTGTTCAATGGTTTTAAAAGTTCATCGAGATGTATTAAGAACAATGTTGTATTTTTAATAGGTATTCTGTAAATGCAAACCACATACATTTTTAGTCAATCAATTTCTACACAGCAATATTCAAAATGTAATAAGCTAGGCTCCACTAGGTTGTTCAACTGTTTACATCCTATCGTTACCAGGACACAAGAGCCTGCTCTACGTTGTCGTACAATCGTTACGTCTCGTAATCGTACGGAACCATGAATATACGATACGTGCCTATTTGGTTGGTTATAGACATCATAAATACGACGATGATAAAAATACCCAGGTGGATCTGTGATAAGATGAGGCAGCGTTTGGTGATAATAGGTGCCGTGTGTTATAATTATCTTGTAGAAATGTAGGTTATTTTAGCAGGTTTTTGTAATATCTATCGTAGAGTATCGTAAGTATCATTTATTGTATTATTTTCATAACATAACATAACATCACGACTCTATTATCCAGAAGGTTGTGGCAGTGGTGTATAACACCTATATTTAACCTGTTATATTTAGGTCCCATGTCTGTATTTTTTATGTAACAAAAATTTTGTTAATTATGAGAGCTATTTAGTTTCAACGATTAAAAGTAAATAATTATAGCAACAAGGTTCAGTTCTAACTAAACAACGCCTTTACACAATCAATGACTCGCACCATTTAGCAATAATTTCGTTTGATTTGCTAGCACGAAATTTAATCACATTCACAAAACAAAGTTCCAAAGTTAGCTATTACCAAGCTATATTCACTCACTTCGAACCTTATTTCGTTGTAATAGAGTCCATTATTCTTAAGGCCAATGGTGTGTTTAGGTAACGAGGTGGAGATCCCGTCATATTTCAGTGGATGGTCGGGTATTGAGGCGTGAACCGCGATAAGGTCAAAGTCTAACAGCTGGATCCCCATGTTGTTTTACAGCGTAGACGTATCTTGACGTGTTATGTTATGAATATGTGCCAAAGCATACGGCAAGATTGTTAAAGCAATAGCAATATTGCATAGCCAGTCAAATTCTGGAGGGAGTTTATTTGACGCCTCGTTAAAGCTATTTCTATTTCGAAAAAAATCATCATTGTCTCTATAATATGATAATGTCGAAGTTGTACTGAAAGTAAAATAGTTATATTCCACTAATTTTCACGTAGACAATGATTTAATTTTAACTGTTAGTAGGATATCATTCTTATTTTATGTTACTATTACGAGCTTTACCCATGTTTGCCTCTATGAATATCTTGGATGTAATAAAGTTTTATCTTATCACGGTACGTTAAGATAACACTGTATTGATACCCGGACCATACAGAGTCAGATTTGTAAGCTTATGGCACGAAACCATTGAAGGTTACAATATCATTTTGTAAAGCATTGAAAGGTAAATTCAAATTATTGACGAATTTATACTATAACAATACTATGAAAATAATAAGTATTGATTATTGAATACATAACGGCATTTTCGAAAACATATGACCATTTCACCATTAAATTATTTTTATAGTTATATCTAAATCTAGCTCTATTAGTTCTAATAAAACTAGTGCAAAAATGTCGACCAATGTGAGAAAGTCCCACAGCCATAAAAGTCAGCAATATTCCTCGCTGGCGACACATCGCTATACTCGGTGGCTCATCTATTCAATAAAACATTCGATGAGTCACGGAAGGACACCCTATCTCCATTTACGCGTAAATCATTCATATTATGAACGGTATAAATGTTGAACGAGATGTATAAAGAATTTATTGTATTCCTGATTTGATTTTTCGGTTATTTGACAATTGGTGGTGAGTAAATAGAGTTACTTTGTGTCTTGAAGTGAATATTACTCATATGATTTTTGGGATTAATGTTATTAAATAAACTAATAAAACACTAACTAGTCTCTATTTTTTTATAGAGCACTAACTGGCAAACTGGGGGCTTGCACGGTTGTCTCACAAAGTTGTCATAATTATACGAACTTTAACATATTTAATCTGATCCAGATTTTTTATCAGTGATAACTCTTATTAGTATTATGTTAATTGTTTCTCAAACTGTTAGTTTTCCTTCAATATTAAAATAAAATAAAGATCGCCGGCTCCGAATAAATCTCACACCAATATATGCCTGTTGAACAATTTATTGCTAATATTATTTCATTCGCTGAGATTTTTACATAACTTGAGATTAATTGTCAATAATAGATGTTATTATTTTTGTACTCAGTTTTACTTCAAATATATTTTTGCGCGTCGTATGTATGTATATACGTCAATATCTTCCAGATAAAACAGTTTTACGATAAGATACAATCAAATCAAACACATAGTACAAACCTATCAAAAAGTTCATGCACTATTCATTTCATTTCATACGATTGAAACAGTACGCAATATTTTGTATTTGGTTCAATAATTACAAGATGCAGCGTTGTACGTAGGTTCGATGTACTATTGTTGAATTTTAAAAATTTACATGAAAATTGGCGTGCGCTGACATGAGTGCACAATTATCGGCGCGGATGCTGTCCAGTAACATCACGGTTTTCGGTTGAAGCTTTTTTTGGGAATGCAATGCAAAATGATTAAATTTTTTATGCTTATGGTGCTATGAACAAAACGATTATTTTGTGTTAGTCTCTGTGATAGTGTAGATTATTAGGTTTTTGACATATTTTCATTTTATGTTATTTTAGACAGGTTGCAAACTACCTGGCTAAACGCATATCCCTTTACTCAGGCTATCACAAACGTGCGATCTGTCAAGTCAAAAAAATATGACAATGCTACGCCAGGCCTAAAATGCATAAAAAGCAAGTATCGTTAAGTTACTAAATCACTTGCTTCTAAAAATATCTCCAATAACGGTATTGTGATCTACTAAAGCTCTCAAACTAAGCGAATATAAACGAACCTTCGCATAAAACTTGTAAAACATTAAGATATTTTCTCGCAGCATTTTGCTGGCGCGCTCCCTAGCGTCACGGCGTTCATTTACGTCACACTGTCTCGCTGCCGCCGGAACCTCCTCGTCACCTGTCTGCGCTGGCGTTTATTAATGATATTTATATTGCTATCTAAATATTGATCTACCGGTTGATTTGACAGTACAAGCTCTTCAATATTATCAATTTTATATATCAGTGTGAAATATTAAGAGAACAAGGAATAGTTGATTAAAAATTTTGATAGCAGATATGATAAAATGTAGGAGTGTAATCTTTTTAATACTTTTACTCGAGATTTTGATACACCGAACAAATAAAATTTAAACCTGTACAGCTATTTAAGTATTTATTTTTAATTGCATCTAATGTAAAAAATTTAAATTTAACATTACCTAGAAATGTTATTCTTTCTCAATTACAAGAACAGAAGGTTCTTAAAATTTAATAATGTCAATTCTAATTATATTTTTCCAGGGCTGAATTCGTGGTATAAATATTTCGAAGACTTTTATTATTTAAGGTGATAATGATACGATATATAGAAGAGGAAAGAAAATGGAATCAATAAGTACCAGGCAGTAATTGTTGAAATCTAATATTCACATAACAAATACATAGATATAATTACAGAATACAGTGATAGCTTATTGTGATAAATACAGAAAGTATCATGTAACGTTTTTAAATTACTACATCTGACCCATCGAGTAGTGGATAGCAATCGGTTATTACTACTTAGTATTGATCTGACAGAGATGTATGTTCCGCGACGTCATGGACACACTCATGTTAAAGGCGTCACAGCTGTGATTTATGGGCATTACAATTCGCCGGTTCAGACCGATTCTCAATGTTTCCCTTAAAAAAAAATGTATCCCTTTTATTCAAGTTGCAATAATAAGAAGTAACATATTTGGTACAGCTCATACGAGTATAAGGGTAACTCTATCCAGACGAGGTTTGCCTGCGTATTATGCTGATAAAACTTATTTCCATAGACATGTGTGCCAAATTTAATTAAAATTCATGAAGAAGTTTTACGTGAATTGAATAATAAACATCTACACGTCTACGTAAGCAGACATACTCCCAAAGTTTCGAACTTATAATATTGGTTCTATACTTACTACTAGACATAAACGTTTGGTTTTAATAAAATGAAGCAACAAACGGTAACCGGTACTAGCCTAATTTTTTCATCCTTATATCCTTAATTATCCTCACTTCCTTCCTTACTAAACTCAAACTCTGTCTGTCTGCATATTCCGCTTTCACTGCTAAGCCACTACACTGACCTTGATGAAAATTGGCACGGTTGCAGGAAGAGCTAAGGCTCATATTCATTAAAGTTCCACGCGGGTGGAGCTGCAGGCAGAAGTTGATAGACAATGAAATCTCGCACGCTAGCAATCTTCTTCATTATGAACACAATTCTCATAATTCAACACTATATTACAAGGGCTGACGAGGTTATTTGCTTGGAACTTTTTGTGAGGAAATAAAATATTATAAAGTACGTTCCGGTCAAAAGATTTATTGCTTAAGTCAATAAGTTCAGGAACAAAAACCCTATGGTATTTTTAGCCGACAAAACAGAAGAGGTTCTCAATTCCACCATTTGTATTGGTATGTATGAACTTATCAGCAATGAATCGCATATTTTCATGATCATGCCATCTTAACCCTTCCATCCTTATATATCCTAGAAGTATGTCTCTTTGTAAAAAACAATCCATCACTATTTCCAAAATTGTCTGATACTGTACAACGTAACCGACGAGACCATGAACGACTATGCATGCACAGCGCCAGAACTGCTCATTTGGGGAATAGTATAATCTGTATGGCGCCTAAAATTTACAATAAGTTACCAAAACAATTTAAATCCTTGAATTATAATATGTTCAAAAGTAAAGTTAAAGAAATGTTAATAAAGAAATGCTATTACAATATTAAAGACTACCTTAATGATAATTATATTTAAATTATGTAATCTACTACGACATTACTATTTTATTATACAATTTATTATTACTATACAATTCCAATATATTTTATTTGACATTTTTGATATATTTTGACATTTCTATAATTTTACTTTATTACTAAAATACTGATGCATGCATGACATTGACATTGTGTAATTTTAATTTAAATCAATTTTATATTTGTACGCCTTGCATGGCAAAACATGTTGTTACGTAATACCACCAATACAACTGATATATAATGTAATATTCTGTAGACCACACATGTTTAAAGCAAATAAATATATCTTTATCTTTATCTTTATCTTTATATCTTTATCTTTGAAAACGATAGTAGCTACGATAAAATATAGCAAAGTTTAAAAATATTGCCCGTTTCGTTCGTGTATAGTCTAATCCTGACAAAGCGTTAACTTTTCTTCATCGTGTACACCATTCTCATAAATCAACGTTACAGAATATCTACTGGCGTCCATTAATATAAAGCATTTAATACCTTTCCCGACACTGATTCACTGCCGCCCACGTCACTGCCGTCAGGATTCACGACGCGGCCCAGAACACTGTTTAACTCACGGTGTGGTCCCGCACACTATTTTACAAGGGTTGACATAGCTATTACTTTGGAACCTCCGGTGAGGCAGCACCTTGGAAATGATGCAATTACGATGTTTGGAGATAATTTCTATATATCTATATATATACACTTTAATATTTATAAATATGTACATATACATAATTATAGAAATTATATCCAAACATCGTAAGTCCCGGACACTTTTTTTACAAGGGTTGACAATGCTATTACTTTGGTACCGCCGCCAGTGAGTTATCATCGTTAAAATTAGACATACGCAATTCTTCTGCATTCCGTACATCAACCATCTTCATAATTTCCTTACCTTTGTCTTCACTACCATCACAATTGCTGGTTTAAATTACTGTAGGTTCAAAATAACTTACATAAATTTGTGCTGCACGAGCTTCACCTAAGTCCGTGCGTCGCTTATTCAGGTTACCCACCGAAAATCAGTGCTGGGTAGTGTTACACCACTCAGCTCAAACTCATTTAGAGACCATTCCGTCACCAGCATAATGGTATCATGCTGTATTTTAGCGAATATCATATTTGTTGGTCATTTAATAATCCTGTATTATCAACTTCTTTTTATATATTGTTGCCCAGTGCTGTTATTGGAATAAATGCTTGCTATTCAATTATATTCTTTTAAATTCTAAATAGTTAATTAAGATTTAAACCAAGAGTTGGCGAGGTTTCTTAACAGAACAGTCATGCAATTCTTATTCAATCTCAACACCATTCTCGTAATTCAACGTAACTGCACCTTCACTGGCGCACCAGCATCACTACGTTCACAATTCATGGTGCGGTCCTCCAAACCATTTTACAAAGCTATTAGAGATTCGATGGTCTAGTGGTTAGCATATGCGCCTCTCACGTTGACGTCAAGGGTTCGATTACCGGGTCGGGCAAAGTATTATTCGTGAATTTTACGTCAGGAAAATCACAATAGCAGCACAGAGTTCGAATCGTGCCCGGTGGATGGTGATAGGCTCACCCCCTATCGCATGGGACTTAAACATAACAGATGAAGTGTGGGTGTTGTACACCTCTGCCACATCCTTCTGGGAAATATAGGCGTGATGATATGTTATATTATGAGCTTAGCTTGGAACCTCTGCTGAGTAGCGACTTTGAAATGATGCTAGTTTAAAGATAGGAGGAGCTTATGTAATTTCTAGTGTCTTGCAAAATGGCTGTACTAATTTTCATTTACATAGGTAAAGTAGATTTGGAGCCAAATAAACAAAAAACTTATCCTACAGATTATATTAGAATAGTTTACTATTTTATGAGACAAATAAGATTTGAACCAAAAGTCGGTAAAAGGAATTCTTCAGTCAGTTTACCATCCTCATAATTCAACGTTTCTGCACCTTTACCAGCGCACCCACGTCACAGCCATCACGATTCATGGTGCGGTCTTTCTACTTTTTTGCAAGGGTTGACAAAGCTATTAGCTTGGAACCTCCAGTGAGGTAATAAGATGTTATAAAGTTCATTCCGGTCAAAAGATTTATCGCCTCAGGAACAAATGAATTGTATTTTTTGGTTTATTTATGTTCGTTGATATGTACGGTATTAATAGCAAACATGTATAATTCTAATGTTATCTTAATAAATTCGTATGTTTTTTTTATCTGTATGTATGTCTCCTGATATGTGTATGTAGAAGACAAGAATACGATTGATATTGACAAAAAATGCGAATCGCAGAACATTCGTGGAAGAGTAAAAATACTGAAGTACACAAAATTAAATTTACACAGAATATTTTACTTATATTTCTTGTATTAATCTAAAATTACACTATAACACACATTATTAGCACTCAATTAACACTAAAAGCCTTATTTTTTTGTAAGTTCGACTTCCCAAAGATTAGGCATTGAAAGTGTACGATGGAAGTGCCTCAATTTTGTAGGAAATAGCAAAGAAATATCAAATTTCACGCGAACGAAGCCGCGGGAAACAGCTAGCTTACAAACATAAAACCACCATAAATTAATGAATTAAAATAAAGCATGTCGAGCACAATGGGATTTTCACAGCGTTTTACGCAAAAAGCAACTACGCGCTTTAGGATTAACACCGCTCTTAAAAACTTTCGTACATAGTTAATATCAGTCCTAATATTTGCTTGCTCCAGAAACTAATCAGAGCGGGTGCCAACTTTCACAATGAAGGCCCTCGTATTAGAAAATAAGTAAAGGCTAGCTTCAAAATGAAATAGTTGCTAACAACTGCTTCGTGCCTGCAACGCTTTAATGGTTTTCGATTTTTCAAACAAAGTAAGCTATTTCAAATCTGTATTTTACACCTATGTGTATTCTTGTACACGTGCACCATGTGGGTTCGATATACGCAAAGGTATACAAGGCCCTTCATGTCCAGTATAATAATGCCTTCAGGATGCTGCTGGGGCTTCCACGTTACTGTAGTGCATTCGGAATGTATACGCGGACTCGAACGGATGGTTTCACCACCATTCTGCGAAAATGGATCGTGGGAGCGCCAACATTATTCTGAAGGTCATTAGTGAAAAACCATGCTGCGCGGTCACGGGGCATATACATATGCATGTACCTTGTGCTGTAGGTCAGCGCAGTAGGTATACAATTTGAAATTAAGTATAAAGAAAATAGTTCCCACTGTTACTAACGTAGTTATAAGTACCTTCTAATACCTACATGGATCTATGATCTGCAATACCATATTTTTATTTTTTATATTTAACAACTATTTTTGGAATATTTATACCAGGTCAAGAACTACGAGTACTTAGCTTCACAGCAAAACAAAAACTTAATTATTATTACTAGTTGCTTTTGAAGTACAAAAAAAAACCGGCCAAGTGCGTGTCGGGCCACGCGCAGTAGGGTTCCGTATCTAGTCGTAACATCATATTTCGACTTAAAAGGAATTTACTATCAGTATTAAACAAGTAACATCTTCATACAAGTCATTACTTTCAAAGGTTTTTGTAATTTGCACGAATTATTCTAAGTAACTGCATTTTACACTTTGGACCCCAATTACTCTAGAACTAATTAAGTTAAAGTAACCGCTATAGTTTTCATAAAAAGTTTATTACATATACTACCACCGTGATTTTTTTCAGATTTTTTAAGCTATCGGTTTAGCTTTTAGAGGGGGGTGGGACGCCCTATTCGTACAAAAATTTGCTCTTCAAAGTTAATTATCTCGCAAACGGATCCCTAAATAAAAAAACTGTAGCTATTAGCAACCCCATTATGTATTTAAAGACCTATCTAACGATACCCCACACTATGGGGTAGGCGACAGAAACGATTCAGAAAACGAGTACAACGCCATCTATCGAGTCCTTTTGTAAAATAATTTATATTTTTCACTTAACCTGTTCTAGTAGTTTGTCTTGAGATAAAAATCGTGATCTTATGTATGACCTAGATATGTTATGATTATTTTTAATTTATTTTATTTATGTTATCCTTGAAATTATTAATTTTATTGTTTATTTTATCCTCGAAAGACATAGGGACCAGATAAATGGCGTCCTTCAGAAAGGAAATGTTTGTAGTACACGAAACCAGCTAGCACGTATGACGAGATGTATGAATGTTGAGGAAGCGAAAGAAGTATGTAAGGAGCGAAGCACATGACGTTCCATCGTCTCTGCCTACCCCCGTGGGATAAAGGCGTGATTTTATATATGTATTATGTATGTTTATTTATGTTTCAAGAATTTTGAACGGAATATTCTGAGTAACTGCATCTGACATTTCGGACCCCTATTCCTCTTGAACTAATGAAGTGAACTTATCCGCTATAGTTTTCCTAGTTCATTACATGTACTACCGACACAATTTTTTTCAGATTTTGGGATCCAGTAGTTTAGATTTTAGAGGGGGGGGGACGCTCTACTCGAACAAAAATTTGCTCTTTAAAGTTAATTATCTCGCAAACGGATCTCTAAATCAAAAAACTGTCTTAGCAACCCCTAAACGTTTTTAAAAGTTCTATCTAACAATACCCCACACTATGGGGTAGGCGACAAAAAAAAAAAACATCCCTACTTTACATGTAGTGGAGCTACCCGAAAAAAATATATTTTTCCAAATTTTATTCTACGACTTTCTTTGTATAGTTAACATACATGTTTATGCAAAATTTCAGTTTTCTAGCACCAACGGTTTCGTCGCTATGCCTCGGACAGACGGACGGACAGACGGACATGGCGAAACTATAAGGGTTCCTTGTAGGTACTACGGAACCCTAAAATAGATTGTTAAACCTTATCAGAATTTAGCTCCATAAAATTATACTGTTCTAAAAACGATGAATATCTAAGTTGTATGTAGCGGGTCCTTGGCTGCCGCGATTATACCCGCTTCATTAACTGGAAAGGAATATAAGCAATTTCCGATGAGTTTGACTAGTCGATAGCGCTGTACTCAATTTTGTTAAGAAAGTGAATCTGGGGATAAATATGTCCCCGTTTATTTGATGTTGATATGGACTGATATTATTATAGTCAGCTCAGGATATTGGATATCTAACTAAAAGTTATCTTTCAAATATTCAATAGCATAAAGTCATACAAATTCAGTCAATTTTATTTTAGTTGGTATAATAATCGTCTTTTGGGAATGTTTTCATTGTCCTCATTTAGCTAAATTTACACAGGTATATTTAACCAAATAAGGAGAAAATAGAAGGAAGTGTTTTTTTATACAACTGTAGATTATTGAAACCCCATTGAAAAAAATATCATGGGGAATAGGCATTTGGGACTGAAGCATCTATCTTGTCAATAACTACACATTTTCACCGCAAAACAAAAAACCGGCATTAAAGCCTTTATACAACAGAATTCCCTACAGTACAAAGACAAACTGTGGCGGCCACGATCGGCCGAGATTGATGGCCGCCACTTAATGTCTTTTGTCAGCCACCAAGTAGTGCAGAAACGGAGCGCGATAGAGTGCTTGGAGGCTCCGGAGATGGTGCTTGGCCCTTGCCAAGCACCCTTGGGAGGGAGGGGTGCACAGGTTCCTGTTTATTACAACACATTAGGTACAATTTTGGGATATGTGAACGTTTAAGCTTATTAACTTTTTCAGATATTTATTCGTTTTTAGTCGTTTTAACACAAATAAACAGAATATTTTAAAGTAGAACAACCTTATCCTAGCAAACGGGAAAAAATATCTTATGATTTTGAAATAAGAAACAGTAAGAAAGGAAGAAAAGAAAAAAACATTTATATATAGAGAGATCATATTATTTAAATTCATACTTACAATGATTACTGAGTTTATTACAAGTTACATTTAAACAAGAGATTGTCAGAACAATCATTTGTAATATTCTCCGTAACTTAGTTCTGCGGTTGTTAAACATTTGTTCAAAATATGCCAAGTTTTAAGTAAATTCACGAAAATGTAGCAACTTTGCAGGAAATGTTCTGCGGAACATTTACAGAGATAATGTTTAGAATACTGACGAATGTGCTGATAAGATGTAATTCAATACAAATAAATTAAGACAAACAAAAGTGCCGCCAAAAATCATAGATATTTTGGAATTTTGGTATGCTAACCAAACTAATCAAGTGAAATGGAATAATGAATTATCGGTGATCTATACATTATCCAGTGGTGTGAGACAGGGTGGATTGACGTCACCGGTGCTGTTCAATCTCTATGTCAATGACCTGATTGAGGAACTAAGCAGCACCAGAGTTGGATGCCATCTTGGAGACGAATGCCTAAACAATCTGAGCTATGCAGATGATATGGTGCTGCTTAGTCCATCAGCCATGGGACTAAGAAAACTTGTTGGAATTTGTGAAAAATATGCAGCTCAAAACGAATTACATTACAATGTTAACAAAACTGAAGTCATGGTGTTCCGACATGGAAAGGGTCCGGATAATTTACTGCCGATTATGTTATGTGGGACACAGCTAAAAGTTGTTAGTAAATTTAAGTACCTAGGGCACATACTTACAGAAAATATGTCCGACAATGAGGATTTAGAGAGACAGAGGCGCAGTATAGCCTGTAGGAGCAATATGTTGGCAAGGAGATTCCATCACTGCACTAAGCAAGTAAAAGTAACTCTGTTCCAGGCATACTGTCAGTCGTTCTACACCGCTCAATTATGGTACAAGTACACTAAGAGTGCTTATAACACTCTTCGTGTACAGTATAATAACGCATTCCGGGCTATGCACAACTTGCCCTGGCGGTGTAGTGCGTCTGGGATGTTTGCTGAGAACAGAGTTACAGATTTTCATGGGCTAATGAGGAAACTCAGGGCTTCTTTCTATGAAAGAATTAGTAAGAGCGGCAACACTGTAGTGGCTACCGTGTTCTATTCTGTGTATTTATTAAGACCGCCTATATTATGATCTCATTTTATGCAATTTGTGAAATTTTAGAGTTAAGATGTTAGAATTTAAGTTAATAGTTTGTTACTTTAATATGGGTAGTTATGCCTGAAATAAATGTTTATTATTATTATTATTATTATTATTAATTTAAGATCAATACAAGATAAATAAGTAAAATATGATGTGTATATTTAATTTGGTGTACATCATTATTTTTGGATCAATATTGACATATTGTTGGAAACAAAATTCCTTCAATATAAACTTACAACCTCAAATTTACCTCCTTGGTGAGTAGAATTGCACAAATATCTGTTTTTTTGTTAATTAACGTCATGTAAGAAAACTATGTGCAGAATTGCATGCATTTTTCTTAAAAAAAAAAAAAAATATATATAAAATTGTACATATATATATATATGTCGCATCATGGGTGGCCGAGATGCGAAGCATCGGATCTTCTTCGTGATCCGACATAGTTTTAGTACGACGTGGGCACTGTCGCGGGTACTCGAACAAATACAGAATTTAAATCAAATAACTTTTATTTGAACAGACTAACAGTTTTACTAGAAACAAACTCGTGCGTTGGTACTGAGCATCTGCCTTGACTGTCGGAGTTCAACTGAGTGAACGCTCCGTCCTTTTGTCAGTCCTCGCTGCATCCCCTCCACCGACGAACGTGTCCAAGCGGAAGTGCGCGCTTGCGTTTCCGGTAAAATTGTTTTATTTCGTTCAAAAACGAACTAATAGATGGCGCTGTCGGTTTCACTCTGGCTCCATCAATCCACGACACGGCCATCCCTGACTAGTACCCGTCCTCGGGTGTAGTACCTGTGGACAAAAATACTCAGGGAGTAATCTAGCTCGGCTTTCCTGCCAATAGAAACAAGGTTGATTCTCAACGGTACTTTATTTGTCCTAAATCTAAGTACAATAATCAATTATTATGATTTACAATGCCCTGTTATTAAGGCTACATACACAGTGCTTCCTGCACAACATTAATCATTGAAAAAGATCCGATCAACAAGTTAACAACTAAGTAATTTTAACAATCCTGTTACTCTTTACCATAATTCATAAGCAATGCACACTCAACTCCCTGAAACTTTCATAGCAATCTGTGCACCAACACAGGCCAGAATCGCACCAACGATTCTTCACAAGATCTAACGCAAAATTTGCTACAACACATGAAGCGCTCTGTGCACCAATACAGATATGAATCGCACCAACGAATCACAAGATCCAGCGCAAAATGTGCTACAACACATGAAGCGCTCTGTGCACCAACATAGACAGGAATCACACCAACGACTCTTTGTAGACCCATCGCCACATGTTACTCATGAGGTGCGGTCTAGAGTTTCGAGTATGAGTGTACAAGGCATTCTTAATCAGATTTGGTCTCACTACCACTGTCATCAACTATGACATCTAATTCTCGAGGAACTTGGTGATCGGGTATCTTCCTGACACGATCATGGGGGTATTTGTAAGTGCGTTTAGAGTCTAGAACCTTTAGTAAGTATCTGTCCCCGTCTTGTTCATCAATAATTTTAAATGGACCTTTCAATTTAGGGTCTAATTTTGTCTGATTCCTTTCCTCATTTTCAATTAAAACATAATCATTAACAGCTAACTTAGAAACCTGAGCCTTATTTTTATCGAATATTATATTTGTAATATTGTATTGATATTGTATTGATATTTGTGATACGAGTACCTTTGAAAAATGCCGGGAACTTCCTTTTAGTTGGAGGTAATCCTCGAAAGTAAGGATCAATTTGTGTTATCGTGAAATTGTTCACGCTTAAGCACTGTTTTACAAAGTTTTTAACCGACAAAAAAAGGAGGATGTTCTTAATTCGATTGTATTTTTTTTCTAAGTTTTTTCGCCGATTACTCACTCTTACATGCCTTGACTGATTTGGGCAGTTCTTTTTTGTCTACTTAAAAAATACTAGTCACGTGGTCCCATTTTCATTAGGTCACGATCTGAGAAACGAGGGAAACCCTCAAATTCTAAATGCTTCTATTTTGTTTTTCGTACAATACCTAAAGCTACTCGGATATTTGCATCTCGCAGTCAGCATTTCATGTTGCTGAGCTGATGCTGGAAATAACAACTCCTCAACGGTAAAAAGTACGGGGTAATTCTTTATATAGGCACCTTCATTCAGGTTTTGCGCAGATGAGGTGAGACGTTGAGTGTTTTTTTATGTATTACTTACTTTTCAGTGTATTTTTTTGAAAGGTTATTTTTATTTAAATGATTAATGTTAAAATAATTGAGTACTTATGGCTTATTTTTGGATTTGGGATTCTTGGAAATACTGTTTAATGAATACAGAAATTTTGATTATACAGTTGTGATTTATTTAAATTGGTGTTGTCTTTGTTGTTAATTATCTTTTTAGACGAGATTAGTAAAGTTGATTAAAAATACTTGTCTTAAACTCAAAAGTTTTAACCCGAATTATCCTTCAACACTGCACTTGATTGCCCCAAATTTTCCGTTTCATATCTTCTCAAGGAATCCCGAGAATAATAGATGAAGCAAAATGCGAGAGGGAAAATTAAAAAAGAAGTGGGCGAAACTCGCGGGCTCACACAATACAGCACCGATTGTAAGCCCTTTAATTTAACTTTTATTCTCCGGACTTCATTTGGGAGGAATTTGTTCCTGCGTGTAATTCATGCGGGTTTCCTATTTGCTTACATTCAAAGTACTCGGTGACAGGTTTTAAGACAAAAGGAACTTCTAGATGGAGCTAAAGTTTGAGCGGAGATAAAAGCGACGTCTTAATTGTTAAGTGTTTATTACGAAACTATTGAACTTGATTTTAAGTTTCTGCTTTTGAGATAATACTAGTAAAAAAATTGAAAAAAAAAGTTTATGTATTAAGACGAAGGAAGGATTGTTTTTGCTTTTGAATGCAAGTGTCTCAATTTGGATTCTCATGGCTTTTGATACCTTTTACAGATAAAATTCGTCAATGATGTAACGTTTTAGATTCGATTTTCACCATAACGTTACAAATTGATCTCCTTACTGACCAGCATTCGCCTATAATGTAACACGTTGAAATAAAATTTCTAGTTTCGATTAGAATCATCGCTCTCCATCTCATCAACACTGATGTTATGTTCAAATCTGTAACGTTACACTACAGGCGAAGAATGCTTGCAGTCTGCAAACACCTTTAAGCAATGGATTTTTTTTTAATACTAGGAGAATAGAATACAAAAATTTAACAAAGTGAAAGTTCAATATAATAATAACATTAATTTTATTTTATACCAAGAAAATACCCTCAATATTTCTTGTTGAAGATACAATAACTAAATGAAGCTTATCTATTGTAAGCTTGCAGGCGATAGTAATTGAAAATCATCGTTCGTAAAAGTGAGGAAGTTTCAAAGCGCTCATAAAAGGATTTGCAGTTTGATTTTCTATCAGCTTGTAGCTTTATTACTTTACAATTTGTTTTAGAGCCAGCAATTTTTATTTTATAAGAGAGTAAAATAGGTAGTGACGCAAGACAATAATAAAGGTTTGAGATTGAAGTGATGGTGAGCAAGGCTTCTGGATGAAACGTGTGTCGTTAAAAGATTCAATGGAATGCCTGTAATGTAAGGTACAGATTTTAATGTTACACCAGGTGGGGGAGGCGTACCGAGCATTACAGTACGCAACCTGTAATAATAATATAATACAGTAATATTCTGATTTTGAGAATTAAAAGGTGATAAGCTTTATTGATGCTACTAAATACTATCTTAAATCATAAGCAGTAATGATAGATAACACGGTTCACGAAGCATGAATTGTAGTAACTGTAATGTGACGCGTTCAATGAGAAACAGTTAATTATGATTTAATTTTTACAGCGTTTCAAAACACCGCCATTGCTCTAAACATTTCATTAATTAACAAACTCTTTATTAGTGTTATTTTAAAGACACCTTTGATGGCTGACAATATTATGATTATGGTTTATATATATATTATTATACTTGTTTAATATAGTAAGAGCAATAATAATAGGGATTGTCACAAATGTTAACAGTCGTCTACTTTACAGTACTAATACATACCATGCTCTTGACAATGTGAAGTTAGAAGCAGATAAAGCAAACTTGATACAAAAACTCTGCTATATACTAATGTGTTTAAGGTACTTTGATGTTTGCTGCTTTGATAAATTCTTTTACCACCAAAAATCGGTAGACTGCTAGAAAACTCATCAAAATTAACTTAGTATTGAGATAACTTAGTGGTCTACGACTACGATTTGATATTGACATTATGATCATACGATTCTATGCTTCAGTAATAGTATCGTTTACTTCGGCGATAATGGCAATCATTATAAGTTAAAACAGATTCTAAACAGTCTAGGCTATACTTAAACAGTTGTTGTACATTTTACGTGTACATATAATAATATCTTATATTTCAACATGAAGCTTTATAGAACAATAAATAATAAAAATGTTATCGCTGGCAGCAGGGATTGTTCACGCATTTCTTATCCCCGTCGCAATATTGTTTTCTTATCCGTCCCATCGTCAAACCAACAAAAGATATTGTTCATTAAATTAGCTCTTCCCTGTAATCTTTTTAATGTATTTTTCCGTACCCGACTTGAGAGTCTCAGAGGTACTCGAAGGATCGTGGACAAAACGTATTGAAAAATAAACTGTTCAAAGCTTTTGGCCTTACCTTCTATTTTCTGCCAATACTCGTTAGTGTGAGGAACACGAGGTATTTATGTGAGGGTATAAACGTTAAATGATATATTCTAAAAAAGTGTTTCCTTACAGATCTTTACTCATATCTGATCATATTAACTATTAATAGATCTGAGTTCTGTGGATAGGTAGTAATACAACTTTAATGCCACTGAATCTGTGTGTAATTTTTATCCTGAAAGATGTTTCGGATTATTCATCATGAATCAATCGAAATAAAGAACACCATCTCATCTCATGCTTCTATGTGCATATTTATAAATTTTGTCAATTTTACTGCTTCTCATAAAATTATGATTTCTTGTTTAAAGTGTAAAAGTTTTGAAAGATGACGTTGTCTACGATGCTCGTTGTTATTTAACTGACACAATAATTATTTCTAAGCTAAGCTTTACGAAATTCTTCAATTTGTATTTATTTAAATAAACGAGCACGTTTATTCTTTTTCCAAAAAAGTCAAACAGACGAAAGGTTTTATTATGTTAGGAACCTTTCCTAAACACATTAGACCTTCTTCACAAGACCGTATTTTCACTCAGGAAAAAAAATAGTAGAATTTTCGTTTTTTACAATTGTTATAAGAATAGAGTTTATCGTTAGTGTCCGACGATCTAAAAAGACTTTGTCCGGCGGATTCCTTTTTTTTGGGTTTTACATTGGTTCTTATTAATCGTTTGTTCTATTGCTCATAAAGAAAATAAATTGGTTTGACCTTTGCTGAGTCGATTTTCGTGTGTATTAAAAGTTATAACTCCCCTAGTATTTTTAGACATTTTGAATATTTTTACACCTATTTTTATTCAGAGAATCTGTAAAAAATAATGAAGGTAGCACACTGCAGGATTAATTTGCTGTTCACTTCAGCTTCTAGCTTGCGACTGGATTTTAAAATTATTATAAGCAATGCACGTTGTTTAAAAAATCACTAACAGATTAAATCCCTTTGTTCAAAACATTAGTTATAAGAACATCAATAATCCGTTGGATTAAAGTCAAAGTGAGCTTAAGATGTGAGCTGAGCTTGTAAGCTAATGGCGATGCGGTTCAGATAATTTAGGAACTATATTCATAACCGTCTAAAATTACAGGAAAACCCTACATTTCAATTGAACAGCCAATGTTTTTGAAAATAATTTAATACAAATGATGAGTATCTTGAAGAGATTTATGTTGAACGCAAAGGCTTATTAAGGGTATACAATAGCACACATGAAAAGTTGATGTAAGATCCAATATGAATATTTTTATGTAAATAAAGGTATATATTTGAATAAAAAAAAAATAGAAGCGTAGTAATTTTATATGAGAACCTAGATACTTACGAAACTTCAGAGACTTTTTAATTCATAGTCATATAACATAGGCCTAACAACTGGTCTACTTAATACGTTTAGTTCATTAAATTCATCTCAACTAATATTTTTGTACTTACTCAATAAGCTCCAAAACTAATTGACCGATCTTGATGAAAATTTGAGTTAAGATAGCACAAAACCCCAGAAAAAGGCTAGTTTTTTTTAACTTCTATACAACTCACCTTTTTCGCATTAAAAATATCCCTTTTATAAA
This sequence comes from Hypena proboscidalis, assembly GCA_905147285.1. Lineage (NCBI taxonomy): Eukaryota > Metazoa > Arthropoda > Insecta > Lepidoptera > Erebidae > Hypena > Hypena proboscidalis. The sequence continues at coordinate 24,753,206 of LR990127.1, read as the reverse complement.
ATAAAGCACATTTTTATTATTGAGAATACTTTACGGGTTACTCACGTTATTTTAGCGACGTCTCGTCTGAATGCGAGACGTAGCGCGACGGCGACGAAACGTGATTAATCGCCCAGTTGATGAATCTACGTACTATATTCGAAACTAGTCGGCATATCCCAGCTAAAATAGCGTGAGGAACCCGTATTCTCCATAATAATGTTTTCACCTCACGTCGGTTTTAATAATATTAAAGCACATAATATTATCGATCAATATTAGTTTTGATTCATCCAATTATTAAATAATTACGATTTTTAGAACTACGCGACTTTGAATATTGATTTTTGTGTAGCTACTTCTTTTGTGTACTGTACCACGCGAGTGGAGCCGCGGTCGAAATCTAGTTTTTTGTAAATTTTTGGCCATATTATGTACAATTTTGATACTTTCATTACTTTGCAACTACTATGGTGTTCGATTCAATACTACGCAGTTTAGGGCATACCGCCATACGATTAACGCCACTACTATTTATAATGTTACTCTACAATAGAAGAGTTGTAGGGAAAAGCACACAACGGGCTCTTTGGATTGCCTCGTAAAATCGAACCCGTGGTCAGGTCGAGCAACGGTCTACAATACTCTACATTATTATTTTCGAAACTGGCGAGCTTGGTGCAAGAGGTAAGATTCTTACCATGTACTTTACATGATATGCGATCAAACTGGGAATATACGATCTGAATGACGCTATCAAGACTGCTGTCATATTACACTCTTCATACCAATGAACTCGAAAATAAGTATTAGGCACTTTTAGGAAGCAAGTTGCACGTTATGTATTTTTATTATTAGTCTGTTGAGGTAATTAAACACCAATAGTGTTGGTTTTCTATTTTTTCACTGATTACATTAAGAACCAATTGCTTTTTGTGCCAGCAAAAACTAACATGATTTAACAATCATTATCTAGCTACATATTTTATTATCTACATTCTCATTCTAAGAATAAACATCAGCATCAAAACTAACCGTGCAAAGCAACCTTCTTTTTTCTATTACATCACCAAACTTGGCACTCGGTAGAGGGCGCCACAATTAAATGCCTTCGAATCCCCACGTCGTTGAGCAAACAAGCTTTAACCCTCAAGTTGTTGGCTCAAATATTTGCAGGCTCTATGGGCTAGTTCGGCCCGGACCTCGTTATACCTATTGATACGACAGTAGCCCTTAGGCGGAGTTTACACCAACTCCATAATATACAACACGCAGATGGGGTACCTGCTTCGTGGTATACAAGACGCAATATTTGTCAAATGTATATAGTGCAGCCACCAGAGTAAAACGCATGCTAGGTGCATTCATACTGTTATTCAAATCTTGCTATGTTATATAAAACTTATTGCTTAGGTACTAATGGGACCTCAGTATCAAAAAAAGTGATCATCAAAAAGTGAGTTTAAAAATCTAATTTAACATATAAATGTATGTTTTACATTTGAATGTTAAAAAAACACTATTTCAAAACACATAGAAACATAATGTTTATTTAAATAAAATTTACAATAGGTGACTATCAATAAAAGTTTTTCATGTTCACATAACACCAAAAACTTATTTTTATTGTAGATCAAAATCATATTATATTAACATATTTATATTTATTTTCGGCAATTGTTTCAAGTAGCCTCAATATAATTCCGTAAATGGAGCTTAATACACGTTGATGAATTAGTCCGAGCGAGGTAGGGTTGTGACGTCACGCATTAGTTCGCATAACTTTCGGGAACTATTCACAACAACCCCCTGTTCTACTTTGAATGCGAATTCGCTTAAATAACACGACCGTGTAATTTCAGTTGGTTGGCAAGTGTAAATGTAGTAGAATTAATATTTACTCAGTAATCATTTCAAATCATGATGTGAACTATTATTAAAATACTACTAGTAGAGTATTTTAATTTACTTTTTTTATACAATATTAGTCATAATTCAAAGATGAAATAATTAAAGGATTATAAAGGCAGATTTATGACAAAATTTTAACTAAAACAAAATATAACAAGCTACTACTTGCATCATCTCCTATTATGGCCATCGGAAGAGGGATAATTTTCCTTTACGTGAGTCTTTCACATACACTTCAAATAACGTTTGATTAATTATTCATGAATTGACGACAACACCTTCATACTACAAAAGTTATAAGTACAGAAGTATCACTGCATTCCAGCTATGAAACGATTCTCTATTGTTTCGCACTATTATAAAAAAATATTTTTTTGGTATAATAGTCATTTGGCATAACTTCTTTGTTGCTAAATTGAATTTCAGAAAAAAAAACGTTACGTATTATGTTAAAATAAATGATGCTAATAAATGATCCTTATAAAACTTGAAATAATATAGCCCAAACTAAATGTAGGAAAATTGCCTGTCTAAATATAAATTAACCTAGAAAGCTGATTTTTGGATATGCTATATAAGAAGCTTACCTTAAATTTCGACCTTCTTACATAAAAAAAAACAATCTAACCAATTTTAAAGTTTTGCCTTGCATGTTTATTAACATTACATTAACGCATTTAATGCCCGTAAAATCACATTAAAATTACTTAAATGTTGCTAACGTTGCTCTTTTGTGCATGTTACAGTCACCAAAAGTTTATTTTAGTAATATTTAACAGTTGTATTTATGATCCATCGAACACAATAAAAAAATATTTTTAAGTTGTTTTTTCGAGCAGATGTTGGCTTTTTAAAAATGGCAGTAAGTTTAATGAGAGGTTTTATTCGATAACAATACAACAACTATACTCACCGCTTCCGATGGATTATGTGTATAAATACAAATAGTTATAATCCTACATGTTACAAACGATCTTTCTGAGCCCTTATATTCTGTGGCAAAGGTACCGTATTTAACGCATCATGTTAAGTCGAAAAGCTCCTAATACCATGCTACATCTTAGCTTGAAACTACCTTGTAAATTTTCCTGAGATTAATTTCATGTTTAATTTATCGTTTCTTTGTATGTCTTTATCAATATTACATAATAAACAGACAACATTTTAAAACCATACATATTTATAATAATACCATAACATTTTTTAAAATAATATAATTTAATTTGAAAATATTATTACACACGCATTTTCCGGGTCTTCAAAAAATCATTCCAGTCATTAAATTTATTTTTGCATGTTTAATAGCACCTGCTCTTGACGCCTAGAAAGTTATTTACTTGCTTATTCTAATCGTTATGGAGATTTCTTGTTTACCTACATTTCTATGATAATATTATCTTTGTGACTAAACAATGTGCGACGCGGCGACGGTTACTTGCTATTTTGAATTGCCTGTGTGGCAGGCACTTGATAGTTTCTCAAGAGTAAAGACAGTCTCATTTGAAAAGGACCATCTTGATGAATTTTTTGAGTAGTTAATTGATAGCAAGGAACTGGGTTCACCGTGATGACGTATTTTCCAAGCCTAAATTCAATTAGCTTAACTCAGCGAGACGTTAAGAAAACTTAAATCAGATTAAGCATCAATATTATTCTTTCTATGGTGATTTCTTAAGGTTTTGGTGTATATTAATAGTCTTTAAATCCTAGATGAGCTGTTAACAATATAAATATAGGAAGCCATTAAGTTTAGTCAATACTACAGCATGGGGTTTTTAAAGAGTCGGCAACGCACGAGTGATGCACCTGGTACTGCAAGTGTCCATAGGCTACGGTAACTGCATACCATCAGATGGACCGTATGCTTGTTTGCCATCTTAGCCGAATAAAATCTTCAAAATCCAACCCTCATTAAATTGAATAGGATGGCGATCATGCTCTAGAATCCAGTATCAAAAAGCAATCAATATAACTTAAACAAATGCATTACTACCGGTGTTTATATCGCGCCTGCACTACACCACTGAGGCAGAGGATATCGCGAGATATGTCAGCCAGAAGCTAAATCATGTACTAAGAGTGCAGCTGTTGGAGTCGCGCCACAACGTCAACTTCAAGGCGTTCGTGGTGAGAGTGCCGACATGTTTGCTGGAACAGGTGCTTGATGAAAGTTTTTGGCCGCAGGGTGTTGTTTTCCGTCGCTTCCGCGGAACTATACCCCAGGAACGCACCAAGACTTAGTGCAAAGGAAGTAAATTTATAATTTATAATTATGTATTTTTAGGTTAAGGTATTTATCTATGGGCCTATGCAGCCTGAAATAAATGATTTATTATTATTACTATGTAAAAAAAAGAATTAGAATGACATCTCCAATACTTTTGGTTTTATCATTTTTATATAAGGAAGTAACCGCGCCGCACCCTGTACTAATAAACTGTCATATTACAGCTATATAGTTAAGTTTAGAAAACGAACAAAATAGCAATTTTATTTTAAAATATCAATATATTTTTGTGACGTGCATTGCCTACAGTTGTATTACTCCGATATTTTTTCAAATATTAAGAATATTATTGCAAAAAAACGTGTTTCGAGTTACGTGTGTGGATTTACACAGCCCGATAGCAGTCTGACCTCTGCAATCCAATAGTCACAACGGACTCGAACACGAAAAAGAGGTGACAAAGCAGATAGGTACAAAGATCGCGTTTCAGCAGAAATTGAGTGAATCAGAGATGCATCGGAATTTCAGCTGCGTTCTACCATTTCAAGAGTCTAGTTGAGATTGGATTTGAAAATATTTGTCAAATGCCACTTACAAGGAGACAATAGTTTAGCCTGCGTTTGCAGTTCTCTTAATAAATCGGACCAATAAAAAAATTATGATCTTTTCACAAGCTTTTATTTAAGTTGTTTGGCGTATGTACTTACCTTTTATTGAATGTTTTTTTTCAAATGTTATAAATTTTTTTTTGACCACTCCTAATTATTTAATTGCGCTGAAATTTGGCTTATTTGTGTAATTTTGGTGACAATGCAATATTATGATAGTGAAATTTTAGTGGTCCACCCAGAATCGTCTACGCAGGATCCGACTCTTCAAAGGTGGTGCCAACCACGGTTCCGATACGCATTTGGCCGCCTTTTTATGAACCAAAATAAAATAAATTATGTATTTTTATGAAAAAAAATAATAAATTAGGAATGAAATAATGTTTCTAGTAGACTTATGGAAAAATCAAATAACATACTCTACTCTACAAGTCAAATAGATAAGTAGGCTGTAAGTACATGTAAATTCGTCAATTTATAAAACCCCTGAACGAGAGCACGATATTTGCATAAATGATAATTATTACATAACATTAATGCAAAGGGTTTTCGTCTGCAAAAACAGAACCATTGGTCAAGCATTGGCAAATAAACTCTGATACATTTATATTCGGTAAGCAAATACCCTTGGTCCATCTCTGTACGCCGTACTCACGGCGACACATCAAGGCAATATTTCCAGAATAAGATGGTCTCGCATGGTATAGGCTTCCCCTGCAATGCAAGACCTGCTTATACTTGAAGTGTGTAGGCGGACGTGTAGCCGAGGGTTCCGTCGTTTGAATAATTCATGTATCACCGACATGCGATAAGGATGTAAGTCACATTTTATTTGCCTCAAAGGAATTACACTTGCAAATATTTTGATTCTGTGTGCCACGACAAACACCATTACTAATATGACTTCTTAGACAAATTAGTAGTAGTGCTATTGTGTCTGCCCAAATGGTCACGCGATTTGTGTAAGATCAAAACTGGCCTAGCCGTGTCTAAAAACAACAGATCCTAGGTTTGGTCGGTGTTAGCTATCCACTTGTTTAAAAAAAATAACGCATAGAAATACACGTTTCCGACAAATTGAATATTGAGGCTATTCAGTTTTTCAGTTTGTTCGGAAAACGTGAAATATCATTTTTGTTTAATTTAAAATCAATGAAAATAAACACAGACGTAAACGTCAAGAGTCTGTGGTTGCAATAAAATGCCCTTATGTCACATACAGGGAGTATGTGACATAAGTATAGGTATGTGTACAATCCAACATTATCACCATACTAAATCGTAAAGAGTCGATTGAAAATGGAGATACGGTTCATTCATATCTCAACTCCATGAATAAATGTTTACCAGTAATGAGATGAGCAATCTATGTATAATTCAGTTTTATATTTTACAAAGTAAAAACTTTTCAGTTCACAATAATCTAAAACATAAGTAATGTTTGCATGTGGCTTTGCCTCCTATTTACCATATAAATATTTTTGGCCTTGAACATAACTGCAATTTTAATTCTTAAAACTTGGATAGAGTTGCACAATGCAATAATTCAAGGCGTGGCACGTAGCACATAACACATTCCGCAGCATATAATGTCAGAGTCTACGACGTACTCATAGCAATATGCCCCGTAGCGCACAGCTACACAACAGTAAAATTTCAACGTGAATTAAAATTCAGTACAACTGAATCCGAAATGCACGATTCCATTTTACGAGTACGCCTGTTTTTCACTGATATTTCAAACGGGCTTTACTAAATAATTTCGTCATTATTTCGCACTGCTAAAGGTAAACAGAGAGACTGGGGGTGAGGAGTTGTTTATCCTCGACCGTCAGTGCATCACATGACTATACTCACTATACAGGCGCTCCCCGTACCTCACTACCTACCTTTGACGCTCACTAATTGGGACGTATCTAATGTAAAGTGGCAATACTCTAGCCCGCTTTATGCAGAATTTATCAGTCATGAATGGGAATGCAGTTTTTATAAATTTTAATATTGCGTGAATATTTGTAAGAAAACACAAATATTTTGTTTAAATTATAAATTACAATAAATACATAACATGCGCCTCCGGACATATGTACGGTAAAAGCGAACAGTAAAAAATTAAGTGTTTCCATCTCAAATAACTTATTTGTTTCGACTAAAACAAATAAGTTAATGGAATTCACATCAGTAAATAATTTTAAACAAAAGTAGACAAACTAAAAAGCAAAAAATAAATTTACTTCGCACAAAATAATACGTTTTTTCATATAATAAAATAGAAATTATTAAATAATTATTTTATAATTCTGAAGTCGTAAACGCGAGTCGTAAGTCGTAAAGCCAAGTAAAGACAACCTTTCTACAATATCAAATTACAGTTCACACAAAAAGGGAGGCGTAGTTGTGCCAGTGCGCGGTCGCCCAGTATTGGTACTTACTACAGAAATATAACTAATATTCAGTTAGAAAAATGTTGTTAGAACGATTGATATTATTTATACAGAGTTATTAATTGTTTACTTGGCACCGACTTCAGAATTATAAAATAATTATTTAATAATTTATATTTTATTAGATGAAAAAACGTATTATTTTGTGCGAAGTAAATTTATTTTTTGCTTTTTAGTTTGTCTACTTTTTGAAGTCGGTTTATTTTTTTGTTAAAAATTATTTTATTTGACGATTTTAAGTGATGGGTAGATCGAGCAAGAATTTTTCTCGAATGAGGAGACGATGGTTACTTGAGACGGAAAACTTATTTATAATAAACAAGAATTCAATCCTTTCTTCTGACTATTGAGGGTAACGACCTTCCATCATCAGCTCATTTTACACAATAACTAGCTGTAGGAATATGCGTACAGTAGTGAAAGAATTATCCTTTAACTCCTAACTATTGAGGAGTTGACCTTCCACCATCAGCTCAACCACATAAAATTATTGCGACCAAGCGTAAATCCTGGCCTCGATTAATAAAATATGAGGGTTGCCCCCGATTTCTCTGGGGTCCCATCATCAGATCAAGACATGCTGACAATGGGACCACCTTTGAAATATCTCCGTTCCAACAGCTCACTTGAAATCATAACTAGCAGTCTGAATATGTGTACAGTAGTGAAATAATTATCCTTTAACTCCTAACCATTGAGGAGTTGACCTTCCATCATCAGCTCATCCACATAAAAATACGTAAATACTGGTGTAGCTTTGAAAAACACACTTAAAACATTACATGTGCCTATAAAATTCGAGGGTTGCCCTCGATTTCTCTGAGATTCCACCATCAGATCACGACATGCTGACAATGGTACCCCTTTGGAATCATCTCCTGTCCAACAAAAAAAAAATCATCAAAATCAGTTCATAAACGACGAAGATATCGGTGAACAAACATAAAAAAAAAGCAACATATATACGAATCGAATTGAGAACCTCCTCCTTTTTTAGAAGTCGGTTAAAAAACAAAATGTTCATAGATTGAACAGTCCTTTTTCCAAGTGAGAATCGCAAGTTGTGAATAACGTTGTGAATGTTGAGGTTAAAATTTCAACAACTTCGGTGAAGTTTGGCCTGTCATGGCGGGCATCAGGATGAATACATGAAAATTCAGCAAAAGGTTCAAATTGTTGACCTATAATCTGGAGTGGTGACTCGCGTTTCAGCTTTTCCAATATTTTTATTAGGTTTTACAATTTTGTGTCACAACTTCTCGCTACACAATACTTGATTCATGTCATGACACTAAAAGGTAAAACTCAATATTGTACCTAGAAAGCAGTGTATTTTTATGATAAATATCCTCTAAACGGAATAAGATACCATCCTTTTTTTTTTTTTTTTTTTTTTTTTTCGCGGGGAAATGCATTTACGCATACCACCCCACCCGTGGGGGGACGGGCAGAGTGGCTATGTGGGACTCCCGTGCCTACGATGTTAAACGGCACAGAATACCCACTAAAACCCCGCGGTGTGCCCTCGTCGCCGAAAGATGGTGGGTCGGCGAGCCCTGGATCGATCTTACATCCACAGGGCTCGCCGCGGCGACCGTGCCCAGTCCGACCACTGACCGGGCACCCGACTCTACTCAGTCCTACTCGTAGCGACGCCCCGGGCACACCCAGGGCGTCACTCCGTCGCGGAAGGCATCAGCGGGCGGCGGAAAACCCCCTCCACCGCCCGCGGCCTCGCTTAGGGCGGCATTAGGCTCGCGGCGTACGCGCGCCTTCGCCGCCCAGCTCGCCGGCGGCGGAGCGGATCAGCCAGGGGTGCGTCCTCCCTGATCCGCTCCGCCGCCTCCTTCTGCAAGATGACGTCCTCACAGAAGGATGCGACCGCATCCCACGACCTCGCGCTGCCCATGGCCGCAACCACGGCCGGCAGCGAGAGGTCGTTCCCTATGACCGCGGTGAGTTCCCGGCGCTGCACCTCCCAAGCAGGACACTGCTCGAGAGTGTGCTGCGCCGAGTCCTCACCGCAGTCGCAGTGGTGGCACATGGGGCTCGCCTCCCTCTTCAGCCTGTGCAGGTACTTCCCGAAGCAACCATGCCCGGTCAATACCTGCACTAGCCTGAAGGAGAGAGTCCCATGCTGCCGCCCTGCCCACTCCTCGAGAATCGGCCGGAGCGCCTCCACGGTCCGAAAACCAGCCCGTGGAGCCCCCAGCCGATTCCCCCACCGGACCATCAGCGTCCGGTGGGCCTCCTCGCGCCAAGCTCGCAGCTGCTCGGGCATGGGGACAGAACCCTCGGCCCGAGCAGCCGCGCCGCGCTTGTACACTTCGGCGAGCACTTCCGCATCCAAATCCCACGGGGGTGTCCCGGCCAACGCACACGCCGCGTCGGTCGACACCGTGCGGATAAGATACCATCCTGCCTAAATATAAGGAGTACCTTAATCTAGAATGTTTAAACAATAAGATATATATCATAATAGAGATGTTCGCTCTTCTAATAATGTTTTCCATCTAGTTTCCTCTCATACTTCTTGTTTTGTTAATACATCTTTTCCTGTTCAATCAGTCCTTCTCTTGAAGATGACAGTTCGCGAACTATAGCTTAAGAATACGGCAGAATTATTATTTGTACAAAAAAAAATTTACAAATTATAAGTAATATAAGTTTAACTGCTTGATAACATACAAATAACATTGATGATATCATAGTTAATGAAATAATGAGCGTCTAAGTTAGTGAATAATAGCCTGATTTATTCAGTATTCTTTTAACTCCGAATGCAATGACTGCTTTTGCCGGCTGCAATGACAGCTTTTTTCAAATGCACTGACATTTGGATCGAAAGTTGTTTTCGGCTTGGTTTCAGAGACCTTTAAGCTACGGAACAATAGGCAACCGAAAATATGTGCCCAATTATGTTTGAAAATCTAAAAGTGTATATATTATGTTTACACAGACCTCAAATTAAACGCGTTTTTAAATGCTGGTCAAGTATTCAAATCAGAGGCTGTACTATAACGTCTTTATACCGCTGATGCGCCATTTCGTCCTAACAGTTCATAATACAAAAACATTACAATGTTGAAGCCCACTTTAACATTATGTCATTATAAAACCTCCTATTTGCTTTATAATATTAAATTTACCCAACCTAACGTCATCTTTTCACCCTCTGACACGTATCCTAACATCTGAACATTCGTTATTAGAAGAGAAGCGTTGATTAGATGACGAGCTGAAACCACTTTACATTAATGTCATTACCGAGTACGAGAAGCTCTTCAAGTTATGTGTAACATCGCTTGATTGGTTGTCAAGTTAGGAGCTGATTAAAATTAATTGTGGTTTATATTAATTATCTTACGTTATTGCACATAAAAAAGAGTGTAATTTACCTATTATATAATATACTTTACTACGGTGCATACAAAAGTAAAATCCAATCAAATATTACTTCTCCCTGTTACTTGGTAAACGTGAAGTCTTATACACTCCGTCAAAAATATTATATCTATTGCAGTATTGAGTTTCTAATGCATATCTCTTCTTCTAAAGTCTTACCCATCCGTACAAGAAATCTCGTAAAAAGGCCCTTTGTCTACTCCCTGATTCATAATTCTCATACAATATGCACACGTTCACAGTCACGTAAACACGCATCATTATTTTATTGTCTCTTATGCTATAACTGCACGAAGCAGTAAACATAAAACGGTTGAACTTACAAAAGTATGGAATAGGTAAGTGTTTTGCAAAGTATTTAGGAACAAAAAGATCATAAAAAGGGCGGTTTTATAAGTTTTTTTTTTTTTTTATACTACGCCCACAGCAAACGAACGTGTAGTCCACCTAATGGTAAGTGGAGTACAGCCCATGGACATCAACAATCCACAAAAGCAGATTATAGATGCGTCGCTGCAGCTGAGGACTACGGTGTTATGCCTCATGTGCCAGTAATTTCAGGGCCTGATCTCACAAGAGCTCTACCACTAGTAAGTTTCTATAAGATAGATAGGATCATTTTAAGTTTCCAGCGCCGTTTAGGTTAAGTCAATAAAAGCTTTTATCCTTAATGGGTCTGTAGTTATCACCATAACGAATTTATTCAAGAAGATTTAAAAATTTATTAGTTTAAACGTAAAAAACATAACTTACGGGAATATTTAGTTCTGAATTTCAAGCGGCCGTGCGTTATAGATAAGTCATTAAACAGACTAGGACATCGCGGGATTAAATCCTTTTATGTTCACGAAGTTTATTCTTCTTTATTTAAATGATAATAATGAAGTGAACTTAAGATAAACCAAATATCAGTGATCACAGCGTCACCATCAATAACAATACCCAAGCATATTTCAGTGAACTTAACGAAGAGCCTTTTTAACTTATTTATAATATCACAAAAGAGTGACACAATGGCGTCCAATCTCTTCGTAATTATACAAATTTTGTGCAAAAATATATTGACAATCTCGCTTCAGCCCCAATTTGCTTGATTGTTACGTTAACAAAGATTTCTCTTTAGATATAGATCGATGACAAATCTGATTTTAATAACGGCGGCCTAAAGAAATTGGATCTGCTACCAGCTGCCTATTGAATTTATTTAGGATCCTTATTTTAGCTATTTGATTTTGAAGACATCAAACGTATCACATATCGAATTTTGTATGTGAATTTATTTATAACGGGTCCCTTTAGAACGCAAGTTTGGTATTTCATATATAAATTTATGTCCGATATAAAAGAGGTAAAATAAACGAGATAATATTTCTAGTCGCCAACATTGGACACGTTTGCCACGATAAATCACCATTCATAGTAACATAGTGCGGTCTAGGGCACGCCGTGGCGTAGAGCGCACTATCGTTTTAAACACGACGGGTATAAATGACGAGAGCCACAGTCCGACCCGACTTCTATTCAAACCTTATTTTTCATACATTCACCGCCATTTTTTATCCAAACCAAAAATCGTACCTCATTTATCTTATTCACAAACCCACGGATTCTATTAAAAATATTTTTCTATTCAAAAACGCCAAGGAAATGAATTAAAATGGAAGGAAACCGTATCGCAGTGATTAATTGTGGGACAGTCGCAAAAGTGTTTTGTTTTAACTTATCATTTGTATTTCAAATATATTATTTTATAAAATTTGGACAATAAGACAGCGCAGATGAATAGCTGCCAGTCTTTGAAAACGAAAAGAAAAATCATTCAAAATTTTAATAAAGAACGTTTTCACCACACCAGCACGATAAAGATCGTCTGCTTGCCAGAATTCAGTAAGTAAGAATATTTTTTTATAATATTTATTAGAACTTGTCGTTTGTAGTTTTTTATTTAAATTTATGTCGATGTTTATTAATAACCTACATGGTGGTTGCTTTGTTTTTTTTTCAGCGCCTAAGTATTCATTGGAAGGATTTTGTGTTTCGAAATTTGAATCACTTTGCCTCACTAGTGAATAAAAACACTTTTTACTAACTGAATTCTGGCAAGCAAACGAATTTTTTCGTGCTGGTGTTTTTTTGCAAGAAAAGTAGTCAAGTAATTAAAATATTTTGACTATACGTGCCATAAACACATTATTGGGTAATGCCACCAAAACTATAATTGGATTATGTATGTACATGACCCAATAAAAATAAAATATAATTAAAGCCGTAATCATGATCATGTCATGTTAATACTGAATTAATGTTTACTACAGCCATTTTGCGTAATGTTTCGCTTGTAATTAAAACATAATGTCATTGTTATAATGATAATATTATTATATCGTTAAATGCTAACGCTATAAATGCTGAAAAAAAAACCTATTACCCATATTCTAAATATTAAGTAATTAGCACAAATTTATATAATAATCAATAAATGTTAGAAGTGACTCGATAGTCTAGTGGTCAACGTATGCGCCTCTCACCGCGAGGTCTCGGGTTCGATTCTCGGATCGGGCAATGAACTTTCCGTCAGGATATTCGTACTAGCAACACGGCGTTGGAATTGTGCCCGGTGGATAGCGATGGTTCGCCCCCTAACCTAAAACATAACAAATGATTGTGGGTGTTGTGCACCTCTGCCTCACCCTTCTGGGTAATATAGGCGTGATGTCATATTATGTAAATGCTGGGGTTGTATTAAGCTTTATAATTAAAGTACCTTTAGAAGCCGTAAAACCGTATGCCCCCATGCCGATACCAAGTTATTGATTAGCATACTTAAGGCCCTGTTTGTTGTAAAGGTTTATTTTAAATAAAATGCTTTTACAAATGAAGCCCTAATTATGGTACCGAACTTATTGTGGAACGTGAAACGTTAATCCCATATTTCAATCTCCATCTCTCTCGTACAATGTTTGAACTTGACGGAGAGACCGAATACCGTAACATCCAACGAATGAATAAAATAAATCATTACCCACATATAGCCAATAAAATATTTCCAAATACTGACGATATGAAAGTGAGTCCCTCAAGTGCGGGTCACAAGTTATTACCTAGTTTAAGGTCGTCGTAACTCTTTGAGTCTCAAAGACGATGAGAGCCTTTAAATCCATGATTGAGAAACCGCAACGTGACCCTACCGTTACAGACTTTATATCAATCGTAAAATTTTTGATCTCTATGCTTTTGGACAGTTTTTTTCTGTTTTAGGATGAAAAGTAGTGGTCTGTGATATTTCGTACTAACCTAATGTTTTGGAGTATAAAATCAAAGAAGGGTTTGTATTTTTTTAGGTACCATACGTTTTACATGGAGCGTTAAAAAGTCTAGCTCTATACATTGACAGGAAGGAAAATATAACATTGCAAGTTTGCAAATAGGAATTGAAAATTTATTTATGTGTTAGTAATAACTAACGGATAATATTTTTGTGTTCACCAAAAATCTAAAGGTATGTACGCATTTCTAAAATATTATTCTTAAACCCGTTTCATTATTTTGCTATAATTAAACTACTCGGCCAACAAAATATGTTACACCAAACAAATTCCAAATTATCACCAAGATATAACACTTTTTTATTCTAGTTCGCTGCAAATATTCTATTGTAACAATAATTATTTTATTCTTCCACGAAAAATACTTCTCGTGCACCAAATATTCCTGATTGTTACACAAAATAAAAGCTATAGTTATAGCATAGGTCAATTATGGGTAAAGTAGTAGGTTAGGTTTGGTTAGAACTGCGACCATAACACAGCACGAGCTGAGTGAGCGAAGCGAACGTGCCGCGGCAGCGGTCGGCGAGTGCTAGAATCAATCTGTTTTTAAAATAGGTGTAGTACTAATTTTACAAATTTGCAACAGTTTTTAAATAGGTGCTCACTATGAAATATGTTAGTGAACATATTTTGGTGCACATTCAGTATATTTGGTGGAACAAAGGCAAAATTAGTTAAATTATATGGGAATAAATTGAAGCACTTTTAAATACCATCCATAACTAACTATTTATGAATACCCACGCATCTTCTAAAATAATAAAACTTACTGTGTTTTTATCTGGGATAAAGATATACAGGGTGTATTTTTGAAACGGGGCAGTAAGGGCAAGTACCTTAACCGTTGCAGTTACAGCAAAACGTTCTTAAAAGACCTTCCCTAACTTTTTAGGACATTTTGAACTGCATTCACAGATTTTGTAAAAAACTTACAGTTAGCAAAAAAAATGCAAAAAGTTCAAAAAATTTTTTTTTTATGCCAATCGATTCTATTTCATGTGGGGATCAAAAAACTCTATGGGACCATTTTAGCTTTCAGTACTAGAAAAGACAGAAATCGCCAAAAACGTTTCCCATACATTTCGGCAACAGAAACGAATTTCTACGATGGTCTAACTTTTTGTTATGGCCTGGAAGTGGGTAGAATTGACTGTAAAGTAAATAAAAAGAATTTCGAATTTGATTCGAAAATCTGTCGGAATTGCGAAAAGTTCATTTTCAACAAGATGGTGCTCCGCCACATAACAGTCACCTTTCACGTTCCAATTTGAGCAGCCTATTCGGTACACAGTGGATAGGTACACATGGTCCAACACAGTGGCCACCTCGTAGCCCCGATCTAACACCACTTGATTTTTTTTTATGGGGCTTCGTGAAAAACGAGGTGTATAAGACGACGTACGCCAGTGTTCAAGAGCTCAAGGATGCATTAATGACCATTTTACGTAATATTCATCCCAGAACATTGTTAGCCGCCATTCGTTCAGTGCAAAAAAGGATAGACTTATGTATTCGTGAAAATGGAAATCATTTTGAGCAATTTATTTCATAAACCAATTTCTTAAATGTTTAAATGTTTTTTTTTATTTAAAAAAAGTTCAAAATTTTACCTGACCTATGAGTTTCGAGTTGATTTATCATATTTCCGTACGAAATGTATGGGAAACGTTTTTGGCGATTTCTGTCTTTTCTAGTACTGAAAGCTAAAATGGTCCCATAGAGTTTTTTGATCCCCACATGAAATAGAATCGATTGGCTTAAAAAAAAAAATTCTGAACTTTTTGCATTTTTTTTTGGTAACTGTAAGTTTTTTACAAAATCTGTGAATGCAGTTCAAAATGTCCCAAAAAGTTAGGGAAGGTCTTTTAAGAACGTTTTGCTGTAACTGCAACGGTTAAGGTACTTGACCTTACTGCCCCGTTTCAAAAATACACCCTGTATTCTAGTTATTTCTTTGATACTCTGGATTTGTTGAATACTGATATTGTAAAGATTGTGCCTTATCGTGACCAATAATTATTATTTTTTTAACTGTACGAAAGATCATTATGTTTATAAGTTCTTCATTCATTTAGACATTGATTTTAACTATAAGACGATTTTATTATTACAACCAGTATAAAATATTTTTTCTTGCATTTAAAATATTTTATCTTCCAAGAACTTTTAAAGCAATTTAATAAACTTTGCAGAGAATAGTGACGTCTTAAAAGAAATTAAGTTTTCAAGAAAAATGCAAATTTTGTTCGTTTAAAGCTGCGAAGTTCCGACTTTAGCTTGTTAGTTCACTTATCATTAACGTGCTTTCTTAATAATATTTAATTCCTATTGTGTGGCTCCCTTAATTCTACTTTTTCAGTTACATATTTAAGTAAAATGGCAAATCAATATGCTTATTAAGATTCAGTATTAACGTACATTATGTTTGTCACCAGGAGTGCCCTACAAAACGGAACGCTATGGCTCGGCACGTTCTCAGCGGCGCAGTACAGAAGTGACGTGCATGCTGCAGTGTACCGCTGTCGGGCTGCCAGCGCTGCGGGCACTATACTGTCAAGGGATATGCGACTGGAAGCAGGTTAGTGTTATACCATCATTTAAGATAGTTAATAGAAGTGTCGCACGAAACAGCACGCTTTGGTTGAGCACGTACTCAGCGGTGCATACTGCTCTCAAGCCGCTAGCGCCTACAATGTCAAGGGACATGAAATTGTAAGCAAGTTGGTATCAGTGCCAGTCTGATAGTGAAATAGCAGTGGTAAGTTAAAGTAAATAGTCTCTGTCGTAAGTGCAATATTAATATAATATAGTTTCATCAAATAGTATTTAAAAACTAGACATATTCAAAATATATTCTCGTTCTAAACTATGAGCAAGTCTGTTTTCCCAAAAAATCAGTACATTTCACAATAATAATCTGTTTAGTTGGTTCAATAGAAAAAAAAGAAAGAAAGAAGAAAGAAAGCATTTATCCCAACAACAAGTACAGGGCAAAAGTAGACAATACAGTAATAATAAGAGCCGAGAGATGAAGAAGGCGGTCCTTTTGGACACAGCACGCATCGTGAAGAGGTTTCTCTCTCTGAAGCCTTAACCATCGGCAGCTAGCATAATTAAGGATGGGGAGAAGAAGGGATTATGCAAGTGCAGTTTTCGTAGTCGTTGGTAGAAGATGCCGCAGTTTTCGCAACGATCCAGCGGCAGCAAAGAGTTGCGGACCCAAGGTGACAGTTTTGTCGATGAAGATGCCGAGATCTTTGACTAAGTCGCTATAAAGAATAGCTCCCATTATAAGTCACGGGAGAAAATTGCTGCCAATTTAGTTTTGCTATCATCCTCGAACTGCCAACAATAGTGACTTGCGATTTAAGGGGATTGATATTCAGACAAACACGAGGGATTACGCTTTTTGGATATTGGAGTTATTTGGGCTTGTTGCCATGCTCTTGGAAAGAAACCACTTGAAACGGAATAGTTAAGGATATGGGAAATGATGGGATGGATTTCAGTAAGGATAGGAATGATCATATTACGGCTAACACAGCCGCTGCCAGTCGCGTTGGATGTGATGGATAACATGCTTCTCTTAACATCACAGTCAGTAAATTGATTAAAACCAAATTAAGGACAATCAGGAGTGTGAAGGGATGAAAGATAGTTTAGCATATTTTCTTTAATTGTCTTATCAAAATCTGATAAAGACAAAAAAAATATATTGAAAGAGTTAAGGTCTAAGTTATTAGGATGTGAGTCTTCTCGCGAATTTTGCACTCCCAATTACCGTAGAATTTTGCAAACCTAATCTGAATTACCATTTTCAACTGAGCTGTGGATGTTTCAGCGTTGGGCATTCCTACACAACTTGTTGCAATGATGCTGAATACCTAAATTTATTGTTATATTGTTGGAGGTTTGATATCTTGTGTGATAAATAACACAAGATATCAAACCTCCGATATGCAGATGACAACACCCTTCTAGCTGCTGATGTAACCAAGATGCGGACACTATAGATCACTTCTGGACAAAATAGAGAGAGCCAGCGGAGAACTAGGGCTTAAAATTAACGAGTCCAAAACAAAAATAATGGTGGTTGACAGATCAGGGCAACTTGTACTCACAGTCTTCCCCAACCTAGAATTTCTCGAGGATTTCATATATTTCAGCTCTAATATAAGCAACAATGGAACCTGCGAAAAAGAGATAAGGCAGAGAATTGGTGAGGCAAACAGTCCCATGGTCAATCTGGACAGGATATGGAGGACAGGTATGAAGCGTCTCAAGAAGGACAAAAAATAACCTGGTACAATCCTTTGTGTTTGCCATTTTCTTGTACGGAGTTGAAACAGTGACACTGAAAGCCGCGGACCGCAAATGCATTGATGCTTTTGTTTTGTGGTGTTGGAGAAAAATGCTCTGAACACTGGACTGAACAATGAACTGGACATAAAAGACTGCCTTTCATCCCTGTGTCTTCGCAGAATCCTCGAATACTTTTTTCACATAGCGAGAAGAGAAGGTGACAACCTCGAAATACGGTTGGTCACTGGGGTGGTCGAAGGAAAGAGACCCAGAGGCCTTAGCCCGATACGCTGATCTGACCAAGTCCGCACTAACCTGGACATCATGCTCCACACCGCACTTCACACAGCCCAAGATAGGCACAGATCCACAGGCGGACCATCACACGGGATATGATGATCCAGAAAAGAGGTTACGACCCTCAAAATTTAGTAAATCGAAGCAAGGAAGGAATAATGCATTTAGCAGCGTAATTAGGAGACACAATTTAATTACTGAATATTATAGCAATAGCACCGTCGGTGTGCCCGCAGACGCGCGACGTAGCGCCGTGACGTCGCGGCTCACCGCAGACAGTCTGTGCTTCGCTGCACTGACAGTTTCTAGTAAATTATTTAATGGTACTCTGCCAAATAAATGTGACGGTCTTATAGTGTTGAAATACTGAAAACTATAAAATATTAAAGAAAAATAATTGACATTTATAGAATACGAAACAAGAATTTGTCAAATCAAAATGACTTTCTTATAAATCACCGCATTTAAGATCAATTTTGATCACGTTTGTAAAGTTTGTTATTGCATTTTAACGTTTTTATTTTAACTTTTAAATAATTATATTCTTCCTTTCACCATTTGTTACTATCAAACAGGGACGTGAATGTCTTGTCTGCAGCACTTTATTATCTTTTACAAGAATTCAGTCACCTTTGCTGAACAAAAAGATTGCCTGGGGTCTTAAACTAACTCCGCACAGATCAAGAAGACCGGACCAGGAGATTCGGACCGAGTTCAAACAAAAAATCTGTTTTCTTTATAATATTAGTAAAAATTGATTGACAATTAAATCAAATATATTTATTAAACCTTAACTTTAGTTGAACAAAACATGACAATAAGTAGGTATTGCAATAAATCTGTGTGCAGTACTGAGAGCCGGCACTGGTCACACAACCGAACCGTGCGGTCCACCGCATTCAACACATGCGATAATTAATTTCTATCTGCTGTTCCATTCCTACTTATATTCTAAATAATATATCGTTAGAGTTTCAGTTTAAAACAGATCGGTGAATATTTGTTTTGTCTCTATTTTGGCAAAATTGTGTATATAAATGTAAATGCAAGATTTAATAAGACACAAAAATGTAAGAAGAAAAAATTTAAACATCTCTTTAAAAAAATCATATTTAACTATCTTGCAACTGTATCTGTATAGTAAATGGACTAAAAGTATCCATTTATCTTTTATCAATAATAATTTGGCCACAGCTTAGGTGCCTGTTCGACTAACGATTGGCGCCGCACTCAAGCGTGACCAATCCCGACCCGCGACATTTAATTTACGGCTAAGATCTTTGATATTATCTATATAAAGCTATTTTATATCTAGAAAAAAGCAAGTTTTCTCTAGAAATAAAAGCTTATATAGTAAGGATAAAATAATAACACAACAAAATACATCAAATCCACGATTGAATAACTGATCCACCAAAACTTTCCTGCAGAGTAATTTGTCTACATTTGTAATAGTTTCAAAGATAAATTGCCGTGACTGACACTGACGCGACGTAATAGCATAACTATTCCTAACATTTTTAACAGTTTTACAAAAATGGTCATTCGTCTTGGGTTTTTACGTTACAATAACCATTTGTCATCATATGAACTGAAAACTCAAAGTCCTTATAATTACTTATAAAGAACGATTTTTAAATCTAGCATCTCGTAATGTAAACAAGGTCTGATAGGCTTATGTACATCTACACAAATTATAAAGGGGGAAATATTTTTTTCTTAGTACTGTTTAAGCTCAGGTACTGACTGGCTGGACTGATTTTAACCATTCATGCAGTAAAAGAAAGCTGAATTATCGCGGATGTTGTGTGTTGTGAGTAAAGGCTATATAATTTCGCTACGACGACTAGGAGCGGCACAGAAATGATGATTTAAAAACGAGAGAAAAAAAATAATATTGAGAGATGTTATTGCGTATAGTACAAACACAGTTAAAGAGCTACGCAAAATTAATGTATTACGAAATTGTTTCTCTTAAAAGGTCCTAAAAAGTTTATGACAGCACATGTCTAACACACAAGGTTGGCTGACTAATATATGGTGTTGTTAGTGTTATATCTCCATAGATAATAACACTAACAACACCTATACACAAAAATACATATGTATTTAAATAAGTATTGGTTCCATAACTAATACTTATTTATCATAAGAAAGAGTACTATAGCCGCTATATATACTATCAACATCTATATCAATGATCAACGCACCAGTCTACATACATGCACGCCGCTTTGAAAATGTTAAAACGCTGCGTTTGGCAACATTACGATATAAGGCTTTAAAACCAAACCCCACAAAACAGTTTTATATGCGTATTCCACCGACGTATTTAACAAACTAGATTAAAATTTATATTTTTTTTGGCCAGGGATTCCAATTTCCTATAGTGAAACTCTCAGGTATGGTTCAGCAAAACTGCAAAAATATTACACAAGGTGACAGCCCAAAATGACCTGTTCTTCTTCTTCTTAGAAGAAGAAGTAGAAGAAGAATGGCCTGTTTATAAGTAAACCTCACGAATACCAAACGGGAGGCTGCTACTCATGTCCTGAGATTACTTATTATTACAACGCTAAGTTTGTGTTTTCTGGCAGCTGAATATCATGCATGGTGTGGAGCCGATTTTTTACACAAATCTGGTGAGATGAGTAATACCACAACTATGTGATATACCGAATAATAACAGGCTATCTCAAACCAACTTTGGATGACATGCTGTACCCACTTGCGAGAATGGCTCTCCCAGATGTTCACAAACCCGTCGGAAGTGGATTGGAGAGAGCATGGATTGTGAAAGATATTAGGTATCCAATGTATGGACTCAGTACTGGACCTCAACAATTACACCGTCGCAACAGGTTCCTGCATTTCTCTAAACCTATTCAAATTTTGCCTCTCAAGCCTCATGCAATTTGGGGCGATCATAATGACACCAGATCTCTGACCAAATTTTGCACGACGACCCATTGGGCCCGAAGGCTTAGTAATATCGGCTATAATGTACCCAGTAGTACTTAAAGAACCCTTAATACTACACTTCACACTACAGCCAAATCGGCCGTGAAAAGCCTAACCAGGTTTATTGAGGAAACGTATGTCAACTGTAAAGGTGGTCCTAAAAAAATATCAGCTATTTAACTGATTGTCCTACATGTCCTACCACCTGCGGTGAAATTATTTTACCGTGTAAACACCAACTTTAAAGATGCATGCATTAATTTCATGCTACCAGTTTATATTATTAATCTTTATAGGCGTGTAGCGAGCGTTTTTGGTCTATCTGATGGTAAAAGTGATGGTTGCATGGCTACTAGTGAAGTGAAGAAGATAACCTGGTGTAGGTTAGGTAGGTAAGTTTACCCCTTAGAGATTAAATACAAAGATAAAATTTAGTATTATTTATGATTTATTTTTATATCATTTTTTGTAATGTTTTGACGTGTTCAAGCGCCTCCTGGGGCCTATGAAAATAAATGATTTGAATTTGAATTTGAATTTAAAACATTAAGTTAACAAGTGTGAAAACACTAATTTAAAATCTCATCCAATTCCATTTTCGACAAACAGACAAAAAATTATAAAAAAATATTATTTTCTATAAAAGGCTCATATTATTTATTATACATGGCAATGAAGATATTTTAATTTGGACCAATGTACTTTTTTTCAGTTCCTAAGAACGGATACATTTATTGATGGTATTGTATTCTAATAACCATTTTTTTAAAGAAAATTATAAAAAAAAACAAAGAAAAAATTAAACCGTAATGATTTAATCTAAAAATAAATAGTTGTATTTATTTATAATAAACACCTATTATGCCTATTGCACTCACAGTATTGACTTTCATTAAATCCTTGTTTCATTGGATAGAATGAACAAAGGAACATAAACAATGATTTGAATATTTTAATACGAATACAGCAAATAAATACTGTTAAAATAAAATGTGCTTTATTGAATAAAATGTATTAGATTCTAAACATTTAGAATTTACATTTTGTTTTTCAATGAGTTTTTGTTACGTAATAACCACCGTTAAACGAAATGGGTCAGGTTTGGGGAGATATTAAATGTTTGTTATTTGTTTTTACTACCTACCCACAACTATTACAAATATAGATAATTTGAAGAAATAAAATAATGTTAAATGATGAGAAATGAAATGATAATGCAAACATATCAAATAGCGGTGGGTTTATTCTTCACACAAATAAATTAACTCCTTCGCAATTTTATCACAATTATAACTTGGCTCAATCTTGGATTATTTTTGGATCGCAAAATATGGCATATCCATGTCCGTCGTACACAATCAAAACATTATTTATTTTTATATATTGTGCTTATTAGTGACTGTGCAAAAATTACTTTTCTTACTTTGTAATTAATTTGTTAGTTATTTTATTATAATTACTATATAAAGAAAGTATTTTGTGCACACATCTACTGAAAATATCAAGTCCTTAAAATACATATTGCACCTTTAGTGTAACAAATTCTTTCTTAAACCCTTGCCAGTATCTCAAAATGACGAAATACTCTGGCTCGGGTAAAAGGAAATACCTAAGAGATGTTGTGAGGGTCATCTGTTCTCCCACATTGGCCCCATCGCACCATGCCGCAACGTTTGTACCGAACCCGAAGGACGGGCTACCGAATACCTAGCACAATGTGATCCGGTACCTTGGCTAGATTACACTCCCGAAGAAAAACGAATAAGTGAAAATTACGGAAGCGGTGTGTAACACCTTCATTCCACCTTATACGTTTAGGTCCCATGTGATAAGGGGTGAGCCTATCGACATCCACCGGACACAATTTCAACTTCATGCTGCTTTTGAGAAATGCCTAATGGAAGAAATCCAAATAACACTTTTGCTGGACCTGGGCATAGAACCCGAGACCTCACGGTGAGAGGCTGCATACGCACTAGACCAACGAGGCATAAACAATAATTTCCTAACTATTGTAACTCTAACAAAATATTAAATTGTGTTTATAGATTATGAAATTGTTCAGTTTTGGCAATAATACTATACAAAGTGTAGTCAGGCCGCATTACCGTTAGATCGACCATTGCGATAAATAACCTATCCAGCTAAGTTGAAACTTCTATATTTAAGTTACTCAAGTTCCAAGATTGCTCGCATAACTTCCACAACTTCCAATAAAACCATTACAATAATAACTTGTAATGCTTTCTTAGCTTTGAAATCTTAATGCACAGTACCAACTTTTATTGGTAAAACGTTTTATACATGCGAACAATTTTATTTAATAAGGTTTTTATTTTGCTTAGAGATATTATTGAATTGCTTTATTTATTGAAGATATTCGTATCTGTATTAAACCTAGTGCCATGATAAAATAAACATTAAATCGTTTTAATGTAATAGACAACTTTTATGGTCCCAAAACCAATTTGGAATAATAAGGTTTGAGATAATTTATTTCCATAAGAATACAATTCACTTACATGGAAACGTAAACATTGTAGTAAGTAAACTATATGTATACATTGTTCGGCGCACAGCAAAATTCAAAACAATAAATTACCACTTATTGCACTTTTAACACTTATGAAACACTAGAAATCAACTGATTACAATGACTTATCAATAAATCAAACCATTTTCATAAAGGTAGGTTTTCTATAAAAAGTTATGGATCAAAGTACCCACACACAAAGCACGTTCCGTAACTGAGCGTACCTTACACAGAATAAGCTTGACTAGAACCGGCCTGTTGTAATGAGCAGGGAATGTTAGTTTTAATATAAAATTTCAAATGTTTTTTAAAAGATGTTTTAGTTTTAGCTTCTTTTAGGCTTTTTGGCAATTTATTACCTATAATTTAGCTCCTTCATACATTATATTCCTTTTTCCATAGTCTGTGCGAGGTTTGCGTAATTGTATATCATTTGCACTTCTTAGTCGCATTTTTGTACATCTTGTTTTTTTGTGAAAGTTATTTGTGTGTGCATATCTTTTTGTAATATTTTCCGTATTAATATACAAGTATTATAAATATATGTTTGGTATATGCTCATTATTTTTGTTTCTTTATATATTTTTTGTGTAGATGTGCTATAATCGTAATTAAAGAGTGTTTTGATTAGTTTATTCTGTGCTCTTTGTAGTGGCTGAAGGTTTGCTTTTGCAGCTGTACCCCAGATTTGTATTAAATAATCTATGTGTGGTTTGATAATAACTATTTTTATAATAGAATTGACTTTATAAAGCTCTTCTACCCTTAAAATCCGTAACTTAACAGTTGAACGTAGCTAGTATTATCAATAACAAAGATTTTTCCAACCGACAGTGCTATTTAAAACAATTTCGTAAATGATTTCAGAACACTGAAACTCTTCTAGTATTCACGACGAATACTTTATTGGTATAAGGTAACTTCAGTTTCGTGAAGCAGCAATTAATTGCTGCCATTTTAAATGAGTTTTCTAACATTAATATTTAGCATGCAAAGACTGCATTTCAATAAATCCTGAAATATTAATATTTAGTCTTGAGTAAAATTCTTACCGACAGTTAACTTAAAACATATTTTATATTTTGTGTATGGACTAATTTGGTTGTGCTTAGAGTACGATTCTCTCGACGTTTTTTAAAACTGCGTATTTTTGTATCTCTATTACAAATTCTGTACGCTTTAAGCAAAGGCCTTGAAAACTAAATACCCCTTTATATTCAATAACGCCTCAAGCTATAAAACCGGCTGATACAATTTAGCGAAGTATTATCGAATCAGCACCCTTCAATTTATATATTTGATTGCGTCCACTAAACGATTCTAGCGACCTTTTTTGTCGTATACAGAAAAACACGTATGAACGTGACCCGTGTGTTTATATTCAATCTAGCACCTAAAGGGAGCGGCTGTGAGGAGATTTTCAAGTAGATACAAATGGAGAGTGACTTGTGTTTGCGATGTGCGATTTGCGAACTTTGTTTGAACTTTGTTAGATACGAAGTGCTTGTCTTTAGGGACTGCGAGTTTGTGGCAAAGGAACTTTTTGACTTTTCAATTGAGTTGAATTATTTTTGTGAAGCGTAGTAAAACTGATAAATAAAATAAATATAAATATTTCACAACTCACACACAACGCCATCTAGTCCCAAACTAAGCAGAGCTTGTACTATGGGTACTAGAATAACTGATACTAATACATATATACTTTTCTTTTGTAAATACATACTTATTATACATAGAAACACCCAGACTAAGACAAACCCCCATGTTCATGCACACAAAGATTTGTCTTAAGTGGGAATCGAACCCACGACCTCGGCGTCGCAGGCAGGTACACTACCCACTCCGCCATCCGGTCGTCATTGATAATGTTTACTCTATAATAATTGTTAATGCTGAGCGAGGTCCGAAAGGCAAACAACTTCGGTAACTTTATTTATTTAATTTCCTAAGAGAAAATTACATTACAAAAGTCGGACTCAGAACACAAGACGGAAGATAAGGTGACATATATGACATAAAAGAATATCAAAAATATTAAAAACTAAAAGCTATAAGTAAAGAGGTTCGTGTCGCTAACAATAATGACATATCATCATACCTTATTACCCAGGAGGGTGTGGCAAGATGTGTAACCACACTTCACCTGTTATGTTTAGGTCACATACGATAGGAGGTGAGCCCATCGCCATTCACCTGGCACAATACGGACTCAGTGCTGCTACTGAGAATTTGCAGTTGATAAATCTCAAAATAACACTTGTGACCCGGGAATCGAACCATTAAGAGTTCGCGATAAGAGGTCGCATACGCTATCCACTAACCTAACGAAGCATTGAATCAAAACAAATTTTAAAGACTAAAGTGGTATAATGCCTTCCCATCTGTTTGTCTAGACTCTTTTACTCAGAAACGCGCAAAGCTATAAAGTATAAATGCCGCCGGTTTATATGCATATTATATGTATGTAAGACGCGCTGTAAACACAGAAATGATTTTAGGCCCCCTAATAATGCTGATCACAGTTTATATTATTACATCGCTGTAATGCTATTTCCAATAACTTTGTCCAAACAATTGGGATCGCATAAATTGAACAATCCTTTAACGTAGTACTGAATGTACGAGTATTTCATCGTCCTAAATAAACTTATACACTGCTGAACTATAACTTCTTTATGAGAAAATATTGAAGTAGAAGTTTCTGAGTATTCGACATTTTCATCAATCAGAATGACAGTTATATATACTTAATAAAACCTTTGAGTGTAGGTACTACTTGTGAAAACTTTTCTCGCGCAGTTTTGACTGCATAAAACTATTACTCAAAATAATTATGCATCTATTTTGAGGCTGATCCTCACATCAAACAACAACATTATCCATTCCGTAGTTGAGCTATGCAAACGTTAAACAAACAAATAAACTCGCTTTTGAATCTATGTAGGTAGAATCTATTTTCATCATTTTGTTGAAAGTATTATTTTTATTTAAAAAACTTCAAGCATCCTCAAATATATCCTTACGTAACATCTAGAGAAAAAGGCTGTATAATTTCCATAGCCCTAACACGGCATTTATCCTCTAAACTTGCACAATTATCGTCCAGCACTTGAACCTTTGACCTAAGGACCCATATTTACAAACGATTCTTGAAACACTACACTTGAAAGAGAGAGAGCTTAACGTTCGACGAATACGGTTTCAATTCTATCTCACTCTCTGAAGCCCTTGACACGTATTGACATGCTAAGTCGAGGATCAATCTCAAGCTTTGGAATGCAAATACAATTCTTTACAGAGATGTCTGAGGGCCGCCGTAAACCTTCGAGATTGAGGTCTGTGGCCCTCAATACCCCGCTTTGTGCAAGGCGCGAAAAAGGTTCGTTAATGGAATCATGCCCGCGAAATACGGACCATGTTCGGGTCCAATTTTCGAAGGATTTTTTTGATGTTAAGGTGTAAGAATTAAGCGGGGATTGGGGATTTGCAGGCGTTCGATTTTATCCCAAAGTGTGAGCAGATAATAGTAAAAGGTAAGGACTTTTATCGAAATTAATCTAGCTTACGGGCTATGTTTAGTCCATACCGTTTTGTATAAATAAAAGCAAGCAAAAGCAGGTAATGGTGATCAGATTATGATACATTTTGTTTTACCTCCAAAATTCTGCATTTATAATTTACGATTCTAAAAACTAATAAAAATTTTAAATATCAGTTCTTCATTGTTTCTCCTTCTCGCAACGATGTGTGATACTTACGAAAGATTATAATGCAATTTGATTAGCCTTTACTTTAAGTTTGTATTCCCTCAAAATCGTTCACGTTGAGTGTTCACAACACTTTGTAGCAGCAATATCCAGGCACAATCGCGTCGTCAGCACTCATCTGCTCTCGTATCAGGCGATTTGCCACTCGCTCGAGGCCACTCCACGCTCTTTTTGTGCTCTAACAATGCCCACTACAGGCGCACGTGAGCCAAGCTTTAAGTCACAATATCGGTCGAGGCAGAGTTTTCTTGTATTTCAGATGTATTATTGATTTGGTGATTCTTTAAAACGATCTTTATTATGGTTTTATATACCGAAACGATAATTTGACCTACGAGAACGTTTATATAATTAAATATTGAAGCTTACAGCGTATTTTCTCCATACTTAAAGGACATCTGTAATAAAGCGTACATCAAGTCGGTTTTAATTAACATCATTTGCTAACAGTATACAATTTGATCCTTGTAATTCACGTTCAAAACAGTTTTATTGACATAGCCACACAGCAAATATAGCAGTAAATCAAAGTGAGCCCAAAACTTGGGCGTTTATCGGCAAAATTACACAAAACATAATCCCGCTTTATAACTTGGACTAAACAAATGAAGTTGAGCCTTTTCCAAAAGTACTTCAGCTGGAAGTGGAATTAATGGCTCTCAGGCCTCCAATGAGTAAAAGGAGCCTTTGTTCACGCTGGAAGGACAAGGCTGGTGCACACTAAGCAACTGTCATGTAAGGATCTTAGGGTATGAACGAGATATTAAAAGCATAGATATTAAATCCCTGCTCTTAGCGCTACTTAAAATGAGTGCTTAAAGTGCTGTGGGCTGCCTTTTTAATCGCATTGAAAATAGGAACATAAAAGGTTTTAGAAATTGAGGACCATTATACTTTCATTAATCCGTAAACAATCTTAGATAGTAAATAATTGCGTTATCAATCTCACTGAAACATAATTAGAGAATGTTTTTGAGGGCTTACTTATAAGGTCAAGTAAATTCATTAGCTATTATCGTCAAGACCATTACTTTTAAGAATTAAATGAAACTTGACTCTATTCATACAAGATATTAGAAAGGATTTTTAGTTGAATACTTGAGAACACGCAATAAATTCAACAATTTATAGCTAAGCACTTATTTTGTGTACGTTGGACCAGTTCCAAACTACGCGCGGGATTATTTACTGAGGAAATGTCTTAAACAGACACTAAACCGACAGCTTATTTTACACCTTTTAAATAAAAAACATTTTCTCATTCTCTTTAGGGTTCCGTACCTCAAGAGGAAAAACCCTTATAGGATCACTCGTTTGTCCGTCTGCTACAGTGCTGAAATTAATATCATATACGTTGATCAACGGTTTCTTTATGCTGTAAAGAACATAAGTTTCAAAGTTTACATATTCTAAAGATAATTGCAATAAACCCTGACAAATGTATGGAAGAGCAAAAATCCAAAAACCAATAGGGTATTTCCCGTCTATCTAGAATCTTGAAATTTAGCATGAGTATAGGTCTTATAGCACAACTATAGGAAAAATCTGAAAATCCTAAATTTAAGTCGGCAACTTGGTGAAATGAGGGACCAAAGTTAGTATGGCGAAGACCTGTTTACTTGGTTTCATTTCAAAGGTAGAACATTCTTGAGTTAAGACAATTGCTAAGGTCCAATCGCTAACAACATCGATATTAGCGCGCTAAAAGTCATTCGGACCGCCTTTTGCTTTGGCTAAAGTCGCTCACAGTGCTTATGAAATCGGATAACACGATTCGGACTATAGGAAATATGTCATGGTGTAGAGGGCGCTGTGCTAAACGTCACTCACACAGAGTACATTTGTAAATAAGTTGGTATTTGGTAAACAAAGTTCATTATTAAATTGAAAGAAAAGAATCTTAATTAGTATACCTAAATGAGTGGTTGTTTAGTAAATCAATGCAAAGAAAAGGACACGCATACATTACCCAAGTATCGTGCATTGAGTATAAAATGGGAAACCGCTCTACGGATTAAAGAAAATAAGATAAATGGCTACTCATGGTTAGTTGTAAACTTTTAAATGAAACCGCTTACAAGTCTTTTTCTAGGGCAATAGGTGTTTTAAGATAAAATTTCAATGCTCACGGACTCACGTTTTATGTAATACGGTTCTTCTTATTTTTTTTATCCTTGTTATAGCTTTATCCATACTTGATATGAAGTCCTTAAAGAATCAGCAGTTCCTACTATATTAGGTTATACAGGGTGGGCCATAAGGGTGTTGGCAGTTTAATTCTTCAATTTCTCGGTAACGCGCGGCGCGAGGTGGCTGGGGGATATGTTGTTCGCTGCGCCGCTTCCTGGAAATTTAGTCGCCATGGAGCCGTACACGGGAGTGCAGCGTGCATTCTGTGTCCGAGCGTATTACGAAAACAATAAATCTGTGATTACTGCACGACGTTTGTATCGGCATGAACACGGTTTACGCGATTTAAGTAAAGTTCCAAGCGCCAATGTGTTACGAAAATGGATCAGAATGTTTGAAACAACCGGCTCAACAGTACCAATTACGGCTCGTGGTCGTTGTTGAAATTGTTGAACCGCTCGAGCATCAAATTGACAAAGTTAAGTCGGTTATTGGCATCATTGGGTTTTAATTCTTGGACTATCTGAATCTTATAAGCCTTCAAATGCAGATCACGTTTCAAAATTTGTCGCAAAGTTGTTCTTTTGACGTCCAAAGACTGACTTCTCTTACGTGTTGACTGTTGCGGATTTCGCTGAACTGAAACACGAACACGCTCCACAATGTCGGCTGATCTTGTAGAAACTGGGCGACCACGAGCCGTAATTGGTACTGTTGAGCCGGTTGTTTCAAACATTCTGATCCATTTTCGTAACACATTGGCGCTTGGAACTTTACTTAAATCGCGTAAACCGTGTTCATGCCGATACAAACGTCGTGCAGTAATCACAGATTTATTGTTTTCGTAATACGCTCGGACACAGAATGCACGCTGCACTCCCGTGTTCGGCTCCATGGCGACTAAATTTCCAGGAAGCGGCGCAGCGAACAACATATCCCCCAGCCACCTCGCGCCGCGCGTTACCGAGAAATTGAAGAATTAAACCGCCAACACCCTTATGGCCCACCCTGTATAATGTCAAAATTAGGCACTTAACTAACTTCTAACAAAAGGTCAATAAAGGAGGAATGACAGAATTTAGCAAATAATAAAATAATTCGTCATCATCCAAGTATGTCAGAAATTATTGAGAGAAAAATGTCTGCAAAGTTCTTGTTGAATCTCTCCCCTTACTAAACTTTTTATAAGTAGTCAACAATTTTTGTATAATACAACAACATTAAGTTAATTTTAATGCCGTGTGTATAATTCCATTTTCCATATTTTCATACTTTTCTATAACTACTACACCTTATGAACAAGAAATAAAAGATAAGGAAGAAGAAATGTTATTTAATTATCATGTCTGATTGTGCATGTTTGCTAAATCTTCTACGTTGTTGAAGACATAATGGATAATCTGGTAATCTACTACAGATTGATTGGCTTGACAAACATAATGTTGAGATATGCAAAATATTTAAATGGATTTTATATTTCTTGGGCATCTAACATGTTTTTTATATAATTTTTAGAAGGTATGTATTTTTAGAATGGTAAATAAAACAGAGTAGTTTCCAATACAAGTATTTAATTTCAGATTATTTGTGGCTGTGAAAATTAAAATGAACATTGCATTTTATTCATTAACAATGTATATAAGTATAGTTACTTTTGAAGTAAGGTCTCTATAGTAATAGGCCCATAGCACCAATAAGTACTTATTTTTGTTTCGTTAAGTCAGCTTCTCTTTAGGTAGTCTTCACGCCTTTTAGACTGCTTTCTTTGTTGAACCTGAAAGAATATTAATTGAAAACAATAATACATAACTTGTGTGCTCTTAGTTTTTGTGATTGTACAAACGACACATAAACCTGAACATTGCCAGTATAAGATGATCATACATTTCTGTGGTCTTTCTGTGCAATGTGAGATCAGTTTTTACTGAAAATGTATAGGTTAATTTTTTTTTTTTTTTTATACTACGCCCACAGCGAACGAACATGTAATCCACCTGATGATAAGTGGAGTACAGCCCATGGACATCAACAATCCACAAAAGCAGATTATAGATACATCGCTGCAGCTGAGGACTACGGTGTTATGCCTCATGTGCCAGTAATTTCAGGGCCTGATCTCACCACCAAACCGGAACACAGTAATGGAAGCACTACTATTTGGCGGCAGGTTAAAGGTTAAACGGTGGTGCTGCCGCCCTCGATCTCATTTACAAGAGCTCTGGTAGCCATCTGTCTTTAAAACCTGTATTTTAGGCACAAGTATCGTGCAATTAACTATAAAAACCGAAAAAAACAAACAACTTTGCAAGTATCATTTTGATCACATATTGTCTAAAAATTAATGATAAATAGTTAAGTATATTATTATCATAGATCGGAATGTGTATAGTCATATAACATTGAATATCCGGATATGCAAAAACAATAATAATATAAAACAATACCAATTAGATTGGGGTCCGCTTTGAGTCTTACAGATTCAGCTGAATATCAGTGTATAATACAAAGAATAAAATGTATACAGTATAAAATACTGAAGAGGTAGCTGTAAGGTTGATAAATAAATAAAAATACAAATGAAATTTAAATGCATAATTAAAAGAATTACAAATTAAATAATTTAATTAGAAATTTAATTAAAGGTATTTATTCAAGTGATTCCAACTTACATTTACTTAAAATATCTGATTAGTTTCAGAACTGTGTTAATTTTTTTATATTTTTATTTTATGTTAACAAAACTATCTTTTTGGGTCGGTAAGCTTTCAAATAGGTACATTTTTTACGGAACCCTGAGATCATGTTGGTGCCGACACGCACTTGAACGATTTTTTTTCATAAGTCTTTTAACATTCACATGAATCAATCATTTATATTTTTTGGTGTAACAATTTTTCGTTTAATTATGTTACTACATCAATGTGGAGTGGTTAGCGTATGTGCCTCTCACTACGAGGTCTCGGGTTCCATTCCCGGGTCGGGCAAAGTGCTATTTGTGAACTTTCCATCAGCTCATTCACAATAGCAGCACGGAGTTGGAATTGTGAGCGGCGGATGGCGATAGAATTGTGCTGATGAGAAGTTGATTCACAAAAATACTCATAACCGTAATATTTACTCTGACTTTAAGAAAATAGCTAAATTACTCGGTTTATTTTCCAATTAAGTGCAATAACTAACGTATTTAATAACACCATTTGACTTTCATTAATTTAGTTCATATTGTACAGTAATTAACTGAATTCATTAGAAAGTTTCATTAAGCCCTACAAAACCTCTAAGTCTCCAAGAGGTCCATTCTATCGAACCTTGCGGCAATTTATGTGAAGTGAAAAGAAAATGTGATTAGAATGTAAAGTGGAGTTTTTGCAACATTTCCTGGGGGAAGTTAATTAGTCGGAAAGTCGAGGGCTGCGGTAATGCCAGCCAGATGTGCTTTATGACTGCTCCCTTCATATATAACGATGTTGGTACTTGCTGGGGACATATTTAACGAAGGCGTGAGCCAAGAGGAACGTGCTGCGGATGTTATTTTTTAACTTTTTCCCAAAAAGTATTTTGAGTGCAAAACAAAATGTATTAATAAAATATTAACATTATTTGTTATCTTATGTATCAAACAATAAACAAGTAGAGATTAGTTATCGGTATATCCGTTTTAATATGTTTATGCCACTTGAGATTTGCGCAAACTAAACAATAGTAAAAATGATGGCTTAACTTGTTAAATTAAATATAATTATTTAGCTCAATCTGAGGCTTTTGATTAGCATCAACGCAAAATGTATTAATATTCATTTAAAAATATATTAAATTAGATCATACATTAATGTTTGACCAGACGTAAATCAGCAAAGACTCCCATGGGTATTGTAAAAATTAATAACCAACAATTTTACGCCCACACAAATTTAATTTCCTTCCCCGCAATTGTTTCCCTCGAAATACGAACCAATAAATATTTTCAAAGATTAAAAACTCACCGCTGTTCTTTTGCGTAAAACATACAGCTGTAACACAATCTATTAATTTCTTGTATAAAAAATCATCGAGTTTGTTTTTTGGAGGGAATCCTCAGAATGCCGGCCAGAACACGTTTTTAATTTACAAACAACTATACCAGCTTTGATGTTTTTTACAAAGGAATTATTCATTGAAACCGATTTCTCGAATTTTACATTCAGGAAACGAAGTATTGAATTTTTATCCGGTAAGAAAATCGCGAAGAAAATCAATGAAAATTCCAATCGGATTATAATAATAATAATAATAATATGTGACATGCTGGATAGATTATAAGAAGGTCTACGACTCCGTGCCTCATTCGTGGCTCTTGAGGGTGCTGGAGCTGTATAAATTTGATTCAGCTCTTTGCACTTTCTTGAGGGCGTGTATGGGGCAATGGAAGACGGTTCTTCGCTATCCGGGGTGTCGGCAGGTTCCCCATGAAGGTGATCTTGTAAGGATTGAGCGGGGTATATTTCAGGGTGATAGTTTGAGTCCTCTGTGGTTCTGCCTGGCACTAAACCCTCTAAGTACCATTCTGGAGGGTTCGGAGCTTGGTTATCGGTTGCGAAGAGATGGTCAAGTCATATCTCACCTCCTTTATATGGATGATCTGAAGTTATTTGCCTCTACTCAATCCCAACTGTTAGCGTTACTTAAGGTTACTGAAACTTTTAGTAATTCTATCGGGATGGAATTTGGTATTGACAAATGTGCAGTCATGCATGTAAGGCGAGGCAGGATTGTGGAATCTGAAGGAGTACAACTTTCAGATTCTACACAACTTAGATCTCTCTCTGCAACTGATACCTACAAGTATCTGGGAATGACACAGGCACTGGGCATATCCGAGGCTGATATGAAACAGTCGTTGCGTGAGCGTTTCTTTGGCCGCCTGGGAAAAGTACTTAATATTCTTTTATCAGGTGGTAACAAGATCCGCGCCTGCAACGGCTGGGTCATGCCAGTTTTGATGTACTCCTTTGGCATTCTCAGATGGACCCAAACTGAACTTGATGCCCTGGATAGAAGAGTGTGTTCTTTGCTGACGGCACATCGGATGCATCATCCGCGTTCATCAGTAATGAGGTTGTACATTCCGCGGAGGTGTGGGGGCCGTGGCCTATTGAACGCCAAGGACCTACATAACCACGAGGTGTGCAACCTTAGAGAATATTTTCTCGCTGTGGATTCGGGTATGCATCGTGATGTGGTGGCGGTGGACAGCGGCTTTACCCCGCTAGCTCTAGGTAAAGAGAACTGGCGCAAACCGGTAGTACTAAGTACTAGTGATCGTAAGGATGTATGGAAGAGTAAGGAGCTGCATGGACGTTTTTATCGGGCTTTACACGGGCCCGATGTAGACACCTTAGCATCGGTATCCTGGCTACGATTCGGTGACCTATTTGGGGAAACCGAGGGTTTTGTTTTTGCAATTATGGATGAAGTTGTTATGACGAATAACTGCCGGAGGTATATCCTGAAGGACGGTACGGTGCACAGACACAACCTAGTGGCCAGGATCGTCCATCAGCAAATTGCTTTGAAATACAAACTTGTGGTTGCAGAAGTGCCGTACTATAGGTATGTGCCCGACCCAGTTCTCGAAAATGGCCGTGCCACGTTGTATTGGGATCGATCTATCATCACTGACAGGACTATTATCGCCAATAGACCTGATATAGTGTTGATAGATCGATTGGAGCGCCGTGCAGTGATTGTCGACATCACCATCCCCCATGACGGGAATCTCGTGAAAGCCGAGAAAGATAAACAAATTAAATATCTTGATCTGGCACACGAGATTGTCGACATGTGGGATGTGGATTCGGCCGTCATTGTACCGATAGTCATATCAGTCAATGGACTGATAGCAAAGAGCCTCGACCAACATCTTAAGAGGCTCGCGTTAGGCGGTTGGACCAAGAGCCAGATGCAAAAGGCGGTCCTTTTGGACACGGCACGCATCGTGAGGAGGTTCCTCTCTCTGGAGCCCTAACCATCGACAGCTTGGTCCCTGCACCTGATGTCGGTGGGACACTGTTTTTTATATTTTTAAATGTTTTTTTGTATTTTTTATAAATCATATTTAAAAATATATAAGATAAGTTTAAAAATAAATAAAGAGGAATAATAATAATATATTTTTATTTCAGGCATCAGGGCCCATACATAAATACCTTATAACTAACATACATATTTGTATTTCATAACCAAGAAACTATTATACTCTTCTTTTTTTGTCGAGAGTTCAAGAGTGGCTGAAAGAGGTTAACACTTCGCTTTCGCAATTTGTCATTTAATCAATTTGTGCAACCTTATTAGTGTTTGAAAGTTAGATTTTGAATACTAAATTTGTACAATTTAGCTGTCAATTTTCATTTGATGGAGCATGAAACCGCTGAAACAGCGGCAATCTCTGTTTGTATTCTATTTATTAAATGTATGAATTATATGAAAAAGGTAGTAATATTATAATATTTTCACCTTTATTAGTTAGAAGCTATTGCCTGCGTCTTCGTCCTTGTGGAATTGGTTATTATAACTAAGCTATTGCATGGACCCGAGGTGATACCAGCGTTAAATTATACTAGCGCTAACTAATCATTCGATATTCAATTTTAATTATATTTTAATTTTAATAAAAAAAAACTTAATTAATGTAACCATAATATTATTAAAACCGACGTGAAGTGAAGACATTATTATTGAGAATACGGGTTACTCACGCTATTTTTGCTGGGTTAGGTATACCGACTAGTTTCGAATCTAGTACGTAGAAACTGGGCGATTAATCGCGTGTCGTCGCCGCGCCGTCGCGCGACGTCTCGCACTGACTGACTAGTAAATGTAACCAGTTGTTCAGTTCTTTGCATAGATTAGCGTATTAAAGCGAACTGCAATACGTACTTTCGCCCGTGTTATATCGATCGCTTTCCACTGTTATAACTCTTCTGATATTTATTAAAATTAAGACTATGAAGGCCAAATTTGTTCAGAATTAAGTACCTGCTCATTATTTGCAGTCTTGTCAATAGCTTTTACGTAAAATTGTGGACCCTAATGTGTGGTTACTTTTACAGCACTTTCAACAGCGGTTATGAGCGCCTCGTATGTGCAGGTAGAGCAATCAGTTATATAGCCCATAATTTCTTTGGCACCACCTTCACAGTTGACATCCGTTTCCACCAGGTTGGATCTGGCTTGAAAATCAGAACATTTAAATAGGTTTAGTGCAATGCAGGATATTTATTTTTATTTCTTTTTTTTATTTAAAAACTTCTTGCACAAAATTTGTGACAAAGGCGGACTTAATGCCAATGGCATTTTCTACCAGTCGACCCTTAGGGTGGTGCAAAGATAATTGGTAGGTGCATAATATAAAAGTAGAAGAATTTACTTTACTGTATAATAAATCTAAATAATACACATACTATACTAATACTCGAATACTATTTAATACACAAATACAATAATATACATTACATAACATTATAACATAAATTATTAAACATAAAATAACATACATGTTATTTATTATGTTACATAATAACATAGGACACTACTGAGAAGATTCCGCCAAATAACTCAGGTATAATAGTTATACTTTAAATTTAAAGACATCACGACTAGATGCCATCCTGATTTCCAGAGGTAGCGCATTCCACAAGAGAACAGATCGTATTGTGAAGGAAGAATGTACAAGACCAGAGCTGTGAGAGGGACAGAAAAGAAGAAGATTATTAGAAGATCTTAAGTTTAGTATATTATTATTATAGATATTGTTACGGCTCTCAAGTCATTGAGGTCCGGTGAAAGTCTAAACATTAGGTGTATATAAAATATTGTTTCAGTATGTATCATTTCACTTATATTTTATTCAGCGACTAAATTAGGCCGTTACTTTGGCAGCTATTACGCAAAATGATTTATTTTATAGCAACATTAGGTAATTATGCAAATAGAAAAGAAAGGTGTATTCAATAAAAAGAGCAATAAAAGATATGACGCGCACGTATGTGCAATATAAGAAAAAAATATGTGAAATATATTTAAATATTTGTTAACAATATTATAGCGACAAAGTAAAAAATAATACATATAGCTGCTTAACTCTTTCAAAGTGTTAGAGGAATTTCTACTACTTTTGAAATTTCATCTACATTTTTATGAAACGCAAACTTTGCTAGCTCAACTCTACTTCATGTACAATTCATGCGTCAGGGAATCTTCAACAAAGACTCGAATATAGAATTCACATTAAAGTGAGTAAGATGCAACTTGAAATCACCTTCCTACCGCTATCTGGAAGCTAATAAAAATCTACCTTACTTTATTTACAGACGAAAAGTGAATTGTTAAATTCTAAACATTTATTCAGTGTATCGTAACTTTATATTGGGGTCGGCTTCTGGTCTAACGAATTTGGCTAAATATCAGTATTTCACGTGGAGCTATCAGACATAAACAGCCCAGTGCGAGGTAATACGATACTCTTTGTTAGACTAGCTGTCAGACGTTATGGCCTCTGACTACCCCGACGAACTGCCATAGATGTTCAAATGGCTTAACGTGCTCGTCCGAGGCACGGGGGAAAACTCGATAGGTTAAAGATGGTCACCCATCCACGGCCGACCGCGGTTATCAACTTCAATTTAACCACGAGTTCCAAAACTTTGATAAAATACGCCTACGTATAATTATAAAAAAACATGTTGTTACATTAACATACAACTTGAAGAAAATAAATATTGAAAAATTAAACTTTCCATCATCGTACTTACAATCTAATAATCCTCCAGTATTTTTTTAAAATGCCCGAAAACCACGCAAACGTCCCAACAGCCATAAAAGCGCCACAGCGATCATAGCTACAATACTGTATCATGCTCATTTACTTGACAGACTAATGTCGGAGCTATGCGACATTTTGTCGGACACCATCACGTATCGACGGTGAAGGAAATCATAGTGACCTCACAGGCGCTGCACACAGTTAACACCTCATTACTTTTATCTGACTGTTTTGTTTAATTGGACTGTTTTTATGCTGTGCTTTATTGAGGCAACATTTTAACATTACATGTGTTCCAGTTTTAAATTATCGGTATGAATAACTTATACTTTATTTAACGTTGATTTAACAATACTAAATAACGCAATTTTTAAATGAATGATTTTTAATTTATGAAACTGTTAAAGAGATTTATGAAAATAGTAAAGTAAAATATGAAATTCTTTATTGAAGTACTAAAGGTCTAATATTCCTGCAGTTCTTATTTTAGATAACCTCAAAAAAAAGTCCTAACAGCCATAAAAGTGTGCATTAAAATAAAGCGGATAGTTCCGCCACAGCGATCATAGCTACAATACCGTATCATGCTCACTTACTTGACAGACTAATGTCGGAGTTATGCGACATTTTGTCGGACACCATCGCGCATCGGCGGCGAGGGAAATCATAGTCCAGTCGCGTTTGTTATTCATGAGCGACTCCTGCGGATTTCATTACGAGACCTCCCTTCAGGACTGACGGCTTGACACCTCATTTCGACTGACTTTATGTTTTGATTATGGGTGTTTTATTTAATTTTGACTTATTTTGTGCTCTCTACTTTTGCCATACTTGTATTATTTTTTAGTTATGATCAACTTTTTAAAGTCGAATATTTTGTTTTTCATCTCGCACGTAATTAGGTTTAATGTACTTACAAGTTATGTAAATAAAGTAGTTAACCAAATCATAATCAGACAGAATATAACTTATACAAATCTACCATGAAACACACAAGATGTCATTTACTTGTACTCGTATGTCAGACTTTGTACAACCTTTCACTGTGAGCAGAGGTCAAAATATGGTAAGTCAGCTACAAATGTATGGTACTTGATTATATTGTGGTCACTTTGGCAAGCCTCCTAATGTGAATAGATCAGAACCATATTTAAATATGCATTTTTTGGTGGATAAGTTATTTTATTTTAGTCTTTGTTATTTTATGTAGACAATTTCCACAAATTCGAAAAGATTGCCATATGTTAGCAGGGAATCCTACTCAAATTAAGATTTGAGTGAATGCAGGTTGTGGGTATTAATAATCGAATTTTGCTTAGAAGATCGAAACTTACATTTAAGCTACGTAGGAGTGAAAACAAGAAAACACGTCATATTAAATATTCAGCATAGCACGATAACTACTCTATAACAACCACTTCCATATTTTGAATTCAAGGCAAAAAAGCTGGGAATTAGGCCACTCTGAGCAGACAGCCTCCAAAATTAAACTCGCGTTAAACGCCTTCGGCTACAAACTGGATAATTGGATTAAAATTTAAACTGTAAAAAACGTACTATTCTACAGATTTAAAATTAATAAAAAAATTAAACAGCGAAATAGATTTGCTGAGTATATTTTCTATTTATTTAAATTTATTTATTTTAATGGCAATCAGACCTTTTAACAACAAAATTACCAAGGTGCCAGGGTCCAAATTTGCAACTTTGTATATAAAAATCTGATCAACGTAAGTAATCAGCTGTTAAGGATAACCTATTATTACTAATCTGGTTGGGTCTAGTAATGTAAATCGTTTTTAGGGTTCCGTAGTACCTACAAGGAACCCTTATAGTTTCGCCATGTCCGTCTGTCCGTCTGTCCACGGCATAGCGACGAAACCGTTGGTGCTAGAAAACTGAAATTTTGCATAAACATGTATGTTAACTAAACAAAGAAAGTGGTATAGTAAAATTTGAAAAAATATTTTTTTTTCAGGTAGCTCCCCTACATGTAAAGTAGGGATGTTTTTTTTTTTGTCGCCTTCCCCATAGTGTGGGGTATTGTTAGATAGGACTTTTAAAAACGTTTAGGAGTTGATAAGACAGTTTTTTGATTTAGGGATCCGTTTGCGAGATAATTAACTTTAAAGAGCAAATTTTTGTTCGAGTAGGGCGTCCCCCCCCCTCTAAAAGCTAAACTACTGGATCCCAAAATCTGAAAAAAATTGTGTCGGTAGTACATGTAATGAACTTTAAAGGAAAACTATAGCGGATAAGTTCACTTCATTAGTTCAAGAGGAATAGGGGTCCGAAATGTCAGATGCAGTTACTCAGAATATTTCGTTCAAAATTCTTGAAACATAAATAAACATACATAATACATATATAAAATCACGCCTTTATCCCACGGAGGTAGGCAGAGACGATGGAACGCCATGTGCTTCGCTCCTTACATACTTCTTTCGCTTCCTCAACATTCATACATCTCGTCATACGTGCCAGCTGGTTTCGTGTACTACAAACATTTCCTTTCTGAAGGACGCCATTTAGTTAAAAAGTAAAATTAAAAATATTTTTCTATGGAACCCTACTGCGCGTGGCCCGACACGCACTTGGCCGGTTTTTATTCTTAAGTTTAAAAATACTTTGGCATTAAAATCACGTTTTCTAGAAACAATAAATAACTTTAAATCAACTGCCATTAAAATTTTCAGGCAAACATCATAACGGGGGTACAATGGGCGACCAAACTGAACCTAATTGATGTATGCAGTAACCGCTAACCCAATTCCGTTGGATGTGGGCTCCGTTTAATTAATGACGTCACTTGATGTCATGTCATCATTAAAGGGGCGCGGGGGACAAGTGTTATGAAAGTGATGCAATGAATACGAATATGCATATTCATCGAATAGCAAAACTATATTCCTACGACAGTGTTTTTAGAAGGATGATTTGTCTTATAAAACTACTAACTGATGCCCGCGACTTCATCCGCGTAGATAATGAAGAAAACTGCCTTGTTTGTTTAGTGGTTAGCGAACGCGCCTCTCACTGCAAGGTCTCGGGTTTGATTTCTGGGTCAAACAAAGTATGGTTTGGGAGTTTTTCGTCAGGAATTTCTTAAATAGCAGCACAGAGTTGAATTTTCGCCGGATGGATGGTGATAGGCTCACCAATTACCTACAGATAACATATCAGATTAAATGTGGGTATTATACACCTTTGCTACACACCCTTCTGGATAATTAGGCGTGATGTGATGTTGTATTATGTGAGCTGCTCCTCACGTTTTACCCGCGTAATAACTTACCTGCTTCTCCAGATTTTACTGTTGCTTAGCTCTTAATAATGGTAGCGTAATTTAATCTTGGTCAAAAATGGACTATCCATCAAAAAAATAATTATGCAAATCCAACCAGTACCACACGAGATTAGCGTATACAAATAAATAAACTTACACTCGCCCGCGGTTCCGCCGACGTGGATTATTTCGGAATAAAAGTTTGATATGATGTTGAAACATAATAAGGACTACTCTCATGCCAAGTTTAATTTAACTCCGTTCAGTAATTTATGGACTCAGCATAACTGGTGAAACATTGATATTACATTTAATATTGACCACCTCTGCCTACACCTGAAGGCGTAGTGTTGTTTATTTAATGCATGAATGTGGGTGTTACATACGTCTGCATATGTAGGTATGTAAAGGTCGCAGTAAGAATCAAGGGTTATTACTGGCAACACTGGCCAAGAAAGCAAGTAATTTAAACCTCAGTAATGAAATGATTCGTAAAATCTAGAAAAAGTGCATTTAATCTGTGCTGTATTAAATAAAGTGCTTACCTAACCTATAACCGGTATTTCAAAAAGAATAAATATCATCAATACCTGGATAACAGTGAGTAAATCCACAAAAACATTTTCAAAGAATAGTTATCTCAGTTTTGAAAAACACTCACACTTAGTTAAACAGCTGTTTATCAGCTGATTTTGGAAACAATTCACTCACACGCACGGAAAATCAAGAAACTTAATCTGACAGTACAGACAGTTCATTCAGTCGAATGATGAAGTGCTACCAACATTAGAAACGGAATCGCACTATTGATGACCACCTTATACCGTTATTTTCGTTAAGTTTACCGATCGTTTGACCATAATCCGTCATCGAAATACACTATCAATCATGCCGTTCATATAAATACAGTGATAAGGATTAAAATAAATACCCCTAAAAGTGTGGAAAATTTTCACATAACGGGCTATTTTGTGATAAAATAAATTGAAATTAAAAGCAAAATGTTATTTGCCTTTGCAAATAATAGGTTAATTACCTATGAAATTGCCGTTCTGCAGTACTGGCCATTTCAAATCAAAATAATTTTTGTTTGGCTATGAATTCTAATTTCAAATTAATTTTATACTTTCAAAAGTACGTTTATCTAATAAAAAATAGTTTTAATATCTCTCGGCTCTCTAGTTTCAACATACCAAAAATAAACACCATATAATCAAAAGTTTAATATCCACAGGAATTGAATCATTAGCTTAAAACATCACAAAACTGAGTTCGACATTGAATGTTTTACTACATTTTCGAATTTATAGCCAAGCATAGTAACTTTCTTCAGTATTTTTTTAATGGTGGTTAGGCACAAGTTTGACCACAATCTCAACTGATGGTAAATGATGATTGGGTATACGGTGGACCACGCTAACCTATGAGATACCCTTTTACCCAATTTAATTTTTAGACTTCGCTTTGCATGATTGAACTAAAATTCAACGGGAATTAACGCAATCATGCAATATTTATCTTAAAGGCTTTACGTTTTAGCAGACAGATTGCACTGGCCAGGGTCGCAAGCAATATAATCTTGCAATATACCAGGTATTTACTCTTGTCATGAAGAGAGACATATTGAACTCATGCGGAAATAAAGACTCTGACAGGGCATTCCATTCTTTGACACTTCACATGAAGGGAAACGCTTTAGTGCGTATTTGTGGTATATCTACCATAAAACGATGTCGGTCTAATGCTGAAATGGGAATAGAGAAATCAGATTGTGTAGTTCCTTGGTACACTCGCCTAAATGTATCCAATAAAACACCGATAGGCTGGCAACCTTGCGACTATGCGCCAGACTACAAAGTCAAGCATTAGTCAGATCGTCTTCGTTGATCTTGACTCTAGCGCCTCAAGCTAATGTTTTGCTGAACCATCACACAGATGTGAACAATACTATACTACTGAACTTGTGTTTGATAAAGGTCGAGCAGCTGCCGAGGTATGAATTTCTGCCTCACCTTATTGAGAATACCTTATGGCCAAATAGGGAATCAAAAACTCTAAAAACAACTCGTGCGATCGTGGATTCCCCATTCAACAAATGGCTC
This sequence comes from Hypena proboscidalis, assembly GCA_905147285.1. Lineage (NCBI taxonomy): Eukaryota > Metazoa > Arthropoda > Insecta > Lepidoptera > Erebidae > Hypena > Hypena proboscidalis. The sequence goes on along the minus strand of LR990127.1, from coordinate 24,709,122 downwards.
ACCTGCTTTTGTGCCCTTTGTCTCCTATCGTGTCGTGTCCGTAGCGCGAACAGAGAGAGCTGATTTTGCTTCCGTTTCAACACTATATTATTTAAAAACAATATATTCTAATTAGATTTCAGATGATTAATGTTGACAAATTAGTAAAATCGGTACTCTTATTTGTTGAAGTGGTATTCGTGTTGCATCACTAGTAATGAGTGACAGCCTGATCGAGGAGAGCCGGTAGCGAGTTTCGGCTGTACGCAGTACATGACCTATTTAAGTGTCATTGATTAGTATTGATTCGCTATGTGCGGTCGTGACTTCATGGATGACCTGTTTTGTTCGGTAATCACATCTTTGGTGGTTTAACCAAATGTAAATTGTGTAATAAGTGTTCACATACATACATTTCACACACACACAAAGCACACCCAGAGTCAGAACAAATCTTTGCGAATCACACAAAGATTTGTCCCATGTGGGGATCGAACCCACAACACCAGCGTAGTTGAAAGCGGCGAGGCGACTGCTTTAACCGCTACGCCAACCGTATTAGTGACTAAAAGTATCATGTGTGTTGTATGCCCTTAATTTATAACTTTTAAACCGACGATCAAAAAGGAGGAGGCTATTCGATAGTACCTATGTTTTTTTAATGTTTGTTCAGCGATTACTTGAAGACGCCTGGATCAATTTGAGAAATGCCTTTATATTGTTTTTCGTGTATTGTTTAAAGCTTATCGAATATTTGAGGTCAGCATCTCATGTTGACAAGTTATTCACAGATGAGGTGAGACGTTGAATATTACTAAGGCAGATATATCCATATAAGAAGTTTAGTTTTTTTTGCACGCCATTGTTATGGTAGAATGTATTGAACTATTGTTTAATTACTAACACCTGTATTTGTACTACATTCTTGTAAAATAAATGATTTGATTTGATTTGATTTGAAAAAAAAGAGTAACAATATAATCTACATAGGATTAGTAGTTATTCGTGCCCGTCCTTCTAACTGCTATACAAGTTGTCGTAAACGAGAATGGCTTATGAGAAAGATACTTCACAGATACTCAAAATACCTTGAAAAAGCATTTAATAACGCATCGTCGGTGCTCATAAATTGTAATTGAACGAACTTTTGCGTTTTTAAATGCCTTTCCAATGTATTTTGGAATCTGTTTTTTTTACTTTTTACCTTTAACTGGTTGTGAAATCTGTTCAAAAAAATTAAAGAGAAACCAGCCATTATTCTTGGCGTCAGGTAGGCGAGTGTAATTGGCTTTTTAGTTCGATAATTCTTAATCACATTCCGTAACTGAAAAGTCATGAATTCCAAAAACTGAATTGCGATCATCATTATGTATTTGCCAATTACAGTAATTTCATTTTAGCGAAGGTGTATTAACGTTCGTAATATTTTATGTAAGCGTACGCAATTGTTACTACGCTAATTATCAGACTGTGCTGTATTATGGTATTATTGCATTGTTTTTTTTTAAATATTTAATTATTATAAGTTTTAAGACTAAACATGGTATTTTTTTCTTTCTAAATATTAGGTATCATGGTATATTTACTATGTATATTGGTTGTATTATTAAATAAACTTTTAAAGAAAAGTTTGAACTGCTTTTATAGACATAACTTTGCTTATGTTATGGTTATTATGGTTCTAGTGTGTTCATGTTCCTAAAATATTTTCAATATCTAATAGAGAGTTAAAATGTGTTTTTCTTCTGGATTAGGGCACCAAGAAAAGAGCTATAAAGTTTTTCTGTTGCTCAAAAGTTCAAAGAATTTTTCTATTGCAGTGATGGACGTTCCATGGGAGGTTCGGGTCCAATCATCTCATGGTGTAGCAGGAGGCGCAGCACTCCTCACCTGCTCGGTGCCTTCTACCGTCAAGCACCACATCATCGTCGTCAGGTGGTTCAAGGATGGAGTGGTTCTAGCTCCACTCGCTGCAGAAGCTGGTAAATATAGTAATATATTACGGTCCATCAGGCTCACCCGGTAAGCTGAAGTATAAAATGTTATTCCGAATTGCGTTTCCTTAAAAATATTTCAATATTATAAACAAAAACCACATTACGTACTGTTGGAATTGAACTATTTAAATGGAAATGTTTCACACTTCAGACTCCAATAACATAAAAAAACTTTTGATCGAAAATATTTTTACAGATTATTTAGTATTTTAATCACATAACTTTTTTTATCGAAAAGATAATACCAAGTACCTAAAGTAATAATCAGCAAGCAAGTTATTTACATCGCCATTCATGACTCTTTTATGAACGCCAACAAAGGATTTGCGACTGTCAAACATGTTCCAACATAACCCGGCTTTAGCGCCGATAGATACACTCTCGTCTGGAAAGTTTCCAACAATATTAATTCAACAAAGGACATTATGAAATCGAAATTGATCGGCTGAGGAGTCGAACGGTCTATTATTGCTTTCCAAAGGCGAAAATTAAGAATTTTTCGTTAATCCCAGTGTTAGAACGGCTGTCGGCGACAGGAACAAGGCTGTGAACTTGCTTTATGAGTTCCGAGTTCTCGATTAAAAGTGGAAAATTCAATTAATGTTTTCATTTAGGAACGGTTTCGCTCTTTTCGATTACTGTGCTGGGTAATGACTCATTCAACTTTGCGGACATTTTTGCGAGAGATTGTTTTTTTTGTTTTTGAAACTTTTGTTAATGACGTTGTGTCTTCGTGCATAGTATTTTTTATATAAAAATGGCAATATCGATATTCGGTAGGGTCTTTAATTGGAGTAGTGGTTACAAAGCTGGGCTTATAATAGCCCAGCATCCATAGTAATCTGCAGCTTTGCGTGGCTTACTGCTGACGGGCTCGCGGCGAATGGATATTGCACAAGCCGATCGATTCAGCTAGTTAAGCCTGGTGTGGGTCATCGCTATTTACATACCTATCGAAGTTTCTAGACGCCTGAGAAAGCTCTATTAAATTAAATTAACTTTTTTACAGGATACACTTAAAATTAAGACCGAAATTTAAAAATATTTGCAATAGGAAAATATGTAAAATGTACTACTAATTGATGCATAAATCTAAGTTAAAATACATCTTTGTATTAATGAGATGAAAGATAAATGTATTGTTTATACAGTAACTAATACAAAGTTGAAATAAAAATATAAGTTGTTTAATAAAATCTTAGTTGCGATCAATTGTGATGTGGTTGTTCCTTACATGGGTTTTGTTTGAAGATGAATCGATACCAAAATAAATGTGTACGTTAATGTGGTAGTATATTAGGGTACGAATCAAAGAACACAGGCCATATTATTATTCATATATTTTATATCTGGAGATCAGTCATTATGTCTATTCTATATGGTATTTGGTTTATTTTATTTTACTCTCTCTCTCTCGGTTACTTGTAAAAATAATCGCAACTGTAAAAGCGATTTGATCGATTTGCTTTAAAATTTGTTTTTTATGAAATTACTAGCTCCACAAGAAAAAGAAACATATGTCCGGCCTTAAGGTCCCAACAACTGCCCCATACCAAATTTTATCAACATTGATCCAGCCGTTCACGCGTGATGCCGTGACCTAGGGAAACAGGGTTTCATTAAGTTGTTTGGTTTAACTCGATGTTATATCATGAGACATTCATATTAACTTGACATCTTATAGCTGTAATGCTCAAAATTTCACAAGCGAATGTCCAAGCAAGCCAGACCATCTGTTAGTAAGACTTGGAGGCGATCCAGACAAAGCCCATGTGGCTTTTACGTAACAATAATATACAATGCGTCTGCCAGCCGGATAAATAAAGTGCTGTTTTTTGAAAATAGAGTAGGGATATTGTTGCGCACATAAATAGGAAAGATGAAATGCAATTCGATCTGTTTCTCTGATGGGTATTATTTTTTTTCAGTTTAGTAATTGAATTAATTTGAAACAGATTTAATAACAAAGATGAAAATTGTATCTACACCTCTTTACTCTCGGAACAAACTTTTGGGCGCACTAAAGTGTGTAAATCGGTAAAATAAGTTAATTTTGTACCGATAAATTAGTTAACTCATAAAACAGCGTTTATCATTATAATTATTAATAACATTACCACTTAATTTTTACTTTATTATCTTACCATCATTTTTTACTAGAAAAAAAACAAAGATACCTAACCTAGATTTTAACCACAGCGCTATCTCTAATGAAGTATGATGAAGGAGTTATTTATTAGTTAATATACTCCCGATAAAACTTAATAGTCATAACTCTCTTCCAGACCCATTCAATTTACTAAATGCAGGGTGGTGGCTCTATAACTGCATGAAGCGGACATTAAAGTAGCATTAGCGCTGCTTAACTTTCACGCAAAGTTTGGATCTTATTGCCGCCGACGATTCACTGAGTTCTATTCAATTTGTTCTGTTCTTCTTTATAAAAGGACAATGGAATGACGGCGACGCGACGCTGGCGGTGGACTGAATCATTGAATTGTTTTATTTCAACGAAACGAATATAATAAAGAACATAATAGTATAATATTACATTTTAGTACTTACTAACGTTTGTAACCATTTTACTAAATATTAAATTTGCATGTTTTATTGGAATTCGGTAATGAAATATTCTCTCAGCGAGTATCCATCTTGGGTAAGCTACCATATTATGGTATCGATTTAGTTAGGAACATGATAACCAAAGACATTGCATATAATGTAGAACAGAAACTATTAGGCGGAATCTTACCATAAGAATTTATCGGGAAACCCAGTCATAACGGAGATAAAGGCACACATCTTTAGGTCCCTTAACGCGTGCAAACCCATCGTATTCAATGACCCGTGCTGATACGCAGCTCTACCGCGTTATCTCACCGGCTGATGATAATAATTCTATTCATAAGCAGCACTATTGCGAAATTTGAGGCCAAGATACGGAATGAACGGTCATAGATGTAGGTTAGTGTTTTGGATATGTTAATGTTCTATTAAATGAAATCCTAATGAGTAAGTGTCAGCTATTGTGCATTAGTTATAAGTCATTTGGTGCTAGAGAATATCTAGGATGTATATTAAAATAGAAATATCACTACTCATACGGTAATAAAACAACGCTGCGCTGTTATAATATTTTTATCTTGTAAATTAGTTATAAAATCTAAGAGAAATCGGCGAAAACCAAATTAAAGACATTATTTAGCAAGTGATTTTTAATACGTATATAATGTAAAGTAACATTTATCCATCTGTTTTTGGAGAAATTGCGTCGCCTCTTTATCTATTTACTTGAAACGTGAACAAAAAAAAAGTAAACCCGCTAAAAGGAGCTCTAGCACTTTCCTTCAATGGATCAAAGCTGGTAACACATCCGTACTGATGCTAATCGTGGCATCCACTGCCATTTTGTCGAGAGCTTGGCAGAACGCAAGAGGCTGGAAGATACAATAACGACTTCCAGAAATTAACTGATCCGTTATCGCGAGCTTAACTTGTTTTATGGCGGGTTTATTAACGGTGCCTCTATCAAATAACGATAGAACTGAATGTTGTAGCAAGGTTATTGGCAGGTTATCGTTTACAACTATATTGTTTTCGAAAAAAATAAAGTTACATAAATAGCGTGTTTAATATAACTCAAATTTACTTCCATAAAAATAAACAAATAATGTGTTGTTATTGTCAAAAATACAACAATAATTTTATGCATTTTGTTTTAGCCTACTAGATTTGTTTTTGTTTTATTAACAAAAAATACTTTAATCTAAACGTCCTGTAATATAGATTAAATAGATAGTAATACCAAAATTATCTTTTTATTTAATATTTTGTAAGCTATGTCAATAAAGTTCTGTTCATGAAAAGTAGCAAAAATGAATCAAAGATATAATATCATGGCAAAAAACAACAATAAACACGATGTTGCGGTAAATAAACGGCTTGTTTGTTGAAATGGCAAACTCTGGCGATAACTAGATGGAACGTCTGTCGTACACTGATAAGAATAAAATTTAAATTATGCACTTAAACAAACGACAATGCCTTTTTAATTTGATACAGTTGAGCTCAAGTTTATTGTGATACTTAACGCATGGAAAATAATATGTTTTTATCTACACCCATGCTATAAATCCTCTATAAACGTTCTTGAAACAGTTAGCTAATTGCCAACATTAAAACAGCCAGTGTCATAATAACCATTATAACACCCAAACGGGTGTTATAATGTTGTACTGAAATTCATTATGCAACTCCTTTTTTACTCATCGAACAGCCACATTCTCATGGCATCTTTATGAATTTCAAAAAAAGAACATGTCATGCACGCGCGTTTCACTACCACAGCGCCGTAATTTAAATAAAAACTTATTTGAATTTTTGAATTGACGTCGTATCCCGCCATTTTTGTTCAATAATAGTATTGAAAAAATACTTTTTAATAATTGTACGATCCAAAATGTAAATAATTATTACAATAAATAAATATATTATTACCTATACATAGTTTTTTTGTATTAGATACTCACTAATTAAACTTTCCATGAATTTACATAGAGTTCTTACAACACTGTACCCTAATACCCTATGGTTTCAGAACATTTATAGAGGATTCATATCATGGGTGTAGATAAAGTCTTGTATGCAACATTTATAATTAGGTATTAAAACACTCATGTGATACTATTATCACACTCGGCTTCGCCGCGTGTGATAAACCCACACTCGTGTTTTAATACCCCTCATTATAGAACAGTTGCATAAATAACTAATACAATAAATCCAAACAATAGCTTTGGATAAAACCCAACTCTTATCAAACTCATGATAAGGTAGCTTATTTGACAAATACACGAGTATTTTCTAACTTCTTTATTTTTATTTGTTACGTTGAAATAAAATAATTCAACGGTTCAGTCCACCGCCAGCGTCGCGTCGCATTGTCCTTTAATAAAGAAGAACAGAACAAATTAAATAGAACTCAGTGAATCGTCGGCGGCAATAAGATCCAAACTTTGCGTGAAAGTTAAGCAGCGCTAATGCTACTTTAATGTCCGCTTTTATGTAGTTGGAGAATTACCACTTTGTGGATGAACAGTTTGTAAATTGAAAGAGTCTGGAAAAGATTTATTAAAATTATCTATATTATCATGGTGTCTACTCATGGCTGTTATTTTTTAAGACGATAATTACTTGATAATAAAAGATTGCTTCCGCAAAAACTGTACTGCGATTTTAAGTAAATTTTAACTTTGTATCAATATGTGAGCTTTTGGATGCCATTTTAATATTTTTGACGTTAGATCCCAAATATGCATGAAAAATCTGTTCATCTATTTAATAGTAAAAACAAAAACTACATACTTATATTTAAGAAAAAACTAGTACTCAGCTCGAGAATCGAACCAAATCTAATTCAAAAATAAAACCTACATTTCTATTTAGAGATCAACTGTATAAATGATAAACAGTAAATTTTGCTATGAAACATAAAGACTAAAATTAATGAATTTCTTATAATTACAGACTTCGCCATACTAACCGATATAAATGGGCAACTCTGTATATGCGATTTACCGCAGGATGCATCTGTTAACTATGTCCTACTTGGAAAAGTTTTTCAGATTCTCCTAAGACTTCAAGCTTTAGTCTAACTTATCCCGTTCCGTTTTACATTCTTAATCGCCGGCCAAAAAATAATCGTTAACTTTCAAAATTATATCTATTTATTTATTTTCAAATTCTATGTAGGTAAAATCAGGACACGTTATTGCGATATATGTTTTTAAACTTTCGCGATTTGAGATTATTTTTCAAAAAATAGACAACGCGTCAAATCGCGTCATTATCATAAAGGTAAATATACCTATGCTCTAGGTTTTGAAATGACTTCCAATATTCGTGGTCACGAGCCGACTGGTGAAGCTCAGTGTCGTCTCCGTGAAGCGCGGATATTGTTCACTACCCTCACTTGATTGTTAATTTTTTTTATTTTTATGTAGTTCAAAACCGTCGGTAGTTCGACACACAACTGCACTTGCTTAGTACCAGATTCCAAGATGACGATAAAAGGTATCCATTTTCTTCTTTATTCCATCTCTAAAAACTCTACCATCTGCGTTTAGAATCACTTTTCTATTTAACTTTACAAAACGTGGGATCCAACGGAAAAAAACTATTTCCCTGCATCTATTATATTATTAAAAGCTTTGATAAAAAATTAAAAGTGAGTTCTTTATTTATTCGGCTGGCAGATGCATTGTATATTATTGTTATGTGAAAGCCACAGTGGCTATTGTTTGGGTCGCCTCCAAGTCTCACTAACAGCTGGTCTGGATTGCAAGACGTTTGCTTATGAAATTGTCGGCATTACAGCCATAAGCTAAGATGTTCATATTAACGTTTCATGAAATAATATAGAGTTACTTTTTATTTTGAAAAAAATATTCATAAGCAAATTTTATTGTTGAAGCTATTTTTACAGGCGTGATGGTTTTGACGGGTAACAGAAACACTTTTTCAACTTTCAACAACTTTTTCTTAAGTAAATTTTATTTTTGAATCTCTTCAATAACCGCTCAAACTACGAGACAACTGTGTAGTAAAAAGGGCTAATTTGTTGCATTTACTGTGACAGAGCATCTGCTTCGCGACAAAGTTGGCAGTTTCGCTGGCATTTATAAATGCAGATTACCCACCCACTTGATTTAATATCTACGCGACGCTTAAACAAATTATTCTTACAGCTTTTACTACACAAAATTATTAATTCTTTCCTCAACACTTGAATATTGTTCAGAATTTTGGCAATGGAACGAAAATATTGGTCTTCCAGTATTTGATAGTGGTAACCAGGATTTGGTTTTACGCGTTATAAAAACTCGATTCAATACCGTACTAGATTAAACAGTTTTTGCCTGTTTCCTAAAAAAACAAAAGCAAAAAGAAAATACAAAAATGGAATTGAATTCTGAATGGAATCTAAGGAACAAGAGAAACTGTGTGTGGGCTGTTTCAGAAATATAACTGTAGTTTTAGATATTGCTTAATCTAGTTATTCTAATAATTTTGCCGTAGGCCAGCATAGTATTTTCATTTACTTATAGATAACAAACCTGTAGAGGCTATAGACATAATTTAAATTTGCTGCCTGAAAAAAAAACCTTAGAATGGACATATCAGACCAATATACCGTATGTGGTGATGTTTTTATGTATCAACTATCTGTAAAGATCTTAAAAAACGCCAGACGTTTATTTATGTAGAAAACTACTTTTGATGGACACGAGATGTATATTGCATGAAGTGGCACATTTAGCGCAAGCATCATTTAACGCAGCTTAGCAGAGTTAACTGCTTTCTGCCAAATAAACAGCTAATGTACTCAGGGACAATTTTTTTAAGATAACTGGCTACAAGATTAATTTTCCGCTCACAAAGATTTTGTTTCTCATTTAATTACTTAAAATACTTTAAAATTACATCAATAGGATGACTATCGGCTCGCTGACAATGCGAAACAGACTGTCGGTGAAGTATATATTATTAAAGTACTTGTTTTGTTTGGATTCAATAATGACCTAGAAACGAATACTTTAACTTTTATTAATTCACTGTTATGCTGGCGCAAACTACTAGGTTTTAGAATAATAAAAATAATACCCAGAATTATTTTGAAACAAAAGTTTTGAACATAACGAGAAATTAAATCATAATTGAGTTTTCAAATACTTGATAAACGCTGCGTTAGAAGAAAACAAATTTATGAATGTTTCCGGCCAGTCCGTGATTGAGATACGATTTTTTTTCTTAAAATTAATTAATACTGAGTTGGATGCTAAAAATACCGCCTTGTTTGGCAGGTACCATACCTTCCACCCAATTATTTAGTTTGAATCCCTTAAAATTTAACCACCTTCATAAACTTAAGCTTAAGTGTATCAAATTAAAAAGATGTCGTTGCTCGCTTATTGAATATTTTACGGGCTCTTATCAGTCTACGACAGATATGCCGTCTAGCTATTATATTATAAACCAGATTTTAGTTTTTAAACTCTTTTATAGCTCTTCATATCAAAAGAATTACATATATATTTAAACACTTTATTATTATTATTCTACATCTAATACAAAGACAAACATAGAACCGTACCTGCAGCTGCATTCGTTTAAAAGCAACAACATTCAGTCCTATCGATATTTGATTGAGGCACCGTTAATAAACCCGCCATTAATAATAATAATAATAATAATAAACAAACAAGTTAAGCTCGCGATAACGGATCAGTTAATTTCTGGACAACGTTATTGTATCTTCACCAGCTTTTTGCGTTGTAGCCTTCGACAAAATGGCAGTTGATGGTGAGATAAGCGATATTATAATGTTTTGCCAGCTTTGTATATTGATATCACGTTGTTTGCTCATGATGGTTCTTATCATATATAAAGGTTGGTAAATATTAACATTTATAATACCTATATACCTTTTAAAATATTTCATAATTTATAAGTGTATTCTTTGTTGAATCTTCTTTTATTACTCCCAACTCTCGAAAATATACGTTTACTAAAAAATCAATACATACAAGTATAACCAGATGAGAAAAACGAACTATTTAATTTTTCTTATCTTATTTTATTAATGCCCAAATTATTAGATAATATTATAAAATGTTCACTTTGATAGTCAATTTTTTCACCAGCTAGATAATATGCTAATATGCCATAAAAGCATTATACAAAACGATATTTATGCCAAGTGCAGTAGTATGCAAAAAAACAACTATGCATATTGACTGTTATGCGAAAAAAATATGCGTAACGTGTTATGCTAAACTAAAATATGCGAAATAATGTGAAAAAAAGGGATCCCATTCTTCTTCTGATATAACGCCGAAAATAAAGGTTCCAAGTTCGCATTAATGAACGCCCTTAACATCTTTACCATTACAAGCCTAATATCAATGTCTGGTCGAGGCAAAAAACAACGATGTGAATAGAAACCAAACCCAAAGTCACTTAACACTATATGATGATGAATTGTTCCCACAAAAATAATTTAGCAATATTCAAAAAAATTAAAATAAAATAAATTATAGTTAGATTAGTATTGTAAATATTTAATAAGCAATATGTAAATGAATATGTAAATAAATAAATTTCACAAATAAAAAAAAATTAAAAATAAATCAGAGTACGTTTTGTTCTTATTTTACTAAACAGTAAGTTTTCTTGTCGCTTTACCCACTTTTCTGTCTCAGGGAAATTAACTTTGTTTTAAAGAAACTAATTTTAATATTAAATTGATATTAATTCTGTTGTTATTATATTAATGCTATTTAACAAGAATTAATATAAATAATGTGTTTATATAACAGGCATGAAGTTCTTAGGTTTTGTGTAAAGTAGACGCATTTAAGTATTCTTAAGCCAAGTAGAAAGTGAAAGTGCTGATGAAAAATAAGAGATTTTATGTTAGCAAAACGAGCGTTGATATATTATGCACTTGTTTCAACAAATTCTATGAAGATTTTAGATGTATTGCTACAATTGAGGGCAACGGAAATTATTTGGCACAAAACGTATAGGTAATATACCTATAAGTTTTGTGCCGAATAATTTAAAAAGTAGCCATCTCCATCAAAAACTGTGGAATGCAAGAGTCGCATCCACCCTGTATGTTTAACAAAAACAGAGTGCCTCAAAACACGTAATTAAAATGACTTGCATATTTATTGAAGGTTCAAACGAAAACAGAAAATTATTTTTTAATTGTTAGCTCAACTGTATATTTATTTTGTTCCACACAAAGAGCTCAAGAGCGCGTGTTAATTAAAACTTCGTTATACTCTTCCGCGCTGTCGGACAAGGACTTTACGTGTGTGACTTCAGCGCGACATGTACTCATGACGTCACGGGTGGAACATTAAAATTCAATTGGGTTGCGTTTGCGATCAAACGTATTGTTTTAATGTGTTGTTTTTCTTTAAATAAACATTTAACATGAAATGTCTATCTGAGGAAGAACAAATTAAAAGCAAACATTCATGGTTAAAATTTATAAAATCGTGCTTTTTCCTTGTTTGGTTGTCATCAATTCATAACTTTTTGATTTACTCTATTAACTTTTATTAATAACAAATACTTGGATTTATATCGAGATCCCCAAGGAATAAACATGTATTAGGTATCCCTTTTTGCGCATAATATTTTTTTGAATAATATAATTTGGCATAACATGTTAAGCATAATTTACTTTAGCATAATAGTAGTTTGGCAAAATAGTCACTTGATATAATATCTACTATTTCATTCGACCTAACTATTATTCGGCATACTGATTTTTCGCATAATAGCTTATTAGGCGTAATGTTTCTTCGCATAATAACTCATTAGGCATACGTTTTTCTCGCATAATAGCTAATAAGGCTTAATATTTGGAACCTAATATAATATATAATATAAATAACAATAGATTAGGGTGCGGCGGGGTGGCCCTTGGGGTGACACACTTTAGCCGCAAACATGTTTATTTATATTGTATTTTTTTTAAACGTGACCACATACATTTCAAAAGTTACTTTTATTAAGAAAATTATGCTTAAAAACAATTATGCCGAAAGGATATTATGCCAAAAAAAATATGCGTAAAGTAAAAAGCTAAAACATATTATGCTAAAGTATTAAACTAAAACTAAATGCTAAATTATTAATATACTGTCTTCTGTCCCTAAACATAATATTGTAGGTATTTATGTATATTTGTATATGTATATATATTTTTTATATATGTATGCCCTATTAATATATTTATGTATTTATATGTAGCCCTTGCATGTATTTGTATATTTTCATAATATTTTATAGGACCTATGCTTAGGTACACAATTATTTATTTGTTAGAAGTAGTTATTTAATGTATTTATTCATTCTTTTCTTCATTCAAACTTCATGCTAGTACACCTTTTACTTCCCTTTCGTGTCTCTTGCCTACTTTTCCATCCAATGGTTGTCTGTAAGAGATTGCCTTTGCAGCGATAAGACCGCCATTTGTACTTTTGTTATCTACCTATTCTTCTGTATTATTTTTCCTTGGTGTGTAATAAAGTTTATTATTATTATTATTATTAAACAGTAGTTAATTTTTTAAATAATGTTGGCTTCAAGTAAAAAAAAACCCTAAATGTCATTATTTAATTCCGCCCAAGTACAAGTATGCACCAAAAAACAGCACATGACCAGTTTCCGATTTTGACAAAAGTACCCGTTCCGATTTTGACGCGTTAATTGCCTGCAAAGCTGTTAAATCTGCAAGAGGATAGTAGCTGCTTTGCCAAGCAATTATCGACCAAATTTATATGCGAATAAGGATGCACCAAAACCACGTTATACCAATGTCAAACCAAATTCCCGTATTATCGCGCGGGGTTATTTAAATGTATGGAGATGAGCTATTTTTACGTTACTATTTTGATATAAGTCTAAAAATCGCAGAAGTGAAAATTTTCGTCGGCATACTCAGCAAGTTTTCGGTGAAACTTGGCTGACTTGATGTCACTTACATCCTGTATAGCCCAATGAAACTATAACTCCGAGCTGCTATTGAAATATTTCTAATGGAATAATCCCAAATAACACTTCTGCCCGACTCGGGAATTGAAGCTAAGAACTCGCGGTGAGAGGTTGCATACGATAACCACTGGACCAACGAGGCAGTACTATTTTACGTTTAATCTATTTTCTGTGTGTCTAAACACTTACGACCCTAAACAAACATAATCTAAGCTCAAAAAGGCGTCACAACAATGATATCAAGTTGATCAGCCAACAGTCGGCGATGGAGACAAAGCAACCAGGAGTGTTCCCGGCAGTAGTAGCAGTCGTGCATTTAGAATTCATTGAAAAAGTCGCGCTTGAAAGTTATCAGATCGTAAACGGTGACGGCCGGCGCGACGCCTTGGAGCTCGCAGTACACTTGCACACTCAACTTATTTGAGAGAGAACTTTGCGTTGGATATTTTTAATAGCAGCATGGAGTTGGAATTGTGCGCGGTGGATGGCGATAGGCTCACTCACTCTCAATCCCATGGGACCATGTGGGTGTTGTACACCTCTGCCACACCCTTCTGGGTACTCTAGGCGTTAGGATCTCATGTTATGTTAATAATTGCTTTAAATTAAATCAGGGAAGTTTTCACAATTTGACCATTATGACTGTATAGTACAGTGTACACCAAGGGATGAAAGTAGTTGATGTCATTGACGGTGCAGTTTAAGACTCGAAGCAAATCTGGCGAAGCAATCTTAGTACATCCATAAGATCACACACACAAAGAACCAAAAACTACCAAAAACAACAAATTCTACCAAAAATTACAGAATCTAGCAAATATTACAAAAATTACCAAAAACAACCATAATATACCAGAAACTACCAAAAGCGGGCGGAAAAGTAGAAAAAGGCCCGCTGTTCAAAACTCGCCCGTAAACACTAACTTTATTTCATAGATATTCTTCGTATGATATAATATTTGCAGAAAATAAACTCGCATTGAATAAAGCGTTGAGTTTCAACCTTTTTTTTTTTTTTTTTTTTTTTTTTTTTTTTCGCGGGGAAATGCATTTACGCATACCACCCTACCCGTGGGGGGACGGGCAGAGTGGCTATGTGGGACTCCCGTGCCTACGATGTTAAACGGCACAGAATACCCACTAAAACCCCGCGGTGTGCCTTCGTCGCCGAAAGATGGTGGGTCGGCGAGCCCTGGATCGATCTTACATCCACAGGGCTCGCCGCGGCGACCGTGCCCAGTCCGACCACTGACCGGGCACCCGACTCTACTCAGTCCTACTCTCGTAGCGACGCCCCGGGCACACCCAGGGCGTCACTCCGTCGCGGAAGGCATCAGCGGGCGGCGGAAAACCCCCTCCACCGCCCGCGGCCTCGCTTAGGGCGGCATTAGGCTCGCGGCGTACGCGCGCCTTCGCCGCCCAGCTCGCCGGCGGCGGAGCGGATCAGCCAGGGGTGCGTCCTGCCTGATCCGCTCCGCCGCCTGCTGAGTTTCAACCTGCCTATGCAGCAAATCTTTTTCCCATTCCACACGAGTTTCACGAGACTATAGTTATAGGTATGGTATTATATTCACTTGTAAGGCCAGTAGACTCCGCCTAGCTATTCATTATTTTATTAAAAAGTTACGTTGATACATTTTGTGCTCGTCTGTCCAACACAAAGAGAACGTCGCCGGTCAAATGGTGTCACCCCGCCATAAACGGGTAAGTGCACTCGATCGAAGTTGTCTCCTAATTTCAAAGTCATGAGCGATTCACTACTACCTCCTCCCTCCTCTCCCCCTCTGCTTTGGCCACCCGTTGTCACTTTGGACACTTCGTACTAGTTTGGCAAATGTTGATGGATGGATAAAAGCGAATGCAGTTTAATCAAATTATTTTTTATTTTATTTTATTTATTATATAAAACATTACAAAGTTACATTAAAAAACTACAACGAATGCAACATAAATCCGAGGGATTTTTCCGCACATCCGATTCATCGCAAGACGATAAGCGTACATATACACAATTATTACACTACAATTATACATTACATCACAATACCTACTTTTTAACAACATAGCTGGAACATTACAATCACTCAACCATTGAATGCAGGCTTCAAAATAGCAAAAACTTAACTAAAACGAAATATAGTGTGCATAAGTGGGTATATTGAAAAAAAAATCCGTATCATCGATCTATTGGTGTGAAATAGTGTGAATGTTGTTTACGTTCTCTGTGGCGCGTCGTCATCTACTGATATTCACAGGATGTTCACTAGTTGGGATGATATTATGATTTAATTTTGTTGTGTTTGTTTTTTAGGTAAGTACTGTTTTGATTTATTTTTAGTGAAAACAATTTTATGTTAAAATTAATTGTTATTATTATTATTATTAAATAGAAAGCCTATTAGGTTGAAGCCTCGGAGGCTAGTTGGAGCATTGACCTGCTCGGTATTGTTGCTGGCACAATCGTATTAAATGTTTGTTGTACATTGATTTGTGGTTGTTAGGCTCACACATGTGTGGTATGACTTTTGTAATGTTTTTGACAGATAAATTCATTGTTTCCGATTCAGATTTCTATTGAACGAGAATCATTGAAATTTTGAAAAAAAATAAACCACTTTCTTGGTCTGCTTGATAATTTTAGAGTAAAGATGGAAAAACAGTTAATCTATTGTAATAATAATCGTGTGGAGGTAATTTTGTGTTTTCAAACAGGTCTTGCTTATATACTGAACCGGTCATTCGCTTGCAGAGTCGTGAATGAATCTGCGAAAGCCTAAGCTTTTAGAGCTTCGATGTATACCTAGTTTTATCCTATCTCGGGAATCTATTTGTGATCCTTTAAGAGTCTTTTTGAGCTGTTTTATTTTATTCCTTTTTAGGTCTGGCTTATTTGCAAAATATATCTATATAATCTGTTCCCGTAATTGAAGTTGCATAAGTAACAGCTAGGATAATTTTAAACGACTGACTCGATTAATTATTAAAGACACCTGTAGTTAATTAAGAGATCGGCTTCCCCATGATTGCTAAACCAAAATTCATGTTAAGCAAAGGTATACAGATTCAGAAGGATTCAGATTACATTACATACTTAAATACGCATGGAAAAATCTGTTTATTTTTTTATTCACAGGTGGCCGGTACATCGTAGGAGGTAGTCGCAGTGACATCCTAGTGGTACGAGATGCAAGACCTGACGATGCGAGTTCGTACTCCTGCGAGGCACAACATGCACTGACAGGAGAGAAGCGACGGAGTGCACCGGCTATGGTCACAGTTTCACGTAAGTATAAGCAACAATAAATTTTAATATGATTATAATATGATTTATTTCTTTGCCATAATGGGTATACTCTACTGGAATGGTAGGTAGTAACAGTATCGCCTTTGAACATACACAAATGATATTATTAAAACCGACGTGAGGTGAAGACATTATTATTGAAAATACGGGTTACCCACGTTACTTTAGCCGGGATATGCCGACTAGTTTCGAATCTAATACGTAGATTCATCAACTGGGCTGTTATTCGCGTGTCGTCACCTCCGCGCGACGTCTAGCACTGCGCGCCTCTGCGCGCGTCGCACGGCTTGATGTCGCAGCGGGGGTGGGGATAGTGGGGAGTGGAAGATGCTCTGTTGTTGATGTTGTACAGTGCGGCTCGTCGTCATCACTGTTTGTGTGGTGGGTTGACCGTGTCGTGGTGTGAAAAGAGCTCACTGTATCGGCCCTGATTGTCACCTCCTCACTCGTACGTCCTTCTCTATGCAGTACCGGTTTCCAGGTATTGGAGAGAGCCCAACCAGTGTCACGGTTGAATTTCGGGTGTCTGCTTATTTCTATAGTTTCACGAATTTTGCGTGGTAAGAAGAACCTCTCCTTAGCCAGCACTTTCACCTGATCAAAATGAATGCAGTTGCGGTAAAGTGTACGTGGGTGAAACGGGACGTAACGTGGCGACCAGACTCACGGAACATGTCAGATGCGTAAGGAAACTGGACAGGAACGGTTCAGCCATCGCCGAACACGCGCTGGATTCGGGTGCGTCTCACTACATTCATTTTGATCAGGTGAAAGTGCTGGCTAAGGAGAGGTTCTTCTTACCACGCAAAATTCGTGAAACTATAGAAATAAGCAGACACCCGAACTTCAACCGTGACACTGGTTGGGCTCTCTCCAATACCTGGAAACCGGTACAGCATAGAGAAGGACGTACGAGTGAGGAGGTGACAATCAGGGCCGATACAGTGAGCTCTTTTCACACCACGACACGGTCAACCCACCACACAAACAGTGATGACGACGAGCCGCACTGTACAACATCAACAACAGAGCATCTTCCACTCCCCACTATCCCCACCCCCGCTGCGACATCAAGCCGTGCGACGCGCGCAGAGGCGCGCAGTGCTAGACGTCGCGCGGAGGTGACGACACGCGAATAACAGCCCAGTTGATGAATCTACGTATTAGATTCGAAACTAGTCGGCATATCCCGGCTAAAGTAACGTGAGTAACCCGTATTTTCAATAATAATACACAAATGATTGCAGATATATAATCAAAAGCTGCCGTATTTGTAATTTCAGGGTATAATTACTTACATTTTTGTTAACAGATAAATATTGATTTGTTTGCAGATGCAACCTCAAGCATGGCACCAAGAATGCTGACGGTATCTGAAGATGAGACGGTGCCTCAAGGTGGTGATATCCGGTTGGTGTGCTGTGCGATTGGTAGTCCACCTCCTACATACAGGTAAGTTACAGTTCTCGGTTATTTTATTTTCGATCTATTTCCTTTTATTTAAGACAAAGTAAAATCCTTAAATGATGACAAAACTATGTAACTCAAGGAAATAAAATACTTAGACTTTATATTTTTAAACTATAAGTTTTGTGGTCAAGGCACATGGAATTCCATGAAAATTCCAGGCGTTTTCGACAAGGTGATTGCTTAGCACTCTTTTTACTACTATAAATTGTTAAAATATTCCATATTTCCGTTAAAGAGATTGGTTTAGTCCGAGCAACTTTCACCCAGTACCGTGGGGTTATTCGCTATTTGAGATTTTGGTTTCTTAACAAATAGTTTCTGTCAATTAGTAATTCTTTCACTCAAAACATGCATTTTTGACATAACGAAACCACGGATTACTCTCCTGGTTACTTGCCTGATATTAATACTTACGCTTAAAAACTCATTTCAAAATAGCAAAAAATCAGAGTGCGTGTTATTACTAATGGCTTACGACAATAGGCAAAACTAAATGGAAATGACCAATTTGTAAATTATAAACTGATATTAAATTATTTCTTATTTAATAGGACGAGAAATATACAAATTTATTAACTTTTATTGTTGTGTTATAGTTTTAATAGAAGTAAAAATTATTTTGTTTTACAGTTTTTTACTGAGTTGTGGCGCGCACTCTATTAGTTAATGATGTTTTATCTGTGGTTGAACTAACTTGAGTCGTAATAAAAGGTTTAATGGTTTTATGAATAATAGCTAATCCATACATATAATAAAATTTAAAATTATAAATGCCTGTTCATTAAAGACATTTAAGAAAAATTAATAAGAGGAGACTAGAACAGCAGTAGAAGCCGAAACATATTTTTTGGATTTTTGTCTGTCTGTATTTTATGTTCATAATTATGCTCCTTGCAAGTAAATAAAATAAATTTTGTAGATGAATTTGGGATAGACTTTTTGGAAATTTAACTCCCAAAGGGGGTAAATTAGGGGTTGCAAGTATATGAGGAAGGTTTCTCAATTTTGAAAGATATAATAACTCAGAAATATCGAACTTAACGGGGACGAAGCCACGGGCAGAAGCTATTTAACAATAAAATAATACTTTTTAAACTACATTTGAAATTGATGTAAAGAGTGAAATATAACTTCTACATTTTTAAAAATATATTTGCAGTGAAAAGACGCCATTAAATTGTTGACTGCCACTTAAAAAAAAAAAGAAAAATATTTTTAGTATTACCACAGAGGTAAAATTTGCGGCCGCTTACAGTGAGGTTTCGCCATGTTCGAGTATATAAACACAAAATCATACATTAAGTTTTTGGGCTTTCAATATTTAACTTGAACATTCTCCATATTTTTAATTTTATAACTAATTTGCCCGCCACCTCGTTTGCGCGGAATTCATTATATTAGTAATAGCTACGCCCACGTTTTGACCCGCATTAAACCTTACAGCTCCACTTCCGTGACGTTTAGCGAAATCTCAAATATCAGTTCAATATTCAGTAGTTCGCGAAAATAAAATAATAAAATTAACGAACTGACTTTCGCTCGCGGATTTGTCTGCGTGGTAGCTAAATAAATTAAAACTGGATTTTATAAATAAGTATCGTGCAAATAACTATAACATATACTAAAAATATTGTTGTTTTGACATTAAAATAAAAACAGACAACTCAATTTTATTTATTTGTATTGATAAAACCTTCTTGTTGACACCTACTAAAATGCATTTTTACTCTGTGGCAACTAATGTCTTTGACTGAAGAAAATTGGAACGTTTCATTACAACAAAAAGCATATAAATAGCTATAAACTGAATTAAGAAAGTTACAAATTCATACAATAAAATTCAAATTATTTAACTGATTATATCAAAAGAAAATTGTACACATTATAACAACAAACACAATATAAGTGATTATGGTAAGAGGTATTTTCGGAGAGATTTTCTCTTTAGTGTAAAACGAGTGCATAAAATTTAATAAAATAAGAATGGAACGCGATGTGATGGAAAAAAAAAGTTATCCTCAATACAAAACAAATATCAAAGATCAAGATAATCTTATAAGACAACTATAAAAACGATATATAAATGTGATTTTAACTCTTTGCTATTGCTATGTACTAGAAACAGTGAGTATGCGTTATAATTTCTACTTAGTCCTCCGTGACACGATGAAATCACATATATATCTCTCACTTGTGTTGTAATGTTTTTTGTCTTTCAGGTGCAATACACGAATATAGCACACCTATATTATAATAGTATTATGATAAAGATGATAGCGGCGGGTGATTTCTCAGCTAAAAATTTTTTAAGACTTAAGTTTCATCAGTGCAAGCCTAGCGAACATTAGAAGAAAATAAATGTGCCTGAAATTCTGTGAAATAATAAAATTTTTCAAACTTCTGATTTTTCTTTAATATATTCTTATTTCTCTGATATAATTATCATAGACATAGACGTAGTGTCTACGTGTCTACGTACATAAGAAATTATAAATGTAAACTCCAAATAAATTAATAATCGTGAATACAGAATGTAAGTAGTTACATTATCTGGTGCATAACCTGTATTGTCCCATTGTTGGGCAAAGGTCTCCACCATCCATGAAATGGAATGAATCAGGTTTTTCATTTTTTATTAAAGTATGTAACTAGATTTGAACTACGTCGATAAAAAGCACTTACCCGTGTGCCAGAATTCATTAAAATTTGTTTAGTTTGGCGAGAAAGAGGAAGCCTACAACCTAGTTATATAATATTATTGTTTCAATATTTTGAAGATACATTATTTTCATTTAGTGCTTTTTATATCCCAGACTGGCATAATTCGTGCTACTACTTGTCATATTTATAAGTTTTCGTATGAAAAATCTCGAGATCTATGACTGAAAATAATATGACCTAAATTCTATTGCATTACGTATTTAATTAGTATTTTATGACATACATAGTATTAAACAGTTATTGATTTGTTGTATTACGTTAATCTGAAGTAAAAAAACCTTTTAAATATCATTATTTTATCTCGCCAAAGTACAAGAAATCACTAAGAAACTGCTCCATGACCAGTTTCCGATTTTGACATAAGAAATTGCGTTACTTGCCTGTAAAGCTGTCAAATCTGCAAGAGGATAGTAACTGGCAAGCTGTCATTTTTTTGCCAAGCAGTTATCAACCGTATGTGTATGGAAATAAGGATGCACTAAAACCGAGATGAACCGGTTACGATCGAAATTCTTAGTCGATTTCGAAAGCGACTGGAAATTAGTCACATTTACAGAATAGCATAGCCGGTATCTGGATGTAATTACATAAAACTAATTCAGTTAGCCAAGCTCTGCACTAGATTAGGTTGTACTGTAATCTGTGTTGTACGTATTTTGGAAGTATTAGCTAATAACAAAATATACTTTTGCGAATACGAATACAACTAAGTAATTGGTTTTCGGAACGTTTCGCCTAATAATTATAGTCACCGAACCATAGCTCTCGCTTTTTGTACATTATCGACGTTATACATGTATAATTGTTCGCCCGGCTGACTGATTCATCAAGTCTAAACCACTGGGACTAGAATCTTAAAACTTTGCACTCGATTACACGATGGTTCCTTACACGACGTTAGCGCGCACTAAGAAATATTTTTTGGAAATTTCATACCCAATGGGGTAAAATAAGGCTTGGACGGTTGTATGAAACTCCTTAATTTTTTTAAGTTTGAAGCACGAAATTTCGTATATTTAATCTTTAAGAAGAATAGATAAATTTCTAAAACAAGGTTTTCCTAAAAGGTATTCCTCAGAGTGTAATTTTTAGTTTTTATGTTAGTAGGAAGAACTAGTACATTCAAACGCAACAGATTGCGCCACTGGTACAGAGCAAAACCTTTGCCACGGGTATGACCGCGGGATCAACGAATCCCACGCTTAGAAACAGCTAGTTTTACACAAAATACCTACTACTAATATTATGAATGAGAATGTTTGTGAGTCAGTCTGTATATTTGTTACATCTTCACACTCAAACGGATAGACCAATTTGATGAAATTTTGTACACAGGTAGCCTATGGCTTGCATTTACATAAGCTACCTTATATCGGCGTACTGCGGGTGTAGTCACAAGCAGCAACTAGTAAAATTTTATCACGCTTGTATTGCCAAACATAACATGACGCTTACACATTCATGTTATTAACTTTTGGTGAGTAACGACTACGTTTATATCCAATGTTGTTAGTGGAAGTCAAGTTTATTTACTGCATACAGAAATCTAGGTGAGACTCCAAGTCGTGCTGACGATATACCAATGGAAATTTTAGTTACTCGAAATCAGGCCTAAGTCAGTTTTTTCGTGTAATACAATGTACGTACAGTGACGGACCAAATTAATACCAAAGGCATTCTCTATCAGTCAATCTTGAGGTGGTGCAGAGGTAATAATGGTTGGTTAAAGTTAAAAGAAAAGAAGCAAAAAGAAAATGGTACAATCGACAGATCTACATGTAATAAATATACTTATATAAATATAATGGTAAAAAAAATCTACTTACATACATTCATACATAAAGATAAAGATAAATTATGATATTATTTCATGTTAAGATTTCAGGTAATCGTTGTTTTCTAAGGCTGTCAATAACACATGGCCTCTAACCACTAGGCAAAAAGGAAAAATATATAAAATTAAATACACACATCAACATTGTCCACGCACATTTCTCAAATCACGCCATAACTCAAAATATATTTGTCCTACAGTTGCTAAATACATAAACTTCACATAAAAGTTACAAAACACATAAACTTTTTCTGAGGACAATATCAAAAGCTGCTCTTGGTAGTGTCATCGTATTGTTTCAATCACCCATTTCCCAATTCGAAAACAGTCACTCACTTTCTAGCGCAGTATAAGCTGTATATAAAAAAGCCTGTCATAATCAAATGAAACGAAATGCCGCAGTTTTTTAATAAGCATAACTGGCATGCAGCAAAGATTAGAGATTCACAACTTATATAGTTTCACTCGCTCTGTAGGGATTACAGTGTAATCCTACTTCAGAAGTTGAGAAAGATAGACTGCTTATCAGCTTAAACTTTGTTTTTGTTCACAAGTGTGCTGCAGCGTGATTAATCATACTGCGAAAGTTGAGTAGGGGAGTATCAAATTAGAGGACCAAAGTCTGCTCCACAGGGATCGGGAGTTTAGTGGCTAAGTTTTACTGTAGCGGCAACAAAATTAAAGAATATGTAATCTTCTTCTCTTCTTCGTCGTGTCGATGGCTGAGTCAAATTTTATTGGTCCAAAAGTGGCCACTGTTATGGCGCTCTCGTCGGCGTTCATGAGCGCCTCTCTTGTGTAGGTGGTAGGGCATTTTGGACAGTCAGTAAGGTGGTCAAGGTTTTGACTTGCCATCGTGGTGAAAGGATTAGCCAATTCGCTTTGAAGAACTCGCGAATTGCCCAGGGTGCGCCGAACGTAGGGAATTGTTGTGTACGTCCGGCGCACCCTGGCATATATGTAATGATAAATAATTTCAATGTTTCATTATATGATTAATTACTATAATTGGCTCTTCTGAATTTCATCAACATTGGTTCAGCTGATTAAAGCATAATAGACAAGCAAATATTGGGTGTATAAGCACACACACTTCATTTGTTATGTAAAGGTTCTACGTGAACCTATCGCAATCCACTGGGCACAATTCCTAACTCCATGATACTATTGAGACGGAAACCAAAATAGCACTTTTGCTCGACCAAGGCATCAAACCTGAAATCTCAGGGTAAGCAGTCGCAAAATATACTGCTAGAATATGTACATTCTGATAATATTTAAGTTATTCTGTTTCTTAAGATTCCTAAAACCAGAACCTTAGTACAAAAATATATTACTGTAGCCTCAAATACACAACTTTTATTTGCAGTTGGTTTCGCCACTCCAACGGTCGCTTGAGCCCAGTATCAAACAGCATCCGCATCTCGGTATCAGAGCAGGTTCTAATCATTCGTCGAGCTCAGTTGTCTGATGGAGGAGTCTGGACGTGCAGGGCACACAACCAGTATGGAGAACAAAGGAGGGATGCAAGGTTGAGGGTGCGGTCCAGACTGGTTGTTAGTGTGCATCCTCAGTTGCAGGTCGGTACCAGTTTCACGTATTCTATTCAACTTTGTTTAATTTCAGCACAAAAATGTGTAAACTTAATTTACTGGTTTTGCCACTTCAGCTTTCACAAAGATTCAGAGAACTTTTCCCTTTTAGAACTTTAGTTTTGGTCTCATATGCATAAAATTGGTTTTAGGACAAACTAATTTCATTATATTTACATAATACACCCCAAATACCGCTTAGCACACCTTCTTTGTCCAGATAAGCCTAGGTACCGTCTAATAGACATAGACCAAGACGCGACCAATATACTAACTATATCACAATTTACTCCATGTCCCGGAAATAAACAGCACGTATACATCCAACGTTTATCTTTATTACATAACGAGAGAGCAAAGAGAAAATGCGATTGTCCCAACATCTGTATTTCACAGATCGTAGCTAAATTCCGTGGCGTTGCAAAAATTGAAAAATAAGTATTCAAAGCACATTTGCGAAGACGAGACACATCGCTACGATGTGATCCTCGCTTTACGCTCATCGAATATAGACAAGGAAGAGCGAAGCGGCACTGCTAGCGGGGTACAAAAATGTTCCATATTGTTTTTTTAAATTTTATGGAAGAAGCGCTCTTGATTATTTTTTAAAAGAAAACATTTTTGTCGAACCAGAAACCTGACGGAAAGTTCTCAAATAACACTTTGCTCGA
This sequence comes from Hypena proboscidalis, assembly GCA_905147285.1. Taxonomy (NCBI): domain Eukaryota; kingdom Metazoa; phylum Arthropoda; class Insecta; order Lepidoptera; family Erebidae; genus Hypena; species Hypena proboscidalis. The sequence goes on along the minus strand of LR990127.1, from coordinate 24,683,983 downwards.
CTCAGGAATCGAACCTGAGACCTCGTGGCGAGAGGCGCATACGCTAACCACAAGACCATTGAGAGAGATATATATATACAAGCTGACCAGACAGACGTTGTCCTGTCTTAACTATGCATACATTCTCTGTGACGATATTTGCAGCATGCAATGTCAATGTTATGTCAAACTCCATAAAAGTACATTCAAAAAGTTCATATTGTCAAAAGCGCTAAGGTACTAAAATGGCTATTAAAAAATAGGGGTTGGTGATAAATGGATAAAAATTTAGGGTTGTATATCTTTTTTAATGCCACATACAATTTTATAGATTTATTTAATTTAAAATTTTATCGAAAACCGAATAGATATCAGGATTTTGATCGAGAACCTAAACCAGTTCAGGCTTAAGATCAAAAATCTAAAGAACATTAGGTGTATGCTAAAATGATCCCGAGGTGCGATTATATTAGCAAAACGAATGAATTCGAACCCATATAAATCATCATTCTCAGCAATTTTCTAATAAAATTTGGAAACAAATTAGGATTCAATGTGTTTTCCGTTTGCAAAAGAAATAAAACTTTTGAACAGATTACTGTGTTTTACTTGCCGTCAGTCGCACTGTGCACGACTTATTTGAATTGTTTATTTAGGGAGGGAAAATAAATACATTTTAATGTCAGAACAGTAATGGTTAAATAAATTTATTGTTAATGTTACAATTTTAACCATTTTGTTTCAAAATTACTTGCGTAAGATTTTAATGTCAATTACATCTTGCCTTTTGCAACGAATGAAATAAATGCGAGATTTTGTCTCTTCTCATAAAGTGTAATTCAATGCAGAAAAATAGTGTGAGCTTATTCTCGTTACTGAGAATAAAAACAATGTGTCCAATGGCATGCGAAGTCTTTCAATCTACATTAAGCTGGAAAGCCTACTGCAGTTATACTTACAACAGACAATCGCAATTCAATTAAGCTAGATAAACCAAAAAGGTCCATCAGTTCCTGTCAGAATCAAATTAGCAGAGAAACTTTGTAACAAAATCGACTGTTCTGTTTTTTAATTAATTCTGCGCCTGAGTCCATCAAATTTAATAAAGAGAACTTGATTTGCTGTAATTGAATTCACAAGTAAATATTACTGTATATAATTAGATTAAGGCTGAACAAAAGTGTTTTCATTCGTTTATCTGCGGATCAAAAGTTTGTTAATAGCTTTCTACAAACTTGATGAATTACGAAGTGTATCTTCTGAGTCAGACGGGTAACCCATTTTGTTTGCGAAGTTATCTCTGCGAGCAAGTAGTTAATTCATGCTACTTTGCTTGTGTGGTATATTTCTATGCGACAAATAAATAATGACAATTTGAATGTGTGTATATTAATGGAAATCATTATAAATTCCGGAGGTCTGAGGAATCGACAGTTAAAACAATAATGTATAATCGGTTATGCGCAGCCTCGGATAGAATTTGGTTGTTTTGTTAATTAACTATGAAATGTAATTATGTTAGCATCGCAATCATTTATCAAAATAAAATAATCCTAGACCATATCCTAATTAATGTTATTTTGAACAACTTCAAAAAAAGGATGTTATGAATTCGATTATGTATGTATGTTATATTATTAGAATTGCACAGTTTTCGAATATCCCAAATTCTAATAAGTGTTTGTATGTTTGTATGTTTATCTACACATATCTCAGTAAGTATAGGTATAGGTTTACTCCAACTAATGGCACAGTGCATGTTTCATCAAAACCTGTTCAGTAGTTTTTGAGACAGAGAGGTAAGTATGTATGACATGGAACCTACAGCGAAGCAAGTGCGGGACGCTAGCAAATAATAAACCACCAATTGCCCCGCGGTTTTACTCACATGAAACGTATTGCTCTTTCTTGGGTTATAGAGCTATTTGGTAAAATGCACAGCACTATCTACGGTTTTGGAGCAAACGTAACTCTTTATTATTACATAATTATGATTGTAACACACAAAAATAAGAATTGTTTATTATAAATAAATAAATAAATATTTCACAACTTACACACTACGCCATCTAGTCCCAAACTAAGCAGAGCTTGTGCTATGGGTACTAGAATGACTGATACTAATACATATATACTTTTCTTTTGTAAATACATACATATTATACATAGAAACACCCAGACTAAGACAAACCCCATATTCATGCACACAGAGATTTGTCTTAAGTGGGAATCGAACCCACGACCTCGGCGTCGCAGGCAGGTACACTGCCCACTCCGCCATCCGGTCGTCAATTGGATAACTACACACAGGCAGGTTGGCACTAACGGATTGGTTAAATTTATCTTTCATTGCAGCGTCCATCCGAGTCCAGTGCCGAGGATGCTTGAATCATACTTATCTCTAATTTATCGCGCGTCATGATCAGCATTAAAGTCGGCTTTTTGTAACAATACTGAACCGAAAGCACAACCCTGCACACTACACTTAGTTATTACCCAAATACTGCCAAACTATAATTACTAACACGCTTATATTTAAAATTTTGAGTCGGCGCCAACTCACAACAATCTAACAATTTCATATTAGGACAAAACAATACTTATAAAATTATTGCACCCATTAACAAAACTTAATAAAAATAGGGCCGATTTAGCTTAACTTCTCTTTTCCCTTTTCCCTCTTTTCCCTTTTCCCTCTTATTGTGTAAATGAAAAGAACATTTACCTTTACCACACAAAGCTATTCTATTCATGCAAACTAGCAAAGTTTTGTAGATACTTAAAGTAATATATTATCGCTGTATGTGTTATCGTATGCAATTCCTTGGCTGTGCGAGGTTTCCGAGTCTGTAATTGTGGCCTCCGAACATACTACCAAACCGAATAATAATAATGTTATAGATCTAATACTTGGAACTATTACTTCTTGCATTGAATATCTTCGTTAATATCTGCTACACTTCTAAATTCTCTATGAAAAATAAAAATAGTGGTACTTAATAAGAAATAAAAAATAAAAAAATATTCTCATGTCATTTTACGTTTACATTTTCCATTGAATCCTACAATTATTGTAATAGTTTTCCAAGAAACTTGGCGGTCCGCAGAATAAAAATGAAATGATAATAAAATGTGACCTTTTTCAGAACTTAATTTAAGCAATCTTAAATATTCCTTCTCAGGTGGCAAACTCAGGCAGTTCAGTGACCTTCAACTGCTCAGTAGACGGCGGAGATGCTCGCGTCCGGTGGCTTCACGACGGCGTCCCCGTGGGCGGAGGCGAGCGAGTCCTCAGGGTGCACGGCGTGGTCAGAGCCCATCGAGGAATGTACCAGTGCATCGCTGAGCGAGACCTCGATAGTGCGCAGGCTGCTGCCGAATTGAGGCTTGGAGGTAGCTATCGTTTTATGCCATTTTTCTAACTGAATATGCTTCAGCGTCTCTTCTACATTCGTTTTTAGAATCTCTGGTTTCAGTTAAAAACATACAGGTAATAATGGTTTATGATTTCTTACAATAATGGGTACTTGATTAAAAGATCACGTTTACTGTAGCCTGAGATCCGGCTATTAAATCTTGTAGGCGTCAAGCTTCTTATTGAAACCTACATAGTGAAAATGAATCGCTAGTGAAGTCGCAGGCTGCACAAAATATATTTAAAAAAAACTTTCATAATCGAAAAAAAAACATTACTTTGTATATTTTTTGAGTGACATTTAAAATCATAGAGTAAACAGCGTTCGTTGAAATCAGGGCAATAAATTATCATATATTTTTGTCATTGCTAATTAAATTTCTAATTTGGACCAGAACGGCAGTTTTGGTATGACCGATAACCGGGCTCGCTGTCATTTCCATACTATTTCTGACCGATTTTTTTTGTAGGATGTGTGTTCTCCTACAATAATTATATTGCTCAGCGATTATCGGTCGTCGGCCAAAGGAAAGCCCGTAGGATATTTTTAAGATTTTATAATAACAGCTTGTCGGCATAGTTAAAATACATATTCATGCAAAATTTTAGTTTTCTTGTACTACTATTAAACTAAAAATTTCTTGATGCTAGACGACGATGACAGATGACCTCGCAAACGGACATGTGACTATAAGGGTTCCTTTTCGACACTACGGAACCCTAAAAAGATATCACATCCTATTTCTTACGTGTATTTCGACGCCCCCAAGGAATAAACCTGTATTGTACTATTACTGAATTTTTACTGTTATACCATTTACGGTATCTATGGGTCGGGATACACCTATGCAATTTTTTTCAAATTTTTTCTACGGTAATTTCCAACGGATTTCCTTATAACACTTTTGTTCTTTGGAAATTTGCCATTTCTTATTTACTAGAATAATCACGAAATACATTATTACAAATTTATTGCCGTTGCTACATTTCGGTAAAGTAATATTACTGTAAAATATGTTTTTTTTAAATCCGGTTAATGCGATAACAGGTTTATTATCGTAAGTTTTGTGGTAGACATTTTCGGTTATGCACTGTTGCAGTTATCATCCGAGATATAAATTTATAAAATGAACTGTGGCAGCAAATTTACTTAAATAACTTTGATAAATTTTATAAGCTTTCTGATCGAGAACGCCAATGGATGTATATTATTAAACATACTAAAACCAAAAATATCAAACGAATGACTCTAGAACGCAAAAATAAACACAGACTACAAAATATTTTTTTCTTTAAATAATGTAGAAATTCTTGTTTGTAAGAAATTTTTCCTAAACACTTTAAAAATTAATGAACAAATGGTATATACAGCAATAGAAAAATTTAAATTAGACGAAGGGATTACAGACTTAAGAGGTAAGCACACCAATAGACCTCGAAAAATGAGCTCCAGCACGGAATCGAATATTGAGAAGCATATTACATTATATCCTAAAGTAGAGTCTCATTATACAAGAAAAAGCTCAACTCGACAATATTTGTCACTAGACCTAAACATCTTCAAAAATGTATCGTTTTTACACTGAGTGGTTTCCACAGCAAATTATGTTGAAGTTACGATGGCGACAAAACGTCAATATGAAACCATTTTTAACACAAAATTTAACTACTCATTGTTTAAGCCTAAAAAAGATCAATGCTCTACATGTTTTGTATATGAGCAAGCCAGTCCATCAGAGAAAGAGTCTTTAGAAGAGAGCTATAGACGGCATTTAAGTAGAAAAGAAAAATGACAATTGACGAAAATGGTAGCACAATTACTATCTTCGACCTGCAAAAAGTGTTAAGTAGGTATTCCACAATCCACTGTAGGCACTTTTTATTACAAACGTAAGTACACTGTGTACAATTTTACTATTTTTAACGCTCTAATTAAAAAAGGGTATTGCTACGTGTGGCATTACCAAATCGCAAAACGAGGCTGCATAGAAATTGGGAGTTGTTTGTTGCAATTCTTGAAGAGTGAACAGGAGCGAGGTCTTAACAAGATCTATTTTTATTCGGATGATTGTTATGGCCAGAATAACAACAGGTGCATTTTTGCCTTATATATGCGTATGCAGCAAAAACTTTAAATTTGTCTATAACGCACAGATTTTTCGAGACTGGACATAGCCAGAACGAGGGAGACTCGATGCATTGCCTGTATTGAGAGGAACATGAGAAATAAGTATAAATTTACACACCAGATCAAATATATAATATAATTCTCAACTCCGAAGTCTCAGGTGAAAAATATACTATGAAAGAATTGGAGCAAACAGATATATTAGACATAAAAAAAATTGTAAACCCTTTGAATTGGCGTCGCGATATAGATGGAAATACAGTACGCTGGTCTGATGTAATGGAAATTCATGTATCATCATCTCAACAGGACAAGGTTTTCTTTAAATATGATTTTGATGAGGCATACTCTGAATTCAAAATTTCAAATTCATTTCAAACCAAACGACGTGGGCGAAAACCTAACACAGATGCTCTGATAGAAGATACTGTATTGGCACGTGCTTATCATCAACCTATTCCTATATGCAGGGCGTTGCATACAGATTTATTGTCTTTGTGCAATAGTGGAGCGATACCACGGTATTATCACGCATTTTATGAATCCTTAATTTCGGTAGAAAATAGTGATGATCGCGATGATACTGATGATGCCATTGATAATATCGATTAGTTATTAAGATTAGTTATTTGTGTTTTTACTTGGCTACTTTTGTTATACTTTTACTGATTGTAATTTGTGATCCATAAGAGAACTTTGTTCCTACTAAACGTTATAATTTTAATAAGTTTTGTGAATTTTCTTTAATTATTCCCTCAAAGATACCAACAACAAATTTATTTTACATAATCGTTTTCAATGATTACGATAATATGACTACGAACAATTTTCAACAAAATACGGGTTACACTACTTTACCCTTTTATGGTTATTTAAATTTTTACCACAATAAGTCGGTAACTGAACATTACAATCTAACTCTGTAATGAAAAAACACGTTTAAAGCAATATTATGCCTATAATTTTTAAGAAAATTACAAGAATAATTCGGTAAGTAAACATTACCGTAATAATATTGATAAGTCAGGATCGTAAGATATCAATACCCTAAAAGTTATATGAAACCATTTTCGGCAATATGTATTTTAGTGAATTACTGATTCTGTGTATATTTAATAGTTACACTTAATACTATAAACTATTCGAGTAAAAATTAGCTTTTCCGTCATATAACAATGTCGTCAGGATTACCTTTTGTTGAAGAGATATACCCCAAAAACACTAAATCATTTTTCCTGTAAAATTTGAATTTTGCGATTACCGGTTTATTCCCCGGGGACGTCGATTTGTTTTATTATAACAACGGACATTTATATGGTTATAATATTAAAATCGCTGTTTTAAAGAAATATAAAGATGTCAAGATGAAACATGGAGGAAATATTACTAGTTATTAATTACAAATTGGTTTAATTAAAAAGCTTGCAATGGCCACGACATTAAACGGCTGAATCTCAAGCTACTAAAATAGACTCATCTCTGAATGGTCTGACAATATTTACAAATTAAAAAATTAAATGTTTTTGGGATACCTGTCTTACACACTCTCCGTTAAGATATTCTTCTTCTTCTTCTTAAGATATTAATGATTTAGGAAGCTAGCATGAAGACGGCATTTAATAAAATTATGTTTAAAAGTGACGCAAAAGAGTTCAGTGTAAATGTGAACTAGAAGAGTGACTTGGGGACCATGATACATACATTTTGTCGTTCATAATAATGTATGAGGTTTGCGATGGAGAATAGCCCATTGTACACTAGTACCTCTAATGGCTTTAGGTGGGCAGTTTATTAAGCCCTAAAACAACACATCAAGCTTTGAAGATCCCAAGAGTAAACCCCGGAAAAACCAACACTTATTTAAAGTACATTCTTATATCATGTTCTATTTTTCTACCGAAAAGTCGATAGTACTTTCGAATTAATTTCCTTTCAACAAATGTTTAGTCCGATGCCCTGTCCATCCCATTTGGAATTAATGGCTCGGCTCCAGGGCATCTACACGTTTTGTTTAGGGCTGCCAAACCAGTAATTGTGCTTTAGGTATTACCACATAACATTTATAAGCTTAATTTTTTTTAGCTAGTGATAATTATCTCAATAGGCCTTAAATTCCCTTTTTTGTTTTAGAGGAAGTATTCATGTTATTTGAAGGCTTCACGCTTTCAATTACTAATGAATGCTCTGAAACGTTTTCAGATTTTGAATAATATTAATTTAGCTTTTGTTACTCACTTAGAATAATATTATTTACCAACATCACACAGTCGAACAGACTTTCCAACCCTGTGAGAACGCATTTAAATGAAGCTGAAATGTGCTACGCTTTAGATAATAACACGTGCCTGGTTATTTTTAAAACATAATTCAATATTGTGTACATTTTATTTAACAGTTGATTGCCCGCCAAAACACAGATGGTAAAAACATCGCGGCAATCAACTGTCAAAAATAAAAGAAACTAACCGTTGAAAAATTCATTTCTCGAATCGAAAATTGCTTCCTGATTGGTCGATTAACGTCCTTTGAGGGTGGATTGGCCAATCAGCGGCCACTTCGGCGTGTAATTACAAATAGTGTAATTTGGGGAGTGCAGTGCGGTGATTTCGTGTGTCGTCGGGTTATTGATTAACGGAAGCAATAATGACTGGACTGGGCTATTCGTCACTGTGTGCCGTGACGGATACTGGGTTATCTAAGCTACAAACTGTCGCGAGTATATACCTTAGTATGAAAATATAAAAAAATCTTTACTGTATACTATTCACTGTAATAGCTTATGCACAAGTAACACAACTAAGATGACAAATTTAAAATATCTGAGCTTTATCTGCCAATTGAGAAAATCACATGCCAAATATATTCAACTCAGTTTCTACCACAAAGCTGACCCTAAATTTTCATCCTCCGGTTGGAGCCCCTGGCCTTGTCCGTACGTGGCGTGATCTATAGCAAAGTAAACGATACCAACCGAGCTGGAACCTGACCCGCACAAAGATATCATCAACAACGTATAGTATGAGCTTCTGTGGTACTGTGCTGGGCTCTAGAAATTATATAAACTAAGTTTGCATTTTGGACTATTTTCCTAGATACATATTTATTTTTATTTGGATTTAGGAAATTGTGTATTTGATATCACATAATTAGGAAGTTATGTCACATTGTAAACAGCAGTAGATTACCCAAAGACACTAGTGACGTCATACTTCTATACTTCTGTCTGTCATGCAATCTAGCATTTCATAGAATGCAATTTATACTTGAATTCAGCCCAATGTCCTATTTATAATATTATTTCTACTAAGTTTAAAGTAAAACAAAATTCTATTTATAAAACATCACGCCTATATTACCCAGAAGGGTGTGGCAGACACCTCTGCAAAACCCACATTTTACCTGTTATGTTTAGGTCTAATGGTATAGGGCGTAAGCCTATCGCATTCCACCTCCGCACAATTCTAACTCCGTGCTACTATTTGTGAGTGAAAGTTCACAAATAACACTGCCCGACCCGAGAATCGAAGCCGAGACCTCGCGGTGAGAGGCGCATACGCTGACCACTAGATTCCACAGATCCACCAGAAACCACAAGCCGGACAGCATTTAAAAGTAAATTAAAATTGTATATTATGCAATACCAGAAAGTTTATGAGAATAGTTGACATACTTCCGTGGCATTATATCTATTTTACTATTTTATTGTGTTCCTTTATTAAATCAAGGGTCTTGTCTCATAGCATTTTATTTTATTTTTTAACAAATTAAATACATATTTTAATGAAATACTTTTTTTTTTACAGTAAATTAACTTTATTTATATTAAACATACGTTACAAATTAAATAAATGCCTAAATCTAAATCTATGAAAAAAACCTAGTCTAATAGACCGCTACCAATGGGCTATTTTTTTAATCCATATTTTAAATTAAATCAATTTGCTTTTACACTTATTTTTATAATACTAATTTATACATTAAATAATATTTTAATACAAAAATCTATAAAATATTTTATGACATCGTATTATTTTGTTTATTTTTTATCGTCGTATGATTTATATTTTGTATTTAATATTTAACATAAATGATTAAGCAGTTTTATAGTTTAATCATTCAAAAACTAATTAATTATTACTTACTTATTTGATTTAAACATATTATTTTTTTTGGTATATTAATTTTGTATTTTTTAAATTTGTAAACAGCTTTTATTTATTTATATGGGTATGATGTATCCTTTCTTTTTCCTTTTTTAATTCAACGGACAATAATTATAATTAAATTTATTTTTAGTAGTTTTGAGCGTACGGTACTCGTGGGCTGCAGCTCAAAATCAGCGTTAGGTGACTGTACTTCATTGCATTCACTTAGCATTATGCTGAGCTGCTTTTGGTACAGACTGTATTACTGTATTTCCTGTATTGTTTATTTTATGTTTTGTGCCAATACAAATTTTCTTTCTTTCTTTCTAGATTACGAGTCAGTATAAAATTCTATTTAAACAAACCAAGAATTGTAATATATCAACAACAGTAACTTCATTGGAAAGCTTTAATACTAATACATTATAAAACGTTCAGTCGCCGAAAAAAGCGAACATTTGACCTATTTCCGCTTTTAAGCACCTCTTTTGTACAATTCGTTTATCCGTCCGAATACTGCGATCAATTGTGAGCAGTTCTGGCGAGCTGCTATGCCAATACCACCTTACTGCTGCAATATTATATCAATTCATTTAAATAGTCGTCGTAATCATTTATATAATTCGTTATTGAACTAACTTACATTAAACTAATAGGCAATCATTGTAAATATTTTTAGCGCAATAATGCTTAGCTTTCGGTGTCCCAAATATTTATGACACGATGATAAATTAATAAATTCGTGGCATATAACGACCTCGATATATAACGGCCATTCATTTCAGGCCTGACCAAGACACTTTCGTTAATGGGTGGTGATCGATCGATATTTACGATTTATCGCAATGTCATTTTTACGGTTCCGTAGTACCTACAAGAAACCCTTATAGTTTCGCCATGTCCGTCGGTCCGTCTGTACATCTGTACGAGGTATAGCGACGAAACCGTTATTGCTTTTTTAATGAAAGTAGTAGAATAAAAACTTGAAAATTTATATTACATTCTTTTATTTTCGGGTATCGAAAAAAAAACCCTCCACATGTAAAGTGGGGATGATTTTTTTTGTGTCGTGTGTTCCATAATGTGGGATGTCGTTCGATAGATCTTTCAAAACATTGAAGGGTTGTAAGACAGTTTTTAAATTAACAAATTCGTATGCGAGATAATTAACTTAGATTAGATTATACTTTAAAGGAAAATAGCGACTCATTAAGACATTTTCAGTTCAAGAGTAATAGGGCTCCAAAGTCTGAAATATCCTACAAATACCTGTATGAAGTTGTTTATGTTCAATACAGATATTTAACCCCTTTCCAGTCCATCATTATATTGCTACGGCAGACTACATAATCCTATTGCGCGTTGCCCGACACGTACTTGACGTACACACAGACAGACCATGAACTGCGTGAAACAACCATGACCATATAAGTTATCTATGCTAGTGCCCCGTCGAGTCCACATTCGGTTATGGTGGCCATAATTCTCGCAATAATGTCGCGGACAGACCGTAAGTCAAACTGCGGGATAATCCGGATCGTTCTAATGGAATAATAGAGACGATCTATGACGCCATATATTTTACGTACGGCAGGATTACACCATAACGGGGTGAGATATTGCTTTTGATATTTAGTACCGCTGTTTGTCTGGTTTAGCTGATTTCGTATGAATACGACAGTTTGTTAAGGATAATACTACTTGGTTGTTAAACTTTTACCAAAGGTCTCGGCTTTACAAAGGCGGGCAGGTATAAATCGGGGCAAACATCTTGAGCAAACGACCTTGAATGCGCAGAAACGAATTTTGGGTCTCTTTGGTTACGAGGCTGAGGTGCAGGGGGCGTACCTGCGCGTGATTGGTTGATCAGTCGACCCTTGCCCCGCGCACCGCGTCTTCGTTCCGCTCTCTCCCGAATACACGTGCGTGCAGTGAAGTGCTCACTTTTGTGCTCTGTTATAAATCGTTAGTTGTTGTTGTTATTTGTTGAGTTAAAAGCGGATTTTATCACTGAATATTGTCGGCGATTTTGCCAATATTAAAAACAGAGTTATATATTGTTTTAAATCGCAAGAAGTTCAACAAAACATGCCGACAAGCATTTTTTTCGATTTAACTATTGTTTAAGTTATGAGAAATTTGACAAAACAATGCACGACATAATGACGACATACAAAATGTTGCACATGTCGGCTATTGTTTATATTTTGGCTATTGCCTGCCACTGCACTTACACAAATACAATTGTCTATACATAATACAATATCCCGAAATAAACAGTAATTGTAATAAATAAAATAGGTAATTCTAAAAACTCGACGTAACTAATCATATTTATAGCAATATTTTGCTCGTAAGTGTACGATGCGCAAACTTTCCCCTACCACGTCACCTAATGCTCAAGAAGTTTGCCCATAATTGTACTTATAACTACTTGAACTTATGTTTGAACTTTGAAATCGATGGTCTTACATCCACTTCATTGAGACTTGATTGATATTAGCTGAGTGGAAGCTTACTAAGTAACGCTATACTGGTTATTGGATTTTAATGATAGTTGAAGCCAAACTTTACAAAACAGATAAGTATACATTTTACTTATAGAGAATATTATTTTCTGTAGTGAACATGGACAAATACATAACCTAACATCACGCGTATATCACTCAGATGGGTGTGGCAAAGATGTACAACCCCACATGTTACCTGTTTTCTTTATCGCCATTCCTTGGTCACAATTCCAACTCCATGCTGCTATTGTTAATTTCCTGATGGAAAGTTTATAAACGACCGACCTGGAAATTGAACCCAAGACCTCGCGGTGAGAGGCGCATACGCTAACTACTACACCATCAAGGAAATATATTTAACGGTGTCTATGTGCCGGTATATTGTGCAAGATGAGTGATTTTAACACGCTTATATATTAGCTTCACCTGTATATATTTGTATGTAACCGACTCCTTTGGACTCGATTTTTACCCACTTTAAACGGACAGATTTCATTAAAATTTTGCACACCTGTCAAAGATTGATGACAATGCAATAATTCGAAATTAAATAAAAAAAACGCTCTTATAAATAAACCAAACTAAAAAGTAGAAAATAAAATAATAGTTTAAAAAAACAAAAAAACACTCTTATAAAGTACTTCGAACTAAAAAGTGAAAAATAATTCCAAATATAAAAAGCGTGGGTGGCTCGATAGACGAAAAATATGGCACAGAGCGCCCCACGCTTTTTCACAATAATACTAGTATTTTTTGTTCATTTTTCACTTACACGTGAATTATTTTTACTTCTTAGTTAGAAGTACTTTAAAAGCGTGTTTTTTGGTTTTTTTAAACTATTATTTTTTGTAATTAGAAGACTTTAGTTGTATTGATATCATTGATTACTTTTCAAGGTATTTTAAAGAATGTTTATTTATTTTAAAACTTTTTCTATTATATTTACATAGCTACCCGTTACTATACTCGGAAGCAAAACCTGAATGCACTAGTTAATCTCGTTGTTAATTATCAGTAAGATCAACATTTCCGTCGGATAGTTCGTACAAAACTTTTGCGATGCCCCATTTAATTTAAACTCGCCAAGATTTGCTTGAATTGAAATAGTTTCAAAGATCTGATATTATGAATCTCGGTTTAGTTATGAATTCAATTCACGCCGAGAAATTTTATGAATTTTATGTCGTTAGTTATTTTCTTATATATTTTTCGTAGATTCCCATTTATTTCTGAATCAAATCATTTTAAAATTAGCTGTGTAATTTTTTCACTTGGTTACACATTATTTGACTTTCACTGTGAATGACTTAATGTGAACATTATTTCGCAATGTATGCAAACATTCTATAGGAGCAGATTAAATAATATAGTTCCTTGCATCTCATGCTATAACAATTACACTAAATGTAAAACAGTGAAACAGATCAAAAAAGTCAAATATGGGTTTAGACCTCTGCCACACCCTTCTGCGCAACTATTCTGGTGCGATGTTATACTATGTTCAAGAGTAGCAAACTCTATTTCAATATACACTATCAATTTAATAACGGTTTTGTTTTCTCTAATAATCACTCGCTGAACGCTGCACATCCTATTTTTAGGCAGACATCGTGCTGAAACAGTTTTATATAAAATTGCTTCCCAGGCGCATTTTTTTCTGTTTGAATGATACAAACTTCCTTGTTCCCTGTGAGAAGCGCTTCTAATACAATTAGGTGACTATCAGCCTGGCACCTGATATAAATTCGTGAAACGACGCAGCGTTTACAAGAGCTAACGTTGTGAGCGGGCGCTGAGCCAACACTATAGTGTGTGCACTAAGTTATAAGCTACCACGAATTTGCTTTTGTTGGATTACTTTATTTCACACATTTATGACTTTGTTGGATAGTAACTTACATTTGTAATTGCATAGTTATTGGGAATTTTATTTATTACTTATTCAATTTGATTAAGTCTTACACAAGATACACGAAAATTGTGTGTCTTTAAACCGACTTGAATATCCTTTCTAAGAACTTATTTATTGTCTACGAAAGAAAAAGTGTGTTATACCATGTTCCATCAAAGTAATGAACTTCTTTTAAATTACAATGCTGAATCGACCTAGCTTAAATTACCGAATTTGTTGTAGTTAGTATTAGTACTAATTGAAGAAATAACATTATATAAAATATTTGTTTTATCAATTACACCACGCGCTCACGTACCGTATAGTACGTCTTCGTCTGGTAAGGCTATAAAGCTTGTTAAAACGCTGCTGCTTGCAGCATAGACCTCACAATTCGAAGCTATTCTACTCAAACATGTCATGTTATGTTCTAATGAATTTATTCGACAGCCGATTTGCACGGAAAAGGGTCATTAATTTTAGATACGCCATGTTTCCGTGGCTGGTTGTTTAAAGTATGCTTGATATTAGCCTTCTAACATCAATGCAGTAGAAATAGATCAATCTTTTTCATTGTCTAAACGACGACTATACCGTCAGTGGGAACAGTTAAAAATTTTTTACCTAGTGATGTAGTGTAATATTTAAATAATTAAATTGAAATTTTAGCTAAATGACTCAAATTCGCTTAATTTTTGTAATAACTATTAAAAAAATATATAAGCTTAGTCTATATTTGAAACTGAAAAATTCTTTGGTATAATTGCATATTTTCTATATTTTCAATATTGTCGAAATTCCCTTTTCGCCAATCATGCGCATCCCTAGCACAGTACCGATATATATATGCAATCCCTACATGTATAGATGTCGGACTCGTGACGTCCGCGTCGTAAGCGCGTGCCGTGTTCTGCAGGGAAGTTGAAAAACATACTTAAAAATATTTTATCTAGTATAATTATAATTGCAAAAATGGTGAGTGAAGAATTATTTAGTACAGAAGAACTATTGCGCATTCTAGAAAGCACTGAAGATGATGAGTTTTCTGATTCGGAATCAGTAAATGAAAATGATTTTGAGGTAAGTCAATTTTAATTTAATGTCAGATGTTTTAATAGTAAATACATTCTTGTTATACTTATTATTGATTTTTATATTTTTAAGTTTCATGTGACATTTCACAAATACAAGGCAACTATTTTAAGAAAATTATCTATTTTAAGAATATGAAAATGTATAAATATCGCTAAAAATATATACCTATTTAGCAGTTATCAAATTTTTTTACCTACTAAGCCTAATTAGTGCCTTTATTAGAATATTTTCTATGATACAAATTGTCGCTATGTCATTAATTATCAAAATATGGTAATTGATCTAAGTAGGTACCTACATATACCAAAATAAACATTATATAAATATAACTCAAGGATTAAACTAAATTATTGGAAAATAAATATGTAGTTTTAATGCAATTACATTTATTTAATTATAATAGGTGTTTTGATGATGAAAATAAAATAAGTAAATTTAAGACTGATTACGAATTATTTTTTATTATAAAATTAATAACTCGATAGGTAGTCTAAAGGTAGCTTAGGTAACCCGCTATACCATCGGCAAAATTAGCAGTTACAGACTGAAAAAAATTAAATTATGTCTTTTTTCCATGTGTTATTGATACTTTCTATGTTTTTTTTTTTTGTAAATAAGTAGTTACACAATGATACCTTGTTCATATAAACTTAATAAATAAACTCGATAAGTTATAATATACAGCTACATCCCTAATCAGAAGCGAGAGATTATAAAAAAAGGATGGTTGCCCGCGCCATTGGCATGTATACATGCCAACTGATAGAGAATAGTGCTGATAACTTGCTTCAATTTTATATGTATTTTTGTATCTCAAAAGGTTGATTTTTTTATTGATAGTTGCTATAAATGTAGTTTTAAGTTTCTTACAGTAGGAGATGAGGTTACATAAATATTCTTTTTGTGTTATAAGCTATGTTTATTAAAAAAATTCAGACAAAAATTATTACTCACTATGTTTATCGATAAAGTTCTGGACTTATTTTCAAAGTTATTTCATTGAATTTGTGGCTAGGCTTGGAGGGCATGGCGAAGCGTTTTTGCTCTGGCGGACAAAAGGTTAAAATATATTGTCTAGAATTTGGCGTACGAAAATATATATTCATAAGTATATCATAGTAATATCACAGACACCTTAATGCTCAGAACATTATTAAAACTAATATACAATGATTCAAATGAGTTTGCAATATTTTCATACTTATTTCATTATTTTACAAACAAATCAGCATCTATCTACAATATCATTGATTACTAAGTAAGGCAAACTTAAGTACAACTACTCATCTCTCTCCTGATAGGGTACTTCACCCGCATCTCTCGGTATCTAACATCTCAAAACAATGATGAGTCGGCGTCGTGAGAGCGATAAATCCACGGCTAATAATGTCAGATGCCGCATTCTGATCCATGATAAACAACCCTGTACATTCGGAGGTACAAACGTTGGTTGGATTTTGTTTTGATATAAGACTTCAGACCAAGATAATACTGTAGGTTTAGACAATATTGTGGTTACCAGGAACAATACGGGTTGACAGGAATTGTTTGGCTTCTGTATTTGTTTCTAGCCGTGTCAATTTCTAACAATGGATACCGAAGACAGTGAGTTAGAAACAGTCCAAATATTACTTTTGTTCTGTGGTTTGGTCGACACAATAGACAATTATAGCCCATATACACTGTAAGATACTCCTGGAAAGACACATTTTTAAACAACTCTCGCTGAAATTATTTAAGTAATTTCAAAAGCAAATTTTAAGCTTAGGTCAAAATTAAATTACTCATATAGTCTCTAATTTCATATCTAGACTAGATTGTAATCTTTATGGAGTATATAATTGTTTAGAAATATCAAAAAAAAAGTTCAATTAATTCGATTTTTATAGCTCATCTATGTCCCTACAATAAATGCTGTGTAGGGTAACCACGAATCTGCTTACTGTATAATTAAATACGATATGTATTCTTGATAAATATGAATTTATAATAAAATTATTGTCGTTTGTTCTGGTTTTCGATTTCTCTCCAAGCAATTTAATAGCCAACAAACTAGCTCATTAAAAACGTTTTTCTTTCAGATACTGCCCCAGAGCTACACTACTCATTCATAGAGCAAGCGTTACACCCTGGACCCGCATTGGCTTTACATTGTGCTGCATCAGGCTCCCCACCACCAAGGTTTACCTGGCTCTTAGATGGCCAGCCTGTTGAAGAACATAATACTCCTCAAAGGTTAGCATTGAAAATCTTGATTTTAAATTTGAACCCATATAATGTCTTAAAGAGCTTTAACTGCTTATTAATTTAACTTTTTAACAACTACACCTATGAACATCTAGCGTAACCTATGACCGCGTGTTCCAAACCAAGTTTCAAGCTAGCCACGTACATGAGCTCAAACATACTGCCATAAATTGCAAGGATGTCGCGCCGGGGAGGACACTTTCATGAGTTCCTAGAAACTAAATGATGGACACAGTGAAATACTCGATTTTTTCTCAATTTGTTTACAGAAGTATAACACAGTTCATGAACACAAACGGTGACGTAGTAAGCTATCTGAATTTGACTTCAGTGCGGCCTGAAGATGGTGGAAGGTATACTTGTCGAGCTCACAACGCAAGAGGAGCTGTGGAACATTCTACCAGACTAAATGTTTACGGTAAGCCGTCAATATAATATTTACCAGCAGTTTGAAAAGACATACTTGTAATATTTAAAGCAAATTTTAGCTTTGCTATGCATTTATTTTATATAATATTAAAGTTGGGGGTGCAGGTTCGAGTCCTGCTGGATTCTTAATTTTTCGACTTTAATATTATATTGAAAAGACATTATTAGAAAACAGTGAGCAAAACTCTATTTTGATTCGAGCTTGATGAATAATGTGATGTGAAATACGTTCGTTCTATAATAGTTCTTCACTTCGGTAGTAAAAAGATAGTAGGGTATAGGTAGATATAGGGGATACATAAGGTAGGATTTCGTATTAGATCCTATTCTCTTTGAAAGACCCTATGGAGGATCGATCTTGTGTCTATATGGCAGGCTCTAACAAAGAGACAAAATAACGTTCAGAAATTCGTACGATAATATGTAGGTATTATTTGCTCAAAGTTTTAATTATCTTTTTGATAAACATACAAATTCTGATTAATTTGATGTATATAATATAATATTATTATATTATATAATAAATATTAAATTGCAAAAGGTTTAACATACTTGAAATTGTTTCTACATTTAGCAAACTACATTGTTGCTATCAAATATGAGTATCTGAACGGACTTAAAAAAAAGTTATCGACAGTTGTAACTTAGTATTGTTTATTAAAGTAAACTTGGTTAATATTCTAAATAAGTAAACAAATATATGACGGCCTAATTATACTAACCCCGGAGGAGTTAAAAAGACTGTGAAGGAGGCAGAAGTCAGTTTTATTTCCACCTTATACTTTATTTCTAAGGATTATTTTTCACTACTGAAGTGAATTGTTTGTGCGACATGAGATCAAAGTTATTTACATCTCGTGCTTTTGAGTACCACACTACGCTCAAGATTTCAACCAAGAATTGCTCGCTACGCTCGTGATTCTACTAAATAATCTTTTGTTTATTCGGATAAGCACTCGAAGCAAATACGTACTTTGCTTTCTGGTTGCACAATCAACTATTTATACCTAAATATAAAAGTAAATAGTTAATTCTACCCACATTACATCACGCCCAATCACGCCCATGTTGCTTAGAAAGATGAGACTAAGGTGTATTCGTAACCATAAATTTAAAAAAAATAGTTGCCATGTAATAGTAGATAAGCCTGCAGAGGAACGAGGTGTGATTTTCCTCCACCACAGAGAGAGGATTCTGCAACTAGGCTCAGTGTTATTGCCTGGCGGGTAGTTGTCCAACAGTGACGCATTACGGAAGTCTTGTATATGTAAGGTCACTGAGGGAACATCATTATCGCGATTCAGCAACTTTGACACTATTGATCTGTCGAGCGTAATGCGTCATTTCTTGACGTTGTTAATGTCATTAGTACGAGTGGGGTACCGCCACAATTTCAGTTTACGTGCTGCAACTGAGAATTTCCCAACAGAAAAATCCTAAACAACACCTTTGCCCTGCCAGGGTATCGAAATCGAGACCTCAATCTTTTAGGTGAGCAGTTTCACATTATGCCGCTAGTCCACGAGGAAGTACCTATTGCAATGTAATAAATTGCATCAATTTTACGGTGACTATTTTATTGTGCTCATTTAAAATTGTTTCTATGATGTGTCTTAACAGGTCCTCCGTCAATAAGGAGCATCGGTGCGATGCGCGTGGTGGCCGGCGTGAATACGACCATCTTCTGCCCGTACTCAGGATTTCCAATCAGGTTGATGGAGGTGCATTTGCTTAGTAAAATTATAATTTCATTTTTTTTTGGTTACGCAGTTTGGTGTTAGTATTTCAATGTTGTCTTTACCTGCCTTCCGTTAGAAAGAAAAATTTCTTTTTTTTCATCTTAAAGTTAAAACTTATTATCCCTTTTATTTCATTTTTCCTGTCCCTTTACATTATAAAATTACATATCAGTACTTAATATTCAACACTAATTAAGATCCAAAATAATAAGTGTTATGTTTTAGTGAAATTCGATGGCAGCGAGGAGGAATGGACTTAAGTTCGACGGGTGGAAGAGCTCTTTCAGGAGTAGGTGGGGAATTACTGCTCTGGCCAGCGGAATCGGCTGATGCTGGCATATATTCTTGTAGAGTATCGTCGCCGTCAGGGCAGTACGCGCAAAAGGATGTTCAGATATTTGTCAGAAGTTAGTTTTGTACTTTCTTTGAGATTCTAAAAATATTATGTAAACGATTTTAAACTTTTAGCAATATGTGGCTAGCAAAAAAACAAGTACTTGTAAGTCGGCATAAGCGTCCTAAAATATTTACGCGAGTAATTCTCGTATTTTTGGTATTAAACTATTATGGATTTATATCGGGTCAAACATAGATTCCTTGCTTAAACAAAGATAACAGCATTTTGTTGTTAAACCCGCATCTAATTTTAACTTCGTGTCCGTAAATTTAATATTAAGTAATATTCGTTTGCTATTTTAGATCCACCGAAAATATCTGGCTTTACTTTTCCAACGGATCTAGTTGAAGGCAGCTCAATACAAGTTCTGTGTGGTATTACTTCTGGTGATAAGCCCGTTTACTTCTCCTGGCTCAAAGATGGACTGCATATACCGTCAACCTTACAGGTATTATTTAATTTGACCCAATCATATTATCATGAAGGTTCTTTATAATATACAAGTCAATAATCGATATTTCATATTTTTTATAATATAAATTATATTTTGTGCAGGTTCAAGAGAAGTCCTTAGATGAATTCAGTTTTCTCATTTTCTCCCATGTGACTTCAAAACACAGTGGAGAATACACATGTGTGGCCAGTAATTCTGCTGCTGAAGTCAATCACACTGCCAGATTGGCTGTTAAAGGTAATTCTCCTACCCTAAGATCCGTTTACACCAGAAAAGTTGATAACTTAGTTTTTGGTAACATTCATTTAGATTTCTACAGGAATTCAACGATCAAAGCTTCGTTAAAAATCTTTTTAAGTTAACTGACTTTAAAATAATGCGTATTCTTTAATTCTAGTTGCACCTTCATGGTTATATGAGCCTCAAGATGTATCAGCTCTTTTGGGTACTCACATTCTGGTTAACTGTGCCACCAAAGGATATCCAGAACCACGAATTTCATGGCTGAAAGGACATGGTCAGTAAATATTAAAATTGTTAAATATTTTTGGATAACAGAATGCCTTGGCGCCATGATTTATAGAAACTTCTCTATTGACATTATTTTTAATTATTTTTCCCCTTTATTTTATTACAGGATCTGGTGTAGACTTTCGACCAGTATCGAACCTAGACCTGCAGTTCTCAGTGCTGGCCAATGGTTCCTTGAGCATAGCTCCCGCTGCTCATCATCATGAAGGACAGTACATGTGCCGATCAGAAAATGGGATCGGGAGAGGATTGTCGAAGATTATTGCTGTTTCCGTAAATGGTGAGTGAAAATTGCTAAGGGATTGGTTTCCATTTTAAGCGCCTGATATGTCAACACTTTGTCACCAAGGCGCTTGCAAAGTTTGATTTTGGTGAATTTTAGTGGTACTTAAATACCTGCTATGTTTCTTACTCCCTTTCTTCACAAATGATCACAAAAGAAATGTTGTCACAGTCTAACATAACAAAAACCTTCTTCACGTTTCAGAACCTGCACATTTTGAATTCTCATCTCGGAACATGACCGTGAAGCGCACCGCTCAAGCTTCGCTGCAGTGCGACGCGCGAGGAGATGCCCCCATACAGCTGCAGTGGACACACAACATGAAACGAGTCGATCTTACTACTTACAGGTGGGTGATTCCTGGGAGAAGCTTTGTTGGCGTCAGATCCATGGCATTTTTTTTTAAATTTCCTGTTTAAACCTAACACTAACCTATCCGCAAAGCAGCGATATCCGAGTGGTAGACTGCGAAGTCAAAGGTCTCAGGTTCGAACCCACGGCACACACCTCTGTCAATAAATCGGTAAGATTCGTCTTTTCGAAGATATGCGTGTATTTATCATAATAAATTATCGCTCGCTGACGGTGAAGGAAAACATCATGAGAAAACCTGCATGTCTGAGAGTGCCTAAAAAGTACTCGAGAGTGTGTGAAGTCTACCAATCTGCACTTGGCCAGCGTGGTAGATTATGGCCTAACCCTTCTCATCATGAGAGCCCAGCAGTAGGACATGTATTAGATACAGGCCTGTTATTATTATTATATTATTAACCTAATTAAGGTGCTATCTGAAAATCAGCGCTGTAGTATTCTATTACAGCAATTGCTGAGATAGCCACCTTTTTGGTCTCATACGGGAGTGTTCCATGTGTTTACCATACCTATGTGCTAATTCTTATTTTAATGTTTTATTTTGTTAAGTTTTCTTTTGCATGCCTTATTTTTACCAGTGTACTCCTTTATGAGTCCAAATAAATGCTTTTTCTTTCTTTCTTTCTTTCTAACCTAGAGCCTCAATAACAGAATTGTTAGTTTTAAAGGGATGGTATTTAAAAGTGCTTCAATTTATTCCTATATAATTTAACTAATTTTGCCTTTGTTCCACCAAATATACTGAATGTGCACTAAAATATGTTCACTAACATATTTCATAGTGAGCACCTATTTAAGAACTGTTGCAAATTTGTAAAAATAGTACTACACCTATTTTAAAAACAGATTGATTCTAGCACTCGCCGACCGCTGCCGCGGCACGCTCGCTTCGCTCGCTCGGCTCGTGCTGTGTTATGGTCGGAGTTCTAACCTAACCTAACCTACTACTTTACCCATAATTGACCTATGCTATAACTATAGCTTTTATTTTGTGTAACAATCAGGAATATTTGGTGCACGAGAAGTATTTTTCGTGGAAGAATAAAATAATTATTGTTACAATAGAATATTTTCAGCGCACTAGAATAAAAAAGTGTTATATCTTGGTGATAATTTGGAATTTGTTTGGTGTAACATATTTTGTTGGCCGAGTAGTTTAATTATAGCAAAATAATGAAACGGGTTTAAGAATAATATTTTAGAAATGCGTACATAGGTGTACCTTTAGATTTTTGGTGAACACAAAAATATTATCCGTTTTAAAGTAAACATTATACATTCAAAATAAAAATATTTTTCGTTTTATCGCGCCACACCACGGATCTTCCAACACAATATCACACACATGACGTCGAATTGCAGGAAAGTCACTTATAATAATAATAATAATAATAATAACTTTATTTCCAAAAAGTACAGATTAAAGTACATTTACACAAAAAATTGATACCCTGTCTCTTAAACTAGGTAAAAAACCTGTATCTTAAGAGACAGTGTTCAGCCATAATTGTCATAAATAGTTAGTATACTATGACAGTCGTGTCAAAGCTAGGGGGGCTACTATTGATAAAGTTATTACAAAGAAAATAAAAAGGGCTTTGTGTGTGTGTGTGTGTGTGTGTGTGTGCGTGTGTGTGTGTGTGTGTGTGTGTGTGTGTGTGTGTGTGTGTATGTGTGTGTATGTGTGTGTGAGTGTGCGCGCGCGTGTATGTTTGTGTTTGTTGGTGTCTATGTGTTTCCATCTCTGTGAGCATGAGTGTTTGATTTGTGTTATGATATGTACGTAAGCAGTGATTCTGTGGTCGTGTAATCCTGAGTTTGAAGCCACTCCGAGACTCTTACTTTCAGTTGGTATTGGTTTAGGCCTATTATATTTAATTTTCTATGCACCTTTTTGTATATATTACAGCTAATGATGTAATAGTGGTGTCTGGCGAGTGTAGTCCTGTGTTGGACACTTTGCGGCAGATTGGTACGTCTTTCTGAGTTTGGCGGTGGGAGACCGCTATGTTTCCTCAGAATAGATTTGAGCACAAAGAGTTGGCGGACGGTAAGAACTTTGCAATCATCATAGAGTTTAGATGTTGGGTATCTATACGGTTTTTTATTCATAACCTTAAGTACTGCTCTCTGTGCTCGTTCTATTCCTAGAAGGAGCGTCTTGTTTGCTCCCCCCCAAACAGAAATGCAGTACCCAATAACCGATTGGCATAAGGCATAGTAAACCATTTTAAGATTGTCAGGACTGGCGGATTCGCGGAGCCTTTTGAAGGTGGAGATAAGGCGTAGGACTCTCTTGGTGAGCGTATCGATGTGTCTGTTCCATTTTAAACTGTCATCTAGTTGCACTCCAAGGTATTTTACACTGTCTGTTCTTGTTAATTGGATACAGCTACAATGGTGTTCTGGCGTTGATGTGTCGCATGTGTGTGCCGAAATAGTGAATGTATTGGGTGGTTGCGTGTTATGCCTTAGTGCGAAAGGGATATAGACGGTTTTTGATAAATTAAGCGTCAGTAGGTTGTTATTTAGCCACGACATAATTTGTTTCAGAGCAAGTTCAGCATTTGTTTTGGTGTCCTCCCAAGTCCGCCCGTAGGAGATAATCGCGGTGTCATCCGCATAAGCAAATATTTTACTATTTGGGACGGACATTTTGCACAAATCATTTAGATAAATTTGGAAAAGGGTAGGTCCCAAAATACTGCCCTGTGGAATGCCATATTGTATATTCTGTTCATTACTCAGGTATGAGTCTATCTTAACGCGTTGAGAACGATTTTTTAGGTAATCTTTGAATAGGGCTAAGGTAACACCTCTCACGCCAATGTGCTCTAGTTTTTCAATGAGCTTCGGGACAGAAACTGTGTCAAAAGCTTTAGATAAATCTAAAAAGATGCCTAAGCATTTAAGTCTACTGTCCAGATTCCTTACCGCAAATTCAGTCAAATCTAATATAGCGTCTTCGGTAGAAACACCAGTACGAAAACCGTACTGGTTGTCCGCAATGATCTTGTATTTATTTAGGAACGATTTCAGCTGTTTGTTGAGTATTTTCTCTAAAATTTTGGATAATGACGATAAGACAGAGATCGGCCTGTAATTGCTGACACAGCTTCTGTCCCCGCTCTTGTGGATTGGGTGGACAATTGCTTTTTTTAAGCTTTCTGGAAATACTCCGTTTTGGAGGCAAAGATTGAAAACATGCGTTAGAGGAGGCACCAGGGATTCCCTACATAGCTTTAGTATGGGGGTTGAGATACCATCCCAGCCAATCGCGCAATCACTACGCAGCTGTAAGATGTGAGATTCGACTTCAGACATATCTATTGGGAGTAATACCATCGAGTTTAATGGTGATGGGATCAAACTATTTAGCCTTAGTGATGATTGGGTTGAGAGTTGGTCTTGTGGGTTTGTATGATTTTCAGTTAGTATTTTTGAAGCCAGATCTTTTCCTATATTTGTAAAAAATCCGCAGACTTGGTCTATTGATGATTGAGGATTATGACTTAATTTTAATAAATTATTAGGTTTGTTTTTTTGTTTTTGGGTATGTGTTATATCTTTGATAACTTTCCACAAGTTTTTAGGGTTATTACCTGCTTTTTCTAGTTCGCTTTTCTCGTGTAATATTTTTAGTTTTCTTAGAAGGGCATTACAAAAATTGCGGTATCGGGTATACGTTATTTTGAGGACGATATTATCTGGCGATTTTTTTGTTTGCGTATGCATCCTATCTCGATTTTTAATACATTTTAATAATCCCGGGGTAATCCAAGGTTTCAGTGTTCTCTGTGCTTTAGGAACCTTTGTCAAAGTTGTGTGTTTTGATATTGTAGAAGAGATAATAGCTATTAATTTGTTAATTGCTTCATTAGGATTTTCTAATAAGTAAATATGTGTGAAATCAGTTCTTTCTAGGTCTTTTCGAACTGCTTCATTATCGATTCGTGAGATGTAGTGACGCCGTTCTTGAGTCGGGTTGCTGTTATTAATGCTTAAAATAAGAGGTTTGTGGTCAGTTATGTATGAGTCTAAGACTAGAGTGGTAGTAGGTTGAATGGTCTTGAGAAAAATATGATCTATACATTTATTAACTCTAGTGAGTATTTGGTGTGAAGGGAGAAACCCATATGTTGCGTTTAAGATAAGGTATTCAAGACTATTGTCGTCTTTGTTTCCCTGTCTTATATCGATATTCATGTCACCAATAACAATGGTATTTGGAACATTAGACATGCTTTCGTAAACAGTAGCTAGGCTTGTAAAAAAATGTTCAAGATGTTCTTTTTTATTATATGAAGGTGAGCGATATAGAGCTATAATGGCTATTTTATTTTGTATCTCACAAATGAGACAATTTGCGTATTTAAAGTCCGGTTCTCTTATAGTGAATTGTAACCCTTGTTTGATGTAGAATATAATACCAGCATTTTGGTTACAGTTTTGAATAGTTGAAGATATTTGGTATCCCTCTAGAACAGGTATGTTAGTGACTTTGTTTAGCCAGCATTCAGTCAGCACTACAACCTCAAAGTTTATTTTTGTTAAAGTTATTAGTGTTAGTAAGTTATCAAAGTTTTTATTCACGCTGCGAATATTGATATGTAAAACGTTTAAATTTTTATCGGCAGAGCTAACAAAATTTAAACAGTCAGAGGGATTACAGGTTATTGCGTTGCCGGAATATAAGTCGTCTAGTTCATTATTAATGGAATTTATTTCAGCCATTTATTAAATAATATTATTTCTATATGATGGGCAGTTGGTACTATCAGTGGTAATAGATATGTGACTTGTTTAGTTTCTTTAATGGTATCATATGTCTTTATTTTGAAAGATTGCTTGGTGTGATGAGTGGAGGGTGAGTGGGTTGTTGGTTGGTTGAGTGTGTTTAAAAGTTGAATATTGGTGTGTTTGAGTGAGTGGATGAATGTTACATAGTTAACAACATATAAAAAAGATTTAAAATTATTTAGGGATAGCTGTAATATTAAGGCTCCATATCTGTTAATTACAATGTAACATAGTCACATTTTCTTACGAAGATCCTGAAGGCATTTTTCTGAGGTTATTTGGATATGTTTTTCACCTATCTCTTTACGTAGGAAAATATTCCCATTTACGACCCAGCAAAATTTGTAGCCATGTTGTTTGGCAAATTCGCGGCAAAGATAAAATAGCTTTTTAGAACTAGGTGGCAGATGCTCAGCGACGTAGACAGCTTGGCGTTTTCCCGGGATGTTAAGCAGTTGCGTGTTGAGTTTATCTTCAGTGGTATGTTTTGAATTGTTGAAGGTGCGCACTGCGGATATCGTTTTTTGTTTCAGCTGAACTGTCTGGAATTCAGCGACTATTGGCCGTGTGGATCCAGGTTTTCCAGGTAAGCGATAGATGTCACGTAGGTCTGATAATGTTATATCCGATCCAACAATTTTGCCCATCGAGCATAAAACATTAGTTAGGTCAGAGTAGGTTTCTTTTTCTACCTGAGGTACGTTTCTAATCTCAACGGTAGAAGATCTTGACATAAGTTGGCAATCCAGGATTTGCTTCTGCAAGTTTTCGATTGCCAACCGGTTTTCCGATCGTTCCCTTTGGAGAGATTCTAGGTTCTGTTTAATTTCCTCGTACTGGTTATTAATGAATGCCATTGACTGAATAATTTCATCATTAGATTGTTGAATTTTACAGTTTTGTAGTTTCATGTCGGCGATTTCAGAGGATAGTTTTGAAATCATGCTGTTTTGCTTGTCACACATGTCGTTTAGTTTTGTGTCGAGATCTGACTTCCAGCCGTTTAAGATTTCTACTAGTTCGAGTTTGAGGTCTTGGTTAGCTTTCTCCGGTGACAAAGTTAAATCCGAGCGTTGACGCTTGTTGCGATTAGTATTCACGAAGGAGATATCGCCCAGCTGTAATGTTTTCAAATCAGATTCTGACTGGGTATGGCCCAAAGTTGTGGTTTGGGACTTCGGTGGCGGCGTCCGTTTCGTAGACATCTTTACGTTAACTCGAAGAAGGAAATAGTACTTTATATTACCGTAGTGCAGACGGCGCAGCTCAATGATCGTTATACTGTAGTCTTGTAGCAGGCGCGTAGCGCGTAGCAGGCCGATGACGTCAGCGGCGCGTAGGTGATGTGATGTGTAGCGCGTAGCGGATGACTAATTCGCCTCGCGGCTCACCTGTTGTCGTGGCGCAGCGGTGAACGGCTCGACTCGTGCGCACCCCTCCAGACGATAGGCGGTTCGGGCCTCGGCGAATCGCGACCACTTTTTCCACGTCTTAACGAAGCGAAGTTGACAAAAATGATGGTATCTCTGTCTGGGGCCGCCCAGTGGGATGAGTTATCGCATTCAAGCACCCAAGGAGTGACAAGGAATCGACTAGACAATAAAGCAGCCAATCACAAATTAAAAGTTTGAAATTAATGTGGAGGACACTAATAGCAGCGACACGCGTCCGTTCGCACTCAAAGCTACGGCTCAACTCTTATACTACTTATTTGAAAGAGTGATAAACAAAAAATTAAATATAAACTTATTTTGCTAAATTTTATTCATATTTTTAAATGTTTCCTTTGTGACCTAAAACAAAATAACATGTGACATCCTATCAAGTTGTTAAATTCCTGCTATCATTCATCGGAATTAACTTAATTTTATTCTTGGCTTAATTTTTAACATTAAGAAATACTAAGCACTTAGATGCTACACGTCTTGATATTTGAAAACTGAGTTATTTTGACCAGTGGCTTAGTTTCGAAGTGGCATGTTTTTTAGCTGTTACCTATATTTTTATTTGTTTGATGTTTTCAGGGTGTCAGTATCAGAAAAGCGTTTAGAAAGCGGTGTGAGTTCACAACTCGGTATAGCGCACGCCGAGCGCCACGATTCCGGCGTGTACCGGTGCAGAGCGGAGAACGCGTACGGACGAGACGAACTACTCATCTATCTCGCTGTTCAAGGTAAATAATATATCTGTTGACAATCTAGTAGATGTCAAAAATGTGCGTATCATTTTAAAACGGGCGACACGATTTATAAAAACATTATAAAAACACAATCACATTTGTATACGATAGAAGAATACAAATACTAAATACCGTTTTTATTAGGGTTCCGTAGTACCTACAAGGAACCCTTATAGTTTCGCCATGTCCGTCTGTCTGTCCACGGCATAGCGACGAAACCGTTTGTGCTAGAAAACTGAAATTTTGCACAAACATGTATGTTAACTAAACAAAGAAAGTCGTAGAGTAAAATTTGGAAAAATATTTTTTTTTCAGGTAGCTCCCCTACATGTAAAGTAGGGATGTTTTTTTTTTTTGTCGCCTACCCCATAGTGTGGGGTATTGTTAGATAGGACTTTTAAAAACGTTTAGGGGTTGCTAAGACAGTTTTTTGATTTAGGGATCCGTTTGCGAGATAATTAACTTTAAAGAGCAAATTTTTGTTCGAGTAGGGCGTCCCCCCCTCTAAAACTGGATCTGATCCTAAAATCTGAAAAAAATTGTGTCGGTAGTACATGTAATGAACTTTAAAGGAAAACTATAGCGGATAAGTTCACTTCATTAGTTCAAGAGGAATAGGGGTCCGAAATGTCAGATGCAGTTACTCAGAATATTTCGTTCAAAATTCTTGAAACATAAATAAACATACATAATACATATATAAAATCACGCCTTTATCCCACGGGGGTAGGCAGAGACGATAGAACGCCATGTGCTTCGCTCCTTACATACTTCTTTCGCTTCCTTAACATTCATACATCTCGTCATACGTGCTAGCTGGTTTCGTGTACTACAAACATTTCCTATCTGAAGGACGCTATTTATCTGGTTACTTTAACTTAATTAGTTCTAGAGTAATTGGGGTCCAAAGTGTAAAATGCAGTTACTTAGAATAATTCGTGCAAATTACAAAAACCTTTGAAAGTAATGACTTGTATGAAGATGTTACTTGTTTAATACAGATAGTAAATCCCTTTTAAGTCAAAATAATATGTTGTTACGACTAGCTACGGAAGCCTACTGCGCGTGGCCCGACACGCACTTGGCCGGTTTTTATATATTTCATTATATTGCAAAAAAACTCGTGTTGAATATTGACGAATTCCTACAAGTCAAACAATATTAAGTCATAAGTCATAAATTACTTATGACTTATGACTTAATAACACAGCTGATATTATACAAGATATAGCTGATATTTAACTTTTACAATACTCAACAGAATTCCCGGAAGCACCTTTAGGACTCCACGTGGCCCGTCGCACTGGTCGGGGAGCCACCATATCCTGGCGTAAGGGTTACGATGGCAATGCTCGAGTGCTGCTGTACCGGCTGCAGTACAGGGTGGTGGGAGATGCGAGAAGACCTGATGCAGGAGACTGGGCTGATGCACCAACTAGGGATGTGCCTGCTGATAGAGTTAGTGAAAGGTAAAAAGAAGTCATTAAATGTTAATAATCATTTTAAAAACGATTGAAGTGAAGTGTTTTTTTTTTAAACGGAACCCGCATCAGTAATAACTCCTGTGTCGCGGAGGTGTTCACAGACATACATTTCACACACATAAAGCACACCTAGAGTCAGAACAAATCTTTGTGGATCACAGGAAGATTTGTCCTGTGTGAAGATCAAACTCACAACGCCAGCGCAGTAGAAAGCGGCGAGGCGACCGTTTTAACCACTACGCCAACCGTGCACTCATTCATCATTCGTATGGTATTTTATCATGTGCAAAATAGTATATGACGGAGAAGGTATCTCCAGTGTTTTTAAAAAGTGTGACATCAGCATAGCTGACGTGCGGCGGCTCGAGAGCAACTTTACTGTCTCTATCGCCCACAGCGCGGCCGCTTTTATAAGACTCGGCCACGTGCACGAGTTTACAAGTTTGTACGTTAAGTATTTAAATTACATGAAATTACAATCTTAAAACTAATTTTAGGACAATCAAATTATTAATCTTAATTATTATTGACTAACAGTTGTAATTGCGGCGATATATACAATATATTCCAAAATAATACACGGTGAAATTTAAGGTTTAGTTCCGAATCAGTAACAAAAAACATTCCACTAGTAATTTAAAAAAAAATAATTAAATTTATCAAAAAAATAATTGTTTAGTATTGTAAGTTTTATTTTCTTATTTATTTTTCTGTCAGAATAAATATGTTTTCTTTCTTTCTTCTTTCTATCTAGAAACAACATTAAAATACAAATACAAAATTTTACGTTTTTGACCAAATTGAACACTAAAAGAAGCCAGTTTGTAAGGAAAACGTGTCTTTTTCCTTAAAACTAGTAGAATGTGTTCTCTTACTGGTTCTGAATAAATTCCATAAGTTACCAAAGCCATTAAAATTTCACCAAGTATATAAGAAGTATATTTCCTCTCCGACAAAAACAAACTGTTGTGATTCAATGAGTTCATTGTATTGTTAATTTTGGAAATTCGTGTGGGTATTTAATCTTTGTCATAATGATAATTTTTCAGACCAGACCCGGAAAGCTCAGAAGTAAATCTGGAGTATCGCGTGGAGAGTCTGCGACCTGCCACTGCGTACGCTTTGAGACTGGCAGCTGTCAATGCCATTGGAGACAGCGAATACTCTGATCCTGTCATTGTTCAAACTTTAGAGGAAGGTCAGTGATCTTGACAGACACCTTCTAATTGTACATTAAAATAAACATGATTACATCGATAATTGCCATGGATTCTGTTTACAGCTCCATCAGAGCCTCCTCACAATGTACAAGTTCAAGCAGCAGCACCAGGGGAACTGCACGTCAAATGGCAGGTACATATTGATTTTTCTATAGACAGATTCGCTTGCCAAATTCCAATTTAGTTCTTCTTGCCCCGAAGTCTATTGGCACATTACTTTTTTCGGATTTGATATGATATCACTCTTGATAAATTGATATTTAATTTTCGATCATTTCTCTATACCAGGCTCCACCACAAGATTCTTGGAACGGTGATCTTCTGGGATACGTGATCTCATGGCACGAGGTGTCTTCGGCTGACAATCGCACGTCCACTCTCACGGCATCTGGCTGGGGAGCCTCCCAGGCGTTGCTGGTGGAACTGCGCACGAACACGCAGTACTCCGTCCGGGTCAACGCCTTTAACGCCGTGGGAGCGGGGCCTGGAGCTACTCTTACTGCTACTACCTTGGAAGGATGTAAGTCAGCTTAATTTAGATATTACATATTATTATTAACTATCTAAGCTAATTATTGTAATTATTTTAAATCTAATTAATTATTTTAAACTATAAATAAATAAAATTAAAATAAATTACATACATGGCAACCAATACCCTTCAATTTTTTTTTGTATTTATTTTATTTAAACTTTTCCAATTAGTCCTAGTTCAGCTCAATACATGCAATCACATCAATGTTATAGAAAGTTGCCAAATATCTTACCATAGTTGTTTTTTTTAGCTCCTGAAGCACCGCCAGAACGTCTTCGTTGTGAAGCTTTGTCAGCTCAGTCAATCCGAGTGTGGTGGGAGCCTCCTGCTTTCGCTTTGAGGGGTGGTGTGCTGCTTGGATATGAAGTACTTTACGAAGTAGGTCCATCATATTTATTCATTAAAGTTACGTATAGAGGGATTTAACAATCATATTTTTTAGTATTTGGTTTAAAATTAGAAGTCTGTTTAGTCTTTTCTCTTCTCTTCAACAAGCTTACCAAATCTTGTTTAATTTTATTTCATCACCACAGGCAGTTGATGAACTAGAGAGTCAAGTGGAGACTCGTCGTTCTGGTGGGATGGAGACCGTGCTTCAAGCGTTGCAGAGAGCTGCCAACTACAGCATAGTGCTGCGTGCAAGGACGGCTGCGGGCACTGGACCTACCTCTGAACCTATCTACTGCATCACGCATGAAGACAGTAAGTTTTGCCTTTAGCTTATAGTCCTATGCTTGATATTTCAGAAATTAATTTTGCCACATTCTTTAAAAAAAACATATATGAACAGATATCTTCAGATTAACATAGATATTATGGATAATGGCTAGGAGCAGCACAAAAGTGTTTGTTACAAAAGTGCCTCTTGTCTATCAGTTGCGCACATTATTTGGATAAAACAATTAGTCGACTGCAAATATTTTAGATAAGGACCTGTTTTTCTCTAAATGTTATCTCAATTTTCCAGTACCGGGAGCCCCAATGGATATTAAAGCTGTGGCCAGTTCTGAAGACACAGTGATAGTGAGCTGGTTGGCACCGCTACAGAAGAATGGAAGGATCAAACATTACACTGTATATAGTCGACCACAAAGGTGAGCCTTTTCATGATTTGCATCAAAGTCTTATTGCTTTTAGCTTTAAATCAAATCTGTATGTAATTCTATCTAGAAAAATGCATGCAATATTAATAATATTATACATATCCACAACATCATGCATTTTAGTAATGTGCTTTAACACAATTATGTTATTAGAAGATTCATCGAATTTTTCAAATACGATACTATTTTCGACAGGACCGGTCAGCACTCACAAATGCTGGTACACCACAAGGAAGACGAAGAAGAGTATCAGATAGAGCTTCGAGGGTTACAGGAGCACCAGGTGTATGAATTCTGGGTGACGGCTGCCACGGCGTCTGGGGAGGGAGAAATGAGTGCTGTTGTGGCGAGGAAACCCAATGCTAGAGGTACGTATGTGACAATGACTTCTTGGTAAAATAAGGAACTTATTACATAACACAGCGCCTATATTACCCAGAAGGGTGTGGCAGAGGTGTACAACAGCCACATTTCACCTGTTATGTTTATATATCACGGGTTAGGTGGTGAGCCTGCGAACTTATAATACCTGAATCTAACTGAATTCTCCAGCTCCAGCCAAAATAACGTCTTTCGGTCGTCGTGTTGAGGCTCGGTCCGGCGCCCGGGCACGCCTCCGCTGCGGCGCGACGGGCTCCCCCCCTCCGCACCGCGCGTGGTCCCGCCGCCGCCCCGCGCCTCCCCTGCTGCACGATAAAAATTACCTGATGGATGGATCCTACCTTGTTATACTCAGTAAGTTATTAATTGCTTAGTATAACAAAATTAATGTACTTGTCAATTAAGAAATAATATCTGAAATCTGAAATACATATGCCTGAATTTCATATCCCTAAATTTACCTTAGTTTGTCAGTAATACAATTCAAAAGACTATCTTTTGAACTGTATTACTAACAACCTAATTTACCTACTCCAAACATCGAATAGGTATTCGTGAAAATTGCATTTTGAATTGTATACTCTACCGTTATAGATAGTCATCTCACAATTTATCATGATGTCTTTTCAGACGTAGACAGAAACTCAGCTGACAACTACACATGCTCAGTCCGCAACCCCTGGGGAGAGGAGCGCAGCACGTGGGAGCTCCGGGTCCTGGCTGTGCCCGGCCGGCCCGTGCTGAAGCTGGCTGCCTCGGCTCCGGCTCGACTGCATCTTGTGTGGGAGAAACCTGTCACTGGAGGTTCTAGTATACATGGTAAGATGTTTTGTTTCTTAATAATATATTATAAAGCTGCTTCGGCATTGTTGAATAATCTGTATAATAAATACAGATTTTTCAACAATGCGGAAGCAGCTTGGAGTAAGACGGTTGGCAAGACATTCAGCACGTGGGTATTGGTACAAGTGTTTTCTGGGTTCAATAACGCTTTTGTTTACTCTTGCGCCTCTTTGTGATTGCATATTTTTATGGATAGCCCTTTTTAGTCTGCAAAATACTCCATCTTGTTTGAAATTTTCACTATTTACAATAATATTATCTGTTTATTCTAGGCTACCTCCTGGAGCATTCTCGTTCAGATGACATCAAGTGGCTCTCCACCCGGCTACCGGCTGATGCTCGCTCCCATACCCTGGAGCGTCTGTCATGCGGTACTCTGTACAAAGTAAGGCTGACGGCATACAACGCGGTGGGACCTTCGCCGCCCAGCGATGAACTCGTTGTGTCTACTAAAGGAGGACGTAAGTACTACATTATTCTTTGTATTTGGGTTCGAGTGGATTTACTTAGTGTTAATAATATATAAGTAAAATTAATAATACATTTTATTTCTCTTATCACAAAGTGTGAACCTTTGTGATAAGAGAAATAAAATGAAATCAATATTAATTGCTTATTTTTATTCATTTTAGCATCAAAGTCTTCGACAGAAAAGGACCTAATCACCACCAACAGCTCCTGCGTGCGTCTCAATCTTTTGACTTGGGACAGCAATGGATGTCCTCTATCACAATTCGTGGTGTCTGTGAGGAGCTTTGAGGAGTCATCCTGGGTATCCAAGACTGTCTCTCCGGCGGCCCAGCCTACTGTGCTATGTGGCTTGGCCATGGCGACCTGGTACCATTTGAAAGTGGTCGCCACTAGTGCTTCTGGAACTACTTCAGGAAATTATTATTTTTCTACTTTGACTGAAGGTGGAGGTAAGTTGAATCGTGTAAATACACTATGTATTTACAGTTAGTTCCATTAGTTGATATATAGTTGTCTTGAAATTTTTATCAGCAAGGTAGAACATCAATGTTTTGTGGGTACTATTATTCTATGTAGTTGTTCTGCAAATGAAAGTCTTGTATGGTTACAGAGCGTATTCCCGCGCCCCCGCACTTCCCCCCTGGCAGCGAAGAGGGCGAGCAGCGGGCAACCGCAGTACTGGCAGCGGCGGCATGCGGACTGCTCGCTGCATTGCTGCTGCTTGCCGTAATTGCGTACAGGAGAAGGTGAATCACTTTTTTTTTGAGTCTTCACCATTAAGCAAAAGGATACACATATTCTTCTACTTAAATTTCTTTTCTCAATTATGTTTTTTATCTCCAGCACGAAAAGGCTTGTTTGCATGCCTGATATCATTGAGTAAAAACACGTTTTTACTAACTAGTAAGGGATACTCGTTTTTTTCTCACTAGTGAGCAAACCTTTCTTTTAATCACTAGTAAGGCAAACTCGTTTTTACTCACTACTGAGGAAACACGTTTTACTCACCAATAAGGCAAACTCGTTTTTACTCACTATTGCGGCAAAGTATTTAATTTTCACTGCACGATATTCTTACAATGAATTAGATTGAAAAAAAATGGAGCTACCATGCAGTTCTCAAACAAACAAAAACATAAATCATTTCAATCAAATAAGGTTTTATTGAATATATTTCATTCAAATCTACAAATATTAATTAAAATATCAGTATATTTAGATCTAAAATTACTCTTTCACATATTATTTATAACTTTATAAAATAATAAAATATACGAATAAGTTAATAAACGCAATATAGTTAAATGTGTACCGACGGACGAAACTTACATAGAATAAAAAATACTGCCACAAATAAACAAATAGATAATGATGGCGGGGTATATTATTATATTAAAAATTATTATTATAATAAATAAATTATTATATATTATAAATCCTAGAACTTCGCAAGCTCAGCATTTAAATCCACACTCAAACGAAATATCAAACTTTCTTCATTAGTAAGTACCATAAATAACATTTTTTTGCAGTCCATCAACAACGTGCTTCAGGAAAGGTTACGAGCAGGGAGACATTTCAGAAGAAGAAGACAAATCAGTAGAGAAAAGAGACAATAGAAGAAATTGCCAGCAAGTGTACACATCGTCTCCTATCAAACATCCTGCCTGCAAAAAAGAACAACAAGGTAATTATTTGGGTGTAACAATAACTGAAAATATTGGTTATTAGTATAAAGGTGTTTTTTTATTTGCTACAATAAAGATTTCAGACAATGTAGTTCCACTACTTTAACCAAATGAGCCATGAATGATATTTTCTAGAAGTCTTCTTCATCCGTTCTCGTCTTATCAATAGCACGACATTACCCCTCGATACGCGTCTGGCCCAGTGCGGGGAGATCATGAAAAATTACTGATGTAGGTAAAACTGCTGTGAAAATGAATATTTACCATTTGTTTGCATAATGATGCAGAAAGTAATGATTATTTTTCTTTTGCAGAAATGTATGAAATAAGTCCGTACGCGACGTTCAGCATGTCAGACGCCGCGGCGGAGGCGGGGGAGGCGGCGGGCACGCTGCGCACGTTCGGGCGCGGGGAGCCGGCGCCGCTGCTGGCCGCCGCGCCGAGGCTGCATCGCCACCACGCGCACGACGCCGCCAGTGACTACTCTATTACTCTTTAAATAATATGCGTGCTTAAAATATAGCCGATGTTCCTGCGCTAAAATATTGCTAAGTTTATTTTTTACTTAGTGATCATTTTAGTACAAGGCGGTTATTTAGAAAACTGAAATTGCTTATTGACTACCAGGTAGCCTCAAATCAAGAGGCTAACTAGGGCTCGCGGTTAGAAGCGAGCGTCAGCGTTAGCGCCCGACGAATTTCAACATATTTCCATACAAAAAAGATGCGCGCACTGTCGTAGTGGTTAAAATATGCTATACGCTGATGCCGACGCTTGCTTTCAACTACGACCCTTAAGATAATGTTTTTCTAATAGATATTATGTAACAGTTGCAGACGAGTACGCTCTATCGCGCGCCATGACGCTGATGGTTCGTCGCTCGGAGTCGGACTCTGATTCGAGCGGTTCGCCGTGCGCCGACTGCAACTCCAGCGTCTCCTACAGAATGCCCGTCACGCCTGGGAAAGGTACATTTACAACTCAAAATGTGTGGATAATATCAAATCGCTAGTGTGATTTATTACTATCTGGAGCAAATGGGTGCTCTCCTTATGCTTTTGTAGCAAGCTCCCGGCGCGATCTATAATTTTGTTTTCCTGTGATTTTGTCAAACCAATACAATTTTTCGTTTACCTGTCAATTTATAAGCTTCTCGGTATACCATAGCGAAAGGCTTATACTGCTACTTATATCTTCGAATGACTAAGCTTTCGTTTCCAGAGGAATTATTCCGCGCGGACTCGAGCGCAGAATCGGCGGACGCGCGCTCGGTGCGGCGCGGCGCGGGCGGCGACAACACGCGTCGCCGCGCGCGCCGCCACCACGTCGCGCCCGCCTCCGCCTCCGCCGCCGCCTCCACCTCCGCTTCCGCGTCTAGGTAAACACTATTAGGTAAATGGATAGTATAGCGGTATCACAGTCACCTTTCTATGCAGTCCCGAAGTTAGCGACATCCAGCGATCGGAACTAACGTTTGGAACTAACTTCGGGACTGTCTAGGTTTCCGGTGACGATTATAATGATGTAACTACCTTTTGTTTGAGCACCTATATTTTATGTGAAAAATATAATTTGAAGTTAAATATAAATTATATTTTTTCAACATGAATAAATAATTATAAGCAAAGCTTATTAGTTCAAGTAATGTTCATGAGAATATACTAGGACTTGTAAAGTTATAGAAAAACCGACTAGCGGCATCTATTCGTCGGTTCAGGAAGTTTCCTGTACAGAGAGAAAACCGTCAACCTAATTTTCACCCTCCGGGCGGCAAAGAATTCACACTTTCCAGTTTCAGCGTTCTGCTACTAGAGGGCGTTACTATACCGAATTATTCGACTTTGAACAAGGTACTCAACATATTATTTCCCCTGATTACAGGTACCAACAGCGGCAGGAGCAAGAGAGAAGAGATTTTACAATACACGTTTAGTACGACGACAATAAAGACTGCTATAAGCGAATATTGTACTACAATTACCTAGTTAATCTACTGTTCTAGTCTAAGAGATTTTAAACGAACAAATAAATTGTACATATTTTAGGACCTTTTGTACTGTGTTGGATTAAATATTGCGGCCTATTCGATATCAAAAATTGGATCAAATTGTTTTTAGATTCTCCCATTTTTGTAGACCATAGTCGAATCTATTTGTACCCATCAATAGAATAAAAAACTTTGATCATATCTGACAAATTGTATAAATTAGGAAATAGCTTTTAAGACGTCGATACAACTAAGTACAAGAATTATTGTTAGTTATTAATTGAAAACGTGGTTTTCCCAATGAAAGCCGGGCTCGATAGATGGCGTATAATCAATTATCTCATTTGATGTGTTCAGGAATTTTAAATTGTTGCCAATGCTCAAATACTAGCTTATAATTAATTATTTTAGAATTTTACCATATGAATTATATGAGTATACACTTTGACAACTTACAAAATACAACTTTGTTAAATATTTGTAATCATATTATGGTTACCACCCATTTTTTAATTATATTATTATGTTTTATTTTAATGTTATTAGAAAACGACCCACCAAACTTAAATTGTTTGTTTATCCTACATGTTTTATGGTTAATAATCAA
Organism: Hypena proboscidalis; assembly: GCA_905147285.1. Taxonomy (NCBI): domain Eukaryota; kingdom Metazoa; phylum Arthropoda; class Insecta; order Lepidoptera; family Erebidae; genus Hypena; species Hypena proboscidalis. Next base: position 24,645,070 of record LR990127.1, on the reverse strand, counting down.
ATTGCAATAAGTTTTGTGAACCTTTGTCAGTAATATAAGTAAATTTACCAAGCCTTTTTTGGAGACCTATAAAATCCGGCCATGGCTTGTTGTTATTATGTTTTTTTATACCGTGCACGGTATAAAAAACATAATAACAACTTTTGACAACTCAAAAACAATTGGTAATTTTTTAAATGTTGGGCAAACGCCATGACCCTTTATTTTTCAAATGGCAGCCTTGCCAAATAGTACTCATAATTTAAGGAATTTAAATATATTTTATTAATTAAAAAGGGAAATAAATTTAGACTTCTTTTTATAAAGAAGCAACTTATTTTAAATAATATACCGTTGTTTTAAACTCTTCTCATTAATATAAGATAGCAATAGCAATACGATCTCCTCAAATTATGTTACAGTCACAGCCCGTGTGTTAAATGTACATGTTTTAAAACAAACTGAAATAAATCAATTAAGTATTATTGCGTTTTAATTTCATTCCTTAGCTATGATCTTATTATGTATTTTTTTTTCTCTCTAAACCTTTTTATTGCGAAACCGAATATGGTGTCTATTTTCTGAAAGTACAAATTGCAACTACACTTAGGGACTTCTAATGGAGCATAGTTTGAATTGGCCCTGTAGTGTCTTATCGAATCCTTTTCCCTATCAAACGTACACCCTTATCACAGGAATTTATCTCACCTGTGCGATACCTTTCATATTCCCCAAGCTTTGAATTTTGGCTACTTTGGGGCACTTAATCCACTAAAGACATAACAGTCTAATAAAACGAGCCTAGTTACCCTATAAACTTTAAATAAGCCTACAAACACGACACTCTATTTACAGAAAAGCCTTCTCGCTCGCAGTTATCTGAAGCGATGTTATCTTCGCTGCATTATAGTCAAGTTCTATCAATAGTTTTCTTGGCATGGCCGCTTATGGCCGCTCGGAAGTGCCAACTCCAAGATGTTTCAATTCTGAGCCTGGCAACAGGCCACAAGGAGATTATTATCTGTTCTGTCAACAAATATAGTTTTATTAGTGTTAATATGTACGAGATCTACTTGGGTTGCTTACAAATTTAGTGCATCTAAGATAGTTAAGAATTCATACTGAGATATATGGTATTATGTTCAGGGGCAACTCAGTTAATAAAGACTTTGTGTTCAAAATACAAAAAACTTTTAATATATAAATTATAATGTTTGGTTTACAAATTAGGGACAGTTGTAAGGTGTGCGTCAGAATAGCTGGTTGTCTGTGGCGTTGGCTAAATCGGCATTTTTGAGCAAGAGCATTTTTAACCGACTTCAAAAAAAAAAAGAGGTTCTGTATTCGATCCGTATGTATGTATGTATGTATGTATGTATGTATGTATGTATGTCACCTTTTTATGTTCGCGATTTTCTCGGAAACTACTGATCCGATTTGAATGCAGTTTTCGGTATTTTAATCCTTGTGTTTCAAGGAAGGTTTTAGTATATAATTTATCAGAATCTGATGAAGATCTTTGGAGACAGGCAACGGAACTCTTCAAAAACGAATAGCTAATGAACCACGTTTTGTGCAATCGTGTATCTATGTATTGTTTTCACCACTACATAACATAACATCATGCCTGTGTATGCTTTGAAGGGTAAGCAGAGACAGCCTACTTACCTACCCTTATAGTACCGAAAGCTCTGCTTAGGTTTGGACGGGGCTTACGTTTCAGCACATTTGTTATTATCGTAGTGATAACTTATGATCATGAAGATCTCAGAAATAATTTTTTGATTATTTTGATTGTTTCTATTGTGTTTCATGCGTAATGATGCCTTAGTATTTCTTCCTAACCCCATCGTTAAATCTAAAAAACTAAGACACTAAAAAGCTTGAAATAAAAAAATAAAATAAAAAAAACAAATAAAAAAAAATAAAATAAAAAAAACTAATTAAAAAAAATAATATTCTTAACTCGAGCGTATTCTAAATATTATAATTATGTACTAATTTTTTTCAAAGAAAAAGGAACCGCCTTCAAAAACTCAAAAGTAAAAAATAAAATATTCGCTAAACTTTGCTTACCTTTATATTAATTTGTTTAAAACAATAAACCCAAATAATTATGTAATACCAATTAATTATATTTTTTTGAAGTCGGCGCCAAATTACAAAATCTCAAAATCAAATACCAATTCAATTGGTATTTGATTTTGAGATTTTTTCAACAATTAATTCGGTAAATACGGTTTTAATTGGTATTTGAGTTTATATAAGTTTATTTTTTACTTAGTGATCATTTTAGTACAAGGCGGTTATTTAGAAAACTGAAATTGCTTATTGACTACCAGGTAGCCTCAAATCAAGAGGCTAACTAGGGCTCGCGGTTAGAAGCGAGCGTCAGCGTTAGCGCCCGACGAATTTCAACATATTTCCATACAAAAAAGATGCACGCACTGTCGTAGTGGTTAAAATACGCTATACGCTGATGCCGACGCTTGCTTTCAACTACGACCCTTAAGATAATGTTTTTCTTATAAATATTATGTAACAGTTGCAGACGAGTACGCTCTATCGCGCGCCATGACGCTGATGGTTCGTCGCTCGGAGTCGGACTCTGATTCGAGCGGTTCGCCGTGCGCCGACTGCAACTCCAGCGTCTCCTACAGGATGCCCGTCACGCCTGGGAAAGGTACATTTACAACTCAAAATGTGTGGATAATATCAAATCGCTAGTGTAATTTATTACTATCTGGAGCAAATGGGTGCTCTCCTTATGCTTTTGTAGCAAGCTCCCGGCGCGATCTATAATTTTGTTTTCCTGTGATTTTGTCAAATCAATACAATTTTTCGTTTACCTGTCAATTTATAAGCTTCTCGGTATACCATAGCGAAAGGCTGATACTGCTACTTATATCTTCGAATGACTAAGCTTTCGTTTCCAGAGGAATTATTCCGCGCGGACTCGAGCGCAGAATCGGCGGACGCGCGCTCGGTGCGGCGCGGCGCGGGTGGCGACAACACGCGTCGCCGCGCGCGCCGCCACCACGCCGCGCCCGCCTCCGCCTCCGCCGCCGCCTCCACCTCCGCTTCCGCGTCTAGGTAAACACTATTAGGTAAATGGATAGTATAGCGGTATCACAGTCACCTTTCTATGCAGTCCCGAAGTTAGCGACATCCAGCGATCGGAACTAACGTTTGGAACTAACTTCGGGACTGTCTAGGTTTCCGGTGACGATTATAATGATGTAACTACCTTTTGTTTGAGCACCTATATTTTATGTGAAAAATATAATTTGAAGTTAAATATAAATTATATTTTTTCAACATGAATAAATAATTATAAGCAAAGCTTATTAGTTCAAGTAATGTTCATGAGAATATACTAGGACTTGTAAAGTTATAGAAAAACCGACTAGCGGCATCTATTCGTCGGTTCAGGAAGTTTCCTGTACAGAGAGAAAACCGTCAACCTAATTTTCACCCTCCGGGCGGCAAAGAATTCACACTTTCCAGTTTCAGCGTTCTGCTACTAGAGGGCGTTACTATACCGAATTATTCGACTTTGAACAAGGTACTCAACATATTATTTCCCCTGATTACAGGTACCAACAGCGGCAGGAGCAAGAGAGAAGAGATTTTACAATACACGTTTAGTACGACGACAATAAAGACTGCTATAAGCGAATATTGTACTACAATTACCTAGTTAATCTACTGTTCTAGTCTAAGAGATTTTAAACGAACAAATAAATTGTACATATTTTAGGACCTTTTGTACTGTGTTGGATTAAATATTGCGGCCTATTCGATATCAAAAATTGGATCAAATTGTTTTTAGATTCTCCCATTTTTGTAGACCATAGTCGAATCTATTTGTACCCATCAATAGAATAAAAAACTTTGATCATATCTGACAAATTGTATAAATTAGGAAATAGCTTTTAAGACGTCGATACAACTAAGTACAAGAATTATTGTTAGTTATTAATTGAAAACGTGGTTTTCCCAATGAAAGCCGGGCTCGATAGATGGCGTATAATCAATTATCTCATTTGATGTGTTCAGGAATTTTAAATTGTTGCCAATGCTCAAATACTAGCTTATAATTAATTATTTTAGAATTTTACCATATGAATTATATGAGTATACACTTTGACAACTTACAAAATACAACTTTGTTAAATATTTGTAATCATATTATGGTTACCACCCATTTTTTAATTATATTATTATGTTTTATTTTAATGTTATTAGAAAACGACCCACCAAACTTAAATTGTTTGTTTATCCTACATGTTTTATGGTTAATAATCAAATTGCAATAAGTTTTGTGAACCTTTGTCAGTAATATAAGTAAATTTACCAAGCCTTTTTTGGAGACCTATAAAATCCGGCCATGGCTTGTTGTTATTATGTTTTTTTATACCGTGCACGGTATAAAAAACATAATAACAACTTTTGACAACTCAAAAACAATTGGTAATTTTTTAAATGTTGGGCAAACGCCATGACCCTTTATTTTTCAAATGGCAGCCTTGCCAAATAGTACTCATAATTTAAGGAATTTAAATATATTTTATTAATTAAAAAGGGAAATAAATTTAGACTTCTTTTTATAAAGAAGCAACTTATTTTAAATAATATACCGTTGTTTTAAACTCTTCTCATTAATATAAGATAGCAATAGCAATACGATCTCCTCAAATTATGTTACAGTCACAGCCCGTGTGTTAAATGTACATGTTTTAAAACAAACTGAAATAAATCAATTAAGTATTATTGCGTTTTAATTTCATTCCTTAGCTATGATCTTATTATGTATTTTTTTTTCTCTCTAAACCTTTTTATTGCGAAACCGAATATGGTGTCTATTTTCTGAAAGTACAAATTGCAACTACACTTAGGGACTTCTAATGGAGCATAGTTTGAATTGGCCCTGTAGTGTCTTATCGAATCCTTTTCCCTATCAAACGTACACCCTTATCACAGGAATTTATCTCACCTGTGCGATACCTTTCATATTCCCCAAGCTTTGAATTTTGGCTACTTTGGGGCACTTAATCCACTAAAGACATAACAGTCTAATAAAACGAGCCTAGTTACCCTATAAACTTTAAATAAGCCTACAAACACGACACTCTATTTACAGAAAAGCCTTCTCGCTCGCAGTTATCTGAAGCGATGTTATCTTCGCTGCATTATAGTCAAGTTCTATCAATAGTTTTCTTGGCATGGCCGCTTATGGCCGCTCGGAAGTGCCAACTCCAAGATGTTTCAATTCTGAGCCTGGCAACAGGCCACAAGGAGATTATTATCTGTTCTGTCAACAAATATAGTTTTATTAGTGTTAATATGTACGAGATCTACTTGGGTTGCTTACAAATTTAGTGCATCTAAGATAGTTAAGAATTCATACTGAGATATATGGTATTATGTTCAGGGGCAACTCAGTTAATAAAGACTTTGTGTTCAAAATACAAAAAACTTTTAATATATAAATTATAATGTTTGGTTTACAAATTAGGGACAGTTGTAAGGTGTGCGTCAGAATAGCTGGTTGTCTGTGGCGTTGGCTAAATCGGCATTTTTGAGCAAGAGCATTTTTAACCGACTTCAAAAAAAAAAAGAGGTTCTGTATTCGATCCGTATGTATGTATGTATGTATGTATGTATGTATGTATGTATGTCACCTTTTTATGTTCGCGATTTTCTCGGAAACTACTGATCCGATTTGAATGCAGTTTTCGGTATTTTAATCCTTGTGTTTCAAGGAAGGTTTTAGTATATAATTTATCAGAATCTGATGAAGATCTTTGGAGACAGGCAACGGAACTCTTCAAAAACGAATAGCTAATGAACCACGTTTTGTGCAATCGTGTATCTATGTATTGTTTTCACCACTACATAACATAACATCATGCCTGTGTATGCTTTGAAGGGTAAGCAGAGACAGCCTACTTACCTACCCTTATAGTACCGAAAGCTCTGCTTAGGTTTGGACGGGGCTTACGTTTCAGCACATTTGTTATTATCGTAGTGATAACTTATGATCATGAAGATCTCAGAAATAATTTTTTGATTATTTTGATTGTTTCTATTGTGTTTCATGCGTAATGATGCCTTAGTATTTCTTCCTAACCCCATCGTTAAATCTAAAAAACTAAGACACTAAAAAGCTTGAAATAAAAAAATAAAATAAAAAAACAAATAAAAAAAAAATACAAATAAAAAAAATAAAATAAAAAAAACTAATTAAAAAAAAGAATATTCTTAACTCGAGCGTATTCTAAATATTATAATATTTTATGTAATAATTTTTTTCAAAGAAAAAGGAACCGCCTTCAAAAACTCAAAAGTAAAAAATAAAATATTCGCTAAACTTTGCTTACCTTTATATTAATTTGTTTAAAACAATAAACCCAAATAATTATGTAATACCAATTAATTATATTTTTTTGAAGTCGGCGCCAAATTACAAAATCTCAAAATCAAATACCAATTCAATTGGTATTTGATTTTGAGATTTTGTAATACCAATTGAATTGGTATTTGATTTTGAGATTTTGTAATTTGGCGCCGACTTCAAAAAAATATAATTAATTGGTATTACATAATTATTTGGGTTTATTGTTTTAAACAAATTAATATAAAGGTAAGCAAAGTTTAGCGAATATTTTTTTTTTTTTTTTAATACGTCACCCGTACTAGTAATAACTCTTGTGTCGCGGGGGTGTTCACAAACATACATTTCACACACACAAAGCACACCTGGAGTCAAAATAAATATTTGCGAATCACACAAAGATTTTCCCGAGTGGGGATCGAACTACAACACCAGCGCAGTTAAAAGGGGCGAGGTGACCGCTTTAACCACTACGCCAACCGTGCACACAACGTAATAACAATAAAATAAAATAAATAACACAACTATAAATACAAATATAATCTAAATCTATAAAATTTTGTATCACTCTATAGGGATTTAATTTAACTGGATATACAAAAATATATATAATTAAAAATTTAAATATTATTTTATCATGCCTTCTTTCTAATATTTATTAGGATCCAATATAAAAATTATTATAATATTGTAGGGAGCGTGATGGTAATAATACGCGGACACTAAGTTACGGTAAAAGTTTATTACATCAAACTCACAACAACGTTTCGGATTCTAAAGTAACACAGAATATTTTACAGAGAACGGTTTATCAAGTGTTACGTTACAGGAGTACGTGTGCGTGCGTGCCGCGACTGCCGTCGGGGCGCGCGGGCGCTGCGGCCCTAGTTACCTGACGCGTTTGTCTAGAGGGCGCGGAGGTAGCCCGATCGCGTGGTAGCGAAACGCTGTCATTGGTGGACCGCGTGGATTGGTGATTGGACGAACTCGGGTACGTTCGGAAACATTCCTACATACGAGTAAATTCGGATACGTTCCTACAATATTCAATAAATTCATTGCAAGAAAAATAAGAATTTAATTTGTATTTACGTCAATATGGTAATCTCAAATAGTTAAATATAATGTCGACATGTCCTTCACTAAGGACAGAGCATGTTGGGACAACCGGATCACCAAAAACTTATACCTACACATGTTATAACAAAATAAATAATCTTTTAATATTATTTAATCTTAAAGATGGCGCTAGAAGTCGTTAAAACTTCTTTTAATTTTAGAGTGTGAGGTCTCAAAGGTATTTTCTTATCCGAAAAAATTATATTGAAATATTGCTCAATCCCAGACCTTATGCTACTAGCATAAAGTCCGGGATTGAGCGAGTAAGTATAGCTAAATGTTTGGTGATTGGGTTTTATAATTCATCTGTGCTACAACCTTCTGGTTGTAAAAGCGTGATTTCATGCTATGTTTAATTGGTCAGTCTATTCAACTCAGATTAATTCCTAAATTTCTGATTTCCAAGTTCTATCCATTTTGCTCAACTGAATATATGTAGTTATCTTGGTACAAACTAATTGGTCGACCACATACGGCGGTTGCGTGATAAATTGGTGCTGCCATATCTACCGCCAGCGATACTCAATGCTAGATGTACACATACGTACTGCAATCATCAGATATATGAGCTGGATGTAGATTACGCCATGGTCTGTTAATAATAAAAAGATTTGACTTGAATTTGAGCCTTATTATTTATTTTATTTTATTTTATTAGGGGAGCTAACAGCCACACACAAATAATTGAACAAAATAGGTCAGCAAACGCCAATTACAAGCTTCCACATACAGTCAGCAACATAATGGTTACATTACAAAATTTTAAATTAAATCACTATATAGTTGTTAAAAGAAAAGAGTACCCATCTGACACCTTAAAACTTAATATTAAAAAAAAAAATGAAAAAAAAGGTTTCATATGCCTACAAAAAAATACACACAACAGTATCTAAAATTAAATTTAGTAATTACAAATCTATACATTTTTAACAAAGTACCTAATTCGTTAGATGGGTTCTAGCAGAATGTTTACTAGTAGTAAAGAGATCAAAATGACTGTCAACATTCAATTTGTTAAATTCACAAAACACTCTAGGCATAAAGCTATTTATTCTAAAGTTTGAGCGGCTCGGAGGTCTGTATAACAAGAGATTTTTGCGTAAATTTCTTTGTGGTATTCGCAACTTAATCTTTGAGAGAAGCTCAGGACAGTCAATCATACCCTGGGCAATATTGAGAAGAAAAGTTTTGTCCGAAATGTTTCGTCTTTCATGCAAAGGAAGAATATGCAATTTAACACAACGCTGCTCATAGGTGAGATCAGTTAGATGGAACAATTTAAATTTAAAACCTAAGTATCGAATGAATTTTCTTTGAATCATCTCGATATCATTCGAGTAGCAAGCATATCGTGGGTTCCAGATCTGAGAAGCATATTCCAGGTGACTTCGTACATAGGAACAATACAATATTTTGATGTTTTCATATTTTTGAAGTCCCTGGAACAGCGAATCAAGAAACCTAAAGCCCTAAAAGCTTTGTTGACCACATGGTTAACATGGTGATCAAATAACAACTTGCTATCATGCACTACTCCCAAATCTCCTGCAACAGTTTTCCTCTCCAGTTTATGGCAGAATATATATTATTAGAATCCTTTATCTAATACTTTACATTCTGGACTTAGTCTGTTTGTTTGTCTAATAAGCTTTCATGGCATTACTACAGAACCGATCTTCATAAAAATTGGAATGGTGATGCTTCAAGGCTCCAGAAAGGACGAAATTGACGTACTGCGCTAACAGACCCATGAAATGATTACGGGTATGTCATGGAAGTTGTTGTTATTTGTTTTTTACGCAGTAGTAGTAAACAATAATTTACCATCGCTTGACGATTGATGATCCATGTTTTTAGTTACCTAGTAAAATAAGCGATTATGTAACTGTAACTTTTCATTCTCGATCATCCAATCTCTTTGTTAGCAATAGAAGAATCTCGTTTGCAATCTCATCCTCCACAAACAATCAGTGCCACAGCTTTATAACAGCATTGCCGCGATTCCACATGACTTTTAAGAGGGAGCAATCAATACCGTATTTTTACTTCAAACTAAATCGGGATTTAACTTTTATATTATTAAATCTGTATCTATTCTTAGACATATTATATCTAAAATATTAAAATGCATGTTTGTTTGTGCTTACTTTGTCAATATTATTATTTCTATTCCGCAGTTTGTATGCAAATCAATTAATGTTTAAAACAGTTTTGGCAAAAAAGGCACAAACCAACAAGCATTTTTGTATTTTAGACCTGGTATGTCTAAAATACAATAAAATACATTGAATGTTTGTTTGTGCCCATTTAGCCAAAATTGGTTTATGAAAACTTAATAATTATTATTTAAGATACAACCCAACTACTCTCTTAATACGACTTGTAAGTAGCTGCGGGACACGCGCGGCCATTGCTACGACGCTGACAACTAGCGAATAGCGAATTTTGAAGTTCTTACTCAATAGTAAGAAGCTCAAAATTCGCGATTTTTGTAAGGTTCCTCGAACCTGGATCAGTGAGTTTATGGCGTTATACTTAGTTTCAGCTGAGAAACTTCGTATGAGTGTCTGAACTTCGTATAAATGTCTTCTAATCGTGAAAAAATTGACTTATTAGAAGCGTTAATAAGTCAATTTTTTCACGATTAGAAGACATTTTAGCGAAAATCCTTAATTAATAACTCATACGAAGTTTCTCAGCTGAAACTAAGTATAACACACAGATTTTCGAATTTTGAGGGTAAAAATTCTTTTTATTTACTTTACAGTCAATTCTACCCACTTCCAGGCCATGACAAAAAGTTAGACCATCGTAGAAATTCGTTTCTGTTGCCGAAATGTATGGGAAACGTTTTTGGCGATTTCTGTCTTTTCTAGTACTGAAAGCTAAAATGGTCCCATAGAGTTTTTTGATCCCCACATGAAATAGAATCGATTGGCATAAAAAAAAAAATTTAAATTTTTTGCATTTTTTTGCTAACTGTAAGTTTTTTACAAAATCTGTGAATGCAGTTCAAAATGTCCCAAAAAGTTAGGGAAGGTCTTTTAAGAACGTTTTGCTGTAACTGCAACGGTTAAGGTACTTGCCCTTACTGCCCCGTTTCAAAAATACACCCTGTATAGCCCAGTGCCGATAATTAAAAAAAAAATGGTTTTTCTCGATTTCCGGCAAAACTAAAAGTCCTATGGAAAAAGGTAAGCTCTGGAGAGGGAAGAATGGCAGTCTTTGCGGAAACCTTTGCCCAACAATATAGGTTAAAAAAAAAATAGTACAACACAACACAAGCAAGGGAGTAGAAGTTGCTAACTACTGGGCAAAAACAATATTAATGAAAAATTAGAAACCATAATGCCATTGAAACGCAAGAAGAATAAGTCAAATTAAAATAAATTAAATCAAATTAAATTCGATTTTTAAAGAAGCAATTTGTAATTTTTGATTATGAAGAATATAAAGCTTATGTACACGGCGGACGGCAGAGAACAGTGAGTCTACGTATATAAATGAGAATTTTTTTAAGGATGGTGAGACGTGTAAAGGAGAAAGACCAAAGTTTGTATAGCTACGTAGCTCATGTCACGACTTTAGATATATAACATAATTCCTAGTTTTTAGTATGGTGATTTTATCTAGCAATATGGAACTTTTATTTTCTTACGCCTGTTGGTCATTTACATTTAGTATCGGCTATTGCCGTTGGCAATAAGTGATAGTTTGGACTATGTTTGTAAGTAAAATTACCGTATAACTTTTTACAAACAATGCAGTTCTGATATTGTGACATTCGTAGCAAGCGACATATTATTCTGTCGTAGTGTCGTAGCATGCAGAATTTCGTAGCATTTACTACGAGAGTGAGAGTTCACGTGTAGTTATCTTTGCATACTAATGTTGTCATTCGCGGTCACTACTCCAAGGCACTTCAGGGGTCGTCAGTGCCACTACAGAGGTAGCCAACCTACGGCCACTTTAGTTTTCTGCCTCTATACTACTTTATCGCTCTTCTAGAAAGTAAACCAGCTTCGAATTTAAGCCCCTTCACGAAAATAACAACATAGTCTTATAGTCGAGGTCTCAACAAAACAGTCAAGAAATGTTTTGGACTTGAAGCAGGGCTTGAACTTGCGACTCTCCCATCTGAGTTATTCAAGCCACATTTAAAATTCATGAATCGTTTGACTGTATGAATGATGCACGTCATTCCGGAAAATTAGTTCGACTTATTCTTAGTATTAAATGAAATGAAATATTTATTTGCTCAAATATGGTATGTACATTACGGTCTTACAGATATAAATATAAGTTCCACATATTCTACCACAAGTGGCGTGCAAATACAATTATCAATTTATTTAAAATCAGTTTCTATTATAAATTCATATCATCTAGGTAATCTTTTACATTGTAATAATTTTTATTTTGTAATAGTAGCATCAACTTATTTCTAAATAATAACAGTGGTAAATTAATAATATTTTCAGGCAAATGGTTATACAATTTTATAGACATATAGTAGGCATTTCTCAACGACAAGACTGGCTGCGACTCAGGCGCGACGTATCGCACTCTCTTGATAATGCCTAGACATATAGGCGAAACCGCGGTCGACTAAATAGACCAACATTACGTGAGTAACACCCGTATTTCATAATTTTAAAATGTTACAAACTCACGTCAGTTTTAATAAAAATAAGTTTTTGTCATATTCATTTTTAAATTATTATGGTCTAACCACACGTTAGATTGCTAAGCTAAATTGAATTGGCTAAATAAATTAAAATAGCATTTTTAAATGACTAATTATTTTTAACAATGAATTAAAAATGAAAATTGATGAATTTTCATTTTTAAAATTAAACTGTTAAAAATTTGGTTCATCTGGACATTGTTTCATAATAAATAAGAAAAACGTTGATAAGTATATAAAACGAAGAATTAACTACAATTTCTTGAAAAAAATATTTATATTAGCTTGGTAAACAATGTAGGCTTTGATTTACATGCGTCGCAGGGAGCGAAGGTTGTATGGCGCTACGCACCGGCTCTATCGTTGTAGTTGCGCTGTAGATTGTAGCTCTACAAGCACTCATTTTAATTCTCTATGCGCTACCGACGTCAAGAAGTGTCCTTTACCTTACTCAAGTCCAAACTTCAAAAACCCGCCGTTTTTACTACCATTTTACTTTTTGCCCCAAAAAAACTGTACATTCGCTCTTCATGTATGAAAAATAAAGTTCACTTTTGTACTGCATAGGTAATTTAGACATTAACAGTAATTTGTTTTGGAACGCATGCGCGCCTTCCTTGGCGGCCATTTTCAGGGAAACGCACACCTGCCCACGACTTGTACACACGCTGGCACTTGTCACGCACACAGGCAAGGATGTATCAAATTCTCCGAAGGATGGCGTCACTATGTGTGGGGGAAGACTGCGCGTGTGTGCGTGGGATGCTGAATAAAGCCGCATCCATATGGACTTGGTACGATTGTTTGCTCGGGGCTCGGGACTGCGGATTATGTGGAGTTTACAGACGAAGAGCTTAAACCAAGATTGGGAATACTTTCGATTATTCCCGACACGTCTCTAGAGTGTATTCGGTACATAAATATAGTTCAAGCGCTGGCTATTAAACGGTTAATGAGAGTAACCCCAAACTAGTCAAGTTTCAGTTCCTTTAACAGTTTATTGGATAATATTTGTGATAAAATTATGATGTCAAAAATATAAAGCAAATATTATTTCATGATGAATTTCTCTAAGGATTTCAAAGGTTTTCGTTACTACCATACTATTGCTTCCTCATGTCTCCGACCAATCGTGTTAAAAGTGTTATCTATCCGTCCAATACGATAAAGTGAAACATCAAACGAAATTAGAGAACGTGTTTGATCCCAATGTGTTTACACGTGCGGCAAAATAAATCGGACACAATAAAAATTCGAACCGACAGCAACAAATTTGTTAGAACGCACAGCGTCCCACCAAATTGCCGCTGAAAACACCGGGCCCATGTTAAAATATTTACACAATTTATTCAGGAAATTTTGGCCCTCTGAACGCGGCTCTACGTGTGACCTGACCCGGCTTGAGAGGGACACAGATTTAGTCAGGCTCGCGACGCCACCGCCGGCGGTCGTCCAGGCGCCCGTGCCGATCACTGTGTCCATCCCTTTCCTGCCAACCGTACCCACCGCTAGTGCGAAAAGGCACGGAATAAATCGCGTTAAAATAGGTACGTAGTAATTAAGTGTGACCGGTGAGATGCAGGGTTAAAGTCTTTATGAGTGCACCCTCAATTATGGTTTTGAAGCTATAAGTATATGTTTGTGAAAGTTTCAGACACCATTCTTGTGAAAATTTGAGGTTACTTGTAATGTTTTGTTCTATTTGTCAGCTGATTACCTTTGTATTCTGACACTGATGTTATTTTATACTTTTATTAAATTATTATTATGATAAAGTTAATTATACTTTAAATGATTCTTTACCTTGAAGTGTGAGATATAAAAAGGATACTGTAAATATATTGTGTTAAAGCCCAAATAGGTGTTATCTTCCTCTGAAAGTGTGTCAAAGAGGCGCAGGCCGTACTTCGCTAGTATAGAAGTAGGTGTGTTGTCATTAATGACTAGGAACGCTCGGTAATGGTATGACATTGCATGACTCCAAAATGCAAGGTTTCACGCAACGTGGATGTACGTACTAACACGATACGTTTTGGTTTGAAAGTGTTAATAATGCCATGACTTTCGGTATCTATTTGAGAAAACTAAAACATTCCACCGGGTTCAAAGCAACGGATGCCATAAATGCCTGTCGTTGGAAAAAGGTATCTACGACCTTTTGAAACCTTTTGTCTGTAAGAACATGGCACATTATTTAACAGTAATAATTTTAATACTAATAGTTGTTTTAATTTTGCTTCATAAAATGCTACTGCAGTTAACATTTTCTAAAGGACAACTTTCTGCTAGTTATTCTTTAGAAAATCTTATTAATATTTTTTTTTCGATCCACAAAATGTGTATGATATATATAAATATAATACGCTACTATTCAATCATTCTTCATAGTATTCAGTATAATCTAACAAAATCTAAATATTCAAACTTGTTTCAAACATGGATGTAGAGCTGAAGCAAAAGCTTTAAGACGTACTGCACCACTCCGCAGACAACAGGATTAGCAACACATACATGCAGATACTTACCGAAACGCTAACTCTTTACTTGTACAACTAAGCTTTACATTTAGGGAAAATGTATAGTATAAGACCAAAAGATATATGACTCATTGAACACAATGCTTATTAAGAAATTGTAACTATACTGTACTTGACCCTTACTAACTTAAACTTTAAATTACTATTGCATGATTTAATTTCATATTAAAGTGGACCATGCATTTAGAGGTCTGATAGTATCGAGCCGTTTATAGATTACACAAACCTACAATGAATTACCTTTTTAAGATCAAGTAGTGTTTCTAGGCGATTTTTGTGCGCTGATTACAATTGTGATTGAAAAATAATGAGTAAATTCGGTCTCTTCGGCATTTAGAGAAAAATCCATTTCAGAGGTAATCATAAAATGTATTACTATGTAGAAATTTTAGCTGGGGGAGATTTAAGTTAAATTTAACTTATTTTATCATATTTTTTTTACCTTTGTATATATTTTCAATTTATTTAATGTAACTTTTATATTTCTTTAGTGTTTTTTTGTACCTATATCCTATCTTGGTGCATTAGTTGAATATTGAGAATAAATAAATTTTATCATATTATTTCGAGTTTATCTGACAGTGTTAGATAAATTATTTTACTAACTTAATTAAAAACTATATACCATTAAAATTCTAATCAAAATAACGATAATAACGTCTTGATGCGTTCCTTAAAGCGAGTATATTATTTTGCCATAATATATTTTTATTTGTCTGTCAGTCGTAAGTTATTTTTTTTCCTATAATCCTTTCTCTTTATAATATTAGTTTAGACGTAAACAATATCTATGAAAAGGCTTTAAGAATTTTAATACTAATCCGAAAAATAATTAAGTATGAAAAAAATCCTATATCTTTAAGCTTTTTACACCAAAACCATGACTTCACTCATACAAAGTCAACGCCAACAGCCGTATTTAAAAATAAACTATGGAAATACTAATATGAAATATGTTTGGTGTCATCAATGATGTGGCATTTTAAGGACACGCAATTCTACTAATATCATAAAAGTAAAAAGTTTTTGTGTGAGTTTCTTTACGCTTAAACGGCTATGCTATTCTGTAAATGTGACTAATTTCCAGTCGCTTTCGAAATCGACTAATAGTTTGGCAAGTAACCGGTACATCTCGGATTTAGTACATCCTTATTTCCATACAGATACGGTTGATAACTGCTTGGCAAAAAAATTGACAGCTTGCCAGTTACTATCCTCTAGCAGATTTGACAGCTTTACAGGCAAGTAACGCAATTTCTTATGTCAAAATCGGAAACTGGTCATGGAGCAGTTTCTTAGTAATTTCTTGTACTTTGGCGAGATAAAATAATGATAT
This sequence comes from Hypena proboscidalis, assembly GCA_905147285.1. Classification (NCBI taxonomy): domain Eukaryota; kingdom Metazoa; phylum Arthropoda; class Insecta; order Lepidoptera; family Erebidae; genus Hypena; species Hypena proboscidalis. Next base: position 24,629,015 of record LR990127.1, on the reverse strand, counting down.
TTAAAAGGTTTTTTTACTTCAGATTAACGTTATACAACAAATCAATAACTGTTTAATACTATGTATGTCATAAAATACTAATTAAATACGTAATGCAATAGAATTTCGGTCATATTATTTTCAGTCATAGATCTCGAGATTTTTCATACGAAAACTAATAAATATGACAAGTAGTAGCACGAATTATGCCAGTCTGGGATATAAAAAGCACTAAATGAAAATAATGTATCTTCAAAATATTGAAACAATAATATTATGTAGCTAGGTTGTAGGCTTCCTCTTTCTCGCCAAACTAAACAAATTTTAATGAATTCTGGCACACGGGTAAGTGCTTTTTATCGACGTAGTTCAAATCTAGTTACTTAATTTAATAAAAAATGAAAAACCTGATTCATTCCATTTCAAGGATGGTGGAGACCTTTGCCTAACAATGGGACAATACAGGTTATGCACCAGATAATGTAACTGCTTACATTCTATATTCACGTTTATTAATTAATTTAAAGTTTACATTTATAATTTCTTATGTACGTAACGTAGTGTCTATGTTTATGATAATTATGTGATAGAAATAATAATATATTAAAGAAAAATCAGAAGTTTTGAAAATTTTATTATTTCACAGAATTTCAGGAACATTTATTTTCTTCTAATGTTCGCTAGGCTTGCACTGATGAAACTTAAGTCTTAAAAAATATTTAGCTCTGAAATCACCCGCCACTATCATCTTTAACATAATACTATTATAATATAGGTGTGCTGTATTCGTGTATTGCATCTGAAAGACAAAAAACATTACAACACAAGTGAGAGATTTCATTTCATCGTGTCACGGAGGACTAAGTAGAAATTATAACGCATACTCACTGTTTCTAGTACATAGCAGAAGCAAAGAGTGAAAATCACATTTATATATCGTTTTTATAGTTGTCTTAAAATACTGTCTTGATCTTAGATATTTGTTTTGTAATAAGGATAACTTTTTTTTCCATCACATCGCGTTCCATTCTTATTTTATTTAATTTTATGCACTCGTTTTATACTAAAGAGAAAATCTCTCCGAAAATACCTCTTACCATAATGACTTATATTGTGTTTGTTGTTATAATGTGTACAATTTTCTATTGATATAATCAGTTAAATAATTTGAATTTTATTGTTTGAATTTGTTGCTTTCTTAATTCAGTTTAAAGCTATTTAAATGCTTTTTGTTGTAATGAAACGTTCCAATTTTCTTCAGCCAAAGACATTAGTTGCCACAGAGTAAACATGCATTTTAGTAGGTGTCAACAAGAAGGTTTTATCAATACAAATAAATAATATTGAATTGCCTGTTTTTATTTTAATGTCACAACAACAATATTTTTAATATAATGTTATAGATAATTGCTCGATACTTATTTATAAAATCAGTTTTAATTTATTTAGCTACCACGCAGACAAATCCGCGAGCGAAAGTCAGTTCGTTTATTTTATTGTTTTATTCTCGCGAACTACTGAATATTGAACTGATATTTGAGATTACGCTAAACGTCACGGGAATGGAGCTGTAAGGTTTAATGCGGGTCAAAGCGTGGGCGTAGCTATTACTAATTTATAATGAATTCCACGCAAACGAGGTGGCAGGCAAAGTAGTTATATAAATAAATATATGGAGAGTGTTCAAGTTAAATATTGAAAGCCCAAAAACTTAATTTATGATTTTGTGTTTATACTATTTATAGCTACATGGCGAAACCTCACGGTAAGCGGCCGCAAATTTTACCTCTAAGGTAATACTAAAAATATTTTTTTTTTTTCTAAGTGGCAGGCAGCAATTTTAAGGCGTCTTTTCACTTTCAAATATATTTTTAAAAATGTAGAAGTTATATTTCACTCTTTACATCAATTTCAAATGTAGTTTAAAAAGTATTATTTTATTGTTAAATAACTTCTGCCCGTGGTTTCATCCCCGTTAAGAGCGTGTATTCCTTTTCAAAATGTAACTGTCAATTTTTGTAGTGTTTTGGGAATATTTCGTAAAAACAAAATGAAAGTATGATTTTATTCAACTAACTTTTTAGAATGCAAGTTTTGAAAGGTAAATATAACAATTTCATTCGTAAATACAGCATAATTTTGTAATTTATCAACTTAACAGTTAATACTCTTTCAACTGATAAAATAGAACAGTATGCTTTAGTTATTAAATGTAATTGTCATATTCACCTTTTAAAGCCCACATTCTAAAAAGTTAGTTGAATAAAATCATACTTTCATACAGTTTTTACGAAATATTCCCAAAACACTACAAAAATTGACAGTTACATTTTGAAAAGGAATACACGCTCTTAAGTTCGATATTTCTGAGTTATTATCTTTCAAAATTGAGAAACCTTCCTTATACACTTGCAACCCATAATTTACCCCCCTTTGGGAGTTAAATTGCCAAAAAATCTATCCCAAATTCATCTACAAAATTTATTTTATTTACTTTACCTATAATTATGAACATATTTACAGACAGACAAAAATCCAAAAAATATGTTTCGGCTTCTACTGCTGTTCTAGTCTCCTCTTATTATTTTTTTCTTAAATGTCTTTAATGAACAGGCATTTATAATTTCAAATTATATGTATGGATTAGCTAATAATCATAAAACCATTAAACCTTTTATTACGACTCAAGTTATTTCAACCACAGATAAAACATCATTAACTAATACAGTGCGCGCCACAACTCAGTAAAAAATTAAAAACCAAAAGAATTTTTACTTCTATTAAAACTATAACACAACAATAAAAGTGGATAAATTTGTATATTCCTCGTCCTATTAAATAAGAAATAATTTAATATCAGTTAATAATTTACAAATTGGTCATTTCCATTTAGTTTTGCCTATTGTCGTAAGCCATTAGTAATAACACGCACTCTATTTTTTTGCTATTTTGAAATGAGTTTTGAAGCGTAAGTATTAATATCAGGCAAGTAACCAGGAGAGTAATCCGTGGTTTCGTTATGTCAAAAATGCATGTTTTGAGTGAAAGAATTACTAATTGACAGAAACTATTTGTTAAGAAACCAAAATCTCAATAAGCGAATAACCCCACGGATGGAACGTTTTGGATTAAATTTTGTATACACATGATCACAACACGCGGGCTACGTCGCCTATGGTAGCTAGTTACAAATGAGAATATTTAAACACTCTCAAACATGTCAACACAACATGGAACGGGCGTATGCTAAATGTAAAGAGGAAGGATATGATCAATCAAAACACATTAGAGGAAAAAACATAATTGCCGATGTCGCACAGAATAAAGAAACTTAAATGAAAATGGCTGGGACATCTCTTAAGAGGTAAGAAAAATAAATAAACAAATTTCGTTGTCAATTAGTACCCTAGAAAGAGGGAAAGGAAGAGGAAAAGGCCATTTTGAAGATGAGAGGACGACCTAAAAGCGATGGCAGGTTTGGAACTGCCATCGCTTTTAGGTCGTTCTCAATGTGACAAAGGAAATGTCACAATCGAGCACTGTGGAGGGATCTGGAAGAGACCTATGCAAAATCAACTTACAGTGTCTTAGTGAAATAATATTAATTAAATGTAAACTAGTTTGAAGACTATTAATTAAGGCCAAAAATAATATTATTATTTGTCTTTATTTATTTTATCACTTACCCGATCCAATGACCGAATTCATATTAGCGACGCGTATCATGATACGCCACTATGATGCGGCATGGAGTTCGGCCTGACCCATGTCGAATCGGTTTTTATGTACCTAGTTTGTAGTAGTGTAGTAGTAATATAGTTTTTATAAAGGCCTCCACAGCTATAAACGTAATATGGCAACACGGATACGATGATTGTATTAGGTAAGCGATACAAATGTAGGTCCACATTTGTTTCACTTAAGAGTACTACCTTCCAACTAAGATTTCTATTAATATAGACCCAGAATTCAGTATTTAAATAGCGTAGTAATGACTTGGCATTATAAACGTTACTTTTGAAAGCTTTGGCAGTACACTTGTTAATTCAGTACTACCACAATCACTTATCCTTGGTAGGCCGATGGCACGTGACAAGCAACGTTGACGAGGCTTCTGTGAATCTATCATACAATCGATTTTAGGCACAATGGCCGTTCATCGTGCTAATTGACAGGTAATTCAGTGGTCCTGCAATCAATTAAAAAGAGTAGGCTGCTAAAAACACATGACACCTTAACATAATTGGTGAAATGTGGCTGGCATCACACCACCTCTGCCATATCTGTCTGGGTATTATCGGCGCGATATGTTATGTTATGTGCTCAGTGCCAAACAAAAGTACATAAAACTTGCTTAAGAACTGAAAGTGTTAAAACTATAATACGTGACACACTGTTTTGTATATTTTGTCTGCACGTGTGGTGTAGTGGTTTAAGCGGTCGCCTTGTCGCTCTCCACTACTCTGGTGTTGTGGATTCGCTCCCCACATGGGACAAATCTTTGTGTGATTCGCAATGATTTATTCTGAAACTGGGTGTGCTTGTGTGAGTGAATGTGTGTATTTGGCCTTGTCATTGGGACCATTGGATAGTGTAATTGCTTCTGACGTTCTATATAATATAAAAAAAATGGTGGATCCATTCTTATGATGTGTTTTTAAACAGATGACTCCTACACGATATTGATGTTTAAAAGGCCACGCCCACACTTTATAGCAATGATCAACATCAATCGTTGAAAAAAATATACGCCCACAATTTATTTCAATAACATAACATAACATCACGCCTATATTACCCAAAAGGGTGTTGCAGAGGAGTTAGAGTTTAGGTCCCATGAATAGTGGGAGTAATACCCAAATGGATTTTATACATTTGGGTATTACTAAGGTTAAAGTATTTTACTTCAAATTAACTTATTACAATAATAGTTTTGTAACTCGCTAAAATAATACATATACAAAATTTCAATTTTCGATAGAAATAGCTGTACTAATCTATCACTCTAATAAATCTGTCACTCGAAAATCAAATACAAATTGGGTGTCAATATCTACTTAGACAAAAGCCATCACACGATATAATGGGCAAATGTATCGAATCTAAAATATAACGTTGGCACAAAAGCACACAGAGGCAATACTCATATTACCGCAATTGTCTAACAGACAGTGATTGGACACTATTGGACGCCTCGCCTGAAAGCTAATGGACTCAAACAATGGCCTTGTTTGCCCTCGATCCGGCGCTTCACTCCAACTCGATCCAAACAGAAAAATAATTCCAACTCAGCTCATAGATCGTAATCCCACAAAGGCAAAACTGGGAAATACTATTATGGCATCCATTTCCTTCATTGGACTTTTACAACTTGTGCCGATAAGGACTTGATGTATTTCAACTTTTCTTTCAATTTTGGGTTTTGTAGATATAAATAATTGTATGAAGTTTTTATTACAAGCAACTAGCAATTGAGGTCTCAAGCCCTACCATGCCCATTTAATTTAATAGTACTGTTAACCTTATAGTTAAAATGTAATAAGTATCTACTTGTATGGCTTATGTGCGCATTAGGAAACTGTAAATACAGGATGTAAATAAAAAATAAAAGTTTTGTGAAATAACAATAACCTCCTTTAATTGAAGTAGTTAAAATTTAAAGCCAAAGTTTTTCTTTAAATGTTTATTTCTCTTTCCCACTTCCACCAGTTTATTTATTTTAATAATATAAGTCATTTTCTGAAATAAAACTTTCATTGAAATCATATTTTACCTAACTTTATTATTTTCTAAACAGCAATATTCTCGTAGATTGAACATTAGGTCATAAATCTATTGTTTCTTAAAAAAATAACAATCAGAATTATTAATATCCTGTCTAAGTTACCCGATTACTAAGGCTTTACCAAAGTTCAGTCAGTAAAACGATTCCATTACATCTATTAATAATTCGCAGCAACAATAACCATCGATACATAAATAAGTTCAGTCGAGCAGACAAAGGCCTTGAGTATTTGAGTTTATTTGAACGATTGAGTAGAGAATAACAACGTATAAGTAAAATACTCTTTTACCCACTAAATGTTACCTTTATGATAGCAAAATCTTAAAGGGGCACACCAGGTCACTTGTTGTGGATGTTATTTAAAAAAAAATTGTATAGTAACACACACTTCACCGCTTTCGACCGTCTGTCCGCAATTTACGAAAGCGTTTGACACTGCTCGCAAACGCGCATAGCCATCGTTACTAACCATATGCTTAAACGTCCATGTCGTGTCTGTTTGTTGTCCGGCGAACAGCTTTTACATTCACGGCGCACTTAAGGAGAACAATTGCTTGTCTGGTTGGTTGTTTTCCATACAAAGTAATATGGGTTTAACTTTACTATTAATAATATTTATATATTTTATTGACAAATTATATCTAAAATACTAAAATGTTCGTTGGCGCTCATTTTTTTTTAATTATTATTTTATTTTTTCAGTTTGTATGTGACTCAATTCATGATTAAAACAATTTGACAAAATGGCCACAAACAAACATGCATTTTATTGTTTTAGATATGGTTTGTCTATAAAAATAGATAAAAACTTAATTATATTAAAGTTAAGCACATATTACGTTACTATAAAAACACGGCGTGTAAGGATTTTTTTTTGTTACGGTGGACTTAAGGTACATATTAGGTACATTATGGGAAATTTCTTGGCAAACAATCATGCTTAGTGATGCACCTTTTTATCTTCTACAGCATCGGTGTGCGGCGGCATCGAGTTTGGGAACCCTTGTGGTAGGTAACATTGCCACATTGCCTGACCTGAGGATCAACCTTAGTGCTGTAAAACATCACACCTTGTTTTGCTTAATGGTTATTATCATTAATTGACGCATTTGTGGTTACCACAAGTCGCTTATTGTACATACACTACTAATCTTTTTCTTTAAGTCTAGAATGCATGGGTGTAGCTGCCTACGTCCCGCTGTTATCTTTAACTATTTACGTTAGAAGATTAACTATTCATATACCCTTTTTTTATTCCAACCGAACGTAAATTAAAATAATTCTTTGTTTTTAAGAGAGAAATAGCTACAATTTAAATGAATATTGCATTTTAAGTCAAATTAAAAGAGCCATACTTAAGCATAATTAAGTAATTCATGATTATTTATCTCATTAATGAACCAAATACACCAAAACTTAGTAGCCCGTTTTCGTGATAGAGCAGTCGACATCAAATAGTTCTCAAAGTATTATATATTTTAAAATCAAAGATTAGTCGATAAATAAAATGATCAATTAGCTTTATGGAAATTCCATTTAATAAACGTCTAAGCTACTTCTACGTGCCGCGTAATACTTAAAATGTAACAATTATTTCATATGTTCTTCTTTTTTAACCGACTTCTAAAAAAGGAGGAGGTTCTCAATTCGATTCGTATATATGTTGCTTTTTTTATGTTTGTTCACGGATATCTCCGTCGTTTATGAACTGATTTCTGAAGTCGGTGCCAAGTAAAGAATTAATAACTCTGTATAGATAATATCAATCGTTCTAACAACTTTTTTCTGACTGAATATTAGTTAAATTTCTGTGGTAAGCACCAACTGGGCAACCGCGCACTAGCACAACTACGCCTCCCTTTTTGTGTGAACTGTAATTTGATATTGTAGAAAGGTTGTTTTTACTTGGCACCGACTTCAGAATTATAAAATAATTATTTAATAATTTCTATTTAACTAAATGAAAAAACGTATTATTTTGTGCGAAGTAAATTTATTTTTTGCTTTTTAGTTTACCTACTTTTTGAAGTCGGTTTTTGTTTTGTTAAATAATATTTTATTTTATAAAACAAGTAAGGACCATGGAACACACTACACTTTTATTCGTTAACAAGTGCGATTCTGATGACGCGATCGAACTGTTCCGATGAAAACAGTCACCAAATCGCCGATCACCGATGCCAAAGTAGCGTATGATAGAATAAGTCAGCAAACAGCGAAACAAATTGACGGTTACAGCACTTGAAACCATCAGCAATAATATAATAATGTGACATAACATTACGGTCGCAACATTAACCAAAAACGTTATTATTACATTTTACTAATTTTATCGCACAAACAACATCATCATTTAATTTTATAAAAAGCAACTCATTTTTGTAGCAGGGAAATATTAAAACAATTTCTCTTTGCAAATCGGATAAGGCAAGCCTTAGCAGTCAGAATTGCGACGCGCAGTAATAAAATAAATCATGTTATATGTACCCGCTCCCATTTATTAACTCACGCTTTAATATTTTACCAAATGAATGTGACACATTCATTTGGTAAAATATTAAAGCGTGAGTGACACTGACTGATTCGTGGTATAATTTGTGCACGGCTCACCGTGACTTCTTGAGTTAAGCCCGTGTCAGGCAATAGTAATATTTGAGAGTTTTAGGCATATCTTTCGGCAAATTGCACCGCCGCCGGATTTTTCTTTTTCATTAAAAAAAATTTACTTAACTTTTTATCAAATCGAAATATGTTAATTTTAGTATGTCAAAAAGTATTACGATACTGTTATATTTCTAGGGAATTCAAATATTATAATTAGAATTATACTGTATGTTCTTACTTTTGAAGAAAAGGATAAATATGTTGATATCGAGTTATAAATAACTTTGATCTTTAAAACATTTATTAAACTTTTTAATAACCCGTTTTTTTTTTTGTAAAAGCTTAGTATGTAAGTATTTTATAAGACAACTCGATGTTCTAAAATGAAAAGATAATTTGTCGCACTTGCCGAGGGAAGAGGGGAGATAAATTGATCAGCAACTTTACAGTCCGGGCCTTGTGAAGCTGAAGTTGAGTTCTGCTGTATGTTTGCATACCGCTGTAATGGTTTCCAGTATGACAGAGAGTGACATTTTTTTTACACCATATTATGGTCATACTAGCTTTCTCACCCATAATTCTGTCTTACTAAGTTCATCTAGTCAGGAGAGAAAATTTCATCAAAATTGACCAAGTAGTTTTTGAACTAAAGAGACTCATATCCATACATTTACCGTCTCAAACTTTCACTCTTATTATGTTTGTAGAATTGCTGTCATACGTTTACACCATTCCACGGTGTTGAAGGTTGTAACATGTGATACAAACGAGGGCGAAGGCTCTCACGCACATTGTATCACTCGAGGCTGTACGTGCCGGGACTTCACATGTCGAAGGAAGTTTGTCTTGTATTTTAAGTGACGACTTCCGGTGTTGTGAAATACGGTAAGATACAAAGTATAGTTATATTTTTATAGCTGAAAGATGGACCAGAGAACAGTTACTGTGGTATCCAGAATTTTAACCTTGGTTCTGCTAACCACCGATATCCCACGCGGCAACGAATCAAGCAATACATTTCCAGTATAAGTTGGTCTCGTACTGGAAATGTATAGCTTAATGTGTAGCCGTGTGCACGTAGTGACGGTGAAAAAAACAACTATTGCTTTCTGACTATATTATTACTTACTTACACATTCTATACACCTGTGTAGGCCTATGACTCTCATAGACCTTTTTAGCTACGTGCTACGTCGTAGCGTCTAAATGTGTGGTTAGGGAATTTGTCTGACGGTCGCAGTATTATGTAGACTTTATTAAAAAATATTTTTTAAATTACTTTTTGTACATTTGGGACTAATTGCAACTTAGTTAGAATTTTTGTAAATTGAAGTCACTTTAATAATATTTAAGCATGTGCTCTATACCAACTTTAATACTCGTAAATGTTAATTAAATTTTACTTCCAAACGGTCAATTATGTAGTTTTGATGTTATCATTCACATCATCATTGTAGAGGTTCTAAGATTAAGTAATTAAATTGATTAGTTGTAATTATCATTATATCGTTACTTCTAATAACAACAATGATAAAAATTTACATTGATGAAACGCCATCTAAATTAGTTATTTTTATCGTTGTTGTTCAACATCTTTTATTAACCAAACAAAAGAAACTTAGAGAACAGAACACAGTACGGCCCAGATAAATACAAAACATATAAATATAGACATTTTTTGTTGTATTTATTTATGATTATTTTCTAAGAAACAGTTCCAATGACAAAATGTTGTCTTCGTCAGACATGTTCAATCGTGCGCAAATAATCCGATTTATTCTACATTTATTTTGGGATCGTGTCCATAATAAATGGAGAATAAAATCTAATAAAGGAAGTTTATTATTGAGGTCAAGTCTTTTCATGGAGACTTTATTTCATATTGATCTACAAAATTTAAACAAAGATACTACATTTTATATGTAAGCGAAGCTACATTCAACACGGTATATCATGTACCAAAAAAATCTTATACATATACACGATAAACAGCCAGGTCATTGAAAATATTTAATAAAGTACATCTTAAATATTTTTGTAATTGATTTTTTTAGCAAAAGGTTCCAATTATATGAAATTATCGGGTATCATGAAAACTAAAATTTATAATGACTTTCACTTAGCAAACAGCCTGGTGTCAGACGAACAGATGGACAGGCAGGTCTAAGTAATAGGGTGCCGTTTTTACCCTTCGGGTACGAAACCCTAAATAAGATAAAATTATTTTTTAAATACTTTTTTAGTAAAGACCAGTAATTGACCGATTATTCTTGAGATTTCAAAACACCAATTCATTGAAATTGTTACTCACTTACTACTCGTGTAATAGTCATAATTTATAGTCTTCGTAGCTTAAGTTCAGCTTTAAGGGCTGTAATTTACGACAGCCAGCTAATGCAACTGAATTATATTCTACTACCTAGATATTTCTGAATTTAATTTATTATCTTGGCTTGCATCTTTAATTATTAAAATTAATAAATTTAGATTTTTTATTATTCTAACATTCCAATTACGCTTCTTTGGTGAAGCGGCGTGAGCGACCGCTTACCGTGAGAGCTAGGGTTCAATCTCCGAGTCAGGCAGTACTTTTTCGTCAGAATATACTAAGGGCATTGCAGCCGGTAGATGGCTATAATCTCTCCCAATTACTTTTACACCTCCACCCGTGTTTGTAATAAACCTATGACAGGCGTAAAGTTATTGCTTAACTTTTGATTTCACGTGTTTTCAATTGTCTCAAATGAATAATACATTAATAAGAACAATATCCATTTTGCATCAAATCTACTATAAAATTAAACACCTCTCCGTCTCTAGCCGATTCCAAATCCATGGACTTAAATAATTAGTCGTATCAAATCTGCCGTCACTTTGAATAGATCGGCTTTATTATTTAAACCCCCCCTTTCTTGTCATGGCATGCATAATTGATCTCTCAGGCTCACGAGTGGCTGCCCTGACTATACCAAACATCACCGCACTAGCACAAGAAAATTCAAACTTTATTACAGGTTAGTAAGGTTTATGACGAGTGCACAATCATGTTGGTTTTTACAGCCTAGACAAATAGGAGACATAGCAAAAGCAGATTGGAGAGGAAAATGAAAAAATCCGTCTCAGTCTGTCTGGCTTTTCTGTGTGTTTGTTTTGCTCTACGCATGTGTGCGTGCTCATTGTGGTTTGAATTCACACTTCATTTGAGTGTTTATTGAAGGCAATCAAGTATTTTATGGATGTGTGGGAAGTAGGGAAAGTGACGTATGTGGTTCCCTTCAAAATATTTTTTTAATATATTTATTTGAAATACAAAATCAGTTTATGTTTTCATGCTTCGTAATAGTAAAAAGGTATTATGTAAAATTAAGGTGTATGATACAACGTGACGTCATCTATAATTCATTTATAATTTTTAATATAGGATTGATTATTTGAATCCTGTTTTGGATTCGAAATGGTGATGCTAAATGAGTTACACAAACTTTACCTAAATACCTTTACGGTAACAACCATGATTTTGTAATAATGTGTAATACTTAAACATGCCAATATATAAAAGACGATTCACAATCGATTCACAAATAACCATAAAATTATTAAAGTATTCTTATCATGAAACTGTTATTTCAAAAATATAAAAACTAGCCTTCTGAAATAGAATTACTTTAAGTTCAATTCCTTGTACCGACCAAAATTGGTTGGAAATCAACACCGAAAAAGAAGCCTATTATTTTATTTGAAACATGAATACATTCGACTTATAACCATAATTAAAGTTTTATAACCCAGCTAAGGTAAAATGCATAGCTAGGAGTGGTTTCCTACAGTTTAATGTATACAGATCTAGGTGATATTTAAGGCCACACACACACACACACACACATTACATAACCAACACAAAGCCACTCTTACTTTTAATAAAATCACACTTGTGCGACCCAGAAGGGTTAGAAAGATGTGTGGTATATTAACATTGACCTTGTTATATTTACATTCCAAGTAATCAGAACTACGCCCCGTTAAAAAAACAAAGTGTCATACACGTCATTTCAAACATTCGGCATGTTAGATTAATTAAGAGTAACCTATGGTTAATTTACAATTCTTCCAAACTATCCGCATACCAATATTTATCTCGATCAGTATGAGTATCCTGTCAGATAATAGAATCAATTTTATCGCCGTAAGATTACCCTAAAATTTCGAAATCGACCGTTTTTTTAACAAAATCGCACCACCGCGGCACCGATCTTTGAACGCAAGTGGCAAGGTTAAGATTAGAAACTCAGCAAAGAGCAAACTAGACAAGCTAAATTACTTGAAAATACGTACGTACATAGTTAACACGTGTTCATACTAAATCGGAAGTGTATCCATCTAGTAGTAAACATAAAATGAACAACTTGCTTAAGCTGCTTGTGGTGTACCCCGCAAAGCATTTGCATCGTGTTTACTATCTTGGAATTGAATTTTACTTTGGGGCGATTGTAAGAGATTAGATTCCTTATTCCGTAAGATGTGAAACAATAAATTGAAATTAAACAATATAAGATCTTATGTTATAAAAACTACTCTTTGATCGATATAATATTTACAGGTACCATTTATTTATTTCATTGTATTAATATATATTAGTATACACTCATTCTATAATAGGTATATATAGGTAGTTCATTTTCTTATTTATAATTTTCACTTAAGGCAGTTCTTACCTGCATAAAGAGCATTTGACCGATTTAATGTCGACTTTGGTCATCATCTCTTCGTTCATTATACACTGTAAAATGAAATAGAAGTACTGTCTTGAATTCCAAATTCTCGTCTACAATTTGATTGTTCAATAATAAAGAACAAGAAAAAATAGAAGGGAAATCAGCCATCAAAAAAACCTCGGTACAAAATGAAAACATTCATCTAGTATAATAGTAGCAGTTATTTTAATATAAAATTTTCAGCAATAGATAGACAGTCAAGTCGATTCAATGTTTTACTTTCTTTATAATTTAGCTATCTCGTGATAAAGACTAAGCCTGTGCCGCTATTGAAAAATTTCGAATGTAATAATCCACGCTTAGACCAAACTATTCAAACATCTCAACTAGAAAGTTATCCAATTTATATTCTATGGCGTTGAAACCACGATGTCAAACGCTAGTTGGAATAACTTTCGTAGTTAAGACTGCAATCACAAAACTTTGCGCTGATTAAAAAAAAAATAACAATCGCTTTTCTAGCTGATTTAACTTGCTCGTCTGCACTCAGGTTTATAGTAAAAAGAAAAACAATTAAATCACTGCATTATTAAATACTTTGTTTGACAACAACACACTATGTTTTAATACACTTCTTTAGTATTGATGGAAACACCGAAAAATTGATAGTGTTGTGTTTAAGAAAGCATTATGACGTAGTTTTTGTAATATTTAAAGTAAAATATGACATTGCTATGCCTTCTTGTATTAAGGTTGAAAAATTAAGAATCGAGCGGTATTCCAACCTTCTGGGTTAACGCCCCAGGGCTTTGCCAATTCAGCTATGGATTCAAATGCTGTGAGGTTTGAAATTTCTCATCCCTTTTGGATGTCTAAAAGGGTATTGAGGATTTAGTTTGTTGTTACTACAGGCTAATAATAACCTCTCTATTGCTTCACAATCTACCCCGGGCTTTTGCCAAACTAGTTGAGGTACACACTGTTATATAACAAAAACGTCAGCCTAACTAGCTTCCGGACAACCAAAAATACTCAACAACTGTATATAAAAACTATTTTATTCATCAACCCGAAGTAAGTTCTCTCGTTAACATAAAACCTCCATCACACGGGTGTCGATATAAACATGAAATAGTGATAAAACAAAGTTACGTTCATTTATTGTTCGCACCAAGTTAGTGTTTCAGAACAAAGGGTCGTTCGGTTTTCTATTATAACGTAGCGTCTATTTGCATCTTTGGTGGAAATAAGATCTTTTTATACGACAGCATCTATATAGTTTTAACTTTATATTCAGTAAGATAAAGTGATATCATATAAGCATATAATCATAAAGTTGGCTATCATGCTGGTTATCTATATGCCAAGAAAAAAATAATTTTAAAAACTATAACCGACAACGTAAAAAGAGAAAACAAGAAAAAAATCTGATAAAAACCTGTAAAACATTGGAATAAAAATCTACCTTAACCATTTTTATTAGAATGTTCCTCCCTTGTACGTAGTCAGGTTAAGTTTCTGAACTTTCTCTTTTAACTTTTTCATTTTAAATGTCTATTTTGACTTAAACGGTATAAAATATATACATATTTGTAATTTGCCTGCACGACTTTTAATTTAATACTAAACAGGTCATGATTACCACTTTCATTTAAATTAAGTTACTTTAATTTTTTTTTTTTTTAAGTCTTTTTTTCAATTTTTTTAAGTCTTATGTTTAACAATGTCTGCAACGAGAAGTATCTGTCAAACTGATCCCAACTATTTTTGTAACGTCTATGGTGAATACACTTTTAAAAATTGTAGGCTAAGTGTGTCGGAGTTCACAAAACGGGTGTATTTTGATTACTTTGGATTTCCTTTGGACAGCCGTGACAAGTACTGGATCCCGCATATGGTATGTAAAACATGTGTGGAGTCTTTGAGATCATGGGCTAATAAGAAAAGATCCCATTTTAAGTATGAAACACCAATGATGTGCGAGAACCTTCAAACCATCAAGACGACTGTTATTTTTGTGTGGTTGATATAAACGGGATCAACAGGCAAAATTGGTCGAAATGTTTTTGCCCTAACTTGTTATCTGTTTCTCGACCAGTCCTGAACTCCGGCGATGAACCACAACGCCAGCCATCTTTATTTATACATAATGTTGATGACTTAGAAGAAAAAGCTCTACTAAGTCAAATTCATCTCTAAAAAGTTCCAGAATTTGAGCACTGAGAATATTAACACTGGATTTTTTGAAGGCTCACAAATAAGAAGATTGATAAAGATGAGAAATTTATAAGCTACATTACTGACATTGAAAAAATGCCTGGAATGAATTTGTGTGGATTGCACACCGTATATAATATTAGTTTTAATTTTTCATGCAACAAAAATGCTGTTCCCTTGTGTAATGTTCTCGATTGAGAGTTAGTTGTTAATAATTATTTTCTACTTAAGTCATAGAAAAACTAAGCTTGCAAGCTGTGGGTGTCAAAAACATTTACTACTAACATTATTTTTATTGTATTCACAGCTGTCTTATATTCAGTATAGTACAATTTGAATAAGAAAAACAATATCTTCGTCAATCAATCAATTAATTGAGGTAGCAGTTTATTAAAATGTCAAAATAAGTAATAACAAAGTAAATATAGTCATATTTTATTAAGATATATTTATATTCATCATGCATAATCTCGAGCAAAGTTAAAGTTATTAGCACCACAAAAGAGAAAGTCAATGACCCTCTTGAACATGAGGATAAGGTTCATAAGCGAAGTAATTAATTAGTTTATACGATCTTAAAATTAAGTTTCTTATTGAAGCAAGTTAGGTTAAGTAAGATTTTTAAAGGAAAAGCTATAGAAGTTCAGAAAAATCCGCTGGTTTATAAAATAAGAGCAAAAACATTGAAGTATTGTTTTTCATTGTAGTTCATATACAAAGGATAGCGTAGACATCGTTATTATGATTGCATTTATAAGAACTAGGACCATAAAACTGTCACAGCTCAATTCAAGTGTTTACGAATACCGATATTTTGCAAGAAAATTTATGATTACTACGTAACGATCATTAATCATGTTTATCTATTAACTTATAGATATCTAATGATTTTTAAGAGCGTGTATTAATGTGCATTCTACAATTTTATAAACTCGTTCCTTCAAACACTGAAGCTGGGGAAAGAAGGTATCACCGTCTTACATTGAATCTGCCACCAAACAGCAGTGCTGGCCTCAATGATCAGTCTTTTCTTGTATAGTTATATATAACTGCATTATCAGAGATTACATTAAAAAAAAATAATTAGGATAGTTTAGCAATTCAACAGTACTAAACAGCTATTCAGTAAAAAGCCCGTAAATGGTTACAATCAAATTTGGCAAAGTTATTACACATTTAAATGTCGGGAAAGTTGCCAACTTAATATCATTGTGGTTGTAATGTGCGCATCATTGCTATACGAAGTTTATTTAATTTTGTGTAAGTGTCTGATCTAATCGGTAGTACAGCAAGTTACCTGAGTTGAGAGTAGTAACTTCTTTCAACTCTTGTATCTTCTCTTGAGTCCTCAGTATGCGCGCGTTGTATGTTGCCAGGTCGTCGATGTTTTTGGTGGTAGCCGATATCGCGCCGGAGATTCTTAGCACCCCCTGCCCCGCCTATACCATGGTTACCGTGACAAGTTACCGTGGAGCTGACGGGTACTGGGGGCGTCTCTTTTGGTTGCGGTTAATTTGGTGGTTTGCCACGCTTGGCATAATATATGGATTGGCGAGCGCAGTGGTTTAGTAGACAAGCGCTGCTGGCCGTCACAGCCTGTTTTTTTTTTAAACTGGTAAATGCATGCCATCAACCCAGACAGAGTCGCTGGTTATGTCCGAGTTGCACGGATTATAACTTAGCATGTTCCGTCAACTTGTTGTAACTGGGGTGCCAGGTATCGCTCGCGCATGGACGCTAGCATGCCCGTCACCGCCTAGCGGAGTAAAGGAGGGATAATTGATGGAGAGTGGTGAGGTGGGACTGTATTTTGGAAAGGAAGTAATGTAGTATTGGTGAGCATATAGAAGGTAAAGGACACTGCTGTAACGGAGGGAAACCGGTTCTTTGGCTTCCGGGATCGAAGCTAGGTCATTCAACACCTCCGTGACAAATATTTTATACAATAGATGAATTGCTTAGGATAATCATTTACAACGATGTTAAAAGTATGATTCACACTTCTTTACTTCTTTTTCTTAAGGATTTTCTTTCGTAAGTTAAAATTAAGTATTTTTTTTATTACTTATTGTTCATAAAGTGTGAAGTGTTATCTTTTATTTGGGTATTTGAGTAAGCTATTTATTTAGAGCATCATTTCCTATTTTATAGTAACGGATTCTTATTATTAGTCCTTACCCAATGTAGCACATGCTTTCTAGCGAGAAATCGAAAAAAAGCAAATTATTTTTTGCCCTTCGCTTCTTTAAAAACTGAAACTTGTAAGTGACAAGAAGTGGAATGAAGACGAGTCTCTGCTTTTTGCGCACTCATTTATTACAAAAATCATTAATTATACCAACTTGTCACAGAGATTTATGGTCTGCACTCAACCAAACGCATTATATGACTTATAATTATATAACATTACATAGCATCACGCCTATATTACCCAGATTTCTCCTGCTATGTTTAAGTCTCATGGGATAGGAAGTAGACCTATCGCCATCCACCGGGCACAATTGCAACTCCGTGCTGCTATTGAGAATTTCGTGATAGAAAGTTCACAAATAACACTTTGCCCGACCCAGCAATTGCACCCGAGACCTCGCGGTTAGAAGTGCACACGGTAACTATTACACCATCGAGCAGTTATTATTATAATTTGGAATAAAATTTAACTTTGTCTCTAGTTACCCAGTAAAGTGCAATTTCCTGCAATCTAGTAAAGTGAATGATCATAGAGTGCATAACTAACTGCCAACATTCCTGTCATTGAAAGGGCTGAAGTATTTGGATTTTATTCTTTTGGAATGGGTTAGCGAATCGTAACCAAACTTACAACCTTTTTGCTATTGCAAGTGGGCAATCAACATGTATTATAATTAAATTCATTTCATCATTCATCAATTATTTTATTATTTTACGAAACAGTTGAAAAAATATGGGACCGGCAGTATTTAAACCTCTGATACCGGGCATCCGATTTAACCACTTAGCCACGGTCGCCTCCTGCTAGAACCCTAAATTTCTCAACTGTATGTTACGTCATTACGAGACGTCACGTATTTTATTATTGTTGAACCTTCAAATCTTCCTATCCATGAATGTTTTATTATACATTGAAAACCATACAAACAAAACAACAAATAAAGAATTGCGTAGCTTGAAGCTGTGTTGGTACACAGCTTTCACAAATAACATATTTATAAATAGCCCATTCACTCACCGTCTGTAAAGCAGCCATTGATACTGAAATGTTTCATTTAGTTGATGTTTTTTAATCACTTTCTGACGTCATCTCCGGGCCCTCCCCCATCCCTTGGGAATGGTCTGAAAATGTCGGAGGTAAAATGAGGCGAGAAACTTAACACTACCCCATTAAATAAATAAATAAATAAATATTTCACAACTCACACACAACGCCATCTAGTCCCAAACTAAGCAGAGCTTGTACTATGGGTACTAGAATAACTGACTAATAAACTTTTCTTTTGTAAAAACATACTTATTATACATAGAAACACCCAGACTAAGACAAACCCCCATGTTCATGCACACAAAGATTTGTCTTAAGTGGGAATCGAACCCACGACCTCGGCGTCGCAGGCAGGTACACTACCCACTCCGCCATCGGGTCGTCATCAATCATTCAATGAAAAGTTTTTCTTTATCTTGTTTTTTTTTTTGACCTGATAATAATTATGTTCTCTTAAGCTATTATATATATCTTATGAACTTCTATACAGTGTTTGAATTCTAGAGTGTGACAACGCTGATGATAGTAATTTTTGAGTAACCGAAAATTTTAACTGTGTATGAGAAGCCGTTGTAAGTTAAATAGGTAATCCCTCTCAGGTATTTCACGAAAATTATCTCTTGCTCTACAAAAATGTGCAAGTACACGCATTAGAAGCAAAATCATTAACACAATATTCCACGAATGAAGCAAAACACGACATTAGAAACTTATGAATATTACATAATTCAATGAAATAAAATAATGCAAAGGAAAGCCTTGATCCACAAACTTAATGTACTTTCCATTAATTTCGCTTTCCTTAATGTCCTTAACGACCACGGGGAGTTAATTCCCGTAAGTCGGGTAAATCTCCACGCACGCGACGCCGAGGGGAAAAACTAGCTAATTACAATCAATTTTAATGTTCACATGTTTACAGAGTTAGGAGCAAACATGTTATTTATAAATTAATATATGCGTTAAATTGATGTAAATAATTAATTCTGGCAACCCAGTCATTTACGGTGTTGCTATACGTGTTTTATTACTACATTAATTTTAATTACTCGCTTGCCTGCGGCATTTTACACCTGTTTGTTGGAGGTTCTATATTGCTCTTATTGCGTGATTTACTGGGTTATTTACAATAATATTTGGCAATCATATAGAAAAACAATGAAATTTAAGTTAATATTAAGGATCGTGTATTTTTTTCTTAAATTATCGTTTCTTCTACTTTTTTGGTTCTTTTAATAAATACGTACTTTATCAACACCACGGCTGAATAAAATAAAATGTAAGCGCTACCTAAGCTCAGGAAAAAGAAGTATTCGTAAGAAGTCTCAACTTTTTGTAAAGCGCCTCATTTACTTTTGCCTTAAGTTGGAGTTTCCTGCTTCGTAAATACTTTACTGATCCAGAATTCCAGATACCGACTGGGTATTTTGAGGCATTTTTTGTAGTAATAGCATTTATTGAATTTGTTTCTGTAAATACCTTCGCCACATACAACAAGTTAAATGAGTTCATGGTATTAGGACCATTGGATAGTGTAATTTCTTCTGGTGCTATATTATAATGTAATTAAACAAATTATGATAGGTACACAATTATCATCCCTTGATCGATCACTTCTTGTGTTTTAAAAAAATGCGGCAAGTAATTGCCGCACTTTTTTATTATATTAATTATATAATTATATTATTTAAATTAAATACTTATCTATTTGTTGATAAAACGAGTACAGTAAGAAATGTGTTTGTTCCAGGCGTCGTGTACGGTGTGTGATACAAGTGCGGACTAAACCTAATTGATGACGATGTGACAGAGCCGCGGGACGTCATCATGAGCCCGTGGGTCGTGTCTGCTCTCCTCATCCTGTTTGCCATGGGTATGTAATTTTTTACGTTTCTAATTATTGATTTATTTGTTAACAAACGATAGTCATCTAAACTCGCTGGACCGTCAGCTCGTAGGAATCATCGATGACCAACTTCCTTATAATGAACTAAAGCGAAAGTCAGCTGCGGTTTCTTGGTGGAATGAGTAGATAGGGCAAACCGGAACCAGTTTTATTTTTGTATTGTTACTAGCTAAATTGAAGTTTGCTATAAAGATCTCCGCTGAAACTTTTGCACTCTTATATTTTTTTCATTAAATAGTACAAACCGCAATACTTTTTCGTAGTTTGAACTATTTAAAGAAATACATACAAGCTTTTATTAATTTCGAATTGAAGTAAAAGTCACAGAACAAAAATAAAATTTATTTCTCGCAGTTTCACTCTGTAATTTATAAGGAGATAGTTTAATTTAGTAATGTCGGCGATGCACCTCGTGACATTACGAATTCATAGAACTCACTTGTGATACAAATTCTCTTTAACATGAATAGTGATCCAAGAAATTATCATTATGATTTAACTTTTTAAACTCAATTGCTTTGACTTTCCATTTTCTTAGTATCGGCATTTGATCTAAGTGGGTAAAACTATTTTCAACGGTCTACTGAAAATTACATTTTGCGAAAAATTCATTTCAGTTTACGTTTTGTTATGTTCCCGACACATTGGATACTTACGTCTTTTATTAAATTTTGAAGGAGTACTTACTACTAAGCAGCAATAATAGCAGCAAATTGTAACAAATCACCCTCTTCACGGTGAACTAGAAACCGATCATAGCTCACTGTGTACAGTTTGATTGATGGTGTTCAGTAACCACCTGTTTCGAGCAAGTTATTTTATTTAAGAGAACACTCTTAAGTTCTTTTTTCATAGTTTGTGTATACTTTTATTGTAAATGAGCAATTTTCCAGTGATCATTTCATAAAATTATTTATAATAATCAGGGTCTCCTCATAGTTCTGGTATGTCTAATCCGTACAATCTAGATTCTTAGGTGCAGTATAACCATGGTTGTCAGTGTCTCCTATGAGAAAAGATATACTTCGTCAAAAATAATAAAGGAGGCCTAACCCTTCTCATCATGAAAAGAGGCTATATTTTTTATTTCGCTCTGTATGTGTGTGTTTCATGAATTTTACTTCTGCCTAGTACAAGCCAATTTTTACAGGGATAACAAATATCTACGCTTCTAATACGATCTAAAAGTCCACCTGTGTACTATTTTGTGTGCAAAAAGTTAAATAAATAAAAAATAAATAAATAAACTACATAGATTCAACAAACTTAGCTTAGCTCTAAGCATCTTATCCAATGCTGTTACAATCTCTTGTGAATCAGAAAATAAGCCAGTTTAAAATGTTCTGTGAGACTTAGTGGCTCATCGGATGCCTTTACGAACTTATCGAATTAGCTGAAAATACGTACTAATGAACACATTTATTCTGTATACAACTATTTGTATAGGAAACTCTGAGTTTATTTGGGATTTTTCATAATAGCAGCACGTAATTGGAACTGCACGGAGAAGGCAATAGGCTCACCCCCTTTCAGAAATCAAATCATTTATTTCCATGAACCCCAAGGGGCGCTTGAACACGTCAAAACAAACATCAAAATACAAAAATTATATTGCATCATGAGAAGAGCTGGTGAGAAACTCATGTGCACCATCTTTTCAAATAATTCATACAATATTTGTTTGTTTTTTTTTTTACAATAATTCTATGTGTAAGTTATAGCAACCAAAACAACATTATGGCTAAAGATGGTTATAAAGAGAAAATAAACTTAAATATATCAATGGAATTAAATTAATACTTATAAATAAAGCCATAGTATATAAGGTTGCAATATCTTACACTTCAAGCAGAGAGAGAAAATAAATGAGTAAATTTTCCTATGTTTTTCGTATAAACATAATATTTGTGAATATATATTGCAATGCTACTGTTAAAATACCTATTTCCTTAAATCGTTCTTTCAGAGAATCTCGAGCTTTGAGTTTGTAAATCGCACGAATTGCCCGTTTTTGAATTACAAAAATGTTTTAAATATCAGCTGCCTTGCCCCATAGCAGAATACCGTAGGACATGACACTGAAAATAACCAAAATAAACTAGTCGCGCAGTTTCAATATCAGTTAACTGACGAACTTTCCAAACAGCGAATGCCGCGGAGCTGAGTTTCCCTGCTAGACACGAAATATGGGCGCCCCACTGCAGCTTTTGATCCAAGGTTATTCCTAAAAACATAGTTGATTCTACAAGACTAATAATTTCATTATTTAATATTATACTCATGTTCTGTTTCTTGACACTAGGCAAAGTGAACTTTATACATTTAGTTTTATTCGAGTTCAATAGTAAATTGTTGCTAGTAAACCAGTCTTGGACAAGTGCAAGTGACCTGTTAATATCATCAACACTGACCGAGAATTGAGCCCTGTGGCACGCCCATTGAGACAGGTAATCCGGAGGACCTAATTCCATTTATATCAACTCGTTGAACTCTGTCACCAAGGTAAGAGGCAACCAGATCAAGTGCAATATTCCTGACTCCATAGTGCCTGAGTTTTTTCAAAAGCGTTTGATGTTCAACGCAGTCGAATGCTTTGGATAAGTCACAGAAAACGCTTATTGCATCTTGCGCGTTTTCCCAGACATTAAATAAATGTTTTATGAGTGTAGAACCTGCATCTATGGTTGAGCGACCCTTTGTGAAACCATACTGCTCTTTGTGAAATAAATTATTAATATTAAAATGAGATCAATTAATAATAATAATATAAACTAAATAAAGTTAATTGACAATTTTATTTATTTCCTAGGCATAGTGTCGGTTAAGAAATCGTTTATTGTAAAAAAACCCCTCTTCATGAGATGATTCTTAACGATACTCTTGTAGGGGTAACTTTAGTAGGGGCAAGTTCAAGATTTCGACAAGTTTTTTTATTTTTCACCTTGGACCTTTCATCTGGGACTTAAACATAACGTATACTGTTCATCTGACATCTTTCTGGGTAATATAGGCGTGATTATGTTATGAACTCGTTTTTTCTTTTAAGTAACGACGCACGCACTTGGGATCGGACCCACAACACCAGCGCAGTTGAAAGCAGCGAGGCGACCGCTTTAACCAGTACGCCAACCGTGCATTTAACCTTATGTTCGCAATAATAAGAAACACATTTTACAAGCATACGGCCTGATGGTAAGCAGTTACCGTCGCCTATGGACACTTGTTACACCAGGGACATCACTCGTACGTTCCCGACCCATTAAAATTCCTCTCTTTTTAAACTCTTTTAAAGAACCTAATGCTGTACTCTCTTGGAAATACCTTGGCAGGTAGCTCATTCAATACTGTGCGCGACAATATTGGTTTCAGTGTGCGAAGATAAACTCGTCAATGGCGAGAGGTATTCAGAGAAGGTGTTTGTAAGGAAATGACAATCTACGCATTGATTCTAATTCAAATATTATTATTAAACTGCCTTGATAACCTAGGACCTAAAATAGTTCAAGGTCTCATTTTGAGGCATGGCCATTGTAGACTTTAGATACGTCGTTATTGTAGACAATAACAATAGTATACGACGAGATATACTGTATGATTATAATATCATATCATGTCTGATCAAATAATACATTCTGTTAGCAGATTATCCGTCAAACTGATTTGTAAGACATTCATTTCATTCCAAAAAAATATCAAACTCTTAACAAAAACGCATTCAAAATGCTAATATCATCTAAGAGCTTATTACAAAAAAAGCTCTAGTAGAAGCTCCAAGAAAATCAATATAGTTTTAATTTATTCATTTATTTATAAAGTACAGCCACATCACATACATCAAACATCACCATACAAATTATACTTAGAAACACAATTTCCGATGTACAGTCGCAACCAAAAGTCCATAAGCAATCTCAAAAGGCAATAGTTTGAAGTGTAGTTTGACTTACGACCTTCTATTTTTTTCAAAGAAATAGACTCATGTTGTTAACAAATAATTGTATTTCATAATTTCATCCTCAATGTAAGTGACAAGATGGCCGAGCGGTTAAGGCATGCAGTTAAAATAGATGCGATTATCAATTCACCGCAGGTTCAAATCTCACTTGGTTACTTTTATACTTTTTGAAGTTTTTACTTGATTAGAAGGAATGGGACAGAAATATAGTATTCTTTATCTTGTTCACTTTGTTCACACATTTGTAAATATATAGAAAATGTATGGGGTTTGATGGTGCAAAGGTGGGAGTCACGGGATGAAAGGTGTATACAACAGTTAAAAACCCATTGCATGGAAGTGTGGGAAAACTTAAGAGGAACCAGTAAATGTGCTAATATTTTAGGGTCCATGCGCAAACGTCTACTTGACTGCATTGAAAATAATGGGGGTTATACGAAATATGAATAATGTTATAATTATTTAAGATTAATTTAAGATGTTGTGGTTTTACTAATAAGACGCTGTAACTGAATATTAGCACTTCTGTAAATATTTAATGATCTTCAATGGAGGTTTAGTTTCCTTCTTCTTTTCGTCAAGACAAGCTGTAACTTCAATACATTTAGTGTGACGTTACATTAAAAAAAACATCGTCATAAAGTGTAAATCATAATATTAGTCTTCAATAAACGCTGCTGTATACCAATACCTATTATAAGTGGGTATCAACAATTATATTTCTGTTATTAGAACATCCTGTCCTTGTTGTCATTGTGAATCAATTTAGTAATATTTGTAGGTATTATCAATGTTATGAATTGACTAAGTGGGTTACAATAAAAAATCTTATTAACGGTTACAAGGGAACTTTTTTATTTAGGTAGGAATGTGACGTCACAATTCTCTTTAAAATGTATTAATTGTATAAATAAATAAAACGAATAAACATTTTTACCATCATTCAACATAACTTTTTTATTTCTACCTTACAACAATGACAATAAAAAAAACGTAAGTAGTTTAATAATAATAACATATTTAATTTATTAGTTATTATATTAATCAAAAATCTTATAAACGGTTACAAGGGCACTTTTTTAATTTAGGTAGGAATGTGACGTCACAATGCTTTTAAAAGTTTATTAATTGTATAAATAAATAAAACGAATAAACATTGTTATCATCATTCAGCGTGACTTTTTTTATTTCTACCTTACAAAATTGAAAATAAAAAAAAAATTACGTAAATAGTTGAATAATAATAACATATTTATCTTATTAGTTCTTATATCAATATGTAATTATTTATGTATTGTATACATGTATTGTATCGCAATGTAAGCATGAATACCTAACAAGTTTGTGCTGAAAATATTACAAATATTATTATGATTTCGTAAACACAAAATACAACCACAAATCAACTAAGCTTCAAACTCAGATTTAGTTGATAGTGATCCCAATGTTTACCCGATATAGCTACCTGCTCATGATAGATAGATGCGAATTCAAAGAACCGGTCGCCACTGTGACGCGTTTAGTACGAATGCGACTACATTTCATTAGTGTGTGTTATCTTATAAACTGCTAAACACGCAAGCGACTTCGTTAGTGTGTGTACTGGCTGTATCGGGCTCGTACCGTTCATAGCAATGTAATCCTTAGCGTGCCTATGGACTTCTGAGCGTTTACTGTACATATTAAATCCGGCGTACATAACATTTATAATTATGATTGTCAGAAACAACGGCTATTAATACTCAATTCTCACCGTCTTAAGGCAAAAAAAAGTTAGGAAAATCTTTAGAAAAAAAAAAGCTTAAAAAGATAAGAAAATGAGAAGAATTTCAAATTAAAATTAAATAAAGCTACAGAATACAAACTATTGTGACGTCGCAACCGCACGGCCACCGCAACCTCAAGATGCGCCCCCCACTGCAGACCCCTGTGGGGTATATAAAGGACCTGCGTGCGCGTCGCGCCCTTCTTGCCTGCGGTCACCAGCGCCGAGTTAAGTGTTCCTCACTACGCTGCGCCAGGACTTTACCAAACCACTTACCTACCTACCAACCTACGCCTTGAGACTACCTTGTATTTAATAGATATAAATATATAGAATAATAATACCTTTGTTAATCTATCGATTGTTTCTATTTATTCTGCCTACCTAACTAGTCATTAGTAGACTACGTTACAGCGGCGCCCAACAATAGAGGTTATATGGTACATGGTTTGGTTAAGTCTTGGCAGTTATTTAATTGTGTGTTATTTCTGTGTATATTTCTTTTCTTCGTCCGAAAGGTGCGTACGGTGTTTTTTTTTATTCTATTATCTCACTTGTTTCACCTCGTGTTTTAAATAACCTACAAAAACTTCTACTTTTATGTGCTTATGTTTTTGTTAAAAAAAAAAAAAAAAGAAACACATTCTTATCACCTTTTGGACGGATTCATTTTTTTTTCAAATAATTGTGTATCTTTGTGTGCGTAATTCCCAATCAATTTTTTTTTAAATATGGCTTATGCTATCAAATTTAATCATTTAAGTAAGGCTGAGCTCGAATATGAAGTGCTTGTAAGAGGTGGTGTTGTGCCTGAAAAATCAATTACGGTTGAGGAATTGCGTAAACAAATTGCTAAATTGTCAGACCTGGCATTTGATGAAATAATATCGTCGTGCTTTTCGCCAGATGTTGATATTACCGCATGTGTTAAGAGTCCTATGTAGGACTTAAATGAAAAGCGGACTGTACAAATATACTGGTATATTAAATTAAAACACCGTTATAACTATAATTAAAAACCCGGTATAAAACTTAGAGGAGCGAATACGTTATGTTCACTATAGTTCGTGAAGGCAAGTGCCTCCGGCGCCGCTCTGCTTCCTTATATAGGTAGGCCGTCCTGTCCTGTACCCGTCGTGTTCGACCGGTACAGGCGTCGCTCGCCGCGTGTCCCCAAATGTGCAACACGTGCAGTCCCGTTATGTTCGACCGGTACAGGCGTCGCTCGCCGCGTGTCCCCAAATGTGCAACACGTGCAGTCCCGTTATGATGCGCGGCACCTTTGTTAGATAGATAGGTAGATATCTAACAAGCTGCCCGGGTTGAAGTAGCGTAAGCAGTGTAACTTCAAAAATCTGGAAGCGGGCAAACATTAGTAAAGGCTCTACGTATGGTACCTCGCTTTGTTTTAAGCTCCACCACACGTGTAACGCCGTCGTTCCCGGGATAGAGTTTGATGACTCGCCCAAGTGACCATAATAGAGGAGGTAGAGTTCTATCTTTGATTAGCACAAGTGATCCATTTTGTAACTCTTTCCCATGTGATTGCCATTTCACCTTCTGCTGCAGTTGAGTCACGTATTCTAGGGAAAATCTTTGCCAGAAATGCTGTTTTATGTGCTCAATACGTTTGTATCGTTCCAGGCGGTTAATGTTCGCCTCAGACACTTGTGGATGTGGTATTGATGTCAGTGTTCGTCCAATTAGGAAATGAGCAGGAGTTAGAGCAAGGAAATCGTTAGAGTCAGAGGATAATGGAGTAAGAGGACGTGAATTTAGGATTGCTTCTATTTGAGTGAGGCAAGTTGCCATTTCTTCGTATGTTAAATGAGTAGTGTGTAACAATCTTTTTAAATGATGTTTGGTGGATCGAACACCTGCCTCGGCTAACCCGTTGAAATGTGGACTATATGCGGGTACGAATTTAAACTCTATGCCTTCTTGGGCGATACAACTCTGTAGGTCAGACTGAACTAGGAACTTTGCTATATCATTGTCTGCACCAACGAAGTTAGTGCCATTGTCTGAAGTGATGCTCTGAGGCTTTCCCCGGCGAGATACGAATCGATTTAAAGCTGCTATATACGCTTCGCTAGAGAGCGCCGTGACAAGCTCGATGTGACAGGCTTTCACTGAATTGCACACAAAAATTGCCAAATATGACTTTAGTAATTTGCAACCTCTACCCTTTCGGTCAGCTATCAGCACTGGCCCTGCGTAATCAACGGAGCAATGTAAAAATGGGAATTCAAGTTTAGTCCTTGATAATGGCAACTGCCCCATTATGGGTTGGACAGTTTCTGCCTTATATCTATGACAAGACATACATTTGTTTACAGTTGCTTTAGATAGATTTTTGCCTTTCAAAGGCCAATATGTTTGTCTCACTATTGCTAATAAAAGTTGAGGACCAGCATGTAGGTGTTTGAAATGATAGTGATTAAAAATTATTTTTGTTAAATTATGTTTACTGCATAGTAAAATAGGGTGCTTAATGTTATAACTATATGGGGAATTATCAAGCCTACCACCAACTCTAATTATATCATTATTATCTAAAAACGGGGTCAGTGACATGAGTCTATTCTTTTTTGGTAAAGGTTTGCCTGTTTTAAGAATCGTATATTCCTGAGGGAACATTTCCAACTGAGCCTTTTGAATGGTTAGAACTAGTGCATTTTTTAGTTCTTGTACTGACAAATACCCATTATTTTTTTCTTTATGTGTGCAATTGTAAATAAACCTTTGTAAATATGCTACTATTCTTTGCAAATTAGTGAAACTTGATTTATTATTTATTAAGTTATTTAACGAATCAGCAGTATCAATTTTTGAAATTATATTAGTGTGGAAACAGTTAACCAATTCAGGTAGATCCTGTTTTACATTTTCATTCGGCATTTTGGGCCAATCAATATCATTTTCAAATAGAAATTTTGGACCTGACCACCACAAAGAACAATCGCTGATAACGTCAGCCCTAAGCCCTCGAGAGATAAGATCCGCCGGATTGTCCTTTGACGGCACGTAGCTCCACGTATGATTATTAGTACATTCCTGAATTTCGTGGACACGGTTTCGAACAAAACTTGTAAGTTGCAGTGATGGTGTCTTTAGCCACCCTAAGACAATTGTGGAGTCACACCAGAATCTACACCTACTTATGTTAATTGTCAACGCAAGTAAAACCTTTGTGCACAGTCTTGCAGCCAATAGTGCTCCACATAATTCAAGACGTGGAATTGTAGTTGGGTGTATGGGTGATATACGACTTTTAGATGTTAACAGTTTGACTCTTACTTGTCCGCATCTGTCTATAGAACGAAT
Organism: Hypena proboscidalis; assembly: GCA_905147285.1. Taxonomy (NCBI): domain Eukaryota; kingdom Metazoa; phylum Arthropoda; class Insecta; order Lepidoptera; family Erebidae; genus Hypena; species Hypena proboscidalis. The sequence continues at coordinate 24,599,527 of LR990127.1, read as the reverse complement.
GTATAATGCACATCCATACGCACGCTCAGATGCGTCAGAGAATATATGAATTTCATGTATATCACTGTTAATATGAAGTACCCAACGAGGAATTTTTAAATTGTTTAAATTTGGTAACGCATTTGCAAACTCCCACCAAAGTTTTTTGATTTCTTGCGAAACTTCATCATCCCAAGAATATTGTTGCATCCATAATTTTTGCATTATCATTTTTGCGACGACAATGCATGGCCCTACTAGACTAACGGATCAAAAACTTGGCTAATAACTGAAAGTATGTGACGTTTGGTAACTTTTTCCTTAAATTCTATATTTATTGAAAATGATAAAACATCTGCATCACATATCCAATTTAAGCCTAACGTTTTTGTGGATTTGTTTATATTGTTAATTGACAAATCTAAAATATTATCAGACTGAATAGATGGAGAAATTGCATCTAAAATTTCGTGAGAGTTGGACCGAAATTTTCTTAAATTAAACTGAGCTCCTTTTAAAGCATTTATGACACCTTTACATATTTTTATTGTTTTCTCTATGTCAGGTCCTCCTCCTAAATAATCATCTACATAAAAATCGCGTTGAATTGCTCGCCTGACTGCTTCGTTAGAGACTTCTGATGCCAAACTAACCAAACATTTTGTAGCTAAATATGGCGACGATGACATTCCGTATGTTAAAGTATTTAATGTGTAGGTTTTTAATGGTTGTTTTGTATCAGAACGAAATATTATTTGTTGTAGAGATCGTTGAGTTGGATTCAATTCTATGGCCCTATACATTTTTTCAATGTCACCAGTAACTACGTATTTGTGCTGACGAAACCGTAATAAAATTGAATATAGGTCTTCTTGCACTGTGGGACCAACTAACTGAATATCATTAAGCGATATTCCAGTGCTTGTAGCCGCTGAACCATCAAAAACTGTACGATGCTTGCTTGTAAAACTAGTATCACGAGTAATACCGTGATGAGGGAGAAAATAATTAATGTCATGAGTTTTGTCTGTAGAAGGCTTACTATTAACTGTCATATGACCTAGCCGTTCATATTCGTCCATAAATTCAACGTACCTTTTTTTAAAATCGGGGTATTTAATAAATTTACTTTCAAGAGATAAAAAACGACATTTTGCTCTTTGAAATGAATCTCCTAATACCGACGGGTCTCGTGTAAATGGCATTGTTACTACAAACCGACCATTAGAACTACGTTTGGTATTAATCATAAAAAAAATTTCACAAGCACGTTCTTCGGGGGATAATGAGTGCTTTTCTGCTACGCTATCCAATTCCCAAAAACGAGACAAGTCAGGGTTCAATGATTCATTTAAAAAATTACAAACAAGTAAAGGGGCATCGGTTTTAGGACGGGCGACATATCCAGACACTAGCCAACCAAGTTTTGTCTCATAAAGTTTTGGTAAATTTTTACCTAAATCGATTGAATTGTTGCAAAGAACCGCCCAGAATATGTCTGCCCCAACGAGAATGTCTATTTCTGAAGGTACATTGAAGGATGGATCGGCAAGGGCAATCCCGATTGGTAACGGTATATCGGTTACGTCTATTAAAGAAGATGGCATGGCCTCAGTAATTTTTTGAATTACGTGACAGTCAATTTTAAATTCATAATCACTTTGAATATTTGACATAATTGTCAGGTTGCAAGACTGAGTGCTAGGAAAAATATTGTTATTGATACCCGTTACCGTTGAGTTCGTGTTACGTCGTGACAGACCTAGCTTACTACATAGCGTGTGTGTCACGAAATTGGCCGTGCTGCCGTTGTCGAGAAGCAAACGCGCATTGTGTACGTTACCCCTGCTGTCAGCGACTTTTACCACTGCTGTTGATAGTAATATTACTCGAGAAGTAGTAATCTGTTTTGTGTTAGCTGAACCGGCAAAATTAGATATCGCTAGCTCAGGGAGTTGTTCGTTTACTTCTTGAGAGTCTAAATGCAATAGCGTATTGTGTTTTTTCCTGCAATATTTACATGTAGCAGAATTGCAATTATTTTCTGTGTGACCTGGTCTTAGACAATTAATGCATACTTTAGCTTCTTTGGCTTTTTGTATGCGATTTTCAATACTGAAAGATCTAAATGTTTCGCAATTAAACAAAAAATGCGTCTGGTCGCATATAGGACATTTAAATATTTTTTTATTATAACTTTTGACTGTCTGTTTGTTATTAACTTGTTTAATACTTGTAAAATTTGTGTTACAATTACAACTTGTTGATTGCCTACAGTTCCCTTTACCTCTTTCTTCTAAACTCTCTAAAAAGTCGGCTCTATTACCAAGGAAAGTAAGAAACATGTTTAAAGAGGGAGATTTCGTCAAAGTATTTCGTCGTTCTTCCCATTCTCTGTTTGTAACAATGTCGAGTTTTTCCGACATAATATGTATAATAAGTGTGTCCCAATGTTCCGTTGGTTCACCTAAAGTTGAAAGAGCTCGAAGATTTTTATTTGTTACATCTATAATGTTACGAATAGAGGCGCATGATTCTTTTTCCATATTTGGTACATTGAATAATGTAATGACGTGATTGTTAACTAATAATCTTTTATTGTCATATTTGTCGCAAAGTAACTGCCATGCGGATTGATAATTGTCTCCTTTGATATCTAAAGCATCCACAACTAAAAAAGCACTTTCCTTAAGGGAAGCTCGGAGATAGCGTAATTTATTTATGTTGTCAATATCTGACCTTGAATGAATTAAGGAAACGTATGTATCTCTGAAACCTAGCCAGTGCTGATAATGGCCGCTAAAGGTAGGTAACTCGATTTTAGGCAATCTGACGCAATTAGAAATGAAAGCACTTGCCTGCACATCTTCTTGAGTTGTCACGGCACCCCCTTGAAGCTGTCCTTGACTGGATAGACAGGCTCCAAGAAGATTGCGACCCTCAGCTAGTAGATGAAAATACTGGCTTTCAAACCGCTCACGGTCGGCGGAGTCGTCCACCTCAGAGATCACCTCAATTTCTTCCTGTAATTTATCGTAATCACTATATAAGGCATCTATTTTTTCTAATCTCGTTTTAAGTTCTAACTGTTGTACGTTGGTAAGCTCATTGTCTTTAATAAGCGACAAAAAATTACTGAAAATTGTTAATTTAGCTTTAAAACTGCCACGCTTTTTAATAAGCGTCGTTACTTTATCCTCAGTCATTGCAATAAATACTCAATACTAATTAAAAGAAAAAGGGTAGGTAAGATTAAACAAGAATTAAAAAATATAAAGAAATATTTTTAGTTGGTAAGCCAGCCTATAAAGTTGCAAGCATGTGAAAAAATGTTATAAGGGATAGGCTCTCTTGGCTACCTAACGGACAAGCACGTGCGCGAGCGGCAGGTAACCGGTTGCTTTGCTATTTTTTGCACTATAATTATTAACACAAAAAGTTGTATTTTACATTTACAACGTAGAGTAACCGTTGGATAAATAAAAAATATGACTAAACCTTCACTCAAATAAAAAACACTATGAAAGGGAAGGAAGAAAAAAATTGGAACGACTCACTGTTATCCAAACCAAACCACGTGTCATTGGTGAATTGAGGTTTCTTCGCGTATGATTTGGATCTTGCTCGGGTCAACGGTCTGTTTTCGTTGCCTGCGGCCAATTTGATTTTCTTCTTAGCTCGTTCCGTGCAGATAGCAGGTAGGTTGTATTCCGTCCACAGCTATAGGATCGAGACTTGAAGCGTTTTTTCCGGGACGTTAAATTACGTTATTGTTTTTCGAATGAAAAATTTAACGGCGATCCAGAAGGACCATGTTAAGAGTCCTATGTAGGACTTAAATGAAAAGCGGACTGTACAAATATACTGGTATATTAAATTAAAACACCGTTATAACTATAATTAAAAACCCGGTATAAAACTTAGAGGAGCGAATACGTTATGTTCACTATAGTTCGTGAAGGCAAGTGCCTCCGGCGCCGCTCTGCTTCCTTATATAGGTAGGCCGTCCTGTCCTGTACCCGTCGTGTTCGACCGGTACAGGCGTCGCTCGCCGCGTGTCCCCAAATGTGCAACACGTGCAGTCCCGTTATGTTCGACCGGTACAGGCGTCGCTCGCCGCGTGTCCCCAAATGTGCAACACGTGCAGTCCCGTTATGATGCGCGGCACCTTTGTTAGATAGATAGGTAGATATCTAACACATGTAATGGCTCATTGTTGCGCGTTTCAAATAACCTTTTGACTTTGCAAACTCATTATGATAAAAACCTGTTTGTTAGATCGGAATCTATTATGCATCATGTTTTTCATAGATTATCAAGAATAGATACTTCGTTGCTTACTGATAAATCATCAATTCAAGTTGTATGGGATATGTTTCACGCTAATTATAAAATCTTAGCATCTTTTACCACGTGGTCGGTTCCTACCAATGTACCGTGTCATGTGGTCGAGCCAACGTGTTCATTACCACGTGAAGTTCAACACGTGGATTTTATAAATGAACGCAAAATGTTTTCTGAAATCTGCAAGTTTAAATATAGCGGTCGAACCTGTGTGAGGGCGTTTATTCAGAAGGTTGACGAGTTCATGTCGTGTCGAGGTATACCCGAAGATAGAATACTTTCTTTTGCTTTTGAGGTATTTTGTGATGATGCTTTGCATTGGTTTCGTTCAATTAAAGATAGTGTTCGTTCCTGGAAGGATTTGTGTATTTTGTTAAAACGCGATTTCAGTCCTCATAACTATGACTTTAAATTAATGTCGGAAATTAGGGCTCGTACTCAAGGTGAAAAAGAGAACATAACCATCTATGTATCTAAAATGCAAGGGTTATTTTCCTGTCTGGACGTACCCATCAGCGAGTCTATTAAATTAGAAATACTATTAAATAATATCAGGCCGTGTTATACAAATTCACTCTTAACAGGCAATATTGTGGATATTCCTTCTTTAATTAGTGTTTGTAGAAATTTTGAGAAGTATGACAGTCGTAGCAAGGAATTTTCGGAACCACCTAAAATTACTGCCAATACTCTAGCGCCAGATTTTGCTTATAGATATCCCAATGATACGAATTCGAAAAAAACTTCTTATAGCAATAATTCTTACAAAAAACATAAGTACTTTAAACCTACTTACAATGTTTTAAATACAGATCAATGTTCGACAGAAAATAGTAATTCTGCTGAACCGAGCGTCAATGCTGTTTCTGTCACTAGTACTGCTATACCTAAATTATACTGTCCGAGATGCAGAACAGACTCACATTCTTTAAAATATTGTCGTCAACCTCGTTTTTTGGTTTGTTTTAAATGCGGATTACCTGGCTATCGAGTTTTAGACTGTCCTAGTTGTAACAATAAAACTAATAAAAATTCAAAAAACGTAAAAATTACGGTTGGGGAAAATCAAAAGTAATTGTGAAAACATGTAAAAATGAATGGCATAATTGGCTAAATTATGTATCTAAATTTTTCAATTCATATCAACTTTCCTCAATCGTTAATTCTAACATTAATTATACTCCATTTATCCCCGTTACGGTTAACGGGAAGAACACTGTTGGTTTACTAGACACTGGTTCATGTGTAACTATTTTGGGTAATAATTCCCACAAACTTTTTTTGGATAAATCTAAATTATTACATTCTAAACCTCTGGATTTTATCACCGCTGGTGGCGACAAATATTCTTCACTTGGCTCAGTGGTACTTCCTTTTGAATTTCAAAATAAAATTATTTCTCTTGTTACTCATATTGTACCGGGTATTAAGAAAACTTTAATCCTTGGTATGGATTTCTGGAGGGGTTTTGGGTTGTTCCCTGATCAATTGGAATCTATTTTACTCACGAAAAATAATAACGACGTTGTTGTTTCGGAACTACAGCCTAGTTCTACCAGTCACTTGGTATCTTTTGATCATTTGTCTGATGAGCAGAGAGTTACTGCTAACGACATCATCGCCCAATTCACCGATATATCTTATGAACGGCGAGGGCTCGGCCGAACTTCACTCATTACTCATTCGATTGATACAGGTGATAGTCCACCTATTCGTCAGCGATACTATCGTATGTCTCCCGATAAACAGCGTATTTTGTTAAAACATGTCGATGCAATGTTGGCAGAAGATGTCATTGAACCATCTGAAAGCCCTTGGTCTAATCCCGTCATTTTAACGCCTAAAAAAAATGGTGAATTGCGTTTTTGTCTCGACAGCCGTAAACTAAATTCGGTAACAAAAAAAGACGCGTACAATTTGCCTTATATCTCTGAGATTCTGGATAACTTGAGAGACGCTAAGTACCTAACTAGTTTAGATATATCTAAATGTTTCTGGCAGACGTCAATAAGGGCAGAGGACCGTTGTAAAACTGCTTTTTACATTCCGTCACGTGGAACTTTTCAATTTAAATCCATGCCTTTTGGTTTAACAAATGCTCCTGCGACACAACAGCGTTTAGCAGATATTTTATTTTACGGGCCCGAATTTGAAAACAAGGTCTTTTGTTTCGTTGATGACATCGTATGTGTGACAAATTCCTTTGAAAATCACATTTCACTTCTAATTAAAATACTTAACAAATTAAAATATGCAAACTTAACTATAAATTTAGAAAAATGTAATTTTTTCAAAGACAAACTTAAATATTTGGGCTATATAGTGGATTCAGAAGGTCTTCATGCAGATCCTGAGAAGGTAAAATCAATTACAAGTTATTCCACTCCGACAAATAAAAAAGAGGTACGTCGTTTTCTGGGTGCTGCATCGTGGTATAGAAGGTTCATACCCGATTTTAGTACTTTAGCGGCTCCCTTAAATAAATTAACTTCTAACGGCAAAAAGGCTCCACTGTTCGCATGGTCGCAAGAGGCGGATGTAGCTTTTAATAAATTAAAAAAATGTTTATCTTCTTCCTCGGTCTTATGTTGTCCCGATTTTGATCAGCCTTTTGAAATACACGCCGATGCTAGTGATTACGGTATTGGAGCTGTACTTTGCCAGGTCAAGGAGGGACAGGAAAGAGTCATAGCCTTTTATAGTAAATCCTTATCGGACCAGGAAAAAAATTACAGTGCTACTGAGCGCGAAGCGCTTGCTGTCTTATCTGCTATCGAACATTGGCGGTGTTATATTGAAAACGGAAAACAATTTATTGTGTACACCGATCATGCTGCTTTGAAATGGTTTTTAAAACTTAACAACCCTACAGGGCGATTAGCCAGGTGGGGAGTTCGTCTTTCCTCTTATAACTTTGAAATAAGACACCGTCGTGGTACAGATAATATTGTACCAGATTTTCTTTCTCGATCACCTAATATTATGGATATCGATAGTAATCTCCTCCCAGATGGTAGTTCCTTATCTACTAATGACACTTGGTATTTGTATATTTTTAATGGTTGTTCGCAGTCTCCTACATCCTTTGTTGACTATCAAGTGATCAGTAATAAATTATATCGTTTCAAAAAGAGTCTTAATCCTCTTACCAGAGAATTTCAGTGGAAGGAAGTAGTTCCATCTGAACGGAGAAACGAAGTAATACTTCAGAGCCATTCCTCCCCTACGGCGGGTCATATGGGTATTTTCAAAACTTTCAAACGTTTAGCCCTCAATTATTATTGGCCTGGAATGTATTCCGATGTTGTAAAAGCGGTAAATTCTTGTGATAGTTGCATCGCACATAAGCATCAGAATCATGCAACTTTGGGTCTTATGGGTGAACCTAAGTCTTGTTCTAAACCTTTTCAAATGATAAGTATTGATTTGATTGGTCCCTTGCCTCCTACAAGGCAACAGAACAATTTTATTTTTGTCGTTTGTTGTTGTTTCTCAAAATATTGTTTACTTTTCCCTATTAAACGTGCGACTGCTGACGTAATAACTAGAATCTTAGAGGAAAAAGTTTTTCTGGTACATGGTATTCCATCTACCGTAGTACTAGACAATGGCAAACAATTTATAAGCGCAACTTTTAAAAACTTGTTAAATAAATATAAAATTCCAAATTTACATTACACACCGTTTTATGCACCTCATGTAAATACAGTAGAAAGATATAATAAAACTATAATAACAGCTGTTTCTACGTTCATTTCAAACGATCAACGCATATGGGATACACTTATACCTAAAATTCAGTTCGCAATGAATTGTGCAGTAAACGAAGTAACCGGTTTTACACCATCTATGATCGTATTCGGGCGTGAAATGGTAACCTGTGGTTCTCATTATGTTTCTAGTAAATCTGATACTAATATAATTCATGAGCCACGTGATAGTTATGCTGAGTCACTAGGCTACTTATCCTCTATTTTCGAGAGAGTACAGGCAGCGCTAATAGGTGCACACAAGCGTAATTGTCATTCTTATAATCTTCGCCGTAAAACGGCAGAATTCAATGTTGGTGATATTGTTTGGAAACGTACCTTTTACTTGAGCGATAAGGATAAATATTTTTGTAAAAAACTCGCTCCTAAATTTATTAAATGTAAAATCGTAGCAAAAAAGTCTCCATTAGTGTACAAACTAGCAGATATGTCTGATAAGCCACTTGGCGAATGGCATATAAAGGATATTAAACAAATAAACTATAAACAATAATGGTATAAAAAAAAAAAAAAAAGAAAAAAAAAAAAAATTACCCTATGGTTCAGTGGTTAAAATTCTCATTGTCGAATCGGGTATACCATTTTGTTCGCTAATATTCTTCACGCTCATAATTCCTTTAGAATCACATCTACTAATGATGTCGAATTCTATTATTTTCAACTATACGATGTTGTTCATTCATTCATCTTGAAATGTGTCATGCCTTCTGTGTAGACGCGCACACCCAATACTACTTCGCTAACGCGCTACTTGGTAAACAAGTTGTTATACTTACATTTTTAGTTATATTTAGTTCCGTTAGATAAGAATGAGTTTCAATAATCTTCTTTAATTAGTAAAAATTCAATCTTAATAGGTTGCACGTAGTGTTATTTTTGAATGACATCATGACATTGTTATTGTATTGAATGCGTTTGGCTCGATCACTCCGGTTCTTTTCAATTTTATTTAGGTATCGTAACTTCATATTTTTTCTAGTTATTTTTTTTATATACACTTATTGTTCTGATTTCAGTAAAGCCGGATCGAGCTGCCGGTGCTGCTTAAGAACTGCTTCCTGAGGTCTTCCATGTCAGCCAGGAGCCGAATTTTTTAAGAAAAATTCTGCCCTAACGGAGGGGGTGTGTGACGTCGCAACCGCACGGCCACCGCAACCTCAAGATGCGCCCCCCACTGCAGACCCCTGTGGGGTATATAAAGGACCTGCGTGCGCGTCGCGCCCTTCTTGCCTGCGGTCACCAGCGCCGAGTTAAGTGTTCCTCACTACGCTGCGCCAGGACTTTACCAAACCACTTACCTACCTACCAACCTACGCCTTGAGACTACCTTGTATTTAATAGATATAAATATATAGAATAATAATACCTTTGTTAATCTATCGATTGTTTCTATTTATTCTGCCTACCTAACTAGTCATTAGTAGACTACGTTACACTATCAAAATAAAAAACAGCAAGACTGTCATTGGTAGGACAAGATTAAATTAATCGAGCGATTCCTCCAAGGATGAGCCCTCAAGATGCTCTCTAATTTTCATTTTAAAGTTACAAAATTTATCATGAAACACGTCCAAGTCTGCGATTTTATAATAAAATCCCAAGATTATTCAGAAAATTCAAAGTGTCAATAAATTTAAATTGTTATTATTATTCCATTAAAGATTATATGGAAGATAATAATGCTTGGGACTAGATTACCGTTTCTCAGCTTCATGTTTTAGTTAAGTTTTGTTTGTACATTTTGTTTGAAGATTTATTTACTATGTAATAATAGTTTACGAAATAAATGAATAAATTAAATACTAGAGGCATAACAGTGATATTCAGCAACAATTCTATTAATGGGTGATTGTAGACCGAGATTAGTTTTAGCAACAGCTACATGGGTTAAATTTTTTATTAAGTTATATGTATATGTATATTTAATCTCAGAGCACCTGAGTTTACGAGCTGAACTTAACATAGCAGAGCAAGTTTTAGTGAAGTTTAATAACGAGACGCGGCGAGAGATTAGTGCTGACGAGACAGGCCGCTTAAAGAAACGCTTCGACTTCAACAACTAATAACTTGTGAAATTCAATTTGCAAAGGCTATGGACATACAGATAAGGTTTGTAAAGCGGTGTATAGATGTTTCAAATCCTAGACTTTTGTAAACAAGCTTAGACTCCAGTAAAGTGAGCCCAATTCCAACTCCATGCAGCTATTGAAAATATTCCGACGGATAAATTTAAAAAAATACTTTTCATCATTAAATTTGCAAAAAAAAAAAAAATTAAGCACTATAATACCAGAACTCAACCTTCCACCCGATCAATTCAATGACCCGTAATGTCAGATGTCCAATGGCTGACCCCAAACAAAGGAGGTCGCTAACAAAAGGCTCGTACAAAAAGCTCTCTCATTCAATGTTCGTGACGTTTCGCTTGAAGTTATCTCAGTCATTGCGGATGTGCCCTCCCCTTTATCTTGCAAACCTGTCTAAAGCTGTCATGGAAAAATACTATTATCGTTCAAGACATTTATTTGATGACTGGAAAATAAAATTATTTCCTATCAGTTCATCTTGCCCAGGATGAACTGATAGGAAATAATTTTATTTTCCAGTATGAAATTTTCAATTTAATTTTGATTCAAATCTGATTACTCGCTAGTTTGGTAAAAAAAAAAAAAATGAAAAAAAATACCTTTTTTTTCAAATGGAATTAAAATAAGAAATTCTTAAATTTAAAACTAACTGAACAAATTATAGGAGGATATAATTTGGCAAAAAAGTGATATACATAATTTAAAAACTAGGAACAAGCATAAACTAGTTTCACCTGCCACTAGGCTCCAGAAAATAAAAACGGCATTTAGAGGTTAATGTGTGCGATTTTATAATAAAATCCCAAGATTATTCAGAAAATTCAAAGTGTCAATAAATTTAAATTGTTATTATTATTCCATTAAAGATTATATGGAAGATAATAATGCTTGGGACTAGATTACCGTTTCTCAGCTTCATGTTTTAGTTAAGTTTTGTTTGTACATTTTGTTTGAAGATTTATTTACTATGTAATAATAGTTTACGAAATAAATGAATAAATTAAATGAAATATAAACTACTATAAACAACTAATAAAAGAAAATATAAATTTGGCCGTGGTAACTGTAGTCGTAAAAATACAGAAGAGCTTCTATAATAAAGCACAATGGCATAAGGTTTACCTCCACCGCACTGCTATGATTAATAACAACTAAAATATAAGAACACAATTTTAAATTCTCAAAATAGGTGAGGTAACTGATCCCAAGATAGAAATAAATATTAATACCTTGTCAAAATATAGGTAAATAGAAACTAATGGCAAGTTAGTTATTTAGTTAGTCTCATTTTAGAATTAAAGTCAATTTTTTAATTACGAAATTATTAATATTCATTATATCATTAAATAAAACACTCAATTTATAGCAATGTTTGTAATAAAATACATAACATACATACGAAATACATAAGCGTGACGCGTTACGCTTATACATAATAATATATTGTTTTAGGCGTTTGGGCGGGTCCTATGAATATAAATTTATAATTGTATTATTTCAAGAAGTTTAAGAGATAACAAAGTAATTATTTAAATGGTGTTCCTAAGTCTTCTGGTAATCGAGCGGTATCTTGATTACATGCAAAAACAAAACTTCACTCGACATTACAAAGCATTAGAAATACTTAGTCAGTGGACAGTAATCACCCCTTACTGTCAGGTTGACTACACGTGTACACGCTCATTCGTTACATCGTTTATAAATAAAATACCTAACTATACTCTGTCCATTCCTTTATTTTCTTTTTGACAGATTACATTTAGGGATGCCTTCACACGTTACTGATTCGATTTGAAATCATAATCGATGTTGTCTAAGAAGAACTTTCAATCGATTAATTACATCGAAATGGTTTAAGTTCATTATTAATTATTCGTTTATTAGTAGTTTTTATTAGATGAAATAAATATACAATATAATAATATAATAATAATGTCACATACTTAGTCTATGACGGTTTCCTAGTTACCTTTGTTTACATTTTGATATGTCATTCCAAGATTTCGACTTAATTTCTTGCAAAAAATTATTCATGGAATCATGATACTATTATTATATTCTTTTTTTCATAAAAAATACAGACAATACACAAAAAAAAGTCAAATTATTCTTTTTCATAATGATCGATTTATTTCATTTCACGATTTGATTTATAGTCTGTGGTTGTTTGTTACAAACAGTGAACTTCCCTAAAATGTGTCGCTTGTCAATAAATTACATTATTATTGTAGTACATTAATCTGACAAAAAAAAACGGTAATTCATAGGCGTGATCTGTCAAAAAGAAAATAAAGGAATGGACAAAGTATAGTTGCTATACCTAAATAATCTATAGAAATGTTGTGATCACTGGAAGTAACAACCACATAATATTGTATCTGAAATATTCTTAGGCTTATTTACCACTTTCATTCGGTTTGCTGCGTGCGTTTGTGCAAGATCTCTCCTATCATTGTATCTTTTTAACCAACTTCAAAAAAAGGAGGAGGTTCTCAATTCGGTTGTATTTTTTTTTTTTTTATGTTTGTTCGCCGATTACTCGAAGACCCCTGGACCGATTTGAGAAATTCTTTTTTTGTTTGATAGGATATACTTGTCATGTGGTCCCATTCTTTTTTAGTCACGTTCTGATGATGGGATCCTAGAGAAATCGAGGGCAACCCTCAAATTTAAAAGGCTTCTATATTATTTTTTGTATATTATCTAAAGCTACTTGGATATTTGCATCTAGTAGTCAGAATTTTATGTTGCTGAGCTGATGCTGGAAGGTACAACTCCTCAACGGTTAGGAGTACGGGGATAATTCTTTAAATATAGGCTCTTTGAGGCCGTTTACTGTATTCTTTCAAGTTATACACAGATGAGGCGAGACGTTGAATATTACTGTATATGGGTCAATTTCAACAAGTGGTGTTTTTTGTACCTTATCGGTGAACTTTTTTATTTATAGCTTTTTTGGATATTTTTTAGATTTATTGTAATCTATATGATACTAAATGTCCCCAATTTTACGCACATGATCGTATCATTTAAGACTGAAGAGAAATTTGAGTTTGAATTTGGGTTGTCACCGATACGATAAGCTGACCACCGATTAGTTTTCTGTACACCGATATGAAATGCTTGAACACCGAAAAGGTGTGCTTATCCACCGATATGGTAAATCTGACCACCTTTGCACCATTGTTTCGTCAATAACTTTGTTATATTCCGGTTACATCATAAATCAAGGGTCTTGTCTCATAGCACTTTTTTTTTAACTTTATTTTATTTATTTTTCTAACAAATTTAATACCTATTTTAATGAAATCAATATTTTTTTGTTTTTTAATCCATATTTTAAATTAAATCAATTTGCTTTTACACTTATTTTTTGAATACTGATTTATATATTAAATACAAAAATCTATAAAAAAAATATGACATCGTATTAATTTGAATATTTATTATCGTCTTATGATTTATATTGATTATTTAATATTTAACTTAAATGATTACACTATTATTTAGCAGTTTTATAGTTTAATCATTCAAAAACTAATTAATTATTACTTACTTATTTGATTTCAAAATTTATTATTATTTATATTATTTTTTATATCAATTTTGTGTTTTTTAAAGTTTGTAAACAGCTTTTATTTATTTATATTATGGTGTATCCTTTCTTTTCAACTCTTTAAATTCAACGGATATTAATTATAGTAAAATTTACTTTAGCGTACGGCACTCGTGGGCTGCAGCTGAAAATCAGCGTTAGGTGACTGTATTTCATTGCAGTCGCTTAGCATTATGCTAAGCTGCTGGCCTTTTGGTACAGACTGTATAACTGTATTTGATTGTATTTCCTGTATTGTTTATTTTATGTTTTGTGCCAATAAAAAATTTCTTTCTTTCTTTCTTTTCTTTCTTTACATCAGAGTTTTATACCTTATTTGAAAGCTTATGAAAATTTTTATGTCTTTAGGGTTCCTTACCCAAAGAAAATGGAACCCTTTTACGGAGACTTCGCTGTCCGTCCGTCCGTCCGAACGTCCGTCTGTCTCCAGGATATATCTCAAGAACCGTAATAGCGAGGACGTTGAAATTTTCACAGATAATGTATAATTATTGCCGCTATAACAACAAATACTTAAAGCTAAATAAAATAAATATTTAAGATCGAGAGTACCGAACACAATGTGTCAAAAGTTCAATTGTGCGATGCTTTTACCATCGATGCTTTATAGATGCAATAGTATATCGGTCTTCAAAATTTACTGTTTGTCCCTAATTCGATTATAAAATGTCTTTTTTTTAATACTATGTTTAATGTAGACAATATTTTGCATCTATTTTAAATTTGCGTATATTTTTGCGACAGGCGTTCTGGCTATGAAAATTACGCAATCTACTTTAACTATGCCCACACCACGATCGGTCTAGAAAATTTGAATTTTTCTGGGTACAAACAAACAAAGGTATTTAACATCGTACAATTTCACTATCGACACAGTGCGTTCGGTATTGTAAAAATCGCGACTTTCGAAAACTCGTATTTTCTATACCTAACGAAATTACTGATATCAATAAAATGTTTAGAAGCAAAATAAATGACACAGGGTCCACCGATGTGATGAACCGACCCACCGACTCGATAAAATGATCCACCGATACGATTAAGAAACCACCGATGTCTTAAAACTGTTAATACACAAAAAAATAGTACACTGAGCAGATAAATTATACACCGATAATGTTTTTTCACCGATCAGGTGGAAAATTGTCGTATCGGTGGGTAAAATGACCACCGATTCCACCGATAACGGTACAGCGACGAGATAAATTGCACACTTTTTTAAAAATTTCTAATGAACTATAATAACTAGGACAAATTGAACTACAGCCAATAAAGCTAATTCAGTTACTTTCTCTATATGGATCAAACAAATATAAAATAACAACATATTACAATATAAAAAATCATTCTCCGATAAGATAAAATATTTGTCGCCTAGCAATTTTCATGGTGTACTTACGTTTTTTGCGGGCAAATGCAGCGATGTAGAAAGCGTCCGTTTTCACTGCGTATTAGGGCAGTACTAACATGAAATAATAATCAGGGAGGGGACACTGTCGGACTTGCCTATGTAAAGTTATGTCTAAATTACTTTTTGGCACCGAAAAGCCAAGAATTTCTGGGACAAGTACGTTTGTGCCTCTCATTAATAAATATGGTTAGTTAAATAATAGAATATGCTATTTATCAACGATGAAACTAATATCCTACGAAATAGGGTAGGTTGTAACCTTAATTTACTAATATTCATTAACTTATAAGCCATTTTGTTTGTAAAAAAAGTACTGGGACAGCACCGACAAGCGAAAATTTGGACTTTAGGAATTTTTTTCTACCCTTAAATTTCATCCTAGCCCAGTAATATTTTTGCCCCCACCCTATATTGACCTATATAATACTATAAAAATCAATTTAATACAATATTCTTCTTTTCAAATACGAATTTCAACGAGGACAGAAAAAAAAGTCGTTTGGGAAATCGACCCATATTCATAATATCAGGTCATGATTTGATGATGGGATCCAAGAGAAATCATGGGTAAACCTCAAATTTCAAAGGCTTCTATATTGTTTTTCGTATATTACCTAAAACTACTTGGATATTTGCATTTTAAGTTGCTGATGCTGGAAGGTACAACTCCTCAACGGATATGAGTACGGGGATTATTATTAATAAGTTTTCCGTTTCAAGTAACCGTCGTCTCCTCATTCGAGAAACATTTCTGCTCGGTCTACCCATCACTTAAAATCGTAAAATAAAATAATTTTTAACAAAAAAAAAACCGACTTCAAAAAGTAGGTAAACTAAAAAGCAAAAAATAAATTTACACAAAATAATACGTTTTTTCATTTAGTTAAATAGAAATTATTAAATAATTATTTTATAATTCTGAAGTCGGTGCCAAGTAAACAATAACTCTGTATAGATAATATCAATCTTTCTAACAACTATTTTCTGACTGAATATTAGTTATATTATGTTAATTATCCGATTTACTTGGCACCAACTTCAGAATTATAAAATAATTATTTAATAATTTCTATTTAACTAAATGAAAAAACGTATTATTTTGTGCCATGTAAATTTATTTTTTGCTTTTTAGTTTACCTACTTTTTGAAGTCGGTTTTTTTTTGTTAAAAATTATTTTTATTGAATAAGTTTCATCTTATTACTCAGGTAAATTTATATTTAAAAGATATAAAATCTGTAACTTAATCAAGTTCAGTAATTAACACCCGTCGGTCACCAAATTAAGTAAATCCGAAGTCTTATTAAACAAATCCTCTTATCCGCTTAAAATGTGTACACCCAACATATACGCTTTGTAAATGTATGTGTAAATGACTAGGGTTGACACACCAGGAAAAATAAAAATTGTCTGCAATCACAGTGCTTCTTTTCACAGTTTATACGCAAAAATACTGAAATCTCAGCCACTATGAGCTTGTTGGTTGTTTGCATCATTCAACAATAAACTTCTTTATTATTGTTTGAAGGGATTCAAATGTTTGATTCACGGTAATCGGTATCTCACAAAACTTTACTATCTACAATGTGCAGAATATGTATGTTATTTAACTTTCCCATTTATATTGCGACCCTGTTTACTGAACAGCGTCCGTAAAGCATCCGAACAAGATTATTTGGCACTGTCTCCTTACGTGCCAGCCCTATGTACTTGTGCTCATCAGCGAGTAGCTCCAATTTACATGTTAATTGACAGGACAGCCGATGAAAAATCACGAGCACTCTTTGTGCAGCGTTGTAGTGCTCATTTTGAAAAGCTCATGCCTCAGGCAACGTGTTTGCTTTGAAGATAATGGAGATTGGAAACTAGGTAAAGAGATTAGTTAATAATGTAGTCAGATTTACTAAATCTGCGTAAATGTGATGCCGATGGCAAAATGTGGTATGCGCTACTGCTGACACAGTTATTTGGTAGAATTCGGGTCAAGACACAGTATTAGCTTAGATTTTAATAATATTTCAGCTCAAATTTTATGCAAAAAGAAATCCAAATTAAATGAAAATCCAGTTTTTGCATAAACATTAATACATATTTATATCCTTACAAACATTATGATTGTTTTTCAAAAAGAGCATCGCTTATAAAACCCAGTGGAATAGGATTTATCTAAGAACAAACGACGCGGACGGTCCAAAATAAATTCCCAGTTAGGAACATTTTATTAACCAACTTACCTAAAATGATTAAAATTATATCAAAAATAATGTTTCCAACAGTCTGTTCTATTACGTTTTGCACGGGTATTCTATTTACAGAACTACCTCAAAATAATTAAACTAAAGTGTAAATATTTCACTGGTAAGGAATTCTAATTAAATCCCGAGCTTGCGACGTCACACCAATTATATAAAACTAGAACTTCAAACAGATTTTACAAGAAAATAAACTCATTGCTTTTGAAGTTTGTAAAGTGTTTTATTGTATTTCTAAGGCCGCTCACCGCTGCTTTGAAAATATATTATTGTTTATCATTTATCACTCGTTTTGGTACTTGGATAGATTTTCTGATTTCCTCAAAACTTTTGTGATTGGTCAATAAGTACTACTATTTGACAGAAATATAAGGTGTAACATGAGCATGTTTCAGTTTATTTCTGTTGGGTAAGTTTTATCTTTTTCCACGTATACTATACTTACTGTAACTTTCTTGGGAACTTTTATACGACCATTCTTTCAATTCAAACGTTCTATCAAGTTTCAGACATTATTTTGCAAACTTCTAATTGATTATTTTTATAGCATTTAGCTATGCTTAGCAAATTAAACTAAGAAACAGTTGAAAAAGATATGGGAAATAATCAATTAGAAGTTGAAATAACGTACGCGTTCATTCTTTACTACATTTGTGCTGAATGTAACTTCGCCATGTTGGTTTGTCTCCTACTTAAGATATGAACAAATGGATGAACGTGACGTCACGAAATGACGTATCATACAGTTGAAATATTTAGGGCTCCGGTAAGAGGCGACCGTAGCTGGATGACTAAAGCGGCTGCCCGGTGTGCAGTAAGGTCACAGATTCAAATCCTGCCGGTCCCATATCTTTTTCAACTGTTTCTTAGTATTATTTTGCAAAACTGTAACTAAAACTTTATCTCATTATGAATTAACATTTATTAGATTCATAAATTAGTTCAAAGGTTGATACTAACTGCATCGATTGTGCCCATAACAAGTGCCCGTAATTACTAAGCGATTTATTGTCAATCTTGTCACATCACATGTAAACACACGTTGTTTGAACAATCCATACAATACATAGTTATATAACGCTTCTTAGTATCGGTTTATTATTCGTTCCTATAATTTATTGGCTGTAATTACAATGCACTTTGATGGTTGATCGTGTTACATCAGTGGTAGGCACGCGTTGTTTGAACAATCAATTCAATAGATAGTTATACAACAGTCGTTACTATCGGTTTATTGTTGATTCCCGTTACTAGTGACGTTTATCAAAATAATAACTATTATTTTGTATTCTTATTCAAGCTGTATTCTTGGAATATTTTTATTTCAGTAGAAAATTCACATTTATTTATTTTATACGTTATACCTTTCGTACCACTTCTACTTATCATATTTAATAAGTTTACGTAACGCTCCAGATAAATATTTATTTCTGTATGTTGTTAAGGGTATACAATCGCACACATACAAAGGTGTTGTTGTCTCTATCGGCCTGTGATATAAATGTGTGTGTTGATGTTCATTTGTTACTGAACGGGGCAATAACTCGAATCTGTTGTTTGACAAGTCGGACGATTTTCAACAACACTTTGTTGCTATGGTAACAATGACGAGATTTGTATATGGAACAGGGATGTTTACTGTTCCGCAGTCAGCTGCAATATGCACAAGTCGACCGACAAGTCGACTGACAAGTCGACTAAAAAATTACTAAATATAGATATTCTATAGGCGGGCAGCTACGAATAATAAAAGTCAAGAAATGTAACTCAAGCTCAAAAACGTCACCACGAAAACAAGACCACGGTAGGCGGGGCTAAAAACTGGACCGCGCAGCGCTGCCAGTTCGCCAGTGTCATTGATTCGATGCGCTCGTGCCGCGGATTATTATAATTGCGAAGAAAAATGTTTTTTACAGTGTTTACATACGGCAAATATGCCGTCATGTGTTGTTAGGTGTTGTAGAAGCCATACGGATATGATACATTCTGGAATCACTTTTCATAATGTGAGTAATAACCATTTTAAAATCCTATACTTGCGACGCGTGGAAAGTGTTATGCAACACGAATGCAATGTAAAGCTTAATGTATACGTTTTTTTTACTAGCTTACTAAAGGAAAAATGATAGTATGCATTAGTTTAATTTATTATATTATAAATATAATTTTACAGATTCCCGAAAAATGAAGTGCAGCGGAAAAAAGTTCTAAATGGAAATTTCTCAGAGTTCGATTACATAATATGGCCAAAAAAGAATCTTTACTCATTTCTACCCGTCATAAGTTGAATACTAATTATATTCAAAGGGACATAATTATTTTCTAGGCTATTTTATTGAATAAAAAGTAAACATATAAACAAGCTTACTTTTTTTTTTTTTTAAACGACGACGCCCGCACTAGGAATAACTCCTGTGTTGCGGGGGTGTTCACAAAAAGCGCAACGAATGTTGTTGATCTGTCAAAATAAAACGCATTGCTACTGATAGCGTGTTACGCAATTATCAGCTGGTCTGACATTGGCGCTACCAATCACTATTATTCGTGGGTAAAAAGCCTTAAATGGGTTAAAATACTATTGAATTTTAGATGCTTACAAACCACTAAAATCTCAATCTTATTCAAGAATGGTTTAGTTAAATTACAACTAATTAATTTAAGTAATATTAGTAGTGCAAAAGTACAATATTTTTTTTGTTATGACTTATGACTTATCCGTTCATACTTATTGCATAACATCGTCCACGCATCTCGGACTGCAGCAGGCACGCGAACCAATCACTATTATCTGTCATGCCGAGAACCAATAATCGCGCTTGCCGGCATACAATGCGTTACGCGACCGCAGCTCATTGGCTTATTTGCATGTGTGTTCTTTCGTTTGAATACTTTGTCTATGTAGTAGTGTGTGGAGCAGAATTTCTTGTTGATTTTGTTCACAGTTACGCTTCCTTAGTTTTATTATTCGTAGGCGGGCAGGCAACTTAAAGAGATTACAGACTTCACGAATAATATTATTCATATTTATACATATCTGCATTTTGTGGGCCTGCTGGATAATTAAAGTGTTGCAACGGTAGGGCGTCTTGATTTCGCCTATTTGCAGATTCATCTCTATTTTCAAGCTGACGCTGTTCAATGAGCGTCAGTTTTTCCATAAAATAAGGATTGTATTTGCCTGGTGCCGTGTGTATGAACAACGAGACGAGGCACGAGTTAAGCCGCGAGCTTCTATATATATTTACATTTGCGCCTCATGGCCCGTGTGGAAATATTATAAATCAGTTATCAAATTAACCAATATTATTAAATATTCAAATTAACCTAAAAAGATGATTTTGGATATTATCATTCATCATCATTATCAGCCTATAGACGTCCACTGCAGGACATAGGCCTCACCATACGATTTCCACAGCGTGCGGTTCTGTGCCGACCGAAACCAATGACTCCCCGCGATCTTGACAAGATCGTCCGTCCATCTAGCGGGGGGCCGTCCTACGCTGCGTTTGCCTGTTTGTGGCCGCCACTCAAGGACTTTTTTGCCCCAACGGCCATCTGTCCTTCGAGCTATGTGTCCGGCCCATTGCCACTTCAGCTTAGCGACTCGCTGAGCTATGTCGGTAACCTTAGTTCGCCTACGGATCTCGTCATTTCTGATTCGATCGCGTAGTGAAACCCCGAGCATAGCTCGCTCCATCGCTCGCTGAGCGACCTTGAGCCTTTTGATCACACCTATAGTGAGCGGCCATGTCTCCGTTCCGTAAGTCATCACTGGCAACACACACTGGTTAAAGACTTTTGTCTTTAGGCACTGGGGTATACTGGAAGAAAAGATTTTGGATATGTAGTAACTTTTTATCTATCTGCATATATCCATGCAATTTGCCCACATTTAAATAGGTCATGAAAAACTCGGGTGATTACTGATAAATATATGGCAAGCTAGCCGATGTGAGTTGAGCCTAAGAAAATAGCGCGTCAGTATATTAGACACAAGCGAATTGCAATGTCAGTTTCAGTGTCAGCAGTCAGGTTGGATAGCCGAAGAGCTGTGTTATGAATGAATATTATATCCGCATTGTCATTATTATGTATGAAGAAGGTCTCGGGTTAAAGCATTTAACGATTATTTTTATCACCCAACAGTTACACTTTGTAACAATAGTACATTTTGATTCTAGTTCCTTTTGACATTTTTTCTAAATAACTATAAATAAGTAATTAATGCATAAAACAATCATTCTTTCAAAGAATCTTATTTTATTTCTGTTATACATTTTGACTGTGGTATTTTTTTACTCATAGGCAATCGGACCATTTGGACATTCTGCCATGTGTACCTACAGCTTTGCCCCTAAACGATAATTTACATATAAAATATAATTAATATTAAGGATCAGCATTGCAATACAACGTGGCAATGCCGCCAGCTTTCTGGGCACGTTACCTGCAGTCGACGTCGATGCGACGTATTTTTTGACAACTGTGTAAACGAGTTTTAGTTTATTAAATAATTTTATATTTTTATTTTTTTTGATGTATATATAGTTAGGTATTTATTTAATTCGTTTTCAAATTACATTGTAGTTAGGTTAGTAATGTAAATATTTAAATAAATTAACAAAACTAGTAGATGCTTATTGGAAAATTAATATTTATTAAGAATGAAAGATTCTGTAGCTAGATCTCGGACTATAACTTGTTGCAGTCGTGAATGTCGAAAAAGGTTCGATGCAGTTCAATCCATACTCTCTGGTCGGTAGACTATGGTATGTCATAACTCGGCTTGGTTCGGTATCTCACTGCCACCCATCCCGCACTTCCGAGTAGCTAACGAATGGCTGCCTCACCCCCCGTCAATTAGTTGAGATAGATTATTGTAATTTCCTTTAAATTGTAATATGGTATTTGATGAATGAAAATGAGGAACTTTGATGAAAATTATTGATAAAATAGAAATTTCATTATATTTACGAGGTTCCTTCGTTTCGAAAACTTGTAATAATCTATTGTATAATACTGAAAATAATACTGAACTGTCGCATTTGTCTGGCCGTTCAAAACTACGGATGTTTGGATGCCTATAATTTTAAAAATAGACAGACTAAAGATAATTTGAAATCGAAAAAACATAGATAATCATGTTTAAAATTGGCTGTGCAAAAATTATAACATTGTGATGAAAAATGTCAAAGATAAAAACAAACTCATTTTGTATTTGTATAAGAATTCCATACCGATTGTTGCCCCTTAAGTTTACGACTTGTTAACATTGAGCTGTCTGCTTATAGCTAGATCAGTAACGATATTAAAGTTCATTTTACGAGCGAGTACAGAATGAACCATAAATAAAAAGTTTTTATTGCTTACGGAGTGGTAACAATTCAGAGACAAAAGGCTAGGACTCTGCGTAATATTGTCATATTGCTGCACTTTTTTAATAAAAACTTCATGATAAATAAAACCAGTTTCCAATAGTTCAGTCACACAACATTTTAGTACATTAAAAGGTAGTTTGCAAAGAGATCTATTTTGAAATCTAAATTACTATTAGCCGTTGAATATAATAATATGAAAAGAGTTAATAAGCAAATTTTTTACTTCATGCATCGTTTAAAGCATCATTAATATTTTCATAAAATACCACAGACCTTAGCAAAAGATTAATCTTATAAATTTTAATAAAGTCCAAAAATATACATATTTTTAGGACAAAGAAAGACAAAAAACAAGGCTGAAAGCGACCCTAATATTTGTGTTGAGAACCTTAATAATTATAATTCAGTCTCGTTTCATATTTATGACCAAGTGCCGATTTCACCAACGTGTTAAACTCAAGTTTAACACTTAGCTGCAGCTTTCGACCTGTCTGTCCCGTACAAACATTGTATGAGAAAAAGGGAGAAACCGGTTTAATAAAACAGTATATTAAGAAGTTTGGTGAGATCAGGACTATGTTACAAAAACAATTTTAATTTGTACTTTGTCAGAGTTGTAACGTTAGAAGACTTTAATTTTCAGTTACTTCTCCGTGAGCTCATCAGCTTTACGACTGATTGCAACAAAATGATCTAACACCAGTAATACCCAGGGTGTTACAATATTTGAGGTATTATTATTAATTTAAAGGTTCTAGATACGAAAGAATTAACTGAATTTAATAATATTATCGTTTTTAGCTGAGAAATTCGTTGTAACGAGTTTATTCTTGTAGTTTAAATGACCGAAAAATGTCAGTCTATTGATTATAACGCTACACAGCATACACGTTTAACTCAAATGAAAGCTAACATTGGATATTTACGACTTATAAATTTAGATATAGCAAATAGCTCTTCATGTATTGTACTTTTAGGAAAAATGAAACGTACTCGATGCCCTCACAATATTATGCTTCGAGTACGGTCAATTCCCGGATCTCTTGTTAGCGACATTTAATTGGACTTATGTTCAGTTCCTTTGTATCTCAAAGAAGACTACTGTTTTAAAACTGGGCAGAAGGGTGTGGCACAGGTATAAAACACCCACCATATTTTACTTGTTATGTTTAGGTCCCATGGGAAAGCCGGTGAGCCTAAAGCCATCCACCGGGTACAATTCCAACGAAGTTTTAAGACTTATTTGTTAATAAATTTAGTATATAGAAACTCATATTGTGCATTTTTATAATATTATTTTGTACTGTCTTGTGTTCAAAGGAAAGTTTACATAACGTGATTATGCACAGTCTCGAAAACTAAGCCGTGGATAACAAGTAGTTACATAGTTATCAACTTTTTATTATATTATAACCCTTTATGCAAAAGTTTTTTTGGAATTTAAAGATGTGTATAAATTAAACTAAAATTATTAACATAAAACGTGTGTGATTTCAAGTAAATCACCAAGTGGATTTTTCGGTAATGTTTCCAAGAATATATTCTTATACAGATTTAAATTATTTTAGTTTGAGTTACGAAATAATTTTGATTCCTTAACAAAAAATTGTAACTCCTGTGTAACTTTTATTAACTTGTGGTTAATTTAAATACCGAAAGCATTGTGCAGCTGAAGTAATCATGTATCTATCGTCGAAATTACGAGCAAGAGATAGTAATTTTACAAACTGAAACGTTAACTCAATGAGCTTAATTAGAGAAATGAGATCGTTGTCAAACGCGTGCCTATCCATTATTAAAGAAAAAAAAACATTATCGGTAGAAAGCTCGTAAGGCGTAAGCTCCATAGTTAACCTTTTATATTTACCTCTAGCACTAGGCGAAAATCTAAGCACTGGGTGGACGTGAACTAGTTGAATCTGTTTTACCATAAATCTATTAAAATTATTAGGGCACAGTCTTCATAAATCTTCATATTATGTCAATGTGAACCAAATAGGTGAAGTGTTCTTCGAAGCAAGGTGAAAATCCGATATATTGTTTAATGATTAACACATCAATGTACATGCAGTATTAAGCATTATTCAGATAATACTTCAGAAATTCTGTTTTGCACAAATTACCACAACGTAACTACATTATTGTTACTTTCTGTTGTATTAGCACAAACTCAGAGCGTTAATAAATTGAAACAGTTATCGAATAGCTCTTCAAACATCATGAAATGTCATAGCCTGCCAGCACCGCTTTATTAAAATGTAATGAGCTTGCAAAACATTTTCATTAACTTCTAGACGCGCAAGAAGACGCCAAAACTTGTTGTCTGCCCCTGTTTATATGCTAATGTGTTAGCGTGCAACCGAAACGAAATAAAAACAAATCTTAATTTCAACTTTAAGACTACCGTATCTAGAGTTATTTTTCAAATGGCAAGAATGAAGAAATGAGGTACGATAAACGTCCCGGAGAATTAGAAGGATTTCGTATATTACTTTTTTTGTTGGGTTTGTTTATTGTGCGGTGTCGTTAGAGTTTCGTTTCGGTAAATAGAACTCAACGATATTATTTCAAGCTTCAGTGAGAAAGTGTGGCAGTTTTGTTTTGTTTTCAGGACTACAGAATACATGTTTATAGTGTTCATTTACTTGTTATTCTATAATCTGTGTTTAAATTGTAATCTGGTATCAATTATGCTACTAGTACCTTCTACTTTGCTTTTGTTACTTCCGTACCTATATATTAGTTCGGGCCTAATGTTTTGCACGAAGCCAATAGCCACAAATACAAATCAATCGCAGCATATATTATAAAGTATTTTAAATATTTTTTTTTTGTTTATAAGAAATCAATTATTAAAATTATGATATCTTATTTACATTACAACCTAGCCTATCAAGGCTAATAAGTAATATTATGTTAACCTAAATTGCTACGTTATAATATAATCTAAGAATACGTCCATTAATACTTTACTTAGTTTTTGTTCATGTGTTCTTTATAACGACACTTATCGCACTAATTTATTTGTCACTTATCACTACACTCACTCGAAAGGTTTCGTTCGTTTTAGTCTTGTCACTAGTTCCGTGTTATCAAGGAGCTGGATTGCCTCGATGTTGACGTGATGATGAAGTTTTCGTTCGTGAGCTTCTGCATATTTTTGTATAACCCTGTCAACAAAGTCTATTTTGAGGTTCCGGTGAAGATCGCTGTTTCTTATGTACCACGGGGCATTGACAATGTCCCTCAGTACCTTGTTCTGGAAACGTTGAATAATTTGACGGTTGCTCTGACTGGTACAGCCCCACAGCTGGATACCATAAGTCCAGACAGGCATTTGTTTTGGCAAGGACTTTGTTATGTACTGATAGGGGTGATTGTCTTCCTAGTAACCAGTACATTTTCCTGTAGCGTATGTCTAATTCTTCACGTTTTTTCTTGACATGTGCCTTCCAGCGCAGTTTGGCGTCAAGCGTCATGCCAAGGTACTTGGCCGTGTTGGCGTACGGCACCACTTCGTTGTTTATAAACACCGGTAGATACTGAGGTTTTTTATTAGTGAAGTCTATGTGTGTTGACATAGATTCATTCAGTTTAATCCACCATTTTTAGTCCAGTCTATTACTGAATTTAGGACTATTTGT
The DNA here is from genome assembly GCA_905147285.1 of Hypena proboscidalis. Lineage (NCBI taxonomy): Eukaryota > Metazoa > Arthropoda > Insecta > Lepidoptera > Erebidae > Hypena > Hypena proboscidalis. The sequence continues at coordinate 24,573,044 of LR990127.1, read as the reverse complement.
ACTTGTTCTACAGCTTCCTCGTGTGTGTTTCCAGTCGCTATTAATGCTGTATCATCAGCAAAGGTAGCGATGTAGTTGTTTTCAGGTACTGGAATGTCGCAGGTATACAATAGGTACAGGACCGGACCTAATACGCTACCTTGTGGGGCTCCAGATTTTATTTGCCTTATAGTTGAATAAGCATTTTCTTGGCGAACTCAAAATGTCCTATTGCAAATATAAGATTCTAACAACTCTGCATGTGGTGTGGGTAACATTATTTGTAATTTGTGCACACTAAGCCTTCGTGCCAGACTTTACCGAAAGCTTGTGCCACATCAAGAAACACAGTCGAACAAATTTGCTTCTTTTTAAGGGCTTGTTCAATAATATTACTTATTCTATGTACTTGATCTATGGTAGAATGGTTTTCTCTGAATCCGAACTGATGGTCTGGGATTAGGTTTTTCTCTTCAATCACAGGTTTTAGCCTCTTGAGCAGGAGCTTTTCGAATAGTTTTGGAACTACAGGTAATAGAGAAAATGGTCGATAAGATGCTGGTTCTTGGGGTGGTTTCCCAGGTTTTGCTCTCATTATTACCTCTGCAACTTTCCAAAGATCAGGTACATACTTTAATCGAAATGCTGCATTTATGAGAGTTGTCAGTTTTACAATAGCTTTACGAGGAAGCCTCTGTAGAATGTCACCTGTAATTAGGTCAAATCCTGGCGACTTTTTTGTTTTAATGTGGTACTTAATCTTTGTCGCGACCTCTCTAGGTGTCACTAGCTTTATACTATTACTGTCTTTTTGCAACTCTACAGCAGTAATATTTTGTGAGTTGTTGTCGTCGTACCTAGGACATAAAAATCTTTTCTAAGTGGTTGGCAAATCTTGCTGCTTTTTGTTCATTGTTTACGGCCCACGATTCATTTTCTTCCCTTATTGGCGGAATTGGTGTAATGGGTCGTTTCATGTTTCTAGTTGCCTTCACACAATTCAGGAACTGTATGGCACTTAGTAGCTCCTTTCCTTTGGTTGTGGTCAGCCTAGAGCCCCAGGCTCTAGGCTGGCGTGCTTGGCATTAAAATCACCACCTAAATCTATGTCCTAGATTTTTTAGGAAACTTACATAGGTCCTTTTTGCTGTTGTGTCTTGGTGGTGAGCAAAAAGCTGCTATGGTAACAGGATATCAATAGCATTGCACGCATATTGACACTGCTTGTATTTCACATTGCTCATGTTAGTATTCTTCATAGTGGGCGAGATTCTCCTTAATTATAACAGCACTTCCACCTCTTGCACAGTTGTCGAGGTGTAGTGCATGGTATACCTTGTATCCCTGCATGTTAATATAGGACTGCTTGGTAAAGTGAGTTTCTGACACTAAGCACACATCAATTCTTTCTATATTAAGGACGACTTGTAGTTCTTGTTGATGTTTAAGTAGTCCATTGGAATTCCATGGCATTATTTTAAATGTCTTCTTCATTTTTAAGAAGAAATTTTAGAAACAGTATTTTTGGCACTGTTTTCTAATTTCTTCAGACGGCCATCAAAAGAAGTCATTAATTTTAGGAGTTCATCCAATTTGCCTTCCACGCTGTCACTGGGTTGAGAGACTTTGTTGTGTCTAGCTTGTGGTAGACTTTTTGCAGTCATTTGTGCATAAGTCTGCGCAGGCACAATAGTAAGATGTGATTTTTATAAGAATTCACAACTTGCTACTTAGGAACATGTTTTCCTGGTTTCATGCTCTTAAACTTGATGTTTTGCATTTCTTTGGCTACCAAACATCCTCTATAGTTAGCGGGATGTGGTTCGCCACAATGCACACATTTAGGTTTCACTTCAGCAGGCTTTTTGCATTCACGAGTGAGATGTTTTCCTGTGCACTTGACGCATCGGGGTTCTTTTGAGCAGTATTTTTGTGTGTGACTATAAACCTGACACCTTTTACATTTGGGAACCAGCTCTGAAGCTTTTATAGGGTGTATTTCAATTTTACAACCTAAAATAGACTTCACGTTGTGCAATGCGATTTATGTCCTCTTCTTTGTCAAAAGTTAACGTAAACATGTTCAAAGGTTCTTTGGTTTTCCAGCTTAATTTGTTAGCTGCATCTTCAATTTTAAAGCCTTTTGACTTTAAGTCATCGACAATCCTCTCTGGCTTACAGGTATGATGAAGGTTTTTAACCATTACCCTTATTGGTCATTGTTGCTTATTTTTATACGAGTGCCATGAATAGTCACTCTCACTTAACTTTGTAAGTGATTTGTAGGCGTCATCATCATTGGCGTTTACCTTAACAGCTTTACCACTAAGAATTTTAGTTGTAAATGGGTCTCCAGGCATATTTTGTGAAAGTAAATCAAAAAACACCTGTAGTTCTCGATGCCATCTGCAATAATTGGTGGAAGAGGTGGAGTCCTCTTGGTTTTTACCTTTTCCTTGGGAGGAGAGACTTCTGATATCTCATTTGGACTTTGAGTGGTTGAGGTGTTCAATTTACGTTTTTTGCTCCTCCTAGTCTTCACTCGTATCCACTCTGTCTCTTTGGCCAGTTCTTCCTCATCTGTACAATATTCAGAACATTGAGTTGAACTTTCCATGTGAGTAGTTTCCTGTTGCATTTTTAGCTACTTTATTTTCTTGAGTTTACTTGGCTCTGCAACTCTTCAATCTGCGCCTTTATATTGTTGATAATGTGGCGGTGATTTTTATTTTCATCTTTCTCCTCTTTGTACAAAGAATGTTCTGTTTCGGTCTTAACTTGTAGCGAGTTAGTAGCTTCGCCTTAACAATAACCACAGATTTATTGCCGTGTCAACAATCCTTGCGCAACGTAATGCGTCATCGCGGCGAGCGCTCGGCCGCCGCACCGGTGCGCGAGGTTTTGCAGACTTGCACTTTACACTTGCAGTAGGTCACGCATACGACGCGACTATTCACAACGAAAATCGAGAAATGTATGAATTAAATATTAATGAGTGAAAGTTAAATGAATCAATTTATTGCCCCTTAACAAAACATGACCTTTTTGCCACTCAAACGCGATTTATATCTTAGGCCGTACGATCTTTAAATAAAAATAAATAAATAAACATATCACACAACTTTCACAAAACGTTATATATGCCCAATCTAAGCAGAGCTTGTACTATGGGTACTAGAATAACTGATACTAATACATATATACTTTTTTTAATATATTATGCTTATTATACATAGAAACACCCAGATTAAGACAAACCTCCATGTTCATGCACAGGAAAATTTGTATTGAGCGGGAATCGAACCCGAATCTTTGGATAGCATTTGATTGGCAACACCTAACAAGACTTAGATTAACAAACATCGCCGGGTCAGGTAGTCTTTCATAAAACAACAAACATGCAACATTCGACACACGCGTGTAAGCAATGGCAAGCATATGACCTCTCGGCCCGGATTCGTCAGTGAGGCGTTGGCCGTCAATTCCGTTGCCGTCAAATTAAGTTACCGTCCGTTTGTCCGTCTGTAGGACAATCGAATAGTAGCTACCGCTGTGACTCGTTTATTACGTTACTAGATGCGGAACATTCTGTGTTCGTTACGAGAGTAAGGCCTTTTATTTTATTGTGCTTTCCCGTTCTGACTGACTGATACGTCAGTACTTAGCTTTATAAAACTGAACTAGAATCCTTAATTTGACAACATCCTTAATTTAACATTATAGTAAACAGTTAATGTAAACCTAGACATTTAAATTTACTTAGTCAATTAAATTTAAAGGAACAAAGAGTAATCCCATTTGTTTACATATTTAAGTTTAGTCAACATTAAATCTCAGCTCCTACTTAACTATAACATCAAAATCTACCTAAAACTTAACTTGATTTAATAACTTTACCAAGCAATGCTAGACAATTTTAATACGGTTCTTAGTCATAGTTTGAAACTCTTAAGACCTGGCTAACCGCAGGGCCCCAGTTATTAGTTTATTGCATTACATAATCTGATAACTTTGAATATTAGAAAACGGATAATCTATTCCTTGGAACATAATATAATATTGAAAAATAAATAAAGGTAAGTTAAATTGTAAAGGAAAATCTTAAGGTGAACTAAGAGACACAGTTGTCATAAACCTTCATCTCACAAGTGTATTTGCGGCGCGGTTACTTCCTTATTATTTAAACAATGATAAAACCAATCCTATTGCGGATATCATTCTAATTCTTATTATACATAGTAGTGCTTTTTTTAAAGATTGATTTATTTATTGCTTTTTGAAACTAGTATTTTAAAGGTGTTCACCGTCCTACTCAATATTGGGAGAGTCGATTTTCGATGATTTTCACTTTATCCGTATCGATCTTGACAGAATGGCTTCACAAATATTATTCTTCAGCTCATCTAGGGTTTTAAATATTAATTAACACTGAAACTTTAAGAAATCCTCATAAGCAGGTGATTAATCTGACTACAGTTTTCTTAACGATCGCTGAGTTGCAGTTATTAATTTGAGGCTTGTAACTACGTCATCAAGGCGAGCAAAGTTTCTCACTCGTCCTCTGTTTAGTTATTACTGAATCAACTGCCTAAAAAAACTTCTTGATGGACCCTTTTAACATGAGACTATCCTAACTCTTGAGAATACCGCAAGAGCTGTGTGGCAGACATCAAAAAAAGGAAGTAACCGCACTTTGTAGTTGATTGACTATGTATAAAACTTTCACATAAACACAAGTGCTAGTTATTTTTTCATGGACTATAAACTAACACTTATGTTTAATTTAACAGTAAGTTTATAAACGACATAAATTGCTTAAAAACATGCTGGACACAGCTTTTTCACGCTCGTGAGTGTTACATTATTGTAATGTTCTTTGTATATATAGTTAACACCTCTGCACAATCTATATCCTAAGACCCTGATATATGAACATTAGTGAGATATATAATCTGTAAGATTATTAGCACAGGCCCACGAAATAACTAAACACTTGAAAATTCAATGTAAGTTAGAAACCATATTTTCAACAATATAATGTACTATCTAAACAACATCATAATGAAAAGTAGCAAACATCTACGTTTATAATTTAGCAGCGATGAATAAATCTCTCTCAGTCGTAGCTCGGTGGTATTTCCCCGCGGAACAACAGCATATAGTCCACAAGCGGGACGTTGTATTACAAACAACGTCCTACAACAGTCGGATACCATATTTACAGACAATACTACGTGCAAACGGTCGTGTTTTTGGTTTCACCAGTTTCTGATAAAGTATAAGATACTTATAATAGCAGCTTTGTATCAAACACATGTCCTAACTGCTGGGTTCGCGCCTCTTCTCATGATGAGAAGGACAATTCTATTCCATTCCATATATCTAGTTACAAAAATAATACTTCATACTAGATCTTAATGACATCTTCGACACTGATTTTGCCATCGGAACCCTGGGTACTGACAAACTAGCCCTTCCCGTGACGGTATTGAGAAATCTTATTGGTGGTGGACTTGAGATTGGGGCTGAAATACTTGGGACTGCGGGACTGATGACTGATGGCTGTAGAGTCTCAAAGCATGAAAAAAGGTTTTTAGGACGTCTAAATAATGCAACTTAAACTAAGATTGATGCGGGGTATAGTATTATTATTAATAATAGCATCTAAACTAATATTATAATAGTAATGGTTCACCTCAAAATGTACCTACTCACCAATTTTAATTAAAAATTCTTCACGATTAGAACATTTACATTTTCACACGGTAACAAAGGCTATGTTTTATCGAGGCACAACGTGAACGCACGAGGAAGCTATTTCTAGATAAAACTCGAATACACACATAAGTTTTACTTCTAATGGGCATGGTGACTGATCCATAGATGTAAAATAATCCTATATTTTATCCTTATCAAAATATAGGTAAACATAAACCAAATGCAAAAAAATTTAGTTAAAAACTATAAATCTAACTCATTTTATGATCATTCAAAGTTTAATGGGCAGTCCATATTTAAAGTACGAAATTATTTTAAAAAAGATAATTCCTACTATTTATAGCATCTTTTGTAAAAAAACGTTTTCATTTAAGCAATATTTCGTATCAAACAAAAATCATAACTATTCAAATATACTATAAATATACGGGTAGTATTTAAACGCAAATCCTAAAATATCCTTTTTCTATGCAATTAAATACCGAATTCCCATCAAAATTACTGATTGCACAACAAAATATTCAAATCAAAATATCACTAAACACACTACAATTTATTTTCACAGCGCACAGCAATTTTTCCTAAAGCAAAAGCTTTTTTATCAATGCACAGCTAATAATCTTAATGCACATTATACATGTTAACTCTTTTTCTTTTAAATATAGCTTCTATTTTTATAATATTTACAGCAGTTTTTCTAAATCAAACAACATTTTATTAGTCACAGTCATCTTATTATTTATTAATTATCACATAATGAGATCAGCAAAAAAAATATAAAATTAGATACAAATTATTGAATTTTTAAAGCGGGTCTTGCTTTCGCGGGGCGTCCACGCTTCCTTTTTTGCCCAATAGGCACATTTTTAGCTTCTGCAGGTGGCGCCACGTACTGTCGTCTGTTACGATCTATGATAATAAGAAATTGGTAGGTAGTAGAATATTATTTTATTTAGTGGGTGGATTCAAAAAGGGGTCGGAGTATCACACAGATTGATTCTAGCAGCAGATGTTATGGTCGCAGTTCTAACCTTTTCTTTTTTTTTTTTTCGCGGGGAAATGCATTTACGCATACCACCCCACCCGTGGGGGGACGGGCAGAGTGGCTATGTGGGACTCCCGTGCCTACGATGTTAAACGGCACAGAATACCCACTAAAACCCCGCGGTGTGCCCTCGTCGCCGAAAGATGGTGGGTCGGCGAGCCCCGGATCGATCTTACATCCACAGGGCTCGAAAAACCTAACCTACTACTTTACCCATAATTGACCTATGCCATAACTTTTTTAAAGTTTTTCAGTTAAGTTGTTCTGCTTTTAGAAATAATGCAATGTAAAAGGATTTTTTTGTTATAATAATCATTAAATTTGCCGAGAATGGCTTCTTGAAAATTAAGACAAATATGATGAACAAATTTTGTTGTACTTACTGGTTAATATGCGACTGGGATAGTTATTTTGCTATGAAATATGGTAAATTTGATGTGCAGTCAGTATTTATGCTATGCATGTAGTATTTTTGTACAAAAATAAATTTAACTGTATTGCATTATGAGGAAAAAAGGAATGTCATATTGATGTGTAATTTCGAATTATCTGCAGTTTGAGTTTTGTTAAACATTTAGTTTATCTGTAGTTTTAAGTTATTTGATGTAAAAAAGAATATTAATGATGAGTATGTATTGATAGGCGATTATTTATTTGATATGCAATATAAAATATCCCTATATATCCTAGCCGTTTGTTCGAAACGTTTGGGCGAGTGTATTATTAATGTGAATTTAAAATAGTATTATTTTAGGAAGCTAATGTGATATCAAAGTAATTCTTTTATTGATGTTCCTAATATAGAGAAGTTATTCAATTGCAAACAAATATATGTTCAAGCGCCTCCTGGGGCCTATGAAAATAAATGATTTGAATTTGAATTTAAATTTATATGAATTAGTCAGCATCCCTATTGTTTGCTCAAACGGAAGCTTTTAAAGTGAAAGCTTTGTCCTGTACATATCGTTTGATAGTAACAAGCTCTCAACGTTTTGAATGCAGAGTGCATCGATATGAAATGTAAGCACTATGCGAATGAAGAGAAAACAATATCAGAATCAGCTGCATGTTATCTTTCAACCCGACTACGGCCGAAGCCAAAACGAAGAGTAATGATTTTGGCAGTCTATGTATGTATGTTTGTTTGTATTTTCCACCATAGCACCTAAACTGCTGAACGGATTTTAATGAATGAGGTGTTAATAGATTTTAAAGTATGACTTGGGTGATATGGCCTATCTTAATTTTAGCATTTTAATGTCAGATTCCAACCTTGAAAAATCATTTTATTGAGATGATCATGACAATGTGATGTTTGGTATCAAATCACAGTCTTGGCCTTACAAATGTGAATATTATATTTACTTATGGTTATTATTGTTCACCCGCTGGCTGATTCATAAACGCAGAGCCTAAACCCCTAGGACTAGAATTGTTTTTCATGGCGTATTGCGCCCCTGCAATAAGAAGGGATTTTTGTAAATTCCACCCCGAAAGCCGCAAAAAAAGGGTTGAACGGCTGTATGGAAGACCGTGTTAATTATGAATAAAAAAATATAAATAAACGGGGTATTTCTAAAGTTTATCCCAAGAGGGTAAATTTAGTAGTTTTAGATAGAAGTAAACTTAATCAATAAATCAATAGTTGGCGTAGTGAATATTTTTATGGGGCAGAATAACGTTTGACGCGTGAAGAACTACGCTGCTCATTCTGTATATTAATAAGGTTTAAATCACAATATACGTTATAATTCAATGAAACGGTTCGCGCGGTCCAGTCGTTTCAGTTTACAGTTTTTTGTACGTTTACAGCTTATAACAGAATACGTTTTTCAAAGAGGGTGGTAGAGATTTATTTAAACGAGATGAAAGGGTATCCTCTTTCCTTTATTAAATTATTCGGTTAAGTAAATATTGCATAATGTGTATACTTGTTATGTGTGCATACATACCTGTTATTTTTTTTAAGGTACACCGATTATACAGTTTTAGACAAGGAATGGTAAAGTTTTCGGGTTATTGTGAGTCGGTTATTGGTTTTAAATCATACACATAATATTTGATAAACATTATTATCAAAGCTGAGACCACTGTTACAAAAATAGCCATACCCCTACTACTATTCATCATCATCATCAGCCTGTAGCAGTCCACTGCTGGACATAGGCCTCTTCCAAGGTGCGCCAGAGTTCACGGTCCTGAGCCTTACGCATCCAATCGCTACCAGCAATCTTACGCAGATCGTCGCGCCATCTTGCCGGGGACTGTCCCACACTACGTTTGCCTTGACGCGATCTCTACTCCAGAACACGTTTACACAAACGATTGTCGGTTCTGCGACTAATGTGGCCAGCCCATTGCCATTTCAGCTTGCTTAATCTCTGGGCTATGTCAGTGACTCTGGTTCTCCGGCGGATCTCCTCATTTCGGATACGTTCACTCAGAGAAACTCTGAGCATAGCCCTCTCTATAGCCCTCTGAGCGACTTTTAATTTATGTAGTACTGCTACTATTGTACTTATGAATAAGCTTACCTATATCATTATAATATCATGAATAAAACAAAACGCTCATATCATGGCATCAATTTTAATCCTTCCCAATTGTTTATTTTATTTATTAATTTATTTAATTAACTTTAAGAATTAACTTAATTGTGATTAAGTTAATTCTTAAACGCCAAGCTCCTAGCTTTTGTACTAAATCAAAATATACAGCAGATTATTCGCATGTTTTTCGTTGCGTTAAAATAATAATATTAGCCGTAGAACTTCGGTGAGACAGTTCAAGGGAGGAAACACTCTCATTCTTCTAGCCTTTTTTTTTAACCTGGGGATATGCTTTATGTATACCTCTAAGCGTAGGGGCACTGAAGAGGTTATGTCGGACTCTCCGGCAAAGCCGGTCTATCGACTAAAACTACCACGATGTCCTTCTCCCGCTTGATGGCAGGAACGTGGGAACGCTTGCGCACACTTGCACGAACCCGCCGCGGGCGGTCATTGCTGACCTCTCCCAGTTTACGGGTCTATAGACGGGTGGCCCCGCCGCTTACCACGCATCGGTCGCACAGGATAGGGAGAGCGGCGCATTGTCATACCGACAATCCTCTTCCCCTGCGGCCCCACCACGCCGCAGTACTAACGGCTGCGGCCCCGCCGAGACCGCGGCAGTTAGGGAGAACGGCGCACCGTGATGCCGGCACTCCTTTACCGTCGCGGTCCCGCAACTCCTTAGCTGCAATGTCGCAACACTACGGCCCGGCTTAGTTGCAGCGACTCTCCACGGAAGACACCGCAACCTGTTGGGCCGCTCCCGCATGGGCTTCCCGTCAAAAACCCGAGGAGCAGCTCCCACTTGGGGTCCACTTAGCTTCACCGTGGTTAACCAACCCAGACAAACTACTGCTTGAACGACTAAGCTCAAGTGATCAGAGCCTAAATAACTGTTAAATGAGACGTAACGTAATATTGTAGTCGTCAGATATAGATAAAAATGTACGAACCTACATAATAATATCTGAAGACTTGGAAGTATAGAAACTATTCTTGGTACTCCATATAAAAAGGACTACCAACCACATTGCTGCATACTTAAAATAATAAAAATTAAGAATTCAAAGCTTCAAAATTACTCTTTTAGTAATAATAATATGTACTAGAGTAAATCAAAGAATACAATCAGGTAGATGGTACCCTGTGTTTCCTTGTTAGCCTCCAAGTCGGTCCGTATGACTCTCCTGAGAGCACTTATATTTTTAGTCAGACGAAAATGTACAAAGAATACGTTTTATGCCGTAGTTTTATATTCTTTGTCAGATCTATTGTTTGTTTGAAATGAAGCGCTAATGTTAGTTTAAAGGGGTTTACGCAAGGGTGAGCAAGCAAGGGCGGAGAGTGGTCCGCGTAATGAGCTCAATCACAACGTGAACCATTATTCATGAAAACATTAATGACAACTAAATCAGTCAGGCAGTCTAAAATAAAGACGCAGTTTGAGCTCTCCCTTGCATTTAAAATATTAAAAGATATTTTTGTTATCTTGCTATGTATTTCATAGATTGGTACATTTGGGCAGAATTCTATAAGAAATATCTAAAAAGTTAATTTACGTGTCGATATTTCTTATTTCATGAACTCTTTAGTCTGTCAGTGTCAGTCTTTTCACCATGTTCAACAAAGCGAATTTACTGGAGGCTATTAATGTTTAAATTGAATCGGACTGTTCCACACAAAATATTATAATAGCGGACCATTTATTTAGTCATAACTCCACTCTCCTTTGTATTCACGTAGAATAGGAACACAAAATATTTATATCCAAATAAAACTTGTAGCGCTAAAAAAACGGCAATTGCTTTGATTACACATATTGCAGCTACCTTCAAAGATTTTTCAATTATGAAACGACATATTTATACATGTTATAGTTCGGTATACCACTAAGTAGTCATCTGATGCTTATAGGGTGACCAGATACGAGTAATTTCATTAATTTCTGTATAAATAACGAGCCAGAAATGGGTAAAATTTATGTGGTGCCCATACTATATATTATATACTCTGACCCTAATATCACTAATAACTACACCTAACTATCCTTACCCAGGATCTTATCTATAAAGAACAAAGGCGCATCTACACCACCAAACAGCTCTAGTCTAAACTTTGGCATACACTTACTGAGATAAGCATCTCCTCTATCCGAGACTACAAAGCAATTTAAAGTCCTGCAGGATAGCAAAGTGTGTCATGTTTTTATAGAACGAACGCTAGCTTGTTACCAGCTTTACGTCGTCTATAACATTTTGCAACTTAGGTAGCTCTTGATTCGGTAAACAAAGGCTTTTCTGGGGTGAATGAACTTAGGGTAATGTGAATGTTGTCCTGTCCCGATGCGGCGGCACCGGACGTTTAGGCTTTGCCATTATCTTTGTACTAAGTATTCTGGTGTAGTTGTCTTCATTTTTAACGTGCAGTGTTCGTCATTGTCACAATTCTAAACATTAACTACGGCCTTACAGCGAAATAAATATTCATACCATAAATTTATTTATGTGATAAAGTGTCGTTTCAAATTATAGATACCTCTTGAAAAAAGTTTAAGAACTACACTCAACTTTTAGTTTTAAGAGAACATAGAAACTAATAATATTATCGACAATAGTAAATAAGTGCTATAACACGTAAAAATAGAGAAAAATTTAAACCACTTTAATAAATTTCAAATTTAACTTTGAATTAATAAACATAACTTTAAGCCTTACAAGTAAATATAACTCAACACGTTCAAATAAAACGAAAGCTTATAACTGCAGAAAGGCTAATTACCCAACGAAAAGTTTCATTATAATAATAATTTCAATTACATTGTAACCCTTTTCATTGTCTTACCCTTTACGGTGGCTGGTATAAACGGAACAACCTGACCCACTTTGTGTAGCAAAGTTTTCAGGGTTGAGCTAATGTTCCCGAAGGTACTGTACTCAGACCTATTCTGTGCTAACGTAACCTGTATTGTGTGTAATCAAGTTTGTCTAAAACTTTTTGGCCGCCAATTATATCTTAGAGTGTATGAGTGTACATGTACAGACATGGCTAATTTACAATGTTATTAAATGTTTATATTAAATATGTATAGGTCTATTAAAAGCTGGATAGTTATCTTTAACAGATGTATTTTAGATATGTTTTAAAGTGTTAGTATTAATAGTTTAATTTTGAACGTATTAATAGTTTAGTTTAATCGTGAACTAAAGTTTTGAACTCTATTTCACTGTAAAAGCAAACAAAAAACGAAAATATCCCGGCGTTTTATCAAACAACATCAAAACTTAATTTAAAATATCGTATACAGAGATCCCTTAATTTTTGTTCTAGATCTTACAAAAGAAACAAACCAGAGGGTTTCTTTGTGTGGAATGCACAAAGCGAAGTTCCACAGATGTGTTTTCGAAATATTAGGAAAGCAAATTTTTGGGGGGCGTGTGGTCGCAAATTAAAATAACTTCCTCCCCTCCCCTGTTCATCCTTTCCTCTCCTTTGCAAGTGCGACATGAATTTATGTAATTGTGGGCTTTTAGCTTTAACCTCGCACAGGTTATTGTGTGACTACAATAAGTTAACCATTCAATGGTCGTGGTCATTGTAAAGCCTTTATGCGTTGGCTAATATAACAAAATACTCAATTATAATGTTTGAAAGTGTTGCGTGACAACTGTTTGTTTTAAATATTGTTGATACCTACAGTAGCAGCAAGAGTCACGTCTACGAAGAAACAGTAAAAAAAAATACACAGACATAAAGACACAGGAGTTATTCCTAGAGCTGACGTCGTTTTTTGAACCAAAAAAATGCTGTATAAAAATCAATCAGAAAAATTGTCACTACTGCATTGGGCTTTTACAAGCTAACTTTCTCAGTACATCTGTATAAATAAATTATATTATTGATTTTAAAGTAGAATTAACCTCATGAAGTACATATTTTACCCTAAAATAATTAAACCAATATTCACAGTTTTAAAAAACTCGAACAAAGTTTTGATCAAGTTCCACAATACTTTTATACTCGTCAAATTCCATCTCAAACGAGATGCATACGCGATGCAGCAGAATTGTATCATTCGACGCCGCGATGCCGGAGCAACGGAACGGTTGTTTGTGTATTCCGTCGTCGCCTCCAAAACTGCATATTTATGTGTCCAAATATAAGGCGAGAGGAAATATCGCCGTATTTTACTAGAACTTGGTGGAAATTCGTCTAAAAGTGCAGTGTCCGCGTGTTTTCTTTTTTAGGTTGTTATGTTGGGACTTTGTGCCACGTCCTTTATGATTACGTTAACTTCTGTTTTAGCTATTTTATTATGCTAACTTTTTGAGTTTTTGGAAATGGTGATGTTTTATTTTATAGTATCGTACCTTTGATTAATTTAATACGGCATAAATCATACAAAAATGATAAGAACCTTCGACAAAATGTATTAGATACCATGCTTACATTAAGCTTTCCTTCAAGCAAGGACTTTCCTTCTCAGATCATTATAAAATATGCCACTTATGAGTCTGTGCCAAGATTTATTATCGCAATTTTCAGTTGCCAAGAATAAAATCCCTATTTGCATCAGAATAGAGTGGAGATGAGAATTGAGTATGAACAAATAAAATTCGATGCATTTTTTAGATTAACGGCCTGCCTTGTGACTGCAGTATTGTATTATGAGCGAGCTCATAAATAATGCACATGCATGTTTTGCATCTGCTCCGTGATCATGTTTCTTGTCTATGCGGGTATGGTGCCGTTAAAAGACAAAAACAAGACGGTTTTGGTTGCCATTAAAATCATAAAATTACAATCATAAAATTACTTCACTAGTTACTTTTTTACCTGACTACGGCGAAGCCAAAAGGAAGAATAATGATTTTGTAAGTCTGTATGTAGGTATTTTTGTAAGTTCCACCATAGCGTCTTAACTATTCAACGGCTTTGAATGGATGAGGTATCAATAAATTTGTAAGAATGTGACTTGTGACCCGGGTGAAATAAGTTATATATTATGAGTAATATCAAAATTTTATTTGACGGAACGTTAATGTAAGACTCTTAACTCGAAACAAATTAAATTAAGATAATCAAGACATATTTGGTATCAAATGAAAGCAAACTACTAATACTGTGTATATAATGTATAAAGTATAATAGTTTAGGTCAACATATACGTTTAAAATGCAGTTAAATAGTTCGCGCGGTCCGGCCGTTTCGGTTATGTCCGTAGTCAGGTTATAGTTTTTGAAACATTCTCAGCTTGTTTATAGTAAAAGCTTTTCTGTTATTAAGCCAAATGTAGACTTCGTAATGGAGAATCGTCGGATCGTTTTGCCCTCGGTAATTAATTCTATATCAAAGCAATCGAATCTCGCTTGCTCCAATGCCCAGGTAAGGGAACAATTAATTTGAACCATTAACAATGCTGTGTGCACATGTGACAGCTAAGATGTCACTAGGATAAAATAAGATCAATTTATTAACATTTACAATGTAAGTTCATGTGTTTCAAAAAGTGGTATTTCTACTCAATGTAACTTTTAGTAAAATAAGATGAATTGGAGCTTTAAGGCGGATCAGTTTTTTGTTTTTTTAAGATAAAAAACATATATTTTGCTAAAACATGGTACAATAAAATAATGTTAAACGTGTTTTTATCACATTAAGATGACATGCAAAATTATTAATTCATTTTCAAATATAATTATAAAGTCAGCAAATAAACATAGCAAAATAATATTAAAGTCATAAAATAATTGATATTACTTATTGAATCACACAAAGAATATTTTTACATTTGCATGTTAACCTTAGGCTTATCAACAGGGCTCGGAATTAGGTAGAGTTTTTCATGTACTTACACTGATTTCATACAGCGAAAGAATAAAGTGGATATGCCTCAAATCCCGAGATTAATTTTAAAGAGCAGAAAAAAATCGCATGATTTTTCAAATAAAAAGTTATTTACTTTTTTACACAATTTAAACTACTGCACGCGCGACTAAATATTTTAATTCTCACCAAATTTATACAGTACTGTCGGCAGCGAACACTTCAAATCTTACTGGTAAATCGGACAAGGAAAATGATTCTGATGGGCCGTTTGAATAAGCAAAACCTCACGAGTCTAGGCTAGAAGCAAAATTATTTGCTCGTATTTATAAAAAAGGCGAAATATGCGTATGAGAATTTACTACAGACTTTCAACAATTTGTATTGTGAATTAATGTAAACTAATAAAAACATTATCTATGTTTTATTTGTCTATCTCTGAGGTTTTCATTATTATTTATTCGTAATATTATTGTTGGTTACACGGGATTGTCCATTAGAAATCCCGGAAAGGTCCACATTAATATCAACATTTCGATGCAAGTACATAAAAAACTCTACCTAATTCCGAGCCCTGCTTATCAAGCAGTAAAGATAACAACAACAACACTGGCATACCGTTACTTAAACCGAAACAACAATAACCCAATTAGCGTCCTATAATCTATCGCTAACTATGTTATATAATTATGTTAATTTCACATAACATTGCGGTAAACGCTAGTTGAATCCAGTTTACGATAGAATGGAGTTTGAAATTCAAATCGCGCATTATACATATCAAGCGGGCCGTCTGTCTGTCTGCGGTAACCGCGTTAAGGCAGTTAACCCGATGTCTAATTTGACAAATCTCGGATAAACCCCCGGAACGGGACGCCCCCTAGGTTTGTAGGGTTGAACCCGTTAAATTATACAATTCACCTCTGTTAGGTTTTGTTATGGTGAATTATTATGAGAACTGAATGTATAATTTTATGACTATCATATTGTAAAGCCTCACTGAGATAGGTTTTTTAGAGACACATAAATCTGACACTGTTAGCTAGTCATCATATTAAGTGTAATAATGTTCCAAAATACAAAGATTAATCAGTTTTTAGTACATGATTCTGATACCTTGTGCATTATTTTAAAATTGTAAAATTAAATGTAAATTTTGTGGCCAAAAGAGCCAAAAAGACTTGTGTCAATTACAAATTAGGTACCTTGGTAATGACACAAGAGACCTAGGAGTGAGTGCAATGTGTAGTTATGTCAGTCAAATTTAATGACAATCCATAGTATACCTTTTGGGACGAGTATCAAGCCTACCTCAAAGAACCTCAATAAGGCTAAAATATAGATAAAGACAAATGAGTCTTAAGGATATTTCATTGGCCCTATTTGATGTTTTAAATGTATCCCTACTATACTAAAAATAAAATGTAGATAACTTGGTATGTCTATCTATTTATCTGTCTGTTATGTTTTCGGGACTAAATCTCCAAATTGCATTACCATCCAGCTAATATAACGTTAGCAAATTCAAATCCCTGCTTCAAATAGTTGGACACTATGACAAGACCTAATACTCTTACCAAACTTAGTCCAAGCGCTGAAGTTCAACATTGATCTCTATCAGCTACCTTGGTCCGTTGTGTTATTCTAACAGTTAGTTCCAAATGCACTGCACATAGAACAGGCTATTTGCTTTATAAAACAGTGGTTCTCAAACTTACGTCATCTGGCCCCCTTCTAGAGCACGTAAAACGCAACATTGCATCGTAGTGATTTGTATCTGTACAGAGCGATCTGGGTAGATTTATCAATCGTCTGTATGAAATACTGCAACGCCTCGGACATAAATGTAATACGGATTTTTTGCAAAGGAATTCTCTTGTGCTCGGTAGATTGCCCGCGATCTCAACTTTCTAGTGAAAGGTGGGTATTTTACACCTTGTTGTACCATAAAATGTTGTGTATGTAATATCTCTGAGCGCGACCCATTACTGCCCCTTTTTCGGCCACCAGCACACACAAATTGGTATTATTGCCTACTTTGAGAAACACTGGCATACAACTATTGCTTGTGTGATCTAGATCACTAAACCAGACAATCATATCAGCTTGATTGTTAATTGATTATTACGTCAAACTTGACATAGTACATAATAATTAATCGTGTCTAATGCTAATGATATAAATACTTGCCATCAGAGGTGCTTTGTGCTTGTTTGCCACTGAATTTGGGTGAAGCTGTGTTTTCATTAAAGGAGAGCAGAACGAAGTGGACCATATTAGGCAATCACAGTGCTTGCAAACAAAAACAGTGTAAGAATATAATTTTAACAAAAAAAAAAACCGACTTCAAAAAGTAGGTAAACTAAAAAGCAAAAAATAAATTTATTTCGCACAAAGTAATACGTTTTTTCATTTAGTTAAATAGAAATTATTAAATAATTATTTTATAATTCTGAAGTCGGTGCCAAGTAAACAATAACTCTGGATAGATAATATCAATATTTCTAACAACTATTTTCTGACTGAATATTAGTTTTATTTTGTTAAATTTTTTTTATTTTACGATTTTAAGTGATGGGTAGACCGAGCAAGAATGTTTCTCGAATTAGGAGACGACCGTTACTTGAGACGGAAAACTTATTTAAGGTGCCTATATTAAAAGAATTATCCCCGTACTCCTAACCGTTGAGGAGTTGTACCTTCCAGCTCAGCAACTTTAAATGCTGTCTGCTAGATGCAAATATCCAAGTAGTTTTAGGTAATATACGAAAAACAATATAGAAGCCTTTGAAATTTGAGGGTTACCCATGATTTCTCTAGGATCGCATCATCAAATCATGACCTCATATTATGAATATACATAAGTAATATTCACGTCTCGCCTCATCTGTGTATAACTTGAAAGAATACAGTGAACGGCCTCAAGGAGCCTATATTTAAAGAATTATCCCCGTACTCCTAACCGTTGAGGAGTTGTACCTTCCAGCATCAGCTCAGCAACATAAAGTGCTGACTACTAGATGCAAATATCCGAGTAGCTTTAGATAATATACTAAAAACAATATAGAGGCCTCTTAAATTTGAGGGTTGCCCTCGATTTCTCTAGGATTCCATCATCAAAACGTGACTTGAAAAAAATGGGACCACATGACAAGTATATCCTTTCAAACAAAAAAAGAATTTCTCAAATCGGTCTAGGCGTCTTCGAGTAATCGGCGAACAAACATAAAAAAAAAAAAAAATACAACCGAATTGAGAACCTCCTCCTTTTTTTGAAGTCGGTTAAAAACAAATGAATGCGCGGCCCTGCGCTGGGCGGAGCGGAGTAAAGCGAACTATAGAACAGAATTTAATCAACACACAGCTCCACTCCGCCCCACTCCACTCCACTCCACTTAAATTGGTGTGAACCATCACCTTAAGAAAACAATTTAAAGATGTAATCCTTTTTAATACACTTTCATGACGTGATAGTGCATTGAGACACGAGCTACATTTCAAATTAAATGAAAGACCGTAACAAGAAACTTCTCTCATGATCCTCTCGAAAATTAGGTGTTTATTCTCAAACCAAGTTTTTGCAACTTCTTTAATCAAGATGATAGCCTTATGGAGCCTTATAAAGCCGACTAACTTTAAAGTTAATCGTTCCTAACGCAAGTAAGTGGTTTAATAGTAATAGTAGTGGTGGTTAAAGAAAGTCTTTCAATTATTAAAAATAATCACAATTTTAAAAAATATTATTATTTTTATCTTAATTTTGCTTTCTTTTTAAATAAATAAAAACACTTTAATACTTTAAACTGTAACTCTTGATCGTAATTTTAATATTTTAGCTAAGCGGCTTTATGAATTCATAGTCAACTAGCTGTTGCCCGCGACTTTGTCTGCGTGGAATTCGATATTTCTATGATATTGCCCACAAAATTGAGGAACTTCCCTCTTACACTTCTAACCCCAAATATACCCCCGTGGGGAGAGGGATTTCGAAAAAATCTATCTTATTGTTAATTAATTTCGTAGGAACCTGTAGATGCAGAATCTTGTGCAATTCCCTTCAAAATTGACCATGAAGTTCCCATATAAACTTACAACCCCTAATCCCTTAGGGAGTGATATTGCCAAGAAATATATTTTAAAGATACGTCTTTTAAGTAACCTATGTTGACTTTGAGCAGTTCCTTTCAAAATTGACAAATCTCCAATAATATAACCCTATACCCCCTAATTAAACCCTTTAAGGTAAAATACAAAAAAATATATGTCGGAGAAGCATAATTCTCGTCGGCAGGCATTTCGGGTCTAGTGGGCGTCATTTGGGTAAAATGCGAGCACAAAACACAACGATCACAGTTTCACACTATTTTAATTACGGTTAAAGAATATTCTTCACTTCACTTCACTTTACAATAAATTTAAAGACAATTTAAGCGTAAAGACCGAGCAGCGGGTTCAAGGTACCGATCTCACTTTATCTCCTTATATTTTACACCGTCAACGATCCAACTCGATCAGTTGTTATCCTTCAAATGTGTCTCAAAATACCGTCCACCTCAATAAAGTAAAGATGGCGCCTCGACCCCACTCGAGGCGCGCGCTCTGCTCTGATTGGTCATAACTTTCATTACAATATTCATAACTTTTATTAGTTAAGTAACATATTTAAGTAATAGAAAAATGTTATAAATCGAATTACATTAAATTAAGAGTTTTAAAAACAAATCAAATTTAAACAAATAATACTGTGCATTATTCATGCAAACAATCAACCCGAGACTCATAGCTTCCGCCGACATATATATTTGTGTTTCTATGTATAATAAGTATGTATTTACAAAAGAAAAGTATATAATGTATTAGTAACAGTTATTCTAGTACCCGTAGTACAAACTCTGCTTAGTTTGGGACTAGACGTGGTTAAGTTGTGAGATATTTATTTATTTATTTATATACCAGTTTTTGAATTATCCAATTCCATGCAGTAGTTTTTGCATAATGCGCGTACGAACATAAATACAGACCGACAAACAGACAAATATTGTAAAAAAATATGTTTTGGCTTTTATTGTTATTATGAAGACCCCGTTTTTTTATATCTACTATGTACAGACAATAGGGCAATTTTTTTAATTATACGTTTTGATCGATCAAATGAAATATTGTTAATTTATCCATCTAACAACTTATTCTTGGATCATAGTTTAAATATGCAAAAATATTATATCAATAAAAGCAAAAAAACCGAACAGGGATGTAGCACAATACCAATTGCAGTACATCATTTAAATTGTAAAACTTTATTTATCAAACCTGAGAAAATTTTACTGAACAGTGGTTTTGTGGCTTCACACGAAGGTTTACGCGAACTTTAATATTATATTAAACAGTATCGAATGTTTATATTTGGATCATTATCTAAAGGAGAAGCAACGATCGTTAATTATACACCTACTTGCGTCACGTTACTATTAGAACAAATACATGATTACTGCCTCGTTGCTCCAGTGGTAAGCAAATAGACCTCTCACCGCGAGGTTTCAGGAACGATTTCTGGTACAGGTAAAGTTGTTATTTTATTCTCAAATAGCAGCACGGAGTTTGAATTGTGCCCGGAGGATGGCGAAAGGCACCCACCGTGCCTAAGCATACCTAAAAAAAGTTTAGGAGTAGATATTGAAATATTTATTCCACACGAGGCGTCACTTAGCACACGTGTATTACTGGAGCAATTATCCTTCTTAACTTGTAGCGAAGGTTTATTTATGCTAATTTTAAAAGTATTTGTATTTTATTTTATACATACATAATTATGTTTGTATAAAGTATATTCAAAATTCGTTTTGGTCAGAAAATATGTTCGAAATTCTGCCTTTACGCTTAAATAAAGGGCTGTTACCTAAAACTTAATTAGCCAACGCTGTTTAAAAACAATAAGTTGTAATTTTTCTTTTAAGAATAAGTCTGACAGTCAGTGCAAAGCAATTGCGTTTAATTGTTCACAAACAGTTTTCAAAAGTTAATAGACTATTTGTAACTTATTTCTGTATGTCTAATGGCCCTATTTTCACCCATTCAATCATTTTGTTCTTCTAGGTGGCGAAGGCCAGGAACACGGCCCGGTGTTCCTGATGGAGCCGCCCCCTCGGCTGATGTTCTCCAACACCACGGGCGCCAGGGTTTCATGCGCGGCGCATGGATTCCCCTCGCCACAGATCGCTTGGCAACAACCTGATGGTGCACAGCTTGATGATGTGCCGGGATTGAGGTAAGTGGATGTCTGATGTTCATATTTTAAAAGCAATATTAAAAGAAAATATACATTGGAATATTGTTTGTTTATCTTGGTATTAATTGGTGACGACAAATTAACGCTACTACAAAAATAAAATAACTGCCTTGCCAAACCTACCGACTTAATGATGTTGTGTGGGATTACCACATAAAAATATATAAGAGGTTATAAAACTCTTCGGACATAATGCTCCTACGGCCATTACTTAATTAGCCCGTGTTCGAAGAAATGCGGACGCGACTGTACATTTTGTACAGTGAAGCATACTTGAAAGAACAAAGACCGTCTAGCGAGTGGAAAAATATCTTAAAATATGACTATGTACTCATTCATCTGTCTCCTGCCATGAGACGCATGAAAATAGTTTGACGTTTTGGCAATATGTCATTTGCAAAAAAAAAGAGAATGAAAATACGCAATCCAATTTTTATGTGATTAAATCAATATGAACCAAAATATGTAGGTTTTCCTTATATCCTAATAATAAGTCAAGGTAATACAAGGTAGGGTCAGTTACCATTTTTATTTTTTATAGTTTTAAGAGCCAAAATCAAATTATCTCGTAGTACACACGGCTATAAGAATAGAATAGGCATACAAGCAGCGATAGCCGTGTGGGAGACCGTAGGATTTTGAATCAAAGGTCTCGGGTTCGTACCCACGGCACACACCTCTGTCAATAAATCGTTAAAATTCGTCTTTTCGAAGATATGTGTGTATTTATCATATAAATTATCGCTCGCTAACGGTGAAGGAAAAACATCGTGAGGAAACCTGCATGCCTGAGAGTGCCTAAAAAGTACTCGAGGTCGTGTGAAGTCTACCAATCCGCAGTAGGCCAGCTTGGTGGACTATGGCCTAACCCTTCTCATAATGAGAAGAGACCCGAGCCCAGCAGTGGGACATGTATTAGATACAGGGCTGTTATTATTATACACGGCTAAATATCACGCGATACATTTCCGTATTTCTTTAGCATTGCACGGGAACCTATTCGAGGCGCGACCATCTTATAAAGTTTATATAGCTGTATGTGTAGCAGTGTATACGTCGTTTATACTGAGAATTAATTTGCTAAGTCCGTGCCTTTGACTCAAAGATTGAATATGCAAATATTATTTCCTCGTCTCGTTTATCACATACTCGTAGTTTGGTTTTGGCGACAAAGTTGAGGGTTACCAGCAATTCAGCAACCCGTTTCTGTTACTGCCCTTGAAGATTGAACTTTACGTCGGTTACTCAAAGCATCTTTAGTATTTATTTGATATGTCAACGTTATTTACAAAAAATATTTGATTTTATTTGTAGTGTAAAATACGCATAAAACATAATTATTACAAAACGACTGAGTTCTCTGTTTACGGTGATGGTTATAAATATTTTATCAGTCTTTATTTCTATAGTCTGTAAGGTTATCAAATTAAATTGTTATTACATGCCTAGTTAGTGAATTTGCACACAGCATTAACCAAGCCAGTGTCTACTAAATTACTAATGCTATAAAATTAATTGGGTGATAAACAAAGGTGCTGTAATTACATTAATCAGTATTAATTTATTTGAGAAGTTATTTTACAATTTAGCTCAAGAATTACGCTCGCATATTTAGACAGTTAAAGTCTAGTACACCTTGTAAAATATTGTTAATATTGACCTTAAAGGTGTTTTGTAGAACATATTTGCTAGTTAAATATTGCTATGAGAATGATATTTTTTTAAGCCCAGAAATGACATTCTTGTATCTCAATTGCACACATCACATTAAATCTCTAAATCAATAAATTCAATTTCTCAGAAATGTGTATTTCAAAAGTGAAGTCGTTGATACTGATGGGAAATGCAGGCTCGAAATGATCCAAATGCAGCCCAAAGTGCAAAAGATTTGGAGCACCTGCTCCCAAACTTATAAAAATAATCCAAAATAGCCTTTGAACTCATCGACATGCACTAACTCATGGGTATGAAGTTAAGCCTAATGGTACAATTTAATTACTTATGTGCCATTTAAATAATGTTTAAGAACCATGGGGTGAGTATGTTTTTAAATGTGGCTGTAATATTTATAAATTGTATTAAATAGAGTGGGTAATAAAACTACAAAAATACTATAAATATAGCAGTAGATACTACAACTTGCATAACAAAAATCGTCTCGATATTGCAATTTGCCCCATTGAAAATCATAAGATATCATAACACTGTTAATGACTTGAGGATCGGTCATTTAGAGCTTATTAACTTTATCGATGTATACTTTCATATTATGTTCCCTATATTTCTAACCGCCACAATTTACTGAACACCAAATATATTTCTTTATCTTTATTTGAAAAAGTATAGAATAAAGTAAATACTATCATTTCAATAGTTTCTTGTGAAAATGAATTCTTTATAATAAGCCGAGGCAGGAGCGGCAAGGATTTGAATGTGGGCTCATGAAATATGCAGCAGATATTGTAGTAGGCGGTGGTACTGTGAGCTCTGGCTGTTAACAAAGACGGCCTCAGTATTCATTTAAAATAATATTTTTCTGCTACTCTGGCAGTAGATCTAAGTCTAATATTTTTTTTTAATATTAATAAATTATAAAAACTCGGCAAATTCAGTTGGCACAAGGTATAGTGTATGTCGCCAATGTTTTTTATATAATAATATGTATTTAATTATGACATGATTTTTTTATTAAATCTCTACCAATTAATGGTGATCAGTTTATCGATGCAGATAAATTTAACGACACTTTTCTGGTTACATAGTTAAGCAAAATAATTGAAAAAAAAGTATTTGAGTGGTTGTGTCCAATTATAATTAAAAACTCATACATAATTAAAAAGTATTTCAATAATAATTAATTCCAAGACCATGATATACCATCATATATATATTTTTTCTAATATTAAGACCTTGACGGTTCAATAGCTATGTTCAAAACGGCTTTTAAACGTGAACAAAATAGACAACCACTCAGGCATTTATCCCTTCACCGTAGATACTGCAAATGTCTTTTTGTTTTACGGGTGCCACCCGATATTATAAGAGTACTGGAAATGGGTCGGCTTGACACTTAGTAGTCACTTTACATTTTTTGACTATTCGATTATGCTTATCATTTTGTCAAGATTTGGAGTCTTAATATAAATTTTATATTTAATCTCAAAAATATGTTTATAGGCTTTGATATGTAACAGAAAATTTGAGCATACTTTAGGCACTGATGAGTTACAATTAATTGTAAAAAAAAAGATATTTTTACACTTCAAGTGACAGGCCCTATTTAATAACGATGACAATACGACGATGTTAAAAGACATGGGGCACCATAGAATGAATTCAACACCCTCGAGGTACAAACATAAAAAAGGCTTAATTACATAGATATATGTCTCTAGTTCTCGATAGTGGATACATATTCAAAGTCACTTGGATCTCAATATCGTAATTATTTCGTGGTAGTACGGCAGTATATATTGCATGCATGTGATTCAGCTACCTTTATTTAACTTTTGAGTTTTACCGTTTATCTAAACTTAATTTACTATTTAGCTTAACTTCCAAAGCTAATCAAAATGTGAAGCTTTTCTACACACATCAGCGCATTTGATAATATAAAGTCATTTTATAAGTTGTTAAGACAGAGTTTTCAATAATATAAATTATATTTCATTGAGCTAAATAATGTTGGTTGTATAAAGATGGGCGGTTTATGAATCATAATATTTGTAGCATTTAATAAAGATAAAAGTGACAATGAAGCCATCAATATTAGAAAAATGAAATGTGCTTATGCTATAGGATATGTGTGAAATCTAGATATTGTATACAATCACTAGTAAATGTACATTATTTCGAGCAAATTTTGGTAATAACTTAGTATGTCTGTGTTTGGAAAAACGCCCTTCATTGCCTTCGGTAAAGTAACATATGTTTTTGTTGAAACCTGGTACTTTGTAAATATCAATATTTAACCTTAATTATCGTGTATTTAGCTATTATTGACCAACATTTTCAAAATGATGTCGATTGAACAATGTTGACCTTAATCTGCAGTGTAAACGATAGATATACGGCTGGTTTAGTTTTCTCGTTATTACCAATTGCCACAAACAATAATATTGTCAGCCTGACCCAATTTGCGCCGGACTAATCTCAAGGGACACTACAACCGCAGAAGGTATTATTTATAGTGTGCACGAGACACGGCTACGACAATTCAATTTAATTATTCTAGTTGATTGAAAGACTAATCCGTAAAATTGGGTAAATCAGACTTCATAATACATAATTAAAATTTATTTATTACTTTCTTTAGAATTTTTCTTCTGTAGATAAAAACATTCTATTCTTATTTTCAAATCGAGACCACAGCTATAATACTGCACAGAAAACCTGTACAACGCGAGACCATCTTATACTGGAGATAATTAGCTTAATGGGCATGTGTAGCCGTCTGTATAATCGCTCAGACGGTTTTATTTTAATTTCGTCTCGTTTGACATAACCTCGTTGCCGGTGAAATGTTTGTTGTTGATCTAATGTTGAATGATGACTAACCATTAGGACTAGCAAACACTTTTAAACCTTTGAATGTTTATTTTTCTTCTAGTAATTGGTATGGTCAGTTGGAATGCTATAGCTCCATAAAAATACGCTATCTTGGCGAAATGAAATATGCAGTTGCGGCCTACGATCGTAAAATTAAGCATTCATCCCGTTTTAGTACTAATACGTCAGTACTACACTCGTACTATAAGTGGATTGCTCCAAATATAGAGTTTACTATTGATCGAGCGGGACTGGGACGCTTCAGGCTGTGTTTTATAACTATTGCTATTTGCAATGTCTTGTATAACCTGCGAGGTTTTTTTTAATTCCAGTTAACCATATTATTATTACGGTTTATTTTATCTTGTATAAGTTTCCGTACCCCGTTTCTTGAAACATACTGTCACGTGAATAAGCCATGTTTTTTCGAAATAAACGTAATAAGATACAACATTAATTAATGTTTAATTTACCTGGAACGAAATCATTGATGGACACACTTTACTTTTTCTTACTACTATTTCATAAGTTCGTATTATTTGTATTGAAAATGTATATGTCTATTAATATTCATGTTCATAAATATGTATTTATGTATCACATTATTTGTATTATAATGATCTAATATGTTTCGTATTTCGATGTCATGTTTATTAATATATTATTTATGTATTATATATTAGAGTCAAAGGTACTACCTTAATATGTAATTTACGCTCACCTCCTCTCTCATGGGAACTAAACTTATCAAGTGAGATGAAGGTGTTGTACATCTCCGTCACTCCCTTCTGGGTAATATAGGCGTGATGTTATATTTATTTATGTAGTTTAAATATACCTTAAAATTTTTAAGTCAAGTATTTTCATTTGTTTTTTAAGTAATTAGTAGTATAGCAGCCCTGTGTCTAATACATGTCCCACTGCTGGGCCCGGGCCTCTTCTCATGATAAGAAGGGATAGGCTTTAGTCCGCCACGCTGGCCAAATGCGGGCCCGGAATGGCCTTCACACAACTTTGAGCACTTTTTAGGCACTCTCAGGCAAGCAGGTTTCCTCACGATGTTTTCCTTCACCGTTAGCAAGCGATAATTTATAATAGTATGACAAATACACACATATCTTCGAAAAGACGAATCTTAACGATTTATTGACAGAGGTGTGTGCCGTGATCTGCAGCGATAGCGATAGCGATAGGAGATCGTAGGACTGCTAGGTCTCGGGTTCGAACCTACGGCAATTAGCAGATAGATAAATAAAAACTTCATTTGTGCATAAGACATAGGAAATACATTTTGTACGAAAGTTTTAATTACAATATAATTATGCACAAAGGGCGGCCTTATCGCTTAACGCGATTTCTTCCAGGCAACCTTTGGATGGACATTAGTGTAAAAGATTTACAGAAAGGTGTAGGAGGAAAGAAATAATAATAGGTTAATATGCTATTTTTATTATAATACATATAATATATAACAATATAATATAATAATGCGCAAGTCTGATGTCTGATTGCAACAGTTACAACTCAAATATAAAGGACACCTAAAACTGCTATCAATTCGCTCTTTTCGTTCGAAGCAAAGATGTATGGCTATTTTTTGTGATGGGGATGGACATAACATCACCCAACTTTAAAGCCTTTACCTCAGTATTCTAAAAATACTACTCTTGTTTTAATTTTCCGCAAAATGAAAAAAAAGCAATTTTAAGTCAGTTTTATTTATCTTATTTTTCATAAAGTAAACAGCTTTCCCCACATCCATGATGGCAATCAAATATTAATAACCATATTTCATTGCCCCTGCATCTGCCAGAAAACTCTTGTTTATAAATAAATTAATATAACCGATGCCGAAGCTATTTGCTGTAATAAATAACCTCTGTATCCTTCACAATAGAGGCTGTATTTCAATGGTAATTCTATCTCCTTCAGTAAGTCATCTAAAGCCAAGGTGTAAGTTTTGGGACCCGATGGATTTATCGTCATAAGTTTCCAAAATGTAATCTTCTAAGACGTCACCAATATTATTGTCTGGTGTTTAAGTATCTATAATAAATGCCTCATTCTTACTAGATGAGAAACTAACCTAATTAAAAAAAATAAAGCTCGTCAGTTTTGACGTCAAAATTTAAATTTAAATTTTAAAATTATTAGTAATTGCTCAAAATTAAATATTTGACAAGTTTACCAAACACAAGTGTATGTGCAATCTTACATCTTCGTTTGCCGATAAAGTGGATAAACAATAAGTTACACTTACTTTTTACCGCAAATACTCAATTTTCGCCAGTCAAATCTTATTGTAGTATCAAATATTAAGTCATATTAGCGCAAATTCAGGACCTATTTAGTGCAACCATGGGGCATATTTCTAACTAAATGTTGTGTATTTTAATATTGTTAACTTTCTGTTTCCCATTTGTTTGTTTGCACTAAATAAATTTATTTTCTTTCTTCTTCTTTCTTTCTTCTTTCAATTATTTACTCAATATAAAATTTGAAACTTGGCATACATGAAACATTATTAAATATTTTTTCTTTGAGTGTCTTTCAAAATAATGAAACAAAAGAATTGGCGCGTTGCCAACAATTGCGTTGAAGTGTTCATAAAGGCTTTATGTTTGATGTTATTCACATAAAATAAAAAAGAAATTAGAGAGAATAAATGTTTTTCGCATTGCTAAGTAATTGCTTTACTTATCATGATGCATTTTTTTTTGTAACGTGTGGCTTCCATAATTTCTTTATCCAAGCAATATTATGGTTGAAAAATTAGTTAGTGAGTTAAAACTAGAGTGGTACATTTAAGTTTAAACTAGCAAAAACATGTTCCATTAAAAAATTCTGAACTAAAGTCGGACAGTAACTAAATGTCATACTCGTAGATTTTTCCACATTCGCAGTAATTATGACGTCTTAAATATTTTTTTAAGTTTTTGTCTCCTTCTAGCACTGTAGTCTGTCTCAGAATATCAAAATATGATTTTGACATTTTTATGAGAGTTTTTTAATATTTAGTTCGTCTCTACTACATGGGATAAAGGCATGGTTCTATGCATGTATGTGAGACTGATATTATTTCTTTGAAAATTCTGCGAGATAAGCTAGAAAATTTTAAGCGTAAGCATACCATGACACTTTGTCAAATGGTATGTATGTGTAGGAATGACTAATGTATTGGTATTAAGTGGGAATAATTGCTTGGCTGTTTTCCATACAAAAGAAATATTGGTTTTACTTTAATATTATTAATTTTGTATCTATTTTTCTAGACAAATCATATCTAAAACACTAAAAAGCATGTTTGTTGGCGCCTATTTTTCAAAATTATTGCATACAGTTTTTTAGTTTGTTTGTAACTTAATTAACTATTAAAACAATTTTGACAAAATGGCCACGTACAAACATGCATTCTAGTTTATAGATATGATTTGTCTATAAAATAGCTAAAAACTTTATAATATAAAAGTTAAATATATATTAAGTTCGTATGAAAACACGGCACTTGGGAGTCTATTCTTAACTAGCTACGAGTGAATAAATGCAAGCTCATGGCGCGCTCATGAATCACGACCAAGACTTCATGATTGTCATATGCGTAGCAACCAAGGTAGTTAATGTGTATTAATATTACACGGGAACCATTGATATTTTAATGTCTCCAAAAATCATGGAAAAAGCTTGGAAATGGCCATGTAGCGTTAATAAAACAAAGCTTACCTTCAAACAACAATCTAGCATTCTAATGTCGAAGATTTTTTTTAAATAAGTCCAGTAGTTTTTGACTTAAATTGTGTCAATCAAACACTATAAATTTATTATTAGTTTTGGTTAAAATTCACTGGAAATATCATTCTTCTCACAAAGTGTAGTTATCATAAAATTTGTGCTCAAGGCATACTAACAACACGTATATGAAGATGTTTGGTGATATTCTGTCACCCAATTTCAAACTTTTGGACTAGAAATATTAACAAAATCGTGATAAAACGTAAGTTAATTCGATAAAGCTCAAGTCTAATCAAACTTATGTCATTAAATGAAGGTTATCGCTGCCCAGCGTTGCTTTTCAATCCAAACAACTTGTGCTTAGTTATTATTGGATCACTTTAGCTATGAAACTTTTGGAAACGGAAAGTAATAGTTATTTATGGTACAAGTGAGAAAATGTTTATATTTCTTTTGTGAGTGCCAATTTTAAATCTTGAGCTTGCGAAGTAGTCTTCTAATAAAGACTACTTCGCAAGCGAAAGATTTTAAGTGGTCACGAACTGGAAATTAAATTTTTCTCACGTACAACAAAACTTTTCACCTCTTCCAGTGGGTAAATATTTAGATTTAAATAAACTCGTACTCGATTGCTTAACCTGGAATAATTCTATAAAATACGACAGTAATACCGATTCAAAATGCGTTTTAGGGCCTTTTGTAAGTCGCCACTAATTAAATATGTCGTACGCTTTGAAATACTTTTCACGTGATTTTTCTGGTAAAAAACAAACTTCTGTGTTAGAAACAAGTTGTCGCAACTCTTTTGGAGTTCCACAAAGTTCTTCATCACTGGATTCACTATTTTTTGTTAAAAAGTAGTAAACAATTAAACATAAACTGAAAAGAATTTATAGTTGCCCACGATGACTGACACAGACACAGAAACTGACTTTTTTTTTTAAGAATGCGTTCGGAATTTCATTCCGTAACATTTATTTATAGAGTCTAATATTAAGTACCTGATTTTAATTAATTTAATGGTCAATCACAAATATAAAAACATTAAAATACTAAATAATCGTTATATAATTTATATAATTTATATAATATTTATATAATTTAAAATAATTAAAACGTATCGTTTGTAGTTATTTAATAAAATTGATGTCAATGTTTATTAATAACCTACATGCTGCATTGCTTTTTTTTCTGCGCCTATTCATCGGAAAGATTTTGTGTTTCGAAATTTGAATCACTTTGCCTCACTAGTGAGTAAAAACGGTTTTTACTTACTGAATTCTGGCAAGCAAACGATGTTTTTCGTGCTGGTGTGGTGAAAATTATATTTAACCAAACTTATTAACACGCTATATTATATATATTAAGGACGCTATATTATTAACAATGGGTAATCGTGGTAGAGGTCTTGTAAACGCAGTAAAGCACCAACGTCTTACCATTAACCTGACGCCAAATACTAGTGCTTGCATTACTGTGGTCCGGTTTGGCGATGAGATCAGGCCTTGCAATTACTGGCACATGATGCATAACACCGTTCTCGGATGGACATATCTACAATCTGCTTTCGTAAATTTCTGATGTCAATTATGGGCTACCACTTACCATCAGGTAAACAAACATGCAAAAAATCCTGGACGTTAAGTAATGGCGTCCACAAGTAATCACAGGCTTGCGTGTGTATCTGTGTGATTGCCGTGACGCGCGGTGTCTGGCTTACTGGCGATAAGCAAGAAACACGACCATTATCTATCTGATAACACGCCAATTAGTCTTTTTAACAGTTTTACAACTAATCTACCTGGTTTGTCTAGAGGTTAGCGTATGCATGATGCTCCGTTTTGGTGAAACTAGGTCTTATTCTATGCATCTTGCGGCTTTTAACATCAAACGCAAACACGTATTACTCGACCCATACTTGTTCAAAGACAAAAGGACCAAGATATTAATTAATTTCGGCTTCCAATTACAATGGGTAGCTCAGAGGTACTCGGTAGTATCAACTCTGTACGATGGTACTATTGTACTACAATTTGAGTGTAATTGAGATCCTTAGTAACTCGAATCTGAGCGCAATCTTTGAGAAATATCATAAAGGTTTGCATTTTATTGTATTAGAATGTATAATAATTAGGGTTGAGATTTATTAGAATTCTTAACTCTTAATTGTTTAGTGTACAAAAAGTAACACAATAAGTACAATTAAATTTGTTACAATTTGTAAATTGATGTACAAAGGTAAGGTAAGCTTAACCACTAAAATGGGGTTTCTTCCAGCAAACGTTTTAAGTGATAGAGGAAATAGATACTTTTGAGGGTAATTGGAAATGTACAGTAATGTGAAAATCATAGAGAAGAAAATAAAGTACCTATAAATACATACATATAATGTCATTATATAATTCCTTGGTTATGTAGAGTACATGGTCTCCACCTGATAATAATTAAAGTTTAAGTTAGACTACAAGTTTTACAGTTCATGGTGTGGGCCTAGATTTACATGTTGTAAGTATACCTTTGCTTACTAAAGGCCACTACACGCAGATGTAAATAACATAATAAAATACTTGTCAACATCATCCGCTTGCCATTTTTCCTAGCTTTCCACATTTTATCTTACAACTAACGTCCGCGCGCGGCGCTGCCTGCATGGTATGTCGGTATGTTTTACTTATTTAAACCTTCCTCAATAATTGCACCATCTCTTAGTAAAAACCGTACAAAAATCCGTTCTGTAGATTTTGATAAAATCGATCACATACATACAGACAGTTTTTCCTAAGTGCAAAAACAATAATATAAGTAGAAATAGATGTGTTTATCTTCGAATGTAAAGACAATCTGCATAATTATTATTGGTATTAAAACAACAACACAATTACAAATATATTTAATATAATAGAATCGTGTTGTGTATAATTAGCAAGCCATTACAAACAGCGATATTATACATTATACATTGTACATTGTGCTGTACACAAAGGATCGTGGTACACAACTCTTTTGTTCTAACATTTGTGTTATCATTTATTGCATAGTGATCAAAGGTTTTGTTGTTTATTTAGTTTTGTGACATTTTTGTTTGGTTACTATATTGATGTTTCAACAAAACTGCAAGCTTTTGTGAAAGTCATTTTAAAATGAAGTATTTTGAGAACGAGAAATGTGGATTTCATTATTCTATTACTATTTTATTACTTACACAGGATGAATATGACATAGCGACGTTTTGGCAAACACACTTGGTACTGCATATCAAGGTAAAAAAAAAACTTGTTTCTGAACAAATTGAACATTGAAATCAATCATTTTGTTTTTCGCACAACAAAAATGTATGCTTAGTCACATTCACCTTGTATATCACACTTAAAATCTCACAAATTCACTCAATTCCTATGCAGTTACCATAAGGATGTCAGGTTTTCTGCTCATCTCTCCAAGATAGCTCCGTCGCGTTAATACGCCGAGAAACAAAGGCTTTGTTCCCAACTCTTTGTTCTCACTATTTATGACGTTATTAATTGCAACACAAACGTCGCCCGTACGTATTAAGCATGAAATATGCGCCGTAAGCGAAAATAGCTCGTTTTTATACGGCTTTATATAAAGGTGTAAAGTGTGACAGTTAAATATTTATGTATACGGTGAATAGGTTATGGTTAAGTGCACTTCAGGGCTTGAGATATAAATATTTTGCACTTTGTTACGAACAACACATGCTACGATACTTCGTAGCGCTGCTACAAAAGTCCGTAGCGCAGAGCACTGCTACGAATAAATAAATGTGATAGATTTTTATTTATTTACAAGCTGACCCAACAGTCGTTGTCCTTTAACGTGGAGAAATGCTTTACGTATACCTTCCAGCGTAGGGGCACTGATCTTCCGACTGATTGAGAGTCCGACATAACCTCTTGGTTATGTCGGACTCTCCGGCAAAGCCTGCTTACCGACTAAAACCACCACGATGTCCTCCTCCCGCATAATGAAGTACGAAGGAACGTGGGAACGCTTCCGCACACTTCCACGAACCTGCTGCGGACGGTCACTTGATGACCCCTCCCAGTTTACGGCTCATTGAGACATGCAATGAGCCGTGACCAACGCGAGGACCGCGTGCAATGGTCATCAGATTCCCCCATATCTGAAGACCCGGTCCTCATTACGGCGAGATAGATGTGTGGTCTCGCCGCTTACCACGCATCGATCGCAGAGGATAGGGAGAGCGGCGTATCGTCATACCGACACTCCTCTTCCCCTGCGGCCCCACCACGCCGCAGTACTAACGGCTGCGGCCCCGCCGAGACCACGGAAGGTAGGGAGAACGGCGCGCCACGGCCCCGCAACTCCCCGGCCACAATGTCGCAACAACATTACGGCCCGGCCTGGTTGCGGTGCCTCCTCCCGGAAGACACCGCAACCTGGGCCGCTCCCCCATGGGCTTTTCCCGAAAGCCCGAAGAGCAGCCCTCTACTCGGGGTCCACTTAGCTTCACCGTGGTTCTCCCAGTCACGGTTACTAAGCCCCACCGCGACGACAACGCGGGACACACGGTTGGTGGGGGACAGACGATGTCCTATCTTAACTATGCATACATTCTATGTGACGATATTTGCAGCACGCATTATGCCAATATTATGTCAAATCCTATAAAGGTACATTTAAAAAGTTCATATTGTCTAAAGCGCTAAGGTTACTAAAATGGCTATTAAAAATAGGGGTTGGTGATAAAAGGGTAAAAATTTAGGCTTGTAGTATTTTTTAATGCCACATTATAGAAAAATAAAACAAAAAAATGTTGTCCAAAAATTTAAAAAAAAATGTTATGGGTGAACAATCCTTATCACATAGGGGTATGAAAAATAGATATATAATAGATAATTGATAGCCAATTCTCGGACCTACTGAATATGCCTATAAAATTTGTTAAAAATCAGTAAAGCTGTTTCGGAGGAGTAAGGTAACTAACATTGTGACACGAGAATTTGATATATAAGATTAATGGCAGAATATTTCACTTGTATGTTTTTGTCGAGATACTTTTTTTTTTTTTTCGTAATATAAGAAATCAATTATTAAAATTATGATATCTTATTTTCATTACAATCTAGCCTATCAAGACTAATAAGTAATATTATGTTAACCTAAATTGCTACGTAATAATATAATCTAAGAATGCGTCCATTAACACTTTTCTTAGTTTTTGTTAAGGGGAAGTCACTTTGTTCATGTGTTCTTTATAACGACACTTATCGCACTAATTTATTTGTCACTTATCACTACACTAACTCGAAAGGTTTTGTTCGTTTTAGTCTTTTCACTAGTTCCGTGTTATCAAGGAGCTGGATTGCCTCGATGTTGACGTGATGATGAAGTCTTCGTTCGTGAGCTTCTGCATATTTTTGTATGACCCTGTCAACAACATCTATATTGAGGTCCCGGTGAAGATCGCTGTTTCTTATGTACCGAGATACATGAAGCGAAATAAATAAATTTTAATTACTCACTACGCTGAATAAAAGTGATTTTCATTTTAACGAGTCTTAAGAGCCCTATTACATTTTTACGTTGCGCCAAATTAGGTGTTTCTGCGACCGCGCGGCAAGTTACGACACTCGATGCACATGTTGCGTGAACAGTGACTAAATAATCTTGATCCGCTGTAGTATGATTTCCTATGGCACTTCCACGGTAAACGAATCGTAAAGTATGCTTTGTTGTTAGAATAAAAAGTATTTTTTCAGTTTACCAGTTTAGTAGTTTGCAGAATTGGCTCCTTATCAATAACAGGTATATCAGTTTTACAACATTTAGTCAATTGAAACACATTAAAATTATTTTATTTCGTATATTTTTGATAACATTATGAAACTTAATATAAAGTAAATATTACAGTACGTGAACATTATGCTAAAGTAGGTGTGATCCACAAAAATAAATACATACATTATAATATGTCGATAAGTGTCGTTTACTATAGTGACTTGATGACAATTTTTCGCTATGCGCATCAATTGCAACCAACTGATTCATGAAGAAACGAAAATCAATTAAGCGTCTTCCTTGAATATCTATATTATCCTGTGAACAAGGCAAAATAAAGCATTAGCATTACCCATCAAAGAGATATAAGTAAATTGTGTAGCGTAAGACAAAGATTAGTTATAATAGGGATTTCCTAAGTCTTAAGCAACTAGTTAGCGTACATACCTTTTCATCATTACGGTTAACAGATATTTCTTCTTTATCTATTTCTTCAATGATTAAACTATCATTAGTCTCGAAGCCTGGATTTTCATTGTCAACACTCTAAAAAATTAAAAAAAAAAACATAATATTAAATAATTTTCCCAAACGAAGCATTACCTAGAAAAAAGATATAAGTACATTGTGTAGCGTAAAACAAAGATCACTTATGGGGATTGCCTAAGTTTTAACAAACTATTTGGTATACAATGTATAATATATATACCTTGTCAGCGTTACAGTTAACAGATATTTCTTCTATATCTGTTTCTTCAATTATTGAATTATCATTAGTGTCGAAGTCTGCGTATTCACTGTCAAAAGTCTAAAAAATTAAAAAAAGCATGAAATAAATTAAATTTTCAATACGAAGTATTTCATATTAAGAAAAGTTCATTATTTTACCATGTCCTTAGTTTCATTGATGTTGCTAGATGTTGAAGCTTCAAAGTTTTCCAGATTCTGTTTTTTATTATTTCTATAAAAAAATATAAATTATGAATATACAGGGTGGATGCGACATAGCGACATTTATTGAAACCACAGCTTCTATACATGGCCAGTATGCATTTCCACCGGATAAAAAATTCTCTGGCGAAAAAAAAAATTCACGTCTTCCGAACAAATTGCACGATCGCAATGTTCAAATTGTTCGGAGAACGTGATTTTTTTTTTTTCGCCAGAGAATTTTTATCCGGTGGAAATTGATACTTACCATGTATAGAAGCTGTGGTTTCAATAAATGTCGCTATGTCGCATCCACCCCGTATAAGTATGTTTTAATAGAAATGGGAAATATGAGCAAATTTCTTATTTTTCTTTCATAAGAACTTTCTCGAACACGCCGAAAAAGTAGGTATTGAGGGGAGCGGATGTCCTTTCTATTTTTTTTTTCATTAGAACCTTCTAACAATTCATAACAAACACGACCAATTAAATAACGACGAAAAAGAAATTAAATACATACCTTGCTTCTCTAGCTTTGCTCAGGTTTTCGATGTTATGCCTTTTACGTTTCCTTAAGCATTGGTATTTACATTTACCCATATTGACTGTAGCACAACTACAATAAAACGCAATTATCTGTATAATACAAAAGAAGTAAAATAATTGTGCTACTACAACACACAATACCAAAATAATATTATACTCACAATGATCAAGAAATCGCGATCCTACTATGAGATGCTCACACGCACACACACTGACGTAGCGTTTACTTGCCTAGTTACGCACACTAGCGCACGAAATAAACTGACATAGGTCCGACCTCGACAAGCGCTCGTGCGCATCTGATTGCATCGCCCCGGCGCAGTCAAATAAGTACTACTTTTATTTGATTTATTACAAAATAACTATAGCAATTTTAAATAAAACAAAAAATTTATAGGATAAAGCAAAAGTGAAATATTATTTTAGTAAAAACTTTATATTGAAATAATACGAAATACCAGAGATATTCTGACTTGTTTTGAGGTAATTTTGATTAAAACTTGTATCAATTCCAGACCTTTTTTTATACTCATAAAAGGTCAATATTAAAAATATATTTTATAATGATGTTAGTAGAGGATACATTCAATACAAAAAATAATATTTTGATGGGCAGGGTTAGCCAGTTTTTACAAATTAGAGCTCTCAAACAAGGTCTGTTCCCCTCTTTTACTGAATCATACATCAGCAGAATGATGATTACTGCATAATTAAATTAAAAAAATAATATCTGTTGTATTAATGTTTAAGACGAAGAAATGGGCTATCTTTATAATGTAATTTTTTTAAGTAATAAACAGCAAAAAGTATACAATTACGACGGCGAAAACCTTGCACATACGCATTTTTTTGTAATAGGGCTCTTAAGAGGAAACAAAATAAAAAAAAAAATTATTAACCAGAAAATAAAATCCTATAGGAGAGTATTTGCGAAGTAGACAACCACAAGTACAGCAACAATCCGTACTTCTACGAAACAAAGAAATCGAATAGTGGATTATCATTTTCAAATTACTTTATTCTACAGCGAACGAGCTTGGAGTAAGTTTCCTAATAATAATAACTGCTAATTGCAGCTCATGGATATTTTAAAGGATACAAAGGCTTGTTAAAAAGCTCTAGCCAATTTGTTTTTAAAATTCGATATGAAAATTGACCGGCACATATATATTCGTCGTATTAATAATGTTGTATATTCTGGTCAATGTTTTATTTTTGATTAAAAGCTGATATACTATGTACAGAGGACAAAAAAAATACCCCCTCAGCTATAAAATACAAAAATATATAATTATGTATATACATATACTAGTTTTTAAGTTAAGCCTCTAGCTATACATCTGTGAAAACCGCATCCAATTCCATGCATTAGTTTATGCGTGATGCGCGTATGAACTTACAGACAGGCAGGCAGGCAGACAGACAGGCCGACAGATAAAAACTGTAAAAAAATATGTTGTGGCTTCTACGCGAAAAGATTGCGCGTATATTTTTCCGAGATATTTAAGAAAAAAAAAGAAATGGCAAATTTACAATTTATGAATAGATAAAATTTTTAGTTGGTTTATTACGACATAGGCAAAGCATTTATTTTCAAGTAAAACCAACTACATAAGACCATTAGGCAATGAATATAAAATGTTCACTGATTCGAATGCAAAACTGGATAAAGTGAAACATTAAGAGAAGCAGTAAATTTAAAGTTGTGCTCCGTTCGGCGGAACTTAGGTAATGTGCGCACTGATGGAACAAACAACATAAAAAAATATTCTTTTTTGAAAATTTTGGTTATAATCTCGTGATTTTAACAAGCTCTATAATTTTATACATTAAACGGTATATTGCCTGAAACTTGAGTTTGATACGATACTCCGTAGTGGCGTTACGAGAGTACACAGCACTACTACGAATAAATACAACGTTTATTAGTAGCACCATTACGTAAACTTACTAGTTTTAAGGTAGAGAAAGCAAAAATAATATTTTAATATTTTTAACATAAAAAACTATTTATTTTAAAAACACTAAAGACAAACAGTTTTATTGGTTGGAATGCAAAACTTTACGAAGTGAAATATAAAGAATCGCAGTAAATTTGAAGTTGTGCTCCGTTCGGTACAACTAAGGTAATGTGCGCACAAACAACACTGAATGGTGAATAGGAACTTCATATGTTTGAAGATTTTCTCATATATTTCAAGCTGCATGTCTTTATGATTCGTATTTTTTATGTATTTACACTTCTACAGGCATAATATCCTGTTGAGTTTAAATCTTTCCAATTTAAAAGAGTGCAAGAATATACCGATCAAGATAAACCGTGGCAACGCTTATATTTTTGATTAATAAACCTGAATGAGAAACACTTATTGGTAGTGGCAGAAAGCACAGGACGTTGTAACCTTACACAGTGTATACTTCGCTTTAAAATCTCGACTGTAAAATGCAACTGTAACGTCACTAATAAAAAGTAAATTAAAAACTTTTTAAAACTTTCGGCAAACAACCAAAAATAGTTTGACCTATATTTGGTTTACAATTTCACTCGCGAGGAACTTCCCTCATACATTTTCAACCCTAAGTAAATTTCCAATAAATTTCCGGTAATTTTTGTAGGGAAGTACTGAACTTCGTGCTATATCCATCAAAATTTATAAATAAACTCACACCCCCTAATTTACTATTCTAAGGACAAAATACAAAGTTGAAACATTATATTACTTATATAATATTAAAGTTGAAAAATTAAGAATCCAGCAGGACTCGAACTTGCACCCCCTGGGTATACGCCCCAAGTGCTTATCACTCATCGCATAGGTGGCGCTTAAACCAAGGTTCGTCTAGCTAAGGTAAGGTAATATACCTACGACGCTGGCACAAAAGAGTTGAGAAATTTTGAGTCTAGCAGCATACGAATATAGTATAACCAGGGGGTGCAGGTTCGAGTCCTGCTGGATTCTTAATTTTTCAACTTTAATATTATATAAAATACAAAAAGGCATAACAAAGCTAAAATTTGCTTTAAAATATTACAAATATTTGAAACATATACCTTTTCTTTTTTAACTTAGACCTCCAGACAGATGTATAGCCTGTGTAATGCACGTACAAATATAAACATAGATATACCAAAATTCTTACAAATAAGTCTTGGTTTCTACTGCTGGTAAAGAGACCACTCGTATTAATTTTCTTAAATATCTTCAATATACATAGGTATACGTTATAGGTCTGAGTTTCGGCAACTCAGTGATAACTCAGGTAACTCACTGATCACCACTGACCTGTCGGGTATACGAAATGGAATAGATTAGTGAACAGCGATAACAAAATTCAAGCCCGGAAGTCTACCAATCGGAAAACCTTGGGTTCACACGCGAACACGTTCGGCACGTGCTCAACAAGTTTCGTCTTTTCCAAGTAAAACGTTTCTTAATTAATTAATTATTCATTTGATAAGTGTGACGGAAAATGTGATGCCTGACTTTATACCTCTGAATTATACGCTTCTTTGTGAAAAATTTAAATAATACAGCTTGCTCTTTTAAAGCCCCGTTTCGGCAAGCGTTTTTTTTGGATTTTTCTTTAGGCAATGTTCAATAGCAGCATGGCGCTGGAATTGTGGTTGGCTCACTGAAGTGTGGGTGTTATACATATCTGCTTCACCCTTCTGGGTGATATAGGCGTGATGTTTTGTTACGCGTCTAACTAAATTGTTATTTTACGTAAGTATTGTACATGCTTGCGATACACGCTAACTAAATAGGTTGAATAAATTTTAAAGGCTTACGCCTTGGTATCTCTAAAGTAGTTTGCATTTTTGGTACACATTTGGATTATTTATAAAAGTGATGGAACTGTGAATAATTAAAAGTATGCAATGACTTTAAAGTTTTACTGTTGTCACATTATCTCATATTGTAACCTGTTTTGTTAGGGTTCCGTAGTACCTACAAGGAACCCTTATAGTTTCGCCATGTCCGTCTGTCCGTCCGTCTGTCCGAGGCATAGCGACGAAACCGTTGGTGCCATAAAACTGAAATTTTGCATAAACATGTATGTTAACTATACAAAGAAAGTCGTAGAATAAAATTTGGAAAAATATTTTTTTTTCGGGTAGCTCCCCTACATGTAAAGTAGGGATGTTTTTTTTTTTGTCGCCTACCCCATAGTGTGGGGTATTGCTAGATAGGACTTTTAAAAACGTTTAGGGGTTGCTAAGAAAGTTTTTTGATTTAGAGATCCTTTTGCGAGATTTTTGTTTTTTTTTTTTTCTTTAAAGAGCAAATTTTTGTTCGAGTAGAGCTTCCCCCCCCCCCCTCTAAAAGCTAAACTACTGGATCCCAAAATCTGAAAAAAATTGTGTCGGTAGTACATGTAATGAACTTTAAAAGAAAACTATAGCGGATAAGTTCACTTCATTAGTTCAAGAGGAATAGGGGTCCGAAATGTCAGATGCAGTTACTCAGAATATTTCGTTCAAAATTCTTGAAACATAAAGAAACATACATAATACATATATAAAAACACGCCTTTATCCCACGGGAGTAGGCAGAGACGATGGAACGCCATGTGCTTCGCTCCTTACTATACTTCTTTCGCTTCCTCAACATTCATACATCCTTTGAAAGTAATGACTTGTATGAAGATGTTACTTGTTTAATACAGATAGTAAATCCCTTTTAAGTCGAAATATGTTGTTACGACTAGCTACGGAACCCTACTGCGCGTGGCCCGACACGCACTTGGCCGGTTTTATGTAACTAGCCTAAAACATGTCAGCATTCATAAATGATCGATATGACTGTTATCATCATTTTTACTACCCTTCTTTATATTTTAAGTAAGAACTCTTTACCTTTGATGAAAACGTAATACCTTTCCCTTTCATGATTTTGTTCTAAAATAACATTTCTTGGAAATATTACAAAAAAAAATTATATATTGTAGACTAATGTAGACGGAAATATTACCAAAAAAATTATTATTTTTAATATAATTTTTAAATGCATAAATCTTGATGGAGTATTTTGTTTAGAACTGTTCCAATTTTGTCCGTCACTTCTTCTTAGTATGGCATGAAAGCTGGCGCTCTTTCCTTTTTGGACGTTGTACGACGCTTCTGAATTTCAAAGTTCTTCATCTAGATGCTTCACCGGAGCTACTGTGCTGCCCATAACGACCCCGGGTCTACTTAATACAATTATGTGTAAAAATCACCAAAGCGTATAATCAATAATAACCAAACATTTTCCTAAATACCAAACATCTCACAATAACCACGAAACATTTTTGACCATCCACAATATATAGTTAACTCTATAGTTAACATTGCTACACATTAAGTTATACAGTACCAGTTTCAGATGGTCTCACACTGTATAGGCTTTAGGGGACCAGTTAATACTGTAAACATACAGCTTGATGAGGAGCGGCGTGTACAGCCGGGAGCGACGAGTATAAATCCTTGCATGCATATGCATGAGAGGAACAAAACAAGACATAACGTGGGACAATGCCGCCGCCCCTGGACCAAGCTCGCACTGATGCGGTATACAAATATGAGCGATTCATTGCAATACTATACATACGAGTATAGGAGGCGCTCGGGTGTTTGATATGGAGCTTCAAAACGATTTTGTTGTAAATTTTGTGTTGCCTATGTATTTGGAGTCTAACATTTATATTATCTTCGTTTCTTTGTAGATTTAACCATTGAATAATGTGCAACATTACTCTCATCTTGAATGTTCTATTTTACTGCAGAAGAATAATTTATTTTATTAGTATTATAATATAACTTTTAGTTCATTAGATCGTAAAGCATTCATAAAACTACAAATTCAAATTCAAATTCAAATCATTTATTTTCATAGGCCCCAGGAGGCGCTTGAACACGTCAAAACATTACAAAAAATGATATAAAAGTACATAATAAATAATACTAAATTATACTAATTACAATGATTTGAATAACCGGGGCTCAGATTAATTTTAATCAAACTGTTTAGAATCGAATTAAAATCAATCCAAGTACCAGCTCCGATGGGTATTGCATTATGAGAAGAGCTGGTGAGAAACTCATGTGCACCATCTTTTAAAATGAAAAATATAACAATATAAAAGTACATAAAAAAAATCACATAAGAAGAGCAATTCATTTCCAAATACTATTATCATTTATGTAGTCTGAAATACTATAGTAAGCTTTTTGACATAATTTAGTTTTAACATATTTTTTAAATTTACCTATTGATAATTCTATTGCGTCTAAAGGAAGTTTATTGTAAAAGCGTATACATTGACCTGGAAACGAGTTAGAGATTTTATGGAGCCTAGTAGTGGGCACAGCGAGTTTGTTTTTGTTCCTTAGATTTAATTTATGGAGATCACTATTTTTCTTCTGAAGAAAAATGGGTACAAGCCTTTGCAAATATTATTTCTGCGCTGTCACAAAAATATAATACTAGTATATTCCACATGACATTTAGCTATAATAATAATATTTTCATATATTAATAAATAAATAAATATCTCACAACCTATTCTCAACGCCATCTTGTCCCAAACTAAGCAGAGCTTGTACTATGGGTACAAGAATAACTGATACTAATACATATATACTTTTCTTTTGTAAATACATACTTAATATACATAGAAACACCCAGACTAAGACAAACCCCCATGTTTATGCACACAAAGATTTGTCTTAAGTGGGAATCGAACCTGCGACGTCGGCGTCGCAGGCAGGTGCACTACCCACTCCGTCATCATGTCGTCATATGTCACGGTTGGCCTTGATTGAAGTAATTATATAAATTCAGTCTGTAAGCTGCATGAACGTAAATCTTCATCAAGGACCATCAAGAAGTTTTTGTGGGAAAAAAAACTACATGCTCACAAACTTTAAGCATGCTTAAAGTTTGTGAGCATGTAGTTTTTTTATAAGTTTTATCTAACACCTGTGAAATTAATGCATTAATTTCACAGGTGTTAGATAAAACTTATTGGCAGGATAAGCCATTAACACACATAACTGGAAATGAAAGCTGTGTTCTTTATTCGAGTGTTACTTGAGCCACCGTTATTTTTGGTCAGATTATATTTTATGGGGCAGATAATAGCTATCCGGAACGTCTAAAATTGGCCCTAATACTAGTTGGAAGCTATTAATGTAGCATTTATATCAAAAAGTTTTAATCCTACCTGTTCATTGTACTGCCTCGTTGGTCTAGCGGTATAATTTGTGTTTCGCTCACCGCGATGGCTTGGGTTCGATTCCCAAGTTCGAAAGTGCTTTTTGGGATTTTTCTGTCAAGTATTTTTCAATAGCAGCACGGAGTTGGAATTGTGCCCAGGCTCATCCCCTATTCCGTGGTTCCAAACATAACAGAATGTCGGTGTTGTAAACTTCTACCACACCCTTCTGAGTAATATAAGCGTGATGTTTTATTTATGTGTGTTCATAGTTCAATTTAGTTTTACATTAACATAAAAAGCAAGAACACAAATCAACCGTCCAGTACATCACATCTCTTGTATTATCTCTTCGCATGTACGCTCATAATTCGCAGCCACCCCTAATGGAGAGTTGTTATAAGTTCTCTTTACCGCAGTTAACTTTTGTACAACAACGTTACTACTGGGCAAATTATGATACTCGTAGCAAAAATAATATTCATGCTCTACTACAGAATTAAGCCAAATGTACTGCACGGCACACGCAAGTGAAGCCACCAAAGCAAATACAACTTAAAAAGCGAATATAAAATCACTGCAGTGCCAAACGACGCGTCATGCTGTTTACACGTCACAATCCTATAATTAATGTAAAAAAATGTCGTTCTGCGTATTTAAACATTGCAAAACTTGTTCCCAAAAACGAAAAAAGGAAGATGGAATATAATTTCACAGGTAATTATTGATTATGTTAATTCTTTGAAATTTTATTTACCCGATTATTTTACGATTCTCTAGAAACACAAAACCCCATCATTAA
This sequence comes from Hypena proboscidalis, assembly GCA_905147285.1. Taxonomy (NCBI): domain Eukaryota; kingdom Metazoa; phylum Arthropoda; class Insecta; order Lepidoptera; family Erebidae; genus Hypena; species Hypena proboscidalis. Next base: position 24,528,126 of record LR990127.1, on the reverse strand, counting down.
GTGGTCAGTACTGCCAGTTTTAGACGAATATTTTTTCCTTCGATTGGGGAACCTAAAACTTGGTTCAATGTTAGAACGGTGCAAAAAAGATCTGTCACTTTTCCGAGAAGATTTATTAGGAAACCCACGCTGCTGATGTTCTAGAACTGTCATCATCACTTAAACTACTTATTATTTGCTAAATAAAGCTGCAGTAAGTACGAAAATATACAACAATAGTCAAGAATGTATTCTCTTGACTATGTAATGTTACCATGCTGCAAAGTGTTGGACGGCAGAAGAGCACCACTTCTCGAAATAAGATAGCAACAGCGTGAATGCACCACGAAGTTGTCATGATTCGCGTCTCGGACCAACCCTACAAACTAACACAATTCCGGGCAAAACCCTGTTTCTTTGTATAAATTTGTCTCTTAAAATGGTTTTTGCTATGAAATTATCTTAATTCGATAACTTTTGCTTTGCGCTCTAAATGTAAGGTTTCGTAATTAGGAACTAGTTTTCTGACTTTGTGATCTCATTTCGTATTTTGTAATAAGTATGGTATACCTTAAATTTTTTGACTTGCTTTCTATGCTAATATTAGATTTTCCAGTGAGTAATATTGGTATCAAATATTATAATAACATACAATACCTTTTGTGTGTCAGCGACATAATAACAAAATATCTATTTGTCTTTGTTAAGCCATCCATTATAATTATTAGAAGTGTCAATTTCGATAATAATATTCATTATTCTAAATATAATTTAACGTTCAAAGTGTTGACCATTTTATTTTATAATAAGCGTCCGTTCTAATTTTGACATGAATTGTTATAAATGCATTGCAATGCAATATTACCTGATATTTATGGTTGGTATAGACTTTCGTATACAGAATTTTTAATAATATCCGAAATGGGTCGAATTTTGGCTACAGCGGCCAAAAGTGTGAGGTTCCTCCACCACAAAGGGAGGATCCTCCGACCAGGCTCGGTGGTATTGCCTGGCGGACAGCTGCCCAACGGCAGCGTTATCGCGATTCAGCGCTCTTTGACAGTTGTCACGTGTGTGTCACTTCTTGATGTTGTCCATGTCATCCGTCATTTATTATGTGCGGAGACCGCCACACGGATCATATAGTCCGTAAACATCGGAGCGTAACGCAATAGCACTCTCTATTCCTTCACTCTTCTAGCTCGATCGGACAGAAGGACTGACACGACCGGAAAGAGATCAGGAACATCTCAATTTTCAGTCACACACGTTAGCAAGTAGCCCACGGAAGCAGACAGCCAGTTTAATTGAAATTTAAGATGCGCATGTTTTTTTTTTTTTTTTTTGCAGCCTATAATGACGCCCAATGATGAGCAAAGGCCTCCTCCAAACTTTTCCACACCTGACGGTCTTGGGCCACAAGCATCCACTTAATCCCGGCTGTCTTGACCAGGTCGTCGGTCCATCTGGTAGGGAGCCGGCCCACACTGCGTCTTCCAGTTCGCGGTCGCCACTCGAGAACCTTTCTTCCCCATCCGTTATCGGTTTTTCGAGCGATATGGCCTGCCCATTGCCACTTACGCTTGCTTATGGTCTGAGCTATGTCAGTGAACCGGGTTCTTCTGCGGATTTCTTCGTTCCGAATCCTATCACGCAGAGAGATACCTAACATAGCTCGTTCCATAGCTCGCTGTGCAACTTTGAGCTTCTTTACGAGGCCATCTGTGAGCGACCATGTCTCAGATCCGTATGTGATCACTGGCAATACGCACTGGTTGAAGACCCTCGTCTTCATTCTTTGCGAGATTTTTGACGAGAAGATGTCTCGGAGCTTCCCGAATGCTGCCCATCCCAATTGGATTCTTCGGTTGACCTCTCTCTCGAAACTGGACCTACCCAACCGAACCGCTTGTCCTAGGTAGACATATTCGTCTACAACTTCGAGAGTCGCGTTCCCAACAGTGACCGGTACTGGTGACACATGGAGGTTATGCATAACCTTGGTCTTGTCCATGTTCATTGCCTCATTACTATACCCAACAAACAATATACATAACGATACATGTTTATTTGTTGTTGGTTGCCGGGCTGTTGGGTTTTAACAGAGCCACAATTTGTGCAGCTTTGTAATGCGGAGAAAAAAATATCCTAGCAAGCTTATTTCCAAAATAATTCTCTCTTAAGTATAATTTTTGCAAAAGAAACGCAACTTTGTGCCGCTGTGCAAGAAAAACTAGCTAATATTCAATTCAATTCACTTTCATTACATACATTAATTACAAAATTACATAATTATCACAATTTTTATACAATACTAGTGTTCGTTCAAATCCTAGAAATACAAAAATCAACATGGTGTAGGTTTTATATAATATTAAAGTTGAAAAATTAAGAATCCAGCAGAACTCGAACCTGCATCCCCTGGGTATACGCCCCAAGCGCTTTGCCAATACAGCTAATAAGGTTCGTCTAGCTAAGGCTGGCACAAAAGAGTTGAGAAATTTCGAGTCTGGCAGCATACGAATCCATAGCTGAATTGGCAAAGCACTTGGGGGGTATACCTAGGGGGTGCAGGTTCGAGTCCTGCTGGATTCTTAATTTTTCAACTTTAATATTATATAAAATACAAAAAGGCATAGCAAAGCTAAAATTTGCTTTAAAATATTACAAGTATGGTGTAGGTTATTCCACAAGCTCAAAAAGACTCATTATTATTACATAGAATTTTCATCCTGTAGTTAATCAGTTGGATAGTATTAAAACATGATAATTGGTTGAAATAAAGAAAACATCTGGATGCTAAAAGTAAGCTATGCAAGTTTAGAGTAACATATTTATCTTATAACTATAAAATTCTCGTGTCACGAGACGTCTCATGTTAGTAACCTTACTCCTCCGAAACGGCTTTACTGATTTTTACCAAATTTTATATACATATTTAGTAGGTCTGAGAATCGGCTACTATCTATTTTTTATATCCCTAAGTGATACAAGTCGTTCACCCTTAATTTTGTTTTTTTAATATGTGGACAAAAAATTTTGTTTTTATTTTTCTATAATGTGGCATTAAACAATACATGCAACCCTATTTTTTTTACCCTTTTATCACCAACCCCTATTTTTAATAGCCATTTTAGTAATTTAATCATTTTTCATCCCGCTCGATAACTGATCAATTATAGTCTTTTTTATTAATGTTTTACACTATATTTCGATTAAAATTACCCTGAGCTTATGGCAAATCTATTTTTTTTTATTTTTCTAGTTAAAGTTTATTCCTGATATATATGCTTAGTTTTATCAATGTTAGATTTTTTAAATTTGTTACTGTCGTAATTAATTAACGATATGTAATTTTAAGAAATAAACAATAATAACTTATAAATAATAATGTTTGGCGTTTGTAATATTTATATTCCCTCATCGTTCACAGCGCTTCATGTCTATATCACGCATAATTATACCACTTCTTTACACACTTTCAATAAGTCAGTTATTTTTTGTCTACAATAGAAATTGCCTAGAAATATTTTTTATGGCAAAACAACGTTTGCCGGGTCAGCTAGTAATTTATAAGTTAATAATATTGTTTGTTACATACTCAAATTAAAAAATAACTTTGCTAATTTATAACAATATAAGTAACTTCAACGGAACAAATAGGGACATTATGTGTGCGTAACGATAGGTGCACTGTTTATTACTGTTTTTGAAGTTAACTGAATCAACGGGATCTTATTATATTATTCATAGTACAACCGACTAGTCGGCGCCTACGCAAGCGGCTAACTAGTCTGCTTACCAGTCGGTATTTCTCTATTATATTATTATATTATGTTTAGATTATACTTAGGGCTCTCTCATACGACCGAACGACAACGATAAAGTAGGAAAAGCTAGCTCGGAATTAAACACAAACAGATTAAAGAAACAAAAAAAAACAAAAATATAGGTACAATCTATATAGTATAGTATATCATTTCAATCAAATGAGATTTTATTCAACATCTTTAGTCAAATATAAAATAAAATAATTATTTTTTCAAATTATAAAATACTCTTTTTGGTTTTACAAAAACCTATAATGCTTTGGAAACTTAACGTTGGCTTGGCTTAGAATTTGCTAGTTGTTACCAGGTTTTTGAGGCACCTGCCTATGCGTGGGAAGCTTCTGCAGCCAAGATCTTACAAGTGACTTTTTTTGAACTCAATTCACTCTAGATATTTGAGCCGTTTTCGCTGCATTGGAAAAAAATAGCGGGATGATCTTGCTGGCTATTGCAACAGAGCGCAGGAGTTACTCTATCCTTCTTTGTACATTCCCAAGTGAGATGTAACTGCGCACATTTAACACAGCGTGGCTGTCTTTTGCAGTTCCGGAATGTGTGATCAAAACCTTGGCATCTAAAACATTGAGTGCCATTTCATAAAATGAACTAGAAGGAAATTAACGTTTAAAAGTGAGCTATTCAATTTCTATGCCGCGATAAAACATTAAAAAAAAGAGATAAACCGAAATACGGGTTTTTAGAAGAATGTGGTTAAAGAAGTTTGGTAAAATTGCGGTTAACTACCGCTATACTTTCTATTTAACTAACCCAAAACTGTTTTCTTTTGAAAAAGGAACAGTATTACTCTTTTCAGTAAACAATGATGACAAACAATAACATGACAGCAAACAACGTTGTGTTTACAGCAAATAATGTGATTTAGTGCAAATACTCCCATTTCCCAATGCAATCGAACTGCGATTGCTCGGTCACCTGACTGGAGATAACTATGTACAATATAGATAGCTTCACCAGACTATGATATCTCTTTGAACTTTCATATTATCATTATATTGAAACTATGTTTTGACGATTAGATCATTGAAATCTGAATTAACTTGTAACGGCACGAAATCGAACATAACATTATTTAGAAGAGAGTATATATTTATATCTAATCGGGATGCATTGAATTGCAAACGTACGATCCTTTCTCCTCACAACTTCAGTTTTTCAAAACTGTGTGCGAAAACACTTTTTGCTAGACCAATAAAATACAAACACATCTCTTATATGCTGTCTCTTTGATGCAAATAAGAGATCGCATCTGACTTTGCACTAAAACCTAGTCATTGATACATGTTGCCAGTTCAATCGTAACAAGCCAGCCGTAGCTACAAAACATAATTAATAAAAACCGAACAACAAGAGCTAGCCTTGCACTAACAACCTTACGAAGTAATGACTAGCAATGACCTAAATCCTTTGCCCATAGATCGATCTAAGACTTCAACAGTTTATAAATAAAAGATGAGGCAAATCTGACTCCGTCGCTTTTCATTTTAATGCTTCTTTGTTGCATATTACGTAAATATTCAACATAAAAGTGCATAAAATAAATTTAAATCTTTCTCGTTAATTTGCTGGTTATGCGACTTGTATGCAAATTAGATTGCAAACGTGGTAATAACAGCACAACTTTAAGTAAGATATAAACTTCCATGAAGGTAAAAGTTCAATTAATTAGTTGGTTCTCGTTAAAATTAATTACGTATATTATTAAAAGGTTAACTACGTATAGTAACTCTTTACTGGTAAAAATCACATTACACACTTTATAACTGTTAATTCACTATCGTCTTTTTGTCTGATACCTCTGGGACGAGGTGACCAGAGATCTAATGCACAAACAAAGAACTTTCCTACAAGAACTTTATCAAGAGCAAACAACAATAAAAAAAGGGTTACCTCTCTTAAAAACAAATATAAGCAACTTAAGCGTCAAATATTAATTTAAAAAGAAATATAAAAACGTTTTTACGTAAAAGTTTATACAATAAAATATCCTTAGGGATAACAGTTGACTAAAATAAATTTGGAAAAGTCGCAGTTCTGCGTCTCTAATTACTATTACTAGTACAATGCAAAATAAACCGTATCTTAACATTTTAACGTGCAAAATCGACATTTCAGGACCGAGAAATTACGGGTTTCCGTGGAGATAATTAGCGAAAATGTTCTAGTATTGTTTACAAAGAGAATGAATCGGACTATAGTGAATCTTATTTGTAGTATTATAGGACAGGTTTTGCATTGGAGTTTTATAGTTTTATTTGAAGTCGTTTGTCGTAGTTATTTCAATATTCTTTTACTTTTTAGTTTGTGTTATGAATCCGTCAGAAATGGCGATAGACGGTGTGGGCGAGCACAAACAGTTGATTGACAGAGATAGGTGAGACAGCAGTTATTTGTTAGGCTGTACTTGTTCTGAGGTAACTGATATTTGAATATTGTTGGCTAATACATTTTTAGATCAGAACCTCATTAATTTATATTAATCAGTAATATTTTATGTATACGTTTACCTTTTAAGTCAAAATTATGCTCCTGGTTTGTAGTAACTTATGTTTATCACAATAATATCTTTCCAGCTATATATAATAAGTAGCAAGAGTGCGATCAAATTACATCCAACAATTGGCGTCATCTTTTATTGAACAATCTTAAGTGAGCTACAGGTATTCGATTATCAATACAAATAAATAAAATTAAAATGTCTGGTGTAAACTCCACGGGAGCGGAATATTTTCTTAAAGCTACGTTTTGACCAGAGATGTCTTTGTCAGAACCAAAATAATCACTTTGTTTACCTAGTTTTACGATTGCACCTTGAATCCAAGTAATTCTAATGATTTTGACGCATGCATATCTGGTGGTAACGCACGCAAACACACACAATTACTGTCGTAATATAAAGAAACGACGATGACAGCCACTTGCTTCTTATTCCTTATCATTATGGAAAATGCGTGCAGAAACCTTTCGCCAGAAACGGCTTCACGACCCTCTTATAGCAACATTATTAAAATTAGTTGTTACCAGAGGGCAGAAACGTTTCTGCTGTCTTTTTGATATTTTTAAAAGGAACAATTTTATCTTCACTGTTCGCTATTTATCTCTGTTCAAAGGTTTAATTGTCTCATGACCAGTTATAATGCAGCCTTATTTAAATGAAATAGCATTTGCTTTGGATTTACTGACTTGTGTTTATTTTCATTTCTTTGTGAATTTACGAGAAGGAAACTTTTAACGGAATATAAATTTTGTTTTGTAAGGTTATTATTTAATTTATTAGTTAAGGTAATACGTTTAATATAATGTTTTAGTGACGTGTTTGAAATATTTAATAAATCTAATAATAATTATCTATAAATAAATAATCGTCATTTATATTTTTGATTCAGTTTATTGCATATTTTGATCCAGTTTTATAACAGCATTGTGTATACCCAGCATTATTTAATTGGTGAATAAAACCTCGAAAACATGAAAATGCTCGCCTCAAACAACATTATCATTTACATTCATTAACGAAGAGAAATCTTAGCAAGACTATTCAACTTATCTGTAAATAAATTTGAGCATACGCTATTTAATTTTTAAAACTACTTTACAATTTACTTCAATCTTATTAATAAACTTGTAGAAAACTCTAGAAGCAGAGTCGAGATTTCACCTAAATTTGAATAGGATTTTACTGTTTGTCTTTGAAATTATTTCACAACTCACCTAAAACATTCGCCATTCAGTTTATTACAGCGTAAGCTTTGCTAAGTCAGCGGGATCTTCGGAAGAGCTCGGGTGTCGTCGTAAATCTTCGGATTCTGACATTTGATTTATCCGGAGAATGGACAGACAAACTGGCCCATGGCAAATTGCTGACTATAGTTTCACTAAGCAAGTCTTTGACAAGTTTTTTTAACACATCTTTCCTCTGAATCAGCAAAGATCAAGGATAAATCTGTTGGCAGTCCTGTGCATGTTATTCACGTGCCAATTTGGGTAAAGAGAATCACGAAAGTTGTCGAGTGAAGAGTTTTATGATGCCAATGAAGCTTGAACTTTCACCGTTACTGGATTATGGTCGGCTTCATTTGGGGTCAAGTGTGCTTTATCAAATTTGACGAAATTTTATCAGCGCTCTGAAAAATACTTTAGAGAAATAATTTGCTTAATGAGCGAATAAAATCTTTCAAAGTGATATTAACATTTTACATGTTATTTTCATTTAAAATTATAATATTAATTACCATATTTTATTTTTTTAGTTTCCATACTGCACTAAAGACAACAATTAAAATTAAGGTTAGTTTTGTAATAAATAAACAAAGTTGTGTAGAGTTGAATGTGAAGTTTAGCTCCAAAATAACTTTTTCATAAAATAAACAGTTAATTTAACATTGGAACTTAAAGTTTTGAGTGTGACACATTAACTTTTGGTAACATGGCAGAGGAGGGAGGAGGGGAGGGGCCCTTTTAGGTCTAATTAATATAAACAGAAGATTATTCATATAAAAACGCTGTTATTCAGCTAAGTCTTTTTAACTGGTGTTTTTTTAGCCACAAAGCTTAGCAAGATTGGTTAAGATTTAAAGCGCACTTGTAAAACAATTATAAATACACAATTTCCACGATTTAAGTTTCAAAGCAAATAAAACAAAATGAAAATATATTTATTCCTTAGACTTCACAAAGCACTTAGCATCGTCATTAATAAATAATTCTACTCTAAATTCGCGGAGCTTCAATTCAATTGAATCTATCATCACAATATCTTCAATGTGAAAGTGAATTAAGCAAAGATTTATATGCTAAAACTTGCTTTGTTTTGTTTCAAGGCGTAATTTTTACAAACCATTGCACAAATAAATTTATTACGATTATTTATTAAAATATGAAAGGACGGGATTATAAAATTCGGCTCTCGTTAACTAGGTATCCCATTGTTTTGTTTATGGTTTCTTGATAGTATTGTTTTTAAAATTTAAGATATTTTCAAAAATAACCAAATGTTGTGATTTTATTGGTTGTATATTATATTAATTTAAATATAAACTAAGTATGTTTGAACTGATTTTTAAATGTGATATTTTAAAGTTAATGCAAAATTTGACAGCTGCATCGGGTCAGAATCAGTCCATACTATAGTTTATTATATAATTATTTAATACTCGTTTAACAAAGGGAGGTAACATCTCCTTTATGTGTCCACTCGCATATTTCGTGAGATGGCATGAAAAGTTTGCCTCAATGCGCCTCGCAGAGCAAACATTAGCCTAAAAGTGTGGAATTTCTAATTGTATGCTATAGTCCGACTAAAACTTTCCTAATTTGCATAATTTGTTGTATTTCACAACGGACAAGTTAAATATATTTCGAAGGTTTCTCGTTGAGCCAGCTTTTTTTTAAATTTCTATTTAGCATTGAGAGTAAAATACATACAAACATACGTCAAACCACGTCTTTATCCCACGGGGTAAGCAGAGACGGTGGAACGCCATGTGCTTCGCTCCTTACATACTTCTTTGCTTCCTCAACATGCATACATCTCGTCATACATGCTCGCCGGTTTCGTGTACTACGTTAATGTCCTATCGGAAGGACGCCATTCATATGTCTTTCGTGGACGACCTATTTCGGTACTTCCAGCCACATCTGCGTTGTATATCTTTTTGGCTCTACTTTCATCTATGCTTTCAACATGACCAAACCACCTAAGCATACCCTTCTCAATCCTTGTCACTTTAAAATATCTCAAACCACAACGATCTCTTCGATTTTTCAGCATTTATTCTACTTTCATGATTACTCTGCCATACCCAACATTCACTTCCATACATAAGAATTGCAACCATTACGTCATCGTAGACAGCTACCAGCTTTGCCTCTTTTGACATGGTTTCGCTGGCCACGACCGCGTGAAGCGCGCCATTAACTGTATTGCGTACCGCATTAATTCTTCTTTCAACACCAGCATCTATCTTCTCTACAGGTGAGTAAATAAAACAGAAGATTTTATATTTAAAGAAATATATTTTGCATTAAGACAAAGTATAAAACACTGATAAGCTTTTAGATTTAAAACTTTACTGGGAAATCCTTTCAATCCCAGGGAGCAGTGTCGCTAAGTCAAAGCCATCGCGATGTCATTAAAATAAGTACTCCTCTGAACAAATACAATAAACACTACAGAAATATTTTGCAGACGGCAATTTATTGCTCCTTTGTTGCCTCCTGAATTATGAAGGCTAATAATTTGAATATCTTTAAAGTTCTGATCAAGATTGACTCACTGAAAGGTAACAGTACCTTGGAACGTCAATAACAGTCTTGACGCCAATCGTTCTGAATATTTTACTTCACGCCTTTGAGGGTGAAGTACTCAGATTTACCCAATAAGTGTGAATTCGTGATATTCAACGTCGAGGACAAAAACACTTATTTATTCCAAATGAAATCGTTAAAATTAATATTTTATGTAAAAACCTACCTCAATTACTATGAAAAGGTAAGTTTCTATAATAGTCCATATTTGGCAATATATGTGATTAAACCCTCTTTTCATCCCCAATGTATTATAAAAAGTGTGTAAACTAAAAAATAATATTCAAAATTGAAGAGGTTCTCATGACATCAGGTGACAGCCAATCCAGACAAAAGTGGCCCCTCAGTGGGCCTCTACAATATGACTCATGACATGTCATGCCATCGACACGCCGAAGAAAAGTTAAAATGTTTTGTAATATATCGTTTTTGGATTTAACATGTTTAGAACCAAACTGTCCTTGGCACATGGCCAAATTAAAAACCTTGTTTGCTCCAATACTCCTAAAAAGTAAAATGTGTGTTCGTTCTTAATATAGTCCCTTTAAGTATATTTCGTTTCTTCGCAAATTTTACTTATCCAGAACTAGGTAGTTTTGTTGGCTATGAAGTAGGTAGATATACAACAAGTAGGGCCGTGTCTACGTTAATATCACTTGATTTAATATGGGTTTTGTTGTGTGCGCATGCCTAGTTCAAACGTCATTGAAATTCATCGGCATACACGTGGTAATACGGCAAACCATATCAAAACCATTTTAAACTCAATTACAGTAACCCATTCCCGAAATGACATACACATAAATTATTCAATTACACAGAATATTAATTCATCAAACTGACAAATAATACCTTATTCGATTCCCCTGCTCATTTATTATCTTATTCCACTTTAATACCAAAATTGAGTTACTTTTTGTGAAGAAATAAAGAAAAGAAGTCCTTGGTTTATCGGCTTTTAATGAAATTGTGTTTCTATTATGTACTTTGTTCTTTGAGTTTTTTGCCGTTTAGACTTTGTCCGTTTATGTTGGGGCCCGTGGTTAGGAGCGCCAATAAAAATGTTTCAGTCGAGTAGGTTTATGCCTTGAGCTGTGTGTTTTAGAAGTTTCGTGTTTTTTTTTTACTTTCTTGGTAAGTTATTTGTTGTGACTGAAGCTATTTGAATTCAATTCTTGAAAAACAACGCATAAGATTGGGTGTTAACTCTGTATTTGCCTTTTTTTATTCCACTAAGGTGGCTAACAAGCGTACGGCCCACCTGATGGTAAGTGGTTACCTTAGCCTATGGACACTCACAACACCTTTGAAGAACCCAATATCAATCAATAGTTTGTAATCATCACATAAAAAAGATTTTATTTGTTTCTTCGGAACGATATGAGCCACACGTTTTTGTTGAACAGACTGTACATGAGCTTCTTTCTGTATTTATAAATTACAAACTTCAACATGAACAAGTTTAAATATTTCAACATGAATATTAATAAAACTGGTAGAACATTTGCTGGTACGTGTCAAAGACGTGGCGTGACACGCGACTAACGAACGCGGACACCCTTTGAGCGCTGGCCCGCGAAAATTTACCCTCGAAGGATGTATGGCCCAAGGGAAAAGATATACGCGGGAAAAGTGTTTTGCTATTTATAATAAAAAAGTAATAACTTAATCTAACCACTTCATATTTTTACTTTATAATAGAATATTGCGTAGCTTTTTCAAGCATGACATCTTTTGGCGTAGATTTTTACCTATTTTTATTTGTATGCCTCGATGATCCTAGTGATTAGCGTATTTATGCGCCTCTTACCGTCTTCTTCTTCTTCTTTGCGTGTCAATGGAAAAACAACTAGTTTAAATTGTTTCCATTGTGGTGGAAGGATTGGCCAGTCGCGTTGATGTGACTGCCCAGGGTGCGCTAACGTCACACGGGGAGCCTCTTACCGTGAGATCTGGGGTCGATTCCCGGGTCGGGCAAAGTGCTTTTCGTGCACTCTCCGTCAGGTAATACTCAATGGTAGCGTGGAGTTGGAATTAAGCCTGGTGGATGACGATAGGCTCACCCCCTATCCCGTGAGACCTAAACATAACAGGTGAAATGTGACTTGCCATACCCTTCTGGGTAATATAGGCGTGATGTTATTTTATGTTACGTTTATTTGTATTTTTAGCTCATTGTAGTATCATTAATAAGCACTTTAATTTGAGTTAATTTTTCATTTCAAATGGTGTAACTTTAGTGTATTGTAGTATTTTAAATGTCATAGACTTTTGATAGTATAACTCGTCGATGACTTCCCAATGAGTAAACGCAAGCGACCAAAAAAGTATTTTATAAAAAATCGTACTCGAATACATTTAATTTGTACCATCCCTGAAATACTAGAAGATGTAACGAACGATATCTTTAGAGTTAATTATTTTATTTTATGTACACATACAGTAATTGCCGCGTAAGCTCATTCGTACTAACATTTCTTATACTAAAACATATTAAAAAAGTTAATATGCAGAAAAAGGAAACAAATTTTGATTAGAAATGTCAACATATGCAAAGTTTTGGAAATTCGATGACACGTTTTGCTGAATTTAATATTAAATATGCCTTTTGACCTCGAATTTGAATATGAAAAAAGTGGTTGCAAACAATTCTAATGCTAAGATGTATCTGGGACCGGTTTTGTACTCTTGGATTGTTGTTGGCTTCCCAGCCAACAACTTTTATGGATAACCTGTTCTGTAGGTCCCAACTTCCGTAATACCAAATTACATCGGCATCGGTCTAGCCGTTTGGGCCTGAAAGCATAACTGACAGACAGACAAAGTTACTGCCGCATTCATAATATTATTAGTAATGATAACTTGGGATAGTTAGAACGATCATAACATCACTATTCATTATGTATGCGGGTCATTACAGACTGACAAAAGTGCTTCGGAATTTTTATTTATTTTTGTTTTTATTTTATTTATTTATACTCCTTACTAAAACCAAAGAGTAATCGTTGGGTTTGGCTAACGCCTGCGCACTAACATAACATAACATTGTAGATGATATCAAAACATGAGAAAATATAGGTTTGTGATTATGTATTTTTAAATAACTTAAATAAACCGTATACTAAGCAGTGACGATAGCCGAATTGGAGACCGAACTGCAAAGTCAAAGGTCTCAGGTTCGAACCCACGGCACACACCTCTATCAATAAATTGCTAAGATAAATTTTTCGAAGATGTGTGTGTATTTTACAGGTGTATTTATAAATTATCACTCTCTCACGGTGACGAAAAAAATCGTGAGGAAACTTGTATATCTGAGAGTGTCAGGAGTGAGTATGCCAAGTCTACCAATCCGCCCTTAGCGAGCATGGTGGACTATAGCCTAACCTTTCTCACTTGAGCAGAGGCATGACATGAGTGGGACATGACGTATTCTTATACTATTATTATACACTAATAAAAAACCGGCCAAGTGCGAGTCGGACTCGCGCACGTAGGGTTCCGTACCACACATCTGAATAAATGTTTTCTTTATTCTTTATTATATTTGAGTTGATTGAATGAAAGGTAAAATGCGGTTTACGATTTATAACGTATAAAAAAAACTAATTATTAGATCTCGTTCAAACCAATTTTCGGTGGAAGTTTGCATGGTAATGTACATCATATATTATTTTCACATTTATCATTCCCTTATTTTAGAAGTTACGGGGAGGGGGACACACATTTTTCCACTTTGGAAGCGTTTCTCGCGCAAACTATTCAGTTAACAAAAAAAAAATATTAGAAATCTCAATATCATTTTTGAAGACCTATCCATAGATACGTATGGGTTTGATGAAAAAAAAAAATGAGTTTCAGTTCTAAGTATGGGGAATCCAAAAATTTTATTGTTTTTTTTCTATTTTCGTATGAAAATCTTAATGCGGTTCACCGTAGACATCTACTTACCAAGTTTCCACAGTATAGCTCTTATAGTTACGGAAAAAAGTGGCTGTGACATACGGACGGACAGACGGACGGACAGACATGAAGAATCCATAAGGGTTCCGTTTTTTGCCATTCGGCCAATGCCAACATAGAACCAGTAAATAAATAGCAGTCAGATAGATAGTAGACAGTCTTTTCACACAGTGCTTATATAATATATAATAATATATTTATAAGCATTGTGTGAAAAGACTGTATAATAATATATAATATATATATATAAAACGTCATTTTGACTTAACCAACACTAAGAAAGTAGTTTATTTAGAATCATGATAAAATCCATTTCACTAGTTTTTACTAAAAAAAACGAAACTACTCTTTAATATTGCTAAGTAAAAATAACGTTGTATAGGTACCTACCAAGAATTGAGAGATCTCGGTGTTCTCGAAATTATTTCACACTTACCAGATTCATCACTAATTTAGACACGTTATTTTTCTCCACAATAAGCAGCTTATTCCAAATCGACCTTATTTAAACATTATTCAACGTTATATTATTTATACCCTATTACCCACGACGCAAATACCAACAAAGGCTGTATCGCGAATAAGGGAAAGCCTCTTTCATCCCTTCCAAATTACATTTAGCGTTTAATAGGGCGACAAAAATTTATGTATAAAGTTAACGACAGTAACATTTGTTTGGGACCATATATTAATTATGCGTAGGTTGATAGTCTTCATACAAGTGATTTGCCTTAAGTGAAGCGAAAAACAAATAGGTTGGTGAGCGTGAAAATTACGTCACGCGCCGCTTGGCCGATAGGCACAATATCGAAAATCTGATATGTACATACAAGGCGTATTGGGCTGAAACAGCACAATTAAAATGGCAGCCCTTTTCATGCATGTGCTCAGTTTGTAGGTATAATACTTCCATGTTTTGGACGATGATTCTTCCTTGTAATTGGTCGTAAATAGTAAAGTGACCGAATAATTTAATGAAGTATTGATTGCGTTATGTGTTTGATGAGGTTTTGTACTTCGGGATGAAAATAGAAATAGAAAACATGTTTGGTTTGAGTCGCTAACTGATAAAACAAAATTATCGGTGTAATAGTAAGAATTGTCGTACTCAAACGTGCTGGTTAATGTAAAACATAATGACCAGAAGGGTTTACTTTAAAAACTCTATATTACTACATAGAGATACTATACTCAAACTTTTAGCAAAGACAATTTAAGAGTATGGTATATGAAATTAGCTATTTATTTTTTCAGCCCACGTCGGTACATCATATAAGCTTGATAAAATATCATCAAATCATATAATGTAGATAATGTATGCAATGTTATTTCGTGTTACAGAAAACATCATCCTGCATCAATAACAATGATTAGATTCAATCACGTGTGTTTGAGCGTGCACTAATCGCTGATTTAATTATAGGCACTTGCTATGCACTAATAACTACGATTTTATGCAAATATAATAATGGTTAACGATTTATACTGGGTTGCTATTATTATCTAGTTCAGCCATTCCCAAACAGACTGGGGTGGTCTGTTCCATAAAGCTTCTGCAAGTACTCCGCAAATAGTAAAAACGAGCCCGAAAGTAGTAGTTCGTGTCGCAGAGTTAGTTATCATTCTCCTCCAAAACGGATTGACCGATTTTAAAGAATATTTTAGTGTATATTTGGTAGGTCTAAAAATAGATAGTAGGAGAGCTTCTCAGTTATCAATTGTATAGTCTTACTTAAATCGGTGAGGTTTTACGAGAAACAAGTAGTACACTTTTTCTTGTGTTCAAATACTTCAGTTTTAGGCGATGTAATCGTGTGTACATAAGCTAGCCAAAGATCAAATAAGAAAAAAGTATTTTGTTTGAATAATATAATAAATCTTTATTTCAGACCAGGTCCATAGAGTGTTAGTAATACAGAGATACAAAAATAAAAACAAAGAATTAAATTAATTTGTCTCAATATGAAGCCTAATCCAGTGCCTCCAGTGCGTCCAGGTGTTTGAAGACCTCAATCAATCATTTTCAGAAGCGGTTGAACTACAACATTTGATCCTGTCTGTTTTTATCGATTGAGCAGTTAAGAAGAAACAAAATATAATATGCAAACATATTATTACAATTTTTATGCAAACTTTGCGTGCTCGCTTGATCTTTACGGTATGTATTTCTTGATTTGTAGTAGGTAGGGAGCTAATCCATTGGTATACTACATATGTTGCATTCTAAACAAACTATGTATGTCTATGTTTATGTATCAGATGCTTTTTTATGGTAAATCCACAGCAAACATGTGATAGATTGACAATATAACTAAATATTCTTAATAACTAGGGCTGACACATTTGCCTATTAAGGATAAACGAGCATGCACTCAATATTAGCGACGAAAATCATTATATAAAATTTTAATCGATTTAAGAATTAAATAAATTACAATCCAAATTAAAATAGAAACAAGTTAAACAAATTAAATTAAAATTAAGTTAAATAATACATATTCATGCAAAATTTCAGCTTTCTAGCACTAACGGTTTTAACGCAGTGCCTCGGACAGACGGACATGGCGAATCTAAAAGAAAACACAAACAAATTTTCAAAACCACCTATTTCTTGAAGTCGTACTTTTTATGATTTAATGAATTTAAACTTATAGTAATCGATAATAATAAGCGCATTATTTAATATTAGGGATGTTTTAATGTGAAAAATGTGATTTGTATGAAAGGTTGAAAATGTTCTAGTGTTCAGCGCATTTTGTTGCGGATCGTATTACGGACCCTACAAAATATTGAACTAAATTGAAAAGATATTGCAAATTTGCAAATACATTATAATAATATAACAAAACAGTCATAAAGCGTAATCTATGTTCCACAACAAAGAAGACGCAGGTAATTTTGTGAAAACTTATAATAGCGTTACCGCGGAGTTATCCGAAGATTTCCCGTGAGAAATGAAATTCTCTGTGATGACATGTAAAGTCTTCCGATAGAGTGGAACGAAAATCGATCGCTATGGGTATTAATTCTTCTTATAAAGAAAATGTTGAACAATTTCTGATACAACTGGGTTAATATAACATTATTTTTGGAAATGCTGGCTTTTATTTAGGTTGGCTAATTAATATTAAGTCATTTAAAGTGGCAATGGTGCTTAAAATGATAAAAAAAAATAGCCTTTGTCCTTCCTCAGGTCCTGCACTATCGCCATACTACTTTTTATCAAGTTCGTTTCAGTATTTTAGCCGTGAAAGCGTAACAAACAAAGACACAGACACAGATCTTCTTTTGCATTCTTATTATCAATAGAGTAAGGATTAATGCCCTGATAGTGCCCGGTAGCTGGCGCTAGGCTAACAATTTCGAGTTATCACACATGACGTTAACACAAATATAATTTATAATTTGTGTTTCAAAGTTTTATTTTGATTATTATTTTGCAAATTATTTTTGTGTAAACGGGAAATAATACATAAGTGCGCCGGTTGTACTGTGTCCCTACAACTTGCAAAGGTGTGAGGTTATGATTAGTTTGTTTAAGATAACACATTATAATAATGTTCGTTTCAAAATAGTATTTTTCAAGAAAATTAATAGGCTATGGATAAAAAACATACACAACCCATATCCTACAGTAGATATGTATCACGTTCAACCATTCTTAAAACGTTTACATATAAAAGGGTAGCAAACGTGTAAACATGTCGAGCACATAACGTGCCTATACCATTTAGGCTGTTGCCAGTACATTTCAGAAAAGGTTAGCCATGCCTGAAGCGAGGATTACATAGGAAACTTCGTAACATTGAGTGTACATTCTAGTTTGCATTTAAGATTATTCTAAAAGCTACAGGCAGCCTACTTTTACACTATAAGTGTAAATGCAAAAGTATGTAGGGATGTGTGGATGTTAGATCTCTATAGGCTACTAGCTTATAGAGGCATGACCAATTGACCATTTGATATTTTAACACTGCTGTGTTATCTATTCTTAATCCGGTCAATTTAGACATTCGAAGTTACATAAATTCCCACCAAGCTGAAAATCGGTAAGATTGTTTAAAATATCATTTAAAACAAAATTTGAAAGTTCGCCATCTTTAATATTTTATAATTTTCATTTTTTATTTTATCTGTAGCTATGTCAAGATAAAAACTTCTGTATTACATGAAAAATAATATAATAGTTT
The DNA here is from genome assembly GCA_905147285.1 of Hypena proboscidalis. Classification (NCBI taxonomy): domain Eukaryota; kingdom Metazoa; phylum Arthropoda; class Insecta; order Lepidoptera; family Erebidae; genus Hypena; species Hypena proboscidalis. The sequence continues at coordinate 24,509,840 of LR990127.1, read as the reverse complement.
AATTGTTAGCCGGATATTTTAATAGTTAGCCGGGTTTATTAAAAAAGTTAGTGATATAATAAAAACACTTGATTATTATATATTGATTTTTTTTAGGATATATTTTGGAGAGTGTGCCGAGGAACTACAAAACCTATATCCTCCATCCCCGTTTCACCATCAGACTACCAGACAAACGGCACTCAGGCACCGCTTCACGGTAGAGATTCCACTAATACGCACTAAGCGTTTGGCCTCTACATTTCTTATGAGAACTGCCAAAGAATGGAGCGCCTTGCCCGAGTCTGTGTTTCCGCATGAGTACAACTTGGATCTCTTCAAAGCAAGAGTTAATAGGTATCTTATAGGTAAGCGTGCTCCACCGTAGACCGCATCATCACTTACCATCAGGTGAGATCGTGGTCAAACGCGTGCCAATTCACCATAAAAAAAATAATTAAATCAGAGTCCAGGTTATCCTTCACGTTTAAATAGGAAATCACTTTTGTTTATTAAATCCCGCATAAGGTATGTATATTTTTACTGGATAATCGTCATGCACTAAACTAGAAATCATTCACTACCTTATATTCGTGACACAAGGTTGGTGACTCTACAGTTTTTGAGCAATATCTTTTCACTTTTGTTATGTTTAGGTCTCGTGCGATAGGGGAACCTTACTCAAGGTACTTAATTGATTTTGATAGAATTTGGCACAAATAACATATAAAACTAGATATAATGATAATTGTATTTGGAAATGAATTGCTCTTCTTATGTGACTTTTATATTTACTTTTATATTGTTATATTTTTCATTTTAAAAGATGGTGCACATGAGTTTCTCACCAGCTCTTCTCATAATGCAATACTCATCGGAGCTGGTACTTGGATTGATTTTAATTCGATTCTAAAAAGTTTGATTAAAATTAATCTAAGCCCCGCTTATTCAAATCATTGTAATTAGTATAATTTAGTATTATTTATGATTTATTTTTTTGTAGTGTTTTGACGTGTTCAAGCGCCTCCTGGGGCCTATGAAAATAAATGATTTGAATTTGAATTTGAAATTTATCACAATCTAGATTACCGTATCATGATATGATGATGTGATCTTAATAGAGTTAATTAATAACTAATAACATAACATACATAACATCACGTGTATATTAGCAGCAAGCAGCAGTACCCAGCAGGATGTGGCAGAGGTGTACAACACCAACATTTCAACTGTTGTTGTTTGGGTCCCATGGGATACTGCCTCGATGGTCTAGTGGTTAGCGTATGCGCCTCTCACCGCGAGGTGTTATTTGTGAAATGCCCTTCAGGAAATTCACAATAGCAGCACAGAGTTGGAATTGTGCCCGGTGGATAGCGATAGGCTTAATTAATAACAGCACAAAAATAATGCTGATGAGACACTTGACAAGCAGCAAAGGCGAAAAACATGTTTTATTAAAAAACATAGTATACTTTTATGAACCAATTTTCTTTATTGAACTAAAGTGCAGGATTTATTACAAAAAAAATATAGAGCATTTTCAGATGTTTTATACATCCATATTTTCAAAACCAAATGAAAATACAGAAGCCAAACAAATAAAATAAAATATGCAAATAAACTCTTTAATTAAAGTTTCGAGTATTGTATTTCAACAATTATAATATTCACAACAGAGAGAAATAAAGTACAAAATAAATAAAGGTACAATATAAATCTAACGAAATGTTATCACTATTCATTTAAAATCCAACGTTACATTTAAAAATGCCGTTTGTATTTTTGTATCGTATGAAAAAGCAAAAAAAAATATATTTATTTTAACTTGAAACTATAATTAAATGGAACATCATAATAAGTATGTCGATAAGTTCGTTTAGTTGTAATATTTTAAAGCAAATTATAGCTTTGCTATGCCTTTTTGTTTTTTATTTAATATTAAAGTTGAAAAATAAAGAATCCAGCAGGACTCGAACCTGCACCCCCTGGGTATAACGTCCCAAGTGCTTTGCCAATTCAGCTATGGATTTGTATGCTGCTAGACTCGATTTTTTCAACTTTAATATTATATAAAAAGTTTGTTTAGCTTAACTCAATGATTTAATAGTTAATTAGTAATCGATAGAGTTAGCTAGTGACAGCCCTGAAACTGGATGAATGTATGTACACTAAGATAGTTTCAAATCAATGACTAACAATGAATACCTCACTAAATTATCATAACAACATAACATAACATCGATAAATAACATCCTGTCTTTATAACCCAAAAAGGTATAGCAGTGGTGTCTAACACACGCATTCCACCCGTTACGATTAGGTTCTATGTGAAAGGGATGAGCCGGCACCATCCACCGGATACAACTCCAACTCCGTGCCGCTAAGGAGAATTTTTGCGAAAAAACCGAAATAACACTAAATTAACAATTCTTAAAAACTGATGATACAATGGGGGATATCGCGTATGAATTGGCCGCTCGTGTTGCTTGTGTAACGTGAGGTTTCCGAAATGTCAAATGTCACTATTTGTGGGTTTGCTGTGCCACTGAGTTTTCACAAATAATGTACTGCGCATAAGGCACGTATGAGAACAAGAAAGAAGTACGCAATAATTAAGAATTGAAACAAAAATCCTTAATAATTTTGTTCCTGAATGTTTGTCTTAAAGAAATGTGCCTCTATAAAAAACGTATAAACTCAATAATTCAGATACATTAACGAGTAAGGACTGTCAACAAAGTTTGACAGACCTTAATCTACAGTAATCTAGTTAGCTAAAAAACGATAGTCCTCATTATTCATTCCTAATAAACATAGTAATATTGATTAATATTTAGTTTGACATACAAATAGTAAAAAGTAAGTAGTATTTTAGCAATTAATAATAAAGATAAAGATAAAGATAAAACTTCTATAACGCTTCTCACATCCAAATAGTCCATTATAATTTTAAACCAAAACGACCAAAATTACTTTTATATCCCAAGGGATATTTCTATTTGTATATTTTAAAACACGAAAAAATAAGGTTAAGTGATTAAGCTAAATATAGTCAAGCACTTTTAGATGCTATGCCATTATGTGAAATAAAAATTGAACACTTTTATTCATAGAAAACAATATAAAATATATGATAGCTGTGAAAAATATTTCGTTGATAAAAATTTTAGTCTCCATACTGAAGCAGTTTTTATTTTTCTTTTGTACAAAAATATAGTCACAATTTTATATTTTAGTCGACAACATTTGAGTAAAAGAAGTAAAGTAAAGTAAATTTTCGAGTATGTTATTTGATAAATACAATTCCAAAGCTCAAAACCATATTTTATTCTCCTAAGTCTGTACGATAAATAAATATATTGTACAGAATTTTGGGATTGCAAACAATTTTTTAAACAAATGTGTGTCTAATGTCATTTACAAAGTGCAAAAGTTTAACTCCAAACAATCACTGAGCTAAACATATTATTATGAGACAAAAGAAAAACATTGAAACTAAATGTATGTTGGTTTATCCCTTGACGCAAAACTAAATGGATAGAAATGAGTTTGTGCGAGCCCTAGAGATGACTATACGCGGTAGGGTACATAGTGTTGCGGGTTTCACAAATTATTAGAGCGGTTTATTTTAACGTTCATTTTAAGTAGAATTTACTCAATATTTTTTTTTTGTATTTTATAGCACTTCAGTTTTAACTGAGTGTTTTACAGATATACAGATCAATGGAACCATTGCAAATTATGTTATTCCATATTTTTTCGTATTTTATATAAGTTGAAGTATTGTTTAAGACAATACGGTTCTTCTTCTTCTTCTTTCGTATCGATGGCTGCAGTCATATTCTCACAGTGTTGACTTGCCATCGTGGTGAAAGGACTCGCCAGTCTGCTTAATGGAATTTGCAGACTGCCCAGGGTGCGCCGGACGTAGGGGTTGATTGTGTACGTCGCTCGGGGAGGCTCCTTTCATGCACCCCACGGTTACATAAATCATTGCAAGTTAATTTTAATTACATTTAACCGCCTATCTCAACTGGACACGCAATATCAGTTATCCAAAAAAGTATTATACAAAAAGATAATATATCAACTCAATAAAAAACATTAGAAAAATATTTTTTTTATCAAAATAAAACACCATACTATCATGGTGTTTCATTTGAATTTTTTTTTGCCAAATTTTATTGATCTGAAGCTTAACGTTGTGAATAATATTAACAAAGTACCATGCTCAACGGCCACAATCACAGAAAAAAAGGTTTACGCCATTCTTATAATAAAACGGCATTTATAAGAGGGAGAGGCTGGCAGTAATTTCGTTCGGCAAGTGAATTAAAATCGGAACCTTAGGGACACGTAACAGGTGAATATTAAGTAGAGTAGCTACGATTACAAATACCAATATTTGTATTAGATGAAGATCAAAACGATATTCGTAAGACAATGTTGTGCAAAGGGCTGCAGTTGAAGTAGTGGAATAGAAAAGAAGTAGCCGAATATTATGTCAACTTTATTTAATAGTTACTTGATTGCACTGGTTTTTAAAAATAATAAACCACAAATTTATGTCCTTCTATTATACCTGAATTAGATTTTATAAATTTATGCTTATGTTGGGTGTTTATATTGTTTTTGCGCTCCAACACTATTTGCATTGAAAAAACTTATCCTTACCTTGTTGAAAATATGTGTCCAACTATACGATCATCTATATATGTATAAAATAATATGTGTCTATGTATTTGTTCAAGCATTCGTATTCGTCAAGAAATTTAATCCCTATTTATAATTCGTATCAAGTCGAGTATCGGAAGTGTGACATGGATGTTCGGTATTCAGGACATGTTTTTCATTTAATATGTGTTTTTGGGTAAAAAGGCTCGTGCTTATTTACATATTTACATATTTTGTGGTGGAATTGTGTTAATAAAATAATAATACTAATAATGGAAGTGTTTGGTGACATTAATGTCAAGAATTTAAAGACGTACTTCAATGGCAAGTTGAATATTTGATGAATTATTTATATTTTAACAGAATGTTATCTTTACACTTTATTAGTGTATATATATTTTTTTCTTTTCTTAAAAAAAAAAAACGAAGCCCGCACTAGGAATATCGTCTGTGTCACGGGGTTGTTCACAAACATACATTTCACACACACAGCACACTCAGAGTCAAATCTTTGCAGATCACACAAAGATTAATATAAAATATAATATAAAATATTACATGTTAAACTAGAGTTTCAAATATGCGATACTTAGTTTATGAAAGGTTTACGGAAAAACGTTTACGGCAGTTTATTGTATATAGTAAACACCTCTGTTAGACAGAGATGCCCCGAACGTAAGGTTACGTCTACACACGAACAGACTTGAGTGATCTAGGGCCACTTGCCACTGAGTTCTAAGCACACACCGCACAATGCACTCAGCTGCCGATTGACGTTTGATTTGTGCCATCCACTTGCTAGCGGTCTGATCGTTTCATAAGTACTTCATTCTGAACATAGAAATTTAATTGCAGTAAAATCCTATAGCCTGTGACCCGGCCGTTAGATCTCGCTGCAGGAAGCTCCTCAATAAAACCTATTTTAAATGAATCGCTTGTAAATATACAACGCATTAGTCCCAGGCTGCGCAAAGAAAGATGCAGGGATCACGCTAAAAAAACAAACAAACAAAATTTGTCCCGCGTTTTCGTCTGCATGGTAAGTACATCAATAAAAAGTAGCCTATGTTACGTGACTTGTAGTCAGTTACCTGCATCTAAAATGTTATCAAAATCGGTACAGCCGTTTAGAAGATTAACCGATATAATAAACAGACAGACAAAGAACATTTAAAAAAATGCCATAATATGTGTCATGCAAATAACTATATATACTGGTAAAACATTGTTATTTTAACTTTAAAACACACTTCAATTTTAATTATTTGTATTGAAGAAACAAAAGCACATATTTATTCCATAAGCACAATGTACTCAATTACCTAATAGAATTCTACGACATCATTGTCATTGTAAGACACATTTTCGCTAACCTGATGCTCAACTGTAAAATATTCTAACTTTGATTATTTTTATAGCATTTAGCTATGCTTAGCAAATTATACTAAGAAACAGTTGAAAAAGATATGGGACCGGCAGGATTTGTATTTGGATTTGTATCCTACTTAAGATAGGAACAAATGGATGAACGTGACGTCACGAAATGACGTATCATACAATTGAGTGGTCTAGCAGCATAATTTGCGATTGCTCACTGTCAGTCTCAGGTTCGATCCCCGGGCAATAGTGTTATTTGGACTTTTTCCGTTAGGAATTTCTCAACTAGTGCCCCGTAGATGAGCGATAAGCGATAGCTCAAATCCATTCACTTGAAACCTAAACATGACAGGTGAAGTGTAGGTGTTATACACTTCTTAAATACCCTTCTATACCCTTACCTTAAATATAGGCGTTATGTTAAATTTTGTTATATACCACTCCACAATACTAACATAATAAGTTCACGAAAGTCTACTATCTAATATATTTATTTTTATTTTAACTTGTTTATTTTTGTCTTTTCCAGGCAAGTGCTGGATAACGGCACATTGGTGTTCCTGCCGTTCAGCGCGGTGCAGTACAGACAAGATGTCCATGCCACGGTGTACCGCTGCCGGGCTCACAACGCGCACGGCGCCATCGTGTCCAGAGACATGAGGACACAAGCAGGTTAGTCAATCGTCATACACTTGTATACAACTTACATAATCAATAAAAATTGATAATGGGATGGAACTATGTTATATTTTGTTTTGACATATGACATATAAGATCCAACATGATCTAAGAAGAGTATGGTCTGTTTGTAACGAGTCGAGTATCGTGTGCCGGGAATGCATGAGAGTGAAGTCATACTTTTCGTATGAGTGCAAAGAAGAGCGCATGAAATCACGTGATGGTGCTTTGTCATGGTCACACTATTCAAATATAGGGTATATACCTACAAATATTGTGACAAGGTTCCATATCATTTGCGGGGACTTTTATATTGTGTCCAGGGACATGAGGAGATAGGCAGATCATATAATGTGTATACAATATATAATTATGTGTACCAATCGCAAATGTTTAAAATCATTAATACGCGGTTACCGATCATCCTATTTATTTCCTATTTATATAAGCTGGTATCGAGACCATCTAGTTCCTACTAGGAACTCATAGATATACATCTATAAGTTCCCGGTAGCCATGTCTACATTAATCAATCATTTATGAAAAACAATATATATGTTAAAACATCTAAAAACGCTTTCTTAGGTCTTGGAAGGGCTTGCGGCTTTGGACTTTTTGTCCAACGATAAACTCTAATTAAAGTTACCCTTAGACCGCATGAAGAACCTTGTTACATGAAAATTATAAAAAAAAATATAGAGGCGTTCATTCGTTTAAAATATAAACACAAACTTACAATATAAACAATTATATCCCACAAACAATAGTACGTCATAATGTTGTATGCACCGTGATAATAATGTTCATCAGTAATGACAACAGTTACAAAACGCTGTGAACTAGCCATAACATTTCCATTTCGACAATTACGACGCAAATTGGCTCTAATATCACGTTTATGTTATTGATGTATTTGCGTAAATTGGACGTTATTGTTAATAACTGTACCTTACTTACATCAAATCCTAACGGCAATTGTGCTGTGACACAATGTGTGATTTGTTGTGTTCATTAAACGATCCATGAATGGAATAGGGATTTGAATTCGATGAGATCGCAACCGTTTTTTAAGCGGGTTGGAGGAAATAATACTTGTGTCTTACTTTCATAAAAGTTGTCATCAAAAACAGTACTAATATTCGAATAATATTCTTTGTTTACAATTCGTGCCTGCTTTGTGATAGTCTTTCAATATGAGTAATTAAAAAAAATGTACATAATATTCAATACTGTACTGCATTGATAATAAAATGTTGCTACAACTACGCTACATAAACAAATTTAACTATTGACACTGAAACAAACTGTTAACAAATCAAATACAATCCCAATTACGCGTCAATTAGAAACATAATTTGACTAATCAACGCCTAAAGTTACACGTACAAATACACGATTCAAAACTATATAGTATATATAAACAATACAACCTAGATATTTCCAGTTTAGTCAATCCCGTGCAATTCGAGGCCAGCTCATACTGGAAATGTATACGTTGATTGGTAAGCAATTTATCGCTCATCATTGCTTGAACGCCACGAATTGCTGCGACTACGCTTCAACGGCAATTTTTTTTTTGACGTCATTGTCGATTTCTACTCATACACAAAACTATAATATGTATTTTATGTAGTTTTCTATAATAACCTATTTGATTCTGACCCAATTTATCCACAGATGTATTTTAGTTGTATTATATTATAAAAATATTATAAATAGTGTAACATCTATTTTCTTGCCGAAATATTTTGAAAAAGCAATCCGCGGTGCTTGCCCAAGTGTACTGTTGGCTCATAGAAGGGATCATAAACAATGTTTGGATCCATGGAACAAGTTACTTAAACGCGTAGATATGCGTTTTCCATGAAATATCACAGAATTTAAATTTATGTCAATCAAAAATGGACCGTATTTATGCGACGGAGAGAATGCGCTAAAAATTTAAATGGGCCAGTATCTTTAGAGAATCGTACCACCGAAAAGTACTCTAAAAAGTATACAAATAAAAAGTAACAGCAAAGAATGGCCTCATTGTTCAGCAAATTCAAAAACCGTGGTCGAAAAGCTACTTATTTTCTCATCCAAAAACTCATTACAAAATAGATTCACACAACCGAAATCTTTATCTCCCTCTAATCAGTAACTGCGTTGGCAAAATCAAATTACCCGAAAAAAACAACGACACAACAAAATAAATTTGGTTCCTCCCCCGGAGGGTTCGGCGAGTGTGACGTCACAAGCGCCGCATGTTCCTTCAGTAACAATATTTCAGATAATTTGTAAGCATTTACTTAGTCCTTTCTATGGAGTTGAGTTCTTTACTTAGCGGAATCTATAGAATTGGTGTTCTTTGCTCAAATTGGATTTTGTGCACCCAAAGCCACCCACTGTAATTAAATTAATTGGTAATTTGTCATGTCAATGGGGAAATAGAAAAATGAGGCAATAAAACACAGGCCAAACAAACTATAACAATATCTAGCATACATTAATTTCAAAGATGTTCGTTCTAAGTACAAACTATTCCAAGTGACTGCATTTTACGATTTGAGCCATTCCATTACTTCATTACTCTTAAACTAATTCAGTTATTAAGGCTACAATAACAAAAGTATATAGGTTTTCTTGAAATTTCATTTTATATTCTATCACCATATTTTTTGTTACATTTTTGAGCCAGCAGTTAGCTTTTAGTGAGGTGGCTACGCCCTATTTGAACAAAAAAATCCTTTCAAGTTAATTATCTCGCACGCGATCGGTAAATTAAAAAATTGTTTTTGCAACGTCTCATTATTTTTTAAAGACCTATCCGACGATACTTTTTGGGGCAAACGAGAGGAAAATATACCACCGCTTCTTTGATTGATTTGATATTTTATATTTATGATTGACTGAGATGCGATGCTTAACTGAGCCAGAGTAAAGATATACTGAGTAGTTTATCTGCATAGAAACGTCGGAATACGTCACGTGCCTACGCCTCAGAATAAAACTGCAATAAGTGTGCCAACAAAAGATGGAGACGCTGCGACGAACAAATTCAAAGAAAGAATGATAGAAGCTCAAGTCAAGTACACGAGACTGAAATACTGTAGAAAGGCAGCCCTATCGTGTATCGCATGATTGTCTTATGTTATTTGAAGAAAATCGAGTCAGAGTAATATTATACTGTATATATTTATACTGTGGCTGAGTTGAGTTTTTAATAAAAAAAACATCGGTGCAGTAAGTAACTTCAACGATTTTGTTTTTGCTCGCACTTTGACTTATTCTTATTTCAATATGGATTGACAACCCATCAAATCCCGGCTAATCCCAGTTTGATCCAGCAGATTGATCTATACATTATTTATTTTATCGTGAACTGTATTTATTCGCCAGGGAGCTGCAAAATAGATCTGTCATGTTTCAATGATTTATTGTTCACGGATTACATGTGCACATATGAATAATAACTAATGTTACAAAGGTTATGTTTTGTATCATTTTTTTTTTAAAGTGGACAAACTTTTATTTGATTTTAAATGATATTTAAAGTACAAGAAAAGTAAAGACTTAACTGTATTTACAGAGAAATATGCATATAGTATCTTAAATTAAATTAGCATAATAGGGTAGTTTGGTAGGTTAGTATTTGCAAAAAATAGACAGTTAATTATTTTATTGTTTGGCGCCAACTCAAAATTAGTAGAATATAATATTTTATAGATTATGTAACTAAGTTCAATAACGAAGACCTAAAATGTTTACTTATTTTTTACTTTTTACTTCTGTTTCGTTGGTTTAATAATTTGTTAAAGATATTTTTATTCGTTATATATCATAATGATTTAATTGAAATAATATTGTAATAGCTAATGATGATCTCACTTTTTTATACTGTTAATTTTTTAATTATTCTAGTAACTCAATGTACTGTCGGACATAAAGAGCCATGATATCACTCGAGTCTTTTCAGGCACAGTAAGAAAATAATAGTAGGTTATCTATGAAATGAAATGGAATGAAATAAAAATATCTTTCCAAAACTATCTATTAAATCATTAAAGACTAACAAAACCAAGAAACAATTATAAAACAATAAAATCTTTCAAAAATATTAAAGACTACAAAAATTACCAAATATTGCCTAAAATAAAAAAAAATAAAAACATTAATCATAAATAACATTAAATGCAATCAAACGAAAAAAAAAACTAAATCGGTACTTAAAGACATAATCGGTGTACATGCATAAAAAAACGAGGTGAATACATAACTTCCTCCTTTTCCGAAGTCGGTTAAAAAAAGGAGCCTCCACGACTCGAAATTTCATATGCCGGGACCGGGCAACACTACTTTTGACTGTCAAGCATACGTCATTGATATTCAAATATTGGGAAGTTCATATGGACTTTGGTTATGAGGACGATACCTATTATGTTTTAATCTAACATTTATAACTGTTCAGTTGCAATTTATTTCCACCAAATGAGTTTTTCATAGACAAATTATGTATATTTATCAAATTATGCATTATTTATTCTAATGTAGAACTAAAATCATTGTTATTTATATTTTTAAGTTTAACTGTTATAAACTGTTATTAAAACAAAACTTCTTACCTTCATTTTCTGCAGTCGACATGCCGATATTTTTCTAGAAAAAAGTGATTCTACCATAATATCATTATTTAACCGTAAAATGTATAAAGTATCCGCTGATTTCTATGTGTCTGACATTGACACCATTAGATGATACGTCACTAGTCGTTGACTGGTGGATGAACATACGTTACTTTTCATAACTATTATTTTGGCAATAATTCTTAAAAAAGAATCATTACTTAAATAATAACGTTGTTATTCTCTTATTTCACATAAATGTAATGTTTACACATACATATGACACACATGCATGTTTTTTGATTTAATACTAATGCCGGTTACGAAACCAAAGCGCGGATTAGAAAAACAGCACATCGCTATCTATCGGAGAGTTGGGTAGTTTTGAGAATCTCGACATCTACAAGATTGGCTTCATAATTTTATTAGGGTGGATCGCCAATGCATATTTTTTGTTTTTATTTTGAAATCGCGGTTTTTGCAAAATATGCCATATAAGCATACGATTCTGCATACCAAATATAACTATGACAAAATATTTAGAAGAACTGCCGCAATGCCGACATTATTATTTAAAAAAATACCAAATAAAAACCAGCTGCAAAATATTAACTAATGCTTTACATAACTAGCAGTACTTTTTTTAACATAAATATATATTTTATTAAATACATGTAGTATTTAATGTGTCCATAGCGCACGAAATGTTCTTAAAATATTTAAAATTTGCGCGAACTGCAGTAATCTACAGAAGTCAAAAGCCTGACGTGATAAAAAAGTTTTATCAGAAATGGTTCTTTTTATTTTTGAGGAATTTTTAATACAATGGTATGGTCCTGCGGCAGTACACGCACTTAAATTTTCACATAACTGTCATAGTAACTTTTATTTGAGAAACTATTTGGTAACTTCTGCACACCCTTCATTTCATAAACGTGAAAAAAAAACGATCCTTTCTACTATATTGTATATATATGAGAATGGATCGTTTTTTCATCTTAAACTGTAAAAGTATAGCGTTATGTGTTTGTACTAAACCCTCACTATGTTATGCTATACTAAGTATACCGTTCCGTTGGATAGTAACTAAGGTATTAAATGTAATGCTGCAGGCAACTTGGATACCTACGGCAAACTGGCGCGAATTGACTAAATACGCAATATACAACGATGATAGGAGAATTACATAGCCTGGATGAGTGGCTGTCCATCGCATGTTAGAGTAGATTGTATGTAGATGACATTTTACTGCAAGATGTTGGACGAGAATGTACGAATGTTGAGGAAATAATTATCTATTATATTATCTACCAGTGTCTTTAGTGATATAATAGAATAATTCGACAATGTATAAATATAAATTAGATCAGCTCTATTTTTTTCACTTTTTTTAAAACAATTAAGCTTAAGATTGATTTAGTCGACAATGTCATTGTCTGTAATCTTTAAATTAGGTTCTAGTGGAGCAGGTAAATAACAACACGTGATCAAGTATTTTAGAAAAAAAGAATTGGATTATTTTTTTAATCATTTTAAATTTCTAACAAAAATAAAAATATGATAAAAATTAAATGAATAATTTATGCAACCAACTAAAAAGGACTGATTATTAAAATTCTAAAATTAAGATTAATTCCAAAACAATGTTATTTACAAAATCCCAAAGTAACACGTAACGTTCAGAAAATATTTAGTAGTTAAACTTTACTAACACATCTCACCTCATTAAATAGAAAATAAAATATTGTTGGTGTGCTTGAAGTTTGGCGAGATCACTGAAAAGTAATTTAAATAATTATATCTTTAAGCTGCTCCTGCGGATAACTAATTCTAATTGCATTGTTTCTTTTCTTTTATGATTTTACTTTTGTTGTAATTAAATTATAAATTGTTTCTATAAATGCATGAATTTATTCGATGTAATTCGTCCTATACCGTTTTAATAAATAAATAAATTAAATTAGGTCTCTTTGAAGACAAAATCTCGCTTATTTAGATAAAATAAACAACTTAGAATTACTTTAATAAAATTACGGGCCCTAGAGACAATACTTTGTAGTTTTAAAATAAATAAAATTGTTTATTAAATAATATCAAATTTAAAATCTTACTTATTAATTAATTAATCTTTTATAACCAAACTCGACGTACATTCTAACGTACTGTATCCGCCGTCGGTTACCCTCAGTAAATAACCGTAGAGTGCATAAAGCCGCTTTTAACGAGTGGTAGAGCCGTAGGGAAGTAGAGGCAGGTAGAGGAGGTTTTAATCAAACACTCCCTACTTCGTTAACAACTAGAGGTCAAATTACAGATAAAATTGTGTAAAGCAAAAGGTAGAGTTGTTGGCTTTAGATTACATTTCAGGTATATTTTGGACTTGGAATAATTTTTCGCACGTTGTTTAATTTATTTTAGTAGAGCCCAAACAAAAATGAGATTAACTAAAGGTTGCGGTAATTTGAAGTCTTTTGCAAGCTATAGAGGAAAACTTAATATATAGGTGAAACTAAATAATTAATCAAATCTACTAATATTATACATGTAATAGTTAGTGTGATTGTGTGGATGTCTAGATGTTTGTAACTCTTTCACGCGAAAACTTATTGTGATGGTAGGCATATGCTATGGATAGGCATGCATAACTACTGGATGGATTAAGTACACGGGTAGCTTTGGCTAGGTAAACAATACATATAGGGTGCTTTTTATCGACGTAATACGCCCGAGCCGGAAGGCGGAAGTCAATCTTCTTACCTAATTTTCACCAAAGCAAAGCGGAGAGGAGTAGAGAGGAACTGAGAAGTCTCGAATTGTATCGAATTTTGTGCAACCGGCAAACCGCCCGACTACAAAGCGCAGCAGGGCGGAGCGCAAAGAAAAGAAGAGAAAGAGGAGCTGCACCGTTTATTTATGTGTGCACCGCTACGAGTCTCGACTCCTCTCCGTTCTTCTCCTCTCTACTTTGCTGGAAGTTGTCCCTCAGCTTTGGCGCATTCCTCCGCTGCGCTCCGCTTTGGTGACAATCGGGTGATATATTTACTTGCTGCTTGTGAAATACTAAAAGCCTAAAAGAAACAGTGCTTGTAATTTTTCTTCAGAATTATCATCTGTGACAAAATATGACGATTTCGATGTGCAACTTTTTTACACTGTGAATTGAATTCCAAAAATAATCGAAATTTTGGGCCTCGACATAAAATAATACTTTTAATTAAATAAATAAATGCTATTTTATTTCCACGTCACGAACATTGATTTATTTTTAGCACAACATTTATTGTGCTTGTCAAGGCAAATTCAACTGTGGCGTCGAATCGTCGAAGTGCGGTAACAGAGTAAATAATAATAATAATAATAATATAGCCTTTTATTCAGATCACTTGGTACATTTGATTTTATGTAACGAACTAACATTAAAATAGTATATTGAACAATTTAAACTAATATTTGTTGCTTCGTTATCCTTCCTAGATCTGCTTGCCAGTCGGCATAGGCCTCCTCCAACCTTTTCCATTCCTTTCTTTCTTGAGCCACTCTGTTCCATGTGACTCCTGCCACTTGTCTAACGTCATCGTCCCACCTTTTCTGTGGTCGACCTCTCTTTCTCTTGCCTTCCCTTGGGTACCACCATGTCACCTTTTTGCTCCATTTGTCGTGTCCTCTTGCCATGTGACCAGCCCATCGCCATTTGAGTCTTTTGATTTTGTTTATTACATCGGTAGTTTTTGTTTTGTTTCTAATGAGGACATTTTTTACTCTGTCAGACTTTCTAATATTTAGCATACTCCTTTCCATGGCATACTGGCAAGTTGCTAGTTTGTTTGAGGTCTCCTGATTTAGGAACCATGATTGACACCCATATGTAAGGACGGGTAGTATGCAGGTATTAAACAGTTTGCTTTTTAGGTTTATATGGAGCTCTTTATCTTTCATAGCCTCTCTTAAACTCCAGTATGTCTTCCAGCCATTTGTAATTCTTCTGGCCACTTCCTTCTGCATCGGATCCTTTTGAGTTATAACCTGACCTAGATATATGTACTCGTCTGTATAATTGATTTCAGCGTTTCCTAGATCTATAGTATGTTTGTACCCGTTTGTCATCACTCTAGTTTTTTCCGGATTCATTACCAACCCTACTCTCTCACTTTCTTTCGCAAGATCTTTTATCATTCTGGTTAGGTCCTCTGCTGTTCTTGCCAGTAGCACTATATCATCGGCAAATCTTAAATGCGACAGTAGTACACCGTCTATGTTGATTCCGAGATGTTCCCAATTAAGCCTTCGGAAGATTGATTCTAGTACTGCAGAAAATAATTTCGGAGATAGTGGGTCTCCCTGCCTGACTCCTTTTTCTACTCTGAAAAAAGCACTTTTCTTTTCTAATTGAATTCTTGCTCTGCTGCTGCTATATATGTTTCTTATTAATCTAATATATTTGAGCTCAACTCCTTGTTCTATTAATGCCTCCCATATTTTATCATGTTGTAGAGAATCGAATGCTTTGCGATAATCAATAAATGCAATGTAGTATGTTAGTTGGTATTCGTTGTATTTCTCAAAGATTTGACGCACTACGTGGATGTGGTCGATCACTGAGTAGTCTTTGCGGAATCCTGCTTGCTCTATAGGTTGGTGTTCGTCTAGAGTTCTTTCGACCCGTTTTAATAAAATCTTAGCAAAAATCTTATATACATTGGACATAAGACTAATAGGGCGATAATTTCCGATGTCGTATTTATCCCCTTTCTTGTACAGTAGGATGATGTGAGACTCGGTCCATTGCTGGGGGATGGTTTCAGTATTCATGATGTCATTGAACATGTCTGTGAGGACAGGTATCAGCGTCTCTTTGCTATATCTTAAAATTTCATTGCTTATGCCATCAGGCCCGGGTGCTTTCTCACTCTTTTGTGTATCGATAGCCTTGCTGATTTCATCCTGGAGAATACTGGGGGAGTTCGAGGTATCCGCCAGGCTGATTTCAGTTTGCGTAGTATTGTTTCGATATAGTTTTTTGTAGTATGACGTAGCTGTTTTTAATATGTTAGTTCTGTGATGGTCAAATTTTCCTTGGTCGTCTTTGATTTTTACGATCCAGGTCTTCGTGTCAGTCAATTCTTTGAGTGCTTTTTTAGTTCCACCGGTTTTCTGCATGTAATTTTCTATCGTTTGCATTCTCCGTTTTTTTCTATCCTTTCTCATGCTTTTATTGATATCTTTGCTAATTTTGGCTAATTTATGTCTTCTATTTTGAGTACTTCTTTCGTTAATGAGTTGGTTTCTTTCTTCTAGGAGTTTTATAGTGGCTGTTGATAGTGTTCCTTTTGCACTAATTTTAGTATCTGCTTTGAGTTTAGTTTGAGTTTTGATATTATTCTCTATATTTATTTATTTATTTATTTATTAAAATCACTTACAATATAATCTTACAAAAATTACAACAACATAGTGTAACATAAACCAGTTTAGGTTTTTCCGTACACCAATTCGTCGATGGTACATGTGAAAAAAATTCCATCGGATTTACACACAGCGCAGCGCGCGCGTAAACAAATAAAATTTCTATCCACCTTCAAAGCAAAATGCATTTATACAGCGTGTTTGACTAAGTTTCCTTGGAATATTAAATGAAATTATTTGCTATTTATGTCGTTTATAAAGTATTGTTTTAATTTATAACTTATGTTCTTTTCCGTTAAAATAGTTTTTAGAGATTGTGGTAATCTATTAATTATGTCGGGAATAATATTGACAAGCCGTTGGCGTCCGTAGAAATTTTTGTAACATGGTTTAATTAATTTTGTATGCCTGCTTCTCAATGTCATTCTAGGTTTGAAATTATATTGTTTTAAATGTTCATTATAGTAATTTTCAGTTAAAAGCATAAATGTAACTTTGTTATGTACGGGCATTACATGACAAAGGGAAAACAGATGTGAATAGTCATTTTGGCACTGTTTTTTTATGTTAGGGGGGACTATGGTTTTTAGTAATCGTATTTGCAACTGGTATATCAGGTCTAGATGCGTTCTGTAAGTTCGACCGTAACTGCTTAAGCCGTATGAGACAACGGATTCACAAAGTGTTTTGTAAAGTGTGAGTAAGATGTCATAGGGAATTTTATTTTTAATTAGTGTAAATTTAGCCAGAATCGCTCGAAGTTTGTTGCAAACATAGTTAATATGGTCGGTCCACTTTAGTCGGTCATCTATTATAAGTCCTAAGTACTTGTGTTTTGACACTATTTCAATCGAATCACAGCTACAATGGTTAAGATTATATTGATGGAGGCAGGCGTGATTATGTGCTAATAGCTTAACCGGCTGTATTTTACGATTTTGGCTACTGCTTATGTACATAAGTTTTGTTTTACTACTGTTTAGGACCAAGCCAGCATCATGCGACCATTTAATTAGCACAGTAAAGTCTGATTGCATTCTTTGTATGGCTGCGTTTATATCATTATCGGCTGCCATTAAACAGGTGTCATCAGCAAATTGGTAAAAAGTAGTATCTTTTATTATGTGGGATAAGTCGTTTACATATGATATATAATGTAAAGGCCCAAGAACTGAGCCTTGGGCCGTTCCACTGTTGATTTTTACCCTATCACTGCAACTTTTACCTACTTTGACACAGTAAGACCTGTCTGTGAGATAATTTTTACTCCACTTAAGAAGTGGACCATCAATCCCACAAGATTTTAACTTTTCCAGTAATGTTTCGTGTCTCAAAGTGTCAAATGCTTTACTGTAGTCTATAAACAGTACTAATATGTGTTTTTTGCTATTAAGATGTCCGAGAATATCATCCGTAAACGAAGATAAAAGCTGCGTAGCACTTTTACAAGGTTGAAACCCAAATTGTCTGTTGTTAATTATGTTATTATCGCCATAGAACTTATATATTTGATGAGCTATGTATTTTTCTACGATTTTATTAATGGTTGGGAGTATTGTAATCGGTCTATAATTGTCATAAACCTGTCGACTCCCATTTTTGTGAATTGGTCTAATTATACCCGTTTTTAATTCTTTTGGGTATGAGCCCTCATTAATACTCGCGTTAATTAGTTTTGTAATAATTGGAGTTATCTGTTTACTAAGTAACTTGATATCCGAGGCTTTTATGCCATCTATTCCTGGTGCCTTTTCTGTGTTTAAGGACATTATAATCTTGTGTATACTATCTGAAGAAGCTTTGTTAATTCGTATTGTAACATTGGCAGGACTCGTGTAGTCAATTTTATTTAAAATATTATTATTACATTTTGGAATAATCTTATCAACCCCATCAGAAAAACAATTTGCAAAGTTATTCGCAATATCATAGGACTGAACATTGTTTCTTTCAAAGGCCTGGGCTATAACATTATCTATAGAACATTTGACTCTGCCCGTGATTTTATTTATAATTTCCCATAGTTTTTTGGGGTCCTTCCTGTGTTTTTGTAACTCGTTTCTGAGATGCTTATTTTTATTTTTATTTATTAAATTATTTGCAAAGTTTCTAGCCCTGTTATAATTAAGTTTCAGTATAGCATTATTACAGTCATTTATCCATAATTTAAAAAGCATATCTCTGTGTTTGCATGCATATGTAACTTTAGCATTTAACCATTTGTTACGTTCTCGTTTTTCGGTATTTTTAATTGTAATTTTGTTTTCTGATTGTCTATAGCAGTCCTTAATTTTGTTTACTATTATGTTATACAAAGCTTGTGGAGAACTAATAGATTCACTTACGCGCCAGTCAATATTTTTTAATAAATTATGTAGTTTGTCGTAATGATATGAAACTTTGTGAACACGCTGTACATGCGACCTGCTCTGTGGTGCAATACATGCGAGCGCGACGATACGGTGATCCGCCAGTACAGTATTGAGCGCCGCAGTGTACAGTTCTTGAATGCGGGATCTTGCATAAATATGATCAATACATGATTTACTAATTTTATTGTTCGCCATTTCTATACGTGTATATTCCGAGATCCCACATTCAAGTCCGAGGCTACACATCATGTTCAGATATTTATGTGTTACAGGTGTAAGCTGCCTAATATCTAGGTTAATATCGCCTAACAATATAAAATCTCGACAGTGATTTGTTCTCTTAATAAGTGTTTTAAGTTCATCCATAAATAAGTGTTTACTTGTGTTGGGAGGACGATAGACGGCACACAGAGAAGTGGAATAGTTTGTTTTTGTTGTTAGTTCTCCGTAAATACATTCGAAATGTTGAGTTTTGCTTTTGTTAACAGAAAATGAGTGTTTTTTATTAACGTAAACGATTACACCACCGCCTTTTCGTAACTTCCGCAGCTCTGTGTGCATGTTATATCCTTCCAAGCTGTACATAGAACTTAATGAGTCCGGGATGTTTGCTTCGGTTACAATTATGACATCTATAACAATTCTAGACGCGGAGATACATTCTTCTAGGGCAGCGTAATTTTTTATCAGCGATCTTATGTTAACATGAATACATAAAATACTAGTTTGTTTTTTAGGTAATTTATCTATGAAGTTTTGAACGTTAGAGCAATCTGTAAGTTCTAATATATTATCTTGAATTGAATCCATAAATGAAGTGAAAGTATTAAAAGTATGTTATATTATTTACTTATATAATTGTATTTATCTTGGGTTTCTAGTTCCTTAGTGTTCTCTTTAAAGTCTCTAAGTTCAGCTTTTAGCGCTATTGCTATTTGTTCCAATTGCTGTTTGTTGAGTTTTCTGTTTCCTGAGTCTAGTCTTGGTCTAGTCGCCTTTGGTTGATTTGTTTTGAGCTCAGTTCTAAGTAGCCTATGATTGGTGTGGAAGTTAAATCTTTTAATGACGGTAAAGTTTGTGAAGTAGCTGTTTCTATTGGTCATAATAAAATCAATTTCGTTTTTTGTTTTGACATCCGGCGAGATCCAGGTCCACATGCTCTTCCGGTTCTTTTTGAACATAGTATTTAGGATTGTTAGTTTATTTTCTAGTGCGAAGTTTGTAATTTTTTCCCCATTTCTACTTCTGGTCTTGTTACTATATGAGAATTGCCCTAGTATTGCGTTTTCTCCTGCATGACTTGCTCCAATTTGGCCATTGAAGTCTCCCATGACTATAAGGTTTTTATGGGTGTGCTCTTCAATTGCTTCGTTTAAGTTACGGTAGAAGTTGTTTATTGTTTCCAAACTTGATTGCTCTGTAGGTGAATATATTTGTATAATAGACCACGGTTTTCTGTATCCTGGTAGTTTCAGATTCATAATCGCTATGCGTTCTGATATTCCTATGAATTCTTCCACATATTGTTTTAAGTGTTGTTTGATAATGAATCCTACCCCATATTGGCCTTGCGTCTCCCCTATGTGATATAGTAAATAGTCTGGATGACAAGTAATACTTTCGCCCATTCTTCTTACTTCGCTCAACCCAATTATGTCCCATTTGATTTGTTTTAGTGCATGTGTCAGTTCCGTAAGATTTTCTTCTTTTCCCAGGGTGAGTACATTGATGGATGCTATGTATATTACTGATTTTCGGTGATTGTTGGCTTTAGATTTTGGAGGGTTGTGGTCGCTTTCCCCCTCGAGGACCAGTCGGCTTGGGGGAGTTCGTTGTCTTTTTTTTTCTTTATTGGCAGTTTCTTTGGTTGGTTTTAGTTTCCGTTCGCCCTTCCTTAATTGCTATTGGTTTTTATTAGTGTTGGGTATGTTCGTAAGGGAGCTGGATCTATTTCGCATTAAATCAAAAGCATTTGTTTTGTTTGTCTTGGTTACGTTTACGGTTTGTTGTCTCTTTGGCTGAATATTACCTGAAAAGGGTGAAGCGGATATTTCCCTTTTCCTTTTCTCTTGGCTGTAGTTGTTCTCTTTCACGATTAATTTATCATATTTTATATATGCTAAATTGCCCTTTTGTCTCTCTTCAGTTAACTTTACTTGCAGCTCCTTTCTTTTTTCTAACACTTCTTTCGAGTAGTCCTCCGAAATGTAAATCGTTTTTAGGTTCTTCTTACTTTTGATAATTTCGGTCTTTTTCCAGTTGTTTATAAACGAACACAAAACCGGTCTCGGTTTGTTGCTCTCTCTCTGTCTGTTTCCTAAGCGATAAATTTTGTTGATATCCTGTTCTTCCATTTTGATACTCAAATCCTGATTGAAGGTTTCCATAAGCTTTAGTATTAGTTCATGAGAGGATTTTTCGTTTTCTGCTAAGCCGAATACTATAATATTATTGTTTCTCTCAGCCCTCTTTAGATAATCTATTTCTTTTTCTAGTTTTTCTACTTTAGTTTTCAAGGTCTTATTTTCTTCTAGAATGGGGATTAGTTTATCATCCATCTTTTCCATAATACTCTTTGATAGACTCTTTCAATTCGGCATTTTGACTTTGCATCTCTAATTTCATTTTTTCAAATAATATTTGGAATTGACCTTCCATTTTATATTTTTATCTGCGTAACACGAAACGCGATTATTAGATTGTGGTAGAAATATTTTTCTCAGTATTGGCAACACTGTTTGATATGTCAGAATTGTTGACGTTTATGACAAGTGGCACTGAGTGAATAATTTGTTGATTTTCGTGTTTCCTAACCTCCAATCCAATAGGTGTTACGGTTGTAGATCCACGACGGATTTCAGTAATCGCACTTCACTATATGTTTTGTATAACTTCAAGATGTCCCGATATTGTATATATGAGTACTAACAACCAGAAATTGCGTTTACTATTTTATTTCGCTTATTTCGCTCGGAGTTTATCACTACGAAGTTGACAGTTGTGATGCCGGAAACGGTAACAGAGTAACGTGAGCTCTATTGTGTATGTGCTTCTCGATCGAACATCTCTAGCTACGCACACATAAATAAATGCTGCAAATGTAGAATATCATATTGCTGGAATAATGCAAAATATCGGCTTTCAATTTCTGAGTACCCACACATGAGTGCTATATCAGGGACGGAATAGACATTTGTTTTGTCAGGTGTCAAAAACGACCTCGATCACACACGTCCGTGCCCGTGTCGGCAATTGTCATCTGTCACTGTAGTACTATCATGTCCCGGCCCGGACACTGCACCAACGCAGCACGGCAGTGTTTAATGATTTACAAAAACGACCTCGATCACACACGTCCGTGCCCGTGTCGGCAATTGTCATCTGTCACTGTAGTACTATCATGTCCCGGCCCGGACACTGCACCAACGCAGCACGGCAGTGTTTAATGATTTACAAAAACGACCTCGATCACACACGTCCGTGCCCGTGTCGGCAATTGTCATCTGTCACTTTAGTACTATCATGTCCCGGCCCGGACACTGCACCAACGCAGCACGGCAGTGTTTAATTATTTACAGAACAGTTTGATTCAAATTAATCTAAGCCCGGTTATTCAAATCATTGTAATTAGTATATTTAGTATTATTTATGATTTATTTTTATATCAGTTTTTGTAATGTTTTGACGTGTTCAAGCGCCTCCTGGGGCCTATGAAAATAAATGATTTGAATTTGAATTTGAAAATTTGAATTTGAAATAAAGTTGCGCTTTAACACAAAATAATACGATATTAAGAAGAGAGAATTAAGATAAATTTAATTTAATTTAATATTTACATAATGAGCTTTACATTTAAACCAGATTATACTACACGAGAAACCCACCCGTAGAAGAGAATCTGTCCTCTGCTGAGGCAAAGAGACGTCAAAAGCAGTGGAGTAACAATGTAACGTGAGCTCTATTGAGTAGAGATTCTCGATCGAACATCTCTAGCTACATATCTATATTATGCTGTAAATGTAGGATATCATATTGCTTGAATTATTCAAAAATCTATCAATTTCTCACAGTAAAGCTTTATAACTAAAGCGTGCCGTGTGAGGGACGCGACAGGAACGGGACAGGGCAGGGACTTGTTTTTTCAGGAGTCAGAAATACTTATATTGTGTTTCATCTCGATCACACACGTCCGTGATCGTGTAAGCAACTGTCTTCAGTCACTGCTGTATTATCTTACTTCTGCCCTGACTCTGTGCTGACTTTTACCATTTTTGAGTGAGACTGATACATTAGTTCCTCAAAAATTCAGCGGGCCAACCCGAACAATTTTGACTCTAGTAAGCTAAAGGTTTACATTTTCCATCAAGTCAAGTCATAATAGATCTCTTGTTTCTTTCTTTAATTATCTTTAAATCATAAATTGATGATCATAAGGATAATATATAATTTGGGCACAGAACCGAAATTAATATATTCACATAATAAATATCAATGATATTCAATTCTTTTAGAAAACAAGAATTCTCACTGTTTTCCTTATAATAAAACAAGTAGGTAGGCTTCAAACAACCGACCACATCGTTATCCGCTGAGTTCCTGATACATGACATTTATTACTACCGAAAACTGAATCAAATACTTTTATACAACCATCCTTTTTATTTCGTATTTTAGCCTAATAATACATATATTATGTACGTTAACAAGGTTATACAAGGAATAAAGAAATCGTGTTCTCGTATAAAATATCAAATGTACCTATTCGTTTTGTTTTGTTGACAAGCTTTTGGAGGCAGTAAATACAAATTCTATTTACATTGCATTTTTAATAGTTTTTTGACCGCTTTCTTCAAATGTATTATAATATAAATCGCTTAGTACGCATAAGATACCTACTCGTAGTTTTATTTTGAAGTACAAATTAAAAAAATATATATTTTTGCGATTTCCCATGTAGAATATATAATAAATAAAGAATATAATAAATAACAACACTGCATTTATTCTTGTTTTTCATTATTTAGCGCAGAGTGAAATTATAAAATCTGTAACAATTCAAATGTGGTACGTGACGGCTTGTTACGAAAAACAACGTTATTGATAGCATTTAGCCATGCTTAGCGCTCTTATCTAATCTAAAATACGATTCCAAAGAAGCAGCTCTTACTGCTTATCACGGATACGGTTGCATTTGTCTTACGTTATGGATTAATAATTTGGGCAATTCTGTTGAGAACAATTCAGGATTTAAACACAAAAAAATGCGTACGAAAATTGTGTGGGTCGGAATACCTGGACCATTGCAAACCTTTATTTAAACAAATACAAGTTATACCACTATAATGCCTTTATATTTATGAAATGTGTTTGTTTGTGAAAAGGTATGCTCATTAATTTTGTCTGCATGGTGTAGCTTATAAAAGTAATTGCAGAAGACCGAAACACTTACTAGTACCTCGACAGAGATTAGACTTACTTGCTAAAAATGCTTATTGTATGGCAATTACGATATTTAAGAAATTACGTAATGATATTAAATTTCTCACTGTCAATAACTTAAAATATAAATGATTTAATTGGTTATTGGATAAAAGGTTTTATTCTGTAACTAAATGCTTGAAAAACGACGCCCGCACTAGGAATATATCCTGTATGGCGGGGGCGATCACAAACATACATTTCACACACACAAAGCACACCCAGAGTCAGAACCAAATCTTTTTGCGAATCACACAAAGATTTGTCCCATGTGGGGATCGAACCCACAACACCAGCATAGTTGAAAGTGGCGAGGCGACCACTATAACCGCAACGCCAACCGTGCACTCAATGTTAAATACGATTTCCATTGTGCATGTAACTTTAAAATGTATCAGAATATTAAAAATGATGTTAATATGTGGGAATATTATGTAGTAAATAATTATAACATGAATTTATTATAAATGCATGTTAATGAAGAATATATTATTATCTCAAATAATAATAAGTAATGAATGCATATTTAAAAATTTAATTGGTAAGTATAGTTTAAAATAAAGGACAAATAAAGAATCATAAAAAAATATGTTACAATACTTATAAATTAATATAAATGGACTAGAATATATTTAAACATAACAAAGATATTTCTACACCAGTGAATGGTAGAATATGCGACCTTAATATTAAGACTTACCAACTTTATGTATCACCATATTCTTAGAAATAAATAATTTCTATTCTTTTCTATTCCAATACTTAGAAACAGTCGAAAAACTTAAGGAGGGGCTTAAACCCGCAACCTTCGGATTCCTACGGTCGCGGGTTCAAGCCCTAAGGGGGAACTACCGGTATGGAATTCTCATACAAAATGAGTATGGTTGTATCTTTTACATTTTTCATTACAATGTTATAATTTTTGCACAGTCAATTTAAAACATGATTATCTATGTTCCTTCGATTTCAAATTATCTTTAGTCTGCCTATTTTAAAAATTATAGGCATCCAAACATCCGTAGTTTTGAACGGCCTGACAAATACGACTTTTTTAGTATTATACAACAGATTATTGCAAGTTTTCGAAACGTAGGACCATAGAAATCTTAATAATAAGGCAATAGAAATGTCAAAGACGCGTGACCTTGTCGCCGCGCATCTGTCAAGTCAAACACAAGTGCGAGTTGAGGAATTGTCGTCTTAATGTCATCGCAAAAAGAATAATTTTGTTTGCAGGAATACAAGCGCATTTGTCTAATCGAACACAAGTGCGAGTTGAGGAATTGTCGTCTTAATGTCATCGCCAAAAAGAATAATTTTGTTTGCAGGAATACAAAAAGTGGTATTTGAAAACCGGCGACATGCGTCCCAGTGTTAAAAGATAGTCGATAGCATTTCTATTGACTAGTTATTAAGATTTCTATGCGAAGGACCCTCGTAAATATAATGTACTTTCTATTTTATCAATAATTTTCATTAAAGTACCTCATTTTCATTCATCAAATACCATATTACAAATTAAAAAAAATTACAATATCTATCTCAACTCATTGAAGGGGGGTGAGTCAACCATTCGTAAGCTACTCGGAAGTGAGGGAGGGGTGCCAGTGAGATAGCTGCAGAATCTTTTCGTTCTTAATAAATATAATTGAATTATATTTCATATGTAAATAATCGTTTAGGGACTATTGGTTTTTGCATTAATAACTTATTAATAGTTATTTAGATATTATTTCAAAAGGAACTAGTATTAAATTGTACTATTGTGACAAAGTGTAAATGTTAAAACGATTGACTGTTATAATTTTCAAATGGTGAGGCTGATATACTGATATATATATTGACCCATACTTTCAAGAACTGTTATAAATTAATAGTCGGCTATATATGCCAAGCCGAGTATTAGTATCTATAGAAACAATGACATTATCTTCGAAAAACATCGTTTAATTGTCTTATTAATTTATCATTGAGATGGAGTAATAATAGTAATCGTTAAATGCTTTCGAACCCAAAACCTTCTACATGCATAATAATAACTATGCAGACGTAATATACATTCAAAATGCATAGCTCTCGGACTGATTGACAGTGTCATTCATTGCAATTCGATGTGTCATATGTCACACTTGTATTTTATAATTTTTTCTGCTTGATGTGTAAGATATTGCAACCTTATATACCTACTATGGATTTATTTATAATAATTTAATTGCATTTCTATATTTAAGTTTTTTTTCTCTTTAACCATATTTAGCTATAATGTTGTTTTGGTTGCTATAACTTACACATAGAATTATTGTCAAAAAAACAAACAAATATTGTATGAATTATTTGAAAAGATGGTGCACATGAGTTTCTCACCAGCTCTTCTCATGATGCAATACCCATCGGAGCTGGTACTTGGATTGATTTTAATTCAATTTCTCTAAGTTGAATTAAAGTCAATCTAAGCTCCGGTGTCAACCGTTTCGGCAAATTTAGACAAAAATATTTTGAAAGACATTATATTTGCAGCATATAAACAGCATGGTCATAAATACTTTTGTCATTTGAGTTTGTGCTGAGGTAAATTATTTACATTTCTGTATTTTTAGTGAACCGCAGAAGTGAAAAGAGGAGACTTGGCCCATTTGTCAGCTTATACTTCACGAGAGCGAAATATCAATAAGGTTAAACGTAAAATAGACCTGAAGAAATGAATTATTATAAGATAAATAACGAATGCCATGTTAGAGAATAATGCAATTCTATTATCACTGTCTCAAGAGAAACGCAATGTGCTAGATATTAGCGCAATATTATTAAATATTATTATATATTTTGTTAAATATTATTATTATACCCTAATTATTACAGTATCTTTTCTAAAACTTTGTTTTATTATTCAAGAGAGAGAGATTTATTATTTAATCAAGAGTTAAACGGTACTATCACATTATATTATAGTACTAATGTTTTGATGCAATTACATACTATAGACACACTTCGTGTGTGCAGTCGCAGAAGAAACTAGTGATATTATAAATCCCAAAGGAATTTTGAATGTCTGTCGGTCTGTTACTCCTGCAAAATAAAATCTTTTAATCGATCTTGATGAGTGTTAATGTTTTTTTGTAGACGAAGCCCGCTTAATTAAGTCTAAACACGCAAATTTGTGTCTATAGCCTCGTATATGCATGCGTGGGCGTCGGGCAAGGCGTTAAGCGAACTCAAATTGGACGGATTGTGAAAGCGCAAAGAACAATAATTAATCTTGCTGTAAACCAATTTTGAATTCGACTGTACATCATCATCAAAATCAAACTGAATACGGACGCCAAAATTAAATCGTGTTACAGAATAAGGACGCGCTATATCTTTAGGCTCAACTCACATCGACTAGCTAGCTTCATATTTCGTATTCGTAATCTGTGACGTAGACTTAGAAGCACTGCGTCGTCGCGTTGCGTCCAGTTTATATGGCCTATTTAGCCCAAGATAGATGTAGACAAATTGTATGGATAAATGCAAATGGAACTGAAAAGCTACAACTTAAACAAAATCAGCTTTTTAAGTTCATTAAAATCATGATTATTTTAAATTGCTGGGATTTTCAGCAGGCCCAGATAATGAAGATAAGTATAAATATAAATATTATTTTGTTAAAAAAACCGATGGCGTAAAACGCGACGTGAAATCTTTTATCTCTTTTAGTAGCCTGCCCGCCTGTTAAAACAGCGTCGTAAGTTCTTAGTCTGAATTATGCCTAAAGGTAGGTATAGAATATCTATATTTAGTAGATTTTTAGTCGACTAGTTGGTCGACTAGTGCATAATACATCTGACTGTAGAACAATACAAATCCTTGTTCCACATACAAATCTCGCCATTGTTACCATAGCAACAAAATTTTGTTGAAAATCGGCAGACTTATCAAACAACAAATCCTAGGTATTGAACCGTTGAGTAACAACTGAACATCAACATGTATTTTCACTCACACATTTATATATTAGACCGATAGAGACAGCAATACCTTTATATGTGGGCGGTAGTCTACCCTTAAAGACTGCTTCTTAGTAATAAACAACGTACTTCTTACTAACGAGTCTAAACACGGTGCTCATACTTAACTCACTGATTCTCGGTACAGTAATAAGTTGGATATTGTAATTGTGGACTATTAGTATTCATAAATTCTCATTGCAATCTCAGAAGCTCTAACTTATGTCGAGACAACCAATACCACCAAAGTTGTAATATTTTCGGACAGTAAAAGTGCCTTATTTTGAAGCACAAAGAAATATCACAAGTTCAATGGAGGTAATACATGGGCAACTAAGACATGATACAACGAGAAAAACTCATATTATTGCTATATATAGACCACCTAGTAAAAATAAAATTTTATTCATACAAGATTTAGAGACAATAATAAAAAATATTCCGAGATCAGAAAATATTATAGTGATTGGTGACACAAATATTAACATACTGAACGGAATAACAAACCCTTTCACGACGAGATATAAAAACACCCTGTGTGACTACGGCCTGCGGTGTGGAATACCGTGCGCGGAAGCAACGCGCGAAGCGATAGTCGACGGCCGGAGCGAGATAGCATGCTTAGATCATGTGTGGTTGCGGGTGGGACGGAGCGAGAATGAAGCGATGTCGTTCGTCCTTGAGACTTGCCTATCGGACCACTATGCGGTCGGGCTGTCCATGGAAGTGTGCGAGTGTGATAGTGAGAGAGTAGTGTCGAATGATAACAATAATAAAATGCGTGCGGTTTTAAGCGATAAATTAGTGCAACAAAAGTTAAAAGAATATAATTGGACTCAACTGTATGAAATAACATGTCCCATATTATTATTTCAGTCATTATGTACAGTGTTTAATGATACTTATAATTCTAGTTTATTATATGTTAAAAGCGGTAAAAAGAGAAGGAGTCAACCATGGGTAGATGCAAATTTGTACTCAATGTTATCGCGCAAAAATATGCTATTTAGAGCATGGAAAGGAGACCCTAAAAATATGTGTAAGCGCTTAGAGTATACAAAATTTCGTAATAAAGTAAACAAACTAATAAATGAAGAAAGAAATAAATATAGGGAATTAGAAATAAAAAAATGCAATGGCGATTCCAGAAAAATTTGGTCACATATTAATACATGGTTAGGTAGGCAGAAAATAGGTTTAGATAGTGTTATTACGAAACATTTAGGGAGAGTAGAAAGTATAAATAATATATGTAATGGTTTTACGCAGACGTTCACCAAAGAAATAATAGACATAAAACATAAATGTGATATAAATTTCTTAAATAGAAAAGACTATGTATACCCGTGTGATGTAAGCTTTAGATTTAAGAAAGTACAACCAGCAGAAGTGCGAACAATAATAGATAAATTATCGTGTGAAAAATCACCGGGGATTGATAATATAAGAGTAAGAGATATAAAATATTTAAGAAACCAAATTAGTCCTATACTAGCTAATTTCATAAACATGTGTTTAGTCAAAAGTGTTTATCCCGATGAGCTTAAGAATGCTATTATACGACCTATTTATAAATCTGGCAGTCACTTAGAATATGTTAACTACAGACCCATAGCAATATTATCTGTTATCAATAAGATTGTTGAAAAATTAGTTATGGCACAAATAAATAAATTTCTTGAAACATATGGTATACTCTCTGACTCACAGTATGGTTTCAGAATGGGAAAGAACACTGCCTCCGCTCTGTCAAGCTTTGCTGAGTATGTAAATGAAAGTCTAGATTCTGGGAAACAGTTAATTGCGCTTTTCATAGACTATAAAAAAGCATTTGATACCTTAGATCATAATATACTTCTACAGGCTATGGACGAATGCGGTATTCGCGGACCGACTAACAGCTGGTTTAGGAACTATCTAAGTAACAGAAAGATACGCACAATGATAAGCGGTGTGACCGGGGAGGAGGCGCCAGTGAGTCTGGGCGTGCCCACTGGATCAGTGTTCGCACCCGTGGGTTATGTCATGCATGTCAATAGTGTTGCTAATGTTGTTAATCATTGTAAGATTTTTATGTACGCAGACGATATGTGTGTTGTGTATGCTTCCAAAGATATATTACACATAAAAAGATGTATACAAACAGACTTCGAAAATTTAATTAAATGGGCTCACGACAACGGTATAATAATAAATTTCAAAAAAACACAGTGTATCCACATTCACTCACCATACAATCAAATTGCAAAAAATACAAATAAAGATAGTATTAATTTAATAGGACACACATATGACTGCTTACATGATAACAAATATGGATGTAATTGTGATGTAATACAATGTGTCGACAATTTTAAATATTTAGGGCTAAAAATAGATAAGAACTTCAACTTTGCAATTCATATAAGCGATGTATGCAATAGGTTACGATCAGTGCTAGGTAAGTTCTACCAATTACACAGAGCAGTCAACTCAGACACACTCAGGATGGTTTACCACGCGCTTGCCGACTCGCTCATCAGTTACGGTCTATTAGTATACGGTCGTACATTCCAAACTTATTTAATGGATATCAAAAACTTACAATTAAGACTGATAAAATATTTAGTGAGTAAGAAAGAGAAAAACAGTTGCAATAATGACTATGAGAAATTATTTCCAATGTGTAAAATACTGCCGATAGATAAGAAGGTTGAGTATTTAATAGGATTAGAGTATTACCATAGCAATGAATATAAATGTATAATAGAGAATAAATATAACACCAGAAGGGCTAGAGAACATATGTTAAATAAACCTAGAATAACTAATTATTATGGTGAGAGAACAAATAAATTTATAGTGCCAAAAATATTTAATAAAATAGATATATTAAGAGATGAAAATAAAATGAGTAGGTTTATGCTGAAGAAGAGGCTAAGAAGAGAATTGCTTATGTGAGCATGGGCAATTCGTTCTTCAGTTTCTTCCCGATAGAATTTATATTTTATGTTTTCATTCTTTATTTTATTTGTTGATATTGTATAATAGATAGTAGGTAACGTACTTAATAACTTAGTTTTATATAAAAAGAGCGCTTCTCGCCGTTAAACGTAATGTTTGGCGAGGATTTATACTTGTGAAACAAATTGTAATTTTTAAAATTGTACTTTTTCTAAAATAAATAAAATAAAATTATGCCTTATAGCTCGATGCGCCTCTGGACGCAGAGGTACACCGATAGCTTATGAGATGATAAATTAATATTGAATGGAGTATATTTGAGATTGCAATGGGTTCCTTCGCACATAGGAATCCGTGGTAACGAGGAGGCTGATAGATTGGCGAAGCTTGGCATTACAGAAGGTAGCGAGATCTCAGTTAAACCATATTACACAGAATTGTTACCTAAGTTTAAAATATCATGTCAGGATCTCTGGAAGGAATATTTTGATAAAAGATCAGTAGAAAAGGGGATATGGTATAAAACTGTGCAATCCCAGCCACCTCGGATACCTTGGTGTATATTTAGTAAATTAAGTAGAAAACTAATTACTGTAGCGCATAGAATTAGAACCGGTCATATTCCATCAAATAAATTTGCCTACCTTATGGGAAAAAATGCGTCTCCAAATTGTGAAGTTTGTGGAGTAGTTGACGACGTACAGCATCTTTTGATGGAATGTGTTCGGTTTCAGAAGGATAGGGATGAGTTTTTTAAACTTTTTAATGTAAACACATCTCAAATGGGCGCTATAAATAATATTATTTCCAATCCTAGCAGTGAAGAAGCAGTTATGTTGTTCAGTATTTTTGTTGAAGTTTTGTAATGTTACTATTATTGTAGTTAGATTTAATCGGACTGACATGTACATAAATGTATAAAAGTCCTTAAAAATAAAGATTAAAAAAAAAAACATAATTTATTGAACTAAAAAAATGCACCTACTGATATTGTCAAACTCTAATATGTATCTGCATTGTGATAAAGTATTGCTTAATATTTAATATCCCGTTTACTCTGAAAAGTCAAAGTCAAATAATTTATTTTCATAAACCCTAAGGGGCGCTTGAACACGTCAACAAACATTATAGTTACATTCAGTTAATCTAAAGAATCAAATAAATTATAAATATAAATGAATAATAATGTAAATAAGAAAAAAAAATATTTCAAAAAAGCGTGGGCTGCTTTTTAAGATATTATCGAAATAATAATCCTTTTTCTTATTTATTTATTTATTTATTTTTAAGCACTACCAACAGTAAAATTACAGAGATACTTAATATTAACATTAATCTGCTTTAATTATATGTAATTTTACAAATAATAGGTGTGCATAGCATTCACATTGTAACTTTAGTTATTGCGAGTACAAAATTTGACAAACATGCGTATTATTATTACTAAACAAAATTTATAATAAACAAACAAGGCAAGACAGATTAAGAAAATATGTATATAATATATAAAAGATGTCTTTTAAAGTATTCGTGTACATGTTACACACGAGGCAGTATTTAAGATCTATTTAATTGTAGAAGGAGGTGTCTGAAGGAAGCGAGTGTCATAGCAAATACATCTATGTTTGAGGTTTCTACCCTATCATTGTATAGGCGAGCCATGCGCGCTAAGGGGCTGTTATAGCTAGTGTTGATCGTGCAGGTGAGCAAGTCAAAGGTACGCGGATATCTCTTAACACGCTGGTTGATTCTGAAGCTAAAGTGGTCTATTAGCGGAGCGTCTAGTGTTCCTGCAACAATTTTGTGCAGTGTCAGTAAGTCAGTAATGTTGCTTCTATTCTTAAGACTAACCATATCGTAATGCGCTAGTCTGTCTTCATAGTCTGGAATAGAGTTCCGAATGCCATTTTTAATGGTTAAATGCCTCACAAAGCGTGCCTGAACTGATTCTACGCGGTTGATGTGGGTAGAATATAAGGGAGACCAGATTGCCGAGCAATATTCCAGTGTACTTCTTACCAATGCATTATACAGCAACATAACACTATCGTTGTGACGAAATGGCTTTGTGATGCGAAGGAGAAAGCCAAGCATTTTATTAGCCTTTAATTAGCCTTTTATTAGCCTTTTATTATGTCTGTCAATGAAATATTTATAACTATTGACCAATGCACCCCACGCTTTTTCTCTTTTATAACTTCTTTGTACCTCACATCTAGCCGTTGAGCTTTCAAAGTTGCCCTAATGTATAGTACAATATCAAAGGCTTTTTGGTAATCGATGAAAGCTATGTAGAGTGGTTTCTGATTTTTCTAGTATTTTTCGATATAATTAACTCCAATGTATGAATGTGATCAGTTGTTGAGAAACCTTTCTTGAAACTGGCTTGCTCTATCGGTTGGTTTTTGTCTAATGTTGTACTAACCCTGTTATTTAGTATGCAATAAAATAACTTGTACAGAGTTGCTAGTATACCTAATGGCCTATAGTTAGCTATGTTGTTCGGATCACCTTTCTTAAACAAAGAAATAATGTTTGATTCAGACCAGTGCGATGGTATATTGGAGGTGTTTAAAATCATATTAAATAAGTGTGCTTGGGGAGTGGCCAGTATATTGCTAGCACTTTTTATAGCTTTAATATAAGCGAATATATATTGTGATTTGTGATGCTACTGTTAAAATACGTATTTCCTTAAATCGTTCTTTAAGATAATTTCGAGCTTTTGTTTTTAAATCGCACAAATTGCTCGTTTTTGACGAACGAAAATTGTTTGAATATCTTGCCCCATAGTAGAATATCATACCATAACTAAACTAGAGAGCAAGAATAATTTAATCATGTTGTAAAAACATGTCTAGGAATACTATCTAGAGCAAAACTGTAACTGTTTACACTTAACATGTATTCCGACTGTTTTCTGTTGTGTGTCAATGTTGTTCTAAATAGTAGAACACTATATCCGTATCCAGCAATAATTAATGATGATTCAAAATTCACAATTAAACAATAAACAACAATTGGCACATTTGAAACTATTCGGAATAGCTATTTGTGACGTCACACGTAGCCAGACCGAACCCTGTGGTTTTGTTTGTAAATGTAATTTTATAGAATTGTATTACAATACCTACCGTTGAAATGAGAATAATTAAAACGTTATCGAACTATGGCTGAAATTGTGCTCGGTGGATGGAGCCTCACCCCCTGTTATTGAACTATTATCTCGACAATTTAGATTAATATATTTCACGGAATTATATACACCAGTACACACGGCTTAACTTTAAATTACATAAGTTGGCTCAATTATATCGGTCAGTATGGGGCAGTCTATAATTATAAGACATACGCAAATCCTTAGAAACCATGACATCGATTTTAGTAAAATCAAAAATGCATACTTAGATTTAAGAAAAATCTTGTACTCAGCTCTAAGACCCTGGGTGCAACGTGATTCTAAGACCCTGGGTTCAAAAAAAAATTCACTGTAGTACATACGGCTACACATTTTACCTTGTTCCTATTTTCCTTTTTTCAGCTCACGCCTATGAATCACCGGTTTTTAAACAACATCTTTGTCTAAAATACAGTTTTTTAATCCATGTCTATCTGTCTGTCTATCTGTCTGTTTGTATCAGGTAATCTTCTAATAGGACCGATTTAAATTCAATTTAAAATGCAGGCAGCTGACTACAAGTCAATGTAACTACCACGCAGACAAAACCACGGGATAAAGTTAGTTTGTTTGTTTGTTTGATAGCGCTTATTTCGACAATTTTTTTCGTACTTGATAGTATAACTCTCAATAAAGGTCTTAAACTATTTAACATTACACTAAACTTGGAGCAGTAATGTTGAACCTGGGGTTCAGCGCGGGATACTATTCAATACAGCGAATTCCACGCGGACGAGGTGCGGGCAAAATCTACTTATGAATAAACAATGAGCTGTTACCACAGATATAGATCTACATAGATAACGCAAGTATCACGATTTGTATTGAAACCAAGCGTGCCGACTTTTTAATACCTATTGTGACGTCACAGCCGAAATTTAGTGACGGGAAATCCAAACCGATTCAAAGACACTGATGCTGCCGATGCCCATCCACCCAGTACGTTCAACTGGAGCCGTCCGCTATGATTATCTCTGACAAAAGACGCGCGTGGACTGAAGTTAGCGGCGACCAACCTCGACGCTTGGTCGGGGTTGAGACACGCGAAGTACATGCATTTGCGTTATCTATGTAGATCTATATCTGTGGCTGTTACATAGTAACATGGAATGACATTCAATGGTAATTACATAATAATATATATAAATATGTCTATAATAACAAAAAAAGAAAATTGTCACATATTTTCCACTACTATTTACACCACAATTTTATGTATTTATATATTCAATTGGGTAGAATAGGTAAAATGTGACGTGAGAAAGAGAGATAGTGAATAACGAAGCTGCCCGTCAGGTGTCGCACCCTTGTCTTGGATAAGCAAGCGAATAACTGCCTACTTACAAACGCCCAGTGTTTGCGTAATGCTGGATAGAGCCTTCGATTGAAGGACTGACGAAAGCAAACAGTGCTTTCTTAAGGTGCTCCCACACCGAGCGAGCACTCGCCTGTAATGTATCTTTGAGATTACGATTACGGCGAGCATCACGTTATGAACTGCCTTCACAGACCGCGCGCGCATTCCCAGTTCCCCGGTTTACAGTTTTTGTTAAAAATACATTTTTGTCTTAATGTTGTATACGTTTTAATTGTTTATTATTTTGAATATAATTTATTTACAATATTGTTAAAATAACTTGTGGTATTAATACACACGCGCATTGTATAGTAATATTTAAAGAATGTTCTTAATGAAGAGTCAATAAGCCACATCAAATTGTGCATTGGTTCGCCGCCGAGATTACTTGTGACAAATTGTTACAAGTCGGTCTGGGAGCACCTACAGAACGAACATTGCAGGGTGCTCACTGTAATGTTCCTGTAACCTCTGTCACAGTAATAATATGCAATGTTATATTATGTTAGAACAAATATATCTTCGACAAACTTTTCAGATAATACCCATTTATAATATTTACCTATACGAACAACACTTATCTATTTAATAAAATAAACCAAGTAAATAGTCTTATTAAGCCAAAAGCAAACTTGGCAAGTAAAACTTATATAAAATGTGTGATAATGGGATCAATGTAATAAGACGAAGTTAGATAGCCGTAAACGAAAGTGTTACTTTTTACGGTTCATTTAAGTATTACAACTGGTATTGTTTTAACTAAGTAAAATGTGGTAAAAGGTTTCATTTGAACTTGACAACAATATTATTTTATATTAAGAAACAGATGAAAAATTATGGGACCGGCAGGATTTGAACTTAAGATTTGAAGTTAAGAAATTTAGGGTCCTGGCAAGAGGCGGTCCCATATTTTTTTTTCAACTATGATGCTAACTAAAATGCTATAAAAATAATCAATTAGAAATATTATTTTATTCAGTTTATTGGCCCACAGTCAAACATGTGTGGAGTCTTCAACAGATTGTATAGCTTCTCAGATATGTAACCATAGGTTAACTTTAAATTCTATATGTATTCTAGTTGGATACCAAAAACAAACCGTATGTACTGAGCTGTACATGTTTACAAAACTGTCCTCTGTTTTTTGTAAAAGAATAGAGCAATTCATTGCCCAGATGCAATTTTAAAGAAAATATCATACAAATAATAGTCCGTCTAAAACATTAAAATTTTTGAAAAGCCTTTGCTTAAAATCTCTCTACAGAACTGTTTGCTTTGAAATAATTTCAGGCATGTTCAAAGAGATTTTAGATAACTCTTCTTTTCACAGCGTTAGTGTGTGTCAAAGCACTGACGATATTTTCTAAGTTTAATACTAGATACATGCTTATTTACAGTATTCACCGAATTGTTTTGTTATTTTAATTTTAGATATTCAACTTTTTCAATACACAATTCTTTTTTATAGAAGTTTATGTTCTTTAAAAAAGCAATAATTGTGTAAATAGGAAAAATATAATAGGACGGACTTACAAATAAATCTTCTTTTCTCTTTGATATATCTTCTTCTTCTTCTTCTGGATTCTTTGAAGAAATCTATCCAAACGTAGCAGTTTTTATTAAATTTAATCAACGTTCCAAGTTTGAGCAGTAAATAATTGTAGCTACTAATCAGATCGATGGCCCGAGTGGTAACGCAGAAGCTTCGTCAATATTTCAACGACGTAAAACGTTGTTTCCTTTACACAATCGCAAAATAACTGAAAAAATTACAAGATTAAAAAAAAAATAACTGTTTAACCATTGTCTTTTTGAGTTTTCAATACTGATTTTGCTGTGTGCACATAATATATGTATTGGGATATATTATATTGCATATCAAATAAATAATCGCCTATCAATACATACTCATCATTTATATTCTTTTTTGCATCAAATAACTTACTTCACTACAGATAAACTAAATGTTTAACAAAACTCAAACTGCAGATAATTCGAAATTACACATCAATATGACATTCCTTTTTTCCTCATAATGCAATACAGTTAAATTTATTTTTGTACAAAAATACTACATGCATAGCATAAATACTGACTGCACATCAAATTTACCATATTTCATAGCAAAATAACTATCCCAGTCGCATATTAACCAGTAAGTACAACAAAATCTGTTCATCATATTTGTCTTAATTTTCAAGAAGCCATGCTCGGTAAATTTAATGATTATTATAACAAAAAAATCCTTTTACATTGCATTATTTCTAAAAGCAGAACAACTTAACTGAAAAACTTCGCGCGTTTTTTCGTCACTGGAGTAAATAATATAAAAATAAAAGCTATAGTTATGGCATAGGACAATTATGGGTAAAGTAGTAGGTTAGGTTAGGTTAGAACTGCGACCATAACATAGCTTTTAGCTAG
Organism: Hypena proboscidalis; assembly: GCA_905147285.1. Taxonomy (NCBI): domain Eukaryota; kingdom Metazoa; phylum Arthropoda; class Insecta; order Lepidoptera; family Erebidae; genus Hypena; species Hypena proboscidalis. The sequence goes on along the minus strand of LR990127.1, from coordinate 24,471,387 downwards.
CTAATCTTTGTGATACTCCGACCCCTTTTTGAATCTACCCACTAAATAAAATAATATTATACTTCCTACCAATTTCTTATTATCATAGATCGTAACAGACGCGCCACCTGCAGAAGCTAAAAATGTGCCTATTGGGCAAAAAAGGAAGCGTGGACGCCCCGCGAAAGCGAGACCCGCTTTAATAATTCAATAAATTACAATTTTGTATCTAATTTTATATTTTTTTTGCTGATCTCACTATGTGATAATTAATAAATAATAAGATGACTGTGACTAATAAAATGTTGTTTGATCTAGAAAAACTGCTGTAAATATTATAAAAATAGAGGCTATATTTAAAAGAAAAAGAGTTAACATGTATAATGTGCATTAAGATTATTAGTTGTGCATTGATAAAAAAGCTTTTACTTTAGGAAAAATTGCTGTGCGCTGTGAAAATAAATTGTAGTGTGTTTAGTGATATTTTGAGTTGAATATTTTGTTGTGCAATCAGTAATTTTGATGGGAATTCGGTATTTAATTGCATAGAAAAAGGATATTTTATGATTTGCGTTTAAATACTACCCATATGTATTATGTTACGATCCAGATCTGAACTGTACATTATCTATTTTTAAAGTTTTTCATGATTGTAATATGTTTTGTGCGCCTAATAAATAAATAAAATAAAATAAAATTTCAGTGATGATAACTACCAATAAAAAATATCCGCGTTTGTCTATATGTAGCCGCGGACGAAACCTAGTTCGAATTAATAATTAGTAAACATATTTTAATGCAGATATCTTACACCAAAGTTCTAAAACACGAACACCACATGTCAATTGCATGACTAAAGGAGGTCTCGTACGAATGTATTTTGAATATTATATCAACTATGAATAGTGCAGACGTGGCGAAACTACAACTTACTGAATTAGACTACACTCCAGCTGCTCTAACAAAAACACAGCGACTTGATTTATCTAGCTGTGGAGTCGAAAGTTCTATTTTAAGTAAGGTTTTGATCATTCGTTAGGTATTTCATATTAAGTTGAGACTAGATATAATTTGTCTCAGTGTGTTGTGTAGTAAATCCTTGACTGCAAAATTTAAGATCTTTTGTTTTATTTAATTCTTAATACACTTTATTATTTCACATGAGACAGCTATACGTACCTGCCCCATAATGATTATTTAAATCAATCATTTAGCCCATTATAGTAAAGTCCACTGCTACTGATCCTCCACCTTCTGCATCCGCGGGGGGCGTCCTACTTTACGGTTGCCGAGTCGCGGTCTTCATTCTAGGACAGGACTCGTCTACTATATACTAAGATAACTTTACATAATCGCATTATCGGTTATTTACGTGTCACGTATTGAAAGTTATTTTACTTCTTTCTTATTATAACTAAATGAAAGTAAGAAAGAAAATAATTTTATTAAATGCTATAAAGCTTTTGGAACTTGCCACTTTTCACACTCAGTTCTATATGTCCATTACTGCAGGCAAATAACACGGCGATAAACGGATTTTGATCCCATCATTTGTTTTCATGAACATTGATTTAAAGTCCTCAGTGATATTAATTGGTAAACGATCGCTCAAGCCGCTCTCAATGCCCGTTTATTAATAATTAAGCTTAATTATGTTTGTTTATTTAAACAATTGCAGAGCTTTATACTTTTAATTAATGTTAATAATTGATAAACCTGATTCAGTTTTATATGATGTTGTAAATTTTAAATTCGGGTTAATTCTGATAAACAATGCAAAAACCAATTTCCTTGTTATAAATTAACATAACATCTCTTATTGGATATATTACCCAAAACGTTGTGGTAGAGGTGTATTACGCCTGTTATGTTTAGGTCCCATGTGATAGGCGATGAGCCTATCGTCATCCACCGGCTGCCACCAGGCACGAATCGTGAATTTCCTGACGGAAAATCCCAAATAGCACTATGCCCGAGCCTGAAATTGAACCCAATGACTCGAGGGGCAAGGCGCATACGCTAATCATTAGACCAAAGCGGCAGTGCTATTGATTATTACGCAAATAAAGGATAAAATAACTAATGTAGTATTTTATATCACAAACTAAACTTACGATACTTTTAGTGTCATGAATGATTCAAATGAGAGCAGTTTAAATCAGAGGCGATTCCATTTGAGAGAATCAGAAGGTTGGCAGTCCAAGAGAACTCAGCCAGGAGCCGACACGATAAAATTGAATGAAAATTTGTTCATCAAGAAAGTTACAACTGCTTTGATACCGTGTAATTATATTAACCGCAATTCGACTTAGCAATTAACATTGAAATAAACTAATTATGGCGACCAACAGGGCGACGACTGCGATTCCATTAAAATTTATATTATGTTTGAACTTAGGTTTGCTTCTGAAGTATAATTGTTCCATACTGCTTTTAATTAGTATAATTTGTTATAAACATGATGACAGACAAGAGAAAGTAGCTCTCTTAAATTCTGGCATTAACAAAGAATAATAAAATTTATCTTTTGCTTTTTAAAATTGACAATAAAAAAACAGTACATAATATTAAAATCCAATGTACCGATGTAATTGTCAAAAATAAAGCAATTAATATTTGAGACATATTAATAGTTATTTTAGTTGGATACTTGGACAAAATATACGTAATAAATATTACGTATATTAAAAGGCTTCTATTATTAAATTTATTTTGTGGAATCTTTCCTCAGAATTTAACTTTTTTATGTAATTTATTCTCCTACTATTTCAAGAAGGCTGCAACGCTTATGAAGATAATAATACTCCGGGTTAAGTGAAACAAACAATAAAGTATGATTAATGACGTAATATCTTATTTGCAAAAGGATTGTGCTGCCAAGTTCTGAGCAAAACGAGAAAATGTTGTACTAAAAACTGGCTATTTACATTATTAAAAATTCTTATCTGATTATTATTTACGTATGTGAAATAAATATGGGATATTATGAAATTATGTTTTAAAACGTAACCCACATCTAACAAAGGCAGTGTCCTGACTAACTGACTAACAATCAACGCGGAGCCCAAACCGCTGCTCGTAGATACTTGAAATTTGAATTCTTTCCAATTTAGGTCATGCAATAAGAAACCCTTTTTTTGGCCTCTAACAGGTTAAAATGTGGCACATAAGTATCAATTAAAAGGGTTTGTAGTCATTGAGAGGATTGATCAATAGAACTATGCTGAGTATTCGTGTGATAATAAAATTTGGACATGAAGTTTCATAGAAAGAGAAGTTTATCGGCGTATAAACTTTTTAATTTATGATAATTTTGGCCTCTATACTATTCATTAAATGGCATTATCAAGGAAGCTACTGTTCATTTCATGATTAATAATTATGAAAACTTTTTAATAGGATTGAGATGTTTTTTTAAATGGCAAACAAGTCCAAAGTCCTTTTCATGGTAAAAGATAACCGTAACCTATTGGATGCTTACAAATTATGCGCCCACAATCATAACCGACTTGAAAAAAAACCGGCCAAGTGCGGCCACGCGCAGTAGGGTTCCGTAGTTAGTCGTAACAAAATATTTGGACTTAAAGGAGATTTGCTATCTGTACTATCTGTAGTCAACAGGACAGGGTTTTAGGAGAATTTAGACTTTTTCTCTGCTCTTGAATTTCTAAAAACTTACTTTATTGCTATAATATCAAAATTCTATCCTATTCTTCTGACATTCATGTTGCTGCATGTTTGTGAAGTTGTTTGAATTTTTATTACTTTGAATCACAAAAATAAAATAAACGGATTCAAATATAATTTACAGGGAGCACACAGAGGTTTGATGACCAAGATATTATAATATAGTATCGCAATACAACGCGGTAATGCATTTTGGGTACAATAAGGCTCTCTGACAGTGACTTATTAAGTATAGATTAAGTTATTATACTAGTTGAATTTAAGACCCAATATTATGTATTTTTCTGTAAATAACCAAGATTACCTCAAAGTATATTTTTATCGATATAATCCGCGGACAGGGTCGCGGGCATAAGCTAGTACAATATAAGAGGTAATATAAAATTTGTCGTGTAATATGAAAACGGTTATTAAACTGCGAGCTGCCATAGAGTGGAACGCTCTGCCGGTCTGTAATAATGTATTTATTATTAATGATGTAGGTACAGGCGGCTATACATCAACCACACCATATAATGCACGTGCAATGTACGCACAATCTGGGTTTCTTCAAAGAAAGAGTAAATGGGTATCTCATTCTAGGACATAGTTGAAAAAATTTATGGGACCGGCAGGATTTGAACCTGCGACCTTCTGCACACCGGGCAGCAGCTTTAACCAACCAGCTACGGTCGCCTCTTGCCAGGACCCTACATTTCTCAACTGTATGTTACGTCATTTTGTGACTGTTTCTTATTATAATTAGCTAAGCATAGCTTGATGCTATTAAAATAATCAAGAAGAAGTTTAAATAGGGTATCTTATAGTTAAGCTTACTTACACGCGTGCCTATCCACCATAAAAAAATAAACATAAATGTTTTAACTTTCTACTGAGGCTAACTTATTTCTATAAACCAAGCTCAACAAAATGTAAGTTGCCGGATCGCAAGTTTGCCACCAAAGGATAACAATTTGGCAATTAAGGGCGTCAGCCGATAACCAAGTATTAGTTAATGCAGTCCCCCGATGATTCACTGCGGCTGAACTTTCGGGACCGACGATAGAATATTGTCTTTTAGGAATACCCAAAGGAATGACACGGTTTGTTGGTCTAGTGCTTCACGTATACGAACTCTCACCGCGATGTTTGATCCTCGGCTCGAGCACAAGTTCTCTATTGTTTCGCGTTTGGTAAAATTTAACTTCGCATAGCTTCATTTGGCATAATGATAGTTACGCATAATATTAATTTGGAATAACTTCATTCGCATATTTTTTTTGCATAAATACTTCAAGCATAATCATTGTTAGGCAAAATGTTATTTTGTCATAATAGTAATTTCGCATAGTTGTCTTATGGGGTACTATTTTAATAATATCCTAATTAATCAAATTACTTCTTCGTATGTAAAATAAACAAGTGACGGCTAAGAGGTGACCTGTGAGCCACCTCCATCGCACTCTTACCTATTTTTACACTTTGATACCCATTTAGTTTTATTAATAGTATTTAAATGGTGTGTTCGAGCTCTTATAGGTAACCCACCTTATAAGTCATGTAAACCACTTAAAAAAAAAAATCTTACCTTTGCCATGTATACATCATTGAGGTGTGTGTTTTTGTAATGACTAATCCATATATTTTTACAAAAGCTAGAGATATATTCAAGAAACACTAGGGAAGGTGAACAATTACTGGATTTGGATTTCACACCACGCACTACATTGTTTCATAAAACTGTTACGCAATGTGTATAAAAATCTTTAATAAATTACCCACAATTAAAAAAAAACGCTTAGAATGTGGTTACTACAAAAACGAATATATTTCATTAATACTTTTTTCACTGGCAATTATTAACATAATATATGATAATAACTTTATTAATTATTTGTTATTTATTAAAAAGAGTTTCTAATTTTATAATTATTTTGATATGCCATTAATATTGTTATTTGAAATTAAATATGATAATATCCTAATTTATAATTAACTTGATTATGTTTAAAGAAATTTTTAAAATAATTCTTATAATTGTAATTTAATTAACTTATTAGGTATGCATGTTTGAATGTTCGCAAGCCCAAAGACTGGCAAAATAAATGAACTGTATGTACATTATATATTTTAATAACCATTGTTTCTTTTTTTTGTGTGAATTAAATTATCTTTATCTTTAAAATAAATTTAGATCTTAATTAGAAGAAAAACTATTATGCTTAATAAGTATTATGCGAAAGAAAATTATGCCAAAAAAATATTATACGGAATGATAGTTATGCTAAATGAAGTAGTAGTGAATTATGCCAAATGACTACTATCTGTAACGTGTTATGCTATACTAAATTATGCGAAACGGTACTATAAAAGAAGGGATAGAAAATTTTCAATAGCAGCTCAGCATCTGGACCGGTGAACAATGTTAATTCACCCCATATGACGTAGGACCTCAACTTAATCGGTGAAGTGTGGCTGTCGTACACTTCTTTCACACTTCCGTGGGTAGTAAAGGCGTGATTCTAGGCTATTATTATTTTGCGTTAGTCATTAATGGGTATCTTCCTCCATGATAATGTTTTATATTCTAATACAGAATTTTATGAATTTTGCCTTCAGAATGAAGTAACCTAACCTTCCATACTGTATTGTTGCGAAGAGCTATTGTATTTACTTTGATAAAACGACAACAGATCCATTAACTATTGAAAGCTTAATATTATCATGTCAAATAAGTCATTTAACATAACAGTTGTTAAATAAATACATTTAAATATATAATAAAGAGTCAATACAATTATAACAGGAACTTTAACTGCGTTTTAAGCGTGTTTAGGCTAATATAGTGAAATAATGAACATAGATTCTTGACAGATATAAATTTGTTTCGATATAAGTAAGCAAAAGTAGGATGCAGGTGGCCACTACAGAACTTGTTCTAGCAATAATACACTGAGGCATTTCTACTCTGTTCCGTAGTCTAACTTCTGTGATCGTGCCTGTGGGAGTAAGAACGAGTACCTAGTATAAACACACTTTTCTTACGGTTATTGATTGGTATCGTAGTTAATTAATACATGCCCTTCACGTTTACAGTTTGTCAAGATGCCTATAATATTTAAAAGTCATTTGCAAATGGCAAAATTTTATCTATTGTTGTCCGGCAGCATAATGTATGAAATGGGTAACACACCAAAACTGAAACTTAACTACCTTAGTGTTGTCATACAGTTGACAAAATGTTTCAGCTGTCTGATGATAATACTACTTCCATAAATACTGACGTCCGATTAATCACTAGATAGTAGATATAAACTAAAGTCGCTTTCCGCTATCTGTCCCTATGTATGGTAAGATTATTAAAACTACGCAACGTATATTGATGCGGTTTTTTAAATAGATAGAATGATTAATAACTAAGATCTACTACAGTATTATAGTACTACAAAATATCCGAAGCAAAACCGGGCGAGTCACTAGTTACGAATAAATCGAGAACTATTCAAACAAACAAACCCAATCAACATTAGTGCGAACGCCTTAGTCTTGTACTAATTACTATTACAACTTACCGCTTAACGCAGATTCAAGACGCGCCGCTCTGCCGTGGCCTCAAGCGGTGACAAACGAAGTTATATAGTAGTAACAAAGTATTGTTTGTCCCCGCCTGCAACATCATAAAGAATTTAGTTTGACATATTTCATTTGTCGTTAATGAATTTAATGTAGATAATGCTATAGGTACTTGTTTTTATCTTTTCAGTTCTTTTTTTTAAGCAGTCAGGTTTTTTGTTTTTTTAATAATTATTTTTTATTTCACTCTTTTTAGTTCTTTTAACCGACATGTTTTTTATATCTATTAATTTGTAGAAATCAAATCTCGTAATCGTTGCAACTCTTGCAAAGAATTTTGATCATGTGGCTGAACTAATATTTTTTTGGGTTCGAGTTTGCTAATTGCTAATCCAGCGCGGGATGTGGGGCGGGGCAGGACGGAGCGAGTCGCGTCACTGGCCGTGCGGCCGGCCTACCGATGCGATGCGGGGCGCGATTCCAGTGACATACGCCATGATACGCGCAAAACCGTAGTGTTTGCTTAACTCCTGCATGTTCCAAGGTAATGTTATTATTATTTATTTATTTATTTCCTAAATTAGATACTTATTGCGCTAACAGTATTACCCAATACGCACAATAAGCTAGGTATACATTTGTATGACATAAATAGATTACAATATATTACAAAAAAATTGGACACATATTTTTAAAAATTCAGCAAACTTCATGTAAAAAATATCAATCTCTGGATGCTGAGCAATCAGTGTGTTGATCAATGCCATAGCGTGGTTGGTTGGCGCAAATTGTGCAGTGCACGTCCGAACGGGTACTATCGCCATGAGTCGGCGCGAGCGCAGCCGCGTGTACTGGTTAGGAGCTGATAAGGAGCAACGTGATAAAGCAGCTGCATTGTCAATATTATTATTCATTAATGAGTAATAATGTATTAACAAAGCACACTGCCGGCGTAATTGTAACGTATCGATACCCACCATACCAGATACGAACAGAGACGGATACAAATGAGGATAATATCCGTATAATTTCCTATATAAAAAACGGGCGAATTTTCTTTGAACATGCTCAAGCATTGTGCCATACTTAGCCTCGTGTGGGTCCCAGATTACAGAATTGAATTCTAAACTGCTTCGCACAAAGGCATAGTATAACGCAACGATAGCGCTCCTGTCCTGAAATCGAGCAGACTGTCTCATTACAAACCCAAGCGACTTGAACCCTTTGCAGCAGATACTAGTAATATGCGTATTGAAGGTTAAAGCACTGTCGAGAATTACACCAAGATCACGTATCTGTGTGACGCGCTCCAGTGGGTCACCTATTAATTCATAAGTGTGAATATACGGTGTACGTGACCGTGTAAAGGATATAACTTTACACTTAGATGTGTTAAAGTCCAGATGGTTATTAAATGCCCAGGTAGCTACACTATCAATGTCCCGCTGGAGCGCCTCACTGTCCTCCTGGCATCCAATGCCCAAGTACAATTTCAGATCATCAGCAAACATAAGACAATGAGCCGTTCTGACAACATTTGGTAGGTCATTAACCATAATAAGGAACTGAGATGGTCCCAAATTACTTCCCTGACTCACACCAGAACGAGTATCATATGGGTCAGATCGATAATTATCTATTTGGATATATTGTACACGATTTTTGAAATAACTTGCAAATAATTGTAACAATGCCGGCGTAAATCCTACCGCAGAAAACTTTTTCAGTAGTACATCATTATGAACGCGGTCAAAAGCTTTTTTAAAGTCAAAATACACCGCGTCTACTTGTCTATTGTTGTCCATTTCAGATACGGCGTAATCAACAAGATTAACCAGATTGGTTGTTGTAGATCGACCACCTCTAAACCCATGCTGACACTCGCTCATCTGAGGTTTGATTTGTCTAGTAATATGCGAATTCAAAATTGATTCGAATACCTTACCAAATGCTGACAGTACCGCTATTGGTCTGTAGTTTGTGATTTGTGACCTGGAACCTTCCTTGGGTATCGGCGTGACTCTTGATATTTTCCATAATGCAGGATACGTAGCAGTCTTTATAGCCGTATTAAAAATATGTAAAAGTGGTTCTTCTAGTACTGAAACACAGTCCTTCACAAAATAAGGTGGTATCCTATCTGGGCCAGTAGCAGATTGACCCTTTAGATTTTTAACTGCTAGAGAAATCTCCGACGAAGTGATAACATCGATACTCACTCGATACGAACACATAGAACTTACAACCTCATCTTCGCTGATATTACAAGACAAAGTTGGCTGATCAGCTAAAAATACCGATTTAAAATAACTAGCAAAAGCATTTGCAGCATCCACCCCGGTCACAATGTGACCGTCATGCTCGAATTCAGAACAGGAGCCCAGTGATGAGCGTTGTGATCTCACGAAGTTCCAAAAATATTTTGGATCCTTCTTTATACCCGCCTCCGTTCGACCGATATAGAGAGAATAGGCTGATTTTATTAGAAGCTTTGCCTGCTCCCTATAAAATTTAAACATTTCCCTGTTAAATTCCAAGTTAAGCTGCTTAAACTTTTTTAGATGGAAATGTTTATTTTTTAAAATTCTAATAATTTCCGCCGTATACCATGTCGGATAAACATATTTAGAATGATTATTAGATAATTTCTTATATGGCACGTTATCATCAAAACATGAATATAATTTGGCATACAACTTACTGACAGCGTCATCTACATTATTACATGCTAATATTTCTGACCAATTTAGCGAGCCTATCGATTGGTACAATGCAAAGAAATCCGCATTTTTAAATTTCCACTGAGGTGGATTATCGTTACGCTGTTCCTCTGAATAACACGGGCGTTGCACCCGCGCAGCCACTGGCCTATATATCAATGAGCCTTAATCGTGGGTTAAACTATCAAATGAAAAAACAATTATTCAAATTCGACCGGCAGTTTCAAAGATTAGCGTGAGCGAACATACAAACTAACTTCCCTTCTCACTTCGGGCGCGCGAGCGTGCCGATATATAAATTGGTAAATTGTGTTTAATTAGTAATATAAATGTGATAAGAAGTATTTATTTTTGTAATGGTCTTTTCATGACCTTTTATTTGATACCCATATTACTATGATGAAAAGAAAATCCATACCTCCCCCCCTTTTTTTTTTTTTCATTTGCCGGCGCCATTTTGAAAATTTATATAGCCTATGTTCAATTCAACGACACCTCATTTGTCAAAATCCGTCTAGCCGTTTGGGCTGTAGGGCGTGCCAAAGAAATAGACATACATACATATACATACATACATACATACGCTCGAAAAACATAACCCTCCTTCTGACGCAGTCGGGTAAAAACAAAGCCTGCGCTGTGTGTAGATCGATAGATATTTTTTGAATGTTCAACCATAGAATTGACACGGAAAAACCTAAACTGGTTTATTTTACACTCTATTGTAGTAATTTTTAGTAAAATTTGCAATGTGTTAGTTTCATAAATAAAAATAAATAAAGCTAGATTTTTCAAAGTTGACAAAACGCATTACTTAGCTATAGAACTGAAAGTTTCCCTAATGTAATAGTGAACGCCACTGAAATGACTCCGCAGCCGTTAATCACTCTGCAATTGATTTACCGCCGGCCATCGCTGAGTTATACCGGACACCTCCCTATCCTCTATCCTCCGGCCATCCAACATGACTGATCGCGCCTATAAATACTAGCTGCTGATTAATCGTACATTATTCTGAGTTATTTGAGGATATTTGACATTGGAGACATTTGACAGAGGATATCTACTTAATTTGTTTATTTATAAAAAGACAATTTACTAATAATAAATAGTATCAAGCTGTCCCCAAATACAGCAGAATCGTATGTTCGCAATAAAGCCTCGATGTGCTCACAGGTCGTCACACACCGGACATTTGTTTCAAATAGACACGTGCGTGGAAGGAAACGTGGCGGCGTAGTAGGCAAAGGTACGTGAAGTCCGTGAAGATAATGTTAGTCAAACACTATTAACTTCATTGTTATTATTACAAAGCTTTCCTTGCCTTATTAAATTTGTTTACAGCACTTATATTATAATAATATAATAATTGCATCTTTTCGGTGGCATCAATATAATTGCACAAATCTCAGATATTTGATAGTTTATTTCTTATCCTGTATAAGAAACTTAGGCACATAATTCAAGGAATCTGTTTCATGAAATGCTATTTGTGAAACCATTTTCTTTTTTTCTAAATACATATTTTTTATTTCACTTCCACTTGTATTATAACGTTTCATACAACGGGCGTAAACATGACTGAACAAGCGACAATTTTATGATTGCCGTCAAAATTTCCTTTGGAGAATTAAGTCGGATATTTTGGTATATCCCCACATCGACATCCCTCGCTAACGAGCAATCCCGAAATGGAAGCGTTCACGCGTCGCCGTCACGAACGCAAAAATCACCCATTTTTCATGTTTATCGCCTTCATAACCACAATTTTATGAACACAAATTTAGGGTGAGTGCCAATCAATAATAGAAGTTGTTGCTATCAAAATAGATGCTGAATGTAGTATTAAAATTAACGACATACCGGATTTAATATTTTGATTTAAAATTCAATCACGAAACATGTTTTAGATCCCAGTGATAAGGGGTGACCCTATCGCCATCCACACAACACAATTCCAACTCCATGCTATTAAGAAGAGAGAGACACATACCCATATAGAGAAGACACATACCCAAGTCAATATGCCCACACTAACACACAACACACTCACACACACACACACACACACACACACACACACACACACACACACACAATCACTCACGTATCCGCAAAAAGTATGTATTTTGTTATTATTTTCTATTTTTATTTTGAAGCACTGCCGTTTATATCTCTTCTAGATAACAACAATAATATCTACTCATTATTTCGAAAGGGGCCTGGCGACCTGTAACACAGGTATTTTCTAATACCTATTTCGGGCACCAGTCTCTCGCAAGTTGACCATCTTAAATTGTATTAGATATAATTAGACACTAAGAGCAATTTGTGAAGAGAAAATAAATGATTTTGAATTGAATTGAATTGAAGATTCCTAAAGGCAAAATCCCAAATAAAAATTTTGCCCGACCTGGGAATTGAACTCGAGACCTTACTGCGAGAGGCCGCAGACGCTAACAACCAGACCAACGCAGTCCCCATTTATCATGTCTTTATTGTATCGGCATTATAACCACAATTTTATTAACACGAATTTAGGGTAAGTGTCAATCTGTAAAAGAAGCTGTTGCTTTAAAAATAGATGCTATAAATGTTACACGATATTTCTATGCTTTTTATTTTTGTTTTGGAGATCAAACTTTAACTACAAATGGATATCAGCTACAGAGAAATGGAACCGACTACACAACTAATTAATAACAATAAAAACATAAGCTGCGGCAGTTTTAATATTGACACTAAGGGACTGTCGGCCTGTCTACTACCTCAATACTATAAATAAAAAACACATCACAAATTAATGTTTTACATAAGCGTCACAATAACCAAAAAACCGGCCAAGTGCGTGTCGGGCCACGCGCAGTAGGCTTCCGTAGCTAGTCGTAACAACATATTTCGACTTAAAAGGGATTTACTATCTGTATTAAACAAGTAACATCTTCATACAAGTCATTACTTTCAAAGGTTTTTGTAATTTGCACGAATTATTCTAAGTAACTGCATTTTACACTTTGGACCCCAATTACTCTAGAACTAATTAAGTTAAAGTAACCAGATAAATAGCGTCCTTCAGATAGGAAATGTTTGTAGTACACGAAACCAGCTAGCACGTATGACGAGATGTATGAATGTTAAGGAAGCGAAAGAAGTATGTAAGGAGCGAAGCACATGGCGTTCCATCGTCTCTGCCTACCCCCGTGGGATAAAGGCGTGATTTTATATATGTATTATGTATGTTTATTTATGTTTCAAGAATTTTGAACAAAATATTCTGAGTAACTGCATCTGACATTTCGGACCCCTATTCCTCTTGAACTAATGAAGTGAACTTATCCGCTATAGTTTTCCTTTAAAGTTCATTACATGTACTACCGACACAATTTTTTTCAGATTTTAGGATCCAGTAGTTTAGCTTTTAGAGGGGGGGGGACGCCCTACTCGAACAAAAATTTGCTCTTTAAAGTTAATTATCTCGCAAACGGATCTCTAAATCAAAAAACTGTCTTAGCAACCCCTAAACGTTTTTAAAAGGCCTATATAACAATACCCCACACTATGGGGTAGGCGACTAAAAAAAAAACATCCCTACTTTACATGTAGGGGAGCTACCTGAAAAAAAAATATTTTTCCAAATTTTATTCTACGACTTTCTTTGTTTAGTTAACATACATGTTTATGCAAAATTTCAGTTTTCTAGCACCAACGGTTTCGTCGATATGCCGTGGACAGACAGACGGACATGGCGAAACTATAAGGGTTCCTTGTAGGTACTACGGAACCCTAAAAAGCTATAATATCGGTTTAATAACATGAGTATACACGGCTACACATCTACCTATTCATTGCAAGTGTAAGATGGTCTCGCATTGTATAAGCTTCCCGTGCATGCTAGACCAGCTTATACTGGCAATGTGTTGTTTGATGTGTAGCCGTGTGTACAAATGCATGTGGTTCCCTGGGGCCCAATCCGTACTCACGACACCCGAGGGGTTGCATGCGATAGTCCTGTTTGTATGGGCTGAATTCTATACTTCATTATAAGTCTTGTTATACTAGAACAAGAACTTATTGTCGTTTGTCATTTACACCTATGGCACCCTGGTGAGTTATGTAAGTGGATTACATTAAAATGTTGATTTACCTGAGCGTCAGGCTACGTGCTGTGTCATTTTTCCTTTCGCACCGGGAACTCATTTTGTTTCAGCCTCCACCTTCTTGCTTGCGGCGCGGCTTTACGTTCTCTAAGCCTTCAACTACCTTAGTCCCATTTTTATTAAAATCGGTTCGCTGGTTAAATTGAGCATGCGTAACTGACAGTATAAAAATAAGTAAATAACAAAGCGGTTTTGAAATGAAACATCATCCACGAATATTAAATTTTTCATGTTCATTACCTGTTTCCCAGCATTTATCCGTCAGTGTATCTACCAAAGTATTGAAGCACCACGCATCAGTTCCAATTCCGTTTGCGCTGCAACTGGACAGTTAATTTGCAGCAAAACAGGTCGCTACCGAGTGTTCCAGCGTGTACTCCATTAGCAAGAGCCCGCTATAATTTAGCACCGACTCTCACACAGCCACTATACCTACTCGGTTAATGGTAAAGATAGCAATGCGACCGCATGTAGCATGTTGGCATGGTGAAGATGAAACTTGCTTTAACCACATTTTTTAGTAAATTCTTAATAAATGGCATCCGTTCCACTAGCCAACTTTAGTCAACTCTTGGACATAGACCTATCCCAAATTGCACTACAGACAGTCCCCCTCCATCGACCTTCTTCAAAACGTAAGTTCGGCGTACAACCTTACGGTTGCCAAGTCACGGTCTCCATTCCAGGACTTGTCTGCTCCAACGACTATCCGTCTTTCGGCATAAATATGTTACATTCATTAATTACGATATGAATGTTAATTGTACTATATTACCAATATTGGGCGGTCGAAAATACAATGAAATGATGCAAAAAACGTCATTACATAAAATTCAAAGTTATACAAAACTTACCAAAATAGGCATAGCAGTGTGAGGTCAATCGATAACCTAAAACCATGGTTTATGCACCACTAGACCGATGATACGGAACCTTTCCACCGTACACATTATACGGGTCGCGGCAACCTTCATCATATTCCAAAGATCAGGTCATACATTTAATTGAATCGATAAAGTCGGATAGATTATAATTTATTGATATAGAATTAATAAATCATTTTGTGGAAAAAAATAGCAGATTAGTATTCAGTATTCAGTATTCAGTCTTTATTGCACTCCATAATGTTACAAAGATCTTAAATATAGGTAAGTACAGCATCAATTATGGACCCTGACGGGCACGGCAAAAAGTAGGAGAGAGGAAGAGCTTTTTGTTTTAAATAATTAGGTAAAATTTATAATAGTATAATATCAATTG
The DNA here is from genome assembly GCA_905147285.1 of Hypena proboscidalis. NCBI lineage: Eukaryota > Metazoa > Arthropoda > Insecta > Lepidoptera > Erebidae > Hypena > Hypena proboscidalis. Next base: position 24,456,032 of record LR990127.1, on the reverse strand, counting down.
TTTTATGTATAGGCGGTCTGGTAATAATCATTATTATATTTATTGTTGCTTATGGCATTTATATCTCATTTAAAAATTCATTAATATGGTAATAGCGTTTCTCCAATAGAAAATCTTTTAATTTATTATAAAAGGTGTTGTCTTTATCTTCTTTTTTAATGGACTCGGGTAATTTATTATATATTTTGATGGACATAACATATGGACTGGATGAATGCATTTTTAAACGGGATGTTGGTAAGTTCAATCTTTCTCTATGTCTTAAAGTGTATTGTATATTTTTGTCCCCCCTTTTAGTGTAGAAGTCTTTATGTTTTCTTACAAACTTACAGGTTTCCAGAATATAGATGCAAGGTAGAGTTAATAGATTTAATTCCGCAAAATGCGGTTTACAGCTTTCTGTATCATCGATATTTAATAATATTCTGATTAACTTTTTTTGCATAGTGAATAGTGTGTGGGCATCCGTACTATTTCCCCATAAAATGATACCATAGTTCAGCCAAGAGAAAGCGTAAGCGTAATAAGCACTAAGTGAGGTTTGTAAGTTAGTGTTTTTTTTCAGTTCCCGAAGAGCGTAAGAGAAGGATGAAAGTTTAGATTTTATTTTTTGAATGTGGGATTTCCAATTGATGTGGGTGTCTATGCTTAATCCAAGTAAATTAAATTGACTTACTGTTTCTATTTTAATGTTTTTGTAATTGAAATTAATATTTAGTGGCGCTTTTTGTACTGGGTGGAATGTCATTAGCTTAGTTTTAGAGTAATTAATTTCTAGATTATGCTGAGTCATCCAGGTAGTTATATTATCTAAAAGGGTTTCTAGTTTTTTATTTAGGTTATGCGTATTTTGACAAGACATTTGAATAGAGATATCGTCAGCAAATAATACACAAGGCCCCTCGATGGTTTTTGGGAGGTCATTGATGTATATCAGAAATAACAAGCATCCAATGACGCTACCCTGTGGTATTGAGGCGTTGATAATTTCTGTATCGGATCGAATATGTTGAATATTGTTGGTAATTTCATTAAAAAATTGAACTTCCACCTGATGCTCTCTGTTTTGTAAATAGGATTTAAACCATTCGTACGCGTTACCTCGAATACCTACCCCATACAGTTTGCCCAGTAATATATTATATTGCACTCTATCGTAAGCTTTTGTCATATCTAATAAAATACCTATAGCGTATTTTTTATTGTCTATGGTGTTCAGAATTTCTTGTATGTATTTATATACTGCTAGTGTGGTTGAACGATTTTGCCGAAATCCATTCTGCGCATCATGAAAGAGTTTGTATTTTTCACAGAAAGAGTAAACTTGATTACACATAGCTTTTTCGAATATCTTTGATGCTGTTGGTAATAAAGCTATTGGACGGTAATTATTTGGATCTGTTTTTGAGTTTTTCTTGTGGACTGGTTTGATTATGGCTTTTTTTAATTGATCAGGGAAAGTGCTTTCTTGAAAAGATTGATTAATTAATAGGTAAAAGGGTAAGTTTAGCTCTTCTTTACAGTGTTTTATAAGAAATGGTGGTAATTCGTCAATACCGCAGCTTCTCTTGTTTTTGAGATTTTTAATGATGTTGTGTACTTCGCCAGGCTCTACAGGTCTTAAAAACATGGTATTTTCTGTGGGATGAAGGACACGAGTGTCGTTTGATGTGGTCTTGCTTGGCTGATAAGTTTCCCTTCCCACAGACGCAAAGAAACTATTGAACAAATTGGCAACTTGCTTTGGCTCAGATACTGTTTCATTATCTATTTGTAATTCGATATTGCGATTTACATTCTGTACTTTTTTGTTTGTACATTCATTAATTATACTCCACATCGTTTTTACTTTATTATCTGTTTTTTTCATTTTATTAATGTAATGTGTTTTTCTAGATATTATAATTACTTTTTTGAGGATTTTTTCATATTTTTTTATAGTGTTCTGTAAGGACGCGATTTCTCGTTCTTAGTGTTAATATTATTATTATTATATTACTTCTATAACATTAATTTTTGAAACATCAATTGTAATTATTGTTATGGTGAATGTAATTTAATTATAATTCAATTCAATTTAATTTAATAATATTATTTTATAATTATATTCAGAAATATCATTCTTCATGTGAACAAAGTGTACATTTTGTGTACTCATTATCAGTGCAATATAGCTTTGGTCTCTGCGTAAGATCGGCTCATTATTTGATGGATTGAATTTAAATGCAAGTATGTTAATTATTTTTCTTTTGTTATTATGTGAAACTTTTTGTAAAGGCACAGCCTCTAAAAACATCAACATCAGGATATACCTACATTCAGACTAAGATCGTTTGTATTTATTGTTGTAATATTTTATGCCAAATAAAGACTTTGAAAAATCAATCAATTGTTACTATCACCAGTTCCGTTTTAAGGTGTGTCTATATTTGTAACACTTATCTGATCCAATCTCTGACGAGACCGCGAATCAGACTGCCATGTTGGACGGCTTATGTGATACGCGGTCTTAATACGCCGCTCTGACACGACATGCGATATTCCACGACTGTCGAGTCTTTTGGTTGATAGTTTATAATTATGTAGTTATTATAAACGTGTTCAAAACTAGAATACGTGACGGGGTGATACGGATACAGTAATCGGATCAGGCAAGTTATACAAATGTTGACACGCCTTTATGCGTGACATAAACACACGTGGTAGAAACATAAAAGCTAATAGGTATAAGAAGGTCAAACTCCTATATAATACTTAGGTACCTTAACATCATTAATGTATGGGATATTCATTCTTTTCGCGTTTTAACTCTGAGGTGTCACCAAATTAATTAAATTGGTTGCCACGGGCGTGCCAATAGAATATTTTAATGAATCACAAAAGTTCGTATTGCCAAATCGTCATAAAATAGGTTTATTATGTCTAGCTCGGCCCAATTTTTATCAAGAAATAATTGGAATTTTTAGATCAACAAACCGAATGAAAGGAAAGTTTCTGAAGCGAAAATTTGCTAAAATTACAATTTTGTAAAGAAAATTATTAATTTTCGATAATCGTGTTTGATTGGCGGCACATATTTTAAGTATTGGGATACCGCAACTAAAGATTAAAGTTGCAAATAAGTCAATGTAATTATTCAATAAAGAAATCAGTTATTTTACACACAATCGTCCACTTTCTGAAATAAAATTAGGTATTTCTCAAATTTTAACACCTACCAAAAATCATGTCTATTATTTTTTTAAGGCTGTTTTAGGCTACCAACGAGTATGTCCGAGACCCAAAAACAAACTAAATTGAAAAATTTACTAATTTTTTGTCTCCTTAAACGATTAGATGTTATCAATAGTAATAAATAAAATTGTAGTGTCTGTTTTTAATGTCAAAATAACAGTGTTTCTTTCAGTTAATATAGTTATTTGCACAAAACCTATCAGTTGTCTGTCTGTTTGTATCGGCTAATCGGCTAAACCGATTTTGATATTATTTTATATGCAGGTATCTGACTACAAGGCGCGTAAAATAGGCTACATTTTATTGATGTACCTACCACACAGACGAAACCGCGGGAGAAAGTTGGTTTGTTTGTTTGTTAGTGCTAATCTCGGAAATGTTCTTCTCGTTTGATAGTTTCACTACCCATTAAGATTTTTTGATATTTAACATTACGCTGAACTCCATATAAGCGGGGCAGTACCATTTAATGGCGGTCAAAGCGCGGGAGTAGCTACTATTTAATATAACGAACTCCACGCGTACGAAGTCGCGGGTAAAAGCTAGTTACATATAACAAATACCTCTGAAACTGGAGCTAAATCTTTAATGATGCCAAAATCTCACAAAATTTGTGCTCAAGTCTTAAATCCTTATCATTAACGCCGAGAGTCAAATGCACCGAGAACGTTCTAAATTGTTCATTAGAGAAGGAATTGGGTGCACTTTAAAATGCAGCTAAGTTCAGCATATTTGGTGTATTGTATTGACGTAATCACGGCGAATTATCATCGAATTCCCACACGATCAAAGGATGGTTTCCCAAATATATGTTATACAGCCAAGGCTTACCTTGATCGTTCCCAGAACAGCTTACAACTTAATGCTCACACACTATTGGGCAAGTGATTACTGTCTACATATAAAAATATAAGAAAAATGTGGGATACCTATATTCGAAAAAAAGGCAATAAATCGAGTGAGAATAAAAGACGCGTTAGGTTTATTGATAACGATACATTTTCGGCCACCAAAATACACTAGTGGTATTTTCCAGTGAACAGTAACGATATATGAAATGCTTAAAGCATGCAGCAATTTGAATAAGTACGAATTAGAATGATGCCTTATCAAAACTTAAGTGATATTCGAGCATAACGCACAACAGCAAAACACTTAACTGATGTTTCTGCTAGATACGATTATGCAAATAACGAAATGATAATAAAATTATGAACTCAACTATATTTAACACAATGGGTGGCGAAACAGAACGTTTAAACTAATCGGTTTGGTTAGGCAAAAGACAGACCTGTGTCAATAGTCGCATAAGAAACGAGGTATTAGGTAAACGCAATTTTGCAATACGTGTCACTCCATCAGGCCCTTGGTACAATGCCACTACTTGAGCTATAAGCCAATGTAGCGGCGGCGATTCTAATTTAATGACAACCACGGAATCGACTTCCAATGGTGTCACATGTTTAGTCCACTTGCCCCTCTGAATTGACGAATGCAAATATTCATTCCTCTGACTTTATCCAAAGATTCCAGTAGAATTTTTAGAAAATCCTGCTGGAATCTTTTGATAAGTTGCCACCGTCCTAACCAAGTAATGTTCACGAAAATAAGATCCAGATCCGGTACTGCCGTTAATGGTTCTAGCGTTAAAAAATTACCGGGGTTTAATACCGACATGTCATGGGTACATGTGCTAGGACAGTAGAGAGGCCTCGAGTTTAACAAGTTTGAACAAATAGGGAATTTCGGAGCCCTCCCAGAAACAGTGGAAGATGATGCAGAGGTTTAGGAGCTTCTGGCTGATTCGTTGTCCCGGAACTTCCAACTAACAAAGAAGATGTCTTCTTGCTATTGGCAGTTGAGTTGACAGTTAGACCTATTCGTATTTCAACTAAGAGAAGGTTCAGAATCACGACTAGTTGCGAAGTGTGTAACTCGAATGAGTGCACTACATTGTGCTTCCAGATATTCTAAAAGTTTCTTAAAATCGGGTAGTTTACACTTAAGATGTAGCTTATCAAACGCGCGACGAGTATTCGAATCAAGTTTTAATAGTATGTGATAACAAAGTATAAAATCCCAGTGTCGAGTAAGTAACTTCAGACCTTGGAGAATTATTAAGTTTTCAGAAAAATCTAATGATTATTATCGCGATCATGCATTTACCTTTTAGGCTTTAAGCAGTCGATTGAGGAGGTGAAGCAGTCTATTCTTTTTGAAATAAACCTCATCGTAGTCGGTACGAATATCCTCTTGGAGATCCGATTCATCAACAACACTTAAAATATCCAAAAGCGCTACTTCGAAATTATTTACATACTTCTTCACGAAAGAAGACTACACGAGAAAATCGCCCCCTCGAAAAGTGCCCAATTCCGTTATCTCAGCGAATGCCAGCGTTTTCTTTAAACGATTTAAAGCTAAAGTATTTGCGTCTCAATACATTGAGCTATTATTACTACGTATAGAGAAGACGCCACACACCACTACTGTGTTCCGTATAAGTGCGGTGAATGCACCGCACTGCACTCATTTGCTTGCTAGCTCGAAAGCAAGTAAGTCATATTCGTTTCTTATAGGAAAACCACGCAATATCTTGTTCAATATGCCTTCGTGTGTGTTACGATATTGTAGTAATAGTTCTAGAAATACAGCAAAGTCCAAAGGAATAACTTTCCATCGGCCAGTAACTAATAAATCATTTTAAATCTTAATTCAAGAAAAATATTTTGCGAAGACGCCATGTTGCTTCTTATGTCATAGACTAAAAGTTAAGATGTGACATTATGTATGTATGTTAACAAGTGTAGGTAGAATTACCAGATTTTTTTTTAATGGATTACAGTAATTTAACACTTTAAAAAAAAAATAACCATCGGTGGTTTACCACCAAAATATTAAAAAACCATTTATTAAATAAATAAAAGGAATTTAGAGAAAAATTATCTAACTACGTAAATATAAATAATGACTAATAATAAAACTATATAACACACACACATACAATCAATAAATAATTAATAAAATGAAATAAAATAATAAATCACATTATTGAATTTTTTTAAAGATAATTTGTTACATTTTGTTCATTCAAGGTTGCCTCACCTGACCCGTAAAAATAGGAAAAAATTTATAAAATTTGAAAACAACTGCAGTGAAGAGACCTGTTTACCATCCGATCATACTTATGTTCGTTGCATTTTCGCTAAGAAGATAATTATATACAACAAAAGCGGAAAATAATAATATTATGTGTATTAATTGCTTGTGCTTTTTCGATATTAATTCAAAATAAGGTGAAGAAACAAATATTTCTAATCAAATAAATTACAGCGTATTTGGGACATAAAAAGGTAAGGTTTCACCAAATTTCGTAAAAAAATTTGTTTGTAAAAGATAAAAATAAAAAACCAAAAACATGTTTTTTTTTAATTTTTTACATAAATTTTGAGGTTATATGAAAAAAGTGTAAATACAAAAGTTTTAGATCTTTTTATTTCCAACAACTTTGCTATTCGACTTTTTTCCATAGGCCTTTTAGTTTGGCCAGAAATCGAAAAAACCGTTTTTTACCCTTCAAACCCTTCCCGACCTCAGATCTTCCGTAAATTATTTTTTCTTTAATTTTAATAATATTCTCCTCCTTTTCTAATGGGTTTCATCCTACTATTATTTTTTTTCACTTTTTATCATTTTTAAAGGCTTCTACCCTGGTCTATAACACTTTGTCAAAGCAAATAATATTAAAAGATCAAGTGGATTGACCCGAAACATTGCTAAAAAATAAAGTAAGCTTTAGTTTACTTATAAAATGGGAAAAATATTAACAAATCCAAAGAGAAAGCGTTGATCGTCCGGTATTTTTCATTTTGGACTGAATTACAAAGTTCATAAGATATACATTAGCTTCCACATACGGATTACATTAAGGGATTATATGAAAAAGGAATATTTAGTAGAAATGACTTTGGCGGTCAGAACTGATTACCAGAATGCCGCAAACCTGTGCGTTAGTGAATTTAATTTCGTTAAAAATGTTCGTAGAAGAAGAAATGTTCAAGAAAAGTGAGCCAAAACTGTACATTTTATTATTTGTACAGTTAACTAGCAAAATTAAAATCGAAATCCATGCCAAGTTTATTATTTTGGTATTTTCTGTTATGTTCTTAACAATTTTTGTTTTTCAAAGTTTTAATAAAGTGGGAATTAACAGTCAGGGTCATCACTATTTGATCGCCTAGATATGTATCTACCATTCTTACTTGCATAATATAATTAGAGTACTTTGACTGATGCATTTGACGTTTAAAGAGCCAATCAGAGCGCACCACAGCACTGTTTTGCGTCGATCGATGTATCGATTATCCTGCCAATAATACCCTTTGTCTTTAATTTTATTTAAAGGATCTTTTTACCCATGGGCATGACAGTTCCGATATTAACCTTATCCACCGCTTCTTTCGAAATTCAAAAAAATAAAAAACAAAAACTCATTTTCAAACAAAAGAATTTTGATTGTTTGAATTTGGCGGTCGAAAAGTTAGTTCATGTTACAATAAAACAATGAAGTTTTGAAAAATTAAAATCGATTACACATTTTCTTTATCCTTATTTCAACGTGTGTTACATTTATTGTTATGTCACGTCGACATTTGACAAGGGAAGAGCAGATTAGAGCTGTAAGCATGTTGGAAGCGGGCGCTATACAACGCGTGGTTGCTGAAACTCTGCAAACCGGCCAAAATGTAATCTCTTATGGTCACGATATTGTGCTACAGGCGATGTCGCTGAACGGCATTCAGGCAGAAATCGCATCACCACTCCTAGACAGGACCGTTTTCTTCAAAATATCGCTAGGAGACAACCCAATATTACGGCTATGCAAATGGTTCAAAGGCTACAATGTGACCACCAATGTTGGTTAGTGACCAAACTGTAAGAAGAAGATTACATGAAGCTGGTCTTTATTCTCGCAGACCACTTCGGGTTCCAGCTTTGTGGCGTGGCAATCACGGGCGGAGACTATTGTGGGCTCGAGAACATTTCGCATGGAGTGACGAGCAATGGTCCATGGTGCTTTTTTGTGATGAGTCTTGGTTTGGATTTCATCCGGATTCACGAAGATTAAGGGTTTGGCGAGTTCTTGGTAGACGAAGCCGTCTCCAGCATCCACAAGAAGTCCATTCATATCAAGGCGGCACTATTATGGTCTGGGCTGGTATTCGTATCGGTGCGCGAACCGATCTCATTTGGATAAGAGGGTGCATGAATGCACTGAAATACCGCAATGAGGTAGTGGAACCTGTGATTATCCCACACAGGGTACAAATGGGTCAGGAGTTCCAACTCATGCACGATAATGCCCGTGCCCATACGGCTGAGCTGGTATCAACTGTGCTTAGGGAACATGAAATCAGGGTTATGGACTGGCCTGCGGAGTCCCCGGACATGAATCCCATTGAACACGCATGGGACATGTTACAACGAAGAGCTATGGTTAATTTTTCTCCAAATTTGAAAACAGAAGAACAACTTTTCCTGCACTTGAAAAGAACCTGGGACCTGATAACACAGCTCGATTTGGATAACTTAATTTTGAGCATGAATAACCGATGCCGAACTCTAATTAATGTTAGGGGAGGAAATACTGATTATTAACTTTAATTAAATGCCATTTTTTGTTATTATATGACTTTAATTTTCATAATTTCTTACATAAAATCCATTATGTACAAAGTAAACATTATACCCAAAAATAAAACCACAAAAAAATAAATTAAAAATGTTTGATGCATCTCTTTTTATGTATTGCAAGTATAAACCATAATATTATAAACTTCAATTTCATATATAATTGTTTTAACAAAATATTTGCAGAATTTCATATAATAAGGTAAAAATGAAATATCCCTAGGCAATGTTGATATGTGTATATGTCTTTGCGCAATCTACCAATAGACCATTATTGCAGATTAGGTATTACAATGGCAAACACTATTAAATTAACAGCCGGAATTTTTATTTACTTTATTTCACTTTGTTTTCTTATTTTATGCCTGGATTTTATAAGCGCGTAGCTGGTATAAAAAAAGGCAATCAATATCAGATAGTCAGAGTAGTAGAATAAATATCAAAGTACCTTACATATAGAAAGACCTATTTTTGTACGGTAAAGGGCTCTCAATGAGTTCATTTTGAATCTATCGTGTTTTAAGAACAGCTTCCTTCAAAGGGTTTTCTTGTTTACCAACATTTTCGGGCCATTTCATGTTTTAGTCCCCCATTGGCTGTAGGTACGATGAATTTGTAAACAAACCTTTCTTTCCAATTGCCAACGACGTGGCGACGTGTATTTTACTAGTGACAGTACGAAGGTTGGGACCAATTACAAAACTTTGTTCACCCTTTTTGGGGATTGCGGGACCGATTGAAGAAACAAAACACGAGTCGCAAACAATTTTTGGGACAAAATAAACAACTATTTTTATGAATTTAATTAAATTGGTTTTGGGGCCTTAATTTGCTAAAAAATATTAATTGGACCGATGGTTCGATTACTGCTTCTTTTTACGAGGAAGTAGCTGAATATTTATTTATTTATTTATTTTAAAACTTCATGTACAATATCGCACATAGGCGGACTTAATGCCATAGGCATTCTCTACCAGTCAACCTTTGGGTGATGCTGAGAGTGGGGTAGTAGGTGCAAAAAGGAAGTTTTAATTAGGAGATGAATAAAATAATAAAATAATGATGAGTACTTACATACCTACATATAATTACACAAATAACAATATATAATAACTATATGAAAATATAAATAATACATAAACATATCCAATATATACATAATTAAAATACCTAATATACATATACAATATATTATACTTATACATATTACATATAATACTAACAATGATGAGATGATTCCGCAAATTCGTCAAATAGCAGATCACGTTTTTGGGTCAATATCATTTTTGGGTCTACTCAATTTTATGTTAATAATTATGTAAAGTGTTTCTTTTTCCTTAGAGTAAATATAAACATGAATTTAACCCATCACGAGATCTTCGAAGAAAGTTTGACCTAATTTTTACTCTATTATGAATTTGCTACCAAACTGCGCCATTCTTATATATTCTGAATGGCACTTTTACCCCATTTAACCCTTACAAGCACACCATAACCCAAAAATACCCTAAAGTCTCTCTCATATATACACGATTAGTTCATAGGAGGCTAATTCAGCGGCTATGGCGGTCGCGGCTTCAAATATTCAGGAGGGGGTTTACTGGTCTGATTTAATTGAATCAAATATACATGCAGGGCAAGACGAGATGAAGCTCACTGGGGCCGGTCATTTCAGTTATTCAAAACTTTACCTGATATTCATTGTTTAAATGTTGTAATCGCACGTCTGTTTTTGGAGAGGGAACTAAATCGCTGGCGAGATGCCAAAATAATCGAAGATTCGCACCTGGGGCTCGTTTTTTGGTTTCTTTTCATTGCCTGCAGTTTAGAAGAAGTTGTTTCTGTTTCTTATTTAAACTTTATTGCAAAATTAATCATTACATAAAGTCTAGGCTTTGATAGATGAATAAACGCATTCTTTTTTTTTGTGACAATTTTCATTTCAACGAATTTAAAAAAAGAAACCACATCTAATATTATAAAAGCTGTTCAATATTTTATTCCTATATTTTACTCAGTCAACGGTAAGAAGCCGGAGTTTTCATTAAAATCAAGTGTTTAGAAAACTTTGATGTTATTTCAATCGAACATTGCACAGCACTACCACTCCTAGTTACTCAGGGCTACGGGGTTTGCGCCCCTGAGCTCCTTCAAAGGGACTCCGTAGAGACAGCCAATTAAAATACATTTATGTTCAAAGGGGTTCGAGAGTTTTAAGGATACTCGATAACTAATAATCAATAGAACGTATTTTGGGATGTAAATATTGAATTTATAGAGGCATTTAAAGATGTTCACTCAGTTCAAGGTCCTGTTTTGAAAAAATATTAGTCTGATAATATAAGCCTCTTATTTTGACAATATCCAATAATATCTGACTAATATTTATTATGAAACCGAACCTTGTCACCCTCCAGCAAAAAAGAGTCATTACATAGAAACGCTGTTCTGAGAAAAATAGGTTTGAAATAAAAATACACTTTGAATTTTGAAAATCAACTTTTATTGTACGAACTAAAAAAATATCTGTGCATTTGACATTTGCAAGACATTTTGCTGAAACAGATTTCTTGGATTTGGAGCGAGAAATATAGGCCTCCTCAGTACTCTTGCTTTATTTGACAGCCAATCTTCAGTATGAGCTATACGTTTTTTGGTTTTGGGACTAAATTTTCTATCTCAGTAGCATCAGTAATATCATGGAAGCATTATGGGGTGACTGCATCTGTTATAATTGCATTATTTGTAGGAGAATATCTATCACTGGATGAACTGCTGCATCTAGTGCAATCAGAGTCACTGCTTCTTCTTCTTCGTCGGGTCGATGGCTGAGTCAAATTTTATTTTGACTTGCCATCGTGGTGAAAGGATTAGCCAATTCGCTTTGGAGAACTCGTGAATTGCCCAGGGTGCGCCGGACGTAGGGAATCGTTGTGTACTTCACTCGGGGAGAGTCACTGCTGCTACTTGTGGAGCTAGATGCAAAAACAAACAAATATTGTATGAATTATTTGAAAAGATGGTGCACATGAGTTTCTCACCAGCTCTTCTCATGATGCAATACCCATCGGAGCTGGTACTTGGATTGATTTTAATTCAATTTCTCTAAGTTGAATTAAGGTCAATCTAAGCTCCGGTGTCAAATCATTTTATTACAATAAGTATTATAATTTAGTTAGCTAAGTTTTATTTTAATTTTAATTTTTTGTGTTTAGATGTTTGTTTTGACGTGTTCAAGCGCCCCTTGGGGCCCATGGAAATAAATGATTTGATTTGATTTGATTTGATTTGATGAAGTACAAGATTTTGATTTATTATAAATTTCTGATTCAACACCAGATGGGTCAGGAGTATCATCTTTTGAAGTTGGTGTTTGCAGATTTAAGTTTTGGCTTAATGAATGAGTGCGTTCGATACGCTTTTTCGAAGGCGAATCTTCTAAGCTGCTGCCCAAAATTATATTATCAGATTTGAAGTCCGGATCTTTAACAATATTATAACTATCTTCGTAAAAAACATTTTCTTTTTTTGAGGTTTTAGTCGTTATATCTGCATCATCATCTCAAATAATAATATTCAGTTTTAACTAAACTGACTTACTCTCAAATGTTATTTATTTTATTTTATTGTTAGCGTGTTAACTTTTACGAGAATAGCCAGCAATATCTGAAATACATGGACGTAGGTATTCAATATTATTACACTCTAAGTTTGCATTCAATGGAGTATTTGCGTCAGTTCTAGGAGAGGTATAACCTAAAAAAATAAACCCAATTAGAATAAAACTGAAATTATAAAACCGAACAGATTTAAGCTTACCTTAATGCTTAGCTTAACGTTTTCCTTTTCTACATGATACGCACACGAGGTACCTGCGTTCATCAGGGAATTTGAGACTTAAAATGCCGGAACACAGCACCAAGTTTTTAGACAAATCCTTCACAGTGCAAGCTATTAGACTTTGGAATGAGTTACCGGTATCCATAAGGAGTGCTAAATCGCTAACACTTTTTAAAACTTTGATAAAAGAACACTATCTCTCTAGGTAATATCTCACCTGTTCTTATTTCTATCTTACATCTGTCATTTGTGATCTTTCTTTCTTTCTATTCTCTCTTCTATTGTCCATTATATAAGTATAATATATATTTTTAGGTATTTATATATTATATATAATATGTATGTTATAATATTGCTTATATGTATTAGTATGTAAGTATTTTATTATTGTACCTATACGTAGGTATATTCATTATAATTAATATCTTTATGCATTTATATTCTCTCCCTTTTCCAATCCTCTCTAGTACACCATAAAACTTCCCTTTCGTGTCTCTTTCTTACTCTCCATCCAATGGTTGTCTGTAAGAGATTGCCTTAGTTGCGATAAGACCGCCATTTGTACTATAAATCTTCTTTTTTTCTGTATATTATTATTTTTTCCTTGGTGTGCAATAAAGCTTTTTATTATTATTATTATTATTAATTATAAAATACCTACTTTTATCGCAAAAATCATTGAATGTTAATACAATGACATCCTGATTGGTATAATTTTTGCAGTCAATCTTTTGAATGTAACATTTATTATTATTTGCCATTTTTAGTAAGTACGCTGCTCGACTGTTTTTACTCATTTTGATCTTCTAAAAATGAAATAGTTGTTAATTAATTGAAACAACCTTAAAAAAGATATTTGTCTAAAAAAATAAGATATTACACACACGAGAAGTTTTTCAAAGTACCTACAATATAACGAAACACATTTTTCCAAAGAGGTTATATAATTTAACTTATCCGACCCGGGGATCGAACCCGAGGAGGGAACCATCTAGTCGGTTAAATCAAATACCTAATAACCACGAAATGATGTACTACCTGTGTTATTAAGATTTCATAAAACAACGTAATAACAACTTAATCTGTCTGGTTGATTAAAAACTAAACAGACACAATACACATTACATCTGCTAACCCTAAAAATAATTAAATTTCGCTCAGAAAAAGAGGCACGTTATAAAACTATAAAAATCTGTATATTATAAAACAGTACAGTCACTTATGCCACTTTAGTATTAACCTTAAGTTTCTTTTTATCCAAAATCTAAGTAAAAAAACCGTCACAATACTATGTAAGTACTTTTTTTTCGTAAAAATGTACCGTTTTGCATATTTATTCATCAATAAAACTGTTAAAATACAAGATATGACGGGATAATTGATTAAAATCAGTAAATTAATCACAGTCACAGGTAAATACACTTTTCACGTCACTAAACACACGTTCGGCCTGTTTCAACGCGATTGTAACACTGTTTCTGCCGACGCGACGGCTTGAGCAAATAGCTTCCGTGAAAAAGTGAACTTTGCGCCATCTAGCCGCAACTATTCGTAATGACAGTGATATCGCCTAACAGATAGAAAAAAACTCTATCAGCTGATATTATAATGTCAAAACGCAATTATTACATTCTAAGACTCTTTTTTTGCCGGTGGGCGTTGTGCTTACGTTTACATGTTTACTAATAAGGTTGTACTCCCACTAGTTCCGCTATCAAAGTGTTTTTCGAAAAATACCTCATAGATGTATTATTATGTTTATTGCGTATTGAAATAAGATTTGTACGTTTTTTGCATTTTCGATATGTCCTATACCGATATCACAGATCCCGTGATATGATTTAACTGCCGTTTTTATTAACGTGGAAAGTAAATATTTTGAAGGCAATTAGAAACCGACTGAAATAGGTTGTGTTCAATTCGTTTTACTTCTTTAATATTTGATTGCAAATAATTAAGGAAAACCGTTACCCTACTCCAGCAACACAAACATGTTTGTTCCCCTTAATCATTATAATACACAGAATGGACCTTTTGCGACTGACATTTTTAGGAGTAAAGGCCTCCAGAAAATTAAGAACACATTTTATGTTTGTAGCCACTAATAAATTTTAAGTCAGTTATAAATTAAATCGTTCTGGGTACAAGTATTAAAAAAATTGTCAAAATTATTAATCTGGGATTTTAATTGCATATTATCACGCCTATATTACTCAGAAGCGTGTGTCAGAGGTGTGTAAGACCTGCATTTCACCTGTTATGTTTAAGGTCTCATGCGACAGGACAAATCTGAGACTTGGTTTGCTTGGTGGTTCATTGCTGCACTGCACTGTTTAGTAGCTGCACTCCGGCGGTTTAACCGCGTGAAATGTAACTGCACCACTCCGTGTTTTGTAGCTTTATATTTTAGAACATTTCTCGATAAATAGGCAATCTCGAACATGCATAGGTATATCTTAAATTCAAAGTAAGAGTTTAGAGCGTTCAACTAAACAAACTCTTCAATTTTGTAATATTAGTGAAGATATACAAATATAATTTTGAACTTTAGAAGAGGTTATACCTTTAAACTACATCTAAAATATAATTCTTAACACCGGCTTTTACGAAACACAAGTCCAAAGAAAATTAATGCTTTTATAAACAGGAAATAATTTCGTCTTTACCTAAAGATTTTTTTAAGAAGACATTTCGGTATTCTACATCTTTGGGTATAAAAGCCACTTCGGACAATAAAAAGTTTATATTTCGCATTAATGTTATTCGTAACGCCGGGTCCACACCAGGCAAACGAAGGACAACGAACGCGTTCGTTGGTTCCGTTTGGAGTCGCTGTGACATGCGGCCAAATTCGATCGGTCGTTGGTGTTCGCTGGCAATCCAACGCACGGCGGTAACATCATAGGATACCTTAGCGTTCGCTAAACCTTCCAAAATGGTGGCCTTCGATTGCCAGTTGTGAACCCGGCTTAATAAGTTGGACGCTACGTTATGAGCTCGAGGTTCGAGCAATAATCACTTTTCAGTGATCACCTACAGTTTCTTGTGAAATTAGTTTACATGGTGTTCTGAAATTAATATAATATCTATACCTACCGTAATCTGAAATGCATAATAATATCAAGTGAGTATAAAATTACACACAAAACATTGAAAGTAAGTACTAGTTATTCAAAGTTTTAATTTAAACCCAATCAAATGAGGATTTAAACAGAAATAAATGTTGAAAAACAGAAGCTTAGATACCGTCTAATTAACCGTAAAACTCTGTAGCTGGAGAAACCATCGGCTTTTGTGGTAAAAAAGTGGTATAAAGTATTTATTTAAAACGAATACATTAATGATTCCAGTTTATGTGAATAATTTCCGATTTTCCTGTAATGTATTCTACGCAAATTGCCGTCATTTCTTTAGCAGGATTGTATATTTACACAGGATCTGCGACAATCAGAGGCACGAATGTAATCGACATCGTATACCTTTTCTGGTTAGCTGATTCATTTTATCTTGTTCTGGTACGAAGTTTTTGTCATTTAGGCTACATTATTTTTATAAAAAAATTCTCCAAATTTTTTGTAAAAGTGTATTTTATAAATGTAAAAAACGATTCTGCTTGACGGGCGTTGCCGCCGCTGCCGAATTCTTTGCGCGGCCGCCGTCGTCGCCGTGAAAAGACAACTGCGCGCCGAATTCCAAGCACCATGGTTAGATGGCGCCGAAGGTTTCCTCTTCGACTAATGTTATTCGTCGGCGTAAACTATTCTATGTGTATGATTGGCCTAGGAGCGCTTTAGAATAGTGTCACGCGTAGTGGTCAGCGCTAACGGCAGTAAGTAAATACACCTCACTATTTAACATGCTGCGCGCTGCCGTACGCACCGTGCGTCGTTGCTTAATTACGCTGCAGACAATATAAGAAGTTTCAGTCAACACTATAAATTTCACAGAATACAGCCTATAGTAAGCGTTATAAATTATCGAATGGAGCATCCACGCGCTGTAGTCTCCAGTCAGCGTTATATTATCAGCAGGCACCTAACTTACTCTTGGTGTCAACGGTTTCTATCAATACGTTACAGGCAATTTTGCCGTCCAGACTGACAGAGTGCAGTCCGTTTCTTATCCCTATCCCTATCCATAGTGCGTAAAGTGTGGGATAGCTCAAACAGTATTTTTAACATAGTATAAGGGCTTTTCTAATATTACAAGCGACCCGCCCCGGCTTTGCTACGCGTACTTTCTATCTGAATCATTCAATCTACTAAAAAAACCGTGTCATGATCCGATGCATAGTTAGATCTGAGCATACATAGGTGGTACAGACAGCCTGGACTGGTGTATATATAATGATAAGTCATGGTCACTTGAATGTACAGATTTTATTATTAAACTAAAGGCATCGTATCTAGGGCCGTAAGCGAAGGGTGATGGGGTGGTTTAACAACAGAGAAAACTTTGAACTAAGAAAAACTAAAAAACAGAAAGTGGGGCAGCGCAGAAGGAATATCAATCTTTAAAAAAATTTAAAGATCTTTGCAGTCCTCTCGCCAATTACAATCCTAAAGAGCGCGATAGATGCCTACTTATTTAAGTATTTGCATTAAAAATAGAAGAAAGCAAAGCTGTCGAAACCTTTTGAATATAGATAGATAACAACTTTATTTGCGCACCATTCAATTACAAACTAAAGATAACTATTTAAAGATAATAACAATATGCAAATATAATATTTTATTACAAAATATATAAAAAGGGCACTAAATTCTTTTTCTATTAATTAAACTTCTAAATTGTAAGAAACCAAAGTAGTTTTGATCGATAAACTATTTATTTCATTATTTTCTATCATCACGTAAAAAATGTTGCGTCGCCAACTTCGCCGCCGCCGCACTAACAACCATATCGGCGCGAACCATCATCGCATCTTTGTTATCATTTTAGTAATATTACCTAAAAGGGTGTGATCAACATTTCGACTGTTATGTTTAGGTTAACTCTTCTAAAATATATTTTTCATTCCTTTTTCATTCGTAGGTCTGCGCCATATTCTTGAAATCGTATCTGTCTCACTTATTCAGATCAGTGAATATGGACTCACAAAAAGGACACAACATTGGCGTAACAAACGATGCCGCCTACACTAAACAAAATCATGTTTAATGTATAATGTTTCTCGAAAAACCCACCCTCAATTTATCTGTCCCTTTTCAAAACAAGGGGACAAAATAAAAGCTCTGAATCAACATTAGCCAGACGCTAGATACACAACTTTTCTACTTTTTATTTTTCGTTTTTTGTACCATTTTTTTCTTGCATGCAGCGAAACTTTGTAGCAGATGCTTACAAACTTTTGTTGCGTCCCCTTTGCTAACTCGCTAACTTTTTAAGCGTTGCTCCTGGGAAATCTTCATCTATTATTAAAAGGAATAGTGTCTAATAAGTCAATTTTTGCATGAAATCATATGGGGATAAAAGTTTTAGCTTGACAGACAATAACGATATACCGGAAGTGTCTGGTAACATTTCGTGCAGCTTTTATTTGCAAATGTTAATTGCTGCTATAGTTTAAGGACATTTACTTATACTGTGCTTTTTAATATTAATCAAGCAGCAATCACTTGCTATCTTTCCTCAGACTTATAGATTAACCTCCACATTAAGTCACAGGTTTTCAATGTTAATCAATTTAATAAACGAGTTAAGACTCAAATCATATCCTTAAATACACTGTAAGATGCAAAAAGATAATATTATAATATCTTTATTTACAGAGAAATATACATAATATATAGTATCTTAAATTAAATTAGCCTAATAACTTAATCTAAACTTAATAAAAAAAAAAGATTAAGTTGACTGTCAGAAAGATGACTCATGCTTTTCCACGATCAAAGTCGCACAAGCTTGTTAACGAAACATCCCTCCTCGTTGTGTTCCGTGTTGACAACGTGCCTTGACGTGACACGTTTCTGGCAACACTCTTCGTGTTGTCATACCTGCAGAGGCCTCTCATTTGTCGTGAAAAACAAGGTTCAACCTTACAACGTTGTGATCAGGTCATGTCTCCATTAGAAAAGGTACGCCAAACATTAAAATCAATGGTAGCTTTTGAGTGAAGGAGTATCAAACATCCTTACAGACTTACGTATTTATATTATTACAAGCTGACCCGACAGACGTTGTCCTGTCTTAATTATGCATTTGCAGCACGCATTATGTCAATGTTTTGTCAAACCCCATAAAGGTACATTCAAAAAGTTCATAATTATTGTCAAAAGCGTTAAGGTTACTAAAATGGCTATTAAAAAATAGGGGTTGGTGATAAAAGGGTAAAAATTTAGGGTTGTATGTATTTTTAATGCCACATTATAGAAAAATAAAAACAAAAAATGTTGTCCAAAAATTTAAAAAAAAATGTCAAGGGTGAACAATCCTTATCACTTAGGGGTATGAAAAAAAGATAGTAGCCGATTCTCAGACCTACAGAATATGCATATAAAATTTGGTAAAAATCAGTAAAGCCGTTTCGAAGGAGTAAGGTAACTAACATTGTGTCACGAGAATTTTATATAATAAGATTAGTTGGATAGAATGTGCCTTCCACAAGCCAGAGTTAAAAAACCGGCCAAGTGCGTGTCGGGCCACGCGCAATAGGGTTCCGTAGCTAGTCGTAACAACATTAAACGTACCGATTACCGGATAGCCAAAACACCAACATTTGTTCGACAGCAAAAATAACTTTGTTTTTCATAGTGTTTTATGGAATTTGTATCAATAACAAAGTTATAATTTGCTGAAAAAGTGCTATATCTCAAAAACTGTATCTCATTCAAAACAATTTTGGTTGAAAGTTTTTATTAAGATCTATAATATATATTTTTTTTAGATTTTTCACTCTTGTGGTTTAAAAGTTAGAGGGGGGGGGGCACTCATTTAATCACTTTGAAAGAGTCTATCTTTGGAACGATTGACATTGAAAAAAAATGGTTCTAGAAACCTCAATGTAATTTTTAAAGACCTATCTATAGACACCCACACGTATAGGTAAAATGAAAAAAAAAATTGTTTCAGTTCAATGTCCCTTAAATTGAACTGAAACAATTTTATAAGAGCCCCTCTCTAATATTAATATTTATTTTTTTTTTGTGTAAAAATCGTAAAGCGGTTAACAGAATACATCTACTTACTTTCAATTGTGTAGTCCTAATAGTTTCGGAATAAAGTGGCTGTGACATACGGACGGACGGACAGACAGACAGACAGACAGACATGACGAATTTATAAGGGTTCCGTTTTTTGCCATTCGGCAACGGAACCCTAAAAAAAACGAGTGGATTCAGAAAAGACAATTTCTAGAGCTTACTGTCGGAATGATAGCCATTTGTAACTTGCATGAGATTGTTAATCATGCGAATCGATCTAACATAACATAGCTTGACAGCGTACAATCCCTAATAGCCTTGTTAAACATTCACAACACGAGCCCGTGACGTGATATTATTACAGCTAACTGGATCAATGTAATCATAATCTAATTAACAAGAAAGGAATCGAATTCAGCGATTCTAACATAATTTGGATGAGAGTATCCATTTTTGTGAAGGTTATTTAGAGTGTTATGGCAGTTGATTGGATGTGCTTCCCTGATATCTGTTTTACCCTAATCGTTTACGAGATGGCCTTGAACCTGATTTTTTAATACAGTTGTTAGATTAGGTACATTTATCGTTGTGCAATAGATTTTGAATTGAGCACTTCTATATATTTATATAGAAGTGCTCAGTTTTATTGTTGAAAAACCTATAGAATCATTTTAATATTGAATATAATAATAGCTGCTAGATTATAATACAATTAGTAATATCATTTTGCTAGATTCTATTACCGAATTGGGTATTACCAAATCAAATCAGGTCCAGTGCAACTGCAGTGACCCTTAGCAAACTATACCCCATCTGTTAGTGTCCATACAGCTGCTCCTTTGAAGACTAGAACAGTACGACAAAAAATAGAATAAAAATTAGGTATTTACGGGACGTGAACATGTTATTATATAAAATATTATTGTAAAAAGAGTTGCTTTATCACGAAACTGATAAAATATATAATTATCACGTTGCGCATTTTTTTGTACTTATATACTTTCACAACTTATCTATGTAATTTAGGTGCCAATAAAGTTTTTTCTATTCGTTTATATTCTATACACAGAAATGTAATTCTACTTATATATATTGTTTTGTTTCTGTTATCGCAGAATAAACTTTGTAATGTCTATCCGTAATACTAAACTTAACCTTTGTCCACAGTGGTGTGGCAAGACTGGCAGGTCCACGTAACGTCGTCCCCAGCAGAAGCAGGCGGGCCAGCTCTCCTCACGTGCGTAGCACCA
Source organism: Hypena proboscidalis (assembly GCA_905147285.1). Classification (NCBI taxonomy): domain Eukaryota; kingdom Metazoa; phylum Arthropoda; class Insecta; order Lepidoptera; family Erebidae; genus Hypena; species Hypena proboscidalis. The sequence goes on along the minus strand of LR990127.1, from coordinate 24,434,875 downwards.
GCAGCTCTTAGAGAACACGCGTCAGTCGCTGCCTGGTACAAAGACGATTCTGTGCTGCCTGCTGCTGATCATATGTGTAAGTGCATTCAATAAATTATGTCATGAAGCAACAGGACAAGCTCTCCGTACATGCGTGGCACCAGTGGCTCATTTTGTAAGACCCTTTGTCATTCTTGATTTAAAAACTTTATACAAGAAATTGCGCAATGGTTGATTTAGTTCCAAGGCATTGTCTACTTTGGGATCGTAAAATGATGGTGATGGTGAAGGACTATTTGCAACTTCTTCAGCTATGAAAGCTGTGGCTAGAACCGGTTAAAAGCCGAATCGTCTAATCTCTCAATACATAGTTTTGAAGATACCAAAGACCACTGGATCAACAATACCTACATATAACATAACATCAGGGTTTTTTACCCAGTAGGGTGCAGCAGAGGTAGCAGCAGCTTACACTTGTTATGTTTCCATCCTGTGTGATTGGATACCTATCACCATCCACCAAATTCCTACACCGTGTTCCTATTGAGAACTTTCTGTTGGTGTCCTGTAAAATTCCAAATATAACTTGTCTGCCGCTGCTAACCACTATACATACAAGGCAGTTAATATTGACTAATATTGAGTTATCTAGTAATCTCAGTGTAAGTAAGCTAAGTGCTACTACTAGAAATGTCTTACAAATTAGCAAGTTATTGCAATATCTGGTCAAGCTCATAACTGCATTTTACTTGCAACAATAATACTCAACAGAAAAAGTAAAACGCAATTTTGTAAAAAAATTCGCTACAAGACACAACAAAAGAGGTTTTATTAAAATTGTTCTGAAGAAGAAATGTCTTGGGAGCCATTACGAGATGTCATCTACCTACAACGTTTTTATAGCTCCTTTACTTTTACTCTAAGTAAGTTCTTTATTGTAGTTGAGGAGCTCATGGTTAAGTCAGAGATACGTCAATCCATCGAACTTTGGATTAAGAAATGCTTACCGCGGTCGCCCACGGATGGGGCATGAGTTTACTATTCTGCCTTGGTTTAAATAATTATAACAGTGTTCACGGGTATTTAAAAGTAAAAAATATGACCACTAGTCTATTATGAGTGTGGTAAAAGTTTTGCGTAAAATACTAACATTTGACTAAATGTTAGTGTCTTACGTAGACGAGATAAGATTAAAAGCCGACCTGTAGGTGGAAAAAATTCTGGGGGACTAACTATAATCTGAAATATTTTGTAATTTTACAGCTGGTGCTACCCTCCTGGTGGAAGAGGGCTGGAAGCTCATCATACGTTCAGTGCGGTTGGAAGACTCTAGAGCGCAGTACTCGTGTTCGGTGCTCGACTCGCTCATTGGGGAAAAGAGGAGGAGCAGTCCTGTCAATATTGATGTCGCTCGTAAGTTTAAGCTTCTACTTATAACTTTAAAGTGTTCGTGACAATTAATCTAGATTATAATAATGATATTAAAACAAAATACTGTTTAATGTTTTATCTCCTCTGTACTACAAAATTAATGTGATGTGTTAAAAATCCACAAAACATTCATTACAATGTAATGTGCTTATTTAATTTTATAAAACCAATCTTAATCCAATCGAAATAAAAACCTTGGGTTTACAAAATATAGGTATACGAGTATATAGCCTTAGATACAGAACGTAATTCACGATGACTTTATGAAAAATAAATACTGATAAATTATATTTATTTCATGTCACATAATGCGAAATAACATTGAGCATAAATGTCAGCGTATCTCATAAATTCCAATATTAAAATAAACATTAATTTGAAATAAATTCTTTAATTAAAATTATTAAAAAAGTAAATGAAAAGTAAACCAAAGCAGTTCTTTGAAGTCGACACAAACATGTCTAAATAGATTTGACGAGGTTTACTTTATTAGTGAAACTTAATTTCTGCTCCTTTAAAACACACGATGACAGATAGACAGTAAATAAATAGCATTTTGTTGCGAATTAATCTTAAGTATGTTCAACTTTATTAAAGTAGTTATAGGAGATAATCTTGGAATGCACTAGAGAGGAAATATCGAGAACTTGTAACATGATAATCAATTAAAAAATTGCTTTAATTTGTTAGTATGTTCTACCTCACTACCTATTTGCATTAGTTTAACTCTAGCAAACATTGAACGTTAACTTAGTGTTCTAACGCCAAACATTATGTTAACCTCATGTAGTTGCAATACCTACGTAAAACCAAACTTATACATCTATCTCCAGATCAACGCTTCAAGTAACCTTATTAAAATATTTTTATTCTCGGCTTTAAATCATATTTTTTTTTGTTTCCAGCACTGAACGTTGCTTCAGCACCTCGCAGCATCTCGCATGGTCAATGGGATGCTGTAGTACGAAGAGGTGGTGACGTCACACTGCCCTGCCTCGTCCACGCCAACCCACCAGCTACCATCACGTAAGTACTACATTTAAAGTGAATGGTGAATTATCTATAGTATAGATTTTATACTAAAACAATTAAAAATATGGAGATCAGAAGGTACTTAACCCTAGATTGGTACATGGCAATTATCCTGCGCAACATTTTATATTCCAGCGAGACATGGTGTTTGTTTTAAAGACATTATGCGTTCTTGGCAGGTTCCATATAAAATTACTACGAGACATTATGAACATCAAATTATCAGATCGTGTTCGGAACACCGAGGTACTTCGACGAGCAAATGTCGGTGGCATAGAGGCCTATCTGATGCGCCGTCAATTACGTTGGTGCGGAAATATCTCCGGAATGCCTGAAGGCGTGTTTTCTTTTCTGGAAGTGCACATGGTAAGCGGAAACGTGGCAGCCCATTTCTTCGCTTCAAAGATTCAGAAGAAACATATGAAGAAATGCCAGATAGATTCTTTTCATTGAGATACCCATGCTGCCAATCGCTCAGAATTTTGACGTATTGTGCAAAATAATGTACACGTGTTCAAAGAAAGAAGAAGGTGCGAGCTAAATACTAAACGAGAGAAACTGAAAACACGACCACCTTCAAATATATGAATACCTATATAAATTATTACATTTAATTATCGCAATGGTGTCCTTACACATCCGCAGTGTTCGCGTGTATTTACCGCAAGAACTAGGCACATAAGTCATCTAAGTGCAAAACATCTATGCTCGTAAAAGTAAAATAAATGTCCCACAGTAGCTTAGTCACCGTAGCCGAAATCGGCTAGGTATCTTGAACGTCGTATATAAAAAAAACCTTCCGTCTGTCTTATTGCTAGCTTCACCCCGTAAATTTATTACAATAATTATAATGGTATATGATGCTAACGATCGCCTCGTTATCTATTGCATTTATATTTTATATCATAAAAAAATTATTGAATCGCAAAATGTTAAAATGTTACTTATAGATGTTTTATTTACCAAATGAGTATGCTGAAATTGACGGTAGTCATAAACTGTTATTTGAGCTAAAGTTATTACAAGTTTTAATAACGAACCTAAAAACTAGATAATCAGCTTGTATTTAAAAAAATACGTATTTTTGTACTGTTTTTGACGTTGTAATCTACTAAGTAACTTTCCAAAATTAAATTTTGCGAACGAGATAAGATCCTATCATTCTAAGTTATTACTTAGCAAAACGTTTTTTATATTTTACGCAGACTTGAAAATAAAAAACTAACAAGATACCTACTTTCCAAACTAATTCTCGTAATAATCCTGGTAGATTTAGAGTACATTTACCAAAAAGATTTTTCTTTTATGAAAATATAATGTAAGTAGTTTTCCAATTCGCCTCTATAATTATTATTGGGACGTTTTCTGTTACAAAGACGTAGTAAGAAATGTCTTCTTATTTCTTCAGTAGTCAAATTAAGAGATTAGTTTACGAAAAAAGTATTCGAAATTCAGTTCGAATATCTTAAATTTTATCATAATTTGCTATAAAATATGATTCGAACTGTTACTATACTGCTGAAACTCTGCTTTCCGGGATACTCTCAACAATTGTTTAACCTTCGTTGCCACATGAGACAAAACCTGTGTGTGATCCGCATAGATTTTGACATTGAATAGTGTAATTGTTTTTGGCGTTATATTTAATGCAGAAATCTATATATATATCTAAACAATATATATCTAAACTATTAATTTATTATTACAATTATCGAAGTACCGACCAAAGCAAACGTTATTAAACGGTATCCGCATAAGGACCAAACGCGACACGACAAAAAACATTTTCGCTTTAGTTTTCGTTGACCCAATTTGTTACTGTTAATGTTAACTTGGTACTTAATAAGAAAACCTCGTATTATTTACTCTGTTAATCACAAAACACAATTATTTTTTTGCAAACCTTTATAAAACATTGCCCAGGGTTTTATCTAAGTAATATTTTACTGCTCTGGCGAGTAATAGTTTTCACAATAATTATATTTTTTTTGTTAATCCGCTCTTATTGGTCGTAGCGTGATGTTATACAATATTTCGCCTTCCATGGACTAACCATCCATCAAAAAGGGATCATTTAATTCGAACAATGGAATGGAAAACAAAATAGGTAGTTAAATTTCTTAGCCTTGAAATGAGCCACAAGAACAGCGTTATCGGTGGCGTTCTACAGATAATAATATATGTGGAGCAGGTGGTGCGGCATAAAAGGCATCTTCTTCTTTCGTTTCGATTGCTGACGTCATATTCTATCAGCCCAGTGTGTGGCTGCGCGGATAGCACTTGCATCGGCTTTCATGAGCTTTTGTGCAGGTGGTGGAGCAAGTAGGACAGGTCATGAGATGGGACATAGTCTGTACAATGCAATGTAGGTCCGATTCGTCAACAAAACATAACAGATAGAGCTATTTTACAACCTGAAAATGGACTGAAGCATTCTTTCACTGTGTTAGTTTCCTTGATCGAGCAATCTCAATGAACCCATCAACACGGACAGCAATCGCTGCGATATCACTCTATCTCCGTCGCTTGATCACAGCCGAGCAATCCGAGAATACCACAGCGGTATGACATTCAAGCTACAATACGATCAAACTAGGTCAGCTGTTTGTCATGCCGTAAACAGCTAAAGTTAGCCTCATCTAATGAGGTGGTGTACTGCAAACACACGTGTGAATTGTTAGAAAGAGATGAAGTGCAGCTTTTAAAGCCTAATATCTGTTTATCTTTTGATGAACTGAAGCTGTTAAAATGCTTGCTTTGTTTATCACGATTAAAACGTAGTAGAAATATCGTGTAAATAAGCTTTAAATATTTCCTATCTCTATGTTGCTGCTAATTCAACTGTAAATAACACACGAAAAATGCTAAAATAGTTCGATGTACATGCTGCGGTAGACCGTAAACAGGTAATATCGAATGGAAACGTGCCCAAACTAATATTAATTCGGCTAACCAAAAATAAATTATAAACATTTAGCCAATCAAATTAATTTTTAGCATAATTGACTATTTTGATAATTATATTAAACTTAATTGATATTGATACTAACCTCACGATTTATCTAGAGTGACTTTTTAATGAAATCTGGTTTAAAATGTGACAGAAAAGTATTTCAAGATTCTCAAGAACATCTGAGGACCAGCCAGTAGTCCAACAAAACCTTTATCATATTTGAATAGCCTTTGCTATTTGATCTCATATAATCCACTCTAGCACCTATTCATTTGGTCGGCGTTCAGTCGGTTCATTACTTCGCAACCTCATCAGCAACACTGCCCATACATTTTTATTTTCTCATTTGTACGGTAACACAAGAAACTAGCAATTCCCTAGCGGCGGCACATTGGGCAATAACGTTCAAATTACCGATTCATTTGTGTTATCTCGTACAAACAGCCAGGCTAATGCAGGCGATGCGACCCGAGGGGCAGATAACTGGACTAGCTGAACACTGAAAAATAAATGGGTTATGGGGTAGTTGTGTTGTGTTGTTGGTTTCCTGAACTTGATGATTATTTCGTGTTGTTTATTTCGTGTGATTTGATGATACTTTATTCTGGCACTGTAATTGCATTTTTTTTATACTACACCCACAGCGAATGAACGTGTAGTCCACCTGATGGTATATGGATGTCATCATCGGAGATATATATTGAAAACACGCCTTGGTCTACCTTTAAATAAAACTGTCATTTTAGCTGTCTGTCATTAATGTCACTCGTGCTAATTGTAAACATAAACACAATTTATTTTCATACGCGCTTGTCACAAATTTAAGTTTTTGTTCTAATTATTAATCGTGGAATATAGAAGATATTTTGTACCTAGCTGCAGTGATAACTCTGCAAACAGGTCGGACAAGATTTTTGTTAAAATTAGACAAGATTTGAGGAAAAAGTGGTGCTATGAAGCACGTGTTGATTATTACAGCAAAACCACCATCATTGCTGTGAGGATAATTTCAACGTAAGTGTTGTTTTTTCAAACGTGATTGGAATATCTTACCTGATACGAAGCACGGTCAAAAATCACCATATAGTACTCAATTAAAGTAATACATTAATGTTACAGCCTTTAACAGATTTGAAGAACTATCGTACAAGTAAAATCTAATTAATGTACCAAGAGCCAACTTTAAAAGCCTTTGCTGCATTAAAAAACTACTATTTTAAGATTAAGACAATAATTTGCTAATTTATTAATGTTAGTCATATTGAATAACATTTAGAAATGTTTTCATAAAATGAATTTTTTAAACCTTGTTAGACCATAGTGCGGGCAGAAATGTATTCCGATTATGACGTCATCAAACCAAAATCATTAAAACCAAATATAAAATAAACTAGCCATTAAATAGCCGAAATAATAAAAAATGATTTTTTAAATACCTACTCTATTTTGACTCACAATCATATAAAACATTTGTGAACAATGCCCTTTAGACATTTTGACCGCTACTTTTTTAAATTTCGGTTTTTTTTATGTTAGCAAATTTTAATTTCTCTCAGACGAAACCGTAAACTGTTTGTATTGGTTTATAAGTGATGCTCAAACAAACGGCCAAAAACAGCCTTATCATATTATTATATTTGGGGTTAAGCGTAGACTCCCGAGCGCCGTGTTTTCATTCTAACGTAATATGGGTTTAACTTTAATACTGTTAAGTTTTTAACTATATTTTTAGAAAAATCATATCTAAAGCACTAAAATGCATGTTTGTTCAAGGTCATTTTGACAAAATCGTTTTGATTATTAATTGAGTAACATACGAGCTGACAAATGATATATTAACATGGGTTGATATATTAACAACTTTAATATTTTTAAGTTTTATCTATAACAATAGATAAAACTTAAAAATATTAAAGTTAAAGCCATATTACTTTGTATAATAATAATAAGTATTTATTTCTCACCACAAAACAGCTACGCAATTCTCCCCCTTTAATATGCAAACTTCATTTTCCAATTTCCAGTCCAATAGAAAACATTGGATAGGTTAATAATATCTATGAACGAAATCAAACATTATCTACTTTCATTTGAAACATTTCCATTCGTTTTGACTGCTTCATATTTTTCATGTGGCATGCAACGACATGCATTTCGTCAACAATCAGTTTGATATTTCTTTTCACCACTTTCCTTTTTTTTCTGTTTTTTAGTCCTTTGAATAGTTGACTTTATTCTATAGTGAAAAATAAAAATCACATGTAGCTGTTAATAACTATAGATTGTGTCGTAGTCTGTCAGTTGATGATAATAATGACCAATGGGATGAGACAATAGAAAACATATACCTCATCCTATTGGACAGCTGTCAAACTTAAATTGAAATAGCCTTGTAAGAGCACTGACTTCATATTACTTATATTACTTAAAGCGTATTCAATCTGTCACAAACGTATTTTCTCTCTCACTCAGTTTAAAAGGTGGAATAAAAAAATATATTTTTTTACTGCTTTATAATTTGACTTGTTACTAGTCGCAGCTAAAACACGTTAAATTTTAATAAGTAAAGTTTATCTACGCAGTTGAGCGAACAGGTAATTTATGATGCCAAACAGCTCTTCCATTTGAGCACTCTATTTGTTTAACATATTTTAGTTCGTTATAATCCATATTCATTAGAAAATTCAACCCTGAAATAGTCACCATTTTTAGGCTTCCACTAGGCCGATGGCCACTAGCAACTGGTCGCGTCTGATTCCTATTTATTAGTGAATTTAACATTATATCAATGAGTTTGGTAAATGACGTGCATAAATATAGGTATAGAAATCAGGCGCGATCAGTCGTCAGTGACAAATCGTAGAGGCAAAGGTTGACTTTCTACTAAGCAGCTAGTGGTTACCGATTGGCCAGTCGGCACCCGATTTCTTTTTATTTATAGGTTAAGTCAATATGTATAGCAAATGTAAGGTGCAACCAGTCATCACCGACTTGTGGATAGGAAAAGAGCCCTTAAATAGTCTACATCGTTCAAAAGGGTTCTTACTTCTCATATCTTCTTAATTTGAAGCTCTTAATTATAACATCTTGCTAACTCTTCAGGTTAACGCGAACTACATTTTTAATTACTGTGGCATCTTCAGTCTTTGCGCGAGGATAGCAGCAGTAGGTTTACCGCAAGATTTTTATTAAGGTGTTGTTGCCGCCCGCGTAGTACTTTGATAATAAATTAATAAGTTTGCCTAAAAAAGTAACAAACATCCATACATTCATCCTTCACTCTTCGATCCACCGCTCACAATTTACATGAATAACAGATCGGTTTCATACCGTTGTGTGCAGAAAAAATATGAAGCGATTATTAAAAATATGGCACTAAATATCAGCTTGCTTTAGGCAGGCCTTTGTTGTAAGTGTATTTTTTTTAATACAACACAGACTGAACTGTCACTGTCCGTCTTATAGCTATAATTTAAATTGAAAACTTTAGTTTTAAATAGGAAGCTGAATAACATTTTATACACCCAGCCACTCTTTTAGAGCCAACATTTTATATTAAAGCTGACAATACTTACTCCTAATCATGTCCATAAAAGCTGTAGTGCCCTAAATTCCCATTTTAAGTCTAATTTGCTAGTCTATTCTGGTTTAATCTTTTATTATGAAGGCTGTTAAAACTCGGTCCATCCAGGAGCTTAGCTATTGGCAAGGACCAAGCTGCCTCGCTGCAAGTGCCAACTTTACTAAACATTAACTTTAAGGATTGTTCTCAACCAAGGTTCTAACAAGAGCTAACAAAATACTACTCAATTATACAAAGGAACTATCTAATATAATAACTAGGGAGGTTAATACTTTATTAAACGAGTTAAATTACTTGTCATAAAAAGATAAAACGAAACAATCTTGAATAAATATTGAAAAGTGACTCTGTCTGGCTGTTAGGTCGTTACGGCTAAACCAAAATAGTGAAATGGAGCTTTTTCAAGACCTCAGAAAGGTCATAGGATGCTTCATTTCGATCTAACACGCGGGTGGACGTCCTCACACTAGTGTAAATATAAAGCAAATTTATTTAATAATTTAATACACTGCCACTGACATTTATAAAACACAGAAGGCCATAATCATAACAGTGCGAAAGCCAATACTTATTATAAAAAAGTATCCAGACACCTATTGTTCAAATGAAGTTCACAACTTTTAAACAGCAACACAATACCTGAGGGGAAAGCAAACGAGCGCGAGCTAGATTTAGTAACGCTTTTGTCATATTTTTATATGGGAAACATGACAAAAACGCGACAATATCAATGTCATGCTCGTATGCTTGCCCGGCTGGTAGCTCATAAACATTCACTGGTCACAAATTTCATAAAAGCATACCTTTTAAGAGGAAGTTGTAAAAAATTGCATCACATCCCACAACTAGGTACTTTAGCATTGGAGTAGCGCGTGATGACACTGCCCGTAAAGTGACAAAGGCGTGGCCACACGCCGTCAGCGCTGAGTGCGTGCCCGAACACTCGTAAACCGACGCTAAAACGTAATTACTCCGCTTGACGCGTCTTTCCCCAACTTAACCCCGATTGCACCAAACATCTTAATCTACGGTTTTATTTAACACTTTTTCGATCTCTCTCTCTCTCGTTCAATGTTTGCACGGGACAGTGAGATTGAAAGCTGAGTCTTAACGTCAAACTTGAGTTTAACACGGTGGTGAAATCGGCACTTAATGTACTTCAAACTCTAGTAATTAAGATTTTCTTTACTTATATTTTATTACCGAGTAATTTTTGGGCCTTAGAGACTGGGAGTTAGTAACTGTACAAGTTTTAATGTAATTTGTAATTTTATTCAAATTTATGGCTAGACCATAAATTTTATGTATTGACAGGCTTGGTTTAATATATTGCTCTTCTTTTTAACTTCTTCTATTTATCAATAAAAAAATGCTCTTTGTTATTGAAAATTTGGCCTCTTCGTAGGGCTTCTTTTTATTTGTACTTCAAAGCAAACATACTTAAATTATTCGTCAGTTATAATACTAGTTAGGTCGCAGTACTTAAAGAAATTAGCGTATGAATTTAATTTTAGTAAATGTCGGATTAAGTAAAAAAAGGATTCTTGATTAGGGCACTATGTTTCGGACATGTTCATGTTTTTATCGGACTGCTTTAGCTGCCATCCTCTTACGATTACTACAATTATTTAGGTAATCAAAACGATGATGATGGTAAGTGGCAACTCCAGTTCATGTAATCCACAATAAATAACGTTTGTCTGTGCCTCGTCTTTTGACTCCTTAACCGAGTGGAGATTCTCACGATTATAGTAAATAGGACGACGCCAGTAATGCAATAAACAGTGCAAACGACGTATACACATGTGCGTAGCGTCTAGCACTCATCATAATGGGGGTCCTCGCAAATTGTGACCGCAATACGTCAAACACAGCTGGGCCCCATCTCATATTATGCTAGTGCCTAGTAAATCACACGTATATGGTCCCCATGGGCATTGTTATACTAGCTATCTTGGTTCATAGTTCAGCAAAAATAATAATTACTGTTGTTGTTTTTATTGAACAATAAATAAGTTGCTCTTTCAGCTATTCTATCCTACACATATAAAAAAATCTAAGATATTTTCTCCTAAGGGCCAAATATAGGGTTGTAAGTTTGTATGGAAGGTTTGTCGATTTTGAATGAAATTGCATGATGCCCTACAAAAAGGTTTATTACAAGACGTAAATAAACGGTGAGTCAGATTATTTGGGAATTTTCACTCTAAAAGTGGGGTTGAAAGCTAATATGGGCAGTTCTTCAACTTTGAACGAAAGAGCATTGAATTCTGCACCTAAAATCCTTTTATGACATTTATGAGCTAACAAACGGGTTTTTTGAAAAATGCCACTCCCTAATTAGGTGTTAAAAGTGTATTTTCTTATCTCTAAATCCACGCAAACGAAGTCGCGGACAAAAGCTAGTTAATAAAATGTATATACTTGCACATTGAGATAAAAAGCGAGATATACACATATCAGATATACACACAGCACATAGAGAGAAATCACGCTTTCAATAACTTTAGTTTAAGATACAATGAAATGACTTGAAAGACTATTTACTTTTTTAATAAAAAAAACATCTGAAGTTTAAAAAAAAAGAAGGACTGTAATCACTCATACAGATTTTTTTACACCATAGTAAAAAATATTTGATGGGTTTAGGGCAAATTTCACTCATTTATATTGGTAATTAACTTTATTTTATAGTGATGCGAGGGAACAGTAATGCACGTTCTCATAGAGCATAGGGAATTAAAACATTTACCTCACGACTAACTAGATTTACAACAGCTAGCAGTAATTAAGCAACGAATAACGATGCATGAAAAATAAAAAAAAAACTGTGCAGCAGCGGTGGCCACTTAAATCGGGCCACAAGTGTCATTACACTCGCGTGAAGCTGAACACACCCATACCTGTGACGTCACTAACTAACTGTACTTCATTTACTTTAAATATTAATTTCTCACGGCTACTTAGGGTTTACAAATGCTAACATAAATAAATACGTTGCGAATACAACATTTCAGTAAGTATAAGTTTTTGTTTTTTAACCGACTTCTAAAAAAGGAGGAGGTTCTCAATTCGATTCGTATATATGTTGCTTTTTTTTTTTGTTTGTTCACGGATATCTCCGTCGTTTATGAACTGATTTTGATGATTCTTTTTTTATTGGACAGGAGATGATTCCAAAGGGGTCCCATTGTCAGCATGTCGTGATCTGATGATGGGATCTAAGAGAAATCGAGGGCAACCCTCGAATTTTATAGGTACATGTAATGTTATTAGTGTGTTTTTCAAAGCTACACCAGTATTTACGTATTTTTATCTGGATGAGCTGATGATGGATGGTCAACTCCTCAATGGTTAGGAGTTAAAGGATAATAATCTTTCACTACTGTACACATATTCAGACTGCTAGTTATGATGTCAAGTGAGCTGTTGGAACGGAGATATTTCAAAGGTGGTCCCATTGTCAGCATGTCATGATCTGATGATGGGATCCCAGAGAAATCGGGGGCAACCCTCATATTTTATTAATCGAGGCCAGGATTTACGCTTGGTCGCAATAATTTTATGTGGTTGAGCTGATGATGGAAGGTCAACTCCTCAATAGTTAGGAGTTAAAGGATAATTCTTTCACTACTGTACGCATATTCCTACTGCTAGTTATTGTGTCAAATGAGCTCATGATGGAAGGTCGTGACCCTCAATAGTCAGGACAAAGGATTTAATTCTTGTTTATTATTAATAAGTTTTCCGTCTCAAGTAACCGTCGTCTCCTCATTCGAGAAACATTCTTGCTCGGTCTACCCATCACTTAAAATCGTAAAATAAAATATTTTTTAACGAAAAAAAACCGACTTCAAAAAGTAGGTAAACTAAAAAGCAAAAAATAAATTTACTTCGCACAAAATAATACGTTTTTTCATTTAGTTAAATAGAAATTATTAAATAATTATTTTATAATTCTGAAGTCGGTGCCAAGTAAACAAATTAATAACTGTATAGATAATATCAATCGTTCTAACAACTTATTTCTGACTGAATATTAGTTATATTTCTGTGGTAAGTACCAATACTGGGCGACCGCGCACTAGCACAACTACGCCTCCCTTTTTTAACCGACTTCAAAAAAAAAGAGGTTCTGTATTCGATCCGTATGTATGTATGTATGTATGTCACCTTTTTATGTTCGCGATTTTCTCGGAAACTACTGATCCGATTTGAATGCAGTTTTCGGTATTTTAATCCTTGTGTTTCAAGGAAGGTTTTAGTATATAATTTATCAGAATCTGATGAAGATCTTTGGAGACAGGCAACGGAACTCTTCAAAAACGAATAGCTAATGAACCACGTTTTGTGCAATCGTGTATCTATGTATTGTTTTCACCACTACATAACATAACATCATGCCTGTGTATGCTTTGAAGGGTAAGCAGAGACAGCCTACTTACCTACCCTTAAAGTACCGAAAGCTCTGCTTAGGTTTGGACGGGGCTTACGTTTCAGCACATTTGTTATTATCGTAGTGATAACTTATGATCATGAAGATCTCAGAAAGAATTTTTTGATTATTTTGATTGTTTCTATCGTGTTTCATGCGTAATGATGCCTTAGTATTTCTTCCTAACCCCATCGTTAAATCTAAAAAACTAAGACACTAAAAAGCTTGAAATAAAAAAATAAAATAAAAAAAACAAATAAAAAAAAATAAAATAAAAAAAACTAATTAAAAAAAGAATATTCTTAACTCGAGCGTATTCTAAATATTATAATTATGTACTAATTTTTTTCAAAGAAAAAGGAACCGCCTTCAAAAACTCAAAAGTAAAAAATAAAATATTCGCTAAACTTTGCTTACCTTTATATTAATTTGTTTAAAACAATAAACCCAAATAATTATGTAATACCAATTAATTATATTTTTTTTGAAGTCGGCGCCAAAAACAATTATTTCGGTAAATACGGTTTTAATTGTTATTTGATTTTATGATTTTTCAACAATTATTTCGGTAAATACGGTTTTAATTGGTATTTGATTTTGTGATTTTTTTGTGTGAACTGTAATTTGATATTGTAGAAAGGTTGTTTTTACTTGGCACCGACTTCAGAATTATAAAATAATTATTTAATAATTTCTATTTAACTAAATGAAAAAACGTATTATTTTGTGCGAAGTAAATTTATTTTTTGATTTTTAGTTTACCTACTTTTTGAAGTCGGTATTTTTTGAACTAAGAAATCATAGTAACCCAAAATTTACACATACATACATACATAGCAAACGTCTGCCTAAAGAGTTGGACATCACAAAAAATACACATTATTCTATTGACGCCCAACTTTTCGTCAGTGTTTACTTTCATTCTAGAATTATATATTAAATAGAAAGATTGCAAATACGTTGCTACATCAGGTGATTGTGATGATGGTATAATATGGTAGGCTTTCTTTATTCTTATAATATACATATTATGCTTATTATTTATGGCTTTAACCTTACTAACAAATCAAAATGGTATCTTTAGCGACCCATTATAAAGAATACTTTTAATTACTTTAAATTTAAAATGCTTAAATGAATGACAACTTTACATTCACTACACTTATTAAAATAATTATCTTTACATCACAAACCGCATGTCTTAGCGTCTCGTTTTCTGGGTGTACACGTGCACCCAGTGCGCCATGTGCCATTTCCTCAATTAATTAACGTCTGCACTGTGCACAGAAATAACTAGATTCCTGAAACCTTGTTTTTCAATCTAAATCCCTTTCATATTAATGTTTCCTGTAGTTTAAAACATTCTAATTGAGTTAACCGACAGTGGTTTACTTTAATGTCTATGAGTCTTCTGACATCTGTCATACAATTTTAGATAGCAGACAAATTTTGAAGAATACTTGTGATATTTTTCTGGGTAAGCTTATATATATGTTTTGTATATATACATTTTTGAGATACAACAAAGAGTATCGTATCCTACGTAAAGTACTGATATTCAGCTGCCCTACGTAATTGGGGCTTAATTCACTTGATGACTCGACACATACATAATGTATATCGAAAATAATATACAAATACATTATAAATAATACACATAGAAATGGAATAAAGTAAGTGCAAAAGAACATAGGCTTGGATAAACAATGTGAGGGGTAGTATAAGGACAAAAAGATCAAATACATTCAGAGGGATCATAAAAAGATCACATTGCATACAAATACCAAAGAAAAAGAAAATATAGCTAACATATTATAATACCTATAGGTGCAAAAAGGGTTGGCAGATGATGATTAAAAAACGTGTCATAGTACGAAAAGTAACAATAATACCTATCAATTCTGGCATTCATTTCTTTACGGTGATTAAATGAATTCATAACAATGTAATAAATCGGAACTATGATGACATTGATGACATAACGTTGGTGAATAACATGAAAATAATATATTATTGTCAATATTCAGTCCAAAAAATATCGCATTAAGATAAATGGGCTATTTCCTTTCGTCTATTTGAGGCTATCGACAATGTTTTCAGAATATTGTCAGGAAACTCTTTCTTGCCTTTGATGTTAGAAATAAAGCACTTTGTAGGAAAGCAATTCAGAAGTCTCGTAAATAATGGCATTATGGTATAGGTAGCATTAAATTGAAGGTTGTTGTAGTTTCCCCTCGGCCTTTCATAAGTGAGATTAGGTTATGATTTTCGAGAACAGTAAATTTAACTAGCGTGGTAAATCTACTTATGAATAGTTTTAAAGGCTTAGTGGTTTATTTTTTCACATAATACCGAGTCCGTCATAATTAATCAGTTATCAGCAATTCTTTTTAATATTATAAAAAAGAATAGCTGTTCGTTAGTCTCGCTTATACTCGAGAACGGCTGGACCGATTTGGCTACTTTTGGTCTTGAATTATTTGTGGAAGTCCAGAGAAGGCTTAAGAGGTGAATAAATAAGAAAGTTGTTAACTATTTGTCAGATTATTTTTATGTAGATTGATAAATCTAAAGTTTTGTCACAAATTAATTTCTGAACGTAACCATAATATTATGTGTAGCCATTACATGACACTGGCAAAATTTGCCGAAAGTATCGGCTGATTGGCATAAAAAAAGAAAGAAAAAAATATATATTTGACATTTAACAACCAAATAATATGTCGATCCATCCTCTACGTCGATCGATTTCCAGACAAAAAGTGCATCCTTCTATCTTTTTGAGTGACGATTACCGCTACGTGTGCGAAAATTTCTTTACTTCAGTGATCCATTGTTTTAGTGAAATTTCAAGTTATGTGCTCTTTGCTTCTATTAAAACTGATGTGAGTTTGTAACATTATTCAAATTATGAAATACGGGTCGACTAAATAGACCAACATTACGTTAGTAACACCCGTATTTCATAATTTGAATTATGCTCTTTGTTTGTTGATTTTTTGTGATAGTGACACTTTACTGATAAGTGCGCGAGAACTTCTCTCACTTTGATTAATTACAATTAGAGGAGAAGACGACCTGACTTAGGTCGTCGCAGTAAATCAAATGTGCGAAAAGCTACCTCACGTGCTAACCGCATTGATGACCAGATAGAGACAGATCAAGAAAATAGTCGTGTTTCTATGTCAGAATTGCGTTTTTTAGTTAGTGACGATGAAGTAGATAGGCTTAGAATGCAACGAGTTCGTGCAAACACACAGACGCAGTGCTCGTGTGATTCTGGAACGAGCTGCATTCCTCTATGATCCGGCAATAGTAAGAGCAGAGCAGCATTAAAATAAGTTGCAAAAATGAGTGACGAAAGTGGAAGAGCAGATAACCTATAACGCGAGTAAAAACGTGGGGAGCAGCTAACAAGAAATAACATAACATCACGCCTTATTATCCAACAGGGTTAGCAGAGGTATATAACCCACATTTAATCTGTTATGTTTAGGTAGCTGGCGATAGGAGATCAGCCTATCGCTATCCAGCCGGCACAAATTCAACTCTGTGCTGTTATTCAAGAATTTTATGACGGAAATTTCCCAACCACACTTTGTGCGACCCAAAAAACAATCCCGAGATCTCGCGGTGAGAGGCTTACGCTAATCACTAAACCAACGAGTCTGCACGTGTGGTGTAGTGGTTGAAGCGGTCGCCTCGCCGCTCTCCACTGCACTGGTGTTGTGGGTTTGATCCCCACATGGGACAAATCTTTGTGTAATTCGCAAATATTTGTTCTGAGACTGGGTGTGCTTGTGTGAGTGAATGAATGTATTTGGCCTTGTCATTGGGACCATTGGATAGTGTAATTGCTTCTGGCGTTCTATCTAATGTAAAAAAATCCAAATAAACGAGGCAGTTTTTCTTTATTATAACGAAATCTACGCGGACGAAGTCGCGGGTAACAGCTAGTATATATATAGTATTCAAACAATAGTAGTGGAACAAATTAAAAAAGGTGTAGATAATAATAAGTTTAGGTATATTGTCATTACTGCTACATGCTTTATTGTTTTTATTAAAACTTCATTGGGCTATAAAAGCGCAGACTGACATTAATAAATAGCATTTTAACAGAGAAAATACTCTATTATCTCAGTCTGAAAACTGATTTCGATGTCTATAAATCTTTAAAAAATTGTTTAACTACATTTATATCCTTCACAATCTAGTGAATAGATAATAAACGTACCATACCGTACAAAAATTAATTATTTAATAAATAAAAATTTGTAAATACATCAACATGCACATTATAAAATATAAATTACATTGAGCCTTTATGCCCCGTGCCTCAATAAAACTGCTCAATAGCCGAGTACTCAATTAAAAACTCAAACATACAAGCTTAATAAAAAAATAACAAAAATGAAATGCTCGATTTAAACAAGAAAAACAGACACACGTTACATTTATGAATAAAACAAGTTAAAAGTTAAAATTGGCCAAAATAACATTTATTTACTTTCATTATGTTCAATTTAATAATATGTTGAAATAATATCATTTTGGCCGGCATAAACAATTATAAACTGAATTGTGGCAATTACATTAATTGTGTATATCTTTATTAGTGTTAATTATTGGCGCGAGTCAATAACAACAAAATGTTCAATATACCCTGAAATATATATAATAACATAATAAGATAATATATACTATTTATTTTAACGACACATTCATATTTAACGGAACAAATAACAAATAGGGAGATGCTCATTGCCCTTCATTTATGTGTGCGTAACGATAGGTGGGATAGACTGTCGGGACACGCGCATCTGAGTGCGCCTAATGTTACCAGAAATTGAAAAAACTCCCTGTCTAAAGCAGTATTTAGACAGATTCGTTGTTATGTATGTACACTAGTGCTGAAATTACAACAAACATGGGAAATATTTACGATGACCGATTTATTAGACCCAGACCTAGTTTATTACTGTTTTTAAAGTTAAGCTTATTCAACGGGATCTTATTATTATTATTCATAGTACAACCGACTAGTTGGCGTCTACACAAGCGGACAACTAGTCTGCTTACCAGTCGGTATTTCTCTATTATATTATGTTTAGATTAGACTTAGGGCTCTCTCATACGAAAGCTACCTCGAAATTAAACACAAAAAGATTAAAGAAACAAAAACAACAATAAAGGAGCAACCTTCCAGTTTTAAAACAATCAGATACGTAAATCATTTGAATCAAATGAGTTTTATTCAACATGTTTAATCAAATACAAAATAAAATAAATGCTCTTTTAGGTATTATAAAAACATATTATAATATTAATTTATTTGAATAATTATCTTGCAGTATGCGTATTGGTGATATGCGTATTCTTTTAAAATATCTGCAATAGGGCTTTGTTGTTATCTAAAAACAGTTT
Source organism: Hypena proboscidalis (assembly GCA_905147285.1). Lineage (NCBI taxonomy): Eukaryota > Metazoa > Arthropoda > Insecta > Lepidoptera > Erebidae > Hypena > Hypena proboscidalis. The sequence goes on along the minus strand of LR990127.1, from coordinate 24,416,035 downwards.
CCGAACGCAACTCTAATATTAAGAAAAATGCTGTTACAAATTAGCAAAATTTTAGGTGCCATTCTAGGCGAGGAATATATTTGTTGGTTTTTGTATGTTTTATGATATTGTTGTATGTTTTTTTTTTGTGCTTACTTCAGTTTTCTTTAGCAAATAATAAGTTGGTTTATTGATGATGACATTTCTAGAACATTAGAAGGGTGAGTGTCGAATAAGTTTCCTAATAAATCCTAATATATAAGTATTCTCACTTGGAAACTAGGTTCAATGTAAGAACGGTTCAAAAGAGATTTGGCACCGTTTTAACATTGAACCAAGTTTTAGGTTCCCCAATCGAAAGGCAAAATGTTCGTCTAAAAACTGGCAGTACTGACCACTTTATGTTGAGGTATTGCGTTCCGAAAGAATCGCTTATTAATCGAGTAAATAAAACCTAACATAATTCAAATAATCAATATTTAGCTGTGAAATGATATTCCATCTTCCTTTTCGATTTTTTTTTACGTTAAATAAATTGATAAATTGACGTGTAAAAAGCATAACGCGTCGTTTGGCACTGCAGTGATTTTGTATTCGCTGTACAAGTGTATTGCCCTTGTTGGCTTCTCTTGTGTGTTACGTGTAGTCCGTAGTACATCTGCCTTTATTCTGTAATCTGAGATAATATTCATACAAAAAAATTGCGCATCTACGCGCGCATCTTTTTTGTATGAAAATATGCCGTCACACTGCGCACATGTACTCTCCGCTCTCTGTCAACTGCGACCTTAAAATGTTCAGATCAGAGAACATAGGGGTCAATTTCAACAAGCGATTTTTTTTTGTCATTTCGGTGGACTTTTTTAATTTCAATGCTATCTATATATTTTAAGTGAAAAATGAAAGTTTAGCCTATTTTATAACATTGTGTGTGAGTGCCCAACAAATATCATCAAAACTTACATAAATATTTGAGGATGAATTTTTTAGAGTACACTGAAATGATAAAAAATTACCACCGAAATGATAAACTGTGCACCGTTTCTTACTGTGTGATAAAATTTTTTAAACAATATGAACACTACTCAAGCAAATCAGTACTTACGGCGAAATTAAATATACAATTTTGAAACAAATTAAAGGAATCTAGCTCGGTTATAACAGCCACCGAAATTATTCTACTTTTGTCCCCATATCACTGAAATGATAAACTTACTTTTGTGGCGGGAAACCGCAAGACGTATGGACTGGTGCGATCGCGCCTAGAGCTTGAGCCGGCCTGATCCGAAGTGAGGAACGGTGAGAAGGGCATAACAACGCAATGTTGACGTGGCTATTCTACTAAAACTTACTGTCCTCTGAAATGATAACTTGTTCCCGGACAAAAGTTGACTGCCTGTCAAATCCATTAGCAAGAAAATAAACAAATAAAAATGGTTTTATTTGATCGAATATATTATAATTTAATGATAAAACAACTGATTAAAATCCATATTATGAATATATTTGCAGGGGAAGGTATTTTATGAGCGGAATTGGGTTCGGGACAGGCCACCGTGATGATAAAATGACACTTTGTATTTTTTTTTTTGGTATATTATTGGGTAGAAATCAATGTTTTTTTTTGCCAAGGTAGAGAAGAGCTTACTTTTTTAAGAAAAAATATATTAAATAAAAAATCAGCACATTGCACTACCATTCTCACGTTTGCCGTGTATTTTTTATGCTTGTGCAATTCACCCATAGATGTCGAGTGGAGCGAGTGATGCTTTGTCTATGGTTCAGATGATCGAGCTGATCGGCGGCTACGTAGCAACAAATAATATGCCCAACGGTCGATAGAGTGGTGTAAAGGAAACGGTCAATCGATGCCGACTATTCCATTCAATCATCGATCGATTTTTATAATAAAAAATCATCTTCATCGACTAATTCACTCTACCATCGATCTACGACTGATCGATTAGTGCAATAACACTCTAATAAACCTACAGTTTACCACAATGTTCGCATGTTTATTACATTTACGTGCCAAATCTTTGTATATTTAATAATTGCTTACATCACGTTAGCAAGTCAGAAAAGGCATGATAGCAATTCTTTCGTATTACAATGCTTCTTCAATCTTCATATTTTCGTAACTTATAATAACATGTTTCAGCCAAACGGTTATATTCTTTACAAATCGACGGTCCCTACGTATATAAAGACATGTCAAAAACGAGGTTTTCAGGAGAGCGTTTTTAATGTTCAAACTGCTCTAGAAATAATTTGTATGGACAATGTATATGTTTTTTTTCTAAAATGATTTTTTAGTTTTAGAAACTTTATAGTGGTATCAATACATATTTTCTTTTTTTATATTTTCTTGGAAAAACTGATAGGTGACTGTTTATACGCCGATATTAAAATAAAAACATGTCAGACATGTCAATGATAGCTTTTTATACGCCGGAAAGAAGAAAACGGTTTATAAAATAGAACATAAATAAAATGTTTTATGAACACGTGGAATTTGGTTTATTTTTAAAACGTTGCAGTTAATATTATGAATAATTATAACTAAAAAACAGACTACTAATTCTGCAATATTGTATCAAAACAAAAATATTTCACGACGCGGACAAGTATCGACACGACTTATTGGGGAACTCAAGCGCCGTCCGCCGTAAATGACGTTATGTCAGACATGACCGTCTTCGCAGCGAGTGGCGCGCATTAAAAAAACAATGTAGAAGACGACACGTATAGATATCCGCATCTACGACACTTATTCGCTGTAAATATATTACTTGTTCTCTTATACAATTTGCAAAAGAGGTTAAATAGGTAATATTAAAAAAATATTTATATCCAAGACTATGTATATGGAAAATCTAAAGCCAATTGAGCAATAAAAAAAATTGCCATTTTTGACATGTCTTTATATACGTAGGGACCGTCGAAATACGAAAAAACATCGTACATTAAGAATTATTGGCATAACCTTTAGTCTATTTAGATATACCTTTTCCCAGGAATTTTTCTTTTAACAATAGAAATGGAAAAGTAAAAGATAAATGTGGGTATACATTTGAAGGCCAGCTGTGTAACCGAGCCGTGACGTAGTCGAGTGTGACAAATGGATGTACGTTTGGAAACTTTTTGTGACACGTGCACCCTTTCACTGGGGAAGGGATTTGATTTCAAGATGTTAACTCTTGTCGTTATAGGCTTACCTACCTCGCCATTATTATGACTGACCAGTTAGTTACATACCAGCGAACAACAGGGGTTAAAAATTTTTGCTTTTAAATATTGTGAAATATTTTTTGAAATAATTGCTCTATATTTTATCGTTATATTTTAATTGGGTTTTAGATACGGGCGTCAAAATGAAACACAACGCGAGACCATCTTATACTTTAAATATATTGGTTGATAGGTGGCCGTGTGACGAACAAACAGCAATTATTCCCATTACCTCCCATAATTAACATGGTAAAGAAAGCTATCCCCCAATGTATTAATGATGCCTGATTAATGGCTATTGTCTTCCACACAATTACTGCTATTAGGCAGGTTTAAAGCCATGATGAGGCATATTTCTGATTTATACCCCATTGATTTATAATTATATAGCAGAAAACGAAGGATATCAAAGTAGAATGATGGATACGGTCATTTGCGTCAGTTTTATTTTTGTAGTATACTTCTAATGCTACGCTTATTCATGAGAAATGGTTTTGTATTGGCGGTATTGAAATGGATGTCATTAAAAATCATTTATAATTGTCACTGAACAATGATGAATATTACTGGAAAAGGGAGCCCAAACTATGATAAAATTAAGAAAAATATCAATCTATAGGCCAATTAGGTATAAAACACTCAGAGCTAGTAGTTGCGATTCAGGAGGTAATTTGCCTATTGTTATAGTCTACATCTTTTGTAAATCCTTTCAGTTAGTTTGATTACTTCTAGCGTTTCATACCTTGAGACAGAGAAACAACTAAAACTACCAAAAAGTACAAACTCATCCAAAGTACCCCATGAAAAGATCCTAGCCATCCTCGTTCAGACAAAGAAGTAAGAACCTACGCTTTTCATTCGTTCTGAAGTTACGATGACACAGACAGACAAAAGCCTAATGACCCTCTTTATGTGCCTTGGGTTAAGAATTACGCAGATAAAAGCCGGTAACCTTCCCCTGTAACATTCAATAAGAATAGTAATAGGGTGAACGTACCGGAATCTGTTTGTGTGGCGGTTTCGCACTTGTGTGGGTTTAGGGACACGGATTTAATTAACATGTGTGTATTTGGTAATTATGTATTGTGTACCTTGGTAAAAGCGACTGAATAAAGGTATAGCTACGTTTAATTTTCCGTGACAGATTTCTAGAATTACGTAATGCTGTACTCCGCAGATGTAGCGACGCTTAAACTCATCTTTAACTATAGATGTTTATGGACTGTATACTCTCTTGGCTCAAAATTTTAACGACTTGTACCTCCCCATAGACTTTGCTAAATGATTACCATCTAAAATATACACATTCAATCTTAATATCTGCATATATTATAATCTTATCTACAGCCAAATAGAACTTCAGTTGCATCTCTTATAATCAAACATTATATCTTAGACCCTGATTACGCAAATCTACGAAAGCATAATACCTAATAAACAGAGAACTTGACGTGCCTGTCTCTCCTGGGACTACATAGTTTTAACTAGTAACAGTAGACGGTAACATAGTACAAAGTCCACTTTTGCCCACAATATTCCGCCACGTTATATTGGACATATTTTGTTCTCTAGAGGATGCAATGTAATAGTAACGCTTTATATGTTACTTGAATAAGTACGTCGATATAATAATATTATAATTTAGCCAATGTAACAACATCACGCCTATATTACCTAGAAGCTTGGATGAAGGATAGTACTGGATTTGGCATGACTCGTAACCATAGTAACCATAGTAATTTAAAAAGAGATGGCCATTTACAATATCAGTAGAAACGACAGAGAAAGCAATATTATTTTTTTGTCTCTGTCACCGTACAGCTTTTTATTGTTTGCCCAATTTGAATTTGCCTAACCTATATCGTGTCGGTAGTGGAAAGAAGTCGTTTTTTTCCTAGTTTAAACTGGTTACATAGCCATATTCCGTGCCCTAAACATACCGTAGTGACTGTAGTGAACAATAAACATGGTGCAGTGTTGTATAATTGGCTGCAAAAGCCGCAGTGAGCGTAAACAGGAAAATATAACTTTTCACAAGTAAGTATCACTTCAAACCTTAGGATAGCTTGTTTTCAGTTAGTAATGCATCCCCTTAGAATCTGGTTGCCCGACAATTCTCAAATCAATACAAATAAACAGTTAATTTCAGTAATATAAGTTTTCTAAAAAATCACGTTTTGTTGTATAACACTACCAAATGTAGTATGCCGTTGTGACAGTTAAAAAATTTTATCGTTAGAATAATGTCGTATTATTTGCTCCATTTTTACTGTCAACATACAACTTCACACCAAAGAATTCGATAAAACTGTGAAATATTTACCATAAACTTATTGTTATCATAAAAACATGTGAATTTGCCATTGGTATAGTTACTTTTCTGTTTGGCTGGGTTATATATTCTCTAGGGATACCTGCCCAAAAGTGGAAACTTTCCCTGGAATTTGGGAATGAGTAGAAAGTTTAATTCGTGTATAATTTTTTTCATTGTGATAAATAATAATATTCAAGATATCAATAAAGACTAGAATAATTAAATAACTTAATTTTTATATAGTTTTTATAATTGATTGTAAATCTTTTTTAGATTTCCCAAAGAAGCCCACGTACGACATAATTATGTGGATAATATCTACAGGACGACAAGATTGAGAACCAACTAAGCACTCTAAAATATGTTCAAGACATTTTGAAAATAGATGTTTTAGAAAGACCCAACGAATGACCTATCTTTATGAATTTTCAGTATCGACACTTTACATATGTAATGTAAGTATGCTTCTTACTAGTCGTGCGTATTTTTTTCGTGTTAGATTTACTTAAGTAGCGCATTATAATTTACAGAACCCACCAACAATAGATATACCTTCTACATCAGTAGGTATACTATCACACATAATGTATGTGTCGATACAAACAAATTGCATACAAGTTTCTTATCTATTGTGCAAATCTGTCCAATGGCTGATGAAGCTTTGACTACTTTTATTACTAACCCAAGTCGGGAATTGCAGTAGGGACGGTGGATATTTACTGTTTAATTGATCATAAAAAAAAAATCTTAGGTTCTGAATACTGAAGTAAATGTTACACCTGTTCTTCCTTCTGCTGGAAATAGTTGCCGATCATTCAATGTAAGTATTAGTAAAATTATTACATTGTCAAGATATACTCGCATTTCTTGTCAATATAATATACTCAGTAGGACATATTAATAAGCTTATTAAACTTGTCAGTTTCAATGTTTTAACTTAAAGTAGAAAATGATGTGTAGATCAGAGTTCGAAGTGATAATTTATCATTGATATTATAAAAAGTATCTGAATGTATGTACGCATGCATTATTGGACAAAAAAAATCCAAGACAAGCAAGTAAAAATTAGAAATTTTATACTAAGTTGATTTTGTTTATGGGATAGTAATACAAATCATATTTAATTTTGAGTTTTATTTAACCCACTTCTTCATCATTTGACTTCACAATTAAACGCTGGTTCCAACGTCTATTGGTCTTATTTAATATATTTTTTATTATATTTGTTCTTTTGCAAGTACCTTATTTTTTATTTATGTATGAATGTTGAGAAAGCGAAAACAAACACAGCGAACGAACGTGTAGTCCACCTGATGGTAAGTGGAGTACAGCCCATGAACATCAACAATCCACAAAAGCAGATTATAGTTGCGTCGCTGCAGCTGAGGACTACGGTGTTATGCCTCATGTGCCAGTAATTTTAGCCGCTTTAGTACTGCAAAATATAACTTCTTTGCCTAGTACATTGACAAATGGAAAAGGTCTGGCATAACAATATTATTTCGGGGAAAGTTGGGTACCACTGGTAACCCCATGAAATGTATGTACTTTCTTGCCGTCCTTTACGGGTGTGTACGCAACTTAAATGCTCATGTCATCTCTACCTAATACTTACTCTGAGCCTAGAAGGGTGTTTATGTCCCATGTGATAAAGAGTGATCCTATCTCCATCCACTGGGCACAAATCCAAATCCGTGTTGCTGTTGAAAATTTCCTAACGGAATCCCAAATAAAACTTGTCCGTCCCAGGCATCGCCCGCGACCTCGCGGTTAGCGCGGTTGTTATTGTTGTCTGCCCACTATTTACTATTTTATTTTTATAAATATCATGTTTACATAAAAAAACTAAAGAACACGCTTTTAAAGTACTTCTAACTAAAAGTAAAAAATAATTCCTAATATAAGCTGAAAATGGTAATGAACAAAAAATACCTACTAGTATTATTGTGAAAAAGCGTGGGTTGCTCGATAGACGAAAAATATGGCACAGAGCGCGAAATTCGAGTCCAAAGAAGTCGGTTACATACATACATACATACATACAGGTGAAGCTAATATAAGCGTGTTAATAAGCAGCATTAATTATATTGAATAACAATTTATTCAAATTAAAGTTTAAATTACTTATTCATTGTTTGTCATAGGTGTTAAATATACAGATTTTATGTACTAAACATGAATTCCTCTTGTGTAACATGCCATTTTTGGCACACAATATAATCAATATGATCATTATTTATAACAATAGTCACATCTCTAAATTAGTCATACATTATAATAATAACAAATTCATCTCATACAAGTTTAAATAAAACGATAAAGTTATCTGAATAGAACCTCATGCATGAAACAAAATAAATAACTGTTCTTGTAATATTTTGAAGCAAATTTTAGCTTTGCTATGCATTTATTTTATGTAATATTAAAGTTGAAAAATTAAGAATCCAGCAGGATTCGAACCTGCACCTCTTGGGTATACGCCCCAAGTGCTTTGCCAATTCAGCTATGGATTCGTATGCTGCCGGACTCGAAATTTCTCAACTCTTTTTGTGCCAGCTTTTAGCTAGACGAACCTTATTTGGTTTTAGCGCCATCTATGTGATGTAATAAGTACTATTCACATACTGTAAGTTTGAATTAAGATCAATACTGTTACAGTCAAGAGATGACGCATTTTTATCAAATACTTGTAATATTTTAAAGCAAATTTTAGCTTTGCTATGCATTTATTTTATGTAATATTAAAGTTGAAAAATTAAGAATCCAGCAGGATTCGAACCTGCACCTCTTGGGTATACGCCCCAAGTGCTTTGCCAATTCAGCTATGGATTCGTATGCTGCCGGACTCGAAATTTCTCAACTCTTTTTGTGCCAGCTTTTAGCTAGACGAACCTTATTTGGTTTTAGCGCCATCTATGTGATGTAATAAGTACTATTCACATACTGTAAGTTTGAATTAAGATCAATACTGTTACAGTCAAGAGATGACGCATTTTTATCAAATACTTGTAATATTTTAAAGCAAATTTTAGCTTTGCTATGCATTTATTTTATGTAATATTAAAGTTGAAAAATTAAGAATCCAGCAGGATTCGAACCTGCACCTCTTGGGTATACGCCCCAAGTGCTTTGCCAATTCAGCTATGGATTCGTATGCTGCCGGACTCGAAATTTCTCAACTCTTTTTGTGCCAGCTTTTAGCTAGACGAACCTTATTTGGTTTTAGCGCCATCTATGTGATGTAATAAGTACTATTCACATACTGTAAGTTTGAATTAAGATCAATACTGTTACAGTCAAGAGATGACGCATTTTTATCAAATACTTGTAATATTTTAAAGCAAATTTTAGCTTTGCTATGCATTTATTTTATGTAATATTAAAGTTGAAAAATTAAGAATCCAGCAGGATTCGAACCTGCACCTCTTGGGTATACGCCCCAAGTGCTTTGCCAATTCAGCTATGGATTCGTATGCTGCCGGACTCGAAATTTCTCAACTCTTTTAGCACTTGGGGCGTATACCCAAGAGGTGCAGGTTCGAATCCTGCTGGATTCTTAATTTTTCAACTTTAATATTACATAATAACTGTTCTTTTTTTGTTTTTTTTTTAACCCATGATGTCACTGCTGAGCAAAGGTCTCCCCCATACACGACCACAATTTTTTGTTTTGGGCTCTGTCTGTCCAATCCCTCTGAAACGAGTCCAAATCATCCTTTCAGCGCTTTCTGGGCCTACCGCGACACCGATGACTATCCATTGGTATCCACTCGGTGGTTATTCGCGCCCATCTTTCTTGGTGCATTCTGGCGACGTGCCCATTTAAGTTTGGCAGATTTATTGCCAACGTCAGCAATACCAGTCTTGGGGCGAACTATGGTATTTTGGAACTCATCCACGACTTTTATGAATAAGATACTTCGCTCCATTGACCTCTGACATACTTGCCCTTCTGTGATATAACCGTTATTTATATAATTTCATTTATTTTCTTAAAATTGGTAATTAAAAAAGTAATTTTGAGATAGAAACTTTATTACAATTAAAAGTCAAAAAGCTTATTTTTAATTCAACAGAGTTCGATTTTTTTATATATAATTTTACACTGATACCAACTACACTTTTTTGAAATAATTCAGTCCTACACAACGTGTCGTGCACTTTTAAGCGTTTAAAAGTGCACTTTTAAACGCTTTTACCTTTTTCTAAATAATCACGGCTTCGTAAATAAATAGAGTTTCCACGTAATTTTTATCGATCGTATACCAATCCTCGGCAATTTTTTTTAGTAAACTGTCAAATATACTTACATAAAAGGTCTTAATGTATGGTTCCCGTGAGATTTGAACTTTTAGTTAAGTAGGTCAACGTTGTAAGCAGTTCTAAACCATTTTGGCCACAATTGCGATAGTTGACCACGATCTACGTAACGTGAGGGCCTCTTGAGAACAAATACTCTAAAAGTTATGTGGTGAAATGGGCCGTAAGATCCTTCTTCAAGTAGCAATAGAATACTAGTCCAATTGTTTAAGTAAATGACGGTCAATGTATAGAACGATGAAACACTATTTTAATATTAAATCGTGGCAAATAAAAGTGTCACAAGACAAACCTAATTAATATATTGTCAAGGTTAGTTTATCTCTTGTTGAGCCCATGACATGACAACACAAATCATTAGGTACATATCGTCACTTTTGCAAAGATGCGCGAATAAGAGCAAGATTACCGCCACATAGACAGCACTGAAAAAATCCTTCCTAATATTAAGAATGAGAAAGTAGCTCTGTCCGTCTATCTATTACGCTTTTACGGCTAAACAATTGCTTGGCTGTTTTTCATACAAATATAATATGGGTTTAACTCTAATATTATTAAGTTTTTATCTAGGTATTATTGGTGATAAATCATATCAAAAGCACTTAAATGCATGTTTGTTGGCGCCCATTTTTATTAAATTATTATTATTATTATTTATTGTTTTTAATACAGATTATATAATAGCGAGACTTATGAGGTTAAGATTCAACCCCGAGACTCATGCGGTAATGTAGTGCCATATTCTGGCAAACTTGAAATCCTGTCATTTGATATTATAAGATAAGAACTTACATTAAATTAAAACCAATATCATTTGATAAACACCACTACAAACAAAACCATTAGCATAAAACGTTTAATAAGCATTATAACGATCACAACACAATTACGTATGTTGCTTGTATTCGCACATAGAGCGCATTTTCCAAGTAAGTACGCATCTGCGAGCAGTATAATTTAATGGGAAGCCCTCCGGTTACATTTTAATTGCCGAACAAAGGTGGAAGCTGTGTTAAATAATTAAATGACTGCCGTAACAGGTTAAGCGAACGTACTTTTTATTTTATTGACTGATATATTTTGTATAGCTTCCGGGCGCGGCTCCGCCCGCGTCGTAGGTACGTTCATAAAAAATAGCTTATGACCTTCCTCGGGTCTTGAACTATCTCCATACTATCATCAAGTTCGGTTCAGCAGTTTATCCATGAAAGATTAACAGACAGACAAGAGTTACTTTCTTGTTAATTTTTTCCCTTATTATATTCAAGTAATAATTTTATAATATAAATCCGACTGAAATTACAAAAATTGCACTAAAAAGTAAGAAATAATTAAGTAATTTGCAACGTCTCGCCTCATATGTGTATAACTTGAAAAAATCAGTAAACGGCCATAAGATGTCTATATTCAAAGAATTACCCTCCTACTCCTAACCGTTGAGAAGTTGTGCCTTCCAGCATCAGCTCAGCAACATGTAATGCTGACAGCTAGATGCAAATATCCGAGTAGCATTAGGTAATAATTTCAATTCAATTCAATTTATTTATTCATTAACAATTATTACATTGTGTTTGAATGTTCTTAATATATTTACATAGATCTTGAATTAATATAATATTTATATAATAATGTGTTTTAAATCCTTATTTTATATACATGCAAAAAGTCATTACAATTATTAAAGTTAAATGTCACAATAATTATTCAACTTAAATTACAATCATAATTACAATAATAAAAATAATAGATATAACAATCAAATCATAAAAATACAAAAATAAGACATTTAGAAAAATATTATAATTCATCAATATGATAAAGACATTTATCTAACAAGAACTGTTTAAGCTTATTCTGAAACTGACTTTTATATACAAGACCTTTTATTTCTGTCGGAAGTTTATTGAACAGTTTCACTGACATGTGGTAGGAGCTATGCTTTGCAACGTTCAGGCGAGTCATTTGCTTTGATTGAAGGTCTTTTCTTCTTGTGCTCTCTCTTTTTTTTTTTTTCTTTCGTCTTCAGTCTCATATTCAGAGATGTACTTAGACAATTGAGTAAGCAGGACCAAAATGTACAGGCTTGGGACTGTCAATATATTTAAGTCATTGAAATGAGGCCTACATGTTTCTTGCTGTTGTATTCTGACTATGGTCCTCACTGCTCTTTTTTGAATCACAAAAGCCTTCTGAGTATTGTAGTGATAAGAACCTCCCCAGAAAAGTATGCTGTACCTCAATTTTGACTCCACTAATGCGTAATACACCATTTTTAAATGTTTAATGGACACTTCGTTCCTGAGGCTTCTCAGCACGTAACAGGCAGAGCTGATTGCTTTCTCCAGGTGTGTTAGCTCTTCTTTCCACTTTAATTGACTATCGATATGAACTCCCAGAAACTTAACCACCTGTACCACGTTTACTTTTTCTCCATTTATGACACAGTTAATGCTATCCTTATTTCTGGAAGTGGATCGAAAAAGCATTACGTTTGTTTTACTGGCGTTAACCTTAAGACCGTTGATAGCAAACCAACTGTGGAAGGCAGCTAAGGCTCGATTAACAATGCAATCAAGATCGTGAATATTGTCAGCGGAAACAACGGCGTTTGTATCATCGGCAAACACTACAAGCTGGATAGATCCCGAAGCATTTTCCATCATATGTTGAATAAGATCATTTACAAACGCGATAAACAATATCGGACCCAGTATGGAACCTTGTGGTACACCAGTGTGCACAGGGGACAGTTTGGACCTGTATGTTTCTTCAGTTAGACAGTTATCGTCTGAGGTATTTGTCCCTGACATGTCCGCTTTGATCTCCACAAACATCTTCCTGTTCTTTAAATACGATGAGAGGAGTGCCAGTGCTTTACCCCTGACACCGTAGTGCTCTAGTTTTTCAAGCAGTAGTTCATGATCCACCGTATCAAATGCTGAACTTAAATCTAAGAAAAGCCCAGCTACTTTTTGTTTTTCATCTAATCTGCCTAATACGTCGTTAATCAAAGTCAATATTGCGTCTTGTGTACCGACGTTTTTCTGATAACCAAATTGTTTTCTACTTAACACCCTATTTTGGTTAAAATGCCTTAGTAATCTAGTTTTAATTAATTTTTCAAATATTTTTGAGTGAATAGGTAGTAATGAGATGGGTCTGTACATCTTTGGGTCTGTTTTAGAACCTTTTTTGTGTACTGGTATTATTTTGGCTATCTTCAGCTGATCTGGAAAGATTCCTTCATCAAAACACTTGTTGTAAAAAATGCTTAAAGGTTCCGCTAGTATATCTATATTATCTTTTATTACTGATATATTTATATCATCATAACCACACGATTTTTTGTCGTCCATGTGTTTCACTATGTTGAAAATTTCAACGGGAGTGACAGGGTCTAAGATTAGGTCATTAGTTACTCTTTTTGCACTTTTACGTAGAATATTCATAGCAGCTCCTGTGCTTGCGGTAGTTGATGAATTAAGTTGGAACTGTTGGGCCAAGATATTTACAATATTTGATGGTTCTGACACAATCATATTATTAAATTTCAAATGTATTTTTTTATTGTTATTTCCACTCTTATTTCTATGTTTGTTTACCACTTTCCAAACATCTTTTGAAATGTTCGTAGACTTTGTTAATTCAGATTGTACCGATAACTTTTTGGCCATATTTATTACTTTTCTGTACAGAGTTATGTATTTTTGTCTATAGTCCTTTACAGTGTCATTTTGTCTATCCCCTTTGCCAGTACATAGGAATCGTTTCATTTTGCTTGAAACTTTTACACCCTTAGTGACCCAACGTAGCTGCGCATTACGCGTTAAACGCACCTGCATTTTTCTTTTCCTAAAACAGCTTGTGAACATTAATTCGAAATGTTTTAAAAATGAGTTTATTCCGAAATCACTCCAGTCATGGTTTAATAACAAGTTTCTAAAGTTTTTTCTTGTATTTGCATTAAAAATCCGTTTGGTAATTTGAACACTACTAGTTTTATTCCTACTTAGTTCCTTACTTCTGAAAGCTGTATTGCAGAGCAGGCCCGCATGTCCATCTGCCAAGCCGTTATGATCGACATCACAACTTACCACACATTCGTCTGACAGATTCGTAAAAACATTGTCAATACAAGATCGTGAGTCATTTCGAATAAACGTATTCGAATTTATAAGAGGTCTAAAGTTGTAACATGTCAATAGATTTAATAAGTCATTTCTTTTTTTATTGTCAGTTAATAAGTCAATGTTAAAGTCACCGCAGATTACGCAGTTCTTGTTAAAGAAATGTTCTAATAGTTTTTCGAGCCCAATCATAAAGTTGTCTAGGTTTTTGTCATAAGGCGTACGATAACAACAACACACAGACAAGCCAGTTGATATATCTTTGACACAGCATATTTCAAAACTATTTATTTTGTATAATTTTTTGCCTATTGGTAACTCTTCACATTCCCTACCTGATTCTCCTAGGATAATAGTACCACCTCTTAGTTTATTTACTCTGGTATTATATGATGCAACATTGTACTTAGTAAGATTTAGTAATTGGGCTAGTTCTTCGTTAAGAAAATGCTCACTAATACACAAGTAATTTAAAGGGTTGCTGAAACTATCTAAATATATTTCTAATTCATTTTTTTTATTATTTAGACCACACAAATTTTGATGAAAGATATTTAAACAGTTACACAGCTTTCTATCTGCCGAATCGTTTAGATTTACTCTATTGTTTACATGTTTATTCTCGAAAAAATGTATTTCTGCCTAACATAGTCTTTTTTTCAAAGTAGTAAGGAATGGTACCTGGTTTTAACTGTAGTACTTTAGTTTTTGTTTCAGTACAAGTGCGAGTCCATTTAGTATTTTCTATTGGTTGGTTTGTAAAAGTAGTGTGAAGTGTGTCTGTCTGTATAGATGTTTGTTCGTTAGCTGTACCATGTATTTTTATGTCAATTTTTATATTGTCCATGATGTTGTAGTACAAGTTTTTTATACCTTTTATATTGATCTGGCCGGTTTTACTTGAGAACATATCAGAGGTTAAGTAACTGTTTGTGTCAAAGAAATACGCATAACTATTTTCTTTCTGTAAGTCTTGATACAACATATTATTAAATAATTCAACTTTATAGTTGTATATGGGTGCACCACACATGTAGGTCGGACTGCATATTATAATATTTGTGTTTGTTATATGCTCCAAAGATTTCCTTATTACTTTTAACAATTCTATATAGTTAGATGATGTTCTTATATCTTCATTTCCTAGCATAACAATACAGTAGTCATTCATGTTATAATTAAGTAACTTATTGCTAATATTATATAACAGGCGTTCCAAGCCACAGCTTGGCAAAAAATATCGACAGTACTTGAAATGATTGCCGAATATTTCCTCGATAGCGCTGATGGAACAATTTTGATCACTGTTAGTAAGGATACAAAGTTTATTTCTTACTTGCACTGTTGGATACACTGTGTTGTCACTGTTATCATGCAAAATGTTACTAGCGGGCAAATTAACTTCACGTTGATTACTTAGTGAAATTTGCTGCAGACTATGAATCTGTTTGTTTAGTGTGGCTATTTCTAACTTAGCTTCTGTCAATTGTTGTTCTAAATTTGTAATGGCCTGTTGCATTGATATTATCTTCGTTCGGTTGTTGTCGTTTCTCGGGCTAGGCGTTTTAATTATTTGTTCCCAACTTGCATCGCCTTCCTTTTGACTGGAAAGATTACTGAGTTGTGTGTTTTGACACATAATTTTCAGGGGCGTCGAGTTTCTATTTATATTTTTCATTTTCCGTTTACGTCCCGTATGCGGTGTCATATTAATAATATCAGTAGACTTTATTTTTTTATAAGTGTCTATTATATTTCTGCATTTCTGTAAGTCGCATTTCAGTTGCATATTCTCGGTATTCAGGTTTTCTATCTCAGCATGGGCACTTTCAATATTATTTGACATCTCCTGTAGTTTTTCATGTAATTCTGAGGTAGTTTGACTGGTGATTAGTGAGGAGTCTCGCAAACTTAACATAGTTGTGTCTAACAACATACAATTGTCTGCCGATATATCATTTAGGGAACTAGTTCGACGATGTTTTCGAATAGTTATATTCTCATCCATAATTTAGATATGAATAATTTTTGGTATGTATTGAGTGTTCGGTTATTTTTTAAAGTGCCACCTATTATTGCAGAACGGCAACCACTTGCAATTTTAACTTAGCGCTAGTGTAGTCAGTCAATAGTAGTATGCTGCTGAGTAGTTTAAATAGTACTATCGCCCTCTACCATTCAATCTTTTGGGTGGTAATTGCTTTCTAGCAGTTGGTGTTAATAGAAATATGAAGATCTTCAATTAATGTGCACAAAAAGACATTATGTGAAGTCAGTCTCGAACCAGCTTACCAGTATGTCATTAGTTGTACCGCTCAGCCACCGTGTACGTACTATAAGTAGTTGAAATTTGTGATCCGTAGCAAAACTAAAGGTTGTGCGTGTAATGCAGAGGTCACGTGGCCGCGTTTGTTTAGAAAAGTTGGAACTCGTTATTATGACTCATTAGTAGGGAATGATTTGCACATTTTAACACTTTGTTTTCAACTTTTTGATCACTTTAACTGTTTATTTATCACTTATTTACAGTTTTTAATTGGTTCTTGTTAATATGTGGGTTGTAAATAACACTTCTTTTATTTATTATATGTATTAAATAACGTATATATTGAATATAAGGCCACTTTTAATATTTTTTGTTTTATTTTATCACTGCTTGCGTAAATCTTAAAATAACACTTGTTCACTTTTATTGGTGTATTAGCATGATATTTAACTAAGATTTGTGAATATTTATACTTGCAAAACGTTTTTAATAAATAAAACAACACAGAGCTTATCACTGGAACTGTATGCCAGACAACGCCATCTAGTAGGTATGATAATACCTATAAGGTAAATATACGAAAGACGATATAGAAGCCATGAAAATTTCGGGTTTTTCCTCGATTTCTCTAGGATCCCATCATCTGGTCGTGCCCTGATGAAAATGGGACCACATGACAAGTGTATTCTAACATTTAAAAAAAAACGTACGAATTGAGAACCTCCTCCTTTTTTTTAGTTCGTTAAAAATATAGTTCTTTTTTATGAGTCACATTTCTAGTACGCGACAGGTCAGGTTAGCAATTTAGTAAATATTTTTATCACTATTTTCTCGGATACTTGAAATAAATAAGAAGGAAAGCTATATTTTTAGGTAATGCAATGCTTTTATAAGTTTAAATCGTGTTTGCATGAACTTCTTATTTTTTTATTATAAATTTTGTCATACAGCATACGAATCCATAGCTGAATTGGCAAAGCACTTGGGGCGTATACCCAGGGGGTGCAGGTTCGAGTCCTGCTGGACTCTTAATTTTTCAACTTTAATATTATATAAAATACAAAAAGGCATAGCAAAGCTAAAATTTGCTTTAAAATATTACAAGTATTTGATAAAAATGCGTCATCTCTCGATCTTAATTCAAACTTACTGTATGTGACTAAGTGACTAATCACTTATTGCATAGGTGGCGCTTAAACCAAGTAAGGTTCGTCTAGCTAAGGTATATATATATATATATATATATATATATATATATATACTTACGACGCTGGCACAAAAGAGTTGAGAAATTTCGAGTCTAGCAGTATACGAATCCATAGCTGAATTGGCAAAGCACTTGGGGCGTATACCCAGCGGGTGCAGGTTCGAGTCCTGCTGGATTCTTAATTTTTCAACTTTAATATTATATAAAAAACTTTTGTCATCATGTAAATTTAAAATTACTTTCTCGTGGACATTCTTTTCAACTTTTATATAATTAAATCAGCTTAGTATTATCATTGATAGATATATCAATAAGGCTTGCATTAAATATTTTGATGACTAAGTTTCAACATCATAAAAATAATAAAACTGTAATTACGTATTCTGAAATAAGATTTAGACAAATATTGTGCATTCAACCAGACAGAAACAGATATTTTTTTCTATCTTATTATCAAAATATGGCAAATTACGTTCACATGATAACTGTAAGGAAAAACGTTAACCAGTACGTAGGTACTTTAAAAATGTCTACACGTCTAGCAATAATGACGGCAAAACTTAACTTATTGGATTATTATGAATGTTTTTCCATTTTGTTTCTAAACTAATATATCGCAATGTTTTTGAACCAAAAATGATGTCAATCTATAGTTGACGGATAAAACAAAGACAAACAAATTATTATCTTCGACATTTTCATTACTATAAATAAAAAAAAAACAGATCTCTCGCTACTAGGGCACGCATTCAGAACTTTTTTTAAATTCAGTGAATACTTTATTTTTTATGTTATCGCTAAAATAAATATTTCAACCGAGTACATTTCGCAAAGTTTTGATACTGTGAAACTGAAAGCAACATTTTTGGAGCGAAAACTTTAAATTTTTTTAATCTATCATCTAAGGTTTTCCCCTTAAGTTTTGCTTTTGCACAATTTGCTTTATTAGTTGTATTTATTTACATTTTGACTTATTAACAAAACAAAATATTTAACAATCCTCATGGCACAAAGTTCATGAAACTCATGAAAATAAGTATTTACATATGACAGGCGAGCCCAGTGACCCAGAAAGACAATGGGTTGACCTGTACGTAAAAACCTTCCTTTTTCCTATTGGGGAACTAGTCATGTAGAATGGAATGGAAAACCCCTATCGAAAAAAAGTTTTCACGTGTAATTGGAAAGTTAAAAAATCGTTGACCCAATCAATATGCTAGTTTCAACATTTATAAGAATTAAGATTCTCATAAAATTACAAACCACAAAAAGTCAAGACGTTTTGCTACATGGACCCGGGAGCATATCTAGTCTATTGGCACAAGGGACTTAATATTGAAGCCTCAAACAATCAATCAATCAAGGTCCAACCTTGCAAGGCCTTCGAACTAGGGCACCGGGGACATTGAAATATTTACTGGCACTTCTATTTCAGGATTATCCTGTTTTCCTTAAGCTAGATTGCAAAAGTTTGTACCTATCCCTAGGTATTTACGTAGGTTATTAAAAATTTTAGTTATTTTAGTAGTAATTCTGCAAAATACGTGTGCGTAATGGTTGATCAACCAATGAATGATTTATGAATTTCCATACTAATAACAAACGCAAGCGCGACCGCGCCGTTTGTACTGACGCGCTACACGCAACGCGATAACGCACGGTCGAGCACTGAGACCAGCCTAAATTGAGTAATGATTTTTACGTTTACCTGCAAATATTTATTTAAACATTAATGTTGTAATGAAGGTTCCCAAAACATCGACTTCTGCCCATTTTTACAGATAAAGATACATTATTCCGCGCATTATTAAATGGTGACCAAACGATTTCACATAAGTAGAAAGTTCAACAACCTTGACAACAAAAAGCAGTTCGTGCAATTGTAGTCATTACTAGCCATTTGCTTAACCGGCCAAAGGCAAATTTTAGGTAACCAGTGGCAGAATTCAACTTATTTACAAAATGAAAAACATATACGAATAAAACAACAATTAAAGCAGTTTAAACAGCCACGATACACACATCATGGAGCAAACAAAGCTTGATAAAAGCAACAGAAAACAATAGAATTGTAAGGGATTTTCCAGCGCAGATATTTATTTTACAAAGTCCCTTGTCTAGTGACGTAATGTTTTAAAAACATTTGCATGTTATTGTTGGTTCATGAAGAGTGCACGGCACATTAACGTGAGAGCGGAGTTGAGTACTTTGTCATCGCAATTCCCATCACAGTTCTGAGACCGCGGTTAAGGGGGCGTCTTAGTGGGGGCGAGGAGCGGGTAAAAGCAATATTTATTTTCTCAAAATGCTTCGTGAAATTATTTTAATATTAAATTGAAATTATTTTATATCTGTCACACAATGGCATAAATTTCGAAGACAATTATACTGTGAATTTGTAAAAGGCAAAATCCCCAAAAAAACCTAACAATGCTACTAACAAAATTTAAATATCCTCTCGCTCTCAGTGGCACCCGACCCTGCACCTAGCAATAACCCGTCCATTTGTCATGTGTCGGGCGGAGGCGCCTGACCGCTAATGGATCTCAGGCGAAATACATCAAGAATGCTACATAGACGAATTTGATGGCACCATTATTAATTGTCCTGCTGCGCGGGCACCATCGCTGTAGTCGGAATTTTGAGTGATTATATAATCTATTTTGATGAGGGAGTTGAGGATCAGATAGTTATGGAAGGAAATTCTGGTATCCGTTTCTGAAAATAATGAGGAGCTTAATATAGCCTTAGAAAATGTACACTGTAAGTTCACTAACTCCTTGCCTGTTATTCTATACTAACTTCTGTCCGCAGTTCCAGCCGCGTATTATTTCAATAATAAGTCGTTCCTTGCAGCATCAGCACCATAAATTTCCTCAAGCTCGGGGCAATGGTTTTGCCGTGGATGGGAAACAGACAAACAGATAGAAAAGAGTTACTTTAGAATTTATAAAACAGAAAGTGCGGCGTTAATACGGAAATATTAAGAAATATTAGTAAGAATTTCTTCGGTTTGATGTGGGATTGAGCACACGCCTGCATTATAATATTATTACGTTACTTTGGATAAGAGTAAGTAAATTGTCTACCTAATAATGTTAACCCTGGACTTACACAACTCCATGGATAAATTAATATCACAACCGGCATATACCACTTGACAAAATTAATTATACCTCTCTGAAACAGTCTTATTAATGGTTGAAAAGTTCCAAATTATATAATATGCTAAGTTGACACAGCAGGTCTGACTGTACAAGTACTGGCTCGGTATAGTTTGTATTGAACTGCCTGAGAAGTCGTTACTTTTAACTTTTAAGTACGCAGACTGTATTATTGTCATTTTAGTTTTCTGTCCGTGGTTTAAAGCAGAAACGGGTGCGATTTCTGTTATGCTTATCATTTCGCGATGTTTGATTATTTGACAAAACGGTATTGATTCGAGGAAATTATGTGTATTTTTTAAGAGTTTAATAACGTTTTGTAAACTAGTAGTCCGTATGTTTCGCTTAAACTCCTAAAAAAACACTTGACTGTGAACCAGTTATCACAATTACGCAGGAATTTCATAAAACGGATCGACGTCAATCGAAGTTGCTTCATTGCAATAAAACCCAATATGATGCCTGTCAAAAAAATATTTTAGTAACAGGCCATTGTCCAATCTTAAATCATTGATTTTTTTGTAAGTATTTTTTAAAAATTAGACAACGGGTCTAAATTGCGTAATTATTATAAAGTTGAATAAATAATAGGTATTTATTTACCTTTCACGTTCCCCTGCTCGACGTTTCAGTCGGCTCGTGACCACGATTGATGCAAGTCATTTCGAAACGTTGAGCATAGGTATTTGTTTACCATTATAATAATTACGCGATTAAGACCCGTTGTCTAATTTTTGAAAAATGTTCTCAAATCACGAAAGTTTAAAAATATTTTTGTAGATAGTTTTATAAACTATGTGCAATAATTTACAATCTATCTATCTTCTAATACTTTTGTTATAAGCCTGGAGTAGAACTGTTTATGTAGTCCATAGTTTTACACCAAATCGCGTTGCGTTCCGCTCAACCCACACCATACACCACCCGAACCGTATGAACTGAAAAGCGTGTAACAGAAAACTTATATCGATAAATAGTGGAGCCCGCGGCAAATCTGCCGCACGTTCCGTTTATCGCACACTTTGAACGTTCCGTTCCACTTCGTACTAAAATATATGGTACAGTACAAAGGAACGTAGACTTTACTAGTAATAATGATGTTGGTTATTGGTTAGTAAACTTTCATTACTGTTGAGTAGTATGTTTTGTGCGTGTACGGTATAGGAAAAGACGTTTGTTAATGACTGCTTAGCTGTCTAACCTCGTTTATACATGGCCTTTGAAACCATGGAATTAATTATACCATTTAACTAAACCGATACTGCGTTCCGATGGAGCAAGGGATATATTTCCGAAATGCAAATACGAAACAAGTGGCATGCGCAGGGCACTGACCTACAAGCTGATACGTTAGTAATTATAAGAGATAACAACTAACCGCCGTTGACGTGGCAACTTGGACGTTTCATCCGAACATAACACGGCAAAGATGGTGTATAAAGAGTTGCTGATGTTCACACTGCTAAAGACATCATCCGACGTGCTTTCTCCAAGTTGTGTCCATTGTTGGTAGCTGGTTCCCTTGGATGAAGGATAGTTACTCTGAGCTGGTTCCGGTTCAAGGCGGGAAGGATGTTCGTGCCATACATCATTCGAATAATGAACTACATATATCGAAAGTCCCGCGTGCTTTGACCAATGGCAGCGCTTCCGCAAGTGTCATGCGATAGTGCTGCCACTAAAACTACTAATGCTTTAAAATTCACACGCGTGTGAATTTTTAAGCATTTACAAGACGGCCGCCTTGAAAAAAAAATATATACAAATATATTAAAACATATTTGTTTAGTGTGTAAGAATATATTTAGTAAAAATGCAGTGTTATAAAGATAGTTTTCGAGCGACGGAGCATGCAAGTGTCACAATATCAAAAACCGTGGAATTAAGATCTGATATTTTGCTAAGTAATAGACAACACATGGTTATAAACATATATTTTTTTTAGACACAAATAACGTGTATTCAAGAAAAATGTAATTTACCCGTTTACACCTAGGTGACCATTAAACGAGTATTTTTTTTTTGGACAGGCTGTTACAAATTCTTTGGATAGATTCAAAAATGTTATACCTTCATAATTATATGGTCGGATCCCAGACTATATAGAATGTACACTAGTTATTTAGCACAGAGGTTGAGTGACAAATAAACGCTCAAAACTTGCACAAAGGCACTTTACGTTTTGACACATGACATTCAAACTTCGTGTGTATAACACTACAGCACGAAAAATATAAAATAAACTTAACAAACGGATTGTATGCCAGTTTTTAATCCACCAGCTCTTGTCAAAGCCAGTACCAGCCAGTCAGTGTTTGTAAAAAACTGGGCAAATGTCTGTCTGCCTGGAATACAATATTGTACATACAGAAATAGCAGCAAACGTAGTGTACTCAATTGATCACTTGAAAAGCTGCCTAACCTCTAGTTTTCTATCAAAAGTTCAGTGTTGGTTATTAACCTTTTGAACGCAACAAAACTGACATATGTTTATCGATAAAGTTTTGGACTGCCTTTAATTTTCAAGGTTATTTCATTGAATTTGTGGCTTGGCGTGGAGGGATCCGCCGGTGCACGGCGTTCAAAAGGTTAATTGTAAATTGTAATACACTTATCTGAAATGAGAGTTAAATAAAAATGTTTTTATGTCTGCCTTACCCATCTACTATGTAAACTTATATACTAGGAATGGACTGACAAAAGCTCCCAGTGGTGTTGTTAGAATAAAGCAGTGTATAAAAAGAATGGGCAGTGCTAACTGAAGTGATTATGACTACACTCTACCGGATTACTTGTTCGGAGAAGCCATTGGGAGACTGATGGTCTGTCGTATGTCACTAGTATTGTGTAATTTAAAGGTCTCTATAAAAGAGAAATGAGTAGAGAACAACAGTACTGGATAACTACCTATACCTTCAGATCTTTTAGCAGGTACTTACTCCGATGTATGTGTATATTGATATATGTATGTGTTATATTGATGAAAATTAGCTTAAATGTTAATACTGGCTATAAGGTACATGTTTGCAACATCATAATCGACTCGGTAGTTCTTGCGTGAAAAGTAACAAACATCCATAAATCCATTCTAACAAATTTTCACATTTATAATGGCTTCGTATACGCATGGTAAGTAAAGGAACTCTGTTGGCTTTCAAAAAATGGGTTAGGCTTTAATGTTAATTATTTGAATAAACAACGAGTTCTATCAAAACATTTCTTGTTCCTCATATACATTTATTTGTTTCTAAAATGTACTTGGAAATAATTTGTAGTTGGACAAAACGTTGTTTATTTCCCCTGTCGGCCATCCGGCCAACTATCTCTTCTCATCCCCGCCATTGTATAGACACCTCACACACACAATTTATAACACGTTTGAGCAGGGAAAAGTAAATCTGGCAATATCTATTGTAGGTAACTTACGTATGTACATTTATTTATTTAGAACGTACTGCCACATCACCATACAAATTATACTTAAAACACAATTTGCGATGTACATAACAATCCAGGCTGACATTTATAATAATGGTTGTAAGAAACAACGGTTATTCCTTCTAAATGCTGCAAATCTCACCGTCTTAAGGGGAAAAAAAGTTAGGAGAAACCTGAGAAAAAAACAAGCTTAAAAATGAGAAAATGAGAACAATTTCAGATTGAAATTAGTAATATTAGTAGATTAGTATTATGAGTAGAAGAACATTAAATTAATCAACCAATTCCTTCAAGGATGAGCCCTCAAGATGCACACTAATTTTGAAGTTACGGAATTTGTCATCAAATACGTCCAAGTCTGGTATACTTGAGGCATAAGAGTGATATTCAGCAACAATTCTATTAATGGGTGATTGTAGACCGAGATTTGGTTTAGCAACAGCTACATGGGATACATTTTTTATTAAGTTAAGAAGATAGTTGTGAGGAATTTTAAGAGAGATACTCTGCAGCAAGTAAGCGCATTGTATTTAACCGTTTATGAAAAATGTATAAATCCAACATTTGACGCCGTTAGCGCAGACTGCACTTTTTAAATATTTTAAGTCGTCTCGTAAGGGTTTCTATGCGAAAACCGCTAGAGACATAAGCCAGGTGTCTGGTGAATACTCTTTGTACGCGTTCGATTCGTTGAGAATGGACAGCGTTAAAAAGACTCCTCGCAGCGCAAGCATATTTCATAGATTAATAGAATAACAAAATATGTACACATCAGAAATACATACTAAATAATATTTAAGTAAATTAATTATATTTTTTATACTTAACATAAATAACCATTCTCTTTATTTTCATGAATACAATGATTTATAACATAACAATATTTATAATATTATATTCACAAGCATACCCGCACGCCATGCGTAGTATGCAGCAAGGCGTGGAACGTGAACCACATCTTCATAATCACAGCTAGACGCTGCAACCGCCTGCGCGCCGCCGCCTCGATAGTCAGTCGATATTCCTCACTTTATGTATTTTTCATAACCAAAATCACAACCAACGCAAAATCATTTATATTCTGAAAAGTACACCGAATTTAATTATGAAAATTACTCATAAATGAAAGGAAATATTTCTTTTATCTGTACCAACTTTACGGGCAGAGTTTGCACAGCTCAATATGGCACAAATTGGCATTTTTCTACAATTGCACTGCATCTAGGCTCAGCGTCGACTGAAGGATGACAGCGAATTTATGGGTCTACTCGACCCATGGTTGACACGCATAGTACGTACAGACACACTGGTTCTATCTCTTAAATAAATTTGTATGGGTCAACTGTTTAGTTGCCTCTAGAGTAGTTCTTCCCGTCTCTTTTCTTCATACCTCGTCTCTAGTCCCTACAATTCCTAACATGAGTGAAAGAAGATCAAAAGGAGTTAACAAGACGGAAGCAGGACAGAAAAATATAGCAAACCAGTATTTTTTTTAAAACATTGTTATCGATAGTTATGGGTAGTCGAGTGGGTGTACCGGCTGAATGAGATCCTTAGCCTATAATCTAAGGTTCTAGTCCTAATCTAGCTGAATTTTCCAATAACATTGGGGCACACAATATAAGCCAACCCCAATGTTATTGGAAAAAGGCTCGAAGAATTTTATAGAAGATTAATAATGATTTATATGGAAGATAAGCATAGCACGTCACGCATTTTTTTCTCATATTGATCATAAGGCATTTATGTATTTTGGCATCCTACTCCACTTGGCATGACTATTTCATGATTTTGGCATAAGATTTTTTCGAATAATACTTATTAAGCATAATTATTTCTTTCCTAATCAGGATTAAAATATTTTTTATGGGTATCAAAGTGTTTAAAATAGGTTTTCACATACGTAAAGTATTTTGTTGAATTTAGATACTATTAAAATAGTATGCCAAAAGACAATCATGCCAAATGACAATGATGCCATAAAAACAATGATTATGTGTAAAGTATTTATGCTTTTAAAAATTGGTGTGCCAAATTAATATTATGCGTAGCTATTATTATGCCAAATGAAGGTATGCTAAGTTTAATTTTGCCAAATAAAATTATGTGAAATAATAGAGAACCGATTTACATTGGAAGAATCCTGACTATGTATTTTAGAGCGTTTCTACTAAAGATGCACTTTAATTTCGTATATATTTAGATTAAAAAAATAATTTAAAAATATTAACTTAAACTACTTTAGGTTTTGATTTAATTAATTCGACATGCCTTCGATATTTTTGTCTACCGACAGCACTTGATTACAAATGTAGGTTTCTGATCGAAACCGATTGCACCAAAAACTTGCGATAAATACAGTTATATTCAAGATTGTTGACGTAAATCTTGTTATTTCATTAAACTTTCTAAATATTATTTCAGAAATCAGAAATCAACTCATTTTCTACCATGACCCCAAAGGGCGCTTGAACACGTCAAATCGAACACCAAAATACAAAAATTTAAAAAAACACTTAGCAAAATAAATTATAATACTAATTGCATTAAAATGATTTGAATAGTCAGTGCTTAGGTTGTTTTCAACTCAACTTAGAGGGTTTTAATAAAAATTTAGCAATCATTTTTCAGTTCTGCGCTTTTATGCTGTGGAAAAGCTTTCATAATATTCAGGAATAAAGAAGAATCCATTTTTAACAAAACTGAGCGATTGTGTCGTCTAAACTTCATTAAGAGTTAAGTTACATGTACGTAGTGGGAATTTGGACGAAACGTTTGCTGTTATTGTATTACTTTGAAAATCTAATTGCTGAAGTATGCTACCGATCGATAGTTGTGTTGTTCAAACAACATCTTGTACGAATGAAATTATTTGATAACAAATTATTGTGCAACACACATTCAACTCCTTGTACTGTTATATTAATGCTATTCGAGGTAAAGTATTTTTGTATTATTTTGAGATGATTAAGCTTATAGGCCCAATCAAAAATATATCATGATTATGCCTAATCAAAAATATGTCATGAAATAGTAATCTTAGTATTTGTAGTTTCCTGTTTGCTGCTGGTGCATACCTTTATACTACGGGATCGGGGCTTATAATAAATGTACAATATCAGCTATCCAGCTTCTTATTATTAGATTGCTAAGCACGAGTTAATGTTATACCTATATATGTATAAATCAATTAGAAATACAAAAAAATATGTCATTATTAATCAATTTTTAGCTACTTTATCAACTTTTGATTTCAAACGAAAGAGTAATTAAATTGGTCATAAATCTATTGAATTTTATTTACGGGAAAATAGTTACCTACTATCAGTTTAATATCAAAATGATTATTTAATTATTATGTAAGCTGCTTTTTTATGGCATAAAAAGCCATGGAATCAATTGCTACAAAAACCGATATGATATTTACTTCCTATCGAATGTTGGCACAAAATGACGCGTCTCCTAACCATATGGCAGCATATTTCATGGACTCGTGGCTGATTTATTGCGTCTTGCTATGGAAATGAGGTTTTGACAAGTGATTTATGAACTCTTCATTGTTGGCTGACAAATGTAGCGTGATTTGTGATTTCTTTTATTAAATAATGCTTTATGATGTTATTAATTCAATTTATGTTTCAATTGAGTTTGTGAAGTATCAAGTTCACTGGTGGTAGTGCTCTTGTGAATGAGCTTGAGGGTGGCAGCACCACCGTCTCACCTTTAACCTGTCGCCAAATAGTAGTGCTTCCATTACTGTGTTCCGGTTTGGTGGTGAGATCAGGCCCTTAAATTACTGGCACATGAGGCATAACGCCGTAGTCCTCAGCTGCAGCGACGCATCTATAATCTGCTTTTGTGGATTGTTGATGTCCATGGGCTGTACTCCACTTACCATCAGGTGGACTACACGTTCGTTCGCTGTGGGCGTAGTATAAAAAAAACGCAATTATAAGTTATCTGTATAATACAAAAGAAGTGAAATAATTGTTCTGCTACAACACACAATAACAAAATAATATTATACTCACAATGATCAAGAAATCGCGATCCTACTATAAGATGCTCACACGCACACACACTGACATAGCGTTTACTTGCGTAGTTGCGCACACTAGCGCACGAAATAAACTGATAAAGGTACGACCTCGACAAGCGCTCGTGCGCATCTGAATGCATTAAATCCCAGCGCAGTCAAAATAATAAGTACCACTTTTATTTGATTTATTACAAAATAATTATAGCAATTTTATATTAAAAAAAATATAGGATAAAGCAAAAGTATAATATTATTTTAGTATAAACTTTATATCGAAATAATACGAAATGCCAGAGATATTCTGACTTGTTTTGAGGTAATTTTAATTTAAACCTGTATCAAGTCCAGACCTTTTTTATACTCATAAAAGGTCAATATATTTTATAATCATGTTAGTAGAGGATACATTCAATACAAAAACTAATATTTTGATGGGCAGTGTTAGCCAGTTTTTACAAATTAGAGCTCTCAAGCAAGGTCTCTTCCACTATTTTACTGAATCATACGTCAGCAGAATGATGATTACAGCATAATTAAATAATAAAAATAATATCTGTTGTATTAATGTTTAAGACGAAGAAATGTACTATCTTTATAATGTAATTTTTTTAAGTAGTCAACAACAAAGAGTATACAATTACCACGGTGAAATCCTTGCACATACGCATTTTTTTGTAATAGGGCTCTTAAGTGAAAATAAATTCATTAGAATCATATACACAGCACAAAACAATTTACGTATCAACATTTTAATTTAAATTTCCTTCGAGTACATAAAAACAAGCAAGAAAAAACAAAAAAAATAGGAAAGGATACTTCATTTTTTCTTAGTTCCTGCTCTAAAAGCGACAGAGGCGCCTCCTAGCGCCGGAACGAATAAATCGCGCGCTCGAGGCTGTATCCGCTGGCTGTGACGTCACCGCTGCCGCTTCCGGTACTCCAAGAGTAATGAATGCTTGTTAGTACTTTCGCGCCCTCGGAGTAAAATTTCTTTCATAAAAGCAGGTAGTACGATGAACAAACAAGTTCAGTTGAGTAAGTGAACTTCTTCCTGAAAATACGTGAACGATAAAAAATAAAGCCGTGTCAGTTAAAATTTTTTCGCATTTGAACAAACTCGAGTTCAAAAGTGAACTTTTCTTAACACAATTTTATTTTAGAGATAGAAAGATAGATGGCGGTAAGCTATTTTTAAACCGCTAAGTAAGAGCCGATAAACTTTCCACGCGGGCGGAGACGCGCGAAACAGTTTGTTATAATGTTTAAACCGTCAAATCTGTTAGGATCTGGTTTTGCTGCTAAGCTTTTGCCCGCCTCTTCGTCCGCGTGGAATTCGTTACAGCTGCTCCTGCGCTTCGTCCCGTTTTGGACCTTACTGCTAAGCTCCCATCAAATTTAGCATAATGTTATATATCAAAAAATCTTTATTGATAGTTCGACTATTAAACACATAAATAGTAATTAAAATCCAATCAGTAATTGCCGAGATGAGAGCTAACAAACAACTAACTTTCGCCCGCGTCTACGTGGTAGGTACATCAATAAAAGTAACTTAAGTTGTCGCCTTGTCGTCAGTTACCTGCATCTTAAATTTTATTAAAATCGGTTTAGCCGTTTAGAAGAATAGCCGATACGAACAGACAGACAAAACATTTATAAACTGTATTTTACGCACTGGTATCGGAAATAACAATTTCAACTGAAAAAAAAACATCGTTATTTAGACATCAAAAACAGACACCTCAGTTTTATTTATTTGGATGTATAATGTACGTAATGTATTGAGTATTAATTTAACCGCAAGATTATTTCCTAATCAGATTTATAATCATGAAAGTTATAGACAATATAAAATAAATAAAAATAAATCAATTTGGATTTTATACGCCAGAAGCAATTACACTATCCAATGGTCCCAATGACAAGGCCAAATACTCACATTCACTCACACAAGCACACCCAGTCTCAGAACAAATCTTTGCGAATCACACAAAGATTTGTCCCATGTGGGGATCGAACCCACAACACCAGTGCAGTGGAGAGCGGCGAGGCGACCGCTTAAACCACTACACCACACGTGCAGACAAAAATAAATAAATAAATATATTTCTTTAACACAAATCATGAAAAACAGACTATTACTTAAAAATATCTCTAACATAGAAAATGGATACAAAACAAAGTTCGCAATGACGTGATATTCAATTCCCTAAGGCAGACGCAATACAGCCTATTATCATGATTGTATCCCCTTTACCATCACCCGACTCTCGAGATTCAAACAAGCGTTTTCCATTACATCATAGGATATCGGCATACCCTTATTTTTAGACCTCCAAATGGGCTTAGAAAGCGGTGAATCGTGACTGGGTGTATACTTTAGAAAGCAATAGAAGATAGGAATTACTAAGTCATGCTAGCCATCCAAGCTACACTTGATATTGTTTTAAAGTTATGTTTAGAGTCCAATCGGACCTGCATTGCGTATTTAGTGCTGTAAAGACTATGGCCCTTCTCATGACTTGTCCCACCACCACCTGCACAAAAGTAGCGCTTACGGATTGCGATGAAAGCGCTATCCTCGTGGCTACGCGCTGGGCTTTTAAAATATGACTATATCCATCAACACGAAAGAAGAAGAAAAAGACAAGTAAAAGGGATTTTTATTTTCTACATTCAAGATGCGTTCAAATGTACGCTTACAAACAAAACGCAATATTTGAGACTAGTATTTAGTCTTAAGAGAACCTGTAAAAAAATAGGTGTGAAAATATACTTTTCACCACACCAGCACGAAAAAGATCGTTTGCTTGCCAGAATTCAGTGAGTAAAAACCGTTTTTACTCACTAGTGAGGAGTGATTCCAATTTCGAAACACAAAATCCTTCCAAAGAACAGGTGCTGAAAAAAAAACAAAGCAGCCACCATGTAGGTTAATAATAAACATTGACATCAAGTTTATTAAATAACTACAAACGATATGTTTTAATTATTTTAAATTATATAAACACACGCTTATTTAGTATTTTAATGTTTTTATATTCGTGATTGACCATTAAATTATTTAAAATCAGGTATCTACTTAATATTAGACTCTATAAATAAATGTTACGGAACAAATTTCCGAACGCATATTTAAAAAAAAAAAGTCTGTGTCTGTGTTTGCGGGCAACTATAATTTTTTTTCAGTTTATGTTTAATTGTTTACTGGAAATTTGTTAACAAAATTAATAGTGAATCCAGTGATGAAGAACTTTGTGGAACCTCAAAAGAGTTGCGACAACTTGCTTCTAACACAGAAGTTTGCCTTTTACCAGAAAAATTACGTGAAGAGTATTTGAAAGTGAACGACATATTTAATTAGTGGCGACTTACAAAAGGCCCTAAAACGCATTCTGAATCGGTATTACTGTCGTATTTCATGGAATTATTCCAGGTTAAGCAATCGAGTACGAGTTTATTTAAATCTTAATATTTTCTCACTGGAAGAGGTGAAAAGTTTTGTATGTTACATACAAAACTGTGAGAAAGGGGAACTTGTGAGAAAAATTTAATTTCCAGTTCGTGACCTCTTAAAATCTTTCGCTTGCAAATTAGTCTTTATTAGAATCACTCGCTACGCTCGTGATTCAATTCAAGACTACTTCGCAAGCTCAAGATTTAAAATTGGCACTCACAACAGAAATATAAACTTTTTAACTTATTAAAAAAAATATTGATGGATGGTTTAAAATATTACACATTTTTTGTTGTATCGCAAACATGTTTGTCAGGCTTTATAAAGGATTGTTGTGTGGCTTTTTATAACAAAAATGATCGTAATTGACGATAAGCCTGCGGCACGAGGCCAATCCAGCAACTTTTCTTGAATATTTTATTGTTACGAAAACGTTGCCTTTGTAAAAATAATAAGTAGCTTTTCCGATTCTGAACTGTATGTAAAAATACAGCTTAAAGCATAAAACACAAACTTTCTTTCAGTATTTCACTAATTGCCGAAGTTACCATGTGTTGACTGCAAACCATTCAAATGTTGTACTCAGATAGCTGAACTCTGCCTGTGCTGCACTATGACTGCTGTGGTGCATGATTTCGAGTTCATTGAACCACGCGAGGCTCCAATTGTAAACTACAGTCATCCGTGCTACACTAACCAAGTGCTGTCAGCCAAATTGTGCACCAAACGCTCTCATAACTCTTAAACTAGATTAAAAAGTGGTGTTATCTAATTTTCTTGTTATATTCAGCCGTAATATTATTTTCGTATTGCACCCCTATTTTATTTAAGATAGTGCTCTTCATAATGTTATATCTAATCAGTACAGCCAAGACCTAAATTTTATTGGGGCTCGAATTTATTTAGGTGTTTTTAATGTCCATGTGTGGATATTGTAGTAGCGTCTGACCACACCAGTTTGGATTCGATTCAGGGTAGACCACAGCAAGGCTCCTGAATTCTGGGCTGAGCAATGGTTGTATTCGGAATGCTAATTGGTTGGTTTGACTTCTCTTTCGCTTTACCAAAATTTCAGCAGTATATGTCTCGTATTGTCTGATATCCATTGAAATATTCACCGAACATAAAAGCTTCGGGGCAAAAGTATCGAGTACATTGATCCACGCCAGGCTCTTCGATAGTAAACATCAGTCATTCGTGCAATACTGCCCACGTCCTGTCAGACCAATTGTGCACCATTGCTTGCAAAATTCTGACGATTGCCAAATCAATTTGATTTTATCTGAAAAAATCAACGCCATTATTAATAACTCATACCATAAACTACAGAAGTCTTACTATTCGCAAAAAAACGTAGCTAACATTTGTGAATGCTAAGCTTTTAATTAAAACAAACCTAAATATTAATGTTATTACCTTTGAGTGGTGCCGTAAAACCGTGCCGTTAAACGCTTAAACAGACTGGCAAAACTTTTCACACTAGATATTGTTTGAGACATTTATTCTTTATTTTCTCATGTATGTGTTTATTTTCTCATTGTCTGTGAGAGTCTGGCGAGTATATAACTCGTCAGACTCTCACAGACAAGTCAAGTTTGGTATACATATGCTACTTCCTCTTTGCGTGTCAATGGAAAACTCATAAAAATGTATAAATTAAAATTTTATTTGACCAAAAATTTGCCACTAGATTGCATTATCGGTGGCGTTACACAGGTCGCCTATGGTGCAGTTGATGGGACATAAAGGGTATGAAAGAAGGTGACCCATCGTTTGGGGACTGGCACCGTATATACATAGGTACGGAGCCAGTTTAAGGCCTTTCATTGTGACCAGGGTAAATTGTTGCCAGAAGGTAGTTGTTCTTTCAGAGGTATCTGTGGCTCAACGGGATGGATTTCTCTACATAGCCGTAATCTGGCTTGTTGGGGAGTTTCATATAGTACAGTTGTGTGTGAGATGAAACTCTTACGACTCTTTAGCCGAGTTGGGAATGGCAAATGTTTGAACAAAGGATGCCTTTAGTCTGTCTCCTGCTTAACCTTCTCAATGAAGCTGGCGATTTCTCAATATATATATATATATTGAGAAATCTTCTTATTTTCATACATGTATAATGTACGGAGAAACCGTACAACATAAGCATTGTCAGCATTTACATGCGCTCGGGCAGTGGACATATGTCTTTACCTAAGCATTTACGTCAGTTCGCGATCTTTCCGCATCGGCTAAAGACACGGCTCCACCAAACCGCGCGCGTAGCCTTCTTTTATTCATTATTACACGTTTAAGTACAAATTTACGTGTTTCATTTGTGGACCTTATCGTTAGGCTCTACATATAAAATGACCCATTAAACATGAACGGAAATTGTGTATTCCAAATATTTCATTAGCATACAATATTAATTAATAGAACATGTTTTGCATGGTGTAAATGGAGTGTTATCCAATAAGTAATCCGTTATTTAGGTTAATTAAACTGGTTAGATTTCCAAATTAGATTCAATGGAAGGATTTACATATTCAAAAATACTTTTTAAAATGAACTTACAAAATACACGTATTAAAGAATAAAACAATAGAAATAAATATGAATATTCTTAAAAATATTGTGTGCAGACTGTCTATATTTGACTATTTTTGATCGAAAAAATTCAAGGACACAGGTTTTTTATATTGTCTTCCCGAGAGTAAATCATCAGAAAAAGAGCGGAATCATTGATGCGCAGGGTGAGACAGTCCCAACAGCTACATGAGGATTATTGCTGTGCACATTGAAAGTCCTATCTGGAGGCATTGGATTGGGCTTCATATCAAGTCAAATTAATTTAATTTTTGTTTTATTTTTTATATCTCTGTGTTACTAACATAATTTTTAAGTTTTAATTGTATTACTAACACTCTATGGACCTGGTCTGAAATAAAGATATATTATTATTATTATAAAACCGCCCGGTTATAAATGTTTATTTTATTTTTTTATTTACCTATATTGTCCCATTGTTGGAAAAAGGTCTCCTTGCCTTTTCTCGGCAGGCCTCGGTGACGATATTCGTTCTCCGGTATCCATTCTGTCGAGATTTTTTACCGCCTTTTGGGACTATCCTACTAACGTGTCCTGCTCAATCCCACCTTCACCTTGCGGCTTTGTTACCCGCAACTGGTTTTGGAGCGAATCCGAACTCCAAAATACCATAGCAATCCTGTATTAGCATGTAAATCCTGTATTAAAAACAACACCATAAATAATTCCCATATTTTCACAAATTTGTGGAACACATCTCACCATCTCGGCATACATTTACGGGGAGATCAAAACTACAAGCCGCCACGTGCCCTCAGGTAACGAACTAATTTTTTACCATCATATAAATAATATTACAAACATTTTTGGGTTCAAAATATAGATGACAAGCTACTTTATATTATTAGTGCAAAAGTTTTGTGATTGTGGATGTTTGTGGCTGTTTCACGCAAAACTTCTGGATGTATGGTGATTGAAATTGGTATACTACGCACTTCGAATGGAAACTAGTCTGTAATATAAATGTGTTTTGAAATGAGCATCGTCATTTAAAGTTGGGTCTGTGAATTCTTACAAAACTTATTTTACTCTCTTAAAGGGGGATACAGCGATGGCACGAAATCCATCGTCTGGTGAAAATAAAATGTTTACTTCTTCAAACCGACTGATCGAATCACCTACCGAACATTCCAATAACTCTCAGTTCACAATTTGAGGCACACACAATATTATCCCGGGGCGAGCCAAGGCTGTATCCATCACGCGTTGAGTGCCGCCCCCGGGGAACCGATCGACGAGTCGCCGTACCGACTTCGATTCAATGCTTCAATGATTACATAATAGATAACTGACATAAGGATAGCTCTGATAACATTTTCAACTTTTTTTATGCTCAGTCCTAATTTTTATAGGTTTTATTAAAACTTTAACTTTAATATTGTTTTGTTTGTACAACAGAGCAGAGCAGACAACAAAATATTGGTGTGCTTGTAAAATCAGCACATACGAAATTCTATAGCTTTAAGTATGTGTACAATATATCAAAGTTTGGAAGTAGCGATGTGTACACTACGTATAAGTCTTCTTGCAAACAATACACAATATTGAGTGGAAAGCATAAAGTTACTTTCTAGGAAACCTAAGACCTTTTTGTTTCTCTCACTCTTTACTATTTACGGTGCTCTATCTTATTGGTAACAATTGTGGTGTGTTGTGTAAGTATGTAAGCTGATCTATAATTTAATAAATATAACAATGTCAAAATCAACCTAATATATCAACTTATATGTCATAGGTTTGATAAATAAATAAATATTAAGCAAGCTTTGAACTCTGGCGCACCTATGAGAGAGGCCTGCTACAGGCTGATGATGATGATGATGATGATGTTGCAGCTTTGCACCTTAATAAATCGAAATTGGATGGTAGTTTTTTTGTGTACATCTTTTACCGACTGTCAATGTCTTATGAAACCAGCTTACATGTGACGTTAACCTAAAAATATTCTTATTGAGATGTTAATTACTTTGCATTGTGCTCATTTATTTGCCATGTGGCATGGCATTATCGTATGAATCCAGGTCGATTGAATAGCGTGAGCCACGTGCTCGTTTGAAGCGATGGAGATTTGTAGCAACGTCACGACGGATATTGTGAGACTGATTTGGTAATCTCTTGTGAAGTGATGATTTGCAGACAGAGTGCAAGTTTCTGAATGCAAATTCAAGCATTACTTATAGTATCGAATAAATCGTAATGATAAAAATGTTTCGTCTAATTACGTATTTTAAAACTAAAATGTAGCTTCCCTATAATTTTATTATCAGAATCACTCAGTCAATCTATTAGTCAATATTATTTTTTTTTGTTATCAGGATAAAGCTTATTTTTCATCCATTTTGTAAAATTCCAGTTCGTAAATAAATATGTTTTTAATTTTTAAACTAAAAATATTTTATGTTAAGTATGTTTTGCATAAATTCTTATTTTCTTCGATTTAACATTTCGTGTAACTATTTAAGACTAAAACTAACTATTTAGGATTTTGTACTTTTTCTGTCTATTTATTTGACTGAATACTAGAATATCACCTGACTTACTATGAAACGATCGATAAAAATAATTGAAGACAAACTTAGACGTAACATTTTTACATCTAATAATTATCTAGCATTTCTCTAACAGTCGTTTGACCTTGTACCTTAAATAAATAATAATTTTAATATTAGTTGGACAAATACTCAATTGTCTAACTTTGGGTAGTTCAAGTTCAAAGAAAGTCTTTTGTTTCTTGTAAAAAAATAACAAAACCTATAAATATTTTAAACATCATATTTTTAGACCTTACCATACCTTTTTTTAAATATCTATAGGAAATGAATTACAAATTTTTATGAAAATAAATTTGTTAAGAAACAAAATATTAGAACTTTGTTAGTTTTGCAAAATGCAGTCATAATATAATAGTTTTGATATTGAAAGATTCGTAACAAGGAAACATACAATTAATATATTAATTTGCATATTCTTTAGATAGATGCCCGAAAAACCCTAAAACAGAAAAAAATAGCCCCAATATTTTATGTTCTCAAATTATCGTATCTTTATTTTTCAATTATTGTCACCTATTTGTTTTACTATGAGGCAATATACAATAAAAAACACAATATACTGTGTGCTAAAATAAGTTTGATAGTGTGAGCGTGTAAATAATGTTAAATAATACAAAAGTTTAGTTAGTCCAAAACAAATAAATGTTGGGGTCTTTGGCAAACTGTACTAACTCTGTAAGCCCAGGCTCTGAAATAGAGTGGTTTAGTGTCAATATTATTGGTGGTCACTAATTGAAGCTGACTTTGCCCGTTCGCCCGCGGTCACGACTTATAAATTAGTCTGAGATATTGTATGAATGTTTGCAACTAATTAAAAGCTTACAAAAGCATTATTTTGCTTTGATTTGTAATTTTTTTTCTGGCTATTTATTTGTTTGTGAACGATATCAAGATATACCACCACAGCACCAACGACTTATTGTCTTCTATTTTATTCGGGAATGGTGTAAAAATATAATGAAAATTGAAATCAGTAAGGCCCTTATAATAAATGTAGAATTTATTTTAAGGGCCTTACTGATTTAAATTTTCGCACTGTGGGCATATCGATTAATTAGTGTATTTTTTATAGTAATTTAGCGGCACGAGATGGTCTAAACTTTTATTTGGTCCATTATTATATTATAAAA
Source organism: Hypena proboscidalis (assembly GCA_905147285.1). NCBI lineage: Eukaryota > Metazoa > Arthropoda > Insecta > Lepidoptera > Erebidae > Hypena > Hypena proboscidalis. The sequence continues at coordinate 24,378,225 of LR990127.1, read as the reverse complement.
ACCGGCCAAGTGCGTGTCGGGCCACGCGCAGTAGGGTTCCGTAGCTAGTTGTAACAACATATTTCGACTTAAAAGGGATTTACTATCTGTATTAAACAAGTAACATCTTCACAAAACCTAACCTAAATTTATAAAAAAGATAGCAATATGTATTTATACTCGAAATTATTACAATTATTTAGGTACATATTATGAAAACAAACAGAACAAGAATGAATTTATGAGATTGAAGACATAAATGTTTATAATAAGTTGTGTTGTAATGCGTTAAAAAACAAGTGCGCGAACGAACAAATGCCTATTAAATAGTAAGTATTCAGAATTATATTACTTAGTAATAGAGGGCGCTGTCATACAATCAATTGTACAAGAAGTATTAAAAATAACTTTCCTTTTATACCCTAGCTCGTAACGAAACCATAGCGCGATTCAGAAAACGAGTACAACGCCATCTATCGAGTCCTTTTGTAAAATAATTTATATTTTTCACTCAACCTGTTCTAGTAGTTCGTCTTGAGATAAAAATCGTGATCTTATGTATGACCTAGATATGTAATGATTATTTTTAATTTACTTTATTTATGTTATCCTCGAAATTATTTATTTTATTATTTATTTTATCCTCGAAAGACATATAGGGACCAGATAAATGGCGTCCTTCAGAAAGGAAATGTTTGTAGTACACGAAACCAGCTAGCACGTATGACGAGATGTATGAATGTTGAGGAAGCGAAAGAAGTATGTAAGGAGCGAAGCACATGGCGTTCCATCGTCTCTGCCTACCCCCGTGAGATAAAGGCGTGATTTTATATATGTATTATGTATGTTTATTTATGTTTCAAGAATTTTGAACGAAATATTCTGAGTAACTGCATCTGACATTTCGGACCCCTTTTCCTCTTGAACTAATGAAGTGAACTTATCCGCTATAGTTTTCCTTTAAAGTTCATTACATGTACTACCGACACAATTTTTTTCAGATTTTGGGATCCAGTAGTTTAGCTTTTAGAGGGGGGGGGGGGACGCTCTACTCGAACAAATTTTGCTCTTTAAAGTTAATTATCTCGCAAACGGATCTCTAAATCAAAAAACTGTCGTAGCAACCCCTGAACGTTTTTAAAAGTCCTATCTAACAATACCCCACACTATGGGGAAGGCGACAAAAAAAAAAAACATCCCTACTATACATGTAGGGAGCTACCCGAAAAAAAAATATTTTTCCAAATTTTATTCTACAACTTTCTTTGTATAGTTAACATACATGTTCATGCAAAATTTCAGTTTTCTAGCACCAACGGTTTCGTCGCTATGCCTCGGACAGACGGACATGGCGAAACTATAAGGGTTCCTTGTAGGTACTACGGAACCCTAAAAACGAGCAGCGCGATCATGCAATATTTACCTTTTTGACTTTACGTCTCGGTGTAACAAGTCACACCGGCCGTGGTCACCATCAAACTGTCTTCCTAAAAGGTAAATATTGTATGATCGCGATTCCCGTTAGATTTCAGTTACTCGTGCAATGCGAAAGTTAATAAAAACACGCATGCTAACAAACTAATAGACTATGGTTTAATCGTCTGAACAACAACCCAATGACGTCAACAAAACCGAAAATAAATCGTTAAAAGAGTTTAAAGGTTAAGTTATGATAATCCACGCAATCAAGTTATCAGTGCGAACGGCGGCGAAGCCCGGAAATAAGCTTGTGTAGGGCTCCGCAGCGAGCGAGTGGTAATTAAATGTCTATTCCACGGCAAAGGGCGGCACTTCGAACTTCTGATGATAGAGAAGTGAGAAACGATTTGGTTAAAAAGCAGATAGCTGTTAAATGTACCTGAGCTAATCATTATACTTAGATTTTTCAGGTCCAGACAGTGACCAATCTGCTTGTCATTGAAATTTGATAAAAATAGTTGTTTTCAGTGCAAATAAAAAATATTTATTTATATAATAAAAGTTATTTTTTTTATGTTTCACCTAACCACTATGTATCAGACTTGTTGAAAACAAAGCTTATCTATTCCCAAATAAATATCACTATCAAATAGCACTTACACAACATAACTAATAAATAAATCAGTGCTATAAAATATAATAAAATAATAGTAAAATCTATTTTATTGGTTATCTGCCAATAATAATCATGTTAAGGCTTAGTTGAAACAATATTTATTTGTAATTACATAATACAAATACATAATTTTTGGAGTTCTTTTTTATATTAGATTAAGCAGATATATTTTGAAATATTGAGATTATTATCGACATTTAGGACTTTTTTATGACACGGCTAGGTGTCGTAAATAGAAAGAAGAAAGAAGAAGAAAGAAAGAAAGAAAATAAATTTATTTAGTGCAAACAAACAAATGGGACACAAAAAGTTAACAATATTAAAATACACAACATTAAGTTATGAATATGCCCCATGGTTGCACTAAATAGGTCCTGATTCAGCATATTGTCAGACTCAGGTCTGACGCTGATTTTCAATCAGGCCTAAGTGACAACACGGATATCAATAATGCTTCTTAATAATAAAACACATCAAAACAACAAAATATACAGCAGATACATAGAATAGTGGGCAGTAATAAAAGAAAAATAAACATCAAAAAAACAGAACAAAAGATATAAAAAGACTTAAGCAAGTAAAATAACACAATAAATTAAAAAGGCTATGTGATGCGTATAAAAAAAAGAGTAAACAAATGCAGAACTAATATTTAGTTTAGTAGGAGTAATATAAACAGATAAACAATATTCTTCTATGAGTACTTATTTTTTAAATGAGCTTTACATCTTAAGATCTAAATTACAATTTAAAAAAAAAATATATAAAAAATATATCAGATAAACGACATGTTAATATCGGACACATAAATTGAAAGAATATTAATCTAAGCCCCGGTTATTCAAATCATTGTAACTAGTATTATTAATTATTTATTTTTATATCATTTTATGTAATGTTTTGACGTGTTCAAGCGCCTCCTGAGGCCTATGAAAATAAATGATTTGAATTTGAATTTTATATATTAAATATTGTTTTTAAATTAATTTTAAAAAAGCTTAAAATTTAATAAAGGAAAACAAATAAAAGTCAAAATTCATTTAAATAGTGATTTGATTATTCTCAACACTTGTACCACACGCACATAAAACAATGTGTCACTTGTCATGCCGAGTTCCTTAAATTAAACAAATTAATTTAACAGATTGCACAAAAACCTTTGCCACGGAAAAAGGGTAACTCTTCATTAAATATTAATATTTTGACCTCGAAAGCTTGGTATACTATTTTCTTAAAATTTACCTCTATAATTGATTGAATAAACAATAGTTATTGTTTATTCAAGTAAATACTAATAGTCTAATAGTCGGTCAAAAGTAATTGAATTTTTTGAGCAAATAATACCTAAGATACATAATATATTATTATACGATTTCCTGAACGTTGATTTGACTCTGCGTTGGGGTCATAGATAAAAGAACGTTCCTGCATAGCAAGGGTGTACCAATGACAAAGGGGTCTAATACTAAAACCCGAATGTAATGATTGAATTATTTTCTATCTCTTTTTTTTTAATACCGAAGTGCAAGAGAAGATAATATTAACATAGATAGAGTTTTGCCCACTGTTTTTACACAACAGTGAACGTTTTTTTGAGCTGTAAGCTGTAGCTGTGTAAAAAAAATTTGTAGTTTAAGCATTACAAGAACATTAAAAGCAACACAATATTAAAAGAAAATACTAAAGTGTAACACTTTACATATAATATATATATATATATATATATATATATATTTATTTATATGTAAGTTAGTGGCTTCCATAGGTTTCAAATTATGAAATTAGTTTTAGATTAGAAAGTTGTAATTATTTGTTACCTCACAGCACTGACACTTCACATACAATAAAAAATCACCATACAAATTACTTAAAACACAATTGCCGATGTATGTACATAATGATTCCGCCGTACATAACATTTATAATAATGATTGTTAGAAACAACAGCTATTTATCCTATATTAACTATGATAATTATATACCGTTCATTAACCATAACCAATAAAATTAATTAATATTGTTATAGTTTTAGTGTTAGCAATCATTTACAATTAAGGTACAGCTAAGTTCATTGTTATCTTGGCAGTTTTGAACCTTATTATCAATACAAATAAACAAAGTGTCTGTTTTTGATGTCAAAATAATAATATTTATTTGCAAGAGCTTTAAAAGCTGGTATAGTTATTTGCAAGATATCTAAGCCTAAAAACCACTTTAAAAAATTAGGTATGTCTGTTTGTATCGGCTTATCTGCAAAACGGCTGTATGGATTATGATACTGGTTACTCAACGCGGGCTTCTTCTTCTTCAAAGCGTGGGAGCAACTATTACTTAATACAACGAATTCCACGCGGACAAAGTCGCGGGCAAAAGCTAGTAACGATAACAAGGTTCAAAACTGACAACATATTAATGAACTTGACTGTTCAAATAGCGCCGACTTCCTTTAGAAATCTTTTGAATCTTTTGCAACATTAACAATAATATGACTCGTAGTAGCAGGTAAAGTCCTTTGATTTAGTTTGATGAAAGTTTAAACGGTGTTAATCAGGCGCGAGAACAAAGCAAGCTTAAGTTACAAAGTGATGATTAAGTCCGTAACTTAAGAGGGATCAACTGCTTACCTTTTATCCATACAATAGTAAAATGGGTTAGGTTAGGTTAGTTCGTGGCCATATTAGCAAATATTTTTAATCATTAATTGGGTTACATGCAAACTGAATATTGAAAATATATTTTTTTTAAAAATGGGCGCCAACAAACATGCATAATATTAAAGTTAAACCTATATTACGTAAGCACGAAAACTCGGCGCTCGGGATTCTTCGCGATCGGCTCGTTTGTACACTGGAACGTAATTTGATGATGAATATAAACTTATTTTGTAATTAATTACTTAATAAAGTTAATTTAAATTTCGTTTGATGAAGTGAAGTAGCGAAAACGAAACATAACACCGAGCCTTCATTACCCAGGATGGTGTCGCAGAGGTGCCGTACACCTTCACTTCACATGTTATGTTTGTGAAAGTAGTTCTTTGAAATATGTTAAACAAGTGAAGCGCAATACAACAGTAGCCAATTAATAAATTAACAAAGCTGTTATTACATTAGAAATTAAATCTTGATCATATCAAGTTAATTGTGAGTGTTTACACACCTCTACCACACCTTTTTGGTAAAATAAACGTCAAGATTCAAAATGTATACGTCATGCTTTTAAACTCCATAAATGCTATGTTTTTATACTCTTGAAATTGAAATTCTGCCAATTTCTTACCATTTTCCAGCAAAACCTTACATCTACTTTTCTGAGAAAAACAGTGTTCAACAAACTGTACGATAAATCACATTCATCAAAACTTGAATTCTCGTAGAGTTTCGTAGCTAGCTTCGTAGCACTATTCTTAGTGCGATCGTAGCTACTGCTACGCTCTTTGTCGCTGGTAATGACGGCAAGCGTGCCGTTGCCTAGCAACCACGGCCAAAGAAATAACGCATAATACAGAGTGCTTTTCTCGTGTAAATTTCAACAGTTTCAAAAATAACTTGTGGGTGAGAAAAATCATGAGAAGGCAATTTGTGAATGTGCGAAAATTGGCTGTAAAATACTTATAAATTCTGAGTATTATTTTTAACTGCATCAAACACGCATTTCGTGATTTAAGTATTAGAGATTCTATGCCAATACGTCTCAAGGTCACTAGGCAGATTTCAACGTCACAAGGTTGACGAATACGATGAGGGTGTCTAGTAGTGTTCATTTAAATGCGTATGAAGTTAGAAGTTCTACTTACATCTAAGAAGTATTGGTGATTTACGGGTGTTTTTAGTAAGAAAATGCTGGTTCAGTTCCGAGAGGACGTACGATTTTGATAAACGCTGCCCGGTGGTTGGCGATTGACTCACTGCCGATCACATGCGACCTAAACATAACGGGTGAAGTGTGGGTGTTACACACCTCTGACATACCCTAATGGGTAATGTAGGCGTGATGTTGTTAAGTTAGGTATACCAATTAGGCTCGAAATAATATGTTTATATTTTCTTCCTTAAAATTTAACACACCATAACCTGGGCCAGTCCATAGCTAATAAAAACCTTCTAATATGCCATATTTAACTTCTCATTGATTATTTTTTTAGCATTTCGCTATGCTTAGCAAATTAAACTAAGAAACAGATAACACAATTATGGGACCGGCAGGATTTATATCCTACTTTAGATAGAAACAAATTGATGAACGTGACGTCACGAAATGATGTAACATACAGTTGAAGAATTTAGGGTCCCGGCAAGAGTTGGTTAAAGCGGCTGCCCGGTGTGCAGGTCGCAGGTTCAAATCCTGCCGGTCCCATATTTTTTCAACTGTTTCTTAGTTTGCCATATTTAGTTCGTTGTGTACAGGTTTGGAAGAGGCTTCCGAGCCAGTAGTCGTAAGTTATATACATTTAATTAAGGGACATCCACAGGAAGCGTTGCACTTAGGCAAACTTCTAAAGGAAGCTCTAAACTTTTCACATGGCATTTATATAGAAGAGGGGAGGAAACAATATACACATTGCTGTATTAATGAAAAAATATTGTGAAATAAAAGGACCTTTTCTACTTTATCACTTTTACCAAATTTTAGGATAAGTCTTTGAAAAAAATGCAATTATTAACATAAAAAAAATTAAATGACTACGAATATTACGTGAAACATAATTAACGTAATTTGTCTGCAGTTAACCTTTACGGTACACATTATTATTATATTTGTAGTTTTTATCATCAAATTATGTAATGGTACTAATGGTACACCACATCAATAATAGTTGTATTTGCATTTTGTTAAATTCATTTCGCGTCCAATTTGAGAGTAAAGTGACGGACAGACAGACTGATAGTAAAATTAATCCGATTGGCATTTTTTGCTCTGTCAACGCAGAATGAAAAGAAGGCGCTTGGTATATTTTTTACAATTTGTATGGTAAATATGTACCTTCCAAAAATACCAGTATATTACTCTACTGGATCGGTAAGATTTTATAGTAACATTTTTAAATTCAATCTCGGTGTACATATTTTAAGAAATGTTTAAAAATTATTATTGTTTCTCAACTTACTTACTAACTTATTTAAATATTCTAGCTAACATTTTATAAACATGTCATTTAAGAAACCTTGATTGGCTCGTATTTATACAACAAATATAAATGTTATTATTGTAAACAATAATGATTCAAGATAAATATACTTATCATTATCCAACCATTTATACTATCTTAGTAAGAGATTATTTATCTATTTATTATAAAAAAATATATATCGCAATTAACAGCAGATCGCAATAGCAGATCAACGGTTGACGTCCGAACTTGTTAATCATCCTAAAAAACTATTTCCTTGTTTCAGCTGGTACCGCGAGACAAGCAGTGGCGTCCTCCGTGACGTCCGCGAAGGCGAGGGCACTGGCCGGTACAGCCGCTCCCACGACGCCCTGGCTATCCGCCGTGCTGAAGTGGCCGATGGTGGCCGCTGGGCGTGCCGAGCGGCCAACGCACATGGACATCTTACTATCAGACTGCATGTCGCTGTGAGAGCTCACCTGACGGCGCATGCTCAGCCTCATACTCAGGTTAGAGACCCAAAAAGAAGCTACGTAACACCACGCTTATATTACCCAGAAGAGTGCTACAGAGGCGTGTAACACTCACATTGTATCTGCTTTGTTTAGATCTTATGTGATATGGGCATTTCTCAACTCTTCTATAGTTGAAATGGCATAACACTTGGGCCGCTTACCCAGAAGGTGCAGGTTCGAATCCTACTACTCTTCACTAGTCAACTTCTATCAATACTTATATAATTGTTCGTCCGACTGACTGATTCATCAACGCAGGGCCTAAACCACTACGACTAGGAACTTAAAATTTTCTATGACGGTTCCTTACATGGCGTAGGGCGCACTAAGAAGGGAATTTTGCCAATTCCATTTTGAAGGGGGTAAAATGAGGGATGAACGGTTAGATGAAAGTCAGTCAGTATGGTCATTGCTGACTATCAGATACCACCATATCTGACAAATATATCCTCATTACGGCGAGATTGCGGGTGGTCTAGGTATGTGGGTATTATACACTTCTGCACATGTATGTGAAGGTCGCAGTTGGCAGCAAGCGACAGCGTCAGCGCCCGACGTTGTTTAACATGTTATTAAAAAAGAAGCGCGCGCAATCACCGCATCTGGGCTCCGGTACGCTCCAGTACACTCCATTCTATGTCAACTGCGACCTTTAAGGAGATTAGAGAGGGACACGTGACCACGTCTAAAAGTTGTCATACCAAGTCGGACTTAAAAAATATTTCTTAGTGCTCACTTGTTTCACTGAACTGACACTGAACCCTGAACCAACAGACAGACAGACAAAAAAAAATAATCACATTTAGGGTTCGGTGTCGGTCTAGTAATACCCTTATACCATTTATTTTTTTGACTCGAAATCTATAGTCGACAGCTAGCGGCAAGAAAGAGAGCATTGATATTTGGGGACTTTAACCTCAACTTGTTACGCGCGGAACGTTTGACAACAGATTACAAGGAGATTATAGAGGAAAATGGTTTTACTTTATTGAACCTAGTTGAAGAAAAGTACTGCACACGAGAGACTTCATCAACTAAAACTATAATTGATCATGTGTGTACCGATATAAAAAATAGTTCTTTTCATTTTGCTATTGTGGACTCCCCCATGTCAGATCACAAACAAATCTACCTGGAAATAAAAAGAAATCAAGCTCACCGACCAAAAATTAAATATGAAGCAATAAACTACGACAAATTGTTCACGACTATATCAGGAAACGTAAATCAAAACCAAGATTCAATATTTGAACTACTACAAGAAAGACTAATATCCAGTGTTTGCAATAGTAAGATGAGTAAAATAAAAATACTTAACCCGCCAAGACAAGATTGGATCAATAAAGAAATAATAAGAGATATTAATGAAAGAAATGTACTATGGAATTGTTACAAATCGGATCCTAAAAATTCTATTATAAGAGATGAGTTTATTAAGAAAAGAAATGAAGTTTCTGTAAAAATACAAAATACTAAATCTAATTATTATCTGAATGTATTCAAAAAGTGTAAAAATAAACCAAAAAAGACATGGAAACTTATTAATAGCATCTCGAACAATAAAATAAAAGAAGTAGCTCCAAACAAATTACAAACGCCGACGGGACTTCTAACAAACGAGCAAGACATATGTGAATGCTTTAATGATTTCTTCGCAAATATCGGGTCCGTATTAGCTAACAAAATTCCTGATCGTTTTCATAATTTTTCAACATGTATAACTGAAGCTACCGTAACAAATAATACTAATAATCAACTAACTGAATTTATACCAGTAACATCTGAAGAAATAGCCAAAATAATTAATAACCTAAATTGTAACACTAGCTCGGAACTAGATGGCATAAATACAAAGTCACTTAAATGCGTCGCTCCAATAATTTTGGACGAATTAACCTCATGTATAAATAAAAATTTACAAGAGGGAATATTTCCCGATAGCCTGAAGGTAGCAAAAGTAACACCTATTTTTAAATCTGGTAGTAAACTGGAGCCAAGTAATTACCGTCCAATTTCTGTCTTACCAGTGCTTTCAAAAATTTATGAACGAGTAATTTACAATAGACTTGACAACTACCTAACTTCAATCAATTTTCTTTACTAGAAACAATATGGGTTTAGGCCAAAATCAAATACATTATCAGCAACAATAGATCTTGTCACTAAGATTAAGCTGAATATTGACAAAAAGCAAATTGCACTTGGAATATTCATTGATTAACAGAAAGCTTTTGACACAATCAGCCATAAAATACTTATTCAAAAACTTAACAACATAGGAATAACTAACAAACCCTTAGAATTAATAAAATCATATTTAACAAATCGTCAACAGGTTGTTAAAACTGGCCAAGTACAAAGCGCTCCAAAAACATTAACCATCGGCATTCCGCAGGGCTCTATCTTGGGCCCGTTGTTATTCTTAATTTATGTAAATGATGTTCATAAAATTGGTCTGGTTGGTGATTTAACGCTATACGCCGATGACACCTGTTTGTTTTACTTTGGCAATACAATTAGTGACGTATTAGTTGATGCCCAAAAGGATTTGGATAAATTGAATACATGGTTTCAGTATAATCTACTTACAGTCAATGTTTCTAAAACAAATTATATCATTTTCTCAGCCAAAAATAAAAAAATACCACATCACACACCTATAACGATAAATAATAAAAACATTACTAAAGTGGATCACGAAAAATATCTCGGCCTTATATTAGATAGTCATCTAACATGGAAACCACATATCGAAAAAGTCAAATCTAAACTAACAGCATTAACAGAAGCTCTTCGTGGCATAGTTCGTTGTCTACCAATCCCAACGCGTTACACCATCTATAACTCGCTAGTTAAGTCACATATTGATTATTTAATAGAAATCTGGGGTACTTCGGCCAAAACTAATATAGCTAAATTACAAGTCGCTCAAAATAAATTAATAAAAAGATTATTCCACTATGATTTCCTCACTGCAACACAAAAGATATATAACGATACTAAAATAATGAATGTTTCTCAGACTTATGTATACTCAAGTTGTGTATTGATACGAAAAATATTAAACAAAAACCTTCATACACAAATAAGATTTACTCAAAAATATGCTAAACATAAAATGAAACTACGAAATGCGAAAGATATTAAACTTTACTCACCGCGTACTAATTATGGAAAACGTAGTCTTATGTATGAGGGTGCCCAGTTGTTTAACAATCTGCCAAAATGCATAAAAGAAGCCAAAAGTATGCCAATATTTAAAAAGTTGTTAAAATCCCACTTGAAAAATAAAAAAGGCAACATTATTTAGATATTAATTAATGCTATTCAGAATACAACATAAATTAATTTACAAAGAAATTTATTTCATATAAATAAACAATAAATTAAATAAATTCAATAATAAAATTATCAATTAGTTATAGAATTACAATATTTACAATACATAATATGCAATATCATTAAATAATAAATATATTATGTAAATGTGAAACCATACTTTAACCATAACTGCAAGTTTATAAAATAAAAAATCAATTATCAATTAGTATTTCACTCAATAGCAATATTACTTTAACCAAATACGTGCAAAACACAGTCATGTTTACATGTCGCTTCTAGCTACGCTCAATCTGTGTAGTTTAGCGCGCCGACTAGTGACTGCCGCGAAGCGTCGAATAAGATTTACCCTCAATAACAAAATAAGCAAATTGTGTTTTTACAAAATTGTGATATTTATTTATTTGTACTCGTGATTTAATTTTATTTAGCGATTGAATCCTGTAGTATTGTTTATAATTAATTAATGTGGCATATTGTAATTATGTGTTTTGATGTGAAATGTTAATTGAAAGTGTTGGACTGTAGCCGCCTCGACTAATATTTGCATGTACCTACTGCTTTTCTCATGTAAGTGAATTTAATTCTTATGAGAAATAAAGATATCTTCAACCAGATATTTTCAACGTACAGATCTATTATACAGATTTATTATAAGTATAGATTGGTAAAAACTTGTTATAAATCAAAGTATTTTTGTAACCGTCACACCTTAACATCATTTTTAATATATTATATATATGTATATATATACGGGGTGGATGCGACATAGCGACATTGATTGAAACCACAGCTTCTATACATGGTAAGTATCAATTTCCACCGGATAAAAATTCTCTGGCGAAAAAAAAAAATCACGTTCTCCGAACAATTTGAACATTGCGATCGTGCAATTTGTTCGGAAGACGTGGATTTTTTTTCCGCCAGAGAATTTTTTATCCGGTGGAAATGCCTACTGGCCATGTATAGAAGCTATGGTTTCAATAAATGTCGCTATGTCGCATCCACCCTGTATATATATATATATATATATTATTCTTATTAGTTCTTTTCAAAAGTGACTTGATAGTTAAATTTTCATGCGGAAGACTACTACAAAATCAACTTAATACAGATTTTACGAAGACATTCCAAAACATTTAAGCCTCAATACGCGTGACGACAAATTTGGAATTTTATTTAAAATACTTAGTGGTAAGTGTCAAGTTCATAATGACTACCTAAGCAAAAGTGACAAATTCAAAAAAAACATTAGTCACATGGATCAAGAATCTATTGTTCGGATAGTACAAAATTGAAAAATTTGGTAAAATGAATACTATATCATCAGATGACCTTATTTGTGTTTGAAAACAAACCACAACTAACGACCTTCGCTTAGTACTGTTGCAACATTCGATATGGAAATTGGGTCGGCTGGTTTCATTTTACTGATCGATCCATCATCACAGACAGAACTATTATAGCTAATAGACCTGATATTGTGGTGGTGGACCGATCTGAACGCCTTGCAATAATTGTCGATATCACCATCCCGCATGACGAGAATCTCGTGAAGGCCGAAAAGGACAAACAAATAAAATATTTGGACTTGGCTCATGAGATTGTCGACATGTGGGAGGTGGACTCGGCTATTATTGTACCGATAGTCGTATCCGTAAACGGACTGATAGCAAAGAGTCTCGACAAACACCTAAAGAGACTCGCGTTGGGTGGCTGGATCAAGGGTCTGATGCAGAAGGCGGTACTACTGGACACGGCACGCATTGTGAGGAGGTTCCTCTCTATGGAGCCCTAACCATCGGTAGTTTGGTCCCTGTACCCGATGCCGGTGGGGTACTATTTTTTATATTTTTAAATATTTTTTAGTACTTATATTTAAAAATGTAAAATTTTATACTTTTATATTTTTAAATGTACTTTACTTTTATAATTTATATTTAAACATATAAAAAATGAGAAAAAGATTAAATGAGTGATATAATAATAATAAATAAGCCTTTTATTATTTCTCATTTCATGCCATTTTACATTTTAATTTACATGCAATTATAAATATTTGTATATGATTTCATTTCGTTTTGTACATAAATATTATTATTATCTTTAGATTTTTGTGTTGCCAATCAAATTTATTATTTAATAATTGATAATTTCGTAATGAATATCTGATAATTCAAAGTTATTTAAATTTACATTGTTTTTACCGATTATAATATTAAATTAATTTATCTTATCAAATCACATGCATTATTTTATGTTTTACATAACAGATTATAATTTTTATTTTATTTCTTCTACACTAAGTTTGTTTGAATAAGAACCCCTCTGTAGGGTAAAGGCCTCCTCCATTTTTTACCATTGTTTTCTGTCTCTCGCTTTTATTTGCCATTTGTCGCCTGCTATGTCTTTGATGTCATCTATCCATTTTCTTGATGGTCTGCCTCGTTTTCTTTTTCCCTCAGGTCCATCCCATGTTATGACACAGCTCGTCCACCTTGCATTTTCTATTCTAGCCAGATGTCCCGCCCATTTCCACTTTAGTTTCGTAGAGTGCTGTAGGAAATCTATTTGTTTTGTTTTTTCTCTTATGTTTGCGTGTCGTATTTTATCTCTCTTGCGGATTCCAAGGATAGATCTTTCCATGGCTGCTTGACATATTCTAATTTTCTCTTTGACTTGTTTTGTGAATGTCCAGGTTCGAGCGCCATATGAAAGACAGGGCAGAATACCACTATCCATCACTTTCTTTTTTATAGGTAGCGGCATATCTCCCTTCATTACTTCTCTGTGGGCCCAATATTTTTGCCATGATATATTTATTCTTCTAATTATTTCTTCTACGTTGTTGTCCTTGTGAAACGATACTTGTTTGCCTAAGTATATATAGGTATCAACATATTCGAGATCATCACTTCCTATATTTAGTGGCGTTTTGAAAGAATTTGTCATCAATTTTGTTTTCTGCAGATTCATTTCCAACCCCACATATTTGCTCTCTATCTTAAGATGTTGTATCATTAGCTCTAATTGTGAGCTTGATTGTGAAAATAATATTATGTCATCGGCGAAACGCAAATGTGTGAGGTATTTCTTGTTTATTTGTATACCGAGATCCTTCCAGTCAAGTTTTTGAAATATCATCTCTAGCACCGCGATAAAGAGCTTTGGGGACAAAGGGTCACCTTGTTTCACGCCTCTTTTAATTTGTATTTCCGGGCCACTTGTTTCTAGACTGACTCTACTTGTACTCCTGTCGTAAATGTTTTTTATTATATTACAATATGTTTCATCTATATTGTTCGCCTGTAATGCCTCCCATATAGAGACATGAGAAATAGAGTCGAATGCTTTTCGGTAATCAATGAAGGCCAAGTAGAGTGGCCTTTGGAATTCCTTATATTTATCTATTATGGTCTCAAGGGTCTGAATATGGTCAACCGTCGAATATCCTCTACGGAAGCCCGCTTGCTCTACCGGTTGGTTTTCATCAATTTTTGTAGATATTCGACTCAGGATACATTGCAAAAATAGCTTATATAGGCAAGGTAATAGGCTTATAGGTCGATAGTTGCCGATGTCTTTTGGATCTCCTTTCTTATACAATAGTATGATATTTGATTTAGTCCATTGTTCAGGCACTCTTTGTTCTTTGTTTATGATGTTGAATAAAAAAGTTATAATTGGTGTAAGTAGAGTTCTCCCCATTTCCATTTTTAACTTATATCTATTAAATAATAGCTTTTGAATAACTCTGGTGCTTATAAGAATAACGACCTGCTTTTCTGAAATATTTACATCGTCATTACTACCCTTCCGTAATGAACTCAATGCGCAGAGTTAATGTTATTCCATTGCAATGACGTCAAAATTACCCGAGGCAAGTAGTAAAAGGCTTTTAATTAATTAAAACAAACAGGTATAATAACAACAAGGTGCTTTAAAGCCGGCTCGTTTAATTGGAGCTGCGGTACGATTCGCGCTGCGACCATATACCTACCCCGACTTGTATGCATTTTGAGGTTAGCCAACTCTGAGTATTTTTATCAAAATGCTCTCTGATCGAAATGGCAAGCTAAATTTAATTTTAACATCTTCAATTTATATCGATTTTTGTTGATGAATACTTATTGAAAACTTGATTAGCTCTACAGCTTAGAGATATAAACTTAGTGTTATTTTGTGTCTATGGAATACAACGTGGTCATAATTTTCCAATTTCAAATGTTTACTTTAATTTGTCATGCCTCATATGTTCAGGAAGCTTTTTACCTTAGCCAGCCTGACCTTAAAATGCCGGGCAATAGGTGGTAAAAATAGGTGGAGCTATTAACGTTTACAGTGCATAAGCTATAGTATTTTCAAAATACTTTCAAAAAAGTTCAAATACTATAAACTTAATCATCATTATTATTCATCATCAAAAAAAGAAAGTACGTACTTATGTTCTACCCAAACCTTTATTTACTTCATAATAATATCTTTATTGGGCAACTATTGTCTGGCTCCTTTATGTAGCTAATACAATCCAATGGAACACCGCCGTCTTGCAATCGTTGTAACATCGTTAGGGCGAAGGTCTAATTCAATGAAAGCAACTTTTTTCGGTTCAACGTTCACTATTTGCAGGCCTTTGTAAATATTGTAGTTGGGAGAACCCTATTGCCTCAATACCTCGAGACTTTCTCAAGATTAACTTCGCTTATCCAATTAAATATTTAGGTTTTTGTCTACACGGAAATCGGATTTTAAAAGCGAGATTTTTTGCGTGTGCCATTTGGCTTTTGAAGCATCATGTTAAGGCACGGTTGGATAACAAGTGCGAATTTGTTTATTTTGGGTGCGAGAGGAAATAGCGCTAGCTCCGTGCGAAGTACAGAACTGAATATTGATGCAAGTTCCGGCGAAACCTGAGCTTTAATTCGAAATTCGGTTTTACTCGTTATTTGGCGTGTTGTTTTAGGGTTCCGTACCCAAAGGGTAATTCGCTGTCCGTCTATCACCAGGCTGTACCTAACTGTAACCAAAGTTTAAGAGAGGCTCCCATACAAAAAACGCATTTTTTATACTAAGAAATAGTTGAAATACAGTTAGGTACGGTCCGGTGATAGACGCGAGTCCTATAATTTTTCAACTGTTTCTTAGTATAATAAATGCGTTTTTTGTATGGGAGCCCCTCTTAAATTTTGGTTAGCATGGCTATATGCAATAAAAGTAATCAATGAGAAACGCGTTTCTTTGTTCGTTTTTAGAGATAATGGTACCTAACCCTTCTTACACGAGTCCGATTCGCACTTGGCCGGTTTTTTTATTACCTTTCGTTAAAAATATACGATACTCAGCAAACTAATTTCTCGTTGTTTTAACTTGGAAATGTAAATTCGTTACTAGGAAATTTAGACTAAAATCAACTTAAAATACGAACCACATACACCGCAAATAATATTTCCCTCTTTTATTGGTAATTGTTACTAGATATTGAATCAATCCTTTCGAATATTGAAGTAATCATCACAGCCAATTACATCTTAAACTGATGATAATATTAAAATGAACTCCAGATAATAATACATTCAGTTACTTCTGTTAAAATATCACTTGGGTAAAACCGTAGTCCGATGCTGATACAATATTCAAGTCTTATATAAAAAACAAACCATATTTTATTGCGCAGCATAATCTTAACAAAACTATGCACAAGGTGTCCTTGGATAGGGCAGGTTTTAACACGATCCTTCGTGATTGTTTCAGATTGAACACAAATAGGGTAGACCCAAGACTTTGGCCCTTGTTACCCTTTGCTCGTTTAGACCAGCCAATTGCAAATCCGATTCTCTGAACGACGCCGCTTTTAACTAGATTCCATCAATAATAAAAACGTATGAAACCGTCTTTAAGCTTTTATTTTTTTATGATCTCATTCAGCGACGGGTTATGGCCCTAGTTACATTTCCGTAGGAGGTTGTACTTTCGGTGAAATGTAGGGAAGTGTCGGCTTTATGTTTGCTTTGAGATAAAACGTCAGGTCACGGCGCTCTTAGCGCGATTTCGTACGTTTTAACGATGTGTAGAACTTGAGTATTTTGCTCAGTTATATTACAAGATTGCACTTGGATTTGGTGAGTATCGTATCACCTTGTACTAGGTTGTGGATGTCTGATGGCAGTCACTCCACAAAAAATACTGATATTCAGCTAAATCCGATACACAAATAGCCGAACACAATGTAATCGGCAAAAAGCTCGGATGGTGATGCACTCGGATTTGGTGCGTTTTTGGTGTGATTTTTAACTTTACCTAATCTTAGATACTACATTAACCCATTTGTTGAAAAATATGAACTAATATGCGTCAAGGAGCATCATCATGTCAATTATAGCCTGCTGTTAGATATTAAACATCGCTTGAATGACTGCTTAAAAAATTTTATACTTTTAAAATTATGAACATAGACATTGTATCATAGTTTTATGTATTAAAAGACTATTAAGCAACCTGAGTCAATTTTAAAAGAAAAAGTAGCAAACAAAAAAGTTTGACATTTCATCTGTCAAATAAGTGGCGAATAGACAACTATAGAATTTATCTGGAAGTGATGAAACTGGTCCTGAGTGTAATTCATTTCTATAATTTTATAATTGTAAACTACAATAGGGTTGCAACCCATTTCTTAGTTTGCCCGTGCAATGATTACACCTCCGTCTCTATTTATAGTACAATTATTATGCTAATATATTATTAGTTGAATGCTGCTATCAAAATGAACAAATATTAAAATTAGTTACAACATTGTTATCAACCATAATTATTGATTAGTATCTATGCTTATATCATTACGCTAAAAAGTTTGTTTAATTGTTTAAAAACGAGGTCCAAATTGAATTTTCTATTGAATTCTGTTGTGTTGTATAGCTTTTTACTGAGGAAGGCTATCGGCTAAATAACATATCTTTGTGCTGAGACTAATTGGAGCAGAGCGGCAGTGAAGTACGTTGCAAAAACGCGGGTAACATAATGGTAACGAATGCCACGCGGACGTAGTCGTTAATATTGATAAAATGTGTGAGAAAGGTGTGTTACAAACAACTCAAGCACAAACTGTGTCTATCTGCATTAAAAAATCTCATCGGTTTAGGGGTTAACCTGTGCGACTTGTGATCATGAGCTCTCGGATTCGATTCCCGGATCGGAAAAAACAGTTAAGTATGTGGGACTTTCTGTCAGAGAAAAATCAAATGACTAGTCCCTATCAGCATAGGATTTAAACATAGCTGGTGAAGAGTGGCTGTTGTACACTTTTGCCAGACCCTACTGGCTAATATAGGCGTGATGTTATGTTATGTGATTAGTTACAACATTGTTATTCCGATAGTACCGGTAATGTTGATAAAGTGGCTGTGAAAGAAGTGTTCTATATTGCCAAAGGCCTAGGCATATGCAAGGGCCTCTTCCATCGTACATTGTACATATAGGCATTGGTTTACAAACTGTATCGGTGTTTAAAACCTTTTTACAACGTTTTTTATCCTACGATGCTATGGCAAGTCCCCACATACCTTTTACACCCTACGCCAGATTTGTAATAAAGTTGCTATAATATAAGTAGGTACCATCATACATTATGGTATGTACCTCAGATGTTATTATATTTCAGTATGTGACCGCACATTTTTTTGTAATTATGTTATGTATTTTGAATAAACATAATATGTTTATTCAAAATTATGTACCTTTGCCAATAAAACTACAATGGCCTTTTCTTAAAACAATTCAATAAAATTCCTAAAAACAACAAAAACCCTTAAAATAATCTACACTAATATTGTACATAGTAAAAAAATGGGTTGTTTGTTTGTTTTGTACGTAATAATTTTCGAATCTTCTGTGCCGATCTTAATGGAAATTGTGTGGAGACAAGTTTTTTCTCGACGTACTACGCAGGCGGAGCCGCGAACGGAAGCTAGTTAGTTATAATTGTTAAACTGAAACCTGTGCCAATTTTCACGCATTCAACAATCTATTTTCTCTTATCAACGATATGCCGCCCCAGTTCTAATGATGTACCGATGTACAGTGAGGTAGCTATGTCAAACTTATCGGCTTGGAAATCGGCTTGCATTTGCGCTCAATCATTCAACTACTGTAAGCTCGCGAGACCCGACTTGTAGGTCAATGAAAGGTTTTAGAAGTTTGATAAGTGTAAAAAGTAAGAAAAATGTTCATTTATTTTGTGACGAAACTTGTTTTGTATACTACTATAAAACAATTAGCTTTAATTTACGAACATTTTAATTACATATAATTAATAAATTACATTCTCTTATTAATTTGTGGTTATAATTAAATTGTAATACTGAAATCTGTGCCAATATTCCCGCATTCAAATTTTAGTTATCATCAACGATATACCGTCGCAGTTTGATAGTGATGTACTGATGCACAGTGGGTAGTCTGTCGAAATAATCGGCTTGGATTTGGCTTGCATTGTGCACAATTATTTAACTACTGTAAGCCTACGAGATCACCGACAATTTTAGGGTTAAGCAGTAATATATTTTAGTACGTTGCTAGGCAGGTGAACAAATGACAGACCCTTTCTTGTTACATTTTTGTATTTCAACATTAAAGGTTTTTAAAGTTGTAAATAACAAGGTGATGCTCGTCAGTCTGTGAGAGCACCTGAGTTCATTTATCAGTTAAAATTCAATTCTACTTGGATCACATATCAAGCCATTTAAAGATCATTTAATATAAGAGATTACTCCCACCTTACATCTTAACTGACTACCAAACATTATAAAAACATCTTTGTATTTTGTTTAGGCCGTAAGACCTTAAGCTGATAGTCGCAAGAAGTTTTATATTGTAGCCTCTTATAGCAAATTATGTTTACAATATTTATTTATGAATACTAAATGTGTATCTTTACAAATATAAAATCACTGTTAATGTATTGACAAGGATACATATTTTTATGTTAATGTTAATATTATTGACTGTTTATTCTGCCTATCACAGACTTTAAGTTTGATATAAATTATAA
This sequence comes from Hypena proboscidalis, assembly GCA_905147285.1. NCBI lineage: Eukaryota > Metazoa > Arthropoda > Insecta > Lepidoptera > Erebidae > Hypena > Hypena proboscidalis. The sequence continues at coordinate 24,358,144 of LR990127.1, read as the reverse complement.
CCAACAAAGTAAATAATTGCACATCATTTCAAACTGTCAGTATAAAAATGCTGGATTTTTTTTAACAATAGTTTAACAATAATAATTGATCTGATGATTATATCAGTCTGCATAAACAAAGGCAGGATCTGTTGTGTTGATATTCAGCATAAGCTCAGATGTTTATAGTAGTTATCTAGAATAAGTGAGTGTAGGAATGATAAGTGATGCTTTCAGTCTCGGATTCTTATGATGGATATATTTATTTTTTGCTCAAACTTCTAGTCCAATGTGTCAGTAACACATTATGACGCATTATACGTAGACATCGGCGACTTTGGTAGCCTTGTGATTGAAGGGGCTTACATGCAAGCCTGACAATACCACTTCGCTGCACTCTGCTTTAAATGATATCGTGCATGTATTCATATATCTGATCTGGTTAAGATCGCGGGGAGCCGTTGGCTTCAGGCGGCCCAAAACCGCGCGCTGTGGCGGCAATTAGGTGAGGCCTATATCCAACAGCGGACGTCGTTGGGCTGATATGATGATGATGATGATGATGATGATGATGATCCATATATTATCAATCACTCTTTAAGTTAAGAAGATTTGATTTGATTGAATTATGACATTTTAACACGGAGGTGAGAGATAAATGACATTAATATAAGTTATTCAACTTTTTCTTTTTCAAAAAAAGCTCACTAGTACTTGTAATATTTTTAAAGCAAATTTTAGCTTTGCTATGCCTTTTTGTAATTGATAAAATATTAAAGTTGAAAAATTAAGAATCCAGCAGGACTCGAACCTGCACCCCCTGGGTATACGCCCCAAGTGCTTTGCCAATTCAGCTATGGATTCGTATGCTGCCGGACTCGAAATTTCTCAACTCTTTTTGTGCCAGCTTTTAGCTAGACGAACCTTATTTGGTCTTAGCGCCATCTATGTGATGTGATAAGTCACTATTCACATACTGTAAGTTTGAATTAAGATCAACACTGTTACTGTCAAGAGATGACGCATTTTTACAAATACTTGTAATATATTTTTTTTATTTTTATCACATCACATAGATGGTGCTAAAACCAAATAAGGTTCGTCTAGCTAAAAGCTGGCACAAAAAGAGTTGAGAAATTTCGAGTCCGGCAGCATACGAATCCATAGCTGAATTGGCAAAACACTTGGGGCGTATATCCAGGGGGTGCAGGTTCGAGTCCTGCTGGATTCTTAATTTTTCAACTTTAATATTTTATCAATTACAAAAAGGCATAGCAAAGCTAAAATTTGCTTTAAAAATATTACAAGTATTTGTAAAAATGCGTCATCTCTTGACAGTAACAGTGTTGATCTTAATTCAAACTTACAGTATGTGAATAGTGACTTATAACATCACATAGATGGCGCTAAAACCAAATAAGGTTCGTCTAGCTAAAAGCTGGCACAAAAAGAGTTGAGAAATTTCGAGTCCGGCAGCATACGAATCCATAGCTGAATTGGCAAAGCACTTGGGGCGTATACCCAGGGGATGCAGGTTCGAGTCCTGCTGGATTCTTAATTTTTCAACTTTAATATTTTATCAGCTCACTAGTAATTTGCAAATACAAATTACTAGTATTCTTGTTAACCCCCTCCAGCTAAGCTTAATTCACTTGTGTTAGGAGGAAGTTCACGTCCGTGGTGTAATGGCCAGGATTCGAACCCACGACCTCTCGATCGTAAGACCGATGCCTTATCCATTGCGACACGGCCGCTTTACTCATGTGATGTTGTTATTCATTAACCTTACATACGTTTATCGTGGTGTATATAAACTTTCAGTCGTTCAATGACTTGCCACATTTAAATTACCCTTTTACTCTCGTAAAAAATATCATAAACAATCGTACAATACGGAGTTTGCATAAGTTTTTCATTGCTCTCCCGTGTGAGTCAAAAATATAGCGCATTGCGCTGCAGGTCTCCAGGGGCCTTTTGTTTCAATACTTAATGCGCACATAAATGTCAGAAACAACTATCATATAAATTGCCAAAAGCCTTTGTATGACGGCGCAGGTATTATAGCTCGAATAATAAAGTATTTGCTATATTTTATTTTACATTTATCCATAAGCCTGTAAAAGTTTTATGTCTAAAAACGGTTTAGTTAGGTAATTTTAGTTAGGTATCTTATGCTCTTAAAAGGTTTAAGTTTTCTAAGTGTACCAATACCAAAAAGTAAAAAAAAATTATGTTCAATTGTTGTGCAAAATGTTATAAATAATGACTTCAAACCGACCGAAATTATATGTGACATAGTTTCACGCAGTGTTATAAGAAAGAGCCTATATATACTCCAAGACCTAGCTACTTTGCCTATTTCAAGTCTTCATACTGATACCTCCTGATAAACTATATTCGTTAATTAATGATCCCGACAAGATTTAAACCCTCTGGGTTAAGCTTTTGGCTAATATTAGCAAATCCGTAACCTCAATTATGGAAAATCCCCCTGTCCTCCGCAGAAATTGCTAATCAACTGAATTACGGTGAATATTCATCTGAATTCACTATTAAACTTTTGAGTTATATTCAGAGTAAATGGTTTTGTGTTAGATTCCTTATATTTTACAAATATAATGATGTGTTAGATTCTTCTACTAAAATGCCGTCCTGTCGGTAGATTTCGGCAATCACCAAGGCTTTTATGAAGGATTATAAATTTAAATAAAAATATAAAATATAAATTAACAAAAAAACATTATAATCTGCCATTCGGATACAAAAAACAATCAATTTTAGTTTAATTAAAATATGCTCAATTAACTGTGAAGGAATTGCTGCCTCGATGGTCTAGTGGTTAGCGTATGCGCCACCGTGAGGTCTCGGGTTCGATTCCTGGGTCAGCAGTGTTATTTGTGAACTTTACGTTAGAAAATTCACAATAGCAGCACGGAGTTGGAATTGTGCCTGTTGGATGACGACAGGCTCACCCCCTATCCCATGGGACCTAAACATAAAAGGTGAAGTGTGGGTGTTTTACACCTCTGCCACACCCTTCTGGGTAATATAGGCGTGATGTTATGTTTATGTGAATGAATTGGCTCGAGAAATGCTTAGTACACACCTAACGAACGAAGGCCCACGAACGGATTTGTTGGTCCTATTATGGACGGCTTAGCAAACACTACCGAATCTTTTGATGTAATCGCCACGATTTGGATTGTCAGCGAACGCCAACGAACCAAAGATGGCGTCCGCTTAGCAGTCCAAAGTACTCCAAACATGAACGAAGTATATGTACCCGGCTATTAACTTGATTTTAATGATGTGTAGGTAGGCACATCAGTCGACTAGTCATCGGTTCTTGGTAGCGATCAAGATACATGAAAAAAAACTATTATATTACATAATAAAGTTACATCCATTGATTTCATGCAATTGCAACGAATCACATGCGAATAATTGTGGCGTTCAGTAAAATCAACAGCAATCACCGGTGAATGCGAATAAAAACCGGACATTTCGCGAAGCTCACAAAGTTATTGTTGCGAGGATATTTGCAACGTAAAATAAAATAAATGTGTTCTGATACCGTTCCGCAAACATTACCCGCGCAATTATCGATAGGGTTGTCCCGAGAGATAAAAATATGGTTATTAGAAACAACATTTTATTTGCAGTGTTAATTAAATTGAATCTTGTCTGGCCTATTTTTTCGATTGCATAGCATTATTTTTATTAATGAAAAATAAATTTGGTGTTTGCGTAATGCAAAAATAAAACACGGATTGATAAAAAAGAACCTCCAATACTTATATTACTATATTACTATTACTGGTGCTGAATTGCAAAATGTTGCTTTTTTTAATCACAGAATAAACAAGGTCGATATAATGTGTTGGGCAATAAGACAAGTTATTTTATATTATTTTTTAATCCATTTAGTAAAATAATGACCCAATTCACAGCCATGTAGACAAGTTTTTAACTGCCTGCAACTATTCTAATAGTTGCCAAATAAGTGTGAAAGGAAAGAAAACACTTTTCTTTTTTTATTAAAAAAGCTACGCCGGCACTAGGAAAAATGCCGGTATCACAGGGGTGTTCACAAACATACTTTCCACACATACAAAGCTCACCGTAACCGGAACGAATCTTTGCTGATCACACAAAGATTTTGCCGTGTTGGGATCAAACCCAAAACACCAGCGCGGTGGAGAGCGGTGAGGTGACCGCTTAAACCACTACGCCAACCGTGCACTCACACACTAATTCTGTACACGTGGCAGATTGAACTAAAACATATCCACAACCTAATTTGCCTTCACAATAACTTACCTTACATTAATTTTGACACAATTAAGGAAAATATTTCATATCAACAAAATTATGTTTGAGAGATTAATATAATATATAATTTGATTATAATGAATTACGAATAAGCGTATATTCCGACAAGAACTCTTTGCTGTATAATAATTATATACAAACTGTGCGGGCACTTTATTGTTTACGAAAATGTGGGACATAAAACACCAAGTTATTTTTGAAAATGTTGGTTGTTGATTTATTTGAACCCAATTCATATTTTCAGAAGAAAGTCTTAAATTTAGAATTTCTCGTTTTAAATGTGACCGGGTAGTAAAAGTTACGCATATTATATTTACCTTTATATAAAATGTTTTATATTATGATATAAATTATGTTTTAAACTTTCGCGATTTGAGAACAGTTTTCAAAAATTAGAAAACGGGTCTAAATCGCGTAATTATTATAAAGGCAAGTCATTCGAAACGTCGAGCATAGGTATTTATTTACCTTTATAATAATTACGCAATTTAGCCTCGTTGTCTTATTTTTGGAAAATATATTATGATATATTATAATTATAGTCCACAAACTAATTATTTTGGTTTGCGGTCTGCGGCTCATACAACCACAATACTTTAGAAGCAAATTATTTTCACTCTATAACTACCTGCTATCGAGCTGGTTATCCAATTGACGTAAATTTAAGTAGCTTTCTTGCAAACATTAATTACAAATTGTAAATACCTTACTCTATCGATAAAGGACGCATGAGATCCTTGGAGAAGCTCATGTGAGCTCGTATATTTACAGAACCTATAACCTTATTCACTATTAAAAAACGATAGTAAAGAGACACTATTGAATTAACCAATTGCAGTTTCATTTAAATACTTTATTTCTTCACAAAATTCTACCTTCAGTTATTTCTTTGACAATCCTAGACTAACAGTTATTTAAATTCCAAATAAAAAAACTTTCGTTACAGTATCCTCGGTCGCTCTACTCTCGAGAATATTTTAAGTACTTTGCAATAGTTAAAAGTTTGAACTGTAGCTTGCAGCCATAACGAACTCCAATTAAGTGTTTGAGAATATAAATAATAACATTGAAAATGAATTCTGAAACTTTTGATACGATTTCCGTCAAGTGAAGATGGCAAGGAAAAATTATATATTCAATTCAATTCAATTCAATTCAATTTATTTATTTGCGAATATGGGTTTTACAATGTTGTTACATGATAGATGAGTATCACCATAATCAGCCTGTCAGCATGCAAAATAATATTGATAATTTAAAAAAAACATTGAAATACAATCACTACATTCAAGAAAATGTCACAAAATCATAATTAAAGTCATGTCAAGTATAAAAATTGAGAAGTAAAGTATAATATAATAATAATAATAACAATCAATTAAATGCAATAACAATTAAATCAAAGATAATAAAATTTTATTCTATATTAATTTATCAGCTAGGTATTCTTTGACTGAGTAGTAACATTTCGCCACAAGCAACCTCTTGACAGTATTCTTAAATACATGAAATTTTGTAATTTCTAAAATAGCATTTGGCAAATGGTTATAGAGGCGTGGGATCATACAGAACAGACTATTATTTAGTAAAGCAGTTTTATTTGCTGGAAAACATATTTTTAACTTGTGCCTTCGACTATGCAGCTTATCAAACATATTGATATTACTCCTTGTGAATAACACTACTTCGAGTATATAGATACATGGGAGTGTTAACAAGCTAAATTGTATGAAAAAAGGTTTACAACTGTCAATTGGCTGCAGTTTAAAAATTGCTCTTATACATCGCTTTTGTGATTTGAATACCGCTTCCTTATCCGTGGAATTGCCCCAGAACATAACCCCGTACCTTAGAAGAGATGTTACATGACCGTGGTATGCTGTTATGACTGTTGATGTATCGACCGTTTTATTTAAGTTAAACAGTGCATATGAAAACTGGTTAAGTCTAGAAATTACTGAGTTTATATGTGGAGCCCATGTAAGTTTACAGTCAATGTTTATACCTAAAAATTTTGTTTCCTCAACTTCTTCAATTTTGTGTCCCGAATAATTAATGTTCATATTATTTAATTTGTTTACCCGATTCCGAAATGTCATGAAATTAGTTTTTGCAAAATTATTTTTTAAATTATTCAATGTCAACCACTCGATGATAATGCTGAGAGTGTTGTTTATGTCTTGCTCTAATTGTGAAGCATTTGTTCCAGTAAATATAACTGTGCTATCATCAGCGAACAATATAGATTGATGGTGTCACGTATTGATTTTGGCAAATCATTCAAGTAAATAATAAATAGTAATGGTCCCAACACACTGCCCTGAGGGACTCCAAAGAAAACTTGATTGTATTGTGATGAGTAGTTGATTACCTTTTTCTCAATAGGGCAAATTTTTGTTAACTGCGTGGATTGAAATCTATCACTAAGGTAAGATTTTATAAGATCTAGTATATTGCCGCGAACATCAAAGGCATCTAACTTAACCAGCAAAATTTTAAAATCAACGTGATCAAAAGCTTTCGTTAGATCCATAAACAGTGCACATGAAAAATTCTTCTTATCAATGTTTTTGTTGACTGTACTGAGTAAATTATAAACGGCCATATTAATGCCTTGATTTTTTCTAAAGCCATATTGCTCAGGAGAGAATAGCTTATTGACCTCAAAGAAACCGTATATGCTATCATAAATCACCTTTTCAAATATTTTTGAGAAAACGGGTACCAAAGCTATCGGGCGGTAACATGCTATATCATGTTTGTCATTCTTTTTAAATAGAGGTTTGATAATGGTAAATTTTAATTTTTCTGGAAAAACACCGTTTAAGATTGATAAATTTATTTAATGGCTAAGAATAAAAGACAATTTCTCTGACACTGTTTTTACAATTTTTGTTGATATTTCATCATACCCAGTGCTTTCGGTATTTTTTAAATTTGTTATAATTCTATTTATGTCGCTTGGTATTGTCGGAAGTACAAAGAGAGTTTTATGATACCTCGGAATAGGAGCAATAGGCTCAGAAGTTAGATTGTTTATTTGATTTGTGTAAAAGTTATTAAATTCACTTGCTATTTGTTTTGGGTCAGTTATGTTATTACCTTGCACGCATATACTTTGGATTTGTTCTGAAAAAGTATTTAATTTATTATTATTTATAATATTCCATGTAGCTTTGCACTTGTTTGGGGCCCTATTTATGTAGTGAATGTTTTGAGATTTTATATAATTAATTAATATATTTTTATATAAGTAATAACAATTACATTACAGGAATAGATCGATATTAAATCAAGAAAAGGCAGTTTGTACAAAATAAATTTATTTTAGTGCCTTTCTTTTAAAATGAGTTGCATGTAAAACTCTATTTCCCCAAGTCGACAAAATAACAAATGGAATATTAATATATAAACCTTTTTTTTTACTGTCTTGATGTTCTAGTGGTTAGCGTATGCGCCTCTCGGGTCGGGCAAAGTGTTAGTTGTGAACTTTCCGTCAGGAAATTCACAATAGCAACACGAGGTTGGAATTGGGCCGGTAAATGGTGATAGGCTCACCCCTATCCTATGGGACCTAAACATAACAGGTGAAATTTGAGTGTTTTACATCTCTGCCACACTCTTCTAGGAAAAATAGGCGGTATATTATGTGAATGAATTGGCTCGAGGAATGCTTGGTACACACCTAACGAACGAAGGCCCACATACGGATTTGTTGGACCTATTTTGGACGGCTTAGCAAACACTAACGAATCTTTTGTGGTAACCGCCACGATTTGGATTGCCAGCGAACCCCAGCGAACCAAAGATGGCGGCCGCTTAGCCGTCTAAAGTACTCCAAACAGGAACACCCTATATTCTGGGTAATATAGGCATGATGTTGTTTTATTATTGTTTTAGATGCTTTGTATGTTTGTAAAGAGCTAATAAATGTTTTTTTTTCAACCTCGTAATATCTTATATATCTTATATCTTTAAATATCATTTAATATGATTTAAATGCTTGGTAAGTTATACTAGGTATTTTGTAAGAAATATTCAGAAGAAAAGAAACTACTTCATAGGTATCGATTAGTTGCTTTTAAAGAACCCCAAAAGAAACAAACAAAAAGTGAAAGTCATTCTTTTTCCTTATTTTTCCTGCAAGTAATCCCACAGGGCCTGCGGCCTGTCTTCCTGTTCGGTTTCATTAGATTACAGGTACGCGTATATGGGACACGTCGCATTGTTTTGTGTACGTTAGTATGGGTTTCATTGTTCAAATGTTGGTGTGTGCTATTGACGCAAGAACAAAAATAAAAATATAGGTATGGCGGTCTCCGCACATAATAATGACGGATGACATTGACAACGTCAAGAAGTAACACACTCGTCACAACTGTCAAAGAGCGCTGAATCGCGATAGCGAAATGTTCACAGAGAGTGTACATATATACCACTTCTAATACGCTACCGTTGGACAGCTGTCCGCCAGGCAATACCACCGAGCCTGGTCGGAGGATCCTCCCTTTGTGGTGGAGGAACATCACATCCTGTTCCTCTACATAGGAAATAAAATTCTAATGATTAAATAACAAAAAATATTTGAAGGCTTCACTAACACTGGCGCAAACAATGTAGTTGCTCTTAAAAAAATGAAAAACAAATCATATAGCCAACTTATTGAAATGCTTAGGGTGAATACAATAAATAAATAACAGTATTTTTCTTCTTGCTTATTAAATAACTATGTTTTGGCAACATTACTGTACATCGGCATGCGCCAAATTATTGATATTTGTGCGCATATATCGGGTTTAATTAAACGGGACTCATAAAAGTAAATAGTGTCGTTTATCATTATATAACCTCGATGCGGCGAAATCATTCGCATACTTGATGAGACTTTCTGAGGACATAAATAGAGGTAGAAAGTAATATGCTTGTATAAGGGTAAAATGTGATTAGATGAATATTTACAAACTTTCGTGCTTACTTTATCGATTGCCATATATTTTTAAAATAACTATTTTCCGTCATCATCGTTTACTGGGTTACACGCGTGATTTTAGTTATGTATGTATTTTCTCTCTTTTAAATTATATTAGACAACTTTTTCGTAACGGTTGCCGCAACTGGTATCTCCCTTATGCCGAGAAAAATTTCACATCACACACAACGTGCCGTCTAGTGCCAAATTTAGCATAGCCTGTACTTGCTTTTCTTTTATAAATACATCCTTATTATACATTTATTATTTATTTATTAAATAAGATACTCATTGCGCTAACAGTAACCCAATGGGCACTATAAGCTAGGTACACAATATAACGACATAAATAATTTACATAATATTACAAAAAAATATAAGACATGTATAATATATTTAAAAATTTAGCAAACTTCATGTAAAAAATGTCAACAACTGGATGCTGAGCAATAAGTGCAAATTAGTGTGTTGATCAATAGCGTAGCCATAGCGTAGAATACATACACTAGAACTTAGGCAACTTAAGCCTATCTGGTGCATATAAATATATTCTTAGCTAAATCACACTGATATGTTTTGATTCGAGGCATATAACGGACAGTCCTTCAGTCCACCTGACGGTAAGTGACAACTACAGCTAGCACACACTTCACAATCCACAAAATATTGCAGATGGCTCGCTACATTTTAAGTCTACAATATAATGTCACATGTGGGGCATAAAACTGAATCGTATAAAAAATACATTGTTCAATTAGATCCTTTCAGTTCTCATACCCTGCTAAACTTTTTATTGCATACTACCCTTTTACCCGTAACTTTTTGCTCGGTACTTGTACAAAGTGTTGCGTATTCGTTACGTAAATACGCAAACGCAAATAGTTCATTCTGTAGTGGAATTTACACGCAAGGGTTGAAAAACGGGGTTTAAAATCAGTGACACGATTGCGGTACTTGTATAATAAAATTACTGATCTACCTATAGATAAGCCATCTACACTAACATTATAAAGAGGAAAGATTTCTTTGTTTGTTTGTTTTGCCCAATAAGCTCCGAGCCTACTGGACGGATCTTAATGAAAATTGGTGTGAAGATAGTTAAAGACCCCAGAAATAACAGGCTACTTTTTAGTGATGTACCACGTGGGCGGAGCCACGCATGAAAGCTAGTTATTTTATAACTTTAATATACGTCATTTCAAAATTCATATGTAACATTTTTTTCACAAAAAAAACAAGCAATTGAGCAAATAACTGGAGAAGTCCATAGCTCGTATCCTTTGCCTTTTTATTAAATCGCAGTAAAACAAGTACAAAAGCGAGCGACAGCAACAAAAGCTTTTAACCGCGGTAAACAACATGGATTAAACGGACGGTTTTGAGTTGAAACAGTGGCGTGTCACGTGCGGCGGGCGTGCGTGACTTCTATCTCGGTAATTGGGACATCGCACTAACCATGCCTAGGCCATTATTACACTTTCATGTTGATGCGCTTGTTTACATCCATTTTGTTAACTGCTTATTCGTGATAGCGAAGCTATTTATATCAAATTGCTTTTACCAGTTTTGGAATTACTGTTAATGAATCCCTTAATAAAACAACTTTGAAGTTATCTGCAGCGATAAATATGCAGCGAGATTTTCTGTCTATTTTTAAGAGGTCAGGTTTCATTACAGGCGAAAGTTCACGGTGGGTGACCACCTTTAATTAAATAACAGAGTGCCGTCTTTTATCCTCTAATAGGTATTCGCTTCCGCACTGAAAGATTAAATTTTTCTTTCATTCTTTAGGTGGTTAACAGTGGAGGCACAGCCATCATCAACTGCACCTGGGGCGGTTGGCCAGCGCCCCGCCTGGAATGGTTGCATAATGGCATACCACTCGGAGCTGGCGTGGCTGGTGGAAGAGTCAGGGTAGGGAACAATGGAGAACAGCTGTTAATATCCTCAGTGCATCGCGCTGATAAAGGAGTGTACCAGTGCATGGCCAGGAATGAAAGGGATTCGGCGCAAGCCAGTGCGGAGCTTAGGTTAGGAGGTGAGTTCCGCAGAGAATTTAAGAAGGGTTTTAACATTTTTTTTACGACTTTTTAAGAGTTTTAAGAGCCTTTACACACTTTCATCCTAGATTTAACAGACGCTAGCGAATGTGCGCCGCGGGACGCTCGCGTGTCTCTATGTATCTTTTGTTCGCCGAGAAACCGAGTTGCCGGCCGATCTGTCGACAGTGCGTTAAGGGTCATATAGATCAACATTTACAAACACCACCTTTATATTTAACACACGCAGATACTGCGCCAGAGCTCCAGTACACATTCATAGAGCAAGTTTTAAGAGCTGGTCAAGTGGTGACGCTCAAGTGTTCAGCCGCTGGCTCACCACCGCCCCACTTTACGTGGATGCTGGATGGACAGCCTCTAAATACCATGGCTAGAGGTCACAGGTAACATTCTGCCTCTCTATTATTACATAAGTTACAATTAAATTAAAAAAAAAAGATTCATAAAAGCTTCCAACGTTACAATCGTAGGGTTAGATAAACTTTGTGCAGTCAAGTTCATTAATATAATAATTTAGCAGTTTTGAACCTTGTTTTCGCCGCAATAAGGTTTTAAACTGTTCAAGCACTATCAAATAATTATTTAAACCTTCTATGCTGCTTCTGATACCGTCTTTTGTTTTCGGGCAGATACAGTGTAGAACAATTCGCAACAAAGACTAATGACGTGGTGAGCTACCTGAATATCTCAGCAGTCAGGTCGGAAGACGGTGGTCTCTACACCTGCCGGGCAGCTAACTCTCTAGGAGAAGTGTCACACACGTCCAGACTCAATATTTATGGTAGGTATAAAGTGTAAAAATCTGTTATTTGGTATGTAAATAACAATTAGGCTGAATTAAAATTAAAATAAGAATGGTTTTTAACAACCATTAACTAAGGTAAATTAAGTCAAATTCACCGTTAATTATGATAAATGTAGTTCAACATTTGTTCGAGATTGGTCGCTTTGATCTACGATTTTGTATTTTAATTTGTATTTTTAATTGTATGTATTATGTATTAATTTACCTGACCTGTAGTCAAATCTGTAGTGAGACATAAACAAACCATTCAAAAAGATTGATTGATTAAGATGAATCGAGCAATGTTCCGTGTTTTTCAGGTCCTCCTTATGTGAGGTCTATAGGACCAATAAGGGCCGTGGCAGGACGAGAGCTGGTTCTATATTGCCCTTATTCTGGCTACCCCATCAGGTAAAAACATTACCGATCCGTTATATTAAAAAAACCGTTTCTTTCTTTAAATTGGTATGGAAATTCATACGCTTGGGTTGTTACAAGCGGGATAGACCATATATTTAAACGTAGCATTTTTTCTAAGGTTACCAAAGGAACAAATTCAATGTTGGGTGTTTTGCAATCATAGCCGACTGGAAGGAGATTTGTCTCAAATAGATTAATTTCTAAATTAGATTTATGACTGTGGTGTAGTGACGTCAGAACAACTAGGCAGGTTAATGAGATTTTTATCCGATTATGCTATTGTTAACTTATTTGTCAAAGATTTCTCATTACTCTCCCAGAAGATATTTAAGGTTTGTCCTTCTGTAAAATACTGACAGATTGTAATTAAGGGTATTTATCTACCAATTAATGCCAAGTAGGTACTTTATGTATTATTATATTTATCAAGCGTTTCTTATTCTTACGCATCATTACGCGTTATAATTCTAGTTTTGTCTTTCTTTAGTTCAGTAAAATGGGAACGAGATGGGGCTTCTGTTGAATGGGACAGCAGTATCGATGGTGCTCTCAGGGTATCAAGAGTAGAGCCTTCCCATGCCGGTGCCTATACTTGCGCTGTTATGGGACCACATGGAGAAATAGCCAGAAGGGAGCTGCAGCTCGTTGTTAGCAGTAAGTTTTATTACCTTCGTGGAATGTACCTATTTTGTACTAATTATTATTTTTTACTGTTACAAATAACTCATTGGAGTTGCAATTTGTAAAAAATATAGGGAAAATCGTGGCGTACTATCTATTCATTAAAATTGAGGGTGAATTTTATTAAAACGATATTTCAAACAGGAAACGGTTTAACATATCGCATAAAACTAACCTACTATTTTTAAATCTGAACCATCAGTTTTCGCAAAATTAGTTTGATAAATAATTTCCATCTACAAATCGTTTATTTGTATTTTATTGTAGATCCTCCAGAAATAGAGCCATTTTCCTTCTCTGCTAACTTGCAAGAAGGCAAGCGAGCTCAGGTGAGCTGCAGCGTCACTTCAGGAGACATGCCCGTCCACTTCACCTGGCTTAAGGATAACGCCCAAATCCCTTCTAGCTTACAGGTCAGTAAGAATTTGTCGTGATAATTTTAATAAATGTTTTCTTATCGACTTTTGTCCTTGCATTACAAGACTGTAAATATTGTTTGGAATACTAAACAACGAAACTTTATACGAAAACATATATCTCCTACGCATTCGCTCCCGTATCGTATCATCGTACGCTCTTGAAAACCCCCTTTTGGTGTTATGATCTTCAATCAACAAATCATTGCTGATGTGTTTTTGTATTAACGTTGTTATCAGCAAGCGGTACGAGAGAAATTGCAAACTTGAAGCTAATGTGTCGTTATAAAACATCAAAGTTGTTAAAAGTTTATCATTTATAATAAAGTTTATAGTCTCACCTTTTTAATGTTACTTACAATATCTTCAACCCGGCTGGTTGCGTAGGTGGAAGAGCGAGGTGCTGATTTTTTCAGCAACCTCGTCTTCAAAGAGGTGTCGGCCCGACACAGCGGTCTATACACTTGCGTGGCCTCGAATACAGCGGCCAAGGTTAACTATACCGCCGAACTGGTGGTCAAAGGTAACCGCCATGTCAATATGCACCAAGCACTAAAAGCACTGTCATGAATTTTGATGTGATGTGGAAGCGCGGGGGAGGGGTCTCTCAATTACCACCATAACATATTATAATACGACCAAAGAATAAATTGAACATTATCCTTACCCTATTTAGTCGAAGAATCGGTGAGCATTTACCTACCAATCTATTCCCGCGTCCCTGTCGCGATCAAAAAAAAAGGTTTCATGGCGAACTCTCTTGCAGCTTTTAAAAGGAGCCAAATAAGTTTTATCCTCAAAATACCCACCTAATAAATGAAGCCATACGGACTTTATTAGGTGGGAATTCTGAGACAAGAAATTTGTATTTAAATAAATTTTAACTTACCTCGAATTTTGGTAACTTTGCTTCTGAAGAAAATCAGAAAGTTCAATTTATCAAAGTCAGCCACGATTATAATGTGACTGATTTATAGTCTCAACAAATTTTTGTTTTCCATCGAGAATTAAAATTTATGCTAAAGGTTTTTGCCTATTGGCTATACCATGTCGAATTAAAATGTAATAAATTGAATGGTAGAAGGTGGTAAAAGGTTCTTGTAAATATAATAATGGACTCCTTTGAATAAAAACACATTTAACATTTGTCAGAAAATTTGTTGTCTATTAATAGGTAAATAAGTTTAGTTTTTATTCAGCATATCGTTACCTCAACTGCGCTTCCATCATCAACGAGGCTAATCACGCTTGCACTGTGCACCGACTTATCGTTATTTTGTGTATTACAAGCTGATTCTTTTGCAGGATCACAGCAGTAACAACATTGTGTATTTTGTGTAGATTTATTTGCAAACCAAACAGGCTATTGTATACAAATCTATTCATTTTGCGCTGTATTGAAATCAAACTCCATTCAGCCGACTCTATCAAGTTGATAATTTTCACGTAAAAAATTAAAAGCGTATATTTTTTTTCATTTATTTTACAGGGTTTTGTATTCATATCGCGCAATCTGAATTATCGTTATAGGAAATGAATACACTTTTTATGAGCACTTTATTCACAGCGCACATTTAATTTCAACTGCATACATTTTTTGTCGCAAATGTATAAATTGTTGAACCTTTTTGTTTTGCTCAGCGTCGGATTTCAGATGGCTTATGAAACAAAAACGGGTAAATTTTGTTTTAAGAACTTTCTTTTCTATTAGTGGGTACATTTCGATATTATCATCATTATTATGTTAAATTATTTTAGAAACAAACCTAAATCTATCATCTAGAAAAAAAACATTATTTCCACAAGTAAAATAGTAACATAATGTTAAAATGACGGGATGCATTCAAGAAACAACGTGCAAGTTCTTATATTTTATAACTAAACAAGCTATTTACTTTTACAACAATATCCAGCTGCCGACGGAACAGGTAAAATATTGTTAAGATTGCGGAAAACTTAGACAGTAACAAACATTTTACGAACGAAAGTAATTGAAAGTATCTTTAAAGCGGTACAATTGTATACGTTTATGAGAGTATTGTGTCTTTTTATTTGAGAATGAGGATTTATTTTGAATGAGATAGTTCTCTGCTTCCGTGGCAAACATTGGACATGATAAAGCACACGTTCATAGAAAAGGAAAATACTTTTGCATTTATATTATATCAATGCATAGGTGTATTTATTCGTTCAAAAATAAGTTATTGTAGCTTATTGTCTCAGTAATTTCACTTATATACTTAAAATTAAAATCTAACACTTGCTTGCATGCTGCAGTGTCACCCAAATGGGTCGTGGAACCTAAGGATGAAGCAGTGCTCGCTGGAGAGCCCTTGGGAATGCACTGTCAGACTACTGGTTCCCCACCTCCTCAAGTCACCTGGTTGAAACAAAGAGGTAAAGAATTACTTAAATATGACTCGGGTAGGGAAATAAATTAAATTTTCGATGGCTATCAACTTTAAGATTCGATTTCCATGCCACCTACTATCAGATAACAATGGGAAAGAATACACCAATTTAATCAAAAAGTAATAAAAACGTCTCTAATACACAAGGGTTATTAATATCACAAATTGATTTTTATTATAAAGTATATATCACAGATTGTTATTATAAAATTAAAAATATTATAAATCGTTATGGCACAGTATATTCTGAAGATGAAATTATCACAGCAAATTCTATCTCAACATATAGCTTTTGTACAAAAATATAATCTTGTTCCTCTCAACTAAACAGGGTCATCAGCAGATTACATCCCTCTGATAAACCTCGGTGGAAGGTTTCAATTCCTTTCAAATGGAACTCTATGGATTGAATCAGCACTACCCTATGACGAAGGGAATTACATGTGCAAATCTGAGAATGGAGTAGGATCTCCTGTCACCAAAACGATATTCGTTTCTGTCAACGGTATGTTACTTTCACTCTACTGCAGCTATGCTTTAGATTACAAATAATAAACTAAATAAAAGTAAGCTGGACGCTGGGGCTGCCAATCTTTGCAAGAATGTTTAATTAAAAGAACGCACGTTTCCAAAGACCATTTTTACTGTTTCGTATGAATTAGTAGCCTAAATATACTGAGTTTCTTTGGTTTAATTATGTGGCAACTAATTTTATGTCTTTTTTCACAGAACCAGCTCGGTTTGAACTGACATCCCACAACATGACCGCCCGTCGCGACTCGGCCGCGACGCTGGTGTGCGACGTGCAAGGCGACAGCCCCATCAGGGTCACCTGGGCGCACAACATGAACCACTTAGATCATAATTCCTATAGGTAAGAGAAAACTGACAAGCTCCTGGAAACTTTGTACTAAAACTATAATATAAAATATTCCACATATTCAATGAATTAGTATCTCATGTAAGGTTGAACTATTTCAGGTTAAGTGTCTCCGAAGCAAAGACTGATAGCGGTTTAAGGTCGCAGCTGTACATCAGTCGCACAGACCGTCAAGATTCCGGCGTATATAAGTGCCAGGCCGTGAACGCGTACGGCCACAGCGACCATTATATTTATCTTTCCGTCCAAGGTGAAAAAAATGTTTATTTAAATAAAATGAAGCTCATCATCTCCATTGGCTCGTCTCACAACTACGGCTGAACTAAAAAAGCTATTATCTAATCAAAGTCGCTTAAAAAATTAATTTAAAATATGTTGTTCAAAGCAAATTCGAGACCTTATACTTGTGTTTGACAGAAAAGCCCGACACCCCACAGTCTCTGTCCGTGACGGAGATCCTGCCGCGCGCCGTGCGCCTGTCGTGGTCGCAGGGCTTCGACGGCAACTCGCCGCTCGCGGGCTACGTGCTGCAGCACTGCGCGCTGGCCGTCCAGGGCGCGCTGCGCGTGCGCCAGTGGGACGGCGCCGCCACGCTTAACGTGTCCTTCCACGGGATTGCGCACGCACATGTCATGTCAGTATTTGGACCTTTTCTAAATAAACTATGAACTATGGATTTATTGATTGGTGGATTGATTAATTGACTGACTTTTTGCTTTTTTCTATATCTCAGTTTAACGAAGAAAGGTGACATTCATTATGAAGCTCTCCTGGGCAGCTTAAAGCCCCACACGGCCTACATGATAAGAATAGCTGCTATCAATCAGATAGACAAGAGCGCCTACACAGAACCTGTTGTAGTGAAGACACAAGAAGAGGGTGAGTTGGACGTTAAGTGCATTAATTACCAAAGTATTTAAGCAACCATTGGTATGTTGCTTAGTTAGCTACCACTAAACAAGTTTTAGTAAAGTAGAAGTAAACAAAACCATGTCCCCAGGGATTCAAAAAATCTTTCTCACTTAAAATTCCAGCTCCATCAGAAGCGCCAATCAACGTGCACGTAACGCCCGGAGGACCAGGGGAGTTGCATGTGTCATGGCGGCCACCGCCGCGGGACGCCTGGCACGGAGAGCTGTTGGGCTACTCCGTCACCTGCACGGAGATAAACCCTGCTTCACCGACTATGAGGAATTCTAGCAGGTGATTTAACAAAGTTTTATTAAAATAATAAGATGCGCATTTCCAAGAGTTACATACACCTGGAAACACAAACGGAAGGACTGGGTAAGACTGGCTTTTCTTCCATTACGAAAGAACCCACCTTGACTTATCTTATTTACATTCCCTCATTTCCAGAACTCTTACTGTGAACGGCTGGTCAGCAACAGAGCTGAGCCTATCAGCCCTTAGAAAGTTCACGCGCTATGAGGTGCGAGTACGAGCTTTCAACGGCGTCGCAGCAGGGCCAGCGTCAGCACCTGTGTCTGCCACCACTTTAGAAGGAGGTAGGTTTACATAATATTCTGTAATATAATGGATGTCTAGGATTTTCTTGGTGTTTGAATTTCCTTCTTTGTAGTTAAGTCAACCGTAACAAAAAATCTCAGATTGATCTTTGCTTCAGTGTAATAGAAGGATTTGACAAAGAGACAAGTTTTCCCTCGAAATATGGATCTACTATTATTCTTCTATGTGTATCTTCAATTCAATATAATTATTTTGATTTCAGTGCCCGAATCTCCGCCAACAAGAGTATCCTGCTCGCCCTTATCATCTTCTAGCATGAAAGTAACCTGGAATCCACCACCAATCGGTCAGCATGGGGGCCTCATCCAGGGATATAAAGTTATTTACTCACCATTGACCACCGATCATGGTAACTATATTATTTTACAAACAATATAAACCAAGATTAGCGTATATTACTTATACCGTCCCGTATCGTATCGCTAAGGTCTATTTTTTTTATTATTTCAGTGGACGTAGGCGAGGTGAAGCGAGTGACCACTACAGACACATACCTGCACACTCTGAGGAAGTACACCAACCATTCCATACAAGTGCTGGCGTTCACTAACGCGGGAGACGGCAAGAGAAGCCCGCCTGTCTTCTGTATGACGGAGGAAGATGGTACGTGTTCCTACAGTTTCTATTAATTCTATGATTTTTGTACCATTTTAAAAAACAATACCTAATTCATTCGTCATTTACTACCATATTCCATTTTCTTCAGTACCCTCGGCTCCCGAGAAGATCAAGGCGTTGGCTTTCTCCAGTGACTCGGTGCTCGTGAGCTGGTTACCTCCTCTTCATCCCAACGGCATCATATCTCACTTCACTGTTTACTACAGAGAGGCGGGACGGTAAGCAACTACTTTTTGGTCCTTACTATTATTAATTATAACCAGTACTGGGAAATGTCTTGTATAGTCAGCAGCTCCAGAGTAAACTCACCCCTTTGAAGTGCAAAAAAGTGCTTTGGAGAGATTAGATCTTACTTTTCTCTTTCTTTCATAATATAAACTGAATACAAAAGACACCATAGTGATTCTTCCTCAACATGTTATATATTTCCAGATTAGGCAAACACTCGAGTTTCCCAGTGCCAGCGGATAAGAAGACGGATATCGAGCTAATGTATCAAGTGCGGAACCTCTTGGAGAACCAGCAGTACGAGTTCTGGGTGTCGGCAACTACTGGTTCGGGGGAGGGAGAGTCGACGCTTGTGGTGGGACAAGGACCTAAGGCTAGAAGTACGGAACTCTGTTGGCTTTGTCTTTTAAATACCTTAATTATTTTATTATCTTCGTTATCCCAAGCAATCCAGTTTTATATAACTTTTTTTTATTTTAAGAAATCAATTATTCAAATTATGATATTTTATTTGCATTACAATCAGGCTAGATTGTCAAGACTAAAAAGTAATATTATGTTAAACTAAATTGCTACGTAATAATTTATAATCTAAGAATGTGTCCATTAACACTTTACTTAGTTTTTGTCGAGGGGAAGACACTTTGTTCATGTGTTATTTATAACAACACTTATCGCACTAATTTATTTGTCGATGTTGACGTGATGATGAAGTCTTCGTTCGTGAGCTTCTGCCTGTTTTTGTATGACCCTGTCAACAACGTATAATTTGAGGTGTCCCGATGAAGATCGCTGTTTCTTATGTACCACGGGGCATTTACAATGCCCCTCAGTACCTTGTTTTAGAAACGTTGATTATTTGACGGTTATCTGACTGGTACAGAGCCCCACAGCTGGATACTATAAGTCCAGACAGGCATCAACACCTGTTTGTATAAAAAGACTTTGTTGTGTACTGATAGGGGTGACTGTCTACCTAGTAACTAGTACATTTTGCTGTAGCTTATGTCCAATTCTTTACGTTTTTTCTTGACATGTGCTTTCCAGCATAGTTTGGCATCAAGCGTCATGCCAAGGTACTTGGCCGAGTTTGCGTATGGCACAACTTCGTTGTTTATAAACATGGGTTTTAAGATCTTTAATCTCAATAAAAAACATAAGTCACTTTACACCGGTAGGTACTGAGGTTTTTTATATGTGGAACTAGGTGTGTGGACTTAGATTTATTAAGTTTGATCCGCATTTTTTTAGTTCAGTCTATTACTGAATTTAGGACTATTTGAACTTGTTCTCCAGCTTTCTCGTGTGTGTTTCCTGTCGCCATTATTGCTGCATCATCAGCAAAGGTAGTGATGAAGTAGTTTTCAGGTACTGGAATGTCACAGGTATACTATTAGTACAGGACCGAACCTAATACGCTGCTATGTGGGACTCCAGCTTTTATTTGCCTTATAGTTGAATAAGCATTAACTTGTCAAAATCGAAATTTGCAAATATAAGATTCCACACTTTATCGAAAGCTTGTGCCACATCAAGAAACACTATCGAACAGATTTGCTTTTTTCTAGAGCTTGTTCAATAACATTACTTCTTGATCTATGGTAGAATGTTTGTTGAAATCTACTATATAAAAATAAGTCGGGTTTTCCTTCCTGACGCTATAACTCCAGAACGCACGAACCGATTTCCACGGTTTTGCATTCGTTGGAAAGGTCTCGGGCTCCGTGAGGTTTATAGCAAAGAAAATTTAGGAAAACAATAAAAATTTCAACAGAAAAGCGGGAAAATCTTTTTTTACATACAGCGCCATCTCTGATACATAGCATGCACTACAAACCACAGATATAGATCTACATAGATAACGCAGATGCATGTACTTCGCGTGTCTCAACCCCGACCAAGCGTCGAGGTTGGTCGCCTCTAAGTTCAGTCCACGCGCGTCTTTTGTCAGAGAAAATCATAGCGGACGGCTCCAGTTGAACGTACTGGGCGGATTGGCATCGGCGGCATCGGTGTCTTTGAATCGGTTTGGATTTCCCGTCACTAAATTTCGGCTGTGACGTCACAAAAGGTATTAAAAAGTCGGCACGCTTGGTTTCAATACAAATCGTGATACTTGCGTTATCTATGTAGATCTATATCTGTGCTACAAACCAATATTATAAGTAGATGGCGCCGGTGCGTGATACATTGTTTGACAGCCACCCATTTTTTTCTGCTCAGTTAAATTCATGTGACAAACCGGTAACCGGTAAAAAAATAAGTTATTCGTTTCCTAAGATTACAATTGGAAACCCGATTGAGACAACGCGTGAGCACACGAAGATCATTGGCATCATACAATCGCTTGGCATTCCAATATGATCCCACTGCGAACTACAGTGATGATGAAAATTTTGATATTGGACCAATGATGACTATATGCCGATATTGCAATGCGTTAAATTAATTCGTGCTTTTCAAACACAAGAGCAAAAAGAGAGGCAGCCCGTGAAACAGCTAGGTTAGAAACGAGAAATCGTCGAGCTTATCGTACAGATGAACAGAGGAATAATCTTCGAAGTGCAAGAAGAAATGGTTCCAGTATTGATTTGAATCGAGCAGCGTTTCTATATGATTGCACCATCGACTACAGCTTGCATCGTTTAGTTTGCATTGGTCCAATAGACGTTGTTTGCCAGCACTGTGGAGCATTGAAGTTTGCTGGTGAAACGCCTGGTTTGTGCTGCCTTAGTGGTAAAGTGAAATTGCCATTATGGCGACTTATTTTTTTTTGATGCCCCCGGTGGAACTGGGCAGACATTCCTCATGTCATTGATTTTGGCCACTGTACGTGCGAGATCCGAAATTGCGGTAGCAATTGCTTCTTCTGCAATAGCGGCCACATTGTTAGACGGATGCCGTACGGCTCACTAAGCGTTAAAATTGCCATTAAACCTTCAAACTACTGAACAACCGACATGTAGCATTTCGAAACACTCCGCAAGGGCCAAAGTTTTAGTAGCATCAAAAATCATCATATGGGACGAATGGACAATGGCGCACAATGACACACAAACGCGCAATGGAACCACTAGACCTCGATATGTTTTGGTGGTGCAATGATTTTATTATATGGCGATTTCCGACAAACACTACCAGTCATTGCAAGATCTACTGCTGCCGACGAAAAAAACGCTTGCCTCAAAGCATCAAATCTGTGGCGATATGTAAAGAAACTTGAACTGTCTGTAAATATGAGAGTTGCATTGTTAAACGTTCTAACTGCTTATGATTTCTCGAAGCAATTGCTGACTATCGGTAATGGCCGTGTTCCTGTTGACAAATCGAGCGGTTTGATTTCCTTTTCTCCAAATGTTTTCAATTTCGTATCATCAAAAGACGAGCTTATCAACAAAGTATTCCCGGATATCATTGCTAACTACAAAAATACTAAATGGTTAAGTGAGCGAGCAATTTTGGCCGCTAAAAATAAAGATGTAGATGACCTCAATTTTATAGTACAAAATCAAATCGTAGGTACTCTGTATTCATTCAAATCTATCGACTGTGTAACAAACGAAGAAGAAGCCACTAATTATCCAAGTGAATTTTAAAACTCCTTGGATGTGCCTGGTTTACCACCGCACAATTTAAAACTTAAGGTTGGCTCGGTAGTCATCATGCTTAGAAATTTAAACCAACCAAAACTGTGCAATGGAACGCGTTTAGTTTCCGATGATCCTAACGGATATGCCTTTTTAGTTTAAACGAATTCAATTCCCGTTTCGTCTTGCCTTCGCCATGACGATCAACAAATCACAGGGCCAATCCTTGACTATTTGTGGCCACAATCTAGAAAATGCATGTTTTTGTCATGGTCAATTGTACGTGGCATGCTCACGTGTCGGCAAACCATCCGCTCTATTTGTTCTTGCGCCTGACCAAAAAACAAAGAATGTCGTTTACCACAAGGTGCTTGAATGAAAATCCCATTAATGAATTAATCCGAGTGTATGCCAATCTGCACAACATAGTTTTCAATCATGAGTTTGAAGTACTTAATTATTACTATTTTTTTAATTTTTATTCTCATTCTGTATGTTTTCATCATCATTCATCATAATAAAATACATTTATGTTTCTATCTATATTAATATTATTTTGTATCATTGTATTACGTTCATCAAAGCCTAAATTAGTTCAGCTAAAAGGTAACACGACATTCATTGACTGTTAGGCGGTACGAAGTTCGCCGGGTCAGCTAGTTAATAATAAAATTGTTTACTTCTAAGTATAATTGCTCCGGTGATTTTAGCAGAAATTTTAATTCTATGTTATTTTCTGAGTGTATTCTAAATCTTTCCCAGTTCGTATTTTTGTTAATTAAGGTAGGGCTATTCTCCTTGTACAAGATTTGGTCACTCATGTCAATAATATGGAAGAGTGGTCTGAGTTCATGTCATTGGAGTCTTCGATAGTTAAATACAATGCGATATATTTTTGCATATAAAGAAATCAATTAAATCTGGCACCTTGTAGAGATCTGTCGGCCAATAGGTTGGATTTACAGTGTACACTGCGACACATTTAGGGGACTGTCGGGCGCTTAGTAGATTTTTTTGCCTTTGGTTGTGGTCAGCCTAAAGCCTCAGTTCGTGTGCTTGGCCTTAAAATACTACCTAAAATAAATCTATGTCCTAGATTTTTTAGGAAACTTACATAGGTATCCTTTCTGATGTTGTGTCTTAAGTAAGGCCTTGCACGCATATTGACACTGCTTGTATTTCACATTGCTGGTGTTTGTATTCTTCATAGTGAGCGAGATTAAAGAGTTTAACGACTATGCCTTAATTTGTACTAGGTTAAGCAAGTTTTTGCAAAGCTCTGCGGCTTTTCTGTTGCAGTTCCAGCTCGCATCGCGTCGTTCGGCGGCGCGCGGGCCGTGGGCGCCGGCCGCGCCGCGCTGCTGGCGTGCACGTGCGTGGGGCAGCCGGCGCCGCGCTCGCGCTGGCAGCACGGCCGCGCGCCCGTCACGCACCACCAGTACTACCAGGTCACGCACCGCGGACATCTGCACATACGGGGTTGGTCTTACCGAATCTATCATTTACTGCCGGTGACCTATTTTGCAGTAACCTTATAAAAATAATATTCTATTTTAATAATATATTTATCATATTATTTTCTATTAAACGATTCAATTTATTTATTTTTTAATTATTATGCTGATTGCATTTAAATGATTTAAATGTAATAATTAATAATTAAATTGTTTAGTAATATTTTATTTTTATATTTTGTATTTTGATGTTAGTTTTGACGAATTCAAGCGGGCACATGGGGCGGGCAAATAAATGGTTTGATTTAGTTTTTTTTTATTATATTGATTTTTACAAAACCAATTAAGGTAACAATATTATCGACGGTTACGAAAAAACATCAAAATATAAATTATCATGAGAATCCTACATACCATAAAAAATATATACTCTACCTCTTCAACAGAAGTAAACGAGCAGTCTTCAGGCAACTTCACGTGCACAGCGAGCAACACGATCGGAGAGGACTCTATTGCCTACGTAGTGGCAGCCATCATGCCCCCAGCGGCGCCTGCCCTTTCTCTTCAGTACACCACCACTTCTAGTATCAAGCTACACTGGCAACTGCCTGCAGATACTCCTGAACCAATACTAGGTAGGTTTAGATAACCACTTAAAGACGATTCCAATGTTTCGAAAGTTCCATTCCACCTGATCACCTCGCCAGGAAATGATTCGCGGTCATGTGCCAAAGCCACTGTTCTACAAGTTAATCTTTCCTGATCTGAGGAACTTTCAGCTTCTACAGTCAACTGCAAAAATATATCTAGACTTAGATTGAAAGATTAAATATAATATTATATACAGGGAGCAATTTTCTAATGCCACCTGGAAGGAGACTACTCTTAATACTGTAAATAGAAAAAATACTAAAAGAAAAAATTCCTTTATTTTTAAATAGAAAGAAAACTACTTTCAAAGATTTCTGTAAATTCGCTTGCCACACCCGGGAATCGAACAGACTAAAATCTGTTATAATTACATCCTGTACTTTTATTGCATTGATCGTTAGGATCAATTATAAAGATAAAATCTCATTAACACACTAGATATTTATATTAAATGAAAGGAAAATCATGAAATCTGGACGAAGGAATTGACGATTGCCATTTGCACGTTTTTGTAATGCAGACTCATTCCCAGATGCGACATAACTGCGTGTATGAGGTAGTTTAGTACTAAAGTACTTTTTTAATGGCAATTCCTTTTTATTTTTATCTATCTGCTGTAGATACAAGTGATATGATCTAAAGTTTTTTTTTTATAATAAAAATTGGGATTTTTATGTACCACTAGCTGACCCGGCGAACTTCGTACCGCCTAACAGTCAATGAATGTCGTGTTACCTTTTAGCTGAACTAATTTAGGCTTTGATGAACGTAATACAATGATACAAAATAATATTAATATAGATAGAAACATAAATGTATTTTATTATGATGAATGATGATGAAAACATACAGAATGAGAATAAAAATTAAAAAAATAGTAATAATTAAGTACTTCAAACTCATGATTGAAAACTATGTTGTGCAGATTGGCATACACTCGGATTAATTCATTAATGGGATTTTCATTCAAGCACCTTGTGGTAAACGACATTCTTTGTTTTTTGGTCAGGCGCAAGAACAAATAGAGCGGATGGTTTGCCGACACGTGAGCATGCCACGTACAATTGACCATGACAAAAACATGCATTTTCTAGATTGTGGCCACAAATAGTCAAGGATTGGCCCTGTGATTTGTTGATCGTCATGGCGAAGGCAAGACGAAACGGGAATTGAATTCGTTTAAACTAAAAAGGCATATCCGTTAGGATCATCGGAAACTAAACGCGTTCCATTGCACAGTTTTGGTTGGTTTAAATTTCTAAGCATGATGACTACCGAGCCAACCTTAAGTTTTAAATTGTGCGGTGGTAAACCAGGCACATCCAAGGAGTTTTAAAATTCACTTGGATAATTAGTGGCTTCTTCTTCGTTTGTTACACAGTCGATAGATTTGAATGAATACAGAGTACCTACGATTTGATTTTGTACTATAAAATTGAGGTCATCTACATCTTTATTTTTAGCGGCCAAAATTGCTCGCTCACTTAACCATTTAGTATTTTTGTAGTTAGCAATGATATCCGGGAATACTTTGTTGATAAGCTCGTCTTTTGATGATACGAAATTGAAAACATTTGGAGAAAAGGAAATCAAACCGCTCGATTTGTCAACAGGAACACGGCCATTACCGATAGTCAGCAATTGCTTCGAGAAATCATAAGCAGTTAGAACGTTTAACAATGCAACTCTCATATTTACAGACAGTTCAAGTTTCTTTACATATCGCCACAGATTTGATGCTTTGAGGCAAGCGTTTTTTTCGTCGGCAGCAGTAGATCTTGCAATGACTGGTAGTGTTTGTCGGAAATCGCCATATAATAAAATCATTGCACCACCAAAACATATCGAGGTCTAGTGGTTCCATTGCGCGTTTGTGTGTCATTGTGCGCCATTGTCCATTCGTCCCATATGATGATTTTTGATGCTACTAAAACTTTGGCCCTTGCGGAGTGTTTCGAAATGCTACATGTCGGTTGTTCAGTAGTTTGAAGGTTTAATGGCAATTTTAACGCTTAGTGAGCCGTACGGCATCCGTCTAACAATGTGGCCGCTATTGCAGAAGAAGCAATTGCTACCGCAATTTCGGATCTCGCACGTACAGTGGCCAAAATCAATGACATGAGGAATGTCTGCCCAGTTCCACCGGGGGCATCAAAAAAAAATAAGTCGCCATAATGGCAATTTCACTTTACCACTAAGGCAGCACAAACCAGGCGTTTCACCAGCAAACTTCAATGCTCCACAGTGCTGGCAAACAACGTCTATTGGACCAATGCAAACTAAACGATGCAAGCTGTAGTCGATGGTGCAATCATATAGAAACGCTGCTCGATTCAAATCAATACTGGAACCATTTCTTCTTGCACTTCGAAGATTATTCCTCTGTTCATCTGTACGATAAGCTCGACGATTTCTCGTTTCTAACCTAGCTGTTTCACGGGCTGCCTCTCTTTTTGCTCTTGTGTTTGAAAAGCACGAATTAATTTAACGCATTGCAATATCGGCATATAGTCATCATTGGTCCAATATCAAAATTTTCATCATCACTGTAGTTCGCAGTGGGATCATATTGGAATGCCAAGCGATTGTATGATGCCAATGATCTTCGTGTGCTCACGCGTTGTCTCAATCGGGTTTCCAATTGTAATCTTAGGAAACGAATAACTTATTTTTTTACCGGTTACCGGTTTGTCACATGAATTTAACTGAGCAGAAAAAAATGGGTGGCTGTCAAACAATGTATCACGCACCGGCGCCATCTACTTATAATATTGGTTTGTAGCACAGATATAGATCTACATAGATAACGCAAGTATCACGATTTGTATTGAAACCAAGCGTGCCGACTTTTTAATACCTTTTGTGACGTCACAGCCGAAATTTAGTGACGGGAAATCCAAACCGATTCAAAGACACCGATGCCGCCGATGCCAATCCGCCCAGTACGTTCAACTGGAGCCGTCCGCTATGATTTTCTCTGACAAAAGACGCGCGTGGACTGAACTTAGAGGCGACCAACCTCGACGCTTGGTCGGGGTTGAGACACGCGAAGTACATGCATCTGCGTTATCTATGTAGATCTATATCTGTGGTTTGTAGTGCATGCTATGTATCAGAGATGGCGCTGTATGTAAAAAAAGATTTTCCCGCTTTTCTGTTGAAATTTTTATTGTTTTCCTAAATTTTCTTTGCTATAAACCTCACGGAGCCCGAGACCTTTCCAACGAATGCAAAACCGTGGAAATCGGTTCGTGCGTTCTGGAGTTATAGCGTCAGGAAGGAAAACCCGACTTATTTTTATATAGTAGATTATGACATAAGGCATGTGTTTAGAGCATATATAGGGGCACTCGCAACGTTTCCGAGATACAAGAGATTTTAGAATGACAAACCGGCCAAGTGCTTGTCGGGCCACGCGCAGTAGGGTTCCGTAGCTAGTCGTAACAACATATTTCGACTTAAAAATGTTTGTAGTACACGAAACCAGCTAGCACGTATGACGAGATGTATGAATGTTGAGGAAGCGAAAGAAGTATAGTAAGAGCGAAGCACATGGCGTTCCATCGTCTCTGCCTACCCCCGTGGGATAAAGGCGTGATTTTATATATGTATTATGTATGTTTATTTATGTTTCAAGAATTTTGAACGAAATATTCTAAGTAACTGCATCTGACATTTCGGACCCCTATTCCTCTTGAACTAATGAAGTGAACTTATCCGCTATAGTTTTCTTTTAAAGTTCATTACATGTACTACCGACACAATTTTTTTCAGATTTTGGGATCCAGTAGTTTAACTTTTAGAGGGGGTGGGACGCTCTACTCGAACAAAAATTTGCTCTTTAAAGTTAATTATCTCGCAAACGGATCTCTAAATCAAAAAACTGTATTAGCAACCCCTAAACGTTTTTTAAAGTCCTATCTAACAATACCCCACACTATGGGGTAGGCGACCAAAAAAAAAACATCCCTACTTTACATGTAGGGGAGCTACCCGAAAAAAAAATATTTTTCCAAATTTTATTCTACGACTTTCTTTGTATAGTTAACATACATGTTTATGCAAAATTTCAATTTTCTAGCACCAACGGTTTCGTCGCTATGCCTCGGACAGACGGACGGACAGACGGACATGGCGAAACTATAAGGGTTCCTTGTAGGTACTACGGAACCCTAAAAATGAGTAAAAAGTTCCATATGGATTTAGGTTATATTTTGTACTATTCTACAACTCTAAACGCGTGAGTTTAAAAATAAAATAAAAAGAGACAGTTTTTTATTAGTCAAAATACTTTTTTATTTCAATTTCTATGAACGGTAACGTTCATTGATGGTATTGTATTTTAAATCGTTGTTTCCTTTATTTCATATTTATGGCAATTTAAAAGGTTACATTATGTGGTTATGTGGCGTTTACATATTATATTAATGAATAATGTTGTTCTTCTGTGGAATGCGCTACCTCTGGAAATCAGGATGGCAACAACACGTTACAGTTTTAAGTTCAACGTGCGTAAACTGTTGACTGAGCAATTGGCAGAATCATCATAATATATCTTATTTATCTTATTTAATTATCAACTCCTCCTGTAAGGCTGTATAATTATGTATATATTATTATTATATTTTATTTATAAAAGTATGTATTTATTATGTTATAAATTATTATATATATATATATATTATTTTCAATATTATGTATCTCTATTACGTATTTTCTATAATTAACTTCTTCTATTTACATATTAATAATTATTCCTCTGTCTAATCTGCACCTACCTATGCTTATCTCTGCACCACCCTAGGTTGACTGTTAGAGAATGCCATAAGGCATTAAGTCCGCCTATGTACTATTTTTATGTGCAATAAGTTAAATAAATAAATAAAATAAAATAATATTATGTAAACTAATGTTTAAAGTCATAATTGACTTTTACTGCTACAGCCACATGACCTATATTATTATAACATCTACAGAACGGCTTTCTTATTCTCTGTACAGGGTATATACTTCATTACAAACAAGCGGCAGAAGCGGACTGGCACACTGTGGAGCTGTCCCCCGAGCACTCAAGCTATGTGATGGACATGTTGAAGTGTGGCTCTACATACAACGCGAAGATACAGGCTCGGAACAAGATATCCTTAGGACCGCCCAGTGAAGTGCTCACTGCTACGACGAGAGGGGGGCGTAAGTAAAGTTTCAAATAAGTTATCACACGCCTGCGATCTGAGTGCATTTGGGGTATGAGTTTCCCGTCACCTGTGACATCAATGGTAGTTGCAAAGTCTACCATCGATGGTTGGTAAAGCAGACGTATACTCCGACTGCACTTAGAACCCGTGGGTCTTGTGAACAGCAGTTACACTCTGCCCCTTAATAAAATTGATGATTTGATTTGAGTAGTCTAATCTAAAAGCGACAAGCTTACCTCATCAAAATATTTACATACAGGTTTTTTTTTTGATTGCAGGGCCGAAGCCTCCGAAGCCCGAAGACCACGTGCTCATGAACTCAACAGCGATAAAAATAAACTTCTACGCGTGGCGCGATGGCGGTTGTCCTATACTAGGATTCAGGGTGTCGTATCGGAGGGCAGGCTCTGAACATTGGATTAAGGTAGGTAAACTTTAAACTTGAATTATTGCACTATACTTTAATTATTATACATATTTCTTTAATAACACTCAGGTATCTAGATTGATTTCCCAAAGTGTCTATCGGAGTTTTGCGTGGACAGAGTTTGGTATGGCCTTAACCAAGGGATTTAGTTTAAGCACACTCTAATACGTGTTCATTCAGAAAAAAACTGAAACCGTACGCCAAGCAATATTAAAATCTTATTGAAGACGAAGATACTGGCAATTCAGTTGTCGTCCATATTTCAGGTGGGCGATGGCTTCAGTTCCGCCAGCCACGTAGTCGGCGAGCTGTCCCCGGCCACGTGGTATGAAGTGGCTGTAGAGGCGTATAGCGAAGCCGGTGTGGAGAAGGTTACGCTGAGGGCTGACACTCACACGTTAACTGGAGGTATATACCAATATCAACTTGAAGGGTACTTCATTTAAGGAATTAAAAACACTCGCATTCTTTATTGAAAATACCGACTCTCAAAATAAGTTATACTTTCGTACCTGCAACAATTTTTAGATGACCGTTTTTAGGCTGATCTTTCTTCTTTGAAAAAATAATGGTAGATCTTTCGAGATAATCTTGTCGTAGCTGGTAACTGCTTTTTAGTGATTTTCACAAAGTATGTAATGTTTGTCAGGTCGCATTCCTCCCATGAAACCATCGTCTCCTTTATCCGGAGGTTCAAGGCCAGCATCATTACGGACTGTGCTGGTGTCATGCATCGCGAGTGGTGTCGTCATTGTCGTGACGTTAGCCGCCATAGTTTGTCTGGTGCATGGCAAGAAGAAGTGAGTAATCCTTCATGATTTAATTTCTACTGATATAGGTATACGCTTATTCCATATGTTTGCACTAATTCTTTTCTTTCCGGAAAAAGTAATGATCTGTCCTCAGAAACCTTATCTTTTTCTCTTGACTCCTAAAGCGGCATAGGGGCTGGTGTTATCCTTATTTATTTTCTGGTGGTAATCTGGAATCTATGTAGCTCCGCCAGTTGAACCGCTTGCTATGTATTTTTATACACTGCGTACTTTTGTAAACCTTTCAGGTTCTTCTGCATCTCCAGCGATCACTACATGAGAGACGACAGAAAACTGAGTGAGAGCAATGAAGCAGAGAGAGAGAAGCTCCGAGAGGGACAAAAGCTGTACTCGTCCTCTTCTATCAATGGGAACGAGAAGTCCAATGATGATTCGTCAGGTATGTGTGAAATTTATGTTAATAGGGCATAATACAAATTTTCAGACACTAGAGTGCAGCACTAGCGTAAACAAAAACTGGTTCTAAACGTGATGAATTTTTTTATGAGATCATCTTTTTTTTTTGATGCCTATTTAAACAGGAGTAGTTTAGAAATTAAAAGTAGACAGGAAAGAACAGAAAAAGCTACTACTGTAACTAGATATTGATTTTAAGACAAATTATGTTAATTTTATTAATATCCCAAATAATTTTATCCCAGATAATTCTATGGAACACTGAATGCGTCAGACATAGTCGTAAACATCATCTCGACACAGGCTGGTTGTAGGTATGATTGTTGTATTTCCCCGGGAGATGGTGTATGCTGAAGTGTATTTGATGTTGATCCAGCAGATGTAGGATTTGATACGTGTTTTGTACTAATTGTAGGGATTTCGTACCTCCTTTTTTCCGAAGATAAGTGACAGCTGTCCTGTTGTCGCATTGTATCAAGATAGAGCTGTTGAGAATTATAAGAGCTTGGCTCTGGAGGGCATGTTATATTGTCAATAACTCCTTTTGATTGCAATGTAGTGTTCGTTCCTCCGGAGACCATGTGCCTGACAGAGCCAAGTTGCCGAGTTGTGCACCCCAAGCCTGGTTTGATGCATCTGTTGTTAGAAAATGCACCAGTGGGGGCAGTGTAGCGGCGCTGAAATCTGACAATTTTGCACCCACCAGTTCAATACGTTGCAAACATTTTTGCACGTTGCACCTGGAAGGTTTTTGTTGAGTTGACCTCGAGGAACAACAAAACTTGCAAAATTTAACAGTCCTATTATTTTTTGTAACTCCTTTAGAGTAATTTCTTGCGTTTGAGATCATTCTTTGTGTTTTTAGGGTTCCGTTGTACCTACAAGGAACCCTTATAGTTTCGCCATGTCCGTCTGTCCGTCCGTCTGTCCAAGGCATAGCGACGAAACCGTTAGTGCTAGAAAACTGAAATTTTGCATAAACATGTATGTTAACTATACAAAGAAAGTCGTAGAATAAAATTTGGAAAAATATTTTTTTTTCGGGTAGCTCCCCTACATGTAAAGTAGGGATGTTTTTATTTTTGTCGCCTACCCCATAGTGTGGGGTATTGTTAGATAGGACTTTAAAAAACGTTTAGGGGTTGCTAAGACAGTTTTTTGATTTAGAGATTCGTTTGCGAGATAATTAACTTTAAAGAGCAAATTTTTGTTCGAGTAGAGCGTCCCCCCCCCCTCTAAAAGCTAAACTACTGGATCCCAAAATCTGAAAAAAATTGTTTCGGTAGTACATGTAATGAACTTTAAAGGAAAACTATAGCGGATAAGTTCACTTCATTAGTTCAAGAGGAATAGGGGTCCAAAGTGTAAAATGCAGTTACTTAGAATAATTCGAGCAAATTACAAAAACCTTTGAAAGTAATGACTTGTATGAAGATGTTACTTGTTAAATACAGATAGTAAATCCCTTTTAAGTCGAAATATTATTATGTTGTTACGACTAGCTACGGAACCCTACTGCGCGTGGCCCGACACACACTTGGCCGGTTTTTATTATTATAGAGACTTTTCTTTTGGTAGGGATTTCATATTGTCCCAAGGGTTCCATTGTTTTCCTAAATAATTTATGTTTTTCTGAGGCAGAAAAATTCTGTAATATTTCTACTGTAAGTTTGACATGGTCTCAAAGTGTGAGTGGGTTTTGGTGTACTATTAGACAATCGTTGAGATATAGACCACGATTTATCAGCATTTGCAAGATAACATAATGTATCATTTTATTTTAATTATTTTATTTTGTTATTTGTTTCTAATTCTAAAAAACCTGGTGAATGGCTGTAGATTTTTTGGGTATCGGCATATCGTACTTCTGACCAAGCTGAAGTACCCAAACGCTGAACATCTATCAACATTTTCCTTTAATTTTCGTTTCAATATTGAAAGTAAATTCTGGGTTTGAGTTTGGACATTGTTCATCTATAGAATGATCACCAATAGCGTTCTGATTGGCATATAGTTCCCCACTGACCGCTGAACAAAGCGACACTTCATCATGGTAATTCACATCATGATTTACATAGAACAATATGTTTGCGAAGCTCATCTACCTCTTTGAACAGTTTATCCATTATCCGGCTGGAATAGCGGGTGCGTTCTTCTTTTCTATGGCGAGAACGACGCGAGCGCTTTCTTCGTTTCTTTGACATACATGATGAGTTTGAACCAGAAGAGCTGCTGCTGCTACTTGTACTTCTGCTACTCGCGCTGCTTCTGCTCCTCTTTGATGGTCTACTCGGACCAGCCACCGCTTGGGATATTGAATTCGAACTGAAAAATATGAATTTAAATAAATTCAAGCAACGGTTGTTTGACGAGCGTAGCTCCAAGTAAAAGCGATGTTACTTCGACGGAATACGAAACGGGCGTCCCGCCAGCAGTCGCCACTGCGCAAGTCAATACTAGTACTAAAATCGGTAGAATTGGACAAATACGGATATATTAACTACCTCTCCAATAATAAAGCTGCCGGTGACGGTCAAGTTATTGAATAATAATGTTAGTAGCGGAGCTGTACGAGATAAGTCCGTACGCGACGTTCGGCGTGTCGGCGGCGCACTCGCTGCAGTTCCGCACGCTGGCGCGCCGCGACGACGACGCCGCGCCGCCGCACCGCCGCCGCCGCGCCTGCGACCACTACCGCTACGGTGAGTGCCGCAAAGCAGTTGTTTAAGTTGTTCAAATGAAAATAGTCGTAAAATCAGTTACTATTGCAATTATCCCCTTCGTTTACCGGTTTATGCCTGTAACAATGTTGGCAAAATATGTTAAATATTAGTAGTCACTCACACCAAGCCGCCGCTTGGTTCGATCGTTGTGTTTGGCCGACAGATGAATCGAGCCTGTCTAAATGCTCGACAGTGGAGGCGCGCCACCGCATGCGGGCGGCGTGCGCCGGCGCCGGCTCGGCTTCCAACCACTGGCGGGACGCGCACTCCGACTCCGACGACAACAGTGACAGTGCTGCCAACACTACTACTAAGGGTAATTTACCGCATTGAACGTAAAATTGCGCTCTGAACTACTTGCAAC
The DNA here is from genome assembly GCA_905147285.1 of Hypena proboscidalis. Taxonomy (NCBI): domain Eukaryota; kingdom Metazoa; phylum Arthropoda; class Insecta; order Lepidoptera; family Erebidae; genus Hypena; species Hypena proboscidalis. Next base: position 24,323,206 of record LR990127.1, on the reverse strand, counting down.
TTTCATACTCAACATTTTCAGTTCACCTACAACTTGACAAATTAGCCTAGAAACGGAGACTATTTTCTGTTTGCTGTCAACATTGTTAAAGAAATGACGTTTCTTATATAAACGATTGTTTTACGATTTCAAAGATTTAAAATTGGGTTGGGCTGATTAGTTGATTTGTAATTTTGTTATCATAACGACACAGTGTCGTCCCCATTACTTTCTGCAAAGCTGTACTGAGCTATTTTTTTTAATATGGCTCATACGTACTCATTATTTTATTAACTGTATCAGAGCTCAATTAGATTATTATCAATTGATAACTACTTGCATAAAGAAATCTTATCAGTCCTCTACCATACCAAGGCACGTGTCCAATATTCCTCCCCCTATCGTAGGTTCGGGCACGTCGCCGGGCGGCAGTGCGTACGGCAGCGGCCGGCGCAGCGCGCGCACGACCAGCAGGTAGAACTCAGGTACCTCATCCCCGCTCACTCCTCACCACGAGTCACCACGCTCACCACGCTCACCAGCCTCAACCTTAGAATTGCACTCATTATTTGCTTGCTAGTTTCAACAGCAAATGGTCCTGATTTTGCCGCACTACCACTAATTTCTAATTTATGCATCTCTTACTTTCTCACTACTACAACAAAAATATAATTTACCTTATATGATAGTCACCATACAGGGTGTAAATGACATCATTGTGATTTGCCAAATATGTCCAGCTATGGACTATGATTGGCTTGACAGGCAAAACTATTTTGATAGGACTAAATTAAAAATAAATCATATGTTAATGAACTTAGAGAGCAGTATCAATCTGAAATGGCAACAATCAGCTAAACCGCGGTCGGCCGTGGATGGATGACCGTTTCAACGTAACGAGTTTGCCTTCATGCCCCGGAGAGCACGATAAGCTGTCGGCCCTGGTTGCCATCTAGACATCTATATCAGTCGTTACGGGTAGTCAAAAGGCCAGAAAGTCTGACAACGAGTTTGACAGAGAGTATCGTATTGCCTCCTACTAGGTTGTAGAGGTCTCGTGGCAGTCGCTCCACGTAAAATACAGATATTCAGCTAAATCCGTTAGACAAGAAGCCATAACAATAATTAAAATGCTAGTAAATTATTAAATTTATTGACAAATGTTATTTGCGTAGTATTTAAATGTAGCATTCAGTAGCTGGTTAATTTATTTATTTAAGTTCTTCTTGTTATTTTAAATTTGAAGTAGGTAAATAGTCTAATGGTAGAAAAACCCAACACAAGGCCTTTTAAAACCAGCTTTTCTACAAACTTTTATTTTGAATTAGGTTAAGTTTTAAATAAAACTACGAAATATTTATTGGCTTAATTATTTTTTGTTAAACAGTGGAGGCCCGAACGGGAGCGACGGCCTCTCGGGGAGCTTCGCCCCGGTCTCCGCTGATATATCTTCTTTAATTGACAAGTAAGGTGTTTTAAAATAGATGAAAAATTACGATTTCAATTTCAATTGTGTAAATGATATCTAAATTTTAAATATGTTATGTAATTTCAGATATCAACAAAGAAAAGAACAAGAGCGTCGAGAATGTACAATCCATGTGTAGCAGAGTAATTGTTTTTAAATTATATAATAAGTGAAAAAGTCCAATCACAAGTAATTAAAGTGTCAAGTTGTCTCGAATAAAATTTTAAAATCATTTTTTGTATAAATTTGCAAAAAAGTTTGAAGTAATTCTAAAACAATTCAGATCTATGCGGTCTATTGTATGTAAAAAGGGCTTAATTCATATAGGTGATGATGATGACGCCACGCCAGGTGGCGCCCCATTTACTTAATGTTAAAAACTTGTTAGAAAAAATATTTATTATATATGTATGTGATTTATTTAAACATTGTTAATCAATGACAGTTTAGATTTATATACGGCATCTAATGAATTGTAAATATTAGCAGATGTTAATATAATATCAATTACGTAAAGGTTAGCTGAGGGATAACAATGCAACAAAAATAAGTGAATGTGGAATGTGAAGAATTTGCTGTCCGTAATAGAAAGTAAGCTATTCATTATTTACAAGAATCTTTTAGCTTACAACAATCTTACACAAATAAGGCAACAAATAATATAATATGTTCATCTGATTATTTTCTGATTGCGCGAAGCGCTAAATCAGATGCACATAGTATATTTAATATTTAAAATAAAATAAATATAAAGTAATTTACTAAAGTATGTTAGATATTAAGTATTGGTAAACGGCTGTTCCAAACTGCAAAAGATACATATCATTAAAATAGACTGCCAGTATGTAAGTAATTCGTAATTCTTTTTACTATATTGTTGATTAATATAGTTAATTAGGTATTAATTATACACTATTGTATAAAAATCTTTCTATATACATGTTGTGTAATAATAAAATTATTGATATTAGTGCGGAAGAAAGAAATAAAGATGTGTGTTGTGGTATGAAGTTTCATTTTCATTTTAATGTGTATTACATGAAAGCATAACAGAGATTATCTATGTTTACTCTTTCCAAATTATCATTTTGTATTTGTATGATAGTTTTCAAAAGAGAGAAACCAAACAATGAAAGCAATGTGGCAACAATTTGATACTCATAAGCTAAGAAGTAACCACGCGGTTTTCGCCCGCGCCCGCTTGCGTCTGCGGTCGTAAACCGCGTCGTAAGTTCTTAGCCACAATCTTGTCTAGTTTTTTTTTTTTTTGCCATGGCTACAATGGTCTTTATGACATTTCTTCCTTTTTTAATTTATCTTGCCTTGATGTAATAAAGTCAATGTAGCCATAAGAGTTCCTGTAGAGTTCATTACATATACCTACTACCACCACAATTTTTCTGCTTTTTCGTCCCAGCGGTTATGTTTTTAGAGCAAGGCGAGGTTATTCAAACGAGAATTTCCTGTTTAAAGTTAAATTTTACGCATACGTCTCCTTAAGGCAGTTGTCCCACCAACAACGACGAGAAAACGACTAACTATCGGCTATTTTCTCGCTCAAGAAACGTACAATATTATACTTTCCGTGTGAACAAAAGAGAAGCATATACAAACAGTTGATCGCTGACTGTTCACACTGCCGACGAGCACTCGCTTCACTAGTTTGTCGCTGAGCGACAAGAGATAGGAGGGATAACACTCGCTCGGCGATACTCGCCAAGCGATTAGAACTCACGCCGAGAGAGCAACGTGTCCGTATACCCACCAGATTTCTCTGTAGCCTTTACGGTACTATTTTTTTACTTAAACATTTCGGAAAGTACCGAATACGACGAACGATAAGCATTAGCTTTCAATCGGAATAGACGTAGGGCCCTGGTGGGTATACGGACACGAGAGCAACCAGTGGTTATTTCTCTACAGTGCGTATCTGAAAGTACACGTTTTTTTTTATTTAATATGAATATCGAGCCAAAAGAATGATACGATTCTTTGACTCAAAAGAACCGTATCACTCTTTTCCTTTTGGTGAGCCGTTTTTCCCATGTCTACTGTACGCTTGACTGCCGCGAGCGAGTGATGCGAGTAATCGCCCGCTTCACTCGCACACTCGCTTAGCCAAGCTACACAAATATCGGAACTACGCACATGGGTCATTCTAGCGAATGAGAAAAAAAAAATTGTTTTCGCTTTTTATAATATGAACTTTTTATTCTGTTATTATAATAAGTTTTATAATAATAATCATCAAAAAAATAGAATCAGAGATCAATCACAATAACACTATGAAATAATTGCACATTTTGTTTATAACATATCGACAGGAGTGATGTGAGTTTCGCCAGAAGTGGCAGCAATGTACTTAAAACTACTAATTTAAGTAATTAAATAAAAAATAATACTCAGTTTAAATGGTTTTTGGTGCTTAAAGTCTTAATATATCAAATTAAATTTAAAAATATAACTTATAAGGTACTAAAAACAATCAACAAATTATTTCTACAGAAATGACAACACTCCTGTAGAATACAAACTCTATGCAGAATGAAAGTTTAAAAGTAGCAACATTATAAAGTCTCAGTTTCAGAATATTATCTGAACGTCTAATATTTTCTTTACAGGGTTTGCGTTTTCCTATTTAAAACATCTCTTCATCAGAAGTACTATCAGATCCATCACAGTTCTATAAAAGTCAACAGATGAATGTAAGGTTGTCGCTATTGGGCTTTTGTATACGTGGATTGGTTCTGGACATTCCGGCGGTGAATGACTTAGCTCCGTCAAATCAGGTTGAGCATCATTTAGATTTTTGTAAGTCAAGTAAATAAGCTCAATTTCATGCGTGCAAATCTGATCGGCTTCAAATATTAGTTTTAGTCGTCGCCTATTTTTTCTGCAACTCTTCTACTTAAAGAAGATCTAGAAGATGCTACAGACATCTGTGAAACTGGACTTGAAGGAACTTCTCTGCCAAGTCCAGTTTCACAGATGTCTGTCATCATAAAAAATTATCTGTTCAGTAGCTTTTTTTAACACGCTTATATTAGCTTCACCTGTATGTTTGTTTGTTTGTTTGTTTGTTTGTATGTAACCGACTCCTTTGGACTCGATTTTGACCCACTTTAAACGGACAGATTTAATTCAAACTTTCTACACTTGTAAAGAATCAGCGACAATATAATAATTTCATAAATTTATCTCATTATCCTGATTAGGATCGCCAGGATTAAAAAAAAACTAAAAAACACGCTTTTAAATAACATCAAACTAAAAAGTGAAAAATAAATATAGTTTAAAAAAACTAAAAAAACACGCTTTTAAAGCACATCAAACTAAAAAGTGAAAAATAATTCTTATTATTGTTGCATGTTAATCTTGCAACTGTTATATTTCTGCCCTGTAGAATGTTAAATAAGGCTAATTTATGCAATGGAAACAAAATGGTTTGTTTACATACAACTCCATAGAACTTACCTTTTGATTTCTGTGCAATGTAACGTAACTTACGGTTAAAAGGATGTTTCCACGTAACCATAAAATACACTATAGCATGGCTAAACATCGTATTAGACTTAATACCATTTCTTTGTTTATTTATTTAACAATAAAACTGATAGCGTTTGCGAATCAATAACCTAATCAATAAAGTAGTGACAATTAAATTGACAATGACGTTTGACAGCTGGCTGACGTAGTGACGTTCTTCTAGATATTTTTGGTAAATGATTTGCGATTGTCTAGGAAATCTTATGTTGTCGTAATTACCTGTATTGACCGTTAATCGATTTATACTGGTACATCCTTCATAGATTTGACATCTGTGAGTTGGCTATTTTTTCTTTTGCTCTTCAATATGGACGTGGAACGACGCATTATTGTATTCGAGCGTGGGCGTTGCGATGTGTTCGCGCCAGGCGATCCACGATAATCTTTTGGAGCCAGCAATATTGTAAATTGTACTAATACTGCAATGCTGGTAAGTGATAGTTTAGTTTGTTGAGTAGGAATATTTCTCTCACCATGTAACACGTGGTCCTACAATGTGTGAATTTCTTTTGGTTTCAGGCTTCCAAAGTTCCAATATCAAGTATTCTTCCAATAACAATTTTTCCAATATTCTACTATATTCTACCATTTTCCACCACTATTTCAACATTTTCAAACATTTTCCAACATCTTCCAAATTAATGTCCTGAATCTAGATAGTATTCAGCCCATTTTCCACGACAACATGTTGTGTAGTTAATGTTTTGTTCTCATGTGTGTACACATGTGACTATATTTCACTCATCTTGAGCTTATGATTTTAATCCAAATTTAACATAATCATCTTAAGATGTTTACCAATAATCTTTAAGGTCTCTGACCTCATTTAATTTCTTCTTGCAAATGCAAGCAATATTTCACACTGGAATCAACGAGCATCTTCAAGGCTGACAGATCTGAAGGAAGGCCTCACATCCCGGTTTGACCGAGACGAACCGGAGCGTGAATCCTCCGCTAGTGCTGCCCAGGACCAAGACAGGAAGATCCCATGTCGTTGAGCTTCTGTTAAGTTAAGATGGTTCCAGTAAATTAGGTATTAATTATAAGTAAACTTTGTAATTTAATTTAAGAAACTATATTCTAAACTAACCCTAGAATAATAATTAATATTATTGTAAAACCATGTGAGAAGTTAGGTTAAACTTTAATTAAAATTGTATTAACTTAACTATTGTTTATTTTGTAAATTCCAGGAGTCCTTCAGACCCCTGGTGGCGCCCTTATAAATTTCATAAATCATACACTCTGTCAAAATTACAGATATATAATAACAACAACACATGTACCCGATACTGTTGTCAATAGAGGCGACCGTCCCACCCCTGGATGATTGAGCTTGGCATATACAAAAAGTGCTTCAGCAATAAGCACGTAACATATTTGGCGATCCCAACGTTTGGCGAACAGGAATTTTGGGTATTGATTGTTTTGTTGATTGGAAAGGTTAGTGTTCTTTTCGTTTACTTCTTATTTTTTTGATTGGTTGTGAATTTTTCTTTCTTCCAAGATGGCAGATAGGAGGATGAATTTCTATCACCTATTGAGTGATGAGTTGAAGTATGAGCTTCGCATCAGAGGCCATACTAATATTAAAACTGTGGCTGACATGAGAGCAAAATTGGCCTCATTGTCTAAGTCATCACGTCTAGATGTCACTGTAGATCCTGCAGACTTAGATGTGACATTAGAATTAGAATTGTGTGAAAATAAATTAAATTATATTCTTCATACTATTTCATCTTGTGGGGAGGATCTTACCCGCATGGATAGGTTCATTTCTAGACTGATTCATATTCAACTTCGATTGGGTAGACTGGTGGCAGAGGACACCAAATCTCTAGAAATGATTGGAACCTTAAAGAAGGATTGTGATAGTGCTTTAAAACGTTTCAACGTTAACATTTCAGGCGAAACGGGCGTATGCTGCGCTGAGGAGGCAGATGCGGCAGGTGCCTGGGGAGTGGCTCCCGAGGAACCTGCGGAGTCTGCGTCCCCAGGCTGCAACAGAGGTGAGCTGCAGATCGTCATTGATCCCAGCCGTAAAGTTTCTAAATGGAACATCAAATATTCAGGCAGAGATAGTAAAGTCAGTTTGCACGCTTTCTTAGAGAGAGTTGAGGAACTTAGAATAACAAAGAATGTGTCAGTGTCTGAATTATTGAGATGTATGCCAGAGCTGTTAGAAGGAGAAGCTTTAGAATGGTATAGATTTTATGGTAAAGACTGTAGATTGGTTTCAATTCATAGAACAATTAAAGTTCGAGTTTTTACCCACTGCTTATAGCAGAAAAACTTTGAAAGAAATATTATAATAAAGTTATAAGAAACTTATGTTTACATTTATATAATGGAAAAATATTTTAGTAGGTTAGATACACCCATGAGAAAATCTGAAGAAGTTAATTTCAGTTTCTCAGAAAGGAAAGAAAATATGTTCAGTCATTATCTGAATTAAAAGATATATTTTTTAAAAGTTAGAAATAGGTTAGTTCATGCCCATGAAAGTGGCAAGAAATATTATAATAAAGTTACAAGAAACTTATGTTTAAAAGTAGATCAGTTAGTTCGGAAAAAGGTTTATGTCCTATCCTATCCAACACTGATAATATTATAATAAAGGTAGCATAATATAGAAACTTATGTTTAGAAGTAGATCAGTTAGTTCGGAAAAAGGTTTATGTCCTATCCTATCCAACACTGATAATATTATAATAAAGGTAGCATAATATAGAAACTTATGTTTAGAAGTAGATCAGTTAGTTCGGAAAAAGGTTTATGTCCTATCCTATCCAACACTGATAATATTATAATAAAGGTAGCATAATATAGAAACTTATGTTTAGAAGTAGATCAGTTAGTTCGGAAAAAGGTTTATGTCCTATCCTATCCAACACTGATAATATTATAATAAAGGTAGCATAATATAGAAACTTATGTTTAGAAGTAGATCAGTTAGTTCGGAAAAAGGTTTATGTCCTATCCTATCCAACACTGATAATATTATAATAAAGGTAGCATAATATAGAAACTTATGTTTAGAAGTAGATCAGTTAGTTCGGAAAAAGGTTTATGTCCTATCCTATCCAACACTGATAATATTATAATAAAGGTAGCATAATATAGAAACTTATGTTTAGAAGTAGATCAGTTAGTTCGGAAAAAGGTTTATGTCCTATCCTATCCAACACTGATAATATTATAATAAAGGTAGCATAATATAGAAACTTATGTTTAGAAGTAGATCAGTTAGTTCGGAAAAAGGTTTATGTCCTATCCTATCCAACACTGATAATATTATAATAAAGGTAGCATAATATAGAAACTTATGTTTAGAAGTAGATCAGTTAGTTCGGAAAAAGGTTTATGTCCTATCCTATCCAACACTGATAATATTATAATAAAGGTAGCATAATATAGAAACTTATGTTTAGAAGTAGATCAGTTAGTTCGGAAAAAGGTTTATGTCCTATCCTATCCAACACTGATAATATTATAATAAAGGTAGCATAATATAGAAACTTATGTTTAGAAGTAGATCAGTTAGTTCGGAAAAAGGTTTATGTCCTATCCTATCCAACGCTGATAATATTATAATAAAGGTAGCATAATATAGAAACTTATGTTTAGAAGTAGATCAGTTAGTTCGGAAAAAGGTTTATGTCCTATCCTATCCAACGCTGATAATATTATAATAAAGGTAGCATAATATAGAAACTTATGTTTAGAAGTAGATCAGTTAGTTCGGAAAAAGGTTTATGTCCTATCCTATCCAACGCTGATAATATTATAATAAAGGTAGCATAATATAGAAACTTATGTTTAGAAGTAGATCAGTTAGTTCGGAAAAAGGTTTATGTCCTATCCTATCCAACGCTGATAATAGTATAATAAAGGTAGCATAATATAGAAACTTATGTTTAAAAGTAAGTCAGGTAGTTTGGAAAAAGGTTCATGTTCTATCCTATCCAACACTGATTATAAATTTGCTAGTAAGTTAGCCCCCTAGAAATATTAAATATGTGTGGTCGAGGAAAGAGTGAGTCCATTAGTGTATAGGCTCCGTGCTATTAGTGGTAAGACAATAGGTTTAACACATATTAAAGACATAGTTCATTTAGGTGAAAGTGAAGAAGATGATAGCGGAGAAGTAGAGGACTCGGATAGTAGTAAATAGGTAAAATAATTAATTTAGAATCAGGTTAAGTAGTATAATTAATTAGTGGTATGAAAACAGTTGTGCACTTGGAGTATCAGTGATTGTGGTGTGTGTGTATGTTTGTATAGTATGAATTGTTAAGAATGAAGAAGTAAAGATTGGATAGTAAGAAAGTAATGAAAGTGAGTGTCAGGTTGAATGAGAGTCAAGAAAGTGATGAATGTATGTGGGATGACATCCCCCGGTCATTGGGACCCCACCTTCACAATTGTTTAGTTAAACTTAGGTTAGTTAGACCTTACAAAATATTAGGTTAGTTAGGTTTAATGTTTTGCATTTAGTCAAAATTTTCATTACTTTACAACTGGCTGTGATCATTGATGGTATGTAGCTGACCTCAGTTAAACTCCGTGCCAATTTTAAGTTAGTTGTCAAATGTTGTTGTTTGGTTGCGCCAAATTGTGAATAGTTCACAATTTCGCTTCTTGAAAGGGGCTTTGTTGCATGTTAATCTTGCAACTGTTATATTTCTGCCCTGTAGAATGTTAAATAAGGCTAATTTATGCAATGGAAACAAAATGGTTTGTTTACATACAACTCCATAGAACTTACCTTTTGATTTCTGTGCAATGTAACGTAACTTACGGTTAAAAGGATGTTTCCACGTAACCATAACATACACTATAGCATGGCTAAACATCGTATTAGACTTAATACCATTTCTTTGTTTATTTATTTAACAATAAAACTGATAGCGTTTGCGAATCAATAACCTAATCAATAAAGTAGTGACAATTAAATTGACAATGACGTTTGACAGCTGGCTGACGTAGTGACGTTCTTCTAGATATTTTTGGTAAATGATTTGCGATTGTCTAGGAAATCTTATGTTGTCGTAATTACCTGTATTGACCGTTAATCGATTTATACTGGTACATCCTTCATAGATTTGACATCTGTGAGTTGGCTATTTTTTCTTTTGCTCTTCAATATGGACGTGGAACGACGCATTATTGTATTCGAGCGTGGGCGTTGCGATGTGTTCGCGCCAGGCGATCCACGATAATCTTTTGGAGCCAGCAATATTGTAAATTGTACTAATACTGCAATGCTGGTAAGTGATAGTTTAGTTTGTTGAGTAGGAATATTTCTCTCACCATGTAACACGTGGTCCTACAATGTGTGAATTTCTTTTGGTTTCAGGCTTCCAAAGTTCCAATATCAAGTATTCTTCCAATAACAATTTTTCCAATATTCTACTATATTCTACCATTTTCCACCACTATTTCAACATTTTCAAACATTTTCCAACATCTTCCAAATTAATGTCCTGAATCTAGATAGTATTCAGCCCATTTTCCACGACAACATGTTGTGTAGTTAATGTTTTGTTCTCATGTGTGTACACATGTGACTATATTTCACTCATCTTGAGCTTATGATTTTAATCCAAATTTAACATAATCATCTTAAGATGTTTACCAATAATCTTTAAGGTCTCTGACCTCATTTAATTTCTTCTTGCAAATGCAAGCAATATTTCACACTGGAATCAACGAGCATCTTCAAGGCTGACAGATCTGAAGGAAGGCCTCACATCCCGGTTTGACCGAGACGAACCGGAGCGTGAATCCTCCGCTAGTGCTGCCCAGGACCAAGACAGGAAGATCCCATGTCGTTGAGCTTCTGTTAAGTTAAGATGGTTCCAGTAAATTAGGTATTAATTATAAGTAAACTTTGTAATTTAATTTAAGAAACTATATTCTAAACTAACCCTAGAATAATAATTAATATTATTGTAAAACCATGTGAGAAGTTAGGTTAAACTTTAATTAAAATTGTATTAACTTAACTATTGTTTATTTTGTAAATTCCAGGAGTCCTTCAGACCCCTGGTGGCGCCCTTATAAATTTCATAAATCATACACTCTGTCAAAATTACAGATATATAATAACAACAACACATGTACCCGATACTGTTGTCAATAGAGGCGACCGTCCCACCCCTGGATGATTGAGCTTGGCATATACAAAAAGTGCTTCAGCAATAAGCACGTAACATTATAACCTGAAAATAATAGTAAACGAAAAATACTAGTACTATTGTGAAAAAAAGATTGGGTCGCTCGATAGACGAAAAATATGGCACAGAGCGCCCCACGCTTTTTTTCACAATAGTACTAGTATTTTTCGTTTATTATTATTTTCAGGTTATAATAAGAATTATTTTTCACTTTTTAGTTTGATGTGCTTTAAAAGCGTGTTTTTTTAGTTTTTTTAAACTATATTTATTTTAATTTATGACAATGAGTTTGTGCACGCTCTAGTCAACTTTTGCTTATTGTTTTTTTGGCTCTAGGTGCGTAATCTTTAATTAGTTTTATCATTCCTTCATCTTTTTTTTCCTGTATCTTTCCCTATCTTTTCGACGTCTTTCTTCCAGTTAAAATTTAGTCATCTTTAATCTTTTCATTCGTATCCAGGCCTTCTTTTGCTCTTTTAAACGTTCTTTTTGTGTGTACTGATTGCCTTTTACCCGCCATAACTGTAATATAAAAAAGCAAAGCAGAATAGAAGAAATAGATAACGAGTCACTCCTGTCAATAAGGAGAATAAAAAAGCAGTGCAGTGTGTTTAATCTATCCGTAACAATAAAAGCAGCATTGCATATTATTTAGATTAAAAGCGTGAGTGTATGTCTATATTAATTTCATATGAAATAATGAATATAACATAGAAAACAAGCAAATCATCACTTCCAGTAGAAATACCTCACATCTGTAGAAAGGTATATCAACAGAAGTGAGTTCTACAGAAGTGACGTTTTAACATAAAAATACGCCACCAGTGTAAAATTGTACGTTAGGAAATCTAGATTCACTTGATTTAATTAGTAAACTCGTTTATTAATGAGGCCATCGCCAAATTATATTTTTCAATTGTTTACTTACTTCTTTTTTGGGTACAGAAATGACGAATAAACTTTGACACTGATGTAGAACACCTAGACAACTTTTTGAATCTCGTAAACTACAATCACTAGCGAAAATATGGCCGACACCGTAGACAAAGCATTTGAGAAATTTATATCGACAGGCGTGATTATTTTTCACGAACATTGTAGAATGTTAAATAATTTTAAAAATAATCAGATTATTTTTCTTATATTTAACAGGTTATTTCTTTGTCATATAGTTGACACATTAATGCATTTGAAAAACATATCAAATATTTATAAATCTTTTTTTATGACACCTCAATGTTGTAACCTATGCCACGAACATTCTACAGGACGTGAGTAATCACATACTGCACTGCTGAAAATAAAGTAAAATAAATAGTAAATTTTTCAAATTGTTATTTGAACTAATAGATAAGTTCATAAAGTTAAAAATTTAGGCTTTGTAAGTAGTTGATATTTCTGGAGTTACGACATATATATCAAGCGAACACAATTTTAGTGCTTCGGTAGAATGACCCACATGCTCCCCGTGTCTCGCTAACTCGTTTCTAGTTCTAGCTGTACTCGTTACTCGTTAATCGTTGCCGGTGAGTTGCCTAAATAAAAATATTGACGCATTAAATCCTTAATATTTTAAATACACTCCACAAAATGGACTAGACATGAGAAAAAGAACATAATAACCCTTAATCTAATATTGGGCAATTACTTCCCACTTGACACTACTGAAATATTTCCCCCTTTACCCCCTTTTTATAAAAATAAGTAGTTTTTTTTAAATCTATGAAACCCTCTTACCAAACCGTGAGAAAATTTCAATTTTATTAACGAAAAATGTCCATTTATGTCCATTTGAATAAGGGATAATATTATTATATATTATATTATGTGCTTTACGTGAACCGAAATAGTTATTTATGGTACAAGTGAGAAAAAGTTTATATTTCTGTTGTGAGTGTCAATTTTAAATCTTGAGCTTGCGAAGTAGTCTTAAATTGAATCACGAGCGTAGCGAGTGATTCTAATAAAGACTACTTCGCAAGCGAAAGATTTTAAGAGGACACGAACTGGAAATAAAATTTTTCTTACGCGTTGCATACAAAACTTTTCACCTCTTCCAGTGAGAAAATATTAAGATTTAAATTAACTCGTAATCGATTGCTTAACCTGCCATAATTCCATGAAATACGACAGTAATACCGATTCAGAATGCATTTTAGGGCCTTTTGTAAGTCGCCACTAATTAAATATGTCGTACGCTTTCAAAAACTACTCACGTGATTTTTCTGGTAAAAAAGCAAACTTCTGTGTTAGAAGCAAGTTGTCGCAACTCTTTTGGAGATCCACAAAGTTCTTTATCACTGGATTCACTTTTTTTTTGTTAAAAAGTTCCAGTAAACAAATAAACATAAACTGAAAAGAATTTATAGTTGCCCGCGATGACTGAAACAGACACAGACTTTTTTTTTTAAATCGTGCGTTCGGAAATTCGTTCCAAAACATTTATTTATAGTCTAATATTAAGTACCTGATTTTAATTAATTTAATGGTCAATCACGAATATAAAACCATTAGAATACTAAATAAGCGCGTATTTATATAATTTTAAATAATTAAAACGTATCGTATGTAGTTATTTAATAAAATTGATGTCAATGTTTATTACTAAACTACATGGTGGCTGCTTTGTTTTTTTTTCAGCGCCTATTCATTGGAAGGATTTTGAGTTTCGAAATTTGAATCACTTTGCCTCACTAGTGAGTAAAAACGGTTTTTACTCACTGAATTCTGGCAAGCAAACGATCTTTTTCGTGCTGGTGTGGTGAAAAATATATTTATTTTAAGATTTTATTTTACCACTTCGTCGGCATAGTGAACATCCACATCTATGCAAATTATACGGTTTTTAGTTTGGACGGCTGAACGGATGGACAGACAGATATGTCGAGTCTGTGAGGGTTCCTTGTTGGTACTACGGAACCCTTAAATGTTTCATTGGTTTTGTGATACTGTTCATTATTTCTAGCCTAAGAATGCCTACCTGTTAATTTTGTTCCATTATAAAATATCTACAGTATAATGACTAAAGACACACTGCAACTTTTGCTTTTATTATTTTATCAGGCACTTTTCATTGGGATAATTTAAATAATTGCTACATCCTTTTTTAACCATATATGTTTGAAGTTACAACTAAATTAGATAATGAAGTCAATATTTAGCTATTATTGACGAAATACATTTTGGGAAACTTGAAAAAATTGAGCCTGCGTTGGTGCGTAGGAGTAAGGCGGCCCGTGACTTGAGCAGTTAGTTTAAACGCATGCGGTGATAAGTGTTAAAACCATCTGCGACTATAAGCTCACAATCGACCGCTGGAGCAGTGAGAATAAAGTTCTTATAATAAAAGGTAAGCATTTTTATTTTTGTGGTGATATTTTACAACTTCTTTTAGGTAGAGTTAAAGATTAGATTTAACTACCAAATTTATTGTCATAGCTTGTCATTATAATATATGATAATATTATTCTTAGTTAAATTCTTTAGTCAACACCTTAAAAAAGATGTAACATGAAGAAAATTGACGGTTATTGGTTATACTTTTGATAAACCGTTACTCATCGTCATCAACGGCGGCGGTAATAGACAGAACTAAATGTAAATGACCAATAAAAGAAGGAATATACAAATAATGTCCATTTTATTGGTCAGCTGTCAACCTGAAGCTCGGCGCTCATCTGAGTCAAGCATAGTATTGTTAGTCCAGCAACCTCTTTAGAGAATAGGTATAAAACCTTATTCGATGTCATCGAGACCATAGACTAAGAGGACAGAAAAAAACAAAAAAGGAGAACTGTCAAGAAATGTAAATAGGTTGGCGCTTGGATGAAGGCGGGTTGGCGCTTGGATGAAGGCGGGTTGGCGCCTTCGATTTGGTCGATATTACATTGCGATATTTGCTATTTTATAATGATAAATAAATAGGAATGCGTTTAGTTTGATCGTAAATATGAGTGAGATAATTAGCCTTTTGAACGCCAGAGTACATATGCATCGGCGTACCCCCCCCCCCACGCCAAGCCACAAATTTAATGAAATAGCCTTAAAAAATTATAGGGAGTCCAAAACTTTATCGATAAATATAATTATGTAAGTTTTCATTTTCGAATCAACTTTACCTAAGACATTAAAAAAGTATTTATTTATTTATTTATTTATTTATTTATTTATTCATCATATGGAAAACTTACAGCTAGTATAACTTAAATAACAATAAGTTTAGGAACCATAAAGCCAATAACAAGTTTTCGCTTCTAGTGACTGTATAACAATTTGGTGCGAACAAAACTAATGTAAACATTGCGCTTATAATTACCTTATAATTAGGGCGCGATTTAAATGAAAAAAATAAAA
Source organism: Hypena proboscidalis (assembly GCA_905147285.1). Taxonomy (NCBI): domain Eukaryota; kingdom Metazoa; phylum Arthropoda; class Insecta; order Lepidoptera; family Erebidae; genus Hypena; species Hypena proboscidalis. Next base: position 24,307,681 of record LR990127.1, on the reverse strand, counting down.
TAAAAATAAAATAGAAATATAACACAACATAAAAAAAAAGAAATATGATACTCCGCTTATTTAAAGAATTCGAGACTCAACCGTCTTCTTGCCGCAGACAAACTTATTGTAAATGGATCGATATCGAACTGCTTACTCACTTTATTAAAGTATCTGCTCGCAACTATTCTGCCTGTAATTAGTTGAAGCATCTGGAATCCGCAATGGAATATATGAACGTGTTGATTTGTTTGGTACATTTATGAAAAATTGGACAATAACTCAGGACTGTCAATATTACAGTTTAAGATTTTTAAAATTAACGTATAATCTGATATCTGACGACGATTTTGAAGTGGTAATAAATGAAATTTTTTACATAATAATAAGTAGTGACCAGAATGATACGGGATCTTTAAGTGGAAACATAGATATTTAATGAAGCGCTTTTGGACATTCTCTATTCTGTCTATGTACTTGGAGTAACAGGGATTCCAAATTTGAGACGCGTACTCCAAATGGCTTCTCACAAACGTGCAATATAAAATTTTAAGGGTTTTGGCTTCAGTAAAGCACTTGGAAATGCGCATGATAAATCCCAGAGCCTTGGAAGCCCTGTTAACTATGCTGTCAACATGTGTGTCAAAGGCAAGCTTACAATCGTGATAAACACCTAGGTCACGAACAAATGTGTTTCTAGGTAGTGTTACTCCTCCTAAAGTATAATTATCTGTTAAAGCGATTAGCTTTCTGGTGTACGATACAACTGAACATTTTGAAGGGTTGAGATAGAGCTTATATGTTTGGCAGTATTCTTCCAGTCTACGAAGATCATCCTGTAATGCCATCGTGTCATTTACCGAAGATATGGTTTTGTAAATTTTTATATCATCGGCAAAGCAGAGAAGTGAGGACAACTGGAAGCACAGGCCGATGTCATTCACGTAAATTATAAATAGCAGTGGGCCGAGCAACGAACCTTGAGGTACGCCACTGGGTACGGGGACCCAGCTAGATATATAATTATTTAGGACTACAGCTTGTGATCTATTTTCAATGTAGGATGAAAACCATCTGAGTAAATCTCCGTGAATACCGATATTTTTTAGCTTCATTATCAGGATGTTATGATCGATTTTGTCGAAGGCCTTACTATAATCAGTATAAATAACATCGACCTGTAAGCCCCTGTCCATAGCATCGGTCAGGTAGTCATTCAGAATGGCCAAATTTGTGACGGTAGACCGACCCCTCAAAAATCCGTGTTGAGATGTATTAACACGTTAAGCGCCACGTGTATACGATGATATACAACCTAGTGGAATGCTCACAGGCCGGTGTATATCTAGTTATACACCCTGAGTACTCAACTTCAGAGGCCAGTGTATTGGTGAATATACATCGCACTGAACATTTTCTATGGCAACCTTGTAGGCCTGGCCCTGACAAGTCGTTTGGTATATCTGGGGTATAGAAATATTGTATAGATTAGGAGTTACAGATTTTTTTGAGAATGAAAAAAAAAAAAAAAAAACAATTGTAATTTTCTATTTTATTTCAGTAATCAACAGCCTTTTTATTTACTTGTTCTTCTTATTTTTATTTATTCTACATATTTCTCTATAACCATTCAGTCTTTTTTATGTTTTTTTTTCTATTTTTCCATAATCAGCCTTTTATTATTTATGTTTTGCACAATCATCTCAGCCTTTTTATTTATTTATTCTAATTAGTTTTCAGTCATAATCAGCCTTTTTAAGTATTTATTTTTCTTATTCTACTTCCACTTCTTTCTATTTACTGTGAACTTCGTTGAAACAGGGTCTGCAGTAGAAAATTTTACACATAGAGCAAATGGTTGCTACTTGGGCAGCGAATTTTCTTTGGCCAGGTTGAGTCTTTCCCTTTTTGCCACATTCCATGTAGCAATTCTTGCACCTTCCTCTCTTCATTTTCGGAGGAATTCCGACCAGATTGTCCACCAATAAGTATTGTGTAACTCTGGGAGTTGGAGTTGGTGCTGGTACAGGAATGACGCAATATTTCGTGACCATAGCATCAATAACTTTCTCCCGGAAAGCTGTGATTGTCATTTTAGGCTTTCTCGAATATTCGTGGTACAAAAAGTACGCGTTGACGAGGCAGAAGACGAAGAAAAAGAATAAAAACGTAAGTGAAAAAGTAAGGAAGCTCAAAAATGCAGGGAAAGTAGTGTGTATCATGTAATATACACTTGGCCTTTGATACTGAATTTTCTAAAAGTCTGTCTCTGGGGCCAGCGTATATTATATGATACATCTAAAAAAAAAAACAGTTAGAAGCATAGGAAAAAAAAAAGTCAAGTTCACATAGTATTTTAGGACCAGAAGAACGCATTTATGCAAGAAAAAAAAAAAGTCATTTCCACAACCTTAGCCTCAGAGGTACCTTGGCGGTTAACGTGTTAAGGGACTTGCTAACTGCTGAGTAAAGTTGCGTGTAAATAATCCTCTCAAAAACTTTAGCTATGATGCATAGTTTCGATATTGGCCTATAGTTTAATATATCGGTCTTTTGGCCTTTTTTATGTATAGGCGTAATGAAAGCGGACTTCCATATTTTAGGAACAACACAAAACATTAAGGACTTAGTGAACAAAAGTGAGATTGGATAAGATATCGAAGGTGCACATTTAATAAGCAGCCTAGGGGATAAATACTGTCCGGGCCTGCACCCTTGGCTGGGTCCAGGTTGCGCAGTAACTTGGTGACTTCATCAACCTTTACCTTAACACTACTAATATCAGATGCGGTCATATTACAAAGAGAGGCAATCTGTGGTAGCATTGTGTTTTGGTTGTACAAATTACTGTCGTTATCACTGAGAAACGCAGAACTAAAGTAGGAAGAGAAACCACGGCAAATTGACTCACCGGTCAGCAAAATCTCATCATTATATTCAAAATTGTTAGGTATTGAAAGTGAAGTGTAACGGTTTTTTACAAAAGTCCAAAAACATTTCGGATTATTTTTTATTGATTTTTCGGTTAAATTTATATAGTTATTAAAGCAAGTTGATTCCATAGTTTTAACTCTTACGCGTAGTAATTTAAATGTATCCTCATCCGATTTGTTGCCATATTTTTTAAATTTTTTGTGGTATTTATACTTTTCAGAAATAATTTTGATTAGTGAGGCGCTATACCAAGCGGGGTATGATTTATTACGAACAACGGTTTTTGGAATGTATTTGTCCTGTAATTTGGTAATGATTTGCATAAAAAACTCAACAGCGTCATCCACCGATCGTGTTAAAAACTCAACCTCCCAGTCAACCTCACTAATCTCCCTGTTTATGTTATCAAAGTCGCCTTTACTATAAATATATCGTAAACGCGGCGCGTAGTCTAATGGTGTTATTTCAAAGTCAGGTAAATTTGTGAGTAATGCAGGATGGTATGGGTCTATAGGTACTAAGGGGTCATGACATTCGGTAACAGTGACTTGAGAAGTCGACAGCACCAAATCCAAAGTTTTACCATATTTATTCTTAACGCCATTGTATTGCGCTAAACCCAAAGCACACATCTCGTCAGCCAACAAATACTCATCGCTTGTAGTTAGATTGATAGGACTATAGTATTGGTTATTACTTACTGGAGACCACTGAATACCACTCATATTAAAATCTCCGAGAACGATGAATTTGTCTGAGGCGTTATTCATTACTGCTTCACTTAATTTGTTCATAAAATTATGCAGCTGAGAAGAAAACGAAAGGCCTTGGTTTTGACTACATAAATAAATAACACCCAAATATAGGTTTACGTTGTTGCGCGAACTTCCTGTGTTAAAGCGTATTTTCACCCAAAGGTCTTCCGCAGTCGAATGTAGAACTGGTTCTAAAGTAGCCGCTAAATGCCTACGCGTAGCGATAAGAACGCCACCACCCCGTGTCTGACCAGTAGCTGCATAATCCCTGTCCCGGCGCCATACCAAATATCGGTCATCAAAGATCTCCGAATCAGACACACCTTCAATAAGCCACGTCTCTGTTAGCACGATTATATGGTATGTACCTAATGACATCTGCCGATAAAAAGTATTAGTCTTTGACCGAACTCCACGTAAATTCTGGTATCTAAACTACCTTCCTATTGTAGTAAACTTTATTTATTTATTTATATTTATTCATTTCAACTTACAAGCTAACAGATGTTGCACCCAAAACGCTCACAAGATTATTTTTATGTCAATATTAATCAATTTTATTATAAATTTACATCCTCGTTGTATTTTACAAAAGATTTTTATAACATAAAATAGAACATAGACGACACATAAAGAGACTGTCAATTAAAAATAAACCTTTGGAGATCCAAAAAAATGTATATAATTACAGCAAGGTACTAGTCCAAGAGCTAGTGAACCCTGGGAGTAACGGTCTCCCTGTAAGGTTAGAAATTCGTATACTTACGATTTATGGCTTGCTAAGAGCAATAGCCATGACCTGGCAGGCGTCAGCCCTGCACGTCATCAGCCCCTTTATTTTTTGGACTGTTAAGTAAATTTAGTTTCAAAACTTGTTTCTGTAAATTTGAAAATTTAATAGAATGAAGTTTATTTATCGTACATCTTAAAAAAAAATTGACAGGCGATTACAATAAGCAGAAGTGTATGACAGATCAATTAGAAAACGCACAGTTGATGAGGTAAAATAAACTTTATCCTGTATACTTAAAATTTTTATATGTTTTCAAGTAAGCGTCTCAGAGTAAATATGTACAATGCCAGGCGGTTTTAAACAGCATAAGACCTTGACAGGCGAGGGGACAGCTGCTAAGGGCGTGCAAATAAGACATGTTACATGAACGCATGCAGTAAATGCAATGTATTTTATTGGGTTTTATGCAATCTACATTATTTTTAACATTTATTTTCTTCAGCATCATCCGAAATTTCGCTGTCATCATCTGATTCTTCAACAATGTTTTCCTCATCTGCAAATAGTAAAAAAAAATATTTTAATGAATCAATAAGGTTGTTAAGAATTAAATATCAAGCTCAATTACATATAGGACTGCATATTAAATGTTATGGAATAAAATAGTTGTATGTTACCTGAAATGCATTCCTCAGTTTCAGTCGATTGTGCTGTGGCAGTATCAGCAGGTCCTTGTAAAAGTATGTCGTATATAGAAGATAGAACCGTATTCCCCTCAAACCAATTAAAATCGTAACGACTATCAATGAAGTTCCAACCGTTATTTTCAGGTGTAAGAATGGTTGGTTCTTTTAAATTACAATTTCGCCATATATTTGTAATGTAGGCAGTTCTCAATAATTGTTGATGTAGTTCACGTTGACAGGGTGGTAAATTCGATGAATCATAGCTTACTACTTTTTTCATATTTCTTATTTATTTTTAAACATTTCAATCCATACATTTGGCATACAAATTTCTCTAGTATCGGGCAATTTTTTCTTTCTTCTGTACTATTTCTGCGTTTCCTAATTCTCTGAATGCCTTCTGATATACATTCGATTTCTGCAATATTTGGAATGGTTTTTTTTTACCTCTTCTTAAAAAGGACGGATTGAAATCTAAAAGAGCTAATAAAAAAATCTAGAGCTTTGACATATAGTGCCCCTCGCATTCCTCTGGTTTCGTAAATTCTTCTTTGATCGTTCAGTCAGTCCACCTGTGGAATTCGCTCCCCTTGGAAATCAGGATGTCCACCAACCGTTATGTGTTTAAAACTAAAGTGCGTGATCACCTCTTCAATGAGTTGGCAGAATTAAGTCAAACATAGTTTACTTCGTTATAATAATTATATAATATATATAATATTTATAAATATTTAGGTATGATTATATTTGTGTATATTAGAATTGTTTATATAGATCCATATATTATTTATATATTCTAAATAGTTTATTTTAAGTTTTTTGTAGTGTAATAATTTTTATATTGATGTATTTAATTAAGTAATTGTAATGGTTTGTTTCTAACCTACTCTCAGCTCTTGCACCTACCACTTGTCGTCTCTGCATCACCTAAAGGTTGACTGGTAGATAATGCCGACGGCATTAAGTCCACCCATGTACCATTTTTGTGCATAAAGTTTTTAAATAAAAAAAATAAAAAAAATATAGAAGGTCCCAATTTTGTATATAGTTCAGAAATATTTCAGTAAATATAACAGTTTTTTCATCAGTGTCTTCGTTACAAATCACACAAACCACGTGTTCAAATTCCATCTTGCACACTATTTACTGAATTGTTAATATAAAGTACAACAATACACAATATCACTGCACAATAATTGATAATAATATAAAATATGATTTTTTAAAAATTCGAAATCACTCAACATAAGAAATGTTATAGCTCAAAGCATCCACACAAGTAAAAATCGTTGGCACAATTGACGTAATTCTTCTCTGTACATTGTTGCTCGCACGCCCTTAGCAGCTGTCGCCTGTCAAGGTCATAAGCTGTTTAAAACCGCCTGGCATTGTACATATTTACTCTGAGATGCTTACTTGAAAACATATAAAAAATTTAAGTATACAGGATAAAGTTTATTTTACCTCATCAACTGTGCGTTTTCTAATTGATCTGTCATATACTTCTGCTTATTGTAATCGCCTGTCAATTTTTTTTTAAGATGTACGATAAGTAAACTTTATTCTATTAAATTCTCAAATTTACAGAAACAAGTTTTGAAACTCAATTTACTTAACAGTCCAAAAAATAAAGGGGCTGATGACGTGCAGGGCTGACGCCTGCCAGGTCATGGCTATTGCTCTTAGCATGCCATAAATCGTAAGTATACGAATTTCTAACCTAACAGGGCGACCGTTACTCCCAGGGTTCACTAGCTCTCCAGCTATACAGCACTATTATTTAATTTTATCACTTGTCTAAATATGATGACAATGGCGTGCCAACCATCCTTTTTTTTTATAATCTCTCGCTTCTGGCTAAGGATGTAACCACGAAAAAATATATGGAGTATCGATTTTATTTATTATGTTTACATGAACTATTTGTAATATAATAGCCCAGTGCCGTTAATTTTTAAGACCAAAAAAATTAATAGTAGGATGAAACGCATTAAAAAAGGAGGAGAATATTATAAAAATTTAAGGAAAAATAATTTACGGGCGATCTGGGGTCGGGAAGAGGGGGTTTTAAGGGTAAAAAACGTATTTTCTCGATTTCCGGCAAAACTGAAAGTCCTATGGAAAAAAGTCGAATGGCCAAGTTGTTGGTAATAAAAAGATCTAAAACTTTTGTATTTACACTTTTTTCATATAACCTCAAAATTTATGTGAAAAATTCAAAATACCAAGTTTCTGGTTTTTTATTTTTATCTTTTACAAAAAAAATTTTTTTTCATGAAATTTGGTGAAAACTTACCTTTTTATGTACCAAATACGCTGTAATTTATTTGATTAGAAATATTTATTTTTTCACCTTTTTTTTTAAATAATATCGATTTTTTACCCTTATTTTCGATTGAAAATTCACCCGTCAAAATATCAGCTTTTTTAAAAAAATTGGTATATTTTGACGGGTGAATTTTCAATCGAAAATAAGGGTAAAAAAACGATATTATTTAAAAAATAAGGTGAAAAATAAATATTTCTAATCAAATAAATTACAGCGTATTTGGGACATAAAAAGGTAAGTTTTCACCAAATTTCGTGAAAAAAAATTTTTGTTTGTAAAAGATAAAAATAAAAAACCAAAAACTTGGTTTTTTGAATTTTTCACATAAATTTTGAGGTTATATGAAAAAAGTGTAAATACAAAAGTTTTAGATCTTTTTATTACCAACAACTTTGCTATTCGACTTTTTTCCATAGGACTTTTAGTTTTGCCGGAAATCGAGAAAATACGTTTTTTACTCTTAAAACCCCCCCTCCCCCTCTTCCCGACCTCAGATCGCCCGTAAATTATTTTTCCTTAAATTTTTATAATATTCTCCTCCTTTTCTAATGGGTTTCATCCTACTATTATTTTTTTGACTTTTTATCATTTTTTAAGGGATCTACCCTGGGCTATAACGAGTCTTTCACTATATAAAAAACATTATCAGTCTTTTATTTATTGTTATTTTTATCAAGTAGGTACTTAATTATAAAAGTAATTTTGAAAACAAATAAAAATTCACCATTAGCTGCACATAATTAACAATAATAACAAGCACATTAATCAGTCTCATAATATCACAAATTATCAATAGTGTCAATGTTTGTGCCTGTTTAGTAGCAATCTTAATAATCACAAATCTGTTGCATTCATTTGCAAAGGTAATTAAAAGAAACTCATCATAGTTTCCAACTCCTTCTAATATACACACTTCTATTACCACTGGTCTCATTATTACCTTTACTCTCACTATTAACCAACAAAAAAAAATGTTCGATGTTGTCAAGACTTCCATTTTTTTTTTCCCCAAAACTGTGGGTAAAATTTTATGTTGCAATTCTTATGATAACATATTATCATGTAGTATTTTAGTCAGTTTCAATATCTTAATTGAATAACAGTTTCCTGGAAAATGATGATTTACGTCCGAAGTGGATTGAAGCTACAGGACGAACAAATTGGCCTCCGAGAAAATCCTCTAAAGTTTGTAGCAGACATTTTGGGCGACACGAATTATTTAAAAAAAAGAGAGTAGGTAACTCTTTTGTTAATGAATGCTGTGCCTCAACAGGTAAATTAATATTTAACCTGTAGGATACATTATATACAGGGTGTAAATGACATCGTAACGTTTCCGCTTACCAGTGATTCAGTACGTGATTCTGAGACCCTTTGTGCAGCAGACTGTTTCTGAAATATGAAACATATCCCAGCTTTTAAGTTAAACCATCAGCAATACAACTGTGAAAACTGCATCCAATCTATTGCAGTAGTTTGTCCGTGATTTGCGTACGAATATACAGATAATTTACAATTTTATTATTTGTACAGACGATAGATAGAAGATAAGATAAAGATATTTATTTACAACATATTACATAGTAACTATTTGCTCTTGAAAAGATTGCATTTAAATTATCTGCTTTTATTTTTCTTTAAAGATTTCATGTTTCTTTATCCTATATTTATAGTTGAAAATATGTTAAAAAAACCGAGCAATTGTTTTTATAGCTGTTTTATTTTCATAAAATAAATACATTTTTCGTTTTGCAATTAGTAATAAATAATATCTTAATATTTTGGCAAATTTATCCAAAAACTAGGGTAATTTAATTTGCACTGTCGCCACACTGTGCCAAGATTCTCTGTCTCGCTCATGAATCTAGAATGTACTAGATTTGGCATGGCTCGTAACCATAGTAACCATAGTACTTTAAAAAGAGATGGCCATATACAATATCAGTAGAAACGACAGAGAAAGCAATATTATTTTTTTGTCTCTGTCACCGTATAGCTTTTTATTGTCGGCCCAATTTGATTTTGCCTAACAAATATCGTGTCGGTAGTGGAAAGAAGTCGTTTTCCTAGTTTAAACTAGTAACATAGCCATATTCCGTGCCCTAAACATACCTTAATGACTGTAGTGAACAATAAACATGGTGCAGTGTTGTATAATTGGCTGCAAAAGCCGCAGTGAGCGTAAAAAGGAAAATATAACTTTTCACAAGTAAGTATCACTTCAAACCTTAGGACAGCTTGTTTTCAGTTAGTAATGCATCCTCTTAGAATCTGGTTGCCCGACAATTCTCAAATCAATACAAATAAACAGTTAATTTCAGTAATATAAGTTTTCTAAAAAATCACGTTTTGTTGTATAACACTACCAAATGTAGTATGCCGTTGTGACAGTTGAAAAATTTTATCCTTAGAATAATGTCGTATTATTTGCTCCATTTTTACTGTCAACATACAACTTCACACCAAAGAATTCGATAAAACTGTGAAATATTTACCATAAACTTATTGTTATCATAAAAACATGTGAATTTGCCATTGGTATAGTTACTTTTCTGTTTGGCTGGGTTATATATTTTCTAGGGATACCTGCCCAAAAGTGGAAACTTTCCCTGGAATTTGGGAATGAGTAGAAAGTTTAATTCGTGTATATTTTTTTTCATTGTGATAAATAATAATATTCAAGATATCAATAAAGACTAGAATAATTAAATAACTTAATTTTTATATGGTTTTTATAATTGATTGTAAATCTTTTTTTAGATTTCCCAAAGAAGCCCACGTACGACATAATTATGTGGATAATATCTACAGGACGACAAGATCGGGAACCAACTTAGCACTCTAAAATATGTTCAAGACATTTTGAAAATAGATGTTTTAGAAAGACCCAACGAATGACCTATCTTTATGAATTTTCAGTACCGACACTTTACATATTATGTAATGTAAGTATGCTTCTTACTAGTCGTGCGTATTTTTTTCGTGTTAGATTTACTTACAGTAGCGCATTATAATTTACAGAACCCACCAACAATAGATATACCTTCTACATCAGTAGGTATACTATCTACAACGGCCGGTACCAGAGAATCGACCTCACATAATGTATGTGTCGATACAAACAAATTGCATACAAATTAATTATGTATTTTTACTGTATAATTTGTTTTAGTTTCTTATCTATTGTGCAAATCTGTCCAATGGCTGATGAAGCTTTGACTACTTCTATTACTAACCCAAGTCGGGAATTGCAGTAGGGACGGTGGATATTTACTGTTTAATTGATCATAAAAAAAAATCTTAGGTTCTGAATACTGAAGTAAATGTTACACCTGTTTTTCCTTCTGCTGGAAATAGTTGCCGATCATTCAATGTAAGTATTAGTAAAATTATTACATTGCCAAGATATACTCGCATTTCTTGCCAATATAATATACTCAGTAGGACATATTAATAAGCTTATTAATCTTGTCAGTTTCAATGTTTTAACTTAAAGTAGAAAATGATGTGTAGATCAGAGTTCGAAGTGATAATTTATCATTGATATTATAAAAAGTATCTGAATGTACGCATTCATTATTGGACAAAAAAAAACCAAGACAAGCAAGTAAAAATTTGAAATTTTTATACTAAGTTGATTTTGTATGGGATAGTAATACAAATCATATTTAATTTTGAGTTTTATTTAACCCACTTCTTCATCATTTGACTTCACCATTATACGCTGGTTCCAACGTCTATTGGTCTTATTTAATATATTTTTTATTATATTTGTTCTTTTGCAAGTACCATTTTTATTTATGTATGAATGTTGAGAAAGCGAAAAAAAAGAAATATGTAAGGAGTGGAGCACCCGGCGTTATAGGCGTGATTTTATGTTTTTTTTTTTTATTCTACGCCCACAGCGAACGAACGTGTAGTCCACCTGATGTTAAGTGGAGTACAGCCCATGAACATCAACAATCCACAAAAGCAGATTATAGTTGCGTCGCTGCAGCTGAGGACTACGGTGTTATGCCTCATGTGCCAGTAATTTTATGGCCTGATCTCACCACCAAACCGGAACACAGTAATGGAAGCACTACTATTTGGTGGCAGGTTAAAGGTGAGGCGGTGGTGCTGCCGCCCTCGAGCTCATTCACAAGAGCTCTACCACCAGTAATCTAATAATATGTATTTATGTATGGTATTTATATATTTTCATTTATATATCTTGGCGGCTGTAATGATGCTCCGTCTCAGACGCTCACTGCCGCTTTAGTACTGCAAAATATAACTTCTTTGCCCAGTACATTGACAAATTGAAAAGGTCTAGCATAACAATATTATTTCGGGGAAAATTAGGTACCACTGGTAACCCCATGAAATGTATGTACTTTCTTGCCGTCCTTTACGGGTGTAGGTACGCAACTTTATGCTCATGTCATCTCTATAGTCGATTCATTTAGACTTGGCAAAAACAGTAAACAAACCCCCCCCAATTACAAATTACGATATTACGAAAGAATAACACACTGTACGTTACCACATTGAGTTGTATAAACTAGTTCACACACCAACACACTAATATTCACATATATTCATTGTAAATTCACTGTGCAAATGTATTCTTTTTGCAAATTTCGTTATTCCAAGGCGAGCGAGCGATGCTTTGTCTATGTTCCAAGGAGACTTCAAACCACAGATTAAAAAAACGACATGGAAGTTTGACATTTGATTTAGGGATGGGAACAAGTGAACGAAAGAACGATTGGGATTGATTTACGTTTTTGTCAGTGATGATGAATTAAATTGTTCAAAACATTCTTAAATTTATTGAAAGCTGTACTTATATTAAATTAAATTTTATTTAATCTATTTATCGTGAATAACAAATCGTAACGAATTAATCCTTTTCTACAGCTAAAGTGGCCCATTCGACTGTGCGATTCGCGCGACTCGGTTCTTTAGATTCGTTCAATCGCGAACGACACATAACTAAATCAAAGTCTATTTTTAACCGACTTTAGCGACTTTTGATTAATTAATATCATTCACTGAATGAATGTTGAAGCGCCATTTTGAGTAGTTCACAACAGTTCATTAAATCAATCACATCACTATTTTTTTTCGTCAGCCATTATTGTTTAGCTTTTTTGCCAAGTCTATATGAATAGACTATACCTAATACTTACTCTGAGGTCTCGCTGTTGACCATGCCATTCCCTTATCCAGTACTATCCTTCACCCAAGGTTTATACAGACAGTTTTTGGCAGCTATAGAGAAGAATTTTCCGTTCCGAACCAAAACGAGACGAAACGTGCCGTAGGTATGCGCCAACGCTTAATATGACAAGTTTCCTTATTAGCTAGTTTTGACAGCACAACACTAGTGCGGATCAATTTGCCTCCCTCCCGCTTCCCCGCTAGTATGGGCAGCATTATTTGCATAGACATTTGCGTTTATTGCGTGTCCACATTGGTTTTTTAATCTGAGTGTCAAACAGTTAAATTTAAAAGATCACAAGACTATTTAATAATCCAACGGATGTCTATAACCACCTCATAGACGAATGGCAGCAACGCTGGGACACATCACTTATGGGCCGTCACCTCTATCATTTCTTTCCATCCATTCGCGACAGACTTGCGAAACCATGGCTAGAGGTTAATCACTGTGTGGCTCAATTCCTGACGGGTCATGGCAATTTTAAGAGCAAACTATTTTCGTTTAAGCTAATCGATTCTCCATTCTGTACATGTTCTACATCTGAGCACGAACAAACCGCCCACCATATCATCTGGGAGTGTAGTCTTTGGCACAACGAACGTAATGTTATGTTAAATAGCTTACAATTGACATCTGGAGTGGTATACTATGAGGATCTTGTATCGAACAGAATAAATTTCCGTGCATTTAGCCGTTTCTGCCATACCTATTACAGCAATCAAATTTAGGCCCCATAATTTTGTCACTATCCGTGGTGTCTACACTCTTTCCATATAGACACTTTGTCTATATTTGGCATTGCTCAGTCTCCCGCTTTGCTCTGGAGGGAAGTAAAGATACATACTTTCCAACTCCAACTATATACTTCTGATTAAATTCGTTGCGGGTTCCAAGACAATTTTAACTCTCCCTGGGATTGCCCGTGTGTCATGCACGGTGCCTTTCAGTTGGTTACCGCTGTAGATCCTGGCGTCACAGGAGTCACAGTGGTGGGCGTGTGGGTGGGATTATATCCCGTTAAAAAAAAGTTAAATTTATAATTATTGTTTACCTCAGAACAACCGTGAAAGAAAATATTTCCACTGAAGTTTTAGTCGATTACTGTTGATGGTTTGTTTATGGTGTACTTTAATCATATATCATACTCATTTCATTTTCCCAACACTAGTTACTACTCAGTGCGCTCGACAAAGTTGTGTCGCTTGTCGTCAATTTTACGATAAAATATTTGTTATTGTTTAAAATATAGCCAAATATTCAATGAAAACGTTGCTATTCGCTAAATATAGTCATTGAATAGTGATTATATTTATTGAAACGTCGTGAATGTGTCTAGAAGTTATAGAATTTGGATTGTTTTGATGCCATTCACCTATATTGATTTATCGTATGCCAGTGACCTGTTTTTACTATTTGTATGTGTAACCCATTAAATAATTAATTATATCATTAGAAGCAACAGTAGAGTCAATTAAAAATCGAGAACTGACCGTTCGTAATTTGTAGCTTGGCAAAATGAAGCCGAGGTTTGCGAGAATTGCAAGTGATGATGAGTTATGTGATTAATTTACTTTTGAGACGTTCTAAAAGATTTTATCTCGTAATGGTGTGTATGTTCCATAATGATGACGCCTATTGAGGAGAAGAAAGATGAAAAAGTGAGTGTTGTGAAATAAACATGTATTTTGTCCATAACTTGTGGCTCAGGATTCTTATTTCACATGTAATTATTAGACATTATTACAGTTTTTTTTATAATGAGTGCAAAATATATTAAGCACCTGATAGCTCTGCAGTACTCCAAAGAAATAGTACATTAAGGCCCTAAGTTTTTTTAGTGCCTACTGGTACAGTTTAATGCACTGTATTTTTATTAAAAAAAATGTGATTTGAGATGGCAGCTTCAGAATTTTAATGAATACAGCAAGGTTGCTTAAGTTCCTAGTTGGATGTTACTTGTATTGTCAGGGTCAACAAATAGCTACTTTGCTTGACCACAACATGGACTCCTTTAGTGTAACTAGCTGCCTGCAGCTCTACCTATGTGGTACCTAAGGGTATGAACCTAACCACCAGTTCACAGACCAACCAAAATCACAAGTTCAAAATCAAGCAGTATTTGTTTTGACAGAAATAAACAGTTTTAAAGTCAGTGTTTATTTACAATTATGCAGAAAGTGAAATATTAATTTTTTTTACTACTTTAATGTGAAGTTTCATGCCATTTATGAGGACCTCAAATCAACCATCAGCTAGGTAGTTTAATGACTTCAAGCATGGATGAACATCTGTTTTTGATGAAGAGTGCATTTTGCAACTCTGGAAGGATTGCTCAGATTGTGACACGTCAAAATTAAACACAAAAAAATCCTACACACAAAGTGCATAGGAAAGCTATTGGTGAAATGGCTGCCATGTTTGTCATGTTTAATCGCAATCCAAATAAGAAATTACAATAAAACAAGTAAAATAATTGCAGGGTCTCTGAATAAGCTTTGTCACTTACAATCGTTATATATACTGAATGTTGCAAGTGGGTGTGGATAGCCAAATCTGAAATGTGACTGTTGATAAAACATGGAAACAGCACTCAACCCCAATATGAAAGGACTGTCCAGCCAGTACATTTCAACTGTCAATAATGCCAAAAAGAAGGCGAGAGCTGTCCCATCAATTATATTTTTTTGATGGCTTCAAAAAGTTAGAATATACCTGGACTAAATGAATTGAGCTAAAAGGCCAGATAAATATGCAACTACTTTTCGCTATCCTTCATAACAACAAATTTTGGCTAACCACACCTACTTGTGAGAGAGATAGACCGCACCGCAGACACCAACCCTTTTTAACCAACCTGATATTTCTTTTTTGAAGGTTAGGAGTACTGGGAAAATTCTTTTAATATAGGCACCTTGAGGCTGTTTACTATATTCTGTCAAGTTATACACAATTAAGTTGTTATGCATGGCTTTTCACTGTGTCTGCAAGTTTAGAACAGAAAGTGTCTCTGAGTTGCTGGCTTGTTCAGTGAGGGAGTAGGCTTGTACTTGAGTCTACATTTTGTTACAGAGCTTCAAATTGAGAATTATGATTAGTTCTGACTTGTTGATAAATTCATCAATGTAAGATTTAAATTCCTTTTATAACAGAAAGCCAGTGCCATACTGCCCTGGGGTATTTCCATGGTAGTAAAAGACATAGTTGCCATGGTCATCAGTATTTTCTCTTAAGTGTCTAACTTCGCTTAAAATTACAACGGACCTATATAATAATATATTTTCAGTGCTAGGGTAGGTTGCTATGTATGTTAAATTAGTTGTCGATTTTCTACTCGATGTTGATGTAGACATTGACATGCATCAGTTGGAGGGTAGTGGTCTTCTAGCCCCACAGGACCAGCTGGCTTAGGCATATTTTCTATTAGTTGGTTAGATGAAGTTACAGTTAAATCGGTACAGGTGACCTTCACGACGCGACGCGATACGTGTCCCGCTGTGTCTCTAAACGGAGTACAAATACCCCAAGCAAATGAAGCAAGATACCTTAGACTTTATTTAGATCGTCGTCTAACCTGGAAAAAACATATATTTACAAAACGGAAAGCTCTGGGAATCCAACTGAGGAAAATGTATTGGATGCTTGGTAACAAATCACAGTTAAAACTAGAAAACAAACTGCTGTTATATAAATGTATTCTGAAGCCAATCTGGACCTACGGAATCCAACTCTGGGGCACAGCCTCCAACTCCCGCAACACGGTAAATACTATCGCGGTGGCCAGCGCTTGTATATTTTTCTAAAATACCCTCATTTTGTACCAATAAAGATTTATTATTATTATTAACTCAAATCTGGAAATAATCCAAAGGTTCCAATCCAAAATGTTGAGGATAATTACCAATGCTCCGTGGTTTATAACAAACCAGCAATTACACCATGACCTTGAAATAAGGACAATTCAAGAAGAGATAAAACTATCAATGAAATCGTATCGAACCAGACTGGATAATCATCCTAACATCCTAGCAATGCAATTAATGCATAGTGATTCAACATTCGAAAGGCTGAAAAGAAAGTCACCCAGAGGTTTATAGGGAAATAAGCACACATAAAGGGCGCACGTCGCTGGACTGACATTCCTCCAAAACAATTTATTATACATCCATAACCATATGCTGAAAGTTCAAAGAAACAGATTGCAGGAAAAAAAAAAAAGATGAAGTTACAGAATTTGTATCCATGGAAACTGGGTATCAATGTAATTATTTTGTTTTTTAAAATTTCTGATGGTGAATTTGATCTGCCTTGTTCGATGTAGTTTAATATATTCAGCATTATGATTTCTTTAGGTATGGTTTTCGTAAATGAGTGTGTAGGGCTAGTGGTAGGTGTTTACTTTCTTTTGTAACCCAAAGTTTAGTGAACCAGAATTTTCAGATTTCCTATTTGGTGTCTTCACTATAAGTTTATCATATCTTATAAAAGCAACCTTTATTTGTAATTGTTTCCTTATTGCCAATACTTCTTCTAAGAAGTCTTCCTTTCCATAAACTTCTGAAGTAAGTTTGGATTTATTTAACGTAACATACAATTACATCACACCTATATTACCCAGAAGGGTTCGGCAGAGGCGTTTGTACACCTCTGCCAAACCCTCATTTCACCTGTTATGTTTAAGTCCCATGTGATAGGGAGTGAGCCTATCGCCATCCACCTGCTGCTATTGTAACTTTTCATAAAGAAAAATTACATACCCTAACCACTACCATCAAGACAGGATGGATGGGTTTACTTTTCATTATAATATTCTTTTTTCCACGTTGCTGTGATGGTGGCTACTACTTGAGTGGTGCTTTTTGTTGTCGCTGTGTCTGCCAAATCTATAAACTTTGCTTATTTCGTTGCTATCCAGGTGAATTACCATGGTCTGTTATTATATCTTTGACGAAGTCCACAAGCTCGGCTTCTGTGGTTTCTTTCTCTTCCATGCCCAAAAATACTATGTTATTCCTGCGTTTTCTTTGTTTATGTAGAGAACCTTTTGACCTTTTTATGAGTAGTGTGTTGACTTTCCATCTAATTTCTATAATAAAATTGCCATACTGTTGTCCATTTAGCTTATTTAGCAATTAGCTTGAGAAAAATTTTTACTTTTCTTTCTGTAGTGGAAAACGTAGCTAACCTACTTTTGCTTACCAATGGAGGTGATTGCAGGGTCTCACATTGTGGGATTGCAATGCCAATTTCTGATAAATAGTGCTTACCATGAATAATAGTACACAATCCCGTACGCCTACAAATCATTAAGACTACCAATCTTCACCTCCTTCCCCTTCAAGCTACTCACTGTAACTTTGAAGGAACTGGTACCTGGTTAGACCTTATCCTCACTTCTGCTCAGATGGGAGACCGATAGGACGGCGTCCTAAGGCCGCGGGTTTAAGCTCCGCTTCAAGAAAAAAGAAATTCGACTGTTTCTTAGTATTAGATTGCTAAGCATGGCTAAATGCTATATAAAAATCAATTTATTTTTTATTTATTTTTAGCCTGTAGTGTCCCACTGCAGGGCAAAGGCCGCCCTACTCTCTTTTAACCTCCGATCTAGAGCCGAACAAGGCCAATCTCTTTGGTAGGAATCCAGCTCGTCGCGCCATCTCCGTCTAAGTCTTTCGCGTCCACGCCTTCCGTTTGATGGGACCCATTCAGATATTGTTTAGGCCCGTAAATCAAATGGCATGCGGCAAACATGTCCGTTTAAGCATGGCAGTTTGTTGAGTGTCATCCGCTGTTTTTACTCGACTACGACGAAGCCAAAAGGAAGGGTAATGTTTTTAGAAGTCTATATAATAATGTATATTTATATGATCTACCGTAGCACCTTAATCCGTTCAGTAGAACGGATTTTAATTAATGAGGTGTCATTAGATTCGTAAGAATAGGCCGGGTGACATAGTGAATTTAAACGTCTGATTCTAACATCAATTAATTAAAAAATGGCATAATCATGACCAGGGCTCGGAATTAGGTAGAGTTTTTTATGTACTTACACTGATTTCATACAGCGAAAGAATAAAGTGGATATGCCTCAAATCCCGAGATTAATTTTAAAGAGCAGAAAAAAATCCCATGATTTTTTAAATAAAAAGTTATTTACTTTTTTACACAATTTAAACTACTGCACGCGCGACTAAATATTTTAATTCTCACAAAATTTATACAGTAATGTCGGAAGCGAACACTTCCAAATCTTACTGGTAATGAATCGGACAAGGAAAATGATTCTGATGGGCCGTTTGAATAAGCAAAACCTCACGAGTCTAGGTGAGAAGCAAAAGTATTTGCTCGTATTTATAAAAAAGGCGAAATATGCGTATAAGAATTTACTACAGACTTTCAACAATTTGTATTGTGAATTAATGTAAACTAATAAAAAAAATATGTTAATTATCTTTGTTTTATTTGTCTATCTCTGAGGTTTTTATTATTATTTATTCGTAATATTGTTGGCCACACGGGATTGTCCATTCGAAATCCCGGGAAGGTCCACATTAATATCAACATTTCGATGCAAGTACATAAAAAACTCTACCTAATTCCGAGCCCTGATCATGACGTACCTATATTCATAGCAGCCCCGTCTAATTCATGTACCACTGCTGGGCTCGAGCCTCTTCTCATGAAGAGAAGGTTAGGCCATAGCCCACCACGCTGGCCAAGTTCGGATTGGTAGACTTCACACGATCTCGAGTACTTTTTAGGCACTCTCAGGCCTGCAGGTTTTCTTACGATGTTTTTTCTTCACTGGTAGCGAGCGATAATTTATACATAAATACACACATATCTTCGAATTGACGAATCTTAAAGTTTTATTGACAGAAGTTTGTGCGGTGGATTCGAACCCGAGACCTTTGACTTTGCAGTCCTACGGTCTCCCATTTGGCTATCGCTTATCGATTGTAATCATGACGTGTTTTGTATCAAATTAAAGGTCTTGGCGAGCACATTACAAATATATACTTATCATATTGCATAGGTTAAAATATATAGTTTAAATGTGGTCGTACAGTTCTCGCGGTCCTTTTTGTGTAGCAAACATTAAGTACAATAATGTTATTACGTAATCGGGTTATAGTTTTTTTTAACTTAATGGATCAGATTGTGGTATTCCTGAACCGCTCAGTCAATTTTAAACCCAGAATAATTCGTTCTAATGCCCTTTGATAGAATAGATCTTAGACCCCGCAAAAATAAGTTACTAAAAAGCTAATAATAAACAATATATATCATTTAATAAACTGTAAATCATTAATGATTACCTGTGATAATTAATAAAATATGTGGCAATTATTAATAATCAACTGTAATTATTAATATTTTTCAAATTACCACATTCACCTTAACATTATTATATAATATAGTAATAGCTGTTATCCCCTGCCACAGCATTACAGGAATGTGTGTGTATACTTTGTATGCTTTTGTGTCGCCACAAGTACTAAATACTATGCAAAGTCATATTATTGCACTGTCACCGAAATTATGAATAAGTTTCCCAATTTACAGCTCGATCGGGCTACTAGAAGTGGTCGAGAAAGACTGCAAGATTTGTGAACCCACAAACAGCAAGCTAAATAAAAGCTTTAATTTAAAAAGTATCAGAACATCACATCTGTCGTGGCCACCTGAGTTTGGTCTCACACTTCTATTTCTATCATGTTTAACCGATCCTTCCATTGCAGATCCGCACAGGCATGGTGCAGGTGTCGGATGGGAAGTCGCGGCCGCGGCCGGCGCGGCTCATGCTCACCATGGACGCGGTGACCGTGCAGCGCGAGGCCCCCGTGCCTGTACAACCGCCAAGGGACAAGAGCGTGCCTCACGCAAGGGTGAGTGCAAACACAGTGCTTCTATCATATCATGTGAGCAATGTTCCAGCAAATGTTGACATATATATATTTTTGAAGTCAGTTAACAAAGTAGTTGAGCCGCCAGGCCGATAAAAAAAAAATTAAGCTGAGCATAATTGCTATCTAAGTATGTAAACTATGAAATCATTAGCATAGTACCAGCA
The DNA here is from genome assembly GCA_905147285.1 of Hypena proboscidalis. NCBI lineage: Eukaryota > Metazoa > Arthropoda > Insecta > Lepidoptera > Erebidae > Hypena > Hypena proboscidalis. Next base: position 24,286,985 of record LR990127.1, on the reverse strand, counting down.
ATGAATCAAAATCACATGCGCTAAGGTCTAAATTTAAATGCCTGCTTTATTGTATGCTGGCAATTACAACGAAATTATCATTGCAATCTGATTAGCAGGTCGTAATATATATTAATAAATAAAACCCTAAAAAATAACTTGCAACCTAATAAAATAGTTTGCAAAAAAAAAATAAGGACAATTACACATATTCTTGGCAGCAAACCACGAGAGTATGTTAAGCATGTAGTATTTCATATTAACTAGGAGTACAATATTACTATTCCGTGATGAAAGGACGCAATACAATCAAGTTGTTGTCATTGTTGTTGAATACGGGTTTTCTGTATTTGCGTACGGTGCAGTATTGTTCATTATTCATTTTGCGAAGGAGCTACAACAGTAGTTTTCGAGTTTATTGCGAGCAGAATCAAATCCGCTCAGTAGTTGTCGATTTTTTTGCAAACAAACAGACGAAAGTGTGTGAAGGGACTTTGTTTGTTAAATATGTAGGGAAGAAAGGATATTTCCGATAACATACAAGGCTTCTGGGCTCCTGTCTCATTAAAGTAAGCAAGTACTGTAAAAGTGGAATAAGGTCTTTTGATGCCAATAGTAGCTAATTCGTGGTCCGCGTCCGACTTGATCATTAAAAGTTAATAAATTCGTTATGATTTTAAGTCCAGAAAAAAATACGTTCTACGCCTCAACGTCAACGGAAATAATTACCGTTAAAATAATTTTCATAGAAAAGGCTTATAGTCCGTGATCGGCCTATTACTAATGGATCGTGTACGGTTAAGTACCTGCTGAAATGGCACACTTTGAAATTGCATTCTCAGCCACTTAACTAATGGACACCTGTGGCCCAAACCACATAGATATGGCACCGAATGATGCATAACCACTACGTATTATTTGCTTCAAAGAATTTATTTAAAACGCACTAAAACCTATGAAATTTCGAATAGTTCGTTCTATCCGAATCGCTCGAAACTTCGGCATAAACAATTTCGCGAGGTTTCAGAATTCAGACATCGAATTCAAAAATTCGATATCTGAATTTCGATTCATTTTACCTGTCAAAACGGTTTAATGATATAACTTTTTTAATTATTCCAAAAAATTGCCTCTTGTCGGCCAACGCTCCAAATATTGGCTTTTTCGGTTCATTTTGTGGCTGTGGAGTAGAGCTATGTAACTAGTTGCGTTTTTTGTTGTGCAAAACTTGATCGAGTCTATTGAGCATTGTATTGATTGACAAGATAATGGAAATTCATTATTTCCCCTACCCGGTAATTCGAGCAGACAACACGGGCAATTTAAATCAAGGTTGTGAATTTGACATCAACCCAAAATAATGCGTACAACCACTATAATTGATCTGGATTAACTTGTAACGTAACCAGATTTTGTCAAATGTAGTATAAATGGATTACGGTGACGTCTGGCTCAGGTATTAATCAATTACGCTGTATTTAGAGCACTCGTTCACGGGGGTCACGTCTAGGAACGACACCCTTTTGTTCCATACCCCGAAGGCACCCGAAGGCCACTCCCAAATATTTGTCGAGCCTCATTTGGACGAGTCCTGCTGACTCGTCCGACCGACGACTCGGTTCGGTAGTCAAGGGCTGGTGTTAAAAAAATTTCATGCAAATAATTCATATCCGGCGCATACTTTAATTTTCCGTATATTCGACCGTAATTGTTGGATATCTCTCACTTTGCTAAGTTTATGTTTTTATGACCCATATTTTTTTGGATACGTTTCGTTCTAGATACGAATCAGAACGTGTCAATGTATCCTTCAATAAACAATTATTACTTTTATTCTTAAAACGAGAGAACTAAATGTGAGAGAGGGTAGATTGGATTGAAATCGTTAAAAAAACATTGCGATACTACTGCCTATGATATGATATTCTATACGAATATGTGGCCGTTTTTGTTTGAAATATCACTATCCAAACTGTGTTTTTTTTCGTGTGATGTGTGACGAGTGTGTGAGGTTTGGTCGACAACGGCCCTGGCTATAATCACTGCCATTATTATAATAGTAATATTTCATTTGATTTTATCACGAGCGTGTTAATATGCGCCACCAGCTAACTGCTACGTGACGTATTCCATGAATTTTATTACCGAATAAATAGGCCTTTAATTACATAGTGCGATTGGATCTTACATGATATAATTTTTAAATGTTCTATCTTAGGTATTTACGTTATTAAATTCGCCGGTATCTATCTAATTTGTACGTTTGGGTGTATCGCAGTGCACATTTTTGTCTGTGATTCATTACAGTTAACTTGTGTGAATTGCGAGTATCTATTCAGGATCAGCTAGGTGAACTACAGATAATTCTGTGACACCGTGTTGTCTGTGTTGACTTCCACATTGTTAAAAAATCCTTCGGGCTTTCGCTGTTATTTTCAGTGGAAGATTCTTTGACTTTGATGTAGCATTAAATATTTTTTAATTAAAATCATTTTATTCGCCTAGAATGTCACAAGTCATATTATATAGGATAACATCCGATTGTAAGACAATAAATACCCTACACAATAGATTCATTGTCGACAACCATAGAAACTAAACAATGGCTGTATCATCGCTCTTTAAATACAATACAACTGATTTCTCTCCAGTTTATTAAAAGCCGTTAACTGTTTCTGATAGTTCATTTCCGTCAGTAATTTGCAAAGAACACTAATAATTTTATTCGTGAGTAATTTATTTTCCAGTTAATGAACTCTTTCGTTCAATGAAAAGCTGTTGTTTCTGGAATAAGGCTATCGTTTCAAGGGATTATGGAATTTGGTTGCATGTGCAATGCCTCCTTTCCTGTTTCTAGTACGGATCGAGGAAATTCTCAATATCAGCACGGAGTTGGCATTGAGACCTAAACATAACAGGTGAAGTGTGGCTGTTGCACACCTTTGCCGCACCCTTCCGGGTAATAAGGGTGTGATGTTATGTTATGTTACTTTTATTTCTGTTCAGTATTAATTACATGTATGACCAAATGTAATGTTATGTTTGATTAGGTATTTGAGGAACAATCAAAATAACTGTTTCTTTTGTGCGTATTCTTTTTAGACCTAAAAAAGATATTCGAAAAAAAATCGACGAAAAATCCTAAACCCCTATGACTTTTGGAACTTTCGCAATATTGTAAAAGTCTAGTTATGTTTTTCTTATTGCCGCTTGTGCTTCTGAGAATAGAATAAAGTACTTTCCTAAAGATGCAATAGCGTCAGTCACTCAATGTATAATTCTATTAGCAGTGGATCTACTAACTGCGCAGAAATTGCCAATTAAGAGTTTATAACAAATTGGTTGACAGGGGTCAGTGCATTATTTCTAAAAACAAAGAATAGTAATTAGTTTTAGGCTATTTGGGGCGCCAGGCTGATTTTCGCACCCACAGGGACAAATAAGGTAAGGGCGGTACGTACTTAGTTACTTGTCACTCGGAAATTCTGATTTATGTTCATTCAGTTCTAAAATATCCATTGCACTCCTTTTAGACACTCGGCACCTAGTCTTTAAAGCCACATCGGAATATTCTTCATATAAATTGGTGTTGATGAAAGGTTTGAGGTGCTTTCGTAATTTTTACCAAATACTATATATATATATTATTTCGTATTTATTTTGGCCAGAAGTTGAGCATTGCCATACAACGTGGCAATGCTGCCAGCATTTTAGGAACGTTGCCCACTGGTAGCGATCTTTTAGACTAGGTTTGTACATAGTTTTAGATGTAGTCATTTATCGAATACATACTTATTTATATATATGAAATAATAAATCATTAAAGTACTATATATTATACTATTAAATAATGACTATAGCATGATTATATAATAATCTCTTTCAATCACGAAATTACATGCAGAAATTGCTTAAAAATACATTTTATTAAGAAGCCCAAACACTGGGGAAAGACCACGATAACGTCAAAAAATCCTGTCAAAGTATTAACCAAGAAAGATTAAACCAAGCACCAGAAGCTCGGTCTAAATAATCAGCCGCTTTGCGACAAAATTATAGACCGTATTTTTTTACCCTGACGTATTTTCATCAGATTGTTAGGTGAGACGTGTTTTAGTATTTATTTAGTTTAGTTTATTTAACATACCTACCCCAGGTTGATATTTGTTTTGTCTTTTAAACTAAACTTGTGTTTTATGATTTGCGTTTCTCTCAATATGTCCACAGCTTCTGTTATTTAGACATACATAAATCCCTTTGTATAAAGATTTTTGCATGAAACCACCGGATGGACTAATGGGCGGTAGTAGTGAATAATGAAGCAGACAATGAAATATTTACGGCTGAGTCGCCCGCACCCGGTCGCGTGGCTGTGCCTTTCTGCTTGACCGGAACATCGTCCACGGAGTCAAGCTGGGTGCCGGCGCTGGTCGAATTAGGATAGCTTTGGCTTGTATTTATACACAACATTGCACGGAATAGCTGGGGTTTTGTTTGCGCCAATGGTCAAAGGAAATGGGGGAGGGAGGGTGTAAAGTTTCACAAAGGTATGCTCTTTGTAAATTGATGTTGAAGTGTGAATGTACAAAAACATTAGGTCACTGGAGTTTTCAACTTTTTCACGTTTGTTCCCTATTTTAATCTAACTGTAGCTTGTAATTAATTGAAGAAGAATAATAATTAAACGCAATTTAATTAATTATAAATCTTGTTCTTTCCTGATTTTACCATAAGCGTTGCTAAAACCGAAACTACAAAATGCACTCTGCACAGACCTAAAGCACTCTGCTAAAATTAGTCAGATTGCTAGAGAAGGGTTTCTCCGCATATTTCTGCTTTAAATAAATAATATTAATGGTATGCCATCAGGTGTTTAACAAATTTTACACCCATAATTGCGGCATCAGTTTCCGTCGTACAAAACTTTTCTTACCGCCGTGCCCATCGCCCATCCATTATACAGGCATGTGTTCCATATGTCAACAGGTGTTGTATGCATGGACTTTTATGCATTTTATAACTGACGACCAACCAACCTCCCTCTACCAACAGACAGGTGCGCTGTCAGTTGGTAGAGGGATTTGTTCAATTTATTTTCATTGTACGATATGTATGATAGATAACTCTGTGAAGACTGAAGGTTTATTATGCTTGCGACTTGTAGGTACTCAGTAGATAGTTTCTATTATGGACTTATTTATTTATTTATTATGTTTTGCTTCGAACTCTTGTGATATGGAACTTGAGTCCCCTGAAGACTGTGTAATTGATTAAATTTGAGCTGGCTCGCCACCAATTACAATATCCGATACCGATAGCCTGTCCGGCATCGCAGATTCTTAATATAATTACCTTCTGTTAAGTGGCTAATCTTCATGCCAAAGGTTCTAGAAACAATTCTTGAACAGACCAAATTATACTACTGACTTCATTTATTGATTGCCATCCTTCAATTTTCTGCTCTACAAAATATGACTCAAGTTGTCCATTTTCAGGAACGCATGGTACAAATCACTCGTCAAAAGGTGGGAGGCCTGGGGCTGAGCATCAAGGGTGGCTCAGAGCACAAGCTGCCCATCCTCATCTCCAAGATATACAAGGACCAGGCGGCTGACCAGACGGGGCAGCTGTTCGTAGGCGATGCTGTTATTAAAGGTTAGTGTTGGCCAAATTTTCTAAATGTTCTTCTATAGTTTGACTTATTTATTATTTTGCTTCATCCGTTGATTACAATTTGACTTTTTTTGGTTTCGGTATTTTCGTTTTAAGTCAGTAAAATACAAACGTCTACAGAACCAGTTAAATTTGTTTATTTGGCTTATATTTATGGTCCTATTTGTGTTCATGAGAGTCTGTTAGCGCTGCAAGGGCCTTTTAAAATATAATTTATAAAACCTAAAAGTTGCCATCAAGCGGCTGGTACCGCCCTCGTTGGGATCCTATGATATAGAGCAACAGTCCTTAAGGATTTTTTTGTTCCGATTTCATGTGGGTCATGTCCCCACTGGGGGAACGTCCGTCTCTCTTGTTCTCATTATGTGCCTTATGGAGTGGAGACGCGTACGTTCGTTGTAATTTCATTTAAGCTTGCGGTTGAAAGCAAGCGTCAGCGTCAACGCTCGACGTATGTTTACATATTTTCACATAAAAAAGATGCGCGCGCAGACGCGGTTATTGCGCGCGCATTTTTTTGTATGAAAATATGCTGTCATGCTGTGCTCCGCTCCCTGCCTACTGCGACGCTTAAGAACGACTGTGCTTACAAATAAAAATGCTACTCTAATGTAAAATGTATTCAGTAAAGCCAAGCTAAAACTTAATTACATTTCGCTCAAAAGACTGATGAAGGTAATACGGCAAACGTCGTCCGCTAACACAATGTAACAAAGGGAATACCGCTTTGTTGTGTAAGTGAGGCACACACTGACCATTACCTAATCTTTCGTATCATTCATGCAAACAGTTGTGGGTACCGCTTAAAAATGACATTCAACATTTACTAACGTTTCTGCTCCGTTGCTTTTGTAGGTTTAGCTTCCAAAATTTTTGTTCGTCTTTTTCGTGTAATGCGTTCAAGACATTTATTCTTTAGAAGATTAAACCATAGTAAAATAGATAAGTAGGCCAACTCCCGGCGTTTAGGAGCGCACGATACCTAAACTTGCTCGAGGCGTAGGGTTGTCACTTGTCAGATTGATATTTTAAATTACCTGTACAGATTTTTTTTTTTATTTAAAAAAAAAAGTTTTTTTTACAAAACAAAGCATTTATTTATGTCAAGTCAAAGTCAAATCATTTATTTCCATGGGCCCTAAAAGGTGCTTGAACACGTCAAAACAAACATCAACGTGCAAATAAATAAAATTAAAATAAAACTTCAGCTAATTAAATTATAATATTAATTGCAACAAAATGATTTGAATCACCGGAGCTTAGATTGATTTCAATTCAACTTTGAGGTTTAAATTAAAATCAATCCAAGTACCAGCTCCGATGGTTATTGCATCATGAGAAGAGCTGGTGAGAAACTCATGATCACCATCTTTTCAAATAATTCATACAATTTTGTTTGTTTATTGACAATAATTGTTATGTGTAAGTTATACCAACCAAAATACAATGACTAGAAATGGTTATGGAGAGAATAATACTATGAAATTAAATTCTTTGTCAAATAGACCAATATTATATTAATAAAATTGAAATAGTGTCGTTTGAAAAACCATAAACTTCACAATAATATCTTTTGACTCGCGAAGACATTTTGCAGTGCAGCGCGTAACCGTAGCTAATTTTTTAAACAAACACCGACCGCTCACAGTAATGACACGGCCCGCACTACCGCTGACCGAGTCCAGGCCGAGCGGCGTAGTGTGCGTGCGTACGTACATGAACACGGGGCGTGGCAAGCGCTACGCGTACATACAAACGGCGCGATGTACCTTTGTTCGAAGATAACTTACTTATTTATTTTACTATGATTAAACCATCGGTAGTCTTATGCATAAAGTTTTTACGAGCACTGTAAATAAGTAAGTTTTCACAGGTATAGTAAACCGCGACCCCTTATATTTTATTTACACCTCATTTATAGGATATTTCACTTCTCATTCCAGTGATTGTAAAATTCCTAAAATATTCTGAATAGTCATCAATGATGTTTTAATATGCAGCGATTCAGGCTGTATCGTGTTTTCATTCAACCAATAAGTCGTGCACCCTATTTCAAATTCAACAAATCATTTATTTTCAAAGGCCCCAGGAGGCGCTTGAACACTATAAATTAACATGCTCGAATGTGATTGCTCATTAGTTTGAGCCCCTTTTAATTTGTTGAAACACAATTAGGAATTGTGTACACAGTTGGGTCGCAGCAACAGGTAAATAGATAGATATACCTGTTCACTCTGCGATTAGAGCTCGCTTGGTTCAGGAATACGAGTGTTCATTAAAATATTCATAGTTTGCACCGTGAAAATGTAAAGATATGCTCAGTGAACTCAAATGAAATAATGATGTTATTTCATTGGATAAAATTTTTATCGGATATCCTTAGAATGCCAAGGCTCTTTTCAAATGTTATTGCTCTTGATCTGGTTTTTATAATGACAAACTCGTTATTTTCTTTACTTTTTCTTTCTGGTTGCCTTTCTAATATTGATCACGGCATAATTAATGTCCATTATTCTCAATACTCGTGTTACGAGGGCTAGGGTACCTCCTTACATTTGGGATATCCTGAAAAATACGCACAATTTTCCCGCTTGGTAATCTTACACTGATTGATTGAAGCATACAATCTGAAAAGCCGATTGATTTATGAGTTCGCCCTCGTTCGTAAAAAACGTGTTTTGGCTCTTTTGAGCGAGACTTTTCTACGATATATAATTGGTTTACAAGCGGATATCCAGACGTTGACTACAAACGGCTCATCACCCTAAATGCAGAAAACATCCTCTTCCTAGAGTAAAGTAATTGTACCGAGCTGCATTGCTGCGCTCGTCCAATTGCTTAACTACTCGTAATTAGTAGAACAGATGCAAATAGCACGTCACTCCCGCGACTAATTAAAGACAATCAGGCATATGCATCGGGATTTAGGTCAGATCACATAGATAGATCGTTTTTGCAGATGCCTGTTGAAGCTAGTATTCGAGGAATCTTCGTTCTACTACGACTATCGTTCAGCATTTCAAATTTGGCTTAAGCTGGTTTTTTTAAAATGACGTAATATCAATGTAGTAATCGTAGATTACTCTTTATCTTATCTTCATCTTCTTACGTAGTTCTCAACTGATGTCATCAGTAAATATTTATTTTTTAGGAGACCACAAGTTTCTACATTCTATTCCTTTCGATTAGCTGCTTGATAAATATAAAGCACACTCTCAACTTACACAGCAACTTCCAAGACGCAAAAATAACATGATTGTTTACAACATGTTTAAAATAGCCCTTATAGATTATTTTGCACGGAAAGAGATTTGTGTTAAACTTGTTAGTATGTTAGTATATATGTAATCAGATAAAACATCTATTAATCGAACCTGCATCGCGGAAGATGCAAACCCAGAGATACCTAATCCCGTATTCAGTGAACCGTTCAAGATTATCTCTCATCTCTCCCACCCTTACTTGATTGCAAGACATCAATACCAGTGCATACTGATTCACTGATGCAACATATAGTTTAATAGGATCAAAGGCGAGTTATTTATACAGCACGCGATGTGGCTGGTACAACAATTGTACTGTTGTTACTGAATGTCCGTTTGTACTGAGGAATGTGCATTTATTTTTGTGTTCCGGACTCCCGCGGGTTTGATGGCGTGCACTAAAGTGCACTTTATTGATCGGATCATTTTATCTATACCGAGTGGTATAGATAAAAGGTGCTTTATCAGATCAGATTCCTGTTAACAACTAATGTGGATAAAAAGAGTAGATTGGCATGTATTTTATTTTGAAAATTTCATATAATGTAGGTAATTTTCGTTTATCCCTTTCAACTCATATTGAGGCCTGTAGTTACGATATAGATATTGTTTCAAGTAGGCGTATTATTTAGGTACAAGAGAAACATTATTGCTTCTTAAAAGATGAATGATAAATGCATTTGTTGACTGAGGCGTTAAGTGGCGACTACGAGATTATAACAATTGGATGAGTAACACTTACCGAGTTCACGGTTCACTTGTAAGTTTACGTAATTCTCACTGCCGCCTGCGGGATGCATTAGAAAGTTACAAGTATATCGTTTTACTTTACAAATCTGTCAAGGCCAGTAGTTTTGGAATACCACTCATCAGCGCATCTGTCGCTCACCACACCATGCTTGTTTATCATGCAGAGTGCAACTGACCAAGTGCACATTATTTTTACTTTTTACCCGACTGCGTCAGAAGGAGGGTTATGTTTTTCGAGCGTATGTATGTATGTATGTCTATTTCTTTGTACCGCCCTACAGCCCAAACGGCTAGACGGATTTTGACAAATGAGGTGTCGTTGAATTTGTCGAAACAGTGATAGTGACATAGGCTATATAAAATTTCAAAATGGCGCCGGCAAATGAAAAAAAAACGGGGGGGAGGTATGGATTTTCTTTTCATCATAGTAATATGGGTATCAAATAAAAGGCCATGAAAATACCATTTAAAAAATATATACTTCTTATCACATTTATATTACTGATTACAACACAATTTACCAATTTATATATCGGCACGCTCGCGCGCCCGAAGTGGGTGGATGTTAGTTTGTATGTTAGCTCACGCTAATCTTGGAAACTGCCGGTCGAATTTGAATAATTGTTTTTGCATTTGATAGTTTAACTCACGATTAAGGCTCATTAATCTCAAAGAGATTTGATTTCTACAAATTAATAGATATAAAAAAACATGTCGGTTAAAATAACTAAAAAGAGTGAAATAAAAAATAATTATTAAAAAAACAAAAAACCCGACTGCTTAAAAAAAGAACTGAAAAGATAAAAACAAGTATAGCATTATCTACATTAAATTCATTAACAACAAATGAAATATGTCAAACTAAATTCTTTATGATGTTGCAGGCGGGGACAAACAATACTTTGTTATTACTATATAACTTCATTTGTCACCGCCTGCAACATCATAAATAATTTAGTTTGCCATATTTCATTTGTTGTTAATGAATTTAATGTAGATAATGCTAAACTTGTTTTTATCTTTTCAGTTCTTTTTTTAAGCAGTCGGGTTTTTTGTTAGCAATAAGCTCTACCGGCATTGTATGATTAAATATACTACTTATATTATAAATATGAAAGTTTGTGTTGATGTGTGGATGTGTGTATGAATGTTTGATACTCTTTCACCCTAAAAACTCCCGGGTCATCTTTGATGAGGTTTTGCATAAATGTAGATTATAGGTAATCTGGATTAACATACAGGCTACTGTTTAACGAGGTACTTCGCGGACGGAAGCTAGCAATGATATAAGTAACAAATAAGTAATACTACTAAATTATAAACTTTGTTTGACATTGAAGTAAACGGCGAGTACATAACAGCGTGCAAGCACGACGACGCCGTGAACATCCTCCGGAACGCGGGCGACATCGTCGTGCTCACCGTCAAACACTACCGCGCCGCCACGCCCTTCCTGCAGAAACAGGGTAATTATTCTAAGTAAACTATTTATTGCTTTTGCTATACACCACTTTGCTAACTTGAGCTTCAGTCCACTATGTGATAGTGGAACCAAGCTCAACATAGATCATCGTTTGTAAGCTTTTAAATGTATGGTAGCTCGTGTATGATGTGTGTGTGTTATTTGGATAGATGCTTTTATTATCTACTAGCTGTTGCCCGCGACTTCGTCCGCGTGGTATTTGTTTTGTTAACTAAGCGGCTGGTGCCTAGATCTAGTGTATAACCTGCGTTAAATTAGAGCGCTCCGCTCCCGTAGTATTTAGAGTGATGTGTGATACTTATAACCTTTATAGTCATTCGAAATCAAATTTGAATCCAAAATACTAAATAAATAGAAACATCTTTACATAGATTATATTAACACTATATTGAACAAAAAAGTGTGACATTGTTTCTTAGAGCCTACTCGTCAGCATATTGATAAATTTAATTATTTTATTAATTAATTAAATATGTAGGTATATGTAGTTATGTATTCAATGTCACGTCCATCACAATACGAACGGGCAACATGGCTTTGAATTATTATGCTGAATTATTTATTGTAGTTCACAATCTATGCAGAACGAATTTAAACACCAAATTAATTAATTCACAAACACTGCATTCTTTCTCGCATGTTTAAATATAAAGCTGGTCTAGCGTGTAACAGTATCAATAACATCACGTATATAAGGTGAAGTGTGGGTGTCATCACTCCTCTGTCATACCATTCTGGGTAATATAGGCGTGCGGTTATGTTACTGTAAATGAATCCATACTTTACTTTTGTAGCGGATGGTGCATCCGACACTGACAGCAGTACGGGCGACGACCACCCATCGCTTCACAACAGATCCGTCGACGCCAACTGCAATGAAAAGACCCCGGAACAAACCAATGGCGGGTGGCAAGTGAGTGATCAACTGATCGTTATATTCCGATACAACTACTTAACTTCCTTGATCTAGTCTGAATCATCGTCTTGTCACCGAACTCTTTCTGACACTATAAAAAATAGTTATTTGTGCATCAAGAAAGCAAAGATCGTTTTTCTTGAGCAAAATGTTGAGCAAAATATATTAATTAATATATAGGTTAGAATCATGAGCATATTGAGTAACTCAAAAGCACGAAATGTAAATTACTTTGATCTCGTGTAACACATCCAACTTTTCACCTCAGAAGCTCGAAATATTATCCAAAGTACAAGTTCTGCTTAGTTTGAAACATAAAAAAAGGCGAGTAGAGAGCAAAACTCAACATTGCTTTAGCAAAACTTAAAGCTAGATAGAGTTTTGCTCACTAAAATAACTCGGAGCAAAACTTGATTTTGCTTCATACAACAAAACAAATACTTTTCGAGCTGCTGAGGTGAAAAAAAAATTGTTTCTTTCAGACGACATGGACGGACGGCGACGAGAACAGTCGGCCGGGCAGCGCGCTCGGCTCCGGCCGAGGCTCGCGGCCCGCCTCCGCCGCCTCCGAGCGCCACGACGGCACCGCTGCCAAGGAGTGGCTCGACGTTATTACAGGTTACTAACAATCTATTAACATTCATATTCATATCCATTTATTCCACATAAATAGGGTACATACATAATGGTCTTAAAAATTATTTTGGCTAACCTATTTTACCCTAAGTAGACTTGTGAAATTCGATTACAAAAGTCATAAATAAATATTACAGAAGCTTACAATAAAATCAGATTAACATTAACATCATAGTAGCGTACGTACACAATTACTATTATTATTACATTATTACAACACTAAAACAATTAAGTCACACCACACGACATACAGCTTAGACATGAAGGTTTCCAGGCATGACGGACAGTAGCATAATTCGCAAAGTGGAGAAAAGGTATTAATTCCTGCATGTCCCATATTTTAACTGTATCTTAGTATGATAATAATATGTTAAGCATAGCAAAATGCTTTCAAAATTCAATAAAGTCGTTTATATAAGTCATACAAATTATATCAATGTTTATAACATGAATAAATATGACATGTAATGTTTTAATTTTCCAGTTCCCTTGATGATGGGGTATGTGACGCGGTACGTGTTCGGCACGGACAAATTAAGACCTGGCGCGTTTGAAGTAAGTCACATTTTAGTCCAAGATCCCAGAGCAGACATACATAACTTATTTTCACACGGATGAAACCTGAAGTTTTCAGTAGCGTCTCGTGTGCCTTGAATACCTACGCGATTTGTGGAACTTGACGAGTGACACCTGGGCAGGTACCAGGTGAGAAAAGTACCTAACTAAAAATAAGAATTATTTAACTTAAATTCAAATGGCTGATTTTTATATATATGTCATGTAGAATATTATTTTTAAGTAATATCATAAGTGTCAGACACTTTTGATGGACCAGAGCTTTTGTCAGACGCTTTTAAGCTACCCAAAAAATAAATGAACTTTACTTATTTTTACATGTATGATTTTTAAATAAATATTTTTTTTTAAAATAAATACTTCAATAACATATTAAAAAATCAGTCATGTAAAAATAAGTAAAGTTCATTTTTTTTTTGGGTAGCTTAAAAGCGTCTGACAAAAGCTCTGGTCCATCAAAAGTGTCTGACACTAATTATGATAATACTTTAAAATAATATTCTACATGACATATATAAAAATCAGCCATGTGAATTTAAGTTAAACAATTCTTATTTTTAGTTACCTTTCTCACCTGGTACCTGACCAGGTGTCACTCGGCAAGTTCCACAAAGCGCGTAGGTATTCAAGGCACACGAGACGCTTCTGAAAACTTCAGGTTTCATCCGTGTGAAAATAAGTTATGTCTGTCTGCTCTGGGATCTTACTCTATTTTAGTGTGGAGTGATTAAAGAAAAACGGCCTCACGTGCTTTACCAAGTTAGCGTATCAGGTATACATTTTAAAAATAATCTTGTATTGTAGGTGCGGGGTGCGCGCCCGCAGCTAACAACAGGAGTGATTCACGCAGAGGACCCCGCCTCGCTGTCGCAATGGCTCAAGGGCATCTCCGATAATATTGTGGGACTCACCAATCTACAGGTACATACTATTTATCCAGCTCTAAACATGACTTCTCAAGCAAAAGTCACATTTAAACTAAAAAGTACTTTTTAACACGCTTATATTAGCTTCACCTGTATGTATGTATGTATGTATGTATGTATGTATGTATGTATGTATGTTTGTATGTAACCGACTCCTTTGGACTCGATTTTGACCCACTTTAAACGGACAGATTTCATTCAAATTTTGCACACCTGTCAAAGATCGATGACAATGCAATAATTCGATAAAAAAAATAAAAAAAATAAATAAAAAGGGTCTTATAAATAAACCAAACTAAAAAGTAGAAAATAAATAATAGTTTAAAAAAACTAAAAAACACGCTTTTAAAGTACTTCTTTTTCTCTTTTTAGTTAGAAGTACTTTAAAAGCGTGTTTTTTAGTTTTTTTAATTATATCTAACGGTGTCGGTATAGAGTCAAAATTGTTCAGGTTGTCCCGCGGATATCTGAGTAACTAATATAATATCTGTCTTGCAAAAATAACAAAATTGTATGTTGATATAATGAAACTATAGAGCGACTAGAGCGCCACAGCACCTATGGTGTTTTGACTCTAACACACATGTATTGCAACTGATGAGCCCACGACAAAGCATCTTACTTCTGCAAGGAGCGGGCAGCTATAGAAGTACAACTCGTTACAAACACTATTACTACAACTGCCCGGCACACAGACGAAGAGTTAAGTCGCTTTATGCAAACACAAAGATATCGTTTTTGCTAGAATCTATCCTGTTAATAACGTGGTCACTTCAGTTCCTTGGTTACCCTTGGCGTTGGTCCCGCAGATGAAGCTCTTCAACCGGCACCTGGGCGTGGGCGAGCGCATCGAGTACATGGGCTGGGTGCACGAGGGCGTGGTGGCGGCCACGCAGCCGTGGCAGTCCTACCGCCCCAAGTTCCTGCTGCTCAAGGGCACCGACGTCATGCTGTTCGACGTGCCGCCGGTTCGTTGAAAACAACTCTATTTAAGTCCGCGCTGTTGGTCTTGATTTGAAGAACACGTTGCTTTGTTGAGATGACACGGCGTACTAGTCCACATTTCTGATTAGAGTTAGATGCGTGAGACGCAGGGTCGCGCACGGCTGGCTCCTGCGTGGTATTTCCTCCGACGCTGAAGCTCCAGAACGGTTGCAACGGTTTCGTGATGATGATGACTTTCATGTTACGTTTAAGATTAAATGCAAGGATCGATCATACACAGCCTTCCTTTTTATCTCATTCCAGATGAACATAACTGAGCTAACAAAATGCCCAGAAACTCTCAAAGTATACCAAACGATGTTCCGAACGGTGAAAGAGAGCGAGACGGTGGACTGGCGGCAGCATTGCTTCCTCGTGCAGTCCAGCGCGGCGGGGCCCCCCGGAGCCAACGCCCCGGGGCCCCGCTACTTCAGTGCGGAGACTCGACAGGATCTGCTCAGGGTGGAAGCTGCATGGACCGCCAACATCGTCAACTCTGTTATACGATTAGGGGTGAGTCATATTATTTGCTTATAAAATACTGTTTACGTGTAAGGCTAAAGCCGGACGACCGGGGGTGGCTTAGTAGATGAAAAATTATAATATTTATGTGAAGCAAGCAGTCCGCGGTCTATCGGCCTTAGGCTAAGCGATCGGTTACCCATCTCAGATTGTTGGTTTATTGAAGGTCTGTGAAATGATATAAAGATCGAGAACGACTTAAACCTTTTATTTTAAAGCGTCGACTTTCTTGTATACTCGTGAAAAATATTGTGCTTTTGTACGTTTGCAGAAGAAGACCTTCACAGTGGTGCACGGCGGGCGCGCGGCCGGCCTGACGCTGGACTGGGCGGCGGGGTTCTCCCTCAGCGACGCCACGCCCGGTGCCAAGCCTGTGTGGGCTTATAGGTAACAACTATATACCTTTTCACCTCACTAGCTCGAAAAGGCGTTATTTGTTGTGTGAAACTGAAGAAAAAACTAGATTTCGAGTAATTTTTCCTCACATTCGAAGCAAAATCTAGTTTCGCTTACTGTTTTCTCGTTTTCGAACTGCTAAGGTAAAAAGTTGTATGTGCCGCACGAGATCAAAGTTATTAACATCTTTTGCTTTAAAGTTCTCACTACGCTCAAGATTTTAAACTGGAATCACTCGCTACGCTCGTGGTGCTATATTATATCCGCTTTGTCTCTATACTATCTTGTTAGACCAGTGAATAGCATGCACACTGAGTATATTGCTATTTATTGGTTTCAGGTTTTCTCAACTCCGAGGATCGAGTGACGACGGCAAATCAAAACTAAAACTGCACTTCCAAGATGTGGAGACGAAAGTTATCGAAACCAAGGTATACATTACCTGTACATTTCTCAAGTCCTTCTTTATGTTGCATGACATTACCTACTTTTTGTTTTCAATGCCTGTAAATCATACATCAATGAGTGATTTAATAATAATTAGTGGCACCATATGTTAGGACGTTGTAAATAAATAAAATACAGATTAGACAGTAGTTAGTCACACTATATTTTTGATTGCTCAATGTTTTGACAGTCTAAAAGAACATTATTTAACTTGTAATTTTTTTTTCAGGAGCTAGAATGTCAGATCTTGCAGAGTCTGTTGTTCTGCATGCACGCGTTCCTCACGGCGAAGGTGGCGTCCGTGGACCCTGCCTTCCTCGCGTCCATACAACACAACAATTAGATACAGGACTCGGTAAATATAAGGCCTTGGGTAATAGTATGAACTCTAACTTAGCAAGTTTTTTGATAGTCAGGCAATATTTTCCTACAAGCTTTCTGACCCGGAGAAGATAGCAAAATTAATAACAATTGACTTCGTATCATTGTTGGAGTGGCCGTTAGCACTCATTACCGGCCAGCGCCGAGCTTCCGTCCGACAGCTGACCAGTAAAAAAAGGATTTTTTGTCAATTCCTCCTCTTATTGGCCATGTCAATTTAGTGCCAGCTATTGCCGTCGGGAAATCGCGGGGTCTGCAATGTCAATAACAATGACAGTCTGCAGTTCATTTGCACGTCGTCGTGTAAGAGTTCATACTAGTATAATAGGGGTTATGCTTTACTCATACTCACGCTATTAGCAAATTAAACGATTTACTGCTGTATACGTCTTGTATTTGAATGTGTTTTAGAAATGTAACAGTTAATCGTTTAGGAGGCAAATAGCGAAAACTCGTTGGCCGATTTGTTGGCCAATGTGCGGTAGAATAGATACCAGCCTTCAGCTGCTCGTCAGCGAAATTGTTCGGCAGTAATTTTATGTTTCGGTACTGTTGTATTTTAGGTTGCTAATTTATCAAATAGTCAAATATAAAATCAAAAGTACTGATGTGTTAAATGAAATTTTATTCCCCGTTGTGAAATAGCTATATTTTGAAGGACTTAGTTAATATTAGCCTTGTAACTAATAAAAATGTACTAATAAAAATCCTCTGAAAAAAGTCCATTTATCATAAGTAACTGTTTTATTGTGTAGTTGAGTTACGGTAAATCTTTTGTACAAAAACATAGAATATTTCCTCAGTAATTTTATTTTAGGCCTAACATTTAAAACCCGTGCAGCGAATGTTGAAAAGACTAAATATATAACTTAGCACTGTTGTCTCTTACAAATCTATTTTTGAATCCTACGTCTATCGATATAAGGGTCAAAATCATACCCTAGTCTTCCTTACCCTTTTAAATCTTCTATAAATGCTTACAATTTTCTTAATATTACAAGAGTGAATTACATTTTACTGTTTTATCATTATCTGAATAACAAAGGGAAGTGTATGACCCAAATTTTCTTATACTTTAAGTAACATTTTGCTCAATTTTCTGTATTCCACAGCACTTCAGTAATAGTACTTACTAAGCTTTTACTTATTCTTGTGGATACTATTCACTTCGGTAATTCTAAATTTCTTTATAACTATGAATGAGATGCATTTTATTAGGACAATTAATTGAAGTAAAACATACCTTGTTACACTAAAATGTCAAGTTTCCTATCTTGTAATTGTCCCGTTATGGCTCCATAAATTTACAATTCATGTATGGAACTTCAACACTTCCCTAAAAAATATGAGTGACTTTAGAAGCCATATCAATCCCACATGAATATCTTATGCTATTACATCTATATATTCTATTCTATTCTATACAATTTGTTATTTCTAATATTTCTATGTTACATGACGATCGACAAATAACTATTGTAATTATAGAAACATTGTTTAGGTGACGCACTAGCGTTAGACAGAGACAGAGCTAACATTCTAGCTTCATCCCGCTCTCTCTAGTTTAAAAAGAGCGAGGTGATTTCATTGTGTTTTTCTGTGATGGTGTTTGCCACCACTTCGTGAAACCATCGAAACGTATTTTCTGCATTAACCTACAAACCTTACTTCAATAAGATGAACGAAATCGTTCTTAAAAGTAAATTGATCGATTGAATACGAAAATAAGTATTTTTTGGTTGATTTAACGTTTCTCTGCTCGTTTAGAAAAAAATGTAAAGATTACCAGAAGAATAAAAATACTGAAATAAGGGGCTACGATTTTGTATAGAGGTTAATGTAGAACTATTCTCGGCAATATATGTACAATGTACATATCGAGATAGTATTGATCGATACTCACATCGATTTTGCATAATAATCGCCTAATTTCTCGATTAGTAACGTTTTGTACTCAACACACCAAAGATTTTAATCGATATTGTTAGCGTTAGGCGTGTACGTGATATTTTCTCGAAAGAGGCTATTCTAGGACTGAGGTTATAAAGGTTTTTAGCACAGAATTTAAAATTAATTGAACAAAAAATAATGGACAGTACACAGATACTGATATTTGCCTTTCATGCCTAATTTATAAAGTTAAACTTTATTTAAAAAATATTTATGTTTAAAGTTTATAAATTTGATATTGCATGATTGTCTGACATAATTAATAATAATTATGTAACGCGAAAGCTTGGAAGTTGGTAAAAAATGTATTATTTGAATATTTTAATCCATAGCACAGATAATATAATACTATCCATAGGTATAAATAATGAAAGCAGCCAAATAGTATTATATTGTTCTGAATTATTAATACATGTTACGTTTTTAATAGAATTCTGTGCTAAGCATGTAGGTTTACGTAAAAATGTAGTATATTTTAAATTGATTTAAATCGATAAACTTTGCGCTTGCTTCATATCATTAAATTTAAGTAAATGAATTATATCATCGCCATGATATGTTGATGGAATCATAGATTTTCCTATACAGACTCATGAGGTTTTTGGCCGTTTAAAAGTACTGTGTAAAAACTATTTTAATTGCACCATATAGATATAATAACTAATTTAATTGAATATTTTAAAAATATTTATAATACATGTATTGTTCATTCACTAGCCTGTGGATTACCTCAACGTAAGAAGTTCTTCATCAATTAAAGGGGGATTGTTCGACTAACGTTAGGTGGATATCCCGGGCGTGCCGAAACGTTTATTTATTGTTTTATTTGTAGTATGCCCTCGGCAACCTTAACTTGAGAACTTCTTTGCATTGTGGTGTTGCTATCACCTAACCTGTCCAAAACTGCATTAGATATAAATAATTATTTACAATGATATGATGTATTTTACTAGTATTATTAAAACATGGAAGTATATTTCTGAATTTACTTTCGAAAATAAATTGGGACAGTCCCAAAAGCAATTATAAAAGAGCAATTAACTATGTGTAGAAGAAACTTATATAATATTTCATTATTATATTCTTATAGAAATGCATTTTAATCGGCCACTGACCTGTGAATCTATATAATTTGTTGATAAACGTTTTATATTTTATCTGTAAATCTCTGTCTTGAGGCTCTATTTAATTAGTATTTACATACATTTATTATTTTGTATTTATGACTGCCTTACTGACGAACTTTGTAATACTTACATCAATGGTTTGTAAATGTACAATGTTCTTTTTCTATCATGAACATTTAACATTAAAATATAGAAATGCAATTATTTTGAAGCCATGTATGTATCAGGTTTACATAATTTGTTAGTAAGATATAAAACATATAAATTTTATGACATTATTTATTGTAAGAAATAGTCTGGATGAGCTTTTGTGAAGACGTTAGTTTCCCGAATGTATGAGTAGTATTTATTGCACGGTCCAGGACTCACGTTTCTCACACCAGAACATTTCTTAAAAACGAGTCTATAATTATTATGTATTAAATTGTTCATTCATTTAGGATTATATTATATTAAATGTAATTGTTGATGGAGATACTTGCCTGTATAGGAGAGTGGGTAAATTGCATTGCATTTTTATTATACTTGCCGATATTTTTATAATATTTCCTTTGCATGATGATATTATATTGATTTTTTTATTATTTTACCATTGTTGTACCATTTGCAATGTTTAGCAATCGTGACCTATAAATATAATACTTATAAGTACAGTCAGCAATAAAAGTAACTGAAAACTTTGAACATTTCGCACTTCTATACAACTCGCATTTTTCGCATTAAAATATCCCTTTTATAAAATAATGCACATATTATCGATATTTATTAGTTTTAATTCATCATCACAATCATGAAATAGTTACAAATTTCAGAATTAAGCTACTTTGAAAATTGGTTTGTGTGAGCTTCTTGTGATGCTGACTGTACAATCTTATAACAAGACTACTTTATATAATGCTATGGCATGCACTTTAGGCACTCTCCCTTCGAGCATTGCATCTTTCCCGTAGATTGGTCGTGTGTAAAGCCTTGTGTTATGTCAATTTGTAATCATATTGATTGTAATTGTACTAGGCTCTGGAGAGGTTCATGTCCGTCTCATAATGTACTGGAATTATTTGAAAAACTGATTGTATTATTGTTTTAGTTGTTCTATCAACATTCAAAAATTCAACAATCTCTTTGTGTATTGGATCGCTAATGTTGTTTATAAATGTAAAGCCTATTTATACCAAGTATGTTATCATACTTAGGGCCAGTTTTACCAGTTCTGTATAGTGTTCAGTCCCTGGAAGCCGTAACGAAACTTTAATGACAAATGAAATGTCAAATTTGTAAAGAAATGTAATGAATTAAGTGGGCAGTTAACTCATAAATTTTTATTGAGGAACCGGTGAACAGGCCTTATCTTTTCCAAAATTCTTATTTTTTTATGAGGGTGTATGACGGATATGAACCGATATGTATGTATGTAAACAGTATTAAATTGTAAGTTATTAATTGATTAAGCTAATTTTTTAATATACTTCATGTTGGACAATATCCAAAATGGTTGCATTATCGAATGTTGTTTCGCTGTTATAAAGCCATTTTATCTTAAAAAAAATATTTTCGTCGCAAAGGAAGGTGCGGAAGGTGTGCATGCATGAGGCCTTCGCTCGTGGGTACTGTACAGTGCATAACAGCGAGTGATTCGTAATAATACTCAGATTATTGAGACTGTTAGTCAATTTTATTTGGCCGTAATTTAAGGCTTTCTTAACTTTACTTTTAGCTTTATTTAATAAGTGGAAACTATACATATTTTTAAGTGAATTAAAAACCCTTGAGTTAGGTTGAGTAGCTCTTGATTTGTATGTACAGTCGGCTCCTTGTAATATAAGGAGCCGACTATATATTATATAGTCACAGACAAAATATCCAGATATATAGGAGCGCCTAAAGTGACCAATGATATCAGTACAACCAAAGTCTTCTAATAATTTAAAGCACCCATCATGCTCAAATATATCGGAACATTGACACCGTCAAATATATGAGTGCATTCAAAGTGTCAAAATCATAGTTACAAACACATCGCCAATGGTTTCTAAGCATCCAAAGTATTCAAAAATATGGAGCAATAAATAAAAATGAACTCTATCGCTACAATTATAGGGTACTTTTAATATGGCCATAGGCTGATAGGATGATTTCGACCGTAAAAATACTGTTACCTGTCTCTTTCATTTTGTGCGTGACGTCATTGACATGTGTTTTGTTTAGTGTTCATGTCATTGTGTATGTAATTTTGAATTTTGGGCTGAACTTATCGCTAATAGCCCGGTCAAGACAGAAATAGCGGTGTATGGGCAAATAACAAATTAGTGAAATCAAAATCCTGATTTTATCAGACCTACGACATATTATACAAACTTATTTTTACTTAACTTTACTACTACTATTACGGTTATTAATGAATAAATAACTATATAATACAAAAAAAAATCGATTCTCATACAGTTTCACTATATATAATGCTAAATTTATTTGG
Organism: Hypena proboscidalis; assembly: GCA_905147285.1. Classification (NCBI taxonomy): domain Eukaryota; kingdom Metazoa; phylum Arthropoda; class Insecta; order Lepidoptera; family Erebidae; genus Hypena; species Hypena proboscidalis. The sequence goes on along the minus strand of LR990127.1, from coordinate 24,264,503 downwards.
AAAACGTTTCTTTTTTTGTATTTTGTCGTTAAAACTATGGACTTGGTAACTGATTCTGTACTAATGGCTTTAAGTTTCTGGTAAAGTAAAAATAAATGCAATGATAAAATATAATATTTGTGATAAAAAATAAATAGTGCAGAATAGGAACTTGATATCAAAAATGCAAGAACACATGAAATAAATAAAATTATACAAATAACAACAAATAACCTTTCCGTAGTTACATTCCAATTTAAATGCAAATTTGACTGGGCTATAATTTTCTTCCAGATTTCTTATAAGCAAGAAATAAAAAGAGAGCCACGTTTGTCAACAATATCTAGGATGTCAAAGAGTAGTATTAGTTTACATAAATACTCGAAGATATAATAGATAATGCAATTTTGAATTGACGTTGCTATGTCATGTAAGTCATTGTAATTATTATATTTAAAAAAATAACGTATAAAAATGGACGCATTTCGAATTAATGATGCAATGAATCACCGAATCATTCACTTACAACGAGAAGGTGTTTCTGTAACAGACATTGCGAACGAGATATGATTGCATTCTTTAAGATATTAATAAACAATTTTAATAAAATTATTATTTTATCCTGAAATTATGTGATTGATACAACATAGTGTGTTGATTGTAGATAGGCAGAGTTTGTTTAGGTCTCAACAAAAAATAAAAAAGCCATAAAATCGACAAAAAGTAGGCTGGGATTCGAACAGTAACTTAAAGAATCACGGCGATCACAATAATGTACTTAGACCAATATAGCACACTTGGTGTCAAGCTACATTAAGTAATTATTACATACTAACTATTGCACGCGGCGCCGCGCGCTTGCTATGTTGATAAAAATTTGCCTATATGGTAATCTAGGTTATCTGTTTGCAAAATGTCATCAAAATCGACTCGGTAATTTTTGCGTGAAACAGTAACAAACAGCCATACGTCCATCTCCATACTCACAAACTTTCACATTTATAATATTATTAAGGATTAGTCAGTTAGTTATCTGTCATGAGTTGCATATTATACCTACTCACAAGAAAAATATTTTTGATACACCTAAAGCGTCAAAAGTAAATGATGTTGGCTTGCGTATTTTTAACAAAAAGAGCATAATTATGCCAAAGAGTTCCTCAAATACATAGATATAGAGTTCATATTTATTTATTGCTCCATATTTTTGAATACTTTGGATGCAAAACCATTGGCGATGTGTTTGCTACTATGATTTTGACACTTTGAATGCACTCATATATTTGACGGTGTCAATGTTCCGATATATTTGAGCATGATGGGTGCTTTAAATTATTAGAAGACTTTTTTTTTTTTTTTTTTATGGTGGATAGGCTCGCGTTTGACCACGATCTCACCTGATGGTAAGTGATGATGCGGTCTACGGTGGAGCACGCTTACTTTGGTTGTACTGATATCATTGGTCACTTTAGGCGCTCCTATATATCTGGATATTTTGTCTGTGACTATATATTAGGAGCCGACTGTAATAGGGCTATTATTCATCTGAAAGATATATACTGTCTGGGAACTAATAAATCGAAAAGTAACTCGTAACTACACGTAACTCTAATCTGCTAAGCATGAGTAGTTTTTTTACACGGTTTTATTGTGAAATAAAGAAAATTCTCGCTTTCTCACTCAATTGGATATTGATCGATAGAGATGTTAACATTTTGGATAGCTTGGTCTTTAAAGTTAGCATATTTTCAAACTGTTTGCACACGTAAAATATTTGTTTATAGTATTTACTAGTAATTACTGTAACAGATCAATCGATTAGTCAATTTAGATAAATACTGAAGACTGAAGTTCGATGTTGTGCGCACTCTTTAATTTTAACTCATGCTTAGAGAGGTCGATTTTAATGAATATTGCTGGAAGAATCGTGTTTTTTCCTTAAAGTAACTTTCGAATTCTATCTAAGCTATCGAATTGTTAAGTGATGAATTGGTAGTTCCTGCAACGAAATGCAGGAACTGTACGAAGGCGGTGCGGTCTTCGAAGTCGTTCAATCGTACAGATCCAAACATAAATGAAGGCTAACTGCCTTCGTGGATCACTTGAACTACACAACATTATTTTTACTTTTTTAGACTCCTAAAAGTAGTTTGTTAGAATCAGTTTAATTTTATATTATATTAGTTAGAATTCGGGTAATATTTTTTTTGCGTTACTTAAGTTCTATGCCATCCATTCTGATTCATTTTATATTTCTTCTATTCTTCCAGAGTATTCTCGAAACGATGCTCGACGTACGAATTTAGTTTAGCTGTGGATAATCGTTTGTAGCAGTATCTAAGAACGGGTGACATCTTATCTGTTAATTTAAAGAAACATATTTGGCTGGTGTTTGTGAGACGCAAGGAATCTTGTTTTATTATTAAAGTAAGAACTGTAAGAATTCAAGTTGTTGTCAAGTTTTCTTTAAAGGAGTTAACTATTGCGTCCATAAACGCCAGCACTCGAATAATATCAGCGTAGGTTTTGAGTAATCGCAATTGTAAACGACTCCCACCAATTTTTACTATCCAATGGGTAGCTGACCTAGGAGTAACGTTGGGAAATTTCTTGACTTCGTTGAATATTTACTCAAGATATTTCCCAACCAAGCTTTCACTTTTTATTAGCGCTAGGGGGCTGTTAGTTTTCAAATCAAAAGCAAAGTAATCTTGATAAATCACGAAAGTTAACGTTCTATTAGTAGAAACGACTGACGCGCCCTCTAGCGTCATCGATCCTTATATGTAAAGGAATGTACCACGTCTACTTAGTTAGCGGCTGACGCCTACTTATTTATACCTATTGTTGATTAATGTAACTATACTGTATCCATTAGTAAAATATTAATTCAATTACAACTGGATTTTTATTTCCCTCTACCTTTAAACACTTTACCGAAGCCAGGTACTCACCGGCGAGCCGCTCGCGAACCGCTCGCAAACTACGTTCACGCTGTTTTTTTTATTACATTAAATGAAACGGTTACGGCTTCAGTGAATACCCGGCTTTACACAGCATATATAAACAGGGTATGAATAAAACAACAAGCTTATTATAATATTTAATCCAAGCTTGAGGAACAAAGTAAAGCTACACAAGAAGGGTACAAGCGACACACCGCTCTCAGCTCGCCACAAACACAAACTAACCACGACACGCTCTACCAAACTAGGTAATACTTCTGTATCGATGTGGACAAACGATAGGCCAGCTAGAGATAGAGGGCAGAAGGATAACGCGTAAAGCGACATTTTGAAATGTATTAAAACTTATCTAAGGGCAAATTTCCCCAAATGTATTACACCGAGTATAATGGTAAACTCTGTTTCCGATTACTGTCGGTCAAACATTAACGAAAGGGAGAATAAAGCACTTGTTTTTGCTGAGTTTGACATTCAACTCCGATGAGCTTAAGGTTAAATCATCATTGAATGATTTTCGTTGGTTGCTATGGTCATGAAATGTCGCCCAATGTGTTTTCCTTCCACGCTCCGATATTAGGTACCTACATTTTAGAAAAATATTTGTTCTAAATAGCGAGGTCGTGCTAACTTTGTAAAGGATATGTTTAATATTATGAAATACACATATTTGCTAATGATTTAGAAAAAATATAGATATCTGTTACTAAATTAATACAATGTTTTTTTTTACCGAAATGCCCAGTGGGGGTTTTTAATTTTATATTTGTCTAGTTTTTTTTATCGCCCGCTAGGGGACGCTTTTTAAGTTTCCATGTCATAGTAGAAACGCATAAACCCACACTTCGCTTGTTGACATTAGGCTCTAAGCAGACAAAATTTTAATTTAAGTAGGTATAGAAACTACATAATATCTAACACATTGTTGTCATTAAATTTTTGACGCTTAGCAGTATATAAGTACGTTAGATTTAAAATTGAAAGACTAAAAAATGTGTTAGATATTATATACAGATCATACACCTTCGTAACGCATGTAGGGATCTTAAGTTAACAATCAATTTACCCATTGAACTATTTTATTTATTATTTGTATTATATTTTTCGAGTTTAGCAAATATAACATACGTGAACTTATCAAAATGTCTGCTCGGAGTCCAAGTCTGCATTTATTGCCACTAACAGCAAGTAGTAGCTGGGGACGCTGAGGCTTATAACTGCAAATGAAAGTAGTAATTGTATAAAACCACGTTAGAAACAAAGACGCCTGCATAGCAACACCATCCTACTACACATAACACCGATTGAATACATTACACTTACGATGGATATAGAAACGAATACAGTTGAATAGTAGGGTAGGTACATTTATTACTTCTACAGAAACAGAAACGGTTTCAAATAGTGGCTTTATAGTACATAATCATAGTACGGCTACTCTTTTACAATATAATGTATCTATAGGATAAAGTAATTGCTTCCGTGGGCCTTACTATACAGGTTTATTTTATGAATCAATATTACGGCATATCTTTATAAAATTCTATTCATGTGTAACCCATTTCAAGTAATTTAATTAAAAATTTAATTATTGAGCATGCCCTATATAGCTCTATCATTACTATTTTTTAATACGTAGTTTTCAATCTTAGGCCAATAACTAAATTTTGTTTGTTTATATGCTCGTTGACTATTAAAATGTTGTATAAGTAAACAGTTTGTGATGAGAAGGCCAAGCATACATGTTAACCTATACCAATCTTAAATGCCAATTATCTAAACTACCTACGAAACTTGATTCATAATTCTAGATGTTGGAAAAATACATATTTCAATAACGCAATAGGCATAACTGTGAATAAGTTATGTTATTGTCTCATCACATTTATTGTCTTTAGTTACAATTCTCTTATTTAATACAACATTATTTTTGGTATACCAAGAGGCATCGGTACCTATACAATGGCTTGAATACTATGTTAAGTGCAAATATAATCTACGATGGCATAATTTTTAAAATTCACGAATACCTATTTTAAAAACGAATCTGTTTATCATTGCTAATAAACATTACCATTGCTATTAAGAAGAAAATAAAACGTTCGTATTTTGTTTTTAATATTTTATATTATTTACTGATGATTTTTATTTTGGTTGCCAGTATTTTTGACCATTTAGCTATTTTTTTCGGTTTTAAATTAGAAAATACGAAAAATAATGTTGTATAAAGCTTTTTCTTCTTCTTCTTATAATTCAATAAAGAAAGTAGTTAATATAGAAGGTACTTGTTGTAATTGAGAGTAATTGATTTGCTCGCACATTACTCGTTGGAGAGAAATTGACGATATCTAAATTTCGATAGGTATATAGTAACACTTAGTTATGTATAAAAACATCTAAAGATTTTGCCAGATACTAAATATGAGCTATTCAAGTTACTGCACTCAGCACAGAATTTTCAATTTTTAACGTATGAAAACGAAACCACTAAGCGAGTAGAAGTTTAGAATTATATATTTTTTGTTCTTTATCAAAATATTCACTGTCGCTAATTACGATAGTCACAATTTGTTTACAAATACGTATGTATCTAATAATTTAATAAACTATGACTATGGGGAGTCCAACCCGCTGACTCGGAGAAGATATGCTTTGAACACGACACGATTAGTCTACCATAGATTTACCAACAGCAATTATATTCTACAACAGTATACAATATACGCGATACATGTACATTAAAACGTGTAGTACTACTTCATATAAACATTAAGAGCTGAACATGCATATTCCACACATGTTCTATATAAAGCCAAATACCAATGCATTTATTTTATGTTTATTTATAATTGTTCAACGAACGTAGTTTCGTTTGAGACATTCCTATAAAAAAAGCATCGCCACTACCAAAGTAACTGACAGACTAACTGAATGAAATCTTTCCTTTCCACCTATCATATTCCGATATTAATACTTTACTACAATATCCTTATTTCTTACTGAAGTCCATTATCAATCATTCAAATAATTGTAAACTCAACATTTGTGATAGCTTCCTTATTGTCTGGTATTATTTATTTATTCTATGTAAAACAGAAAATAAGGGCATTGTATTTTTTTAAAGCAATGTGTATTGTATTGTGAGTCCCAATTCGTAGAGATGCTGACCGTGATGATCCTTTAAATATTTTACTTTGTTCCTTTATCAGCCTTTGCTTATATTCTAAACAATCCACCCAAACCTTACACCTATAACATATACGAGACCGAGTGTAGTGCGCACGCGCAAGGAATTTCAATCTCAATCAACGAAAAGGCGAGTAAAACAATTCGAATAACAAATGTAGGGAGAATGACGCAAAGGTGAAAATGCAATAATCACAAATATTATAAGAGACACAGAACATTAAAGCATGGGCCTAATAGATACTAAGCTACGGTATTTTACGTAGCCTATCTTACTACATCTAAGTTTTACGAAAATAAAACACTAATTAAATATTATAATTTTCAAACATCTTTTTGAAAACAAATATATATTTTGTCGCTGTGCGGTTTTTAATATTACAAAATAAAGAATTCCGTATGGTTTTATGTGTTATTGTTTCTTACGAATGCATAGAATAATATATTAAAATAATAAACATTTGATATTATAATAAATGTATTTATATAAAAGTTTATCTTCGTAACACTAATAGAAGCTCGAGGTGAAGGGAGACTCTAAGAAGTCAACAACCATACTTCCGTGTAAAATGTAGAGCGTTCTTGCAATGTGAAGTGGACGAAGTAATTGGCTTAGCGATAGTTTCCTCAATTTTTTTACTTTTATTTAATTAACATATTCATTCTGTACAAATGTTGTTTTATTATTTCATGTAATGAAACTCAAGAGTTTTCGGGGTTCATTTGACATTGCTTCAAACTAATTGAGAGGTTGTTGAAACGATCTCGATAAAAAAATATATCATGCATATTGCAAAAGGAAAGTGTATTTTTACCAGTTGTGATACTGTGGTTACTGCGATTACAAAGTCAAATAAGACGAAGTTAATTCAGAATGTTTATCTATTTACTTAGTAGTGTACCATGTAATGCGAGCACTGAATCGTATCACCTCCACATTGCAACCGTACTCCATTATATACTTATATAAATATATACCTATGTTAGTTTGAGCGTAGCTTTGTGCTATATCCACTTCAATCCTAGAGACCCCGGCATGGACCGCAGAACATCTAGAGATTGCGATTAAACAAAACTGAACCCATTTTAAAGGAACTAAGTATATCTTTGTCCAAGATTTAGAAAACATGTACTTGTCCTACGACTACCATTTCTAGGAATATGATCTCTTAATATCTATTAAAGCTATGTGTCTAATTTCTCCATAGAATCCGTAATCTCGAGCTCTTCAAATTATAATGTAGGTACGTAGTTATTTGTACATCTAATACTTTACATAAATTATTTAATTAATACGCAAGTATCTAGAATGTATATTGACAAAGCTTACACTACGTCTGTAAATATAATATAATGTTCAAAAATTATTATTCTCCTACATTGATTAGTATCTTTAATGTGTAGGAGAGGCGCCGCGCCGCGACACCCTGTACATTATACACCTGACGATACATTATTGTCATCGTTTCATTCACTTGTATAATAAGTATAATTCTTTTATATATTTAATTAATACGATTTAATCGCATGTAAATTTCTTTTTTATAAAATGATGATCGTCAGGAAGAACTTTAGAACAGCATAGATTTTACTTATTTTTATTAAATATTGTCTGTCTATATTTTTTTACCTGCATCCATGTGAATGGGATTTCATAGTTTTATTCTATAAAAGCACTTTCTCCTAAAACTACTAACATCAAACATCAAACAAACATGTACTTAAGTAATTGAGACGTGTCGGATGTCGCGCGCTCGATTCAAAACTGCGCGTGCATGATCTGTCAGATGGACTCGAGCGTGGACACCCGCACGCGTCCTTCTATCTAACATCTAACATGGAATACAAATAAATCAATTAAACACGTTACAAAAAATATTCCTAAAAGTTTGCTAAAGCTTCGAGAACACTACTCATAAAAGCGACTTACTTACTAAAATTCACAATACTTAAAAAGGGCTTTTCCTTTAATATTAATAATATCAATGCAATATTCATGTTGAAATACATCTCCCGAGTAAAAGTGCTTTGGGGTCGAGTCGACAATCTCTTTGTAAAGTCAACTACCAAGTCGTCGGGTAAACTTCAATATTATTATCTTTATTCCTTCGTAATAAACCATTGATATCACAGCTTCAAATAATTTATATCACACGATACACGAGTGATATGTGAAAATATTTAGCCATATTTTATTGTCTCCGTAGAATATTAACCGTATTTAAGTCAATCTCTCAAGACGCGTGTATGCGTCGTGATCTAAAGTCTAGTTTATTGTCTCAAGTATTTCTTGAAAAATTGACTTATCTACTAAATTTAGTTTGATACTATATAATTTATTATTGTCATCAATAAGTATTTATTGTCGTATTCGTTACAATTTCATTTCAATCTTCTGCAAAAGGTGCAGTTTTATAATAAAAAGTATAAATTAATGCCACCTTGGAACAATGGCCATACATTAATAATACCTATTATTAAAATATGTTTACAAAAATTTCTAAAAACAATGATGCATTTTACATTAGGAGGATAGTGTATGTGATTTGAGTAAAATCAAATATGGAGATTTTCATTTTTCAATATTAAAAATATTGTTATAAAAGATTCATAATTATTACTCAATTGTCGAATGCAGTTTTAATGATGGTTGAAATAAAACCTTTTGGCCGCGGTATGGTGCAACCCGCGCTCACATAATAATATGGCACGAAGTATAAAGCGCTGCTATCTCAGTCGTATCACTACAATATAATACTACAACTCATACAATTTCGTCTTGATAGAAATAGAATCCTAGTAGATTCCACAGCCAAAAATTCCAAGGCGATATTATTTCCAGTTTATATATCTTCTGACTTGGCATTATCGTCATTGTACTGCTGTATCTGCGAGTGTATCCAGGGAATGAACCTGGGCACGTAGGCATAGACGCCGGGCAGCCGCGGGTGCGCGCATTTGATGCCCCACGACACGATGCCCCCCACGTACCAGCGCTGCCCCTCGGGGTCGTCCGGGTCTTTGCACAGCAGAGGGCCGCCAGAGTCACCCTGCAAATAAGGATTTATATCAATCAGTACTACGATTGTTGATGTTTCTACAGAGAGCATGCAATTGCAGCACGCAAAAATTACGCTTAGGAATCTTTTTAAACCGTACGATTTACATAGTTAGACCAAAGAATAATCAGGTACAGAACGCTAGCTACATACGTCGCGCGCAAGCAACGTTCACGACACGATTTGTATGACTACTTTCGTTCGCACGTGTATCACCCGTGGCGTAAGTATAACCAGTGAGGTACAGTCAGCAAAAATGGTTGCTAAACACTTCAAAAATTGTGAACTTCCATGCAACTACCAAAATAATTACGATTTTGAGAAATACATAGATGACTTGAAAATGTGCTAACGTGTAGCTACTTCTGTTGCTGACAATACATACATGAACTTGTGGTCCGTACCTTATAATTTTGTGGTTTCACGCACAGATAAACTAAACTTACGTAACTCATAAGAAATCAGAAATCAAATAATTTATTTCCATGGCCTAAAGGGTGCTAGAACACGTCAAAACAAATCAAAATATAAAATACATAAAATTAAAAAAAAACTAAACTAATTAAATTATAATACTTATTACTAAATTAATTGAAACATTTAATTAAAAAATAATAATAAAATAAAATAATTTGATTCACCGGAGCTTAAGATTGACTTTAATTCAACTTAGTAATATCCAACTACAATTCAAGTACCAGAATATCCGATGGGTATTGCATCATGAGAAGAACTGGTGAGAAACTCATGTGCACCGTATTTTCCAATAATTCATTCAATATTTGTTTGTTTTTTTGACAATAATTCTATGTGTAAATTATAGCAACCAAAACACAATGCTAAAGGTGTTTATGGAGAAAAATAAACATATAAATTGCTATAAAATTAAATTAATATAAATATATAATATAAATATCTCACAACTTGCACACAACGCTATCTAGTCCCAAACAAAGCAGAGCTTATACTGTACTAGAATAACTGATACTTATACATATATACTTTCCTTTTGTAAATACATAATTTTTATACATATAAACCCCCAGACTAAGACAAACCCCCATGTTACTTATTAATAAATTAGTCCGTTGTATATAAGGTTGCAATTTCTTACACTTCTAGCAGAAAATGAAGAAGTAAAAGCAATGTGTATATACTTTTGTACACATACTGGTTTAAGAACAGACTATTTAAAAGAAGTACTATTCATATTCCAAAAATAAAATAAATTGACTGTGAAAAAAATTACATTAGTTACGTAAAATAATTATCAACACTAATTATAAAAAAACGTATTGATAAATTCATTACATCAAATTCCGAAAGATAAATCAATAAGATGATGCCAAAAATAAATAAATAATAAAACAGATTCAAATGTTAATAACAGTCAATGTCGAATTATAATAATGACAATATGAAATATATTGCAAAATGTGATGAATGTCATCATTAAAAGTAACCATAATCGATCATAACTACTAATAGGATAAAAAAGACTAACTTTGTAATTCATTCAAAATTATAACAATAATAATTGTAAATAAAAAACACATTATTGTAATAATGAATAAAATAGTAATTATATAAACCGAATAGAGTTAATTGATAATTGCATTAATTTCTGAGGCATATTGCGGTTAAGAATAATGTACTTGCCCCATAGTAGAATAGTGTAGGTCATGACACTGAAAATAAGTAAAATAAACCAGTCGGGCAGTTTCAATATCAGTTAACTGACGAACTTTCCATACAGCGAATGCCACGGAGCTGAGTTTCCCTGCTAGACATGATATATGGGCGCCCCACTGAAGCTTGTGATCTAAGGTTATCCCAAAAAAAAAGATGATTTTACAAGAGTAATATCTTCATTATTTAATATTATATTTGTGTACAGTTTCTTGACATTAGGCAATGTGAACTTTATACATTTAGTTTTAATTGAGTTCAATAATAAATTGTTGCTAGTAAACCAGTCTTTGACTTGTGCAAGTGATCTGTTAATATCATCAATACTATTCTGATTACAAAAAACTTTAAAAATAAGTGAAGTATGATCTGCAAACAGTACTACATCACAAAAATATTGCATATATAATGATAAATCATTAATATACACTAGAAAGAGAAACGGACCGAGGATTGAGCCCTGGAACGCCCATTTATATCAACTCGTCACCAAGGTAGTAGGCAACGAGATCAAGTGCAATATTTCTAACTCCATAGTGCCTGTGTTTTTAAAAAGCGTTTGATGTTCAACGCAGTCAATTGCTTTAATAAGTCACAGAAGACATTTTTGCATCTTGCGTCCCAGGCATTAAATATATATTTTATAAGTGTTGAACCTGCATCTATATCAATAATATATAATATCAATAAAATATAATCGATATGATTAATAAAATAATCAAAGGATCGCTCAACCTCTTTGTGAAAAAAATATTAACATTAAAATGGCTTTCTAACTGCTGCAAATTATTTTTTTTCAAAGACTGACTGCTGGCAAGATTGAGATGGGTCTCAGACCCACTCTTGAATAATGGTTTTAACACAAAATGTTTCATTAAATCTGAAAATACTCCTCTATCTACACATTTCTTAAATATTAAAACTAATTGTTGTGCTATGTCAATAATTATATTTTGCAGTACCTAGACAGAAATGCCACACAAGTCGGTTGTTTTCTTTGAATTAAGCGACTTGAAAATTTTCATCACCTCATTGGGGTTTATAAAATGGAATTTGAAAATAACATCACACTCTTTCAGAATTGGCAGGCATCCAAGAAACTGTTAGTATCAACTGGTATTTTTGTAAAGTAATTATTAAATGTTTCAGCCAAACCCAAATTATCTATATTAATAAAAATGAATTGTTGTTCGTTAGTCTGATTAAAACTCGAGAACGGCTGGGCCGATTGAGCTGATTTTGGTTTTAAAATGTTTGTCGTAGTCCAGGGTAGGTCTAAACGGTGAGCAAATATGGAAAAATTGCGAGTAAGATAGAGTAAGACGACAATTCCATTTTCCCATATAAAAGTTGACCACTTACTTTCTGTCAAACATTTGAAGAACGCATTAAAACAAGACTTTTGAATCGACAACATAATATCAACTTTGCTCATAACATCGTGTATTTAAATTTCAAAATATAAAAATAATTAATGTGTTGACATGTTTGATGGGTGCCAACCTTACAGTGTTACCAACTCTCAAAAATATTTTTATTATAATTATAAGTGTATCCGAACGTTCCATTGTTTTGACCATAGATTTAGAGACTTTTTGCTGCGCTCCTACTTTAACATCCTTGGTTTTGTCATCTCATGTTAAAAAATTTAATTGGGGAAAAACTGAAATACTGCTAAAAGTGATTTTCTTCTCGCTGCTTACAATGCCGAGGAAAAGAAAACGACCTGACATAGGTCGTCGAAGTCGTGTAAATGTGCAACGAGCTACTTTACGCTCCAACCCCACTAATGACCAGCGAGAGGCTGATAATGATAACAGTCGTACAAGTATGGGAGAATTACGTTCAAGAGTAAATAACTATGAAGTGGATAGGCAGAGAATGGAACGAGTTCGTGCACATCGATCACAACAGCAGCGAGCACGGGATAATATTTTGTTTTTTATTTAATAAAATTAGTAAAGTCCTTCTCAGGTATGACGAGACCAGGGAAATAGGTATTCATTTTCATATGGAGAATAGAAATCTGTTGCGTAGTGATAGCTAAATCTATATATATAAAAATGAAACCCGTTTTCCGTTGTCACGACATAGCATGAAAACGGCTTGACCGATTTGGCTGATTTTTTTTTTTGTAGTTTTCTAATACTCTGTACAAGGTTCTTAGGGGAAAAAAAGAAAAAAACAAAATAAATTAAAAATATATTTATAAATTTTCTGTAAAAATATAAGTGAGATTATTGAACCCTACGGAATAAACACTATTATGAAAATATATATTTTGTTTTTTATTTAATAAAATTAGTAAAGTCCTTCTCAGGTATGACGAGACCAGGGAAATAGGTATTCATTTTTATATGGAAGATATTATAGATTCCAGTTCAAATTGAATAGGTACGCTAACATAAGATAGGTCAGCTATACAAAATAAAGTAGTGCATCAAATTTACGCTAAGGCGGTACGAAGTTCGCCGGGTCAGCTAGTCTTTAATAAAAATGCTATTAACCACTAATTCAAACCACAGTGGTCAGATCTTAAGTGACTAAATATTGCTTTACTCAGATATTGTTAAATACCTTATCCAGACAGGTTGCAGAATATGTAATTATGGTTGGCTCAAACAATATGTGCTCTAAGTTAAACTGAGAAGACTGCTAAAGTAGATCCACATTAAAATCGCCACAAACAACTAAATTCCTATAATCAGTACTCAAACACCATAAAACATCGTCCATAACTGTCTCAAATAGGTTAATATTCTGTGGAGGTCTATATACGCATACTATAATATATTGCTTCAACTCAATACAAGACAGTTCAGCAGTGCGTTCAATTGATAAATTCACTATGTCTCTTCGTACCTTACATTTCAAAGTTATATTTACAACTATCAGTGATCCACCATGTATGTCCTTCTTACTCATAAATGCACTCTTAACTGAAAAGTAGTCATTAATAATCAATGGCTCATGAATCCTTGACCAATGTTCGGTCACACAACCTATACCTTATATTCTTCTACAAATAAATCTAACTCGAGTTCTTTGCGGAAGATACTCTGTATATTTTGGTGGTATAACCTGATATTACTGAATTAAATGATTCTATGTATCCACATTACCTGTGCTGCAAATATTAATTACCGGCTGATCTATGTAGCATTTAAATAATTTACTTAAGCCTACCCCTATTTCGTCAGAGAATAAAATATTGTGTACCTTGCCAGCAGTCCCAGGCTGGACTTATTGCCGAAGCTGCTGCAACACCACAGACCGACTTTTAGTCTGTATTGCCGCAGCCGGCACACCTGGTAATTGTGAATAAGAGTTATAGGTGGTTTGTGAGCCCACACATTCACACTTGCTGGTAAGGGACCTACGCCTATCAATAGCCACCACGTGTCTACGAAGCTACAACACCGTAGCGCAACGCTACGAAGCTATGTTATCTACGAATCATATCGAAGGTCTACGAAAAGTTACTACGAGTAGCATTTATTAAAAAAACTGCCGCGACGTTTTAAAACTGTTTAGCAATATAAAATATAGCGATTGACACATTAAATTATTTTTATACTCGAAGAAATCGTATTATAACGAACCGAAATAAAAAGACCAGTAAAGTGAAACATAAAGTTTCCGCTGAGTCAGTTTGCGTCGCGCCTGGGTTATGAACGCGCCCTTGCCAGGTGCTTACCTCCCACCGTCAGCGTCGCTTGGGCTAAGTCAACATCACGTCACGGTTAAGGCACGTCCACACTACGCATGTTCAGCGACGAGTCTGATAAAGACACGACGCGTATTTAATAGTTTGGTGCACGGTTGGCGTAGTGGTTAAAGCGGTCGCCTCGCCCCTTTCAACTACGCTGGTGTTGTGGGTTCGATCTCCACTCGGGACAATTTCGTGTGATTCGCAAAGATTTGATCGACTCTGGGTGTGCTTTATGTGTGTGAAATGTATGTTTGTGAACACCTCCGCGACACAGGAGTTATTCCTAGTGCGGGTGTCGTTTTTTAAAAAAATAAAAATTTAATTGGCATTCTTGAATATTTATATTCATGTGATCGTTTACAATGTTAGTTACGAACCTCAAAGTATGTATTACATACATAGTACACTTCAATTAAAACTAGTTGTCAAATCCTATAATTTGGCACTAGCAAATAGAAGGCAAAAAGGTTTTAAGATAAATGATAAAAAAATGTCTGGATAAACAGTGTGATATCAGTATTCCCCGTCACAACAAGGTGGACATGTCCTAACCCGACCTGTTTGTAGTACACTCGACAGCGCTGACTCGTTCCAATTTAATTTTGTTCCGTTGTTACTCGAATTACTAAAACTCCTCCATTTTACGACAAGCCTCAAATATAATTTGCCACGCTTGTTTCTAATGTAACAAGATTTCGGAAATGGGAATTGACTGACTACTCCAAACCTATTTAAACAAAGACTCAGTATTTGTATTTTATATAATGTTGTTTGTCGAGGAAATCGACTTATGTCATTGTGTGGTAAAGGTATGTGATTCTTTCATTTGAATGGCAAAAACATTTATGTGAGCTTGTATTTAAAAAAATGTCTCTCTTTAATTTAAAAAATGTTCTTAATAAAGTGATACAATTTTAGGAAATAGAATAAGTAAATTATAATAATATTAAATTACTAGCTATTGCCCGCGACTTCGTCCGCGTGTAATTCATTGTATTAAGCAGTAGCTGCTCCCGCGCTTTGTTTAGCGTAATGTTAAATATCTCAAGACCTTTATTGAAACTTAGATTATTAAACTCAAAGGTAATTATCAAAATTCGCTCAGTAGTTTTTGAGCTTAACGCTTTAAAACAAACAAACAAAAAAACAAACTATCTCCAGCGATTTCATCTGCGTGGTAGGTACATCAATAAAAATCTCAATAACAGAAAATAAAATGCCTACCTACCTAAATAAACCTCTGATGATAAATAATCTAAACTCAATAAATAAGCAAAATCCCTATAAACTAATATCTATACGAATGTCTAATCCTACCTAACAGTATTATAAAATAACCTACGGTCACTATGTACAATACCAAATATACTAATATACTTTATGTTACTACCCATTCTTTAAAATCTATACAGTACGACTTATAAAAATTATTTTTAACAAAAAAAAACCGACTTCAAAAAGTAGGTAAACTAAAAAGCAAAAAATAAATTTACTTCGCACAAAATAATATCTACGTTTTTTCATTTAGTAAAATAGAAATTATTAAATAATTATTTTACAATTCTGAAGTCGGTGCCAAGTAAACAATAACTCTGTATAGACTAATCTTTCTAACAACTATTTTCTGACTGAATATTAGTTCTTAATTATCCGATTTACTTGGCACCGACTTCAGAATTGTAAAATAATTATTTAATAATTTCTATTTTACTAAATGAAAAAACGTAGATATTATTTTGTGCGAAGTAAATTTATTTTTTGCTTTTTAGTTTACCTACTTTTTGAAGTCGGTTTTTTTTTGTTAAAAATTATTTTATTTTACGATTTTAAGTGATGGGTAGACCAGAAAGTTTCTCGAATGAGGAGACGACGGTTACTTGAGACGGAAAACAAATTAATAATAATCCCCGTACTCCTAACCGTTGAGGAGTTGTACCTTCCAGCATCAGCTCAGCAACTTAAAATGCAAATATCCAAGTAGTTTTAGGTAATATGCGAAAAGCAATATAAAAGCCTTTAAATTTTTAGGGTTACCCATGATTTCTCTAGGATCCCATCATCAAATCATGACCTCATATTATGAATATATATAAGTAATATTCAACGTCTCGCCTCATCTGTGTAGAACTTGAAAGAATACAGTAAACGGCCAAAAGGAGCCTATATTTAAAGAATTTTCCCCGTACTCCTAACCGTTGAGGAGTTGTACCTTCCAGCATCAGCTCAGCAACATAAAATGCTGACTACTAGATGCAAATATCCGAGTAGCTTTAGATAATATATAAAAAACAATATAGAAGCCTTTTAAATTTGAGGGTTGCCCTCGATTTCTCTAGGATCCCATCATCAGAATGTGACTTGAAAAAAATGGGACCACATGACAAGTATATCCTATCAAACAAAAAAAGAATTTCTCAAATCGGTCCAGGCGTCTTCGAGTAATCGGTGAACAAACCTCCTCCTTTTTTTGAAGTCGGTTAAAAATAAACCTAAATAACCTACGACAAACTTATTATTTGCGGTCCCGAACCGCGAAATTAATTTTGTATTTTATTGTATATATCATAATATACTGGGTACTTTTCCGGGATAAAAAGTACCCAGTGTGGTGCCCAGGATATTAAAGAATAATTATACAAAGTTTCATCGTAATCGAACCGGTAGTTTTTGCGTGATGCCTGAACAAACAGACAGACAAAAAAAAAAAAAAACACATTTTTGGGTTCGGTGTCGGTCTAGTAACTTTAATTTTTTTGATATTTTCAATGTACAGAAATCATATTTATTAGTAAAAGTATAGATAATATACTCGTAACTTTGTAATTTTACCAATAATATTACTCATTGAAACGTTTTCACTTCCCAAGGTTTGTGCTATTTTGACAGACACTTTAGTGTTTTTCTAATGAACTAACAAAATCACAAAAAAAGCACATGAAATGCCCGAGTGCTCAATAGTTCATTAGGCTCCCTAGACAGGCGAGCCGTGAGCTGTGAGCGGCGAGCGACGCAAGGGGCGCAACCACCAAACACCCTCTTATTGCCTCCCAAAGAGTTGTGTGTCGCCGGCCTGCCCCACTCACTTATATTGGATTTATCTATTGACTGAGCAAATATTTGTTACGACTCGTATAAGAACATTTTTTAGTTTATTTTACCGTTTATTGGAGCCCTGAGCATGTTTTCGAGTTACTGGCTCGTGATTCTGCGAATCTTCTCTCGCTGGTTTCAAGGGTAATCAAATGTGAGATAAGGGTTAGGAAAACGACTCGTGTTTGTTATTACGCCATTGTTTTTTTTGTGGTTTATATTACTTTTTTTTTTATGAAGTTACGTGCTTCTTGTGTTCTCATTTTAATTTTTTTTTTATTTTAATACCATCGCCATCGTCTTCCAAGCTTTTCCCAATAACATTGGGGTCGGCTTCTAGTCTAACGGATTTATCAGAGCTCCACAGAGACTAGTTGTCATATTGCCTATCATGACTGCCATAGATCTTTAAATGGCAACCGAGACCGACTCTACGTGCTCTCCGAGGCACGAAGGTAAGTTCGTTATATTAAGATCATGGTCGGTCACCTAGTCATGGTCGATCGTGGTAAGTATTAACCTATAAGATCCTCGATCGATCAATCAAAGGAACAAAGGAGTTAGTTTTAATAATTGATATTTATATTCATCCAGACTTAAGCTATTTAGTAGATGTTCCATACTCTCGTGCCTAGAAGTAAATGTGTTGCCCGTAAAAAGAGCTGCGATGTATCGTAATATACTCGTACATATTTTTAATTAAAGATGTTGCATTATCTAACAACGTCGCCGTCGTAACGATTACTATAATTGCTAGTGTTTGTCTACCACTTTGGAGATCGATAAATCACCTGGCGCTGCATACAATGCAAGCCTCCACCGTCGTCACCAAGAGCTCTATCACCTAAGCCGTCACCGATCACCCAGTTAGTCTCAGGTCTCTCAGAAGAAAAGCTTCGGGAGATAATAAGGCAAGAAGTTATGGTGGTAGTAGAATATTCAATCCATTGAGCAATGTATTAGCCATCTTAGAGAGTAGATTGTTATTGAATTAAAGGAGTAAAATAAAAATTCTACTCACAATGCAGAAACAGTTAGCAATCTGTCAGTTCAGCCTATTATTGAGTTTAATAACCCAAAGCCAAAACGTAACGACTGGGTAGAAGCTGTTAAGAAGAAATCATCGAGTCAAATGTGGTCAAGGCATGGGTTACTTGTCCTAGTCTACAGCTCAGCAAACAAGACGGGAAGAATAACGCACTGAATAGGATAAAGAACTCAACTACAGATAAACAAAGTGCCACGCAGACAAAGTGGCAGACAGTAAAAAATGGAATAACGATAGCAGAACCATGAGGACAGAGGTAATGACTCCTCTCATAACCTCTGTCTTCATGGTTCTGCTGCAACGCTCAGATAAGCGGATTAAAGGTCAAAGAAAATAAGAAATACTTACATGTGTGGTCATTACATCCTGATACATCAGAATATTCAACTGCAGCACATGTAGCGAATATTTCCGATGAAGTCGCGTACAAAATTGCTGTACAGAAGATATCTTCCAGGACTGAGCGGGACTATTCTTCCTTTAAAATAGGAATTGGAGGAAGTTTATTCGACAAAATCGCCAAGCCCGATGTGTGGCCAGTAAACATTTGTTTCAGTGAATGACGTTTTTTTCGAAGCGTACACAAATCCATCAACTAAAAGTAAGCCTAGTTCTTCCCGCGAACTTTATTATCAAAATGTAAAAGGTCTACGTTCTAAATTTAAAGAATTTCATTTAATCGCATTAAAATCTACAGCTATAGATATACTGGCAATTTCAGCGACCGGATTGCACACATCTTTTGGTATTGGTGAAATTGTTGCGCATGGATTCAAACTACATCGATGTGATCGCACAGATGGACGTAAGCATGAAGGAGTATTGCTGGCGGCTTCATCCCAACGTGGCATCGAGTTGCGTCGTGTATCGCTTCCCAACAATACTAGGTACTAGTAGGAAAATCACGCATTTGAACTTGTGTGCGCAACAGTGTACCGCAGTTATATTTTTTTATTTTTATTTTGTACCAATATTTATAATATAGGCGGAATATACATATATTCCGCCCAGAGCTATTAAAAGAGAATATATGTTCATGTTTTACTTATAAGAACAACTTGTTTAATGTCTCCAAATGCAGTACCTACACCAGAGATCGGAATCCATTGCATTACAAATACGTTATGCAGGGAGAGACAATGCCACGAGTTATGACAACCAAGAATCTTGGAGTTTTCTTCTCTCCTGAAATAACATTTAGCAATCACGTAATGCAGGTGTGTGGCCACGCCTTCAGAAATCTAGGGTTTATTATAAGGGAGACAAGAGATTTTCAGACTACAAGAACGATAAAGATCTTATACAACACGTTGGTAAAAAGTAGGTTAGAAACTAGTGCAATCATCTAATTAAATAAAACCATGTAATTAAATATAATGTCATGGTGGAGAAAATGCAAAACAAATTTACCCGTTATCTTTATTTAAAAAAATACGTTGTGTGCCCCTTTTACCCACTCATGTATCCAACCCTTTTTGTGTTAGGAATGGTTGGTTATTATAAATTGGAGGTTAGACGAAATCTAGCGCTAGTTAAATTTATGTTCTTAGTGTTTCGTGGTTACATAATCGGCAAATGCTAGAGGCAATGAAACTGCTTGTTCCTAATATCATACTGAGACAAGGACCCAGACATGGGACATTGGAGGTTCCTGTAGCCAGAACCAACATAATAATATAATTTTTTTCCCCAGTAGCAAGAGCTGTAGAGATTATGAATAAGGTAGCTGTAGACATCGATATTTTTACGTGTTTATTGGCGGAATTCCAGAGAGTGACACTACACATTTTGTCAACCTGTTAACATCGTCATTCATTGTCGCATTGGGTTTAGCCTGTAAGGACGATTGTATGTTGTGTAAATATTAAATAAATAAATAAATTTAGTAGAACTAGAGATACAAAGGTATACAAGGTTACAAAGGTATACAATTTGACCGACACTGAGAAAGTGATTTTTTTAGAATCAGTAACATAATCCATTCCACGTTTTATTTTGGAGAAAATACGAAACATAAAATTCTTGGTTTCTATACAATGTAAACATTCCAAATAATCAAAATAAATGGAAACTTTTTTTTCTTATATAAAAATCGTAAAAACTAATGGAATGGATTTGGTTACTATTCTGTTCAAACGGTTTTTCGATTTTTAGTAGGTACAGTAAATTAAGTTTTGTAAAACTTTAAACTATTATAGTGGCAATGGTGGGTGTGTGGCCAGTGGTTAGCAAACGCGACTGCTGATCATGAGCTTTTGAGTTTGTTACCCGGTCCGGCAACCTAAAATGTCAACGTCTTCTTATACTATTATTTTCAGCATATTACGTGTTCGGGATTGTTGTCAGGTAAAGTAGTCAGGTAAAGAACGTTTTGATATAAAACCAGAGGAAAATGAATCTCATAATAATGTCAATATTTTATGAAAGGTACACAAGTACTATGGCTCCATGTAACATGATATTGCGTTCAATTTAGTAAATCAAATGAATATCGATAATCCAATACATACGTACCTTACTGATATTTTTACTCTTATTTCTGATTCAGTGGTTTAATAGACGTGAATTCGACTGGGGACTGGCTGGTCTCAGATTATATTCAAGTTCGGACAGTTAGGCTACTAAGAAACACTGAAATATTAATTGTTTGGTAAAGCGAGTTCATTAAAAACAGCGCATTTGTGTATTTTATACGAAACGGGGGCATAATTAAAGGTATTAATCAAATCATTCAAAGCGGCTTAACCTTTGAGCACACTACTTAGCCTCATTAGGGTTCCGTTATTGTTTCGCCATGTCCGTCCGTCTGTCTGTCTGTCCGAGGTATAGCGTCGAAACGTTATTGCTAGATAGCTGAAAATTTGCACGGATATTATATTGCAGTATCCTAACTATGTCAAAAAAGTGGTATAGTAAAATCTTGAAAAATATTTTTTTTGGCTACCTCTAAGTGGGAATGTTTTTTTTTCTGTCGCGTGCCCATATTGTGGTTATCGATAGATAGGTCTTTTAAAATAAAGGGATTGCTAAGACAGTTTTTTTGATTGAGAGATCCGTTTGCAAGATAATTTACTTTAAATTATTTTTATATATATATTATATACTATTTATTTTTTACTTTTGTTCGAGTAGGACGTCTTTCTCTACCGTCTCTCTCTTATGTAATGATCTTTAATGAAAAAACTATAGCGGCTACGTTAACCTAATTAGTTCAAGAGTAATTCGGATGCAAAGTGTAAAATGCAGTAGAATATTTACATTTGGACATAGAAAGGGAGCGCAGAGCACTGGCCGGTAAGAGGTACAAGTTTCGCGCGTTGCACGAATGCAGTTAAAATAACGCTGTTTAAGTCATCATCATATTGCCAATCATTTTACTCCAGCGGCTTGTGGGTGAACTACACTCAAAGTGCCTTACAGAGATCAGAAGATAGAGTCACCATTTATCAGTTAAAATGTTACCACCAAACTAACTATGTACTGCCACACATAATATTGTATAATATACATTTTTGTTAGTTATTTGTATTATAATGGGGTGCATGAAAGGAGCCTCCCCGAGTGACGTACACAACGATTCCCTACGCCCGGCGCACCCTGGGCAATTCGCGAGTTCTCCAAAGCGAATTGGCTAATCCTTTCACCACGATGGCAAGTCAAAATAAAATTTGACTCAGCCACCGACACGACGAAGAAGAAGATTTGTATTATACTACTATTGGTATCAATGTGAAATCGGTGAGAAATAAACATTTTTCATTTTTCATTTTTCATTAGCTCTGCGCATTCAATATAATAATGTATTTAGGATGCTACTGAGGCTGCCGTGGCGTTGCAGTGCCTCAGGTATGTTCGCGGCGTCTCGCAGCAATGCGCAAAGAAGCAGCATCGCTACTGCAGCGGCTACGTAGCAATTTATGTAATTTTGTTTTAATTATAATTAAATTTTTCACTGTCATTTTATGTTTTAAATCTTATTGTCAATTCATTATTGTATGAATTTGTTTTTTTTTACGAATTCCTCTTCTTTTAATATTTTAAGTTTTTTAATGATTCTTTTTTTAATGTAATATTTTTTCACCTTATTCCATTTTGATTTTAATATGACCTATTGACTGCAATATTTATAATTTTTGATTTTAATTTAATGCCTGCCTAATATTACAATTAATTTCATTTTATGTGTTTTGTGCGAAATTGTACTTTATATGGGTTTTAAACTGCAATAAATGATTATTTAATTTAATTTAATTTAAATATTTCGTAAATAATACAAAAATAATGATTTGTATTCAGTTGTAACGACTGACCACGGAACCCTCATGCTCGTGGCCCGACACGCATTTCGCCGGTATTTTTTTTCATTATTTTGTAAACTATAATTACTTAAAGGACGATTGAAAAATATACTTCTCTACAAACCTGACAAGCATCCTTGCCGCCCTCAGGGTACCCGGCACAGATCATGCCTTCGGTGACGTTGAGGTCGCGGTGCTCCAACCATTGGTTGCAAAGGTCCCGGTTCAGGACTGGCACTTCCACCTCGTTCACTGCCGGCTCGTATTCTGATACTGAGACGTAAAAACAAATAATCAGAATTTGGCAAAAGCTTTTTTATGTTTGTAATGTACTTTTAAATTTGGAATTGAATAATTCATATAACGACGTCTGCACTGGAAAATAACTGCTGTTGCGGGAAGAATAAAGCACACCCATTCTCCCCGTCTGACCTTCTTCTTCTTCCTACCCTTATCCCATTTTATTTGGGGTCGGCGCAAAAGGTATTTTTTTTCATTCTCTTAGCACCCGTCTCGCTGTCATCTTTTTTCACGCAATCCATCCATCTTTTCTTCGCCCGTATAAATGACAACTTATATTTCGAGGACATAGTCATTATATTATATTAAAGTGACTTACATTCTTTGTCATCTCGCTTGCCCCACCCGATGACGGTGCAGACGGTGCCAGGCTTGAGCACGCGGTTGGCGGGCGGCAAGCACACCGGCGATACCTGCTCGTGGTACCGTACGCGGACTGATAGCTGTATACAAATTTAGTATAATAATCAAGGATTAGGAAAACATTGTTTTATAAGTTCAATTATATGAAATTTTGGCTTCAAACTTCAAAAATGACGGAGTTCCAATCAACCGTTTTACTCTTATTTAGGGTT
Organism: Hypena proboscidalis; assembly: GCA_905147285.1. Lineage (NCBI taxonomy): Eukaryota > Metazoa > Arthropoda > Insecta > Lepidoptera > Erebidae > Hypena > Hypena proboscidalis. The sequence goes on along the minus strand of LR990127.1, from coordinate 24,240,604 downwards.
GGAATTTTCAAAAATCCTTTCTTAGTACGCGCCTACGTCATGTAAGGAAATTTTTGTCAAAATTTTAAGATTCTAGGCCCAGGCTCTGCGTCGATGAATCAGTTAGTCGGGTGAACAATTATATATTTATAGAAGATAAGACAAATACTTTAAATAAAATATAGGTAGACCTTATTTGATTATGAATAATGTAATTTATTTAATCGTTTCATCTTCGTACCTGAAATAGTGCGATGTCGTTATCGTGTGCTATGCCAGAGTTGTACTGTGGATGAGGCGAGACCCGCCTCACCTTGACCTTTTGTCCGTAGTAGGCGTGCGAGCGCCGTCTCGTGATGCCCAGCTGGATGGTCCAGCCGTTCACGTCCGTGTGACTGGAACAATCATATTGCTTATGTAGGCCCTACTCGCTCCGGTCTACCTGTGTGAATAGATCTCCGCATTTAATTCACCCGCGCAGGTGACCGGAGCAACATCGTAAATTAATTCAATCCAGTTTAACAGTCATGGCCAATTCTAGATGGCTTGATGTAAGAGCTTAAGAAACGTTGCTCCATAACATAATATTTTTAACAGTAGGCTAGACATGGTTCTTAGTCGCGAGAGAATGTAGTTACGAGTATGTCTATGTCCGATATAACACTACACATTTTCCTCTAGTTGTATGTTTTTTACCGAGTTCAAAAAAAAAGTTTATTATAATACTCACTTGCCAACACAATGTGCAGCGGTCAGCACCCACTGGTCAGCGATCAGGACACCCGCACAGTAGAACACCTCCATGGGTCCTCCGAGGATGGCTGCGAGGAACGGCCAGTCTCCAGGTGACGCCGGCACGCCGCCTACTATGCGCTTTGATGACCCGCCTATGTTGCGTCTCTTGCCACATTCTACGAATAAATTAACAAATACATTTGTAACGTATGTACATTTCCATATATTTTGAAAAAAATATAAACAAAGCATAACTATACTGTTCCGAAACGCCCGCGGAAATGAAAACCGTCAGTAATGATTTAGGTTAACCTCACGAGAACCTTTATCCCCCTGATCACGACACGTCTCGATCGAGAGACAGGCGTTTATTACGACCAAGCGAGGGTAGTTGACGTAAGTCCCAGTTCGTATCCGTACACTTCACAGACACCATTACAAGAATTGCCGGAAGTGTAATAGTAAGCCGGAAGAGTGACTAGTGCTGTCACACTGCGCTGAACTGCATGAAACACACCGTGTTGACCCAACAGTTTCAAATTATTAGTTAATTTCAAAAATAATATAATATTATTTAATTTGCTAATTAATTATAAGGTTTAAGCTTAATAATAATATGTTTTTTTGCAACGTGGTAACACAGTATTATGTGAGTTATGACATCTATTGTTTAATTTCCCTATATTATGTGAAATAAACATACCTATAAATATGATACAGATAAAATTTTACTCAAACGTAAAATAATACAAAAAAAACTGTGCCTGTTTCACTCAAAAATAAAGAAACATAATATTTGAAGGCAGACAGACGCTTACCGCTGCTAATCAAGCTGGTACAAAATTTACAAACCATCTGTTTCGAATAAAGTAGTAGAGTAAGCAAGTAAATATGTATCCCATTGTAATTTGTGCTTGTTCCCGCTGCCTGCCCGCCGCCACCTCGGAGCAAAAATTAAACTTGTAGGACTTGTTGCGTACCATTGTCATAGTTAACAGATGGTCTAAGAGCCCGTGAACCCTAAACCTTCGTTATTATATAAAAGCTGGAAACTTGTCAGCGCATGCTCCCAACACAGGTAAGAACGATGCACTATTTATAAAGTTTGGGTTATAGTGGCTTTGGCAGACAAACGGTATCAAAGGTGTGTAAAGTACCGATCTAAATTCATCAAATAATAAAGTGTGATTTTTTGGTATTACCTTCAGAATATTATTAAAAATCACGTCATTAATTGCCAGACACTTAACATCGTGGCAACCCCTTGCCAAACACCCTTTTAATGTTCATGAAATTATAATTCTACTTACGTTATAGTATAAAAGCTGATTTTTATTATATAATACTTGGATAATAATTAGATAATGTTTCTTCATTAGCCAGACATTTTTGATACTTCCAACCCCTTGCCAGACAAGCATGTTCGGTAGCTATGAGTGAGATGGCATGATTTTATTGACTTAAGCAAATAAACTTTTTGGCACAGATTAAAAAGAAAACTCCGCTGGGATAGTCGTTACCTGACAATGAGCATAACGCAACACAACGTGAACGATTAGGGGCCCATGATAGTGAGTTAACGAGTCTTGAAATTGACACTTCCACCCCGAGCATCTCTGCTCTGGCGACTCCTCTCCAAACGGCTGGTTAAGGCAAGAACAAAGCTGAGAGTCCTGTGGGCGATCTTGGGTTTCCACTCCGACTGGCCAATGAAGGCAATCTAGAGACGAGTCCTTGACCGACTCTCTGGGGAATGAGGACCACAGTATCGCCACTCTAATTCAGCTCGCCACACGTGTGCTCTTTATCGATCTTTAGATATATTTTTTGTTTATATCAAAAGGATCTTAAAAAGCAGATACCTAATGCCTCCAGGTGTTGCGTTATGCTCATTGTAAGGTAACGACTGTCCTAGAGGGTTTTTTTATGTTATGTTGTTTATGTTCCCATAACACGGGACTATCGAGTCCCAGTACTTTGGAAGGCATACGTGGGGCCAAAGCCAACAGCGCAGATGCAACATTTTAATCTAAATTTGAAATGGGACACAAACCCTGTTCACACTTTATACTGCAATGCACCCAAGGACAGTCCCCGGTTCGTGTAGAACTATTGCAGAAAAATAGAGACTAAATAATCGGATCTATTGTGGTGAATGGCTAATTGAATCAAAACTGGTACTATGGATGCACTATGTCGCTTGCCCTAGTAGCACATGTAAAACACAGAAAAATAAGCGGGGTTTATTTTATTATTTTTTCTTGCTGTAAGAGTTTATAGGAGAATAAACCTAATAAAAGCTAAACGCTTGTTTGGAAACCGCTAACGCCATCTGTCTTACTTTAACAGTAAAGAAGCTGTTAGTATTGACTCGTATCGAACTTACATCGAACGATGAATCATTCAGTAGTACCTCTGCATAGAGCATAGAGCATCTATGCAAATACAGAGATACTACTGAATAATGTTAACGATAGGCGAAGGATAGTGTTCACTTTAATGCACGACAATGCTCGTTCCCATACCGCAGTAATCGTGCAGGATTATCTGCACGAGGTTGGGATGCCAGTTTTGCAGTGGCCAGCGAAAAGCCCAGACCTGAATCTAATAGAGCATCTCTGGGATGAACTAAAACGACGAGTACGGTTACGTGATCCTGCCCCAGCAAATATACAAGACCTCCATGATGCTGTAATTGAAGAATGGAATAGGATTCCTCAAGATAGGGTGGTACGGCTGATTGGGTCTATGCAAGAACGAATGGAGGCTGTTATTAGAGCAAGGGGAGGGGGGGAGTTCTTGTTTGCACTAGGTTTAAAGTAGCATTTTTTATTTATTTCTTTTGTTGTTTTGTAATTTTATGCACCTTATTTTTTTTCAAACGATTGTAATTGAATGCATATTTCTGTATTTACTGTTACTATACCTACCAACCTTTCAAATAAATAGCATTAAACAACCATACAAAGGATTAACCGCGACATAAACCGAATTGAATTTAAATTTTGCAAAGGTGCGATCTTTAGAGGTAATTGGTTGGTTTTTTTTGGATGTTTTAGTTAACGTTATTTAGAACCGGATGCCCAGATTTGAGGTGAATGTAGTATCGCTTATCCACTCACCTAAAATTAATCATATCATAATATTTTTTTTAAATGTTAATATATTTATTAGTAGAAACTAAAACCTGAAGCAGATATAAAAAGATACCCGTGAATTAGGTAGGTACATCTAAACGTTGCGTCTTAAAATGTTCGTTTGTGTCATAACAAAGCCGCCATAATCCTTTAAGCAGCGCCACCTGGCGGGTTCGAGAACATAATCAAGGCTAGTGCTGCGCCCCGACAATCATTATCAACATCAGATTACTTACCGCCGACTTGTCCCACCCTTCCAAAATAAACCTGATTTAAAGGATTTCTCTGACGCCTAATAACAAATGTTTGTTCAAACCAACACAGAAAGGGTTGTTGTCTCTATAATTATGTTTCTTGTAGTGTCAGATATATCAAAAGATTAACAGCAGAATAATAAAAATGAACTGTTGAGATAAAATAAGGCAGTAAAGCCCGGTTTACACTTTGTTTAGTGCGAGTGCAAGTGATTAGTGCGAGTGCAGGTGTGTAGTGCGAGTAGTGTCCAATTCATTGCAAGTGCAGGTGATTAGTGCGAGTGCAGGTGTGTAGTGCGAGTAGTGTCCAATTTTGATTAGTGCGAGTGCAGGTGTGTAGTGCGAGTAGTGTCCAAGTGGCTTTGTTTCCGAGGTCGTGGGTTCGATTCCCACTTAAGACAAATCTTTGTGTGCATGAACATGGGGGTTTGTCTTAGTCTGGGTGTTTCTATGTATAATATGTATGTATTTACAAAAGATAACATTTTTTTTTTTTTTTACATTTTTTTTTTACATTTTTTTTTAATTTGTTTTTTTTCTATATATGTATTAGTATCAGTTATTCTAGTACCCATAGTACAAGCTCTGCTTAGTTTGGGACTAGATGGCGTTGTGTGAGTTGTGAAATATTTATTTAATTAATTTATTTATTCATGTTTCAGATACTCCTGCCCAAATTTATAAGTTACGTCTCCGGTCCACTTTGCCATTTTGTACAACAAGCGCCCGACGCTACGCACTAAACGCTAAACACTAAACACTAAACACGCCTGTCCAAACGTGCTTAGTGACAGGCACGCTGCGAGTGAGGGGGAAGGGAGGGCGCGCGGGACGTGGCTACTACGCAGTCCACTCGCAAAAAAATAGAACACGCTTCTATTCACTTTACTACACAGCCAACTAAGCACTCGCACTAATCAGTCGCTGTCCACACCTTGTCACTAAACACCTGCACTAATCACTCGCACTCGCACTAAACAAAGTGTATACCGGGCTTAAGAGTAACTAAAGGCAGTAAGGAAGGAGAAAAAAGTGGTGAAGGCAAGCTACGGCGTGGGCGAATAGGTAACAATTTGATCTCAGAGCGATAAGCAGACACATGATCATACTTGCAAAGATTAAAAACAAATCGAATGCAGTTATTTAGAAGGCAGTCTTATTTATTTATTTAAACTTTTGCACATTGTGACGTAGTGTTACATAATGATTAATATAAGGAGGGAACAAAGAACTTAACGTAAAGTAAAATTTAAAACCTAAATAAATAAATGATATATATATATATATAATTATTATGTAAAGATTATTATTATGGCGAATAAAAATATCCCAATTCTGACCCTGTCGTAAGTACGGTTGACGACGCGCGCCAGAGGTAATTAATTGATGTTCTAGTTTCATTAGTTAAAATTTTACTCAGCCATCGACACGACGAAGAAGAATTAGCCATCTAATTTTGCATTTAGTCTTCTTCTTCGGTGATGATGCTGCGAACTCTATTATAACGGCAATACAAACACACAAAGTGTGTGCTCAGGGATCAAACATAATTATTGTAATGCAATTTTGAAACTGTAAATGATTTATATATATTTAATTATTCTAAAAATAAATAACTGTAATCATATTATGAATTTATAGCACGTATTACCTACACGATATTAATAAAGTGAATGCACATATTTCTACAGCCTACTTTAAATTTGATTCAGAAGCCCAAAGCCTATTTACTATTCACTATGCCTATTTACTAGTATTCACATTAAAATATAAATGAAATTGCACCAGAGCTGGTATATCTCCTTTACCGGGAATTAAGGTGGCGTTCCTGTAAAATGGTGATATAAAGGCAACGGCAATATGATCCACGGAAAATTTAATTTTGAAGCTTTTGTAAAGCTTATAAGTTATTGAAAACCGAATTATTATTACAATAAATAAAATTATTTCTAAAATATGTGTTTTTAATACTTTCTATTTTGTACTGTATTTTATGTAATATGCAACTATAGTCAAATTCGGTTATAACGATGGCCAAGGAACCGGTGATATTACGTCGTACTAACCGAACGTCGTACAAAACAAATAGACAGTTTTTTTAAACACATATTAATGTATTCAAGTATTAACATTTAGGCTTAAAATATTATATTAATTATATTATAATATATTATTATTACTAATTTAATTTAAAAGATCCTTTATGTATATTTTTCTGTAAATCAAGATCAGCGGCTTAAAATTGGTATTAAGTTTGGATTATTTTTTATTTGATGTGTGAATCAACATACTTCGTACTCAATGTACCGGTCTTTATAATCTACTAATCAATACAAATAAATTAAATTGAAGTGTCTGTTTTCAAGCTGGTATAGTTGTTTGCACGATACCTTTGCCTAAAATACAGTTTTTAAAACAATATTGTCTGTCTGTCTGTAAGTCGGGCCGTCTGTCTGTTTGTGCCGGCTGATCTTCTAAACCCGATTATAATACAATTTTAGATGTAGGTAACTGACTACGAGGCGCGTAACATAGGCTACTTTTTATCCATGTTCCTGCCACGCAGACGACGGCGAAATCGCGGGAGGGTTCGTTTGTTGAAGAACTGCTGGTCGCATTTTGATATATTTTGTGTTTAATAGTCTAACTCTCAATAAAGGATCTTTAGATATTTTACATTTGATTGCAATCTGTCGCTAAAAGCGGTTGGTTGTTAAATGCGGAGACGTACTAAGCGGACTTGCACTATATCACCTTTCTGTCTTGTCTTTTGATGTGTTGAAAGGCAACGGCAAGGTTTAATAGTAACTATAAAACTATGTACAAAGGTAAATGTGAAAAGAAGTTCTAATATGATATGTCAATTAAATAATTTTATAAAAAAAAAGATTTGAAATTTAGTTACATATTCGTGCAAATTCGTAATAAAACTCCGTTGCAATAAATTATAACAACAAGTTTTATATGTATAGTAAGTAATATCAGAAGTCTTACCGTCAGCATAATATCTTTGTGGAACACGAACACCCACTTTTGTAAACATATTCTTCAAATGGGCGTCTAATATATTGAATAGACAAATATGTTGTTTGTGGCAAGTTATTTGTACCGATATCGGTGGTTTATTACTGCTCCCGACGAGACAGGCAAGTGGTGGAGTGCCTACATGCCTCAATGCTTCAATGCGTCAACGAGAACACAATTCCTATGGCTTATTTTACGTAAGCTTTCTGTAAAGACTCCACATGTAAATGAAGTAGGCCTTGCCGAAACTCTTATACAAGTGTGCCTGCTAAGAAAACATATACCTATCCTATATTAGATAATAAAATCAGAAGGCATAATTTTTAAATAAAATAAATGAATTATGTCTGTTAGAATTATTAAAGCCAATTCTAAAGTAATTCGTTAAATCTCGGGGAATATTGATGATACATACAATTACTTATTTATTTAATTATTTATTCGGGATAACAAAAGTCGTTTACAAATTGTATTACATAGCTAACATTATTAAACAATGATCAATTATAGCTATCCACAATGTGTTATAAAGTATAACGAACAGACCTATATATTAAAAAAAAAAGCATAATTGAGCGCTCGCCGTATTCATATTATGAATATTTAATGCAGAACATTTAAAAGAAAAATTAGTTAATTAGTAAATTTGCAGAACAACGAGTTATTGTGAACAAACAAAGTACATTTTTAATTACCTACAACGTAAATGTCGCAAACATGCGGCGAGCGCTCACTTATCAGTTACCCATCTATACGTATCTATCTATCTACGATGACTTCCGATCGTTCGGATGTCGACAGAACCGGTAAATTGGAGGCGCATAGGTAAGATAGTGTCACTATTAGTTTAACGAATTTTTTAAGTTTTATTTTGTCGATTTAGATCTAACAAATATTTTTTTATATGTAGATATTATTATATACATAATGATAATGTACATACATTATTACAAACATTAACTTATAAGTCGTATTAGTTTCATTTATATATATAGATGTTGTTTGTCTAATTATATATGTTATTTGAATACCTGGTAATAATGATCTGGTAATTATTATATATATAATTATATTTATTTATTTATTTATTTATTATTATTATTTATAACTCCTCTAATTCGAGCCATGAATGACTGCTTTGATGTGAAAAATGGGTCTACGTCACCAAATGAATTGTTATAGCTACGGGCTATTCTAGTCATCACAGCATTTTGTCCATAATGATGTATGATGTTGGGGTATATCTAACATTTGAGTGTGTCGGGTACGATTAATTGGGGTTTTAAATAATGGAACGGCGCTCTTCTAGGGTGAATAAGTGGTATCTACGACAATTGTTTACCTAATCCACATCCGGTTTTTAAAATTTAAAATTAAGGTGACGTAATTTCTTTTTTGTATTTGTTCTATTCGATTAATGTGAATAGCATAGAAAGGAGACTAGATCTGGCAGGCATACTCCAGGGAGCTTCTAACATAAGTAAAGAAAACAATTTTATGACATGTTAGGCTCTTAAAGGGTTGACAAGTTCTTAAAACAAAACCGAGATTTTTGTATGTTTTATTTACGATGTTATCCACATGTGTTGTCATTCTCAGATTTGAGTCTAGTGTTACACCTAGGTCTCGTGTGGATTCTACTCTTTCCATTGATATTCCGTTAAAGTTATAATTATGATTAATCGTAATTTTCTTTCGACTGAAACTTATGCATTGACATTTGTTTATATTTAGAGATATTTTATTTTTTATGTAGTAGTTGTATAGATTATCTAGGTCTTTTTATAATTTTAAACAGTCATCGGGATTATTTATTTTTAAAAAAAAATGTTTGTCATCAGTGTAGAGCTAATGATTTGCACTGTTGAAACACTGATAAATGTCGTGTATGTATGAGTTATAAAACAACGAAGCAAGATGAGAGCCCTGGGGCACGGCTGAAGGGATATCTATGTAGTCTGACTTAAAACCACCCAGAACAACTGCCTGAGACCGGTTTGAAAGGTATGATTTTATCCATCTTAATAAATCGCCGTGAATTCCTAAGGCTTGCAGCTTTTGTAAAAGTATGATGAGATGTAAAAGTAGTCCAGCAGAGTTGAAGAAAGTTCAGTTATAGGGCCAAAAGATTTTATTAAAAACATGAAATAAGGAAACAGTCAGTAGTGATTTGATATTTACGAAAACTGGAAGCAAAAAACAGCGATTATGTAGTATTTTGGTAGTCTACTAAATTGTTAGTATCCTTTGTAATGAGATATGGCATTGTACTCAATAAAATAACAACCTTTCAGTTTTTATCAATCATTTATCCTAAATGGACTTGAAACACGGTGAAAACAAACAGATTACAAACGTTGGATGTTATCCACTTTAAATTCCTTGAGGACCGAGATTTTCTCAGATATCAGTGGTGGGAGGTGATTTTATACTAGCGAGGCTTGGCAGAGCAGAGCAGAGCGTGAATTGAAAGCACGCTGAACCATTTACACCGCGCCGTCATCCGGCTCAATAGTCGAAAAATCAAAGTCAAAAATATTTATTATATAATTTATTACATAGTACAAGCAATAAAGGTAATTTCACGGCACGTACACCTTTATAGAATGAGTAACATTGAGAAACATGTACATGAAAACATGAACTCTATTGACGTAAAATAAATAATTTCATTTCTTATAATTTCATTTCAGTTACGAATATAATAAAAACAGAACATACTTAATCCAAAACTTGTTCAAAAATTGCAACATTCACCAAGTACAATGCGGCTTTCGTTTCATCTCATAAAATACAAGTACTATATATAAGCGATGGTACGATAGAAACAAAACATAACATAACATCACGCCTATAATACCCAGAAGAGTTTGGCAGAGATGAACAACACCTACATTTCACCTGTTTGAGGCAGCACAGGTACGATAGAAATAAATTGACGAAACTTATAGCCAGTCGTTACAGGTAATGAGACCACTGTGCAACCGCTTGCGAATGAATTTGAACCTTATATTTCTCATTTAAGATTCATGTTTGCGTGACAATTGGTGATATTTATGGGCACTTGAAAGCTCTGATGTTAGGCGCTTTCATATTTCATTAGTAGAGATTTTTATTTTTGGAAGACTTAATGAAGGGCTTGGGTTTTACTTCTAAAATCGATGTTAGGTATTACGACAAATCGATCGACATTCCATCAACGGCCAAACAGCAGAAGAGTCGACGTCATTCCCTCTTTAGTGTGTCAAATTATCTGTAACGCCAATCGACGATGCATTGATCAACGTCGATCGTTTTCGGTGTAATGTTTAAGACTTACTGTTGCCTTGCAAACCTGGTATTTAACTTAGTACTGCCAGTTTTAATTAATAAAATTAAAAAAAATAATAAAATGTAGGTACTGCTAGCTTAGGGAGATAAAAAAATCGGCCAAATGCGTGTGGGCCACGCGCAATAGTTTTCTGTAGTCAGCCCATACAACATTTTTATGAACTTAAAAGGGGTTTACTATTTATATTATACAATAACAACATCTAAAAGTTATTAAGTACAAACTATTCCCAAGTTACTGCATTTTACCATTTGGGCCCTTATTCTTTATGAACTAATTAAGTTATTGTAGTCGCTTCAGTTTTCCTTAAAAGTTTATTAAATATTTCTACTATCACCATGATTTTTTTCTGATTTCTTGAGACAGCAGTTTAGCTTTTAGAGGGGGACGCTCTATTCAAACAAAACATTTTCACATGAAGTTAATTATATCACAAACGGATCTCTAAATAAAATACTGTACTGGCAATCTCTAAATGTTTTTAAAACACCTATCTAACAAAAAGAAAATACATGTGGGGGAGACACAAAAAAATATTTTTAATAATTTAATTAGGTATACCATTTTGTAAGCTAAGTCACTATACCTATTACTGCAAAATTTTAGCTTTTCGGTGCTATGCCTCAAATAGACGGACAGACCGACAAAGCGAAACTATAAGGGTTCCTTGTAGGTACAACAAAACACAAGGAAGATTGCAAAATAAATTAAATCTTCCAGTTCGTTGTCTGGTAATACTGAGGTTTTGCGTGGGTGTTCCAATATAATATATTCCAAGAAGTAGTTGTTTTACAGGTCAATATCAATTCGTGTGCTATTTTACACGTGCAGCTAAATTAAAGTCCTTATTGTACCCGAACGGAACAAAGGTTATTGCTGTATGCCTAGTCTTGAAATCGGACGCTATGAAACAAAAACTTTTATGTCGTCAATTGTGACGTGGTTTGCGTATACTTTGAAGAAGGTAGGTATTTACAATCCAACATATTCACTAAAACGTTTAGTTAGTTAGGGTGCTTTTCGTGGCTATCACTTAGCATTTTCTTATAACTGAAAATTTCCAGGTTATTTTCTTATAGGACAGACTTAGCCGACATTAATAATATTTCCTTTATCTTAGAACTTATTATAAATAATTAAAAATCATGGTCTAGTATAGCACTCAGGTAATAGGTTAGGTACATTAATGTATTTTGCTTTGTAAGACCAGCAGCTTGCAACTTGCAACAAAATTATTACAAATAAATATTTCAAAAAGGTTAAAAGTTTCTTTATCCTAACAACAACCTTTTAAAATGCTCGACACTTTGTTACAAATATTCAGAAATAGTCTCCTTGGTGACAGCGTTGAATGAACACGACGTCTGTAAGAAGATTGACCTTTATAATAATATGGAAATGCTAATGTCTGATGAAACCAGGAACCGGAACGAACTTCTTACTGAAGTGCTTCATGTTACAGTAACATCTCTTCAATTTTGTTTTCAAACTAGGAGGGTTCAAGGGATCAAAAAGATAAAACATATAATGAGCTTTTTTACCGTCTAAGGCGATGCCTCATTCATCTTATAATCAAGTCAATAATAAAGACTTAATTATATATTATAGACACGGGTCTTAATCGCGTAAATATTTTTAAGGTATAAATACCTCCGTGTCTATAATATATAATTATGTGTACAAATCGTGATAGTTTAAAATCATTAATAAAGACTTAATCATAAAAAGAAAAATTGGATCCGTGGAAACGATCACTAATTACGGTAGCAGTCAATAAAAATAAATGTTTTAAATATGCATCGTAAGGATAGCTCACGAATGGCCTCGCAAGCGTTTCAGGGCTTTGTGCCAGCCAATTAGAGGATTACGTCGTTCAGAAGAACGATGGTTGAGGGTTGTTGTGTACTGAAGCAAACAATATTTATTCCATAAAATATTTCTGCGCGGAAAAATAATATTTAAACTCTTAAAACCATTTGGTTTCGTTCCTTCGCGCCTCGAGCTTGATCACTGGCAAATATTTGGTGACCTTCAAATGTTTGCAAACCCCTTGAATATGTATTTATTTACCAAACGCCAAAATTACAGAATTCTCAGGGACAAGATAAACTATCTCTTTATCTTGAGCTTTACATTTTACCTAATCATGAGAGTTGAGCCATGAGTTTATACTGAATAATTATGCTTGCCTTTAATTTCAGGGCCTTATTTACTTAACAAAGTATAATACAACCAACACTGTTTCTGGCAGATTAGAGGTAAATATGGGGTGCTTGATCTCTGAAGCTTGATTTTAAATACCATGATAATAATTACTGATAGATGAATAGACTCAACGTATTTGCTTTTACAGTATCTTTTGTTGATCTAACAAGATTAATCGGAATTGTGGTGCCCATACATATATGAATGTGTGTAGAGAGAATGGCTTAGCGGTCAAACCTTCAAGTAACATTGGTGCAAAGCCCGGGCAACGTCCCGCCGCGTCGTTGCGTAACGATCGATATTTCTTCGCAACATTTTGAATAGGAGCGTCTTTAGATCTACCCGAATATTGTTCTCTGATGTTAATCCATAATGGATTAGAGTGTTCGTTATCTTTTTAAATATAATATATTCTGAAGATTTATTTTTTAGTTCTTCAATCTTTTATTAAACCTTTTTGTATATGAGAAAAGTTTCGAAAATGGTCGGCAAATAGCATGTTTATACACGAAAACGAATTTATCATGAGTTAACATATCAAGTTAATTTACATTAAATTCAGCCACTAAATTATTTTCTTGATAGACCTCATACTAAGCTTATAATTTGGAGAAAATAATGAGGTGGGAGGCTTAACAGTTGACCAGAGAAGTTTGTAGTGGCAAGCTGCCAGCTAATCGCTCGGTCTAACCAACCGCTCCTCTACATACCCCTTCAGCCTTGCATACGGCGCACTTCGATTCCCGATTTCACCTTTTAATTTTCAACTCAATTTCAACTCGAACTTTACATTAAAGACGGGTTCAGATACGTATCACTTGCCCAAGCCAATCACTTATATAATATTTCTATAAGAACTTTCATTTTATTAAACGGAAATCGTACACGCTAAGAGCATAGTATGAAGAAAAATATCAAATCATCATTTTTCTCACTTTTGAAAAGCTTGTTATTTCATAAAATCCTCCTATAAGCACATCAAAGGAACCTTTGTGAAAAGACTTATTTCAATAATAATTAAGTAGCTCTTACGTTTGCCAGAGGTTTATTTAGATAAAATTGAGTGAAATATTTTTTTTTGAAAAAAGAGAGCTTTTGAGTTTGACGAAAATACATCTCTAGTTAATATCTCCAGACTCTGTGAGCCTTCATGCTATTGTTTGACCGCAAGATATCGGTTGCAATATTTTTGGTCCTAGCTCAAAGTACCAGTACTAATAAATAATGAATCGTCTTAAAATTTTTTGATCACTTAATTTTTTTAAGCAATTTGCAGCATTGAGTTTATAGAGCATCCCTCGTCATTCGCATCTCAAACGTTCTGAGAATAATAAAATTAATACCACTTTAGCGGGCCTATCGCTATAAGTCTTATTGAATTATTGACTTATCTTTTTTAAAAGTAAATAAACCCAGTCAAGTGCGTGTTGGCCCACGCAAAGTATGTTGTAACGACTAACTACGGAACCCTCATTTCCGTAGTTAGTCGTTACAACATACTTGAGACTTACAAACGGCTTACTATCTGATTTAAACAAGAAACATAAACAAGTAACATCTTCATACAAGTCATTATTTTTACAAGATTTTGTATAATGTAAGATCTATTGCACAAGTTAGTAACATTTAACAATTTGGGCCCCAATTACTCTCTTGAACTAATAAAGTTAAGTTAAGTTTTTTCAAATTTTTCAACTCAACGGTTGAGCATTTGGGCCTTTAAAAATACCTATCTAACGACAACGCCCACACTATGGGGTAGGTGACAGAAGAAAAATATCCTCACTTTACATGTACCAAAAATTTTTTTTTTTAATTATATTATTTTATTACATTTTCAGTTTTCTAGCACTAACGACTTCGACCCTATGCCTTGTACAGATGGACAGACGGAGATAGCGAAACTATAAGGGTTCCTTGTTGGTACTACGTAATCCTAAAAGGTAGAAAGATTTTCCTTTTTGTGTTAATTTAAGCCTAGAATAGAATGCCTTTTAAATTGGTAAAAAATAAAATAAAATTATAGTAGGATGAAACGCATAAAAAAACGAAGAGATTATAACAAAAATATAAGGAAAAATAAATAAAACGCGATGTGAGGTCGGGAAGTGGAGTACGGAGGAGGATTAAAGGGTAAAAACGATTTATCTCGATTGCCGGCAAAACTGATAGATTTCAATAACCAAGTTTTTGGTTATTTATTTACATCTTTAACAAAATATTTATTTGCACGAAATTTGGAGAAAATTTACCTTATTATAACATACTGAACCTTATATTGACTTAACCCCTCAAGATGGGATGCCGGTCATTTTTAAAATCAAAGTTACTGCCTAAAGCGCGTTGAAGGGATGGTATACTGACATGCGTCAAACAAATTTACATTAAAAAAAAAATGTCACTAGAATCCGCTGTCCTGCTACTATCCGCTAACCTATATATTATAGGAATCATTTGTTTAAAGTTTATCAAAAAAAGTGGAAGATTTTTCTCCAGAGACCATTTTATATGGTTTTGCCGCGCACTAAACATATCAACAATCTTAAATACGTAAACCACACGGTCGGTCCGCGCCCGAGGGTATAAAAAAAATATACATTACAAAGTTATTTTTTCTCAGATAATGCAAAGAAAATTAAAACAAGAAATTTTAATCATTATGTACAATTTTGACCTATTTATTAAAATTTACACTTTTATTGCTCGAAAAACGTAAAACTGTATGTTAAATTTATAAACAAAAAAATTAAAATCAAAACTTACTTCTATGTTTATTAAACAAATTATTTAATATTTAATAAGACATCTGCAATATTTTGGGAAAGTTGTAGAATCTTATTTTAATTATATGCATTAAATTAGATACCTATTTGTTGCTATTTTAAAACAACTTACTTTTACCCAAGTGATGTACGAAAATTTTTAGTCCACCCATCGCACGCATGTTAATGACAATGCCCATGGTGTACGTACGTAATGCCTGTACATGTATTTAAACATATTATTCTTACCTTCTGTTTCTTGTGAAGGAACCACTATTCCGTACAGCGATAAAGTAAAAAATCTAGAAATATTTATCGACAGATGTTTATCCTGGGGTCCTCAACTCCAAGAAATCAGTCGTAAAATGTTTGCTTCGGGGGGGTCCCTGCCAAGATTACGCAATTTTCTTCCTATAGCTACGAAAACTGCGCTAGTGCAGTCCCTTCTATTTCCTATCCTTGATTATGCGGATGCCAGTTTTTTTGTATAAGATTTATATTTGGTTTGCGCAAATATGATCATGTTTCTGCTTTTCGTGTTAAGCTCAAGTGGTTACCCATACGACTTCGCCGGAATGCTCATATACTGTCCCTTTTGTATAATATTTTATTCAATCCGTTAACACCCCTTTACCTTAAAAAACGTTTCAGTTATTTGCATGACACCCACACGAAATTTTTAAGGTCATCTGAGAACCAGAGATTAAAAATGCCTGAACATTCCACAAAAATTATGGACAAAGCCTTCTCAGTTCAAGCTGTCAGATTGTGGAATGCGCTGCCGGCTAATGTGAGAGGTGCAAAATCACTGCCAGTTTTTAAGAACATGGTACATAAACACTACTTGTCTACAATAAAATGATATCCCTACAGTTTTTTTTGCTTTATTTATTTAGGTATGTGTTGTTTCTTTTAATTATGCTACACATCTATATTTATTTACGAAATATTTTATTTATTACCATTATTTATATCATATTGTTATATATTTATATAAGTATTATTTATTTATATATACGTATTAGTACAGTATTACTATATTTTATTAATTATGTGTAATTTGATTATACTATTATTAAAGATATTAAACGGTATAATTTTTAGTTTTTACAATCTTTATTCACTGCGCGCTCCCCTAAATTCACACTTTTTATATTTCTTTCCATCCAATGGTTGCCTGGAAGAAATTGCCACAAGGCGATAAGGCCGCCACTTGTATTACCATACCATTTTGTGTATTATATCTCTTATTAAAGTTCTATTGTTTTGTATTTGGTGTACAATAAAGAGTTTTTATTATTATTATTTTTGTTTCGTTTGTATTTCTCGGCAAGCCGGTAAAACTGATGGCACGGGCCTAAGCCAAGTGTCCTTCAGTGGAACGATTACTATTGTTGTTGTGTACTGAATCTGTGATTGTGGAGGTGTGCGCTAGATTAGTGATTGTGAGGGTGTGTGCTGTTGTGGAGGTGTGTGCTGTTGTGGAGGTGTGTGTTGTTGTGGAGGTATGTGCAGGAGTTGTGGTTGTGAAAGTGTGTGCTAAAGTTGTGCCTGTGAGGGTGTGTGCTGAAGTTATGATAGTAGGTGTTTGTTCGTTTGTTACTGGTTGTGTGTTATCTGGCTCGCACTGTAAGAATTTCCTAACTAATCTGCACGTGTTCAGTATCACTGCTTTCTGCATAAGATTGTAGGTGTACGGAGAGAGTTATTATTATTATAACGAATAACGTCATAATCAAATATTAAATATTAACATGGCCATTTATAAATTCAACGAAATTATAATTAACAATTTAGATAAAAAAAAATCTGTAGCAGCTCTGTTTATGGGGATATGAGTAAGGTATTTGATTAAATTATGTTAATCGCAAAATATTCAAACTGGAAAAGTACAGAGTCTGGGGTAATATAATTTTAGCTAAAATCAAAACCATTAGCTAATGAAACCATATTTATCGGATGGGGAACAAGTAACAATGGTAGACAAAAGGTGTGTAGCCTGTAAAGTAGAGAAAACTTACATCACCAATCAGAGAGCTACCAATTATGGAGTACCGCAGGCAAGCATATTAGGGTCTCTATTATTCCTTATTTATGTAAAAGATATGCCCCGAGTCACACATTACCCTATGGGTCCTATTTGCCGTACGGTGTTATTTAGGGCTAAATAGCTCTATCTTTGAAAATGATATAAACAGCTGTCTCAAAGATATAATTGATTGGTTAAAAGGAAACAACCTTAAAATAAATATTTAAAAAACTTAAATTAGGAATTTTGACCACTAGAACAATACGAAAACAAAATAATACATGAAACAGAATCAAAAAGTGAAAGTGGGGTGCATGAAAGGAGCCTCCCCGAGTGACGTACACAACGATTCCCTACGTCCGGCGCACCCTGGGCAATTCGCGAGTTCTTAAAAGCGAATTGGCTAATCCTTTCACCACGATGGCCAATCAAAACCTTGACCACCTTACTGACTGTCCAAAATGCCCTACCACCTGCACAAGGCAGGCGCTTATGAACGCCGACAAGAGCGCCATAACAGTGGCCACATATTGGGCCAATAAACATTTGACTCAGCCATCGACACGACGAAGAAGAAGAAACAAGTGAAAAGGGCTTCATCTTGATAGAGATATGGCATAGAAGTCTCAAACAGAAAACATTTGTAAACAGCTACATCAACTCTTATGCTTTTCGCGATTTATGTTAGGTCGTAAATAAATGAACATTAATCACTGCATGTCATGCCCATCACTTGACTGATTGTACAAATGCAACAATTGTTTGAGGGTTAAAAAGAAGTGTATTAGAGCGGTATGTGGCTTACAAAGCACTGATAGCTGTAAACCTTTCTTTCAGAAATTACTTATCTTAACATAACTCTGCCTTTACCCATACGAGGTTGATATAATGTTTAGATCGAATATAATATTATAATAAATAATAATAATAATAGCAGCCCTGTATCTAATACATGTCCCACTACTGGGCTCGCGTCTCTTCTCATGATAAAAAAAGGCTTAGGCCATAGTCCACTACACTGGTCAAGTACGGATTGGTAGACTTCACTCACCCTCGACCACTTTTAAGGCACTCTCAGACATGCAGATGTTTTCGATTACGATGTTATCCTTCACCGTTAGCGAGCGATAATTTGAATGATAAATACGCACATATCTTTGAAAAGACGAATCTTAATGGTTTAGACATAGGCATAGAAATAGACATATTAATTGGTAACTTTTCGTTACAAGTCAATATTACAATATGATAATAATAGGTCTCTTTACCTGTGAAATTGCCGTTCTGCAGTACTGGCCATTTCAAATCAAAATAATTTTTGTTTGGCTAAGAATTCTAATTTCAAATTAATTTTATTTAAAAAACATGTAATTCATGGGGGAACAATCGGTATGGTATTCTCATTCATTGGCTGTGCAAAAATTATAATTTTTGCACAGCCAATTAAAGACATCATTTTCTATGCTCCTTCGATTTCAAATTATCCGTAGTTTTGAACGGCCAGATAAATGTGATTTTTTAGTATTATACAACAGGTTATTACAAGTTTTCAAATCGAAGGAACCTAGTAAATATAATTAACTTTTTATTTCAACAATAACTTTCATCAAAATACCTCATTTTTATTCATCAAATACCATATTACAATTTAAAGGAAATTACAAATCTATCTCAACTCATTGACGGGGGGTGAGGCAGCTATTCGTTAGCTATTCGGAAGTGCGGGAGGGCACCAAAGATTTAAGTCTCTTCAGTATCTTTTCGGGGCTTATATAAGTTATATTAAAGTATTCAGCATTATCAGCAATATTAAGATGACTAGTGACTTCATCCGTGTTCACTGGTAGACTGGCTGATGTGTAAACACTAGAAAAGTATGATCCAAACATATTGCATATATAGCATCACCGCCGTTAGATGTTACTGAACCATCAGACATAGTAGCCGGGTAAGTGTTTGAAACACTACGCTTTGCTTTAATATACGACCAAAACTGTTTGGGGCTGGCCCAAATTTTTTGTTCTATGTGTGTAATATATTAATTATAACATTCTGTTGATAGTTTTTTACACTGTCTACTACAAGAGCGGAAAGCGACTTTGTCCATTGGGTTTTTATAACTATTATACCTCTTTCTATAGTTAATTGTTTCGCGAATTAATCTCAGAAGACCCTTACTAAACCATGGCGGATGTGAACTATTTTGTACTGCAGTTGACGGTAAGTGTTGCTTAATTACTTGATTTACAACATCATAAAATATCTCAAGCATAGTATTAGGGTTGCCAGTACCATTAAAAAGTTCATTCCAATTAATTTCGTTGAGTTTATGTTTGATATCAGAATAATTTGCCCTTTTAAAGATTAGTCTGGTGGCCTTGTCACTATATTTCAAGTTATCGTCTAAATTAGATTGTAAGACAATCTCTAAAGGAGGGTGGTAAGGATCAATTTTTACTAGACTGTGATGAGCTTCGTTGACACTGCATTGTGAGTAACCGGTAAGTACCAAGTCTGAAATCTTACTTTTGACATTTAAAATTGCGTTCAACTGCTTAAAATTATTGACATGCACAAAATCTATCAGAGCTTGATTGATTCTGCTATAAGTTGTCGTGACGGGAGACGTACGAAATGCTGTGGTTTCATTTATAGCATCCCAGTCTATGTTACTCAGCTTAAAATCACCAATTATGATACTATCAGATTCATTAATTTCTGACACCGAGTTAAATTTATCTATAAAATGCTTCAACATACCATACACAACTGGAGGTGGTAAATACGCTGCACAAATTGAAATTTTGAAACTAGGAGTAACCTTCACTGTCACCCACAGATCCTCGCATTCACTTTCCCAAGTATATTCTCTAAAGGCAATAAGTTTGTTAGCAACAGCAATTAGAACCCCGCCTCCATTTTTCGTTTTATGAAAACCTGTCGCTTCCCTGTCCCGCCAAAAACTGTTATATCTCTTATCAAAAAGTTCAGCACTGAGAATACACTTATTAAGCCAGGTTTCGGTTAATACTAAGACATCATAATTGGCACATGCCAGATTACGATAAAATTCATTTGTTTTTGATTCATTCCTCGAGTATTTTGATAATAAATATTTAGATAAGTGAATTTTAATAATGATAATATCATAAAAATAACATGCCTACTTAAAATAATAAAATAAGACAATATTTAGATTATTACATTCAGGGAAATAAAGTCTTTTATAATCTTATTTTCAGAACTCTCATCTTTCATGACGTAGATGCGCCCATTTCGGATCCACACGTATTTGTAGCCCTTCTCTTTTGCCTTAAGGCGGGCGGCTGCTTGCAAGGCTCTGTTGTTTGGACTCAGGTGCTCAGTAATGTATATGGAAGATCTGTCGCCTTCCAAGCCAAGATGTGAAGTGTTCAACTTTTCTTTTACGGGCTTAGATTGATTAAAGGTTATAGATGCGGCCCAATAAGTGTCTCGGATTTTATGCGTATTAAATTGAACAATTATTGATTTTGGGTGATTGTTGGCATTATTTTGTTTCATAATACGCGTACAATTAGTTATATTGTCCTCCTTAATTTCGCCCAACTTGGTTACAACGTTAAACAAATTCTCATTACTCCTCTGAGGCACGTATTGTATTTCTAGATTATTTGCCCTAGCGTGTTGTTCTAGGGTGTTGATACGAGCAGACATGTCTTGTACAGTAGTGTTTAGCTTGGTATTTTCATCTTGTAGTGCTTTCACTGTTTGTTTACATTCATATTTGTCGTTCAAAATGTCATCGTATTGATTACTGATGAAAACAACCGAATTCTTCAAGCTCTGGATATCCTCACGCATGACGTTAAGCTCTTGGCACAAAATGGTACGCATATTAAGAGTGAGTTTTTCCAACATAACACCCATATGGGCATTCATAACATCCTCGATTACAGCGCGAACGCCGTCCTCTGTTATCGGTAAGTTTGATGTGTTTGGTGGAGACTGCAACGCTGGTCTCTTGTTGGTACGTACTGTTATGTTTGTATTAAACCGAGCAGGCGTTAGTTCTTTGATCTTGCCGCTGCTCGTACATGAATGACAAATTGAAAGGAAAGGGAAAGCTCACATGACAGGTCCAATCCCAAACATTTGTGATGGAAAACTTTACCACAAACATTGCATTGCAGAGATCTTCCACCAGTCTTATTCGAGGTTCAACAGCCCCAAGTAACCATTGGTTCATTCATGATATCAATAAAAATGTTCCGGAATATAAAATTAAAATATTATTGTCTCTAGTTAAAAAGTGCACACTAACAAATACCTCGGTACAATCACTATAGTCTTATTATTTAATATTTTATTCAAAGCGCACACTAATATAGGCTCATGGAGCTCGGTGTCTAGCGCGGTCGCGACCAAAAGGTCTTAAGTGCGCTGCATTCGGCGGCGCTTACGCATTAGCACTGAGTCACTCGTTAAAAGTTATAAGTGTGTCGACGGTTATTAGGCTAATTGGTCTAAGCGACATTTTTTGCGATATTGAGTTATATACATATTTGGAATCAGCGAATTTTTCTGCGTCTTTTGAATTAGGTTTCAAATTTTTATGAGCATATTTTTGGCGCTTGAACCCCACACTAACTTTGCTCTCATTTTGGACGTCTATGGTCTAACCGCCACAAAATTTGAGCAATATTTTGTAGCTGGTAACTTAGACTAGACCCAGAATTTTTCATACGTCGGTTGATTCATTTTTTCTACAACCAATTTGAATGACCAATGCGCGTTAAGATATTTGACCTTTTGCTCGACTACATGGTTTTGTCGCTTGAGACATTTTTGCATTACGTAATAAAGATAGGCTATGTCGTTTGAACCATTTTGCTTCCATTTTAATAAGAGGCCTGGTCAGTTGAACCATTTCAACTTGGGCCAGTTTTATTTTGTAATGACGTTTGAACCATTTTTGCTTATATTGGTATTGATGTATAATGTTACATAATCCTTCTGAGATACGTTCAAACTTTTATAGTTTTGGTAATTACACCATTTTACTTAAATTGAAATTGAAAAATGTTACCTGTTAAGTCATCAGAAAATAGTAATAAAGATTATACTTACGTCGTTTGAAACAAACAAAAAATTGTCGTAAGATTATGAATTAAGGTACTTTACTGTGAAATTGCCCCCCGCGGGCGAAATGACGTTATACGCAAAAGGTCTGTAGACTCGAACTATAGAGAAAATACTTATTATTATTTTATTAACGATGGAGAGGGTCGACGCAAAGTATGCAAAAAATTCCTGATGTGTACGTTAGACATAAGTCAAAAATACATTAGCTATTCATTAATCAATGCGTCTTTTGGGTTGTCAAAAAAAGAAGCAAGAGGTAAACTAGAAACTACTTCCAAATAATAAAACTTCTGAAGAAGTCAAAAATTCAGCCATAAACTTCATCAACGGCTTACTGGCGCTACCATCTCATTACTGTCGGAAAGATACTACCCGGTTATATCTCCCCACAGAATATCGAAACATTGAAAATCTTTATAGGATATATAGGTATAAAGAAGCCCGAACCAGTGTGTGTGGAACATTTGTCCTTTTTCGGAACATGAAATAATGTTCCGAAAAAGGACAAATGTGTAAAATATTTACGTTTTGAAGGCAAAGATATTAATAAAAACCCTGATACGATGATGCATTTAAAAGTAAAAGAAGCCTCAAAAAGGAGGTTAGCTATTCACCGTGAGCTCTGTAAAAAGAATAAATCTATTCTTTGTACTTCATTCGATTTACAAAAAGTCCTTAACACGCCACACGGCATTCTGTTTTACTCTAGGAAATATACAGTTTACAATCTATGTTTTTACGAAAGTGTTACGAGGAACGGATTCTGTTATGTGTGGGGCGAAACTGAAGGAAAAAGAGGTGGGAATGAGATAGCGTCAATTCTTTAGAAGTATATTGCTGATGTTGACTCACGTGGATCCATTAAAAGTTTAGTTTTATATTCCGATTCATGTCCTGGACAAAATAAGAACAAACTTGTCTTAGCCGCCATACACAATGCCTTACTACAAGCAAACAATATTGAGACGATTCAGATTAATTAAATTATTTGCTACCGGGACACACCGAAATGACCGTAAATAGCATTCATGCTACAATAAAATTTAAATACTATAATATGGGCACCTTCGCAGTGGGTAACAGTTTTTCAGTTGGCTCGTAAGGATCCCCGTCCATTTGAAGTAGAAGCTCTTAACCACAAAGAGTTTAAGAATTTTGTGGAATTTTCTGATAAATATTTTAAAGGGAACTTATCTGGTAATATAAGCAAAATAAGGGTGGCGACATTCAAAAAGTCATCTCCAAATGTTATGACTGTTAAATACAGCATGATGAGGATACTGAAGATGAAACAGTGGGAATTATTTCAAGGCCAAAGCAGCTTCACCAAAAATACAAATTAGTTTTGCCCATAACCACAACCAAGCTTTACTGGTGGTAGAGCTCTTGTGAATGAGCTCGAGGGCGGCAGCACCACCGTCTCACCTTTAACCTGCCGCCAAATAGTAGTGCTTCCATTACTGTGTTCCGGTTTGGTGGTGAGATTAGGCCCTGAAATTACTGGCACATGAGGCATAACACCGTAGTCCTCAGCTGCAGCGACGGATCTATAATCTGCTTTTGTGGATTGTTGATGTCCATGGGCTGTACTCCACTTACCATCAGGTCGACTACACGTTCGTTCGCTGTGGGCGCAGTATATAAAAAAAAAAACCAAGCACAATGATTTGAAAAAAATATGTGATACCGGAGTTATACCAACACTATTTCATTTAGAATACGCAAGTTTTTCTCATCGAATCGGAAAAGATGTACTGGTTGACACAGAAATTGAAGATGACGGGGAAACTTCACCTTTAATATCTGATTCTATTTAATAAAGAATAAGGATTTTGATTTTTATAATGTAAAAAGCCATGTCTGATTAATTAGGCATTATTGTTAATCAAGATATTTAGAGGCTGTATTTTGTTAATACCTCAAAGGTTTATATTTTTTAGACAACATTGTGATTAGATGTGGTGATATAAGGAATCCTGAGACTGAATTAACAAATACTCATAAGTATACGTATAAGTACTTATATTTAGTTTAAACAAGATACGAATATAATTTTACAGAAAAAACATACTTCAGTTGCAAAAAATGCATTACACTATCAACGTTTATCATCAACGTCTCACCTTATCTGTGTATAACTTGAAAGAATACTTTAAGCGGCCTTTAGGTTCCTATATTCAATTTAATTCATCTATTTTGTTTCTATTGCATACGCTTGGTTGATCATATTTCAAAAAGGCTAAGGTACATGTCGCGGCGTATATCGCAAAGTTATATTTATATTGATTACATCAATCATTACCAGGGGTCGGAGTAGGTAGATTGGTGATTTGGAGTCAATGAACCGCCACGTATATATTAATATGGATATGCTTTCGGGATGCCGGGATTTAGATTACAACTAGAAAATATTGAAAAACTTATGGTTATTTATTTTAATTATTTAGAGAGTCAGGAAAATGAAGTAAATTATATAAATGAAGATTAAAAATATTTTTATCAATAAAGATGTTTATTTTGGTATAAACTGCTTTTTGTTTCATTTTTACCTGTTTTCATATTCATAAAAAGTTATTGCAATGAATGCGAAAAAAGTATTAAGGAGTATAAAAAGTTATTTTTATTTATTTATTCAAGAATATAATACATAATAATGACAAACAGCACGTAATAAAGTTGCAAGAAGTAACTAATAAATTAGTCATTTGTAAGCTACGAATAGACGCAAAAAAGTAAATTTCACTTTATTACTTGATAAATAAGAAAACTAATTTTAAACGTTTAACTATTACATTTTATTAAATAATATATATTAAATTTCAAATGTAGTTTAAAAATCTTTACATTCACAATATTTGATCCCGTGAGTACCAAAATGAAATCCCCGAAAAAGGCTTATCCATGTTATGATTTCTATGACTATTCATGATGCAAGTACGTAAAATCAATATACCTACTCCGACCCCTGATCATTACATTACAATTACCGACGCGGACTGTCGCATATCCTTAACATATTTGTCTTAGTTTGAGGCACTTCATGTGGGAACAAGAAAAGGCGACAACAAGAATTTATAGCATCTATCAGTTGTATTAAAATCAAAACGATTGGAGATAGCTATCGTAATAGTCGTACCGTTTGGCCTTCGATTTCTTTTAAAAAGCACTTAAAGCTCAACTAGCAGGTACATAGGAATATTCTAAAAGCGATCACACGCCGCGCTGGCTCTGCGCCGCGTAAAGCCGTCGGTGACGTTTAGCCTGCAGGCTATTAGCCAAATTGCTGACTACCGTATTTGAGACGATTCAAATCGATACATTTTACTCGTGTGTGCGTACTGCGTGTATCATTTGAGCGTAAAAAGTATTTTACATTTTATGAAGAAATTTAGCCGATTGATTAAAGGTACAACAGGTTTGATGAAACAAAGATGTTGCTTATAGTGAAAGGTATTTTTTATCCATGCACCACGCGCGGGTGGAAAACAATAATGGAGAATGTTAACTAATTTTGATTATTAGTACTCCATATTCTCTGTCAAAAATAAAAAATACTAGTGAAAGAATTACTTCGATACGTTAATTAGTTTCCGATTTAGAAGTAAAAAAGAAGGTTCCGGTTTGACGTCATAGCTCTGCACTCTCTGTCTGGCTCACTTAGTCCACTCGCAGTCGCGCGCCCTTGCCGTCAAAATTATACTAAATACTTTTAAAAATGTCCAATCCAAATACTAGGCAATCTTGTGTTGTGCCTAAATGTATAAATACAGCTACCAATTCACCGGAAAAGCTATTTTTATAGTTCCAAAAGACGTTAAAATGCGAAAAAATAGGATAAAAGCCATGAAGAGGTTTGATCCATTTGAGATAAAAGTACAGTTAATTGTTGTGAAGACCATTTTGACGTAAGTTTGTATAGTGAATATATTTTATGTAGGTACACTAGGCCAACGAGTTAGGTATGTAGGGGAAAACTTTAAAGTCATAGTAAAGACTGACTACACTCGTTATGGATAAGTGAGTTACATATCAAAATAGTGGGTATATTATACTTATTAAATATGTAATGCCCACATGCATTATCTATTGTAGTCAGTTTTCACTATGATGTAGAAGTTTTTGCCCTGCATATCTAATTGCTAGGCCCACTGTACATAAGTAATAATAATTATTTTCACCTTATAATGAAACAATTTCTAACCGGATTAATTGCGTGTTTATTGATTTTACATTTGCAGGAAAAATGTAAAATCAATAAGTGTAGGTACCTACGCGATTAATCCGGTTAAAAATAGTTTCATTATAAAATACAGTGATCGTGAATACTTAGGACATTACTATTATAATCTTTTGTAGTTAAAATTTATATCATACCTATAAACATCAAATCTAGTCAGAGGTGCAAAACCTTTGGTGTCAGAACTTTCCGTTACGTTTTTCATAGTATTACATTAAAATATCTTACAATGCAGCTGTTGCGTTATCCTTTGTTTTCTATACAAGTTTTAATCTATACTAGACTGTGCCCACCGCTCTGCTCGCGTCGGCTAGGAGTAAGATTTTTTTTTGTTTTGGATTGAAAATGATATGGAAAACTATATTAAATATAAGTTGGTCAGGGGAAGAATTAAATTAAAACAGGGTATAATTCCACACAAATACAAATTTCAACAGGAAAAGGAAGATAAACCTCAGAGATCTGCTGTGCAAAAACGTAATCGTATAGAATATTTTGAGAAACTATTTAATAAAGATAAAACTTCGACGTTAGAGAAACCTCAAGAGATATTTATTGTTAGCTGTGAACACGAAATAGTAATAGAAGATCCATTTAGTTTTGGAAATAATCACCAGTGTTTAGAAATATAAATAAGAGGAAAATAATATTTTCACCAGATGCAGTATCTTTTGTTAGTATGAACGACACATCTTCAAACGCCTCTTCACGTGAAATGTTTAACCTTAATCAAGAATCAAAGCACCCTAATGAAGATTCAGATTTGGAATCGGAATGCAAAACTTTTTTTAGAAATAAATGGCCTTTGACCTTGGCCAAAGAATACAAATAAAAAAAAGGTTTAGTACATCTGTAACGTTCAACCCACTACATCTACATCCTTAGTACCTATCCTACTTTCTCCTAATATTATAAATGCGAAAGTTTGTGAGTGAGTGTGTGTGTGTGTTTGTTATCTTTCACAAAAAAAACTACTGAACGGATCTGGACGAAATCTGGAATAACACATAGGCTACTTTGAATCCTGGGAAAATGTACAGTTCCCGAGGGAAACGGGGGCGAAGCTGCTGGCGGAAGCTAGTTTGCAATAAATCAATGTATGTATTCATATAAATTTACTAAGAAGAGCGGTTCCTTTCTATATATACATACGTACCTAACCAATAGCTACAAAACTATAATACAATATATTTGTTGTCTATATCGTAAAAAAATATTGGTAGGTAGGTACTTTACTATTTGAGTTACATTCTTCCATTATGACATTAGTTGGGTATTTTGTATTAATAAAACAATTTAGAACAGATAAACTATTAAGCATAAGTAGTAGCGCGGAAAGGTCACACACCTTTGCATTTTTATTCCTCGCGTTTCGGTGGCAACGAAGTCACTATTTGTTGATAATAATGCCATTTAAAACCATTAATCCATCTATTTTAGGTAGATTATCCGCTTGCTCTTTTTCGAATCTTTTATCCATTTTATTAATCGAATAATATTTACTATTATTAGACTAGTAACTTATTACTCGAACGAAAACACAACAAACTGTGCGGCCCTCGCAGCGCGTTGCAGAGTTATGACGTCACAAGCGGTCACGTGACTGTTAGCGGGACTCGATATTTGTCAAAGGTTGGGGTCAAAGGTACAAAGATCGTAATTGGTGTTGTTTACTGTCCTCCCTCTGTCGATTATTTCACTGACTTAGAGTTGGTTTTAGAATCCTTGGGGTCTGATTATGCACATCACATCATCATGGGCGATTTTAACACTGATCTACTTGCTCATCTTTCTCCTCGTACCCTTAAACTCCTTCACCTTGTTAACTCCACTAGTCTACATGTGTTACCACTTCAACCCACTCACCACAATACTAATGGAGGTGACACATGGTTAGATCTAATCCTTACATCCAATCCTTCCCTCGTCTCATCATTCGGTCAACTACCCGCTCCTGGTTTCTCTCATCATGACCTAATTTTCCTCTCCTACCTTCTCAAACCTCCTAAACCTAAACCTAAAGTGTTACACTTGCGTTGTTTTGGCCGTATGGATATCGACAGACTTCGCTCAGATGCTTCGGCGGTTGACTGGGAGCCCTTGGAGAGGGCCAGTACTGTTGACGATAAAGTTACTATTGTCAATAGTATTGTGAAATCACTATATGACGCCCATGCACCCATACGAAAAATCAAAGTGAAGCGGCCTCCTGCTCCCTGGATCACGGCAGGTGTTCGTATGGCTATGAGGCGTCGTGATCGTGCTTTCCGCAAATACAGACGCGAACGCTGTGATGACAATTGGGCTGCGTACAAATTCGCGAGAAACCGGTGTAATCAAATGATACGCAACAGTAAACGCCGACATATTCTTGATAATATTTCTTTTTCTTCGCCTGCGGAGGTTTGGAAGTTTCTGGGCTCTTTAGGCATTGGGAAGCAACCTGGAATTGGTATACCAGCCACTGTAAGCCTTGACTCGATCAATAACCACTTCACCACCTCATTAGCGTTGGACGTCTTAACCAAGCGTCAAACAATAGACTCAATTTCCAGGTTGTCCAAGCCTTCGTATCTGCCTTTCGAATTTTCTCCTGTGGGCTCGGACGAGATCAAGAAAATGATCCTTTCCATCAAATCAAAAGCTGTTGGTGTCGACAACATCAGTCGGTTCATGATTATCACCATCCTGGACCAACTCCTACCTGCAATTTCCCACGTCATAAACTTTTCCCTCTATTCTGGACAGTTTCCCTCCTTGTGGCGTCAAGCTTATGTCCGACCTCTTCCTAAAATTAGTAATCCTTCTCTTCCCTCACACTTCCGCCCAATCTCAATCCTTCCCTTCCTGTCAAAAATACTTGAGGCATGTGTGCACCAACAGCTTTCCAGGTTTGTCCTATCCAATAACATATTATCCACATTCCAATCCGGTTTCCGGCCTGGGCACAGCACCATTTCAGCCTTGCTCAAAGTGACTGGCGACGTTAGGGTGGGAGTGGAGGATTCCAAGGTTACAGTGTTGACCTTGGTTGACTTTTCAAATGCATTCAACAGCGTCAGTCACGAAATACTCCTAGCTATCCTCTCCCACGTTTTGATCTCGTCTGATACTCTAGATTGGTTCTCTTCTTATCTTCAGGGCCGAAGGCAATTGGTTCGCATCGATGAGGCTATGTCTAATTGGTGTGATCTTAGTGCTGGAGTCCCTCAAGGCGGTATTCTTTCTCCACTTCTTTTCTCTCTATTTATTAATCTCATCACAAAAGAACTTCGATGTGCGTATCATTTGTATGCCGATGATCTTCAGCTGTACGCTCAAGCTAAGGTAGAAGATCTTCCCGTGGCGATTGATAGTATAAACCGAGATCTTGAAACTATAAGAGACTGGTCGGGGAGATTTGGGTTGTCCGTTAATCCTTCCAAGTCGCAATCTATTATCATCGGCAGCTCTCGCATGATTGTCAAGATTGATAACTCAGCACTTCCCCCGATCATCTTTAATGGCACAGTCATCCCTATTAATCCTAATGTCAAGAATCTCGGTTTATACTTGGACAGCAACCTCGACTGGCGAACTCAGGTTGGAAATATCAGTCAACGGGTTACAGGGACTTTGCGATCTCTCTACCGCCTTCGTAACTTTCTCCCTGTTAAGACCAAGACAATGCTTGTGTATACTTTAATTTTCCCAGTAATCGACTATGCTGATGTGTGCTATCTCGACCTGAATGCAGATCTACTCAATAAACTTGACCGACTTCTCAATAATTGCATTCGGTTCGTCTTTAACCTCCGTAAGTACGATCATGTCTCGAATTACCGTACTCAATTGAATTGGCTGCCTATACGTCAACGTCGCAGCTGGCGTGCGTTGACATTCCTTTTTACTCTCCTGTATTCTCCCAACGCACCAGCCTACTTAACTCCAGATTTTAAATTTCTATGCTCCAACCACGATAGATCTCTACGCTCTTCTAACAATCTTCTTCTTCTTTGTCCCTCTCATTCTTCCAGTCTTGTTCATTCTTCTTTCTCTGTTAAATCCATTCTCTTATGGAATGCGCTTCCTCTCAATATCAGGATGACAACTAGCCGCGACGCTTTTCGAACCAGTGTACGGCGGCTATACAATAATTATTTGGTGGAATCATCGGAATAATATGTATCTCCCTTATATATAATATATATATATATATAAATATCCGTTCTATGTAAAGGTTGATCCAGTACGAAATTAAAAGAAATGTTGATCCACCTTTTTGCAGTGTATAATTCGCTCTTTACAAATATAACCGATATACTTTGATCTAAAGTTGAAATGGAGGGGTTGTTCGAGGATCTGCATCGGTCTCTTTTCAACATACTTGCCATCAGAAAATACATTAACAACATGTTTTCGTTGATCCGTAACGGTCGCAAAAATTATACCAATGAGTCAAATGTGGATCCGTTTTATATTCATGCTCATGCGCAATCTTACTAACTAACGTTGATCCGAGGGCAGTGATAGTTTCTAATTATTGAATGGGTAATAAGTATATTTGGTATGTGATAATTTTTTTACTACCTGTTAATAATTATAATCTGTGACTGACTGATTATAAATGTTATGAAGATTTTTTTTAAGTTATGGTACTTACATAATACCAGAGAACATACGAGCGGAGCGAGTGATGCTTTGTCTATGCATAATACATTAATATATAAATTAAGTAAATATTTTTTTTATTTTCTGGCTAAATAAAATATTTTTTATAATGTTAGAATTGTCGATTAGGTACCTATTAACGAAACGTTACTTGACTTATATTTTTTTGTTAAACATAATAATGTCTTTTTTATTTTCTAAATGTTAGTAATATCTAACGGATTAAAGATGTTACATAATTAAAACAATTATGATTGTTAAAAATTGTTTTTTTCTACATGTCATCTAAACTTAATTTTAATAATATCCGATCCTTTATGCCTTTCATTTATCACTTTAATTAATGTATGTATCACTACTGGGTGCGCCAAAGTTCACCTAAAGTTTCAATGCCGATAATTGGAAATCTGAAAATGTTCTTTCTAACATTCTTCATCCTAGCAATTAGGTACAATTCCTAACAACTCTGCCACAAATTTTCATAATCGAAACATTTAACTTCCTAATGTCGGAAGCAATAAACATCTATTATACTTTTATTAGTATTCCTATATTTTTTCAACATAACCATCTTTTACACTATTATTTAATGTCATATCTTTTTTGTTTAGGTTTCTTTTAATTAATAATAATCAGTATTGTATACATTAATTTTACGTAACTTTTACACATAACATGTAGATATAACATATAAGACTAATAGTATCATGGTACAAGTACTTCTTCTTACGTGTCAATGGCATTTTGTTTTCTCATTTTCTATTTAATTTTTTTTGCCCAGTAGGAAGCAACTTCTACGCCTTTGCTTGTGGCTTGCATTAGATCTTCACGGGTACACGTAGAGGCCGACAGTGGGCACGAAAGCAGATGAGCCATGTTTTGAATGGGGAATCCACAATCGCACGAGGTATTATTGGAGTTTGTGATTCCCCATTTGGCCAGATTCTCCCTGCAGCGACCAACTTGAGTCCGAAGGCGGTTTAAAGACTTCCAGATCGGCCACTGTAGCCTACTTCCAAGTGGCAGGTGCTCAGCTAGCTCAGGAAAATCAGCGGGTGCTAGTAGCCTAGTTTTCCACATCTCGAGGCGTACGTGAGCTGGACTTTGGTCTGAAGAGTTCGCATATCTCAAGAAGCTCCTGCGACTTTTCAAGCGAGCTGGTGGGAGATGGTGGTCATACAGAGGATGTCGTCTGTCACTAATTTGTTTTAGCTTCTCAGTATGACACGAAGCTTCACGGCGTGCAGAAGGTGGCGCAATGCCCGCCAACGGCTATATCATATTGATAGGCGTGGGTTAGAAGCAGCCGGTGAAGGCCCTGCAGGTAACATTCAGTGCCACATCTACCTCTTTGGCGTGAGCTGAACGATGCCACATCGGACATGCGAACTCCCCTGCCGAAAAACCACAACTACAAGTACTTACTTAGTTAAATATATGTTTTCATATACACATTTCAATTAAATTAGTTTAGTATTTATATCTTTATATTTTTTTATTTAAACTAGCGGCTATAGTTTTAAAATATTCACTTTTATTGGTGTATTCTGGTTTAGGTTAGGTTAGAACTGTGACCACAACGCATGAGTCGAGCGAGCGAAGCGAGCGTGCGGCGGCAGTGACTGGCGAAGTGCCAGAACCGAATCGGTCCTATAGTTATTAGTTTAGGTACGGTTAAAACTGCGGTATTAACTCCCAGGCCATGAACATAACCGTAAATGTGTCGTGTTTTATGAATTTTATTCATTTAAGACAAATTTAGTAAAACGACCTTTAATCATTCTAAAGAGTTGATTTTTTTGACATTATTATCTTACTTGAACTTAGCAATAGACACAAATTAGTATGTTATGCAAAGTTTACCCCCAAATTATAATCATACCCTCAAATTAAAACTATAAAATATCTTCTACACCACATATATTTTTTATTACAGTTTGTAAATGTTTCTTTCTGAGTATGAGTGAAAATATTATGGTAATCATGTTTAGGGATAAAAGCGTTATGATAAAAAAGTAGGCGTTTAATAGTTATTTATGGTACAAGTGAGAAAAAGTTAATATTTCTGTTGTGAGTGCCAATTTTAAACCCGAAGTAGTCTTGATTTGAATCACGAGCGTAGCGAGTGATTCTAATAAAGCCTTCTTTCTTTTTTTCCTGGTAAATAGCAAACTTCTGTGTTTAAAATTAGTTGTCTCAACTCTTTTGAAGTTCTACAAAGTTCTTCATCACTGGATTCACATTTTTTTGTTAAAAAGTGCCAGTAAACAATTAAACATAAACTGAAAAGAATTTATAGTTGCCCGTGATGACTTTTTTTTTTATATCGTGGTTCGGAAATTCATTCCGTAACATTTATTTATAGAGTCTAATATTAAGTACCTGATTTTAATTAATTTAATGGTCAATCACGAATATAAAATCATTAAAATACTAAATAAGCGCGTATTCATATAATTTAAAATAATGAAACAAAACGTATCGTATGTAGTTATTTAATAAAATTGATGTCAATGTTTATTACTAACCTACATGGTGGGTGCTATGTTTTTTTTTAGCACCTATTCATTGGAAGGATTTTGTGTTTAAAATTTGAATCACTTTGCCTCACTAGTGAGTAAAAACGGGTTTTACTCACTGAATTCTGGCAAGCAAACGATCTTTTTCGTGCTGGTGTGGTGAAAATATATTTACATTAATGATATTAGTAATAACAATTTTCAGAAACATGAGTGTTATGAACAACGCCGATAGCACTACAAAATGGTATGAATAAAAACTTTAGGATAATTTTTTTTAGTAATAGTTATCATTAGGATTACAAATCGTTAGGAAGAACAATTTCGGGTAAAGTACTTTAGGTGAGCCAATATGGACTGAATATACGTTAGGTAAGTCCAGTAGGAGGACCAATCAGAAGGCTACTGCCTTCTGATTGGTCTATTTGAATCGGATCAACAACTATCGGAGTGGATTTGTATATCGGATCAACATTTCGGTTGCGTTCCCTAAACTTCAACGGAGTAAAACGTTGATCCGGCCGGATCCACATTTGTATGGAAAAGATTATATTGGATCAACAAAAACCACTCGGATCAACATAGGTTTTCGGATCAACAAAGTGCTCGCCCTACAGCACGCATGATCAACAATTGACGGGTTGGTATAACTATATATATATATATATATATATATATTTATTTTGTATGTATATATTTAAATATATTATTATATATTTTATTTTTGTAAATATTAAATATATTTATTTTATAATTATATTTACTTATAATTTATTAATTTTATTATTTATGCATTATAGTATTTTTTCTTTTTAATTTGTAGTCTTGAGTAAGTTTTATTTAAAAACAATTTGAATTGTGGATACTTTATGCACCTACCCGAACATAATCTCTGCACCACCTTAAGGTTGACTGGTAGAAAATGCCTTTGGCATTAAGTCCGCCTTCGTCACATGTATCCGTGCGAGAAGTTAAATAAATAAATAAAATAAAAAATATTTTTCGAAACTTTGAATGCCTATAAAATCAAAACTACTAGGTATTTTTGACTACAACAAAAACTAGTGTATTTGTATACATACAGGCTTTACTGAGATAAAATTTCAAGCGATTTGGCATACCTAGTAACATTCTTCATTATTAACTCACCATAGTTGTTGCAGACGAGGTAGACCCGGGGCGAGTTCTGTCGGCAAGTCTTGAGTTCCTTGAGCAGTCCGCCCTGCGAGCGCAGGAAGGCGCGGTACGTCTGCGCGGCGCCGTGCTCGTGCAGCCAGCCCGCGTGCGGCGCCGCCGTGGCGGACACGTTCACGGCTGCCTTGATGCTGCTCACCGCCAACCGGGACTCGTTCATCACCGTCTTGCTTTTGTTGAGCCAGCTGTTCGTAAAGAGGGATCGCTTAGTTCATTCCTGAAATCCCTTCTCGTGAATAAAAGCCGTATATTATCTTAAAAAAAACTCAATTCTCAATCTTTTTGACTATTAAGGTCATCATGAATATCTGATTGGTGTTTGGTTTTCCAAACACCAATAAATTATAACTAATAAATTATAATTTCCTACAGTGTGTTTATCATGTTGTGCTTTAGTTA
Source organism: Hypena proboscidalis (assembly GCA_905147285.1). Taxonomy (NCBI): domain Eukaryota; kingdom Metazoa; phylum Arthropoda; class Insecta; order Lepidoptera; family Erebidae; genus Hypena; species Hypena proboscidalis. The sequence goes on along the minus strand of LR990127.1, from coordinate 24,205,025 downwards.
GGCAGCGTTTTTATTCACAAACAGATTATCAAAATGTGGTAGCACAAACTGGGTAATACTGAACTTGTAAAATTATAGAAGAAATTAGTAAAACGAAGTACCTATATTAGTAAACATTGATTGACAGTTTCTATTACACCAATCGAACGGTGGCATCGATTAGCGGGCGGCTAAATAATAATTATCGACAGGCAATGGTCGATCGGTCAACGCTTATTAACCAATCGATCGACATCGATCGATTTAGGTGTAATAACACCCAAACAGAAGAAAACTCACGAGTATCCAAGAATGGAGCAGAGCCTGGTGGCGGTGTCCTCGTCGAGGGTGTTGATGCAGGCGGGGAACCACGAGTGGTTGGCGGCTCGGTACACCTGCAGCTCTCCGCTGCCCACGTCGCCGTTGGCTTGGCTCAACCTCACTGGCCACAATCATAATACATACACTGAATTAAAACTACAAGCACTGGGTAAGCCTTGGGTATAAGGGGTAGGTAAGATCAGTCAAACTTAGTGTGGGGGTCGTTAATTTGTAGTGTATTATTGGTATGTTGAATTGATTGAAACGATAGGTCACTATACTAAATGTTTTAATTAACTGGTACCAGAGTAAATATTATTTAATAAACTTATTGACTACATTATTCTAACTTAACTACGTCCTATCCCTAGCGATACGGAAAGGCGACTGGCGAACCGGGCGACTAAACTTAAGTATCCACTTAATACAAAAATGCGCCGGTTGCACTGTGTCCCTACACTTAGGTATGCTATTGCTCACTTTAAAAAATATTCCTTAAGATAAGGTCTATCGGCTTCATAAATGAGAATTTGATATATTGGACCAGGAAGTTTAATTACAATTTAAAGACAAGCTAGTTATTTTTTTTACTAAAAATAAAGTGTTGAAATGATTATACATGTAAAATGATTCTGTAATAGCAATGCCAACTCACATACAAAACTGAGGGTAGGTACTTTTTATAATTTAATGCGAAACCTTAAAATATTAGAAAGAAAAGACAACTTCTTGGCCTCGGTTAGACAAAGATACATACATCAACATTGTCTAGGTATATTTTATAAATCACTCCATAACTCAAAAACTGCATATTAGTACGAAGAAAAAAGTTTGCGGGTGAAAAATAAGCTCTATGGTACCGTGCTTACAAATTCGAAAAAAAATTTAGACGTATCATTTTTAAAAACAGAATGCGGTGTAATTCGATTATAACAATCAAAAAGTTAGTTATAATTGCAATAATACATCGTAAAAATGTATTGTAGAAATAAATAGTTTTTCACTTATGTGGTGAAAAAACTATCCAGTTACGATTAACTTAAAATAAAAAAGAAATTCTAAACAAAAACAAGTGAATCTTTTTTCACTAGATAACGTCGACTTTTAACAAGAGAGCAATATGGTAAGAGCTGTAGCCATCATGGAAGCAAGTGCTAACCGGTTTTTTTGTTTAGAGACCCGTTCGCAAGGAATTCAACTTTGAAGAGCAATTTTTTGCTTCCTTTCCCTGTAAAAACTAAACCGTATTTAAACAAAAGTCCTAATATTTTGTAAATATATATATGGTTTCGGCGCACATACAAATCCTTGCCAAATTGTAGCTTACTAGCACTAACTAAATTACGTTATGTCGCGGACAGACAGACAGACAGGTGGACATGGCGAAACTAACGGGTGTTTTTTTTCGAACTTTAAGTTGGCATTACTGTTCAAGATGGCGACCGATTTAACAGGTGTCAAGTGATTTATTCTCAGTTTGGTTTGGCAATTCATCATGAATAGACTCACGCTTGAACAACGCTTGCAAATAGTGCAATTTTATTTCGAAAATAATGGTTCTGTGCGGAAAATGTACGTCCATTTTATCGTCGACAAAATCGTCCATCAGAGCAGTTAATTCGATTAACCATGGAACGTTTTCGCACCACGTTTACTCTTGTTGATAACTCGCATCCCCAGAGACGCCGTACGGTGCGTACAGAAGAAGCTTTTGCTACTGTAGAGCGTAGCATTGAGGAAGACCCGAATGAGTCCATCCGCCATCAAGCACAGGAATTGGATCTGTGTCCATCCACTTTATGAAAGATTTTGCGGAAGGATCTTGATTTGCGTGCTTACAAAATCCAACTCGTGCAAGAATTGAAGCCAAACAAGGCGTAATCAAGCAAGGCGTAGATTCGTCGAATGGGCCCAAAACGAGATTGTCGTTGTTCCCGATTTTCATAAGCGAATTTTGTTTAGCGATGAAGCGAATTTCTGGTTAAATGGTTAAGTCTACAAACAAAACTGCCGCATTTGGAGTGAAGTTAATCCTTAAGTGTATGTAAAAACACCGTTACATCCAGAAAAACTGACTGTTTGGTGCGCTTTATGGGCTGGTGGAATCATTGGTCCGTACTTCTTCAAAAACGATGATGGCCAGAACGTTACAGTCAATGGTGATCGGTATAGAGCCATGATTACTAACTTTTTCATTCCTGAATTGCACAACCATGATGTCCAGGAGCTGTGGTTCTAACAAGACGGCGCAACATGTCACACAGCTCGTGCCACAATCGATTTATTGAAAGTCACGTTTGGTGACCGCCTAATTTCACGTTTTGAAGATCTTGTGATTTAACACCGCTAGACTACTTTCTGTGGGGCTATGTAAAGTCATTGGTCTATGCGGATAAGCCAGAAACGCTGAACCATTTGGAAGACAACATTCGCCGTGTAATTACCGCGGCCACAAATGTTGGAAAACGTCATCGAAAATTGGACGTCCAGATTGGACTACATCCGAGCCAGCCGTGGCGGTCATATGCCAGAAATCATATTTAAAATGTAATGCCACAAGTTAATGAACAAAAAATATTAGTATTATTGTGAAAAAAAGCGTGGGGCGCTCTGTGCCATATTTTTCGTCTATCGAGCAACCCACGCTTTTTCACAATAATACTAGTATTTTTTGTTCATTACCATTTTTAGCTTATATTAGGACTTATTTTTCACTTTTTAGTTAGAAGTACTTTAAAAGCGTGTTTTTTAATTTTTTTAAACTATTATTTATTTTCTACTTTTTAGTTTGGTTTATTTATAAGTGTTTTTTTTTTAAATTTTAATAATTCGATTCGAATAATCGATTTTAATCGATGACAATGCATGTCATCGATTTTTGACAGGTGTGCAAAATTTTAATGAAATCTGTCCGTTTAAAGTGGGTCAAAATCGAGTCCAAAGGAGTCGGTTACATACATACATACAGGTGAAGCTAATATAAGCGTGTTAAAAAAAATGTATGTTCATCGATACTGTCGTCAATTGGGGATCCATTATAGGAATCTTTTTTTTATTTGAAGTCAGGATCTATAATATTAGATAGCTGTGTGTGCTAAATCAAGGGACAACCTAAGAATTTGATTGACACTTCTGACCCTACTTTTAAGACTACATATTTTTCAGTCTTTTCTATTAGCTAAGTGAGCATTTGAGCAAGCATTATAACTCACAGCAGTTCCTTTCATCCTGTCCCCATGGACAGTCCATCCTGCCATCGCAGAGGTGTGCCTGAGAGATGCACTTCTGGTTCCCGCAGTGCACCTCTCCACTTCTCTTGCAGACGCGACAGTTGAGCTCATCGGATCGGTCCGCGCAGTCAACGTGACCATCGCATCGCCAGTCGTGAGGAATGCAACGGTGAACGTCACATTGGAAACCAGATGGACATACTGAGGACAAACTTACCGGTCAAGGAAGGAATTATGTATTTGTATCGTGGTGTATGTCGGAGTGTCCCAGATGTCAATGATAGCTGAAGAATGGCTCGCTCAAAAGGAGTTAACAAAAAAAATGCGTTTAGTATGGCATATTAACGCATTTTTTGTATGAGAAATATAATAAAATAAGCATAGTAAAAATAAAGATAATTATATTTTGACTTAAATTCAACTGAATGGAAAGACGACACAGAAATTCCACAGGAGATTCAATGATGATTATAAAATACAAGTTTAAGTAGATTCGAAGCATATTTCATCATACAAGTTCTCTTTAATGCTTTAGTAAAGTAAATCAGGCGGTAGAAAACATTTTTTTTATGTATCTCTTTGACAATAAGAAATGTTATTTACAAAGTACAACATGCTTGAATTAGTTGTACTTTATTTGAATTAAAACATCAGTGAGGCAGTTTTCACAATTTACTAAGGAATCAAATAAGTTTAGTATGTTACCTGGTTTTTTATCTCTTCTCTCGGCTTCCTCGACCTCCCTTTTGCCAAGGCAGACGTCCGTGTCCGTGGATTCAGGGAATATCTCACACTGCAGGTAATCCGGCATCGTCAGACCGAACACTTCCAGGAAGAAGCCACAGCGTCGCATGGTTTCTGTTGAATGGATTATAATTGCTATTCATCATGAATTTTGCAATGAAAAGGAATTGAGTTTTGTTTTTTTTTCATGTGTTTTCAAGTTTGCCCTTATGTACTATCGCGCTAATAGACTTATGAAGTTATGACCAATTTACGTTTGAAATTATCGCATTTGAAGAGGTAGCTTAGACTTCGATGTTGTGTTATCTGTCTGTCTTCTTCTAGAAAACAGAAACGATCGAAAAACTACATCTACACAAAAAAAAAGTAATTATTGATTTGTATGAAAAAAAAATAATGAAAAAGTAAGATTCAAATATCATTTATTTTAATAAAATTATTTGGTGAGTATTCTTTATAAAGTAGTATTGGTTAAATACCAACGACACTCTAGTCCAATTAATTGAAGACTTCAAGCTTGTTTCAGTTCCTATTTGAACGGCAAATAGTAGTAAGTGAGTTCGACTACTCTACTAATCGCTTACTTACTTATTTACTTGATTCAAACAACTTTGATTAAGATTTGATTGCTACCTTGTGCAAACATTCTTTAACGGTTATCTCGCTTTCAAACAAATTTTATGGGTTAATGACGATTCAATTTGGCGGTAAAATTAAGTGTTTACTTGACAATAATAGACTAGGGTAAAAATAATAAAATAATTAAAAGCGAAAAAAAATAATAGTAGGATGAAACCCATTAGAAAAGAAGGAGAATTTTAATATAAAAATGAAAAGAAAAAATAATTTACGGGTGATCTGAGGTCGGGAAGGGCATTTCGATTTCCGGCAAAACTAAAAGTCCTATGGAAAAAAGTCGAATGGCAAAGTTGTTGGTAATAAAAAGATTTAAAACTTTTGTATTTACACTTTTTTTCATATAACCTCAAAATGTATGTGAAAAATTCAAAAAAACAAGTTTTTGGTTTTTTATTTTTATCTTTTACGGTTTACGTAACTTTTTTTCACAAAATTTGGTGCAAACTTATCTTTTTATGTCCCAAATAAGCTGTAATTTATTTGATTAGAAATATATATTTTTTTTACCTTATTTTGAATTAATATCGGAAAAGCACCCTAATTTTCGATCGAAAATTCACCCGTCAAAATATCAGCTTTTTTCAAAAAGTTGGTATGTTTTCTGTTCGTTGAAATCTCTACTTTCTGATGGTGAAAAAAAAAATTTTACTATAGTAAATCTTCTCAGAAAATACAAAATAAAAATCGAAAAAAAACTATTAATATATAATTAAAATATACAATTTAAAACCCATTACAAAACCCATTAGAAAAGGTGGAGAATATTATAAAAATTAAAGGAAAAATAATTTACGGGCGATCTGAGGTCGGGAAGGGGATGGGGGGGAGTTTTTAAGGGTAAAAAACGGTTTTCTCGATTTCCGGCAAAACTAAAAGTCCAATGGAAAAAGTCGAATGGCAAAGTTGTTTAAACATGAAAGACATACCTACATTGGAAGTAGGTAACTTAAAAATCTTAAAACGTCAAAATTTGAGACTCAGATGTTTATGGTACTAATAATAATAAGTGAAATGGAACCAGGAGATGAATAGTGGAATCTTTCATCGGTTGATATGAAATCTCTTGAATAACTCAATAAGGCGTATTTTCAGTCTTCAAGTAGAACTATTAATTATGTCACAGTGATGATACACAACTGTTGGCAAAATCGTAAACTTTACAATCAAATTAAAATGCAGCATTTCAGATTTTGATATGCCAGTGGCAGATTGATTAGTTCAGTTTGAGTAAGCTTAAGAATTCGATATGAAGCAGGTTCATATGAGCCAACGTGCCAGATTGATTAGATCAGTCTGAATATTCTATATGAAATAGATTCGCAAGCAATAGATAGAGTAAATAGATAGAGCAAGTAGTCGAGTTAAGAGAGTTAATTTGATAGTTGACTAATTCATGTGTTTCGCATATTTAATACGGTACGTTGGTAAGTACGCTGACAAAACAATAACCAATCGATGTTTTGCAATTATTTTCACGAATAATGAGTAAGAGTCTTTCGATTTGTTTTAGTTGTTTGAACATCAAACCCACGTGATCAATAAGTGAGAATTGAAATAATGCGAAATAGATTCTTCGATTGGTTTTGCGATATTTATTTATTTATTTAATGGAAGACCAACAGCAGTAACAATTAATATTAATAAAATTATTATGCAACATTTAGCCAATTACAGGTCCTCGCGAATAAGTTACAATATATTATAAAATTAAGAATTACGAATGTACTGCAACAAATTATAACAGAGCCTTATACAAATCAATTGCTTCAATAATACTATGCACACTTTTGATATTGAAAAAAGAAAGAAATCCCGGCTTAGCACCCGTCTCATCGACTCCAGGTTTGCATTAAATATATCAACATCATGTAATTTGCTTGCATCATTAAGGGTCTTTAATAGCTCTGCGGACAAAGCTATTCTGCCGATAGTTAGATGGCACTAGTGGAAGGTAGAGGGGTGAATAGTGTCGCGTATATTTCGTAGGTATACTAATACTGACTTTGGAGAGTAGTTCCGGGCTGTTCAACGACGACGAAAGCAACTTTTCTAGATATATTACATCCGCTATATCACGCCGGCATGATAGATGAAGGAGGTAAAATTTAGCACACAGGCTCAAATAATTGTCAGACTTATAGGGAACTTTAGCTTTGTAACATAAATATTTCAGAAATCTTTTTTGCACACTTTCTATCCTATCAGCGTATTTATCATATCTGGGGTTCCAAACCTATGACCCGTACTCCAACAAGCTTCGCACAAACGAGCAGTATAGAATCTTGAAGGTTTTGACTTCATGGAAGGCCGACGAGGTTCGCATCACAAAGCCTAATGCCCTAGAAGCTTTCTTTACAATAGAATAAACATGCTCATCGAATAACAGCTTTGAGTCATATATGATACCCAAGTCCCGAACAGTATGACATCTTTGAAGTTTCTGGCCTTGCAATTGGTTTTTTCTTCCTGGTAAAAGTGACGACGGAACACTTTAATGGATTTAAGTCAAGTTTATGCTTATCACAGTACTTGTCTAATCGGAGCAAATCTGCCTGGAGTGCTTGGGAGTCTTCCTGAGAAGAGATAGAGGCGAAAATCTTCATGTCATCCGCGAAGCAAAGAAGCTCGGATGAGTGAAAGCATTCACCGATGTCGTTAACAAAGATTACAAACAATAAAAGCCCAAGCAGTGAACCTTGGGGAACCCCACTGGGTGCGGTAACCCAGCTAGACATGAAGTTTTTCATCGCCACTGCCTGTGATCTATTAGAGATATAAGATACAAACCACCTTAATAAGTCACCTCTAATGCCTGCTGTTTGTAGCTTCAAAATTAGGATGGAATGGTCAATATTGTCAAAACATTGCTGTAATCAGTGTAAACGACATCTACCTGCTTACCTCGACTCATGCTGTCAGTGACGTACTCGTGAAAAAGGACAAGATTAGACACCGTAGATCGACCTCTAACAAAACCATGTTGATGTTCACTAAGAGTAATACTTAATGCGGCGTAGAGTTGTGTGTGAATAATTTTTTCAAATAATTTCGCCATTATACACAGTTTAGATATAGGCCGATAATTGCATACATCAGTTTTAGAACCGTTTTTGTGAACGGGAGTAATAAAAGCCGATTTTCACCTGAGAGGCACATATGCCAAGGTTATGCTTAGTTACTAATTGATCGACCTCTACCAGATAGACAAGACTGATTTTTCCAAAAAGCTGAGCTTCGTTGGTCAATTCACCTGAGGAATAGTTATCGTGTATATATATAAATATAAGGAGGGCATCAGGAGTCTACAACCGACTTCTTGTAGAGTAAGAATTTGCTATCAGTTATAAGGTTATGGGGGCTAAAGTTAAACTGTGTAGTGTTTTATGACATTGCACCCATAGATAGTTTATGAAGATTATTTTATTTCCTTATTATTTTTGCATCATCAATAGACATGTTAAATGTAAAAGTGTTCTACATTAGTCCTTTGCAGTAATAAACTGAGCAAGATATACGGCTACGGCAAGTTAAAACTTTGAGAATTCAAGTAATTATTACTAGTTCATTTGACAGATGAGATCCTAAATACTTAAATGGCAAAATGGCAAAAGATACGATGTCATATTTTTATAATAACAAGATGTTTTTAATGAGTGACTCATATAATTTTGTATGGAATTTTTATTTTGCCTTACAAGTGTTGAACTGCTATTCATAAAATATTACTGCATGTGTATCTCTGTGATAGATATACAGTACAGTTAGTTCAATTCCCGTTCACGTCAAAATTCGTCTTGGTCTGGGTGTTACCTATGATTAATATGTATTCCAATATACATATCCTACGCGTATGTCGATAAAAGTAGACCTTGTCCTTTCTCGAAATCGAATCGCGACTTCCGGTGAGAGGCGCATACGCTAAACACTGGACCAGCAAGGCACTTTTTTAACCGACGAACAAGTCAACATGTATATTTTCTTCTTTTAATGTTAGACCACGCATTACTTTTTACTGTGTGGTCCGATTTTGAAAATTCTTTTTTTATTCAAAGGAGTGGACCTAGTTACTGGTTCCATGGAAAGGATGTCAGGCTCGGATGATGGAATTCTAGGGAAATTGAGGGAAACCCTCGAATGTTATAGGAAATTGGAGTGTTTTTCCTAATTTTCTGAATACATATTTGACAGATATTTGCGTCTGGCAGCTATAATTTTATATTGCTGAGTTGATGATGGAAGGTATAACTCCTTAACGGTTAGGAGTAAGGTGATAATTTTTTAAACATAGGCACCTTTAGACCGTCCGTTGCATTATTTTAAGGTAAATTTAGATGAGACGATTATGTATAGTGCCTGTATAATTGATAAATACATAGGTACTCCACTAAAAAAGTAAAATAAAATTATTTTCAACAAAAATTAAACTGACGAAATAGAACTAAAAAGAAAAAAATTGTGAACATGGGTATTGAACTTGGTTACATAAACTATAGAATATTATATTTTACTCATAATAGAGAATATTTTTGTTAATACAGCTAGTAATAAATAAAAAATATTTTGAGCAATAGAGATTTTTATTTGGACTTTTAGATTTTTTTTGTTCAGTGCTGCTGAGAAACTAATGTCGTTTAAAATAAATCACACAACTTTATTTGTTTTTGACAATATTCAAGTAAGTGTAAGTTATTCCCAGACCAAATCTTTATACAAGCTTATTTTTAAAACCGTTTGTTCAGAATCAGAAACCAAATCCAGTCCATATTTTTTTGTATAACTTACCATAGCACAAACTCCTGCAGGGCCGCACCATATGGCCCAGCGGCCCGCACTTGGGCACAAACAGCGAGCATAGGAACAGCGCCGTCAGATCGTAGCAGCGCACGTCCACCACAGCCTCGTATACCTCCAGATCCTTTAGACAATACAACACATTCATAGTTACAATAGTCTGAATCAGAAATAGTTGTGCGTTTTAAAGAATTGTACGCGAACGATGACCCTAGAGTGGTTGGTATTCATTGGGTGCAGTGACCGAAAACTAAACAAACATGTACAGAAATAGTAGTGTTTACATTGCCGTGCGGCGGTAGTTAATAGTATCCCAGTTTAAAAATATCACATATAACCTAGTAATATTCTGCAGCTAGCTGTGTCACTTCATAGCAGCCTAGTGACGGACGTGCCATTTAGGATTTAATCAACATTGCCCATTAACTATGTCTGACGGTGATGCTCTACGCGCCGAGCCGACATTGTCCCCGCAACAATGAATTCTCGAAACTAATGATTATTGATGTTTTCGTCACTTACGTAGTGCGAGATAGTGGATTTTTGTCAATGTGTTGTTTGTTATTGTATATACAATGTATAATTATGTTGAAATTTGTAGGCACTTGTACTATGTTAAAAGGTTAAAAACGACACTTATGACTAAGAAGTAAATTCAGCCATTTATTTAAATCGACCTGCCCTGGCTTCGCTCCCAGTACTAAAAAAAACTAAAGTTGCGTCTGTCTGACTGACACCCTTAAAGTTCAAAAGTTTAGGAATGTTAGTCTGGGGTTGGAACCAAGTCAAGTGTCTGCCAATGGTGAGGAATGAATTCTATCATCACCAAGGCCAACATATCCAAAAGTTACACTTAATACGTCCCAAAGCCACCACGATCCTAGTTCCATATTTGGTGATCGTTTTAACCTCTTTTCTAAGCACAATCAGGAAAGCTTTCAGCTTTTATAAAATGACGTAAGTCGGGCGGTCACTGGCTCTTCGGCTATCTTGATATTTGTATGAATGAAATTACAGAGGAAGTCGTGCGCTGCCATGCCGCCAAGAGATTAGCGCAGCGGTCTTTGTGTTCTCTAATTCATTGCCCTATCAAATCTGATCTGTGCCTCGTGGGTTCTCGATCAATTAATTTTCGATAAGAGGATTCCGAATTTTAGTAACATATTCATATATATATATATATATATATATAATATGTTTCTCAAAAAATATATACATATATTCACCGATACTGTTATATATATATATATATATATATATATATAACAGTATCGGGTAATAGGATAAGTTTTACCCGATTTCAGTTAGACGTCCTAAACTGGGACACCTTGTATATTATAACTACACTAATATACCAAGCGATACGCCTTCAAAATCAAGGTTCGGAATCTTCTCCTCAACAATAATGAATCGCCACCATAATATTTATTATTCATATAATTATATTTAATTTATTAAATATTTATTTAAGCATTTAGTTATGTAGGTTTTATGCATATATATATACATATATACGTATATATTTTTATTATGTATTCATTTATTGTATTGATTTTTATTACCTTTCATTTCAAATCAAAACACTATATTCTATAACTTCACCTGCCTTGTTAATCTCTGCATCCCCCAAAGGTAGACTGGCAGAGAATGTCTATGGTATTAAGTCCGCCTTGAATACAAATTCTGTTTATAAAGTTTAAATAAAATAAATAAAATATATTAAACTCGGCAGTAGACGAAAATAGCAGATAATATAACTAGATACAATATATTTAAATTTTTCAGGTTAAAAACAAAGTCTTGTAAATGTTAAGTAAAAAAACCAAACCAACCAATTCAATTACAGCGTTTAAAAAGCAAAAAGAAAAGCGATTCCGACGAGTCCGTCCAAAGCAGCGATCCCTCGGCACATCATAGGTCCGACTAATCAACGATCTGCTTCCCGCCAAGTGTCTGCTTACGAGCACCTTGGATTCGCCCAATTAAACCGATGGCAAACTTCAATAGCTGTTTATTTTTTTAAATAATTTGTAGTTTCGTATCTCACAAGTGCTTTATAATAATAGAATTTATGCATCCATTTTCTCTCTTTTTTATAGGATAGTTTATGTCGGTATATAATAGAAAAACAACATTTGCGCCATTAAAATACAAAAATTATAAAATAAATTATATTTAAAATTGCAAACTACTAAAGGCAGCGTGAAACGGTCTGTGACGTTAAATTACATTACCAGGAACAAACTTAGCTCTGCCGGTAAATTCACTCATTTTGTCATAATAAATGTTGACGTTTCAAAACAAAATCATTAATGCAGTCTTACAGATTTATAACATTTCAAGATTAACCATTTTATAAAGAAATTAATATTATTAAAGTCATAATCTATAATTATAAAATGTATACAAGTCATAAACAAAACTCGTCTTATTGAAATTTAACATTCATTTGAGTTGCTGATATTAAATTTGTTTGAGTTGATTCGTACTATATGTTTGATAGTTGGTATCATTGAAACTATACAAATAGCTATTGGGAAACACATGCAACAAATAATTAGCTGAAAATGAGGCTTCCTTCGGCGCGAGCATCGTTTGACCGGGTTTGTGGTTGTTTAAATTGACATAATAGGTAATAATTGTTGCATGTGTGACAAATTTTATCAAAATTATCTAAAACCAACTTGTTTAAAATATTAGTAGCTTAGGACACTTACCTGCTGCGCATCTCTCTGCCCGAAATGGCCGATGTAGTTGGGGAACACGGTGAAGTTGTATGGTACCTTGTGCTGCTGGCAGAAGCTGACGATGACTGGCAGGCACACGCCGGGCGCGGGGTTCCGAGCGCCGGGGGGTTCCGTAGGCGCCGGCCACGTTACCACCGTGGAACGGTTTACAACTTGGGAAACGTACTGTTAACACAAAACAAGAGTATGTTTTGTTATTCGCATTTAACTCATTGATACCTATCGTGATTCAATTACTAATATTCCTTAGTACTCGTCTAGACGGTTACAGAACACTCTTTAAACTTTTTCATTAGTAGCCATGAGGCATACGCATTCAAAAATTTGTAACGAAGTTTCGAGTTAAAACAGTGTTTGTAGAAGAACGCGCGCTTGACAATGTGGCCATTGTCGTGCCCTCAGAACCAGACAAAGACGGCAGGTAGGACGGATTTGTTGCTCTGAAGCCTGCCTGAGGCGAGCACAATATTTTTTTTGTTAGCAAAGCTTTGCCTTTTCAACGTTTTTGCGGCCGGGTCGAAACCTTTTTCAGCAGAAAACGTGCACCACAATTAAAGCCCGTTGTGGTTTTTTGTTAATACTTACATTGTTTAGAATTGCTTTGATATCGTTTGCTAGTTAAAATAAAACGAAATTTTTTTGGATCTGGATTTTAAGTTTAATTAAACGCGAAAGTGCTTATTTTACTTTTGTGAAAAATTGTAAATGTAAAACCTGTAAATTTTTACATCTAATTAATTGATTATTTACTCATTTAAGTATCTATGTTCCCTTTGTGACTTTGTGGCATGTCATTCTTAAGTGTGAGAATAACAGTTAATAGAAGGATAAGGTAATGGAAATAATAGGAAATAGGAAAATACGAAGTACGTCGCAGGTTTTTCTCAATTACAAGTTTTCTCTGTCTTATGCATTAAGGTCTATTTTTATCTGACTGCCGGGTTATGTTTTCTAATTACATTAATTTAGAACTCGCGTGTGAGTAAAGTATTATATTCTATTTAAAATCCAAATATAGTTCGTCAGTAACAAACTATGATGACAAAATGTCCGATAACCATACAGAATGTGAGCAAAAAATAATTATGAGAAAAAATTTAGGAATCAATCAATTGATTAGAACCTATCTGGTAGAGACAGAGCCTAGCTAGTTAGTCATGCAAAACTATAAACATTTTAAAATAAACTTTAAAAATTGCTACCACTAAGCAACTAAGCGTTTATAGGTTTATGATCATATGGTGGCTATCAAGGTATAGAACAAAAACTGACCTGTACAGCAGGGTTGGCTCGGAAATACGCAAAGAGCGCTCCGGTGATGGCCAGCAGAGCTACCGCGTTGAGCGCCAGCTGCATGAGGCGGAACTTGTGCGGGGATGAGTCGTTGCTGGTGCCGCGCATGTCTCGGAGCATCTGGCCGAATATAAATTTCAGGTAATCAATGATGATTTATATGTTTTTAATTCAAGACTCCCCTGTATCGCGGAGGATTCACAAATATACGTTCCTCACACCCACAAATAACACGATTATAATGTGTGAACAAAACAGCGTATTTAACTGCAAAAATATTTTACGCACTTTGATTTACATAAAGCTTTCCCATCCCGTAGATATTTCAAAGCTTCTAAATTATTGAGATCAGGTATGACTAATTTTATCTTCGAAGCCATTGAATAAAACAATAATAATAAAAAAATATAATCTTGGCATTCAGTTGGCGGCATCATTGTATTTAACCGGCTTACGGCGAGCCACAGGCGACAAGCGTCATGACTAAATTCCTTGAACAATAGCTGATGGCTCGTCTGTCGATTCTATTCAAGCTATGAGTGGCTTAGGAACGAGAGATGACACCCGAATACGACGAAGATTTCATCGTCCCCCGAAATTCATTCGACGAGCGGCGGCACATTGCATTGTGCCACGCTCGGAGCACCTGGGTCCTGATATTATTGTTGTTTAATCGTAATAATACTTATAGTTGCATTGGAGAGGCTTGATTGTTACTTACTTAAGTGGAAAAGTAAGATAGATTATTTTAATAAAGACTAGTTGTTTTGCAAAATTGTATCAAATTTTAGGCATAATGCGTATCTTCGGTCTCGACACAAAAAAAAAATAGCTGTAACTAAATATATAAATCATCATTTGCAACTTCTGTCACGTTTTCCTAAACGTTTTCGAAGCAGTAAGGTGTGAAGCACCGCACATAAACTGACATTGAAACTGCACGTATGGTATAATTTAGTTATTTTCACACAGTCATAGTTTTTGTTTTTCACATTATATTTTATTTGTATAATAATTTCATTTTATTTCAAAAAATATTACTGTCGAATGGTTGATAAGGTCACCTCGATTTCCCATGCAGAATAAGTTTGTGAGCGTAATCATTATGATGTCCGTTAAGTACCCGCTATGAGGAATGATTATAGGATTAATCATGTTTGGATTGAAGTCGGCCTACTTCAACCTGCCTCCAACTCTTAAAGTAATAATTTGGATTCTGCATGTAAAAGCTTGCTTGTTGCTCATGAGAAATGACTTGCGTTTTGGCGGCAATAATTTCTGATATTGTTAAAAATTCAATTGATGTAACCGGTTTTGTTTCAAATAATCAATAAATCTCAATACCCATGCAAAATCTCTTGATAGCTTTTGAAAGGAATTATGTTTTGCTAAAAGCGACCTAATAATGCTATCTTCTAAATTTGGTTTTGTTGTAAAATTTTATTGATTGTATTCATGGTAATCAGCAAGCCATGCTGGACCTTTCCACCACAACGAGTGTTCTATCAGCTGTTCAGCACTTATGCCACGACTGGTGTAGTCTAGGCGTAGCCGGGTTATAATGGTGATTTTACATATATACCGGCAGGTATTTGATGGCATAACTTTGCAGATTTGTTACCTTGTTTGCGACAAATGGTTTCCAAACCCGGGTTCACCCTGGAGCCATGCTAGTGTTACATGACTTTGATCTTCTTCGTCCACCCAAATATAGCGAAACATCTTCTTAATGTCGGCTGTAAACGCGAATTGAAATTGCCGCCTTTTTAGTTAAAGAGACTGCAGATCTTGTTAAAGATTTGGTTGTAAATATCAACCGAACAATGGTGTTCTGATTGTTAAGTAATTCCCAACTAGCTGAGTACTTGTCGCTGCTAATGTGTAATCAAACGCCTAGCTTCTCCGCTCAACTTTCCCAAGTTTTGTACTCGCTACTGCACAGTTATTATTAATTGATATAATTAATTGATTCGATATTATAATAATGTATTTATTTCTGTATAGTTATTATGGATATATTTTTTTAAATGAATTGCTAAGTTAGACATTGTTTTTATCCTAATTATTATTGATTATGGTTACTTTTAACATTCATCACATTTCGACATATTATTATATTTTATATTGACATTATTTTGTATAATATTAAAGTTGAAAAATTAAAAATCCAGCAGAACTCGAAGCTGCACCCCCTGGGTATACGCCCCAAGTGCTTTGCCAATTCAGCTATGGATTCGTATGCTGCTAGACTCGAAATTTCTCAACTCTTTTGTGCCAGCATCATAGGTATATATATATATACCTTAGCTAGACGAACCTTACTTGGTTTAAGCGCCATCTATGCGATGAGTGATTAGACACTTAGTCACATAATTTATTTTTGACATCATATTATCATATTATTGACTTAAGTTTCAACTTTTGACATTATAATGAATATCAATTGATACATTATTTTTGTTATTTAATAAGATGATGAATGACAATTAATTCATAATTATATAGTTTCTTTATTAACTCACTAAATTTGATTTGTATAACCTCATTTCATATTATTTCAAATATTGTTAAGTAAAGGCAATCTGTGTGTACTTTTTTTAAATTATTTATTTTTATATTTTTGTAGTATAAATAGTTTTTGTTATTAGTATATAAATATTTGTTCTGTTCTGAAACCCTTATATATACAGTAGTATACACACATTGTTTTTACTCCTTTATTTTCTGCTTGAAGTGTAAGATATTGCAACCTTATATACTATGGATTTATTTATAATAATTTAATTTCATTTCTATATTTAAGTTTATTTTCTCTTTATTACCATATTTAGCTATAATGTTGTTTTGGTTGCTATAACTTACACATAGAATTATTGTCAAAAAACAAACAAATATTGTATGAATTATTTGAAAAGAAGAGCTGGTGAGAAACTCATGTGCACCACATGAGTTTCTCACCAGCTCTTCTCATGATGCAATACCCATCGGAGCTGGTACTTGGATTGATTTTAATTCAATTCTCTAAGTTGAATTAAAGTCAATCTAAGCTCCGGTGTCAAATCATTTTATTACAATAAGTACCTATTATAATTTAGTTAGCTAAGTTTTATTTTAATTTTATATTTTTTGTGTTTTGATGTTTGTTTTGACGTGTTCAAGCGCCCCTTGGGGCCCATGGAAATAAATGATTTGATTTGATTTGATTTGATTTTCATACAGTAAGTTTGAATTAAGATCAACTCAATACTGTCGAGGGATGACGCATTTTTATCAAATACTTACAATACAACTTGAATATTATAAAAAATAGAAAAAGGCATAGCAAAGCTAAAATTTGCTTTAAAATATTACAAGTATTTGATAAAAATGCGTCATCTCTCGACAGTATTGTGTTGATCTTAATTCAAACTTACTGTATGTGACCAATTTATTCATAAGTATTAATTTAATTTCAAAGCAATATAAAAGTTTATTTTTCTCTCTATAACCATCTTTAGCCATTGTGTTTTGGTTGCTATAACTTACACATGTAATTATTGTTTAAAATATTGTATGAATTATTGGAAAAGATCATGAGTTTCTTATTAGATCTTCTCATGATGCAATACCCATTGGAGCTGGTACTTGGATTGATTTTAATTCAAGTTTCTAAGTTGAATTTAAGTCAATCTTAAGCTCCGGTGTCAAATCATTTTATTGCAATAAGTGTTATAATTTAATAAGCTAAGTTTTATTTTAATTTTATATATTTTGTTGTTTGTTTAAAAACAAAACCGTTTCCTCAAAAAATCTGAAAAAAAGAAAACTATAGAGGCTACGTTAACCTTATTAATTCAAGAGTAATTGGGGTTTCATGTGTGAAATGCAGTTACTTAGAATATTTCGTTTAAAATACAAAAACCTTTGAAAATAATATCTTGATTGAAGTTGTTAATAATATTCAATACAGATATTAAACCTGTTTTGAGTCCTTAGTTATGTTGTAATGACTGACCATGGCTCCCAGTTGCGCGTGGCCCGACTTGCGCTTGGCCGGTTTTTATTTTATGTTAGTTTGTTTGTTTGTTTGTACCCAATAAGATCCGGAACTATTGAACCGATTTGAACCATTTGTGCACCAATTGAAAGCTTAGTTGTTGCCAATTAATAAAGACTATAATATATAGGGTGTTTTTTAGAGGTATAGAACTTTAAATTGCAATAAAACAACGATGGATTATTCGATTGACATGAATTTTATTTATCCGAAAGATAATCTTGTGGCATTACATTTTAAATATGATTTCTGGCATATGACCGCCACGGCTGGCTCGGATGTAGTCCAATCTGGACGTCCAATTTTCGATGACGTTTTCCAACTTTTGTGGCCGTATATCGGCAATTACACGGCGAATGTTGTCTTCCAAATGGTCAAGCGTTTGTGGCTTATGCGCATAAACCAATGACTTTACATAGCCCCACAAAAAGTAGTCTAGCGGTGTTAAATCACAAGATCTTCAACGCCAATTCACAGGTCCAAAACGTAAAATTAGGCGGTCACCAAACGTGTCTTTCAATAAATCGATTATGGCACGAGCTGTGTTACATGTTGCGCCGTCTTGTTGAAACCACAGCTCCTGGACATCATGGTTGTTCAATTCAGGAATGAAAAAGTTAGTAATCATGGCTCTATACCGATCACCATTGACTGTAACGTTCTGGCCATCATCGTTTTTGAAGAAGTACGGACCAATGATTCCACCAGACCATAAAGCGCACCAAACAGTCAGTTTTTCTGGATGTAACGGTGTTTCGACATACACTTGAGGATATTAGCTTAACTCCAAATGCGGCAGTTTTGTTTGTTGACGTAGCCATTTAACCACAAATGCGCTTCATCGCTAAACAAAATTCATTTATGAAAATCGGGAACAACGAAAATCTCGTTTTGGGCCCATTCGACGAATCTGCGCCTTGCTTGATGGTCGTTTGGCTTCAATTCTTGCACGAGTTGGATTTTGTAAGCACGCAAACCAAGATCCTTCCGCAAAATCTTCCATAAAGTGGATGGACATAGATCCAATTCCTGTGCTCGATGGCGGATGGACTCATTCGGGTCTTCCTCAATGCTACGCTCTACAGTAGCAATAGCTTCTTCTGTACACACCGTACGGCGTCTCTGGGGATGCGAGTTATCAGTAAACGTGGTGCGAAAACGTTCCATGGTTAACTGCTCTGATGGACGATTTTGTCGACGATAAAGTGGACGTAGTGCGCGATATGTATTCCTCACAGAACCGTTATTTCTAAATAAAATTTCACTATTTGCAAGCGTTGTTCAGGCGTGAGTCTATTCATGATGAATTGCCAAACCAAACTGAGAATAAATCACTTAACAGCTGTTAAATCGGTCACCATCTTGAACAGTTATGCCAACTTAAAGTTCTATGCCTCGAAAAAAAACACCCGTTATAATTTCGCTACGACGAATCGGAGCGGTGCAGCAATGAAATATGTTTAAAAAACGGGCGAAATTTATTATTTTTAAGAGATGTTTTTGCGTTTACTACACCAACAGTTAGGATTATGCAAGAACCAGGTATTACAAAATGGTTCCTCTAAAACAAAATTTAAAAAGTCTGCGACAGCACAGGTCTGCCTTATGATGTTGACTGACTATAAGCTTAATTGCAAATTTGTTAAAAAATACATAATTTGTTTAAGGTATTAATATCTATAATCAAACACCTTGTGGTACTCATACTTATCGAAATACATATTTATGCATCACAAGCATCAAGTACTCTTCACACTTCAACTTCATTTAAAAAAAAGTCATTGGCAGCCACATAAAGATACTCTCCCTCAAGGAAGTGCACTATTGCCGTTATTATTTAACATCTATATCAATACTAAAAAACAATTTCGAACCCGCGACCTAAGGATTCCGTCCTATCGCTCTCCCATCCGAGCTATCTATACAACTAAGCCACATTCCAAATCCACGAGTCTTTTGACTGTATAATGCACGTCTTTCCGGACGTCTCATGTCATTTATTATACCTGAGCCATTTTAGATTAGCTACTGTGAAAATAAATAATTATTTTACTGTGAAGGGGTGAAAAGAAACTATTTTGCGTTCAATAACCCAACTCTATAGTACAAAAGGAAACAAACCAAGCAAATCTTACAATACAATCAGATCCTGCATATGTATGTGCGGAATGCAATCTTGAGTCATGTAAACAGCAATATGTGGCGCGGGCTGTAGGTACACTGCTTCTCCTTAGATGTAGGACAGGGCGTACACCCCACCGCGCATTTACGCATGTCTACGTTCCGCATAATGATTAGAAACTTCGAGATTGTCTTCAGCAAACTTGAAGACGGACTTTAAGATGTTATGAAGATTAAAAGTAAAGATTTTGCTGGGCTTACGCGTGGTTCGAGGATATGGGATGTTGGTCTTTTATTACAACATCGGTAAAACGGACAAACTTACCCTTTTATTCGTCCTCTCCATAAAAAAATAAAAAAGTATTTACTTAACTCGTATGTTTCTTTAGAAAAGTTAAAACAAATTTCCCAATTGTGTCTCATTTTGGTATGTAACTCAACAAAAAGATATTTTCGTTTTATTTTCCCATTCGATATATCTCAAGTGGCCAGCAACTCTCTCACCAACCTCTTGAAATCTTTCACTCAGTTGTTTCGAAATGAAAATTACGAGTTGAAAGTTTTAAAATAATTGAAAATCGATTTCAATTGTTTTTTGTTGTTTAATTTTCGAATAATTAATGACTAAAAGGGCTTCTTTAATTAAGAGAAAAATATAGGGCACGATTAATCTTTTTGACTTTTAAGATATTAACTGATTTAATAACAATAAATTATAATGGTAATCTACGGATTTTTTAATGACGATGGACGATACAAATACGGGTAATGAAATAAAAGCTGATATCAGATTTTATCTCATTGTACATTATTGAGTTTATGATCAACACAGCAGATATTCTTTCATAAATTAGCGTAGTAGGTAACTAAGTAATGTTATGCGCCGACTACACTAATTAAGAAGTATAGTAAGTTAAAAATATAAAAGTTACCTACGAGGTAATACAATTTAATTATTAATTCAATTGCTCTTTATAAGTCTAGTTGTCAGACTTTCTGGCCTCTGACTACCCATAACGACTGCCGTAAATGTTCAAATAGTAAAGCTTCGGTTTCCTAGGCAAGCGGTGTGGAATAATACAACCGTAAAGATAACGGTAGAATTACGTCACTAGAACGTTGCCTAAGTAAAGTAAATGTAGTGGTTTCCTAGAGAGCGGTGATCGACATAACGTAACACGTACTAATCGTGTTACGGCCATAATATTACGGCCGCATTATTCCACACCGCTTTCCTAGGAAACTGAAGCTTTACCGGGACCGACGCGACGGCTTAACGTACTCTCCGAGGCAATGAGACAACTCGGTGTGCTAAAGATCACCCATCCACGGCCGACCGCGGCTAGCAGATCGATCGTAGCCATGAGCTCCTCATCTTTGTATATCAGATGAAATGCAACCTCTTCTGCCAGTAATAGCGATACATTAAAATAACCAGAAAAACTCATTCGACAAACCAATAAAATTTCTATATAATTTCTTTTCATTTTTAAAATTGATTTTACTGGAGTACACGCGCTGTTAATGAAATACAATTTTACAGAGCTTAAAAATAGTGTTCGGCGCAGTTCCATGTATAATCTAGGAATTCAATGAAGTGGAATTATACTGTTTCCGAGCGGAAAATAAAATTTCTAATTTAATCCCTATCTTTTTAACGCTATAAACAAAGCAAGGAATAGAATTGCCGCAAATTTAATGCTTGCTTTAATTGCGGCAATTCTATATTTTCTTTATTAATTCTATACTTTATTATCTTAATTAAAAATATAGAGACAGCAAGAGAATTGAGAGATAATAGTGTAATTAGGCAGCTCTTGTTGGACAATGGGCAATAAATTCGTGATATTTTGACATTATAATCAAAGTAACAATATTTTCTAGGCCATTCCAACTAAAATTAGATAACAAAGTGAGCAGCTCGTAAACTTACCCGATGGTGCAAAGACATGTTGCTTCCATTCTGAAATCTGACGATTGTTTGCAGCGACGCCGGCGTAGACATACTCTTGGTGATTGATCCATTCCCTGAATCTCTATCCTGTTGTTCTTTCAGTAGCAGACCTCTTGCTATCTTCGCATTTAAGCTCTTATTCAAATGTTGGTGTGGTAATAAAGGAGCTTCCATGGTTTTTGTCGTGTATGAGGGTGAGGACGTCTGACTAAAGGAATCTGAAGATACGTTTGAGTCTTGTCGGACACTTATATTTGACCCTGAGCTCGGTGAACGTTTAATAGGTGGAACAGGATTTTGCGGTAACGCTGGAGTAAAGGGAGCCGATTCCGGGTTTCTTTGAGCAGCCCTTCTCGCCTGTAGAGGCTGAGGGTTTCTGTTGCAATCGAGTCGTGGTTGAGGTTGGACTGGCGTGACTGTACGACTGTTGCGATTGCCATTAGGGTCTGTGGTAAGGGGTACGGGTGTCGCTGCAGGAGGTCTCGGAGGGGTTGGAGGTGGTACCCGCTGAGGGGGCTGCGGGGAGGAGCGGCGAGGTGGTGCAGGGGGTGGTGGTACTGGCAATGGTGCGGGTTTGATGCTTGGCACCGTGCGCTGTGGAACAGGTGGCGGCTGCACTTGCACTGGCTTCATGTGTGGTTGAGGCTGGAGCTGGAATAGTGATTAACGTTAACACCTGTGGGGTGACAATAGACTGATAGATGGATATAACATTGCACTATTCTCTTTTTTAGTTAGAACCTTATTTGTTACCTTTAGTATTGGTCTAGGCGGCGTGATCCTGGAGGGCGGGCAGTAGGGAAGCGCGTCAGACGGGCAGTACACAAAACCTGTCGGCCGTGACGGCTGCGCGGGCGCACACGCCGCTGTGGAGTGTCTGCGAGGAGTGCCCGCGCTTGGACGTAGGAGCTCCAAGAGCTTTTCGCCAGGAGTTGCTGCTAAACTGCCTGCACGGCCGCAACTGCCAACGAAAAGGTAAAGATATAACTGATGAATCGACTAGATCAATAATATGGATTTCAATTGTTTATATTTCGCATCCAGCATCTTAAGAAGCCCTTTAAGACTTAATTTTACAATTATATTAGATAGGTATATTGTCATTTGTAATTATTTGCATTCTTATATCTTATTGCAGTCTTTGCAATATGTATAAAGGCAACAAATAATGAATCATCAAATTTGTTTGTCGGTAAATAACAATGGATAGTATGTGTTATTTGAAAGAAATTCTAAATGTTATTAAGAAACAACAGTGAAAATTACACTAGTGCAAAATTTCAAAGTTATATCAGCAATTTTTTTAAAAATATTAATATTTAAAATAAAAACACTGGTGAAGAGAAAAGTGAGTTTGCATGCTTAAATTATAGCGGTATTCGAATTTTAGTATTTTTAGTTATAGGGGCAACAGTTATAAATCATTTGCGAAATTTCAACTATCTGTCTATCACAGTTCATGAGCTGGTGGCATACGGACATACGGACAGACGGACGGACAGCGTAGTGTTAGTTATAATCTTTAGGTACGGAATCCTAAAAGCAGTCACTTCAATTTAATTTATTTGTATATTGATAATTTGTATTGCATGTTTCACAGATGTTACTTCGTCGTCAAGCAATGGGAACTAACTTGGTTGGAATGTGTGATTAAATGAAATTAAATACCTCAATTATTAATTAATGATAAAATGGGCAACGCCAGCTCATTACCGTTTTTTCCGGGTCCGGTTCATTTTCTTCATAAAAGCAGTTAAAAAGCAAATTGAAAAGCCTTTCAGGAGAAAGGCTATTGAGAAACATGACTCGTATTTACTTTATTTTACGGACATGCTGGTTGTTTAATTACATTGTACAAAAAGCCATCAGCTGCGGCATTGAAAGCCCTGGGTCATTAGCGCGGCGGCAAATAACGCAGGTAATAGCGCCGGTGACGTTGATTACACGCTCGGGGCGACGACACAACTACACACTTTGATTGCTGGACAATGACGCGATTTATTCATTGCCAAACAACATTATTTCTAATATTTATGCCTTAGTTTAACAGTCGTGGCGTAAGTAATCTGGATAATCATCACAAATGTGAATAAGTATTATCGATAAACAAAATTTAATTGAATGTTGTACCACATCATTTGTAAACTGTGTATGGCCAGAGACAAACCGATCATCGGTTTTTTAAATCTTGCTAAAAAAATATTTGCCTTAATAATTTATTCAAATAAAGCATTATATCTACCTACATTAATAATATAAAATGAATGAATGAATAGATAGGCTTGCCAAGTAGTGCATAGATAATAAAATTCATTTAGTTATTGCACGCGGTAAGCCGCCATGCTAGAATTCGCAACGGGACATGGTTTTCCCCGGGATCACCGCTGTGCTGCCCCACGCCCAACGATAACCTCAGGACCACTCACCATCTCCCGGCCCAGGGCGCACTGACCCGTCAACTGTCGTAATCTACCAGCAGTTTAAGGGCACACGGGTAGGTTTCTCGCCCGCACCCCAATTTACGAGGACCTACTTGAAAACTATAACGTTATGAGCTTAACTTCCGGAAGAAACTTCCTAGAAATCATGTTTCTTTATGATATTTGTGGTAGTGGATATAACTGCATTGAGTTAACTAGTAGTTTAAGCTACATTGTTCCTAGATCCCTTGGATGGTTCCAACGCTTATGTCAATCGATAATTTTACCGATTTAGATATCTTTTGCATGTGCGCTAACGTATTGAGAACTTAGTTAAAACAAATTATCAAGCAAATTAAGTTATGACTGGAGGTGTCGCCTTTTGTTGCATGATTTTTCTTAATTTAAGTTGCAAAAAAACGTCATCAATATTTAATCAATATTTTGTGGATAACGTTGTGAGTGCACATTTGATCACTGATAATTTATCATTGCAATAATTTATAATATTTAGTTGTTTGTTTATCCCAAATAAATAAATAAAAGAACAGTTAAATTTGGGTAATTTTGATTTGTTTATTATTATCATGCAAATGCCTTTAGATAAAAACTGTTTCAAAATTAGCATTAACTATGTAGGTACGACATAATAATATCATTTGTTAATGTTTTGTTGAGGTATTCTTTTCATTTTCTAGTTCCGTCAATGCGATTTGCAACTTTCTACATCTTCTCACCCTACCAAAATCGTTTGTTACTGTCACATCTAGAGCGACGCCACCTACGCAATAAAACATAGCAAATAGGAAAAGTACAAAGTTAATTCAGCATGTAAGCTGTAGAAATAACAAATATATGTGTCGTGGGTCGGTAATGGATCATCGAGATTTGAGTACCTTGGAAAAAACCAAGGCCACGGCACGTGTATCGTCTACACGAGGCAAATGGTTTAGGGATAAATGAAAGTGATACTAAGTATGAACACGTGAATGCCGTATTCTACGTAAGCAGTATTACTCAGTTTTTGTATTGTTTAAGTAGCTATTTGGTATAATAAACATGTTAGAATATTTATTTTGAAATTGATATTTTAAGTAGTGTATTGTGTTTTTTTTAATACCGTGCCCTACTTTTATTTCACTGATTCAACTCTGAAACTGCGTAAAAAATATATAATTATGGTAAACATATAGTAGTAGTGTAGGTTGATTGTTATTAAATCTTAAACAATTATAAATAGACGGACGCCATTTTTTATTATGTTTTGTGCCGTAACTAAGAATAAACATTCAAAAATATACAGACCCAGATCTTTTCCACTCGTGTATGTATCTCTCAAACCAAGAGTGTTTCTAAGAACGAGTAGTAAGTGGTACAACATGAATCCCTGTCGTCCTGTACTTAGTGCTTTACTTAAAAGCCTCCAATTTCCTGTCAATTGCCCGCCTGACAGACAGTTTGTTAATCTAAAGAACTGTAATGAATGACGTCACGCCGCATCATATCTGCTCGCCAGTGATGACATAAAAATAATGCTTTAAAATTATGAATTCTAAATAACAAAGATGTTATTTGATTGTTAGAAGATTCAACCACTGCTGCCCTCTCTACTCAGCTATTATTTCGTGTCCCTGTTTCTACTTCTAGATAAAGTTAAAAATTTGTCCAGAAACTATGATTTACACTAAAGATGCATTTGGGATTTTATATGTTATGTTTATTTGGTAATGTAGCAATATGTAAAGGTTGAAGGTTCATCGAGATAGACCATGAGACAATTACCTTACGAACCTTGAGAACTTTTTGAACAGGCTCTCGAATTGCTATGATAAATTGTGTTCTGATGGAACATGTCTGCAGCTATATGTCGCTCTAACATAACTGTTTATGTTATATATACATTACTTTATATTGTTATGTGTTGATATTTATGGCTCATTAACTCGAAAATTTGATAATTATTCTAGACTGAAAGTAAATGTTATTAATTTCTATAACCTTAGTTTAGAAGTTGTTGTATTAACAAAAGAAAATGTAGAAAACTCTTTGTAGCAGATTATTTGTTGGTGGTTACATCACTAAGGGTGTTGTTACACCAACCAAAGAACCCAACTATGACAATATACCTTCCTTATCATTTATACTGTCTCTTCCGTCTGTTGCTCCAGTACCAACGCCTGATACCGATACTGCTAGGAAGACCAGGGCTCAAAGGCAAATAGCTCTGACAGCCAATAGATCAAAGAAGGTGCCAAAATTGGCGCCAAATAACAGGAGGCGAAGATACATTCAGATATCATAAATTAAGTTCACTGAACGAGAGGTTTCACTTGAGTTTGGAGCACAAGTTGTAATAGCCCTTAGTCAATATAAGTTTATTCGGCCTACACAATTATCCGGTATTGCCTTTTCGTCCCTAAATTCACACACGCCCTCAGATCAACCCTTTTTTGGAAAAATTTAGCACTTTTAGGACAATTGGATGAAATTATTCGTAGCACTTTATGCAAAATTTTTAATATCGTTTTGCACGACCGGACGTGGCAACAGGCGAGCTTACCGGTTCGCCTAGATGGCCTCGGCGTTCGAAAGAAATCTGACGTTAGTTTACCGGCGTTTCTGTCCTCGGTGTGCAGCACCGAAGGATTAACCAGGAAAATTTTATCTCCTACACTGGTTAATTCGGAAGTGCTGTACAAATCCGACACTCAGAACGCCTGGCTTTTAACTTGTCCGAGCACTGACTTGCCGACCAACCTGTTCTCCCAGAGGCAGTGGGATGGGCCGCTCTGCTGTAATGTTAGAAAGTATCTCATTGATACTACTACCAATGAGGCTGAGCGTGCTCGTTTGCTGGCTGTGGGTGAATGGGAGTCAGGAGCGTGGCTTCATGCACTTCCATCACCTAACATAGGTACCATGTTGGATGACCGTACCTTCCGCATCGCCACCTGCCTTCGCTTGGGTGTTCCTTGCGTTTCTCCGCATCAATGTCGGTGTGGTGAAGCTGTCGATCGCCTCGGGCACCATGGCCTTTCGTGCAGCAGGAGTGCAGGCCGCATGCCGCGGCACTCTTACCTTAACGATATTATCCGTCGTACTCTGTCTACCGTCGGCGTGCCTGCCGTGCTCGAACCAAACGGCTTGTCACGGGACGATGGGAAGAGACCGGATGGTATGTCGTTACTGCCTTGGAAGATGGGTAGGCCCTTGGTGTGGGACGCAACCTGCGTCGACACCCTCGCGCCATCACATCTTCCAAATACAGCGGCCTGCGCCGGCACTGCTGCCTCTGCAGAAACCCTCAAGCGGCGCAAGTATAGTAATCTTGTTGGAGATTACATATTTGAGCCGTTTGGGGTCGAGACGCTGGGGTCATGGGGCCCGAGTGCCCATTCTCTTTTTAAAGATATATCAAAACGACTGATCGAAACTTCACGTGATCAGAAGGCTGGTTTTTACTTTGCTCAAAGGTTGAGCATTGCAATTCCACCAGCCTTCTGGGCACGTCACCCGCATTTGACATTGATGCGGAAGTATTTTTTGACGAATAAATTTAAAAATTTTTAGTTCTATTTTTCTTACAGCTGTACATAGTTAGGTATGATTTTGTTTTTTTGTTTAAGTTACATACAAATGGTACATACATAGATAAAAAAATATATAAAATATTTAATGCAATATACTTATAACATACGTGAATAAATACAATAAATAGTATATAGTTTATATAAGTTTTAAGACTAAACATGGTTATTTTCTTACTAATTATAAGATATAATTGGTTATTTACCATGTATATTTGTTGTAGCGAGTTATTTTGATATTTCAGAGATATTGCAATCTCTTTGTTTGCGATAAAATTAAAACTTAAACACTATAGTCACTGCGGGTAATGTGAAAACAGTTTTATTGGCAGACGAACCGATCTACCCTCTGCCGCACTCTTTTACTACGTGACGGGGCACTATTATTGTCAGCACTCGTACTAACTCGATCACAACACACGACACAACCGATGACATCTCGAACGGTATCGTTAGAGTTTTTATTTTGGCTGATGTCGGAGCGCCCGCATCAGCAGTCGACTTTATACACACCTGATTTTTCCAAGGGAAAACCACCCTTAGGTGTACTGAAAGCAGTAAAGATGGTATCGACAGAAAACTTTTCTAGAATATTAGCCACCTTGTCTGTCACTCCTTTTACGTACGGAAGGTACGCTGGGTGTCGTTAGACCTTGCA
Organism: Hypena proboscidalis; assembly: GCA_905147285.1. Classification (NCBI taxonomy): domain Eukaryota; kingdom Metazoa; phylum Arthropoda; class Insecta; order Lepidoptera; family Erebidae; genus Hypena; species Hypena proboscidalis. The sequence goes on along the minus strand of LR990127.1, from coordinate 24,176,505 downwards.
GTGCTTAGGTTTGGGAGTACGCCTGGGTGGAGGAATCCGTCCATTGTAACCGTTTCTCTGTAGGGCAACGCTCAAGTGCTGCAATTCTGCCTCTAATTGTTCTGCATCACAAAGTTTATATGCGCGGTCTGTAAGCAATGACACAACAGAGTGCAGTTGACGCGGGTGATGATGCGAGTTGGCATGCAAATATCGGACCGTATGAATGGAAAATTAATGGTGTATAAAGTCGGCTGCAGTTGCTAAAAATACGACTGTTTTTGTATAAAATGCAACATAAGGCCGTGTTTTTTAACCAGTAAAAATGCTGGCAATTGTTTATTGAACTTTCACTCAGTCAATAATACTATAACTATTAATAGTAGAAATTGGCGTAAGTAGTCAGGCGTTCAGAATGGCCTCTATTTGTACCAAAGTTTTTATATGACAAGATTAGCGTATTCAAAGAAACATTCGTGTGTTCAAAAGTTTGCAATGATGTTAAAACATAGTAAGGACTATACTCATGCCGAGTTTCATTTAAGTCCGTTTAGTAATTTGGAACTCATAACATAACTGGTGAAAAATGGTTGTTGCAATTAATATGTGCTAGCACCTCTGCCTACCCCTGAAGGGAAACATGCGTGTTATTTATTTTATACATTTATGTGGATGTTACACTTCTGCATATATGTATGCGTCAGCGTCAGCGTATGCACCCGACGTTTTTTTACATCACTACATAGTATAAAACAAAGTCGCCTTTTCTGTCCCTATGTGCGCTTAAATCTTTAAAACTACGCAACGGATTTTGATGCGGTTTTTTCCAATAGATAGAGTGATTCAAGAGGAAGGTTTTTATGTATAATACATGCATAGAAAGGGGGAATTGTTTTACTCCAAATTTAACGCGTGCGGGCCACGGGCAGTAATGAATAAATCAAACTACTGGATCGATTTTAATCATTTTTTCAGTGAGTGACATAGGCTATATAATATTATATACCCGTGCGAATCCGGTGCGGGCCGCTATGTTTTTATATACAACGTTCACAGTTTTTCTGTAGTGTATTTAGTATCAGCATTGAACCCGTGCGAAGCCGGGGCGGGTCGCTAGTATATTATAATTAACGAAAAATAAACGCGCGCCATCACTCCATCTGGGCACGCATCTTTTTTGAATAGTATAATATGTGGACTGTATAACTGAAGGATGCTTATTATCGTAACAAAAATCTGAATTTTCTAAACATTTCAGGAAATGTCAGGAGTTAGAATTGTGCCCGATGGATGGCGATGAGCTATCCCATGGGACTTGAACGTAACAGGTGAAGTGATGTTATGTCATGTCATGTTATATTAAGATGAAGCGATGATGTTTAGTGCCGGTAAAATCTGTAAATACATGACTATATTATATAAATAATGACGAATAGATAATAACGAAACCCAAATAATTATTATTATGTGATATTAATTGTGGCGTTGTACCTTCCATCAACAGCTCAGCAATATGAAATGATGGCTGCCAGATACAAATCTCATCAAAGTATGCTCAATCATAATGCTCTTTATATGTTGGTTCGTACGGTTAACACAAGTGTTTTAGTTACAGTATTTTATAGTCATGTGGAATGCCAGATCAACGAAGAAAGATGCTGTTTTGTAACGTTGTATACGCGCTTTCTTTGAGATACTCATTACTTACAGCTGTAAGCCAATATTAATAAAGTACAAAATCCTTAGTCTCTCATCTCTATATATCCTTGAAGTAGCGTTGTTTGTGCGAAATAATCAACACTTATTTACGCAGTTATCTAACAAATGCGATCGAAGACACGACAGACGACGCGACAGCTAACTCTCCCTACAATCGTCTAAAGACTGCAATGATGCATAAAAGCATAATATGTATGGGTCCTAAAATATATAATAAAATTCCTAAGGAGAAAAAATAATTAAATAATACTCTTTTCACACCAGCACGAAAAAGATCGTTTGCTTGCGAGAATTCAGTGAGTACAAAGCGTTTTTAGTCACTAGTGAGGCAAAGTGATTCGAATTTCGAAACACAAAATCCTTCCAACGAATAGGCGCAAAAAAAAACAAAGCAGCCACCATGTAGGCTGGTAATAAACATTGACATCAATTTTATTACAAAACTACAAACGATACGTTTTAATTATTTTAAAATATATAAATACACGCTTATTTAGCATTTAAATGTTTTTATATTCGTGATTAACCATTAAAATTAATAAAAATTAAGTATTTAATATTTGACTCCATACATTAATGTTAAGGTTCGAACTTCCGAACGCATTCTTAAAAAAAAAAGTGTGTCTGTGTCAGTGTCATTTATCGCGGGGAACTATAAATTCTTTTCAGTTTATGTTTAATTGTTTACTGCAACTTTTTTTAAAAAAAATTGTGAATCAAGTAATAAAGAACTTTGTGGAACTCCAGAAGAGTTGAGACAACTTGCTTCTAACACAGAAGTTTGCTTTTTACCAAAAAACTCACGTGAGAAGTATTTGAAAGCGTACGACATATTTAATAAGTGGCGACTTTCAGAAGGCGCTTAAATGTATTCCGAATCGGTATTACTGTCGTATTTTATAGAATTATCCAAAGTTGAGCAATCGAGTACGAGTTTATTTAAATCTTGATATTTTCCCTCTGGAAGAAGTGAAAAGTTCTGTATGTTACAGTGAGAAAATTGAAATTTCCAGTTCGTGACCTCTTTCGTGAAATCTTTGCTTGCGAAGTAGTCTTTATTACAATCACTTGCTACGCTCGTGTTTAAACTATTATTTATTTTCTTCTTTTTAGTTTGGTTTATTTATAAGAGCGTTTTTTGAAAAAAAAAAAAAACTGTTATTTGATCTAATCTACTATCATTTCCAAATTATTAACGCATGCGGAGTTCACGCACTAGCGCTATCTCTGTTACTCTCATGCAAAGGATGCGGAAAGAAATTGATGAATCCTGCCGAATCTTATCAGGATAATCGGATATTTTAATCGAAATATTGCATTGTCATCGGTCTTTGACAGGTGAAAATTTGAATGAAATCTAAACGTTTAAAGTGGGTCAAAATAGCGTCCAAAGGAGTCGGTTACACACAAACATACAAACAAACATACAAGTGAAGCTAATATAAAGCGTGTAAAAAGGGTATCCCAGTGCGTAACTGGTTCCCTTAAAGACTCCAATAAACCGATTTTTTTATTTAATCTTTTTTTTAAATTTAATTTACTCAATATCTCCTGAGACTGCTTCGATGGTCTAGTGGTTAGCGTATGCGCCTCTCACCGCGAGGTTTTGGGATCGATTCCCGGGTCGGGCAAAGTGTTATTTATGAACTTTCCATCAGGAAATTCACAATAGCAACACGGAGTTGGAATTGTGCCCGGAGAATGGCGATAGTCTTATCCCCTATCTCATGAGACCTCTGCCACACCCTTCTGGGTAATATAGACGTGATGCATGTATGTATCTCCTGAGCCTTGGCAAGGAGTTTGTAATAACTGGACTCAAATTCATTACGCTCAGTAAGTTGTGCATCTGAATTGTCAACTAAGCATAAGTTTCATTTGTATTTCATCATATTGATCGTACAAAGATTTCACTTACCGATGCGCAATTCCAACTCATTGGTGTCAGTTTGGCTTAACGTAGAAATGTTAAGTGCATTAAGATCGGTGGCAAAGGCTGTAAATCGCGGTTGTAACTGCCTCTTTTCTTACTTAACTCCTTTTCATCAGACATTCTGGGAAGCAAGTGTTTCGTCTTCATTTTGGCCTTGTCTCGAAACACGTGTATGAATATTTATCCTCCACACATACTTTTATGATACACACGCATTATATAATAATATTTTAATCATGTTCACTTTCGGGTAATAATTTTTTATAGCCACACCACATTACAGGTGCTTGGCTCGCCAACGAGCATTTATTTATAACAAATTTTCATAAGTTGTATCGTTACATTACAGTCGGTGTAGAAGCACTCGTAGAGCGTGAGCACACATATATTATGTGAGGGCATTTAGAGGTTTTAGAGTATCGCGAACGAACTTATTAATTAGTTATATCTTGCAAACAACTTCTAGCCAAGGTATCTGAGTTAAACATATTATAGGTAGAACGAACCAATAAAGATTTTCTACCAGACACAAAACTCAAATAAAATCATATTCCCTGTGCAAGTTGCCTTTCTACTTATTTAAGAATATTATCAGTACCAGGACAGCAGTGAGCTTAAAGTCTACAAATTATTGCAGCAAATGACTTGGACCTGCTCCAATTTCTTGCGTCGTCACGAGATGGCTGTGATAACTAGTTGGTATATGACATTACAATTCAAAATTATGGTATGAAATTATATTTATAAGTTAAGTCATCTTTAGTTGTAGAATTGTTTGTCCTAACTGATGCCGTGGCATGACGAGGTTAAGAGGTTTGTCATTGATTTCCATTGAGTGATATTTACACTTGATTTTGAAACCCAACCAAATAAACATATTGCCCTTCCTTTGCGTGAAGAAATGTAAAGTTAATTTATAAATAGTCCAAGATCTCAGGCCCAAAGACTTGACTTATAACATGCAATAATGCCATGGAGTTATTTGCCAAGAATATAATTTTATTAAGTCAGTCAGTTCACGGTAAATATTTTAAAGTAAATGCGAATTAAGGCTAAGTTTGTATCTCTTTGGGTAAGGCCAAGGCTCTAGAGTCTTTGTGACTGAGTGTCGCAGAAACAGTTGGGGCAGCGATAGGACGGAATCGTAAGGTCGCGGGTTCCAGCCCCGCTACAAGTCCAAAAAATTTTTTCATCTGTTTTTAGTATCACGAGTAGATTGCTAAGTAAATGACTAAATGCTATATAAAAAATTATTAGAAATTGAAATAACTGATCGTATTTATCGATAAAACATTTGTATTGATTGTAACATTAATCATCAATCATAATTTTTCAACTTTAATATTTTATAAATTACAAAAAGGCATAGCAAAGCTAAAATTTGCTTTAAAAAAAATATTACAAGTATTTGATAAAAATGCGTCATCTCTTGACAGTAACAGTGTTGATCTTAATTCAAACTTACAGTATGTGAATAGTGACTTATCACATCACATAGATGGCGCTAAAACCAAATAAGGTTCGTCTAGCTAAAAGCTGGCACAAAAAGAGTTGAGAAATTTCGAGTCCGGCAGCATACGAATCCATAGCTGAATTGGCAAAGCACTTGGGGCGTATACCCAGGGGGTGCAGGTTCGAGTCCTGCTGGATTCTTAATTTTTCAACTTTAATATTTTATAAATTACAAAAAGGCATAGCAAAGCTAAAATTTGCTTTAAAAATATTACAAGTATTTGATAAAAATGCGTCATCTCTTGACAGTAACAGTGTTGATCTTAATTCAAACTTACAGTATGTGAATAGTGACTTATCACATCACATAGATGGCGCTAAAACCAAATAAGGTTCGTCTAGCTAAAAGCTGGCACAAAAAGAGTTGAGAAATTTCGAGTCCGGCAGCATACGAATCCATAGCTGAATTGGCAAAGCACTTGGGGCGTATACCCAGGGGGTGCAGGTTCGAGTCCTGCTGGATTCTTAATTTTTCAACTTTAATATTTTATAAACATTAATCATGTTGGTTGCTACCTGATAATATGTAGACACAAAAAATTACACGAGATGTCCGGAAAGACGTGCATCATATAGTCAAAAGGTTCGTAGATTTGTGATGTAGCTTGGATAGTTCTGATTGGACAGCAGCAGAACGGAATCTTACGGTCGAGGGTTCAAGCCCCGCTTCAAGTCCAAAAAAAAATACTCTGTTTATTGGTATTAGATTCTAAGCATGGCTAAATGCTACATACAAATCAATTAGAAATGTGTAACAACTTGATCTTTCGAGCATTTTTTATAATGGCAACGAAAACGTACGACCATCGCCCTGAGCTTTATTTCAGTTTTAAAAAAACACCATCTATGTTACATACCAGTACTAAGATTTGTAAAAATCTTGTACATGATACTCAAGTTGAAGTGATTAGTTAAGTAATTATATGTTTTTCATAGCATGTTATGCATGCCGTTTAAAAGATAAAAGCCCAGATTATTTATACAGATCACAATTGAAAGATGATCCTTAATTCATAATTCTACTTTTTCATTTTTTTTCCGTAATTAAAAGGAAGTATGTGTTATTTGATAATAACTTTTAATTTTATTGAGAAACACAACCGTAAAAAATTAAACAATGTAGTTTAAAAATTTCGAGGCTATATCATCAATTTCTTTTTTTTAATTTCGATTCAAAACTTAATATAATAGTCTTTTTCTCTGAAAAATCTTAATAATTAAAATATAGAAACTGGAGTAGTGAAAAGTGTGTGCTAAAACTAAAGCTTTAAACTTATTTTTTTCGGCAATTGGCAAAGGATGAACAAAACAGCCTCTATAATATTATAGATAATATATTATTATTATCTCAATTTCTTTAGAAAAGCTTTTAGATTCGGATATTGAGATGAAATTTTATTTTCTAATTACCCGTTTCTAGCAGTTAATGATTAGATAGACATAAGTACGTTTAGATTTTTTAACTTTATTTGCATTAGGGATTTTTTTATAATATATTAATTGAACTATGATGCAGCGGATTTCCTTAAGTGTTCTTGGTCTTTTTAGCTGACCATGGTTCAAGAACTCGTAAGTTGCAGACGTTGACATGGTAGACAGGTCATCTAACGTCAGTACCAATACCCCCTTCTTAGAGATGTTGGCATTGCAAGAAGTGCTATAAACTACTAACAATCCAGATATCAGGTGTCAATTGTCGATTTAAGTTGCTGATGGAAGTCACAGGCTATAGTTATCAATCCTCACCATTGGCAAATCTTTGAAAGCAACTTCGTTTAGGGAAACTTTTCTATATCTTCTTTTTTCAATTTCCTTTAGCTTTCCTCCTGTCGCGGACGACAGAATTTCGGTCGTATTTTTAAATATTGAAAAATATTTCATTCAATTGTGTATTAAGTGGTTGGGCTTGGACTCTTCATTTTCCTATGATGTAACACAAATTTATTTTGGTGAAGAGTTCATCATCGTGCATTTTTGCCAAAAATAAATATATAACCTATCATAAATATTAAAGGACAAAACATTTAGTATTAGTATTTAGCAAATTTAGCAGATGTTTTCTTACATAAAATTATTTTTTTGGTTCAGTATAAGCCGGTATATGCGATACGATGATTGCGACTAAAAATACTTATTGAGTAAGTAGCAGACAGTTTTAAAATTGAGCCCATTACCCCTCTATTCTCAAGCTGTTTTCAGACCGGCTAGGCTGTTTCGAGTCGAATATGTTGTGTATGTGTCGTTGTGGTTCCTTGAGTACGGGCCTGTAGCCCATACTAAAGGAACCACAACGGTTTCTTGAGGTGGACTAGGAGGGCTTCATCAAGATCGTGAAGAAGAAGACGAAGCCTGCTCTTAAGAACCAACATGGTACTGCACCGACCGGACTGAACCATTTGCTGTGTGACGTGTCCTGCCGTGTGACGTGCATGTATAGATACAGAGCTACAATTATAATTACATGCTTTAATAATACACACACGCATTTTATAATAATAATATGCTTTTAAACTTTCGCGATTTGAGAATATTTTTAAAAAATTAGACATCGGGTCTAAATCGCGTAATTATTATAAAGGTAAATAAATACCTATGCTCGACGTTTCGAATGACTTGCATCATTCTTGGTCACGAGCCGACTGGTGAAGCCCAGCGTCGTCTCCGTGAGACGCGGATATTGTCCACTACCCTCACTTGGTCGTCACAATTTTTATGTTTATATATAATAATATTTTATTTTATTGTAACTATATTAATATTTTAATAATGTTCTTAATCAAGAGTCAAATTACATTTAAATCACTTCAGTCAGGGATTATTTTTTCATAGCCACACCAAATTTGGCATTGGTTCGCTGCTGAGCATTCACTTGTAACAATTTGTTACAAGTGTAATGTAAAGGTGCAAGGTAACAATTTGTTACAAGTTGTATCCTTAGTCTGGGAGCACCAAGAGAGCGAGCATTACAGGGTGCGCACTGTAATGCTTAGTTTGCTTTTCACTCCGGCTGTTATATTTGACTCGGTACGTTACATTAACGTCGGTCTGGGAGCACCTTTACATTACAAACTAATGTCAGTGCGGTCTGGGAGGTACTTTGTAACGTAATGCTCGCCGTTGAATCTTAACGTTAAATTACTGGCGAATGCTCTCACGGTCTGCGAGCACCAGAAGCACTACAGAAAAGACATGTAAGTAAATAAAATAGTACATCCTAATTTTGGAAATCACCTCAATTTCCATTAGCTGTGTGTATCTGTCCACATCCATACGATAGGACAACAGGTTCAAAATTGCGTAACGCATCCATTGCGCCCTGTTTTACTAGATTTAAATTGACGCTCGTTGCTGTAATCCAGTTATCGTTCCATGTACCTACTCGTATTTTACAAATTTTTTTTTCTTTTGAATGCCGTATGGACTATCAAAATGATTAAAATAAATACAAAAGAGAAGAGTCTATGTTTGTTTGTAAGATGTTTACTGTGACAAATTATTCAAAATCGAAAAATGAAAATTTAAATTAAAATATAAAGTATGAGCAGTTATATATACCATACATTTTAATTTACTTTTAAGAATGTATTAAACAACAATGTTTATGTATGCCCACAGTATAAGCAAACAATATAATTAGCAGACAGGCCGAGGCCTGTGCCTTTTCACATGCAGATACAGCCTTTTGACAAATCACCACAAATATAACGTCTGTTTGCTTTTAACAATGGAAAATGCAGATTTTCACCATTTATTTTTCTTTGCTTTACTGTCTGTGTGTGAGTTTCGGATAAGATTATTAACGTGCCAAATTCATGACTTTTGGACCAAAATAAAGGTGTGTGAATTCAATGCCCGTTAATATTACATAGTTAGTGCGATCCAGGAATAAAAATGTTCAGCTTAGATTTATTTACAAAGAACTTGGCACCTTTATAGATTTTTGTAGGCGTAGTATTGGACTTGGCTCTTATTATACATTTATGTTTTTTAATGGGGCTTAACTAACTAAACTTATTAAAAATAAACCACTTCTTAAGATAACCCTACTAATTTTATAAATGTGAAAGTTTGTAAAGTTAATAGCTAGGATTAACATGTAGACTACTTTTTATAGACGAACCACCCGGGCGGAAGCTAGTGAAAGATAAACGGTAATAATAGGCATTTAAATAGCGTAGTGGAAAATATTGTGTACTCTATTCTTTGAAAATAAAAGCAAAGTAATAAGCAAGCAAGGATCATCCTAGCTTCCTTTATTTATTTTAATGAGAAAATTGCATCGCGTTCTCGTCCATCCCAAGAGAAGTAGGTAATCATTTGAATGGTTCATTGTTCGAGACACGTTTTTCAAGCGGCATCACCTTAAAAGAATAGAAGTCTCTTTCTTTTGGGCAAACCTTTAATCATCCTAACTGGATTCTTGATTATTTTTTAATACACATAACATAACATCAAGCCTTTATTAGCTAGAAGGGTGTGGCAGGGGTTGTACAAAATCCACATTTCACCAGTTATGTTTACGTTCCATGGAATAGAGGGTAAGTCTATCGCCAACCACCGGGCACAATTCCAAATCCATGCTGCTATTGTGAATTTCCTAACGGAAAGTTTACAAATAACACTAGACCATCAAGGTGAACAGTGATTATTATTCAATAATCTTTATATTTAAATTATTAAAAAAATACCCTCATTTTATGATTTTCGTGGAGTGTTCCTAATCCCGATCCAGTCACTTAGTAAATTATATATTTTAAACTACATATATGGTAAAGGGTCTTTCAAATAGAGCGGGTCAATGTTAATAATCTGTGGCGGCCATTTTGTTTTGGTGGCATCTGTAAAATCTGTTTTTCCTTATTCAGTCACTGATGCCAAATCACCATGATAAGTTACATGGTTGAGCAGCATGTGCAAATGATAAAGCTTTATTATCAAAATTGAATTGGATTGATTGGAAGAGGATTCCGATTTTGGCCGAAAAATAATCTTTAGCGACGAGGCACATTTTTGGATGAATGGTTTTGTTAATAAGCAAAATTTCCGTATATGAGATGACCACAACCCACATGAGGTTCACCAGGTGGCAATGCATCCACAAAAAGTTACTGTTTGGTGCGGATTTTGGTCTGGCCGTGTCATTGGTTCGTACTTCTTCGAAAACGACCTTGGCGAAGCCATCACCGTCAATGGTGAGCGCTACAGATCAATGATAAACAATTTCTTTTGGGCTTGTATTGAACAATATAAAAGTGCGGCGCTACTTGCCACACACCGAACAACACAATAGACATTCTGCTAAACGGTTTGAGTGTAGGGTTATCTCTCGCACAGGTGACGTGAATTGGCCACCAAGATCGTGTGATTTGACTCCGCTAGACTTTTTCTTGTGGGGTTTTCTGAAGTCGCAGGTCTATGCCAATAAGCCACAATCGACCGTTGCCCGCCCCAACATAACGCAGGCTATCGCTCAGATTCAGCCGGGTATCCAATTTTTAATGACTCTGCTGCATAGCAGAGTCATTAAAAATTGGACCTCTCGGATTCTTGCCACCATACGAAGCCGCGGCGGACATTTGAACGATGTCATATTCTATCCATAATGGCATAAATGGGCCTTTTAAATAAAAAATAAATTTCGATAATATCTCACACACATCTTGTTTTATTCAATTTTAACATCGAACCATCTTTGTTGAAAGACCCTTTATAAAGAGTAAAATAATAAAAAAAAGACGTAACGTATATATTGTTATGAGGACACGCGCACCTGTGTTCTTACAAGAGATAATCCCTATGTCGCAAACAAAGAAATATGTTAAAATCATTGTTACTGGCGGAGAAGGTACAATCTTTGAGTAAATGTGATTATTCCCGTGATGATACACATTTCATTCCTACAAAATGTTATGTATCATGAGATACGATAATTCATTTAAAATCTGTAAGCTTAATATAGAATTAATTATTACAGTTTCTCTTGCATTGCTTGGCAAGAGCAATGAAACGTGGATTTCGTGAACAAATTCATTTAACTAAACACAAGACTAAAGATTTCCCATTAAAGTCCATATCATCTGGTTGGTTGGGCGTCTCGCGTATACTCTTGAGAAGTAACTAGATTGTTGCAGGCCACCAACCTCTTGTTAATTTGTTAAGGAGTGATTTCTAAATAGAAGACACCCGTTAGTGGTCGTGATATTTTTTAAATTTATTTTTGATATGCATTGCTTTTTATCTATTCTTATAGTATAAGATATTAATTGAAATACTCGTTGTTTTTCGCGACTTTGTTGGGCTAACCAACAAAAAAAGAATAATGCAAATCCAACCAATACTGCCCGATATAAGCGTATTTAAATTAACTTTCGCCCGCGGATCCGCCGGCGTGATTAACTTTGGGGTAACAATTTCTTTGCCTCAGTATTGATACTAAAGCCCTCCAATAAAAAATGGTTACAAAAATTTAAAAAAAGTTTTGCCCCTTTTCTTAAAAGTACGGGTATAATGTGTTACTAGAGATTGTGTCTAGTCAATATGCCGACTTTACTATAAATGCCAATAATCTAGTATAGCAAGTGCTACATAGCTTGTGCTGCTTTGAAACATCTCTATGATCGGCCTCACCGAATAGACGGTAACACTGACTAGTCAGCCATTTGAACGCCGACTTATTGATCCGCGGTTAGGCGCAAATAACGGCAACACATATGTTGTTCGCAAAATTTAATTTAAATTACCTAAATAGTTTTTAAAATTGTTTCTAATTAATTCTATTGTAATAAGCATATTCTTAAGCTGGGTACACTTTATGTAACATCTAAGATATCTTCGCCACCTGCCTGCCTGATCTGACATTCAATACCATCGCATTACACACACATAACGATCTACGCAATGGCGCATCTAGAGGACATTCAAAAACCACAGAACTGCCTCAGAAAAATGTTCAATGAGAAGTTAAATGAGCTCCAAGTCAATTTTGTAAAGGCCAGACTTCATTTCAGCCTCCGTGGGACGAGGACTCAAGACAGGGTTATCATCATAAAGGCCTCCGACGGGACCCGGTACAAGGTAACTTATAGATAGATTCAGCGATCGATGATATTAATAGGGATCTTGAGTCAATACAAAATTGGTCTGCTCGGTTTGGCTTGTCAGTGAACCCCGACAATTTTTTTTTTTTTTTATTAATGATGTTTCTAAGCAATTAGATACGTCATAAAGATTACAATCTAGTCTAGATATAACATTAGAGACTAATGAGTAATTTAATTTTGACTTAAGCTACTAAATTAATTTATGCTAAGAATGTGTCCATTAACACCTATCTTATTGTCTCTATTATCGAAAATGACACTTTGTTCTTGTGTTCTTTTAAGATAGCACTAAACCACTTGAATCACTAATTTCACTGAACTAGCTCAAAAGGTTTCGTCCTTTTAAGTCTTCTAACTATGTCTGTGGTGTCAAGGAGCTGGATGGCCTCGACATTCACGTGTTGAAGAAGTCGTCGTTCATGAGCTTCAGCATACTGTTGTATTACACTGGCGACAAGGTTCACCTTCAGGTCACGATGGAGATCCTCATTTCTGATGTACCAGGGTGCATTCACAATTCCCCTTAATACTTTATTCTGAAACCTTTGGATTATTTGGATGTTACTTAGTTTGGTACAGCCCCAGAGCTGTATACCATAAGTCCACACTGGCATGAGGACTTGTTTATAAATAAGTATTTTGTTATGCACCGACAACGTGGAATGTTTACCCAGCAACCAGTACATTTTTTTATAGCGAAGTTCCAACTCACTGCGTTTCTTTTTGACATGAGCCTTCCAGCGAAGTTTTGCGTCTAGTGTCATACCAAGGTACTTGGCTGAGTTCGCATACGGTATTATAAGGTGATTCAGATATACCGGTTGATAGTTGGCCTTTTTGTTAGTAAAGTCTATATGTATCGATTTGGATTCATTTAGTTTTATACGCCACTTCTTTGTCCAGTAAACAATGGTATTGACGGCAGCTTGAACCTTTCAATGCCCTTTCAAACCCCGACAAATGCCAGGCAATAATTGTAGGTAGTAGCCGCACCATGGCTAAAATCAGTAAAATAAACATCTGCCCAATCATTTTTGACGGTGCCGTTATACCAATTACCTCCAACGTTAAAGATCTGGGCATTTATATAGATGCGAATCTTGATTGGTGTAGTCAAGTTGCGAATATTAGTCGAAAAGTGACTGGTAGCCTGCAGGTTCTTTACCGCCTGAAGAATTTCCTTCCATCCAAAACTAAAGCAATGCTTGTGCAGACTTTGATTTTTCCCATCATCGACTATGGTGATATATGCTATCTCGACCTGAATGCAGATCTTCTCAATAAACTCGATCGACTCCTCAATAATTGCATTCGGTTCGTATTCAACCTTCGCAAGTATGACCATTATATCATCTTACCGTTCTCAATTGAGATGGTTGCCTATCCGGCAGCGTCGCAGTCTACGTACTTTGAGCACACTTTTTAGTATTCTCAAATTACCACACTCTCCTACCTATTTAAAATCTCACTTTCAATATCTTTGCTCCAGTCATGAAAAAAATCTCCGTTCTACTAACAACCTTCTTCTATTTTGTCCTCCTCATACCTCTTCTTTAGTTCACTCTTCATTCTATATTCAATTCATCCTTCTTTGGAATGCACTCCCTCTTGAGATCAGGATGTGCACCACCCGGGATACTTTCAAAACTAGAGTGCGTCATCTTCTCCAAGGTGAAACAACAGCAGAATCTTTAAAAGCTTAATCTCCTGTGTAAATATTTATATATATATATTTATATATATTTTATTTAAATGTATGTATTAGTATATTTTTTACCATATTTATGTATTCGAATTTTTGATATGATATTACTCCATGTATGTATTCACATATTCAGCACATAACTTTTTTTTTTTTTTTTAACTCTTTACTTTCTTATGCACCTACCTTTGTTCTTTCTGCATCACCTTAAGGTTGACTGGTAGAAAATGCCTAAGGCATTAAGTCCGCCGTTGTACTATATTTTAAGTGCAAGAAGTTTTAAAATAAAATAAAATAAATAAATAAATAACTTCCATGAATGAGCTGAAGCCGCTCTTAATAAAGTATCCGTGTGTCCGGTTCTGTTATCAATCGCAGTATCGTATTTAGTTTTTTTTTTTTTTTTTTTTTTTTTTTTCTAACCCATGATGTCCCACTGCTGAGCAAAGGTCTCCCCCATACCCGACCACAATTCTCTGTTTTGGGCTCTGTCTGTCCAATCCCTCCAAAACGAGTCTAAATCATCCCTCCAGCGCTTTCTGGGCCTACCGCGTATTTAGTTTACCCACTTTATTTTCATTTAAATCACAGTTAATTTCTTGTTCTGTGACCAGCACCTTAAACCAGTTGCTCAAAGTTGTTTAAGCCATTATGGTAACTTCTTGATGCTTTTTCTTATTCGAATGTTCATGTCATCCTGGTTTCCGAGAGTTGGCTCAAACCTAACTTACTCAAGATTTCGTAGTCGTTCGTTTGCCATTTATTTACGTAGTGGTTTACCCTATAGAATTATTGTCATGAGGAAATAATTATCCGAAAAACTATTAAAAACAGCAAATAACTACAACTAATAAAAACGCAACATTTTTTACAATCTCCCACTTTGGTACGCGAGCCAGTAAGAGAACAATCACGCGCCAGGCCTTAGAAATAGTCCGAATAAATGTATGGGCTACTCGGGTTCGCTCTTACCGCGTCTCGCCCGTTAGCCTCGCCACGATTCGTTCGCGGTTCGCGGTCGGCTTCCTTTTTGCAGGCAAGGGCCACCTAGTGACAAAATAAATTGATGGCGGGCCAAGAGTTCGAAGCATATTTTCCTAACAATATAATAATATTGCACCTCGACTGTACAACAATATCAACCTGGTAGTTAAAACGCAACATTTACCTTATTATTGCTATAATCTAAGTGGTATCATCGCGAGGTCTCGGGTTCGATTCTCGGGTCAAGCAAAGTGTTATAAATTTGTGAACTTTCCCTAAGAAAATTCAGAATAGCAGCACGGAGTTGGAATTTTGCCCAGTGAATGACGATAGACTCACCCCCTATCACGTGTGACCTAAACATAACAGATGAAGCGTGGGTGTTGTACACCTCTGCCTTCTGGGTAATATATGCGTGATGTTATGTTATGAAAAAAAAATACCTAAATCTTTTTTCGTAATAACTCCGTATTAATAAATAATTACCTATTCGACATCACTGTTCAGGATAAAATGTATTCGAACATTGACCCATGCCAGCCTGTCACAATCACAAACAGCAAATTTAAATTTGGCTTAAGTTGCTTTAGTTCTGTTTCTGCAGGAAGTAAGTTAGTAAAGCGCGCAGCGTTGCGAGATCGTTAACGAGATATTCCGAACTTGCAACCGCACAGTTACAGACTTGCACTGATGACCGAAATACTGCGGGATTCCTTCTATTATAGAACTGGACATTGTATAAGTCGAATTGTTTACTAGATTCGAGCATGACTGATATATGTTATACATGCTCTGCAGCTTGCATTTCTAGCTCACCGAAATGGTGGATAATACATCGACATTTGGTCATGAAAACAACAGAACCGATTTAAGATATTTTTTCTGTCACCGTAACAAAAAAAAAACAATTTAAGTTCGTATATTTGGGTTCATAAAGCGCTGAACACACGGCAGCTATAATGTTTATTAATGTATATCAAAATACGAAGATGAAAAAATATACATTACAGCTGTCGTGGGTTGTCACCTGTCAATTTCTATGCAAAGATGTAATGAAAGGTATCGAGATGTAAATATTTGTTTTTACGGTACAGTAGCCGTGTGTGAACTGCTTTAGACTCACCGTCCTTTCGCGGAGTCGTCGTCTTCGGCGGAGCCGTCTGGCTGCAATTGCATGCCACTTTGTGCCCACGTCACCGTCAGCCAATCTGTGAACAACATCCAAATATTAACATCGCTGACGTTACATTTATCAAAACACTTTGAATTATTTCTTAAACATATATTAAAAACTTGAAAGTTATCTATTTAGAGAATAAAATTTTACAAACCTGACAGCCGCGGAGGGAACAACGTCCATCTAACACGTCATTTCATGCGAATCGAGATTTGCTAACCGGATTATGTGTCAGTATTCCGCTGTATTCCGAACACGAGCCGCGTCAATCTGACACGCTGACAAGCAATGGAATCAGTTTCACATCCATTGTATAAAAAATGTATAGAAGAGTAGTGTTACCAAAAATACATAGTACACGCTATAAACGACGTTATACATGCCGACATTTTTTTTAATGTTGAGGAAGCGAAAGAGGTATTCTATCGTCTCTGCCTATCTAGACCAGGGTAGATCCCTTTAAAAATGATAAAAGTCAAAAAAATAATAGTAGGATGAAACCCATTAGAAAAGATGGAGAATACCTATTATAAAAATTAAAGGAAAAATAATTTATCTGAGGTCGGGAAGAGGTTTGACTTTGTTGTATATATTAATTATATATTAATAGTTTTTTTCGATCTTTGTTTTGCATTTTCTGTGAAGCATTTCTCTCTATTTTTTCATCATCGGAAAGTAGAGATTTCAACAAACAGAAAACATACCAATTTTTTAAAAAAAACTAAAATTTTGACGGGTGAATTTTCGATCGAAAATTAGGGTGCTTTTTCGATATTAATTCAAAATAAGGTGAAAAATAAATATTTCTAATCAAATAAATTACAGCGTATTTAGGACATAAAAAGGTGAGTTTTCACCAAATTTCGTGAAAAAAAATTATTGTTTGTAAAAGATAAAAATAAAAAACCAAAAACTTGGTTTTTTGAATTTTTCACATAAATTTTGAGGTTATATGAAAAAAGGGTAAATACAAAAGTTTTAGATCTTTTTATTACCAATAACTTTGCTATTCGATTTTTTCCATATGACTTTTAGTTTTGCCGGAAATCGAGAAAAACCGTTTTTTACCCTTAAAACCCCCCCTCTTCCCCTTCCCGACCTCAGATCGCCCGTAAATTATTTTTCCTTAATTTTTTATAATATTCTCCTCCCTTTCTAATGGGTTTCATCCTACTATTATTTTTTTTGGTTTTAAAAATTATCGACACTGGGCTAATCCCCAAGGGATAAAGGCGTCATTTTATGCATGTATGTATGTATGTCTACTATGTCACCAGTGAGGCGTTTGTAAGGTTATTAGGATCATCTGTATTTTTTCCCTTAACAGATTTAAAAAATACATTCATGTATTTTGGATTAAAGCCATAGATATTATAGATAGTCATTGTTATCAATGACTTTCTATTATATCCATGGCTTGTCATTATTACCTTGGATCAAAAACTTATTAATATCAGCTGAGGTTTAGTCGTGAATTATGCACAAAGTCAAAGTTAAGTAAATGTGTACATAAATCACCTACAATAACGTGACTATTTATAATAACTTTTTACAAATTAAAGCCACTCCTTGGGTACTAAATAATACCTTCAAATACAGAAAATATACGAGCACATCTTGAGCTTTCAATATAATTTTTGGCGAAACCCGTAATTCATTAGTTGGGATTATATAAGAATCAAATTCAATATTATGAAAATCTGAATATTCATAACTTCAATATCATTGGTGTCCAATAGATTTTAAAGTAATTAAAGGATTATTAAGTTCATCTAAAAGATATAATAAACGAAGAGAAGGTAATGCGATAAAAATTAAAGTAATTGCTGGTAAAATTGTTCAAATTAATTCAATTATTTGTTGTTCTAATAAAAATCGATTAATGTATTTATTAAATAATAAACTTGTTATTAAATATCCTACTAAAATAGTAATTATAATAAGAATAACTAAAGTGTGATCATGGAAAAAAATAATTTGTTCTATTAATGGAGAGGCTCCATCTTGTAAATTAAAATTAGATCATGTTGCCATTTCTAAAAAAAGGATAAACCTTTATAAATGGGGTTTAAATCCATTACATATTATCTGCCATATTAGAAGTTTCTTAAAATAGGTAATTCGTTATATGAATGTTCAGCTGGGGGAAGATTTTGATATCATTCAATTGATGAAGGTAAATTTAATGAAAATAAAGCAATTCGTTGATTAATTATTGATTCTCAGATGATAATTAGTATTAATATTACAGCTAATAGTGAAATATATGATCCTAAAGATGAAACAATATTTCATGAAATATAAGAATCAGGATAATCAGAGTATCGTCGAGGTATCCCAGCTAATCCTAAAAAATGTTGAGGAAAAAAAGTTAAATTAACACCAATAAATATAACATAAAATTGAATTTTTAATAAAAATGGATTAAGGCATAATCCAGTAAATAAGGGGTATCAATGAATAAATCCTCCTATAATGGCAAATACAGCTCCTATAGATAAAACATAATGAAAATGAGCTACTACATAATAAGTATCGTGTAATGTGATATCAATTGATGAATTTGATAAAATAACTCCTGTTAAACCTCCTACAGTAAATAAAAATACAAATCCTAATCTTCATAAAATTGAAGGAGAATAATTGATTTGTGTTCCATGGAAAGTTGCTAATCATCTGAAAATTTTAATCCCAGTAGGAACTGCAATAATTATAGTAGCTGAAGTAAAATATGCTCGAGTATCAATATCTATACCAACAGTAAATATATGATGAGCTCACACAATAAATCCTAATAATCCAATTGCTAATATAGCGTAAATTATTCCCAAACAACCAAATGTTTCTTTTTTCCCACTTTCTTGAGAAATAATATGAGAAATTATTCCAAATCCTGGTAAAATTAAAATATAAACTTCAGGATGTCCAAAAAATCAAAATAAATGTTGATATAAAATTGGATCTCCTCCACCAGCTGGGTCAAAAAATGATGTATTTAAATTTCGATCGGTTAATAACATAGTAATAGCACCTGCTAGAACGGGTAAAGAAAGAAGTAATAAAAATGCAGTAATTCCTACAGCTCAAACAAATAAAGGTATTTGATCAAATGATAAGTTAGTTAATCGTATATTAATAATTGTGGTAATAAAATTAATAGCTCCTAAAATTGATGAAATACCTGCTAAATGTAGTGAAAAAATAGCTAAATCAACAGATCTTCCTCTATGAGCAATGTTAGATGAAAGTGGGGGGTAAACTGTTCATCCTGTTCCTGCTCCATTTTCTACGATACTTCTAGAAATTAAAAGAGTTAAAGAGGGTGGAAGAAGTCAAAAACTTATATTATTTATTCGAGGGAAAGCTATGTCAGGGGCTCCTAATATAAGGGGAACTAATCAATTACCAAATCCTCCAATTATAATAGGTATAACTATAAAAAAAATTATAATAAAAGCATGAGCTGTTACAATAGTGTTATAAATTTGATCATCTCCAATCAATGATCCCGGAGTACCTAATTCTGCTCGGATTAGAAGTCTTAGTGAAGTTCCTACTATTCCTGCCCAAATTCCAAAAATAAAATATAAAGTTCCAATATCTTTATGATTTGTTGAATAAAGTCATTTTCGCATTATATAAATATAATAAAATGGCTGAGTTTAAAGCGATAAATTGTAAATTTATTAACGAGAATAATTCTCTTTTATTAAAAGTCTTATATTCAAAGATGATATAAAATTGCAAATTTTAAGGAATAATAAATAATTATTAAGGCTTAAAGAAATTTTCTTTATATATAATTTTGAAGATTATTAGTTTATTTAACTTAAAACCTTAATTATACATTAAATAAAAAAAAATGTTCTAAAAATTATTCCTGATAAAGAAAAAAAAGAAAAAAAATTAATTAGTGAAAATTTTTTATTTTTAATAAAAATTTTAAATCATTTTATTTTAAAATAGTTAAATATAAATGATGAGTAAATAATTCGAATATAAAAAAATAATAAAATTAATCTTATTATAATTATAATAAAAGTTAAAAAGTATATTTTATTTATAATTAAAAAATTAATAATAATTCATTTAGGGAAAAATCCAACAAATGGCGGTAAACCACCTAATGAAAGAAAATTAATTATTAAATTAATTTTAATTAAAGAATTTAAATTATTAATAAATAATTGATTAATAAAAAACATATTTAATATATTAAAAAAAAAACATATAAATCTAATTATAAATGAATATACAAATAGATAAAATAATCATAAATTTTCTCTAATTATAATTGAAGCCATCATCCATCCTAAATTATTAATAGAAGAATATGCTATTAATTTACGTAAAGAAGTTTGATTAAGACCTCCTATAGCTCCAATAATAATATTAAGAATAATAATAATAAAAATAAAATTTTGATAAAAATAATATGATAAAATAATTATGGGGGTAATTTTTTGTCATGTTATTAATATAAAATTATTAAATCAAGATAAACCTTCAACAATATTAGGAAATCAAAAATGAAAAGGTGCTGATCCTATTTTTATTAATAAAGAAGAATTAATTATAATTGATAAGAAAAAATTTATTTCGAAATTTTTTAATAAAATTATTTTTATTAAAATAGAAAATAAAAAATTAATGGAGGCAATAGATTGAGTAAGAAAATATTTTAAAGATGCTTCTGTTGATATCAAATTATTAGAATTAGAAATTAAAGGAATAAATCTTATTAGATTAATTTCTAATCCGATTCAACACCCTATTCATGAATTGGAAGAAATTGAAATTAATGTACTAAAAATTAAAATAGAAAAAAAAAATATTTTTGAAGAATTAAAAAAAAAAAAAATTTAAAATAAATAAAAAAAAATGAAAATAAATTAGTTCATTATATATATATAATATTATATTTTAGTGTATGAAGCACAATAATTTTTGATGTTATTAGGTATAGTTTAATTCTATAAAATATAATAAAGGTAATTAAATTAATTACATGATTTATTCTATCAGAATAATCCTTTTTCAGGCACTTTATTTTTAAAAAAAAGAATAATCTTTATAGTTGGGGTATGAACCCAAAAGCTTTATTAGCTTATTTTTAATTAATTTTATTTATAGTAAAAAAAATTAAAAATGGTCTAGTTACTTATTTCTATAACTATTATATATATATATATATATTAAAAATTTATATTAAATTATTTATTTAATTAAATTAAAATTTAAATTAATATATAATATTTTAATATGTATTAATTTAAATGAATAATAATTGTTTAATTCTTAGAATATATTATTCAATAATAATATTATAAAAAAAGAAAAAGAAATTATTAAAAGTTTAATAATTTCTATTAAATATTTTAATATAAAAAAAAAAAAAAAAAAAATCTATATGAAAAATAATTCATATAAATAAAAATTTTTATAGTTTAAAAAATTTATTTAAAGTTTATTTTACATATAAATTTTAGTGTTATTAAATCTTTATTTTAAAAATAAATTTTATTAGTTGTAGTAATTAGTGTTAAATATTTAAGAAATTAAGATTTAGTAATATTTAAATTAATAACAAATTTTGTGCCAGCAGTTGCGGTTATACAAAAGTTAAATTAAATTTTATTAGTAAAATTAATTTATATAAAACTAATTTAATATAAATTTTAAATTATTAGGTGAAATTTTAATTTAATAAAAAATTAATTAAATTTTATGAATTAATAAATTTTATAAAAAACTAGGATTAGATACCCTATTATAAAAATTTTAAAATAAAATACTAAAATAGTAAATAATTATTTATTGAAACTTAAATAATTTGGCGGTATTTTAGTTCATTTAGAGGAATCTGTTTAATAATTGATAATCCACGAATAAATTTACTTAATTTATAATTTTGTATATCGTTGTTAAAAAAATATTTTTAAATAATTAATAATATTTAAGATTTATTATTTAAAATTAAATCAGATCAAGATGCAGATTATAATTAAGAATATAATGGATTACAATAAAATTATTTAAATGGATATTAATTTGAAAAAGTTAATTAAAAGTGGATTTAAATGTAATTTTATTTAATTTTATAAAATGATTTATAATTAAAATATGTACATATTGCCCGTCGCTTTCATATAATATAAATAAATTGAAATAAGTCGTAACAAAGTAGAGGTACTGGAAAGTGTTTCTAGAAAGAACAAATTAGAGCTTGATAAAAGTATTTCATTTACATTGAAAAGATATTAAAATATTTAATTAATTTGAAAAGGTTAAATTAATAATAAAAGTAAATTAATAAAAAAAGTTTTTAAAAAAAAAATTAATTATATTTTAATGGGGGTTAAAGTATATTAATAGAATAAATAAAAAATTTTATAGTGAATTAGTATTGTGGAAGAATTTTGAAATATTTTTAAAAATAAAATTGATTTAAAGTAATTTTTATTTAATGTATCTTGTGTATCAGAGTTTATTAAAAATTATTTTTAGAATAAAAAATTCTCGAATTTAAAAGAGATAATTAATTATTAAAGTTATTGTTATAAAAATATTTTAAATAATTAATTTGAAATGAAATGTTAATCGTTTTTAAATATATCTAGTTTTTTTAGAAAAAAATTTAATTTTAAATTTATTATTTATAAAATTAATTAATTAATTTTATAAATAATAAATTTTATATTTTAAGGGATTAGCTTTAAATTAAATTTATATAATATTATAATAAATAAATAATTGAAAATTATATAATTTAAATTGTTAATAAATTTTAATTTATTATAAATAATTTCGTTTTAAAATAAAATTTATTAATAACTTTATTTTTTTTTTATAAAAAAATAAATTATAATTATAATAAATTTAGATATAATGATAAAATTAGTATATAAATAAAAATTAATTTATTTAAATAAGATTAATTATTTTAAAGGAATTCGGCAAAAATTTATATTCACTTGTTTATCAAAAACATGTCTTTTTGAAAATAATTTAAAGTCTAATCTGCCCACTGATTTATTAATTAAAGGGCTGCAGTATTTTGACTGTACAAAGGTAGCATAATCATTAGTCATTTAATTGATGACTTGTATGAAAGATTTGATGAAATATGAACTGTCTCTAAGATAAATTATAAAATTTAATTTTTCAATTAAAAAGTTGAAATAAATTAAAAAGACGAGAAGACCCTATAGAGTTTTATATGAATATTTATTAAGATTATTTATATATTATATATTAATTTAAATTTATATTTATATTTTATTGGGGTGATAGAAAAATTAAATAAACTTTTTTTAAAAGTTTTACATATATAAGTGAATTTATGATCCAGTTTTATTGATTATAAGAAAAAATTACCTTAGGGATAACAGCGTAATTTTTTTTTTTAGTTCAAATAAAAAAAAGAGTTTGCGACCTCGATGTTGGATTAAGATAAAATTTAAATGCAGAAGTTTAAAATTTTTGATCTGTTCGATCATTAAAATCTTACATGATCTGAGTTCAGACCGGCGTGAGCCAGGTTGGTTTCTATCTTTTAAATAAATATGTAAATATATATATATTTTAGTACGAAAGGATATGATGATATAATATAATAACTATATATAATATAAGGATATAATATAATAACTATTTTGACAGAAAAAATGTGATGATTTTAGAAGTCATAAATATATAATTAATTTATATATGTAGTATTGAATAATAAAGATATATATATAATTTTTGTAGGTTTATTAATTTTAATTATTGGGATTTTAGTAGGTGTTGCTTTTTTAACTTTATTAGAGCGTAAAGTTTTAGGTTATATTCAAATTCGTAAGGGTCCTAATAAATTAGGAATTATAGGTATATTACAGCCTTTTTCAGATGCTATTAAATTATTTACAAAGGAGCAGACTTATCCTAATTTTTCTAATTATATAATATATTATTTTTCTCCTATTGTTGGTTTTATTTTATCTTTAATAATTTGAATAGTTATTCCTTATTATTTTAATTTAATTAGATTTAATTTAGGTATTTTATTTATTTTATGTGTTATGAGTTTGGGTGTTTATACAGTAATAGTTGCTGGATGATCATCTAATTCTAATTATTCTTTATTAGGGGGATTACGATCTGTTGCTCAAACAATTTCATATAAAGTTAGATTAGCAATAATTTTAATATCTAGAATTATTATGATTATAGATTATAATTTAATTAATTTTTTTATCTATCAAAAATTAGTTTGATTTATAATTTTTATATTTCCTTTAAGATTATGTTGAATTAGATCAATGTTGGCTGAAACCAATCGAACTCCTTTTGATTTCGCTGAAGGAGAAAGAGAATTAGTTTCAGGATTTAATGTTGAGTATAGAAGAGGGGGGTTTGCTTTGATTTTTTTAGCAGAATATTCAAGAATTTTATTTATAAGATTGTTATTTACTATAATTCATATAGGGGGGTATAATTTAAGAATTTTTTTTTATATAAAATTAACATTTATTTCATTTTTATTTATTTGAGTACGTGGTACTTTACCTCGCTATCGTTATGATAAGTTAATGTATTTAGCTTGAAAAAGATATTTACCTATTTCATTAAATTTTTTATTATTTTTTTTAGGTTTAAAAATTTTTTTATTATAAATTTTATTGATTATTTTTAGTATAAATTAATAGAATTTAAATTCTTTCTTAAGTTTTCAAAACAAATGCTTTACAAGCTCATTAATTAATTAAAAATAAAATTATCTCATATTTTATTAACTAATGGGTTAATAATAAAATATGAAAAATAAAAAATTGTTAAAAGTTGTCCTGTAATAATATAAGGATCTTCAACAGGTCGAGCTCCAATTCATGTTAGTAAAATAATTATTATTACTAATGATCAAAATAGAATTTGGTTAATAGGATAAAATTGAATTCCTTGAATTTTTTTATTAAAAGTAAATGGTAAAATAATTAAAATTAAGATAGATATTACTAAGGCAATAACTCCTCCTAATTTATTAGGAATAGATCGTAGAATTGCATATGCAAATAAAAAATATCATTCTGGTTGAATATGAACGGGAGTTACTAAAGGATTAGCTGGAATGAAATTATCAGGATCTCCTAATAAATATGGATTAGTTAAAGTTAAAATTAATAGTAAAAATATTAAAATAATTGCTCCTAATAAGTCTTTAAATGAGAAAAATGGATGAAATGGAATTTTATCATAATTTCTATTTAACCCTAAAGGATTATTAGATCCAGTTTGATGTAAAAATAATAAATGAATTATTGTTATTATTAAAATAACAAAAGGCAATAGAAAGTGGAAAGTGTAAAATCGAGTTAGAGTTGCATTATCTACAGCAAATCCCCCTCAAATTCAATTTACTAATATGGAACCTAAATAAGGAATTGCCGATAGTAAATTAGTAATTACTGTTGCCCCTCAAAATGATATTTGTCCTCAAGGAAGTACATATCCTATAAAAGCTGTTGCTATTAATAGAAATAAGATTATTACTCCAATCATTCATGTTTGTTTTAAATTAAAAGATTCATAATAAATTCCTCGTCCAATATGTAAATAAATACAAATGAAAAAAAAAGAGGCTCCGTTTGCATGGAGGGTACGAATTAATCAACCATAATTTACATTTCGACAAATATAATTTACTCTATAAAATGCTAATTCAATGTTGGCAGTATAATATATTGTTAAAAATAATCCTGTTAAAATTTGAATTATTAAACATAAAGCTAATAGTGATCCAAAATTTCATCAATATGAAATATTTGATGGGGAAGGTAAATCAATTAATGATCTATTTAAAATTTTATAAATGGGGTTTTTTTTTCGAATTAAAATGAAATTTTTTTTATTGTTATTTATCATTGATATTTTTTTTTAATAATTAAATATTTGACCGTAAAGGACCATAAAAAATATTAGTGATTTTTACTACAACAATTAGTGTAATAAATAAATAAATTACTAATATTAATATGATTATAAAAGTTTGTGTATTATATAATTTATTTAAATTAATTTTATTTTCATTATTAATAAAAAATATATTAGAATTAAAAAAAATTATTTATATCTGAATTAAAAGAAAAGTTTATAAAAAATAAATTATTTATTAATAGTAATTGAATAATAATTATTATTAAAATTAAACATAAAAATAAAATTTTTATATTAAGAGATGAATTAAATAATTCATTTGATGCAATTCTTGAAACGTAAATAAATAAAACTAATAAACCTCCTAAAAAAGTTAAAAATAAAATATAAGAAAATCAATAAGTTTTAATTAATATACCTGATAATATGCAAGTTAATAAAGTTTGAGTTAAAATTATTAACATAGGGGGTTGTTTAAATATAATATTAATAAGGAAATAAATATAATTAAAAAAGATAATAATATTTTTATAATTTCAAATCAAAGAATAGTTTAATAAAAAATAATAATTTTGGAGATTATTGATAAAGAAATTCTTTTTCTTTGAAGTTTTTAAAGTAATATACTTAATTTTGATTTACAAGACCAATGTTTTTTTAAACTATAAAAACAAAAAATAAATTAATGATAATTATTTACATATGATTAGTGTTTATTTTTATATATATTATTGGTAATATAATTTTTGTATTAAAACATAAGCATTTATTAATTGTTTTATTAAGATTAGAATTTATTGTTTTAAGAATTTTTTTTTTTATTTTAATTTTAATAAATTTTATAGAGTATGAAATATATTTATTAATATTATTTTTGGTATTTTCAGTGTGTGAAGGAGTTTTAGGGTTATCAATTTTAGTATCAATAATTCGTACTCATGGTAATGATTATTTTCAAAGATTTAATTTATTATAAAAATAAAAAATGATAAAATTTTTATTAATAATAATTTTTTTAATTCCTTTTTGTTTTATAAAAAATATGTTTTGAATGGTTCAAATAATATTATTTTTTATGATATTTATATATATGAATTTAATAATAAGTTTGAATTTATTTTGTAATTTGAGATATATAATATCTTGTGATATTATGTCTTATGGGTTAATTATATTAAGAATCTGAATTTCTATTTTAATAATTATAGCAAGAGAAAATTTATTTAAAATTAATTTTTATGTTAATTTTTTTTTATTTAATGTAATTTTTTTATTAATCATATTATTTATAACTTTTAGAATAATAAATATATTTATATTTTATTTATTTTTTGAAGGAAGATTAATTCCTACATTAATATTAATTATTGGTTGAGGTTATCAACCTGAACGAATTAAAGCTGGGATATATTTATTATTTTATACTTTATTTGTTTCTTTACCTTTATTAATAGGAATTTTTTATATTTTTAATGAAATAAGAAAAATAATAATTTATTTTTTAAAATTTATAAATATAAATATATATTTATTATATTTTTCTATGATTATAGCTTTTTTAGTTAAAATACCTATATATTTTGTTCATTTATGATTACCTAAGGCTCATGTTGAAGCACCAGTTTCGGGTTCAATAATTTTAGCTGGGATTATATTAAAATTAGGAGGTTATGGTTTATTACGTTTAATAATTTTTTTACAACAAATTAATTTAAAATTAAATTATCTTAGTATTATTATTAGATTAGTGGGCAGATTTTATATTAGTTTAAAGTGTTTTTGTCAAGTTGATATTAAATCATTAATTGCATATTCTTCTGTTGCTCATATAAGAATTGTAATTAGAGGTATTATAATTATAAATTATTGAGGATTTTTTGGATCTTATATTATAATAATTGGTCATGGATTATGTTCATCTGGAATATTTTGTTTAGCTAATATTAGATATGAGCGTTTAAATAGTCGTAGATTGTATATTAATAAAGGATTAATGAATTTTATACCTTCAATAAGATTATGATGATTTTTATTAATATCTTCTAATATAGCAGCTCCCCCAAGATTAAATTTGATAGGGGAGATTAGATTAATTAATAGATTAATAAGATGATCTTGGCTATCAATAATTATATTAATATTAGTTTCTTTTTTTAGTGCTGGTTATAGTTTATATTTATATTCTTATGTTCAACATGGAAAGTATTATTCTGGTGTTTATAGATATTATACAGGAGTTTCTCGAGAATATTTAATATTAATATTACATTGATTACCATTAAATTTAATAATTATTAAAATTGATTATATAATAATTTGATTTTATTTAAATAGTTTAATAAAAATATTGATTTGTGGTATCAAAAATATGAATAAAATTCATTTTAAATTATAAATAATTTAAAATATTCAGTTTGTTTTATTTCTTTTTTTTTTTTATTTTTAATAAGAATAATAAATTTTTTCATAATGATCTATTTTATTATGAAAAATATAGTAATTTTTTTAGAGTGGGAAATTATTTCTTTTAATTCTATAAATATTATAATATCTATTTTATTAGATTGGATAAGATTATTATTTATAATATTTGTTTTTTTAATTTCTTCAGTTGTTATTTATTATAGTAAAAGATATATAAAATCAGAGATAAATTTATTGCGTTTTATTATTTTAGTTTTATTATTTGTTAGTTCAATAATATTATTAATTATTAGACCAAATATCATTAGAATTTTATTAGGATGAGATGGTTTAGGTTTAGTATCTTATTTATTAGTAATTTATTATCAAAATATTAAATCTTATAATGCTGGAATATTAACAGCATTATCAAATCGAATTGGGGATGTTTTTATTTTAATAATTATTTGTTGAATAATAAATTATGGAAGATGAAATTATATTTTTTATTTAGAGTTTATAAAAAATGATTGAGAAATAAATATAATTTCATCTATGATTATTATAGCTGCAATAACAAAAAGAGCTCAAATTCCTTTTAGATCTTGGTTGCCATCTGCTATAGCAGCTCCTACACCTGTCTCTGCTTTAGTACATTCTTCTACTTTAGTAACTGCTGGAGTCTATTTATTAATTCGTTTTAATTTATTATTAATTAATACTTTATTTTTAAAAATTTTATTATTATTGTCTGGTTTAACTATATTTATAGCTGGAATTAGTGCTAATTATGAGTTTGATTTAAAAAAAATTATTGCTTTATCTACATTAAGTCAATTAGGGTTAATAATAAGAATTTTAAGTATGGGAATTCCAGATTTAGCTTTTTTTCATTTATTAACTCATGCTATATTTAAAGCTTTATTATTTATATGTGCGGGAGTAATTATTCATATAATAAATGATATACAAGATATTCGATTTATAGGAGGTATTAGAATATATATTCCTTTAACTTCATTATGTATAAATATTTCTAATATAGCTTTATGTGGGATTCCTTTTTTAGCTGGGTTTTATTCAAAGGATTTAATTTTAGAATTAGTTAGATTTAGAAATTTAAATTTATTAATTTTTTTTTTATATTATATTTCAACAGGTTTAACAATGTTTTACACTATCCGATTAGTTATGTATTTAATATTAAATGATTTTAATTTAATTAGAATTTTTAATTTATATGAAGAAGATTATATTATATTAAAAAGAATATTTGTTTTATTATTTATAAG
Source organism: Hypena proboscidalis (assembly GCA_905147285.1). Taxonomy (NCBI): domain Eukaryota; kingdom Metazoa; phylum Arthropoda; class Insecta; order Lepidoptera; family Erebidae; genus Hypena; species Hypena proboscidalis. The sequence continues at coordinate 24,146,789 of LR990127.1, read as the reverse complement.
AGTAATTAGAGGAAGAATATTAAGATGAATAATTTTTTGTTATCCTTATATAATTTATTTACCTTGAAATTTAAAAATAATAGTAATTTATGTTAGATTAGTGGGCGGGGTCTTAGGTTATTTAATTAGAAATATAAAAATTTATTCTGTAAATAAATTTTTAATAAGTTATAATTTAAGAAATTTTTTATGTATAATGTGATTTATACCTAATTTATCTACTTATGGTTTAAATTATTATTTTCTTAATTTTGGTCAAAAAATATCAAAAATTATTGATATGGGATGAAGAGAAGTTTATAGAGGATGGGGTTTAATAAATATTATAGAAAAATATTCTAATTTTTATAATATTTTTCAAATAAATAATTTAAAAATTTATTTATTTAGATTTATTATATGAATAATAATTAATTTATTAATAATATTAATATTTTTATATTTAAATAGCTTATAGATAAGAGCATAATATTGAAGATATTAAGGAAATATATAATTATTTTTAAATATTTATAAAAAATAATTTTTTTATTTTTACAATGAAAATGTAAAGTTTTAAGTTAAACTATATAAATAGAAATATTAATGGAATTTAACCACTAAAAATCAAGTTAGCAGCTTAATTTTAATCTTTATATTTCAATTTAATTGGAATTTATTATTCAATTTTATCATTAACAGTGATATACCTCTATTTGGTTTCAATTAAAAATAAGGAGTTAATTAAACTCATTCTTTTAAGTCGAAATTAAATGCATATTTTGCTTCTTATTTGATTAATTATAAGATAAAATGATCAAATCATTATTTTTTTAATGCAAATCAAATGTTTTAATTAAAACTATAATCCTATTATTTTTATTTATTTAATTTGTTCAATTTAACATATTTTGATTTCATTCGTGATATAATCCAATAATTAAAATGATAATAAAAAAAATTCTAACTTTAGTTCACATAATAAAATTTACTAATTTAAACAAAGGAATAATAGGTAAAATTAAAGCAATTTCTACATCAAAAATTAAGAAAATAATTGTAATAAGAAAGAAATGAAGAGAAAAAGGAATTCGTGCTGATGATTTTGGATCGAATCCACATTCAAATGGTGAAGATTTTTCTCGATCAGAAAATGATTTTTTTGAAATTAATAATGATATTAATATTAAAATATTAGAAATTATTATGATTAAAATAAAAATATTATACATTAAAATAATTATTTATATTAAAAAAAAAATTAAACTTTTTGATTGGAAGTCAAATATACTAAATATATTATATAAATAATTAGTTTCCCCATCAATAAATAGAAATATAGAGGAATAATCAAACTACATCAACAAAATGTCAATATCATGCAGCTGCTTCAAATCCAAAATGATGATTATTAGAAAAATGATTATTTAGATGTCGAATTAAACAAGTTAAAATAAATAATGTTCCAATAATAACATGTAAACCATGAAATCCTGTTGCTATAAAAAATGTTGACCCGTAAATACTATCTGCAATAGTAAATGGTGCTTCAAAATATTCATAAGCTTGGAGAATAGAAAAGTAAATCCCTAATATAATAGTGATAAATAATCCTTGAGTTGTTTGATTAATGTTATTTTCTATTAGTGCATGATGAGCCCAAGTAATAGATACACCTGAGCTAATAAGAATAATAGTATTAAGTAAGGGGATTTGAAATGGGTTGAATGGGATAATTCCTAATGGAGGTCAATTAACTCCAATTTCAATATTAGGTGATAATCTTCTATGGAAAAATGCCCAAAAAAATGAAATAAAAAAAAAAATTTCTGAAATAATAAATAGAATTATTCCTCATCGAAGTCCTTTTGTAACTAAAATAGTATGTTTACCTTGAAGAGTACCTTCCCGACAAATATCTCGTCATCATTGATATATAGTTAAAATAACAATTAAATAACCTAAAATTAATAAATTTATGTTAAAATTATGGAATCATTTTACTATACCAGTAACTAAAGTTATAACTCCAATTGCTCCTGTTAAAGGTCATGGTCTGTAATCAACTAAATGAAAGGGGTGGTTGTGTGTAATTTTCATTTAAATTAATTTACTTCTCTAGAATATAAAGTTCTTAAAATAGCAATTACATAAGATTGAATTACAGCTACTGCTGATTCTAAAATTAATAAAAGGATTTGAATTAAAACTAAAATTATAATTAAATAATAATTTATATTAGATCCAGTTCTTCTTAAAAGAGTTATTAGTAAATGTCCTGCAATTATATTAGCTGTCAATCGAACAGCTAAAGTTCCAGGACGGATAATATTTCTAATGGTTTCGATTAAAACTATAAAAGGTATTAGAATTGTTGGAGTTCCTTGGGGGATTATATGGATAAATATATGTTGGGAATTATTAATTCAACCATAAATGAGTATGAGTAGAGATTTCAACAAACAGAAAACATACCAATTTTTTTAAAAAAACTAAAATTTTGACGGGTGAATTTTCGATCGAAAATTAGGGTGCTTTTTCGATATTAATTCAAAATAAGGTGAAAAATAAATATTTCTAATCAAATAAATTACAGCGTATTTAGGACATAAAAAGGTGAGTTTTCACCAAATTTCGTGAAAAAAAATTATTGTTTGTAAAAGATAAAAATAAAAAACCAAAAACTTGGTTTTTTGAATTTTTCACATAAATTTTGAGGTTATATGAAAAAAGGGTAAATACAAAAGTTTTAGATCTTTTTATTACCAATAACTTTGCTATTCGATTTTTTCCATATGACTTTTAGTTTTGCCGGAAATCGAGAAAAACCGTTTTTTACCCTTAAAACCCCCCCTCTTCCCCTTCCCGACCTCAGATCGCCCGTAAATTATTTTTCCTTAATTTTTTATAATATTCTCCTCCCTTTCTAATGGGTTTCATCCTACTATTATTTTTTTTGGTTTTAAAAATTATCGACACTGGGCTAATCCCCAAGGGATAAAGGCGTCATTTTATGCATGTATGTATGTATGTCTACTATGTCACCAGTGAGGCGTTTGTAAGGTTATTAGGATCATCTGTATTTTTTCCCTTAACAGATTTAAAAAATACATTCATGTATTTTGGATTAAAGCCATAGATATTATAGATAGTCATTGTTATCAATGACTTTCTATTATATCCATGGCTTGTCATTATTACCTTGGATCAAAAACTTATTAATATCAGCTGAGGTTTAGTCGTGAATTATGCACAAAGTCAAAGTTAAGTAAATGTGTACATAAATCACCTACAATAACGTGACTATTTATAATAACTTTTTACAAATTAAAGCCACTCCTTGGGTACTAAATAATACCTTCAAATACAGAAAATATACGAGCACATCTTGAGCTTTCAATATAATTTTTGGCGAAACCCGTAAGAAGTGGTGCGTAGATTATAAATCATTGGAGCACATGTAAGGCGTTTTCAATGGAAGCAGATATCGAGCTGAATCTGACGGCTTTGTTACGATACTGTCGGTAACCATGAAAAATATTATATTTTTAACCGACTTCAAAAAAAGGAGGAGTACACCGAGGCGAATCGGATCAATGGGTGAATCGGATCAAAATAAGAGATTTGTAAATATTTTAAATAACGCAATAAAAAGGAACGAATGCGTCTGGGGTCTTACGACCCGCACTCTTCCCGCACCTCCCGCCAATGGCAATGTTTTGTTTCGACTAGTACATCAGTGCCAGCGTGTCTCACCAGTCAGTTAGTTTTTGTGTGTGGTAGAATTGTGGCGCTCATCTAAGGTACGTACATATTATTTATTTATGTAATTCAAAGGATTTGTGTCAAAATGTTTAATTATTTGCTTTATATTGATTGGGAGGGGGACTATTTTAGAAAACATTTTAGTTTTAAAGCACAATGTTATAGGTTAATGTAGAAAATATTTATTTCAAAAGTCTTTAACATGGGGTTATTCGGATCGGGTCATCGAGGGTGAATCGGATTACTTTTTCATAAAATTTTATTTTATATTTAATGTTAATTATGCATTTTATTTCTTCATAGATGGTTCGCACGTACAAAAAAAAGACCAATGCAGGAGAATGGTCTCAAGAAAAAACGAAGAAAGCTGCAAATTAAGTAAAAGAGGTTAAAAAGTTAACCTTACGTCGAGCTGCTGAGATTTATGATTTACCATACATGAGTTTACAAAGAAGAGTCTCTTTTTCCAGAGGTGTCCTTAAGACTTTGATGACCTCAGAGTAAGATTAATCTTCTAGAGAAAGATGCTAAGAATGAACTTATGACAAACAAAAAAATTGTGGAAAAAAAGAAGAAGACTGAAGATAAAGAAAATGTAAAGAAAAAAATTAGGGTACGCCTGGAAAAAAAGCCAAAGATTCGTCTGCAAAACAGAGAGATTGGCATTGTATTTACTGCTCAGAACAGTTCATTCATCCACCACCAGAGGATTGGATACAGTGCCATGCCCGTGAGGAATGGTACTACGAAAAATGTGCTGATACTGGAGGGAAAAAAGGTCCTTATATATATGTTATTTATGTGCTAGTAATTAAGATTGATAATATTACATATTATTTAAATTTTATTAATGATTCCAAAGATTATAAGTCTTAAAAAAACTTTATTTAAGTTATTTTATGGATGATCCCATTCGCCCCGAGAATTGGGGTGAATCGGATATTTCTGCCTTTTATGTTTTCTTTTATTATTTCGAAGAATTTAAGCACGATTTAAGTTATAAAATGTTTAGTGTGTAGCTGGATTGTTACTGATTACCATTTTATCAATAAAAGTTATATAAATTACATTTTAGTATGAATTTTGAATCCTCAAACAAAAATTGATCCGATTCGCCTCGGTGTACCCTATGTGTTTTTTTTTTATGTTTGTTCGCCGATTACTCAATACGCCTGAACCGATTTGAGAAATTCTTTTTTTGTTTGAAGGATATACTTGTCATGTGGTCCCATTTTTTTCAAGTCACGTCCTGATGATGGGATCCTAGAGAAATCGAGGGCAACCCTCAAATTTAAAAGGTTTCTATATTGTTTTTTGTATATTATCTAAAGCTACTCCGATATTTGCATCTAGTAGTCAGCATTTTATGTTGCTGAGCTGATGCTAGAAGGTACAACTCCTCAACGGTTAGGAGTACGGGGATAGGCTCCTTGAGGCCGTTTACTGTATTCTTTCAAGTTATACACAGATGAGGCGAGACGTTGAATATTACTTATCTATATTCATAATATGAGGTCATGATTTGATGATGGGATCCTAGAGAAATCATGGGTAACCCTCAAATTTCAAAGGCTTCTATATTGTTTTTCTTATATTACCTAAAACTACTTGGATATTTGCATTTTAAGTCGCAGAGCTGATGCTGGAAGGTAGGTACAACTCCTCAACATTTTCCGTCTCAAGTAACCGTCGTCTCCTCATTCGTGAAACATTCTTGCAACCCATCACTTAAAATCGTAAAATAAAATAATTTTTAACAAAAAAAAGAACCGACTTCAAAAGGTAGGTAAACTAAAAAGCATAAAATATATTTACTTCGCACAAAATAATACGTTTTTTCATTTAGTTAAATAGAAATTATTAAATAATTATTTTATAATTCTGAAGTCGGTGCCAAGAAAACAATAACTCTGTATAGATAATATCAATCTTTCTATCAACTATTTTCTGACTGAATATTAGTTCTTAATTATCCGATTTACTTGGCACCGACTTCAGAATTATAAAATAATTATTTAATAATTTGTATTTAACTAAATGAAAAAACGTATTATTTTGTGCGAAGTAAATTTATTTTATGCTTTTTAGTTTACCTACTTTTTGAAGTCGGTTTTTTTTTTGTTAAAAATTATTTTTTTGCAAAATAATATGCAAGCTGCTTGTCGAAATGTATTTTGTTTTATTACCTATAATAACTTTAATGCAAAATAGGAATCTTTTCTAGGGATTGTTTCAATAAAATGCGATTACGATTAAAATTAATAATTAAGAATAGACTTGAAACAAATCACAATGTCTGGTTCTCATTTCACCGCCCCGTTATTATTCACGAGCCACAAATCAGGCAGCGAGGATGACCAATACTTTATACTTCGAGTGAGGGCCCTCCATTCCACCAGTAATTGACTTGAAACCTTTCTTCAAATATATAATATCTATGTATGATAAAAAGTTTCGGGGTCGGAAAGGATCCTCAGTTTAATACAAATATTGTAATATATCTGTTCAATCTTTTTATTAGTGTTCGACCGAAGTTGGGACCGAGTATTCGGTTTCGGTTTTGGTCAAAATTTGGTTTCGCTCGGACACTAACACAGAAGTTTGTAAGCCCATTGACAACGGCAACGTCGATACTTCCACTCACGACAAATTACCCAAAAAACTCTGACAATATCGCTACGACATTCTATTCGTTTGTTATTATTATTTGTTTTCACAATTACGCCAGCTCCATTGTTATGTTTGTTTTTCATTGTTACTGCGGAACAACCTTATTTGTTTCGATTACTGTATGCAAATTGTTAGAAAATTTTATTACAGTTAGCTTAAAAATATTGGGTTGCAGAATAATAGGTCTATTTAGATTCAAGGAAACGGTAAGATATTATTTATTTGTTTATCGATAATGTGTTGAATCTATCTACTGAATATTATTACGTAGGTATAATAAAATTTTAAAATGTGTCATCTACAGTTACCACTAACCACAGGGTAATCTAAAGATCATAGGCAACAAATAACTTTCTGCTAAAGCAGTGATTTCAATTACCTTGTTAGACGTTAGCTAGACTGTAACACAATCAGACACAAAGATTTTCAAGCTACTCCTCACAATAACTTCAATCCTGCTTCTGAATCACCTCACAAGCGGCTCACACACATAACTATAAATCGCAATAATAATATGTGTATCACGCTCACATGCAGGATTACTTGTACCTCTTACTCGATAATGGCTCTAACGCAATATTGTCACAAAAGGCATTCTTTGGATATTTATAACGCTGTAAAAAGGCTTCGGCATTCTGTGTATCTTTACTGTAGGTGTATTAATAAACACCAACTTGTATTTTCGTTTAAAATGTTACTACTAGTACATAGTTTTGCATCATTTTGAACGTATGCAAGGTTTTGTACAAATATTATCATGAAGTATTGCATGCCTTATATTATATTTTGTATAGGTACTACGCGTCTATGTAATATGACGGTAACTGGCAATTAGCGACTCGCAAACAATCAAGACGCAAAAGACTTTTTTTTACGGGCTCTGGAGACAATAACGACGAGTTAAAAACTGTTGAAAAAACTAAATACCTACAAGCTTGGTCGTTTAAATCCGACACAACTGTACAAAATATACTCAACCATTTTAATAAAATTGAAGAATGCAATACATACTTTGTCCAGAAACGAGACATAAAGACCGATAAGCATGCCGCATTTGTTATTGGATGCCCGGAAAGCTTATACGAACGACTATGCACGCCGGCTTCATGGCCACAAGGCGTTAAAGTATCAGATTGGTTTCTCGTTCGTCCCCGTGTCCCGCGTACACGGGGCACAGAGTAAACAGAGACTAAGCTTCATACAACCGCGCTCAGATACGTCCACTCACACAAGCATAAGACGTCTGTGTGCGTGTCCACTTGCGGCCCTATCACGTACGAGGCGAAACCGGTTTCTACCGGCTCGTAAGTGCCTTAGCGAAGGGCTCTCGCGCGCTCTCGGCGCGGCTCGCGGACACTACCGCAGCTCACATAAATGTACCCTGTGAGTGTGCAGTGTGCAGTCTACAGTAGTCCAGCGCAGCCGCGGTGCGCGCACGCCCGTATGCTCACTCGCAAGTCTCGTCCTAAAGGGCACGACGCGCGTTATAATTTATTAATACAAAATGTACTGTAGGTACTGTTTGTAAGAACAATAATCGTCGAAATAAGAACATATCTTTTTTTTTCTATCCCAAGGAATCTACTAGGTGAGTAGTAAATTGATAGTAAAAGAGTAGCTATTTTTTTTATATAGGTACCTATTCAATTTATATTAGTAGGGTAGATAGATACTTCATACATAATTACATAGGTAGGTACCTAGTGCACCTACATCAATATTAAAGCAAATTTAAATCTGTGCCGTGTTTGTAATGCGATGGAACCTTGACACAATTCACAGCTAATAATATATTCCTACTTATGTATGAGTCACTAGCTTCTACGCGTGGCTCCAACCGCGTGGTACGTCGATGTAGCCTATATTATTTCTGGGGTCTTATCTTTTTATACCTATAATTGTATAGATGTATGAGAATGACAGTTCTAATGTCATGCGCTCTTCTACCTAATACGTTAATAGGTAGGTAGGTACGTTAAAATTAAATTGTAAAAGGTTCTACTTATCACATTAGGTACCAATTTGAGAGGATTATACTTAAAGACTTTTATTACTTTTTTGACTTGTTGAAATATGTAAAAAATACCTATCTACCCTTATTATTAGCGATTGATTTATTATGATTAGGTACAGGTAATACAATAAAAAAAACTGCCGCGTCGTTAAAACACCACTATGCCGCCAGTGTAGTAATTGTACTAGTCACATGGTTTGTCCTGTTGTGCCAACACTGCCAAGTGCCAACCCTAGCAAAATAGGTAAATATCTTAGACGTTCTTTAAAAGGTTAGCCTCTGTTCGTTACTCTGTGCACGGGGCATTGAATCAAACACTCACAGCGAATGATCCAGTCGCGCAGTGCCGTCGCAGTGAACGCATGTGCAATAACAAGCTGCCGCTATCGCGCACAAGATTACCTACTACACATAATAGTGAATTGCGGTCTCTATTCGTATGCCACCAAAACGTATGCTCTTTAGATAAGAAAACGCCGCAGTTGGAAGTTCTTTTGCAGAATGAAATGAAGTGTGAAGTGCTAGCTTTGTCGGAACACTGGTTAACGGCTGATAAACTAAAATGTGTCGAAATACACGGCTACAAATTAGTGTCTAGCTTTTGTAGGAAGCATTCAGTTCACGGTGGATCGTGCATTTTTGTAAAAGAACATTTGAAATGCACAGAGAACCAAAACCTAGTGCAGTTATCAGTTGAGAAATATTGTGAAATATCAGCGATAGATCTCTTAGATTATAATTTGACGATATTATGTAATTATATAGAACTAACCTAATTAGTGTAAATGATTTTATGACTCACTTTGAATGTTTGCTGGACAAAATAACTGACCTCGGAACTGACTGTGTTGTAGTCGGTGACTTGAATATTAATTGCTTAGGGGAACCCACTTGCTATTCCAAAAAACTAAGTGATGTGTTATCAGCTCATAACATGATAAATGCAGTAAATTTCCCTACTCGAATTACTGCGAATACATCAACAAGCATTGATCACGTGTATAGTAATTTGTCGGTAGGTACTGTTGATACGTTGCCCATCACGACTAACCTTAGTGACCATCTGTGTGTTAGATGCGAGGTTAAATGTACATTACCGGTTCGAAAGTAACAATCATACTATGCGCGAAATTTTTCTCAGTGCAATCAAGCTAACTATCGGGCGTCCATATTAAGTGTAGATTGGGACGAGATAAGGAGCCGCCGTAATAATGCCTCTGACATGGCGTCATCACTAATAAACATCTTATTAAACAAGTTTTATATCTGCTTTCCTCTGAGGAAGATAATTAGGCCTAAGTTACATGACACGCCATGGATTACCAATGACATTATGAATTATAAATATTTATTGTTTGACATCTTAGATATTAGTAAATTGAATCCAAATAATGACATGCTGAATAATTTAGTAAGTGACATGACGATTAAATATGACATTTTAATTTCTGAATCCAAATGTAAATTCTATTCTAATAGTATTATGACTAGTAAGAACTAGTCCAAAGCGATATGGAACGTGGTTAACAAAGAGAGGGGAAAATATAACTCACTTAGATTAGATTTTACTGAAGTAGTTAGAATAGAAAGTCAGATGGATCCACGTTTGACAGTAAAAAAGCTGTAGTGGATACGATGAATAGGCGTTTTTTGAGTGCAGCACTGGCTTGTAATGCGCCGATTGCTAATATTGTACATGTGCAAAACATACTGCATTCGGTTAGACCGCCATTAAACTGTTCATTATGGCTCCAGCCATTTAATGCGGTTGAAATATACCGTATGATAACTACACGCATACCACCAAAAACATCCAAGGACGTGTACGGTTTGAACATGAAGTTATTGCGAACAGCTGCCAGTTCTGTCTCACCCGAACTGGCTGATCTGTTCAACCAATGTATGAGGGAAGGTATTTATCAAGACTCGCTTAAAATAGCAAAAGTATCACCTTTATTCAAAGGAAAGGGAAAGCAAAACGACATTGATGGGTACAGGCCGATATCTATTATACCTTCGGTCGCAAAAATATTTGAAAACGGCATAAGCTCAAGATTAGTTTCATTTCTTGTTGCCACTGAGTCACTTTCTGACCGTCAATACGCATTTCGTGAGGGGCGATCGACAACATCTCTTACCCGCGAATTAATTCGTCGCGTATTAGACGCACGCGAATGCAAACAACAAGTAGCCATCATATGCTGCGATTTGTCAAAAGCTTTTAATGTTGCAGACCGCACAGTAATAGCGACTAAGTTGCGCCACTATGGTGTGGAGGGTCCTACGCTCAAGTTTTTGACAAACATTTTAGAGGACAGAGCGCAAATAGTAGTGGGTAGTGCAGGTCAAGTTAGATCGGACCCAGAAAAAGTGGTGATGGGTGTACCTCAAGGGTCGTCAGAGTCAAATGTCTTGTTCTCCCTGCTCTTAAATGACCTACCAGATGTGGTGAAGTCTGCTGAGGTATTGATGTTCGCTGATGACGTCGCCGCACACGTTGTTGCTGAGTCAGCGATTGAATTAGAGGAGAGATTAAATCTTGTAGCTGCCCAACTTGCAAATCGTTCGACATAAATGGTCTTGCCTTAAACTTGAAAAAAACTAACTTAATGCTGTTCAACCTAGCCAGTCGCTCGTCGAGTCACATGTCAGTGGTCATTAAAGGAGAAATGTTAAATCAATCTTCTTCGATAAATTTATTAGGGTTCGAACTAGATTCGTCACTGAAATGGGAATCGCATATAGACAATGTATGTTCGAAAATAGGAAGTGCGTGTTTTGCGCTTCGCCGTGTGGTGCGGGTGGTACCGGAGGCAATTGCGCGTACTTGTTACTTCGCTGCCGTACACTCGCTGCTGCAATACGGTGCGGAACTGTGGGGCCGAGCCGCTAAATGGCAACGTGCATTCCGTATGCAAAAGCGTGCAATCAGGGCTATCGTTGGTATACCACAGGATGTCTCTGCCAGGCCTCACTTTAAAAGGTTGGGCATATTAACGTTACCGTCGATTGTTATCATGCAAGTCACAATTTATGTACAAAAAAATTTGAAATTATATACGACCCACAATGATGTCCACTCGTACCACACGAGAAACGCATCTAAACTCACGGCTGTTAAACGAACTTTGACAAAATCCACTAAGTTTACGCACGTGATGGGTCCGAGCGTATACAACAAATTGCCAGATGCGATCACTGCAGCACCTACTCTGGCCTGTTTCAAGTCCCGACTAAAACGCTGGCTTGTCGAGCAAACATTTTATGACTATAATGAATTTTTCAATTTTAAAGTACGTAACTAATATTTGACATTTAATTAATATTGTCATTTTTATTAGTAAGTGTACAATTATTAATTATTATCTTTTTGACTAGAACTTTATTGTATTTATTTTTGACTATATTTATTGACATTGTGTTATACTTGACAATACTCTTGGTCTTGATATTTTAAATTCATGGATGTATATATAATTACAATTGACATAAACTATGCAATAATATAATTGACATCTAGATATTGAAAACATGACATGTAAATTAACTTTATGAAATTAAATGAATATGAATATGAATATAAATATGAGCAAGGTTTAAGTTTTCTAAAAAGTCATTTCTGTTTATTTTAACGTGTAGCACAATTGAACCTTCCACCACACGTCGTGTATTATTAGGTTTCTATCGTCGATAACCCAATATTTGCATCAATATTAATTCAGATGTGAAAAACGTTCAAAAGCGATATGTACAAAGTATTACTTGAGTTCAAAAAAGCACGTTCTTGGATCAGGGCATTAGATAGATAGATAGAGATAGAATAATCTTTATTGTACACCAATATTAACAAAGAAGTTTATGCTGTAAATAAATACACTTAAAAATTATGTTGCACAGTGGGCGGCTTTATCGCTATAAGCAATTTCTTACAGGCAACCTTAGGATGGACAAGTAAGTAATGAGCAAAGTTATGGGCAGTTGTTGGTGCGTTAATTAAAGAAAAAAGAAAAGAAAAATACAGTAAAAAGAAACGTCATGATAATGACAATGGAGATTTTAAATATAAATTATACAGAAATTAAAATTACAGTATTAGTCGCACGAGTAGTCAAATTCAAAGCTACGCCGACGATGGCGGGCGGTTGGCCAGTCGCCAACAGTATAATACATAGTTGTTCTATATATTAGCGGGTATTAACGTTGCAAGGACGATTCACTACATTTGATTTCTAATGATTGAAAGTTCTTTTCAAATTAGTCTGAAGTCTTACTGTTAAGAACATATTTTGGGCACATCAAAAAGACTGGCATTAAATTGGTTCGGAAGGAACATATTTTTAAGTCTATCCATCACAATATCGACGACGGAAACGTAAGCGCTATAACCCTCAAAACACAAAATGTTCACCGGATATATATATTTTTTTAATTAGAAAAATATTCGTTACTTTTAATCTAAACATCGTAGAAACATGATTTTAAATTTTTTTTTTTATTTTTCTTATGATATTTATTAGCTTAAAGTTATTCTTCTACAAATTATTACCAGAGTTTAGTCGTCAGTTTTTTTCACAGACCTATATGACGCTGTAACTGTGTTTTTTTTCTATGCATCAAACATTTTTTGAGTACGTTTAAAACTGTAAGTAACGTCCTTTTTGTATATTTTTTTGCTGACCGCAACCGTTTTACGCAAGAATGACGTAAGCTCTAAAACACTTGGTTGGGTTACTTCATTTTTTTCATCGTAGAATTATGAGACCCGATCCAATCGGCGCCGTTTTTTACCCGACTACTAGACAAAAGGAAGGGTAATTATTTTGGCAGTCTATGTATGCGCCTAAACTACTTAACGAATTGTAATGAATGAGATCATTCGATTCGTAAGAATAGACAGAGGCATAGGCTACATAAATTTATAAAATTCTAAAAATAAATAAAATATAATAAAATAAATACATAATCATGACGTGTATGGCATCAAATGGAAGGTCTTGGCGAACAACAATATAATACAAATATACTTATCATATTGCTTAAATTAAAATCTATAGTTTAAATGCGGTCGTACAGTTCTCGCGGCCCTCTCTGTGTAGCAAACCAACATCAAGTACAATATGATTACGTTGTCGAGTTATAGTTTTTTAACTCAATTACTTGTTCATAATTACGTAATATGGGTATAACATAAGTATTACTAAGTTTTTATTTATTTTTACGGACAAATCATATCTTAAACACTTAAATGCATTTATTGTACACAAAATATTACAAAAAAATAAACATATTACAGTAACAGTATACAAAAGGCGTGCTTAACTCAGTGCTTGAGTTCTCTTCCAGCAAACCTAGAGCAATAGAGGAGACGATGCCATATAAGGCAAGATAAGTGTGCAACTTAATAGGAAAATACAAAAAATAAATATAACTAAATCCGAATACATATTTACACTCGATTTAAATATATATAAATTACATCAACATAATTATATACATGTATGCTTGTTCGTGACCATTTTGACATTATTTAATCATTAATTAAGTTACATTTTAACTGAAAATTCTAAATAATAATTTTGAAAATGTGGGCGCTAAGTCGCCAACAACAACATGCATTATAGTGTTTGATTTGTCTATACTAATGTATATAAACTTAATCATATTAAAGTTAAACACATATTACTTACTCTAACACACACACGCACACACACACACACACACACACGCACACTCGCTCACACACCCACACTACACACAATTATCAGCATGCTTAAACTTTAAACTGTAAACAACCTAAATTTATAAGTAGTTCATATTGTTTTATTGCTTTATTTGTAATGTTTACTTGTATTATTATTCTCTTTGATATAAAAACCTATGTCAACTGGTTAAGGAGAAGACACTGACACCTGCAACACAGTTTTTACTAGCGTAGGTTTCAGAGATTCTATTACAAATTGTTAATCTATTATGTCAATAAAGAATATTATTATTATTATTATTATTACTTTTGTATTGGAAAACAGCCAAGCAATCTTTTTCCCTTAAGATGGTCACCCACCCACGGCCGACCGCGGTTGGCATTACTATAAGATGCAAGATCCATCAGTTAGCGCGGCTACGACTCAGCCATGAGCTCCTCTCTATTCATATTCAATTTTATGTACCAGCTATTTATTTCTCATTTGTCACTCATTCTGAGCTTATTTAATTAATCAAAGTTTTATTTTATCTACGAGTAAATCTCGTATATCTGTGTTGGTACACATATAAGTACATTTTCATATCTTATAATATACAGTCCACCGCCTGTTATTTGAGAAGGGTAGATTGAAATGTCTCTGGAGACGTTTCCTTTAATAGTGGATACGTACTACATATCGTTAGCGCTTATGCCTTCGGGGATAAAGTGTAGATAGTTACCAAATGTGAATATTTGATTTAATTGCTGGAATGTATTTATGCTTTGAGTATAATTATTATTAATTTTATGACAATGAAAATCCTGATAATTGTTACTAAAATTTTATTTACCAGAAGTACAAAGGTTATTTAATGCCCTTTAATAAAATAAGGAACCTCACTCATAGGTCATCACATTAGCCATTGGATTCTAGTCTATCTTCTTCTTATTTCGTGTCAATGCCTTTTTTTTTATACAGTTTTCACCCAAAAAGCATCATCGTCCACTCCTTTTTTAGTAGCTTGCATAAGATCTTGACGCGTACACGTGGCAGGAGACAACGGGCATGATAGCAGGTGAGCCATATTTTGTGTAGGGAACCCGCACTCACAATAAATTGATGTTATTTGTTTGTGTAAATCCCCACTTAACTAGGTTCTCCCTGCAGCGGCCAACTTGTGTCCGGAGGCGGTTAAGAGACTTCCGAATTGGCCACTGTAGCCCGCTACCAGGTGGTAGATGCTCGGCTGGTTCAAGAAAGCCACGAGGAGTTGGAAGCTTAGCCTTCCATGCTTCCATTCTCACGAATCGTCGGTAGCTCAGAATTTCCCTGAGTATTTTTACAAAACCATCATCTTGAGTTAATTGGGAGACCTTATTCGTATTTTCTTATTGACTGTGTCCTAGGCAGCTGTAAGGTCAACAAATACCACACCAGTTTTTTTATTCCGTTCCGTTTTAGTTTATCAGCACGTTTAATGTCTTGACTGGAGTATACTGGACTGGAGAAACAGCAGGACCTATAACTCATTTTATTGCAACAAGTATTATAATTTAATTAGTTAAGTATTATTTTAATTTTATTTTTTTTGTATTTTGATGTTTGATTTGACGTGTTCAAGCGCTTCTTGGGGCTTATGGAAATAAATGATTTGATTTGATGATTTACAAGCCGGACCTAATTTATTGATGGCCATTCTTCGGATTGCAATTAGCCCGCGAGAGGTCCACGGTGGTTAGAAGGCACAAAGCTATTTTAACCAAAAAACTCTAGTATCTCAATTCACATACCTATAAGTTGTTTTTTTTATGGTGGATAGGCACGCGGTTGACCACGATCTCACCTGATGGTAAGTGATGATGCGGTCGACGGTGGACCACGCTTACCTATGAGATACCTATTGACTCTTGCTTTGAACAGATCCAAGTTGTATTCATTCGGAAACACAGACTCGGGCAAGGCGTTCCACTCTTTGGCAGTTCGCATAAGAAATGTAGAGGCGAAACGCTTAGTGCGTATTGGCGGAATATCTACCGTGAAGCGATGCCTGAGTGCCGTTTGTCTGGTAGTCTGATGGTGAAACGGGGACGGAGGGATAAGGTTGTGTAGTTCCTCGGCACACTCTCCGAAATGTATCCTATAAAAGACCGATAGGCTGGAAACCTTGCGACGGTGCTTCAGACTTTGTAGTCGAGCATCCGTTAGATCGTTATCGCAGATGATTCTCTTGGCCCTCCTCTCGACTGACTCAAGAATGGGTATACAAATATTTTTTTCGCACACATCTATTACAATTACGCATAATTAATCATATATTTTAAGTAAACCTATTGCATCGTGTTTTTGTCGCAACTGAAGATTAAACTCCGTATAACTCAATAACAGCTATTTTGTATGTGAAATGTAATTATGATCTCAAGTGGCAGGGGTTCGGATAACATATAAATACGAGATTCGTTACTCTGTACTCTTGTTTTGTATAAATTATCGCTTGCTTAACTAATCTTGTCTGCACGTGTGGTGTAGTGGTTTAAGCGGTCGCCTCGCCGCTGGTGTTGTGGGTTCGATCCCCACATGGGACAAATCTTTGTGTAATTCGCAAATATTTGTTCCTAGACTGGGTGTGCTTGAGTGAGTGAATGTGTGTATTTGGCCTTGTCATTGGGACCATTGGATAGTGTAATTGCTTCTGGCGTTCTATCTAATGTAAAAAATCCAAATTTATCTTTATCTTTATCTTTATCCCTGAGAAAACTCATTCTTAGGGTTCTGTAATACCCTTGAACCCTTATATCTTCGCCATGTCCGTCTGTCCGAGGTATAGCGTCAAAACCGTAAGTACTAGAAAGCTGAAATTTTGCATTTATGTGTAAATTGACGATTCTGCCTAAGTAGATAGTAGAATCAAATCTAAAAAAAAATTTATTTTCCAGGTACCCTACATGTTAATATTTTTGATTTAATTTACCTAATAGCGTGTAATGCCGAACAATTGACAGGTTGCAAAGACCGTTTCAAGAAGAAGTTTTGATTAAGAGCTCTGTTATCGAGATTATTTACTTGAAAAAGCAAATTTTTGTTCAAGTAGGGCGTCCGGCCCCCTCTAAAAGCTAACCGCTAGCCTGAAAAATCTAACAAAAATAATGTGATGGTAGTATAAGTCATGAACTTCAAAGGAAAACTATAGCACATACGTCAACTTTATTAGTTCAAGATCCAAATTGTAAAATGCAGTTACTTAGAATGGTTCGCTATTAAATCAAAAATTATAAAAAAAACAATAGCTATTGTTTAATATAGATAGAAAAACCCCTTGAAATTCATAAATATGCTGTAAGGCCTCACCACGGAACCCTATTGCGCGTGGCCCGACTCGCATTTGGCCGGTTTTTAAATTTTTAGCTTAGTTCAGCCTTTACATTATAATATTTAGCCAAAAACACTTATTCGTGAAACTTATTATATATTACATAAATATTTACGCGATTGGCAAATAATAATATTCCATCCTTAACATAAAGTTGTTTTTTTTTCAATATAATATATTTATTTAATCGAAGTATGTACCATTACTATCTATGCACTTTTGCTAACGTGTTTTAGCAGATCGACCCTTGAGTTCTTCGTTCGACTATAATGAAGCCTTCCTTGTCTGTCCGCCCTTTTGAAGGGCCCGAGGGCACACTTCTTTGTGCTTGCTGTTTTTGTTTTGGTTGTTGCTTTTCTACAACAGCTGCGTACTCACGGCGTTTTGATGACGCTGTGTTTACATTGGACGTCACCGTGACGGCGCGGTGGCGGGGCCGGTGCGGGCGGGGTGAGCACGGGCATCGCTTACAATTGTTGGGGACGTCGGCGAACGCAATAACGCTGAAATGACGATATTCGACTGGCACCTACGCTTGGATGCGTGTTCGCGTGAAATGCAACCTCAGGTAATCTACATGTCGATACAGCCATGCGTAATTGGAGGACGCTGACGTCCTTCTGTGGTCCTTGGTAAAAAGAAAGGTTCTATGCATGTTCTCTGCTTAGCAAGGTTGGGATTGTATTCTGAGACAGTGGTTTATTATTGATAAACTCATTTGTGACCACAAAAAGCATTAAGTTTCAATGTCAAAGCACTATTAAAAGAAAATAATACTCTATTCACATCAGTTTTAAAGACAAATCGTTAATAATTCATTTATTTGTGACTTATTAGTTGTGTGTGTCTTTACGTAAATTATTATGTGCTTTTGATCATTTGTGCTTTTAAGTTAATTATATTATACATTGTAGGAGACGATTAATGGTAAAGCCAATGAGCAATCGAGTATCCTCAAACGTAGAAAAGCCCGTGAATATTGGTAAATTGACGCCATAAGATTGCTCATGCCTACAAGAAATCCAATGTCATCATATGAATATTAAATTGGTGTCTATTCAGGTAAATGTCAAGTATCGAGTATGTATCTGGGTTATATATAAGATTGAAATAACTGGCATATCTTGAACATCATCCGCCTGCCTTATTTCAATTATTTGGTAACGGTACTATACCTATATTATTTCTTCTGTTTCGTGCCCTTTGTGCGATACCACCTTCGCAAGTTTTCGTAACTACATAATTACAATTTTAGTAAAAAATGAAGTTAAGAGATCAATTTAAAATATGTGTATATTTTCTCAGGTAATGTTCATACGACATTTTACTGCGGAGTACAGGCTGCACCAGCAGTCGTTTCTCATACGAACGACATTATACCGTACAGTTTACATATCATTAGTAGTTACCACAGTATACATTGGAAATATAAGTCTTATTCCACTGTATAATGATAATTTTAAATAACATCGGATAAAAAATAGGTATCTAAGTACCTAAATTAAAACTAAATTTAAAAAAAAAACTTGAGAGGTGTCACGGGACACCCGGATGGAACGAAGTTCCTTTCGATTAATTAGTGAAGGAATTATAATAAAATTTTATTTTGTTTCAGTTATAATAATATTTTATTTATTATTAACAAATATAATGTAATAAAAACTTAATCAGTAAGCTTAATTTTAGTAAAAAATAACTGGCTTGCTTTCTATAAGAGAGAGACAGAGAAACACGCGTACGCCGCACGGCTTACAACTATAGCAAAAAGTGTCGTTACAACTTTTGGTCTTATTTTTTTCCGTCTAGCCCCCTTTCGCAACGCGCGATAAGGAACTTCGTTCCAATAAAACGTTAAACCCATTGACTGCCGACTACGAATATTTGATGTTATTAGGAGAGGCGAGGTGGTGCAGAGATAACAAAGGTAGGTGCAATAAAAATGTTCCAATTTAAAGAGAAAAATCAAATCCTAAAACCATACAATAAAACATGACAGATCATTTTTTATGACTCTGCAGAAGATTCAGTAAGTAAGAGTTGACGAACCCGGGCTTTAAAGGCATCCCAAGGATATTTATTGTTGATGTCAAAATGCTGTGATTGTTTGTTGATTAGATAAATATGATATTATAAAATACTTAAAAAAAAAAATCTGTTTCCTTCCGACTATAAACTAGTGTAAATTGCTGCTTACCAATAATTTTAAAGAAAACAAATCGTTGGCTGGCTGTAGCATAATGGATTATACGTCAGCTCGTAGCTCAAACAGTTATTTCCTGCCAACTAAAAACTAGTTTAAACTATAGCTTACCCATTATCTTGAAGAAAACAAATCGTCAGCTGGCTGTAGCATGGTGTGTCAGCAGCAGTCAGCTTTTAGGTCTAAAGTGTAAAAAAAAACAGTCATCTCCTCCCGACTAAAACATAGTTTAAATTGTAGCTAACACTTTATTTCAAAAAGGCTCTTTGTTAAGAGCTAACCAACAAAAAAGACTAGACAGACACTGAGGTATTACTTTTTGTATAAATACACACCCGTAACAGTGATATTTGAAAATTTTATGAAACATTTCATCAATCAAAAAATCTAAGGTCTTGTATAAATTGCAATTTGATATATTAAAGCTATTAAACCGAAGAGGATATTGTATGGTCAGGCTAGGACCCTGTTTTAATCGAATCTCTAGAACGGTTGATTTATGCAAATCTGTGAATTATGACTCTCTACATATTACCTGGAGGTCTTAGGTAATACTGGTAAACGTCCATCATTCTTATGTTCACAAACTAAGGAGAATTCGATCAAAATTTAGGCAAAATTGTATGAATATGTTTACCGCGTCTAGATATCTACAATTACATACATGATTCATCCGCCTTAATGTATTACCTGCCTGCCTGCCTGCCTGCCTTTACTACATTAAACAGCTACAAGACACTACATAATCCTGAATCAGAGCCATGACGGAGTACATTAGGGCGAATGAGTATTCACAAAGACGCCAACAAGGTGGATGTTTCAATATACTTCATGACGCCAATAAATCTAGAGATGGCTGATAATTCGGTTGCCGAAAGATTTATCAACAAATAAAAGTTATAGAAGCGATTATTTGCTTATACTGAATTATATATTTTAGTTACAGAACGGAACCCTAACTAAATAAAAGTCTTTATTAACACAAATAAAACATATAGGTTCACAAAATAAGTTAGATTAAAGACACAATACATGTAAATGTATTTGTACTTAAGGTACTGCTACTGTCTCCCAAACTAAGCGAAAGCTTGTATTTTGGGTGACAGGGTAACTTAAAATATACGGCCTTCGATGTTTATTTAGGATGAGTACAACTGATTCAAACTTATCATATCAGTTGGTAAGGTACAATCGAGTTTATCAAATTATTGGTAGTTTTGAACTAATAATTCTATTAACCATAAAAATTAAATTACTTATATATTATGCTTTATGATTTAAGCAGAATTGCCAGTTCCACTGCGAGTACAAGATTTTATTTCTTATATCAATTAGTAAAATCAAATCAAATCATTTATTTGCATGGGCCCCAAGGGGCGCTTGAACACGTCAAAACAAACATCAAAATACAAAAATATAAAATTAAAATAAAACTTAACTAATTAAATCATAATATTTATTGCATAAAATTTATTTGAATTACTTAGATTAACTTAAATTTAACTTCGAAATGAATTAAAATCAATCCAAGTACCAGCTCCGATGGGTATTGCATCATGAGAAGAGCTGGTGAGAAACTCATGTGCACACCATCTTTTCAAATAATTCATACAATATTTGTTTGTTATTTTGACAATAATTCTGTGTAAGTTAGAGCAAACAAAACAACATTATGGCTAAAGATGGTTATAGAGAGAAAAAGCATAAGCATGGTTGAATTTGTAGTTATCACTTATTAATAGGTATACGAGGAATCACATTTTAGAAGTTAGTATAAATTGTGTGATGACTGTGACTTAAGTTCTTTAAACTGTTTTTGCGTCGGTTCGCAACTAAGCGCACATTGAAGTACATGCAGGTGATTATAATAATGTATTTGACGGCGCATTGCCATAAATTAGTTGCTGCGGAACGAGAATGACATCTACTGTCAAAGATGTCATTCTGACGGAGCGTCGTGTCGATGGGCATCGCGGCCATTTTAGAACGAGTCAGTCGTTCTGAGAAAACCGCGTGCGCACGACGTAACCGACGAATCGTCTTTGATCCGCGCAATCTTCCAAATTAATGCAAAGATTACCATTATTTTCGATTAGATTGGACCTTTATTACGTATTTGAGTGCTGATTTAGTGAAATTAAGAAGTGAAATAATTAAAGTGAAAATTAAAAGACATTTTGTTGTAATCTGCTCGTTAATTTTATTCCTTCGCCCAAATACCCACGTTATACGCTATGGCTGATCCTGATATCGATGGAGAACCGCCTATATCAGAAGTGGGATCCCATGGGCAGGATCAACAGGAAGAAAGTCTACGACCAGATGAAAATAGTGCCTGGAAGCTGTTGAGTACTATGGAATCACTACTTACCCGGGTGCTAGCAACGTCATCGGCACCACCATCAGAAGCTAGCGCGCAGTTGAATCCAGTGAAGCTAGTACAGTTTAATCCAGAGGATACAGACGCGGACGTTGAAGGTTGGTGTAAGGTCACTGAACTTATTGTGAAGAATAAACGCCTAGAGGGTGTCGAATTGCTCGTGGCCCTTTCGGGTGCCCTAAAAGGACGCGCAGCTTCGTGCCTGACCAAATTAAATTTGAATGAGCTAACATGGGAGACAGTGAAGCAAAGTTTAATGGCCAGATTTTATCAACCTAAACTTATTCAAGATTATTTTGATGAAGTACTGCGATTTCAAGTTGGGAATAAAGAAACTGCACCGGAAGCTGGCTTACGACTATGGCATATGATTGAGCGCATACCAAACACCCAAATGCCAGAAGAAGTTATAACTGGTTTTGTGATTTCCATTTTATGTCAAAAAGATGGGCTAATTCGTCGCGAAATAAACGCTCATACTATCACTACGAAGGCTCAACTATTCAGAATTCTTGGTGGTGTTTCATTAAAGCGACGGTTTGAAGGCTCTGAAGTTCAGGAACCTGATTCTAAGCGATCGCGAACAACGACAACGACTGATACCAGATTTCCTGGCAAATGTCATTGGTGCGGCATATCAGGACATAGACAGGCTGAATGCAGAAAACGACGTGAGGATTCGAAGATGAGTACTGCGACGTCATCAAAACCGCAAGATGTTGCCAGTTCAACCCGTACATCTGAAAGATCCTGTTTCACGTGTGGCAAATCGGGCCACATTTCGCCCAATTGTCCAGAGAGAAATACGAAGACAAGCGCTGGATCCGGAGCAAGCAAAGAGGTTAACCTGTGTGAACAACGACTGTCGAGGGGTACATTAAGGACATCAACCGGTGAGTCGGTCTCCTTTTTATTTGATAGTGGGTCGTCCTGTTCTTTAATTAAAGAAAGCTTTACTGATAAATGTCCGGGTACTGCACGCAATGATCTCGTTTATCTTTCTGGTTTAGGGGGTGACGAAATAAAATGCACGTCTCAAATAATAACTGAGGTAAATATAGGAGGAATCTCACAAGCCCTGACGTTTCATATAGTACCAGATTCTTGCCTTAGTGACCCCATTATAGTAGGACGAGACATTTTAGAAAATGGTATCAGTGTCCAAATTAATAATAATGACCTCGTATTTTCTCAAAAGGAGCAGTCAAATTTTTGTGAAGTGAATGTTGTTAGTCTAGATTTTTCTCAAGTAGATACAGATTTAACGGGTGACGATAAGAAAATGCTCCTTGATTTGTTGCAAAGACATGCTGGTTGTTTTGTAATAGGTGTACCTACTAAGCGCGTAACAACGGGTGAGTTAGGGATCGAGTTAATAGATCCGCACAAAATTGTTCAGAGGCGCCCTTATAGGTTAGCTCCAGTAGAAAAGCAGATAGTTAGGGAAAAGATTCAGGAACTTTTAGATGCGCGAGTTATACAGGAAAGTACATCACCTTTTTCGAGTGCTATTCTTTTAGTAGATAAAAAAGATGGCACCAAAAGAATGGTTGTAGATTACCGGGACTTAAATAGCAACACACGACCCGAGCATTACCCTCTTCCTAGAATCGAAGAGCAAATTGATCAACTAAGCGGAGCATATTTCTTTTCATCGCTAGATATGGCGTCGGGCTTTCATCAAATTAGAGTTCACCCGGACTCAGTGGAGAAGACGGCATTTGTAACGCCAGAAGGGCAATACGAGTACCTAGCAATGCCTTTCGGTTTACGAAATGCACCTTCCGTGTACCAACGTAGTATTAACAAAGCTGTCCAGAATCTCAAAAACAAGCCCTTAGTCTATATGGATGACGCATTATGTTACTCTAGCACTATATCTGAAGGGCTTAAACGCCTTGAGGACGTTTTAGACGCCCTTTCCAAAGCTGGTTTTTCGCTTAACCTAAAGAAATGTAAATTTATGAAGCAGAAAGTTGAGTTTCTGGGATATTGTATCCAGAGCGGGCAAGTTAGACCGAACCTTCGCAAGATACAGGCTTTAGTAAATTCTCGACAACCAGCAACAGCTACACAAGTCCGGCAATTTTTACTTCCGGCGGTTCATTCCTAGATATACGAATGTAGTTGGTCCACTGTATCCCTTAACAAAACAGAAGGGTCCTATTCAGTGGACTAAAAAGCATGAGGAAATTCGCAATAATATTATAAGTAAGCTCACCTCAGAACCAGTACTAACAATATTTGACCCAAACTTACCTGTTGAATTGCATTGCGACGCCAGCTCCGAAGGATATGGGGCGATCCTTATTCAAAAGAAAAATGACCTTCCCCACGTTGTGGAGTACTTTAGTCGACGTACGTCCGAAGTCGAGTCACGTTACCACTCGTACGAACTGGAAACTCTTGCGGTCGTACGAGCGGTAGAACACTTTCGGCACTACTTGTACGGTCGTCGATTTACGGTCTATACAGATTGTAATTCCCTTAAAGCATCGAAATCTAAAACGGATTTGACTCCTCGTGTACATCGCTGGTGGGCTTTTCTGCAGGCCTATGATTTTGATATTATTTATCGTGAAGGTCGAGGCATGGAACATGCGGATTATCTATCCAGGAACCCGTTGCCCGATGTCACCCCAGCAACTGAATCTACATCCCAAATTTCTGCTAAACCTGTGCATTTCGTAGAACTGCACCAAGGATGGCTTGCCGTAGAACAAAAACGGGACTCTGAAATCCAGGATCTTATCAGCAAACATTTAAATAATGATTTCCCTGATACAATCGGTCAAACATACGACGTCAGAGACGGTATTCTTTACAGAAAGATTGCACGAAACAAACAAGTTTCTTGGCTTCCTGTAGTTCCCCGATCTTTGATATGGACCCTAATCAGTCACGTTCATAACGAAATACATCACCTAGGTACCGATAAGACATTGGACAAATTGTATGAACAGTACTGGTTCCCTCAGATGTCTAAATGTGTTAAGAAATTCATAGAATCATGTATAGTTTGCAAGGCATCGAAAGGCCCATCCGGGGCTCAACCCGTTCAGCTTCATCCCATTCCGAAAGCATCTGTGCCCTGGCATACAATTCATGTAGACTTTTCTGGCAAGTTGAGCGGGAAAAGCGATCGTAAAGAATACTGTTCTGTTATTATTGACGCTTTCACGAAATATGTGCTGCTGGAGCACACCACTTCAGTAGACGCAACAAGTGCAATTCAGGCCATTAAAAAGGCTGTTAATCTTTTTGGGGCACCGAAGCGTATTATTGCTGACCAGGGCAGATGTTACGTTAGTTCAGATTTTAAAGAGTTTTGTGCAAACCATAATATCCAATTACATTTTATTGCAACGGGCTCTAGCAGGGCAAACGGCCAGGTCGAGCGCGTTATGCGCACTCTAAAAAGTCTGCTCACGATTATCGAAAACGACCCCAACAAAACTTGGCGAAACGAGCTAGGTAACGTTCAATTAGCCCTTAACAGCACCAGATCAAGTGTCACTAAGTACACGCCAACGGAGCTCATGTTTGGCGTCCAATCGCAATCCCTGGGAATGTCAAAAATAAGCTCTGCTACCCTTGACGGAGAACGATTGGATTTGAGTTCGGTTCGAAGTAATGCCACTAGTAATATAAAAAAAGCAGCCGCATCTGATGCAAAACGATTTAATCAAGGTCGCGCTATTATTAGGCCATTTACTAAAGGTGATTTCGTGTTAATTAAAAGCAGTGAACGAAACCAAACAAAATTAGATCGTAAGTTCAAAGGCCCCTTTGTGATAACCGCGGTACTAGATAACGATCGTTACGAGTTGAAAAGTATGTCTGGGTCACGTCGTACTTTTAAATATGCACACGAGAATTTGCGTCCAGTACCTCAAGGGCATGATGGTTTGATCGAGATAAGTACCAGCTTATTGAACGAAGAGGAGGCCGAGACGGCGTTGATTGACGTAGAACTAGATGAGGGTTGCCCTGGCAGACTTAATAGTACTGAAACAATGACAGCAGGCTCTGACACTATTTCAGTAGCATCTGATACGATCACAGCAGGATCAGACACTCTTAGCATCAACTCTGATCATGAAACTATTGACCACGTAGTCCAAATTCACGCTGAGCAGGACGATTCATAACCGACGGGTATGTGAGATTTTGTGGTTATATTAGTCACGTCATAATATATCAATGGTTGCATATCTACGTTACTCATGAAATATGGGTGGTTGGTTAAAATTTGTCTGATGGCTGAATTTGTCAGAAGCTGGTCGAAGAGACAATGTCGTCCGGGCCATGCCGCGCGGCTGGTCGAAAGGACACATCCGTCTGGTCCAGGGTATTCACTTGAAGTATGTCACTGGTCGGACAGTGCCGTCCGGGCCAAGCACTTGCGGCTGGTCGAAGGGACACACTGGTCCGGTCCAGCCAAGTTGATTGAATGAACATAGTGGTATTGTTAGGACCAAACTCAGCGGTTGGTCGTATGCTAGTTTATAGCAAACATGCAATCATTTGGGATATATATGCTATCCAGCATACAGAGGGCATGCTGACAGTAAGGAAGTACAGTTTCGATTATTGTACTGCCGAGCTGAGTTCTTACCAGAAAGTGACAAAGGTACAACTCCAGACTAGATTTGTATCACTATGTCGCTATTGCTTATTTGAGGCTTGTATGAATGTCAGGTTGGACGAGCGGAATGCTTGTCAAGCTTCGCTATAGATGTTTGTGTCTTTTTTTTACAGAATCGCAAAATGAAGCGCCCGAGGACGGTCGCAGGTCAGTCCGGCCGTGACGGCGCATTGCCATAAATTAGTTGCTGCGGAACGAGAATGACATCTACTGTCAAAGATGTCATTCTGACGGAGCGTCGTGTCGATGGGCATCGCGGCCATTTTAGAACGAGTCAGTCGTTCTGAGAAAACCGCGTGCGCACGACGTAACCGACGAATCGTCTTTGATCCGCGCAATCTTCCAAATTAATGCAAAGATTACCATTATTTTCGATTAGATTGGACCTTTATTACGTATTTGAGTGCTGATTTAGTGAAATTAAGAAGTGAAATAATTAAAGTGAAAATTAAAAGACATTTTGTTGTAATCTGCTCGTTAATTTTATTCCTTCGCCCAAATACCCACGTAATACGCTATGGCTGATCCTGATATCGATGGAGAACCGCCTATATATTTATTTTAACTGTAGAAATACAAAAAGTAAAACCACCAATATTTCGATGAAATACAAGTAGTCAATAGTCAGAGTAAAACACTGCTTGGCATAGAAAGCCTTTGACGGTGAGCGTCTTTGGTATAAAAAGGAGAAACTATTTATTAAACCTCTCAAAAGAGAGCGCGCGATTGACGATGAAAAGTAGTGGTTCATTGCCACTACGGTAATAAATCGTGAACCCCGTGTCCACAGAGCTGTCATCGAAACAGAGGGTATTTAAATAAAATTACCTTGACTAACAAAATTTAAATAGTAGCTAGTATTTTTTTTAATAACAATATATTAAGTAATGTACAGTCAGCAAAAAAAGTAGCTGAACACTTAAAAAATTATCAACTTACATTTTTCGCATCAAAAATATCTCTACATAAAATAATGCACATATTAACGATTACTATTAGTTTTAATCCATCCAATCATTAAATAATAACGATTTTTTTAATTAAGCGTCTTTGAAAATTTGTTTGTGTGTAGCTACTTATGTTTTATGACTGTACTTATTATGTAATTGGTTCAGAGATATACTGTGATGATGTATATATTATGCACTGCATTCTAGCCCAAGTAGTTTAGGCTCTGCGTTGATAAATCAGTCAGACGTTCAGACATTCGGGCAAATTTATGACCACCTGAAAATTGAGGTGCAGGCACCCCTGGCGCTACCTTTAGTCAGTGTAAGTTGGACAATTAAGGTGGGGAACTCCGTTATTGGTTAATATTACCTTAAGAGGGAAGGGATCGATAACAGCGCCGATTTCTGATTCAGATTTGAATGTTTCATGACATCTCCAATGATTCAGGATCCAACGAACTTTTGCATAAAACTTGGCTAAGGTTGACCAAGGATGGTCTTTAAGAATTATCAAAATTAAACTCGAAGTTATTAAATACACAAAATCATCGAGAAATCTGAAGGAAAGTAAATCTGTTAACTCAACTCGTACACAAAGCGAAGACAAACAAACTATGTGTAAGTTGCAGAGAAAAGCGTCACGAGGTAAACTAAATAGATCAGAGCACGACTACATTCTCTGAACGTAAGTACTTTGACACGGTCAGCAAAACAATTCACACATTCAGTCAGATAATCGACATATTAATTATTATTATACCATATATTGTGAATTATTTAGATTTAAGATCATTTTATTTATTTTAATTTAAGTATCAAACTTAGCCATACACATAAGCGGAAACTGTCACGCCAAGACGAGCCAGTGAAGAGAGGGGCTCCCACCTACCTTTTCTCGTAGTGTATCGTCCATTTTTTGACTACTTATAATTTTGGTTTGGATTCTACCAGATAAACTAAATTCTCAGGATATAATACCAGTCTTTACCAAAATTATTAAATATACAACATAAACTCTACAGCTTAGTCAAAATATGGTGTCGTTTTGATACCGTTACATTGACGTCATGAAGGTGAAAAATTATTAAAGTTAGCCAAGTTTCCAACTCTACGTGCCCTTTGCATGTAGAGTATAAACTTGGCGTTGCATGAAAACTGACATGACTGACGATTTTTGACGTCTACATAACACGGTACACGTAACGGTAACATTTTACGTGATTTTTTTCTTAATGGAATACTTTTTAATACCTTCCTGAAATTTTAGTAAAACAGAACGATGGAACGCCATGTGCTTTGTTCCTTACATACTTCTTTCGCTGCCTCAACATCTCCTTTCTGAAGTACGCCGTTTATCTGAACCCTATATATTATGTCTTTCGAGGAATTTTAGTGAAACATCTATACTTATAATAAATCTGTTGAAGCAAAATTTCTGTACATTGAAAATATAAAAAAAAATAAATGGCAGGGGTTGTTATTAGACTGACACCGAACCCAAAAATTTGACTAAACTCTACGGGAGCGGAGCAGTAAGTTTAAACGCGGGTCAAAGCGCGGGAGCAGCTACTACTTAATACAACGAATTACACGCGGACGAAGTCGCGGGCAAAAGCTAGTTTTAAAATATAATCGTTATTGCCGACGGTACCTCCGTATCGAAAGCCGAAAACGTGTAGAGACTACACACCCTTCACAATTCACCTCGCTCATACAAGCTTCTTTATTTCTCATACGGCTATTCGTATGATTGTCTCTCTCTCTGGCGCGGAGTAGTGATTGCGGGGAAGACGCAGCGAGCCAACGTAAGCTGTGCCATTTCCGGACTTAAGAACTACGTACCTTTGTAGAAACGATCGGCTTCCATTTCTACGCTGCTATTACCTCGGATATTGTTTTAGATAGTACGTATTTTTTTATTAGATAAGTGGAATGGATAAAAATTTCATGATTTTAGCAACAATTTGATTAGTAATATTGTTTAGCTCTTCTTCTTAGTACTAATACTATTATTGTCAAGATATATATTTTGGTAGACCAGGTACCCTGGTACAGGTAACCCTGGGCAATTCGCAAGTTCTCCAAAGCGAATTGGCTAATCCTTTCACCACGATGGCAAGTCAAAATAAAATTTGACTCAGCCATCGACACGACGAAGAAGAAGATTACCCTTGAACTATCATTTAGTTTAATGATCTTGAATTTTTAATTCAATAACATATTTATCGCGTCTATTTCAGTACCCGTGAGTATTTACGAGGCCAGCGTGGCTGCGTGTGGTTACAGCAAAACTTTGTATTTAATAGTTGTATTGTTCTCACAAAGCTACCTCCAGTTATTTATACAGTGATACAATACGAACCATTGTCAATAACTTGGTCACATTGGAATCCTTCTTTGTTTATTTTATTACTATCGACCCGCCCCGGCTTCGCACGGGTACAATGCTGATACTAAATACACTACAGAAAAACTGTGAACGTTGTATATATAAACACAGCGGCCCGCTCCGGATTCGCAAGGGTATAAAATATATAGCCTATGTCACTCACTGAAAAAATTATTCAAATTAATCCAGTAGTTTTGATTTATTCATTACTGCCCGTGGCCCGCACGCGTTAAATTTGGAGTAAAACAATTCCCCTTTCCCTATACCATGAAGATTTCCTGCTATCTTTTTTACTTATTTACTTTTTACATTTCTCAGCTCTATATCTATCCCGAAGCTGACTGAGTCGAGCCTCACGCTCTACTGACGATTCTCTGTCCCTCTGAGCAGACTCGCTCCCGCCGCCCGCCCCGACCGGCCGGTACCGCCGCAAACGCTACGTCCCGCAATTTTTAAATCTGTAATATCTTCGAAAATATTCATTTAAATCACATGCTGTAAGGGGCAATTTTGATCTACATGAAATGCACAACGTATCTAATGTATTTAATTGGATAAGGAATAATACTGTATCGTTTAAAATAGCTTGGTAAATAACCCATATTTTTTTTCAACATGTAAAAGATAAAAATGGTTACTGTGGGTTATCCAGAGATAAACATATGCTGTCGCGGACTTTTTTATTCATCTTTTTAAGATATACAATTCCGTAGTACATAAATTTGATCTATCTCGTAAGGTTTAGCCAGCGTTTGCAATGTAAGCGCAGAAAATATGTTTGTTACGACATCATATTACAAATCTTTAAATTTCTCGGCTTTTCTCTACTATAATATGCATGATTTATACATAAAAACCTTTCTCTTGAATAACTCTATTCATTAAAAAAACCGCATCAAAATCCATTGCGTAGTTTTAAAGATCTAAGCATACATAGGGACATAGGGACAGAGAAAGCGACTTTGTTTTATACTATGTAGTGATTTAGTAGCCTTTCGCGTAATTTCTATTGCGAGTTGCGACATTGTATTGTGACTGCCATAAATAAAGAATTTATAAGGCGTGAAATCTTAAATGTTTATCAGAATAACAATACTGACTTCCAAAAAACATAATATCATGAAATAACCTTATATTAGTACTTTTGATCATTGCCTCATATGAATATAGCTTACTGTGTTATGTATATTTCTTTGTAATCTTTTGTGTACGATAAAGTATTAAATAAATAAATAAATAAAGTATTGATTTGGATAACCATCCACCCTGTAAAAAAGCTTACATATAATACAGCTAAACATCTAAAAGTATAGCCTATATTTAAAGAATTATGCCCTTACTCCTAACATCTGAGGGTCTGCACGCTGACTGCTAGATGCAAATATCCGAATAACATAACATTATATAACATCACGCCAAGGGTTACCCAAAGGGTTCACCTGTTATGTTAAGGTCCCTAGGGATAGGAGGTGATCCTATCGCCATATAAATAACTACGAAAAATTTATAAAAAAATATAGTATGAGCTTATAAAATTTGAGGGATCCCCTCGATTTTTCAGGAATCATCAGATCCTAACTTTTCCAAGAAGGAGGCGTAAGCTCATAGGAATTTGAGGTCGAAAAATTATATTAAAAGCTTTTATATAAGCTTCCTGTACCAAATATTCAAAAATCAAAGTTTATTTGCATTTATACTCGTACATTTAATTTGGGTTAATTGAAGACTACTTGGTTTCGACTCTTATCGATTTGAAATAGAGGAAGACTTTAATTCGGATTGCTACTGTTGATGTTAAAAATGTCATTTTAGCGTAATGATTATAACATCGCTAATGTTATTTTAGTTCTAACATGATTATTTAAGTTTTTTAACTATTTAGTTTTGCCACCACACAAATTTATAATTGCGGTAATAATTTCGGTTTTTAGTGCTTTTGTTGAATAGCTCTGGTTAAATAACATTTTGTTTGTTTTCTATCTGTTTGTGTAATGTTATTATAATATTTAACTGTCAGACAAATATAATTAATTATGTCTGTCTTGATTTCAGTGATTCCGTGGTAATTTCTTTATTTTGTTGTATTGTTATTTAAGATTTGAAAATATTGTGTCACAGTGTAAGTGATCGAATATCTCCAAGGCTTGACTTAATTTTAACCAACTTCAAAAAAAGATTTCTCAATTGGATTGTATTTTTTTTTTAATTATTTTTGTTTGTTCGCCGATTACTCGAAGATGCCTGGACTGATTTGAGAAATTCTTTTTTGTCTGAAAGTGTATACTTGTCATGTCATTTGGTAGGTCTGTGAATAGGTGGTGAGCTTTTTTTATACCGCTTTGTGAAGCCGATTTACGTACCACGTGGGCGGAGCCGTGGGCAACATCTACATGATTTTTATCTTCGTGATATAATTTTTTTTTACATTCAGAATGTCTTTCAGAATAGAATTATTTCTTTATGTATATAGTTATTCGATATATCGTTTTTCTTAGATAGCTTTGTGAGCATTCCTTCACTCGGAGATAATCTCGAGTCCCAGTTTGCGGATGTACCGAAGAATTTTAATGTAGTCCATATATTATATGGGCTACATTAAAATTCTTATGGACATGGTCGGGTGAAGAAATCAGTATCAAATCAAGAAGAGAAGGGTTACAATTAGAAAAGTGATGAGTAGGATTAAAAGGAAGGATAGATAAGTTATTAAATTCAGAAATACAGTGAAAAGAGTTGGATCGGGCGTCATTTTTCAAGTGACAAGTATTAAAATCTCCCATTATGATAGAGTGTCAGTAAGAAGGGAGAAAAGTTTCCAAGAGGAGTTCAAAAGAGGAGAAGTAGTCAATACGAAGGGAGGGACAATAATAAACACCTAAAAGAATTTTGGCATGATGTAGTTCCACTTCTAATAGGATATGCTTGCCGTCACCCGGTGAAGGTGGCTGTGTTGACATTATCAACGATAGAAAAAGGAATATGACTTCGTAAATATATGGCAACACCACCACCAGCACCATCAACCGCTCGATCATTTCTAATCAGACGGAATCCAGGCAGAGAGTGTAGTAAGAGTGAGTAATTGATGGCAAGCATGGTTTCAACCATGATTCCGACACAAAGATTGCGTGTAATACTCTGAGCATTTAATAAATGCTCAGAGTATTCCTGCCCATTTCCCTGATATGCTGGCAAATTTAGATTTTAAGAACATGCATAATATTGTTATTGAAACTTTCGTACAAAATGTATTTCCTATGTCTTATGCACAAATTAATATCTATTTATCTATCTATCAATCTAAAGGCTTCAAGACCACAGACCTATTTATGACTTAGATCTGTCAAATCTCTCAATATTTATGTAAACCAAGCGTGCCATATTTTTACTACAAACAAATAAACAAGATGACGCCATAAGAGCATTTTAAAGCTGGAAACTTTTTGTTGCCCACACTAAACCGATTACTATTACGTTTTTGATGTATTGATTTTTAATCGATTCGGGTTCATAATCAAAAGAAAAATAAAGTGATGATAGATTTATAATTATAATACACAAATTAACATGGTTGATGTTATTTTAATTCAGTTGTATTATCAGTAAAGGCATATCCAAATATCAGCTTTCTATGTCTGTTTTAAATATTTTAAATTATTGATCCGTTTAGTAAAAAATAAGCACCTTATATAGAAATTACGCAAACAGTTATATAGAAGAGACAACTTTGTTTTGTTATTTTTTTTTTTTTGACAACTGTTATTACAAATAGGTCACGTCTAAATTTTAATAATGTTTTTATTTATTTATTTATTTATTTATTCATACAACTGTTTAATGCACTCACAGTTTCCCAACACGTGCAATAAACTAATTCAAATAGAAGACTTAATACTACTTACAAGTACTTAAGAAAGAGATACATGATTTTAGTAATTGTTCATATTTGGAGTAAAATATATCAATATCTGGATACTGAGCAATAAGGGCGTTGATCAGAGTCAAAGCCTGATTTGTTGGAGCAAATTGGGCAGTACACGTTCGTACAGCTGGCGTTGCTAGAAGGCGACGCGAGCGCAGCCGCGTGTACTGATTTGGTGCCGATAACGAACAACGTGATAACGTAATCGGATCATCAATTTTATTATTTAGCAGTAAATAATAATGCATCATAATCGCACATTTGCGACGCAAACTCAATGTGTCTATACCCACCATCCCCGACACGAATAGGGACGGGTACAAATAAGGATAATATCCGTACAACTTCTTGAATAAATAAATATAGTTTAAAAAAACTAAAAAAACACGCTTTTAAAGCACATCAAACTAAAAAGTGAAAAATAATTCTTATTATAACCTGAAAATAATAATAAACGAAAAATACTAGTACTATTGTGAAAAAAAGCGTGGGTCGCTCGATAGACGAAAAATATGGCACAGAGCGCCCCACGCTTTTTTTCACAATAGTACTAGTATTTTTCGTTTATTATTATTTTCAGGTTATAATAAGAATTATTTTTCACTTTTTAGTTTGATGGGCTTTAAAAGCGTGTTTTTTTAGTTTTTTTAAACTATATTTATTTTTCACTTTTTAGTTT
The DNA here is from genome assembly GCA_905147285.1 of Hypena proboscidalis. Lineage (NCBI taxonomy): Eukaryota > Metazoa > Arthropoda > Insecta > Lepidoptera > Erebidae > Hypena > Hypena proboscidalis. The sequence goes on along the minus strand of LR990127.1, from coordinate 24,112,142 downwards.
TAGTTTTTTTTTAATCCTGGCGATCCTAATCAGGATAATGAGATAAATTTATGAAATTATTATATTGTCGCTGATTCTTTACAAGTGTAGAAAGTTTGAATTAAATCTGTCCGTTTAAAGTGGGTCAAAATCGAGTCCAAAGGAGTCGGTTACATACAAACAAACAAACAAACAAACAAACATACAGGTGAAGCTAATATAAGCGTGTTAAAAACGTGCGAATTTCTTTTGGACACGCTCTAACATTGCACTGTACTTCACCTCATGCGGGTCCCAGATCATAGAATTAAATTCTAGACTGCTCCGCACAAAGGCAAAGTACAGTGCAACTATAGCACTCCTGTCCTGAAAACGAGCAAACTGCCTCATCACAAATCCCAGGGACTTGAACCCTTTGCTGCAAATAGCACTAATATGCGTATTAAATGTCAAAGCTGAGTCTAAGACAACACCTAAATCACGTATTTGTGTGACACGCTCCATCGAGTCACCAGCCAACTTATAATCGTGAACATGTGGAGTACGAGAGCGAGTGAATAAAATTGTCTTACATTTGGATGAATTGAACTGTAGATGGTTTTGTGCACCCCATGCAGTCACATTGTCGATTTCTCGCTGGAGCGCCTCACCATCATCAGGACATCCAATGCCCAAAAATAACTTGAGATCATCAGCAAACAAAAGACATCGAGCAGCTCTGACAACATTCGGCAGGTCATTGACCATAATAAGAAATTGCGTTGGGCCCAATATACTACCTTGACTCACACCAGAGCGAGTGTCATATGGGTCAGATCGATAATTTCCGAACTGTACATATTGTAAACGATTGCTAAAATAACTGGCGAACAGTTTAAGCAAATTAAAAGAGAATCCTGCAGCCGCAAATTTATGTAATAAGACATCGTTATGGACGCGGTCAAATGCTTTTTTGAAGTCAAAATATGCCGCGTCCACTTGTCTATTCCTATCCATTTCGGCCACAGTATAATCCACCAGATTTACAAGATTCGTGGCAGTCGACCGCCCGGTTCTGAACCCATGCTGACACTCACTCAGTTGTGGCCTAACTTGCATCGTAATCTGATTATTTAAAATATATTCAAATACCTTACCGAATGCTGACAGCACCGCTATGGGTCTATAGTTGGTGACTTCAGACCTGGAGCCATCCTTGGGAATTGGTGTGACGCGTGAGATTTTCCAGGTAGCGGGGTAAGTGCCCGTCTTAATCGAAAGATTTAAAATATGTAGTAGTGGCTGTTTAAGGATTGAGAAGCAATCCTTAACAATAAAAGACGGTACCCCATCCGGTCCAACAGCTGATTGAGCCTTGAGGTTTTTTACCGCTTTTAATAGGTCAGATGAAGTAACGCAGTCAATACTAATTCTAAACGAACTCAGTGAACTTTTTACTTCACTTTCGCTAATATCCCATTGTAAAGTAGGCTGATCAGGAAGAAAAACGCTTTTGAAATATGCAGCGAAAGAATTTGCAGCATCCTGCCCTGACACAATGTTACCTTCGTACTCGAATTCAGTACAGGAGAGCAATGAAGAACGTTGATCTCTCACAAAATTCCAAAAAAGGCGTGGATCCTTTTTTATACCCGTCTCGGTTCGATGTATGTAATTGGCATAAGCATTTTTTATTAATTGTTTAGCCTGTTGCCTATAATACTTAAAAAGCTCATTATTAAATTCCAAATGTAGCATTCTGTACTTTTTTAAGTGGAAGTGCTTATTTTTTAGTGTGCGAATGATTTCCGCTGTGTACCATGTCGGATAAACGTATTTATTTGAATGATTATTCACCTTTTTTGTTGGAATACTACCATCGAAACTTGAGTACAATTTATCATACAAATTGTTTAGAGCATCGTCGACATTGGTGCATGTTAACACATCGGACCAGCTAGACGATGCGATCGATTCATACAGTGCATGAAAATTCGCCTTTTTAAAATTCCACTGATGAGGAGCATTTTCTGGTGGTATTGGTGGATGAAGGCGCTGAGCGCGCGCAGCCACTGGCCTTGGAATGCTCAGTTGAATGCTGAGCGGCGGGTGATGCGCGTCCGCCGGTACCAGCGGTTCGACACCGTCAGTAACACATACATAATCATCGCCCAGATTGCTCAATACCAGATCTAGCTTATTGCCATAGCTGTTACATATTGTATTGTACTGCTTGAGTTTGCAAAAAGATAACAAATACGTGAAATGGAGGTTAACATTTTGACTACATGAGTTCAAATTAAAGTCACCTAAAATAAGTATGTCAAGCTTATGGTATTTTAAAACGACATTCTCTAACACTAAAAATATATTCAGATATTTATCATCTGTCGACGATGGTGGTATGTAAAGAACACACATTATTATCTGTTTATTTTTTAACCTAATTGAATTAATAATTAATTCCATATCGCGCGTATAGCCATCGACGTCGAATATTTGCCGAACAGAGTATTGCGATCGGACTGCCAATAGTACCCCTCCCCATCCAGAATCATTGGCTCGGTCACGGCGCACCACAGTATACCCGTCAGGAAACATTTCTCCGTCACTGACACTACTAAGCAAGAATGTTTCAGTAAGCGCAAAAAAATCCGCAGATTCGGTTAAGATTGATAATTTACACTCATCTAATCGCGACCTTACACCTCTAATATTTTGATAAAACACAGAATAACACTTAGGGCGCGGTAACTTGTAAACTTTGCCTACGAAATCCATTACGCCACATCTTTACGTGAATATCTTCGGGCCAGCTTTCCGATGCCAAAAACTTATCCACATATTTTGCTGGAATACATAATTTAAATGAGGAATAATCACCACGTGATTTTAATTCCTCAGCCGCACAGATCGCATCGGGACAAATACTGCGTAGATGATTTATAACCTGTTCGACGGTCGTTCCGATTTTAACGTAGTACAAATGTAGGTAACATTTGCGCTCGGATGCAGCCAGTGAGGTGGGAGTCGGTGCAGCCGTACCGCGGCAACTACGGGTCGCGTTCTCGCTCGCACGCTTGGCAGGCCGTCGTCGCTTCACCTCAATCCAGTTTTCCTCAGTGCCACTCACGGAACTCGCCTGAGCCGCCACTGTCGTCAGTGAAGCAGAGGCGCCGGCGCGGCGGGAGTGGACGTCGTCGGGCAGATGTCACCTGTTAGCGGTTGAGTCACCGAAGCGATGTCCGTAGTAGGGGACACACTCGATGCCTGCTCCACAGGAGTCGTAGTCGGCTTGCCAGTTTTCCGAGCGCGTGCGATGATTGCCGATGTAGCACGAGCTCGGGCTTCTCGTATTGGTCGCGCGTTCGATTCCGCGGTTGGAACACCCTCACTTTCAACTATGTTAATTTTTGTAGGCACTGAGTCAGCCCCAACTAATTTCTTAATAAGCTGATTTTGCTCTAACAGAAGCTTTTCAAGCACGGACACTTTGTTCTGGAGCCATATCACGGACGTATTTAAGTCCTGGATCGTAATTTCCACACTTTTGGTACACATTACTAATTTTAAATCTAATAAATGTACGTAAGCAAATGCAATGTATGTTCACTGTAGGAGTGAGCGAGACGTAATGGTAGAGCAAAGAAAAAGCAATTTTATCTTTTGATAATGAAGGAAACTTCAGTAAGATATTTATCATAGATCATAAAGACATCAAGACATGACTCTATATTAAGGAACTCAATGTAAACAAAATATCATATATCACAAATTAATCAAGACAAAACTAACTTAATTACGTCTGTAATAATGATACATTATAACTAGCTGTTGCGCGCGTCTCCGACCGTGTGGTAAGTTTATCGGCTTTCACTTAGTGGTATAAAAATTGCTTACTACCTTTTATCAGACCTACCAAATACACACAAAAATGTTCATAAAAATAGGTTATTAGGAGGTTTTCACAAATTTAATAACATGACAACAAATTCATTAGAAGGATTTTATGTTTCGATATTTGTATCACTTTGCCTCACTCATGAGTAAAAACGCTTTTTACTCACTGAATTCTGAACAATCTTTTTCGTGCTGGTGTGGTGAAAAAAATATTTTCACTAAAATCTTTTTTAAATCTTACCGGCAGCCAATATAAATAGTAGGGCTTGTATCTACTATACGCAAAACTATGCAACAATTGCGTACTCAAATTTGCTTATAGAGTTTTTCCTTCGCAACTTTCTTAGTACTTTGAAGCAGAAGTATGTTTGTTTTACTGAGGTAGTCATTATAGTACAATTAAGTTAAATCCTGTGTAAATCCGAGGTTCGATGCTTTAAGATCCTTTACTTTACGCAATTGAGCAAGCAAATCATCTTTTCTTTACCTAGATAGAAAAACATATATTTTGTTAACACGAGAAATGAACATATATGAGTGACATGGATCTGAAGCTGTAGGTGTGCGGCCGTCGTTTAAAAGATTTTTTTTTTCATTTTTTTAAACGACGCTCGCACTAGGAATATCTTCAGGGTCACGGGGTAGTTCACAAATATACATTTCATACACACAAAGCACACCCAGAGTCAGAACAAATCTTTGCTGATCACCCAAAGATTTGTCCCGTGTGGGGTTGAACCCACAACACAGAAACAGAAGATTGCTTTAAGAATATGACCAAGTTTTCACTTCTAAGACTGCCAATAATGACCAATAGTCGGAGTTTCTCAGCAAACTTTTTCGCCGTTAATCTGTGAGTAATAAATTTGTCATCCTAAGCCAGTAGCATGCTGGTTGCTAGGTGACAAATAGCGATTTATTTCACAGACAAAATTATAGCAAGGGACTTCTGCTTCGACAAATTGACCAAAGTACCATTGTGTCGACCTTTTGCTTGACAACATAATGCCGTTGACAATTTGACATTTTTATCGACAACACGCACATTTTGTCAAAGCCTTGCTATTTATTTACATAATGTAGGAATCTTTAAATGTTACAGGTTGAGACTGTATAATAATATAATGTATAATAACATGTTTTCACAAAATAAAACCGACTTCAATTACAAAAAATGGACTAAAAAGTAAGAAATACCCAAGTAATATTCAACGTCTCGCCTCATGTCTGTATAACTTGAACCAATACCTACAGTAACGGATACCTTCCATCATCAGCTCGGCAACATGAAACGCTGACTGCTAGATGCAAATATCCGAGTAGCTTTAGGTTATATACGAAAAAGACAATTGAAGCCTCTATAATTTAAGGGTTGCCCTCGATTTCTCTAGGATCATCAGATTGTGATCTGATGAGAATGAGAACACATGTCAAGTATACCCTTTCAAAAAAAAAAGAATTTCTTAAATCGGTCCAGGCGTCTTCAAATAATCGGCGAACAAAGATAAAACAATCAAACTGAAAACCTCCTTTATTAGGGTTCTGTAGCCGAATGGCAAAAAACGGAACCTGTCTGTCTGTCTATCTGTCTGTCCGTCCGTCCGTATGTCACAGCCACTATATTCCGAAACTATTAGGACTACACAATTGAAACTAAGTAGGTAGATGTATTCTGTTAACCGCTTTACGATTTTTACACAAAAAAAAATATTAATATTAGAGGGGGGCTTTGTCATTCTACCTATACGTGTGGGGTGTCTATAGATAGGTCTTTAAAAATTACATTGAGGTTTCTAGAACAATTTTTCTTCAATGTCAATCGTTCCAAAGATAGACACTTTCAAAGTGCTAAAATGAGTGTCCCCCCCCTCTAACTTTTAAACCACACCGAGTTTTATTTATTGTTGCAGTTAAATGCTTAAAAAATTTAATCGCAATGAATTTATTCTGCTCCGCACTGCGTCAGCACAAAACGACAATATAAATAGCACCAAAAAACTCGAATTCGTAAAACTTTACTGTCTGTTAACTGCAGATATTTTCAAGATCTTGCCTTAAGTTCGCAAACTTAAAGAACCAAACTATATTACTCTTGATTAAAATGAGTAATTGGGTAATTGTTAAATAAAACCCAGCCAAGTGCGAGTCGGCATCGCGCACGAAGGATTCCGTACCACTGTCTATTAAAAACGGCACAAAAAATATGTCTGTTGTATAGGAGCCCTCCTTAAATATTTATTTCATTTTAATTATATTATTTATTTCTTTAATAAATATTTTGTGAATATTTCAAGCATCTACATACTACCTTTATCACTATAAAGCTGCAACGAGCAAAACATCACATTTGTTGCATGTAGCCCCATTTTTATTTTATTTACTATCCATGTTTATTTTATTCAGTTTTATTGTTTTTGTGTTATATTTTTTGTTTTAGCAGCAACAATAATACATCATCTGTGAAAATTTTAACTGTCTAGCTAACACGGGTCAGGTGTTACAGCTCGGTGACCGATATAGAGCAAAAACACGTTTTTTGTATGAGAGCCCCCCTTAAATATTTATTGTATATGGTTTTTAGTATGTTTTGTTATAGCAGCAGTAGTGCTTCATCATCTAGCTATAACGGTTCATGAGATACAGCCTCGTGACAGACGGAAAGTGAAGTCTCAGTAACAGGGTTCCGTTTTTACCCTTTGGGTACGGAACCCTAAAAGTGAGATTTTCATTAGAGCTAAGTTTGAAAAATATAAAGATAAACTATGACTTTGCTAGAATATCACCATAAATGACATCTTTGTAGGTGTAACACGCATTCTACTCGCACATTTGCGATTTATGATAATCATGGTGAACGAGTGACGGATTAGGAGATGGCAAGAGCTAAGGGATGGGATGCCATAAATTTTGGATACAAACCAAATAGAAAGAGCCTTCTTGTAAACCGACTTCAAAAGAGGAAGAAGTTCTATATTCTCATTTTGTTAATTATCTTAGTATAAGCGGTTTACTTGTAAATCTTTTCGTAAACGTGACTTATTCACAATAAATATCACCAAGTACTTCATAAAATTTACTAATTAACTTTTTAAGTACTTACATTATTTAAAGCAAAGTTATACTATTTAATACACGTTCACCGAATCTGGGCCTTAAGTGTACGTTAAATTATAAGTAGCTGTTAACAACAGTATTGTTAACTAAGAACGGAATATATTGTCCCGATGTGGATAAAGATTACACATATTCAGTTAAGCACTATTACGTACACGTAGGTGGTTTTAAGATAAGGCGATTATCTAATCTAGAGAATAGATATTTATTTGCTCACACATTTAGAGTTAAATCCATCTGGATACTGTTTGTCACTTTTACGATGTGAAAGAAAGAAACGTATTTATGCCGCTTGTTCCGTGCACATAAACGAGTTTCATAACCAGCAATGTTGAAAGAAAAATATTCTTCCTATACTACCCGGTTTTGTACAAAGATTTTACTCCTATTGCGGAGTTGACCTTCCATCATCAACTTAACCACATAAAATTTTTGCGACCAAGCGTAAATCCTGGTTTAGCCTCGAATAAATAAAATATGAAGGTTGCCCCCGATTTCTCTGGGATCCCATCATCAGATCATGACATGCTGACAATGGGACCACCTTCGAAATATCTCCGTTCCAACAGCTCACTTGACATCATAACTAGCAGTCTGAATATGTGTACAGTAGTGAAAGAATTATCCTTTAACTCCTAACCATTGAGGAGTTGAACTTCCATCATCAGCTCAGCCACATAAAATTAGTACGATTAGGCGTAAATACTGGTGTAGCTTTGAAAACACACTAAAAACATTACATGTGCCTATAAAATACGAGGGTTGCCCTCGATTTCTCTGAGATCCCATCATCAGATCACGACATGCTGACAATGGGACCCCCTTGGAATCATCTCCTGTCCAGCAAAAAAAAAATCAGTTCACAAACAACGAAGCTAGCCGTGAACAAACATAAAAAAAGCAACATACAGGCTGTCAAGAAAGAGTTGAAATTAATAGGGGCGCTAGAGTGCTGTTCTACTGTTCGTATGGCAACCCATATAGTTCACTTCCCAGGACTTGATACTTAGCTGTATGTATATAAAATAAAAAATAAAAAAATATTCTATTATTACCCATTATATCAAATCTGTAGCTAAGCGTTAAACGTCGGTTTAACACGATAAAATTGGCACTAAGTAATAGTAAAAATAATGTAATTAATTTGTACAGCAAGCAGTCATAAATTAGTTTCCGTTTCCAGACTATTTTGCCAAGCTGATTTGTGGTTTTACTGTCCTCTGTTTTTATCAATTACCAAAAAATAAAAGAAAAATATATTTGAAAAATATTTTATTTTAAGTATTTTAATAAATCTTTTCTTTCTATACATATTATTAAACTGCCTCATTGGTCTAGTGGTTATCGTTAAAAAAAATTATCTTTTTGTCTAATAGCACACAAATCAAAGTTATCTAACACTTTCTTCGGACGACCTTTTCGGTTTTTTCCTGGTGTAAGAAATACGCCTCTATTTTGTGCTCCTCCTCGTGCAATTCTTCGAATAGTACTTACTGATTTACCTGAATTAAGTAAAAATCATAGATATAGCAGAAAAGATAAAGCAGTCCGAGCCATTTCGGCGTGAGGGGAGGGTTGAACCCCTAAACACCTCCCCTGGCTACGCCCATGCGTGATATTATTTTATGTTATTTACATAAACTATACTCAAGTATCAACATTAACCTAGTCGCACTATACCGCAACACTGAGTACAACAAACGTCAACTAAACCAATGTGCTAGTTTTAATTATTGAATAATCCGCTTATTTTAGCAACAAATTCAAAACAGCTTTGGTTTTATCCATTACCTATACCTGATTTGACTAAAAACAACATGTTAAACTCTCACATACCGGTCATATCAGCGGTTCTTTGATAAACATTGCCGATATCCGAACGATTTTTTTTTGCCCCATATTCCATTAAACATCTTTTATATACATTGTAAATTATTTCTCTGCCAGACCTTCGGATAGTTTTATTCATTGTTTATTACTTTTTTCCTGTTTTAATTGCCGTTTTATACTCTTATAAATAAAATTTACCAATGCGTAAACTCTGTTTACATTATTTATTGACATCTGTCATTATTTTGACAATGTTGCTAACAGACAAAAAAATTAGTTCCAAATCTACTCTTTCTTGACAGCCTATATATACGAATCGAATTGAGAACCTCCTCCTTTTTTTGAAGTCGGTTAAAAAAGTAAGAATCGGATATTAGGCAAAATAATAGTGTTGAATAAGACGGCAATCTCTGCCAACAATCAATATAATTTTTGCTAGGATAGTATTGGAGCTTAGAAGCCTTTTATATACAGTTATTATTGAAATTTAAATTGATAGCTTCATAGCATTGTTCCCAAAACTCACGGACAAGTTTATTTTACTATGGATTTTGTTGTACTGTTATTTAAAGCACAATTCAGTAATAATTGTTTACTTTAACTTTTAAGTACCTGTTCAGGCGCTCAGGCTTTGTTCAAGTAAGGTGACCTTTAAGTAGCCGATTGGCAACAGACCAAACAAAGGTTTTTCTAACATTTACCTAACTTATTTTCTTGAATCGAAATAATTCTGGTAAAGTAGGCGTAGAAGTGGTGGCCACTACCTAAGGTATAAGAATGTTCTGAAAAGACACATGAAAACGATGCGAAATCAGCAGCTTGACGTCCAGAGTGGAACCTCGTTCATAGGAAAGTGATCGAGTTAGAACATTAATGCAAAAGAGACAACATCAAGTTGGCCGGGGCCAACTGCATGCACTCCATTATAAGTGTACTGCGCATAATTAATTAGTTTAAAGTACATTTAAAACATTGTCAGTATTCTTAATCAACTGATTGATATTAAAATTCTGTTCTTATATTTTATATAAGCTATTAAAGTTATGTTCTTGAGGATCCCTTAGTTTAGCATAACACGGTACTCGTTTTTTTCGCATAATAGTCATTTGGCATACTACTTCACTTGGCATAACTATCATTTCGCATAATATTCTTTTGACATTATTGTATTTTTGGCCTAATAAAGATAGTAAGAAGTAAATACTCAATTCCAATGCCCGCGTCACCTTAAAACCGTGATGACGTCACTAAAAACAGAGCGTATGACCTCTGAGACCCTGAGCATGTTGAGCAAGATTTTCAGGAGTCCATGTTCAGGAGGTACTTCAAAACAACGGATACCAGGTGAATAGAGGTGGAAAACGACCCTTAGCGCGATCAATACATCCAGCAGTAAAAAGACAATCGGCATACTTACTCTACGTCAATGGCGTGATAAACAAAGATTAGTGCAGTATTAAGGAAATACTCAATTCCAACTTCACCCCAGCGACCAAAGTAAACAGCATGGTAGGCTACTAGACTACGTTTGCCACTACTAACGCCAGGTATCTACAAAAAAGATTGCAGCTGCAATAGTTCATACATAGGTCAAAGAAAAAGAAAATACCAGAAAGGCTCAAAGAACATATCACCAAATTTAATATTCCAATTTAAATCATTTATTTTCATAGGCCCCAGGAGGCGCTTGAACACGTCATAAAATTACAAACAATAATAATATAATAAATTATAAGTAAAACTAAATTATACTAATTACTACAATGATTTGAATAACCGGGGCTTAGATTTTCCTACATAATCTGATTTTAATATTATTCTTAAATTTACCTATCAATAATTCTATTGCGTCTAATGGAAATTTATTGTAGATACATTGACCTGGAAAACTTTTCACACCAATTTTTATTTATCTAGAATAATTTAGATGAAAGGCCCAGTCTAGTAGTTTTGGAGCCTATTCGGTACTAACAAAAAAATACCTTTCCTCTATTAAAGTTATTATAAATATATAAAGCATACCGAAACATATGTATCTAAAAGTTAGTATTTAAGATAAATTGAGTACCCAACAAATACACAAGTACCCTAAACATAATCATATGTGCTCTGTTTGTGCTTAAGCAAGCGTAATTAAGCGCCTCTAACGACCAAGCCACGTGTCAACCAACTCTTAAACTTTGGGCGCATAAGTTTTCTTCTTAATGGCGAGCCTGAGCGATCTGTATACTGTCACTGCTTCGGAAAACCGCTGAAGATTGCATTTATTTGAAGGTATTGTGTTTAACTCGAAAAATAATTTCGTGTTTTTGCCAACAAAAACCTTAATGGTTTCCGTATCATATTTTATAAAATAAAGTTCTCCACCGCGGTTGTCTATTTGTTTGTCCGCGATGAACTTAAAGGCTACTGAAAGAATCATCATGCGGTTTTCACAGAAGCTATAAACAACAACATATACCCAATGATATACTTAATTTGTCAAAATTATTGACAAACTTCATAAGTAAAGCCGCGGGAGGAAGCAAGTATAATGCGAATAAACATTGGCAGTGTGTGACACACGTACGAAAATAAAGAGATGCTGTCATTACGAAAGTGCTAAACAAAATAAAGTTTCATATCATTCATAAATATCCAAAGCTACGAGTACATAAATCAATTTGTACCAATTATAGGTAAATTCTTAGGCAAAGTTTGAAACTCCCCCGTCAAAGTTTCAAGTACGACTTGGGCAGATATTAAATTTTTCAATGTTTGCCACGGTATTAAAGTATCGAGAGAGCGATATCATGAGGCTGCCCCACTTGTTTATTTTGTGATGTTCAATGAGGAAACTTTTTATAACTGATAAAAAGGAATTAGGTTTAAATACGATATTCAAATGGTGTTTTTAGGTTTCCGTACCCAAAGGGTAAAAACGGGACCCTATTACTAGGACTACGCTGTCCGTCTGTCTGACTGTCAACTGGCTGTATCACACGAACCGGGATACCTAGACAGTTAAAATTTTCACAGATGTTGTATACTGTTATATAAAGGGGGGCTCCCATACAACAAACGTGATTTATTTCTTGGATATTAATAACAGCAACAGTTAGAAGTTTGAAATATTCACATAATATTTAATTTTATATTTACGTTAAAAATAAATAATTAAGTTAGAATAAAATATATATTTAAGGGGCTCCCTTACAGCAGAACTGATAGTCTTGCCGTTTTCATAGATAATGGTACGGAACTATTCTTGCGCGAGAATGTATTTCGACCAGCGACTTAGTATCGCAATACAACGCGGTAATGCTGCCAGCATTTCGGGTACAAGGCGCTCTGACAGTGACTTATTAAGTTTAGATTAAGTTATTAGAATAGTTTAATTTAAGATCTGTATCTCTATATGCATTATTAGACATTTATATCTAATTTCCAGTCTTCCAGTCTAATTTTCAGTCTATATTTCCATATAGACTCACCTCATCTTTTAGCTAATCTCAATATTTGTACACCCCGCACCAGCAGTCGATTATTAAACCGAAAAACATTTGCTATACCTCACAGTCGCACGAACATAGGCCAATTTTCACCCATATCTCGTATGGTTTCGTTAGGCAATTCGATACGTAATGACATAGATATGTTCAACGGTTCTGTAGCTTCAGTTAGGTCTAAACTTGCAACTTTAATTCATTAGTAATAATTAGTTACTAGATATTTATTTATATTCAGTCATATAACTAATTTTAGTTTAATTTAATAATTATTTGAGTGTGTCCTTGATCTTGCATGTTGGATTCACATCTAGTAGGTGTCAGTCAGGTGCATTCATTTTAACATGTTAATTAATAAGTCAGATTGTACACCAGTTTTGTGAATTATAATAAAAAAAAAAAAAAAAAAAAAAAAAATATTTTATAAGTAAGTATAATTATCCTTCCACTATTGCTACGATTTAAATGAGCTATTCCACACAAAGTGGCCAAGAGTTTTAGATAGTAATCGTGGCAGTCAGTCAGTGATAATGACAGTCAGTATCGACTGCATCCAAGCCTTGCCAAAGATTTTAAAAACAGCACAAGTCAGACTACACTCTCTATATTATTTCAAATACCTTTTTTTTTAATCACGTCCAAGTGCTTACCTGCATACATTTATGATTTTGAAGACGTTGAAAAACAAGAATAAAGTTTTTTGGCTAAATTAATCCAACTCATATTTTAATTGCGAAAGTTTGTGAGCATGAGTGGTTGTATGTTACTCTATCACGCCAAAACTACTAAGTCGATAAGATGCAATTTTGCACACATGTAGCTTATAGCATCGTTTACTTAATATATAGACTAACTTTTATTCATCGTGCAACGCAGGCTTAGCCATAACTAAGTGGAGATTGATGTAGCCTTCATAAACATTTTCGTAAATAAGTAATTGGCAGCAGTCTACAGGTCCCTGTAAGGAAGCTTGCTATATTATAAGCTAAGCAACGAAACGTGGCCGGGCCTGATAAGGAATAGTGCCGACGCAGCGAGGTGCTTCACCACCTTATTAGTCGTAATTATAATCACACGCCGCTGCCTGTCGCTACGTGTTCTGATACTGGATTAGAGATACTATAACTAGACAAACTAATAGTTTTATATTTATATATTGTAAACTAGGCGTGTAACTAGTTGAGAATACTCTTAAAAACATTTTATTTTTAATGGTCATAATAAAAACTATATTTGTTGATAGTACATACAAAATAGATATAGAGGAAGGGAAGACCGGATTAAGCTACTACTTAAAGTACATATAATTATAGCGTAACAGTAGGGTTTATAGTACTTGTTGCCTACCTCAGTGAAAAAACTTTCCGTGAAGAAAAGACAACTTTCTGAGTGGACCTTGCAGAATAATCATGTACACTTGCAACGCAAAACAAATATGTAACGAAGAAAAATACAAAAGTGCCTCGTTGGTCTGGTGGTTAGCGTATGCGTTTATCACCGCGAGGTCTCGGGTTCGATTTCCGGGTCGGGCAAAAGTGTTTTAGGGATTTTTAAAAAAATAGTAACACGGAGTTAGTATTTTGCCCGGTGGATGGCGATAGGCTCACCCTCTATCCCAAGGGACCTAAATGTAACAGATGAAATGTGGGTGTTATACACCTCTGCCACACCATTCTGGATAGTATGGCCATGATGTTGTTTTTTTAATTATTTCTATTCAAATTTCACGCTATAAAATTCAGATGCTATAATCATTAAATTTAATTATTAAACCCTACAGGAAAATCATAACATTTTTGAAACACTCATTTTCATACATCGTCGCTATTAAGAAATTCAAAAATCAAGAAATGAAGTTTTCTGGGAAGTTGCGATCCCTCCCTTACTTATTAAATTTTATATTATTTTTTTATTTAATTCATATATTATTTATCGTCTAGAAACTGACGGAGTCCACAAATATATTTCTGGTGGCAAAACTAATTCATAGTTTATCTATCAAGATATTATTAGCGTTTTATTCTTTTAATCTAGGGTGATTTACAAACTATTTAAAATGATTATTACTAGACTTTGTTGGTCGTGACGCCTATCAGCTCATTATCCCATAATCAAGTGTGCTGTCAAAAACCAAAGCGTCGAGTTAAAAAAAATTGCAATGAAATATGTCGAGCCACAGAGGGATGAAAAACTGGAATATGTTTTATATTTGTATTTTATTCCAAAGAGGATGAATTAGGAGGTGTAATTTATATTGGTTCGTTAATTTTAAAATGCATAAAATTCTGCAACATAGGATCCTTACATGACATACAATGACATTTATTGACATATTATTATATTAACGATTTTTTTTTGGAAATTCCACTTTATTTTTTAGAGTGGGACGCCAAACTCAAACAAAAATTTGCTTATTAAAGTGAATAATCGCCCAAACGGATCTCAACTTTGACAATTTCAGACGAATCAAAATCTTGTCAAATGGCCCTAAATCAGTTGGTCCGACAATGAAAACCAGAGGAATGTGATGTGTTACCTTTGAAAGATGCCATGTTGTGTTAGTCCGCCTTCGCGTTCAGATCTCATTGAACAACCGCGTACGCTCGCGTCCTTAAATCAATGACGCAGGACTATGTCTTTTCTTAGTTTACCTGCAAAAAACAATGCAATATTAATATATTTTTTAAAATAAACTTTTGACCAAATTAGAACCAATGAAGATTCACAAGTTCCGGGTTAAGAGTTACAGTCATCGTCAGTCAGAAACCAGAAAATCTGATAAATCGTGTAACTGAGTACAGGTATTTTATCCACTGAGTAGGTAGATTGTTGAACTCGGATTTTTACTGACAAAAAATCTTCAAAAATTCAATGATCTTGACATACAGCAGAAAAAAGTTCAGATTCTAATTAATTAATTTTAGCTAATGGAAACATTAGACTAAAAGCCAACTATATCTTTTATGAGCGATGTATTTATTTTGTGCGGACCATAATTTCCAGTAGAATGTCTGTTAAATTAAGTTCGCTATGGACGACAAACGCCAAAAACTTGCTACATATCCATCTGCTTTCTGAATTTCACTGATACAGCTGAACAAACTGCACGGAAACTGTCAACTTACGCTCAAGGGTACTTTCCTAATTACCTTTGGGATAAAACAGGCATTTCAACCGTCTAAGCCCAAAACTATTAAGGGAGGTACGAGGGCAAAAAGCCCGCCAAAACTGACAGATGTCAATCAGCGAGCGCTTTAATTTTCGTAATGACCTAGCAGTGGCCGAGGAAATTAGTTATTCCTCCTAACTTTAGACGATAAAATAATTTTGCTTATTAATTTTATTTCCAATATTTACTGGCTTTAGGTACTAAAGGCTGTCACAATGGTGCAATATTAAAGCTCAGAAATATATTTCAAAATATACATCACGATGTAACTAAGTATATATACGAGTAATGTTATATTTTTAAGAGAGTAAATATAGGATGTGATTTACTACAACAGAGAGAGCCAGGGGAGCGGGTGACTGGCTGTGACATGTGTCATTGCCGAACATTTCCGGATGTATTTTATTAATCTAATTGTTACAGATTATGAACGTGGCATTCTGAGGATAAATATTTAAATTAAGTATTAAATTCATACATGACTGTGCTTGCAATAAAGACAATCATAATTATTGTATTTATGAATATTGCATAATTATGATAACTCTAGGATTGAAACTAATTGACCTGAAGTATTTTTCTAAAGATAAAAGCATTACATTTAACTCGATATGTCTAATACATTTTAAATTAAAAAAGGTTTTATTCAAAATGTTTAGATCGTACCACAGAGCTAACAGAGTTAACCTAATTCTCTATGGTATATACAATTTGACAGTAAAACCGCGTAGATTTGTGTATTTTATGTAGCCAAGCTATTAACAAGCAAGGTCAACTGCAAATCGTTGTGTTTGAATCGCAAAAAAATACGAAATTAGACTTTTCGGAGTTTATTCTTGATGAGATTCATAAAATAAAGTGGTAAAGAGCGTTGCGTATATGAGTTACAGTGCTAGTTATCACAAAATGGCTGGATTGATCTATCATCAGTAAGTTATTGTTTACGTCGGTGTACTAGATCTTTTCAACGCGTTCTCTTATTGGATTCAAATGTTGCAAAACTGTTCATGCATTTTTTACATCGATTAATTTATCTTAAAAGCGTTTAGTTTCCATTTATAACCGACAAGTAAGGAAATTATGCATAAAAAAGATAAAATGTGAGCAAGTGGCAGAAAATTAAAGCTCATATACCTGTTCATTTAGTCAGGGACGGATAACAAACAATTGACTGGATTGGTAACAAAGACGAAAATTTTGTGTCATAAGTAAATGGCTAAACGAGCTGTTTGTCTAATTAAGATTGAGCGACCTGGAAACCTTTAAACTCCATTTATGTTTACTTCGTTGATATCTACAATTTTCACAGATTTTAATTCATCATTAGATAATACCGACAACCGGTCCTAGTCCCGCCCTGTAGAGACAGCATTCCCTGTGTGTGTATCGCGTACGCATTGTTACGTTACCTTTGGTTTAAAAATATGTGGCTATATACATAGTCTGTGGTTCGTACAAACAGAGATCAGAAGACAATTAAATGTTCAGTAGTAACAGCACCCCCGCTGTTATTAAACAACGAAATACAGTTTACACTAGTTCGGGGGTTAGGGAATTCAAAACCATTGTAACAAAGTTATGTCAATAAACATTATTATTATTTAAGGCAACTTTTTTATCAGCAGTTTGCTGGTATTTACCACATTTACGGGCCAAAACCAAGTAAATGCAGCATGTTGTGCTTGCGTGGGGTTATGGGGCTACAATGTGTTGTGTTTATTATTATTATTAACCTCCGCTCCGCCGCATTAAGATCGCATCGCGAATACGTATTCCAAACATTTTATTCATTTCAATATGCGAGTTTTCCAATTTTGATGAAACAGCTACCCGCTTTGATATGTGGATAGATTTAGAGGTAGTTAAAGACAGATTAGCTCTCGAGATTATGTGGCGATTTAAGGGTAGACTTTTTTGCATCGATTGACAGAGTACATCGGATGATTTGACAGACAAGGCATTTGAAGATCTTGTTCTCTTAATTAAAAGTATGAAAAATAATTTTATCTTGCCTTATAATAATATATTATTAAAGTTACACACTTCTTTCTTTTGTCCAGCTTATTAAGGTCCAGCACCCAAAGGGAACAGCGGAACGCTATCCCTGCGTCTATCCGTCTGTTCGTCTGTCACCAGGCTGTATCTCATGAACGCTCGCGGATTTGTCTGCGTGGAAGCTATATCAATATAAACTGGATTTTAGAAATTAGTATCGAGCAAATAACTATAACATTTACTGAAAATATTGTTATTTTGACATAAAAATAAAAACAGACAATTCAATTTTATTTATTAGTATTGATAAAACCTTCTTCTTGCCACCTACTAATATGCATTTTTACTCTGTGGCAACTAATGTCTTTGACTGACGAAAATTGGAACGTTTCATTTCAGCAAAAAGCATGTAATTAGATTTGAACTGAATTAAGAAAGTAACAAATTCAAACGATAAAATTCAATTTTTTTATCTAAAGATATCAAAATAACATTGTACACATTATATTAACAAACACAATATAAGTCATTATGGAAAGAGGTATTTTAGTAAAGATTTTTGATGATTTTCTTTAGTGTATAAGAAGTGCATAAAATTAAATAAAATAAGAATGGAACGCGATGTGATGAAAAAAAAAAGTTATCCTAAATACAAAACAAATATCAAAGATCAACAGAATCTTTAAGTCAACTTTAAAAACGATATATAAATGTAGTTTTGACTCTTTGCTACTGCTATGTACTAGAAACAGTGAGTATGCGTTATAATTTCTACTTAGTCCTTCGTGACACGATGAAATCGTATTGTAATTCTATTGTCTTTCAGGTGAAACACACGAACAAAGCACACCTATATTATAATAGTATTATGATTAAACATTTTTTTGACGCAAGTTTCATCAGTACCAGCCTAGTGAACATTAGAAGAAATGTTCCTAAAATTCTGTAAAATATTAAAATTTATCAAAACCACTGGTTTTCTTTTATTTTATTCTTATTTCTTTAAGATAATTAGAATCTATTGCGTTACGTACATAAGAAATTATAAATGTAAATACTCCAAATAAAATAATAATCGTGAATACAGAATGTAAGTAGGTACATTATCTAATAGTAACTTGTATTGTCCTTTTGTTGGGCAAAGGTCTCCACCATCCATAAAATGTAATGAATCAGGTTTTAATTTTATTACTAAAGTAGGTAACTATATTTTAACTACGTCAATAATAAGCACTTACCCATGTGCCAGAATTCATTAAAATCTGTTTAGTTTGGCGAGAAAGAGGAAGCCTTAAACTACATAATATTATTATTTAAATATTTCGATATTATGAAGATACATTATTTTCATTTAGTGCTTTTCATAGGCCAAACTGGCATAATTCGTGCTACTACTTCTCATATTTATAAGTTTTCGTATGAAAATTATCGAGATCAATGAGGGCAAATAATATAATTTACATTCTATTGCATTACGTATTTAATTAGTATTTTATGACATACTAAGTATTAAACAGTTCTTAATTTGTTGTATAATGTTGATCTGAAGTAAAAAACCCCTCTAAAAATCATTATTTAATCGCACCAAAGTACAAGTAATCACCAAGAAACTGCTCCAGGACCAGTTTCCGATTTTGACATTAAAAATTGCGTTACTTGCCTGCAAAGCAGTCAAATCTGTAAGAGGATAGTAACCGGAAAGCTGTCAATTTTATGCCAAGCAGCTATCAACCGTATTTATATAGAAATAAGCATGCACTAAAATCGCGATAAACCAGTTACTATCGAAATATCGATTTCGAAATCGACGGAAAAATAATTGTCTATCCTCTGCAGCCGATGCGTGGTAAGCGGCGAACCACATATCTATTTCACCGTAATGAGGATCGACTCGTGAAATATGGGGATAACTGATGACCATTGCACACGGTCCCCGCGTTGGTTAACAGTTATGTGTCAGTATGTCTCAGTAAACCGGGAAGGTCTGTTCTCCGCAACGACAACATTCTTTTAAATCAAGGAATATCATTTTGTCATTACGTTTCGGTCCGAATGTATCATAAAATACGAGTACGAATATGTTGGCTGGCGTATTTACTGATCGAGTTAAACTAAGCTATCTGTTCGATCTGTACTTGGTGCGACAAATGCTAGCGGAGAGTTGGATAAATCTTTTAAAAACATTAAGGGGTTGGTAAAACAGTTTTAATTTATAGACCCGTTCGCGAGTAATTTAGCTTTAAAAACATATTTTTGCTCGAGTAGGGCGTCCTGTACCACTAAATACTAATCCTTTCAGTTATAAGTAGTAGGAGTAGTGCGTATATAATACATAAACCTTTGAAAATAATGACCTGTATGAAAAATAAAGATGCTACTTGTTTATTACAGATAGTAAACACCTTTTAAAACCCAAATATGTTATAAAGACTAACAACGGAACCCTATTGCGTGTGGCCTGACATGCACTTGGCCGGTTTTTTTTCGTGTAAAACATTCATATGTTTTAACTATGTGTGTGAAAATCTTCATCCACAAATGTTTTTGGGTTTAATCCAAAATAATCCGCTGTAACTTGTTTAATTAAACGTAATTAAAATGCGAACAAGACGTGCCCTTTCTTAATTAAACATTAATTTGAGGGCTCGTGTGTACCGTGTGTGTCTCACCCAAAGATAATTTGTGTCAAAGATTAAATATCGCACCTTCGGTAACAACGGGTTACATCTGCATTTTTTGCAAAAAGGACGTAAATATACAGGAAGAACCGCGATAATCTACTTTATATCGTCGAAAACAATCGCATGAATAACATCGAGTTGAGGGAGGGAGTGTCGTTACATTATTTTGCGCTATTGGTCGTTTTGCTTGAAACGTAACTTCTCATCCTGTCAGTAGTGTTTTGACAGACGAAAAGTTATTTTGCTCATTTGTGACGGAGAGGCACTACGGTAAGTAAAGTCTTATTTGTTTATATATTTCTTGCAATATTAATGTCACTTATAAATAATAATTACGTTTTGATACAAATTTTTATATTTGTTTGCTGTAAACATTACGTCATTCTGTTTATAGATCATATTAAAGCATTAAACTATTTTTTTTAATTGGAACCAAAACGTAACTTCTGTTTATAAGCGACATTATTTTTGTAATTATTACTATTTATAGTACGGCAGAATGACATTTATTCAAAAAATATTATTTGTACCAATCTTTACTACGTAGGTGATACTCTATTTACATTATTATTCACAACTAATCTATTGTTTTGCTTTGAATTTCAGATTTATGATTAACCTGTATTACTTTTCGGCATAAATTCCTTGTCATTTAAAAAAAAAAGACAGGTTTTAAACGATATTAATTTCTCTAACTTTTATGATTTTAAAAGTCTCACTGAAGATATTGGTTTGAATTTAACCAAAGCCAAAAATGGACAAGCTATAAAAGTAACTGAAGTTGACTAAAGATAGCAATGTTTATTACTACAAAAAGTTATACGGGGCAACTGAATTGAAGTCAATCGTAATCATACCGTAACTCGAAGCACAAGAGTTCAACAACCTTACGAAGTAACATTAAAGCAGGCGCATAAGAGTAAAATTCCCTTCCCTTGCTCGAATGAAAGCAATATTCAAACTTAATTAATACAACATTATACTGAAAGTTTATGAAACTTATTACTATAATATATAACTTATTTATTAATTTTACGATAAATCAAGCGCGAGTCGTGCTTTTTGCTGATGTTTTTAGCAGAGCAATTTGTTACTGATTTTCTTTATAATATTGTTACCAAAGTTGTTTCCTAATTAGGTAGATAATTAATATTAAGAAGTTGTAATTACATTAAGCGAGGTGGAAGACCCCATATAGACTTGGCTAAACATCCAAAAACCGTCATTGAATTGCATTATTGGCAAAGTGTTGTGATTCACGGATGCAAACTGAATAATATTAAAATCAACTCACTGGTTAAAATAAAGTTTTTCGTTATTTCGCGTCGAATATCCGCTTTCGCAGCCGGGTACCGTACATGCAATTATGTAAAAATGGTGAAATATATCTTCTGTAAAGTGATTTTTTCGGCAATAAGTACAAAAAACACCAGCCGTAATATACCCCGTATCGGGAATTTGATGTTTAAGACGTCAAATTATCTAACAAAAAACAAAAAGTAATGTTTAGTCTAGTCAACGAGCGAAGCTAACGGTAATTTGTCTATGGACTCACCAACAGCTAAATATTTTATTTTTTATTTTATTTATTTTAAAACTTAATGTACAATATCGCACAAAGGCGGACTTAATGCCATAGGCATTCTCTACCAGTCAACCTTTGGGTAATGCTGAGAGTAGGGTAGTAGGTGCAAAATTTGAAGTTTTAATTATGAGAAGAGCAGAATGATAAAATAATTATGAGTACACATAGGTACTCAACACATACATATAGATATGATAACACAGATAACCAAATATACAATACATATATGAAAATATAAATGATACATAAACATCTACATATACAATATATACATAATTGAAATACAGATTATACATATACAATATACATATATAATATACTAATACATATTACATATAATACTAACAATGATGAGATGATTCCTTAAATTCGTCAATAGTAGAGAACGTACCCTAACCTTGAACGCATAACGGTTTGTGGACATCCTGATTTCAAGAGGTAGCGCATTCCATAAAAGGACAGACTGGACAAAGAAAGAAGAGTTGAGAAATCCAGAAGTGTGCGAGGGACAGAGAAGGAGAAGATTGTTTGAAGAACGTAAGTTTCTGTCGTGGTTGGAGCAGAGATATTGGAAATATGGTGTCAGGTAAGAAGGGGGTGATGGGAAATTTAAAATAGAGTACAGTGTTGTAAGAGCGCGCTGATTACGACGTTGTCGTATAGGCAACCAATTTAATTTTAAACGATATGAGGACACATGGTCATATTTTCTAAGGTTAAAAATGAATCGAATGCAGTTATTTAGAAGTCGGTCGTATTTGTTGAGGAAATCTGCATTCAGGTCAAAATAGCACACATCACCATATGTATGTGTGTAAGGGATACAAAACCAGAACTGGAGTAAACGTTCTTAAAATTAATCAGAATTTACAATATTGAGATTTATAAAAATCTTTGTTTACATAAAAATGTGTTTATAATACATTTAAATTTTGTTGGTATTAGCAATTCGGTATTTATTTTATGACTGTTTAATCCTCTCCTACACTAGATTGAATTACAAGGCATAACAATCTTGGCTTTACATGAAATCTTATTTGAGAAAGTTATACGTTTCAAGAAGAATCGATTCTAAGACAATACGAATACAATCGGATTACAAGAGCAGCTTTTGTTCATTACAGCTGTGGAGCGGATCCGATACCACTAATACGTTAGACGTTAGGGTTCTGTAGTGTCTGAGAGCAACGCTTATAGTTTCGCTATGTACGTCTGTCTGTCAGTCCAAGGCACAGCGTCGAAACTGATAGTGCTAGAAAGCTACAATTTTACATGAATATTATGTAAATTAATTATGCCAACAAAATCGTAAATAATACTTTCTTTTCGGGTTCCTCTCTACATGTAAAGTGGGTATTATTATTTTTTTCGTCTGCCATATTAATAGTATGGGGTATCGTTCTATAGGTCTTTGAAAAACATTGTGGACTTAGTAAGACAGTTTCAGGGGTTCCGTTAAATAACCAAACTTTAAAATCCTATTACTGAGGCTACGCCGTCCGTCCGTCTGTCCATCTGTCGCCAGGGCCCTGTTCAACCAAGCTGACAAGTTGACTTATACGTCAAATAGTGACAAATTTGTAAGCTGTCGCTTTTGGCCTGTTTAGTAAACCTGACCAATAAGTTAAAAACCCGTCAATAAAATACGACATAATGTTGAAAAATCACTATAAAATTTTGCTGACATAATGTCGGTGACAATTTTATTGTTAGGCTGAATTTTAAACTCCCAAATGCCTTATCAAATAAAAATTCCTTCGGATTTACTCTTTTCGAGTGGATTTTTTTTACACAATATTTCAGCTACACTACGGGTCATATGATTAACCTGTAGTATTAACCCGATTCAGTAATCCTATTCGTTAATGAATAGATATATCTTGTGCGTTGGACCCGAAGGAATCCGATGACGTGCAAGACCGGCTTAATTTAATTGTGTAAAGTTACTATGAAAATGATTCTCGAGGAACTCCTTCACTCCGATAAGCATGTTAAGACGATAGTTACGTTGTCATGTGGAACATTTCAAATAGATGAGAAATTGACGAACGACTTTTCCAGTCCCTTGACTTGGCTATGGCCTAAAACAGAAATAATTGTTAACTATAGTACAGCTTCCACAAGTTAACATTCCACACCGCCAAAAAAGAGCCCTATTATGTGATACTTCAGTGCAAAAAAAAAATGTTTCAAAATTAAAATTGCGCAAAATTGAAAATTTTCGTGATGTGGAATAAAAACCATGTTTTTTTTTTCAATTAATATATTTCCGCTCAATAACTTAACAGAACAAAGACAAATAGAAATATATCGAAACAAGCCACAGACAATTTGGGCGTTCACAAAAAGAATTGTTTGCACCGCAAATGGATATCCTCAGCAATAAAACTGATTTACGAGCGGCATCGCATACAATACAGGTACCTACTGAGGAAACTGATAAATCGCAAAACTGATGAATAAATCAATAAATATTTATTTACTAGATATTAATTTTGCTTCACCGCAGTCACTCTGACCCAACTGCAAAGCATTGCATCACGCTTATATTACCCGGAAGGGTGTAGCAGAGGTGTACAACACACACATTTCACGTGTTATGTGTGGTCCCATGGGATGAGCCTATCGCCATCCACCGGGCACAATTCCAGCTCCATGCTGCTATTGTGAATTTCCTGACAGAAAATTCAATTTTTATGTGTCTGTATTCGTCCAAGTTAATTCAAGGGTATCTTTTATAATTAAGACGCTTAAAGGTGCTGTTGAACATATCAAAGACCATGGCAAATCCAGTGAGATATTTTACTCACAACACCAATCGAAAAGTACCTGAAGTATTATAATTAAGAACGTTCGCTGAATTGAATGTCCTATGAACTGCAGAGTTACTTTCACTTCAGACTTTTTCTTTTATCTGTAGAATCACAACTCACGATAAACCAATTATAGCGTTAGAAAGATGATAAACTGAAGCCTGTTTAAACTTTGAGCAAATTGAGATTTCTGCTTGAACAAACTTTTATTGCTTTATGCAGAGAGCAAAAAAACAAGAAAAATACCAGCATTTACAAATACCCTTTTATTTCTCATGAAAAATCATTATTGTGGACCGGCAGATTTTGAAACAAACTTTGAATGATCGAAGCCATTTTGTTGTCATCATAATCACAAAATAACAATAGTAATTATATTTTTAAGTCCCTGACCAGAATTTAATGACTAGATTCCTCGGATCTGTTTAATTGCTGACTTATGAGACTTATGAGATGACTAAATATTTTTTACTTTTCTTAAAATAATGATGTCGATGTTATGTGTGACAAATCAATCCAAGCCGTAATTAAATAAAACAACTTAGTTTTTCTTCATGTTGCAAGTTTTGTTTGTTTTTAAGTTTGTCAAAAACAAATAATACATTAAATATCTTGAAAAATGCTCACTGAATTTATGTGCCGAGTTTGGAGACGTGACAGTTATACATATCGTAGTAATTACTCAAACGCGACAAAATAAACTTCTGAATAATGTCTTCAGACAACATCTTATTCGAGTTTTGTAATATTTCTCGTAAATAAGCCGATATGGATCGTCTACACCTTTCTACGCGCACCTACATACTCCAAAATACGGACATAGCACTAAGTAACTTTCTCTCCTAATATTTCTTAAGAAGTCGATATAATATTGTCAAACTAAGCACTAAACGGCACAGATGGTAACTGAACTTGACCCAAATAACATGTTCAGGAGTCGAGTTAGTGCTTTCTCTTTCACTCTTGTCTTAGGCAAGGTTGCCGCAGTGTGAGTGATTAGTTTCGTGACTGAAAGATAGAAACGTTTACAGAGTCCACTTTTTCTTAAATTGTGGATTTGGTTACAAATAACTGCGCGACTAAGTGGCTTTTCAAATATATATTATGAGAAACAAAAAATGTCACCATCGTGCTTAAAATTAAAGAATTCGATTTTATTGGCATTATTGATCTGATATTAGGTACTATAATATTTATTTAAAGGTATATTTTGGTTTTAGGGTGGCTGAAAATAGTACTTTACAATTTTAATAATGTTTAGCTCTTACAGTACCAATTAGTAGTAAATTTAGAAACTATCTTGTTTTAAAATCAATTTACATGTTTCATTAAACTCACTCAACTCGTAATGTCGAATGGACAAATCTAGTGGTTGCCGGCGGAAATCAAATGAAGCACATTAGTTGCGCCGGATGTTTAAAGGAAAACATTATGTTATAAAAACAAACTGGCAGCAATATCAAAAGTAAAGTATCAAAGTGAAATAAATAAATAATGGTTTTGTTTAAAAATGTATATTTCAGTATATCTTGTCGACTTGTTCTTGGAACTGAGATCCGTATTCTGCACGTAACGCTGCCGCTCGCAGAGGTAATTTTTAGACATTCAAATTGCAATTAATAAAAGGCTTACATTATTTTAAAACGAATATTAAAAGGTTTATATCGATAAATTCCATCGTTAGTTAAGCTTGGCAGTCTTGGGTTAAATTCCTGGATCGATTACATAAATGTTAGTAATTAATAGTTTAATGAATTATTATATTTCATTGTTATTTTTTCTTAAATATATAAATAAAAATGTAGTATTTTTTTTATTTTTTATTTTGGATAGCACGCGTTTGACCACGATCTCACCCGATGGTAAGTGGTGATGCGGTCAACGGTGGACCACGCTTACTTATGAGATACCTATTAACTCTTGCTTTGAAGGGATCCATGTTGTACTCATGCGGAAACACAGACTCAGGCAAGGTGTTCCATTTTTTGGCAGTTCGCATAAAAAATGTAGAGGCGAAACGCTTAGTGCGTATTAGTGGAATATCTACCGTGAAGCGGTGCCTGAGTGCCGTTTGTCTGGTAGTCCGATGGTGAAACGAGGACGGAGGGATAAGGTTGTGTAGTTCCTCGGCACACTCTCCGAAATGTATCCTATAAAAGACCCATAGGCTGGCAACCTTGCGACGGTGCTCTAGACTTTGTAGTCGAGCATCCGTCAGATCGTTGTTGCAGATGATTCTCTTGGCCCTCTTCTCGACTGACTCGAGAGCCTCAAGCTGGTATTTGGCTGAACCGTCCCACAGATGAGAACAGAACTCCGCACACGACCGGACTTGCGCTAGATAGAGGTTGAGTATCTGCCTTGGAGTTAAATAATGTCTCGCCTTGTTGAGGATGCCCAGCTTTTTGGCGGCTAGCTGAGCTTTCGACTCAATGTGTGAGCCAAAATTAAGCTTTGAAGTCAGCGAAATACCGAGGAGCTCAAGACGATCGGTTATTGGAAGAGATACATTTTGAAAGGTAGGAGTCAGGATGAATGAACTCCGTTTGGCGGAGATAAGACACGCCTGAGTCTTACTAGCATTGAACGTGACTAAGTTGCCTTCATCCCAATTGGAGACTGCCTCAGAGACACGTTCATACGTTTGACTATTGCCTTCCTGAGCGATTGTATTTGTACACCACTAGCTCGTGAGTTGAGTATATAACTTTCAACAACCGTTGTGTCATCTGCGTAACCAAACGTACCTGGTATGAGTAGCCCAAGTAGCACGTAAGTGTCGTCAGCATCAATAATACAGCCAATATAGAACTTAAAGTGGTATTAGAGACGTATAAGAGAGTCAGGAAAAGTTATAAGCGTTATAAGAGTGTTACAATCCGTTATTATACAGCTCAGCTGTATATAGTCTTTATTATGGAATCTGCGTACACTTAAGGTGTTATATCGGAATATTACAACTCTACTATACAGCTTTAATAATCGTGTAACACTCCAAGCTATTTCTACGGCTAAAGCTGTATAAAGGCTGTATTATAATACTATTCACTCGCTTATTACAGCTTTAAGCTGTATTATAGTATAACTTGACACTTGTTGCTGTACAAAGGCATATGCTAACTTCATTATAACACTAGTTTTTATGGCGTAATTTAACACTCTTATAAGTATTAAAGCTGTAATAGTTACTTCTAAGAGAGTATTATAGAACTAAAAAGATAAATGGCAGCTATAGTACAGCTTTAGTCTGTATTATTGACGGAGACGTCAAATCAATGTCGCAGTCAGGAGATGGATTGAGAAGGAATATTTGAATATAAGGAATTACAAATAAATTTGCCTACCTTATGAGAAAAAATGCGTCCCCAAATTGTGAAGTTTGTGGTGTAGTTGACGACGTACAGCATCTTTTGATGGAATGTGTTCGGTTTCAGAAGGATAGGGATGAGTTTTTTAAACTATTTAATGTAAACACATCACAAATAGGCGCTATAAATAATATTATTTCCAATCCTAGCAGTGAAGAAGCGGTTATGTTTTTCAGTATTTTTGTTGATGTTATGTAATGTTACTATTAGTATAGTTAGATTTAATCGGACTGACATGTACATAAATGTATAAAAGTCCTTAAAAATAAAGATTAAAAAAAAAAAAAAAGGAATTAAAACTTAAATAACAGTAATGATAGTGAACCAATATTGACTGAAAGAAAAAACCACTCAACCGCACCGACAATCCATAGCTCCAATGAGGGTTCCATACCAAAAAAAATAAATACAGATATTAACGTACAGAATAGTGTGGATTCAGTTAAAACTTTGGGGTCTGTTGACAATATTTCTTCATGCAAGTAGCTCTAATGATGAGGACGACGATATAGTATATTGACACAACAAAAAATAAAGTATCTATTGAAATAAGATGATTTATTTAGACAGCCTTTTCACATTGCAGGTTGACCAATTATCCAAAGGCTTAGAGCTTTCATCTTTGATTAATTTATTTACATCTACTTGCTTCCTTCGCCATCATAACACCCCTTTTGATTCCCAGGAACTTGGCACTATGCAAAGTTTTTTTGACATTTTTCTTCAGTTTCTATTATCTTGAACGACATATTATTCTGAAAAATAAAGAAAATACCTTAATAAATAATCGTCAAAATGGTTTTAGAGATTTTAATTCTTTATACGTATCTCTAAAGAGGTTCTAAGTTATTATTTATATGAAGAGCATAATACAGCCTATTGAATAAAATATTCTATAATTACCCTAATTAGAAGTTAAAAGCTGTACAATACACTTTATTTATTACATAGTACAGCTACTGGCGCTATATTGCTCTACAAATAGTGTTAGGGCTGTTTAACATTGACGCCATTTTCTAATAAACAAAAACATATTAGATGATTTTAAAAACAAAAAGAATTGACATTATTTTGCATTATCTTTAGCCGTATCATGTTTACTAGCTTATATAACGTTAACTTGGCCCTTTCCTTATTACTTGAAATTAAAATATTGTTATTCTAACCTTAAAAAACAAAAACTTACTTACCGATATTCAGTATTTCTTTTGTTTTTCTTGATTTTTATGCTGGCGCGCGAATATTTTACCGAAAACCATATACAGGTTTACAATAAATATTGGTTTGCACGTTATTTTCACCAAACCAATAAGTTCAACATCATTTATATGTTTTTCTTAGCAAGTAATTTTGCCATTATAATAATATGCATAATGTAGATAAAAAATATGATGTACATTAAAATATCTATACTTTTGTAATTCTTTTATAACACTATTGTAGAACTTTAATTCTTACAAGCTACTTCTAGGATACCATCTGGAGAGTTGTAGTTTCTTTGTACACCAAATAACAGCTCTAATACAGCCTTTATACAGCTACTATACAGCTCTTATAACACCAAACGCTGTATAATTTGTGCCCATTTTACACTTATAAGGGCTGTATAAGCGCTTATGCAGCCTTTATACAGCTATTATACAGCTTTAAGTATAAAATTACGCTCTAGTACAGCTTTTATACAGCTTGTAATGCTACTTGGGAGGTCGTTGCTGAGCAGGAAAAGCGTTGCTGAGAGCACGGACTCCTGAGGGACTCCGGCATTGATTGCCATTTGATCGGACGAGCTGCCATTAATGACAACCTGAATCGATCGGTCCCTCAGGAAGTCGGATACCCAATCACAGAGACTAGTGGGTAGACCGAAGGACGGTCGCTTGTTAATAAGTGCCTCGTGCCAAATCCTGTCAAAAGCCTTCGAGATATCGAGAGAGACTGCCAAAGCCTCTCCATTCTTCTCGATAGCTTCACTCCAGATATGCGTGGCATACGCAAGAAGGTCTCCAGTAGAACGGCCTCGGCGAAACACCTACTGCCGGTCACTGAGGAGGTCGTTCGCTTCTAGGTGCCTGTTGCCATGCCAGGAGTCTGTTGTTAAGTACACGTTCCATAGTGAATAGAAGTGATCGAAATCGGTCTATAGTTGGCAGGGTCGGCACGGCCACCCTTTTTCGGCACTGGTTGCACATTAGCAAGGTTCCAGGATTTCGGGACTTGTCCAGGAGCCATAGAGAGACGAAAAAGGCGCGTCAATATGGGAGACAGTTTAGGTGCACAGGTTTTCAGAACTATGGCTGAAATACCGTCGGGACCACTTGCTTGTTCTCGTCTAGATTCCGCAACACCCTACGAACCTCTGTCTGACGTATGCGTATTTCCGACATAGAAGTCTCGCAAACTAGTAGACGAGGAGGTATAGCGCCAGTAGCATCTAGGCGTGAAGATTCTGCGAAGATGGAAGCAAATAAATTCACTTTCTCCTCAGCAGTGTGGGCAAGTGACCCATCAGGTTTCAACAGTGGAGGTAGTGAGGGGCGGCAGAAGTTCAATTCAACTGATTTCGCTAGAGACCAAAACGCTTTACTCCCTGTTAGGTGTGTAGCGAGTTTGTTCCCAATGCGGCGAATATGGTCAAATCGAACCTTCTGTAGAGCGTTTTTGCTGGACTTGGTTGCCCTGTTATACGCTCTCTTCTTATCCGGTATGTCGCTAGCTTTGCGGTTTCGAGCATCAGCCCAGGCAAGGAAAGCCACGTATTTCCGTGTTTCAGCACGTCCGCACTCAGCTCCAAACCAAGGCTGTGCTTTGCTAGATGTGCTTGCATCGGAAAAGGTACGCCACGTCAGACGGACACCTTATCTGCGTCCCGAGAGAAACAAGAGAGCAGGTTTTTCAGTCTTAGGCTGCTTGGCGACACGGCTTAGATCGGTGGGTGGTCATAAGCCGCGGCCGAAGCCTACCACCATAAAATCGTAGTATCTTTAATCGTACCAGCAGCTCGCATCATTAAAAGATTTTAATCGGTTATATTAATCGATCGCTGGCAATTACAGCACATTCTTTTTTGTTTGACGACATTTGCGTAAATTGTTTTACCTAAATACCACAACTGGAATTATAAAATATAATATTAGGTCTTTACATATGAAATTGGCGTAATTGTAAGGGAGGAATATAAAGTCGTTATTAAAATATATAGTTATTTAATCAAAGTATGTACAATTGCTATCTATGCACTTTTGCCATCAGGTAGTTTATTGATCACATTAATAAAAAATACATTCGGACGGGAATCAATAAAATCTTTGAAGGCGCTTTGGAATGCCCCATCGGAGATGATTTTTTTCCCTTGCAAGGTCCGGGCAGTACGATGGATGTCTTAGACATTCCAACTGAAGCTCCTCTAATTTGGTAGCCGTCTGTTGGGCAGTGTGTGGTCTAGCGTTGTCCTTAAGCAGCAGTGGCCTAGAGCGATTGACCAGCCTCGGTTGTTTAACAGCTAGCTTTTCCATGGTTTGCAGTTGCTGACAATAAACATCTGTCGTAATTTTTTTAAGTCAATTTTCGCATGGGGCAGGATTTGGCGGGTTCGCCAGGGTTCAGCCATTGCTAAAAGCGTTTCCGATTATCGTACAAGATCCATTTTTCATCACAGGTAATGATTCGATTTAAAATCCCTTCATTATTATGCCGGTTGAGTAATGAAACGCAGCAGTCGACGCGTGTTTGTCGGTTTGCATTCAATTCATGAGATACTCACCTTTCAAGCTTTTTCACCTTCTCTATTTGCTTCAAGTGCATTAAAACAGTTTTATCACTAACACCGCAGTATGCAGATAACTCAAATGTTTTGTGATGGATCCGCTGCCACAATAGGCTACAATTCTTCGTTATTAACTTTGGCCGCCAGCCGTCATTGTTCTGCAGGTCAAAATTTCCAGAACGAAAACGTTAGAACCAAAAACGTACAGTGTTTTCTTTTGCGACACCGCCTTTTTACACATAATTTGATCCTTCAAGCCGTTTCTGCGTTACTAGTGTCTCGGTAGAACTCGTACACGCAAATAACGCGATATTTCAAGTTTTCCATTTTGTAAACTGAGTGACGCAAAGAAAAAACCAAGCGAGGAAAATACAAATGAGTTACGGTTTTAGAAACACAGATGCATTAATAAATAGCTGTATAAATTTGAAATTGAAATTCTTAACCAAAGAGGAGATATTTGATATCAAAGTGGCCAGTACAACTAAACACCAATTTCATATGTAAGACTCGTCAGGCGTTATTGTTAATTTCAAATCTTAGCCGTCATGTCATTACCTTCTCTTAGGACAAGCTTGTCAAATCAGTCCAACAACAGCTGGGATTAGGCATCACAGTTGTAAAGAGTCTTGGTACTACTTCTTGACGGTGACAATAAAAGATAAGACACAATTAAGTAACTTAGCGATGACCACCGCATTTTTTGCTCCATGTTTTGACAAATCTTTTATTACCTTCTGCATCGTTTATGTAGTCGATGGCTGGGTTTTATTAGTCGCCCTCTAATCCAGGCAAACCGGCTTACCCTCCTTAATACCAAACAAACATGAGAGGGGGGAAGCCACCTCGGCAGGAATCAGGTACCGCAAAGCATCTTCTGGTGACACAGTCAATTTCGTTGAAACGTGTACCGTCAGGTACAGTAAACGCTCAAAACTCCATAGGCATGCTAAGGATTACATTGCTATGAACTGTACGAGCCCGATACAGCAATAAAATGTTGTCGCACTCGCACTAAACGCGACACAGTGGCGACCTGTTCTTACCATTATACTTATAGTTAAAATTCACATCCATCTAACATGAGCAGGTAGCTGTATCGGGTAAGCATTGGGATCACAATCAACTAAATCTGAGTTCAAAGCATAGTTGATTGTTTTTTGTTTTTACGAAATCATAATAATATTAGGTCTTTACCTAATTGCCATTTTGTATGAAAAATTTAAACTATTTTTTTCATGCATTTTTTATTTGTATTAATCGAAGTAATCACCCATGCAATCAATGCATCTTTGCCAACGCAGGGGCAGTTTATTGATGCCCTTCTTAAAGAAATCAGCTGGACGGGAGGCAACAAATTCTTCAAAGGCATTTTGTACTGCCTCACGGGTATTGAGTTTTTTCCCGCCAAGAAGTTATCCGAATTCTGGAATAGTAGGCGCAAGGTCCGGTGATAAGGGCGGATGACGGAGAACTTCCAACCGCAGTTCTTGCAACTTGGAGACCGTCTGCTGTGCAGTATGAGGTCGCGCGTTGTCGTGCAGGAGCAGCGGAGACGAGCGATTGACCAATGCTGGTTGGAGATGTGCCAGCTTCTCCATCATTGTGTTCAGTTCTTCACAGTACACATCTGCAATAATGCTCACCCCGTTTGGTAAGATGCTGTTAGTCCAAGATCCCAGAGCTGACAGACATAACTTATTTTCACACGGATGAAACCTGAAGTTTTCAGTAGCGTCTCGTGTGCCTTGAATACCTACGCGCTTTGTGTAACTTGCCGAGTGACACCTGGGCAGGTACCAGGTGAGAAAGGTAACTAAAAATAAGAGTTATTTAACTTAAATTCACATGGCTGATTTTTACATATGTCATGTAGAATATTATTTTAAAGTAATATCATAAGTGCCAGACACTTTTGATGGACCAGAGCTTTTGCCAGACGCTTTTAGGCTACCCAAAAAATAAATGAACTTTACTTATTTTGATGAAATTAAATCTCAAATGATTGTCTCGATAATTATGATGTATAAAAAATATATGCTATAAACTTATTTACTTTAATATTTATTAATTATTTCCTTGTTAAAGTTAATTTTGTTGAAATAAAGATGCAAAAATCTCAGATTGAAAACAGTAAAAGTATTCTTGGTACATTGTTTTTTTTTACTTTGAGGCGCATGCGCATAGTGCTCTCGCCCTCATACTACTAGCTGAATATTTTGTGTCTTAGGGGATGTTTGGTCACTCTGATTTGTCTGACTGATTGAATATAACTTTTAAATAAATACTTCAATAACATATTAAAAAATCAGACAACATGTAAAAATAAGAAAGTTCATTAATTTTTTGGATAGCTTAAAAGCGTCTGGCAAAAGCTCTGGTCCATCAAAAGTGTCTGGCACTTATGATATTACTTTAAAATAATATTCTACATGACATATGTAAAAATCAGCCATGTGAATTTAAGTTAAATAACTCTTATTTTTAGTTACCTTTCTCACCTGGTACCTGCCCAGGTGTCACTCGGCAAGTTACACAAAGCGCGTAGGTATTCAAGGCACACGAGACGCTACTGAAAACTTCAGGTTTCATCCGTGTGAAAATAAGTTATGTCTGTCAGCTCTGGGATCTTACTCTATGTGATGAATCACACCGGTGCTAGACCACCAAACAGTGACCATCACTTTTCTAAGGGTAAGTTTTCGTTTAGGCCATTGTTTAGGTGCTGAACCAGGATCCAACCAACTTGCTGAGCGCTTGCGGTTATCAAACAGAATCCATTTTTCATCGCAGGTAACAATGCGGTTCAAAATTCCGTTCATTTCAATTCAACGTGGGCATTAAACATTGTAAAAAAGATCTGTATTCACAGATATTGACTGATTGATACTCGTATATCGAGAAAACGAAATCTTGTCGCAGTAATCATAAATGTCTTTACTGGAAACTGGTCTCTATACTTCTTCTATGTGTTTTCGCTATTTAAATATTTAATTAAATTTGCGCTAACATTTAAAGGTTTGAAAAAAAACTTTATGATAAGGCTATACTTGTTAAGGATATACTTGTTTTCCTTTACTGGCCTAAACAGTCTTGATGGTTTCTAGAATCATATTTTTTTTTTTTTTCCCTGTCCAAAATTAAACACTACTAGTGATCCGCATATATTTAATTATAGATCACATTTTTCAATGGTTTCCTTTTAAAACTTTATCATCCTTTATTGTTTTAAACTTCCATAATAAAATTGATTTATATGTAAGATACATTATATCATTTTAACCGTGAAATATTAAGCTCTCTCTATTGCAAAAAAAATATTTAGTTATTAGAGAACTGCCGCGATGGTTTACTGCAAATATCAAATCACAACTTCTCGTGGATGAAACATATAAATATCTTGTGTGGCAAACTTAGGTCAGTACTTGTAAAATTCTACCATCTCAGTGGTATATTAGATAGGGCCACTATGTATACAGTATACTACGTTTTAGCTGACTCACTTCTTTCTTATGGCTTGATAAGCTACGGTCGTACATTCAAAACATATTTAGATAGAATAAAATCGTAACAAATTAGATTTATGAAATTATTGGTAGATAAGAACACAAAAGAACGCTGTAAGATAAGTGCTTACGTACGATTATTTTGTGAATGTAAAATTCAGGAAAGAGTGGTGTTACTGTTAGCAATAGATCAGTTTTGCTGCAATGACTTTAGGACTTTTTCCTTGGAACCTAGGGTGTGCAGAAGGACCGGGGAAAAAGTGTTGGAGGTGCCTGCTTGCACAAACTATTATGGACAGAGGTCCAGAAAGCATATGGTACCAATGATATTTAACGAAATACCACAAAATATTAATGAAGGTACAACAATGGGTGAGTTTCGAAATAGTACAAAAAAGATTTTACTGGAGAAAGTGTGTAAAAAGTTACAGTGCGACAAATAACATGGGTGTAACAAATATAAACGTATTTAATTGATATACTAAATATATACTAACTTGTTAAAAATGTGAAAAATAATAGAAAAAATGTGTATTATTTAATTTTGAATGAAATTAATAAAATGTGTAAAAATAATAATAATTATTAAATAAATATAATAAGTTATAATTAATAAATGTAAAAAATATATAATGTACATGTAAAAAAGGGAGCTTTTTCTGTCAACAAACTGCTATGCAGTTTGGCGGCATTATTGTTATAGAGTTAAGGCATGTTTTTATGAATAAATCTTTTTTAATTTTTTCATTTCATTTAATTCCTCATGGATGACAATAGAATCACCCTCTTACGTGAGACTTACGTCACATTGATAGAGAGAGGTGTGTGTGATATTCATCTCTGCCACACCCTTCTGATTAAAATATGCGTAGTGTTAAATATGCTGAAAGAAAAAATATAATATAAGTGGTGGCTTGTCTCGGGCAATGGTGACATGGCAAGGGGCAGCAAATTAAACTAATGGGCATCGCCGACCGAGGCACGATACGGTCACGACCCCTTTATAAATTGACAAATTAATTTCAATTCAATTCAATTCAATTTTATTTGCCAAATATGAGTACAGTATGGTGTTAGTTTACATGAATGTCCATTTCATATTTTACCATGTTGGTGTGCAAATGTTAGTAGTAACACAAATATTTAATTACTTAGCAACAAGAACGTTACATATATATTATAAAGTTACATATTATTAGTATTATGTCACACACATTTTAATAATCATTATAATATTACAGTTATTCAATTACTTTAAAATTTTTAGTTCGATATTACACAATTATTACTATTACACAGTGATTATTGACAAAATTATTAAATTAATTTAAAACTATACATATTATTATTACTAATTGAATGTTTTAACTACATTTACAAATTAAGTTACATTTAAGTTACATTACTAAATGAATTTATCTTTACATAACAATGTAAATTAATATTGACTATCTAAAACACTAAAATAAAACCCGGCCAAGTGCGAGTTAGACTCGCGCACGTCGGGTTCCGTACCATTCAAAATATCAATAAAAACGGCAAATATCATGATTGGTGTATGGAAGTCCCCCTCCCAATTAAAAATACAAAGAAAGGAGAAACAATAATGTTTCTCCGTTCTTTGTATTTTTAGTTTAGTTAAAAGTTAATTATCAAAACTTTTCCGTAGAATAAAATCGGCAGCATACTAGACAATATTCTAGATAATTTTTCATTTTAAGACCTACCGTCTATTTAAAAGCAAATTTTGAATTTTTGTTTAGTGAACAATTCACGTAATGAATACCTACTTATGAAACGAGTGCCTTATGCTTAGCACCCAAATTCCACTTGACTGTCGGTTATAAAATACCAATACATACCACAGCGGCCGCAAATACCGCTGCAAGCCAATTTAATAAACGTAACCCATCGCGGGCTGGCGGCCATAATGACCAGGCGTCGGCCATTTGCATTTTTTCCACGCTTCGCGCCAATAATTACTCTAAAATTTTGTTAATACTTTAGGAAATGTTCAAAATGTTTAGCTCTACGGATGGTTGATTTTTTGGACAGCGACATATGCAGCGAACGGATAGTTAATACGGGATTTGTTAAGAGAGACCGATCGAATAACCGATTTAAATATATTTACCTATATAATAAGAAACAGAAGAATTTTAGGACCTGGAGTTTCGCTGCTTATGCGAACTTATCAGTTATCTACCTATAGTATTATATTTATTGCTGTGCTGTTTTTAGAAAAGTAAATTCTAATCTTAACCATAGAC
Source organism: Hypena proboscidalis (assembly GCA_905147285.1). NCBI lineage: Eukaryota > Metazoa > Arthropoda > Insecta > Lepidoptera > Erebidae > Hypena > Hypena proboscidalis. Next base: position 24,074,702 of record LR990127.1, on the reverse strand, counting down.
ATAAACGAAACATGTAAATTATGTTTACATTTAGGTATTGTGAATGTGGTATAGCAAGGCTATACGCGTAATCCGGCACACTTCTCGCTAACCCATTGCGGCACAGGTGTTGCAAACGCCCTTAATGGTAATACCGCCTTGTAACTTAAGTATTATGCTTGTACCCATGTTTGTTTTCATCTTAAATACTGATTTTGATATGATTAGGTACTTGGTGTCCCGATCGGTAACCACTAATCTATGTTTTTTGATACGGAAAAAGTCGACCGGATGTCAGGCCATGTATGCGTGTCTATCAAAACTTATATTACAAAGAAGAAAAACATGATTGATTTTTTTCAAGAATTAGACAACGGGTCTAAATCGCGAAATTATTATAAAGGTAAATAAATACCTATGCTCGACGTTTCGAAATTACTTGCATCATATAATTACTTATTTATTATTATATATGTTATTTATTCAATAATTACGCGATTTAGACCCGTTATCTATTTTTTTATAATGTTCTCAAATCGCGAAAGTTTAAAAACATAAATGTACATAGTATGCACATATATTTTTAGTGTCAGGTTCTCTGAAAATGTAACCTGCCCGGCTCTCGACTCGACTGTCATCGTAAGGAGCAAAACTATAGTCGTAGTAGATCATGAAAAATATGTTTATTGATTGATTTTGTGTGTTTGTTTCATACAATTTAACTTAAAAAACCACAGAGAAGATTCAAAAAAGTATATTTTATGAAGGTAACACGGCGATACAGCCGCATGGACGTTAGTTGTTTATAAATGTACCAATGTAGTAATAGTAACCATTTTTAAATTTAATAACCAATAGCTCTTATTGTTAATCTAGATCATATACCTTTTTCAAATGTAACACATTTTATTATTATTAACTTTCATTAAATTCAATTGCATGTTATTTAGTTAAAACAGTTAATATAATTATAATATTATCGCAGAATAAACTGTAAGTGCTGTGCACACCTTTAAGTGACAAGTTCACCTAGCATATGAATGCATAAGATTATCTTCCTGAAATGTACATGTGAATTGTCGTTGGAGTGCCATAAATAAATAAATAAATAAATAGATAAAAGTGCGTGCGTTAAATAGAAGAAAATAATTTATTTTGTTTATAAGTTATTAGAAAAAAAATACTATAAATATATATGTTTATGTAATAACAAACACAATTTAGGACCGCAAGAAGAAGTTGCTAAGTTTCACAACGCCACCATTAAATAAGTAGATGATGTTCCGCCAGTGTAATAAGTAAATTCAATGCTTAAAATAACGTTGATAGATTTCAATGAAGTAATTCATGTGCCTTAACTGATAAGGAAATAAATTAAAGCATACTTGCTTTAATTAAGCCACATTTTTTTTTGCGAAAATGTTTTAACCCAAAAAAATAAAAATAATAACATTCAATAGATACAATAGTTTAATATAAAGTACATAACTGATAAAGAACATGCGTTAATAACAAAACTACTATAATTATTGAAAAACACTCACAAAAACTAATGAAGGGACTCCAGAACAAAGTTATCACACAAGTATAGAAGTACTCACCCGAAGTTGACTTAACGATTAAATACAAATAATAGGAAATATGAAAGCAGTTTATCGTGAGGTGACGCGTATAGTATGGTTTCGTCGCGCGGCACGGAGCGAGCGCGTGGCGTGTGGCGCGGCGGGCGCGCGGCCCACCGCTGGCGGACTGGAGTCGGGCGGGACGTGTAGACGTCCGGCGCCACGCGCGTAGGCGTTCGTCTGGCCGATCGCCGCCCTGCGAGCGCCCCGCACCACTCCTACGCGCCCCTACATCCCCCCTTCTCACTCCACGACCCGCCACACCTTGATGCTTATTAAAAAAAGTCCGTCGGAAAATTTATGCCTCCTTACTATGTCAATGCCGTGTTTTTACGAAGACTTCGGTGACATTAAAGGACGAACAATAACGGAAAAGAAAATTATTTCGCTTTTGATAAAATATTTATTTAGTTTCGAAACCCGATTTTCTCAGCGAAACTGCTTAGTAACAAAATGATGGAATTTTAGACTGATAAATATTGTACTATCAAATAATACATTATTAAGTACTGAGCTCTTGGCAACGATGATGAAACTTGCTTCTAAGTCAGGGATTTTATTGCCTGTGTGCAACTATGGTGCACACATTTGGCATTCGATTCAAGAATGGAAACAGAGTTTGACTAACTTGCAGATCAACTTTTTTCAAATTATTGACATAGATTTACTTTCTTATCCAGAAGAAGTTTTGAGTTCATACATTTAATACGTATTGAGTGAAGGCTAGTTACGAGTAATCCGATTGTACTTTGTGGGAGCATTCAATTCGACTGTTTTGCATGCAAATAAGAAGGGATGAAAATCATGTAACTAAAAGAGTTATCAGATTAAGGGCCAGATTCAGAGGTTCCAAATAGATCTTATTCTCCTCATAAAATATTACCTGACTAAATAAAAGGGACTGAAACAAACATAGTTGTCAATTTCATTTGATGTGTGTTATTTGCTTATACTGCCAATAAGTTTTATCTTCAACTTCTAAAACTGGGCCTAAATGTAACTTATGTAGAGAAAGAGGCAGGCCAAAAAAAAGATGAAAGGGTGACGTGAAAGAAGAAATGAAAAGAAGGAAATGAGTGACAACGAGACAAGTGGCAGAGGAAAATGGAGCATAAAAACGGTTATGCGACCTCAGAAAATGGTTTAAGGGCAGGAAGAAGTATGTAGTAGAACTGAACTTATTAAATACAATTATGAGTGTCCTAAAAAAATGCATGATACACATATTAGCAATCGACACACGAATTGAGAGATGGCAATATCCATCATGGTATAGATTAATTTATTCATTATAATTATCCTGTACAGGTAAAGGGCAACTTACAATAAATTTAAATTTAGAATTTAGGTAATTTGAGAACGAGTAAAAAGTAAAAAGCGTTATTTGAAAACAAAATATAAAAGAAGAGCGCAAAGATTAAGATTAAGAGATTATTTATTTTTTATTTATTTATTTAACTTTTTGCACACAAAATGGTACATAGGTGGACTTAATGCCTAGTGGCATTCTCTAACAGTCAACCTAGGGTGGTGCGGAGAAACAAAGGTAGGTGCGTTTCGATAATACTAATAAAGAGAAAAATATACACTGATTTGAAAATCGATTAAATACATATTAATACATATATGGTACATACATAATACTTTAAATACGTCAATAATATACACAAATATATATATATAAATATATACACATATATATAAATAACGGATGAAGAGAAGGGGGATGAACAATTAAACATTATGACGATTCTGCCAATTTTTCGGTTAAAAGTTTGCGTACTTTAATTTTGAAGGTATACCAGGTTCTTGCCATCCTGATATCTTCCGGTAGCGCATTCCACAAAAGAACGGATTATACGAAGAAAGAAGAATTGACGAAGCCAGTAGTATGTAAAGGACATAGAAGTAATTTATTATTGGAAGACCGTAGATCCCTATTGTGGTTAGAGCTCAAGTACTGGAGGTATGGCGTTAGGTAAGAAGGCGGAGTAGGAGAATTAAGAAAGGAATAAAGGGTGGTGAGTGCACGCAGGCTACGGCGTGGGCGAATGGGTAACCATTTGAGCTCGGAGCGATAAGCAGACAGATGGTCATACTTACGAAGATTGAAAACGAATCGAATGCAGTTATTGAGAAGTCGGTCATATTTGTTAAGAATGTCTGCATTCAGGTCGAAATAACACACATCACCATAGTCAATTATTGGGAATATCAAAGTTTGCACAAGCATTGCCTTGGTCTTGGATGAGAGGAAGTTTTTCAGACGGTACAAAGAGCGTAGCGAAAATGCAACTCTTTGGCTAACGCTGGATGAGTGAGCTTGCCAATTAAGAATACTGTCGATATAGAGGCCTAGGTCTTTGACCGCAGCACTTAGTGCTATGTTCAACCCGTTGTACCTTATTGGTGGCAGTGAAGATGTGTGAAGTCTATTCACCATACGCTGGCTACCTGTGATGAGTGCCTGACATTTAGATGGGTTGACAACAATACTGAACCGGTCAGACCAATTTTTATTTTTATTTTATTTTATTACCATATTTTATTTTATTTATTTATTTTGGGATAACATCAGCCGTTATACATCAATTTGCTAATAGCTAACTTAAATTAAATCTGAACGCCAATTAAAGTTATCCCCATCGTAATAACAAACGTGCTTTTATCTTTATGGGTCGATTTCCCAAACGACTTTTTTTTCTGTCCTCGTTGAAATTCGTATTTGAAAAGAAGAATATTGTATTAAATTGATTTTTATAGTATTATATAGGTAGATATAGGGTGGGGGCAAAAATATTAATGGGCTAGGATGAAATTTAAGGGTAGAAAAAAATTCCTAAAGTCCAAATTTTCGCTTGTCGGTGCTGTCCCAGTACTTTTTTTACAAACAAAATGGCTTATAAGTTAATGAATATTAGTAAATTAAGGTTACAACCTACCCTATTTCGTAGGATATTAGTTTCATCATTGATAAATAGCATATTCTATTATTTAACTAACCATATTTATTAATGAGAGGCACAAACGTACTTGTCCCAGAAATTCTTGGCTTTTCGGTGCCAAAAAGTAATTTAGACATAACTTTACATAGGCAAGTCCGACAGTGTCCCCTCCCTGATTATTATTTCATGTTAGTACTGCCCTAATGCGCAGTGAAGACGGACGCTTTCTACATCGCTGCATTTGCCCGCAAAAAACGTGAGTACACCATGAAAATTGCTAGGCGACAAATATTTTATCTTATCGGAGAATGATTTTTTATATTGTAATATGTTGTTATTTTATATTTGTTTGATCCACACAGAGAAAGTAACTGAATTAGCTTTATTAGCTGTAGTTCAATTTGTCCTAGTTATTATAGTTCATTAGAAATTTAAAAAAAAGTGTGCAATTTATCTCGTCGCTGTACCGTTATCGGTGGAATCGGTGGTCATTTTACCCACCGATACGACAATTGTTCACCTGATCGGTGAAAAAACATTATCGGTGTATTATTTTTCTGCTCAGTGTATTATTTTTTTGTGTATTAACAGTTTTAAGACATCGGTGGATTTCTTAATCGTATCGGTGGATCATTTTATCGAGTCGGTGGGTCGGTTCAACACATCGGTGGACCCTGTGTCATTTATTTTGCTTCTAAAACATTTTATTGATATCAGTAATTTCGTTAGGTATAGAAAATATGAGTTTTCGAAAGTTGCGATTTTTACAATACCGAACGCACTGTGTCGATAGTGAAATTGTACGATGTTAAATACATTTGTTTGTTTGTACCCAGAAAAATTCAAATTTTCTAGACCGATCGTGGTGTGTGCATAGTTAAAGTAGATTGCGTAATTTTCATAGCCAAAACGCCTGTCGCAAAAATATACGCAAATTTAAAATAGATGCAAAATATTGTCTACATTAAAAATAGTATTAAAAAAAAAGACAAACAGTAAATTTTTAAAAACGGTTTACTATTGCATCTATAAAGCATCGATGGTAAAAGCATCGCACAATTGAACTTTTGACACATTGTGTTCGGTACTCTCGATGTTAAATATTTATTTTATTTAGCTTTAAGTATTTGTTGTTATAGCGGCAATAATTATACATCATCTGTGAAAATTTCAACGTCCTCGCTATCACGGTTCTTGAGATACATCCTGGAGACAGACGGACAGCGAAGTCTCCGTAAAAGGGTTCCATTTCCTTTGGGTAAGGAACCCTAAAAACATAAAAATTTTCATAAGCTTTCAAATAAGGTATAAAACTCTGATGTAACTGGAATATAACAAATTAACGAAACAATGGTGCAAAGGTGGTCAGATTTACCATATCGGTGGATAAGCACACCTTTTCGGTGTTCAAGCATTTCATATCGGTGTACAGAAAACTAATCGGTGGTCAGCTTATCGTATCGGTGACAACCCAAATTCAAACTCAAATTTCTCTTCAGTCTTAAATGATACGATCATGTGCGTAAAATTGGGGACATTTAGTATCATATAGATTACAATAAATCTAAAAAATATCCAAAAAAGCTTTAAATAAAAAAGTTCACCGATAAGGTACAAAAAACACCACTTGTTGAAATTGACCCTTATAAAGAAAAACAGTACAAAGAGCGAGCTAAGAACCCGAGAGCGGTAGGTACACAGGTGTGTTGGCTCGGAGTCAGAGCATGTCGCGTAATGGTAAGTGTGGCTCTGTTACCGATAACGAAATAGATAATAATATTATAGATGATTACTTAATAGGTACAATAATTTTATTAAAAAGTTAATATTTAGTTAAATATGAGAGTGTATTATATAAATAAATTAACTGTTATATATAAAAAGAGAAAACGTATTTAAATAAATACATAATAAATAGGTATCATTATTTTAGGGATAAAAAAGAAAAAAATCACATAGAAACATAAATTTATTGTGGTGTGGTTAGGTACGAGGCACAGTTTGGGAGTTGAAGAGAAATTAGAACACGTCCGTTTAGTTCAAGATGATGTTTAATTGTCATCAAAATTACATGTAATACACACACATATATAATTATGTATCAACTTTATAAAGAACCTTACACACTACATCACCCCACTTGAACAAAAAAAAAATTACAATACATTTTTATTTTATTTTTTTATTTTTTACCCCACTTAAAACTATTCTTAGCTAAGGTTTCTTATATAATTTTGTTCTATTCTTACGAACTAGGACATTTTTCCAATCACATTTATTATAACATTAGGTGCAATATCTTCAATTACAACATATGGACCCGAATATAAAGTATCGAGTTTATTGCCAGTCTCAATTTTTTAATAACAAAAAATCACCTGATTTATACATGGGTTAATAGATTTATCATAATTAAATTTTCTACGGGTTTTACTTATAATCAAATTATTTTTAGCATTTTGAGATTTTTGTAGCCTGTATTTTAATTCTAATGGATAATTTTCAAAATTATACAATGGTTCTACGTCATTACATAGATTATTAGGCAACCTACACACTAGTGATAAACATAAAAAAAAACATACACATATAACACTAGTCTGTGATAAACTAAATAGATTTGTGTATGTATTGTATAAGCTGCGTAAAACTTCCAATCAAAAAACTTAGCAGCATACTATGGCTATGTATTCTCAGTACTTAAGTATGGACTGTTGATATGGGGCAATTTTACAGACATCAGTATTTATTGTACAAAAAAAGTGTATGCGTGCAATTAAAACAACAGTATTGATTAAAACAACGGATTATGTTTGGCTTGGACGAGTTTTTGAGAACCCCGCTCTTCACCGATTTTTTTCTTTTTTTTTTTCTTGTTGACAATTTATTGTTTCTGATTGTCAAAAGCATATGGGTGCGTTCCATTTTAATTTAACCATATTTTTGTCATTTCTATTTGTTAATTTTGAAATTGAGTTTTAAATACGTTTTGTGTAATGCTTTAATATTGTATGGGTTTAGTTGTGGTTTGCTTCTTCTTAATGTAATTTAGTTGTTTCACTATAAATGTGTAATGAATAAATAAATGAATAAATAAATATTTATATATTTATTTATTTAATTTTTTTTTGTTCTTTGTAGCACAAAAAATTGTAACATGTACATGTAATTTTTTATTGCTTTTATTATATTTTATTTTATTTTTTCTATTGTCACACATAGAGTACATTTTATGTAGTCTATGTTGTCACACTACTTTTTTACTCATTTACTGGGCGCATCAGAATATCAGCGCTGCGGTGCTTTTAGCGCTGCAGTATTGTGCTGAGATGCGTACCATTTCTGGCATTATTACCTAATAGTATTTTAAATTATTTAGTTTTAGATGTATAATAATGTATTCCATTTTTATTATGCCAGAATAAATGATTTTTCTTTCTTTCTTTCAATGGTTGGAATACGACCCTACGAATCCTGTAAGCCGGTTTTTACAAAACTTGAAATATTAACTCTCCCATCGATGTACATACTAGAATTGTGCAATTTTGTTAAACAAAACCAAAATTTCCGAGAAATACTAGAAATCCAGACAAATTGGTTTTAGACACCATGCCAAAAACTACACTGTTTCAAAAGAACTCTTACGCCATGTATATCGAATTGTATAATGCAGTTCCAGACGAAATTAAAATGATTAACAGATAAAACAGATAAACACTTTTATTGATAATGATTAATTACACGTCATAAACATTTTAATTTTTATTTTATTTTAATTTTTTTACTAAACTAGAATGCAGCTCTCAAGTAAACAACATCGGCCGGCGGCGTAGCGCGGCGGCACTCTGGACAAATAATTTTAAAGTTACCCACAATATTATATTTATTTCTTGTCTTAAAGTGATTTGTAATCTTTGAGAAATAAATAAAATTCTAACCATAAATAATGTTTGATTAGTTATAATTATAAAAATAATAATTTCATTAATTTTATTTTAATTTATGTAATTAATATTAGAACACGAATTTTATAATGTTATGAACCCATTTAATGTTATTATGATTGTTAATAATAATTTTAATCATTAATGTACGAAATAACACTAACATTTCATTTTTATTTTTATTTCTTGTTTTATGTCATGTCATTAATATGATAAAGTGTTTATGGCTCTGGCAATAATTAATTTAAGAACTCAATGTACCACACTTTAAGACAATAAATATATTCTATATTCTATTCTATTCTATTATCATCTGCTACCACTTGTTGACAGAAGGGTCATGCTAGATATGTGTCTCTTATTTGATATAATTCGTGGAACTCTGGACACCCCCCAGCTTTTGTCTTGTGTTCAATTCAATACTCCTAAAACGCGTACGAGAAATACCAGCCTGTTTTCAGTGCCTCACCACCGCACAAACTACGGTAAACACTCAGTAATGTCCAGATTGCTCCGAATGTATAATGCCAAGTTCAGTGACATAGACATCTTCTTCTTATCCAAAAATAGTTTGAAAAATAAACTCAGACAGATCTTGACCTCAACTTCCTGTTACTGCAGGGGTTGAGTGTAGCTTTCGTTTTCCCTTTAGAATTTTTATTGTGAATGTGTATTCGATTGTATATTAAAGCGTTCTCGATTATATCATAGTGTGTACTCGATGTTACTTTAAATAATAATTAAGTAATATTTAAAATTAATAATTGAATTTCTTACACTTACTTATAATAAAGCCTTCTCGATTATATCATAGCGTGTACTCGATGTTACTTTAAATAATAATAATTTAATTTAGTAAAATTTAAAAATAATACTGTCTTGTTTATAAATTAAATACCGCATTTCCGTGCACTGCCGTGGAACTCTCTAATTGGCTTAAGTCACTTCTTGTAAATGCAACCAGCTGAGGCTGATTGCATCTTAAAAGCATGTAACATGTAATATAGCTGTTGAGTTTCCTGAATAAATAAATAAATAAATATTCTAACGCGACGCGCCTCGGCGTGACGCGATCGCGCCTGAACTAATACCATTGATTATTTTATGTTACAACATGTCATAATGGCTGTAATTATTTTTTTTGTAATGGAAATAGAAAAACGTTTATTAGCGAAATTATTGATTTTTATTGAAACTCATATTAATTCATAAGGCAGATAATTAAACATGAATAGTACTTATATGAAAATAAAAATTGCATGATTGAGCACGGTGTGCAACATATATATTTTTTATAAATAATATTATTATAACTACCAGCCAGCTGCGGACCTTTTCCAAGTTGCATTTTTATAGCTATGAATTTTGTTAAACTACATACAAGGAATTTATAATAAATGTCAAATGTGTCTACTGGATTAGGTGGTACAATAGATTTCTTGTGTTATTTAACGTTTAAAGAGATTACCTTTTATCTCAAAGGATGCTGCGCCTCTTATTAAAAAAGCGTATTTCTATGTCGCAGAAATTGAAAAGGTTATATAAATACACTACTAACTACTAACCGCCTACTAGCTTTTGTCATCTCCTATACATATATATTTCTTGTTTATGTATTTATTCACGTATGTAATAAGTATAATACATTATATATTTTATAACATTTTGGATATCTATGTACCTCTTGTATGTATTTTATGTATTGATTTGTACTCGTTTCTCCCAAATATATATATATATATAATATATTCACATCAACACTGTAAACACTTCAGTTCTTTTTCTCAAGAATGCCACTAGGCATTAAGTCCGCCTCTGTACAAAATATATTTAAATATGTGCAAAAGTTAAAATAAATAAAATAAATAAATAAAATAAAATGTCGTTTTTGGTATGCAGGTAGTGGCGCTGGAGAAGCAGGGGAAGGATTTGAGTGGCTGTGACGGAGAGTAACAAAACAATCAACTGCACAATCATGCAAATATCTGCTGACCTCCACAAACCAATCTCCACAAAAATTGTTACAAATAATTTACAAGTGAATAAAACTGCCTCGATGGCCTAGGGGTTATGTGCCTCTTAGCAGCACGGATTTGGAATTGTGTCCGGATGGCGATAGGCTCACCCCGTATCATAAGGTACCTGAACATAACAGGTGAAATGTGGGTGTTATACACCTCTGACACACTGTAATAAGGCGTGATAATATAAACGTGATGTTATGTTGGAACGGCGGCATGTTGGTACCGACAGCTTTATTAGTACCTATGTAAGGTTTTGTTTGTTTGCAATCTGCTAATTAAAAGGTCTTTTTTAAATAAGATATAATATAATCTAATACTAATAGCTACCACCCGCGAAATTTTTACATACCTGGTGGTATGTAAAATTTTCTTAAGACCTATATACAAAAAATATAAACAGAAAATAATCTTTTATATTGGTCAAGTTATTTGGAGGAGTTCAATAACCAACAATTTGGCACGACATTTTATATGTGAGATTTTAGACGCATTAGTGGCAACGTAATAACAATATTTAATGTGGTTAAAACCTTAAATTCAAATTCAAATTCAAATTCAAATCATTTATTTTAATAGGCCCCAGGAGGCGCTTGAACACGTCAAAACATTACAAAAAATGATATAAAAGTAAATAATAAATAATACTAAATTATACTAATTACAATGATTTGAATAACCGGGGCTCAGATTAATTTTAATCAAACTGTTTAGAATCGAATTAAAATCAATCTAAGTACCAGCTCCGATGGGTATTGCATTATGAGAAGAGCTGGTGAGAAACTCATGTGCACCATCTTTTAAAATGAAAAATATAACAATATAAAAGTACATAAAAAAATCACATAAGAAGAGCAATTCATTTCCAAATACTATTATCATTTATGTAGTCTGAAATACTATAGTAAGCTTTTTGACATAATTTAGTTTTAACATATTTTTTAAATTTACCTATTGATAATTCTATTGCGTCTAAAGGAAGTTTATTGTAAAAGCGTATACATTGACCTGGAAACGAGTTAGAGATTTTATGGAGCCTAGTAGTGGGCACAGCGAGTTTGTTTTTGTTCCTTAGATTTAATTTATGGAGATCACTATTTTTCTTAAATTTCGTTTGGTTTTTGTGAACGTACATTAAATTTTCGTAAATGTATTGAGAATGTAACGTCATAATATGTATCTCTTTAAATTTATTTCTTAGTGTCTCCTTGGGACTCATCATATAGATAGCTCGAATAGCTCGTTTCTGGAGCACAAATATTGAATCTATATCCGCGGCACTACCCCAAAGCAATAAACCATATGACATTGTGTGTGAGTTGTGAAATATTTATTTATTTATTTATTATTTATTATTTATTATACTGTGAAAATAGCTAAAATAAACTAAACGCGCAGTGTCAACATCGGTCAGTTGACGAATTGTTTTTACGGCGTAAGCTGCTGAGCTGAGTCTACCAGACAACGTTTCTATATGTGGGCCCCATTGTAATTTAGAGTCTAATGTTATACCAAGAAAGACAACCTTATTGACCATTTCCAATTCCTCATTGTCCATCACCACACTAGTTTTGACTTGCTTAACATTTTTTGTAAAAAATCTAATATATTTCGTTTTACTACCATTTAGAAGCAAGTTATTAGCACTAAACCAGTTCACTATCTTTGATAAAGCATTGTTTACATCGTCAATTGCTGATTGTTGTCTTTTTACCTTAAAAACTAAAGAAGTGTCATCCGCAAACAATACTATCTCATGATTATCCTTAACAAGATGAGGTAAATCATTAATATACAAGAGAAACAGGAAAGGCCCTAAAATAGAGCCTTGTGGCACCCCCATTGCTACAGCTGATCCATGCGAACGCTTTCCATTGACATCTACTCTCTGAATCCTATCGCTTAGATATGAAGTAAGAAGATCCAGAGCGATGCCTCTTATACCGTAGTGGTGTAACTTCTTGACTAGAGTTTCATGCTGCACACAATCAAAAGCCTTAGATAAGTCACAAAACACCCCATAGGCATCCCGCGACTCTTCCCAAGCCTCAAATATGCATTCCAGTAATTTTACCCCAGCATCACATGTTGACCGTCCGCGAGTGAAACCGAATTGTTTAGTGTGCAACAGATTGTTTTCATTAAAATATTTAAGTAACTGCGCGAGAATTAATTTTTCAAAAATTTTACTAAACGTAGGTAGCACCGATATTGGTCTGAAGTTTGTGGGGTCTAATGTACTACCTGATTTAAACAATGGAATGACTTTACTTAATTTCATTAAGTCAGGAAACACACCACAATCAATACATCTATTAAATATCACGATTAGACAAGTAAAATCGTACTAAGTGTGATTTACTCGATATATTATATAGAACATTTTGAAAGATGCTCGATATTTTATTTTACTTTCTAACTTTGAATTTGAAGTTCGTGCTCGGCGTGAAACTTTGAATAGAGTTTGCTATATTCGACTGGAGTAGTGAAGGGGAGTGCGCAGTTAAAGAAAAGAGGAGGTTCGACAAGGTGTGTCTCGAGGAATAAGATACTCAAAGCGCTCACGTAGATATGCGGGGCATTTGGGGTTACTAAGGACAGTATAGAGAAGAGTTAAGATGTGTGGATCACGACGCTGCCGAATGAGTGGCCAAATTTTGCCGAAATTTTGATGACATGGTCAAATTTACGAAGACCAAAAATGAAGGGGATATCTAAATTTTGCAGTCGTTCGAGCTTATTGAGGTCTCCTTGCATCAAGAAAGCAGACGTCAGCATAGTCTAAATGTGGTCGTAGAAAAAATTGTGGAGGAGTTACTTAAGTGTGAAATGGCAGGTAATTTTGAAGGCGCTTAAAAAATTGTAATGAACAGAATCTTCTCCTGCTTATCTCTGTGATATGAAAGTCCCACGACAAGTAAGAGTCTAGCAGTTCAACTAGATTCTGAATAATTTTACTGTACGGGATATGAACTGACTTGTACAGTACCAGTCATTGGTGATCTATGGCGTTGAGCATGTATCTGCCACCAATGATGAGAGCCTGAGACTTACTGGGATTTACTAATAAATCAAAAGATTTAGCTCATCTACTTATATTTTCAAGATCATAATTGATGGCAGTCACAGTTTCATGGAGCTTATTTATTTTAAAGTGCCGGTAAAGCAGATCGTCTGCATAAAGATGATAATGCGAAGTAAGAATGTTTGAAATGGATTTAATGAAGACAGGTGAAAGAAGAGGAGAAAACACGCCAACTTGAGGAACACCCGCAGTCAAATCACTCCAATCAGAGAAAATTACTCGAATCAGAGGACGTCTCTTCAAGGCGGACAGGCTGCGAGCGACCCAGAAGGTAAAATATAAACAACCCAATTGCAGAGTCAGAAACATTAAGAGAGGAAAGCATGCCTGATAATATGTCAAAGTTATTTTCAATGACCCATTTCATGTCATCGGTAATCTATGGCCATAAAATATGTTCTAAATGTCATAGACATTATGTAAAAATAACAACAAATAAGGCCATATGTCATGGCCTCGGCAAAATTACTAACACAGATTCTGGTTACACAATAGAGTAATACAAATTTTAAGAGGAATAAAAACTACTCTGTAAAAGAATCAGGTGTTCGAAAGCAGACGCCGTCAAAATAAGCAATAACAACATTGCTACGCGCCCACGGCGTAGCATCGTAGTGTATACGCCCGTAGCGTGTTGTGGATCTACGCCCAACTGCTAAAGTTACGTAGAACGCTACTTACATAGTACATTGCATTGGTAGAAACATTCGCACATAGCTCATTGTCAATCCCTCTTCAAGTACTTGCCTAAAAATAGCTTTTTATAACATTAAAGCCCATTTTCAGTGGCTTCGTAAATCAGAAGTTTCGGTTAATCTAATTAACTTGCTTACATATTGGACATTGCAACTGTTCAAAAAAAATTGTTCTGACCGGTGGCCTTACAGTTCTGTATACTTATTCAGAACTGGTTAAACTGGTCCTAGAGGTTGTAAAATTTATACGAATCCTATTTTAATTGAATATTTTAACAGACTTCTATTAAGCGATGACTAGCATCTTCATCGCTTCTACTCTTCAGATTTAAACAAAATACAATCATGCATACATAATTATATTTAAGCCTAAACGTTTTTCTTTGAAATATTTTAATGAGCATTGCAACTCAAATTACAATTTGTATTTTAAAAAACAAAACAACTACTTACTAAATATTAGATATCACGGGATATTTACCATGTACTTTGTTGTAGCGAATTTGCCGATATTACGCTGCTTTTGCAAAAAAAAAGCCATGTTTGATCCGTCGTGACGTCGCGACCAAGCGATTGGCGTTATAATATTACTGATGGCTAGGATATTGGTGTGAATTTAAATTTTGAATGTAGAAATGTAAAATTTTATCCATTAATATCGTATCGTATAATTCGTAATTAGAACGGAAAAGAGGAACGAAAAAATAAATTCCAATTTTTTTAATAGTCGTATTAAAAGACAACAAGATAATTTCATGCTACTGTAATAATTGCTCACTTCACACAAAAATGTAACCACTATTATGAACAAAACAACTGAGTTTAAATCGATTGTGTCACGTTCGTAAAATGAAATGAAATGCCGAGCGGCAATCTACCGACACATCTCTAAATTACATTTTAAATTCTACCGATGCGATGTTCAATGCTCGGATATGGTACGTCATCGGGCGGTGTCGTGCGATGGTCTGACACCAGTGGCATGTTTACGAGAGGGAATTAGGACAGCAAATACTGCATTTCTTTTGTCTTTTGATGTTGATAACTGCATCATATTTGAATCAAGATCTCAAGGGCAGTAAGCCGTGCTAAGGATGCAAGCATTGATATGAAACGCTTACGGGCGTTAACTGATTTATCTGCCAGGCGAAGTTGTTTAGTTTAACTCGTACTGCATATCTTGATTTCTTCCATATTTTGAATTATGTGAGTACTATTTTTATATACATCAATAATAATTTATGCCATGTACTACCATGTACCTATAGAAACATGTTTCAAATAGCAAGACATACCCAGGACAACCTTGTAAAATGATTAAACAGGGTGGCTCATTTCCATGTCATATGTCAGTATGGTGAAGTCTGTCACTATTAGATTCCTGGAAGAGATCATTTTATAGTGATAAGGCCGCCCATTGTGCATGTTTCAATTAGACTCTGTACCACAATTATGTTCTTCTTCTTTGTGTACAGTCGGCCAACGAGTTTGCTGTGCAGGTCACACTACTATATAAGCTTGTGTAAGTAACGTATAACTAGTGTATTATTGCTCACCTACACGCATTCATACTTTACCTATTACTCATTTCTACACTCACACAATTGTATACTTTTCCTAAACATGCATTATTTGAACTATAATTGAATAACTAAGCATATTTTATAGTTTACCTATCAGCATAATTAGCGGAGTTGATCAACATAACATGAATGAGATGAAGCAAGTTCGAAACCAAGTGGGGAACAAATATCCTTTTTGTGAATTAAATTTTTTCGTATCTATTCTATTTTACTTGTAAATTATTTTGTAAAGGATGTTTTCACTAATAGTAATGAAATCAGGAAATAACTGCAATAAAAAGTTAATACGCAGCAAATACAAAAAAGATTTTAATAAGACAAAACCAAAAAAAGAAAAAGAAAACAATTTCCTGTGTCAACAATATTTATTAATATAAACACCATCTATAATAAAATCAAGAATGGACTCTTTACCTTATATATAAAATTTTCGTGTCACAATTGACTTTACTGATTTTTACCCAATTTTATAATAATACGCATATTTAGTAGGTCTGAGAATCGGCTACTATCTATTTTTCATACTCCTAAGGGATAAGGGTTGTTCACCCTGAACATTTTATGTTTTTTTTGTTTTTTTTACTTTTCTATAATGTGGCATTAAAAAATACATACAACCCTAAATTTGTACCCTTTTATCACCAACCCCTATTTTTTAATAGCCATTTTAGTAATTAAATCATTTTTAAATTAAACTTTCACTGAGCTTATGGCAAATCTAAAAATTTTAGCAAAACAACGTTTGCCGGGTCAGCTAGTTTACACATAATACTAAGTTGTAGGTATAAATAAGTTATATTTATCAACAGGTTAGTTAGTAAGAAAGTATTAAGGTATAATAATTTCTAATCTCATTAACAATAACATAGGTATTTAATAATGCTGTTTTATAATAAGTATGATATGGATGGACGCTTTATTTCCATAAAATACCAAGTTAGTGTTACCAAGTTAGTGTAAAACACCAATGTATAGGTGATATGAATCAACATGTTAGTTAGTTAGAAATTATTAAAGTATCATAATTAGTCAGTAGATGCAATTTTATTACCAATGACAAACTAAAATAATTAATAATAATGAGGGTAGATACAAACACTATCCTAACGCGATAAAAGTTGCCAACGCGTTGATGTTACAACAACTCGCACTTTTCGCACATGAATAAGTAAAATACAAACAGATGGATGCCGCTTAGATTTAATACTTTGTATGAGTTTAGAAACCGGAATAAAATAGGTCAATCATATATGTGCGAAAATAAACTTTAATGAGCACGATATAAAGACTCAAATGAATAATTTCTATAAAATCTGTCGAGCAATGGGTCGACCTATTGTGTTTGTGTGAGTGTAGAAATGAGTGAAGGTAGACAATAATGTGTGTAGGTAAGCATTAATAAAACATCTGTGCAAAAATAAACTTTAAAAGAAATAAAATAAAGATTACTTTACATTGCAATTCATGTAACTCAAAATGAATCGCAATTTAATCTTTATTTTGTTTCCGTTAAAGTTTCTTTCCGCATATATAATTTACCTACTATATTTTTACACTATTTATACGTTATTCACACAAGTTTGTGTAGAAGTGGGCTGTGCTACAGTCGGCCAGGCCAGCAAACTCGTTGGCCGACTGTACAATAAATAATTCTATATCTATCTATCTATCTATAAGACAAAGACAAATCTGTTATTATATTGACATTGATTTTAGTAAAAACAAACTGCAACTGATGGTCAAATGGGGACGGAGGAATAACGTTGCGCAATCCCTCGGCACACTCTCCGAGGTGTACCGAGGTACTCTTCGATGCTATAAAAGACTAAGACGATACTGCAGACTTTGAAGTTGAGCGTTTGTCAGGTCGTCGTCGTCGATTATTCCCTTGGCCCTCCTCTCGACTGATTTGAGCGCCTCGAGCTGGTATTCTGCAGAACGATCCCACAGATGTGAATAATATTCCATACACGACCGGACTTATGCTTGGTAAATTACGATGGACGATTACAATGCCCTGTTTGCTTCCAGGAATGTTTTCAGGTAAGCGGAGTCTACAAATTCATATTGCCAAAGTATCATAAATCACAAAAGAGACCTTTAAGTCCCTCAACAGATCCCCCAGCAGCATTTTTTTTTTCACCCGTGCAAGCGTGTTAGTGGTAACTTTTCGGGAAGGTGTAACGACATGCCCTGCCGATCCATATTAAGACTTTCGTACAATAATGTGTCACGTTTTTGTTGATGAAGTACTTATTCTTTAAGCTTACTGTTTGTGGGAACCTTTATATTATTAATTAACTAGACTTCAGAATTAATTCTTGTTTACCTCAATATCCCAACAATTATTGAGTTATCACAAAGACCTTAAACCAAAAGATTGCACTGAATTAATATTTTTGAATAAAAATTACTGGAATAAGCCAGACAAGGAAAATCTCAATTATTTAATTATAGTCCCTTTAGATCGATATTTTATGTCAATCCATCTTGCCGATCATAGTGTGCACGAGCTGCCTTTGTGAGTAAGCTGGGTTGTTTTTGTAAAGGGAAAAATCTAGATAGTCTCTATTTAGGTATTAAATATCTTTATTTACAGAGAAATATACATATAGTATCTTAAATTAAATTTATAAAAAAAAGTTTCTCTATTTTATAAAAAATATATGGAAAAATTTATTAATAGATGTTATTATAACGCGTATGACAAACGATACACATCAATTGGCCCGGACCACAATTATTTATTTTAAAGGGTGACCATAAAAATTGTGAAGTGTGTGTAATTTGTGATGTTGTGACTATCATAGTAAATATTCTGCCAACAAGTGGTCACGCTGGCATTAAAAGGATGATTAATAATATCAACAAAAATATTTTTGGGCAGGCTTACACAAAGATGTGATAGATTATGTGCGCAGATGCGAAAGGTGCCTGAGGTACAAACCTATGAATGAAATTAGAAGAGGTAAAACAGTATCTTATTACTGATTAAAAGGCCCCCTAAAGAAGCTATCTCAATCGATCCCAGCCGTTTGATATTATCGTTTATTTTAATCTCAAAATGAGATCTGCACTAAATTGAGTTTCATAACAAAATTTACGATTTACAGGCAATTTGCTTTAAACATTTAAGTTTTAATGTAAATAAATGAAAGTTAACTGTGTCGTTTCCTAGATTCAAAAAATTCTGTCGGATCTGTTAAACTATCGGTAATCTAATAATAATATTTAATAGTTAGGTAGTTAAACGGGTATATTAATTTCGTGTAATTACATAGGTCCAAACGGCGTCTGATCTTGAGCAGTAACTACAAATTTGTAATCAAATCATTCAATCTCGAGAGTGATTTTATGAAGCAAGCAGATGTTGTTTCACTGTAAAGATAGGTAGAGTTTTTCAGACTTAGAGAAATGAAGTCGTAAATCTACAGTAAGAATTTGTAAATAAATAGTATTTTCACTTTGTGATCAAGTTGATTAGTAGTAATAGTGGGTGTATTTTAGTTGTACAGTTGCTGAATATAATTTACATATTAATGTAACTTTCTTGACAACGAGGTGATAATAAATATTGTTGTATATTTATTATTTTTAGTATTTTACTATGTGGTACCTTTAGAGATTTAGGCTTCCAATAACATTTACATTACAAAGCGAATGAAGTTTCGTCTACTAAAACCACCAAACATGGAGAGATTTATAGTAACGGTAAACATGAATAGAATCTATTTCTAAAACTTTAAATATAAAATTCTGTCAACAAAATACCTCTTTGTTGAATACAAAACAGTCAACAAGGCTATCACACCAACATGTAAGAATTCCTATAAAGTATTCAGCAGATATACTAGGTATATTAAATTTGTTTGAAACTTTAAAACAAAATCAGTCAGTGTGTCTGTTAAATTGTAGCAGGAATAAACTGAAAAATATGTTAAAAATAACAGGTATATTAGAAAAACACAGAAATTGATTAAAAATAAAAAAAATAGTATCAAAATTTGCCAAATTTAGTGAAGAAAAGTTAGAATTATTTGATGATTAGAATTTAGTACATTAAAGTTTAAAAATAGCAGAACAATGTATGAGGCTTACAATTAAGAATCGATAATTTAACAGAATCATTGAAGTCAACACAAATTAAAAATTATTTATCACTTAAAGAGTATTCAAGGTCCATGAAGCCAGTGAGTGCTCCTGCAGTTTGCTATGACAGTAGTAAGACCTTGTGTCATAACTCACATACTAGTGTTAAGACAGAGCAGTCATTAGGTGCATCAATTGATGTCACATGTTGTACACCAAGTGATGCACAAAGTACTAAGTATAATGTTTAGTGAAAATATTGGAAAACATATGGGCTCAAAGTTGAATTCTCTTGTTAAGGCACAATCAGTTGTTAACCATTGTTTACCATCTGCAACTTTTGATTTCATTATAAAAATAATTTTTAAATTATAACTTCAGTAATCATGGAAATCTTATTATTTTAGTAGAAAATAGGGGTAATGTTAGCAAAAAGGATTTAATTAATTATTTTGATTATTTATTATCTCTAGGCTTAAGTAGTATAATTTTGTTCATATTCCCTCTAGGAGCCTGTCAGATGCGGAAAATAATCTTAGATATAAGTAAAATCTAACGGAAATTAACGCGATCATGCATTATTTATCTTTTAGGCTTGAAGTTTCGGTTTCAGATTACACTGGCCGTGGTCGCAAACAAACAGTTTGTCAGTTTTCTTGAGGCCTAAAAGGTAAATAATGCATGATCGCGTTAATTCCCGTTAGATTTTACTTAATCATGCAACGCGAAACTATTAAAAGTTAATCTTAGATATAATTGAACCATGTACTACACACTATAGGAACCTATAATGATAGTAGTCCTAAGATAGATACTAACAGTTTTGTTAGCAGCTAATTATATTTGACTAAAGGTAACTATTACCTTTCTGCTAGTTTTAAGTGACAGATAGCAATTTCGCTAGTCTATTTTATTGACATTACAGCTAAGAACTTGGCTACTAACAGATTATATTTTCGTCGTTTTATTCTTCAGATACAATTTACTAGGTAGTCTCTTTAGCCTACAAGGCATAATCGCACTTTTAGAGAATCGATTTAATCGATTTCACTTTTTTTTTTTTCATATTACAACCCTACTTTACTTCGGGTAACGGTCGAGTTGCCAATTCATTCTTTTTTTCTGCGAGGCAGCAAACGCACGTACTTTCTTATTTAAATTAAACAATATAACAATATACCTAAAAGGAAGAACGAGGAAAGGATTGAACGTTACCAACGTAAAATCAGAAAACTTGAAGCAAAGAAACGCAAAAGAATTATTATTTACTCGTCATCTGACGATTCGAATTGTACAGGTGAGCGCCAATTATAATTATATTTAGTGAATCAGTGATATTTTAACGTTATTATTATTAACGCTTACGCCAGGAGGTTGACCGTGTGTCATCACGAAGGCAATTTTATCCCTAGAGGTTAACCGTGTGTTAACACGTGGGAATTTCCCCATCAAATTCCTAGAGGTTAACCGTGTGTCAACACGTGGAAGATGTTAATCCATCCGAATGATTAACCTAGACACTCTTATACTGTGACCTAGGCATTGCCGGGAGGTGGATCGCGTATCCTCACGAAGGCAATTAACATTCCCTTATGTAGTTATTGTTTTTTCTTTAAATATAAAGCTGTAAAACAGATATTTTTTTCTCAAAAAAGAAAAAAATCTACCCTCAAAAAAAAAAAAAAAAACTGTATTATCTGCTTACAGATAATGTAGATGTGCTTGATTGCGGCGAAGACCCTCTAAGTATAGCTGACCAAGTGGTTAATTTACCAGCGCCTAACCAGGAGGACGACGCCAAAGCAGATGACACAGAAGAGACGGTGACGGAGTTGGAACCAGAGATCCTCTCTGCTTTAGGAGAATCTACGGAAGAGACGTCGAAGTTAGGCCCAAAGATTCACGAGAAATTATCGCGCCTTTGGTTGCCTATCCTCAAAAGAGGAGTAACAAAAGAGGCTAAAGAGAAACTCACTAAAGAGTATTTGATTCCAGAAAATTGTGTCCTATTGCAAGCGCCGAAACTTAACCCGGAGATCTCAGCCGCGGTAACAGAGGGCGCGCGCGCCCGTGATAAAAAAGTCGAAGCTGTACAACAGCAACTCGGACAGGGCCTAGTTGCCCTTAATAAGGGCTTAGAATTACTATTAAACGAAAGCCAAGATCGATTACAGGCTATTAAGTTCTTAAGCGATAGTAGTCGTATCCTCTGTGATCTCCATTACCAGGAGACAGAGGCAAGAAAAAGATTTATTACACCGGGCCTAGATAAATCTTTCTTGAATATTATGCAAGACGTAGACAGAGACGACTTGCTTTTCGGTAATAAGCTTTCCGAAAAAATTAAAGCCACGAAAGTTATCGAAAAACATGGCTTGCAGATAAAAAAACCTACTCCACAATCTAAGACGCCATCAACTTCGTCTGCCTACCAACCATCACGCTTACGCCATCAGGGAAACTGGACAGGCCCTCCTCGTTTCCTCCCGAACAGGGGGGGGAGGGGAGGGCAAAGGCGGCAGCCCACATCGGTGAATCGGAGAACTCAGCCCGGTTTGACGCAACAGAAGTCCACCCAGAACAAGAAACCTCGTGCAGCGGACCATCAGTAGAGGTACACGCTGGCAGAATTCGATATTTTTATAATTGTTGGCTAAAAATTACTAAAAATTCCGAAATACTTAAATGGGTGTCCGAAGGTTATTCCATACCATTCTGTAGTAAAGTGACTCAAGTGTCACTGCCGCATAACCTACATAAGTATAGTGAAAAGAGAGACATGTCACATTCTATAGGTAAATTGTTGCAACTTGGTGCCATATCACCATGCTCTAGATCCAATAATGATTTTATATCTAGTATTTTCTTGGCCCCTAAGCCTAACGGTAATAAAAGGTTCATTCTGAACCTTAAAAAATTAAATTTTTTCATTGCCCCAACTCATTTTAAAATGGAAGACCACAGAACTGCTGCTAGGTTGGTGCCAAAAAATGGTTTTATGGCAAATATTGACTTGAAGGAAGCCTATTTTTTGCTACCAATTTCAGAAGATCATCGTAAATACTTACGCTTTATATTTGAAGATAAATGTTTCGAGTTTAATGTCATGCCTTATGGTTTATCAGTAGCACCTCGAGTTTTTACCAAATTAATGAAAGAGGTCGTAAATTATTTGCGAAATAAAGGTTACAGATCAGTAATATATCTAGATGATATTTTGTGTATTGGGGATACCTACCAAGAGTGCCAAAATAACGTTAGGAAAACTCTCGACTTGTTAACTTGCTTAGGATTTGTAGTGAATTATGACAAAAGTAACTTAGAACCTCGACAAATCTGTAAATTTCTAGGTTTTATTTATAATACCATTGATATGACCTTAAACTTACCGCTGGAAAAACGAACAACTATCTTACAGTTCGTCAAAAAATTTAAATCACTGCCAAAATGTTCCATTCGAGAGCTATCACAATTCATAGGCATTCTAGGTGCGGCATGTCCAGCGGTCAAATATGGTTGGTTATATACCAAAACCCTTGAGCGTCAAAAATATTTAGCTCTTCAAACACACGAGGATTATGAATTAGTAATCAAAATTTCTGACGTTGTCTTACCTGACTTACAATGGTGGGCACAAAATATTATGTCAACATGTAATACTTTGGTGCAAGATCATAATTATATCTTAGAAATATATACTGATGCATCTAGAACCGGTTGGGGAGCTTTTTGCAGTGGCAAACAAGCGAACGGCTGGTGGAAAGATGATGAACTATCTTATCACATTAATCATTTGGAGCTATTAGCAATTTTCTTGGGATTAAAATGCTTCGCTAACGAACATTTTAATTGCTCTATACTGCTGCGAGTTGACAATACAACTGCCTTGTGCTATATTAACCGTATGGGAGGAATCCGGTTTCCTCATTTGAACCAATTGGCAAAAGACATCTGGCAATGGTGTGAGAAGCGAAACATCTCACTTTTTGCATCCTATATCAACACACGCGAAAACGTCGAAGCAGACGCAGAATCACGCAAAACGAACGCCGACACAGAGTGGGAACTATCAAATTGGGCATTTCAAAAGATAGTTCACACTCTGGGTGAGCCGGCAATCGATCTTTTCGCTTCTCGTACCAATGCCAAATGTAGCCAATACTTCTCTTGGAAACCAGACCCCGACGCAATCAAAGTTGATGCTTTCACAAGCAATTGGAATACCATTTTTTTCGTTTCCACCGTTTGCCTTAATATTGAAATGTTTACGAAAAATCATAAACGATAACGCAACCGGCATTTTAGTATTTCCCTACTGGCCAGGCCAAGCTTGGTTTCCCTTACTTAAACGAATGCTCATCTCAGATATAATTGTTTTTGAACCTAAAAAAGATCTCTTGTATTCAAATTTCAGATCCCATCACCGGCTTTATCGCAGCCTTTCTCTGGGGGCCGCGCTGCTCTCAGGGAAGCATTTACAAGATTAAACACCCCTGACGTAGCACTTGACCTAATGTTAGCTTCTATATCTGAAAATACAATGAAGCAATATACAACAACCTACAAATTATGGTGGATGTTCTGCGAAGAACATTCGTTAAATAGCTTTGAAGCCCCGATATCGGCCGTTATAGTATTCTTGGTCAACCTGTTCAACAAAGGTGCAGCCTATGGTGCCCTAAATAGTCATCGATCTGCCCTATCATTACTTCTCGGAAGTAACATAGGTTCAGACGAACGTATAAAACGCCTGTTAAAGGGTATGTACAAACAAAAGCCACCAAGACCTAAATATAACGCTACTTGGGATCCGAAAATAGTTTTAGATTATATTTCCACCTGGTACCCTAATAGTGACTTGAAGTTATCCCAACTCACAAAAAAATTAACAATGTTATTGGCTTTATGTACTTCTCAAAGAGTCCAAACGTTGTCTCTTATTAAAGTTAGTAACATAAATAAGACTTCATCAGGAGTAAAAATTTTAATTTCCGATATTATAAAAACGTCAGCAGCTAATCGACAACAACCTGTGCTTTTCTTACCATACTTCGTAGATAATCCCAGCATATGCCCAGCAACAACCTTAGATGATTATCTTTTAGTCACATCACAGTTGAGAGCCGAAGATACCCATAACCTACTCTTGAGCTTCAAAAAACCGTTTAGACAGGTATCTTCGCAGACCATTAGTAAATGGATAAAGCAGACTCTTGCGGAGAGCGGCGTTGACGTTAATATATTCAGTGCTCACAGCACTCGCCACGCCTCCACCTCGGCGGCGGCCTCCGCAGGAACTAGTATTGACACAATACGAAAGGCAGCAGGCTGGTCCTCTTCGTCTACAACATTTGGTAGATTTTATAATAGGCCAATAACTGATGACGGTATATTCGCTCGATCAGTGCTTGCCATTGATCGAAATAGTCAAACTCAAAATGAATAGTCAATTGTATCATTTGAATAATTAATTTCGGCAAATTTAAACCTATGTTAAATATTACGCTGATTGTATAAGAATATGTTTATGTTTACAAAATAAAGGTTCTTTCTTTTTTCTTCACTATGTGTTTTACTAAGATTATCTCTAAACATCTACCTAGTAAATTGTATCTGAAGAATAAAACGACGAAAATATAATATTAGATCAAACGAACTTCTTGAAGTGAAGTTCGATCGTTATTATATGAGTCGTTTTATTCGAAGATACAAAGTACCCTCCCACCCACACCCAAAAAAAAAAAAAAAAAAAAACCTTTACCCATCTCTGAACAAGAATGAATTGACAACTCGACCGTTACCCGAAGTAAAGTAGGGTTGTAATATGAAAAAAAAAAAAGTGAAATCGATTAAATCGATTCTCTAAAAGTGCGATTATGCCTTGTAGGCTAAAGAGACTACCTAGTAAATTGTATCTTCGAATAAAACGACTCATATAATAACGATCGAACTTCACTTCAAGAAGTTCGTTTGATCTAATATTTGCTTCTATTGAGCAGACTGACATAAAATTATCTATTAATTATTTGAGTAATCATGACATGAATGATAACTTAGCCTTTGTTGAGTGTACTTCTGATATTCTTTACATTAAATAAATTTACATTTCTAATTCTCATATTATTTCTGAAATTTTCAATCATTTAAATTAATTCATGAGACAACAGAGGTAGCAACCTCAAGCTCTAATGCGGTTACTACACCTCTTGCTACACAATCAAATAGTAGTTATATCTCAGAGCCCACAAAAATGTACTAATTACAATACAAATGATAATATCATCCTGGTGCATCAAAATATATATTGTTTAAAACTGAGTAAGCAACTAGAACTGGAATTTTTAATATAATTTATATATATATATTAGTAATATAACATATTAGTATAATGTGTGTTACTGAGCAATGGCTTAAGGGGCATCAGCTCATGTCAACACAATACATGGCGGGTCCCTAATTTTTTAAAATATCTAATTTCAACCGCGAAGATGGATACCGTCATCTTGGAATCCGGTAATAAGCAAGTGCAGTGTTCGGCGAACAAATGTTACGCGTAAACCATCTGATACCGTTAGTATTGTGTGTCGAACTACCGACGGTTCCGAACTAAATAAAAATAAAAATTGTGACGACCAAGTGAGGGTAGTGGACAATATCCGCGCTTCACGGAGACGACGCTGGGCTTCACCAGTCGGCCACAGTCGGCTTGTGACCAAGAATGATGCAAGTCATTCGAAGGTATTTATTTACCTTTATAATAATTACGCGATTTAGACTCGTTGTCTAATTTTTGAAAAATGTTCTCAAATCGCGAAAGTTTAAAAACATATATGGGTCCCTAATTTGACTTAATAAAATACTTAAATTTAAAGATCGGAAAGATATTGTGTCCCTCTCTGTAGGTAGAACTATCCTGTGTACAATAAGAGCAGTTCATAAATATATGCGTATATAAACCTCATTCTGTGGATCTTAGTTTATTTTTAGAAATCATGGATGAGACCCTATGCAAAGGAAATAATTCGGGTGAAACAATTTTAGTCTGTGGAGATTTTAATATTAATATTCTTGCTACTAAAATGCCACCACAGCTACATGCTTAGATAAAATTATACAGATATTAGTCCAACTCACAGAAGTTTTATTAATTAATAAGATTCTGATCATTCTGGGTAAAAGATTAGTTTAAAAAAAAAGTAAAAATGTACTAAAGAAAAAAAATATGGTGCACATAAGTTTCTCACCAGCTCTTCTCATAATGCAATATCTATCGCAGCTAGTATTCAGATTGATTTTAATCTGATTCTAAATTGTTAGATAGAAATGAATCTAAGCCCGGGTTATTCAAATCATTGTAATTAGTACAATTTAGGTTTACTTATAATTTATTTTTATATTATTGTTTGTAATGCTTTGACGTGTTTAAGCGCCTCCTGGGGCCTATGAAAATAAATAATTTGATTAAAATTGTCCTAAAAAGTGTCTTACGTACGAAAGCCCGGTCCGTACACAATAAGTTAATGTAAGCAGCGCTAGCCGAGTGGGAGACCGTAGGGCTGTGAAGTCAAAGGTCTCGGGTTCGAACCTACAGCACACTCCTCTGTCAATAAATCGTTAAGATTCGAAGATATGTGTGTATTTATCATATGAATTATCGGTTAACGGTGTAGAAAAAAAATTGTGAGGAAACCTGCATGCCTGAGAGTGCCTAAAAAGTTCTCGTCGCAAAAGGTCGTGTGAAGGCTACCAATACGCACTTAGCCAGCGTGGTGGACCATGGCCAAACCTTTTCTTCATGCGATGAAAAGGGCCCGAGCCCAACAGTGGGACATAATAATATATTAGATACAGGGCTGCTATTTTTTTTTTTAAAAGGAATTTGATAACACCTTCCAATTTCCTTAAGCTCTCCAGTCTCTATGCGTTAATGCAATTTAAATACAACCGTAACCGAAGTTGGGCCATTAAACGCAAGTTTGCGAGAGGCGCCACCGCGCCACCGCAGCACGAGTGCAGCTGCTAATGACATTATCGGATTCACTAATTAACTTTGGTACTGTTTCCTTCAAGTAAATTCCAATTTTCTTGCTGGAACTTATACCGGTTACTTAATTTTGTTTCAAACTGCTGTTAGATTTAATCTGCTTCAAATTGTTTGCAGAGACCTACGAATTCAAAGCAATGTGGATACAATATTTTAACATTTCATGAAATAGGCATTTTACAAAAAGACACATTTAATACCTGCACTTGAACAATAGCAACATAACGAACTTTGAATTTCATGCAGAAGTGTAGCGGAAAAGTGTCAAATAAAGGAAATAATCGTTTATCGAAAAAGGCAGGCTCTTCAATACAACGGACATTTGTGTCGTGTAAGGTAAGCAAGTCATATAATGCGGGCATATTGTGCTGGACACAGTATAACCCCTTCTTTTGGAACTCGCGTTTATGAAAATACTTAAAAACCACACGTTTTTCTGAAACTTTTTCTGTAGAAATTTATGAAACGGTTCATAGAACGATAAATATGTTTGTAGACAGGTATAGGTATACTAAGACTTCAAGCAGAAAACATTATAACAGTACTATTGAAGGAATTCAGGAAGTGTTATGCTTTTTTAAGCTGAACCTGATAACCATGGAAATATTCTTCGTTTTAAGAACGAGGTTAGAAGATGTTTTGTTTGACGTTCTCACAACGCGTCGTCGCGTGTCGTTAAGCAAAAATTACTCCTCTAATATATGAAAGTGCTAGTTTTACCAGTAATAACTTCATAGCAGAAAATAATCCTAGAAAACCACCATTTCAATGAGAGCAAATTTTTTTTGTGTTATTAAGTTTTTTGTTCACTGCATATCAAATGCAGTTTACAAAGACTGTGCATGATAAATACATTTTGACAATTACAAAAAAAATCTTTAAAAAGCTTAATAATTGCATTTAATCCAACTTATATATATATGACGGGGAAGGAATCTCCGGAGTGTTTTTAAAAAGTGTGACGTCAGCATTGCTGATGTCACAATTATTAAAAACACTGATTACTCATTCGGGGTCTTCAAAGGAAATCTACACAATTGCAAGCTTCGTTTATTCAACGGGCAGCATAATTGGGTCATACTCAGAAAACGTGTACATTTTAAATTTTCAACTAAACTGATAAGTAACGAAACTGAGAATTTCCGTCACGAAACTGATGTCATAAGGTATGGTGCACATGGATTGGACAAATAAAACACGTGATTATATTTGGCTTATAATCAGTCTAATTCTCAAAACTAATAATAATTTGCATAAAATTAAATAGCTATCAGCTGCCTGCGGCTTCGCTCTACCTACCCTACCTATCCTCCTTACCCTACCTACACTACCTAAAAAAAACCTAAACACATTGTCTTGACATTTACACTCAAAATAAAACAGGAATCACACAAAACGATCAAGTCGTTCTCAAGTTATGCGCGTAAACATTTCGGGGATTCATTTAAAGAAAAAGATTGTTTGCTGGAGCTAATATTCAATTCCTTTTGCAAATAAAAATAATACATGCATATTTCCTATAGTAAATTTGCGCACGAGAATAATCTCTCCATTATGAACACCTTTTTCAAAAAGAAAAATAAACAAAGGTGGACATGGCGGTCTCCAGATGGAAATACGAAGAACGAAATCGATTACATTCTGACAAACCTGCAAAAAAACGTTCATGATATACAAGTACTAAACATACATTTTCCGTCGGACCACAGATGTGTCAGAGCAACTTTCAACTTAAATACGATTAAGAAAACAAGAAACCATTACAAAAATTGCCCAAAAAGTCCATTGAAAAATGATGAAGAGATTTCAAAGTAGGTACCTGGAAGCACTGAACAACTCTCAGAAAGAACTAACTGAAGATTACGAAACAGAAACAGTCCAGGCTTATTACAATAAGATAGCTTCCGCTATCGATACTAGTTTAAAAACAGCTGTAATATCAAATAACAACACAAAATGCACCGTAATATCCGAACGCACTAGAAAATTAATAGACCGAAAAATAGTGTTACAAAAAACGAAGCCAAAGTCACGAGCTATGAAAAATGAATTAAAAGCTCTATACAAGCTAACAAGTAAATACATACGACAAGACTACAATAAACACCGACAACACACTATAGAGAAACACCTAAATTCATCGGGCAGTCTAAAACGTGCATATAACGAACTAAGGTCTCATAAAACATGGATAGAAGGCCTTCGAGGATCGGATAAAATATCACACAACAGAAATGATATACTTCAAATAGCTACTGACTACTACAAAGTATTGTACAACCCACCAGATTGTCACGAAAGCTTTGAATTTCATATTGAAGATGTTCCTAACTCCTGCAAAATAAATCCAGTAGATGAATGCGAAATCCTTAGAGAAATAAATCGATTAAAACCAGAGAAAAGCCCGGGGCCGGACGGCATAACAAACGAAGCAATAAAAACAGCCGGTAATCTTCTTGCTACACCTTTGGCAATACTCTTCAACAAAATACTTGAGACCTCTACTACGCCTAAGCAATGGGCAGAGTCTAATATTATACTGCTTTATAAAAAAGGCGACCCCAACGATGTAAGCAACTACCGACCCAACAGCCTCTTGCCTTCATTATATAAACTGTTCTCATCGACACTAGAAAAAAGAATAAGCTCTACACTCGACTCGCACCAGCCGATTGAACAAGCAGGATTTCGCCGCGGCTACTCCACAGTGGACCATATACATTCCTTAGAATTACTCATCGAAAAGTACCAAGAATTCCAGAAGCCGCTCTATGTAGCCTTTATAGACTACCAAAAAGCTTTCGATACTATTTACCATCCGTCAATATGGAAAGCTCTAATATCACAAGGGGTGGAAACCACGTACATTTCAGTGTTAAAACATCTCTATGACAACAACTCTAGTAGAGTAAAACTAGAGACAACTGGTCCTGCTTTTCCCATCAAGAGAGGAGTAAGGCAAGGTGACCCCCTATCACCCAAAATATTTATTGCAGTACTAGAGTCAATAATCAAAAAAACTGGTTGGAATAGAGTCGGTCTAAACATAAATGGAGAGTTTATCAGCCACTTGAGGTTCGCAGATGACCTAGTTTTGCTGTCAGAAAACAGTAGAGAACTGCAAGAAATGATAGACACGCTACAAAAATTAAGCAGAGAGTCAGGATTAGAGATCAATTTTAGTAAAACAAAAGTTATGACAAACGCACCGCAGAACCAAATAAAAGTAAGCAGTACCTTAATTGATTATGTTGACTGTTACATTTATCTCGGTAAGCAAATCTCTTTCAACAAAAATAATAACGAACAAGAAATAGAAAGAAGAATAAAAGGAACATGGAAAAAGTACTGGAGCTTGAAGGAAATTTTCAAAAGTCAGCTACCGATCAAAACTAAAAGAAAAGTTATGGATAGTTGTCTCCTACCTTCACTTACATATGCCTGCCAAACGTGGAAGTTCACCCGCCAAGCCAAAAACAAAATAACTGCTTGCCAAAGAAGTATGGAAAGAAGTATGTTAAAAATTAGAAAAATCCAAAAAATACGCCACTCTCATATAAGAGAAGTATCAAAAGTAATCGACGCTCCGTCTTACTCCAAGAAACTGAAATGGCGCTGGGCAGGACATGTAGCGAGGCTCAAAGATGACCGGTGGACCACTCGGCTGACGTCATGGGCAGGCCCCTCTGGGATCAGAAAGAGAGGAAGACCGAAAACTAGATGGTCAGACGACATAACCAAAATTGCAGGAAATCTTTGGATGGAAAAAGCCACAGATAGAAATAAATGGGCATCTCTGGAGGAGGCCTTCACCCTCTACTGAGAGGGGTTCACAACAAAAATTTAAAACATAAATAAACTGAATTAGACAAAGAACAATATTATTATAATGCAATATTAAATGCGATGCGATTAATTATAATTTAATTTGATTGATTTAAAAAAAAGAATGTTTTATTAATTATTATTATTAATTTTAACTTTAATTTTAAATTATTATTTTAATTTGTTATTTTGTTAAATCTTTTTAATTATGAAAATTTTTTTTTTTTTTTCATTTTTTTTTTAAATTTTATTATTGTGATATTTTATTATTATTATTATTATTTATTACTGCATGAAACTGATAATTTTTTTTTTTCTTATTGT
This sequence comes from Hypena proboscidalis, assembly GCA_905147285.1. NCBI lineage: Eukaryota > Metazoa > Arthropoda > Insecta > Lepidoptera > Erebidae > Hypena > Hypena proboscidalis. Next base: position 24,042,546 of record LR990127.1, on the reverse strand, counting down.
ATTATTTAATGAATTGATAAATTATTATTATTTTTAAAACCTAATGGTGAAATAAAAGGCTTTTTTATTTTTTTTTTTATTTTTTTTTTATTTTGACTGTGTGAACTAAGCATAAAATTTTTCAGATTGGTAACGTAACGCAATTTAACGAAAATGAGAATAAAATCTGAGAAATTATAACCTCTTAAAATATATTTACGTAAACCACGTGTTTATCTCGCAAGCACTAGGCGTATTCGTTAAGCTAATACAAAAAATATGAAAAGATCGTCATGAAGTAAACAAAAATACAGTAAACTTACCACAATAATAGCCGTTTATCACCTTGAGGTATTTTTTGTAAATATTTACGTGATACACGTCTCGACTTGACGACTGCGGCGAAAACATAATGGCTACCGTGACAGTGATTTTGACGTAAGTATTAATGTTGGCAGAATAGGAAAAACAAAATATACCACTTTAAATAATTGCGTTTCAAACTTTACTACGTGTTACTAACCCTGAGTAACGAAATATCATAATTTTGGGTCAAAATTAGATTAAATAAAATATTTTTTTTATGAATGATTTAGTAATAAAATTGGTCCTATTTTGGTTACCTGATTGATCAAGAATAATATAGCCATAATCAATGTTAACTAAAGCAATAAATACTCGTAACAATTTATCTTTGAAAATGTGTAATGAATGGTCATTGGGACACTCAAAAAATGTATGATGATATTTTATAACAATGTTTTGACATTCAAAAAATATACTCTTATAACAAAAAGATATATTTAAATACCAGAAAAATCATCATATTAATAGATTAACATAACAAAAAGAGAGGGGAAAAAGAAAAATATCATAATATTAGATATTGACTTCAATATAAAGTAGCGGGACAAGAAAAGATACCAAATGTACACTTTTTCTGAGTATGACCCAATTACGTCACAGAGAGGTTCGTCCTGTACGGCGCGGCGGCGGCGGCTCGAGCGCGACTGAGACGAGACGATCGCCTGTCATCGCCTACAGTGCGGCCGTATTTAAAGGACTCGGCGCACGTGCACGAGTTTACAAGTTTGTAGGTTAAGAATTGAAATTACAATCTTAATATAATATTAATTTTACATCGTATTCAGCTCTAAAATAATCAACTGATGGTATATTAACTAATTTTAGGACAATCAAATTATTAATCTTAATTATTATCGACGAACAGTTGTAATTGCGCCGATATATATAGGTATATATTAATTAAAAAAACCTTATATATATATATATATATTTTATATCATTGAACTATTTGTAATATATTAAAGCAAATTATAGCTTTGCTATGCCTTTTTGTAATAAAATGCATAGCAAAGCTATAATTTGCTTTAAAATATTACAAGTATTTGATAAAAAATGCGTCATCTCGACATTATCGTGTTGGTCTAAACCAACTATACTGTGTGTGACTTAAATAGCGCTAAAACCAAGTGAGGTTTGGTGATATAGGTCTATATCGCTGGCAGAGAAACGGTTGAGAAATTTCGAATCTAGCAGCGTCCATGGCTTAATCGGCAAAGCACCTGGAGCGTTTCCCCGGGGGGCCGCAGTACTGTATGGTACTGTTGGATTTTGAATTTTGTAACCTTAATATTGTATAAAATTGAATTAAATTATTTTACAATATTTGCTCATCTAATGTTGAGGAATTAAACTAAATAGCGCAGATCAAACGTTATTCTGATGTTTTACGGGATAATCTTTGAATGCCGGTTATTCCTGATGTTTCCGACTTCAAAAATAAGGAGGTGCTCAATTTGTATTGTATTTGTTTTTGTTTTTTTAATGTTTGTTCGCCGATTACTCGAAAACGCCTGGACCGATTTGGAAATTCTTTTTGTCTGAAAGAGTATACTTGTCATATGGTTCCATTTTTATGGCAACAATAATAACTCAAATGTTAAAGGCTTCTATATTGTTTTTCGTATATTACCTAAAACTACTTGGATATTTGCATCTAGCAGTCAGCATTTCATGTTGCTGGGTGGCAAAATTCCTCAAAGTTTAGGAGTTAGGGTATAATTATTTAAACATAAGCATTTTAAGGCCGTTTACTTTATTCTTTCAAGTTATACACAGATGAGGTGAGACGTTGACGTTGACGTTGAATATTACTTATGTAACTATTCATTTTTTGTAATTCATGTCGGTTTTGCTTTTTAAAAAGCATCATTTATATAATATTATTAACACGTTATTTAAACGCCTTGCTTTTGTTAACTTGCAATATCTAATATTGCAAGTTAACAAAAGCAAGGCGTTGCAATATTAGAGCTCGGGCGTTCTAGATGAGAGACTTTGAATGAGTAATGGCTAGTAATGGAAACCGTCGATATATCAAAGTGTTCTCAGTTAACAACCCTGTCACGCTGGCCGGCCACCTGGAGCTCATTAATAAAACGTCGCGGCGCGGCGCCGCCGTTACCGTGGTCGTCACTATCCTGCATATTAAATACTATACCGTAATCGCTTTACGTACACTTTGTTAATTGCGACTTCGTTTGCGTGAGATTCGTTAAACCCCGCGGTTTTTGGATTTAGGTGTGGCAAACGTTTTGCTCAGTTCCCATCGGTTAGTCATGGAATGCAGATAAGTTCACAACGCCATCTTTTGTGCTTTGATGTAAGTGACCTTCTAACTCCAAAACCACAAATTGCTCTAATGGGAGTAATTTTAAAAAAAAGCCTTTAAACTTTAAAAGAGATTTCATTTATAATAAAGTACTCTGTGGACTGAGACGATCGCCTAGAGTGCGGCCGTTTTAAGAGGACTCGGCGCACGTGCACGAGTTTACAAGTTTGTAGGTTAAGTATTGAAATTACAATCTTAACATCTATTTCATGTTCTGCTTCTCAAGCCACATGCGACCTGTGGCGATCATAATTACTCCACCTGACCAGATCTTGAACGACTTATTTGTCTCGATTTCATACCGAGGGCTTACCTACTTACTACTATTACACCCCGGCTATAATTTACCCAGACGAACTTAAATAACCCTAAATACACTTTGGAGCTAAATGGGCCGAAGTATGAAATATCTAACCAGGTTTATAGAGGAAACTGCTGTCAATTGTCAAGGTAGTGCTAAACGAAACTTTTTGAGGCCCCATAAGTTATCACTATTTCATAGTGCAGAAATAGTGACTACTAATTGGGCCTCAAAAAGTAACAGTCAAAGGCAACGACACGACGAAGAAGAAAATTACAAGTATTTTTTTAAATTTAATGTAATCATCTAAATACTACGGGAGCGGAGCGCTATAATTTAACACAGGTAACACACGAGGTCCAGGCAACAACTGCTTAGTGCTGCAAATCCCACGTGGATGAAGTCGCGGGCAGTTCCAAAGGCCTTGATATTACTTAACCGCTTAGGCTTTTTGGTTATAGACATTTCTATACTCGTAATATAATTATTGTAACATAAATCTTCCATTTTCTTAACTCTTTTACGAAGTAAGTAAAAAGTGATTCTATCGGTCGGCTAATAAGTTTAATATTTTTCAAGTCTTTGATTTTCTTGAATTCATTTAAGCAGAGCACCGTTGTACCAACGAGTGTAAAGGGTATTTATGGTTAGGCGCGCAGGAATATTTTTGTCCCCAAGACGGTACAATGTATCATAGAATAAACTTACAGCGTCACCAAAGCATTCTGCACTGAGCAATGCTTCCCAGTTGAGATCAGTAAGTTTCCTGCGAATGCTACTGTAGTATATTACATTTTGTAGAGCAAATAACCTTTGAAAATAATGACTGGTATGAAGTTGTTTCTTGTTTAATACAGATAGTAAACCCCTTTCAAGTCCAAAATATGTTGTAACGACTAAATACGGAACCCTATTGCACGTGGCCCGGCACGCACTTGGCCTGTTTTGCAATAGAACTAATTCTGGCACAACCTGTATGCAGTGCGCGAGTGATCTGTTAACTAGCGCTGCAATGTAATTTGGTGTATTGTGCGGTCTCTGAATGTTGTGCCGTAATTAAATGCGGTCGGTAATTAGATTATGCATATCTACTATTGTTAATACTACAATGAACACGTACGCCGGTGTACTACTACTACATCTAATCAAAACCACGTAGCCCGATTAAAGCTACAGCACATCTACGCTTGCATTAGTACATTAACTATATAATACAGGTAGTGTTGTTGTATACAGGGTGGCTCATTTACATCGGTCAGTCTGTAATGTCATGGTTCCCCATTGTCTGTAATTATAAGACGTACGCAAATCTGTTCTTAGAACCCATGACATCGATTTTAGTAGAAACAAAAACTGCACACTTAGATTTAAGAAAGCTCGGGCATCGAACCCGGTCGAATTGAAAAATAAAACCTACATTATTTCTCTTTTTATATCGATTGTGTGTCATTAGCAGTAAGTCTTACTAAGGTCATAAAATCTGAATTTAATCAAATTTAGCAACTTTTCCGCGATATTCGTTTAGGACTGGAAATAATGACAGGTGCCGACCTGAAAAGGGTTGCATGGATAAGCAAAAAGTGTTTAAAATACAAAAAAAAACAAAAAAGGGTATTTAAAATTCAAAAAGAAATATTGCTTACTACTTACCTTCATGGTGATTATATTACGTTACAATGAAGCTATAATTTCAGCTGAAGTAAAATTCTTATTATAATAATAACATTCTAAAGTAGAGGCACTTATTTATTTATTTATGGTTAACCAACAATTGTTTACACTGTGCGATTACAATATTAACAAACTTAAAATACTTATGCACAAAATAATAAAATAGTAGACAATATTCAGTATAAATTATGAATAATAATTATCTTAAATATGGAAGTTTAGTAATATTGCAGTTATACAGGGTGTCCCATATTTAATGGATAATCCTTTACCTGCAGATTGGGGGCATCACGCCTGATAGGAAAATGCAAAATTTGTAGAAAAAAAGTATCACGGATTTTTAAATATCGAACATTTTCGATTTTTTCACAAATTAGCCACTTTCGTCCACTATTCTTGATGCCATGTTCGTAAATCTTAGAATTTTTCAAGTCTCTTTTTGGAATTCAATTCTTGAATAGATATACTATCAAATTTACTATCTCATTATTGTACAATTATTTCATTTAAAAAACTACAAAGATTAATAAAAAAAAAAATTACATGACATTTTTTTTTACAAAAAGTTTGAACCCTTATGGTGTAAAAAAAATGTATGGAGACATGTGTGCCCATCACGGAAAAAATATGCCAGTTTCATTGTGATTCTAAAATGGTATAAAATATTTTATATTTTTTTTTATTTAAAAAAATAATGTGAGAAATTATGACCAGGGTCCGATTTTTTTAAAATCATTTTCTACCAAAATGATATCCTAGTTGATAATATAGTTACTTAAGCGTATTAAACTAAATTAAATAATTACGAACAAGCATAACTTTTACAAAAAACAGTATTTAGAACGATTGACAGCGATTATAAATCTTATAATACCTATCTATGAAAGTATCGATTAAGATCAAAATACTGAAAGTAAATAAACAATATTTTTTTTAACTTTGCTCATCACTTCTCTCTGGTTACGAAAAAAAAACGCTGACACTCAAATGTGTTCTGTAAAAAAGGCGCGCAAAATTTCGAAATTTGCGGATGTGAAATTTTCATTTTTCTCTAAAAGATTTTATGATATAGTGCTGTGACTTCAGACTTGTTTTTTGCTACTTGAATTTGGACTTATCAACATCGGCAAATTAACAAACGATATTATGCTGTGACTTTGGATTTGTTTTTGCTATGAGAATTGAGACTTGTTATCTTCTTTTGTACAATGCCGCGATATCTGTATACACCAGGAGAGTATACACAAATGCATTTTATTTATGGCCTGTGTGGCGGCAACGCCACTCGTGCGGCAGAACTCTACCGAGAAAGGTTTCCGAACGTTTTTTGTTTATTTGCCGATGTTGATAAGTCCAAATTCAAGTAGCAAAAAACAAGTCTGAAGTCACAGCACAATATCATAAAATCTTTTAAATTTCACATCCGCAAATTTCGAAATTTTGCGCGCCTTTTTTACAGAACACATTTGAGTGTCAGCGCTTTTTTTTCGTAACCAGAGAGAAGTGATGAGCAAAATTAAAAAAAATATTGTTTAATTACTTTCAGTATTTTGATCTTAATCGATACTTTCATAGATAGGTATTATAAGATTTATAATCGCTGTCAATCGTTCTAAATACTGTTTTTTGTAAAAGTTATGCTTGTTCGTAATTATTTAATTTAGTTTAATACGCTTAAGTAACTATATTATCAACTAGGATATCATTTTGGTAGAAACTGATTTAAAAAAAATCGGACCCTGGTCATAATTTCTCACATAATTTTTTTAAATAAAAAAAAATATAAAATATTTTATACCATTTTATAATCACAATGAAACTGGCATATTTTTTCCGTGATGGGCACACATGTCTCCATACATTTTTTTTTACACCATAAGGGTTCAAACTTTTTGTAAAAAAAAATGTCATGTAATTTTTTTTTTGATTAATCTTTATAGTTTTTTAAATGAAATAATTGTACAATAATGAGATAGTAAATTTGATAGTACATCTATTTAAGAATTGAATTCCAAAAAGAGACTTGAAAAATTCTAAGATTTACGAACATGGCATCAAGAATAGTGGACGAAAGTGGCTAATTTGTGAAAAAATCGAAAATGTCGATATTTAAAAATCCGTGATACTTTTTTTCTACAAATTTTGTATTTTCCTAACAGGCGTGATGCCCCCAATCTACAGGTAAAGGATTATCCATTAAATATGGGACACCCTGTATAATACACTTCCAATATTAAATTAAAATAAATCTAAAGTGTAAATAAATTGATTTGTTTGAAAATTTTGAAATTATGCATTTTTTTTTACATTGTGTTTGTACTTAATTATGGCAATTAACAATATTTCGGTGAAATTGCTTAAGGCTATCATCATAAATGTCTGTTATGTCACTACAGCTGTTTAATACTTTACAAATTTCGGGAACTGGCGAGGTTGCACCTAAAACTGTCTTACGTAATGGTGGACATAAGGGCGTAAGAGCGTTTCTAGGATATCTAGATGGGGCCCGTATATTTATTAATCTCAGCAAGGGAGGACAATCAATATGATTACGGAGAAGTTTAAAGCCAAACAAAACATCCGTTATTTCTCTGCGAACTGACAGTGGTTGCACCCCAAAGTACTGCAGACGTGTGTTGTACGATGACAACTGTTTAGATTTCCCCTCGCAGAAAGCGAGGTGCCAGAAAAAACGTATCTGAACGCGCTCCAGTCACAGCATATGCACAGCATAGTGAGGTCGCCATACAACACAACAGTACTCCAAGATGCTGCGCACCATGCAGTTATACAACATAATCTTTATTTGCTGATTTTAAAACTTCTAGAGTTACGCATTAGGAAACCCAACATCCTAGATGCTTTCTTGATAATGTTATCTAGATGGGGCAAAAAGGTGGCTTTCTTATCAAAAATTACTCCTAGGTCTCTGATTGTTTCAACTTCTTGAATTTTGTTACCATTAATAAAGTATTCTGATGTTATATTGTTAACCTTTCTAGTGAACTTTACATGGTAACAATTGCTGGTATTCAGATCCATTTTGTTACTTTTGCACCATTCCGTTACTCTGTTTAAATCATCTTGCAAGAGTTTCGTGTCATTAAAACTTTGTATTGTCCTTGCAAACTTTAGGTCATCAGCGTACAGATAACATCTTGAATTATTAAAACAATATGGTAGATCGTTGATAAATATATTGAACAGTATCGGGGCCAAGTGTGAGCCTTGTGCTGCTCCAGATGAAATATCACGATTTGTAGATTGGAAACCCTTTACGACAACATGAAATCTACGGTTAGACAGATATGATTTAATACAATTTAGAAAAGGTCCCGTAATTCCGTAGGCAGTCAATTTGAATTTATAGAATTTTAAAATGTTTAGCTAGCCTGTACATGCAATATTCTTAACAACTAATTTTAATTAAACAATTTTACTAATTTAAACTTCTAATCCATATGCATTCCGCACCATCGATTTTTCTTGCGAATATTCTGCCATTTCTCACCCATACCCATACGTATTTATAGTTCATTTCTTTAGCCTTTATTCTGGTCGCTGCATGAAGGGCTTTGTTAGATGGACACAGGTGTTCAGCTATATAAATGGTTGTCTTGTTACCGGTAGATCCAAGGTGTGTACTGTTTAATTTTTCACTAGGATTGCTTCGGTTGAACTTGATCGTCGACGCAAGAAGTTGGTCGCGCAATATTGGTGATGCAAGTTGGACTACAATGGATCGAGAACGTACACTGGATGGATTGGACTTAGCTATTCGAGTGCAATGTAGGATATCTTTTTCATTGATCTCGCAACTTACTGTTGTGCCAAGCTTTGTAATAATGTTATATAAGTTTTCGTTCTTATTTTCAGGCAGGCATTGTATTTCAACGTTGTTAGATCGAGATTGTTGCTCTAAGTTATCAATTCGAACTGAAAGACTTCCAATTTTGTTCTTAAGTTCTAAGTTTTCAGATTCTAGGTTTAAAATAGTTTTCTTGTTCGTATGTAGTATTTTCTCAAAATCTTCGAATTTATTATTTATGAATGTCATTGATGTTACCATATCTTGTATTTCTTTTTTGACTGGCTCCAATTGTTTGCAAATTGTGCTCACAATGCTTTTATTAAATTCCGATAGCATATCGCTAAATTCATCCTTTATTAGGTTTTTTATAAGCAGGCGAATTTCGTCTGTATCGCGAGAAGTTGCAGGTGGCGATGGAGAGGCAACAGCTGGTCTTTTATTGCTCCTGCTTTGAGACACATTTCGATTCGGAGTTGAACGCAACTATGGTAGTACAGGTGTAGAGCGATTGTATGCTAATATGTGTAAAAATCTACTTATCCGAGCGCTGTAGAAGAGCTGGTTTTAAACGTTATGTTATCAACTGATCTTGTGTGTAGATGTTGGTCATTGCGCGTAGGCACTTCGTTGCACACAGTCACTTAGTTGCGTTCGTAGCAGGTGATGCGCGTAGCAGATATCACACCACTTCGTCCCGTTTCACTCCGTACTCAGTGGCGTGGTAGGGAAACGTTCGGTATGGATCGACGCCTCCTCGGGTGGTGTGGGTTCGAGCCTAAGCAATCACGATCACTTTTTTCAACTTCACTTTGGGTCACATTCACAAAATTGATGTTAAATATATATATATAAAAATGATCTTAAACTCAATTTATTTATTCCAAACAGATAAAATGTTTTAGCACACTAATAACGATTTGGTGTAGGAATCGCACACTAATAAATGTCCCCGTGCGGTAAAAGTGGGTACTCACTAAAAATGTCCTTTTGCTCGCAATTTGTTATGCACAATTTAAACTGTTTTTCTTATTAAATCACAACACTTTATGGTTATAAATAATGTTAATTACATTAATTATGATTTAAATGTTCACTATAATGTAACTTTGTTGTATTATTATTCACTTTAGACACTATAATTTATTTTTTGTTTGAGAGCACTATTCAACACAACCGCATACAACAAATCGCACAATGATATGTTCCGACTCTGGGTGTGCTTTGTGTGTGTGAAATGTATGTTTGTAAACACCACCGTGACACGGGAGTTATTTCTAATGCGGCCGTTTCTTTAAACGAAAAATGAAGTTATTTTACTTTACTGCAGTAAAATTCAGGATGCAAAACTAGAAAAGGCCGGCATTTCATTATTGTTACGTCTATGGATTTGTGCATGTATCGTGGAAAGTTTTTTCCTTGTAAATTCTGCGTTGAATTTTTTGTTCTTTAAGGAGAAGCACAATAATTTTATAAGTACGGCAATTATAATAAGTAAGCTTCGTAATAAGTTTAAACTTAGGTGTTGCTCTATATTTTTTGTCTTTAGATTGAAACCATACTGTAAAATCGGATGAAAATAGAAAATAGTATCTTGATAAATTTGGCTCTATTGATGATTTAACAAAGTTTTTTGAACAATGAGGAATAAGATAATCAAAAAAATACACATCAAACATTAAAAAAAAATCATACACTGTTTTCAAGTTTCATACTGTCTTAGACATTTTATAGTATCAAAGAGTGTCCTACAAACAATTTATCGCAGGCACAAGTCCGAAGCATAGGTACGTACACATAAGACATCGTAAGCCGATCCATTTCTACGCATCTTGAATATCAAACGAGCGATACAAGGGATATTTATTTGAAAACTACCAATACAAATATACTACAATACATCTTACCACATGTGGCTAAACCATACATCGATATCCACTAACAAAATCATTCATCATTCTGCTGTGGCTGTTAAACTTTCTAAGCTTTTGACTTGTACAAAAGCTTTTTACACGCATGAAGAGTCTTGTTACAAACCGTTATAGATCAGTTTAGATTGAATCAAAGTATATGTGGTATTGGAATATCTATACCTAGTTTTAAATACAGCGTTACGTATCCTTTTTTTTATTTTTTATATCGTATACAAATTGTATTTACTCATAAAATCAGAACGTTGTAATAAAAAGTGACCAATATTTTTATCCAGAATGTTATTTAGATTACCGGGATCCTGATCCGATAAATCGCGATAGATACAGTGATGGTGCTCATTTCAATAAGATCTCCTTTGTACGCAACTTCTTACATGCATAAAATGTGTGAGTAAATAAGAACGTACTAAAGTTCTTAATTGCACTTCACAAAGGAATAAAAAGCGTGGCATCTTTTGTAACAATGAGAGTGAGACCGCGGGGAAATGCCACGACTCTACAACTCATACCGAATACGAGTACTGCGATGCCACACTTTCATAAAGAACTTTATAAAAGACAGACTGGAAGTTCACCATATTTGTAAAAAAAAGTGTTGAATGCGATACAAAGATAGAACGATCGAACACAATAACAAAATTTTGTGTTTGGCGTGTTAATTTTCTTTAACAATAAATTGGAATGCTAAATCTAACATGGATCTTAAATTCTTAGATTTTATTTTATTTATTAAGATATTTAGGTATTGAAAAGCTAACTTTACGGTAAACAAAATAATAATATAAGGTAAAAAGTATAAAAGGCAGTGTCCTAACTGACGAAGAAAAAAAAGAACCGGAGGGCAGCCACTTTAACCAACCAGCTACGGTCATCTCTTGCCAGGACACTTTTCACATTTCTCAAGTGTATGTTACGTCATTTCATGACGTCACGTTCATCTATTTGTTCCTATCTTAAATAGGATACAATAATTTTGTCAACTGTTTCTTAGTATAATTTGCTAAGTATAGCTAAATGCCGATTTCCGCTAGGAATCTTTAATAGTAATCTAAAATAATAATCACTTTGAGTGTAGTTCACCCACAAGCCGCTCGAGTAAAATTATTGGCAATATGATGTAAACAGCGTTATTTTTACTGCATTCGTGCAACGCGCGAACCTCTTACCGCCAGTGCCCTGCGCTCCCTTTCTATGTCCTTGTTATCCTTGGAGTCACTCGTCACTACATCACCGAGATATTAAAATTTTTCAGCCACTTTAAGAGCCGTACCATTTAGCATTACGGATGAAACATGACTAAGCTTAAATTTGCTCGCCTTAAAAACTAGTAGCTCATTATTTTTGGTGTTATGTATTAATCCATGTGGCGACGTATAATCCTCACATATGGATAATAATGTGCTAAGACCTTTTATTGATGGTGACAACAACACCTGGTCATTAGCATAGTTGATGTTGTTAAAACATTGCCCATCAATATGACAGCCTAAATGGGTGCTACTAAGCTTTTCGATTAATGATATAAAAATAAGTACATACTCATCCGAACAAATACCGGCCCATCTCACCTGATTTTTTTATAAGAATAACAGTACTTTAAAAGAGAGATACATTCCACCGGCACTCTTGTGCAACTTAGCTTGTCCCAGAGCAGGTCATAGGAGACAAGGTAAAGGCTTTTGACAGATTCAAGAAGCACGTATATACCGGCGTGTCACTCTCTGTGTAATACCTGACAGCATGCTTTAAGCTCAATATTGCACTTTCCGTAGACATATTAGCGTGGAATCCTATTTGGCTGTTATGTATAGTTAGGTGTGATTTATTACAAAATGAACCACGCGGGCGGAACCGCAGGTGAAAGGTAGTTTGTTTAAATACGCTAATCTCGGGCAGTACTGGTTGGATTTGCATAGTTATTATTTTGTTGAATAGGCCATTTATTGACAAAAGTTAAAATTGTGCCTCCATTAATAAGAGCAGAGCAGCAGTAAAATAAGTAGCAAAAACGGGTGACGTGAGTGGATCAGCAGGTAACATATAACGCGGGAATAACGAGACGAGTAAATAACATAACATAACAGGGTGTGGTGTACTACACCCACATTTTATCTATTATTTATTATTCTTTTAACTCAGTGCTGCTACTAAAGAATTTTCCGACGGGAAATTTTCAAATTAAACTTTGTTCGACACAAAAATCGAACCCGAGATCACGCGATGAGAGGCGCATACGCCAATCACTTGACCAACGAGGCAATTTTAGTTGATTATAGCGAAATCCCCGCGGTTAAAGTCGCGGGCATCAGCTAGTCCCAAACAAGGTGTAAAAAACAGGGTCGGGCAAAATGTTATTTGTTAACTTTCCGTAAGGTAATTCTCAATTCACAGCACAGAGTTAAAATAGTGCCTCACCCGCTATCCTATGGAACCTAAACATAACAGGTGAAGTGTGGGTGTTGTACACTTCTGCCATACCCTTATGGGTAATATGGGCGTGATGTTATATATGTGTATGTCGGTTTTACTATATTTCTGTCGAATCGAAATATTTATACTTCTTCTTCGTCGTGTCGATGGCTGATTCAAATTTTATTTTGGCTTGCCATCGTAGTGAAAGGATTAGCCAATTCGCGTTGGAGAACTTGCAAATTGCCCAGGGTGCGCCGGACGTAGGGAATCGTTGTGTACGTCACTTGGGGAGGCTCCTTTCGTGCATTAATTATTAATGCATTTTAATATTTATACTAGTATCCAGAAATAGAAAAACGTAGATAAAATATTATCTTACGAATGTTACTGAAAGAAGAAGTAACATAAAACATATTTATATCATTGGATTTTTCTCAGATCCAAAATTTTATTACATTTGAGGATCATTTGGCATTCGACACGTGTACGATACAACCTCGGACACACACACATGCGCCCGAATTTACCGCAACCCTTTCCTAATGGATTGGATTTGACCGCGATGTGCTTTGTACAGAACCGCTGCTATATCAAAAAGAATTTACATAGAATTAAACTAGTAGAATACCACCGTATCTGTTTGAGTCGGCAACTATATTGAATTTATAAAAAAAAGTATTGTAAAAACTATGCAATGGCGTGAAAAAGAAAACACACAAGGTTAAGAAGTAGTTATCATTGTAATTCAACTTTGTCTCAGCATTGATCTGCCGACAAATCATACCATTTAATAATGTGTTTTGTTTTAGAGATTATAATATTTATACAGTACAGCAGCTGTTGATTTGGCTGTGAACATGCAATGTCCTCAGAACTAACTTATTGCTCACATGTAAACTTGCCAAAGCAAACTTTGGTGTCATTACGCGACTGCACGAGTTCAAGTCGCATGACCCATCGATGCACATTTTTAACCGACTTCAAAAAAAGGAGGAGGTTCTCAATTCGGTTGTATTTTTTTTTTTTTTTTTATGTTTGTTCACCGATTACTCGAAGACGCCTGGACCGATTTGAGAAATTCTTTTTTTGTTTGAGAGAATATACTTGTCATGTAGTCCCATTTTTTTCAAGTCACGTTCTGAGAATGGGATCTTAGAGAAATCGAGGGCAACCCTCAAATTTAAAAGGCTTCTATATTGTTTTTTGTATATTATCTAAAACTACTTGGATATTTGCATCTAGTAATCAGCATTTTATGTTGCTGAGCTGATGCTGGAAGGTACAACTCCTCAACGGTTAGGAGTACGGGGATAATTCTTTAAATATAGGCTCCTTGGGGCCGTTTACTGTATTCTTTCAAGTTAGACACAGATGAGGCGAGACGTTGAATATTACTTATGTATATTCATAATATGAGGTCAAGATTTGATGATGGGATCCTAGAGAAATCATGAGTAAGCCTCAAATTTCAAAGGCTTCTATATTGTTTTTCGTATATTTCCTAAAACTACTTAGATATTTGCATTTTAAGTTGCTGAGCTGATGCTGGAAGGTACAACTCCTCAACGGTTAGGAGTATGGGGATTATTATTAATAAGTTTTCCGTCTCAAGTAACCGTCGTCTCCTCATTCGAGAAACATTCTTGCTCGGTCTACCCATCACTTAAAATTGTAAAATAAAATAATTTTTAACAAAAAAAAAAACCGACTTCAAAAAGTAGGTAAACTAAAAAGCAAAAAATAAATTTACTTCGCACAAAATAATACGTTTTTTCATTTAGTTAAAATAGAAATTATTAAATAATTATTTTATAATTCTAAAGTCGGTGCTAAGTAAACAGTTAATAACTCGTATAGATAATATCAATCGTTCTAACAACTTTTTTCTGACTGAATATTAGTTATATTTCTGTGGTAGGTAAGTACCAATACTGGGCGACCGCGCACTAGCACAACTACGCCTCCTTTTTTGTGTAAACTGTAATTTGATATTGTAGAAAGGTTGTTTTTACTTGGCACCGACTTCAGAATTATAAAATAATTATTTAATAATTTCTATTTTAACTAAATGAAAAAACGTATTATTTTGTACGAAGTAAATTTATTTTTTGCTTTTTAGTTTACCTACTTTTTGAAGTCGGTTTTTTTTTTTTGGAATAAGCTTTAAACAAGATAATAATTTAGAGAGAGCATCAGTGATTTTTATTTAATTCTAATCTTGTTTTAATGTTGGCATCTTTCAACATCTTTTAAATTACACTATCAAACATAGACAGAATCGCTGAAAGAGTGTTCGCTCAATCGGGTGCAAGAAGCAAATAAAGTTTAATAGTAACATAGGATTTAACTGCGAACTAGAACATTTGTGTGTGGTATTAAACTCTCCAACTAGAGTTTACATTGGATCGTAACTTGTACGTGTATGCCTTTTCATTTTGTGTTAAAATCATTGCAAATGGAGAGTAGGTACACAGATAACTTTGGGATTAAATGAATCATAAGTAATCATAACAGTATCATATTAGAATAGATTACATATTTTTAATAATGTTCTTGGCTATCTAGAACAACTTTAAAATCTCAGTTCTCCCAGATCTAACCAAGCAACTGTTTTTTTTATACGAAACGGAACCCGCTAGAAATTCTAGATGATCTCTTCAACAAATGCCGACGCTTGGATTCCACAAAAAGCATTTTGATCTGTCCGTGGCAAAAATGACGGATATTATTATTTTAAGTATTTTTAGGAGCCTTGCAGCAAAAAAATTGGGAACCAGCGATTACACAGTTGTTTGTGCAAATACTTTATGAGCTCACGAAATGGACTTTCACGAGTATTATATATGTATTTTTGTCCGTTTGGTGTCAAATACAGCTACAATGTCGGTTCGTCTCTATGACCAAAGCTCGGCATCCATCCAATTACAGCGGGGAGTAAGACAGGGTGATGTTATATACCCGAAGCTATTCACCGCTGCATTGCAGGATCTTTTAAGCTCCTGGAATGGGACGGACTCGACATCAATATCAATGGCGAGTATATCACCCACCTTCGGTTTGCCGACGATATAGTGGTTATGGTGGAGTCCCTGGAGGACCTAGGCACAATGCTCGGTTATCTCAGTAGAGCGTCTCAACGAGTGGGCTTAACATGAACATGGCAAGACGATCCAATCGTTGTTGGGAACTCTACACTCGAAGTTATGAACGAATATGTGAACCTGGCACAAATTATCCGAATAGGTAGATCCAACTTCGAGAAAGAGGTTAACCGCCGAATCAAACTCGGCCGGGCAGCGTTAGGGAAACTATATAGTGTCCTTTCGACCAGTATACACCTCTGCCTAAACACAAACAATCTTTAACCAGTGTGTGTTGCCAGTAATGATTTACGGAACGGAGACATGGCCGTTCACTATAAGAGTTATTAAAAGGCTCGAGGTCGTTTAAGAAAGAAAGAAAAAGCATTTAATTAAACTCTTAAGGAGTACAATGGTAAAAATAAGGCATGCAAAAGTAAACTTAAACAAAATAACCACAACGAGCAATCGGGTGGTGACACTGCCGCACACAAGTCTCGATGTTGATTGCGTCTTCAATTGACAATTTTGAGGAGAGGAATATTCCGTCGGATTACAGATATCGGCTTAAAATTTATTTCATCAAATATATCCCCAGTTTTATTATTTAGTATTGGAAAAAACGATATCATACAAGTATATCAGATATGAGTGGCTTATACAAAGCACTCCCGCATATCTAAGGTGCTCGATCCTGAGACCGTAGTGTCCCGCAGACTTCCTTCTAGCTCTGCTACTTGTTTGTCTAAAAAATGTACTAAATCTTTAATAATGAATGTGTCCAGCTGTAAGTAAACAAAGAGAATCGCTACAGGACCTTTGCAAATGAAGACAAATGCTCACTTTTTCTAATCCCGATCGCGTCAGGTGCGAAATGCGCATTTCTTTAATTAAAGTCGTCTGCTTAACATTATGCGAATAATTTGCAGCCCGATCGCATCACCTATATTTTTATTGGTTAACTTTCTTCATTTTAAGTTTTACTGGCGCAATAATGAGGGTACAGATAGTCTGTATTTGACATGGCAATAAAATAATGAAATCTATTGAGATCGTTTAATCTAAGTTTAGTTGTTGAAATTTTAATGTACACCAACCATTTCGCGTTACTTTTGACCCCTCTACAATTTGAATTTTTTTTAACCTACATACCTGAAATTCATTCTTTAATTTACCCAGAATTCAAAATTTGGTTTCGAAATATTAACGTTAAAAAACCAGGTTTCGAAATATTAACGTTCAAAAACCAGATTTTTCGTGACTGACTGACTTATAAATTAAAAATCTAACCCACTTTGGATGAGCAAGAAAACAAGAAGAATCTGAACTAAAAATTATTAAAAAAAATGTTTTTTAAATTAAACTATTTGATTGATGGTGTTGTTTTTATTTCCTAATCGCGCTCTGGTTTGGTTACCAACTAATTAATATGAATGAATTCAGAAAAGTAATTTTATTTAATTAATAGTTATTTTACTTTTACATAAGGTATTAAAATGTTACTAAAATATTAAAACTTCTGTACAAAAAGTGATATCCCATCGTAAAACGTAAATGCGAAATAAGAGCCAAGGTCAATATTACGACTACAAAAGAATTGAAATCTATATGGGTGCCAAGTTATGTTGTTAATAAATCCAAACTGAAAATTATTAATAAAAACCGGATTCATGTTTTGTTTGGATACATTTAGATAGATAGATAGATAGAAAATACTTTATTTGTACATAATTTCACATGGAAAAACTTAAGAGGTAACACAAAAGGAAAGTAACAGAAAAAAAAATGTACAAAGGGCGGCCTTATCGCTTAAAGCGATTTCTTCCAGGCAACCTTAGGATGGACATTTCGGAAAGAGAAAATAAAGAGGTAGTTTATGCTTAGATAATTTGAGATTATTTGCAGTTTATATTTAACAAGAATTGTTATATAATATATTATATCAATAAATTACATATTATAAAATATATATAAGATATATAAATATGTCATAATATATATATATATATATTATTATACCTACGAATACATAATACTATAAGGAAAGAAAGTGCTCATTCAACATTTACTAGACTTTAAAAGAAATAAATATGTTTTTAAGTGCTCATTTTAATTTATCATATTATATGTAAATATTTTTTTTTTTTTATAATGAAAATCTCAATATTATTGTAAATTACAAAACAATAATTAATTTAAGTAATAATTCTATCAAAAAAATTAAATTATAATAAGTCGTGCAACTTGACCAAGTTCATTATTCATATAATATTACTACTGTGAAATCTAAAATTAAACTCGTATTACCAACACTTTATAAACCAACGTCAAGAGTTTGTCAGATTGCATAGTTGCTTGCATTTTACTTTAATAAAACTATCCCGGTGCGGTACGAGACGAGGCGCGTTAAAATCCTTTCCACGTTCAGGGAATTTTCCATCACATGTGAAATAAATGGCCACCGGAACATAACGGTCCGCAGCTTCATGCTGGTACTATGGAATTTAAATTCAAAACAGAGTGCCGGGATGGTTTTCAAAAATGTTATGCAGGATAAAGTTTGGACTGTTTAATAAAGTTTTGATGGACCGAATTTGCCTGAATTACTCTGTACTACGCAGCCAGCTAAAATTTCTAGTTAATAATATAATGTGAAACGTTTACCCTTTGAAAATTTGTTCTAACTGATTTCGTTCTATTCAATTCAATTTATTTATTCATAAAACAAGTTTTACATTGTGTTTGAATATTACAAAAATGAAAAAATTGAAACATGAAAATAAAAATATAATAGACTGGAACATAATAATCACAACAATTTCATTCAAACATCATAATATGGTTATTCATATATGTTTATTCGCAGCATTTAGCGTTCTATATAATTTTAGATAATCGGACAAACACTTTTTGAGTTATTGACATATTAAATTTGTCATGATTCCGGTAATTAGTTTCTTTAACAAAAAAAAACGTATCTTTGATGATCACACAAAGATTTTTCTGTGTAGGGATTGAATCCACAACACCAGCGTAGTTGAAAACGGTGAAGCGACCGCTTTAATCACTACGCTAACCGTGCACTCAATTTACAATTAATTACAAGTACAATTTAATACCAAGTGTATCTTATATTCTAACAATTATTGATATTTTCAAGGATTTTACACGAAAATTTTGACACATTTCGTAAATTATGTAATAAATGAGCCATAGAATAGTGTTAGCTCGTAATTGCTATTTCTCTTGTAATAATTATACTATTATGTATGTAAATGTATTATATTTTAGATATTAACCCTATAACGTTGAAAAGTCATCACCTTTTTATAGAATGGTAATTAGAAAACCACGGTAATTATACACAATGGATTTTTTCTTAAAAATCTCGATGAAATACAAAGTTATTTAATAAAAATATATGGTCACTTATGGACACCAGAAAAAATATTATACAAATAGCTACTCCTAATAGTCAAGTGTAAAAATTTTAAAACGTTCATTAGAAAATTTCTAAACCAAAGATACTGTAATTAGATACTTTTGTGTATAACTAACAAGATACTTACGCATCAGAGGTCTGTCCAGTGCCTTTACATACCTGAGAGCTATTTGCTAAATATAGAATTAAAGAGAGATACATCCATCCATATCAAGAAAGCGCTACGGTATTTATGTTTAACACGTATCGTTGATCGTTGCTGAGTAGTCGAAGTCAAGATCAAAATACTACCAAGTATTTAGATCTTATCCGTTCGACGACAGCAGATTTTTCAGTTATCTACTTATCTGTGATTCGTATATAAACATTCTAGTATATAAACTTGACAAGCATGTATAAAAAATAAATATATAAACCCTTTTTTTTTCATACAATAATGTTGTTCTACTTTGCCAATTTCACACGACGTTTTATAATCCTAAAAGTCAACATTATACATTGTATTAAAAAAAAAGTAACCTGAGTTTCTTTCTACCACGTATTTTGATCATATCCGTTCGACTACTTAGCAACGGTCAACGATGCGTGTAAATGATGTTAAAAATACAGCAAAGATAACCAGAAAAAATACAAAAAATTTACTACATTCTCCAAGATGGTTGAAAAATGAATAAAGGTTGAAATATTCAGGGTAAGCTTCTTTAAGCTTCCTATAACATATCCAAAAATCTGTTTCTAGGTTCATATATGAATAAAATTTATTCTAGCGATTCTTCTATATTTAATTTGGGCTAATTGAATTTCATAGTAATATCGGTCAAAAATGCCGCAAGTGTCCACCATTCATTTTGCTCTAGTTGGGGCAATTTCTTTATTTTTTTTTTTATTTAATTCTTTGCAGCTTTGTTGGAAAAAAAGTAGTACTTCGTATTTTAAATTAAAAAACCGTAGTGATACTTTTCCTTTGCTTAACCATCTGACGGCCGTATGTAAGATGATATCGCCATAATTAGCTTGTAATTCTACAAGCTAATTATGGCGATGTTTGCTATATATTGCTATATAATGTTTGCGCGTGCGTATAAAATTTATGATGCTTATAATCCTATTCATCACTTCGTTCAATTTGTTATTCGAAATTTTAAATGCTAAAGTTTCTTTATGTAGCTAGCAATGAACGGGCGACAAGTTAGGTAAATGCCATTCCTTCTTCATCAAAGCAATCACACCATTTACACCCATCATTGACGCTGAACCAGATAGTACACACTGATATCAACTTTTGTGCAAGAATTCTGTATTTATCTATAAATTATTTCGAAACATACATAAAATCACAACCTATCGTATGACCACTATGTATTTATGGTAATTACTGTTTTTAAATTATTTGAAAAAAACTAAACAACGTTTGAGAAGCAGCTATCATACACTCTTTAATCATTTTAGAATTAGTAGAAGGTTTTATGTGTTTTGCAAGAGTCTCATTTCGTCCGACTGCTATCACCATCATAATTTTGTTGACGATGAATTGACGATTTGAAATGAGCTACTTTATTTTTTCTTTCAATCGATTCTAAAGGAAAAATTACATCGTTTAATTCCAACGACAGTTTCTTACTTATCTTCCTTTTAGAAACACATTTAGATGATACTCCCGCCATTATACAAAGAATAATCGATGAAGCAAGAAGCGTTCACTATTGTGCGTTAAAACAAGTTCACGTTTAATTATTATTTATGTAGTTGACTATTGAAATAATTTGCCTTGGAGCGGGCCGTTTTTTTTGGCGACCACTGTGCTATAGAGACTGCAGTTGTAAAATAAATGTAGTACAGTCTGTAAAGCAGGAGGTTACTTTACATTCAAGATACATGCTCACTTCTCAATGTCACTGTGAAGGCCGGTAACGGGAAGTACAAATTGGCCGACTTCATCAGACTGGTTATGAAACTAATATTGTACATTTCTTTTTTAGACATTTTGTAGCATAGAACATGCGAATACAAAGGTTTCAAATATGAGTATTTCGGAGCGATAAATCATAACTTCATCATAGTTTATTTCGAGTTCACTTTTTGTATAACTGACGTGACATTTTAGAATTTTTATTTAGCAAATATTCAATTCGAATTTGGCATGATAAATGTAAATAATATTGGAATATTTTCACTATAATATCTGACGGCGCGCTAAAAATGACGAGCATTGTGACCTTGACCTGGACGACATTAAAACGTGACTTTGTCCCTAAGGCATTCACTGTAGTGCTATGTAACCATCCGTGACAAATTATCTAGACGTACATTAAACGTATGTACAGTCAGCAAAAATCGATTAAGCGCCAATTTGAACACTCAACGAACACTTTCGATCACTGTGTCCCATTCAAAAATATTTAATCAGAGAGAGTTCGAAAACCAGGTTCATGTTTAAACGCCGTTTGAGAATTTGGTAAAAATGGAGCCAATGCCTGCGCCGTACTATTTGCTCATCTCATCAAGCATGTAATTCAACGTTTCTCCAGCACTGAATTCGTATTAAATTTTAACATTCATAGTGATTCTAAATTGTAAGCTATGTTGTTTATTAAGTTGGGTACAGCAACGTCAGTAACAAATCTTGCCGAGGGGCAGAGAGATTGTCTGATAAGACAGCAATGAGGCTCTTAATTGAGTCTTATAAACAACAAACACAATAAAACTCTTTGCTGGATAAAGTCCGTCCAGAGTAGATAAAAAGTAGTAGGTAAACATAAAAATTCAACGCAAAGTATGTAGAGAAATTGTTTCATAAATGATGTATAATTTTAATCACTTGTATGTATGTACCTTAATCAGTCTAACTTTAAATTATCTGATATTGTCTAAATTGAAAATTTCTACATTTCCGGTTTTAGAAGCTATTATATGAACAAAACATAGCATATCATTACGCCTATATTACCCATAAGGGTGTGGCAGAGATATACAGCACTCACATTTCACCTGTTATGTTTAGGTCCCATGGGATAGGGGTGAACTTATCGCCATCCACCGGGCACAATTCCAACTCCGTGCTGCTATTGAGAATTGCCTGACGGAAAATTCACAAAATACATTTTGCCGACCGGGAAATCGAGCCCGAGACCTCGCGGTGAGAGGGGCATACGCTAACCACTTGACCAAAATATACTATTATAACTACACTTTTTAAAATGTATTGTATTATTCGTAATATAAATGTCATTGGTCTTATTAGATAAATATAATTTTCTAGGCTCACTTTCACTAGCAAGCGGTAAAGGACAAAATATTGGTATAAAACGTTAAATATTTAGACATTCATTAGAATCGTTAATTTTAAGCACTTCGTTTCATGCGCCGTGACCTCTGAAAGTGGTCTGAAGTCTCCTTCAGGGTCCTTAAAGATCTTTATCCGAATCTGCAATATATAACCAGGATTTGGTGCACTCAGCTGTGTGTCTGTAGTCTGTACCCAAATCCTTTGTACAAATATTTTATCCAGAAACAATACAATATAGCAGATGCCATCCATATTTACATGCGTTTAGCATCTGTAGGGCGGCCGACTATAAATACGGTCGATAAAAACGAATAAGGGACCGAAGACCCTTCTTCAATCCCGAAAGAAATGGCCTTGTTCGAGTAAAAACCGAACGTATAACATTTATGTATTTTGTTTGGAATATCTTTCGTACTGATTAGTCTACAAAAAATATTATTAATGATTAATATGAAATCAAAAGAACCTATCTGTTTTGTTGCCTAATGTCTGTCGTATGCTTAAATCTTTAAAAAAAACCGAATAAGTGCGTGTCCTAACATATTTAATCGTGCTAACATATTTAGACTTAAAAGGGGTTTTCAACGAGTGTCTGTATTAATTATTTTTTAAAGATTTTCGTATTTATACGGATAATTCTAAGTAACTGTATTTTACACTTTGGACCCGAATTATTACTCTTGAACTGATTAAGGTAACGTAGCCGCTATAACTTTCCTTGAAATTTTAAGACATAAAATACCACCATGACTTTTTTCTTTTATCGAGCTAACGGTTTAAGCTTTTGGAGGAAGAAAGGACGCCCTACTCGAACAAAAAATTGTTATTTAAGGGTATAAAATCGCACACATACAAAGGTATTGTTGTCTCTATCGGCCTATGATATAAATGTGTGTGTGAGAATATGTGTTGATGTTCATTTGTTACTGAACGGGGCAATAAATCGAATCTGTTGTTTGACAAGTCGGACGATTTTCAACAAAACTTCGTTGCTATGGTAACAATGACGAGATTAGTATGTGGAACAGGGATGTTTACTGTTCCGCAGTCAGCTGCATTATGCACAAGTCGACTGACAAATCGACTGACAAGTCGACTAAAAAATGACTAAATATAGATATTCTATATCTTAAGGCATAATGCAGGCTAAGAACTTAGACGCTGTTTTACAGGCGGGCAGGCAACTTAAAGAGATTACAGATTCCACGAATAATAATTATATTATTCATATTTATACATATCTGCATTTTGTGCTTCTGCTGGATAATTAAAGCGTTGCAACGGTAAGGCGTCTTGATTTTCGCCTATTTGCAGATTCATTTCTATTTTCGAGCTCGCGCTGTTCAATGAGCGTCATTTTTTCCATAAAATAAGGATTGTATTTGCCTGGTGCCGCGAGTGCGTGAACTACGAGACGAGGCACGAGTTAAGCCGCGCGCTTCTATATATTTACATTTGCGCCTCATGGCCCGCGTGGAAATATTATAAATCAGTTATCAAATTAACCAATATTATTAAATATTCAAATTAACCTAAAAAGCTGATTTTGGATATGTTGTAACTTTTTATCTATCTGCATATATCCATGCAATTTCACCCACATTTAAATAGGTCATGAAAAACTCCGGTGATTACTGATAAATATGTAGCAAGCTAGCCGATGTGAGTTGAGCCTAAGAAAATAGCGCGTCTATATGATAGACACAAGCGAATTGCAATGTCAGTTTCAGTGTCAGCAGTCAGGTTGGATAGCCGAAGAGCTGTGTTATGAATTAATATTATATCCGCATTATCATTATTATGTATGAATAAGGTCTCGGGTTAAGAAGCATTTAACGTTTATTTTTATCACCCAACAGTTACACTTTGTAACAATAGTACATTTTGATTCTAGCTCCTTTTGACAATTTATCTAAATAACTATAAATAAGTAATTAATGCATAAAACAATCATTATTTCCAAAGAATCTTATTTTATTTCTGTTATACATTTTGACTCTGGTATTTTTTTACTCATAGGCAATCGGACCATTTGGACATTCTGCCATGTGTACAGCTTTGACCCTAAACGATAATTTACATATAAAATATAATTAATATTAAGGATCAGCACTGCCATACAACGTGGCAATTATGCCGCCAGCCTTCTGGGCACGTTACCTGCGGTCGACATCGATGCGGACGAATTTTTTTACAGCTTAATTTTATACGAGTTTTAGTTTATTTAATAATTTTATATTTTTCTTTTATTTGATGTATATATGGTTAGGTATTTATTTAATTAGTTTTAAAATTACATTGTAGTTAGGTTAGTAATGTAAATATTTAAATAAATTAACAAAACTAGTAGATGCTTATTGGAAAATTAATATTTATTAAGAATGAAAGATTCTGCAGCTAGATCTCGGACTATAACTTGTTGCAGTCGTGAATGACAAAAAAGGTGCAGATGCAGTTCAATGCATACTCTCTGGTCGGTAGACTATGGTACCTATGTCATAACTCGGCTTGGTTCGGTATCTCACTGCCACCCCTCCCGCACTTCCGAGTAGCTAACGAATGGCTGCCTTACCCTCCGTCAATGAGTTGAGATAGATATTGTAATTTCCTTTAAATTGTAATATGGTATTTAATGAATAAAAATGAGATACTTTGATGAAAATTAATGATAAAATAGAAAGTTCATTGTGGCGGTATCTGCACATCATCACGTGACATATGTCGACGAGTTCTGAATCGCGATAACGAAGTTTTCACAGAGAGTATACATATATACCACTTCCAATATGCCACCGTTGGACAGCTGTCCCCCAGGCAATACCACCGAGCCTGGTCGGAGGATCCTCCCTTTGTGGTGGAAGAACATCACACGCTGTTTCTCTACATTCATTTTATTTACGAGGTTCCTTCGTTTCAAAAAATTGTAATAGGTAATCTGTTGTATAATACTGAAAAAGTTGCATTTGTCTGGCAGTTTAAAAAATACGGATGTTTGGATGCCTATAATTTTTACAATAGACAGACTATACATAATTTGAAATCGAAGGAACATAGATAATCAGGTTTTAAATTGGCTGTGCAAAAATTATAACATTGTGATAAAAATGTACAAGATACAACCATTCTCATTTTGTAATATAGATTGTAGCTATAGATAATAATATAAATCTAAATGGACCGGCAGATTATTCCATATCTTCGTTTCATTATAATCAGATATACCCGAAGACATAGGACTCTAAAAAAACGAATCATTACCAAAGAGTAAAACTGTTTCATTACATGACATGACGCCTATATTACCCAGAAGGGTGTGGCAGAGGTGTACAACACCCACATTTCACCTGTTCTGTTTAAGTCCCATGGGAAAGTGAGGTGCTGCTATTGTGAATTTCCGGACGGAAACATAAAAAGAACGCTTTGCCCGACCCGGGAATTGAACACGAGACTGCGCGGTGAGAGGCGCATACGCTAACCACTAGACTATCGAAGCAGTTTCTGTTTCATTACTAAGTAGAAAATGCAAACCTAAAGCGTTGTTGCCATGGCACAGTTAGAATCACGAACATCTAATGAATTTTAATCATTCATGAATCGATATCGCTACTTAAATTGTAACACTTAACGAGTGATGATTTGATTGGCCAAAATTTTAAAACAGCACATCTTGACGCCATTTTGGTGACATGATTATTTTTAACACGCTTATATTAGCTTCACCTGTATGTATGTATGTATGTATGTATGTAACCGACTCCTTTGGACTCGATTTTGACCCAAAAAAATAAAAAAAAATTTTTTTTAAAAAAAAACGCTCTTATAAATAAACCAAACTAAAAAGTAGAAAATATAGGAAAATGAAAAATAATTCCTAATATATTATCATTATATTAGGAATTATTTTTCACTTTTTAGTTAGAAGTACTTTAAAAGCGTGTTTTTTAGTTTTTTAAACTATTATTCTAATATACATTTTTATAGTTCAAAGTAACAAAAACGAGAATGAAATTTCCAAAATTCTAAAATTTCTAGTTTTACCTAACTAACTAACTGGAAATTGAAAAACGTAAATAAATCCTTAACTATACAATGTACTGGTGTATAACAACGACCAACCTAGCCGGCCAAATACACTTCGGTTAATTAGCGCAGTTGACCTTACACTTGCCATACAGACTGAAGGTTTTGTGGAGGCCGAAATCAACTTGACATTAGGTTTAGAGATATTGGATAAACATTACGACCAAAACGCCTTAAGTCCGAACTCGTCCAAAACCCAGGCCTGTGTTTACCACCTAAGAACAGCTCTCACCCACGCTACTTAGGGGTTACACTGGATAGATCCCTCACGTGCCGTACCCACTGCGAAAACACCAAACAGAAAGTAAGTGCCCGTAATATCATCTTATGGCGACTAACTAGTACGGCCTAGGGCGCATCCCCACACGTTCTAAGGATGACGGGACTTGCTTCCTGTAATTGCCTGCTCTACTGAAAAATGGAAGAAAGAGAGTAATAGGCGCTCCACGGCTATATTATACCTCCAGCCCGCCTCAAAAGCCGCATAAGCTCCCTGAGAGACGACCTAAACTGACCAAACCGTTAAAAAAAATCCCGTTAAAATCATATCAATAAATATGCAATGCGAAACTTTAAAAGTTATTTCAAGTCTAATAAATTGATTGATTGATTGAATGTAAAACAATTTTAGACTTGAAATAACTTTTAAAGTTTCGCATTGCATATTTATTGATATGATTTTAACGGGCATTAAAGTTTTTTTTTCTTTTCGGTTCTTGACGTTTTGACCAGGTTGCACTTTGCGTTAATTCCCGTTAAAATCACATCAATTAAAATTTTAGACTTCTTTCAAATTGGGGAACATTGAGATACTTTATGGCTTCTCGGAGTCCATTATATATACGGGGTGCCATTCCTAGAATCTCTTACTCAATAGTGCTGTGTTACATTTATGACTGCTTAGTAGAATTTGGATGCTTTTGTTTCAAATAATGTCGAGTTGGTTTTAACGAAAACACACATCAAATATATAAAGTGCTGGATTTGTATAGAGATATAAACACATTACCTTCCTATGTGACTTGCAAACGTGTAAAAAGTTATTAAAGAGTATATTCAGGCTTTTACTCATCGTAAAATGCCGATTTGGTTGATAAAATAATATTTTTTTTAATCCGGATATTACCTCAAATATAACACTTACAAAATCTTGAAATGCCATTAACTCCAATAGTCAACGGCATTATAACGAACTTTTTAGGTGATATAGAAGACGTATTACTCAGCTAGCTTAGGTATGTGTCATTTTAAGCTTATAATATAGCGGAATTTATAAAAAAGTTATATAAAAAAAAAAATATGCCGATTTATTTCGAAATTAATCAAATAGCCTCGATGGTATAGTGGCTATAATATAGTGTATGCGCCTCTCAATGCGAGGTCTCGGGTTCGATTCCCGGGTCGGGCAGTGTTATTTGTGAACTTTCCGTCCGGAAATTCTCAATAGCACGGAGTAGAAATTGTGCCTGGTGGATGGCGATAGGCTCACCCCCTATCCCTTGGGACCTAAACATAACAGGTGAAGTGTGGGTGATGTACACCTCTGCCAAACTCTTCTATGTAATATAAGCGTGATGTTATGCTATGTCAAGCCACGACTCTTTCAATTGCTTCATGTGTAGGTATTTGACAATGATACATGTGATACGAAGACGATATACCCGTCTTCTTATTGTCGTGTCAATGACTAAAATAAATTTTGTTTAATAATTTAAAATATGAGTTGTGTAATGCTCCCGAGGTGATCCCATAATCATTTTATTTTGATTCAATAACGACTATGAAGTTACAACATTAAACGTCTTTATATTCAGGGAACCGTGCTTCGCTGGTAAAGCATGAGTTATATACATAGGTTTAGAGAAAAGCCTAAAAACGCACACGACCTTCTGATTTACACGCATGCAATTTGAAATAAATAAATACGAGCAAGATCAAACAGCAGCCTGTTATCGATACGATTATAGGTAATTAAAATGTAAACATGACCAAATTATAAGCCTGATCAGCTGTCAGATTATAAGCGAGGTCAAATTAATTCGCTTATAAACTGATTCACAAATCAAAATATGCGTTTAGTTCGCACCTGTGAACATTGTTGTGAGCAAACAATGATTTTTAATATTGTTTTGTTATTTGAGATATTATTTGTAAATGTGATTGCACAAGAGTCTACCGTGTTGTACGATGCTTACTTTGGTACACCAGTATCGGCGAAACGGGGCAATTATTTGGCAGGTATCGCGAACGCGACGAGGTAAGCCATGTATCAAGTTGCCTAACACACCCATAAACGAGAAGATCATGGAAGAGGAGGTTCCAAGAACCGCCGAATATGCCTGCCATCGCACCTCAGTGCATAGACAAAATCAAGAATCTATACTTATTATAATAAAATTGTAAATTTATTCATCAATACATTTGTAATAATATGTATATACATTTATTCCTGTTTTTTTTTTTAAATTAAAACTTACCATGTCTGTACACTGAAGGTAACATAAAATCACGCCTATATTACCCAGAAAAGTGTGGCAGAAATGTACAACACTCACGAAGGGTTGTGTTTTAATGGTATCAGGTAATTTATTGTACAAAATTGATTCTATGCCTACTCCACTTATACCATTTAAGCAAAGTAGTGTTTAAAAATATTAAAAAAATAAGTTGATAGATTTAAACTCTTAAAAATATAGATATTTTTAGGGATTTTAAAGGGAACCCGCCTTGACATGTAGATACCCTCGTTACATAAACTACAAAATATTATATTTCGCTAATATTGAGTCGAAGCAAAACAATAAACTAATTAACGGTCAATTTTTTTTTTGCACTACACAGAAATGGAGAAGATTTAACGTGGTATTCATTTAATTATTTGGCACCGACTCAAAATTAGTGAAATATAATATTTTATTGTAACTAAGTTCAATACCCAAGACTAAAAATGTTAACTTATTTTTTAATTTTTAGTTCTTTTTTGTTGGTTTTTTTTTAATAATTTTATTTTACTCTTTTTAGTGAAATACTTATGTATTTATAAATCATCATCATCGTTTCATATAAATTTCCCTTAAACATAATACAACTGAAAGTAAAACGGTGCCTTTTTTAAAAAAGGGACACCCGGATATAACGAAGTTCCATTATAGGTTAGAACACGCACGGCTTGCTAAATACATACGTATTTATATTGTGATATTAATATAATTTGCTTTTTAATTTATTAAAGTTATGACGCGTACACTTGCTAAACACACAATAATGGAGAGATTATAACGCGTATGACTTGTGTCGTTACAACTTTTAGTCTTAAGTTTTCCGTCTAGCCCCCTTTTACAACGCGCGATAAATTCCAGTTCCAAAAATTATCACCTTACTTCTAATCGTTAAGGAGTTGTTCCTTCGATCATCAGCTCAGCAATATTAAATGTTGGCTGTCAGACGCAAATATCTAGATGAATTTAAGAAATATAATGCGAAACAAACTAATTTCTTATAACGTTCGAGGGTTTCCCTCAATTTCCCTATGAAATGAAATGAAATATTTTATTTGCCAAGAATATGGTACATTAAGATGGTACAATAGTATAAAGACTCTAGCATATTCAGCCATTAAATAGCATGCAAATATAATAGTAAGTAATAAAAATAACAATTCCATCATCAGACCGATCCTTGCCATGGGACCACCCAAGTACCTTTTGAATAAAAAAAGAATTATCAAAATCGGACCCCTCAGTAAAAAGTCATGCGTGGTTAAATTTAAATATAAAAGAACCTTTGAAAATAATTACTTGTTTATGTTTAATATAAATTTTAAAGCTGTTTTGTATGTTGTAACCATCTATAATTACGTTGTTATGTTGCGAGAGGCCCGACAAGCACTTGGTCGTTAGTAGTTTAAGTATTAGTTTTTTAATATTTCGTTTATCAAATAGTACAATTTTCACAGTTTGTGATCTCTAGACTTTATAGTTATTGGAAAAATACCTCATCCACATGTAACCGCTTCGTTGCGTGATGTATTAAAATTGTATGTGCATCGAATAAAAAACGGAATTATTACTATCTTGAATTATAATCGCCACAAAGATGCATGAATTTTGCATCAAAATTATCGTATTGAATACCTTATAAGAATGGTTCCGTACAAAAAAAAACTGTAAAGTGTCACAAATCCTTATCAGAAGTTAAGAGTTTATTCAAGTTTAAGGTTTTTTTAACTTTATTTATATTGATAAAGATTAAATTAGTTACTGAATGCATTATAATCATGTCCACTAGTCAGAATTCCCTGTAGGCACTACATAATGCTACACGCTACTAACTTAAACTTTGGATTAAGCGATCAAAATTCTAACAACTTACATCTAATTTTATTTTATTTTATTTATTTTATTTTACAATGTTAAGAAAACTTACAGCTAATATGATAAAATAGAAAGAGATAATGTGAAAATGAAGGCCAATTAAAAGTTTTCACAGATAATAAAGATAATAAAGTAGGAATACGTTAAGACATTTACATATAGATATAACAATTAATAAAAGCAAGAAATAGACATAAGTAGGATTTTAGGTTAAGAGTGGAAGAAAGATTTACACAAGTTTGTATTTTATTGACTGTTACTTTTGGCAAACAAATCTAAATCTTTATCTTTATCAACACTCCGGCATGCCGCATTGAACGTACGGCTAGCTCTAATCATGAATGAGTTTTGCCTGTAAGTTGTATTGACAGTTGGTGTGTGAAGCAAGTGTGATCTACGTAAGAATGCAGATGGCACGCAGCTCTATTTTGCTTTGCTTACTAGCTCAATCACGTCCACCGACCCCTTCGCCACACTTGACAGTAATGACAGATCCGCAACCTTCCTTCTTTCTTCCAACGGAAGAAGATGGAATTTTTTGCACCTGCTATAATAATTGGTTTCTAATGGTGAAAGCTCATCATCGATACATTAATTTAACAATGATTTACTTTGTTTGTTTAATTAAGATATTTTATTTGTACATTAATTTGTTGAAGTTTTCAAGTACTATGTTATGAAATAAATATTTTTTGACTTTGATATAACGACACATACAATACCTAACATTTTTAATGGAGATAAGAAATCATTTGCTATACACAATTAAAAAAATGTTGAACCCTAATCGCTCTTTAATAGAATAATCAGGCCATTGTGTTAATTCAGCTGATGTTGTATCATTAATTGATTCACACATAACACCACTTTCAAATTCATATTTAATAGCCCTATACGCCCAGGTTTAATTGCGCGTGTATTAAAATGCATTTTTTTGTTTAAACGTTTCTTCGATATTGTTAGTAGTTAGTAAGTTAACTAAAATTAATTAAAATTTAATTAAAATTTTACAATGTTTACAATGTTTAGATTTAAGTTAATTAGTTTTAGTTTTAAATTTTTCATTATTATGTGTCGCACTAACAAATTTTAATGCATGCTGGTTAGTCCGTACTTGGAAAATGTATCAGCCATATTATTCAAGACATCTTATTGTACAAATGTTATATATATTTTCTGTGGATTTACCTAATAAATTAAAAATTAAAACTCATAACTAATACTACAGAAATTACTGATGTAACACATATCTGTCAGATATTCAATGAATATTTTTCTACGATTGGTTCTAAATTAGCTGGCGAAATACCTAAACATTATCATGACAATAGTTCGTATGCATTACCGAAAATTTCTGAGCAGTGTGACAATGAACTATCTACTTTCGATTTTTGTACCCAGCACGAGATTGCTAAAATAATAGATAGTCTTGACAGTAATTGTAGTATTGGATTAGACGGCATCAGTACCAAGATAATCAAATCCACAAAAGATCAAATACTTCCAAACTTAACTAAATGCTTTAACAAGCTTTTATCTGAAGGGACGTTCCCTGATACATTGAAAACTGCTAAAGTAATTTCATTATTTAAATCAGGTTCTAGGACGGATCCAGGTAACTATAGACCCATTTCCGTCTTGCCTGTCCTGTCAAAAATTTTAGAAAAAATGTTGCATACTCGATTAGAAAACTACCTCAAATCAATCAATTTCATTTCGAAGTATCAGTACGGATTTAGGCCCAAAAGTAGCACTCTTACAGCGACCGTTGATTTAGTTACCAAAATTAAACAAAATATAGATAATAAAAATATTGTGTTAGGCGTATTTATAGATTTGAAAAAGGCATTCGATACAGTGAGTCATGATATACTGTTAAGAAAATTAGAAATTATTGGTATCACTGGTAATGCCCTTAAAATGTTTCGTAGCTACCTGACTAACAGATATCAAGTAGTAAAAATAGACCAACAGCAAAGCGATAAACTGCCTATAGTGTGTGGTGTCCCACAAGGCTCAATTTTAGGACCTTTGTTGTTTTTAATTTATATTAATAATATTCAGGAAATGGGCCTACGTGGTCACATTACCCTTTATGCAGATGACACTTGCTTATTCTACTTTGGGTCTACAATTGATACTATTATATCACAAGCTCAAGAAGATCTAAATACCCTTCATACTTGGTTTCAATATAACTTGCTTACAATCAATATTTCTAAAACATGTTATGTAATTTTTAAAGCCAAAAATAAAATAATACCTACTCATGATTCTTTAACTATCGGCGGTATAGAATTAAAACAAAAAAACTGTGAAAAATATCTTGGTTTAAGACTTGACAGTACCTTAACGTGGAACTCGCATATTGAACATATTAGGAGTAAGTTATCATCGCTACTTTGCTCAATACGACAAATAACACCGTGTATCCCAAGCAAATTACGATTTACTATCTATAACGCCCTAGTAAAGCCGCACCTTTTGTACTTAATAGAAATTTGGGGTAGTGCCACAAAAACAAATTTATCCAACCTTCAAATAGCCCAAAACAAAATTATTAAAACTCTTTTTCGGTACCCTTATCTGACACCTACAAATAAAATATACAGTGATACCAAAATCATGCACGTTAAACAGTTATATATTTACAATACGTGTCTCTTTATAAGAAAGGTGCTTAATAATAAAATACATACAATCATAACTTTTACGAAACAAAAACAACTAAGTAAACGCAGCACCCGTCGAGCTAGTTTTCTCGTATTACCTAAAGTTAGAACGAATTATGGTCAAAAATGTTTAACATACCAAGGAGCACAGCTATATAATAGATTACCTTCCGTAATAAAAAATGTAAACTCAATTAACATATTCAAATGCAAACTCGCTAATTACTTAATGGCTGATAACTCTCTTTAGATAAATAAGCTGGGTAAGCATAGTAATATGTTAAAGGAGTTAGTTTAGTTGTTCTGCTAATGTAATATTTTTAAGGCTAAAACGAAAATATGATATTTTTACTTTAAGTTTAATTATGTTCTCATAGAAGTGACTTGTAGTCTTATTAGAGAATAAATGTCTTTAAACCTAAATAAATAAAATAAATAAAATAAAATTAGTTAACTATTTAATTAACACTGACCATTGTAAAAAACTACTGCTAAAAAATATTTTACATTATTCAGTAAGAAATATGATGTGAAAACATTAAAGTATACTTGGGCAATGAATCACTATTAAAATAAAAAACTATGTACTGTTACAAAAAACTTAAAATTATAGAATCAATACTTGATAATGTCTGCTTGTTAACAGTTTATGCACAGTGTTGGTGAGAGACTGTCAAAAAGATGAGGGCAGACGAATAGACGGGACCTGCACTAACCCTTACTACCCTTCTCGAGGAGCCCGTTTGACACCGCTGCCAAGGCTAAGACCGCCTCAGTTTGGAGCGGGCATTACAGGTCTAGTTCAAACATTTAACTAACAATCTAAGCTTTGAGGGGAAGTTTACACAAGTTTATTAGTACTCAGTTAGTAACTTATTCTTTTAAATAGGGAATATAACGCAAAACTCGTGGTTGGGGGCGTATTCTCGTCCTAATATATTTGTTAAATAATTTTCATCACACTTTGAATGGTTAATCAAAAAACTATTTACTCTAGTGTTGCTATCAGATATATCTGATGTCAAAACATTTTAGTATTATATCCTACTAGCTTCTGCCTGCGGTGGTATGTCGATAAGCAGTATGACACCCATGCTTTCAACTACATGTCTGCAAAAGTTCATCAAAATCGGCCCGGTAGTTTTTGCGTGAAAGACTAACTAACATCCCTACTTATAAACCATACTTGTAAACTTTCGCAATTATAATATTGTTAAGGATTAATAAAAACGTAGATAACGTTAATGCGTATTCCAGTAATATGTTTATATAATCATCAGGTAGCGCGATACGACCCGCAAGAGATGGTAATGAGCTACCATCAGCACGATTAATTCGAACTTCGGTACTCGGTGACGGTTTCTTCAGGGATCATCACTTTTCTACTCTCGCGACACACTTCCAAGTTTTCTCTGCTGTTGACAACGTTGAACTATTTTATCTTCGTAAGTAGATTTTTATTTTTTCTGCTTTCTGTAAAAACTGCCACAGACCACAGACTTTCGTTCAGCCGATTGTTTATTCGGGTTGACTACAAAGCGTGCACGCCGGCCTATATAAACTTTATTAAATGCAATCGGGTAGCATATCAAACTTTTTTTGTCTGCCGACACAAACAGGTGCAATGTGCGCACCTCTATACGTTCCATCACACCTCTCTGATCTATGGTCTTCGGGGGCCTTAGGATGCTGCATTTAATCTACAATATAAATTTTGTTTTTTTTTTATATTGCTAGTCCGCTATCAACCGGTAAGCGACTGTTGTCTCGGCAATACCCCGAATCGCGTGGATCCCAGATGCATTGCCATTCCTGTGCCTGGCGACGATCCGTACCTTCGTGTATCTCTAATTCGCTGTTTGAATCTTACCAGAGTAGAGACATATCAAGATTATGGATGCTTGCCACAGAGTTTACCCGCTGAAAGAGTAAGTATAAAGGTTTTATCTAAATGTACACTGAATAAAAAAATTGATAATATATTATATAAATTAACTTTACAGTACTCTAGAACGACACCTCTCCTGGATCTTTCTGTAATTTATGGTAATACCGAAGAAAGAAATAGAGAAATAAGAGCCAATGAAGGAGGACTTCTAGCATTTAGAATGGAAGGTAGAAGGAAAGTGCCAGCCGGTAACACAATTTGCCTCGGCAATAGACCTCCTGAAACGAGTTGCTATAATTATGGTATTTATTCATTTTCTTTATTTGCATGAAAAATGAATCTGAGAAGATTACTTTCATATGGTACCACGAACATGCTCATTTCTAGGTCACCATCTAGGCGACATACGATGGGTGAAAACAGTTTTTTGTTTTTTTTTTTTTTTCATTTGAAAAAACGACGCCCGCGCTAGAAATAACTGTGTCGCGGGGTGCTCACAAACATACATTTTACACACACAAAGCACACTCAGAGTCAGAACAAATCTTTGCGGATCAGGCAAAGATTTGTGCCGAGTGGGGGATTAAATCCACAACAGTAGCGCAATTGAAAGCGGCGAGGCGACTGCTTCAACCACTACGCCAGCCGTGCACTCAAATTTGTAGTTCTTTACCAATCAGAGTAGTCCATTGATAGGGGCCACAACAACTTTTGTCCACTTATCATAGTTCATACGTGCTACATGGCCGGCCCATCTCCATTTTATTTTTTGACAGTGTGATAGCATCTACGACTTCTGTTTTTTGGCGTATATAAGTATTTCTCTTTTTATCACTACGTTTTAAGTTAAGAATACTACACTCCATAGCTGTCTGGCACTTAACGATCTTGGTTTTTTGTGGATGAGTAAAAGATCCAGGTCTGACTAGCATACGAAAGGCAAGGTAGAAGAGTCCAAAATTTTCTTTTTTAGATTTACCTGGTTGATTGGATTTCAAAATGTCTTTGTAGCTCCAGAACTCATTCCAGAATGCTTTTACGCTTTTCATCTAGACAAAGAAATGAAATACATCTCTTTGTCTAGATTTTTTAACTGTACAACTGTACGTATTCCAGGAGCTGTTGGTCGACTGAGATGTGTATTTTAGAACTGTAGGTTATGACTTTAGTTTTTGTTGGATTCAGTTACTCATTTCTTCTAGCTGTTTAGCCGATTCATAGAATAATACTATGTGCCTCTATAAAAAAACAATAAACTCAATGGCTTGGATAAATCAATGTCTGTCAACCAACTTTGACAGACCTTACTTACAGTGGTGCCATCTGGTGAGACAAAAATCGATTTTCTTTTGACTCATCATCTGATTGATATTGAGGTGGCTGTTTTCAGTAGTCTAAACTATGATGCAAACTTTTTTATTATTGGTTGGTTACTCGATCATTAAATTCTCATTTTATTTACAGGTGACGGCTTTAATGGAAATCTGCTCCCAGGGATCTTTCTAACAGCAATGTGGTTCTTTAGGGAACACAACCGAATAGCTCGTCGATTAGCTAAAATTAATCCTTGCTGGGACGATGAAAAGCTTTTTCAAACAGCTAGGCAGATCAACATAGCTCAGTACCAATACATATTTTACTATGAGCTGATTGCTGAAATTCTAGGTTAGTTCATTTCAGTTTATTTATTTTTTTATGATACCTATTGCACTTATACCCAGTACGTGCAGTGGCCATTCACAGTTTATATAGTAGTAATTAATGGACCCGCCACTGTGCTTACACTATGTAAAACACTATAAAATAGCGCGAAATGGTAAACCAATACTGATCTTTGCATCCATGGCACACACATTTTTTTTTTATATACTACGTTCACAGCGAACGAACGTGTAGTCCACCTGATGGTAAGTAAAGTACAGCCCATGGACATCAACAATCCACAAAGCAGATTATAGATGCGTCGCTGCAGCTGAGGACTACGGTGTTATGCCTCATGTGCCAGTAATTTCAGGGCCTGATCTCACCACCAAACCGGAACACAGTAATGGAAGCACTGCTATTTGGCGGCAGGTTAAAGTTGAGATGGTGGTGCTGCCGCCCTCAAGCTCATTCACAAGAGCTCTACCACCAGACACATGGTACACATGCATGGTTGCACATAAGCAGTTATCGTTTCTAGACTATTTCACCAAGCTATATCAGTTTTTACGTGATAAGGGAAAACGTAAAGAAACTGTGATTTACCTATTCCCTTAACTTTTGCATATTATGCACTTTTGCAGGTCCAAAGAACTCTCTTTCTGAGGGTATTATCTACGAGACAGCGGGATATGTAAATGACTTCGACTATCGGTACGAACCTGGCGTCTACCGAGAATATATAGTTGGCACTCGTTGGTTTCATACATACCAGGAAGGCTCATTCGAGTAAGATAAAAACCTTGCACTTACGTACTTGCTACTTTAATAACTCAGGGACACGAGCTAAATATTTGTTGAAAAGTGAAACCTTACCAATATAATTATTTAAGTAAATCAAAGCCTACCACGCAAAGCATAGCGCACAGAAGAGAATTCTACTAGATTATTTTTAGCCTAGTATATTACCGACTACTATTCACAGAGAATCAAATCAACTGCTTAGTTTATTAATTTTGGCTTGTTAGACTATTGATTTATTTGCTTTACAATTACTTGGTGGCCACTTTTTTAAAAAAATAAAACTAAAGATTAACGCTAAGCTACAGCTTTCGATCTCTCTGTCCAGTACAAATATTGAATGAAACAAAACAAAGCAAAACAAAAAAACAAAAAAAAAATACAAAAAACAAAACCTAAAGATTTGGAAGTTGAGTAAAATAGTCACAATATTTTAAATATTGTATTAGTAAATTAAATCCTATATGTATATCTTTATTGCAACAAAATGATTTATTTGTAAGATTAATATTACGTTTTTTTCGTACCAGTTTATACAGAAATGGTACATATCGTGGCACTAGACCAGCCCCGGATGACGTCGGCAGAAGTGGAATCCTTGCCCTCAATAATACTGAAGCTGACATCACACAAGGATCATACATACAGCCTTCTGCAAAATTTGACTATGTTATTGATCCGCAGGTACTCGGTAGCATGAGCTATATTTTTAATTAGCTGTTATCCGTGTGGTTTTCACTTCGTAACCCTACTGCAAGAGAGAAGCTCTCCTAGTAAAGCTTATCGCGTATGTTTCGCGATTAGCTGTCAGTTACCTGATAATAAAATTGTATTAAGATCGTACATGACGTTTCAAAGGTTAGCCAAAACCTCAAAATAGATTGGAACGCACTAACAAACAACATTTTTTGTATGTTGTGTAAATAATAAATATTTTTTTTTTTTTTTTATTCCACTGAGGTGGCAAACAAGCATACGGCCCGCCTGATGGTAAGCAGTTACCGTAGCCTATGGACACTTGCAACGCCAGAGACATCACGCGTGCGTTGCCGACCCTTCAAAAACCTATTTGCACTCTTTTTAAAGAACCCCATGCTGTAGTCTCTAGGAAAAACCTTGGCAGGGAGCTCATTCCACAACTTTATCGTGCGTGGGAGAAAATTCCTCGCGAACCGCACTGTGCGCGACGATATTGGTATTATATTTATATAAAGAATATATTTGGTTTATAGGCATAGGTAGCGAGTAAATTACTGTATTAACTTAAATATTATTATTTTTTTTTTGTTAGCCTTTACTGTCCCACAGCTGGACAAAGGCCTAATATTAATTACAATGACATAACTGAAGGTGTTTTTTTTTCAGTTGACTCAGCGATACGCCGGTGGTATGTTGGCAGTGGCGGATTTACCTGCCACAGATTTCATGCGAGGTCGCGACGCTGGCTTCCCACCATACAACGACTATCGTAAAGCGTGTGGACTAAAGGTTGCCAAAAACTGGGAGGATTTGTACGATACCATTGACAAAGATGTGCGTAATTAGCTCTGAATCTCAAATATTTTTATTTTTGTAGGAAATAGACTACTAATGGCTAAAATCTAAAATACCAGCCAAAGCCAAAAGTGGGTAAGGATGTAGTGTACAAAAACCTTACGAAATTATCAAAAGAAAAAGGCTAATTTGTACTCGTTCAAACAGCTAATAATACTAAAATTTTCAGAGAGTGGAGAAATTGCGGCGTATATACGATGATGTAGAAGACTTAGAGCTAATGGTAGCCATATACACTGAGAAATGGATACCAGGAGCATACGTGGGTCCTACCTTGTATTGCATAATGGTGAAAAACTTATTATTGTGGCGAAGATCTGATAAATTTTTCTTTGAACACGGAGATTTTCCTGCTGCTTTAACTATACGTAAGTTTAATATAAGAAGGGTTAATTTAACCGGTCCGAGTTCAATGCTGAATACGAGTTTTTCCCGTTCAAACATTAAATGAGAGAGAAAGACCGATAACCGGGCTCTTTATTGAATTTAGGTGGTAAAATCGGCACTTAAACTTATGTGATAAATATTCTTATTCTTCTTATTTCCATTTTTACTACTCCCCAGCACAACTTAACGAGATCCGAAAAGCAAACATCGCAAGAGTACTCTGTGACAGCGGGGACGACGTGCAATGGATTCAACCACAAGCCTTTTTCAGAATCGGACATTGGTAACTGTTACTTACAACTATTGGTTTATATTGTTTATGTGGCATTCTCCAGAATATTCTTGCGTGGGTATTTCAGGAGGTCAGAAAAAGCGCCCACAAACCGCGGTTCCTATCGCCCGAGCTTTCTATGTAATCCTATTGTGTTGATATTACGTTGATTTCAATATAAAAATTCCATGGGCATGGCTATAGATTTAAATGAACTTCTTTCTAGGAACCAACCAGAGCATTGCAGTGAAATTCCTGGGGTGAACCTCGAGAAATGGGCAGACCATTGGTGTCCCGTGAATGCACAAGTAAAAGAGAAAACACCATTGCAACTCCTATCAGTGTAATTCGTTATTGTTCATAATTATATATAATTACCATTATTCTATAACAATTATCGTTTTATTGACTTTATCGGGTTATATTAGTAGTAATTCAGGCAACATGATTGATTACTGAAACTGTATAAAATAATGCTAACAGCACATAACCATTACAGTTATTTCCGTTATTGGATTATTGCTCGTTTTGCTGTATTTTCTTAGCAAATTGAGGCGGATACAAAAAGATGAGGAATGTAAATTACCAATGGCTTTATGTGATCATTGAGGCCTGACGTACAGCAACGCGACGAAAACTTTTGATCTCAAAGGTGTCTCATGAACTTATTTCATATTCAACAAAATATTAAACCGACGAAATAAATTTAAGGATTGGGTATCGAACTTAGTTACATAAACTATAAAATATAATATTTTATATTGAGTCTGCGCCAAACTTTTAAAGGCACTATAATTCATCGTTTTATCTAAATTTAGCTTAAAATAATGGAACTGACAATGGTCTAAAAGTGTATATTATTATGTTTAAAAAATTATAACCTTACTCCTAACCGTTAAGGAGTTGCACCTTACATCATGAGCTCAGCAATTTAAAAAGTATGCCAGACGCAAATATCTAGATAGATTCAGAAAATAATGATAAACACTAATGTCCTATAACATTCGAGGGTTCTCCTTAATTTCCCTTGGATGCCGTCATCAAACCCTGACATTCTGCCATCTTCAAGGCATAAATCTCTTTCGAATAAAAAAAGAATTAAAGTTATGCGTGGTCTAACATAAAAATAAAAAGAACTTTGACTTGAGAACCTCCTCCTTTTTTTTCGTCGGTTAAAAATGACAAAACAATCGGTATATTTATCGCACACGCACCGTTATTGAGTAGTGAATTTTAAGTATTTCCTGTTTACCTTCCATCGGGGTTACCAATAAATCATCGTTTTAATAATTACAAGTCTGTAAAATCATCAAAAATTCATTCTAATGAATTTTAAATTAAAATTAAAGCTAGCTTAGCTAAAGCTTTAGCTTAAGCTCATATGTACAGTAATACCCCGGATTCACGCGATAGGTGGGACTGAGCGCTATCCGCGTAAGTCGAATTCGCGTAAGTCGGGGTACAATTTTGCATATAAAAACATACATAGTATGTTTAATTGGGACTTAATAATGTTAAGTTTACACTCCATAGATAATGTTTTTTCTTCTTGTTTAAAGCAAAAGAGTCGGTTCTACTTCGTTTGGATGCCATAGTACTTAGTAAATATCTCAGGTCGTCGCAAAACGCACAAAAAAACACAAAATCGTAACTTATGCGCCGATTCTGCACTACACGTCTGTGCCTGTTGTAAACTGAACGAATAATAATGCGGGCGTGGGGAGTCAAAAATAAACGCCGCCGCTTGACCTTGACTGCGCGGCGTTCAAACAAAGAACGAATAGACGAGAAAATTAAATCGCGTAACTCCGAATTCGCGTAATTCGAGGTAGCGTAAGTCGGGGTATTACTGTACAGAATAACTGAAATCGTGGCCCCCGTCCCCAAATGCGTTTTTGGTCCATTTATTTGTTGACTAAAGATTTTACAATCGTTAATGAAGTATATGAAACTATTGAAATTGAACACGTGATTGGATAACTAGTTGTCAAATCACGTATTCAGTTTGATTCGAAATTGGTGAAAATCACAGAAATGTATTTAGAAATCAGAAATCTTTATTTGTATAAACATAGGTATATAGGTGGATCTTGTTTACAGTGCAAAAAAGTTTCACTATGTTTTACCCTCAAGGGTGTACAAATTTAAAAACAAAAAATTAAAATAAATTTAAAATTACAAATTAAATATTAAAAAAAGAGTACATGCATTAAGTTTACATTTTAAAATGTATCGTTATAGAAGTGTAAGAGATAGAACCAGCGTCTGTACGTACTTTGCGTGTCAACCATGGATCGAATAGACCTATCAATTTGCTGTCAACCTTCAGTCGACGCTCAGCCTAGGTGCAATTCAATTGTATAAAAATGACCAAATTGTGCTTTAATGAGGTGTAAAACTTGTAGATATAACGAAAATATTTCCTCTCATCGGTAAGTAAATTTTATAGTAAAATTTAATGTAATTTTTAAATTATTAATGATTTCGTGTTTGTTGTGATTTTGGCTATGAGAAATACGTAACCGAGAGCGTACCGCACAATTCATAATACATTGCCGACTCAATTACTGACAAAATGTTAGAGCTGGTATCTCATCCATCATAACGCGCAATGGATATTTATTCGTTTGATGCTATCACTCATAGTAGAGCTTCGTGGTATGGACATTTTTCTTATTTTTGGCAAATAGTGTTGTGGACTACTTGGTTATCGACTTTAATCGAATTGAAACATAAGAATGACTTGAATTCGGGATGTTACTGTTGATTTTGAAAAAAAACATTATCGTTATTAATATAATAGTGCTAATGTTATTTTAGTTTTAGCGTGTTAATTTAAATACTATATCTTATATATATAGTTTTTCATATATTTTTATACTTTTTAATTTATTTTTACAGTACCATATCAGTTTCTTGTGCTTTTGTTAAATAGCTCGGGCAACTACAAAACTATCTAAATTACAATTAATAATTAGAAATAAAAAAACAAAATTCCTACTAACCTAAAAATAAATTACTAAAAGCTAAATCTATGTACAAACCTTATCTAAACGACCGCTACCAGTGGGCAACGTTCCCAAAATGCTGGCAGCATTGCCACGTTGTAT
Organism: Hypena proboscidalis; assembly: GCA_905147285.1. NCBI lineage: Eukaryota > Metazoa > Arthropoda > Insecta > Lepidoptera > Erebidae > Hypena > Hypena proboscidalis. The sequence continues at coordinate 23,999,161 of LR990127.1, read as the reverse complement.
GGCAATGCTCAACTTCTGGCCAAAATAAATACCAGCATTCTGAGAACGTGTGGCCTCAAACAGGCGAGCTGAAATCTGTTTGTATAGATTGAGTGCTGCCGGTCCCCACGGCCCTAATGTCTCTACCCCAAAAGGCACAAACATAATATCCACTATCAAGAAGACCATATTTGCGCCTCTTGAGGCATTCTGCAGATTCTGCCGCCGCACCAGCCTTTACCTGAGTACACAAGTAGCATCCCACACCAGAGACCGTCCCAGAGTTGTTGTAATTTTATAATATAATTATCACGTATATAATTGTCACAGACAAATATAATTAATTATGTCCGTCTTGATTTAAGTGATTCCATTGGTAATTCCTTTATTTTGTTTCAATGTTTAATATTTTATAATTTATATGAGAATATCTCGTGTTAGTTAATGAACATCTCCAAATGGCTTGATCTATACCTTTGAAAAATTTGTGTGTATTTGGTAGGTCTGAGAATAGGTGGTAATAGTCTAAGAGGTAGCAACGTTTTTGAGAGAGTACTTCAGGTAGGCCAATTTTTAGATATTCTATCTCTCTCACTCTGCCGCACGTCATATGGACTATCTGGCTGGTGGAAGTGGTTGCGTTCATCAGTGCGCATCCTACCTGCACAAGTAAAATATCGATTTTTTAAATTATTTTAAGAAGTTTTTTTTTTGTTCATTATTCTTATTGAACTTTCCACAACGTTAATCTAATATTGCCAGACATTTTTATTGCTGTTTAAACTGTGCCAGACGCTAATTTCGAATTCAAAAATTTTTTTTTTCTAAATAATTTAGTTTGGCTAAAATTTCGGAGCTCGTGATTCTTGGAACCGCAATAAAGTTCGGTTCAATCTGTTTTCAAATACTTATAGGTGTAAAAATCAAATGATAATTTTGAAAAAAAAATTCGTAACTTTGATCCATCAAGCCTACCACCATGCAGAAGTGAATTGTATCAGCATTTACTACGAGTTCGTTACGTTACAAAGTTTTGAAGAAATGCTCATTTAAAACACCCGACATCTCTATCACCTCAAGCTTCCGCCTGGACCATAAATGACGATAAATATGATTTTGTCTGGTTTGTGGGAGAGCAATTGCCATCATTAGTTGGCGACATTATTATTAAAGGTAAAAATTAAAAATAAAATCCAATAAATTTCTTTGCCGAAAGATTATTTAATTTTTCATTATATTACATTCTAATAACTTGTTACAAGAATCCTACTTAAGATAGGAACAAATGGATGAACGTTACGTCACGAAATGACGTATCATACAGTTGAGAAATTTAAGGTTCCGGTAAGAGGCGACCGTAGCTGGATGGTTAAGAGCGACTGCCTGGTGTGCAGTAAGGTCGCAGGTTCAAATCCTGCCGGTCCCATATCTTTTTAACTGTTTCTTAGTATAATTTGCTAAGCATAGCTAAATGCTATAAAAATAAACAGAAGTTATTACAAGACGATGACAACCCAAAAGACGATGATGACAATGAAAATGACAGCAGTGATGAAGATGATGATGATGATTATGATTAAGATGCCTCCGTTTTTTGTGATACAATTATCAATTAAAAAATATAATTTTTGTTTATTTTCATACTTGAGATTGATTATTATCTTAATTTTGTTCAACAATAAATAATTGTTTTGATACTAAATTAATCCACACATTTATTCATTATTTTTTAATTCTTTCTCTGTAATTTATTCGACAACTATTTTTAGACCAAGCTAAATGATACCACATCACTTTCCACTTTTAAATCGGTCTGGCTGAAGGTTAACATCCGAATAATTGCTTGGCAAATTAATTTTAAGTTTTTAGATACTTAAATAATATTATAAAAAAAAATCAGCCATACTGAATTATTTTGAAAAACAGTATTTTTTAATTCGAAATTAGCGTCTGGCACAGTTTAAACAGCAATAAAAATGTCTGGCATTATTAGATTTACGTTGTGGAAAGTTCAATAAGAATAATTAACAAAAAAAAAACTTCTTAAAATGATTTAAAAAATCGATATTTTACCTGTGCAGGTAGGATGCGCACTGATGAACGCAACCACTACCGCCAGCCAGATAGTCCATATGACGTCCGGAAGAGTGAGAGAGATAGGATATCTAAAAACTGGCCTACCTGAAATGCTTGTTTTCCTGACGTTGCTAGCTCTCGTACTATAAGCAGTTTTTATACCGCTAAGTAAAAGCTGATAAAGTTACCACGCGGGCGGAGCCGCGCGGTAAGTTTAGCTAGTTATAATGTATTATTATTACAGGCATAAATTGAATTATTTTTGTCTTGATCAATTTGTGATATGATAATTTTTTACATTTAAGAGTTCCTTAAATAGTGTTTGTGTTGTCTTGATGTCTCTATAATGTATGATAAATTATTATATGCTTATTTCTTACTGTAGAAAAGATAAACACAGAATAAAATTGTTTTCTTTGCTCTTCCAATGTATAAAAACATTTTTAAAATTCAGCTGTGACTAATTTGTAATAACAACTCGTGAAAAATAAAAAAATATAACAAAACAAAGGTGTGTATTCTGTATAACCGTTTGCGTCATTTCTATAGTAGGTGTTTATTTTTTTACTAAACGGATTAAAAATTAAAATATTTAAAAAATACGTGTAAGCGGATATTAATTTGGTTAGGCTATTTGGATATTAAGATAATGATAATACAATTTAATGAAAATAACATGACCTAGTTAATTTGTGTATTATAGTCATTAGTCTATCATCACTTAATTTTGTTTCTGTCTATGAACCCGAAATTGTAGTAAAAATATGGCACGCTTGGTTTCCATACATATTGAGAGACTTGACGTATCTAAGTCATGAAAATACTTTTGGCATTGAATAACGAGAAGTTCGGCCTTTAGTTTAAACAAATCCATCCATCAAATGCTTTTCGCTGCTACCTCTATAAATACTATTATTATATGACGTAAAAATATCTGACACTTACAAGAAATAAGTGCAAAGAAATATTGGACTAATGTTAAATAGATTAACATTATGTACAGTATTGTTTTCACGTCGTTGAATTACCTGAGCTTGAGCAAAATAAATAGAAAACAAATTGGGTCTATGGATTATGTAAGAGTGGCGTTTATTTCATGTATGATACCTAATCAGCTGGGTCGGCAATATTTAAAGCATTAGATTAAAACATCACTAAATTAAATACTACAAAAATACACACCTAAACGTGGTGTGTATTTTTATAGTTTTAATAATATAAAATCAAATAAAACACAATTGAACTTAAAATCGTGGAAGTTGACAGTTGAGTTGAGTTGAAGATGAGATTAAGAAAGTTGATTTCAGTTAAACTGTTAACTGTTGTTATAAATAAATAATTAATAATATTACAATTAAGGCCCTTTAATATCCAGCTTTATAGCTGACATCACCACCACAGTGACACCGTACTTATGATGATACTTACTCTTGACTTCATTGCGTCGAGTAATTTGGGAAAGAATAACACTGATTCTATGAACTTCTATTTTATTTATACTTTGAAATAATACGAGGAAAAGGTTTCAACACCAATTATGATTAAAGACGTACATACAGTAGGGTTTCACTTCTATTCGCTACAATTTACACAAAAAGACTGTGCTGATATTTACAAGAGGCGCTATTTATATAACAAAGTCGTTTTCCAATCAATCGTTACAGTTCAAATATTGCTAGCATAAAATCACTTTAAAAAACATTTTAAAGTATCACTTTACGTTTCAAATAATTACCAAAATACATAAAAATTATGATTAATCCATACAATTCAATATTACAAGCAAGAAAACAAGTTATAAATTAATTGAAAACTATAAAACATGATATACGTGTCATATCGGCCAGTATAAAGCGAGCTGATGAGTCGCTCAAGTGGCTCTAATTAGAGGATGGACACGGATTACACGGAACACGTTTATAAGCTTCCACAAAGGCATAAATTAACTTATTTGTTGATTTTGAATACAACACCACACAATACAACATCTTCACAATCAATGGTACTACTTTCAACGGATGAACTGACTAAGAACAAATATATCAAGGATTGAAAGTTTCAAAAATTTGAATAAAATTACACTCGATCGCAAAGAAATAACCAATATTGCAACAAAATTTTACAAATACCTCTACAGTGGTTAGACACAGACGTCAAATACGGGCTTCGAACTTACAGAAGAATATTCAGAGGGCGATATAGCCAGTAGATGAAATCGAAATTTTGCAACCTGTCAAGAAACTTAGGATGGAGAAAAGTCCAGTCACGGATTTTATTATAAACGAAGCTATAAAGAGTGCTAGCAACATACTGGCAAGCACAAAACACACTTTTTTAATATGATTTTGAACCCTTTCAAATATCCCATCTCACTGGTATGAATCAAAAATTATTATTCTATATAAGAAAGGTAATCCAGACAACATAGCTAACTAACTATAGGCCAATAAGTAAATTACGTTGGCCGACGCCAGAGGGCCGAAAGGAAACAAATTTACTAGAAAAATATTTTTTTTATAATGAAATTACAATTAATACTTAAATGGCTACATCCTAAGATAGGTGACTAATGCTCGATGTCAGAAACGAAAGTGCACCAATCCGGTAAAAATGGTTGTATGGCACCGCACGTATTACTGACGCTGCGCCATGGCTCATGTAGGTGCGAGCTAGATTCAACTTGTTTTATTGTGCTGCTACCTAGCAGCACAATAAAACAAGTTGAATCTAGCTGAAACCATTTGTACCGTTGTACATTTTAAAGCCATAATGATATAATGATATTGAATTTAAGAGCAGACAAGCTTTCGGGCACTTTATCTTTCTCAATTTCTGTAGGCGCTTTCTGTGGCATGGCAAACTTAAGTTTTACAAAATATGGTTTTACTACGCAAATGATTAAAGTCCTTTTTAAATCCGGCTTTATAGCTGACATTACCACACAAAACCTACTAGGTATGGTGTTTCGAGCGACACATACGTGTCATAACGAGCAGTATGAGGCGAGCTGATGAGTCGCTCAAGTGGCTCTGATTAGAGGATAGACACGGATTACACGGTACACGAGGCAGTCTATGAAGAGAAGTGTGCTATATAAGTGTAGTTATATGCTGTAATTTTATAAGTAATTAAATGTTTTATAAGCTTGCACAAAGGTATAAATTAACTTATTTGTTTGATTAATTATATAAAACGGCGACTTCCAGGTGGGACTTTTCATGATGTCAGTCTACAAGTCCATCTGTTGTCTTCAAGTCTTGCTACGTGCCCGGCCCATTTTAAATTCAAATTTGAAGCGTAGCTTAGTGCGTCGATGGTTTTGGTGATGTTTTTTTATATCTGTGTGACGAATTCTTTAAATCTTTCTTATATTTAACATGCTTCTTTAGTGGGAATTGTCAAGTCTGACAGGCATATGTTAGACAGGGCAGAATACATGTGTCCATAGCTTTCTTCTTTAATTAAATATGCATACTACTTTTAAATATTTCTTTTAAGCTCAAATATTTATTTCATGTCTTTTTTATTCTTCGGTCTATCTCTACACTTCTTTATTTTTGCTGTCAAATCCTATTTGTTTACCTAAATAAATGTAATTTTTGACATAGTCCAGTGGTACTTTGTCAATAAAGATATTTTTCATAACACTATTCTTGTGGTCTTGGTTTTTGAGATATTAATTCACTCCCACATCAATACTTGCTTTTTGACGTGTACTTATCATAATAATTTGCTGTAGGCTGCTAGCAGTTTCTGCTAGTAACACGAGATCGTCGGCAAATGTTAGCGTATTTTGTCAATAATCGAAATGCGGGAGCTGCATTAGTGTGGTACCGCAATAAGTATCCGTTGCGGCATGTGCCAACAAGAAAGGTTATTACAAATCTTTTGAAAAACCTGGAATTGCAGGGTTCTTTCAAAATACGCTTCTAATAAGTCAATTTTTTCACGATTAGAAGACATTTTAGCGAAAATCCTTAATTAATAACTCATACGAAGTTTCTCAGCTGAAACTAAGTATAACACACAGATTTTCGAATCAAATTCGAAATTTGAGGGTAAAAATTCTTTTTATTTACTTTACAGTCAATTCTACCCACTTCCAGGCCATAACAAAAAGTTAGACCATCGTAGAAATTCGTTTCTGTTGCCGAAATGTATGGGAAACGTTTTTGGCGATTTCTGTCTTTTCTAGTACTGAAAGCTAAAATAGTCCCATAGAGTTTTTTGATCCCCACATGAAATAGAATCGATTGGCATAAAAAAAAAAAATTGAACTTTTTGCATTTTTTTGCTAACTGTAAGTTTTTTACAAAATCTGTGAATGCAGTTCAAAATGTCCCAAAAAGTTAGGGAAGGTCTTTTAAGAACGTTTTGCTGTAACTGCAACGGTTAAGGTACTTGCCCTTACTGCCCCGTTTCAAAAATACACCCTGTATATATATGAAGAAAATATCTTGTATAGAGTTGCTAGTATACTTGTTAGGTATGCGTCAGGCATACCTTTGCACGGTGCAAATTGCACCTACATGAGCCATGGCGCAGCGTCAGCAATACGTGCAGTGCCATACAACCATTTTTACCGGATTGGTGCACTTTCGTTTCTGACATCGGGCATTAGTCACCTATCTTAGGATGTAGCCATTTAAGTTTTAATTGTAATTTCTTTATAATAAAAAATATTTTTAGTAAATTTGTTTCCTTTCGGCCCTCTGGCGTCGGCCAACGTAATATACTTATTGACTAATAATCATTTGCAATACGCGTTCGCCAACCTATATCTGCTCGTCTGGCTCGTGGCATTTTTCCTTTATATAAAAAAGGGATATTTTATATTGCATATCAAATAAATAATCGCCTATCAATACATACTTATCATTTATATTCTTTTTTACATCAAATAACTTACTTCACTACAGATAAACTAAATGTTTAACAAAACTCAAACTGCAGATAATTCAAAATTACACATCAATATGACATTCCTTTTTTCCTCATAATGCAATACAGTTAAATTTATTTTTGTACAAAAATACTACATGCATAGCATAAATACTGACTGCACATCAAATTTACCATATTTCACAGCAAAATATCTATCCCAGTCGCATATTAACCAATAAGTACTACAAAATCTGTTCATCATATTTGTCTTAATTTTCAAGAAGCCATGCTCGGCAAATTTAATGATTATTATAACAAAAAAATCCTTTTACATTGCATTATTTCTAAAAGCAGAACAACTTAACTGAAAAACTTCGCGCGTTTTTTCGTCACTGGAGTAAATTATATAAAAATAAAAGCTATAGTTATGGCATAGGTCAATTATGGGTAAAGTAGTAGGTTAGCTTAGAACTGCGACCATAACATAGCTAGAATCAATCTGTGTGATACCTCCGACCCCTTTTTGAATCCACCCACTAAATAAAATAATATTATACTACCTACCAATTTCTTATTATCATAGATCGTAACAGACGACAGTACGTAACGCCACCTGCAGAAGCTAAAAATGTGCCTATTGGGCAAAAAAGGAAGCGTGGACGCCCCGCGAAAGCAAGAACCGCTTTAATAATTCAATAAATTACAATTTTGTATCTAATTTTATTAGGGTTCCGTACCTCAAAAGGTAAAAACGGAACCCTTATAGGATCACTTTGTTGTCCGTCTGTCTGTCTGTCTGTCTGTCTGTCTGTCAAGACCTTTTTTCTCAGGAACGCGTGGAGGTATCAAGCTGAAATTCATATCAAATACTCAAGTCTATGGTCTCTTGGAGCTGTGAAAAAATCAAACTTCTAAGTCAACGCGATCAAAAGATACTCCCGTTTATGCCGCAAATTTTCGACACTCGCAAGGGAATCAAAACCTACAGGGTACTTCCCGTGAACTCAGAATCTTGAAATTTGGTACGAACCAACGTCTTATAACACAGATAAAGGAAAAATTGCGAAAAGCATAAATTTTTAGTTACATCATATAATAAAAATATTTTTAATAATTTTAAACTTATGTATTGACAAGGTACCGTCAGCTTTCCACATTGTTATGTTATGGATTTCATTTAGCAATAAAAATACCATAACTTTTACTTATATACCTACAGGTTTGTACGGAACCCTCGGTGCGCGAGTCTGACTCGCACTTGGCCGGTTTTTTTTGCTGATCTCATTATGTGATAATTAATAAATAATAAGATGACTGTGACTAATAAAATGTTGTTTGATTTAGAAAAACTGCTGTAAATATTATAAAAATAGAAGCTAATATTTAAAAGAAAAAGAGTTAACATGTATAATGTGCATTAAGATTATTAGTTGTGCATTGATAAAAAAGCTTTTGCTTTAGGAAAAATTGCTGTGCGCTGTGAAAATAAATTGTAGTGTGTTTAGTGATATTTTGAGTTGAATATTTTGTTGTGCAATCAGTAATTTTGATGGGAATTCGGTATTTAATTGCATAGAAAAAGGATATTTTATGATTTGCGTTTAAATACTACCCATTAAGTATATTTTGATACAATTTTGCGTGCGTAAGCTGGTTTATCGACTTATTTGATTGAAAAATAAAACTCTTTCAGAATATATTTTTGTTATAAAATCCTAATTTTACGTCAAAAATGAAAGGGAAAAATTGAGCGTATGTATTTTTACTTGTACTATTCAAAACTGCAATAAAAAAGATCGACGTATTTGTACTTACGTCTTTGTTGAACTGGGGGTGCGATAAGAAAATACTGTATAACTTAAATTAATCATTTGCTGTGAATTTTGATGTAGTGAGATGCATAACAGAGTTATAATCTCACCGCAAACGCGCTCGATTGTAACAAATTGCGAGAATGCGAGATCAGTTTATATTTTACGTGCCAGTCACACCAACCGGTGTGACTAAGGCTCTACCTAGACTAATTGTGTGTTTGAAATGTATTATTTATTTAATTAATTTTGTAACAATGCATTTATGGATTTCTACCTGAAATATTTTGTATTAATTTAAAATTTATAATAATATGAGTAACTTTACTAAAAATGTAAGTTAATAAAATATTTCCGATTGAAAACAAAAGAGCATTAATACTTGACTAACACTTCAATTTTCGGATTTTATCGCGATATTTCACTTAAATTTCACTTACTTTGATTTCCCGACGTTTGTTGTGACGAGTGTTAGTCATGTATAACATTCGCGTAAACCTTAGAAAATATTATATAGAACAGTACGGACTCGAAATAGCATTAATACTTTTTTTTTTAGTAAAATTATTAAAATTAATTAAAATTTTAACTAAAGCTACTACTATAATTATTATGATAAATGCGAATTTTTTTTAGTCTATGTATTTTAAACCAACATGATTTAAAAAAATATATTTTATGACCTGGCTAAATACTGGTTGGCTCGGAATGTCGACAAATGGTTACGAACGAACGGTATGATGTCTAATACAAGTAAAACTTCATTCATGCACTTTGATATATCCGACAGAACTCACAGAGATCTGAAGGTTCAAGTAGGACGCTAGATTACAACAGTAACTGTAACAAGTTGCATTTACCATGTTTTTAGGTTTTACGATAGACTGGAATTTGAAATAGGAAAGTTATATCGACAACCTATGTGTACTACCGCCAGAAATGTTAAGATCATGCTACTTTGCGAGGGTGCATTTTCTCTTACAATATGGCGTCGAGTACTGGTGGCGCGCTGCCGATTGTAAATGTGCTTTTAGAATGCAGCAGCTTGCTGTGAAAGTGATCGCGCGTGCTGAACGCGGTATTTCAGCTAGACCGCTGTTTATATCTTTGAAAAACCTCAAACGACCCGCCATGGTCATATTTCAGGCGGTGATGTATGCTACTCCACAACTAGGATAAGTATGCGAAATGGCCATAATGGCCAGAAAAAACCATAACTACCTAACACGCAACAGACACAAGCTAGTGGTGGCGAAGTGTAATCTCACAAAGAGCCAAAAGCTTATTATAATATATCATAGGGCCCAAAGCTTACAACAAAATTCCCAAAATCCGTTTAGCAAAAACAGAAAAAATATTTCATAATAAATTAAAAGCATGGTTCATCGAGCAACGACCATAATAATATATGACTATAAAGAAATAAATGTAGTTAATTATTCTTTTAATTTAAATTAATTGCAGAATTATTTTATCATATTTTTGAAATCTTAATGTAATACAATATTGTAATATTGACTTGTAACGAACAATTACCAATAACCATGTCTATGTCTATGTTTAAACATACTGGCTACGAATTTTTTATCGGCGTACTACACGGACTTCTGAATGTATTTTTTTGTTTTGTGATTATAGTTTCAAGTTATCATGTTCTTACCATTTATATTTATTGGTATATAGAAATTCATAGGGGCTGCAGCAACGTTGCTTGCCTATTATAAACACGCTCTCATTCACATCATTACAGTTAGGCGAACCAAAACGCGAGCGCGTCCCAAGGCACGAGCAGTCAATATTAATTGAGCCCCGAGGCGCGGCCATATTTCATTATTTACAACTAGCCCCAAGGATTACCACTAGATATAGGAAATAGCGCGCGCAGGTTTGAAAGTTTCTGCTTTTGAAGAATTTGTCGCAATAGAAATGTAGATTCTGAATAATGATTGTTAAAATTTACTTGAAAGTTGTAGAACTAAGGCGTCCGGAAAGACGATGCGTATAGTCAAAATACTCGTGAATTTGGAGTAGGGCTTGGATGGCTGAGTAGTAAAGCGATAGGCAGGAATCCTTTAGTCGTCGACTTAACTAAAAATGCCAATAATCTAGTGTATAAGAGGACTTCCTAAAGAATTGATAGATAACTAGTACCGCTTTGAAATATACTGCATGTAGTGGAGCGACGACCAACATAAAATATAACAGTTTTAAATGCAATTAAATATAACCGAATCTAATGATCGGCCTCGCAGTAGTCTGTTTACTGACTGGTGTCAGCCATTTGAGTGTCGCGCTCATTAGTCGGCTAGCAGACTGGTCCACGAAACCCATAGTCCGCCAGTCTTTAGTAAATATCATATCTCAAAAAATTTACGACTAAAATCACGAAATACAATAAGATGTAAAAATATTCCAGTTATCATATTGTGTGCCATTTTAACAAATATTTATTCAAACAGTCAAACATCACTGCCTAAGTCAATAGCATTTTTTTACTCCAGCAACAGCCGGCAAAGCCGCATACACTATATTTTAAACTATTTGCTAGTAAATATAAAACTACTGCATCGTACAGAACGCCCGAAGTCGTATGCAACAAGTTTAAAATGACTGCAACTCTATCTGCTCAATAAAAAGTCGACCATAAAACAACACAGCTTAGTGTTGATTTCAACTGCTTGAATAAGTTTGTTCAGCGTTAATGGGCTTAGTTCGAATTGCAGATGCACGAGAGGTATAGTAGAGTTAAGGATTAAGCACGCTATAATATAGCTAGTTTTTATTATCGCTCTGAAGGCGGGTTTTGTACGAAAGGGAACTTGCCCATTTAGTGGCTATTGAATAATTCTACCAAAGACATTGGAAGAAAGTAAGTGGGCTTTCCTGTACATTTTTCTCATTGCCTTTTTACATAATTATTCAAATTTGAGTTGACTAAATTTAATTTGTTACTGTTCCAATTATAACAAATATTACGATGAGTTTATTTTCTTGAATATAAACGTATATTGGCCACAATATTGAAACTCCTTTTTGTAATAATATGATGGTAAATATGTGCTTCGTCTATGGATCAGTGGCTCGCAGTCGCAAAAGAGGTGCAGCGGTGTTTCCGGTTCCTTTTTACAGAATCTGCAGTAGTTATCGTCCGCATAGCCCATACGGGATAAGTGCCTATTTAGCTTGCAGTGTCCTGTGTGAGGGATCTAACGGCAAGAGACACCTTGTTCGTACTAAGTGCCAGCAGCTCAGTAGTATATTTGTTCGAGAAGCCCTCGATGAGGCTTTTGCTGTGATTCATCCCCTGACCCTGTTGCCAGAGCTTTGATGAATCCTCACATAGCTTTCCCTTGAGGAATTGATAAGCCTGTTTTTTATTAGATTTCACAGAAAGGCTCCGGTCCTATTTGCAGAATCTCTGTACCAGACCGGGTCAGTTGATCTGCCTTTTCATTGCCTATAATATCTGAATGCCCGGGGACCCATCCTAGAAAAACTTTGTTCTTCTCCCCAACGATATTTAGGCTGTCTACGCAATTCCTGACCAGTCTAGAATCAATTGTGTTTGATTCTAAGGCCTTGAGAGCTGCTTGGCTATCTGAGAAAATATAGATTTGTTGATTGACGTAGTTCCTTTGTTGCAGGTAGTTCGTACACTATACAGCCTGTATAATAGCGTAAATTTCTGCCTGAAAAATGGTCAGCCTGTTTGGTATGCCTGTCCAGCTTCCTTTTTCTCGTGAATGGCACCACAACTGTTTTGCCCGGATTAACCGAGAGGTTGTTTTTAATGCATCAACGACTGATAGTGTAAGTAAAAGTATAAGTAACTCTGTCTGTCTCTGCCTGTCTGTTACGCTTTCTCGGCTAAACTACTGAACCGATCTTGATGAAAACTGGTACGGAGATAGTTTAAAAGCTGAGAAAGGACAAAGGCTACTTTTCATCAACATACCTACCACGTTGCACGCATAAGCTAGTCTTTTATAATTGTGCCTAGTACCAGCAGTTTTGAACGTACGCTAGCCGCCGCTCTCAATGTTTTAGACAACTTATGAGACAATTAAATTTAATTCTGATGAGCGTTTTTATGATAAAACTTTATGCAACTCTAATACAATATTAGGATACTATTGTGCCACCGGAAAATTAGTGGTTTTTCTATTTCCATTTCCATTATGGTTCAGAAGAATAACGTTACTCGAGACTGTCCCAATACATTTGCAATTTGGACCTTTGGAATTTGCCGATGAAAACTATTATTACCTAGCTTCAAAATTATGTTCTAAATCACTGGCAAGTATTTTTGCAAGCTTTTTCTCATATAAATATTAGCGATTTTTTTATGAAATCGAAATTTTTTAAAGACCGATTGTCCGATATGTGGATATTTTATGTGAATTTTTTTTTCACCCTCATAATCATGTACTGATTACTGGCATAGTATAAATAGTAAGTTATCTTCGAACAAAGGTACATCGCGCCGTTTGTATGTACGCGTAACGCTTGCCACCCCCGGGTTCATGTACGTACGCACGCACACTACGCCGCTCGGCCAGTTTCTCGGTCAGCGGTAGTGCGGGCCGTGCCATTACTGTGAGCGGTCGCTGTTTGTTTAAAAAATTAGGTACGGTTACGCGCTGCACTGCAAAATGTCTTCGCGAGTCAATAGATATTATTGTGAAGTTTATGGTTGTTCAAACGACACTATTTCAAACCCAGAATTAACGTTCTTTAAGGTACCCTCTGAACACAAAAGGTGAGTTAATAAAATACGTATTTGGTAATAACTACTAAATACTTAATAATAATGTAGGTATGTTTTTTAAACGCCGCCGTGCCGTTGCCTCTTTGGTTTATTTATTTCACAGAATTGATGTTACATTATGAATATGATGCGCAATTTTGTGATGTGTTATTAAATTATTTTTATTTTAACCGATATTAAAAAGGAAGTTCTCATAGTCTGTATGTATGTTGGTCTGCGATTATCTCGCATTTGGCTGGTTTTAATGTAGTTTTCAGAAGAGAACCTATATGTTAACCTGTATGTACTTATAATATATTAAGTTAGAGTTTTTGTTTTATTTGTACTGTGTTAATCTTAAGGTAAATTTTAGATTAGTAAACTAGATGATTAAGTATATTGTAGATTTGTAGTTATATAATGATTCTGTACAGGTAATTTAAAATATCAATCTGACAAGTGACAACCCTACGCCTCGAGCAAGTTTAGGTATCGTGCGCTCCTAAACGCCGGGAGTTGGCGTACTTATTTATTTTTACTATGTTACTGGTATGTATTGATGATTGCCGTAATATAACTATAACGTATAATAATATGGTAGACTATAGATAGATAGAGTAATCTTTATTGTACACCAATATTAACAAAGAAGTTTATGCTGTAAATAAATGCACTTAAAAATTATGTTGCACAATGGGCGGCCTTATCGCTATAAGCAATTTTTTACAGGCAATCTTAGGATGGACAAGTAAGTAATGAGCAAAGTTATGGGCAGTCGTTGGTGCGTTAATTAAAGAAAAAAGTAAAGAAAAATACAGTAAAAAGAAACGTCATGATAATGACAATGGAGATTTTAAATATAAATAATATAGAAATTAAACTACGTATAGTGTCTTAAACCTAAAATTATATATAATATACTAATATACCTTATTATATATATTATATAATACTAAATATATCATCTAAATATATTAATCTACTTATATATACCTAAATATATAAAATATAACCTACATATATACATAATAATATAAATATTATCTAATATTCAGGACACAATATTACTAAATATCAACAATAATTTCCTAAAGTGACATGAAATGCTCATTGACCATTTTTTTAAATATAGGCAAAGATTGAGCTTGTCTAATGCATACGGGCAAAGCATTCCACAATCGTGTTGCCTGAACTACTCGTATAAAATTCTTGGTGGAAGTTGCGCGCGCGCGTCCGAGAACGTCGGGCGAAGAACAGTGGCGCTCTCGCCATCTTGACGGCGGTTTGCGTAAACTTCTCGACCAGGACATAATCGGAAGCTAGGCTCGTTTGGCGGGAATCTGGTTCGTTTTCAAATCAAACCTTGTAAAATGTATATAAACCCAACAAATGTAATTATGGAAACCTTATAATTCCATCGCATTTACATTAACATGAAAGAACTTTTAATGAGTTTTTGTGAAAACAATATGAATAATTCATATTGTTTTCACAAAAACTCATTAAAAGTTCATGTTTTTCAGTGCTGAGCATTTTCTTAAGCTGTTGTGGTCCGTAAAAATATAAGAGGCGGGCCACTACGTGACATGAATAAACCGTCTGATTGTAGGGCCTTTACACGAGAGGGAAATTAGGTACATTAATCCTTTTGTACATAATCTACAATATTATTGTCTTAAAATATTGAGTGATGTTTGGGTCTATACACAAAAATAAAATAATGTTGTTGTATTGAAAATCTGCTTTTGTATATAGGGTGGATGCGACATAGCGACATTTCTTTAAACCACATATTCTGTGCACACTCAATATTGATTTCCAGTGGTCCAAAATCACATGACGAGAAAAATACGAGAAATACAACGTTAAACAAGTTACATGGCTCGTACAGTTTAAAGACCCCTTACTTACCAAACAGGCCAAGAATGGCAACATCGCATGCAACCGGCATCACTGAGGGCGCCGACGCACTCATATCAAATCGCGTATTCACATTTGAATTTCACATACACAACCACGGAAAGTCACACGTTATTATCACAAACATCACTTTGAATAAAATTCAATTGCATCCCTAAAGTCACAGAGTGCCCATCGCCTCTTTTAATTTAGGTTTAAATCGGCGCGAACTACTTATTTGGTCATGAGGTCTCTATTTGCGGTCAAACGTTTTAATTTATTCGAACGCCACGAACACACAGAATACTATTATAATACTACATCTCATTTTTTTCTCTTTGCGTCGTGTCACATCACAAATAAAACAAAAACTATAATTATATAATAAACAACAATGGCGCTTGCGCGTCGCTGAAGGGAGAACAGCCAGTGTTGCCAATTTAGCGTCTTTGTCACCAGATAGTGCAACTTTTGCCTAGCCTACAAAAAAAGTTTTAGCGACTTTTACTAGGTTTATTCTATTCAGTCATTTATTTATTATTTTATTTACCTAATTATTATAAAAAAGGCCAATTAAAACTAAGCAAAATAAGAAAAGCTCATTGTCGCCGGCGAGAATGAGGTGTTTAGCGACTTAAGATATTAAATCTAACGACATGCAAATTATGGATTTGGCAGCAGTGAGTAAACCTTACTCATTGGTGTGTACAGAACGCTATAATAAGGATAGGAAATAAAGGTAGTAAATGGTAGAGCTATTGGGAACGACTCGACGGAGAAGAGTTTCACTTTCTCAGGTCGAATGTTATCAATTAATTTTAGTGCTTGGATTACTGTTATCTCGTTGATGGTAAATTTAAACCCTGAAGTTTCAGACACAGAAGCCAGCTCTGAGGTAAAAGGGTACGCAACTATGCATTGACAAAACTGCTGAATAATAATTTTCTTTTAAGTGATGGGACCAACATGATACTAATAGACAAAAAATTCCCTCTGATTTATGTTTAGTTCCAACTGTGGCCACAAGCAATGAGTGACGGCGCTGAGTCTACATGTTAGTAACGTTAGCCGGACGATTGGGGCTGTATGCTGTAGGATTACTGTTATCTCGTTGATGGTAAATTTAAACCCTGAAGTTTCAGACACAGAAGCCAGCTCTGAGGTAAAAGGGTACGCAACTATGCATTGACAAAACTGCTGAATAATAATTTTCTTTTAAGTGATGGGACCAACATGATACTAATAGACAAAAAATTCCCTCTGATTTATGTTTAGTTCCAACTGTGGCCACAAACAATGAGTGACGGCGCTGAGTCTACATGTTAGTAACGTTAGCCGGACGATTGGGGCTGTATGCTGTAAAAAATAAACTTTTTGTAAATACCACAGAATGCTGTAATAGGTAGGTAACCTACCTACGTAGGTCTCGCCACTGACATTTATGTAAGAATTATTTCACGGCTTTGTCACTTTGTTACAAAATAAGAAACAAGATGGCACCTACCTGTGTAGTAATTTGGTAGTTATAATCTTATCATCAACCAGATAACGGGATTACTACTATTTGATGGCCTTTTATGTGAAACGGAAAAGCTTTTTTTCATGTTCGTTCACAATGGCTCTACCACTTAATACTTTCTTTCTTTATTACAGCATTCTGTGGTATTTGTAACGTGTAACTTTGCGGTTCGAATGTACGCTTTGTTTGTAAAAATTCTATTAAACTGCATGAAAATTCAATCACACCCTAAATTGGTAACACTCAAGTAAGTAAGTTTAAATAAATTTATTTAAAGTATCCGGAAGTTGACTCAGTTACTTACAGACCGTCTATAAAGTCGTGACATTAAATGATGGCGCTGCTGACTTGCATGTAGCAACCCTATATAGTGTGACTAAAATGATTTTGATACTAGCAGTTTGTTCAAGTAAAGAGTAAATAAATTAGACACATTAAACAGTAATATTTTGTTACTGTTTTTATTTACAGTAGGTTAAACTTTTCATAAGCAAAGGTAAATAAAGTAAGGGCTTCATAAAGTTTTAATAGGTATTATAAGCATTTTTAATTAAACCAAAATAAAATTATTACACAAAGTTAAAAAAAACACTGATTGATCACTCTCACTCATCATCGGATTCCAAATATTCAAAATTAAGAAACGTTACGTTGCCACTTTCATCAGCAGCGCTGTCATCTTTACAGCTGCTGTCACAACTGCTGCTATCATCGCCTAAGCGAATAATCAACTCGTCTATGTCTCGATACAGATGACGTCCTCGCTCGTAGTACTCTTTTTCAGACGTCTCCACGTGATGGCAGCAGTTTTCCATGTTTCAAGTATAATGCTGTTGAAGGCGTCTTCAGCAAGTTGCTTCACATCGCGTGACCCAACATTTTGTGCTGCTACTTTTTGTTTTAGGTTAGCCCAAATGAGCTCAATGGGATTCAAATCGCAGTGATACGGCGGAAGCCGTAACACTGTGTGCCCGTATTCTCCTAAAAGTTCATCAATGGCATAGATGGGGCGAGGTTTGTTTATTTTCACCAAACGCAGTAAATTTCGCTTCCTGAGCGTAGACCTTTAACTTTCCATCATTTTTAAAACCTTCGTTGACTATCCGCCTAACTGTACTCACTGATTTACCTGAAAAAAAGTAAAAAAATTGTACTGGAATGGAAACAATAACTTATTGACTTATAGCAATTAATTCAAATTCAAAACTGGTATAAAACCTGAATGGATTTTGTTGTACCATCATAATGTATCAAAAATTATGGTCATACTATAATATGACCTACTCACAATGTCAATCTAACCTAAAAATGTGCAATGTTAACAATGCCTTTTTTGGTCTCCAAATCGTAAATTCAGTAAATTTGTAACTTCGGGCAGATTAAAAACAAACAATAACACGATTACATACCCGTCATAGATGCTGTCCGCCCATAAATATCATCCAAATCGTACAAAATTCGTCCAGCTTGGTACTCCGCGAAACATCGCTGGAAAACTTTAAAAATCACTTCCCGCGTGCCACTCCGATTTACTTTATTCATTTTTATTCCTTTCTGCGTAGTTACTTGTTAATTAATTGCAGTTTAACCAAAGCAATAAAAATACAAAGGGAAAACTGTCCCACAACTCAAATTTGATGACAGCTGATTTACTTAAGTTTGGTGTTGCCAGACACATGATTAATGTTAGTTCCTCAAACATTAATGTCACGACTTTATAGACGGAGTGTACTTGACTAATTATTACTAGAGAAGTAAATAAAAGTAGTTCATCTCACTTTAATGTCTCCAATTCAATATGAGTAAAAGAGACGCAAATAGTTAACGCAAATTCAAATGCATTCAAACCGCGTCACCAACGAAAGATCATTAAATTTGTTTAGTGCAAAATCGGCAATCTAACGGGAAATAGATTGCGCATTCTCGGAAATATTTTAATCTCAAAGACGCCGGCGCCATGTTTTTGTTTGTTTTTGTATTCAATTTTGTGATGTGAACGGACTCAAACTTAATTTATAATTAGTGCTAAGTTTATTATTGTGATAGGACACGTTTGTTATTATTTTGATAGGACACATTTTTTTATTATTGTGACAGGACACAGATTTTATTGGATATTTGTTTTGTGAGTGTTTTTGAAAATGGCTCATGTAAACACGGCGCGGCGTCTAGCCGTCTATCGGCAGTTATGGTATCAGTTAGATGGAGCGCCTCCTCATTCAGTGGTGGTTCAGTTTGAGTGCACGGTTGGCGTAGCGGTTAAAGCGGTCGCCTCGCCACTTTCAACTACGCTGGTGTTGTGGGTTCGATCCCCACATGGGACAAATCTTTGTGTGATTCGCAAAGATTTGTTCTGATTCTGGGTGTGCTTTGTGTGTGCTAAATGTATGTATGTGAACACCCCCGCGACACAGGAGTTATTCCTAGTGCGGGCGTCGTTTTTTTAAAAAACTAAAAACTAACTAACTAAAGTGGTGTCTTCGCGTGAACGGCTCACCGAAATGTTTGGAGAGCAGTGGATCAGTCGATTCGGGCCCGTCGGGTGGCCACCACGATCCCCGGACTTAACTCCTCTGGACTTTTTTTTGACGTTAACACAATAGAAAAATTGCGAATACGTGTTATTTCGGCCTTTGATAAAGTAAAAAGATTAGCCGCGAATATTGATCTCATGACAAAATTAAAAAACAATATTGTGCGTCGCTACAATTTATGTATTGAACAAAACGGTGCAATATCGAAAATTTAAACATTTAATTGAAAATTATTAATTGAAATTATACATCGTGAATTGATTGAAGTGATTTTGTGCTAAATTATGTGATTTGTGATTTTTGAATACGGCCTGTAATTGGGAGCAATCACATGATTTTGACATAAGATCGATTGAGCTGTGTGCAACGTTGCCGTTCCGCTTTGCCGGTGAGTAAAGATGTGTTTACATAAAATAATCCATTTAGTTTGTTCGAAAAATTTTTTTTCGTAATTTTTGTGTCAGCTAATTTTGGACCACTGAAAATTAATACTGGGCATGTACAGATTATCTGGTTTCAAGAAATGTCGCTATGTCGCATCCACCCTGTATATTTATTTAGGTCAAACTTTTCTCACATAGGTACAGGTGAACGTGCTCTCCGACGCACGGAGGAACACTTGTTATGTTTAGATGGTCATGCATCGCAGGCGACCTCGGTTAGCATTCTTTACCTGTGAGATCAATCGGTCCGCGCGGTTTCTACTAAGGCACGAGCTCCTCTTTGTTACTATAATAATAGTCCTTGTATCCGAAGTCGTCGGTGTCGGTGGAACACTATTCCACCGACACCGACGACTTTATAAATTTATAAATGAATGTTTTTAGAAAATATATAATTGTTTATTTTTTATTTTGTATGTTTAGTTTTAAATAATAGATATATATATTATAGTAGGTTTATGTATACATAATTGGCAAAAAACGATAAATAAATAAATAAATTAAAGATGCAGATCAATTATACAAGTGTTTTAGGCAGAAGTACCTTCATCGAAATTTTGGGTACGTTTCTTTACAATGATTTTGTGTTTTCATGGGTATGGAACATTGCAAATATCATGAAATCTCATTTTTAAGTGCCCCAAAAATGTCCGTCCATTAGGTACACATAAGGATTCGGCATTACGTAATACTTCATTTTATACTGATCCGTTCCGACGCCGTGTTGCCAACTGAATTCACAATTAAAATATACTGTAGGTGTTTGCTTATGGAAATAATCCACTTCATATATTAAGTGATACTAAAACGAATCATAACGACAAAAGTTTTTTTTTTGTGTTAGATGTAAATGAAATGTAATGTAATGTTCTGATAAAAAAATATAACACAAATCTATTAGTTAAAATTATACAATAAATGAGCTGTATAATTGCCTCGCCCATATTGCCATATTTAGTGTAGTCGTAACTCTAAAATAATGTTATTGTTTTAGTTTGTTTCATAAAAAACTTTGCATGAAATATTAAATTGTTGAACATTGAGTTATTCTGTACTTCAATGATGTTGAGAAGGATTACCAAATGGTAAATCAGAATACAGCAATAACTTTTAAATAAAAATTACTGCAACAGTGGAGCATTCTCTAATATCTTAAAGAGAAGATAAAATAAGGTTCTAATTAATTTTACAACGGAATTGGTGTATTTGAGTAATTTTTTTTGTAATTTATGAAACCAGAATGTTCATCAAAGAGCTCTTATACCTCAATGTATCATAATCATGCGTGGTCATAGCGTGACGCCTCTACGCATCGTACCCTCGCACCTCGTAGCCGCTTAGAATAAGAAAAATCACGCCTATTCAAAGCGGGTAACCGGTGTATAATAATGACACATTCATGGGAACTAGAGGAACCATCACACTACATTCAAAGGTGCTTAATTATCTTTATGGGCGCCCTTAGTTAACTTTTCGTTACAGTACCTCACTCGAGTTCTAATTATTTATTTATTTAAAAACTTAATGCTGACGGCATTATCTACCACTCGACCCTTAGGGTGGTGCAGAGATTATTGATAATTAGTCACAATTATATATAAAAGAAAACTGTAGTAAGCACGAAAACATTTTTCTATTAGTGACGTTCAGAAACCGTATTTCAATTAATACAAAACTTGAAAGCAGATATTTTAAAAGTATGCGTATATCAATTTATTCAAATAAAAAGATAGAATAAAAGCCAAAAGAGTGTTTTATGATTTGAAAATATTTATTTTATATAAATTTGAATAATATACGTTTTTGATTGTTTTAGAAGTGCATGGTTGCTCTATTTTTTTTTATTTTAGGTTTCTTTAATCTGTAAGTGTATTATCTTTAGCTAGCTGTTGCCTGCGATTTAGTCCACGCCGGTAATCTGCGATAGGATCATCGTAAATATTTCACTTGTTTGTTGAAATTTCAGCATTTATTTACTTAGTATACTAACCCAAAGTCATAACAATTAATTTGTCTAAATACTGCCTTGAAAATTATTATCGCAAGAGAATGCCTAAAAAAATACAAAGTATTATGCGTGCGTAACGATGAGTCTCCAACGTTACGCACGCATAAATAAATTTAAACATCACCCTATTTGTTCCGTTGATGTCATCTTGTTTTTTTTAATCTGAGCATTCAAAATATAATCGCAATAGACCATCTCATATGTTGGAATAAAAATGGAAGCAAAAAATCCTAAACCTCTAAACCTCTAGAAACTTGAAATTTGACATGAAGCTAGGTAGTGCATAGTATAATTATAGAAAAAAAACTAAAATTATAATTTGTTCATATTACTCTTTGAAATGTAAGACCAAAATGTTATCAAGATCTAAAATCGAAACACAATTCTTGCTCGTAAATCACTTTATCACTTTTTAACTTTAGAACAACTTTATCATTGTTCAGAGATGTTTTCACAACCAAGAATTAATGCAGTCTGTGCGTGTTCGCATAACCCGATGAACGAAGTGTTTTTCGTGAACGAACTAACGAACGTCTTAACATTTGTATGTAAGTATCAAAATAGTTACCAAATTAAAACGAGTCAATATAAACGATTAATAATTAAACGAACACGTACTTACAATCAATCAGCTTACAAAATAATATTAATGTAATTAACTACATAACTATAGATAGATGGTACTTTAGGTGCAAATGCTAACAAAAGTAACTATGACGGAGCGCTGTTTACTTGGTGCATTTTGAAGGTCTGCCTTTTAAGCCAAGGTTTAATCAGAAAGCATTTACTACAATTTATCCCGTTGTTTCTTATATCAAAAACACTAGTTGAAAGAGATAAAATTGACTATTTGTAATCTCACGTTTTTTTTTTAAAAGCAGTCTTTGCCAGTTGATTCAAATAATCTATACTTATATAATTGTTCACCGGACTTACTGATTCATCAACGCAGAGCCTAAGCCACTAGGGCTAGGAACTTTAAATTTTGCATGAAGGTTCCTTACATGGCGTAGGGGCGCACTAAGAAGGGGTTTTTCACAACTCCATTTCGAAGAGTGTAAAATGAGGGATAAATGGTTGAATGGAAGTCCGTAATTTTTG
The DNA here is from genome assembly GCA_905147285.1 of Hypena proboscidalis. Taxonomy (NCBI): domain Eukaryota; kingdom Metazoa; phylum Arthropoda; class Insecta; order Lepidoptera; family Erebidae; genus Hypena; species Hypena proboscidalis. Next base: position 23,976,160 of record LR990127.1, on the reverse strand, counting down.
ATGATTCTTTTTTTGTTGGATAGGAGATGATTTGAAGGGGGTCCCATTGTCAGCATGTTGTGATCTGATGATGGGATCGCAGAGAGATCGAGGGCAACCCTCGTATTTTATAGGCACATGTAATGTTATTAGTGTGTTTTTCAAAGCTACACCAGTATTTACGCCTAATCGTACTAATTTTATGTGGCTAAGCTGATGATGGAAGGTAACTACTCAATGGTTAGGAGTTAAAGGTTAATTCTTTCACTACTGTACACATATTCAGACTGCTAGTTATGATAATATCAAGTGAGCTGTTGGAACGGAGATATTTCAAAGGTGGTCCCATTGTCAGCATGTCATGATCTGATGATGGGATTCCAGAGAAATCGGGGGCAACTTTCATATTTTATTTATTCTAGACTACACCAGGAATTAAGCTTGGTCGCAATAATTTTATGTGGTTGAGCTGATGATGGAAGGTCAACTCCACAATAGTTAGCAGTTAAAGGATAATTCTTTCACTACTGTACGCATATTCCTACTGCTAGTTATTGTGTCAAATGAGCTGATAATGGAAGGTCGCGACCCTCAATAGTCAGGAGATAGGATTTAATTCTTTATTAATTATTAATAAGTTTTCCGTCTCAAGTAACCGTCGTCTCCTCATTCGAGAAACATTCTTGATCGGTCTACCCATCACTTAAAATCGTAAAATAAAAAAAAAATTAACAAAAAAAAACGACTTCAAAAAGTAGGTAAACTAAAAAGCAAAAAATAAATTTACTTCGCACAAAATAATACGTTTTTTTCATTTAGTTAAATAGAAATTACTAAATAATAATTTTATAATTCTGAAGTCGGTGATCTTAATCTTCAATTCCCGGCTAGGGCAAAAGTCTTATTTGGATTTCTTCCGCCAGTAAATTAACAATATCAGAGATCTATTGAGTTTAGTATTATAATGTAACAATACATACTATTGTGAACTAACGGGGAAGGAGCTAGTTATAACATTAAGTATTCAAAATGGATACAAACTCGTTGAATATAATACCGGCTGCCTCGTGGTCTAGCAGTGTAATGTGCGACCGCTTATCGTGAGGTCACGGGTTCAGTTGTCGGGTTGAGAAAAAGAGTTATTCTGGATTTTCCATTAAAATAAAATTAATATGAGCACGTAGTTTAGAGAAGTGTTAGATAGATGATTGAAGATTTACCCGTTAAACTGCCTAACTTGTATTGAACCTGAATGTACAAGTTCCATTTAACACGCATTTGACTATTTTTTTTAATATATGTTGGATTAATGCTATTCTATCTACTTTACAAAAAACTGGTTAATACATTAAGTTGTCCATGAGTTTCATAATATTGGTAAAAACTTGGTGAAGGCACCTTGGAGTAACTTTTTATGCTGAGTGTAATATAACCACAATCTTACATGTGTTTCAAGAAGTTTGTCGCAAGCCTTTCTTTATAACCCTTGGGGTACCAAACTACCAAGTATACATAATAATCAATAAATTCGGTCAAGCAAATTCAGAGGAGTTCAAAAACTAAGATTCTGAGTTGACATAAAATTTTGAAAATACCGCGAACTAATGTCCACAAATATGTCATTTGCCTGGAAACTCTTAATCTGCAGATGATGAGCACGAGTCAACTCGATACGACGTTTACTACCCAAGAAACAGTGTAAAACTATTCTTTCAAACAATTTTATTATTGCAGGAGGGATAACGAACCGTGAATGTCGAATACGGCGTACCCGTTTGTATTGAACCGTAAAACTATAGTGTAGTAGTAGTAACTCTAGTGTTTGTTTCTGTTATTGTGTGTACAAATTATACTGGACTAAACTATCGTAAGTCAGACTTATTATTTGTAACACCCCTTCATTTCACATTATAACTATCAAGATTGTTAGTCTATATAGGGATCAGGCGAAGGGTTATCGATAAAGCTGATCTGTTAGCATTTATAGTTCCAATATCAGCCCCTTAGAGAAAAATACTAAACACATTAAGCATAGATTTTACGAGTCTGTATGTAAGATAACTGTTTATAGTTAAGTCGTGACTGTGACAAGTCCGATCCCAAAGATAGTTATGCTATCTTTAACTTAAAACTAAGTTAAATTAAGTTTAATTTGTATAGAATCAGCACAGAATAAGTGAGAGTGGTATCAAATGGCTGGCTGGTATAAGTAGAATAATGTAAATGTATACTAATGGCATAGCTAGTATTAAAGCTATCCAGGAAGTCCTGCACTTATTTTAGTAAAGTGGTATTAGGTACGGCAATATCAGTTTAACTTGGAATATTAATTTATTTTAGTGTAGAGAACTATTCCTGCTAAGTTTTTTTATGTATCTACCACGGAAGTGAAATTGTTAATGATCCTTTTATGATCCTCACTCTGGTGAAAGTGTTAGCTAGATGGATATCCTGATAGAAGATATTTTTCTTATTTTGCTGCAAGAACATTTATTGAAAATATAATTCAGATTGGCTAATACAAGCACAAAAGCGACACGAGGCGTTTACGCTAGGTTGGCCATAAAAAAACATAAATGAGGGTTTACGACGAGTCCTCGGAGGGTATGGAGGAAATAATGGCTGCACTACAATAATAACAAGCGGCTGGCGATATAAGCTTAGTGTAGCTTTCTGTCACGTGTGTGATTGACCATCGTCTTACAACTCAAGTATAATAATCAAACGAGAAAATAAATACTTATTTTTATCATAGTAATGTAATCAAAAGATATAAAATAAGAAGAGTCAATTTAAAAGAAATATAAATGTAGCCGAAGGTATAAAGGTTTTTTTTTAAATTTGAAAATTTGGTGAAGTATTTGTTGGACTTTAGGGTTAGATGTCTTTAATATCTTGTACAAAAAGTATATTTTTTTTACATATTATGGAAGTCATCAGTCACACTGGTAACAAAAAACGGAGACATTTTCTTTTATATTACCCTGGCATAAAATAAGCTCAATATTGGCACAATATAGGCATGCTATTATGGTACCGCAAACATGATTGATGAGCAAGCCTTCTTCATATAACAGCGACGGAAATTGTGTTGCACGCTGCAGCGCCTGCTTAATTATATTAGCATTACGCGAGCTTGTTGAATAATATAAAGCATGCTTGAGAATATTAGTAAAATAATGTTTTTTAAATATTATATCTATAAGTAGTAAATGTCCAATATCATCATTAATTAAACAATCATCACAATCAACAAGTAATGTACACAATTTAAGTAAACAAGTTATTGATATCTCTGACACCACAAGATTTGAAAAATTTGAAGTTTGCTATTTCACTGCTGAGGTGTATATTATGTAATTTACATAATATACATAACAAATAAACGTTAACACATAGATAAGAAAAGGAAGTTCAATAATCGTCTTGACAAATAAAAATTATGTAAAACAAGAAAGCTCAAAACAAATCTAAAGGCTTTGCACGCTAAAAAGGTTAAAATAGGAGTACGGAATAACCTTTGTTCTCCGTAATGGTTGCATTTAAAAATCTCGCTAATAGAGGTGTACGTTACGCCGGCAAGAAAGTGTCCACCACCGTATAATTAGTGCGCAATCTGCTGTAAATGTGCGCCGCATAAAAAATTTGTGCGTCTTGTAGTTTTGAAAAAAAAACGTAAAAACGATTCCTGCTGGAGTAACGTTGTTCTAGCAAGAAAATTCTAGACGAATTATCGGAGAGATAAAATACATACATGGGCAGAGAGCTTATATTTGTGCAAATATGTGCGCCAAAAATATAATTTGTGCGTCTTCAGGTTTTCGAGATATTGCGTTTCCCGCTGGAGTAACGTTTTGCGAATTCGTGTATCTCTAAGACCATTTTATGTGCGCCTGTAGAATGAACATACACGAATAGCTCTTAATGCCAGATAATATTTATAATTTTCAAGTAATTGCGCTTTATTGAAAATTTAAAAAAATATTGTAGCGCCTAAATGAGAAGACGTATAAGCTCGCTAAAAACTGTATTCGTTCCATCTTGACGTTTATAATTACCATAAAAAGTTTCAAAACAGAACCTACAAGCGCTAATGAATAATATTACTAAAAGTCAAAACGACGGCATCATAACTTTGACGCCATCAAACAAGAAACTGGCTCAACCTAAGATGTGTAGATGTAAACCAAAAATTAGTGCATTTATCAAATAATATATAGTAAAAATATCCAGCTTCAACTGTTTCGTATTATAGTTCGGCCGTTCAGAGAATGCGTTCCTGACACGTCGCGATTGAACTGACGACGTAACTTTGTAATGGCGTTGCAGTTACGATAAAAATATTATTGCTGGTTGTTTACCGTTTTAACAATTGATGAGCATTAAAACAACATTATTATATCAATAATCAATTAATGTTATAATTTTGTGCCAAACTGAGTGTCAAATAACTTGGTAAACAATATTTTTCTAAATCTAAACTGCGCTATTACAATGTTATGTCAGCGCTTTATATTTGTAGTGCTGTGCTAACAATAACAGGCAATAATAGTATCGTAATCTGTTCTTATACAGTTATACTTTTTAAAATAATACGTTTTGTTTTTCTTTTTAAGAATTTGAAAATAATGGACTATAAGGTAACTTTTATTAAATATAAAAATAAAACTACGACCAAACCGAACGCGCGAAAGAAAGAAGCATTTTTATATTTAGGTTGAAAATGGAAACGCGATTGAGCTAATCTGGGCTCAAATAAAAGGTTACGCCGCCCGCCACAATACTGCCCCGCCATTCAGCACGAAAAAGATGATGACCCTATTAAAAGAAGCCTGCGGGAAAGTCACAAGAGATGACTGGGCAAAGGTTGTTGAGAAGACTAAAAATCTGATTGTGGAACATTTTGACCGAGATATCAGGATTGATTCTGTTATTGATAATAATATAATTATACATGTAGGCGAAGATGATGATGAAGACACCACCTCCTCAAGCGAATCGGAGTGTGATTATTATTCTGTACGCACATTCAATTCAATGTACTATATTGCATAGATATACAGATTGTAACTTTGTAACAAAAAATAAATAAAACAATTTTATTATATTAATATTACCCTTTTTGGTTTTACACTTAAATAACTAAAATATAAATTTTAAATGATTCCGTCAATTTAAAACGAAAATAATCTTAAAAATAACGCGGCGGTTCATTTTGGAGGAACGGTAACGAACTCAGTGTTATGTTGTGCCCATCACTAGTCGTGACTGACTGATAGGTGTCAGGAACGCATTCTCTGAACGGCCGAACTATAAGTAAATATTAATACTAAACCAAAACAGTTATTCGGCGTAGGTTATCCGACCAAATTCGAATGACTACAAAAAAGCGACGGATTCATACGTATCGATGACCTTCTTAACTTTACTCGCTAACTGGTTGAAACGTATTGTGCCCGAGTACAGTGCAGTAGAAAATAGTTATTAAAATAAATTTAGATTTTTTTTATTAGACATAAATAAATTTAGCCATTTGCATTTATTATATCAGTAGAAAAACGAATTATAAAAAACATGAATTTTATTGGTTCTTGTTTTTAAGTTCAAGAAATGTGTGATGAATACTACAAAAACCCCACAACAGTAAAAAAATACACAAAGCATGTATACATTTTAATTATAATATTATGCTACATATAGGTCTACTTGTTAGAATAACATGGTTTATCTCAATTTAGCATTTGATTACCCTTAAGAAAATTATTTATCTATGATTTAAAATTTGTTAAATATTTACATAGTTTATATAGCTTTAATTAGCAATGTTATACTTAAAACTGTGATTTTGTGTTAAAGGTTCTGTACCATCATAATGGGAAATTCAAGTATAAAGTAGTTACCTATTTGTTGGCCGAGATATAATTTAGTTTTGGATATGATAGTATGATACGCGAACGTAGTATAGACCGGTTAAAATTATTATCAGCTTATGTTTCTTAAAAATTAGCCTAATTTGAAAACCCAAATCTAAGCAGCCCGATATGTGAAACTTGGGTTGAAGTTTTCAAACCCGGCTATTTTTTAAGAAGCATAAACTGATAACAACATATAACGCTCTATAGGTATTTATTACGTTCGCGTACTATGCAATCATACCCAAAACTTAATTATATCTCGGCCAAAACAACAACTACTTAATATTATAGCTCAAAGAGCTATTCTAAAAGTAGCCACTCATCGAAATTTCCTATTTCCCACTAACCTCCTCTATCATTCTTGTAACGTACTAACAGTTAGACAGTTATTTATTTTGAATACATTACTTAAACAACACGAAAGTCTTCCCTTTAATCCTGACCATACTAACAAAAGACGAAAAGATATTGTTTGCAGCCAAAAAATCAGATTCAAACACGCTTTTACATCAAAATTTTATATATTTCTAGGCCCGCTACTCTACAATAGGCTAAATGCCATGCGTTACATTTATCCACTTAATCATAATGACTGTAAGAAAGCTATCAAAGAACTGCTCCAAAAAATGTCCTATGAAGATACAGAAAAGTTACTTATAGTGTTAAAATAAGTATCTATTTAAATTAAATTAATTTATATAACTGATAAATAAATAAAGTTAAGTTAGTTAGTTAGTTACTCCAATTTATCTTAAGAGTTGACTACCTCCTAAAAATATATTTCCTTTTCCTTTTGTTTTCTTTTTACAAGATTATTTAATTTTAAGACCATTTTTGTAATACTAGTCTATTTATTAGCCTGAAACACAGGATTACCTAGTTCAGGCACCGAATTGTTTATATATACACTTATGTATATACAATAATATTAAATGTTGTTATCGCTTATGTATTTGACCAATGTATTTTAATAAATGAATTTTATTATTATTATTATTATTTATTTAAATTTCACGCCATGATGGTACTGAGCCACTTTAAGTGATTTTATTGTTTGTGTACTTAGTAAATGAAAAACTGATCTGTGATTTTAAATAATACCAAATGACTATACAAGGTACAAATAGTTTAATTATACAATGTTTGTTCTAATATTTATAGGTAGGCAATTTGATCTGTGATTTGATGCCATAATTACTTTAAGAATCATGATTATGATAATAAAAATAATATTTTTTTAAACCAACAAGCTCTTTGATTTCATATGATCAGAAAGTACATTTAATATATTATATTTTTATTAGTTCATTGTAATAATAATTCCCCTACGAATATTTGAGCGTGACTGTACGAACACAGTTTAGGTGTAATACGTTTAATAAAGGTGGTCATCGATACGTATGAATCCGTCGCTTTTTTGTAGTCATTCGAATTTGGTCGGATAACCTACGCCGAATAACTGTTTTGGTTTAGTATTAATATTTACTTAATACGAAACAGTTGAAGCTGGATATTTTTACTATATATTATTTGATAAATGCACTAATTTTTGGTTTACATCTACACATCTTAGGTTGAGCTAGTTTCTTGTTTGATGGCGTCAAAGTTATGATGCCGTCGTTTTGACTTTTAGTAATATTATTCATTAGCGCTTGTAGGTTCTGTTTTGAAACTTTTTATGGTAATTATAAACGTCAAGATGGAACGAATACAGTTTTTAGCGAGCTTATACGTCTTCTCATTTAGGCGCTACAATATTTTTTTAAGTTTTCAATAAAGCGCAATTACATAAAAATTATAAATATTATCTGGCATCTAATTATGTCACAAATATGCACAAATTAAGAGCTATTCGTGTATGTTCATTCTACAGGCGCACATAAAATTGTCTTAAGAGATACACGAATTCGCAAAACGTTACTCCAGCGGGAAACGCAATATCTCGAAAACCTGAAGACGCACAAATTATATTTTTGGCGCACATATTTGCACAAATATAAGCTCTCTGCCCATGTATGTATTTTATCTCTCCGATAATTCGTCTAGAATTTTCTTGCTAGAACAGCGTTACTCCAGCAGGAATCGTTTTTACGTTTTTTTTTCAAAACTACAAGACGCACAAATTTTTTATGCGGCGCACATTTATAGCAGATTGCGCACTAATTATACGTTCTACTCATATCACTCTAGGTGACACTTTCTTGCTGGCGTAGATAGAGAGTCCCACGTCAAAAAAAAAAAGTTATACCTACCTTAAATAGTGAGAACCTTGACATCAAACTTGGCCGAGACGAAGTATGCGGAGCGGTTAATTTGCCCAATATTACTGAATGCTTTAATTTCCAACATTCTGGCCATACTATCGATTCCAGTGCAAACGCTCATCAATAAAAAACAGAGGAGGCACTTTAGTATAGTTAAATCAATAATTCATGAAATTAATCGCATCTGGTTTATAAGCCTTATTTTTAATAATTTTTTTTTTTTTTTGGATAATAATTTCCACACATATAATCGAAAAATTTTACGAATGAGTAAAAAATATTGGCAAAGTTACATAGAAATCGCAAATGTATTGGGATAGTCTAGAATCATCAACGCATTAAACAAAGCAAGCAAAAGAATTGCCGCTATTTTAATGCTTGCTTTAAATTGCGGAAATTGACTTTGTTTATTTCGAATAAAAAGATAGAGATAGCAAGAGAATTGTATTTCAAACTAACACCGTGTAAATAGATTCTTATGACAGGTCGCAGTCACATCCTTAATCCTCACTACTAACCAAGAGACGGGATAAAGAGAAGATAATTATAAAGTTCAATGTTAAGTAAAGTGTCTGTCCTCACAGATTGTTAAATGTGTATAATTGCAAAAGCTATTTCATAAAATTCATGAATTTTCTATTCACTGATTTATATCCGGCTCGTTTCAAAGCACCTAACGTTGGCTCTAGTGTCGCATCGCACTTTAGCACTCGATGTTCTCAATATCTCGACGGGGCTGGCTGAAACATTCCAATGTTTGCCTTGCACTACACCGCACCACAATACACGCAAACTATCATAATATCTAATACTGCCTTCATTTGTGTCATGTATTTAGAGGCTACATTTTAGGGCATACAAAAAAGCACTGAATGTGAAACTATATCCACATAGAGTTCATAAAACCTGTGTTTAGTTATCACACACACCAAATATGTAAACTTATTTTGCCGTATTGAATTAAATTTTATCTATCAATACAATTAATGAAAAAGTACGCTATGAAAATTTCCATTCCATTTCCAGCAATAAAAACGACTTTGTTTATCGCTGATCTTAAATTTTAAGCTCTTAGAAAATCAAGTAGGGACCAAAGCATTTTTATTTATTTATTTTATTTATTTATTTATTTATTATAACCAAAGTACTTATAACTATTTTATACATCATTTGCCTCGGTCAAAAGCCACTAAGGGTAAACCGTAGGCGAGTCGCTACATTTTACAAAGACATTTCAATTCAAACATTAAAACATTACAATTGTGAAAAATCTATGTTTAGGTATTTAGGAGGTACATTTTAGGTAATGACGCTTATATTACACTGACGCTGACGCTTATTTTACATTTTTTACACCTTTAGTATATATTAATTGCAACTCCTCAGGCAGCCTGTTTAAGAAGGTTGGTATTAAATATTGAGCAACTCTTGTTCCGTACACGTTGTTAGCTTTTGGTAGTACATATTTATTTTTAAATGCGATTGGTCTCAAGCAGTCAGGTCTTGTTTTTTCATTGATTAGCTCAGGTCTATTGACTTCCGTTAGGGTGAGAAATTGAACCTTGTTATACACATTCATAACATTACAGTGCTTATAGAGATTGTCGTAGTTATGTTCATATTTTTGTTTTATATGTTTTGAAACTATGGTTTTCAATATTCTCAATTGTAAATTGTATATATCTGCTAAATATGTATGGTAAGTTTGTCCATAGCTACTAAGCCCGTAGCTGACAACCGAGTCGGCAAGTACAAAATTCTTAGCGTTTTGTGCTTTAATATACTTAACTTACCTAGGACAGACCATAGTTTGTTGCAAACATAGTCTTTATGCGGACCCCAACAGAAGCGGCTGTCAACCACTAGCCCGATATACATATGTTAATCAACTACTTCTACTACTTTTAATAAGGTCTATTCGGATTATTATGGAGGTAAGAGTCAAATTTCTTAACGCTTAATTTTTTAACGTAATATTTGATGTACCTACTAAGCAATTCCATAGTAACGTTAAAATAGACTCAACTTTGTTAGTCCTTACGTAGTTTTACCATTTCCAACATGATTTTGGCTAAATCTAAAACAAATAAGTTTGTATTAATGTATTTTACAGTTTATCAGTATAAAAATAGTACAGTGGTAAATTGCCTGGGAAGCTCCTATTTCTCAAAATCAGTTACAAATAAAAATGGCTGTGCAGTGCACTAATGGTAGTATGTTTGTCACGGCGCCGGCGCACCGCGGACCGGCCACCATTTCACCAAATCATCTGCCCCATTGCTTCGCCTTAATGTCGTACAAACGCAGCTACTTGCCGATCAATATGGAATGCTACAGATTATATTGTCTATTCTATCCTATAAAACAAACTATAATAGATTAACATGTAATCCTGATTGCCTATTTGTAGGAGGCAGGGTGAAAGGTCTGAAAATACACCAGGTGCCTTTTTAAGAAAGTGGTTATATAATTCTGTGTGAAATAAATTATCAACTGACGAGTCTAACATTAAACGTATATATATTTAGGTTTACCAGTTAGCTTTATTAGTTTTCATATATTATTACATTGTCTATTATTTGTAATCAAATATCTTGGTATTTGTCTGAATTAACTTTGCATAGATACCTAACTTGCAGTTTACACACGGCAGATATAATGTAAAACCTATATCTCGATGTTAAAATGTATATTATTTACATTCCGATCGATACTGAACTCTATAGAAATTGACATGACAATGTGACAAGTTTTCATCTGTCAATTTGACAACACACGGCAGCTGAAATGTAAAGTTTAAGATATTCGTATTTTGACAAACATTAATATTAGTGTCCGACCGTAATTTCGGTTTTGATTTCGGCTAGTTTCGGCCAAAAATCTCGGTTTCAGCCATAGATTCAGTTCCAACCAAAAACTATTAGTAACTTTTTAACTTTATGCGGATGCAAACGAAGTCTACTGTCATCCCGTCTGCTGCGTGAAATATTTTTATTTAAACGTGGAAATAAGGAGGTATTCATTTTAATAAACATTGCGATTTCGAATATATATAAGCATGGCAGTGTAAGTATTTTGTACCTCTTGAAGTACGGCTCACAGCTATCGGTAGACTTTAATTTAAACATTGCTCGGATGCACCTCTTCTGAGCCCTGAATACAATCTCCCTGTCTGTCATTGACGTATAAAGTAAGGACACGGCTAACGCGCGATAAATGAACTGAACCTTTTTGGAGTCAATCAGACTACAAAAAGCGCGTAGTGAAATTGTCTGTGGTTGGCTGCCTCCGTGAGCGGTACAACACGACAAAATGCCTAATTGTGCACTGAAAAGTTGTACGAACTACCAAATTAAACATAACAAAAAAGATTATGGTATTACATATCACCGGTAAGTCACAAATATCTTATTATATCCACCTCTTTACATTATTTTATCAATTTTATTTGCTAAAATTTTTCGTTCCGACGCCATATTCCTTAATCGTGAATATCCGCGTGACATGACATATGCGCTTAGTTGAACTATGCCGCGGGCGTTCAAGAGAATATTTTTGGTAATTTAAAAAAGTATTTGTTATTAATTGTCACATGGTAGTTCAATGCAGATGGCGTTACTGATCCTGCTATTCATAATGTCAAATTTGAAGGGCAATTTGTTCGGACAAGCCATTTCTATAGTATATATTTCTATGCTGTCTGTAGGATTTCCCCAAAAGATTATGCCGTAACGTAAAACTGACGCTGTTAAGCCATGATATGCCGTGATCAAGGCATCTGTGCTTACTACATTTGAAAGAGAGTGCAAGGCTTAGGCACATTTACTAACTTTTTTGGACAAATCGGCGATATGTGCTTTCCAGTCGAGTTTTCTATCAACAGTAAGTCCAAGGAATTTGGTTGTACTTACATTTTCAACTGGTTTGGTATTAGGTATGTTCGATGAATATATTATTTTCAGCTGAGTTTGGATGTTGGTTAAAGTGGATAATTTTAGTTATCTCTAAATTAATTTTAAAATTGTTAATGTCAAGCCATTGTATAATAGATGTCAAGGAATTGGTAATGTCATGTTTGTATTTAATAGGGTCATTATTATTACTTGAAATTGTCACAGTACTGTCGTCTGCAAAAAGCGTCGTTGGATGCAACGTACATTTAGGCAAATCGTTTATGTAGACGGTAAATAATAGCCGTCCCAATACGCTCCCCTGTGGTACACCATAAATAATATTACGCTCTTCAGACAGATATTTTACTTCCTTTTTTGTGTTCAGGTTGATTTTGTTTATCTCTAATACGCTCCCCTGCGGTACACCATAAATAATATTACGCTCTTCAGACAGATATTTTACTTCCTTTTTTGTGTTCAGGTTGATTTTGTTTATCTCTGCCCGTTGTTTTCTGCCAACTAGGTATGATTTTATTAAGTTTAATAAATTACCTCTTATGCCATAGGCATCAAGCTTTTTTATTAGAATGCTATAATCTACATGGTCAAATGCCTGCGTCATGTCACAGAAAATTGCGCATACTGTTTTTGTCGACATTTAACATGACCTTATATTAAAAGAAAATTATAAATTGCTAGGTTAATAGTTTTATTTTCACGAAATCCGTGTTGTTCCTCACATTGGATATGATTTTTATTTAAATAGGCAGATAAAATCCTTGTGTATGAATTTTTCAAAGACTTTGGAAACTACAGGAATTATTGATATAGGCCTATAGTATTCCATAACCTCTTTGTCTGTTTTTTTGAAAATTGGCTTAACTACCGACTCTTTTAAGACTTCTGGAAATATAGCATGTTATGCATAGATTAAGTATGAAGCTCAAGTGTCCACATACTTCATTAGCTACAAATTTTAATACCTTAGTAGATATACTGTCACATCCAACACTATTTGTAGGTTTTAGAGCTAATATTATCCTTAAGATATCCTGAGGTAGACAAGGTGTCATAAACATAGAATTATTTTTCTTAATAATAAGGGACGTCGCATCACTATCCGCTATTAGTGAGGGAACATATTGAAATGGTTGGCTATTTCGTTCGGGCATGTAATGAAATTGTTTTTAACCGACTTCAAAAAAAGGAGGAGGTTCTCAATTCGGTTGTATGTTTTTTTTTTTTTTATGTTTGTTCGCCGATTACTCGAAGACCCCTGGACCGATTTGAGAAATTATTTTTTTGTTTGATAGGATATACTTGTCATGTGGTCCCATTTTTTTTAAGTCACGTTCTGATGATGGGATCTTAGAGAAATTGAGGGCAACCCTCAAATTTAAAAGGCTTCTATATTGTTTTTTGTATATTATCTAAAGCTACTTGGATATTTGCATCTAGTAGTCAGCATTTTATGTTGCTGAGCTGATGCTGGAAGGTACAACTCCTCAACGGTTAGGAGTACGGGGATAATTCTTAAAATATAGGCTCTTTGAGGCCGTTTACTGTATTCTTTCAAGTTATACATAGATGAGGCGAGACGTTGAATATTACTTATGTATATTCATAATAAATGAGGTCATGATTTGATGATGGGATCCTAGGGAAATCATGGGTAACTCTCAAATTTTAAAGGCTTCTATATTGTTTTTCGTATATTACCTAAAACTACTTGGATATTTGCATTTTAAGTTGCTGAGCTACAACTACAAGGTACAACTCCTCAACGGATAGGAGTACGGGGATTATTATTAATAAGTTTTCCGTCTCAAGTAACCGTCGTCTCCTCATTCGAGAAACATTTCTGCTCGGTGTACCTATCACTTAAAATCGTAAAATAAAATAATTTTTAACAAAAAAAAACCGACTTCAAAAAGTAGGTAAACTAAAAAGCAAAAAATAAATTTACTTCGCACAAAATAATACGTTTTTTTCATTTATTTAAATAGAAATTATTAAATGATTATTTTATAATTCTGAAGTCGGTGCCAAGTAAACAATAACTCTGTATAGATAATATCAATCTTTCTAACAACTATTTTCTGACTGAATATTAGTTCTTAATTATCCGATTTACTCGGCACCGACTTAAGAATTATAAAATAATCATTCAATAATTTCTATTTAAATAAAGGAAAAAACGTATTATTTTGTGCGAAGTAAATTTATTTTTTGCTTTTTAGTTTACCTACTTTTTGAAGTCGGTTTTTTTTTTTGTTAAAAATTATTTTCAAATTTAATTACTTGTAAGTGATTTTTAGGAATATTTAGTTTAGCTTGATTTATTATTTGCCATGTTGTTCTAGTCTTATTACTTGAATTTTTTATTTTAAAGTTGTTTTGAGAACGTTTCGTGAGGAGCATAATTTTTTTGAATAATTTAGAATATGCTTTAAATGTTTTTTGTTATGTGGCGTTGGTTGAAGCCTTTGCTTCCATAGAAGTGAACGCTTTTTCTTGCTGCAAATTTTAATGCCCTTCGATACCCATTTGGGTTTTATGACCACATGAACTATGAGTTCTGGAAAACATAAATTATAGTAAAGCATAAACTGTTCTATGAATGCATTGTATGCTTCATTTGGGTTATCCTTTTCATATATCTATCTCAGAGTAGCTCAGTTTACTCATACATAGCTTAAACTTTATCATATCCCTACCGTAATCACGTATGATAGCACTACTCATACCACCGTCACCCGCGCCCTCGCCGCCAATGTCGTCTCCAACTGACACTATCCAACATCGTCATGAATTACATAAACAGTGGAACTTTGCTAAAACTGATTATTTTCAATTGTATGGCTTAATTTCTACAATAGATTGGAATGATTTCTATATTTTAGACGATCCTGATTTAGCTTTAAATTTGTTTTATGATAAAATAACGGAGACTTTTGACTCATGCGTACCTCTTAAACAACAGAATTTAAAAACAATCAAACGTATATATCCGGTGTGGTAAACATCCGGTATTATTAAAAATATAGGTAAAAAACACAATTTACATGTCGCCGTGAGCGACATATTTAACGTTAAGGTTAAAACATTTTAGTTATAAACAGCTTAATAATAATGATCAACTGTTATCATTTATCAATAACTATCATTTAGTATTTTTGAAACGTGTAACGCCATCTAGTTAATACGAAACGTAACTTCCTGCTACATTGACCTTGATAGGTGATTCGGGTTAATGAGTTTTTATAATCCTTTATAATTCAATTCATAGTAAATAACAAGTTTAAACATCACAGTTAAAATGTATCATGATTTATAATGTTAAGTTAGTCATAAATTACTGTTCAATTTTATGTGTAATCATAATAAGTAGTAAAATGTGATACTCCATTATTTCTCTTGTTTAGCCAATGGGGTGATTACTAATAACGCCATTGGCTGAACAGAGTTACATTAAAAGATAAATTGCTGTACTTATTTTCATTGAGCCCTATTACATTTTTACGTTGCGCCAAATTAGGTGTATCTGCGACCGCGCGGCAAGTTACGACACTCGATGCACATGTTGCGTAAACAGTGACTAAATAATATTGATCCGCTGTAGTATGATTTCCTATGGCACTTCCACGGTAAACGAATCGTAAAGTATGCTTTGTTGTTAGAATAAAAAGTATTTTTTCAGTTTACCAGTTTAGTAGTTTGCAGAATTGGCTCCTTATCAATAACAGGTATATCAGTTTTACAACATTTAGTCAATTGAAACACATTAAAATTATTTTATTTCGTATATTTTTGATAACATTATGAAACTTAATATAAAGTAAATATTACAGTACGTGAACATTATGCTAAAGTAGGTGTGATCCACAAAAATAAATACATACATTATAATATGTCGATAAGTGTCGTTTACTATAGTGACTTGATGACAATTTTTCGCTATGCGCATCAATTGCAACCAACTGATTCATGAAGAAACGAAAATCAATTAAGCGTCTTCCTTGAATATCTATATTATCCTGTGAACAAGGCAAAATAAAGCATTAGCATTACCCATCAAAGAGATATAAGTAAATTGTGTAGCGTAAAACAAAGATTAATTATAATAGGGATTTCCTAAGTCTTAAGCAACTAGTTAGCGTACATACATTTTCATCATTACGGTTAACAGATATTTCTTCTTTATCTATTTCTTCAATGATTAAACTATCATTAGTCTCGAAGCCTGGATTTTCATTGTCAACACTCTAAAAAATTAAAAAAAAAAAACATAATATTAAATAACTTTCCCAAACGAAGCATTACCTAGAAAAAAGATATAAGTACATTGTGTAGCGTAAAACAAAGATCACTTATGGGGATTGCCTAAGTTTTAACAAACTATTTGGTATACAATGTATAATATAATATACCTTGTCAGCGTTACAGTTAACAGATATTTCTTCTATATCTGTTTCTTCAATTATTGAATTATCATTAGTGTCGAAGTCTGCGTATTCACTGTCAAAAGTCTAAAAAATTAAAAAAAGCATGAAATAAATTAAATTTTCAATACGAAGTATTTCATATTAAGAAAAGTTCATTATTTTACCATGTCCTTAGTTTCATTGATGTTGCTAGATGTTGAAGCTTCAAAGTTTTCCAGATTCTGTTTTTTATTATTTCTATAAAAAAATATAAATTATGAATATACAGGGTGGATGCGACATAGCGACATTTATTGAAACCACAGCTTCTATACATGGCCTGTATGCATTTCCACCGGATAAAAAATTCTCTGGCGAAAAAAAAAATTCACGTCTTCCGAACAAATTGCACGATCGCAATGTTCAAATTGTTCGGAGAACGTGATTTTTTTTTTCGCCAGAGAATTTTTATCCGGTGGAAATTGATACTTACCATGTATAGAAGCTGTGGTTTCAATAAATGTCGCTATGTCGCATCCACCCCGTATAAGTATGTTTTAATAGAAATGGGAAATATGAGCAAATTTCTTATTTTTCTTTCATAAGAACTTTCTCGAACACGCCGAAAAAGTAGGTATTGAGGGGAGCGGATGTCCTTTCTATTTTTTTTTTCATTAGAACCTTCTAACAATTCATAACAAACACGACCAATTAAATAACGACGAAAAAGAAATTAAATACATACCTTGCTTCTCTAGCTTTGCTCAGGTTTTCGATGTTATGCCTTTTACGTTTCCTTAAGCATTGGTATTTACATTTACCCATATTGACTGTAGCACAACTACAATAAAACGCAATTATCTGTATATAACAAAAGAAGTAAAATAATTGTGCTACTACAACACACAATACCAAAATAATATTATACTCACAATGATCAAGAAATCGCGATCCTACTATGAGATGCTCACACGCACACACACTGACGTAGCGTTTACTTGCCTAGTTACGCACACTAGCGCACGAAATAAACTGACATAGGTCCGACCTCGACAAGCGCTTATTAGTTTGATAAATAATTACTAGTCAAGGATCTCTAGAGGACAGGGAATTGAAGTTACAGAATATGAATTAAACACAGACTTAAATACATACAATTTTATTAATTGTATAATGAATAAATCTTTGAACAAGAATCGTTTAAGTTATGCAGATATTTTACAAATTTAAGGGAATATTCTAATCTATGGAGAATCATTTAGGGCTCCAAAGTACATAGCACCAGGTTATACAATGTCCAATCGCCTCAAAATAGACAGATAATTCACAAATAGGCTTTAGAAACTACCGAAGTACATTATTACAAGCTTTACATACCAAATTCACTTGCTAAGCAAGAAAATAATCTTTAACGGAGCGGTAAAGTACGATGTCAACAATAGCTTCCTATAACACAGACTAAATTACACAGTATCATGGCACAATTTAACAGTTTTTAAGTAAAGAGGGACAAATACTACCAGAATATTCTACTTACATGTAATTAGACTCCGTAAGTACTTATATTTCTACTATTTGTTACAAGATAATTGTCCGCTCAGTCCCAGAAGCCATATATTATCCCCAAAGGCGCGGCAAGCGCAAGTTCTGACGCTTGTTTTTGGAGGGATTTAGTCAAATTAGATACTTCAATAGTTTAATATTATTCTTATAGGCAATAACAACTGGTCAGCCAAATCTAAATATTATTAACTAACTGTAAAATGATTTAATACAAATTATAAAACCACTAATGAGTGTTCTGAGCAAAAACAATGTTTAATTGTTAATATCATTGGCTGTTTCATTTATCCAAAACAAGCTAATTAATTAAGAATACAGTTTTAAAATTATATATAGTAATTTATAATAGCTACTATGTATTCTAATCCTGTCTGTATATAGTAATCAGTTAAATGAAAATAATTTACAGGAAGTAATTCACAAAATAATGAGATTGCCATTAGCCATTGGAAATGTTGCCACTTTTTAATCATTTTAACTTTGTAATCGATTATACATGAAAGAAAATAAGTTTAATAAATAGATATTAAACAGACTTTGCAATAATTATTTAAAAAAGAGTCTACACACTTATAATAAATCTATTACGGCCAAACTGACTCTACTTCGTCCACGAAGTAACAAGAGAACAATGTTATAATATCCTAATTAATCATTTGCACCATGTTAAAATGTATATCAAGCCTGTTAGAAATATATTGAGCTTGTGACAAATATGTTGTTTGCGTCCACCTGCTGGCGATGGGTCCAATTCAACACCAAATCACAGCCTACCAGCTCTTTGTTGAGCTTGTGACAAATATGTTGTTTGCGTCCACCTGCTGGCGATGGGTCCAATTCAACACCAAATCACAGCCTACCAGCTCTTTGTTGAGCTTGTGACAAATATGTTGTTTGCGTCCACCTGCTGGCGATGGGTCCAATTCAACACCAAATCACAGCCTACCAGCTCTTTTCAAATTATAATATTTTATCAAATATTTTGTTACTAATCCATAAAACATTGTGCAAATAATTAATGTTGTGTTATTCAGTTCATTACTTCTCATCATTGAGAACAATTTACATAGGAAGAATACAATGAGAAAATAAATAAATTCTAAACATTAAAACATTAGTTTTAACATAACATCACCATATTATATTTTTTTTTTATTTAATACTTATTCTACATATTTTTTTTTTTCTCACAGCATTTACATAGCATTTTCAACAGCAATGTTTTCGTCTACCCATTCTCCAGGCCAAAACCGTAACTTTTCTTTTGCAACGACAATATTCCGAAGATTTCCCAATCCCTTAAGAGAAAAGCGATCATTGGGAAGACTCTCTAAAATCTCATAAGGGCCCTTGAATTTTGATCCTAATTTGTCATTACGTCTATGGTCCTGATTAACATACACTAAATCGCCTACGTCATAGTTCTTGTTGTTCCGTCGAACTGAATCAAATCGATTTTTAAATTTTAATGATATCTGTTGTAGTCTCTGTTTAGCTATTTTACGGTCAGCTTGTACATCAATATGATTCTCTATATTATCGTCAAGAACGTCGTTTAAACGAGCTTGTACAACTGGTATATTTGCGTCTACACCAATTAATAGCCGCAATGGTGAAAAGCCAGTCGATTTTTGAACGGTAGTATTAATTGACTGCTGTATCCCAACTAATATTATAAATGCGAAAGTAACTCTGTCTGTCTGTCTGTTACGCTTTCCCGCTTAAACCTCGCGACCGATTTTGATGAAATTTGGTACAGACAATCTTTAGACCCTGAGACAGAACATAGGCTACTTTTTTTTTTAAAAAAAAGGGATGAAGGGGTTGAAATAGAGGTTGAAAGTTTGTATGGGATTTCTTAATTTTAAAAGATAAAACCATGAAACTTTATATTTAAGTACTTGATAAGAAATCATTCGCTTTAGAAGTTTAAATTCCTTTTGACGAATGCTCTGCATCGCCACCGCTGCCGTCGGTCGTAGTCGCGTACATTCGCCGAAGTGTGGCGCCATCTGCGGCAGGCGTCGTTGTCGGACGCATGCGATTAGACAAATTTGCGCTATAGAGAATTACATTTTTCGATCCAGTAAAATTATTTTATAGTTTCGTATAACTTTTTAAGTGTTGTTTATTAATTAGGTCCTGTAAATTCATTTTGTTCATTTTGTTCATACTTGATATTTCTTTTAGTTTATAGTTTTAAGTAGGTTAGATAGTTTCCTTTACTTTAAAAAAATCCGATTTGCTTTTATTTCCTTTTTTTCCTAATAGGATATTTTTAATCTAATAGGTCGTAGTAGGTAATAATATACAATAAAATACAAACTTAACTTTGCGGTTTGCTCCCGAACCGCAAAATTAAGTTTGTCGTAGGTTATAAATGACCTATGACAAACTTATATTTGCGGTTCGACTTATAAAGATAAACCGAAAGGTTTATTTTTATATAAGTCGTACTGTATAGATTTTAATTTTAAAGTATTGGTATAGGTAATATATTTGATATTGTACGTAGTCACCGTAGGTTATTTTATAATACTGTTAGGTAGGATAAGACATTCGTATAGATATTAGTTTATAGGGATTTTGCTTATTTATTAAGTTTAGATTAGTTATTATCAGAAATAGGTTTATTTAGGTAGGTAGGAATTTTATTTTCTGTTATTGAGTTTTTTTATTGATGTAGTTACCTACCACACAGATGAAATCGCGGGAGATAGTTTGTTTGTTTGAAAGCGCTAAGTTTAAAAACAACTGGGTGAATTTTGATATTTAACATTACGCTAAACTCTACGGGCTGTCTCGGACGCACGTGTCGCAATTTCTATTATTTCGAAATTTGAAGTAGTTTCGAAGTAGGTACAGTGGGCCAACGAGTTAGCTATGCAGGGCAAAAACTTCTAAGTCATAGTAAAGACTTACTAAACCAGTTATGGATAAGTGAGTTACATATCATACCTAATTGCTTGGCCCACTGTACCTACATGAGTTGTTTCTATTTGTCTGTTTTGATTTGTTTGAATATTATTTTCCTTGAGTTTTTGTCGTATATTTGTTTTGGTCGGTTTGGTAATAGATAGGTTCTTCTTCTTCTTTGCGTGTCAATGGAAAACACATGGAAATGCACAATATTTAAATTTTGTTTGACCAAAACTTTGCCACAAGAACGGCATTATCGGTGGCGCTACACAGGTCGTCTATGGTACAGGTGGTGGGACTTAAGGGGCATGTAAGAAGGTGACCCATCGTTTGGGGACTGACACCGCATTCACAATCGGCGGAGTCTGCATACCTTAAGTGCATGAGTTGTACCTACTATTGTTATATTGACATTGTTACCTTTAGCATTTTTTGTTCATAAAACGACATCCACGCGGACGAAGTCGCGGGTAACAGCTAGTTTTCCATAATACGTTCGGCCAATCTGACGCATCATTACACATTGTACTTAACATATTAATAATTGTAGCTACGTAACGTTCTACTTGTCCATTACTCCGGGGGGTACCAGTCGCTATCATATGATGTTGTATTTCTAAATCTCTAAAAAAAGTTTGTATGTGATTTGAGCTAAAATTTGTACCACGATCGGTGATAACCAGTGAGGGGGTGCCAAATAGCGTTATTATTTCTCGTATAATCGGTATCAATTCCTGTGCATTTAAAGTTTTAAGGGGCTTAAGAAAACAAAACTTTGTGAAGCCGTCTACTAATATTAAGATATGTTTGTGACCTTCATTGGTGGTTGTAAATGGACCAGTGCAATCTAAATGTATTGTATGAAAAGGGATGGCAGTTTTATCAATTGGATGTAAAAAACCCTGTTTAGGCCCAGAAAACCCCTTTTTTTTAGTACAAATTAAACAATGAGACACATATTTCTTCACAAAACTTGCCATTTTAGGAAACCAGAAATGTTCACGTATTTTATCTAAAACTTTATCACAACCAACATGACAATTTTCATCATGGAACAACTTTAATATGCTTAGCCGATATCCCTTTGGCACAAATAGTTTTGGTTCTGCTTCGGGATGTGTTTTATAATGTAATAAAGAATGTTTAATCACATATTGGTTAGTATCCAGATCACCAGTCCCTACATGGCCCATAAGGGTCTGAGTTTCTGGGTCATTTTGTTGAGCAATTAGTAACCATGACTGTGAGTTATTGCTGTTATCAGTTACATCAATTAGATTAACTTCAGGGAGAAAATTACTACGGTTTGGAACCGAGGACCCGACAGGATTGCGACTAAGGAAATCAACATGACTGATAAATTTTCCCTTTTTATATTTGATGTCAAATTGGAAGTCTTGCATATAGGCCCACCAACGAGCAACTCTTGGAGACAAATCTCTTTTTGTCATTGTTGATTTAATGGCATTGCAATCTGTTACAATTGTGAAATTTAAGCCAAGTAAATAGACTCTAAAGTGTTTTAAAGAATTGTAGATAGCTAGTGTCTCTAAGTCATAGGAGCAATACCTAGATTCTGTTGGACTTGTCCGTTTGCTGTAATAAGCCACCACTTTATATAAATTATCATGTTTTTGCATAAGTATTGCTCCATAACCGATTGAGCTAGCATCAGTGTGTAATTCTGTTGGTCGTTCTGGGTCAAAAATAGCTAACAATGGTCTAGAAACTAAGTGATCTATAACATATTTCCGAGCAGCATCCTGTTCAGGGCCCCAATCCCATTTTTGGTTTTTACTAGTCAATTTGGTAATACAAGAGGTTCGCGACGAGAAGTTAGGCACAAATTTACGAAAATAGCTTGATAAACCCATAAATTGCCGAACTTGTTTGATATTACTCGGCACAGGAGAATTTAATAGGGCAGAAACTTTAGATTCACTCGGTCTTATGCCATCTCGCGATATGTGCCTGCCTAAATATTCTATATTATCAACAAAAAATTTACATTTCTTTAAATTGACCGTAAAACCACTTAAACTTAAGGCTGCCATAGTTTGTTCTAAATAATCAAGTCCTTGTTCAACTGTCTTAAAAGGAATTAAGATATCATCTATATACACCAGAAGAAATTTTAAATGTTGAACAGCTTTAGTAATGGCTCTTTGAAATACTGATGGACCATTGCAAATACCAAATGGCATTTTGAGAAATTCATAATGTCCATCTGGAGTGACAAATGCAGTGTATTTAGTAGAATTATCAGAAATAGGTATCTGGTAGAAGCCATTTTTCATGTCAATTGAAATATATAGTTCAGATTGACCTAGTTTATCAATTTGGTCCTCAATGAGAGGGAGAGGGTATCAATCCTTTTCAATTATTTTGTTTAATGCTCTATAATCAATGCACATCCTGTCACTACCATCACTTTTTTTTACTAAAATCATAGGACTAGCAAAAGATGAACTGCTTTCCCTGATAATCTTTTTTTCTAATAAATCACTAATAATTTCTTTAACCTTCTCTCTCTCTATAGAAGCCAATCTATATGGTCTATAGTACACAATTGAGTCTGTTTTAAGTTTTATCTCTAATTGACCGGTAGTAACACTGCCAGTGTCACTCAAAACAGATGGATATTTTTCAAAAATGGTCTTAACTTTGCTACATAATCCTTCATCCAAATGTGATAATGCTCCAGAAAGTTCAGCAAATGAATCCACTTTAACAAAAGTACTATTTATTTCATGAACATGTCTAAGAGAAGTTTTTTGTATCAAATGCGAGCCCAAAGAATTAGTAATAATTTCAATGTCAGAATGCTGTACAACATTTCTACCTATTAAAAGATCATAGTGGCAATGACTATCCTTCACTACAAAAATTTCCAATTCAATACACAAATCTTCAAATTGAACTGGCACTGTAATTTTTGCAATTACTGATATGTGACCATTGCCTATCCCAAAAACATTAAAAGAGCAAGGATCCAGAACACACCCAAGACGCTTAGCAATTGATTCTTTTATAATACTACAACTAGCTCCCGTGTCAATAAGAGAGTTGATACTTATATTGTTAACAGTAACTACTGTTAACTTTAAGGTTGATCTAAAAAATTAACTTCATTATTGGTTTGAGGTTTGTATCTGCAAATAGATTCACTATGACCATATTTCTTACAGTGTGAACAGAATGGTTTAATCTGTACACCTGGTTTTTGTTCTAGTGTGTTTGGTTTATTTATTTGTGAATTAGACGTAACAGTTTGATTACATTGCATCTTAGTATGTCCTGGTTTTCCGCAAGTATAACATTTAATATTAGCAGAACGGGGATCGAATTTAGGACGCTTGGCATAACTACTAGAATCAGCAAAATGTTTGGCATTTTTATTAGTTTGCTCTAAAGGTCTCTTTTTAACTTTAGAATATGAAGTGAATAATGCAATCAGTTCAGAGGTACCATTAACATTGCTGTTAAAAGACGCCATTTTAACATTAACATCAGTTATACTACCACACACTAATTCTACTAATTGTGTTTCTGTAAAAGAAACATTTGTACGACGCAACAGGCGAATCTTTTCTCTTGCATATTCACAGTAGGAATCAGTCATTTCAGAATTGAATAATACTGCCTTATTCAGTTTTTCAGACAAATCCTTTTGTTCCGGGTAAAGAGCCGTCAGCTCTGATCGCAGATTTGCCCAGGACCGGCCCTCATGAGGGTTCCAAGACTTGAACCATAGTAGTGCGGAGCCTTTCAAGGCTGTACCTGCTTTAGCAGCTGTTGCCAGACTGCTCCATCCAAATTCCTCAGCCAGTTGGTTTATACTGTTGCACCAAGCCTCAGAAGTTCTGAGGCTTGGTGCAACAGTATAAGGTGACCTCAGTTCTGAGTCAGAACTGAGGTCACCTGTAGTCGGGTCGAACACTGGCAGCGCAACGTCATCATCTCGCTGCCGGGTGCGGGTGACAGCATCCTGTAGCACCTTGACCAGCTCTTGTAAGAGTGGAAGCTCCATCCTGAAATCATTAATTAAATATATTAAATAACTGGACTCTGATCCCACTTCTGATATTAGTTTGATAAATAATTACTAGTCAAGGATCTCTAGAGGACAGGGAATTGAAGTTACAGAATATGAATTAAACACAGACTTAAATACATACAATTTTATTAATTGTATAATGAATAAATCTTTGAACAAGAATCGTTTAAGTTATGCAGATATTTTACAAATTTAAGGGAATATTCTAATCTATGGAGAATCATTTAGGGCTCCAAAGTACATAGCACCAGGTTATACAATGTCCAATCGCCTCAAAATAGACAGATAATTCACAAATAGGCTTTAGAAACTACCGAAGTACATTATTACAAGCTTTACATACCAAATTCACTTGCTAAGCAAGAAAATAATCTTTAACGGAGCGGTAAAGTACGATGTCAACAATAGCTTCCTATAACACAGACTAAATTACA
This sequence comes from Hypena proboscidalis, assembly GCA_905147285.1. NCBI lineage: Eukaryota > Metazoa > Arthropoda > Insecta > Lepidoptera > Erebidae > Hypena > Hypena proboscidalis. Next base: position 23,950,712 of record LR990127.1, on the reverse strand, counting down.
CAGTATCATGGCACAATTTAACAGTTTTTAAGTAAAGAGGGACAAATACTACCAGAATATTCTACTTACATGTAATTAGACTCCGTAAGTACTTATATTTCTACTATTTGTTACAAGATAATTGTCCGCTCAGTCCCAGAAGCCATATATTATCCCCAAAGGCGCGGCAAGCGCAAGTTCTGACGCTTGTTTTTGGAGGGATTTAGTCAAATTAGATACTTCAATAGTTTAATATTATTCTTATAGGCAATAACAACTGGTCAGCCAAATCTAAATATTATTAACTAACTGTAAAATGATTTAATACAAATTATAAAACCACTAATGAGTGTTCTGAGCAAAAACAATGTTTAATTGTTAATATCATTGGCTGTTTCATTTATCCAAAACAAGCTAATTAATTAAGAATACAGTTTTAAAATTATATATAGTAATTTATAATAGCTACTATGTATTCTAATCCTGTCTGTATATAGTAATCAGTTAAATGAAAATAATTTACAGGAAGTAATTCACAAAATAATGAGATTGCCATTAGCCATTGGAAATGTTGCCACTTTTTAATCATTTTAACTTTGTAATCGATTATACATGAAAGAAAATAAGTTTAATAAATAGATATTAAACAGACTTTGCAATAATTATTTAAAAAAGAGTCTACACACTTATAATAAATCTATTACGCTCGTGCGCATCTGATTGCATCGCCCCGGCGCAGTCAAATAAGTACTACTTTTATTTGATTTATTACAAAATAACTATAGCAATTTTAAATAAAACAAAAAATTTATAGGATAAAGCAAAAGTGAAATATTATTTTAGTAAAAACTTTATATTGAAATAATACGAAATACCAGAGATATTCTGACTTGTTTTGAGGTAATTTTGATTAAAACTTGTATCAATTCCAGACCTTTTTTTATACTCATAAAAGGTCAATATTAAAAATATATTTTATAATGATGTTAGTAGAGGATACATTCAATACAAAAAATAATATTTTGATGGGCAGTGTTAGCCAGTTTTTACAAATTAGAGCTCTCAAACAAGGTCTGTTCCCCTCTTTTACTGAATCATACATCAGCAGAATGATGATTACTGCATAATTAAATTAAAAAAATAATATCTGTTGTATTAATGTTTAAGACGAAGAAATGGGCTATCTTTATAATGTAATTTTTTTAAGTAATAAACAGCAAAAAGTATACAATTACGACGGCGAAAACCTTGCACATACGCATTTTTTTGTAATAGGGCTCTTAAACCAAAGTCTTAAGAATTACTGTAATTAGGAATAAGTATAAACATAAGTAGTATTATTAAGTAATGACTCACTTAGAAATAATGTTTGGAAAACTATGTAATTCTAATAATGCGAATGTACTGCGTATACATCCGCTGTGATTTTTAGCGCCGTCAGGCGGGTAAAAAAGGGACTAACCTAATCTTATAAATAAGGGCTGAATAAAAAATGGCTTCACCTTTTATTCCCGAACCTGCGAGCGTGTAAGTACTCTTATAATTGTTTTTACTTGTACGATTGTAAATTTGTGTACGTTACGCCAGCAAGAAAGTGTCACCTAGAGTGATATGAGTAGAACGTATAATTAGTGCGCAATCTGCTGTAAATGTGCGCCGCATAAAAAATTTGTGCGTCTTGTAGTTTTGAAAAAAAAACGTAAAAACGATTCCTGCTGGAGTAACGTTGTTCTAGCAAGAAAATTCTAGACGAATCATCGGAGATATAAAATACATACATGGGCAGAGAGCTTATATTTGTGCAAATTTGTGCGCTATAAATATAATTTGTGCGTCTTCAGGTTTTCGAGATATTGCGTTTCCCGCTGGAGTAACGTTTTGCGAATTCGTGTATCTCAAAGACCATTATATGTGCGCCTGTAGAATGAACATACACGAATAGCTCTTAATTTGTGCATATTTGTGACATAATTAGATGCCAGATAATATTTATAATTTTCAAGTAATCGCGCTTTATTGAAAACTTAAAAAAATATTATAGCGCCTAAATGAGAAGACGTATAAACTCGCTAAAAACTGTATTCGTTCCATCTTGACGTTTATAATTACCATAAAAAGTTTCAAAACAGAACCTACAAGCGCTAATGAATAATATTACTAAAAGTCAAAACGACGGCATCATAACTTTGACGCCATCAAACAAGAAACTGGCTCAACCTAAGATGTGTAAATGTAAACCAAAAATTAGTGCATTTATCAAATAATATAATAGTAAAAATATCCAGCTTCAACTGTTTCGTATTAAGTAAATATTAAGACTAAACCAAAACAGTTATTCGGCGCAGGTTATCCGACCAAATTCGAATGACTACAAAAAAGCGACGGATTCATACGTATCGATGACCACCTTTATTAAACGTATTACACCTAAACTGTGTTCGTACAGTCACGCTCAAGTGTTCGTTGGGAATTATTATTACAATGACCTAATAAAAATATAATATATATTAAATGTACTTTCTGATCATATGAAATCAAAGAGCTTGTTGGTTTAAAAAAATATTATTTTTATTATCATAATCATGATTCTTAAAGTAATTATGGCATCAAATCACAGATCAAATTTCCTACCAATAAATATTAAAACAAACATTGTTCAATTAAACTATTTGTACCTTGTATAGTCATTTGGTATTATTTAAAATCACAGATCAGTTTTTCATTTACTTAAATACACAAACAATAAAATCACTTAAAGTGGCTCAGTACCATCATGGCGTGAAATTTAAATATTAAGTAGTTGTTGTTTTGGCCGAGATATAATTAAGTTTTGGGTATGATTGTATAGTACGCGAACGTAATAAATACCTATAGAGCGTTATATTTTGTTATGAGTTTATGTTTCTTAAAAAATAGCCGGATTTGAAAACTTCAACCCAAGTTTCACATATCGGGCTGCTTAGGTTTGGGTTTTCAAATTAGGCTAATTTTTAAGAAACATAAGCTGATAATAATTTTAACCGGTCTATACTACGTTCGCGTATCATACTATCAATTCCAAAACTAAATTATATCTCGGCCAACAAATAGGTAACTACTTTATACTTGAATTGCCCGTTATGATGGTACTGAACCTTTATCACAGAAAATCACAGTTTTTTCGGTTTTCTACTGATATAATAAATGCAAATGGCTAAATTTATTTATGTCTAATCAAAAAAAAAAATCTGAATTTATTTTAATAACTATTTCTACTGCACTGTACTCGGGCACAATACGTTTCAACCAGTTAGCGAGTAAAGTTAAGAAGGTCATCGATACGTATGAATCCGTCGCTTTTTTGTAGTCATTCGAATTTGGTCGGATAACCTGCGCCGAATAACTGTTTTGGTTTAGTCTTAATATTTACTTAATACGAAACAGTTGAAGCTGGATATTTTTACTATATATTATTTGATAAATGCACTAATTTTTGGTTTACATTTACACATCTTAGGTTGAGCCAGTTTCTTGTTTGATGGCGTCAAAGTTATGATGCCGTCGTTTTGACTTTTAGTAATATTATTCATTAGCGCTTGTAGGTTCTGTTTTGAAACTTTTTATGGTAATTATAAACGTCAAGATGGAACGAATACAGTTTTTAGCGAGTTTATACGTCTTCTCATTTAGGCGCTACAATATTTTTTTAAGTTTTCAATAAAGCGCGATTACTTGAAAATTATAAATAATATCTGGCATCTAATTATGTCACAAATATGCACAAATTAAGAGCTATTCGTGTATGTTCATTCTACAGGCGCACATATAATGGTCTTTGAGATACACGAATTCGCAAAACGTTACTCCAGCGGGAAACGCAATATCTCGAAAACCTGAAGACGCACAAATTATATTTATGGCGCACAAATTTGCACAAATATAAGCTCTCTGCCCATGTATGTATTTTATATCTCCGATGATTCGTCTAGAATTTTCTTGCTAGAACAACGTTACTCCAGCAGGAATCGTTTTTACGTTTTTTTTTCAAAACTACAAGACGCACAAATTTTTTTTGCGGCGCACATTTACAGCAGATTGCGCACTAATTATACGTTCTACTCATATCACTCTAGGTGACACTTTCTTGCTGGCGTAACGTACACTGTAAATTTGTATTGTGTGTGTAAAGTATATTGGTGTTTCTTTGAAATATACTGACATAAGTTCATTAATTCCTGCGTTTTCATTGTTTGCGATGTCCGATGATAAACTAGCTTCCGAAGATGGTGACGTGGGCGATAATCCCGACGTACCATATTCGGGAGTGAACTCTGGGGGTATGCAAAATACGTTATACATAAGCAATATAAAAAAAGCAAGTCACCCACTGACTACGAGGCGTTTGCGCGGTGCAGGGCGAGAGTCAAAGCGGAAACTAAGGCAGCGCATATCGTGACCGCGTACAGCAGAACCTGACTTTGGATCCAAAAGCTTTTTGGAACTATATGAGATTTAAAAAAGGTAACACTAATTAAAATAAATTAATTAAAAAATGATATGTTCTCTCAGATCACGAATGTGCAGTTGAGTTTGCACATTTTTTTCACTCAGTGTACAGCATGAAGCCGGCGACTCTGGATGTTGAGACAGCGAGTGCTTCGGGGTCTCAGAGTGGCGCTGGTAATTGGACGCACCTTGGCCGCCTCGAGCGGTCAGAGGTGCGACGAGCGCTCGCGCGCCTTCCTGCCAAACGTTCGGTGGGACCGGATGGCATACCTCCTTTTATATTTAAATTATTAGCATACATATAATAATTTTCTTTGTCTGTTCTAGAACCGTTATGTATACAGTAGTATACAGACATTGCTTTTACTCCTTTATTTTCTGCATGAAGTGTAAGATATTGCAACCTTACATACTATGGACTAATTTATTTATAAATACTTCTATATAAATTTTTCAATTTAATTCCATTGCAATATATAAGTTTATTTTCTCTCCATAATCATCTTTTGCCATAATGTTGTTTTGGTTGCTATAACTTTGTGACGTCGCAACCGCGCGCCCACCGCTACCTCAAGATGCGCCCCCCACTGCAGACCCCTGTGGGGTATATAAAGGAGCTGCGCGCGCGACGCGTCCTTCTTGCCTGCGGTCACCAGCGCGCAGCACCGAGTTAAGTGTTCCTCAAACTTCGCTGCGCCTGGACTTCACCAAACCACTTACCTACCTACCAACCTACGCCTTGAGACTACCATGTATTTAATATGAATAATAATACCTATTGTTTCTCTTCATTCTGCCAACCTAACTAGTCTTTAGAAGACTACGTTACAATTTACACATAGAATTATTGTAATGAATGAATTATTTGAAAAGATGGTGCACATGAGTTTCTCACCAGCTCTTCTCATGATGCAATACCCATTGGAGCTGGTACTTGGATTGATTTTAATTCAAGTTTCTAAGTTGAATTAAAGTCAATCTTAAGCTCCGGTGTCAAATCATTTTATTGCAATAAGTATTATAATTTAAGTACAGGTCGAGGCAAACTTCTTGAGCATTAGGTGACGTGGTGGGGGAAAGTTTGCGCATCGTACACTTACGTGCAAAATATTGCACAGCCTTTTATGATTAGTTACGTCGAGCTTTTAGAATTACCTATTTTATTTATTACAATTACTGTTTATTTCGGGATATTGTATTATGTATTGACAATTGTATTTATGTGAGTGCAGTGGCAGGCAATAGCCAAAATATAAACAATAGCCGTCATGTGCCTGAAGTCACCAACTATACACCCATAGCGGTGCTGTCAGCATTCGGTAAGGTATTTGAATATATTTTAAATAATCAGATTACGATGCAAGTTAGGCCACAGCTGAGTGAGTGTCAGCATGGGTTCAGAACCGGGCGGTCGACTGCCAAGAATCTTGTAAATCTGGTGGATTATACTGTGGCTGAGATGGATAGGAATAGACAAGTGGACGCGGCTTATTTTGACTTCAAAAAAGCATTTTACCGCGTCCATAACGATGTCTTATTACATAAATTTGCGGCTGCAGGATTCTCTTTTAATTTGCTTAAACTGTTCGCCAGTTATTTTAGCAATCGTTTACAATATGTACAGTTCGGTAATTATCGATCTGACACATATGACACTCGCTCTGGTGTGAGTCAAGGTAGTATATTGGGCCCAACGCAATTTCTTATTATGGTCAATGACCTGCCGAATGTTGTCAGAGCTGCTCGATGTCTTTTGTTTGCTGATGATCTCAAGTTATTTTTGGGCATCGGATGTCCTGATGATGGTGAGGCGCTCCAGCGAGACATCGACAATGTGACTGCATGGGGTACACAAAACCATCTAGTTCAATTCATCCAAATGTAACATAATTTCATTCACTCGCTCTCGTACTCCACATGTTCACGATTATAAGTTGGCTGGTGACTCGATGGAGCGCGTCACACAAATACGTGATTTAGGTGTTGTCTTAGACTCAGCTTTGACATTTAATACGCATATTAGTGCTATTTGCAGCAAAGGGTTCAAGTCCCTGGGATTTGTGATGAGGCAGTCTACTCGTTTTCAGGACAGGAGTGCTATAGTTGCACTGTACTTTGCCTTTGTGCGGAGCAGTCTAGAATTTAATTCTATGATCTGGGACCCGCACGAGGTCAAGTATAGTGTAATGTTAGAACGTGTTCAAAGGAAGTTTGCACGATTTTTATTTAAAAAGCTCTATGGCTATTATCCTCATTTGTACCCGTCCCTGTTCGTATCTGGGATGGTGGGCATAGATACCCTAAAATTGCGCCGTAAATGCGCGATTATTACCAAGAGATACATCAAGTATATAATTTTAGACAGTGGCTACCAAACTAGGTTTTCCTGTTTTTTGGTTAGGTTAGATTATGATTCACTATTACTTGCTGTTCAATAACAAAATTGATGATCCACCGACATTATCTCGTTGTGCATTATCGGCACCGAATCAATACACCCGGCTGCGTTCGCGTCGTTTGTTAGCAACGCCGGCAGTACGAACGTGTACTTCACAATATGCACCAACACACCAGGCTTTAACATTGATCAACGGTCTTATTGCTTAATACCCGGATGTTGATATATTCTACACAAAATTTGTAAATTTTGTAAAAATATCTGCTCAGTTTTCATTATTTTATTTTATGTATTTATAGTTAGGTAGATATTTAGTTTACAATAAAGTATTAAATAAATAAATAAAGTTCAGAAATACAACTATAACGTATATTTTAAATTAATATTAATTAGCAATTTAAGTTAACTATAAGTCCTGTTATTAAGTTAATTGTAATGGCTCATTGCACGTATTAGGCAACTGTTAGTGCAATGAGTAGTTGTATATAAATAAATAAATAAATAAATGTGCAACATTTTGTATGTGCATTGTTTTGTCAAATTTCTCATAACTTAAACAATAGTTAAATCGAAAACAATGCTTGTCGGCATGTTTTGTTGAACTTCTTACGATTTAAAACAATAGTTAACTTGGTTTTTAATATTGGCAAAATCGCCGACAATATTCAGTGATAAAATCCGCTTTTAACTCAACAAATCGTCCCCGTAGAGCGAAAATTAACTAAGCCACACTTTTAGGTAAAATGAGTTATTGATGTCATGCTATTCACTGATTTTTTCCTAATTTTTCTATGCAACCGCCGTTATCCTATCTATTAAAATCACAAAATTAACATGAGTCAAAAGTCATCAAAATCAAATATTTTACAACGTTTATGAGGGAAATATTGACAAAAATATTTTAGTGAATATTACACTAACTACGACTAACAAAAACTACACTTTAAGCTCACTTAGTTAATTTTACTCTTAATTATTTCGGTTAAAACGCGTCTTTATCCAATTCGTAAATTCACTAAGTTATTATAATGAGTAAATAAGCATAACATCAGTTGAGCGAAAACTAACTAAGTCGCTTTAATGACTATAACAATACAGATTTGATTATTTTGGCATTGTTTTCCATAGTTACAAAATAATTATTATCATTTAGTGAATTATTACTCTAAATTACATTCACAATTTAATTAATTGAGCCTCACCAAAATTCTTTGATTATTTATAATTAATGATTAAACGAACTTACCTGTACGTGAAGTTCTATCATAATTATACGAAGGTTTCGTCCGAAGAGATTAGCAATACTTGTAGTAACGCGTAGTGTACGCCGTTTACGCACTATATTTGAGATTTTTTTTTTTTTTTTTTTGTTGATGTTGGTAACACCCAATTTTTCTAATGTCATTTAGTTTAGAGTTAGTACCTAGTCATAGGCATATTTCACGACACACTAATAGGGGTTAACGATTAAAGGAGTAAGGGAGGGCGGGTTGCTAATCTCTTCGGACGAAACCTTCGTATAATTATGATAGAACTTCACGTACAGGTAAGTTCGTTTAATCATTAATTATACTTCAGTTTCGTCCTCGAGATTAGCAATACTTGTAGACTTTTAGAGACAATGTTGTGAAATATAACAAGCATTTATTAAATTATCAATCATTTATTAATGATGAAGTATCTTATACAAACGAATGTATAAATAAACAGAAAATTTTAATTTAAATACCATTCATAATTATGGCTCTTGCAAACGAGTCTTCATCAACCTCATTACATATGGATCGATTATAAAATTTAAAGAATGTGTTGGAGCTAGCAGTCCAGCCCGCGGTCCGCCGGATCAAGTCCAAATTGACTGCGTGTCTGTGTGCTGCGGAGGTGGCCGCATGCCGCGTGCTGTGGGCACTGAATACAGACACATCAATTCCGCTTTCATCCAAAGTGGACTTGATCCAGCGGCTTAGGGTTTGTGACCCCACCTCTTTATGTGGCTTCCTAATGCCAATAAATAACAATAGAGAATTATCATTACGAATATGTTTCGTCATGTTGAGATACGCAATTAGGGTTTTACCAGGGCATATTTCGGGTTTTGCTTCAAAGAAGGGTATGATTAAATTGGGTTGTAGAGATGCAACAGACGATGTTTTAATTAAATCCGGAATTTTGATGGTTATTTTATTAACATGTTCAGTAATATTATTAATTTTAATTTTAGATAAGGTCTGTACTCGATGGGCTGTGATGAGGGCTAAGAGAGTGACTAATTTTGAAGATATGTGATAAAGGTTCAGGTTTTCATTAGGATACAGAGTACCTAAGTAATTTAGGACAGTAGATGTATCCCATGTTGTGTTATATTTAGGTAAAGGTGGCCGTAACCGAAATATGCCCTTGAAGAACCTCTTAATACGATCATCTTGCCCAATACGAGATCCGAATAATAAACTTAGAGCCGACCTGCTCGTATTAAGAGTCCCGTATTGGGCTCCTTCTTCATATAATTTTGTTAAAAAGTGTATCACTTTGGGGACTGAAGCGTCGTGACCATAAACGTTAATATTATTTGTATTACAATATGCAATCCATCTCCTAAAGGTTACCTCGTATTGTTTAAGTGTATTATCCGATAGAGAGGCTGTCATGATATCGACTGCGGCTGGGGGAATACTTCTTTTTAACCACGCCGACCGGATAAGATTCCTGCCACCAGGGTAATCTTGGTGTGGATTCGGCGACTGCTGGAAGAACATGATAAAATTGGATTTTCACTTGGCTTAAAAAATACGAGTTTTGATTTTAAAAGACTTTTAAAAAGCGGATACCATGGTTGTGTAGGCCACACTGGTACAACCAGAATACCTTCAGCCTTATCAGAAACTATTTTACGTAATGTCTTTAATACTATTGAAAAGGGCGGGAATGCATAAAAGAAATAATTTGCCCATTCTATTGTGAATGCGTTAATAGCGAATGCATCCGGATCTCGCTGCCAGGACACATATTTTCTACATTTTGTATTTGTTCTACTGGCAAACAGGTCTATATCAGGTGTACCGAATTTTGATTTAATTGTCCAAAAAGCAGCCTCTGATAGCTGCCACTCTATATCTGGATGTATTCGCCTGGATTCCGCATCAGCTGTGCTATTACTAGCAGACTTTATGTATGATGCATACACATGTAACCTACGAGCTTCACACCACTGCCAAATCTTTTTTGAAATTTCTGTGAGGTGGGGAAATTGAATGCCACCCATCCTATTGACGTAAGAAATGGCGGTAGTATTATCGATACGGAGCAGTATTTGACAGTCGCTTCGAGCTTTGGCAAATATTTTAAGTCCAAAAAACGCTGCTAATAATTCTAGATAGTTAATGTGTTGAGTTTTTTCCTCTTCCTGCCAGGGACCACTAGCAGTCTGATTCCCACATGCGATACCCCACCCAGTAGTTGAGGCATCAGAGAAAATTTCTAGGTCATATTTATCCTGTTTTATTTTACACACTGAAGAGTCAACAGCTCGATCCCACCATTTTAAATCGAGTGTCAAAGAATCTGGTACATTCATATAGTTATCATAATTATTATCATGTCTTAAGTTCAAAAACTTGACACGCTCAAAACCTTTTGTATAAAGCCAACCATAATCAACAGCTGGACAAGCAGAGACTAATAATCCCACAAAACTAGCAAATTCTCGTATTTTACATCTATTTGTATTTAAAAATTTACTAATTTCATTCTTAATGCGATTCTTTTTATCATCAGGTAGTCTGACCTCAAATTTTTCAGTGTCTATAATATTACCCAGAAAACAACAAGTCTTTGCAGGGATTAAACAGCTCTTCTCTTTATTTATAATAAAACCAAGAGCAGTGAGCAACGACTGAGTTGTATATGCATTATACATACAGTCAGTGTAAGAAGGCGCTATCAATAAGAAATCGTCAAGATAAATTGTTGATACCAAACCTGCAGAACGCAGTAAACGTATTACAGGTTTCATAATCTTAGTAAAGATGTAAGGCGCAGTATTCAAACCAAATGGTAAGACATTAAATTCATATAGATCTTCACCGAACTGAAATCTAAGGTACTTTTTTGAATTACAATGAATTTTAATACAAAAATAAGCATCTTGAAGGTCTAATTTTGCCATGAAGTCATCTTTACATATTAATTTAAGGGCAGTACGCAAATCTTCTAACTTGAAGTGTTGTGTGTCAATAAATTGATTCAAACATTTCAAATTAAGAATGAGCCTCATTTTTCCATTTGATTTGGGAATAAGAAAAATTTTAGACAAAAATTGGTCTTCACAGGGCTGACATTTGGAAATAGCCCCTATTGAAATTAATTTTGTTATTGATTTAACATATAGGCTTTTTTCAGTTGGTGAAAAAACTTGTGCTTTGGTGTTAAACTGTGTAACAGGGTGTGCAAAAGGAATTTCATAACCTTCTACATATGACAATAGAATGGGGTCGCTGGTTAACAGTGACCATTGTTGATAGAAATTAGACAATCTGCCTGCATAATTATTTACCATTTCTAACGTCGCCTGCCGCGTTGTTGATGCTGATGCTGTGATGGCCTCGATGAGATTGACTGCCGCTGCTTCGTCATTGCAGACTCCTTGGTCCTGTGATGTTCCGGCTGTCTGCGTGGCTGGAACGGACGCTTCCAGTTTAAAGGCCTTGTGAAGTTGGGCGCTGGTTTTTTATTAGCTGGAGGCTTAGGTGCTACAGAGGCCTTCAATTCGGTGCTTGATTTGTTAATTGCCTTAGTTGCCTTTATTGTTTCTGCTAGGTCTTCACCAAAGAGGTACTTATCTATATTTGTTGAAGTTGTGAGAGGATCCTTAATGTCCTTTTTTAAGGATGAAAGTACAAAACCTCTCCTCCTCATAGATTCTGAGTGTTGGCAATCACATAGTATGCGGCTGGTATCCATGAGAGTTTTTATAAGCTCTGTATCTTTCTCCTTCTTCGCAAACAACCGGGTTAGCGCTTGACCCAGCGCAGATATTCCAGAAGCTAGTTGGGTTTGCTTTATTTCAATAGCTTTATCCCGATTTGCCATCACCTCAGTGAGAACAGCCTTAAGTTCTGCATTTAACATGGGTGCATTGATCAATTTGCAGTTGTTGGGCACTAAATATTGTTCTTTAAGTTCTGAGCGGTTGTCCTTAGTTAGGCCCTTAGTGGCGTAATGCTCTAATCTAACGGCTAATTCAGATTGAATATCTGCCCCATAAATATTTTCTTTTGATGGGTCAGTACCCAGGATTTCAAGGATGCTCTCGTCTAATTCCACCGCCTCTTCAGTAATGGCAGTGGTCACAGTATCTATTGTAGGAAGGTCCACTTGAGACTGGTTTGAACACGACGGCATAGGCAGCAAAGCATCGGAGACTGCGGTAACCTCCACATCATCTGACGTACGCGCCATGGGCTCGTTTATCTGCTCGTCATTAAACTCTTGTTCGTCGCTTCCTATAAGCCGAAAAAACGAGACGTGAAACTTGGTACATAATACACAGTTATGAAACAGTCGTATAAAACTGATCGCAAAACTGAATTGTGGGTAGTTACAGCCGCAAAGGGAAGTACGCAAACCCAAACTCATGTACCCAATGATGGCTGACATTTGTAACTTTTTATACAAGGTAGGTAGGTAAGAAACAGTCGTGTAGATACTGTTCGCAAACCAAAAAACATTGATAAGGAACAGCCGCAAAGGAACTGTTCGCTATATCGTAGGTAATCTTGCCATTATCATGTCTCCAAACTTACCTTGTGCCCGCCTTTGTGAGTTATTCGAGGAGCGGGAACTGACAGATTCCGAACGATGGCGGCGCCGGCGTCGGCGGCTAGATCGCGATCGTTTTTTCAATTTCTTTTCAAGTTTTCTTATCTTCCTTTGTAATATGTCATAACCTTCATCTTCACTCATTCTTTTAGGCATTTTTTCACTCGAAATGACGAATTTATCTAGGATTTTAATAAACTTTTCACTTTGACGTATGCGATACGGCGAAGCACTATGACGCGAATGACATTAGAAAAATTGGGTGTTACCAACATCAACAAAAAAAAAAAAAAAAAAATCTCAAATATAGTGCGTAAACGGCGTACACTACGCGTTACTACAAGTATTGCTAATCTCGAGGACGAAACTGAAGTATAATTTACATCAGTAGGAACAAATGTTTTAAAATTGAGTAATTTATGCGACTTGAGTAGGTAGTTGTTGCTTTGAATGAAGTACCCGCGCCCGCGCCGCGCCGCACTGAACGCCCCGCGCACCGCTCGCGAATCATACTTCGTCGTTTTACGAGAACGCACGTGTTTTGGATTTTGTTTTGGTGTATTAAGTAATATTGATAAGTGTGGTTTATAACGATACGATAGGTAATAATCTATTACACACAAAGGAGTATCGGCAAACAGATTAGGGATGTTAATAGATGACTCAATAAAATTATCAGCTTTAATAGATAGATAGATAGAATATTAGACAGATGCTGATTCTTTTAAATGGCAAAATAAATTGTAATAATGCAATATGATTTATGAGCATTTTCAATAATACAGTCAAGCAGTTAACGATACCATTTTATGTAAGATACTATTTATAATGGATCGTGGAAGATATATTTGTAACTTCAGATATAGTGTAAAATTATCTATTTAATTGATTTGATTTAACATGAAAAATATGTAACTGTTCCTTTTGCTTCTAATAATTAACCATATGAGGTCAGAACGAACCGTAAATAAAACAAAAAATAGAATCAAAACGTGTATTCATTACTAAAAGTTGAAAATTAAAAATAAAACTTAAGTTTCCTTCCAATTAAAAAAATTATAGAAAAATAAAAAACAACCGCTGGTTGAGATGAAGAATAAAAATTTAAATAATTACAAAAGAATATTCTCGTCAAATACTTCGTTCTCCATTTCAGGTCCACCAACTCTGTCAACTGCCGTTTTATTTGTAGGAAGTGAATGATACCATGAGTGCAGCTCATGGGGAATTATACCTTTAGTGCATAGGCTTATGAGGTCTTTCTTTTTTGCTTCTGATATGGGAAGGGCACTTGAATAAACCTTAGGAATAGTGAATTCTTTTAAATGTGTTACTAGGATCTCTCTGTTACCTCCATCAGAGTTAGTATAAAGTTCTTGAGTAGTTTTATTTCTTTTCCTAGTACGTACCGGTAAATCTTCTTGCCTCAGAGCATCCAGTTCCAAATAAGGTCCTTCATGGGAGTACCGAAACTGTATAATACCAGGAAGCTTCCTGTCAAATCTCAAACATTTAATTTTCAACCACATCACCTTATCGCCGTTCTTATCTTTATTTATATTTTTGATGAAAGCCTCATTAATTGCTCTTACGTCAAGCATGTCTTGATAATGTAGTTCTTGAATGTTATATGGTGGTGCTGAACTCCTCTGCCGCTTAGATCTAGCTCGCATCATTATAGACTTCCAATCAATCATTGAGTAAACTGCTGAATGGCGCTGTTCCTTTTCAATTGCGCTGTGCATGGAGTCCACTTCCATGTAAGTATGTCCGCTTTCTAAATATTTTTGTTCAAACACCTCCAAGGAGTTATCTGACCGTTGAATCAAATGAAGCAAATATGCCGCTATAAATTGGTTGTGGTTTTGACCTGCACACGTATCACTATACATTGTAATTTCCTTGACAGTACTGGGGATTTGTGTTACCCACCAATCTATATTCCTTGACAGTACTGGGTAACACAAATCCCCAGTACTGTCAAGGAAATTGCAATGTATAGTGATACGTGTGCAGGTCAAAACCGCAACCAATGCATCTTAATTTTTAGGGCAAAAATTAACTAACTTGAATTCAACTAATTTACTAATTATCTAGAGGCGTTATCTCAAACCAGTGAAAACTGATACAAAATAAATTATAAACCCTGTTTAAAATCAGTCAAAACATTTTGATTGTGTATCCATTTCAAAAGCTATAATTTTTTCTTTTTTTTCAAACTTTAAACAACTGTATCTCAAAAGTCACCAAGTGTTGGTTAGTTAATTTTCGCTCTACGGGGACGAAATAACAACAACAACTAACGATTTATAACAGAGCACAAAAGTGAGCACTTCAATGCACGCACGTGTATTCGGGAGAGAGCGGAACGAAGACGCAGTGCGCGGGGCAAGGGTCGACTGATCAACCAATCACGCGCAGGTACGCCCCCTGCGCCTCAGCCTCGTAACCAAAGAGACCCAAAATTCGTTTCATTCAAGGTCGTTTGCTCAAGATGTTTGCCCCGATTTATAGCTAAGTTTTATTTTAATTTTATATATTTGGTATTTTGATGTTTGTTTTTACGTGTTCAAGCGCCCCTTGGGGCCCATGGAAATAAATGATTTGATTTGATTTGATTTGACCAAATGACAAGTATACACTTTCAGACAGTAAAGAATTTCTCAAATCGGTCCAAACGTCTTCAAGTATCGGCGACCAAAAATAAAAAATACAATTCTAATAAAATTGTTATTCTCCCTCGTTTTTTTGAAGTCGGTTCAAAAGTGGACAAAGGTGTAGATTTTGTAAAAATTTCGATATTTCAAAAAACGGGATACTTTTGTTCAACTAATTTTGCATTTTCTAATCAGGCGACCTCCTTAAACTGCAAGTAAAGGATTATTCATTAATTATGAAACACCCTGTATATTAACAAGCATAGATTCAAGCAAGCTCCCTGGTGATGCCACACAAGCACGATGCCAACTTTGGCAACAAAAGACCACTCTGCCTACCCCCTTTGTTCCAATCGAGGAGATCCTTCCACCTGGCCATGATCTGCCTAGGCCGATTTGGAAGTCCCTCAACAGGTTTCGAGCTCAAGTCGGCCGAAGCAAAGACAACATGATAAAGTGGGGTTTTGCAGATGTTGCAAATGCGAATTGTAAAGCGCTAATGAACGCGGATGAAAGCGCTGTTTAGGTAGCCACATACTGGGCTAACAAAATTTGACTTTGCCGTCAACTCGAATGAAGAAGAAGAAGCATAGATTGTAAGGGTGAATTGCACAAGCAATAAAAATACATGGCAAACCTGAGAATGGTAGTGCGATGTGCTGATTTTTTATTTTATATATTTTTTCTCAATAAAGTAAGTACTTCCCTACCTTGGCAAAAAAAATCATTGATTTCTACCCAATAATTATACCAGAAAAAAAATTACAAAGTGTCATTTTATCATCACGGTGGCCTGTCCCGCACCCAAATCCGCTCATAAAATACCTTCCCCTGCAAATATATTCATAATATGGATTTAAATCGGTTGTTTTATCATTAAATTATAATATATTCGATCAAATAAAACCATTTTTGTTTGTTTATCTTCTTTCTCATGGATTTGACAGGCAGTCAACTTTTGTCCGGCAAAAAGTTATCATTTTGGAGGACAGTAAGTTTTAGTAAAATAAATACGTCAAAATTGCGTTGTTACGCCCCTCTCACCTTTCTTCACTTCGGATCAGTCCGGCTCGAGCTCTCGGCGCGTAAGCACCGGCCCCAAAGTCTTGCAGTTTCCCGCCAAAAAAGTAAGTTTATCATTTCAGTAATATGGGGACAAAAATATGCTCATTTCGGTGGCTGTTATAGCTCGTGCTATTTTCGTTTAATTTGTTTCAAAATTGTGTATTATATTCGCCGTAAGTACTGTTTTGTTTGAGTAGTGTTCATATTTTTTTTAATAATTTTATTTCGGAGTAAATGTAGAACTAACCTCTATTTTATCATCTCCTTGTTATATATTTTTTAATATTTAGTTAATATTTTTTCGAGCGTTTACATTCATTTTAAGTTTTTAACTAACCTTTATTTTTATATAATTTGTAATGAGTAAATACTATTTGATATAATAACAAATTTCAAAATTTTATTAGATATAACAAATAAATAATAATTGTACTTACTAAACGCCGCCATATTCTCAACAACATATCTAATTCTTCCCCCGCTAATGTCTGGAAATTCCTTGGATCTTTGGGCGTTGGCAAACAGCGACAATCAGAGTTCCCAAAAACAATCACATTAGACAGTATTTTCAGTTCTACATTTACTCCGAAATAAAATTATTAAAAAAAATATGAACACTACTCAACAAAACAGTACTTACGGCGAATATTATATAATACACAATTTTGAAACAAATTAAACGAAAATAGCACGAGCTATAACAGCCACCGAAATGAGCATATTTTTGTCCCCATATTACTGAAATGATAAACTTACTTTTTTGGCGGGAAACTGCAAGACGTTGGGGCCGGTGCGTACGCGCCGAGAGCTCGAGCCGGACTGATCCGAAGTGAAGAAAGGTGAGAGGGGCGTAACAACGCAATTTTGACGTGGTTATTTTACTAAAACTTACTGTCCTCCAAAATGATAACTTTTTGCCGGACAAAAGTTGACTGCCTGTCAAATCCATGAGAAAGAAGATAAACAAACAAAAATGGTTTTATTTGATCGAATATATTATCATATTTTATATAATATGTACTTCGTCTATTTACATTTCAATAATTACTCATTTGTCTTATCTGCACCTACCTATGCTTATCTCTGCACCACCCTAGGTTGACTGTAAGAGAATACCATAAGGCATTAAGTCCGCCTATGTACTATTTATTTGTGCAAAAAGTTAAATAAATAAAAAAATAAAAAATAAATATAATGATCAGTCAATATCAGTTAGTTAGTAGTTAATGATAGTCAAATAGTTGATATGTTGTATCTAAAATCATTTGATATACTACTCAAAAGACAAAATAAATATTTATAATATGATAAAAACGCCTAATTAAAACTTATATCACGGTTAATAGATTTATCATAGAATTTTTTATCATAAATACTAACCTGTGCAACACTTGGCATCTGTCAGTTGAGCCCGACAGAACCCCTATTGATGTGGTATCTATTTCTTGGTGGTTAAAAAAAAATAACCACGAAAGCTAAAGCGGGATAGGCTTACCTGTCCTAGGGGTGCTCTGAGTCAGGGTGTTAACCATATTGAAGGGATTTATATATATTTTAAACGTTATACCTAATGATTTTCGATTAAGTGAACGTTATATCTGATAAAATTATACGAAATAAATAAGTAAATAAAATAAAACGTTATATGAAAAAAAACTCAAAAGTAAAAAATAAAATATTCGCTAAACTTTGCTTACCTTTATATTAATTTGTTTAAAACAATAAACCCAAATAATTATGTTATACCAATTAATTATATTTTTTTGAAGTCGGCGCCATCATAATTATCAGAAATTTAAAGCTTTCTAATAGCGCTTCGTTCACTCTTTTTAAAATATAAAGTAAATTAGTATTAGTAAGTAAGCAAGTAAGTAAGTAATCTTTATTTGTATGAATATGGTACATAATAGGTGACTTAAACTAATTACAAAGTATCATCATATTCTGCCAATCAAGGCGTGCAAATATTAGTAGGTATATAAATTTTAAATAATTATGATCAGCTGCTTATCTTAATGTCAGCCTCTTCCACATGCAGTTCAATTAATTTCATTCCAGAATTCCAAGTCAATTATTAATATCAATGTCAAAATTAAAATTTTTATAATCATTATGTCAATGTCATAATTCAAAATGGAATAATCTTAATATTCGTTTAATATTAGTTCATAAACATACAAAAATATATATGTATGGTTACGATACGATACAGTTTTCCAACATTTTCACCCAACAATAACCACTAAAAATAATAAACATTACATTACATTAATATGTTATATATATAATTATTTGAGGTTATTGTAACCTCAAATAATTATATATATATTACTAACTGTAATATCTGTATATTAATGATGATATTAAAATAACTGTGTACTGTCCTGTCTAAGTGTTTATCTAAAATTAGTTAAAATCAAACCTACCTAAGTACGGAACCCTGGCTGCCCGGCATGGTTGTTCTTAGCTGTATCATTTCGGTGGATTTAATTCATTCCGGTGCACAGTCTATCATTTCGGTGGGTATTTTTATCATTTCGGTAGACACTTTTCATTTCAGTGGACTCTAAAAAATTGATCCTTTAATATTTATGTAAGTTTTGATGTTATTTGATGTCCACTCACACACAATGTTATAAATAGACTAAAGTTTAATTTTTCACTTAAAATATATAGATAGCATTGAAATTAAAAAAGTCCGCCGAAATGACAAAAAATAGTCGCTTCTTGAAATTGACCCGTAAACTAAATATAAAATGACTACCTAACTGCTGTTACTATTTTTGGTGAACACCAATTGGTAAATAAGTAATTATATAATTATTTTTTGCACACACACTAATTCACAAACTTAGCAAACAAAAACCAGGAGGCCTATTCTCGCCACTCAAATGTTGAATTCAAATTCGTTAAAAGCTCGAATCCGAACTTTTTACGAGTGGTAAACGGTGAATGGTATTCTGGGCATTTTGAGGCCAACATTTCTCGAAGGAAAACCGCTCGAATAATTGCACGATGACATCTCGACTTGTCCCGACCAAGCGAGATGTCATTTCGGATTCGAAATGACGCCATAATATGTCAACGTCAGTCAAGCTATCTTGTAATTCCTGTGTTATTTATTTCGTTTTACAAAATAATATTTGATACAAAAACAAATGGACGAGCTTGTAGTTAATTTATTAAACAATATAATTCTCGAAATCGAAAATGTACAAATGGAGTCACCACGTAATGACCCGTTTGAAATGCGGGATGTCGAATTTAAGAAACATTTTCGGCTTAAAAAGGCCAAAGCAGCGATTTAATAAATATAATAGAGAATAGAGCCTGTAATAGTACCTAGAACCAATCTAGATTCAAGTACAAAGGTTAGTACCAACATTAATTGAGTTATTGCAATCGTAAATTATGTGTTTACAACATTTGCATTGAGATACTATTATTATGAACTTTCTGAATGGCCTACAGTGCCCATATTTTACATACTTACTTTAACAAAACATTATATTTTTAGGTGTTGTGCGCACTGCTTTTATTTGGAACTGGGACATACCAAGGCAGATTTAGGTGCTTTAGAAAAGAAAGAGTGATGCATTACACACCAAATAAAGCAACGAAAATAATTAATGCCTGTTGTGTGCTGCACAATCTATGTGTAACCCATCATTATGATGATGCTGTTGAACCTGTGGAAGATTTAGAGTTATTAGGGTTCAAAAATGATCCTGTTGCACCACAACATCCAGCGGGCAGAGAAAATGATTTGTTACGAGGAAGACAGAAACAAATGCAAATCATAAATACTTATTTTAATAACTATCGTTGATTTGTATTTGTTGATACCTTTAATAAACCACCACCACTTGATTGGTATGTTGTAACTACAGTCCATGAACATTAACAATCCAGAAAATCAAATTACAGATGCATTGCTTCATCTGAGGACTATAATGTTATGCCTCATGTTACAGTAATTTAAGGATTGATCTCCTCATGCATTACTATCTATTGGTAAAATCCGCATGATAATCTGATCTTTTTTTTCGTTAAACACAATCAGACAGTGTACTTCTTTACCTTAAATCTATTTTAGTGTTCCATCATGTAATGTAACAAAATATATGCCGATTCTATAACAATATGTATGTTTTTCATAGCATACATATTGATTTTTAATGCTACTTGAGGTTTTTCTTCAATATTTTCATTCAATGTAATAGTCATGGCTAATTTACAATTTTATTATTAAGTATGTATGCATAGATAAATGTTAGGATTTGTAAGGATAAAAAAAAGTAATATTTTAACATTGTTTTATTTCTGTTTCTTCTATTGTAATTAAGATATGCACATTCAACTAATTAAATAAAACTATGTATGTGTACAAGCTTTACACTTTAACATTTATATCACAATCACATATTTAACTTGTTTATCTATATAACTTAACAGTCGTATTTATAACACTAATCAACATTTTTATATTTGTTTGTCTATATAACTAAACAGTCTTATTTATAACACTAATCAACATTTTTATAATTGTTTGTCTATATATCAGTATACATTACAGTAAACATACATATACAGTCTTATTTATATCACAATCAATGTTTTTGTACTTGTTTATTTTTAACTAAACAGTCTTATTTATATCACAATCAACATCTTTGTACTTGTTTATCTATAATTAAACAGTATTATTAATATCACAATCAACATTTTTATCCTTGTTTATCTATAATTTTAATTAAACAAGCAACAATTTATACTTAACAATTAAGTGATTTTTTGCCTAAATTGGATCTGCAATTTTATTCAAAGCTGCACATTGAAGTTTTATCACCTCTATGAACTCTGCATAATATTTTCTTCATTTCATTTTTTCTTTTAATAATTCATGCTTGTGCATGTTTCTGCCGTTTTTAGCGTTTCTGTCAATCTTTTTCGTTTGGTGGTACCCCTCCCCCGTGGGTGGCTCCTCTCTATAACAAAAAGAAAAACAAGGTTCAATTATTTAATAAAAAATATAAATTTTCTTTGTTTTAAGTTTATTTTTTGATCCGTGTAATATGCATCAAGTGATGAAAATTTATAATGACGGTTCTTTTTTTATATTATCAAGAAAAATGCAATGTAACATCAAGCATTACACAATTATAACAGTTAGACATGTAAATGAATAACTTATTATATTTTTAAAGAAGTATTCCTAAAATTGTACCTCGGTTTTGCTGAGTTTCTGGTTCTATGAGTATGTGCACTGTATTTTCTGTTTTATTTACTTTTTGAACGGAATCAGCATCTGAAAGAATAAAAATAGATAAGCCAGATAAGGCAATATTTTAGCTACTCAAGTTTGCAGTATGTGTCCATGGTCTTACTGGTAGTAGACCATAGTGATGTCACCTTTGTACTTTTAAGTAATCCTGCAGAGTGCTGGATGAAGTAAACTCCAGTGTGTTATCAAGCATAACACAATTTCGAATTACTACTTCTAATTGACTGTGACATTTATGTTGATACACAAGTATTTACAACTAAACTACTAACTACCACAAAAGAATGTACAATTATGGGCAAACTTCTTGAGCATTTTATTTCGGGATATTTAACATGTAATTTGTTGAGTTGCCGATATACAAATTATTTATTAATTAAAACTACAAGATACTCTCAGTATCTTACAAATTGTTATCAGTAAACTCATAAATTGTAAGTGTACGATGCGCAAACTTTCCCCTACCACGTCACCTAATGCTCAAGAAGTTTGCCCATAATTGTACCTTGGGTTTCTTGGGTGTACGTTACGCCAGCAAGAAAGTGTCACCTAGAGTGATATGAGTAGAACGTATAATTAGTGCGCAATCTGCTGTAAATGTGCGCCGCATAAAAAATTTGTGCGTCTTGTAGTTTTGAAAAAAAAACGTAAAAACGATTCCTGCTGGAGTAACGTTGTTCTAGCAAGAAAAATCTAGACGAATCATCGGAGATATAAAATACATACATGGGCAGAGAGCTTATATTTGTGCAAATTTGTGCGCCATAAATATAATTTGTGCGTCTTCAGGTTTTCGAGATATTGCGTTTCCCGCTGGAGTAACGTTTTGCGAATTCGTGTATCTCAAAGACCATTATATGTGCGCCTGTAGAATGAACATACACGAATAGCTCTTAATTTGTGCATATTTGTGACATAATTAGATGCCAGATAATATTTATAATTTTCAAGTAATCGCGCTTTATTGAAAACTTAAAAAAATATTGTAGCGCCTAAATGAGAAGACGTATAAACTCGCTAAAAACTGTATTCGTTCCATCTTGACGTTTATAATTACCATAAAAAGTTTCAAAACAGAACCTACAAGCGCTAATGAATAATATTACTAAAAGTCAAAACGACGGCATCATAACTTTGACGCCATCAAACAAGAAACTGGCTCAACCTAAGATGTGTAAATGTAAACCAAAAATTAGTGCATTTATCAAATAATATATAGTAAAAATATCCAGCTTCAACTGTTTCGTATTAAGTAAATATTAAGACTAAACCAACACAGTTATTCGGCGCAGGTTATCCGACCAAATTCGAATGACTACAAAAAAGCGACGGATTCATACGTATCGATGACCTTCTTAACTTTACTCGCTAACTGGTTGAAACGTATTGTGCCCGAGTACAGTGCAGTAGAAATAGTTATTAAAATAAATTCAGATTTTTTTTTTGATTAGACATAAATAAATTTAGCCATTTGCATTTATTATATCAGTAGAAAAACGAAAAAACTGTGATTTTCTGTGATAAAGGTTCAGTACCATCATAACGGGAAATTCAAGTATAAAGTAGTTACCTATTTGTTGGCCGAGATATAATTTAGTTTTGGATATGATAGTATGATACGCGAACGTAGTATAGACCGGTTAAAATTATTATCAGCTTATGTTTCTTAAAAATTAGCCTAATTTGAAAACCCAAACCTAAGCAGCCCGATATGTGAAACTTGGGTTGAAGTTTTCAAATCCGGCTATTTTGAAACATAAACTCATAACAAAATATAACGCTCTATAGGTATTTATTACGTTCGCGTACTATACAATCATACCCAAAACTTAATTATATCTCGGCCAAAACAACAACTACTCAATATTTAAATTTCACGCCATGATGGTACTGAGCCACTTTAAGTGATTTTATTGTTTGTGTATTTAAGTAAATGAAAAACTGATCTGTGATTTTAAATAATACCAAATGACTATACAAGGTACAAATAGTTTAATTGAACAATGTTTGTTTTAATATTTATAGGTAGGAAATTTGATCTGTGATTTGATGCCATAATTACTTTAAGAATCATGATTATGATAATAAAAATAATATTTTTTTAAACCAACAAGCTCTTTGATTTCATATGATCAGAAAGTACATTTAATATATATAATATTTTTATTAGGTCATTGTAATAATAATTCCCAACGAACATTTGAGCGTGACTGTACGAACACAGTTTAGGTGTAATACGTTTAATAAAGGTGGTCATCGATACGTATGAATCCGTCGCTTTTTTGTAGTCATTCGAATTTGGTCGAATAACCTGCGCCGAATAACTGTTTTGGTTTAGTCTTAATATTTACTTAATACAAAACAGTTGAAGCTGGATATTTTTACTATATATTATTTGATAAATGCACTAATTTTTGGTTTACATTTACACATCTTAGGTTGAGCCAGTTTCTTGTTTGATGGCGTCAAAGTTATGATGCCGTCGTTTTGACTTTTAGTAATATTATTCATTAGCGCTTGTAGGTTCTGTTTTGAAACTTTTTATGGTAATTATAAACGTCAAGATGGAACGAATACAGTTTTTAGCGAGTTTATACGTCTTCTCATTTAGGCGCTACAATATTTTTTTAAGTTTTCAATAAAGCGCGATTACTTGAAAATTATAAATATTATCTGGCATCTAATTATGTCACAAATATGCACAAATTAAGAGCTATTCGTGTATGTTCATTCTGGCGGCGCACATATAATGGTCTTTGAGATACACGAATTCGCAAAACGTTACTCTAGCGGGAAACGCAATATCTCGAAAACCTGAAGACGCACAAATTATATTTATGGTGCACAAATTTGCACAAATATAAGCTCTCTGCCCATGTATGTATTTTATATCTCCGATGATTGGTCTAGAATTTTCTTGCTAGAACAACGTTACTCCAGCAGGAATCGTTTTTACGTTTTTTTTTCAAAACTACAAGACGCACAAATTTTTTATGCGGCGCACATTTACAGCAGATTGCGCACTAATTATACGTTCTACTCATATCACTCTAGGTGACACTTTCTTGCTGGCGTAACGTACACGTTTCTTGGACAGTTATTTGTCCCTCAATGTTATCTTGGACTCTTGTAAATATTTTTTTTTTCATTGGATTTTCGATAATTTAAGAAAAGACGATAATAATATGTATACAATGTAGCAAACCAACAGTATTGATATTTTACTTACTTTTCGCCAATCTTCCAATGATTTGTTAGCCCCATTTAGGGCATTTAGCTGGTTCCTTTTATCTCGCCATCTATCTACACTCTCTGTTTTGTGAACTGCGAAGAAAATTTACCGCTTTGCAGTTCTGGATTCGTTTCCACCAGTTAAACTAACAACTGCCGTTGTTGCGGCGAGGGATATTTTTTCTGCGCATTCATTTTAAATATAAGAAAACTTTTCACAATTTCCAAACAAATTAATAACAAACGGTCTTTTTGGAAAATTTGTTCCAAATGACAATCTTGACAAGACAACTGTCAGTCATAGGAAAGAATTACGTTTCATTTAAAGTAGTAATGATTTTTTATGAAAGAATCGATTAGAATCGTTATATTTATTGTTAAACACGTAAAACGAAACGCATTGACATTCATTCATTCAATCTTTTAGTGAAGTAATGGCAACATTTTCTAGATTCGAGTGGTGATGAAAGTCTATTGGTGCCCAGAATACACAATTCGAGATTATGCATTCGAGCTTCGTATTTTTGTAATAGAAATCGAAATTAATCAAACATTCGGATCCGAATAAAAACTTCGAGTGAGCGAGAATTGGCCTCCAGGAACAAGAATAATAAATAGTTGAATGACTTTTTTTATAAGTATAAAAAAATAAGTAGTAAAAAAATCTTTTGTATTCGCTTCTTCGCACCCATCTGCGCACGTATTTTAAAATATCATTTAACTTCTTATTTATATTTAGGAATACGAGTTTTGCAGCTAGACGTGCACCAAAGTTAATATCGAAATCATATAAAATTGTGGCAAATTGTTCTTTTGAAATTGAGTATACACAAATAATACACTCAGACAAGTAAGTACTAATTATTATTGTATGATCGTGTATCTATATATTGCACAAATTATTATGACAGTTAATAATATTATCGCAGTAAAGTTTTGTGAGGCTAAAATTAGGTTTAATTATCATTACTGTCTAGGCATATTTTATAAATCACTTCATAACTTAAAAACTATTCGTTGTACAAAAAAGTTTTCAGATAGACAGTTTATTTGGTTTGAAGAATAGGCCTACCATAATTTGTATCGTTTATAAATAAAATATGTATATTTTTTTACTTAAATTCTCTAGTAACAGTGGTATTGCTTGCTTTTGAATGTCTAACCGGAATATTGAGAGAAATTAGTTAAATCCTAAAAGAAAACATGAACCTTTAGTCGCCCTTAAAGAAGACAGATTTAAATTACGAAGAATACTATAATAAATCATTACAAGAATGCAAAGGAACCCCAAAAAACTTTATAAAAATATTTGTCATATTGCTATCACTAATAATGTTTCCACCGAAATACTCTCTATTGAGAACCTAACACAACTAATTCAAAACAATTTGTAGATATTAGGTACATAATATATCAATTTTGAATTACTTGACGAACACTTTTCAACTATGAGATGAGAGTGAGTATGAGATTGGCAAACAACATTCTAGAAAAAAGTTAAACTGATGAACACACACTTAGCCTCTGATGATAGATCTTATAACTCTATTCTTAACTCATTCTTCCTTAATGGACACTGCTGAAGTTGATTCAATGATTATGAATCTACGTAACGATAAGGCACCTGGAATAGATGGCATCAATAATATATTAATTAAATCAATCAAAAATCATATTACTCAATCTCTCACAGACACATTTAATCAAAGAATAGTTTTTACGCCTTAACACGGATATCGACTGCGACATGGGGACTTTCTTTTAAAACCTTAAGAATCATTTACAGTGCTACTTATTCTTGGTTCTATGTGTTATGGTGGGCCGTATGGGCTGACAGGTCCACTGTCGGTGCTGTACGCCGCAAAATGCTTCAAAGTCAACGTCTCGCGTTGATATTCTTGTGCAAGGCTTATAGGACAGTTAGCACCGAAGCTTTACCGGAACTGGCAGGTGTACTTCCGGTCGATCTCGAGGTCCAGAGACGCGCGGCAATGTATTATTCTACGCGCGATGATCTCAATAACAGCTTTCCAGGACCTCGTGACACACTCGTGGCACAAAGATCACAAGACTATTTAACAATCCAACGGATGTCTATAACCACCTCATAGACGAATGGCAGCAACGCTGGGACACATCACCTAAGAGCCGCCACCTCTATCATTTCTTTCCATCCATTCGCGACAGACTTGCGAAACCATGGCTAGAGGTGAATCACTGCGTGGCTCAATTCCTGACGGGTCATGGCAATTTTAAGAGCAAACTATTTTCGTTTAAGCTAGTCGATTCTCCATTCTGTACAATGACATGTTCTACATCTGAGCACGAACAAACCGCCCACCATATCATCTGGGAGTGTAGTCTTTGGCACAACCAACGTAATGTTATGTTAAATAGCTTACAATTGACATCTGGAGTGGTATACGATGAGGATCTCGTATCGAACAGAATAAATTTCCGTGCATTTAGCCGTTTCTGCCATACCTATTATAGCAATCAAATTTAGGCCCCATAGTTTTGTCACTGTCCGTGGTGCCTACACTCTTTGCATATAGACACTTTGTCTATATTTGGCATTACTCAGTCTCCCGCTTTGTAGGGAAGTAAAGATACATACTCTCCAACTCCAACTATATACTTCTGATTAAATTCGTTGCGGGTTCCAAGACAATTTTAACTCTCCCTGGGATTGCCCGTGTGTCATGCACGGTGCCTTTCAGTTGATTACCGCTGTAGATCCTGGCGTCACAGGAGTCACAGTGGTGGGCGTGTGGGTGGGATTATATCCCGTAAAAAAAAAGACATATTTAATCATAGTTTGTCAACAGGTGTTTTTCCCATTGATTAGCAAAAATATAAGACGAGTCAAATATTTGGAAGAAAATAATTTACTTTACAGCACCAATTCGGCTTCAAATAGGGTAATTCAACAGATGATGCTGCCGCAACACATGTTGCCGCAAATTGAGATTAATCTGTCAACTGTATAGATGTTTTCTAAGATTTGGCAAAGGCCTTTGATACTATCTCCGTTCCGATATTGATACGAATGGTTTGAAAGCTAATTTGTCGGCACGGAGATAGTGTGTTAGAGTGTACAATTAGTGATAATCTAGGGTATCCCACATAGAAAATATACAAAGGCTTACCCCATAATTCCATAGGACCTACACATAACAGGTGAAATCTGTGTGTTATACACCTCTGCGAAACGCTTTTGGGTAATAGAAACGTGATGGTATGTTTTATACACTACACGATTTGGGTCTGGGTAGTTATTTTATATCGAAATAAAGAACAACTTTTAATTGCTTGGATTTTAATAACTTTTAGGGCTGTATTATTTAGCGTATAACTCCGAAAGTACAGACTTTTGACCGTAGTCGTAATACAAAGTTTTATTTCACATAAAAATACCTATCAATATATCATCATCATCATGTATGTATGTATGTGTATCATGTGTCTATTGCGGGGTTGGCTGAACTTTTCCCACTTTCCTTTTGGAGATTCGTTATTTTTCTTAATTTATAGTGAAACTGAAAAGCATTTTTTTCTAAATAACGTCGACTTTTAAGACTAGAGTTAGATCTGTTAATTTTGATGTCTATGGTTTTATTACAACAAAATTATTTTTAACAAAATAAACAAACAAAAAAGAACTAAAAAGTAAAAAATAAGTGAACATTTTAAGCCTTAGGTGGGTTTTGAACTTAGTTACACTAACTGTAAAATATTATATTTTACTAATTTGATACCAAACAATAAATTAATTATCTGTGTATTTTTTGTTGCGACTACGTAGATGTTTTTTGCCACCGTCTTTTAGTTTTATTAGTGTTAGATTAGTAGAGTTATAGAGTGATTTATAAAACATACCTAGACAATGGTGATGTGCGTATATTTAGGCGCTCTGAAGAGGTTGATGTGATTTAAATAACGTCACGTAATTTAGTTGATACTATAAAATAATTAAAAAAAATATATATAATCTAAAATAATATTTTAGTAATATATTTGTATTATCGCCTCATATTCTTAAACTACCTATTTATAAATGCCAATTTTAGGTATGGATGATTGAGACTCTATTATAAAATAAAATCATAAAATTTAAAACTTGTCTACAGTAACTATATCTACATAACGGCTCTTGTTCCTCAAAAGGCGCATATTGTTGTTTGAGTCCTACAATCCAAGGCTTCTTGGCCTTTCTAAAAGTATTAATTACTTAAATATTTTCTTGAAATTACTCATTTATAAAATGATTTTAGCTTTGCACTGAAATAACCTTATTAACAAGGAGAATACAAAAATAGCACTAAAAGGAATAAAATAAAGTAAGTAAGTTAACCAACCTGTACTATAGATATCCATCAAAATTACTGTATAAAGACAACCTTTTAGGATCATCCGTAGGCTGTAGACAAGGTGACCCTCTCGGACCTACGATTAAATTTGGCAATAAATCCCATAATTCGGCAAATACATTCTTAACTAAACATGTGGTAGTTAGATAACGGAACCCTGGGAGGTGATATCTAATCGATTCTAGAAGATTTGGCCTTTATTAAAAATAAATTCCAATCTATTAGCTTAGATCTAAATTCTAGTAAGTGTGGTTTTACCAAAATAATATTCTTTGGCATCAAAGATCAAAATTATACATAAAAAATCTTTTCACCTTCTTGAAAGAAGGTTTTCATTCATTTATAAACGAAAAAAATCAACATTTTAGTGAAGTGTCTATTTATTTATTTATTTATTTATTGGAAGACCAACAGCAGTAACAATTAATATTAACAAAAATATTATGCAACATTCAGCCAATTACAGGTCCTCACGAATAAGTTACAATATATTATAAAATTAAGAATTACGAATGTACTGCAACAAATTATAACAGAGCCTTATACAAATCAATTGCTTCAATAATACTAAGCACACTTTTGATATTGAAAAAAGAAATCCCGGCTTAGCACCCGTCTCATCGACTCCAGGTTTGCATTAAATACATCAACATCATGTAATTTGCTTGCATCATTAAGGGTCTTACTAGCTCTCCGGAAGAAGCTATTCTGTCGATAGTTAGATGGCACTAGTGGAAGGTGGAGGGGTGAATAGTGCCGCGTATATTTCGTAGGTATACTAATACTGACTTTGGAGAGTAGTTCCGGGCTGTTCAACGACGACGAAAGCAACTTTTCTAGAAATATTACATCCGCTATATCACGCCGGCATGATAGAGGAAGGAGGTGAAATTTAACACACAGGCTCAAATAATTGTCAGACTTATAGGGAACTTTAGATCTGTAACATAAATATTTCATAAATCTTTTTTGCACACTTTCTATCCTATCAGCGTATTTATTATAACTGGGGTTCCAAACCTGTGACCCGTACTCCAACAAGCTTCGCACAAACGAGCAGTAAAGAATCTTGAAGGTCTTGACTTCATGGAAGGCCGACGAGGTTCGCATCACAAAGCCTAACGCCCTAGAAGCTTACTTTACAATAGTATCAACATGCTCATCGAATAACAGCTTTGAGTCATATATGATACCCAGGTCCCGAACAGTATGACATCTTTGAAGTTTTAGGCCTAGCAATTGGTACTCAGAAGTAATTACATTTTTCTTCCTGGTGAAAGTGACCACGGAACATTTTAATGGATTTAAGTCAAGTTTATGCTTATCACAGTACTTGTCTAATCGGAGCAAATCTGCCTGGAGTGCTTGGGAGTCTTCCTGAGAGGAGATAGAGGCGAAAATCTTCATGTCATCCGCGAAGCAAAGAAGCTCGGATGAGTGAAAGCATCCACCAATGTCGTTAACAAAGATTACAAACAATAAAGGCCCAAGCAGTGAACCTTGGGGAACCCCACTGGGTGCGGTAACCCAGCTAGACATGAAGTTTTTCATCGCCACTGCCTGTGATCTATTAGAGATATAAGATACAAACCACCTTAATAAGCCACCTTAATAAGTCGGACCGTTTATACCAAATTAACATACATTCAGCTTTTATCATTCGGTACTGTCTTTTCGTCACAAAAACTTTAAGCTATTTTTTTTAATTTAGACCTGAACGACCGTACGTGGCTGCAAGCGAGCTTACCAATTCGCATCGGCGGTTTCGGCGTTCGCAAAATTGCCGACATAAGTCTACCAGCTTTCTTGTCTTCGGTGCACAGCACGGAAGAATTAGCCAGGAAAGTACTAACTACACGGGTTGATTCGGAAGTGCTGTGTAAGGCCGAGGCCGTGATCGCTTGGCGTACTGACAAAGACAATGGAACGCGCCACTTTGTATTGCTATAAGAAAAGAATTGCTTAGTTCTGCTTCCAACACTGCCGAGCGGGCGCGTCTATGGATTTATGCATTACCATCGTCTAACATTGATACTATGTTGGACGATACTACATTTCAGATTGCCACCTGCCTGCGTTTAAGTTAGTTTAGTTTTAAAAGGTCTTTATTTTCGCATAAAAATAATATAGGAATACAAAAAGATCTTATTCTAATTGTACACACACTAAAATAAGTTATAACTATTGTTTAGGCTGCATCACCTTTCTCAACATTTAACACTGATTTTTAGTTACTAGCAATATAGTCATGTTGTAGCGTAAAGTGGAACTTGTAATGCACACTTTTTACCAAACACTGATTACTAGCAATATATGCAATTTTAAACTAAAACTTATATTACTTATAACTAATTAACAATAAAATTAAAAAAACGAGATTAAAATGTGAACTGCACGGGCGCCGTGCATGTCCGAGTGACCGAGGGACCGCGGTTGCCGCGTCGAGCGTAAACAGGGGTGTGTAACGGTTGATATAATAACAAAAAATCTAACGGTCACTTGACATAATATCACTTAATATAATTTTATTTAATATAACGATCAGTTGTCATATTGATCTGTTGATATAATTTCATTTTATCTAATTTCTTTTGATATAATGAACACTTTTTATAATGCACATTTGACATAACATTCGTTTAGTATATTATTTATTTACTATAATATTCATAATCTCTAAGTAACTTTTAATATAATTTAGAATATTCGATACGATTTTAAACGCCTGCTAACCTGGTGCTAGCAAAAGTGCATCGCATAAACATTGCTACCAAAATTAGTTTTTATACTTGAGGTGGGTAGACAGTATAATTATTATTTTCTTACTGTCATACAGTTATAGCAAAAGTATTCGTCGTGTGGCTGTTGCAATCTCGATCTTTGTTTTAATTATTAGAATGACTACTATAAATTGCAGTACATTCAAAAGTTCTAAAGGTGGATTAAAACTTGCTATAAATGGATACATTTATAATAAAAACAGGGAAGTGAACAATAAATTTTATTGGATTTGTGAACGACAACGTGTAGAAAAATGTGTGTGCCGTGCCATAACAACAGTAAACATGGAGATGCATACAGTAGTTAAATATGATGAGAACCACAACCATGACCCGGAACCAGCACGGCTAGCAGTGGCTTCTATAATGGATAAAATCAAATCAGATTCTTGTCAGAATACCGGTAAGAAGACGTGTCAGATTTTACAAACCGCAAAATGTGGTACTGATGAATTGATTTTGAGCGAGTTACCTTCCACGTCTGCGTTAAGACAGGTAGTTTATCGTGAAAAGA
Source organism: Hypena proboscidalis (assembly GCA_905147285.1). NCBI lineage: Eukaryota > Metazoa > Arthropoda > Insecta > Lepidoptera > Erebidae > Hypena > Hypena proboscidalis. Next base: position 23,918,132 of record LR990127.1, on the reverse strand, counting down.
AAAAAGGTAGACCTAATATTGTAGAACCAACGGATATTTATTTCCAAATCCATCATGACGAATTGCAAATCCAAAATAACAATTTTGTAATATGTGATGAGATATTTGATGATAACAAAAGGATAATCATTTTTTCTTGTTTAAAAATGATGGATTTTTTTGGAAGATCAAAATTGTTAATAATGGATGGAACATTTTACATTGCAGCCATGAATTTTTTACAACTTTATGTTATTCACGGAAATATTTTTGAGGAAAATACACACACATATCCTCTCTTGTTTGCTCTTTGTACACATAAAGATAAAAAAACATATAATAAGTTATTCGATTTAATTATTAATTACTGTAATGATCATGAGATCACAATAACGGTGACTAATGTCATAATGGACTTTGAACTTGTTGCAATGAAATGTGTTAAACAAAATTTTGATAACATAACTATTAATGGATGTTACTTTCATCTTGCTCAATCTTTATATAGAAGAATACAAAGAGCAGGTAAAGCGGTAATCTATGGAACAAATATTAATTTTGCAATAGAAATGAAATGTTTGTTAGCATTGGCGTTTTTAGATGAAAAGGAAATACCCCACTATTTTATGAAGTTACAAGAATCCATTTCTTCCGAAAGTACTGACCTTGTACAAATGTTTGGAAAAGATTACGTCTTGGGAAACGGTAAAAATGACCCTTGTTTTTCTCCAAAATTATGGAGTATTGCAAATTTACATGAGAAAGGACTACCGAGGACCCAAAATTCAGCAGAATCCTGGCATCATAGGATCAATCAAATTATAAGTCATAAAAATCCTGGGTTTTATTACCTAGCCCATGAGTTGCTTCTAGAATCCAAAGTAATATTGGGTGACGTAGAATGTCTTTTTAATGGGCAGTCACCAGGAAAAAAGACGAAGCATTGTTTAAAGAAAAAAGAACGAATCGATAATATTTTAAAAAGAAAAAGGGAATACACTGAAATCGAATTCCTTCGGGCTTTGGCCTCTTAAAACTGAAATAAGATGTTATATTTATAATTGATGTGTTAAGATTAAATAACTAATATAGCTATTGTATTAAGTTTTTGTTCTTCCCTTTATACCCTATACATCACCCAACTATTGTTACCAGGAGGATCTGGATGCAATCTGGACTTTAGGGCACCCCGACTCGGATAGGTTAGGTTAGAAGGGGATGGCGGGGTCTACGACCCCGCCATCCCCTTCGTGGTTTTTTTTTTAACCAACCAGAAGTAGGAGCCCCGCGAAGCGGGGCTCCGTCGACCAAGTCCGACCTCGACCAGAAAATTAGGTCAAAAGAACATTAGGTTAAATGAAAGTTATATTAAAAGAATATTATGCATTTTGAAAATTATATCATATGAACTTTATACAAAATGTTATTATATCAAAGGAAGATTATATCATATAAAACATTATATCATATGAAATTAGGTTATTTGATATTATAGCATATGAAAATTATAACATATGAACGTTATTTCAAGTAAAATTAGAGCATTTGTTATTATATCAAACATTACACACCCCGTAAACAGGTAGCAAGCTAGTCAGTCCGATGACGTACTACTAAGAAAATAGTGATGGGGCAATCTATATCGATTATATGTTCTGCTATACGATAAAGTATTTAATCTGCTTTTGCCTAAATTTGAGATGAGACTGTTATGATGCTGTGGATATGAAAATAAATAAAATTTACGTGCTAATTTGAATACAAAAAATTTAACTAAAGGAAAATGTATGGTGTTATGGAGACGAATTAGATTTGTTTTGAACTGGGTTCTGTATGCAATTTTTATGGCCTTGTTTTAAACAACTTGTAACTTTTTGTAGTTAGTATCAGCTAGACTACTCCAGACGGGGGCTGCATAAGTCAGCACGGGTCTGACGAAGGTAGAATAGATACGTAGTTTTGTGGCGGCGCTGAGATTGGACTTACGATTTATAATCGGTTTTAAGGCGTTAACAGCTTTAATACCTTTATTTATAAGCTGATCGGCGTTTTTGGACCAGTTCAGTTTACTGTCCATAATAGTGTTGTCGCACTCAATTGACTTCCCTACAAAAATGTAAAAATCAAGACGGAAATGACGTCACATCCTTCGATATCGGTATAAAACGGAACGGTAATGGCCGGCACTCACTTTTGCCGCTGAATTCGTCGAGTCAACACGAAAAATTGAAGTGAGATTAGTGTTGGAGTGTCGTTCTAATTTAATTGTGCAGTATATTTTATATTTAAAATCTACTAATTGTGAATTACTACGTAAGGTTTAAGTTTCGTGATGTGCAACGGTTTTTACAATAAATTAAAGTGGTTTGCTTTGTGTTAATGCGATTATAGCTGATTTATATAATTAAAAAAGAGTATATCTAACATAGTTGTTTCTTTTAATAGTGCCAAGATATTTCACAGATTTACTCCAGGGTACAGACAAGCCATCAATTGAGACAGAGCGTGTAGGTAGCGCCCTCTTGCCAGTGAAAAGAATGCTTTTAGTTTTACCGGAGTTTAACTTAAGCTTCCATCTACAGAAATATTCACTAAGTAAGCCCATTGACATTTGTAATCTGCTAACAATGAGATCAATATCTTTAGAAGAAGTATAGGTTGCAGTATCATCTGCATAGATAGCTAGATGTGTGTGGGGTTGCTTAGGTATGTCATTTAAGAAAAGTATAAATAAATAAGGGCCCAATATGAAACCCTGAGGAACACCAGCAGGGGCTGTTTTAGGGTTAGAATACACGTTGGATATGGACACCGAAAACGTTCTGCCAGTTAAGTAACACTGTATAAGTTTGATGAGGGATAATGGTACATTTAGCAACACTAGTTTGTGCAGTAACCCAGTGTCAGCGAATCAAACGCCTTTTCTATATCTAGTAAGATCATCCCAGTAGAAAGCCCTCGATTTAGGTTATGGGATATGTGCTCAGATACGCGTGCTAACTGTTGGACTGTCGAATGTTTTTTGCGGAAACCGAATTGTTCTGCCATGACTAAGTTATTAGTACTTCTCTGCAGGCGATTTATAATTATTGACTCAAAAAGCTTGGCCAGACTTGGTAACAGACTAATCGGGCGGTAACTGAAGGGATCATTCTCATTTTTACCAGGTTTCTTGATGGGAATTACTTTTGCTAATTTCCAAGCTGATGGAAAATAACAAAGCATTAAGCAGCCATTGAGAAGTTTTGTTTGGAGAACCAAGCACTTTTGAGGCAAGTTCTTCAAAAGGATGTTAATGAACCCATCGGTGCCGGGAGCTTTACGGGTCTTTAACCTGTTTAATAGAAACCTCAATTCTTTAGGCCTTACAGGATGAAGAAGTTCTTTGGATGCAGAGTCATTAATGAGGTCAAGAGATAATCCTACTTCTCTTTCAATATCTACCTCAGTAATCAAATCCGAGGTAAGATGCATATTAGTGAGAAAAGTGTCAGCCAGTACCTCGCACTGTTCACATGTTAATGAGGTCACGGTATTGTCGGGTCGTTTTAAGGCTGAAATAACAAAAGGTTTTTGTTTTAATTTTTTGACTACTCGCCATGTATCGGCACTGGGGTTTCTACTTTAGAGAGACGATCATTCCACTGTGCGTCGTAATTTGTCGGAACTTGGCAATATTGAAGTGGACCTTTGTTGGACCATTTACAATTGCGTGTTAAGCAATAGGATGCAGGCAAGCGAATACCAATGAAAGCAGCGGTAAGAAGTTGTATAGTTTGTATTTACAAAAGACAGTATAAATATTACAATGTTATAGCACAAAAACAGAAAGCGTAATGATATGCATACAAAACATAACCGGTATTTATACTCTTAAACTAAACTGTTTTGCTACGTAGGCGTGGCCATAGAACAAAAGGCGCGCGGCGTCCATCTTGCGCGCGCGCAGCTAGAACAATAGCGCGTCGTCGGACATCTTGCCGTGGGCGGGGCCTACCGCGCTAATCCCTTACACGCGCCAACATCAACATCATACGATATGAGTCATAAGGTGGCGTGATTCTAAGGAGCGTTTGAACGGCGTTCTGTACTGGCTTACTCGCCACACTACTCCCCCGTTGAGACCGTAACTACGGGCGATAGTAATCAGGGAACCGAACAGTACGTCCACTCCTGGTCTTTTTTGTTGTCTGTTGATTCTGGTCTTCTACTGGACTGGGCTGCGGAGTTTCTGGAGTATCCATTGTGACGTAGGCTGGTTTCAAACGGTCAACTGTGATTCGTTGTACCTTTCCTTGCATTTCAACGTCAAAGGTCTTCTGATAGCTGTACCAAGAAAGGTACTGTGGCTGGCTTCTTGTTATCCGGTATTCGCATTTTATGTGCAATAACATCATTGAATCCAAGTTCAGCCAATTCTTCTTTAAGGCAATCCTCACCTCAACGTATACACTGGCAGGCCAAAGATGACAACCTTGCGTGTTTTTCAATTTGACGCGAAAATGTGTGAAATGCTACATTTTCTGTTTGTAGCCCAGATTTGAGTGCTTGATGGCTATCCGGAGTAAGTATAACAGATGATAGCAATCTTATTATTACCCCTATATTGCAAATGATAGGATTTAGTGTATTTGCTAATCAGTGTTTTGATATGCTCATGAGCCCATATCAGATCTTATTTCCATGAGTATAGGAGGAATATGCATTGTTTTCTTTTTGGTTGCTGACGCTTCACGATATGGCTCACCTGCAGGTCCAGCTGAAGATTTGTCTGCAGGAAGAGTGCTGAATTTGTTGCTCAAATTTGTTTTGTATGAAGATGGCTGTTCAGAGGGACGCGCATATTGTTTTAGGATCTTCCACTCACTTATATTAACTGGGCCCTCAAGCGGGCGCTTGCCAACTGAATTGGATCGGGTTAAATAACGTTCCATGTCGACAAAACAGTTTTATCGATATCAATACTTTTCATACCCATCACCAGTGACGTGCATAGATATTTTTAGCAGGGTAGACAAAAAAAACTTAGCGAAAGCCGCCACTTGAAGTATATGAATGTTTTCTTGTTTCCATGATGTGTCAGATGGGCCACCACACATATCCATAAATTAATTGATTTAATGAACAAATTAATTAAGGAATACACGCGGTGGTCTTGAAAATGACCGTTTTCTTAGTATTTATAAACAAAAAGCAAGTGGGAGTAAGTACTAAAAAAAATCATAGATAAATCTGTCAAACGTTGTTGCCCTTGCGTATTTCTTAAATACGTGTGAATGCGTTTTAAAGATGAAAACGATCTATCGGTCGAAGCGCTGCTTACCGGTATTGTAACTATCAGTTTGGCAAATCGCAAAACTTAAAATTATGGACATCCACGTACCCGGTGTCAGTTTTATAAGTTGCAAATAATAAACAGACAAAACAATAAAGCTTTTTAGTATGCTTACATCCTGTAAGCCAATTAAAACAGTCGTATTCCTTAATATTAAACTTGCGACTGCGAGTACCTTTGTCGTATAATTGTACAATATTTAAATCCGGTAAGCAGCGGCCAATTAGATATTATAATTACACTTGTTATCATATGAAAGTATAGCTAACTCACCGTCCTTTAACTTTTGTAAGCATACACTACCGCAAAGCTCACAGCCCACACACTCCATGATAAAGTTTAATTAAAATTATCAATTAAATTCCACTCTAGAAATAAACAATAAACAAATACAAATGGAACACTCCCAATTCACCTGTTGTCAACAAACTCGAAAATAAGTGAAAAGAGTGAGTGAGAGGCACACACATTTCATTTCATTTCATTTATTTGCATAAAATGTGGTATTAAAAGGTGATAAATAATATAAATAATGTACAGTGACACATTTCGCCATTTGGAAGTAGCATGCAAAAACTTAATAAAGACATATTATGAGATATATACTACAACATAGATAATAACAATTGTATCAGCTGTTAACATCTTAACAAAACAATACAAAGAATTAATACTATTTAGCAATTATTAATGAACGCCATATCAAATATATGAACAGAATAAAAAATACTATTATTGTAATATTAATAACATTTATAACACTTGACATTAAATTAGTCAATAATTTTTATTACAGTGCATTCCTAAAATGATATGAATGACATGACGATTTTTTAAGAAAATCTTTAACTGAGTAAAAAGATTCTGTCACTAACCATTTGTGCAGCTGATTACAAAACTTATTGTACGGTAGTTCAATAATCCACTCGGGCAATGAATTAAAAATAAGTGGAGCCATGTAAACACAACCATGTCTAAGTTCTAGTTTAGGTACTGGTAATTCTAGGTATGTGTGAGTAGCTTTTCGTTTGTTTGTGTTATCTTTTATTTTGAAAGGGGATGGATTACCTTTGACTAGTTTAGCTATTTCGTAAATGTAAATACATGGTGCTGATAAAAGATTTTGTGATTTAAAAACCGGTCTACACGATTCAGTCCATTCCATACCAAATATAGCCCGAATGCACTTTTTTTGTGCTACAAAAACTCTATTAAGTTCCGAGGAGTTTCCCCAGATTACGATACCATAACGGATAATGGAACACACATATGCATGATATACTGTTATGGCAGCTTGTTTCGAAACCTCAGTTTTAATCTTTTTTATTGCAAATACAAACCTTTTTATTTTTACACAGATTTTGTCAATATGTTCCCTCCACGTAAGGAATTCATCTATTGTGATTCCAAGAAAGCTCGTTTTGTTTGTTTGCTGAATTCTTTGATTGTTACAAGTTACATTTAATTCTAAGGCCTTGCTTTTTCTTGTTTTAAAATGTACTATATTAGTCTTATTTATATTAATTTTTAAACCATTGTCATCTAATCAATATCACAAAAAAATGTGTTTGTATTCATTACATAATTTCATCAAATAGTGCATTTTTAAAATGGTCGCATTACATTAATCGAACCGAGAAACCAACCAATAAGAGCGCCTTATACCACCACCCAAATTTAGATGTTGTCTATCCTGTGACGTATTTTGTGATTTTTTACGCTTGTGTGTGTAAAAATTGCGTGTAATACGAAGACGCAGTACAATAGATTTTAATTGTGTGCGTAGCTTTCCGTAGACTCGGTATGCAGCAATCTACCTTGATGACGTAACACAGGCGAGTTTGCTCGGGTTCGCGCTAAGCGGTGAATCGCGAAAGGTCACGGCAGGTCACGCGTCCAGAGTCATTTTGGTGCCGTAATTTCGAAAACATTACGTTTTAACATTTGGTTGTGATTTTTTATTTTTTACTCAGTAAAAGTAATTGATTTTTTTTAGAGTAGACAACGTCTATTTGTCTCTATGGAATGCACGTCACTGCCCATCACTATGATATTAGGTAAACTAGCGCGGAGGGCTTACAAATACGACGTGCGACTAACGACAGCGCGCGCGCCGAACGGGGGAAAGGTGCGTTTAGGTGTTCCCTGTGTTTCACCGCATCGCTGTCACTGCGGTGAAGCCGTTGAAATCCTAGGACACCACGATCTCTCATGCAGTAGAAGTACCGGGCGTTTATCGTGACACGCCCACATCAATGACATAATTCGCCGTGCTCTTGTTACCGCCGGAGTGCCAGCTATACTTGAACCCAATGGCTTGGCGCGCGACGATCGAAAGAGACCAGACTGTATGTCATTACTGCCATGGAAGATGGGTAGGCCTTTGGTGTGGGACGCAACATGCGTTAAAACCCTTGTGCCATCACACCTTCCAAGCACATTAGCTTTTGCTGACGCGGCTCTCAAGCGGCGCAAATTTATTTATTTATTTATTTTACACTCAGCTGTACAGTTTCCTAATGCGCACAGTGAGCCAAATACAATAGTCTAATTGGAAATTATGTATTTGAGCCGTTTGGGGTCGAGACGCTGGCTCCGGGGAGTCATCGCGCCGGTTCGCTTTTTAAAGAAATATCAAAAAGATTATAGTTGACTCTTCACGTGACCAGAAAGCTGACTTCTACTTTGGACAAACGATCAGCATTGCAATATAACGTGGCAATGCCGTCAGCCGCCTGGGCACGTTACCTGCGGTCGACATCGATGCGGACGTATTTTTTGACACCTGAACTTTTATTTTATTCAATAATTATATATTATTATTTTATTTGATGTACATATACCTGTACAAACTAAATTGACTTGAATTTATCAAGGTCTATAACTATCGTCAAAATACTGCGTATCACTATTATAGTATGACTGCATATTTCGTATTATATTGCTTTGATTAATAAAATGAATATATTCAGGCACAGAATTTCCTATCGTTAAAAAAGCTGGTGAAGTACTACTAGTCTTGATAACTCCAGGAGAATATTAATCGTTATGATTTTCAAGAGACGCACTGATTTGGAGAAATAGGCGTCAATTTTCTAGGATTTTTCTTGAGAGGTTGCGTTCAGTGTTAATTAATTGTATAGATAAAACTATATATACTATATAGATTAAACTCTAGAAGTCTATCGTGCTATTACGCGACACATGATTTTCCAGCGCCGGTTCTGTTAAACGGTATGAACTGGCCCATGCAATGACAAACTGTTTTAACTAAAATATTGCCGTAGGTACATACGGCTACGTCTGAAAGCACAATAAAAGTTTTGGACTTCTAGTATTAAGGTAATATTATTCAATTATAGTGGTTAGTGAACAAACATGCTGTTTGCAGGAACATTTATGAAAGAACTGCGTAGTTTGAACCAAATTACCAAAAAACCAACCAAGCGAATTCAACTGCAACTATAATCGCCGCCAGATAAGCAAAGAATAAAAGTCATTGATCCGACTTGTACCAGGGGGGTCTCACTCCGCAGTTTAGGTATGATTCGCCGGCCGATCCGCTTCGGGGTGTTTACGGCAGAGGGCTATCCACAGACGTACTAGAGATGCTAACGCATGGGCTATCGCTCGTCGCACGGATTGCACGCACGCGATACATTTATATATTATGTTTCCCTGTTGACTACTTATTAAGGCTGTTTGTAAGGCTTCGCATATTTTCGACGCTAAGATTTAATTATCGAAATTTTAAATCAGGCAAACGATCAATCAAACATTATCTAAAAGTAAAACAATTGTAATAATAATAATAGAGAAAATTGTTGAATGTTGTTTTTTAATTGAAAAACTGATACCGCCGATCCATGCAATAATCAGTTCGGTGAAACTATTTTACGAATAACTATGAAATAATAAAAGACAAGCTGTTGCCCAATCGTTGAATTATTTATTGATTCCTTGATCGAGCCGCTACTTTATTATGTTACTTTAAATAAACACATTTCATTTTTTATTCATTTGTATTTTATTTTGTTTTATAATCCCAGTTAATCGTCCATTTGTTCGGCAACATTAAAAATATTGTCAGCTCCTAGACTACAATAAATGTCTAAGTAAGTGGTTCGCTCGGATTTGTTTTGTTAATTGTAGTTAAATAAAAATCCTCATTTGTTTGTTGCTCAAAACTATTGGGAACAAACTGAAATGTTTTCAAACGAATACATATTCGCTCGCATACCTACACCCGTTGGAATCGAACACACGACTTCCAGATGAATTATCGTGTGTAAGTGGTAATTTAATGCATTTACATATCTTCAAACTACATAAATTAACTGGGTACAAAAACTTGTTAAGTAACAACCCTATGCAAAGAACATTCATCGTTCGCCCCCGGTTTTAAGGTTCAATTTAGTTTGGAGGAGGGTGCTTCTAGCGAGTGTAGGTACATTTTTATGCCTAAACCTGACTTTTGTTAGGAAGTGAATCTTCTGTTGTATTCTTATTCTGTGCTTGTACCAAGAAGTCAATAAAATTACGATAGTGATCGCCGGTCATTCAAAACTGTCGCTAATTACTGCATCGATCGAGTTTCATAATACCGGTTTACGAAACACCTCTTATCGCAAGGTATTTAAGTAAGAAATACGTAAATTTGGGGCATAATTTGTGGTATTTTTTTCATGTTCAAAAATACATATAAAAACAATGAAATATGTAATTGCTATTGTTTACGTAATTCAAAAATAATTAATTTATAAATATTTTAAATTATATAAAATTGTATATGTTTTCAACTTATATTTCAATAAAAGAACATGCCATCATTACATTTATTTATTTAGCTTTAACTAATATTCATAGAAGTATGCAATTAATTATAAAATAACCGAATTTTTAATTTCTTACCAAAAAATAAGATTTTTTGGGTTATACCCGCATACTCGGCGCTGAGTGTGACGTCAGAGTAAGTCAGGGGCGCGCTACCGGTCCGCCATTTTGGCGTTATTATGTACCCATCGCGTCCTTCGTATCGCTTAACTGTCATTCCTAATCTGGAATGCGCGAGGGATTGACTGAGCGTACTTCATACTTTGAAAGTTTTGACCCGTTTGTTATTATTTTGTTACTGTTGATTGTTTTTTAGTGTTTTAGTTTGTTAGTTTCATAATGTTTTGTTTTATTTTTGTTATTATCGTTATGAGTGAAGAGAGAATATGATGAGAAGTGAGAATGGATCCACTAACAACTTAAAAATGGCGACGACAGAAGGCACAGACACAGATTCTGAATTCTCTTTTAAAAAAACTATTTTAAAAGAAAACACCTATGTGCCTGTACCTGTTTGAAATAAATGAGTTGAATTTGATTTAAGAGTGTCATTGAGTACTAACATTCCAAAATAAATACGACTAAATAAAAAAGGTTCAAGGTTTTGAACAAAAGGTTTGTGCCTCATGCCAAGTGAATGCGACAAGGACGCCCCTTACCGCGATATCTTTGTTTTGATCGGTTTAAGCGACACTTCCCTTATATTTTTCATATCGTTTTGAAATATTGAGATACATTGGTAGACGGGTGTGAATGACTTTATTTTTTTCTTATCTGGCGGGGACTATAACATCTAATAATAATACGTTGTTACAACTAATAACAATATTAATATTTGAATAAAAAGGTCAATAACATGGCAGATGAAAGCAATAAGCCCGTTATTTCGTGGGATATAAATATATGTGTTTGTGTTGGATTTATGAATTCACAATCGTACACGCTCGCGCTTCATACGTTTTCTTATAGCGGCTGTTAGCTATTATCGTTGATAAACCACGTATAGGTACTTTTTAAGTGTAGACTCTCAAGCCCGTGTTTTCATACTAACGTAATATGGATTTAACTTTAGTATTAATCAGTTTTTGTCTATTATTATTTATTACAGACAATCATATCAAAAACACTAAAATGCATGTTTGTTCGATGTGTTGTGTATTTTGTCTATGGATTTTTTTTTCTCTCCATAACCATTTTAAGCCATAATGTTGTTTTGGTTGCTCTAACTTACACATAGAATTATTGTCAAAAAAACAAACAAATATTGTATGAATTATATGAAAAGATGATGCACATGAGTTTCTCACCAGCTCTTCTCATGATGCAATACCCATCGGAGCTGGTACTTAGATTGATTTTAATTCAAATTTCTAAGTTGAATTAAAGTCAACCAGCTCCGATCTCAAATCATTTTATTGTAATAAATATTATAATTTAATTTGTTAAGTTTTATTTTAATTTTATATTGTTTGTATTTTGATGTTTGTTTTGACGTGTTCAAGAGATTTGATTTGATTTGATTTGAAAACAGCCAAATACCCTTAAGCCATTAGGTATATTTATTTACAACGACGAGTTGGAAGTGTATTTTTTTGTAAATTATCAACGCTTACTATCTTATTGATTTAATCAATAATGTTTCGTTTTCAGATAAATTGTTAACGGACATGAATTATTATTTCTATTTACTCACCGCACCATCATTTTGGACAATAAATGCAGTTTTTGGTGAAAAATTGCCTTGGAGAGGAAGTTTGGACTTCGAAGATCTTACAAAATATGACGGATATGACGTAGAAAAACATTTTGTAACCACACAAGATGGTTATATTTTAGGAGTTTTCCGAATACCTCCGAGAACGCACTGCACTGAAAACAAGGGTCCACTTATGTTTATGCATGGACTATATCTCAGTAGTGATGACTGCATCATTCCAGGACCAGGGAAGGCTCACTGTTATATCTACTCTGATAGCTGCTACGACGTGTGGGCGCCAAACGTCCGAGGGAATTACTACAGCCGCAATCACACCATCTTCAATCCAGATAAAGAATCCAAGTTTTGGGACTTTTCTTTTGATGAAATGGCCATGCATGACTTGCCAGCGGCTATCGATTACGTCTTGGATACGACAAACAACAGTCAACTGACGTACGTAGGTCATTCTCAAGGAGTGTCTATATTACTAGTTTTGTGTTCCAAGATACCAATATACAACTCAAAAATTAAAGTGGGTTTTGGGTTGTCAGCGACAGCGTGGCTAGACCACGCAAGGCTAATAGTAATACAAGTGCAAAAACTATTAGCACTACTTATGACGCAGACACGCGGTATGCTCGCTAAAGAAGTGCTCACTCGCGGTGGCATAGTGAACAATGCCGCTCGATTAATGTGTGGAGTTCCAAATGTTTCATATCCATTTTGTTCTTACTTGTTATTCGCCGTTCTAGGCTACAATAACTTTCAAATAACTAGTGATGTCCTTCCAGTAATAATGAACCGCATACCTTCTGGAACATCGCTAAAAAACTTTAACAGATGGGGACAAATCAAAAACAATGGTTTTACGGAATATGATTATGGCCAAGCACGTAATCTGCTCGTTTATGGCAAAAGAATTCCTCCTCCATATGATTTACATAAAGTGACAATGAAATGGGTAATGATTGGAAGTCTTAATGATTACGTGGGTGACGTAACTGATGTAAAATTATTGGTATCAAAATTATCTAATGTATCGTTGTGCGTCCTTGCTGATAAAACTTTTGGACACTTCGATTTTATTTACGGTAAAAGTATACCAAATTATATCACACCCATAGTTTTAGAAACATTAAATACGGGGAACTATAAATGTTTATGATACCGATACAAACAATATTTTTTTATCAAAGACCAAGTTATACTTTTATTACTTATGTATATTAATTAGCTAGTTAGTGTCAAGTAAACTACTCACATAGAGACAGTCAAATAAATTGTAATAATTAAATTTTAAAAAAATAATTTCCATTCAGATTAGTTGTCAATAATATTAGTAGTCAGTAGTAAAAACGCGTGCTTAATGTGAGAACAGCCTTCAGTCAAAGACTTTTATGAGACATTATTACATGTAAAAGAACTTTATACTAAAATAAAGACTAGATTATTACATTTACATTTACATGCCCCATTTTTTTTGTTTTTAAGAATATGACCAACAATTGGCCTGGCTTTATTAAACAGGGACCAGTTTTTTGTTGTAGAATCTCACAAAAAAGAAATAACAGCTGTGTTCTTTATTCAAATGAAACATGTGTCACTTTTATTTTCGGTGACCCCTAGCCGCTATCCACCAGGTTCACATGTTTTCAAGTTTTTGCTAGACCCCTAGCCGTAAAGGCTGTGGGTGCGAATCGCACGCACTTCAGTTTTAATTTATTGTAAGCAAAGTACTATCAACTGATCACTGATTATTGCTGCTAGTTGTAGATAACTTTAACAGCTCAATCGATAAGCGGATTAGCTGTTGAATGAGTGAGCAGATAACAAATTGCAAATAGTTGGTTAGAAATTCAATCTTATCCATTCTATTTATCGGTATTGAACGTTTATTTCTCATTAATTAATTCATCGGATAACTTCTACATTTTCATAGTCTCTCTTTTTGTCACTGGAGTCCCGATTAGTTAAATAAAATAACTGTTCCTATTATTTTTCAACTTATTACAATAGCAGCAAATATTTAAATAACAAAAAATATAACAACTGAACTAATTTTGGTGAAGATTAGCATGGAGATAGTTGAAAGCCAAACAAAATACAGGTTACTTTTTTACCCGACTACGACGAAGCCAAAAGGAAGGGTAATGATTTTGGCAGTCTATGTATGTACGTATGTTATTATTTGTATGCTCCACCTTAGCGCTGTTTTGAGCCGATTTTAATGTATGAAGTGTCATTAGATTCGTAATAATGGCCCGGGTGATATAAGCTATTTAAAATCAAATTTATATACGTTGTTTTAAATAAGGGTTATTAAAAATATTAATATCTTCCTAAGGGTTATTTCGCGGCTTCACGATAAATGTTACATTTTGAAATATTTAATATTTTCGACAATATTAATGCTTTATGCTGGTATCTTCGTTATGCCTTTGTAATCGTAGACTTTTCGAGGTTTTTGCGATGTTTCATCCATCAAAAAAGTGCTCGGCAAGCAAATTCCCATGCTTTTCAAATCTTTTGGCGCATAGTTTTATTGAATTTGAGCATATTTTCAATTTTTTCCATGGTGAATGCAATGTTGAAGTTGAAACTGGTCACTATCGTTTTATCTTTTTAGTTTTTAAGAAAAATATTTTGAAGTCGGTGGATTTTTTTTACTAAATATTTTATTGATCTTGAAGGTGGTCACCGTCCTACTAAACATCAGAAGGGTCGATTTATAAGTTTTTAATTTTTCCGTATTATGACCTCACTTTACGAATATTGTTCTACAGAGCAACAAAATTGGAAACGCATGAAAAAAAATAATGAGATGCTAAAAGGAAGTAACCGTGCCGCATCCTCTATATTAATTGTATGTGTGTAATAAATCCACTTATGGGCACGAATTGCCGGTTGTGGATTATTTTATTACAGTGCAAACAATTATAACAGCGTACAAAATCATTGTTATTATGACATTAAAAACAGACTCCCATTCTATTTATTTGTATTGATATTGATTTGTGTTGTGCACTAGATTTACATGTGGCATAAAGATATTTAATAAAGAAGTTTAGTAAAGACATCGAGATATAGGTACTACGTACTAGAGAAGCCACGTCAAATAACTGAATTGTCCTATTCTTCGTAATTTGAATCTTTAGTTCGCTGCAGCGCTAAAACAATAACAATTCGTCTAAACCGTAACTAATTTACTACAGCACTAGATTTGCTGCGGAAGTGTGTTTATTCTCGGCAAAAAGGTCATAAGCGCCATGTAAATCACTGCACTTACGCGTTTTCTTCGACAAAGTGCAACTACATGTCTTCCCTATAGACTAATGACAGGAGTACTAAAGAATGGACAACGAAGGTAATTTGCCTACAGGGTTTATTTCATAAATAATAGACAATTTATTTTTTTGATAAATTTTATTTAGTTACCCTTAAATAAAATGAGTTTAGTCATCTTTTGCCTTTTTGTCGAATAATCAACGCTTTGATCTGTTTTTGCTTCATGTTTTAAACGAATAGTAGTATATTTATTAATAATCGCCCGAATCAAATGAATTCTATGATTCAGTGTGTGTGAAAATGCCTCCCCCCTTTCGTAACATACGTAACATCCTCACGAAAATGCAACGAACACATGTAACTATGATCTGATGGTAGCCAGGTTTCTTCACAGCGATTATTTTGAACAAATTGGATCCATTTTTCTCTATTTTTATGACTTGGACGTGGAAATCTGGATAAGAATTTAAAATAATTAATTACATCCAAAACTAATTTAACATTAATGTAAAAACTGTCTGGTTAACTATGATATATACTATAGGAAAATTTATTAAACCTTTTTGTACCTAAATATATAATTATAATTATTAGTTTTAACAGGACTTAGCACGAACCTTTCATTTATTTATATCTGCTGACGTTTCGATGTAGTTACATCCACTGTGGTTGCGCAAGACTAGAAAAAATATATATGAATGAAAGGTTCGTGCTAAGTCCCGTTAAGGCATAATTATCTGATTAATTTAAGTGTGATAGTTTAAAAAAATTAAATATTAATATCAACATTAAAAACACAACATACGATATTTTCACCGTAATGTCAGTCTAATCTACCTACATTGCACTCTGTTTCATTAGTCTTTGACGAACAATACAATATGGCGCGTGGTAATTATTTTATTTGTAAAACAAGGAAATTAGTTTACTTACCGATGAAAAGTAATACCTTTGCACTTTGCCGTGTTCCTTGAATTATTTGTACAATATCTCAACACACACCAAGGCATTTTAGGACGTTTTTTTCTATGAATTAATTTAATTACTGTCGGAAGTACTAGGCGCTAAAGAGCTAGAAAGCGACTGAGTGAGGTGCGGCGCGATCGCCGCAGTTGAACGAGACAAAGAAGGAATTTACGGTGTCTTCTCTAGTACGTAGTACCTATATCTCGATGAGTAAAGATGAATTTTATTTTATTAACAGTATAAGACTTAAATTCTCTAACAGTGGTAGAGTAATAAAAATATATTTTAATTATTATACTTTCGCAAACACACCTTAATAATTTCATAAATTAAAGTGTTGTGGGTTCTTTCTCCCGTTTCATTGAGGTAAAGTCAATTCATGGTAACTCTCAGACGAACGTGACGTCATCGTAAAGCAATGGATTCACGCACACTATTTGCCTGTCAAATTTCGACGTTTTTGTTGCATCGTTCGCATCACCCCGCCCACCCTCTATAATTATAGGAAATAATCTCTGTATTTCCTCTAAGAGTGGAGGTTTCTAGAATTAAATTTGGAAGTTATTGTATATTCGTGGAATCATGCAAAATATACTATTTTTAACGCTACTGAGTTCACACAGCACAGTTCAGTTCGACGGAAACCTGATTTTTAAATTGTCTCTTCGGCTAGCTTACCTTTCAAACATATCCATATTGTTTCTGACGAATAAAACTACTTAAAGAATATAGATGCATGTAAAGGAAAATTGTTAAAATTTTAAGAAAAGGGTCTACAACTGTCAATTTGTTTTACCCTACAAATTGCACGGACACATTTCTTTCGTCCTTTTGTGTGATTTTTTTTCCTAACTTTTTTAGTTATATTAGTCAACCTGTAAACTCTATTTTGGAACGACTTATTGTACCTATACCGTTTAGGTGTACCAACAGAAGAAGTAAAAAAAATGAGTTGAATGTACTCTTGCTTGTCCACACATAACTATCTTCTGAGAATTATCAATCTATATGTTTAATTTAATGAAGAAGAAATAAACAATAACGTAATATTATGACATTTTATTTATTCGTTACCTTTGCAAATGACAAAAAATACATCTGGAGGCATTTATTAACACTTATTACTGTTTATCTTTCCATCAGGTGGAATAATATAAATGTAGAGCAAAATAAACATTTTAATTTGTGCCTATTAATATTGCAATAGCTTTGTAATATTTAGTTATCCCCTAAGATAACCCCTTAAGTTAACCGAGTCAAGCCGAAATGGGGTAATACAGTAGGTAA
Organism: Hypena proboscidalis; assembly: GCA_905147285.1. Lineage (NCBI taxonomy): Eukaryota > Metazoa > Arthropoda > Insecta > Lepidoptera > Erebidae > Hypena > Hypena proboscidalis. Next base: position 23,900,748 of record LR990127.1, on the reverse strand, counting down.
TGACAGTTACCAGAAAAATATAAAAAAAATCCTAGTTATGTATTTAAAAAAAAATATGAGCATTTTTAAAAAAAGTTAAAAAATTACACCTGTGGCGGAGTTTTCATTCCTGCTACTTATTATTTTTAGTTATGTAATCCTGAATACTACTCCTTTAAACTGTAGTAAAAAGAAAACAGGCTAAATTGCAGCATCTTGGTAGTAGATATTTTTATTTATTAAAGATATTGCAAATTATATAGCACCTATCGTTCTTTCTGGCAAATGTCTGTATAGTACATGATAGCCAATTTACTTTTCCACTATACAAACATTTAATTGCCTGCGGTCCTAAATTACCTACACCATCTCAATAAATAAAATAAATAACTAACAGACAGTGTTATTACTATTATTTCTGGATGTTCACAATGAATAAAAAAATCTAAATGTAAAGAACATAATTCTCGTGTTATAAATAAAACTTCATAGAAAATACTGAAGTAAACATAAACCTCATTATTAGGTAAAGTTAACGTAATGAATATCTTGGCGGCGCCAACGCTTCACTCGATCCATCACTCGAACAAACAATACCTATCGAAAACGAAGTCATCCTTCAATGCTTCTTTATACCTGCTGGCACTTGAAGACTTCGTTCTCACAATCAATGAAAACAGTAAAGTATACCTAAATGTCAAACGGATTCTGGCTTATGCAGCCCAATTCATAGATTATTGGAATCCTATAATACAAATTTTATTTATATTGAAATATTGGCATGTACAAAATACATTGTAAAATAAATATTTGTGTTTCGCAAAATTTTTTGCGAAACCATGTTGGAGCTTTTTCGCACTGCAAATTCCATTTTTTTAGAGTAACGAGGCTCATTTTCATCTAAACGGACACGTTAAAAAGCCAAACTGCCGTTACTGGGCTCCAAAAACCCTCAATCCTTGGCTGAAGCACCAAAAACCATTGCCCGAGGGTAACTGTTTGATGCGCTTTATCCGCAAGTGGGATAATTTGAGAGCTTACTGCAGCGTGTGGCACGGAATACGATGCTCCGTTTTGAACAGTGTGTGCAACAAGATGAAAAACATTAGAATGACGTAATCTTTAAAAATAAAATCCGCATTTGTACTTTGTATTTTAATCCTTTCATTAAAACTATTTGTCAAACAGATTTTTTTATTTAAGTTTGAAAACATAAATCTGCCACCCTCTATAAGCACAAACATTTGTGAAATAGAACAGTAGAGATGCAAGAGTAGACTTAAACCAAAGTATAAGTTATGTTTATTTAATATTTTGTTGTGCCGCGCCTTCGGTCCCTTGAATCAACTTTCTAGTTTATATTGGCGTGATGTTATGTTACGTTAGGTGCTTCCAACGGTGAGCCCCGTGGATGTAAGATCGATCCGGGGCTCGCCGACCCACCATCTTTCGGCGACGAGGGCACACCGCGGGGTTTTAGTGGGTATTCTGTGCCGTTTAACATCGTAGGCACGGGAGTCCCACATAGCCACTCTGCCCGTCCCCCCACGGGTGGGGTGGTATGCGTAAATGCATTTCCCCGCGAAAAAAAAAAAAAAAAAAAGGTGCTTCCAACGGTCATGGGACTCTCTCCTTCAGGCTAGTGCAGGTATTGACCGGGCATGGTTGCTTCGGGAAGTACCTGCACAGGCTGAAGAGGGAGGCGAGCCCCATGTGCCACCACTGCGACTGCGGTGAGGACTCGGCGCAGCACACTCTCGAGCAGTGTCCTGCTTGGGAGGTGCGGCGCCGGGAACTCACCGCGGTCATAGGGAACGACCTCTCGCTGCCGGCCATGGGCAGCGCGAGGTCGTGGGATGCGGTCGCATCCTTCTGTGAGTCATCTCGCAGAAGGAGGCGGCGGAGCGGATCAGGGAGGACTCAATCCTGGCTGATCCGCTCCGCCGCCGGCGAGCTGGGCGGCGAAGGCGCGCGTACGCCGCGAGCCTAATGCCGCCCTAAGCGAGGCCGCGGGCGGTGGAGGGGGTTTTCCGCCGCCCGCTGATGCCTTCCGCGACGGAGTGACGCCCTGGGAGTGCCCGGGGCGTCGCTACGAGAGTAGGACTAAGTAGAGTCGGGTGCCCAGTCAGTGGTCGGACTGGGCACGGTCGCCGCGGCGAGCCCCGTGGATGTAAGATCGATCCGGGGCTCGCCGACCCACCATCTTTCGGCGACGAGGGCACTCCGCGGGGTTTTAGTGGGTATTCTGTGCCGTTTAACATCGTAGGCACGGGAGTCCCACATAGCCACTCTGCCCGTCCCCCCAAACAAAAAAAAAAAAAAAAAGGTGCTTCCAACGGTTTTACCCGCGTTATACCTACCTACTGCTTTCACGACGCCTGTTATTGCTACTTATTTTACTGCTACTTAAATGCGTGTAGGTAATGTTCTGTACCTTATTACCTCATCAATAAATAGCTTTCTATCAAAAAAAAGATTTATGCAAACCCAACCTGTTCTGCCGGAGATCTTAAAAACAAACGAACTAAATTTCAGTCACGGTTCCAACCGCGTGGTTAATTTCGAGAATAAAGTTTTCTAAGATGTTATAACACAGTAAGGATTATACTCATGCCGAGTTTCACTAAAATCCGTGCAGTGCTATTGGCATTAAACATGTATGATACAGACAGATATTTATTCAATATTTTTTTGCTTACTTTCACATTGGGTTCTATCTATATATATAAAAATGAAACCCGTTTTCCGTTGTCACGCATAGCATGAAAACGGCTTGACCGATTTGGCTGATATTTTTTTTGTAGTTTTCTAATACTCTGTACAAGGTTCTTATCTATCTATACCTATATATATAAAAATGAAACCCGTTTTCCGTTGTCACGCATAGCATGAAAACGGCTTGACCGATTTGGCTGATATTTTTTTTGTAGTTTTCTAATACTCTGTACAAGGTTCTTATCTATCTATACCAATATAATATATAAATGAAACCCGTTTTCCGTTGTCACGCATAGCATGAAAACGGCTTGACCGATTTGGCTGATATTTTTTTTGTAGTTTTCTAATACTACTCTGTACAAGGTTCTTATCTATCTATACCTATATATATAAAAATGAAACCCGTTTTCCGTTGTCACGACATAGCATGAAAACGGCTTGACCGATTTAGCAGATTTTTTTTGTAGTTTTCTAATACTCTGTACAAGGTTATTAGGGAAAAAAAAAACAAAATAAATTAAATATATATTAATAAATTTTCTGTAAAAATATAAGTGAAATTATTGAACCCTACGGAATAAACACTATTATGAAAATATATATTTTGTTTTTTATTTAATAAAATTAGTAAAGTCCTTCTCAGGTATGACGAGACCAGGGAAATAGGTGTATTCATTTTTATATGGAGGATATTATAGATTCCAGTTCAAATTGAATAGGTACGCTAACTAAGATGGGTCAGCTATACAAAATAAAGTAGTGCATCAAATTTACGCTAAGGCGGTACGAAGTTCGCCGGGTCAGCTAGTTAATAATAGAACCCAATGTGAAAGTTCTAAATAGGTACCTTAATTATTATATTTAAACTTGAATGCAACCTCATTCCTCCCAAAGCCGAAATTAAAGAAGTTGCCTGAAGCGAAACATAACGAATATTGAATAAATATTTGCCGTGTTTTGTTTCTTTGCTAGATTTTTATGACGAAAGTTCGTGAGTGTTAGATAATTGTTTTAGGGATTGCGATTTTAATTGTTAGTTGCTATGGTCGTAAATACTTTGTTCTAAAACGGTCTAACAAAGATGTTCTCCTGAGTTTTGACTTGAATTTGTAGGTTACGTCCCACCTTGTTCATTAATTATCGTAGTGCTACACAATTATCAAGGTGGTCATGCGTGAACTTTTCTGATAGTGGCTGATAGTACGTGCTCGACGCAATAGAACAGCATTCGACGTAGCGCTCCACTTTTTGGCAAGACATCGTCGGTGTTTTGTTTCGTTTGTTCTTACACAAACTAAGTGCTATGTATGACACACGTATATAAATATAAGTTAACACAAGCCCAATTGCCTTCGTGAATTGCAAGAAGTACCTACATTATATAGAAAAGATTTTGATAAACTCGAAAGGAAACTAGCTCAACCGGCTGCCAAATCTACTATATTATTATTATTTAATCATTTAGGTACCTAGGCGCTAGACAGATAAGTTTTGACTGCTATCAGAATCGGTGGGCATTAGTTTATCAAACATACCACTAACCAGGAGGATCTTATCAACCAGAACAAATGTTCAGGTTTGGTGGTCAAATTACTCGCAGATGATAATACGTAGGTAATTCTCTAAAATAGCGATGCATTTGCAGTCTATTGCAGATTAAAGATGATCATGGGCAGTAGTTAGCAAGTGGATATTGACACATTCGCAACATTAGTCGCATATAAAAAAACTAGCTGTTGCTCGCGTTTTCGTCCTCGTGGGATTTGTTCAACCCCGCGGTTTTTCATTGGCAAACATTTTCTCCTGCCTGTCCCCGTGAGCGTGCGTGATCACAACGCGTACTACTGAATTTTGTTCAATAACTTCCTACTCTCCTCTTAGAGATAAAATTTTGAAGAACTTTGATACAGAAATTCGTGCTACAATTTTCATTCCTCCCGAAGCCAAATTACCGTTCAACCTTAATTTCGTTCTGGATGTAATTTTTGTAAATCTCTTTTTCGTGCGCTCCAAAGTCATGTAAGGAACCTTTATAAAAAATTCAAATTTCTTACCCCAGCAATTTAGGTTCTGCGTTGATGAATCAGTTAGTCATTCAATCAGTTGTATAAACAAGATTTTAGGTATAGATAAATAAGTACCTTAACTACATAACAAAAAAGAAACGTAGATAACAACATAAAAGGTTTACAAGTTCAATCTGTCCCGGACAATATTTGAATAAGCGCGAGATCTCGTTAGTAAATCTCTTACATTTCTTTTGGGGGGTGAAGTACCGGGATCCCGTATTTGCGCAGCATTGATTCACGGCCAGGCCTCGGCCGCGACGGTAACTTTTTCAATAACCGTCCCCCGGGACTCGGAGCCCCGGCCAAGTCGGACTTCAGGAACGCAGCGAGGTCGCACTGACAGCGATTCAATCGGACCTCTTTCTTTTTAAGAGTTGCGGAAAAGTAAGGGTTATTTACTGTATGTCAGGCGCGGGCACTCCATATAAGGCAAAAGGCACTGCCTACCCTAGCTATCACGGATAATTTCGGTCCGACAACGCGCTTATACACGTCCAACTCCTGCGAGATATAGCGGCAGGATACAGCGAATAAAAACGTTTGCATGTAGTAAGCAATTTGAGTACATTTTCGTGTCTGTGAACTGCACACATACATGAATTACGCTACCCAAGTCATGCCGCAGGACCTGCGTCCGACCGACGCGGCGACGCACCCCGCAAAGCGAAGGCGAATGACTTTAGAATTAGCATTTTTTGAAATGAGATGAGATAGATAGTTTTTAAGATGTGCAATATGAAAATATTTTTTTTTACCATCTTGATATTATAAGTATATTTAGATACTTATATCCATGACTTTATATTTAATCAGTATTTTATAATAGAATAATGCATAATTAAATGATGCATGATAATATATTTAATTTGTTTAATTATCTTAATAAGTTAGAATAGAGTAAACAAGAAAAATACAAATTTAAAACATTTAATTTCGTAGGGTACGTTTTGCTCGATTTCCTATTTTTTTGGGTTAATGCACTTTTTACACAAGGTGTAAAAAGATTGTACCTGTATTATGAAACTCGAGCGATATCAGTTTTACGACAGGTTTGTACGGATAAAGCGATTATCGTTAAAATTAGGATATCGGGATGAAAGTCGGAGCAATGACCTTTTGACTTGCTAAATGCAAAATGGCACAAAGTATGGGTTCGTGTCGGAGACACTCGGAACTAGTCGTAACTAATCGTAAGTACCTACCTATAATGCGGCCAATTATGAATTTATGGATGTCCTAATAAATCACGTAGAGAAAATGATGCATTTTTGTTTAGAAGGGTTTTATTTGTTCAAATATTAGAAATTATTTTTTCTACTACGACTCCATATTGTTTTTTTCATGTGACGAGCGCTGTTTATTATTTTGTTTATGCGAGTAATTGTTATTGTTTTCTTGCAAGTTTTTTCATTTTGTAACATAATTTTAGTTTAAATATCGTTATTTCTTAGTTTGTTTCTATAATAACTGTAGTTCTTGCATTTATGAGTCTATTCGTTGGTTTTTAAAATGTTATTTGATTGTGAGGTTTGTGTTGACAATGTGTGTTTATTAAAAATTAAAAATAGTAAGTTTTCTCAACTAACATTTAGTGAAAAGGCCCAAATTGTGTCTAAAGGTAGGTGTGTACCCGAGTTACATCAATTAAACCAACAAAAAGGAAATGTAACTCGTAAGTTTCATATTAAAAGTTATGAAACACATGACTGGCTGTGTGGTTGTGTACACACAAATAAATTATTTTGTTTTCCTTGCATGTTGTTTAGTAATTACCATACAGTGTGGACGGATTCGGGATATTCAGATTTAAAAAAATTCTATTCCGCGGCAAAGAAGCATCAGAAAAACATCTAGAAGGCTTGCTTAAAATTAAATATTTTTGGTAGATCTCGTATTGAGACAAGTATTAACAGCCAGTTAAGATTAGATATTGAAAGGCATAATGCTAAAGTAGATCGCAATAGAAACATTTTTCAAAGGCTGATCGATGTTGTTTGCTTTCTGGGAAAACAAGAATTAGCCTTTCGCGGTCACGATGAATCATTATCATCGGTGAATAGAGGTAATTATTTAGAAACAGTAGATTTATTAGCTAAGTATGATGGAGTTTTAGAAACCCATTTACAGAGTGCAAGTACCTCATTCACGGGCATGTCGAACCGAACGCAGAATGATTTGATCTCGAGTGTTGCATCTGTGATGATTGATCGCGTTAAAGACGAAATTAAACAGTCCGATTTTGTCGCCGTTATGGTAGATGAGACTCCTGACGTTAGCGGCCGCGAACAATTAGTTTTAGTTTTGAGATATTTTCGTGATTCTGAAGTAGTAGATCGCTTTATTAAATATGTTGATGTTAGCGCGGATCGGACCGCTGTAACGTTGAGTTCTATAATTTTGGAAATTTTAGAAGATTTAGATTGTGTTTCTAAATTAATTGCACAAACATATGATGGGGCAGCAGTTTTATCCTTTCATATTAATGGCGTGCAGGCTTTGGTGAGACAAAAATGTCCGCAAGCTTTGTACGTTTGGTGTTCAGCACATGTATTAAATTTAGTGTTATCACAGATAATAAGAAGTCTTTTGGACGAGTTTCTGTAACAAAACGGTTTTTTACTATAATAAAATCAATGGCGGCTTTTTTTCACACAAGTACGAAACGAATGGCGCATTATAACAACTTTGCAGATATGAAAAAGCTGCCCCGTGTCGCGGAAACAAGGTGGACATATCACTCGCGCACGGTAAATGTAATTAATAATGCGAGTCGAGTCATTTTTATTTAACATGAAAGATTTTGAATTTAATTTTTTTTAAACATATTTGCTGATATTTTTGCAGAAACCGAAATTCTATACGATATTTTGCAAAAAAAAACTAGTGACATCGCGTTTTGTGTAACAAAGATAAAAGATTTAGAGTCATTTTTAGAACTTTACAGGGACAAATTCGAGATCTATTATAATGCGACTGTTCACACTACTGGACCACCCAAAAGAAAGCGCAATGTCGATGATGTAAAAATACATTATCTATCTAGCTAAACCACTGGTGCCTGGTGAGTTCTCATATAAAATAATAATTATATAATATTTCTTTCTTATAAGGTATCACTAGCTTTTCCCCCGCGAAGCGAAGTTTTATTCAGTTAACTAGCATTCTGACCGGAATTTCGACCTTTCTCTATTACGCCACGTAAAAATCAATAAAAAAAAACTGCCTTACCTATGATCAGACCCAGTGCACGCCACTGCTGTATGTGTATAGATGAACAATTCAAGGGCCTAGGGCACTATGAATATGGGGCACATTCAACGTGTAGGTAAGTAGTACTCGACTAGCTGTTACAAGTAGGGATTCAACGAATGACTTAAAATCATAACTGCTTCAATATTGTCATACAAAGCTCTCTTACCCATTGTAAGATCTCATTTATGAATCCTTTATTGGGAATCTCTAAGAAAAACCAATAGATAGAATTAACTAAAAATATCGCTCGATCAACGTTATATTTGCTTAGGCCTTAGGACATTAATCCACGTTAGAAACATGGTGAAGTGATTAACCCCTTTACATTGTTTATCATCATGCATATCTATTAATGCGAAAGTTTCCCAAAAAGGAAAAAGAGAATTTTAATTTTATAATTCTTTTGTTCTGTTCTATCCGCTGCTACTGAGGCCACAACAAAGCGAGGCTTATTAAATAGGAGCTCGTTATACTGTCTTCACAAATTGATAAGATCTACGAATTTATTATTTACTAGCTGTTACCCGCGACTTCGTCCGCGTGGATGTCGTTTTATGAACAAAAAATGCTAAAGGTAACAATGTCAATATAACAATAGTAGGTACAACTCATGCACTTACTTACCTATCTATTACCAAACCGACCAAAACAAATATACGACAAAAACTCAAGGAAAATAATATTCAAACAAATCAAAACAGACAAATAGGAACAACTCATGTACCTACTTCGAAACTACTTCAAATTTCGAAATAATAGAAATTGCGACACGTGCGTCCGAGACAGCCCGTAGAGTTTAGCGTAATGATAAATATCAAAATTCACCCAGTTGTTTTTAAACTTAGCGCTTTCTGAACAAACAAACTATCTCCCGCGATTTCATCTGTGTGGTAGGTACATCAATAAAAAAACTCAATAACAGAAAACAAAATTCCTACCTACCTAAATAAACCTATTTCTGATATTAACTAATCTAAACTCAATAAATAAGCAAAATCCCTATAAACTAATATCTATACGAATGTCTTATCCTACCTAACAGTATTATAAAATAACCTACGGTCACTACGTACAATATCAAATATACTACTTAGACCAATACTTTAAAATTAAAATCTATACAGTACGACTTATATAAAAATAAACCTTTCGGTTTATATTTATAAGTCGAACCGCAAATATAAGTTTGTCATAGGTCATTTATAACCTACGACAAACTTAATTTTGCGGTTCAGGAGCAAACCGCAAAGTTAAGTTTGTATTTTATTGTATATTATTACCTACTACGACCTATTAGATTAAAAATACCCTATTAGGGAAAAAAGGAAATAAAAGCAAATCGGATTTTTTTAAAGTAAAGGAAACTATCTAACCTACTTATAACTATAAACTAAAAGAAATATCAAGTATGAACAAAATGAACAAAATTAATTTACAGGACCTAATTAATAAAAAAACACTTAAAAAGTTATACGAAACAATAAAATAATTTTACTGGATCGAAAAATGTAATTCTCTATAGCGCAAATTTGTCTAATCGCATGCGTCCGACAACGATGCCTGCCGCAGATGCCGCCACACTTCGGCGAATGTACGCGACTACGACCGACGGCAGGAATTTAAACTTCAAAAGCGAATGATTTCTTATCAAGTACTTAAATATAAAGTTTCATAGTTTTATCTTTTAAAATTAAGAAATCCCATACAAACTTTCAACCTCTATTTCAACCCCTTCATCCCTTTTTTTAAAAAAAAAAGTAGCCTATGTTCTGTCTCAGGGTCTAAAGATTGTCTGTACCAAATTTCATCAAAATCGGTCGCGAGGTTTAAGCGGCAAAGCGTAACAGACAGACAGACAGACAGACAGACAGACAGACAGACAGAGTTACTTTCGCATTTATAATATTAGTTGGGATTACTGAACAATTTCACAACATTTAACGCTTTGAAACTCAACAGACACAAAACTGATCCTTATTGGCTTAATATAAAAGTTTAATATGTTGGTTTGTGTTATTAACATGTTAAATAGCTTTATTATAATCCTATTATATGAGACGAGCGATTCCTTTATATATTGCAGGTTTTTTGTTACAATCTGGTTTTTTATCAAAAACAAAGGTTTTTGATAATGTGCCTTTGGATGTAAAAAAATGTCGAAGGCTTGTGTAATTAATTTTATCAAAAACCTAAACGAGGTCAGGTACTTCATCAAAAACCTAAAGTCGTTTAGATTTATGCTAAAATTTACTTGACTCAGGATGTCGATTGCAATTTCTTTAAATAATTGAAACGATTAGAGACATAAAACAATGATTGATAATGATAAAACCGAGCAATCTCAGAGGAAATATATATACAAATACTTTTCCACGATTAACATTTAAGAACAAAACGTGTAATTTTTCTTGAAATTTAAAATAAAATAGTAATACCACGTAATACATAAGTATATTATATAAAAAAAATAACAACTAAAAAAATTTTACAGGTAACGCTGGTCACTATTATTAACCACTCCAAAAGCCATAAAACGTGTTAATAAAATAAAGCTATAGTTTTCTCTCGAACGTGAAAGGAAGGTAACATAACCATTAAACCCGCAATGTCGTCCATAAAAGAAGAATTAAGGGCCGTGAAAATATATTTTTCTTAAAGATTATTAAATATTTTAGATACAGGTTTTACCACAGGCCCTTCGCACAACTAAGTACATAATATATGCAGCTGCCTAGCTGGGATGCAGTTTTATTGATTAGGTAGGTGATTAATGTCTTTAAATAAATAAATATCTCACAACTTACACACAACACCATCTAATCCTAAACCAAGGAGAGCTTGTACAGTGGGCCAAGGAATTAGGTATGCAGGGTAAAATCTTCTACGCCATAGTACAAACTGACTGCAAGAGATTAATGCATGTGTGAATTACATATTTAAGAAGTGTAATATACCTACTAGTTAGATATTTAACTCACTTATCCATAACTGGTGTAGTAAGTCTTTACTACGACTTCGAAGTTTTTGCCCTGCACACCTATCTCGTTGGCCCACTGTACATACTTGTGGGTACTAGAATAACTGGTACTTATACATTTATACTTTCCTTTTGTAAATACATACTTATTATACATAGAAACACCTAGACTAAGACAAACCCCCATGTTCATGCACACAAAGGTTTGTCTTTAGCGGGAATCGAACCCGCGACCTCGGCGCAGGCAGGTACACTACCCGCTACACCATTCAGTCGACACCACAGTCTGATTGATTTGCACTTGTGACAGGCCTGTGTCACTCGCTCAAGGTTACGCGCTAAATGCCTACCGCTTGGCGTATAGTCGACGATACAAACGACAGAGGGCTATAGCGGCCTACACACTACCCTAAAATCAGTGGCGATATCGGGACAGTGGTAGTGGGGATGAAATCGGCTACTACTCTACACACGTCGCTGCCAGTTAGTACGTAACCGACCGTGCAACAGACTGCTCGTTGTGCTGACATGCCGCCGTCACTCTCTAAACACCAAAAAATAGGCATTGTCTTAGCACTTACTACGGTGCCACCTAACCAGAGAAAACTGAAAACTTGCAATACCATTTTAAATGCCTCCTGTCTCATGTCGCGTTTAAAATATTCTTTGTGTTTTTTATCCCACAAATAAGGTAAATCCCTGAAAAGGTCAATAGTTTTCGTCCACGCTTCTCGGTCTTTCTCCTTCGCCATGTTTTCAAAATTGCGCAAGCACGTCGTATCGCCGCAGCACTCGAGCGCATACTGCGCGAAATCGGTCCCGATTTCGCTACACACATGCCAACAACGCTCCCTAGACGATAATCGTCCCTAAATCGTAAGCTCGCCCCAACGATTTTAAGAGTTAGGGTAAGCAATAAAGCTGAATATGTTATTAAATTATTTGTCCGGCTACGTACATATAAATAGAAACTACGTAAATTTAATAACCGTAATTTTAAAGATTCTTAGAAAGAAATTAAGAAATATGTCAAGGTTAGGCATTTATAGGTTGCATAATACTGTTTTTATTCCATAAAATAAAAATTTGATTATAAAAAACTGAATTTAATTTTTATTTCTTAATTACCCAATACGTTCAATACCTACTCAACTGAAGCACAAGATTTTGTGCTAAAAATTAAATATAGAAATATTTATAATTTGTATTTTAATTTCTTATTAGAATTTAACACGACCGAGTCTACGCTACGTGCCGCTGGCGATAGTAGTTTCTAGTGGCCGTCAACCCTACCAATTCAGAGCTGCATCGTGAGCTGCATAGGTTGAGAGTATTTTGAATCGTAATGCAAACGAATAAAGTTGTAATTTGCTTGCAATGAATTTTGTAGGCAACTAAAGAAAAGTAAGCTTTACTTTGAGGTGAGCTAAATTGCACCTTATTGTTTATGCTAAGCTAAATACTTTTGCTAAGTAATCCTTCTTTCCCTCTTTATTCTTTGCTTGTGATAACTGATGACTGAACTGGTGACTGATCTATAGATTGACTGATTATTAATGTGAATTGAAAATAGTATTATCTCAGAAAGCTTATGTGATATCAAAGTAATTATTTAAGTGATATTTCTAATATCGAGAGGTGTTTTTTATTACATAAAAATGTCATTATGCCCATTGTTTCAATCGTAAAACTATCCCAAACTAACAACACATCTATGGTAAGATTATGAATTTCGAAGGATATGAATGATACTCCAGCTTAATTATTATTTTTGTGTTGTATTAGCACGTTGTTATAGCTAATACTAAGCGTAATTTTATGTAATGTAAATCACGCTAAGTCGAATCACTTACCTGCTAGCTTCTACCGTCGCCACGTCTCGCGTCGAGGTGGAGCCACCACGTCCGCGCATCCTGTGCTCCATGCCGCCGCCGCGCCTTTGAGGTACCATCGGAAGGAACGGCAGCACCACACCATTATTCGCCAAACCAACACCACATTTGTTTCCAATGACGATCTCTGAAAGTGCAAAAAAATATTTTCTTAGTTTAATTTACCTATGTGCTGTGCGAGTAGCTCGTCGCTAAATCGAAGCCGCGCAGACTCGATCAGTCAGCTACAAGTTAAGCATCGCTAATCGCGGTCGGCCGTTGGATGGGTTACCTTAACATTATGAGTTTTCCGCCGGGCCTTGAAGAGCACGTTAAGAAGTCTGACAACGAGGTTAACAACGACTACAACGAGTATCGTATCACGACGTACTGTATTGTGAAGGTCCTATGTGATGACAGTCGCTCCACATAAAATACTGATCATTAACTGAATCTGTTGGGCTAGACGCTGACCCCAATGTAATTGGAATAAGGCTCGAAAGATGATAAATTACAAAAAGGCATAGCAAAGCTAAAATTTGCTTTAAAATTATTACAAAAATACAGATTGTCATTCATTTACAAACCTAGGTATCCTAATGCTAATATTATGGATTATCTTCGAAAATATTGTTGTTTTTGGGGAAAGTTCTTCGAACTGACTGATTCACCGAGAGAAAATATAATTTCACTTTATTTTTGTGTGTTTTAGTAGTTTATGTGTTACAGAACACATAAAGTACTAAAACACACAAAAATAGTTAAGCATACCTACTTAAAAAATATATTTTTTATAAATAAGTTTTCAACCTATTTAATTAACGTATATTTCGTGTCCAGGTGAATCAGAATTTGATCAAAATTAATTGCAAATTTATCAGATAAAAGTTAAAGTTTGGGCTCTGTTTTTTTTTTAACTATAACATTTTTTTTTTTCAATTGGAATCATCTATCTATAGGAAAACAATAATTTTTAATAATTATATCACGGGAAGAAACTGGTTTATGCTACTTTATAATAATATGTATTTCTTAAGATACAGAACTAGCCAATGATTTTAACTAAAATAACTTTAATAAAAATGATTTCGAAATAAAATAGGTCAATAACTTGTGAAATTTTATTATTTGGCGTATATGTATCAGGCACAGGTGAGTCAAGATTTTGGTTAAAATCGTGCATAACTAAATACATACATACAGATTTTAATGTAGCATTTGTATACTCGAAGCTAAAACTCAAAATCATTACACCAAATGCATGTTCAAGTTGTAAATCAATAAAATGAATTTTATAAAAGATTATTGACAAAAAATAAAACATTGGAACAAAATAAGAACAAAAAATTAAGTTGTTGAAGAAAATGAAATTTCTAGCAAGCTAAGCTTGACAAAAAAGAGTCAATAATAATAAACAAAATTACAAATCAACCAATCATAGCAAATCACACAGATTTAAAATCTTCGAAAGCTGGAACCAATTGTGAAGCTTTGTCTAGATGAAACGGTAACAAATGTTGTGCCAATGTTGTCTGCTGACAAAGTATAGTTTTCGTTTTGAGACTATTTTGTCAAACTGTATCAGATGTATGCAGTTATGTAATGCTCTATTCTGCAGGCCTATAATATTATTGTCAATATTTCACATATTGACTGGCTTTTTTATGCTTTTTTAGTCAAAGCTAAAATCAGATAATATTATCAATAATATTGTAGGTGTGCGAGTAGCCAATCGATATATAATAATATGAATGGAACATCCCTAGATTGTAACTTTTTTGACATTTGATTGTACGTCATTGTCGAGAATGTCGAGTGTCAAATGTCAATGTCAAATGTCTGATTGTTTTGTAGGAGAGTGTTGTTCGAAGATATTTATTGAATTTTATGATAAATAAATGATAATAGGTAATTATTAGAAAAACATAAAAGGTTGTGGTAGTTTTTTATATAGCTTAAGTTAATATATTATGTTTAAATTGCAGTGATATTTTTTAAATAAAAAACATTGGTTACCATGTCTATGAAAAATATATTACTGAGGTAAGTAAAAAACAGACTGTTCAGTGATTTAAATTTGAAGTCAGTAGTACTAATTAATACATGACTACCAATCGATATATAAAATATTTCAATGTTAATAAAAATTGCTAAACGGAATACTCGATTTCTATAAACATACTTAAAAATATTTACTGTTAATAATATACAGATGGGCAGCAAATCATAAATACATAGCTGATAATGCTATGCTTGCCAAAATTGATGTTTTATTAAGTTGGTGCATGTTACATCGTACAGACAGACATAACGTGTCATAACGTCACACCTACATTACCTAGAAGGGTGTGTCAGAGGTGTACAAAACCAACACTTCACCTGTTATGTTAAAACACCACAGTTGTAACCACTAGACCATTGGAGCAGACATACAAAAATACTTGTTTACACAATATGTTAATTAGTTTTTACTTCAGTGGCTGATAAAATTTGTTACACAACTAACTTGGCTTATAATTCCCAACACCTACAGAGCTGTACTTAGGTACCAATTATTTTCATGACTTTTTTACTTTAGGATCTCATACAAACTCTTTTCCAGAACCCTTAACCAAAGGAACAAATTTATAAACTTAACATCAACTGCGGCAAATATCCATCAGCAGCAACATGGGTATAATAATAAGCAGGAATACAGAAATCATAGGAAAATTATTGGAGCTGCACTCTTTGGTGCTGTCATATTCGCCAAGTCTAAAGGTATCCTTCTATCTTGCTATTTATAACCTGTTAATTTCTCATCACAATTTAGCTCCCTTACACCTTTTAAGTTGTCCTCGAATATCATCGCACATTGAAATATTATATCTATTTCTGAACTCCGGCTACATATTTGACAATTTTCAAAAGAAATTGTATTCGTGTGGCCATACACTGTTTATTAGCTTTTGCTTCAGCATCTGAGATCAGATTTTCCTTATGAGATTTAATTAACATTCTGTAAGCAGGTAATTTAAGAAACAGATTCTAGGAGGAAAATATTGTTTTGTACCACAAAAATGTGTCAGTAACTTATTACATACCTATTTGTTGTGTTATAATAACGACATTGACCATTTTACTATTAAAAGTCAAATTTTAAGTCAAAATATGTAGTTTTAAATCTTAAGTATATTTACAGTAAGAACTTGATGTTTTCTAAATTTAATAAAAGCTTGTAAAAACATCATCAGGCATTTTTAAATGAAATAAATCAGAAATATCAGATTATACAGCATTGTAAGATTGGAAAGGAACTATGTTAGGTGCTACTATCAAAATATAGTATTTTTTTACCCTTGAAATCTCTAATAACAGAATATGAATATATTATTTTATTTATTGTGGGATAATAAACAGCTACAATACATGTTTATAACTAAATGGTATGGTAGATGATGTAGACAATATTGCTGATTTATCCTCAGATTGAAAAAGAAATATTACAACATAAATCCAAGATTGTCATATACATTTACTGAACATTCACTTTAAATTTATCAGTTCCTCTGATAACCTGAATTATCTATTTCAATGTCATATAATCATTTCCGTTTTAGATTCTTCCAATTTTATATCAAGAAAATTAATCCATTGATTTGCAAATTTGCTTAAAAGGGGTGCTTGTCCACCACCACACACTCCATCTTAGGCTTCCTCCACATTAGGCTTCGCGATCGTCGCGCGTGTGGGCGCGCTGGATGCACACACGTCTCGCGGCATGTTACTGCCGTGTGACTTGTGTGCAGCCATCGCGCTCACGCCTAAAGTGTTACTAGTGCATTGGTACAGTTCTTTGGGGCATTCTAAAGACAAACTTTTTACGAGCGACAGAAAACGCACTTGTGCATTAGGCACATGTGAGAGCAAGAGAGACAGACGTATTATTGTCCACACTTGAAATTGGAACAAAATATCCGTTCTTCTTAATCATTTACTCCCCAAATGCACTTAAGAATTGTGCCTCTATAACAACGTGAAAACTTAATGGTTGGGATAAATCAATGTATATGTCAAACAAACTTTGTAAGTCCTTACTCTACAATGACGCCACCTGGTGAGACAAAAACAAACGATAACTTAATGTGGCAGGTTGGATGTGGCAAGCCAACCATAAGTACCCTTAAAAATTATAGTTATGCCTTTTTGTTTATATCCGCCCCTAGAGCGATTTTATATTAAAGAAACAAAAAAAACATTTTTGATAAGCTTTATCACATTTTTATCGGATACTCATAAAACAAGTGTAATGACTTATCGCCTCTGCTATCAGTAATAAGTTTACAATCTGCAATCTTACAAGTAACAACATTGATTGATAACATTACAACACACTTGTAATGCCATGTTTCTGTGTTAGCAACCGTAAGAGTACCTTGATAAGACTTTTACGGCTTTATGTAATAAAATGCCAATATCAACAAAAGCCACAACAAGACATTATTAAAAGGCATTGCCCTAGATTCGGGTTCTCGACTCACGTTTACACAACTTACATAATTTGTATCCAATTAAATTTTGTAAATTGACATTCCAGACAAAAAAAAAGATGTTGAAGAGGTGATCGAAGCTGGCGAGAAGAAACCAGGCCTTCCTACATACAGAGCTGATGAAGTCAGCAAACATGATAACAAGTAAGTTATGAATTTAGCAAACTGGCAGCAAGGCACTTAAATTCCCGCGCACTGTAGGACCTACTTAAAATTACTTATTTGCAGTATAAGCTGGTCTCGCATTTTTCTAGGTTAATTACACTCGTGTGTACACTCCCATGCGGCCACGTTGTTATCAACAATGACTACGTCAACAAGACATTGATTATGTTATTTAATTTACATCAGAATTAAAGATCACGCTATTCGTAAATATGTTTTGTGACGTTGATGAGTTTCTAAGATTATAATATTAAAATATTTTATGATAAAATACTACATCATTGTACAAATATTTCCATAGTTAGGATAGATTCTTCGATAATTCTCACTCATGAAGCTGAAGCAAAACTATGAGGTTCAAATTCGTTACTGTGACTATAAGTCAATAGCTTATTACGATATGAAAAGGAGGCACCTAAAAAATATTTTTTTCACCTCAGCAGCTAAAAAAGGTGTTTTTTGTTGTGTGAAAACATTGAGCAAAACACTATTATGCTTCGAGTGTGAGGAAATTTGAAAGACATTGATGTAATTACAGCGTACGCGGGGTCTAACACAAGCTTAGCGAAAATGTGAAATACGTTAGTTCTATTGTCTCTGTCCTTTTCATTTCGGTAGTGAAAAGAAATTATACTGACCCCGGAGGAGTTCAAAAAAGATGCACAGTTTGATGTCCTCCTTATCCTTTATTTATAGCCATTATTTTCTCACAGCTGTAGTAGGTAGTAGTACGTAGAAGTGTGACGCGGGTTCAAAGTTATATAGGTACATCTTGTGCTTTTGAGTCCCTCACTACGCTCTAAATTCTAACCTGGAATCCCTCGTTACACGCTCATGATTCTACTACAGACACAAATTACTATAGTTCAATCTATATTACGAGTAGGATACAGCATACTCTGGCACCGTCACAAATATTTCATGATATTATATTACACGTCATGTCGTTATAGACTTATTAAATATGTTTACCCTCTGTACAAGTTTCTTTACATACCTTATGCATGCTGCTTGTTTAGTAATTAGTATTTTGGTCAGTTTATTTAATAATGATGGAACTTTCCTTTTTCAGAAAGAGTTGTTGGGTGTTATACAAACATGGTGTGTATGACGTCACAAACTTCCTCCCCGGGCACCCTGGCGGGGACCAGATCATGAATGCCGCTGGCTTGAGCATCGAACCCTTCTGGGAGGTGTATGGCATGCATAAGACGAACGATGTTTTTAAATTGCTTGAGACTTTTAGGATAGGTAAGTAGTAGAAATATAACTGGCTGATTTGAATGCACAGGCAGGTATAAAATATACCCATTTGCCCTCTGAGGTTGCATTCCACTTGTGTGAATTTGATAAGATTAATGTTACTTATAGATAACAAGTAGTTTATTTTGCTGTTTATTGCTGTCAATAAATAAACACTTAGGTATCTTAGGGTGTTATTACACCGAAATTGATCGACGTCGATCGATCATCGACCAGTGGAATTGTACGCTCTTATTGGCTCTTTAAATGTCAAATGCATCGATCGATGTTGATCGATTTCGTAATAACACCATGATTGTAATTATTGGCACTAGTTATCCCGATTAGAAAATGATTGCATATTGTAAAACGACAAACCATTAACTTAACACCCCTCTCGAGGTATGGTTCTATGTTCTGGGACAATTCTACTATTAAGAACGTAGCCTTTAAAGTTCAAAGAAATGCGTCCGAGGAATTTTTAGGTTAAAAGAAATTGACAGTTATAGACCCTTTTTCTTAAAATTTAAAATCTTAATCTTTGAAGTTATTATTATTTGAGTATACGGGCTCACGTTATATTAGCCGGAGATATGCCGTGAGTGAGTAACCGGTTTTAATAATTATTATCTCTAAAGTTGTTTTATTCGTAAAAAACAATATGGGCATATTTGAAAAGTTAGCCAACCGTTGACACAATTTAAAATAAAGGTTTCCGTCGAACAGAACTGCGCTATTTAACAATAGTAGGTATGTTTGTCATGCTTCCACGAATATACAATGAACTTCCACTTTATGACTGTGTATTCAAAAGTAAAGTAAAAGCATTATTAAGAATACCAGCCTGACAAATCAATATCTAATTTATAATTTACATAAATCTCAACAAGACTTATTTTGTGACATAATAGGTTATTACCAGGGCTCGGAATTAGGTAGAGTTTTTCATGTACTTACACTGATTTCATACAGCGAAAGAATAAAGTGGATATGCCTCAAATCCCGAGATTAATTTTAAAGAGCAGAAAAAAGTCCCATGATTTTTTAACAAAAAAGTTATTTACTTTTTTACACAATTTAAACTACTGCACGCGCGACTAAATATTTTAATTCTCACAAAATTTATACTATAATGTCGGCAGCGAACACTTCAAATCTTACTGGTAATGAATCGGACAAGGAAAATGATTCTGATGGGCCGTTTGAATAAGCAAAACCTCACGAGTCTAGGCTAGAAGCAAAAGTATTTGCTCGTATTTATAAAAAAAGGCGAAATATGCGTATGAGAATTTACTACAGACTTTCAACAATTTGTATTGTGAATTAATGTAAACTAATAAAAAAATATGTTAATTATCTTTGTTTTATTTATTCGTAATATTGTTGGCCACACGGGATTGTCCATTAGAAATCCCGGGAAGGTCCACATTAATATCAACATTTCGATGCAAGTACATAAAAAACTATACCTTATTCCGAGCCCTGGTTATTACATATCCTTATTCTAATTTATCAGTTTGACATTGCATGAATTTTAAGTAAATTTAATAATATTATTGTGAACATAAAATTTGCATGCTATACAGCTAATTATGGTGATACCAAATGTATTAATATTGTAACATCCCTTGTACCCATATTTCGCAAAATAAACGATTGAATTGAATTGAAACATCATAGCTTGGAATTGTGCCCGGTGGATGGCGATAGACTCACCCCCTATCCCATGCGACCTAATCAGGTGTTGTACACCTCTGCTACACCCTTCTGGGTAATTTAGGCGTCACGTTATGTTATGTTACGTTATGTAAAATTTACTCATTTCAAAAAATGCATGTAACTAATTTGTTACTCTTCGCTGCACTGATGGACTAAATGCTATTACAAAAAAAATTGGCAAAGGACCGAATTACAACAATGAATATTTATAGAGTAATTTTTATTTCAATATTAAATCAGTTTTGTAGTAAACCAATCGCTTTTGGTTTGCCTAGAACAAGATAAAAACATGAGCAGCAAATTGCAGGTAACCTGCACGACGACGACGTAGCAGATTACTCAGAGAGTAACCTCTGGGCGGCGGAGCCTCAGCGCGACCAGAGACTGGTCGTCAAGACCGCCAGGCCCTTCAACGCAGAGACACCGACCAAGCTGCTGGTGGAAAACCTTGATACTCCCAAGTCAGTACATTAATGTTAATACTTTCTAACTAACTTGTTAGTATATTCCAGTAAAATGATTACTTCACCATAGCGGTAAAGAGCATAATTAATTAGGTTGATCAATTGAGCGCTTCAATAGCCCATAGAGCTCCGCAAATGTTCGTTCTGCTAGTATGACAGGCTTGCAAAAAATTCACCACCGCATAATTATATCAGTTTATACTTACACTATACTAGGGCTGATCAAAACTATAAAAGATCTCGAGAGAATTTTCTTACCCAATGCAGCAGTGTCCAAAACTTCGTAACATGACTATGGGTGAATGTATCACTTTAGTACTTCTTACTTCTGTATTCTCTTAACAGTGAACTATTCTTCGTCCGGCAACACATGCCTGTTCCTGAGTTAGATGCAGAAGAACACAGTCTCCGGATCACGATCATAGATGGCAGCACTAAAAACAAGCAGTTTAACCTACAAGAGTTAATGAACAAATTCCCTAAAGGCGAAGTCCGAGCTGCCTTGATGTGTGCGGGGAACCGACGCAGCGAAATGAGCAAGGTAGCTTATTTAACTTTTTTACGTGTGCTACTCTATTTATAAAAAGTGCCAAGCCAAAGTCATATAAACCTCTTTAAAATGGGGCAGAAAACTGCCATATAGTTCCATAATAAATAATGCACTCTTACCTAAAGTCGACGTTGTCTATGCTGTCCTTTCTGTGTCTGTCTGCGCTGTAGTCGCTCTTAGGTTCTATATCTGTCTCAAAACTTCAAAATACAATTAGTCCCGAATTACCGAATGATTCTAAGTAGAATCACGACCGTAGCGAACGATTCTTTTTTAGAAATTTGAGCGTAGTGAGGGACTCGAAAGCACGAGATGTAAATAACTATGATCTCGTGTCGCACATACAACTTTTCACCTCAGCAGCTCGAAAAGGCGAACAGCGAGCAAAACTCAACTTTGCTTCAAAAGAAAGAGTCAAAACTCAAAGAAAATTCGAGTTTTGCTCACTGAAATTAATCTAAGCAAAATCGTTTTGCTCAGTTCTGATTATTTTTATAGCATTTAGCTATGCTTAGCAAATTATACTAAGAAACAGTTGAAAAAGATATGGGACCGGCAGGATTTGAACCTGTGACCTTACTGCACACCGGGCAGTCGCTCTTAGCCATCCAGCTACGGTCGCCGTTTTGCTCACTGTTTTCATACAACAAAGAACAACTTTTCGAGCTGCTGAGGTGAAAAAAACATTAGTTATTAGTATTATTGCTAGCTTTAGGCATGGCTTTATATGAAACAACAAAATCGTAATTTTGAGTATGATTAAATTTATTAATGCTTTACTCTTTTTCCTCTCGTGATGTGTGGTGGTGGAACGAAAGGTCTATGCGTAACACGTCTCGCGCAAGTATTTATTTCGATATCTCTTTCGATTCAAAGTATTTTAAACCTAAGGTCCAGCTACACCTAAGGTCTTTTGCCCAAACTGTTTAATTAAGCAAATAAAATTGATCGTTTAGCAAGCGCATTAGAAAAGAATAATGCTTACTAGCTGCTTGATCATACCATCGCAATATCGCATACAGTCGTAAACATAGAAAAGAGAACTTCTAATTATTTTTTTTTTTTAAGGATAGCTAATTAAACTAAGAAACAGTTGAAAGAAATATGGAACCGGCAGGATTTGAACCTGCGAGTTTCTGCACACCATAATTTGCTAAGCATAGCTAAATGCTATAAAATAAATATAAAGAAATATAGATAGACAGTTTAACATGCAACGTAAAGATATATAGATAGACAGTTTAACATGCAATGTAAAGATATATAGATAGACAGTTTAAATTAGACAGAATTGTATTATCACTAGGTCAAATACGTTACTCAGGTAATGGGGCATATTCATGTTTTTTTTTTAAATAATACTCATTCATTAAAATTTTCTAAATTTAAATGAATTTAAATTTTAATTTTAATTTTAATATTAAATTACAGAAATTTAATAAAAATTAATTCAGTTTGCTAAAATATTTTTGAATAAGTTCAACATTTGTTTCTATCTATTCTAATAGCGAAACGGAATTTTACATGGAGTTCATATCATGGTCGTTTTTGAAATGTGGCGTCATATTACATATCGGATCTTTTTGTAAATCGGTGCGCAATTAATAGTTTAAAATGCTCCTAATGGCCGTATTTGTTGCCCGATTTTTATATTATTTTCACTTTTAGTCATTTCAGCTATGGTATTTTTATATTTTTCTAATTAATGCTTAAAAAAAGCATATTCCCTATTTTTCTAATAGTCGCTTATTCATTGGTTTTATAATAACAACTACAACGTTTGAATAGTAGCTAGCTGCTTTTGTTATGCCTCAAGTGATTAATTATTTTAGTTTTGTTTTAACCGAACATCCATTTACTTTAGCAAGTATTGTTTGCATATTGTAAAGCTTTCTTTTACGTTGTAAGGTAATCTACGGCTGATTCTTTGAGAAGATTTCTCATTCATTCACTCACTTGAAAATCAGAAACATAATTTTCAAAAATATGAAATCTAAGAACGTGATAAATAAATTAATAATTAAAGTCATCAATTAAATTTTGTTCCAGTTTAATGAGTGAATGACTGAATTCTTCTTGCAAAATTGCCCCCGCACGCTGATGCATATCAGCCTCTGCTATTATATGAGCTTTTTTATTGTTCATTGATTTTTATTGTTGTAAATAAAAGTCGTCCGGACTTCGGTTGCATGTGTGTGCGTTGTACTAACACTGTTGCGGTGTAGGAGTGCTCACGCTTGGGTCCCTCGCAGGCGGTGAAGCCCGTCAAGGGCATCAGCTGGCAGCAGGGCGCCATCTGCAACGCCGTGTGGAGCGGCGTGTTCCTCCGGGATGTGCTGGTGTACTGCGGAGTGGACACCTCCAATACTGTGGGGAAACATGTCATAGTTAGTATTACCTATATTACCTGTTTTTAGTCCTATAAAATTATCTTACCCATATTACCTCCTTGGTCTAGCGATAGTGTATGTGAACACCCACCGTGCGATATTGGTTTAGATCCCAGGCTGGACAAAAGTGTTAAGCAGCATGGAGTCTGCCATTGAAGGCCGTAAATCGAGATAGGCTCAAAAGGGGATGCCCTTTGCCACATTCCCCTCTGGGTAAGGCCTGATACTATGTTTAATGTTTGCTGTAATTGTCTGCCTGCCTTAAACACCATTGCAGTTCACGGGCTCAGATATAGACGCGACGGGCACGAACTTCAGCACATCCATACCGCTGGCGCAGGCTCTGAATCCCAACGGACAAGTCCTACTGGCCACGCACATGAATGGTGAAGAACTGCCCAAGGACCACGGCTACCCGCTCAGGGTCATCGTGCCTGGAGCCCCGGCCGTCAGGAGTGTTAAATGGCTAGGTAAATAAAATTTAAATACAAATTTCCATTTTTTCAAAAGATCTGGAGTACCTTAAATTAATCACAATATGATCGTAATATATTAAAAAAATAAAAATATTTATTGGGAAATAAAACACGTTGCACAGAAATCGATATGTCGTAATATGAATTCAAAATGACTGTAATTTTTGTTTATACAGGCTTTTAATACACAATAACCAACCACTTATATACATCAAAATGTTATTAATTCATTTCTTTGGCAGTTTAAGTAAATATGAGCCTGTTAACAGAATCAATAACAATATCTACTGACGAGAGTCCTTCGCACTGGCACCAGAAGGACTACCGCTCATTCAACGCGTCCGAGACGTGGGAGACGGCAGACTTCCCGTCCGCGCCGCCCATCTATAGCCTGCCTGTGACGTCAGCCATCTGCGACCCCGCCGAGGGAGACGAATGTGAACCTAAGGATGGGTTCATTGAGGTCAGAGGTAAGTGGCCAGTAGGCAGACAGAAAAAGTAAATTCAAGCTCAAAGATCGAATTGAAAAATGAAAGAATCCAGTTTATTTTTATTCCTGGTGACCTTGGTGAGTATGTTGGATTTGGGCATGAGCCAACCAAACCAAACCGATATAGGTACTAAAGAAAAATATAATTATTTGCCTTTTTTTATATTTACTTCCTTTTTCATTCGAACCGTCAGGCTTACTGATGTTCACAACCTCTCAATTACTCTGATATTATTTGTTAAAAGATGATAAATTCTTTCGTTTACTGACGATTCTTGACGACGCCGCGACGACGAACAGGCTGCCAGAGGTACGGACAGCAGAAATGTATTATTTTAAATAATTAATGGTTTTTGGCCCCATTATATCTCTAAACATTATATCTTTAAATTATTAAATTTATATATATATTATTAAATAAATAAATAAATAATTAATGATAATAATAAGAAGTTGGTGGTTAGTTTACTTGATAGACTGGCCCACAGTCTATAAAGTAAACTAACCACCAACTTCTTATTATTGTTGCTATGCAAGCTGCGATGCTGTAGCTGGTATTTTGGTTAATTATTTGCTCTCAAGCGATACTTTGTGGAATGATTAAGGGAGGGAAAGTGATATAATTTTATGTTTTTCTGGCCCTCTATAGCTGCTCATTCCACCAATAGAACCGCAGCTAATTTTCACTAAAACGAATTATACAACTCCCTTAATCATTCCCCTCGTGGAAGCAAAAAAAGCGTCGCTTGAGAGCAAATAGGTCATCGATGAAGTCACGGGCTCGCGGTCCATTACGCTTCGCCATGTACTGTATGATCGCCAGGCTACGCGTACTCGGGCGGCGGCAGCAGCGTGGTGCGCGTGGACGTGTCGTGCGACGGCGGCGCGTCGTGGCGCGCGGCGCGCCTGCGGGCCGACGCCGCGCCGCCCGCGCGCCACTACGCCTGGACGCTGTGGGCGGCGCGCGTGCCCGTGGCGCCCGGCCAGACGCAGGTGACTGGCTCTTGGCGGGAATTCATTATAAGTAGGGCGTCAAATCAGTCCATGCCAAGTCCCAGATCTATGCGAGATCTCTGGAGGCCGATCCACATAAAAAAGTCGTTATGCCTATATTTTTACCTCTACTTCGGTTGCTGCATAAGGCCCCCGATGTTGCAATGCTTCCAGTGGTTGCGGTTGCATTAGTTGTATATGACTGGGTTACTTGACCGTTCCTTCCTTTGCAGATGGAGCTGTGGGCGAAAGCGACTGACAGTAACTTCAACACGCAGCCGGAGAGGTTCGAGGATATTTGGAACCTCCGAGGGTTGCTTAGCAACGCCTACCATAGGGTTAAAATCAATATCAAACATTCCTCTGGCTCTTGGTTCTTTTCGAAATAACTGCAGGCAGTAAGTTCCTTTATGCACTTAACTTTGTGAATGGATGGTAATTGGTTGCATATTGGATACATAGCATACCATTGTGTATTTATATACATCCTAAATAAGCAATATAATTTATAATAAAAATATTGTCCGCCGATGGATAAAAAATATGCTTACCGAATGTATTGTGAAACAAATAAATTTTGATTGGATTCATTCGTTAATCATATTTTAATATGCTGCAATGTCAAAAAGAACAAACAAATTTTATTCGTCTGTCTCTGTTCACCTGTCTATAAAAGATTCGTCTTTTCGAAGATATGTGTGTATTTATCATTATAAATTATCGCACTCTAATGGTGAAGGAAAAACATCGTGAGGAAACCTGCATGCCTGAGTGTCTAAAAAGTACTTGAGGTCGTGTGAAGTCTGCCAATCCGCACTTGGCCAGTGTGGTGGACTATGACCTTACCCTTCTCATCATGAGAAGAGGCCCGAGCCCAGCAGTAGGACATGTATTATCTACAGGGCTGCTATTATTATTACATAATTATCACTATTACATCACTAAGTACAATTTCACACGGGTGAAATCTCAGGCAGCAACTAAATTCAATTTACCTACATCTACATATTTCATCATACAGAACAAAAAAAAATACACATCAATGTTTTTGTTATTGACGACTTCAAAAAAGGAGATTATTATAGTCAGTAAGTTTTGTATTTAAATAAAGTTAATTCACGAACAAAGATTTGTTTAAATTTAATGGAACTGTATCGAGGTTTATCCAAGATCACCAGCCCTTTACGTATTCGTAACATTTTCACCTGTAGGTATATTATATCTACACTACCGAAAGGATGAAATTAAAGCTGCTAAAGTAATATTTTGACATGCTCTCTGGTTACACCCGGACCTAGTTAATCAAAATACCTATAACAAGTAGGTACTGTGAACTCATTGATAAATCGTAAAGACGAGATAACTAAATTGTATATTTTATCTGTGACCATCCAAGGGTCAAAGTCTACCTCCATTGTCAGCACATAAAATAGAGACGTGTGTGTGTGTGTAGATTTCATCAAAACAATACGTTGAGATGATGTTCAATCACAGAATGGCGAGTTCAAAAACTCGTACAAATATTTAATATTCAATATGTGTGTGTATAATGTATGTGTAGGTACATAGTCCCGCGAATTGTATCATTCGACGCTCGCCGGCTCTCGGTCAACAACATGTTCGCCTTGAGAATAATTAATAGTACAAATAAATTCCTAAAGTCGCTATCGAAAACCGCAAGACAAGTTCACAAACACAATGTTTTGTATAAAAATAAACCTGACGACTTTCTTAATTTAAATGTTCGTGGTAAATCTTTGCAGTTTCCTTATGTGTGGTTAAGAGAAAACTGCCAGTGTGAACAGTGCTATCATCCATCGGCTCAGAGTAGAATATTGGATTGGAGCAAATTCGACCTTAATGTTAAACCAAGCAACGTAACTGAACACGAGAAGTCCTTGCGCATTACATGGAACGACGGGCACACCTCGCAGTACAACTACAACTGGTTAAAGTTCCGAAGTTTTACCCCTGAAAATCAGAAGAAGTACTCCGAAACTATATACAAACCTGAGAAAAGAGCATGGCATGGAAAAGATTTTAAAAAGATTTTGTACACACAAGATTACAATCAGATTGTGAACTCTGACGAAGCTTTTTACGAGTGGTTGCATAAATTATCAGTATACGGTGTGGCGTTGATTCAGAATACGCCGCAATCTGAAACGGCTGTAGACGCTGTCGTTGACAAAATCGGTTTTACCAAACGAACACATTACGGTCACAAGTTTGTTGTACAACACGTCCAGAATACGAGCAATGTTGCTTATTTATCAAGTAATTTGCAACTCCATACAGACTTACCGTACTACGAGTATTGCCCTGGAACTAATTTGTTACACTATCTCGTCCAAACTGTGAGTAAAGGAGGTGAAAACTTGTTGTCAGATTGTCATTATGCTGCCGAATATATAAAAATGTATCACCCCGAACAGTATAAACTTCTAACAGATGTTGAAGTCGAATGGCGGGACGTTGGCACTGAATTCGGTACTCATTTTTTCAAGTTACACCGTGCACCTGTAATTTGTTTAAATCGTCACGGCGAAATAGAAAGGATAAACTTCTCGATACCTCAGAGAGGCAGCCATTTCCCGGGACCGATAGACTTAGTGAAGCCTTGGTATGAAGCTCACCATTTGTTCTGGAATTTAAACCACCAGTTTGCTGCGAAGTTTAAGGCAAACAGTGGTGACATCCTGGCGTTTAATAACATTAGATTGTTACACGGTCGGAGTGCGTATGAAGACAGTTCTAATAATGTAAGGAAAATAATTGGAGCTTACATTGACTGGGATGAGATATATTCCAGATTGAGATGTTTGAAAGTGAAGCTGGAGAATGAAGATGGAATATGCTAACATGTAAAGTTCTGTACCATGCCAGATACTTATGAATCATTCATAATACCTACTAGATTCTAACTGATTCGTTTTATTACCTACACCAAACCTACTTATTCCTGACGACCCCTGGCGACGAAACTATACTGACTAGTGATTTGATCAACGAATGAACTATAAAAACGTAAATATAAATACGGTAACTTGTGGTCAGTACAACAAAGTTATAACTACTCAAAACTGCAATATTGAGTATTAAGTATACCAAATTGTTCATAACCTCTGTGTAAGGAAGCAAAAATACTATTATCACAAAATTTAACTAGATGGCGCAAGTATCTTTGTTGAAATTGGTGATTTTTTTGTGTTTGGGCCAACAAAGTCTGATTAGTCTTCTTATTGTCATTCAATTATTTAAAATAGAATAAGTCTGCAAAGTCTGCAAGTATGTATTTAAATTCTTTGTGTAGATGTATAATTTTAAGTTAATCAATAAATTATTATTAGCCATTAGTCGAATCCTGCAAATATTAAACGGTTATTGGAGCTTTTATCCTCACTAATCAGTCACAAAAACGCATCTACATTTCGTTTTATAATATTTCATATTAAAAAATTTCAACCTAACTACTGTATTTTGAAAGACTAATGTTTTTTTGCAAATCACAAATATTTTGGCATACATACCAAAAGCTTATTTATTTTAATAATGCACAGGTCATGAAACTAAATAAAGTCTGGTGCTATAAAGTCACATGTTACATGAGGAAACATTTTTTGTAATGCATTTTCTTTTACTAGAATTTCAATAAGTATTTTACGTAACTAGCAAAGACCATGGACAGTTAAAAGACTTAGGGCCTTATCATACTAGCGGATTGCGAGCGGATTCAAAGCGGAGCGGGTGCGCAACGGATTCGTTGCGGGCGCGCAACGAACACGCCGCGCATTCGCAGCGAATTCGCTGCGGACGCGCGGCGTGGACGCCATTTTGTACTGTCTCGTACAAACGCCAGCCAACCAACCTAATACAATTTTTTTTTCAAATGTTAAATTATTTTGCATCATAACGGTATCTTGCGGTATTTCATCTTGCTTAAATATTTTATGTTTGTTTTATGGTAGGTAGGAACGAAATTATTTAGG
Source organism: Hypena proboscidalis (assembly GCA_905147285.1). Lineage (NCBI taxonomy): Eukaryota > Metazoa > Arthropoda > Insecta > Lepidoptera > Erebidae > Hypena > Hypena proboscidalis. The sequence goes on along the minus strand of LR990127.1, from coordinate 23,870,875 downwards.
ATTATTTTTAATCGTTTGCAAAACAACACAAATTAGTCGCTCTCTTCCATTCGATTAATTGATAATGGATCTTCCCAAATTCGTCGATGCTTTCGTTTTCGTCGCCGGCGTTTCCGAAGTAACAAAGCCAACAGCAGTGTTTCCTCGTCGAAATCAATTTTGTTACTGAGTGTATTGTACGTCGTAAATTCGCTACAAACACGCGACGAAAACGTAGCGTATTCGCCACGCGTCCGCGACGTCTCCGCTGCGCAGCCGCTGCGTGTTCGCGACGCATTCGCTGCGCGCCCGCTCCGCTTTGAATCCGCTAGTATGATAAGGCACTTAATAGAAGATCTTATTTCATTATAAAGTAATCCACTCGTCAACTGCTGAAGTATCGGGAGGGTTTTGGGTTTTAGATGTTTCCAAAGTGGTGAAAAAAAATTAATAGTATAAGGATAGGCAGAGCCCCTACACTAGGTACAGATGCCAAACGAGACACCATGGGTGCCAACATCCAGGGGGCAATACAGCTAGCCCAAAACAGAGGAATGTGGAAAGATATGGTTAAGAGCAGCGCTCCTGCTGATTACAACCCTCAGCCTTGAGGACCGAAGAAAGGAAGATAGATAATATCATACTGAGCATAAAAACAATTGTCAGCTGCATGAAAAAGATGGCAATTGATCAGCATAAACACATCACCTAAAATGCAATGCATCTCCCCTGTAGATGACGCAGACACTAAGCATTATCTAAGTTTACACACTTCAATCTATTACTATGTTGATTTAAAAACAAAGTCATATATATCTTAAAAATTTTATTATTTCATTGTTGTATGCAACTTTTGTTCCTGACTAAGAGCTGATATTATTTGATTACATTATAATAATATAATAATTACAATAGTTAATAAATTATGAAAGAACAGTTTTACACCACTATCCCAGCTGCAACAGAAAGGGCTAAAAGGTGTCATGACTTGTTGACCTACACCATCTAGTGCCTCATTGCTTGGTACACAATAAAATCAACCATGTCATTCCTCATGTAGGTGTCATATTAAACTCTAAGTGGGTATCTATAAAGTGACTTCTTATTGAAAATCTTCCAATGGGAATGATTTTCTCTGTTTCTTCTTGCCTTTCTTCTACTTCAACCAGGGGGAACCCTTCAAACTCAGGATTAGTAATAACACCTAGTGCTGTAGACTCGTTTGTATGAATGAAGATGTTAAAAGTCGAAATATTGGCCACCAGTTCCAAGTGATTACTAACCGATGATAATTTCAAACAGAAGGCTCGTAAATTTTGTTCTAATTTAATAAAATAGGCGTCTGTTGTGTCATCAAAGTAAGCATTTCTGTCAAACTGGAACACGAATTTTATTTTAATTCTATGTTCATTGTCTGTTATAGCAAACTCTACACAACTCAGTTCACCAGATACCATACACCATGCTATGTTTCTTAGGTTCGAATCAATGTATTGGTTGATTTCTGGGTGCATTGAACGTTTCACGACGATGCCATACTTTTTCCTGCTTTCGAAAATACCTTTAGGATATAATGATGTGTAATACAATATACTGTGAAATGAAACAGATAAGAATTCAATAGTTATATCCACGAACGACCTATCCATTATTAAAGAATTATAATAATTTTAGAATAAAAATCAACTTATGCATAAATATTGCCATTTCAAGTTTGACACAGAGATGACAGAGAGGAGAGCATGCCATCAGTGTTGTCAACTCCAAATTTTTTACGTCAGATTCGGTGCCAATAGTCGCTAGATCCCCCGATGCGCAGAAAGCACATAAACTATTTTTTTTTGATATCGCCAACCAACGGAAATGAAGCAACACAACTTTTTGTGTAACTTATAATTACCCCCATTCATTGTACATGTGTCCATAAAAGAAGTTGATTAGTCGGCTGGCACCCAATTTAGTATAAAAGCTTCCTCAAAATTAATAAAATAGAATTATTAAGGAATAACCCTAAGTATAGTAAATTTGTTATAAAATCAAAACTTAAAGAATGGTTTCTCAGTGATAGGTAGATAATGTTGCCTACCATTGAGAAACAATTCACCAAATAACAATAAATGTGTGTACCATTTGTTTATTTAGTTGTGTAGATTTAAATATTAAACTTTTGTTAGTCAGTGTAAGTCGTTAAGTGTTATATAAATTATAAAATGAGCGTTTCTCGCCATCAAACGTAACAGTTTGGCGAGTTTATCGTGATTTAACAAACTTACATTGTAAAAATGAAAAATAAATGATTTAAAAAAAAAAAAAAAAGCACAACTTCAACAACATTATTTCTAATGGAATAAAACGCTTAGGCAGAAACCTGAATTCAAGTATCACCAGGTTAACAACAGTTTCATAATCAACACAATTCTACTGATAGCGCGCGAGTTGAATGCAGAGCTTAGGAATGCGGTAGTGCTGTGACCTAATTATAATTATTGATGACCATGATGAGTAATGAATGTTGATAAATTTAAACAATGTTATAAGTTTTATTTTATTTTTTACACTAGGTTAACATGGTCATGATGAAAAAAAAAACAATATCATAATTATCACACGTTTTTAATAATCATTTCACTAAACGAAATATTTTTTTTTTAATCAGATTCAGAAATGGCAGATATGGTTGAATCGGTGTCACTATCCTCGCCGTCGCTGACCTCAATGACGAATCGATCTATGGTATCTTCAATTAATCCATCTCTTAGCCAATAATTTTCTTCTAAAATTATGACGTGATCATCGAAGCCACGCCAATCTTCCTCTGTAACCTGAGAAACCGCCAGTTCTGTAACTTCTTTTAACCTTTTTACGTTTTTTTGTAACGAACTTGATGGACTCGGATCAGTCATTATTAAAATAAAAAAATAACATGGGAACTTCAGTATTAACACAATAACACGGCAAACGTACGATAGTTGACAAGGATGGCACAGCACTACACTGCAGGCGCGTGAGGTGGGGCGTGCGGATAGCGGGGGGAGATGCTCCCGCTCTTTACCTCAGACCCCGACTGCATTCAACTCGCGCGCTAACTGTAGAAAACAATGGGTATGCTGTTAATTGTTCCTAATTTAGTGTTAGCTGTATAGGTATTGTCATAAATATTCCAAAAGAATGGTCTGCTGAGGAAATAATTGAAAATATTAAAGTACCCACAAACTGCGACCCTGTTCTTAAGGTGAGGTGTATCAACATAATATATTATAGTTATCTGTAAACGGCGTTAATGGTCATGTTTTTTTACTCAATTTGTTTATTGCTGTTACACGGCATTGGAGGTCCAGAAGTACATGTATCTTACAGTGCAATGTTTTAAATGTTGTCACACAGGTGATAATTGCAATGTAGTTGGAGATGTGACTATTTACATAAACTGCTCGGGCCATCATTTCGCTAATGACCCTGCCTGCCCAGCATTGTGTAGAGAGAATAGTATTAAGGCTGTCTTGGCTGAAAAGTCAATTTCTTATGCTAAAGCCAGTTAAATGTTTCCTGCTATTTCTCGATCTTATGCTGAGGTATCTGAATCGATAATTTTCCAGTCCCTCAATCTCCAGCATCTACCTCAGGTCCTATCAGGTCATACAAGAAAACAGTTTATCGTACTCCTAAGATAAGAAGGCCCATCAAGTCATTGTTGTTGGCTATCGTTACTCCCCTTCTAAAAATGGCTGTGCCCTCCCTTCAGAAGAATCAAAACTCAGAATCACTCACTATTCTCATTTTGCTAGGTATATATTAGATTTAATTACAAATATAATAACTAGTGAATTGGAAAATTTTCCATCCCCTGTACCTGACCTTGTTGCGTATAAAATGAATAACATTTTTAATTTCATAAATTTTAATAATAATGTCCCATCCCCTCAAATTGATCCAATGGAGCGCGAGGAGTTCTGCTGTGTCGTAGATACATGGCTCACCCCTAACACTAACTTTGGAATTCCTAATTTTACCCCTCTGCGACATTACAGATCAGATGGGTATGGTGGATGTGCTATATATTCATTAGTAATAAAGTTCCATTACCCCAATCCCTCTTCCCTCCTTGGGTGACAGCATGAATATTATAGCTGCTAGGTAGAGGAGATTTATCAGTAATCTCCTTTTATAATGCTCAACCGCATGATAACGATTTGTTAGCAATGCGAAACATTTTGTCAAAACTGAGTGGTCCTGTGTCGGTTATGAGTGACTTTAATTGTTATCATTACCGACGGGGATCCGACCGTTGTAATGGCTTTGGCTTGGGTTGGGTCTAATGAATACGTATGACAATACACTACACATTATTAATAATGACATTCACAATATTTAAATTATGTGTTTCCTCAATCAGAGGAGACCACAGCGTCTACATTTATGAGAACAGAAATAAAATTTGAAATTAATACTAAATACTAAAATGCATGCAAAAAAAGACAAACTTAAAATCTACACAACATGTCATATTACATTATAATTGGAAGTAGAAATAGAAATTAAAATTGAGATGTATAGTTGAAATAAATAAGTAATTAAAATACGCTCGAAAAACATAACCCTCCTTCTGACGCAGTCGGGTAAATAGTCATTAACAGATAGCATTCCTTAAAAATTTAACATTAAAAATAAAAATTTAAAATAATAATAATAATGCCGGTGGGGTACTATTTTTTATATTTTTAAACATTTTTTAGTACTTATATTTAAAAATGTATAATTTTATACTTTTATATTTTTAAATGTACTTTACTTTTATAATTTATATTTCAACATATAAAAAATGAGAAAAAGGATTAAATGAGTGAATAATAATAATCAGGCCTCTGCGCTGTTGGCTTCGGCCCCACGCATGCCTTCTAAAGGTCCGGGACTCCATAGTCCCGAGATACGAAACCGTAACCAACAATAATAATAATAAATATATTTTATTTTCACCACACCAGCACGAAAAAGATCGTTTGCTTGCCAGAATTCAGTGAGTAAAAACCGTTTTTACTCACTAATGAGGCAAAGCGATTCAAATTTCGAAACACAAAAATAGGCGCTGAAAAAAAAACAAAGCGCCATCATGTAGGTTAGTAATAAACATTGAGATCAATTTTATAAAATAACTACATACGATACGTTTTAATTATTTTTAAATTATTACGCGCTTATTTAGTATTTTAATGGTTTTATATTCGTGATTGACCCATAGAGTACATAAAAAAAGCAGGAGAGAATGTCACCTATAAAATGATGGAAGCAACAAAATGGCGGCGGTCTGTTTATGTGTGCGTGTGTTAGGGGTTACCAGCCATGAGAAATATTACCCACATTTTTACAATAATTTAAATAAATATTTTAGAGGTTTAGTTCTTATATTTTTTTATTTGCTGCTTTTTACCATCAAACATGATATAGGTAGTTTTATACTACCGTGGCCAAAAACCAAACAATATAAAACAACTTTATGTTTGAATTTCGAAACAAAGTTGATTTTATATTTCTAGCAGTCGATGCGGGCCTGCAGGTGAAAGCATCTTTACCATCTAAGAATCAAGAAGCGCCGTAGGAGTCGTAATTTTAAAATATTTTCCAAAAACTGGGTAGCTGCACTAAAGCATCTTCGCTGCCTTGCGTCAGGAGTGCCCAAAGCAACGAATTTTGTACATAATATATTATATAAGTTCCTTCCTGATTCTCAGATGGTAAAGATGCTTTAGTGATATACAGGGTGTCCCAGTTTAGGACCTGGAGCCGAAATCGGATAGTAGGATAAGTTATGGCAGTTAGCAAAAAAATTAAAAACAATTCAAAATCAAAAATTCTTTATTACATAAACTATCAGAAAGTGCTTGAATACGTCAACAAAATGTACAAACCAAATAAAATATGTAAGTTAAAATAAACAAACAATTGCGGAGCTTATATTCACTTACATGCGATTTTTCAATATTTAAAGAAATATTGGCAATTAAAATAATCGAGAAAATTTACACCCTGTGACGGACTTCCCGCTTCATTTCAGCTAAATTCTTTTATCGTTTCGTTTTAACATGGCTGCCACGAAATCTCAAACTCAACATTCAACAAGGTCAACATTCGTATTCGCAAATGTGAGAAATCATACGATTTGTTATATCACATCGTACATATGTGTTTTACACAATAATCAACGAAATATTCATTTTTATTAACAGTTTTTTTGACTATTTCAAAAATAAAAATCTTTATTGACCACTAGCATCCTTAACTTGTGAATCCCCTAACGCCTGCACAAGTAATAACTGGGTTGCAGGAGATAGCGTCTTCCCCGTACAGCAGACACTATTACATTTAATGTTATGAATAGGACAATTTAAATCAAATTTTACGTAAAATTGTTTTTTTATAAATTAACTTCTTTTGTAATTATTACTAACATTTATTTTTAATTTTATTGTGCAAATGTTCAAGCAATAATTGCTTTAACATTAGCACAGTAAAATTAATTGTGTTGTTCCATTTTTTACAATAAATAATAATGATCAGTGGTGTGCTTTTCAATTACTCACAATCTCTTATGCTGATTTAATTTTACCAACTGTTATAATTTCTGCAGTTTCTAATTATTTCTACCCAAAAATATTTCCATGCGTCGTTTGCCGCAGGAAATCTATAAAACATAGAATAATAATTTATACTAAATGTATTATACTACTAAAAAATATTTACCCAAATTCAGGGTAAATGAAAATATTTATTGACTGTCAACACTGATAGTTTTGGTATAATTTTTTACGAAAACAATATAATTTCGGCAATAAGCTGAATATATTACTTGCTTACCTATGAAAAGTGATCCCCTGGTTTTTTTTTTATCGAGGCGCTATGGTTTCGGCAGCTTTTCACAACACAAGACGGCATTTTTATTTATTTTACTTGAACATCCGAGCAACAGCACAGTCCAAAGCGTAATGGCGGGCGATTGACTTACTATTGTGTCAATGTGTGTGTTCTGTGTGTACGTGTGACTTACTATGGGTGCTTCAGTAAGTGTTTCAAGAGACGGAGTCCTGCCTTTTTTTATGTAGTCAATGGATTGACCATTAAATTTATTAAAATCAGATACTTAATATTAGACTCTTTAAATAAATGTTACAGAACGAATTTCCGGACGCAGCACTCAAAGCAGAAATATTAACTTTTTCTCACTTGTACCTTAAATAACTATTAATTTAATCATTTAAGTAATAATTTAAAGTAAACAATGTTTTTTTTTTTAAATAATTGTCAGTGAAGATGTCCATGTCTTTTACTGATTCCGACACACCGTTATAAAGATATGATAATCTTTGGCGATTGGTGAATGTTTGCCCAAATTAGTTCGATGACGTGGTGCTGCTAATAATGAGCATGGATAACGAGGAATTTTGGCAGGCACGTTTATTTTTATTTCCTGAAGAAGACTTGGGCAATCAATGTGGTTATTCAATAGTTTGTACAGAAAAACCAGATCATCGAGCGCACGAAGCAATTTTAAAGATATAATTTTAAAATGAGTTAATCTGTTGTCAATGTTGTCAATTTATAATCTTACCAACTCTGTCTACGGATCTTACGGATTTTGAGATTCCTAAACGAAATGACAAGTAACAGATCACAAATAGTGGTAAATATTGTAAACATTACGTTTTTGTTGGTTGGCCCTCAGTTCACACACTGTGCATTTGCACAGCATTGTTTAAAATATACATAAATACAACAATTACAAAAATGTGGAGCCTTTCAGTGCTTAGTAATTTTTTTATATTATAGATCTGCATTAATCTTGTCACTGGTTTTCTTTTTGTTTTTGTCATTTTAACTTTTTTATTGATTTTCATACAAAGTCTGGGATAGAGTATCCACACTGAGAATTTCTATTCGTGATTTCTAATATTCTATTTGTGATATTTCTTTAGTTTCAAAATTTTCCTTGTAATTTTTACTAAAGGTTGGCTTATGAATATAATGTTCATGTTATAATTTATTAATTATGAGATAAATTTATGTGGTTCCTTTCAGTATAGTATAATGTACTCTGTGGTGGTTCCTCAGGGACGACAGAAAGACGTTTATATTTTTTTATTATCTATTCACATTAGGTTTTTTAATGTTGTGTAGATGTTTATTCATGTTTTACTAAAGGTCTATAACCAAAATTTGTTGGTGAACTCATTATGTATTATCTAGATTTGGGTGCTTATGTGTGTGAACTGAGGGACCCACTCAAGGCGATATATCTTTTGAATTATGTCTTTACAAACTCTAATATTTGTTTTACAAATATTTCCACAACTTTTACAAAGCACTATTGTTAGTTAAGCTGCAAAAATCCGCAAAAATAAAACACACACACATGATTTTAGAATGTATATAAATAATACTTACTCTCGAGGGTGGATGAGTTTTTAGTAAATTTCCCTATTACTGGGTACATTCAACGGTGACACGTCAATATCAGTTTCAACTAGAAACTAAATATATTTTTCTAATAAGAGTTATATTCATAACTCTATTTTCATCCCTGTGTATCTGTGTGACAAGAAGAAGCAGATTTACCCGCATGGCGTAGATCAGCGCCTTCAACACCGAATTGGAATGATTTGGTAGTGGGACAACCAAAGAACATAATAGGAAGAACCGCAAGATACAAAGATTCACTTGTTAGGATTCCGTACCCAAAGAATAAAACTGAACCCTATTACTAAGACTTTGCTGTCCGTCTGTCACCAAGCTGTATTACAAGAACCATTATAGCTAGACAGACAGTTGGAATTTTCACAGATATAATAAAGTAAAACTGTTGCTGCTGAAACAACATACTTAAAACCAAATAATATAAATACAAGAGAGGTAAAAAACATGTTTTTTGCTCAATATTGGTCACCTGGCTGTAACTGTGATGATAATGGTAACAGGTATATGCTTGAAATATTCACAAACTATTTATATGCAAATAAAGTTTTATCTATCTATCTAATATATTTACTCTTAAATAAATAATTAAATTTAAAGATCATGTATGTTTTTAATAAATAAAAAGTTTTTATTTATATTACAGTAAAATAACTAACACATATTTTCATTTAATTTTCTACATTGCATAGCTGGAACCACTTCATTATTTCTTTGCATCTGGGATTGCTTCCAAGCCCTGAAATAAGTAAAAGGAATCATTAAATAATTTGACATCAGAGTAATTGACTCAATAGATGTGGCCCTCTCTGCTTAAAATACATTGCCAGTTTAATATAACTTAATTAAAGCAATATGACCCACGCACTCAAAATATAGGGGCGTTTATGTTTAAAGGTGCTCCCAGATTTGCCTTACATTTTCAAATAATTATAATAGGAATAACAAATGATGCTCCAGTAATTAATATAAATACCTTATCAAAATATAATATGTTCAGAAAACAAATGCAAGAACTTTAAGTCTAACTTATTTTATGATCTATTTTATTTTATGAAAGTTTTATTCATGGGCATGTCTATTTTTAAAAGAACAAAATCATTAAAATATGTTTTTCATTGAATATATAATATAATTCACACAATGTTAGCAACTTTTGGAATAAAAACATTTTCATGAACACAATATTTCATATAGCTGTTGATTGCAAACGGTCTTGTGTTTTTGAAGCTCCACTGTCTCTTATCATTACAATAATGTTACAGGAGTTAACATTATTGCAATGATAAGACACAGTAGAGTACCATGTGTAATGAAAATTTTAACATAAATTATAAATGGATTTAATAAATTAATTAAAAATGAAAATAAATATGAATTGTAAAATATATTTTGACTGAATAAAAGATTAATAATAAGTACTATTACATGAAGTTTCTATAATAATTAAAACAGGAATTATAGCTAGGATGTAAGGCTACATTAGTAGTAATAAAAACTTACAACAGGATTGTAGGGATCGCCATTAATTCTTATGTCCCTCTGATAGAGTTGTCGGTCCCATCTTTCAACAAGTGTACGCCTGTAGTGCTGTGAACAACAAATACTGTCGTAGCTTTAGGAAACTCGAACTTTACCTTAATACTAGACATAATTATATAAATTGCAATAGGCTTTACAACATATACAATTTCTTTGTGCCTGCCTTGCATAATGTTGAGCCAATTTGCTAATATTTATTTAAGGTATGTGATTATAATCAAGTTATTACTTCGCATTGGTACTGTATTTTAGTTACAGTCAATCATGTTAATATGGCATTGAAGTAAACCTAAACAACAAAACCTTTATTTAACTTATAACATTAAATAAGGTTAGATAGGTGTAATATATTCTAAGAACAGATATTTTTTACAATTAGTAATATAATCTGTGATATGAGAAAATGTCAAATCCATTGTTGAACAAGTCAGAAGTTTAGACAGGAGCACTGTTATCTAATATGTGTACTTACATTTCCTAACACTAAATTGTGAATGTGATAAAGACCCCAGCCTGGTAAACCTAACGCAGCGGTAATAATGAAGGCACTGGGTAGAATTTCGTACCACATTTTGACTAAAGATCGAAGAAATTACAGAGGAAATAACTTGGTAGTTAACTTCACAGCAAGATTGACAATTACTTGTGTGTTGCCAGATCGTCCAGATCTGACAGTTTCTAAATCTTGCCAACAGCTAAGACAAAATTTGAAAGTATCGAAGAATAAAAAAAATGATGGTAAGTTTTAATGTTAAATATTTATTTAATTGTAAAAAATCTTGTTTTCTTCTGCCCTTCTCCCATTAGTTATTATCGTCCAAATTAGTTTTATTAATCTCTGCGTGGTTGCGTAACAAATATCGAAACATCTTGACAATTTCACAGTTAAAAAATATTAGTATTAAGTAAAATAGTACGTAACGCTCATAATCAATAATTAGCTCTCAAATAATATTTGTGTGTGTGTATTGTTTAACTTGAAAGAATACAGTAAACGGCCTTAAGGTGTCATGATATTTAAACTGTACTCCTTCCCGTACCCTTCAGGCGTTGTACCTTCTAGCATCAGCTCAGCAACATGAAATGCTGACTGTTAGTTGCAAATATCCGAGTAGCCAACCAAGTTTCCCCGATGTATTATTAAAACTTTGACGTGGGCTAATCTATAATCAGTGAGTGATATGATCTATAGTTCTATCTGTGGTTCTAAACTAATAATAAAAACTAGAAGAGATGCATTATTTGCAAGGTTGAACGCGCTAATCTAAGAAGCTACTGGTCCGAGTTGAATAATTATTTTAGTTAGATATCTCATTTATTTAAAACGGCTATAGTTTAGTTTATATATTTTATTTAAGTTACATTTATATGCACTTACAATATTGCTAGAAAACTGATTTTCAATATGTTGTAGGAGAAGCTTCAAAAAGTATACCCTGTTATTTGAAATGTCGATTTCTTATGAGTTTCCGCTGTCATCTTGAAAATAGTAGTTACTCTGGTGGTTTTTTCGATTTATCTCGGCTATCCGTCATTTTACAAAAAAAAAAGTTTTATAATAAAATTAAGTATTCGTCATAGGTATTTGAAAAAAAAGGAAAAAATATATAAATCAAAAATTTTTTTTTTTTCGCTTTTGTCTTTACTAATGATTTGTATCAACACATTATTATTTATTATCCAAATATATGAAGTCAATGATATTATAGAACTATAGATATGTTACGTTCATAGAAATTACGATTTAAATCCGTTCCGAGCTATTCCAAATTGCACACATTGACAAATGTAACTGATAAGTAAAACAAAAGATACGAAATAGCACGCAAATGAAAGAGAATGAAAGAGATAGCTATAGTTTTAATGATTGCACTTCAGTGGTACGCACGTGACTGCGCTCGACGCAGGCCACACGCAAACTAAACACAAGACGTCCCAATTGGGACGTATTTGAGTATTCACAGCGCGAGCGCTTATAACATATCTGCTTTTGTTTTTATATAATATCATTGTATGAAGTACTAAATATATGCATAATAACGTATTTGCACACCGCTTATACGGTAAAACATGCAGTACTACCTGCTACTTACTGTAATACCACCTATGTTTATAGCAAATAAATGATTTCTATTTCGATTTCTAAAAGATCTCGATTGTTAATGGACTTTAATTTTCTTGTAAGTGATATTTTAAATTAACTGGGATATTGAGGTTTCGCTCCTCATTTATTGCTTTTAATCTTCTTTTTTACAGCTTCCCCTACAACATATCCGAAAATCAGCTTTCTAGGTTAATTTGCATTTATAATTAATAAGGCAGGTAATTCACGCATAATTTTATTATATTGAACTAAAGGGCTTGTGTCGCAGATAACCAGACTATAAAGCTGTATTACATCATTATACACATATATATTATATACTAGCTGTTACCCGAGACTTCGTCCGCGTGAATGTCGTTTTATGAACAAAAATGCTAAAGGTAACAATGTCAAAATAACAATAGTAGGTACAACTCATGTACTTACTTACCAATATATTACCAAACCAACCAAAACAAATATACGACAAAAACTCAAGGAAAATAGTATTCAAACAAATCAAAACAGACAAATTTAATAGTACTTTACATCTCATGTACCTACTTCGAAACTTCTCGTACTTAACATTTCGAAATAATAGAAATTGCGACACGTGCGTCCGCGTCCCGTGACAGCCCGTAGAGTTTAGCGTAATGTTAAATATCTTAAAGACCTTTATTGAGACTTAGACTATGAAACTCAAAGGTAATTATCAATATTCGCCCAGTAGTTTTTAAACTTAGCGCTTTCAAACAAACAAACTATCTCCCGCTATTTCATCTGCGTGGTAGGTACATAAATAAAAAAAACGCAAAATTAAGTTTGTTTTTCATTGTATATAATATACTGGGTACTTTTCCGGGATAAAAAGTACCCAGTGTGGTACCCAGGATATTAAAGAATAATAATTATACCAAGTTTCATCGTAATCTAACCGGTAGTTTTTGCGTGATGCCTCAACAAACAGACAGACAGACAAAAAAAAAATTTAATCACATTTTTGGGTTCGGTGTCGGTCTAGTAACACCCCCTGCTATTTATTTTTTTTGATATTTTCAATGTAGAAAAATTTTACTTCTACAGATTTATTATAAGTATAGAATCTCAGAGTACATAGAGGGAGTCTCGTGCAGTGAACATTGCAACAAAGACGTAGAAATTTGACAAGCTAGTGTGCGTGAAACCATTGCTTTACGATGACTTGACATTCATCTGAGAGTTACCACTAATTGAATTTACCCCAATGTAATGGGAGAAAAAATAAATGGGGGTAAAAATACACAATACTGCAGTTATAAAATAAACTACTGGCGCTTTAATTTATAAAATTATTGTGTGTTTGCAAAAGCAAAATAATAAAAATATATTTTTACTTTGCAAAGTTAAAATATATTAGCAAGTTACTGTTGGAAAATTTAAGTTTCATACTGTAAATAAAATAAAAATCAATTAAATCCTTAAAAAACTTGTTTTTTTTTAAATAATCAAATGCCAAAATAATACAAAAACCCTGTATAGTAAGTAAATCTACGAATAGACTATTGAAACCAGCTGTTAATTTTAAATTATTAACTGAAGAATAAATAAAACAGAAATACGGGTAAATATAGTATCTCAGACTGGCAACACCAAAAAATGGCGTGTGGGTTTTGAGATTAAATGTCAGAATTTGCTAGATTTGTTTTGAAAAAATACGATTGTTTTTGGATTAATTACCGATGGTAGGAGATTGTGTTAGTAGCATTTGCACGTCTGCTATAATTCCGGCATATTTTTATGGCACAATACGACATTGTAACTCACAAAATGTTTTTTTGTAATTCACTCAAATGACCTAATTGTTTGAGGTGATAATAGACACTGACAGCGGTTTTTGTCGGATCAGGTAATTTACGGACAAATTTTTTGGACGATTTAGCGTTGATGAGGCAGTATCTATAGAATTATATAATCAAAGTATAGAATATAATATATAGGGTCGGAGCAATAAGAAATATAGTTAAAATTGAGAAAATACTCACATTTCCAAGGACAAAATAATTTGCCCAATAAGATACATATCCTCCGGCTCCAACAGCACCGGCTACAATAAAGAACGGTGGAAGAATATGAAACCACATAATTTTATATCTGTTTCAGTGCTAAAAACTTCATTATTATTGTGCCAAACAACTTTGACAATTAATGTCAAACTCCATTTTATTCATAAAAAATGAATAATTACTCTGAAATAGGCAATAATCAAAAAGAGTATAAGATGTGTAATTGCATCTTTTTTACAGCATCAGATTTGAGTGTTCACGAACCCATATTTGGGCGGGTCGTTTTGAATGTCTTACGGCATGCGATGCGATACAGAAAGTTGAGTCGGTTTTTATGTAATATTCTAAATTAATATTATAAGGTTGAAGCCGTTGAAGGGTTTGTTTGGTTGAACACGCTTATCTTAGAAATTACTGGACCGATATGTATATTATTTTTTGTTAGACAGCCCATTTATAACGTGACGGGGTCACGAGCACTAGTGAAGCTAGTAATTTATGGTAATATTTTAGTATAGTATATAAAGGCTCCAAAAACTAGATACTTGACACGGCAATCCGGATACGATTCTCGGGCATAATTAATTTATTTCTAAATATGAGTAGTTTACAAGATGTTCACAATAAATGGACAGTATCACCACATTTCACCATAAAGCATGCAACTTAGATTAAAAACATAGTGTTTGCTGTTTATAAAACTCTAAAACTCGATATAATTAGGTATTATCCATGGACATAATAATATTATTATTAAGTCCATGGTATTATCTGAATTCACACTGTATATTATAATTATCTTAATAAGTCAATTATAAAAATTGCAAATCGGATCGATATCGGGCAAGTGATACAATGCGCAAGATGCAATTGGCGTTTTTTGTGACTTATCAAAAGCATTCGACTGCTTTGAACATCAAACGCTTTTGCGATAACTCAGGCACAATGCAGTCAGGGATATTGCACTTGATCTGGTTGTCTCTTACCTTGGTGACAGAGTTCAACGAGTTGATTTAAATAGAATTAGGTCCTCCCTCCGGATTACCTGTCTCAATGGGCGTGCCACAGGGCTCAATTCTAGGTCCGTTTCTCTTTCTAATGTATATTAATGATTTATGATTTACCATTCTATTTGCATTTTTTTGGTATATAGTACTTTTTGGAGATAATACTGCGCTTATTTTTAAAGTTAATCGTATCCTTAATAGTATTGATGATATTAACAGATCACTTGCACAAGTCGAAGACTGGTATAATAGCAACAATTTATTATTGAACTCGAATAAAAATGGAAAAAAACAGAACACGAATATAAAATTAAATAATTTAATTATTAGTAAGTACTATTCAACTATGTTTTTAGTGATAACCTTTGATCAAAAGCTTCGGTAGGACCTCCATAATATATCGTGTCTAGCAGGGAAACTCAGCTCCGCGGTATTCGCTGTTTATAAAGTTCGTCAGTTAACTGATATTGAAACTGCGCGGCTGACTTGACCCAACCAAAGTTCAACAGTATCGTTAAGAATCGTCTCATGGAGAGGGGCTATTATACAATAAACGATTTCTTAACCGACACTATGCCTAGGAAATAAATTCATTTTTTTTAATATTGTGAATAGGCAGCCGTTTGACCACGATCTCACCTGATGGTAAGTGATGATGCGGTCTACGGTGGTGTACGCTTTCCTATGAGATACCTATTAACTATTGCTTTGAAGAGATTTAAGTTGTTTCATTCTTTGGCAGTTCGCATAAGAAATGAAGAGGTGAAACGCTTAGTGCGTATTAGTGGAATATCTACCGTGAAGCGGTTCCTGAGTGCCGTTTGTCTGGTATTTAGTCTGATGGTGAAACGGGGATGGAGGGATAAGGTTGTGTAGTTCCTCGGCACACTCTCCGAAATGTAACCTATAAAAGACCGATAGGCTGGCAACCTTGCGACGGCTAGACCACCAATTCACCCGTATTTTACTATAGTAACATATGTTTTTTTCCACCATCGTAAAGTAGAGATTTCAAAGATTTCAACCAACAGAAAACATACCAACTTTTTAAAAAAAGCTAATATTTTGGCGGGTGAATTTTCGATTGAAAATTAGGGTGCTTTTTCGATATTAATTCAAAATAAGGTGAAAAAATAAATATTTCTGATCAAATAAATTACAGCGTATTTGGGACATAAAAAGGTAAGTTTTCACCAAATATGTATTGTCAAAAAAAAAATTGTTTGTAAAAGATAAAATTAAAAAACCAAGAACTTGGTTTTTTGAATTTTCACATAAATTTTGAGGTTATATGAAAAAAGTGTAAATACAAAAGTTTTAGATCTTTTTATTATCAACAACTTTGCCATTCGACTTTTTTCCATAAGACTTTTAGTATTGCCGGAAATCGAGAAAAACCGTTTTTACCCTTCAAAACTCACCCCCATCCCCTTCCCGACTGATATATTATGGACTACTTTATTTATAAATCAAGTATCAATTATTCAAATTTCTAAGTTGAATTAAAGTCAATCTAAGCTCTGGTGTCAAATCATTTTATTGCAATAAGTATTATAATTTTATTAGTTTTTTTTTTATATATATATTTTTGTATTTTGATGTTTGTTTTGACGTGTTCAAGCATTCCTTGGGGCCCATGGAAATAAATTATTTGATTTCAGATTTCTGATTGTAGACTGCTTAATAATATTCTACCAAGTTGCGATTATTTTTTTATCTTTTAAATTTTAATTTTAATTTTTTGTCATTACCTTAGTATGACCTTAGTCATATATTAGAATAATTGTAAATATAAAATAGCAAGTCTGGCTAACCAAAAAACAGGAAAACCTAGTTTGGTAGCCACTGTCTAAAATAATGTACTATAGGCTGTCAAGAAAGTGTTGAAATTAATAGGGGCGCTAGAGTGCTGTTCTACTGTTCGTATGGCAACCCATATAGTTCACTTCCCAGGACTTGATACTTAGCTGTATATAAAATTTAAAAAAAAAATCTATTATTACCCATTATATCGAAAGCTAAGCGTTAAACGTCGGTTTAACACGATGAAATCGGCACTAAGTAATAGTAAAAATAATGTAATTAATTTGTACAGCCAGCAGTCATAAATTAGTTTCCGTTTCCAGACTATTTGGCCGAGCTGATTTGTGGTTTTACTGTCCCCTGTTTTTATCAATTACCAGAAAATAAAAGAAAAATATATTTTTAAAATATTTTATTTTAAGTATTTGAATAAATCTTTTCTTTCTATACATATTATTAAACTGTCTCGTTGGTCTAGTGGTTAGCGTTAAAAAAAAAAAAACTTTTTGTCTAATAGCACACAAATCAAAGTTATCTAACACTTTCTTCGGACGACCTTTTCGGTTTATTCCTGGTGTAAGAAATACGCCTCTATTTTGTGCCCCTCCTAGTGCAATTCTTTGAACAGTACTTACTGATTTACCTGAATTAAGTAAAAATCATAGATATAGCAGAAAAGATAAAGCAGTCCGAGCCATTTCGGAGTGAGGGGAGGGTTGAACCC
The DNA here is from genome assembly GCA_905147285.1 of Hypena proboscidalis. Taxonomy (NCBI): domain Eukaryota; kingdom Metazoa; phylum Arthropoda; class Insecta; order Lepidoptera; family Erebidae; genus Hypena; species Hypena proboscidalis. The sequence goes on along the minus strand of LR990127.1, from coordinate 23,853,235 downwards.
CCTGGCTAAGCCCATGCGTGATATTATTTTATGTTATTTACTTAAACTATACTCAAGTATCAACATTAACCTAGTCGCGCTATACCGCAACACTGAGTACAACAAACGTCAACTAAACCAATGTGCTAGTTTTAATTATTGAATAATTCGCTTATTTCAGCAACAAATTCAAAACAGCTTTGGTTTTATCCATTACCTATACTTGATTTGACTAAAAACAACATGTTAAACTCTCACATACCGGTCATATCAGCGGTTCTTTGACAATCAATGCCGATATCCGAAAGAATTTTTTTTGCCTTATATTCCATTAGACATCTTTTATATACATTGTAAATTATTTCTCTGCCAGACCTTCGGATAGTTTTATTCATTGTTTATTACTTTTTTCCTGTTTTAATTGCCGTTTTATACTCTTATAAATAAAATTTACCAACGCGTAAACTCTGTTTACATTATTTATTGACATCTGTCATTATTTTGACAATGTTGCTAACAGACAAAAAAAAAAGTTCCAAATCTACTCTTTCTTGACAGCCTATAAATAAATGTATTACTATTATTATTTTTACATCTATGTAAAATCATAGACTACAAAAAATATGAAATTTTTGATTAATTAATTTTATTTATGAAATATTTTTTTTTTATTCATGCAACACTAGATATCGGGTCATCAAAAATGGCAGACGCACCGATCGACTGTGATTTCCCTGTTTGGGGATTATTACCGAAGAAAGAAACGGGGGTCGTCTCATTTCTTAATAAAAATGAAAATTACGATGGCAGGAATACCATCATAGCTATTTTTGATTCGGGCGTTGATCCAGCTGCGGAAGGACTTAAGGTAAAAAATGTCATGTCACGATTTGTTTAGTTGCATTTTCATTACATTTTCAGTCGATATTGAGTATTGCTGAGTTTGCAGGTGACAAGCACTGGTGAGACAAAGGTCATAGAGAGGTTTGACTGCAGTGGCTGCGGTGATGTAGATACCAGCACCGTTATAAAGAAAGTAACTGATGGATGCATAACCGGCCTCACTGGGCGCAAGTTAAAGGTAAGGTAATAACATACCTTAACAATATGTAATTTAATTTATAATTATTGTTTTAGCTTTCTGTCGTTTTTATTCTAACCACACATTTGTAAATCTGTATTTCAAAACACAAGGGCCAACATTCTCAGCTGTTTTGTGTCATGAACTTGTCCTGAATAATAATAATAATAACTATGTTAATATTCACACAATGTAAGTATGTGGCCTATTCATATTCTCCTGTTCGCTTATTCCATTTAATTTAAACATATAACTAAAATAGTGTTCTGTTTACCAATGTAGATAACAGATGTCATTACTAAAATAATAATAAAACTCAAAAATATAAACTAGAATTGAACTTAATCTAGATCCTTACTAATATTATAAAGGCGAAAGTTTGTAAGTATGGATGTATGGATGTATGGATGTTTTTTACTCTTTCACGCCAAAACTACCGGATCGATTTCGATGAAATTTTGCACACATGTAGCTTATAGTCTGGATTAACATATAGGCTACTTTTAATTGACATACCACGCGGGCGGAGCCGCGGGCGGAAGCTAGTGTAATAATAAAATAATAATAGCTGCCCTGTATCTTATTCATGTCCCACTGCTGGGCTGAAGCCCCTTCTCAAAATGAGCAGGGTTACGCTACAGTCCACATTGGTCAAGTGAGGATTGGTAGACTTTACACACCCTTGAGCACTCTCAGGCATGCAGGTTTTCTTACAATGTTCTCAACCATAATATGTTGCACTGTTCATGCATCAGGAGTCAGTCCCATTGTAGGTATCATCAACATAAAACAATTTGCTCATGTCATTGTTATAGGCCAACTGACTGAATATCATCTGCTCATGATTTTAATTATGCCCAACTTTGGTGTCAAAAATTACACCAACTTTGAGATGGGCATCATTGGTGTCATAAATTATATCAATATAGAAATGGGTTAAATACATGAAACATAAACTGATTTAGATACCAGAGCTATGGAAGAATCCCTCAGGAGTGTGGCGTGTGGGAGTGCTGCACTCATTCAGCTTATACCCTACAAAGTTAAAAGAACGAGTGCAGGAACACCGAAAAGAACATAAATGGGACATTGGGTACAAGATTGCTTTTGCAGAGGCGAACAAACAGCTGCAAGACTTTGAAAATGATGTTGGTTAGTTCTGTTCACTTATATGAAGCAACAATCTGAAGTAAATATTTGTCATGACATCAAATAGAACTTTGATTTTTAATACAAAGGTAGATTTTGGTTTAAAAATAATTAAAAAAGTAAAACTTTTGGCTGCATCAAAATTAATAAGATAGTAAATGTGTTAAAATACTTGTTTATACATTTTTAAAGTTAAAGATATCTTTGATGGAATAACATAACAGAGTGTGAGGTGTGGCAGAGATGTACAACACACACATTTCAGTTTAGGACCCATGGGATAGAGGGTGAGCCTATTTCCATCTACTGAATAACACTTGTCCAACTCCGGAATCAAATCAAAACCTTGCGGTGAGCAATACACAAATTATACCAATATGAGTATTGTTTTTAGTGTCCAAGAATGCCACCTTAAGTCCTGAGGACAAGCTCCTAAAGGAGGAGTTGGAAGCAAGAGTAGAAGTGCTCCAGGCTGCAGAAAAGAAGTACAATGATGTGGGACCCACTTATGACTGTGTGCTGTTCCATGATGGTACGGTGTGGAGGTAGGTTACGCTTTTAAGATGAGTCAAATCTATTTATTATATCATTTAATTTAAAGCTGCTCTTCTTATGCTGCATTTAGTGCAAGCGGGCCAGCAGTACAGGTGTCAGTTTGGCAAATGAACAAATGAATTTATTTTCCTCATCCATATTGTTCAGAAGCTGTATGTTATAGATGCCCCCTTGCATTGAGAACCCCACCTTGGTTTTACCTGGTAATATTAATGGTCAGCCCTCTTTGGCTTTTAGAATGAAGTTAAATAGATATTGCCTTCCTAAAATATAGGATTGTCTCATTAAAAAAAATATCACTACATAGTATAAAACAAAGTCGCCTTTTCTGTCCCTATGTGCGCTTAAATCTTTAAAACTACGCAACGGATTTTGATGCGGTTTTTTCCAATAGATAGAGTGATTCAAGAGGAAGGTTTTTATGTATAATACATGCATAGAAAGGGGGAATTGTTTTACTCCAAATTTAACGGGCAGTAATGAATAAATCAAACTACTGGATCGATTTTAATCATTTTTTCAGTGAGTGACATAGGCTATATAATATTATATACCCGTGCGAATCCGGAGCGGGCCGCTGTGTTTTTATATACAACGTTCACAGTTTTTCCGTAGTGTATTTAGTATCAGCATTGTACCTGTGCGAAGCCGGGGCGGGTCGCTAGTTATATATAATATGTAGCCTTTCCTCATTCAATATTAACTTTTTTAAATATAACTCTTGTATAGTGATGTAAGAGCTTTATGAAGTCTTAGGATGAAAGATATTTACATTTCATTTCATTTAAAGCAAGTTCCAGCAAATATTTGAAATGGCTGTTCTAAATTTAATAAAATAATTTAGACTATGTTTTATTGGTGTATTGTGTTTGAAATTAGTTTGATCACATCAATCTTTGGAATATGGTCAGATTTGAATAATCATTTTTGCAAAGGAATACTAATTTTTTATCATAGGCATCATTTAGTAGGCTTTCACATCCTTATTTGTTTTTGTTAAACCATTATGAACTAGGCATGTTGTGTAAAAAGTCATAAAATGTCGAAACGAAGTTGATGTGGTGCTTGTCTAGAAGCGCTTTTGACATGAATCCACTTCTGATTAGTACTGCGACAATTCGCAGGGCATGCATCGACACGTCGGAGAGCGGCAATCTGTCGGAGTCGCCGTGCCTGGCAGAGTTCGGCGTCACGCAGGAGCACACACATTTGACGCCGCTCGATGAGATGACCGTCAGCATCAACGTGCACAACGAGGGGCAGACGCTCGAGGTCGTCGCCATGTGCTGTGAGTTTGATAGTATAATTAATCTTATTTTTTTTGGAAACTTGTTGTGCCGATGGTAACCTTTTCAATTACCTATTCCAAGATTACGGGTTTTGTCGAGATAATGATTTTGAAATTTGAATTTTAAATTGATTGATTTCGATTTTAAGGCATCAATACATTATACAAATAATAGTTATTTATGGTACAAGTGAGAAAAAGTTTATATTTCTGTTGTGAGTGCCAATTTTAAATCTTGAGCTTGCGAAGTAGTCTTAAATTGAATCACGAGCGTAGCGAGTGATTCTAATAAAGACTATTTCACAAGCGAGAGATTTTAAGAGGTCACGAACTGGAAATTAAATTTTCTCACGTGTTACATACAAAACTTTTCACGTGTTACATACAAAACTTTTCACGTGTTACATACAAAACATTTCACCTCTTCCAGTGAGAAAATATTAAGATTTAAATAAACTTGGACTCGATTGCTTGTAATACCGATTCAGAATGCGTTTAAGTCGCCACTAATTAAATATGTCGTACGCTTTGAATTACTTTTCACGTAATTTTTCTGCAAATTTCTGTGTTAGAAGCAAGTTGTCGCAACTCTTTTGGAGTTCCACAAAGTTCTTCATCACTGGATTCACTATTTTTTTGTTAAAAAGTTTCATTAAACAATTAAACATAAACTGAAAAGAATGTATAGTTGCCCGCGATGACTGACACAGACGCAGACTTTTTCTTTTTTAAAATGCGTTCGAAAATTCGTTCCGTTACATTTATTTATAGAGTCTAATATTAAGTACCTGATTTTAATTAATTTAATGGTCAATCACCAATATAAAAACATTAAAATACTAAATAAGCGTGTATTTATATAATTTATAATAATTAAAACATACATATCGTTTGTAGTTATTTAATAAAATTGATGTCAATGTTTATTACTAACCTACATGGTGGCTGCTTTGTTTATTGTTTCAGCGCTTAATCATTTGAAGGATTTTGTGTTTCGAAATTTGAATCACTGCCTCACTAGTGGGTAAACGGTCTTTTACTCACTGAATTCTAGCAAGCAAACGATCCTGGTGTGGTGAAAATAAAATTGAAGTGTCTGTTTTAATGTCAAAATAACAATGTTTTTTCAAGCTGGTAAGTATACCAGTTTTAGTGCAAACAACCATGTTTGCACTATAACTTTGCCTGAAATACAGTTTTAAAATTGTCTGCCTGTCTGTCTGTTGTCTTTGTTTGTTTGTATCGGCTAATCTTCTAAATGGCTGAACCGAATTTAAAAAGCTTGTAACTAATAAAATTATCTTGCTATTACTTATTAATGATCCAAAAAAATTGTTTTCTTTCGATTAGCATAAAGTGTCAAATAGTGCTTTAATTTTGAAGACTATGTAGTTACAACTACATACTTATACTACTTATACTACTTATACTACTTTAAAACGATTTTGTATTAGCATGATTATCACAAGTTTGCTCGACTCTCAGCGACGCACGGCACGCACGTGGCGGCCATCGCGGCGGGCTACTTCCCCGACGAGCCGGAGCGCAACGGCGTGGCCCCGGGCGCCAAGGTCGTGTCGCTCACCATCGGGGACGCCCGCCTCGGCTCCATGGAGACCGGCACGGCGCTCGTCCGCGCCTGCATCAAGATCATGGAGCTCTCCAAGAAAATGAAGATCGATGTCATCAATATGAGTTACGGAGAACACGCGCACTGGTCTAATGCTGGGTTAGTAATCATCTAATCTTATTCGATGTTTTTCTGTAAGACTATTTTTATTTACCGCCTGCTGAATCAGTATCTGCTCATGCTGCATGACTTTGTACAAACGTTAGTGTAAGCCGATCAATTTAATTAAAGATGAAATCAATACAAACGGTGGTGTCGTTTCCCAGTCCCAGTTAACAGTGACAGTCGTCTGACAACAAGGAGTTGTGTCGTTGGTTGCAGGCGCGTGGGGGACATCGTGTGCGCGGTGGTGAACCGCTACGCCGTGTCGTGGGTGGTGTCGGCCGGCAACCACGGGCCGGCGCTGGCCACCGTGGGCGCGCCGCCCGACATCGCACAGGCCGTACTCATCGGTGAGATGGCAACATGTTATTAGGTTTTACTAAAAGTATTTAAGGAAATCTTTCATGACGCTAAATTTCAACGTAAAATGTAAAGAGGGTCGACTATGGGTTTGGAGTACTCGGCGGTCGGTTGACCACTAGTCGCCGACTTCACAAGTGACTATAGGCTGACCGCTTAACTGAGACTTCGCCTACGGGGTACAGGGGCGCGGGGGTATGTCGACAACGGGGACTGAAACAGCTGCGGGCGGTGGGGGCACTTAATGAAACATACAGGAGATGAAATGTACCAAGATATTTCCTAAGATATGTGACATCATAGGAAAAAAGAAATAGTGATTTATCAAATGAAAAATAGTTAAGAAGATACAAAATTTTAATAAACTTATGTACGTAAATAAAATAATTGAGAATAAACTATTATACTATTTTGTATCTAAACATATAATTAAATCGTAAGAAAGTCAAAACTTTTTTTGGGTCCAGTTTCTTTTTTCTAAAATTTATGTATACGTTAAAAGCCATTTGCTTGCACTGACTGTTTACTTTATGTCTGAAAATTTTTCGATTCATCTTGACATTATCATTACATGTGTACCTCTCACAAGGTGTCTGCAACAGTTAACACATGCGATCGCTACCCATGTAGCGAACGTAATGAACAATCACAAAAATTTGCCCACCGCCCGCAGCTGTTTCATTCCCCTTTGTCGCCATACCCCCGCGCCCCTGTACCCCGCAGGCGAAGTCTCAGTTAAGCGGTCAACCTATAGTTGGCGTTATCGGATAGTCGGCATAGCCGATTATTAGATTTGGATACATTTAAAATATTAATTAAAGATCTAGCTATATTTCACAGCGGAACCCCTAACCAATGTGGAACCTCTAGTCCTAGATTATTGGCATTTATAGTAAAGCCGACTAGTCGGCACATCTGCAATGAAATATGCAGGCATGAAGCTGAGCCGTTGGCATGTGCCGTGAGCGAGCGTGGTTGCTGACGAGTCGTTGTGCAGGCGTGGGCGCGTACGTGTCGCCGGAGATGATGGCGGCGGCGTACTCCATGCGCTCGCGGCTGAGCGGCGGCGCCTTCAGCTGGAGCTCGCGGGGGCCGGCGGCCGACGGCGCCGCGGGGCTCTCCGTGTGCGCCCCCGGGGGCGCCGTGGCGGCGGTGGCGCGGTCTGTACACTTCGTCTATTTCATACTGATGATGATTTAATTCATTTTGTTGACGCCACCGAACATGACCTCTTCGTGTTCGGTGGAGTTACCAAAATTAAAATTATTTCACTTTTTCACTACCCAAATTATGAAGACCGACTAGAATAATTAACATCAACTTACAACAACGTAACATAATCCCTTTATTACCCAGGTGGGTATGGCAGAGTACACCTCTGCACATTTCACCTGTTATGTTTAGGTCCTACGATTTAGGGGTTGAGCCTATCGCCTACCACGGGTCGTAAATCCAACTCCGTGCGGTTATTGAGATTTTGCTGACGGAAAAATCCCAAATAGCACTTTTACCCTACCCGGGCATTCAACCAAAAACCACGCGGTACAAGGCAGAATAATGAATATCTCTTAATAATTAAGCTGATCGTCAATACTAATACTCGTTATTTGTATTTTACAGATTCACGTTGAGAAATTGTCAGTTAATGAACGGTACATCGATGGCAGCACCACACGTCGCGGGCGCAGTCGGTAAGATAATATAACCTCGAACATAATAATAATAATAATATAAGCCTTTATTCAGACATACATATTTTACAATTCATTATTAATAAATTCATTAAATTACATTTATATATTATCATTAGATTAAATTCAATTATAATATTAATATTGTTTTAGTTGAAGTTCTTAATCCGTATTCAATTGTTATTTATTGCATGCATTAATTAAGTACTTTGGAGTTATATGTCTGTGTGCCCAGTATTGGCAAAGGCCTCCTCCATTTCTTTCCATTTCTCTCTAGGTACGTTGTTATCTGTTGTATTATTGGTACATAGTTTTGAATGTTTTCTTTGATCGTTGGTGTTTGTTTTTGGAGGGTAGTAGTCGTCTTCCCCCACGGTGACTAGCCGGGTTGGGGTGCATTTGGTATTGGTTATGGTTGTGTTAGAATTAGCTTTTTTGTTGTTGTTATCGTTGTGGCCTTTCCCTTTACCAGGTACGAGTAGTTGCTATTGTTTATTTTTGTTTGTGGGTGTGGCTGGTTTGTTTTTAATGTTTGAGAAAATGTTTGTCTTATTAATTTTGTTTGACGTGTTTTCTGTTTCTGCATTATCGTTTCTCTTTCTCTTTTCATTCGGTTTGTCTAGTATAGTTAATTTGTCGTAGCGTAATCGTGCTATTTTTCCTTTGTTGACAGCTTCCTTCATTTCCACTTTAAGTTCCTTTCTCTTGTTTAGGATATCTTTTGGGTAGTCTTCCGTGGCATAAATGCCGCCTTCGAAAGTTTTATTGTTCCTCAATATTTCCACTTTACGCCACTCCAGTGTTACTGTTATTAAAATGGGTCTGTTTTTGTTTTCTTTTTTCGTGCCCAACCGTTGTACTTTGCTTATTTCCCATGTGTCCCACTTTTCAGCTTTGGTCTTTTCGTTTACTTTATTTAATGTTTCTAGAACGAGTTCTAAGCATTCTTTCCAATTTTTTTCCGTTTCTTTTATGCCGTGTAAAATGACGTTGTTAGATCTCGCTCCTTTTTCGAGATAGTATATCTTACTCTGCAATATCTCGACTTCTTGTTTAAGAACTCTATTTTCCTCTATTATAGGCTTTAATTTGTCTTCTAAAGTTGCTGATAATGATTTTATTACTTTTCTGTTATGAGTTGGGTCTGTACTGCAAGTTCCTCCCTTAGTGCATCTCTCAGCTCTGCTACAATGTCCTCCATATTCGTAGTGGTGATATTTAAATATTTAAATTCCAATACTAATATCTGCCAATATTTTTATTATTTAAGGTGCTGGTATTATTTTTTGTATGGTATCACTATATTGGCTAATCACTAGAATTCGACGATTTTTTGTCTTTGGTATTTTGACAATGTTATTTATGTCAAAATAATGTCACAGTTGTCAGTTGATGTTTGAAATGACTCATCTTCTTTACAAATTTCCACACTTTGTTTCTTCGATTTCTTTCTTATTATCATGCAGATAGCTGAGATAACGATTGTTGGTGTTCTGTGTACCGCGAATCACCGATTGCGGCGGCTTTTTGCGTCGAAATCACACTTTTTGCACTGATTTTACGGTAATTCACTCGGGAGCACAAATTCGCGGTGTGAGCCGTTTGACAGCCGGAAGCGAAAAAAAAAAAAAAAAAAAAAAAAAAAAAAAAAAAAAAAGCCTCGAACATAAAATTAAGTTCAATAGTTCTAAATCCAAAAGATAAATAATTCACTGTGTGTATCAAACATACAATCTAAAGTAAGTTAAAACCTAAGGGCTCAATAATATGAACTTGTGAAAATAATCATATTATAATAATTATTTGTTTCAGCTGCCTTGATATCAGGTTGCAAAGCGAAGAATATTCCGTACTCGCCTTACTCCGTGAAACGTGCCCTAGAGAACTCGGCCACTTATCTGTCGCACGTCGAGCCTTGGGCACAGGGCTGTGGACTACTCAACATTGAAAAGGTAATCAAGCTAGTCAAGCTTTTAACTGACATCTCTTACTAAACTAGATCTCGCTCTGTGATCAGTATCTCAGTACATTCTATGGAATGGGCATATTCAACAGGATAAACTGGCGGCGGATCTCATATCACGTGGCACCGAAACGAAGGTCAAATGCGAATCACGCGCGGACGGGGTGTCCATGCTTCAAGCGTTCACCCTTGCGTATTATTTAGGTGAATACAAAAAGTACTATTAAGTACTATTATTATTTGAGGATATACTTAATCAATAATGTCACCGTACGCAAAGTAGTTCCTTCCATTCTTAAGAGGGCTTGTCACTTAAGCTTCAGCTTCCTAGGAAAGCGGTGTGGAATAATGCGGCCGTAATATTATTACCGTGACACGATTAATATGTAATACGTTAGGTCGATCACAGCTGTCTAGGAAACCACTACATTTGTTTTACATAGGCAACGTTCTAGTGACGTCATTGTACCGGTATCTTTACGACTGCATTATGCCACACCGCTATGCTAGGAAACCGAAGCTTTAGGGGCGCGCATACAGCTCTTAACATGAATCCGCCTATTGTTCCAGGCCTTCGAGCTGCTGAGCTCGTATTCTTCAGCGCCGGAGCGTGACGTGACGTTCAGCATCCAGTGCGGCCCCGCCAACGCCAAGGGCATCCTGCTGCGCCCCAAGCCCGGGGACCCACCCAAAGACGTCATCATCAACATTGAACCCAAGTTCCTGCTGGACCACAACGACGCCGAGAGTGAGCCTATTTACCAATTATTTATTTATTTATTATAGCTTTATTTCCATGCAATTTTTCTATTCCCTTTTTTTGTTTTAGTTTGTTTAATCTTTGTATGGTCCCTGTAGGGTAAAAGCCTCCTCCATCTCTATCCATATTTTTTTGTTTTGTGCAGCGCTAAGCCAGTTCTTTCCTGCTTTCTGTACAATATCGTCGACCCATCTTTTTCTTTGTCGTCCTTTTTTCCTCTTTCCAATAGGACCAGGCCACTTTGTAGTTTGTGTTGTCCATCTTTTGTCTTGGTACCTGGCCAGGTGACCTGCCCATTTCCATTTTAATGACATGGCGTGTTGTAGAGCATCCTTTAGTTTAGTTTTATTGCGTATGTCAGTGTTTCTCGTTTTATCTAGCCTTCTTAGTTTCAGGATACTTCTTTCCATGGCATGTTGGCAAGACAGGATTTTGTTCTTTATCTTGCTTGTGAATATCCAAGTCTGACTTGCGTATGTTAGTGATGGCAAAATACATGAGTCCATTATGATTTTCTTTAGCTTTAGACTATAGTTCCCTTTGAGGATTTCTTTTTGTGCCCAGTACTTTTGCCAAGATATGGTTATTCTCCTGTCGACCTCATTTTCGTTTCTGTTGTATTTACCAATATTAATACTATAAATAATTAATAGTTATTTTCACCACACCAGCACGAAAAAGATCGTTTACTTGCCAGAATTCAGTGAGAAAAAGATTCGTTGTCGCCTACAAATTCAAACAAAATTCTGTCCGTACACTTGCATGTTAATAAACGGAGAACAATGTTTTTAAGCCGTTTAAAGAACAAAGTATTTACTACTGTAGCACCTAACAAATAAAATCGCAATCCCTGTAACAATAACTTGCACTTACGATCTTTCGTAATAAAAAACTAGCAAAGAAACAAAACACGGAAAATCATAATTCGAATTTCGAATTGTATCGTTTCTGGGCACTTCTTTGCATTTGGCTTCAGGAGGAATGGAGTCGCATTTAACTATAAATGTAAGAATTTAGGTACTATTTTAGAACTTTACTTTCTTGGTTAAGATTAGTTTTTAGTGGTTATAGTTTAGGTATTTACTTATATTTTATTTACATATTTAACTATTATTTTCAGTTTTTACGTGTTGCATTAATGTTTGTGTTGGCCAGGTGGTCGTCGTTACATATTGATATAAATAAAAATATCACGCGTTCTTTATGATGATAACACGACTGCAATTAATAATACTTACACTTGTCGAATTCGCACAGTGAGGGTTATGTAGACAAAAACAAAACGATGAAGTTTTAAAACTCAAAAACTTTATTATTCTCATTTAAGTAACATAGTTAACGTTTAAAATTGACTAAAGTACACAATATAAACAAAATGTTTTGTCCATATGTTGATGTGTTAGAAATCAGTTTCAAATTTAATATTGAAATAAAATGAAATCGCGAACGAAGTCGCGGACAACTGCCTAAAATATTAAATAAACATAACTAATATCAAGTTCAAAGTCTACTCCATGCATCTCTACTGTTCTGTTACACATATGTTTTTGCTAGTATTGGCTATATTGGCCAAACATTACCAAGTCATGGTCGTGATCGTTAAAATCTTTATTATTTATTAGTTTTCAGGTTTAAATGTAACTAATTCTACATTTACTTACCAAAATAGGATACTCCGTCCAAAAACTTCTTCTTTCGTTCATTATTTTTACAATATCTAAGCACGCATTGCGGCATCGTGAGACGTCTTTGCGTTGGCTGTGATTGGCCCGAACTAAACAAAATATCCACCCGCATCTGGAGTGAGCGTATATTTGCCAGGACGTTTTTAGTACTGCGACCGCTTATCTTGTTGTATTATTTATCAAAGGTAAAAATGTATTACTTTTCTCCTTCTGTAGATCTACCGGCGTTTGTTACTATGTAAAAGGTTATTGCGTAAATTTTAAATCAATATTTTATTTACATTATGTAATGTAGTAAATTTATTATGAATCAGTTCGGTACTTACATTAACATCTTTGCTCCTCTTATTTCAGCCAAATTATGCATATTGTTTGCAGCTATATATTCAATCAACATATTGTTTTAAACTTTAGGCAAGCTTCCCCAATTCGCTTTAACAAAGTTGTCAGTACTCATATTTGATGAACCGGCCATCGTTGTTATTAATACTATTTTGTTTTATATGATTAGAAACAAAGCTTAGTTTTGTCTAAACAGTCCAGAAATTCAATTACCAAAACATTCAAATTAGTTTCTTAAAATGCTCTATTTTGGCGAACAAAAATATAAAACAACCGGGTTAGATTTTGTGAACAAAGCCCATTACATATCTTTTGATGTATATTTTTAATTCCTGGGCTCGGAAATCCGTTTGTTCAAGAATGAGAATTCACGTGATAGTTGCATCGGTAGTGGTACGTCATTATTATATTCAGTAGATAATATTTTACTAGTGAGTTAATATTTTAGACGTCATTAAAAGCAGACTTAATATCTAAGAATTATTTTGACCGGTATTCCTGATTATTATCACGTTTATTTCACAAATATGTAGTCCAAAAGAAAGTCAACCACGAAGGTGCACCACACTTGTAGTGAGATCCCCGTGTCGTTGCAGACAAGGCCGTGATCCCGCGGCAGATCGCCTTCGGCATGCGCCTGGCGCTGAGCGCCGCGGACTGGCTGGCGGCGCCGGCGCACGTGGACCTGGCCAACGCCGCGCGCGCCTTCTCCGTGCGCCTGGCCTGCGACGCGCTGCCGCCCGGCCCGCACTTCACTAGGTTGGTATTCTTCTGATCCTTCCTATGGTTATTGTGTTGTCCGGCTACGTTTAAGTTTTTACGTTTTTATAGAGGCAGAGTTCATGAGGGCGTTTTGAAACTAACTTTTTTTATTAACAAGTCCTGACTTTTTTTCCCGATTTCAAGCGTGCACATTAATATGTCTTGCTCTCATATGTGCCTTATGCAAAAGTGCGTTCTCTGTCGATCGTAAAAAATATGTCTTCAGATCGCCTTATAGACCAGTGTCGATAATTTTTAAAACAAAAAAAAATAATAGTAGGATGAAACCCATTACAAAAGGAGGAAAATATTATAAAAATTAAAGGAAAAATAATTTACGGGCGATCTGAGGTCGGGAAGGGGAAGGGGGGGTTTTTAAGGGTAAGAAACGGTTTTCTCGATTTCCGGCATAACTAAATGTCAAAGTCAAAGTCAAAGTCAAAGTTGTTTATTCGCAAGAAAAGTGGTACGACTTAGGTGTTATATACATTTATAAAAGTTCTACACAATTCACCAGATCTGGCATGCAAATATAAAGGTACAAGTACAGAAACAGTAAAATAAAAAATAATTTTTAACAAAAAAAACCGTCTTCAAAAAGTAGGTAAACTCAAAAGCAAAAAATAAATTTACTTCGCACAAAATAATACGTTTTTTCATTTAGTTAAATAGAAATTATTAAATATTTATTTTATAATTCTGAAGTCGGTGCCAAGTAACAACAACCTTTCTACAATATCAAATTACAGTTCACACAAAAAGGGAGGCGTAGGTGTTCTAGTGCGCGGTCGCCCAGTATTGGTACTTACCACAGAAATATAACTAATATTCAGTCAGAAAAAAGTTGTTAGAACGATTGATATTATCTATACAGAGTTATTAATTGTTTACTTGGCACCGTCTTCAGAATTATAAAATAAATATTTAATAATTTCTATTTAACTAAATGAAAAAACGTATTATTTTGTGCGAAGTAAATTTATTTTTTGCTTTTTAGTTTACCTACCTACTTTTTGAAGTCGGTTTTTTTTTGTTAAAAATTATTTTATTTTACGATTTTAAGTGATGGGTAGACCGAGCAAGAATGTTTCTCGAATGAGGAGACGGCGGTTGCTTGAGACGGAAAACTTATGAATAATAGACAAGAATTAAATCCTTTCGCCTGACTATTGAGGGTCACGACCTTCCATCATCAGCTCATTTGACACAATAACTAGCAGCAGGAATACGCGTACAGTAGTGAAAGAATTATCCTTTAACTCCTAACTATTGAGGAGTTGACCTTCCATCATCAGCTCAACCACATCAAATTATTGCGACCAAGCGTAAATCCTGGCCTCGATTAATAAAATATGAGGGTTACCCCCGATTTCTCTGGGATCCCATCATCAGATCATGACATGCTGACAATGGGACCACCTTTGAAATATCTCCGTTCCAACAGCTCACTTGACATCATACTAGCAGTCTGAATATGTGTACAGTAGTGAAAGAATTATCCTTTAACTCCTAACCATTGAGGAGTTGACCTTCCATCATCAGCTCATCCACATAAAAATACGTAAATACTGGTGCAACATTGAAAAACACACTAAAAACATTACATGTGCCTTTAAAATTTGAGGGTTGCCCTTGATTTCTCTGAGATCCCATCATCAGATCAGTGATCACGACATGCTGACGATGGGACCCTTTTGGAATTATCTCCTGTCCAACAAAAAAAGAATCATCAAAATCAGTTCATAAACGACGGAGATATCCGTGAACAAACATAAAAAAAAAGCAACATATATACAAATCGAATTGAGAACCTCCTCCTTTTTTAGAAGTCGGTTAAAAATAAAATCAATTACACACAAAATAGAACACACAATCAAAAAAAAACACAATTAAAATCTAACGTCGAAAAACTCGATATTGTAAAAGCAATGTTGCACCAACCATGGCTTTAAAAACCTTCTCATTTTCAAGGGTAGTTAGTTTCCTATGGAAAAAAGTCGAATGGCAAAGTTGTTGGTAATAAAAAGATCTAAATCTTTTGTATTTACACTTTTTTCATATACCTAACCTCAAAATGTATGTGAAAGATTCAAAAAACCAAGTTTTTGGTTTTTATTTTTTATCTTTTACGAACAATTTTTTTTTGTCACGAAAATTGGTGAAAACTTACCTTTTTATGTCCCAAATACGCTGTAATTTATTTGATTAGAAATATTTATTTTTTTAATTTTATTTTGAATTAATATCAATAAAGCACGCTATTTTTGGATCGAACATTCACCCGTCAAAATATCAGCTTTTTTCAAAAAGTTGGTATGTTTTCTGTTCGTTGAAATCTCTACTTTCCGGTGGTGAAAAAATACAATTTGATCCCGCCGCGCAGCTGAAATTATTTTTCCTTTAATTTTTAGAATATTCTCCTCTTTTTCACTTTTTATTATATTCAAAGGCTTCTTCCATGGTCTACTAAAAAAGTGCCTCTGTAGACATTTATAAACTCAGTGACCGCATAGCCAGCCCAGAAAAAGTGACAATGAAGAATATCAGTGGGTTTGCCGAAATTACTGAAGCTTCGTTTTGTTAATTCAAGCCGTAAGCTATCTTGAAATTTATCCCTTTGAGCGTAAAGAAGTGACTAACATCCACTTACATTTTCTGCATTATAATGTTACTGTGATTAGCCTAGAAGCTACTAGCTATAGCTTTAATTGTTTTATTGTTTAATTTTATTATTTATAATGTACAGTGGTTATTTTGTTTTTGAAATGTGAATCAAAATTGACCGCGATTTACTCCAATTTCTTAACTTAATCATAACCATAAATAATAAAATGATTTTTCAAAGCCATATCATAATGAAAACTCATTGAAAATTAAACATACGCAAAAAGTGCATATCATTATAAATGTGTCGCTAATGGGTATATTTACAAAACTGAATAAATAGAACTTCGTTTTTGCTAAAAACATACAATACGTGTATCAGTATATGTGTAGTGTTTTAATAAGATATAATACCTATTATACCAATAACTACTAATAACAACTAATAAAGGCTATGTAAAAGGTAAATCCGACAACTTGCCTGAAATAGATCGGTTAATGGTTTCCAACAATTTTTTCGCAATGTAGGTTCGTAAGGAACAGTGCAAAATAACTTTTTGGGTGCAGTAACCGTTGTATTACTACAATTTGGCACTCAACAATAACTATCATGTCGTAGATTTCTTCGGTTCCAACACTTTTAATACACTCATTTCACAAACTTCATACATAACGGTCGGGAGTCGAGCGCGCACTGTAGTTGGCGACGTCACAGCGGCATATCTCGGCAACATTAAGTTGTATTAAAAAAGAAAATTGTTCATTGTCATTTTGAAGAACTCGCGCTACACTAGCATTCCTAGCAGTGAATTCATACGCGATAGCTATTATTACGCAAAATCAATTCTGATAGTCCTTCGGGCTAGATACTGAGTATCTTTTTGTTTCACTTGGTATGTGGTGGAATCCGCAGTATAAACGCATACGACGTGTCGTGCGTGGAGAAAGGCCCGGTGTTCCGCGTGCCCGTCACCGTGCTGCAGCCGGAAGCGCTGCCGGCGGGGAACTCCGCGCCCGCCATACAACACAAGCAGGTGCACTTCAAACCTTCCACCATCGTGCGGCACTTCATTGTAGGTAAGTGTTTCGAATTACTA
Source organism: Hypena proboscidalis (assembly GCA_905147285.1). NCBI lineage: Eukaryota > Metazoa > Arthropoda > Insecta > Lepidoptera > Erebidae > Hypena > Hypena proboscidalis. The sequence continues at coordinate 23,836,187 of LR990127.1, read as the reverse complement.
TTTTAGTGTGACTACCACAGTATTAACAAATATTGTAGTCTGGATCACGTTTTCTCGTTCTGATCGCGATTCGACGTTTCTGTTGCCAGTGCCCCCGGAAGCCACATGGGGCGTGCTGCGGATATCCACGGAGGAGCGCGACAAGGCGGGGCGCTTCCTCATTCACACCATGCAGCTGCTGCCGCGCCAGAGCTGCCGGTGCCACGAGACGCAGAAGATGATCAACGTCGGCTCGGAGGCGCCCACGCTGCTGCCTTTCCAAGTTGTCGTACGTCTTCCTTTTAATTTTGACTCGGGTACATATGCGTCCAAATCGAACGTCGCTATTATGTAATAGTATGTTTACGCGCGTACTACGAAAATCCATATCATAATATTTTTGTAACTTTTAAGGGGGGCGTGACGCTGGAAATAGTGATAGCGAAGTACTGGGCCAACATCGGCGACGTGACCGTGGACTACAGCGTGGAGCTGCACGGCCTGCAGCCGGACTGCGGGCGCCGGCTGGCGCTGGCGGCGGCGGACGGCGTGCGCGCGGTGCGCCTGCGCGCGCTGCGGCGCCAGGACGTGCAGCCCGCCGCGCAGCTGAAGTACTCCGAGCCCGTGTACCGGTACGCGCCATGGGCCCAAACAAACAAACGAACAAATCGTTTCTATCTATACTATTAGTATAGATGACGAGATCCGGAAAATATTTTTATACGATAGTGAATAATAGTTTTTCATGATCGTGATAATGTTTCGATCGTGTTCCAGGCCAGCCGAATCAAAATTAACGCCGCTAACGTCCCGCGACGTGATTCCTCCCAGCAGACAGATATACCAGCTTATTAATACTTACACCTTCCACATAGCCAAAGCGACAGAGGTAAATATTATTTATTTATGTTAAGTAATATACTAATCGTAGTTTAAGTGCTTTTTAAACTACTTTTAAAAGTAAATACTTTAATTTGATCGTTAGACTCCCTCGTTGGGCTAGGACCTAGCGCATGCGATTCATGATCTAGAGATCTCGGATTGGATCCCGAAAAGAGTGTTTGAGTCAAAAAACACGAATTCTGGAATTGTAGCTCACTCCTTTTATCACATGAGAGCAATCGTTATAGATAAAATATGGGTGTTATACAAGTCTGCTACACTCTTCTGGCTTATATAGTCGTGATGATATGTTTGTAACTTATAACGATATACATAGAATGAATTGTCCGCAGGTATCGCCTATGATCCCCCTGCTGTGCGACATGCTGTACGAATCGGAGTTCGAGTCTCAGATGTGGATGCTCTACAACAGCTGCAAGCAACTCATGGCTGTGGGTGACGCTTATCCGTCCAAGGTAACACACCAAGATACAACATCAAGTTCATCATCAATATCTTTTTTTTATCAGGTTGGGTCACGTGTGGTGTCAGATTGCGTTACGTGATCTGATATTGGATCACCTGTGGTGTGATATTGTGTCACGTGATCTAAGGTTAAGACACATGTGGTGTGAAGTTGAGTCACGTGTTTATTGATATATTTGCGTGTACAAAATACAATTTTAAAACTAATATTACAAAAATATTATCGTAATTCTACTGTTTTTCAATAATAATAAGATTAATTATAAGTGAATGATATTGTCTTTGTTCTTTAAATGATTTGGTTTTACATGTATAACTAGCATGAGTATAATAATTAACCGGTTTAATTTAGTTCTTAATTTTTTGATATATTTATTTAATGTATTACTGCTCATCTAGGGACAACCACTATTCTTTTATGTCTAATCTGATCAGTAAGCAGTGGACTGCATCATTATTACTCAAATCGTCCCTTAGCTTTCAACACCGCTCAAGTCGAAAATTGGCGGGTGTCACATTTTAATTCTATTGGATAGAGCTGCTCATTTCGCGTCTCACCATTGGTCACATGATGTAGGTTTCAACCAATTAAATTCCATTAAATAACAACAGAAAAAATCCACCGATTTTTTTAAATATGTAGATAGTTTTTTCGTCTCCTGTACAGTTGTTAAAAATGACTTACGCGGCGTTGTTAGCTAAGGGACGAAATATTGTTAATCTCTTATTATTATAATTTTGTCGGGAATTACGCTATATAGCGTACTCACTATAGAACACGCTATAGAAAACGGCCGGTGTAACCCGTTGCCGAAACGTATAGCCAAAAGGTAAATAATATGCATGTTTCGCGTTAATTCCCGTCAAAATTATAATAATAATCATGCAACGCGATAGTTTAAAAGTTAATTTTGTTAATCTCTTGTTAAATGTATTATGTTTTAGTTGTTTATTTATATTATCCCTAAATAAATAAAATAAAAATTTGATAAAACTTTAGACCATTTACTGTTCTAAGACGTGTTGTATCCGTTTTCTTTACTCTTCTCCTTGTTGCTGATCCAAACTTTTTGGGTACATACCAGTTGCATTGGCCACGAAAAGTTCAACTTTTCAAATAATTTAAGTATCATTCTTCACGTATCTTTTGGTTTCCAGGATATAATCATTTATTCCATTGTAAAATTGAGTTTCTTTCTAAAGATAATTGAATTGATTATTGAAATTACTATTTATTTCAAAAACTTAAAAAAAATATAAATAAACCAAAAATATTTATTTGTTTTGTGTCCGTCAGTGTAGTTTCTGAGATTTCGTAATGAGTGAGTCAGTGACCTTTCGCTTTTATATACATAGATTTTCTCCTTTCCTTTTTGCAGTATTCAGTAAAACTAGAAAAAGGAGACTACACACTAAGACTGAACATTCGCCATGAGAACAAGTCGCTGTTAGAGAAGCTGCAAGAGTTGCCGGCTGTGGTACAACAACGGTTACAGCAGCCGATCACGTTAGACGTGTACTGCTCGCAATCACAGGTATAGATACTCATTTTATTTGCTACTTTTATGGCAAATTTTCTAGCTTTAGTCATTGTGATAAGGCAACGAAACAACAGACTGGCCACTTGCCCGAGAGTGACCTTTGTCCTAGGTGAGCCCTGTGACGCGACGCAATTCATTCAAAACAGGCGATAGATGCTTTAAGTGGGGTCCGTAACTTTATTTCGAGTCATATTTTCGATTCACGGAAAGTCTACTGAACGATTCGTCGAATATTTTTTAATCATTGGCCTTTAATCAAAGTAGCTGTTGGGTTCGATAGCTCTTAATGTGAAGTAAACGAGATTTGTGGAGTGTATAATGACTAATGTGATAAACGACGAACTGTTACAATTCAAATATTAGGAACTATGAAAGGCGTGAGCGCGACTGTGCGTCGTAAAAGGTAACAGCTGACTCCTTCCCGCATAGGAGGCGTGGCGTCCGATGATGTCGTCCTGGCCGGCCTCAGGCGAGAGCGCGGTGAACGGTTGAGTGTATGATTCAACGTTAGCATTTGGCTATAAAACGTTGTTTGGCAATTACTTCTATTCGATTAATCGTTCAGTCGACTTTCCGTGAATCGAACATATTATTATGACTCTCGAAGTAACGTTACGGTCGCCTTTAAATAAGAAGCAAATGTAACTGACACCAGCATGTAGGACTTGTAAACTAACACAATGGAATTTAGTTGTCCGAAATAAATATTATTATATTGACGTTTATCTAAGCCTAAGGCATTAAGTCCGCCGTTGTACTAATTTTTAAGTGCAAAAAGTTGTAAAATAAATAAATATCTCTTGTGTTGTTTGAATCGAATCGCGTGGTCGCGTTACGTCGCGCATCTAGGACAACGCAATAAAGCTAATATGTCCAATATAACTCGATCTTCTTGAAGTGCAATATGCAGACGGCTGCTTGACCAAAATCGACGAGTACCGTAGTCTTGCGTGGAAACCGTGACCCGTAACATTTGCGACCTATTTAAATCCAATATATAATTATAAATTTTATTTTAGGCATTGACCGGTGGCAAAAAATTCAATACAGCATCATTATCTAGTGGGACATTAATGCCTATTTACTTCACACCGGTGCCTTCTGAAAAGTAAGTACCAATTTATTGTGTTATCAAACTTCCCAAGAATACTCTTATTTGTTAGCAGCTACGTTAAGAACTTTACATTTAGTTATCCATAAAAGTTAATGCATGACTAATAGATTGCCCTTGTTTTTGATCGACATACTTAACTGATTGTAGTACCTTTTTTGGAAGAAGGGACAAGTGAAACTGTTCCGCTTTTATTTTGTTGACCCCTAGATAGTAGTGTTCGCTTCTGTGCTTCTTTGTTATGGTTTCGTGGATGGTGGAGACAGCCAGCCAGAACTTTTGCATTTGATGTATGTATTTGAGCGAGGATAACACTGTCGCAGAGTGAGTCGGTCGCTGACGGTGGGGCAGACGCTGACGGGCACGCTGACGCTGGCCAAGGACGAGCTGGGGCGCCGCGTGGACGTCTACGCGCTCAGCTACTGCCCGTGCGAGGCGCCGCGCCGCCCCGCGCCCCCCGCCAAGGACAAGCGCCCCCCGAACGAAGACTACATGGATGCGCTCAAGGACTTCACTGTCAACTGGCTCGCTAAACTCGGTGAGTGCACTTTTTATTCACGACCATCAAATTAAGTTTTCGTAAACACAGCGTATCAATATATATTCCTTCGTTATAACACACACACACACGTGATTGAGTTTCTTTTAAACGTGTGCGCGTGATTGCAGAGGGAGACAAGTTGGAGTCGGTGTACGAGGAGTTGCAGGAGAAGTTCCCCGGGTTCCTCGGCGCGCACGTGGCGTACCTGCACGCGCTCGACGCTCCCACCGACGCCAAGAAGTAAGATCCGTTAATATTTGCCAACATACATAACCAATACATTATTTAATTTATGTTAATTCATATAATTATATTTAAACTTTTAGGTTCGTAAAAGAGTTGCATGCTCTAGTACCTGTTTTAAAAATAATGGTTGACGTACAGGACCGCACCAACTATCAAGGAACAATGCTCATGTCTCAAAGTTTGAAAGTGTGGAATAAAGTAATTGAGAAGCGATTGCAAGATGAATGTGAGATCACTCAAAACAAATTTGACTTTATGGTGGCTTGTGGGACCACGGACACCGTTTTCGCAATATATAGGGCGCACAAAAACCTGCACATGGTTTTAATCGACCTGTAAAAAGCATCCCCAGGCTCCCTGGTGTACGTTATTTGCCAATGACATCGTTGTCGGTGGTGAAGAAGTACATGAAGCACAGAGCAGACTGGAGGAATCACAATGTAGGTTGGAGAACGTTGGCTACAGGGCTCAGCAGAAAAAACAGAGAACGTGTTCTGTGATTTTGGCGGTGTCTTCAATTTTACATCCATGACCCTTGATGGTACTACCATACCAGTCTGCTCCAATTTTCGTTACCTCGGTTCACTTCTTCAAGACAATAGCGATATAGATCGCGCAGTAAAGCACAAATGGCGCCAGGCCGCAGAAACCATTTGCGATGCAAAAATTCCTCTAAAATTTTAGAGGAAAATTTTATAAGACTATGATTAGACCTGCCGTCATGTATCTTCATGTTGGGCCAAGAAAAATTCTGACCTGGATGAGTGGTGTGACTAAAATGGATAAAATAAGGAATAAGTATATTAGAGGAATCCTTAAAGTAGCACCAGTGACACAGAAATTAAAAGGGGTGAAGGATTATCGTGGTATGGGCGTGTAATAAGAAGATTAAATAATAAATAAGAAGTGGGAAAGCAATGTTATTGATTTTGTTCAAAAAAATTATGTTGATGGCTATAAGGCTGAAGAAATTATAGATCGCTTGTGTAAAAGATGACATGGCTGGAAAGGGTGTAATTGCTGAGATTACGTTTGAAAGAAAAATATAGAAGTATCAAACAATATTGCGCCGATCCCAAGTATTTGGGATAAGGGCAGGCGAACGATGAGGTTCGCTATACAGCAAAACCATATGAACTGCGGTATGAATAAAAATAAAATGAAAAATCATAAAATGTATGTCGATACAAAGTAAACAACGTGATGAGCTCAAACCATTCTTAGACCGCGGACGATCGCCGCCGCGTTGCACGTGAGTGGGAGGTTTTCTCTCACGAGCTTTCAACTAAGTGGATAGTCCGTGCCCTGGTGCATTGATGGCACTGATTAATTAAAGAGAATCAGCTGCATGAATATTTAAATATATAAAAATTTAAATATAAATTGTATTTTTTTCAGACTACCTCATGCTAACGAAGAACCTGACGTGACTACCGCGTGGTGTGAACAACTCATAGCTATATCTGATAAGGTATGTCATTGATGTTGCGTCTGCATTTATAAATCGAAATAAGCGTCTGAACTTGAATTGACTGCAATGTCACAATGTTAAACGTTGAATATTATAGACTGTACATAGTATGACTTTGGAATAAAACCGTGTAATGTTTGATGCAGGTGCTAAAAGCCATCGACCAGGACAAGCTGCTGGCGTACCTCGGTATTAAGAACGATACGAGAAGCGACGCTAACAAAATCAAACAGTGAGTATATCTGCCTATTGTATCAAGATTATAATCTTTCTAATAAACCCCTAGCGAGAAGATATTTAAGCGATGTGCCACCAAATGTCCCGCAACAAAACTAATATAAAATTAAAATAGCCTTTATTATTATACTACAATATAATACTATGAGCGTTTTTCAAAAAAAATGGCCCTTACGCAACCGGAACATCAATTTTGAAAGCATTAATGTACTATATAACGTTATGAACATGACGTTACAAAATCTCATTTATTAACAACAAAACCTATTTAAAACTTAAAATACCTTACATTCGTTAAATCTTGTTGTCTAAAGTATTCTTAAAATACTTCGTGCAATGGAAAATAAGAAGTTTTCATTTCGAAATAACATTTTAACATATAAAAAGTACAGTACTTACGGGAACACAATTTTGGTCCGAGGTCACGTCGCAACAGAAAGTAACAATTTTAACAACCGTAGGTACTTTAACTGGCACCTAAAATGATTTGAAAGTGTCAAAAAAGGGTTGCTAGACCAAGAAAATGCTCTGTAATTTAGTATTTTTTTTCGTTTTAAAAATTACCGTTACGTAATGGGAATTCCGGTATACCGGGAATCCGTGGACAAGTTTAAAATTAAAATATCTGTATAATTTTGTTCTAAAGTCGAATTAAAACTGTTAATTAATATGTTAACAAACACTTATAAAAATAAATAAAATATTTTTTCGACGATTTTGACGAATACATTTTATGGTAGACCAATTCAAAGCTAGCAAGGTATGCATGGGACATCGTAAAAATAGGGGGTCCCACGTCACATTTGTTTAAATTATTAAAATTCTGTACATTTTTCAATATATTTATGTATTAGAATATACTTCTTTTGACATAGCACATGTTGCATTAACAAATGTAAAAATGTAATTACTGAAGTTTATAATCCTTGGACATGACGATTGCACATGGGTCAAATTTTTTGAAAAACGCTCCTGTACACTAATTAACTTATACAATAAACTTTACAATTAGTCATGGGCGTTATTAGATATTTTTGGTAACCGGTATTACAGCGGTATGGTGATACAATACCGGTATAGACAACCGTTACCGAATACCGGTATTTTAGGTATAGTTACTACAGTTATTCTAGCTATAGCGTTTACAAACGTTTTAAGCTAAGGTAGGTATTATTTGATATTATGGTAACCAAGTTAGTTGCCCTTATAACAATAACCTTGAATGGTTATTATCACTTGTAAGAGAGAGATAGATAAGTTAGATAGTTTAGGTTTAAAGACATTTATTCTCAAATAAGACTACAAGTCACTTCTATGAGAACATAATTAAACTTAAAGTAAAAAATATCATATTTTCGTTTTAGCCTTAAAAATATTACATTAGCAGAAAAATTAAACTAACTCCTTTAATATATTACTATACTTACCCAGCTTATTTATCTAAAGAGAGTTATCAGCCATTAAGTATTCAGCGAGTTTGCATTTGAATATGTTAATTGAGCTTACATTTTTTATTATGGAAGGTAATCTATTATATAGCTGTGCTCCTTGGTATGTTAAACATTTTTGACCATAATTCGTTCTAACTTTAGGTAATACGAGAAAACTAGCTCGACGGGTGCTGCGTTTACTTAGCTGTTTTTGTTTCGTAAAAGTTATGTTTGTATGTATTTTATTATTAAGCACCTTTCTTATAAAGAGACACGTATTGTAAATATATAACTGTTTAACGTGCATGATTTTGGTATCACTGTATATTTTATTTGTAAGTGTCAGATAAGGGTACCGAAAAAGAGTTTTAATAATTTTGTTTTGGGCTATTTGAAGGTATAGTTTTGATCGGTTGCGTGGATTCAGTTGGTTTTGGTTGTCAGTTATTTAGTTATTAGATATGATGTGGGTTCGGTTTTCAAACTACGTTGACGCGGGGATCGGACGCAGTGATTTGGTAGTTACTTCATAGTTTCATACTAATACCACAGAATAAGAATACAACAGAAGATTCACTTCTAACAAAAGTCAGGTTTAGGCATAAAAATGTGCCTACACTCGCTAGAAGCACCCTCCTCCAAACAAAATTGAACCTTAAAACCGGGCGCGAACGGTGAATGTTCTTTGCGCACCGCAATTTTACGATCGAGGTGCATAGGGTTGTTACTTAACAAGTTTTTGTCCCAGTTAATTTAATTATGTAGTTTGAAAATATGTAAATGCATTAAATTACCATATTTAATTTGATATGTCAATAGATATATTGCATATAGGCAACCCATATGCAATATATCTATTGACATATCAAATTAAATATAAAATACGTTTCATCAAATTAACATCTCGGTGAAGGTCGTTGTATAAGGGATCTTATACTATAGCTGCCCTAGATTTATATATTCGTTTACATATTCTATTTTTCCATGCCCACTATACCTAATGTCTTGAGGCCCTCCATTTGTTAAAACCTTTTCTTTTTATGTGTTCATTGATAATACCACCCTTTGGCTCTCTAGTATTTGATCTTGGAGCATGCTCATTCGGTATTCTTCTATTAGTTCATTGCCCCTTTTTGTCTCACATAACCCTATAACATCCCACTTTAAGTTCTTAATGGCATATTTTAATTCTTCGATTCTAGTATCAGACAGTAATGTTCTTACATTGATACTTGCTATGTAGAAGTTTTGTGATTTTAATCTTGTATTATTGGTTTCATTATTCTTGCTTAGTTGGGTTTGCTTTTTATTTATGAGGTATTGGTCTGACTTCTTCACGATGACCGATCGGCTTGAAGAGGTGCAAGTTAGTTTTTTTGAGTAATCTCGCTAGATAGAGTCCGCTTGTTAAGGTTCAACTGCGATGGGCGTTAAAAATTCGTAGGCGTAAAATTGTGATTTTTTTGGGTGCTTGTTTCGTCCCCTGATTAGCATGTTTTCTATTTTCATTTTCTACTTCTAAGAGTGAGGTAGACATCAATCGTTTGTTCATGTTCTTTTCGATTGGTGTAAGAGGTTAAATTTTTCGTGTTTTTAGCCTCATAATTTTGTCATAGCGTAGAATGACTCTATTTCCTGACTGACGCTCGCGCTTCAGGTCTTCCTGTGACTCTTTCCGTTTCTGTTACACGTTAGGTGGAAAATCTTCTTTTAAAATATATTAGATGTAGTATAATTAGATGCTTAACCAAGTTTAGGTGAATCGGTTCACCTATTTCCTGGTCGTGGTTCTTAGCGATCAATCTGGATGGTGTAGCGGAGCAGAGAGTGTCGGTTTCGAACGGAGTAGTGTTTCCTATTGTGTGCCTCGGCAATCGGTCAGTAACAAGTGCCGCGGCCCGCCCCTGCAGAGAGCACGAGCGGCAGCGCGGCTACGTCGTGGACGCGCTGAGCCGGCGCGGCACGGCGCTGTGTCGCCTGCGCGCGCTGGCCGGCGCCGGCGCCAAGGACAAGCTGGCCGACGCGCTGCTCGCCAACGTGTCGGACCTGCTCAAGTTCACTGACCTCACCGACGCCAAGGTATGGCATATTATAAACTATATATTTGAAACACCTTTGATAAATCAATTACTTGCTTATAGACACATTATGATATTATGACTGACTAAAACAAGTAATACAACTTTACTCGTGTGTAAACAATCCTTGTTAGTTTTTTTTCAAGGTGAAGGTCCGACAATAATCTCCTAAAAACACTATCCTAAAACTTGTCTTTAAGCAAACCGTTTGAATAAAATGTTCTGAAATGATCGAATTGAATGAAATAAGTGTATAACTGGGCAGGCGGTGCACTACGGCGTGTGGCACTGCTTCACGTTCCGGCAGTGGGGCCGCGCCATCAAGCTGCTCAACAAGCTGCAGGAGGAGCGGCCGTCGCGGGACGTGGAGGAGCGCCTGGCGCAGGCCTACGCCGCGCTCGGCTGGCACTTCCTGGCCGCGGCCGCGCTCGGCGCCGCGCCCGCCCGCTACCCCGCCGCCTTCCGCCCCTTCTGAGCTTCTACTGATCGTAGTGCTGTTTGTGTCTGAGGTACTGCTCAATGCCATGTGCGTGCAATTCAATTAAGGATACCATAGGTTTTTTGTAGTACCACAAACGTTATATTTACGCATGAAATTAACCTCGAAAGGCTCCTTTTAATTACGTTTTACTGTATATTATGAACATCAATACAAAACATGTAAGAGCAAAATGTTTGAACCTGTGAATTGCGTATAAATGACGTCAGCTGTAAACAAGTAATTATTGTCAGTATTAGATGCTTAAGAATAATGTTAAGTAGAAGTGTTCACTCGGAACGGCCACGGCGTTCTACGTGCATCAACCGTATAGTCTTGTTTTACCACTGCTTACTTTCTGAGATAGTTGCATTATTGTAACTAATGTTAATGTTATACTTTCTCTTCTTTGGATAATGGAAGAGATGGTATTTCTCATTTTAACACGGTTTACATGCGATGGTGGTAAAATAAGTATTTATAGTGTTGTTTTGTCCAAATGATGTTTTTATACTTACAAGTAATGAAATGGAGTTATGTAAGAAATATTATTAAATAATGTTCTGGCACATATTTTATGAAATGAAATGATTAATGGTGAATCAAAAAGTATTTAATTATAATTAAGATAAATAATATCTATTATTTCAATAAAATGTGAATGTATTCAAATATGACACTGCCATCTTATAGTTCTTTGGATTCACCATAAATATTAGCTTAATTTATAAAGAAGTGTTTTTTGTTTTATCAAATAAATTTTATAGACGATACAGACGGTAGGTACTCGCTTCGACGAGATTTTCTATAATATTAAAATAACGCACAATCGCAAGTATGAACTAAATTTGTTACGGACTATAAGTATCTTTAGACCAGGGTCGATAATTTTAAACACAAAAAAAAAATAAAGTAGGATGAAACCCATTAGAAAAGGAGGAGATTATTATAAAAATGAAAGGAAAAATAATTTACGGGCGATCTGAGGTCGGGAAGGGGATGGGGGTGAGTTTTTAAGGGTAAAAAACGGTTTTTCTCGATTTCTTCTCTCGGAAAGTAGAGATTTCAACGAACAGAAAACATACCAACTTTTTGAAAAAAGCTGATATTTTGACAGGTGAATTTTCGATTGAAAATTAGGGTGCTTTTTCGATGTTAATTTAAAATAAGGTGAAAAAATAAATATTTGTAATCTAATAAATTACAGCATATTTGGGACATAAAAAGCTAAATTTTCACCAAATTTCGAGAAAAAAATAAATTGTTTGTAAAAGATAAAAACAAAAAAACCAAAAACTTGTTTTTTTGAATTTTTCACATAAATTTTGAGGTTATATGAAAAAAGTGAAAATACAAAAGTGTTAGATCTTTTTATTACCAACAACTTTGCTGTTCGACTTTTTTCCATAAGACTTTTAGTTTTGCCGGAAATCGAGAAAAACCGTTTTTTACCCTTAAAAACTCACCCCCATCCCCTTCCCGACCTCAGATCGCCCGTAAATTATTTTTCCTTTCATTTTTATAATATTCTCCTCCTTTTCCAATGGGTTTCATCCTACTATTATTTTTTTTCACTTTTTAATATTTTTAAAGGCTTCTACCCTGGTCTACTTATAATATAGTCTTTGATTTTAATTTCGAAATTTTTTTCTTTGTATTTTAAATTATGATAGTAACTATAATAGCATTATTCAAATTATGAAAAGTGCAAGACTGGCTGCGACGTATCGCACTCTGTTTGAAAATGCCTAAAAGAATAGGTGAAACCGCGGTCGACTAAATAGATTAACATTACGTAAATAACACCCGTATTTCATAATTTTAATAATGTACAAACTGAACAAACTCATTTCAGTTTTAATAAAAATAAAAATAACTACAATAGCGCTGAATCACCAAGCATAAAGTAAGACCATTTAAACTTCTATTACGTTGCCACTCAAAATAAGAAGAGCAGATTGGGTAGGCATATAAAATAAATAAGAGATTATAAAATTAGTAATCTTTAAGGCTTTTTATTGTGGCATTGCAACTCACTGCTGGAGCAAGCTTGTATGCATGAGTGGGCACAATAAATTGTTAAAGCTCACAATATTAATACATAATTACCAATTGTAGACTATGACTTGAGTTCAATGGCATGGTGACTGATCGATAGATAGTAAAATATAGGATACCTTATTATAATATTAAACATAAACCAAATTCAATAATTTTTAGTTACATTCTAAAAATATAATTCATTTTAGATCATTAAAATTACCCACACAATTTATAGCAACTTTTGTAATAAAACCATTTTCAAAAACGCAATATTTTGTACAGCTATCAAACAAAATTCATAACTTCACATACAGTCGGCTCCTTATAATATAGTTACAGACAAAATAGCCAGATATCTAGGAACGCCTAAACTGGTCAATGATATCAGAACAACCATAGTCTTCATGTTATATAAATCACCCATTTTGCACAAATATATCCGAACGTTCAAATATATGAGTGCATTCAAAGTCTCTAAATTATAGTAACAAACACAGCGCCAATGGTTTCGAAACATACAAAGTATTCAAAAATATGAAGTAATAAATGAAAATGAACTCAATCGCTATGTTTATTGGGTACTTTTGATAGAGCCATAGTCTGATAATTTCTTCCGTAAATATACTCTTACCTGTCAAATCCAATTTCAAATGATGTCAAATGATTTTGGCTTGCGTATTTTTAAGCATTTCAAAAAGCCCTTTAAATACATAGGTAGTTCGTTTTCATTTATTGCTTCATATTTTTGAATACTTTAAAAGCTTTGAATCCATTGACACTGTGTTTGTTACTATTATTTCGACACTTTGAATTCACTTATGTATTTGACAGAGTCCATGTTCCGATATATTTGTGCAAGATGGGTGATTTATATAATTTGGGTGATTGTACTGATATCATTGATCAGTTTAGGCGTTCCTATATACTTGGATATTTTGTCTGTGACTATATATAAGGGGCCGACTGTACAAAAAACATAAACGTGACTTATGTAGCCGTTTGTTTGGAACGTTTGGTTTAAAGTGAATTTAAAATTTTATTGTCTCAGGAAGTTTATGTATTAACAAAGTAATAAAATTGTTTAAATGATGTTTCTAATATCAAGAAGTGTTTCAATTGCACATAAAAATAAGTTAGCCATCATGCCTGCTATTTGTGACTGGATAATATTTTTTTAGTTTTGCATTTCAAAGTATTTTCATTTTTGAGATTTTTTTAACTGTTAAGTATTTTTATAAACATATACTTGTTAATATTTCACCGCTTAACCAAAATATTGATTTTAACTAATCTTGCCAATGCAATATAAGATCTCTTAATAACAGAAATAGTCCATCGTAATAAATAAGCCGTTTTAGTTAAAAACGTCATGACAGTGTGTTTTTTGTTATGTGCTTAAAATAGTTCAATTGTGGACACAATACCCCATATTCTAAAATGTACAACTTATTAAATATCATGATATATACAATACATATAAATAGTGGAAGGTCACTATATATCGCGGCTTAGAGCCAAATAATAAATCTGAGTTGAGTAATGAAGTCTGCCTTAAAAACTCTACATATTGGAACTTGCGATCGTGTTCTTCAAGCAATATATTGCAGTCTTTTTGCATTTACCTGTATTCCTATTAGATAAAAAAAGTGATGATTATATGTATTACCAACGAGACTGCAGTAAATTAAACCTAATATTACATCATTGTTTGCCTGATGGCAGGGTATGGATTATTTTACAATAGGTATATAATAATATAAATGTCAGAACTTTGTCTGGTATCATATTGTTTTTATTATAACATCGTTTTTGCTATTGGTTCGACTGTGTCAAACTTGCTGAAAGCCTCATAATAATAATAATAATGATCATTTAATAAAACTGAATATTATCTGTAATGTCATTCTCTTGCTTCTATGCTATAGTGTAAGTCTTCCATTTTAATTAGGAATCCATTGAAATGAATAACCAGTTGTTAAATAAGTGAAATAAGTAAGATTGACATGCTCGAATACGTCAAATAATGCAAATACATTGACCTCACTAGATATAATGTAACTAAACAGTATATGGTGCCCGTCGGAAGGAGAGGCGCCGAGTACAGGCAGTGCAATAGCTACACGAATTACGTAGGTATTACATTCAATTGTTTGTGCTTACTTTTTAATGCAAGTATCATTTTATGTTATGTGAATCGTATTTTGTGTTCAATGATTTTAAACTCGCGATTTGTACACGTATTTTGTGCGTTTGACATGAAAATGAATTCAATCCCGCTTGTCAATTGGGTATCAACCGAATCCCAATATTTAAGTTTTGTTGTATGTTATGCCAGTTTTTTATGTCTTAATCTAATCGTAAATAGAATTATATCTTATATCGAAACCAAGTCCATTTTATAACGCTTTTGACAAAAGTAGTAAATGTAAGATATAAAATAATAAAATTGATCAAAGTGCATAGTCTGCAACGAAAGTACCTGAACAGAACCGAAAAATTAAAACAACCGCAATTATTTCCCTTTTACCAGTGGAAATGTAGATCTGTTAGCTTAAACATTGATTCTGTTGGTTACTTCTGTTGTGTTTTTGCAAATTGCAATATAGCCACTGTTTTGTATTTATGTAAAAGGACAATATTTATTATCTAATTTCATCTTAATTTCTTCTGATAACAGTACATAGTCATAATGGTGCTTACATTCGTTTTCAGTTTGATCCGTGTAGTTTTAGGGGCTAAGCACTACACAGGCTAGTAATAAACCATAATTTTGTGTTATAGATTTTGAACGGTATGTAGGATCAAAAACGCGATACTTTCCGTAGTGGTATACCGTATGGAGTTTTTGTCGTCAGAATCTAACAATCAGAGGGACTAGACACTTCTGTACATATTGATACCACCTCGCTAGCCGAGTTTTATTTGCACAACATGCAACGTAAATAATCTGATTTTAATTTATCTTTTCCTTATATGGGAATATTGTTTACTGAGTATTATTATTTAGGTGCATAATGTGAATAACAATAGGATACATTTATTCCGGCAAATCTGCTAAATGTGTTAAGCTTGTGAGCTCATTAACAGTTGTCCAAAGTCCAGTTGTTAAAAGAATATCATTTTGTACATACTTTGACAGGAATTTCATGCGGTAAGTGCGATTTAGTTTTGGAGCAAATGTTGAGTATAATATAAGTGCTTAGGCCCCTGTACAGTAAGTGCTGCGGGACAGGAGATGATTTCTAAAGAATTTGTTGATAAGCTCGGAGAAATAAATATTATTTCATCAATTTGTATTTTGACTTGTTCCCTCCTCTTATAGAACGACTGTTAATATTATTTATCTGCCTCGATGGTCTTGTGCTAAGCGTGTGCGCCTCTCACCGCGAGAACTCGGGTTCGATTCCCGGGTCGGGCATAGTGTTATTTATGAACTTTCCGTCGGGCAATTCACAATAGCAGCATGGAGTTTGAATTGTGCCCGGTGGGTGGCGATAGGATCACCCCCTATCCCATGGGTCCTAATCATAACAGCTGAAGTGTGGGTGTTGTACCCCTCTGCCACACCCTTCTGGGTAATATAGGCGTGATGTTATGTTATGTTATTGTAATATTAGTTATCTCAAAATCAATTAACCCTTTGACCGCCGTCGCCGTAATATCACGGGTTATAAGAATTGTACACCTGTCGCCACGAACGAAATATTACGTGATCCTGATATTACTCAACAAATACCTACTGTGTTAAACATTACTTTACTCGATAATTTGAAATTATTAGATATTTTCGGATCATAATTTATAAATGAATTTAGGTAATAACTGTACATAATAAATAGTGATTTTCAGAACACGATAAATCTGAAACTATGCGTGCGTCGCCATACACGTAATTTTACGTAAATTAGACTTGGGACTAGTAAAATACAAAATAAAGTAAAATTCATAATACATAATGAACAGTAGCCCTGATATTAATATAGATATTACCAAAAAAACATCAAAAATCAATCGTGTTTAATATATTGACAACCTAATTTGTTAATCAATAAGGTCTATGTAAAATATTATGCACAAATCAAACAAAAAAAAGTGTGTCGAAATTATCCTGGAACGTCACTAGTAGGTACAATCGTCCCATGACGCCGTCACCGTGATCTTACGTGCGGCTCAAGGTCAAGTAAAGATGATTTTTGAAAATTTGTTAGTTGACCAGGCGCCGCGGCGCGGCGGCAGCGGCCAGTGTCCGCCACGCGCTTGCGAGTGACACACGTGAACACGTTTCGAGCCATTTTGAGGTAATTTTTCGTCTGCATTGTTTTGAAGGTAAGTTACGAAATAATTGGGTTTTCATTATGACCATGGTATTTTATTTGAGCCGTAGTATTAGACTTCCTAATTTGTTAACGTAAATTTCTAGTAATAGGTGTTGTGTTTGTGCTTTGGTATTTTTTTCCCGATGTTCTTAATGTAGGCAATTGGAATCAGGTGATCACCATTGCCGACACAAAGTAACATTATTGAAATTGTCATGTTATTGGTTCAGATGGTGAAAGTACGTCCGAGAAAGACAACCAAAGCCAGCTGGACCATGGATCAGCTGAAGAAGGCTGTCAAGCTAATCGATGAAGAGGGATATACAATGAGAAAAGCAGCTTATAAAAGAGAATGCGATTTCTTTATGAAGAGCCATTTAGCTGAAAGAATAACACCGTATGATGTAGCGTCGTTGGTTAAAAAGGCATTCTCCGATGTCGCCACTATAAGCAAAGGCAAAGCAGGGTTCAAGACTACGGGTATATTTCCACTGAACCCAAACGTCTTTACAGATGAAGATTTTGTAGCTGCTGAAGTCCTGCAATCTGAGCCCAACGTAGTTGAAGATGTTGATCCCACAGCAGTACAACCATCTGCTGCTGACCCAGAACGACACAGTCCTATTCCTAGTGCATCCAGGGTTTTTAACATACGTACACCTGAACATACTATAGCGTCAAAGTCTGCACCTAAGCTGCCATTACCTACCTCGACAAAAATACAAGATTTCATCCAAATGCCCAAGAAAACTCCTGCCCTTAAGACAAGACAAGGAAGAAAGAAACAGCATGCAACCATTCTGACTTAACGCCAATTAAAGATTTCCTGGTTGAAAAAGAAAACAAGAATTTCTTCTTGATTTCTTTTTCATCCAGGAAATCTAAAATGGAAAAAGTGAAGGAAAAAGGCATAGGAAAGAAGAAGCCAACGGCGTTGCCGAAGGCTGCTGCTGCTAAAGTAAAGAAAAGAATTCTACGGGAATCTAATGAGTCATCATCGTCGACGTCTGAAGTCAAAACAGATGATTTATGTCAAGATGGCATAGACGATGATGCAGAAGACCCTGGAAACCAGTGTCTCATATGTAGTGAATTCGGAAGAGATAACGAAATGTGGTTTCGTTGTACTTCTTGTGAGCTTTGAGCACATTCAGAGTGCACTGGGTGGGCATCAGCCCGTGATTATGTATGTGACCTGTGTTGAACTCAATTGTAAACACGCTGATCACCATTGCTTACCGATGTTGACAATGGTGATCAAAACTGTTTTTTTTTTAAATGACTACTGTTCTCAAAATAATTATTATATGTGATTTAAAGTGATCTCAATTAGTTGTACCTTAACCAAAGTATGCAATAAACGATTTATTAATAAACATGGTTTTATTCCAATTATTGCTTAGGTGATCCCAATTATATACATCTCCCCTATATCAATGCAAAGAAAAGGACACGCATACATTACCCAAATATTGTGCATTAAGTATTAAATGGGAAACCGCTCTACGGATTAAAAGAAAATAAGATAAATGGCTACTCATGGCTAGTTGTAAACATTTAAATATCTTAAACTTTTCTATATCCAGTCGCTGCTTTCCCATGGCATAGAAAGATGCTCAAATTATTCCTTTGCCAAAAAGGCTAATCCCACGTCTTTTTTCGAATACCGTCCCATTTCAATCCTACTTCCTCTCTAAAGTCCTGGAACGCCTCTCACATGACTAACTAAATTCATTCATATCAAAAACAATCTCCTGAATTCTTTTCAATTCGGTTTCTGTCCTGGTCATGGCACTGTCACTTCCTTCGTACCTAAATATTACGGATGATATCAGGCTGGGCATGGAAAATGGTCAACTTATTGCTCTACGTTTACTTGACTTCAGCAATGCTTTTAACTCTGTAGATTTTGATATTCTGCTAGGCATACTCAGCTCTCTTAAACATAATCTCCTACGGTAATTGAGTTGTTTCAAAGATAGCCACCAATAGCATAGAAAGAGAAAGGTCACAGCAATGGGATATAGAAGGCTGTGGATGATGAATAACGAAGTTTCAGAACTGTGTTATTTTTTTTGTTTTTTTATTTTATGTTAACAAACTATCTTTTTGGAGTCGGTAAGCTTTCAAATAGGTACATTTGGTACGGAACCCAGAGATTATGCGGGTGCCGACACGCACTTGACCGATTTTTTTTTACATTCGGTAGATCGCCAGAAGCAATTAATTACACTATCAAATGGTCCCAATGACAAGGACAATGACAAGGCCAAGCACACCTAGTCTCAGAACAAATCATTGGGAATCACACAAAGATTTGTCCCATGTGGGAATAGAACCCACAACACCAGTGTAGTTGTAGAAGAGAGCGGCGAGGCGACCGCTAAAACCACTACACCACACGTGATTTAGTAGAGTTTTTCATCAACCCACTACATACAGGCAGCGCATAAGTTTCGCTCGCGTGGTACGTTGACAAAAAGTAGCATAAATGTTGATCAAAAGTACATATTTCGTAAGTAACTACCTACGTTACTAGTAGGGTAAAGGCGGGATACATGCCCCAGTGGGATTGATGCCTCACTTTCAAAAAACCCTAACTTCCAAAAGTCGCCACTAAAAAAAAATATTATAACTAAGAGCCGCAGTCACCCCGCACCTCGGGTAGCCACGTGTACGTCATGCTGTGAATACGTGTTTAGCTTGTGTGTGCATTTATCTCCGCGGCGAAGTTTACAAAGACGTCAAAGTTTTATAGGTAAGTTTTAGCCGTTGTGTAACTTTTAAAGTAGTCATTAATTCTGTTATATTTTTAATTACGTCGATGTACTGATTCATCAATTATGCATCTTGATGCAAATAATTCGTCATTTGTGTTTAATTAGTTTAAAAAATACTTGGGGCATCTATCCCTATCAAAAAGGATAGTTGCCTTGATTTTTCGAAGGATAGGTGCCCCTAGGGGCATCTATACCTCCATACAAAATGTTTTAAATTTCAGGCGATTTTTGTTCCTTTGGTAGTTTTTGGTACAATTCGTTGTTTTTTGGAGTATAGTTATATTGGTAGAAATATGTAGTTTTTAATAATTGTTGGTAGTTTTAAGTAGAGTTTGGTAATTCCACTGGTTAATTTTGATAGAATTTGATAGGTTTTGGTGTATTTGGTAGCATTTGGTTGTTTTTTATTAATTTTTGGTGGCTTTTGATACAGTTTTCTTGTTTTTGGTAGAATATTTTTTGTGTTTCGTATATTTTGGTTGTAGATTTTGCTGGTTTAGATGGATTTCGTTATATATGGTAGTTCTTGGTAGTTTTTTTTCCACTGATGTACTATGAAGCACTTTGTATAACTCGGGTGAATGTTCTATTTTATATCAGGTGTATTAATAGCCCTCAGGTATGATTCGGGTCTCAAAATACACCCACTATGAAATCGACTACTTTCACCTTTTGGTGTTTTATATATTGTACCTTCAATTATGTGTTTACGTGTATTTAGGTATATTTGGACATGACAAGACAAGACATGTTCCTGGACTATAGAACAATTGCAGTCAGCTTTCGACGAAAAAGACAGAAATACCATGGGGATAAACGAAATATCCTGACAGTTTGGGATTCCATTAAGAACATTGCGAAGACGTTATGCTGCTAAGAATACATTGTATTGTTTTAATTAGAATGATTTTTTTATGATTATGCATGTTAAAACTTAATAATTAATATTTAATAATAAGAATTTAATATTCCTATTTATGTTGAAATTGCTTATAAAACTTTATTAATGTAATTTTATTTGATAATAGAATTATATTCTAAGACAATTAAAAGACTTTAAAACTGCAAAATACTTTTTATTATTAGGGCCATGTTTCTTGGAAACAATTTCTGTTTCAGGGGTAGCCTTCTACTTCTAAAACACTAATTGTCCTCTAAACCTTATAAAAGTTTTTTGAGTTTTTCGTTAATACATTATAAAGTGCATCTATCCCCCACCGCAGGCATCTATCCCTCTTAGTATTTTCATGGTGGGGCATCTATCCATACGGTAAGGCATCTATCCCCAAAAAAGGAGTTCCACAAAAAGCTAAATTCTGCAAAATCTGTAATTAATAGGTCTAAAAAACTAAATCACAGTTAAACATAAAGGACTAAACTAGCTGAATTCATACTCATTATTTATATACAATGAATATTTTCCAAATTAGGAGGTAATTTCAAAAACTTTTTAACTGAAAATGCACGGAGATAGAGATCGCCTATATTACCCATTAGGGGTGTGGCAGAGGTGTACAACACACACACTTCATCGGTCTCCAGTAGTTACCAAAATTAAACGACAGAACTCAATGGAAGTAAAAAACGTAGGGTAAAGGCGGGATAGATGGGGCATCTATCCCGCCTTTACCCTACGTTTAATCTTAAATATTTTAGGTTACATAGGTACAATTGATGGCTCAAGTTGTTCCAAAGCTCTGAAGTTATAATTGATGGTAGCTTGCGGTGGCTGAGAGCCCGCCACGGACAGGCTGACGTGACACGAAGCGGACTGCCATGCCGGAGCCTGTAATGAGCCGTGAACTTGAGCGATGACAACGGGATTACGCCCGAACGAGAACTCGAACAGTTAACGGCCATAAGTGGAGATTATTGAAATAACATAACATCACGCCTATTAGGTATATTACCCAGATGGGAATGGCAGAGGTTTTGTTATGTTTAGCTCCCATGTGAAATATTGAAGGAAATAATATGTACTCTGATCCTATTATAAAGATAAACAGTGCAAGAACTAAGTAATTACTTTCTTTGACTATTTCGCGCGCTTGGTGGCAGAGGCGGCTTGAACTGGTGGCGCGCTGCCTCACTTGGCTCGTTCACAAAGGCTCTACAACAATAAACACATAGATAATACATACGAATTATCATCTCCCTGCCACGGCCACCACTCACCAGTGATAGTTCCTGCATCTCGAGGGATTTTATAAAATTTTAATAAACATACACACAGATACCCAGCCTGCGTCTCTGCAAATGCATATATTATGGAATGAATCTCAGCATTTGCAAACCACAACTAGGTGCCGTGCGGGTTGCGTGCTAGTTTTTAATAGATATATATTAATATATACTATATTAGTAAACTGCAAATAAGTTAAAGACAACATACCTAAGTAAACTTACCTCAACCAAGTATGCGGTAAATAAACTATGCAAAACATCCACGTCTTAACTATTGTTTCAAAAAGCATCTTCTAGCAGGCACGTGACGGAGTTTACCTATGCTTTTAGTAAATAGAATATTCTATGAACCGCAGCACCGGTTTTCTCTTGATATTTCTAACAAAGTATGCGCGGGAACTAACACATCGCTTGCATAGCGTTATCAGTACGTGCCCGCGACCAAACGCGAAACTACGCGAATAAAACACACTGTATACGAAACGAGCACGAACTACTGACGGCCGGCGAACAGCGAAACGCTGTGAATAGTAAACACAACACATTTTTCTACTATGTAAATTCGGTACTTTGGTACACAGCTGTTGAAAAATGCAAGTATGTAGGTAGGTAGATACATGCTGCCTTATTCTTTGACAATGCTAAGGTTGCCACTAATGGTTTTGTAACTTTTAGATTTTAACAGACTTTAAAAGGACGATGGAATCATCAGTTTTATTTATTTATTTATAAAAACGTGTATTGCAGGTACTAAATACAATTAAGATACACATACATATTTACCAGGAGAATGATATCGATAACAATGTAATTAGCTGTGTTCAGCGAGACGCCACACCACCGCAGATTAAGATCATCTCTGAAAGTGCATCCGTGCTTCTAGCCCTCCGCAGCAACACAATTAACTCGGTCCTTGTAATGGAATGCCATAGTGCACTTCAGTCTATTGCAACAACCAACATGGTAACTCTGCAATGGATAAAAGGACACAGCAACTCATTGGGAAACGACGCCGCAGACGAGCTAGCCAGGAGGGGTGCAGACACAAAAGTGTATGGTCCGGAACCTCTGCTGCCCATTCCTCAGGCTCAAATTAAAGCATGGTTGCGCGAAGGAACCCAGAAAATACACCTGACAGTGTGGACAACAAGTGAAGGATGTCGGCAAACTTAATAAAAAACATGCCCGCGACCTCATCAAACTGAATAGAGACAGACTCCGCAAGGTCATTGGAATCTTGACCGGTCATTGTCTTCTTAACAAACACCTACTCACGATAGAAATAATAGACAGCCCTCTATGCAGAGGATGCATGAAGGCAGAAGAAACGCCATAGCATGTCATCATGGAATGTAGCAGCGTGGCCGACCAACGGGCACAAATTCTTCAGTCACCAACATCGCTTCCGGAAGCCTAAAGCAGTCTTCGGGGGCTGCTTTCCTTCTGCACCAATTTAGGCTGGCTGGAGTAAATGGGAAACCTTTCACGTACAACGCGTACACGTAGGATACCGCCCAGGAAAACCAAACCAAACCAAAACCACCGCAGTAGTAGATCAAACAAAATTAATTAAAGGAAGAATTGAAGCCTCTGAATTTGCATCTCGGAGTCCACGACGGGCGGAGACGTAGTTCTAATAACTATAATAATGGAGATGAACCTTACCTATATTTAACAATGATAATGATATTGATAAAATACTACATTTCTGACGTCTTTAGAGGCCTTTTACTAGTGATCGAAATTTGGACTAAAATAAAATATAAAGACTACTCAAGGGCAATTTAAACTATCCAGCTACATAATTCTTTAGGGCGCCTTAAGGTGACGTAGTTCTAATAACTATGATAATGGAGATGAACCTAACCTATATTTAACAATGATAATGATATTGATAAAATACTACATTTCTGACGTCTTTAGAGGCCTTTTACTAGTGATCGAAATTTGGACTAAAATAAAATATAAAGACTACTCAAGGGCAATTTAAACTATCCAGCTACATAATTCTTTAGTAAATTGACTTGTACTCGTATGCTATATTATTCTGCTTACTGCAGGTCCACTTGAATTACACAATTCTTGTGACCGAAGTTTCATGAACAGATCGGAGATCGATTATAGACTTCAAGCAGCTTAACCAATGTGACACCAGCAACAAGAAAGCTGAAATCGTACTTTCATTATTATATGGAGTTAAGGCAAGCAGTTTATTCGTGAATTTGCGCCTGCCGCATAATTGGCACTGTGCATAGTGTGCATGTTTTAGCGAACCGGAGCTTTTTGGAGCAACTTGCACGTTTCACTTATGTGCACGTGACTCTGCTATTGGATAAGCAGCACGGATTTTGGCACTTAGTTCCGGTAATGCTATTTCAATTAGCGATAAGCACCGACTCTGTAAAAACTCAGTCGTGTTGCATTATATTTAAAAAGTAGTTACATATATTTTACAAATTACACGAAAAACCGACTGACTAGTTGATTTAAATTCAGTATGAATTATGTACCGTTGTTAGGTACGCTAGAAATAAATGTATATTTTTTTATTACTGAATTAAAGTAAATTGCATTCATAATTTTTAAACACCTTTATATTTAAAAAAATATGAAAATAAATCAATGTATTTTGTTATATATAATAATGTATAAGTAGATCGAATAAAATTAAATGTATTAAAATAAAGCTGCAAAGTGAAAATTTGTGAAAATGTATTCATGAGAGAAATGCATTCGTTGAATAATTAAAATAAAACCGAATGAAAGATTGCGGTTATGCTTGCACCGACATTTTGTAAATACATTTTGTGGTTGAATAAATAATGAGGTGTAGAGAATTTTACAACAGCTGAAGTAAAATTTAATTATCTGTACTTATTGTTTTTAATTACCTACTTGTTATGCTATTTTTAGTTAAGATACTGCCAACGCAAATCTCAGTATTCTTATAACACAATAAGTATCAAAAGAGAGAAGATAGGTACAGTCAACTACAAAAATACTCATGTAGAGTCCCACAAAATGATACACTTCTAAATGTAAACAAATATGTTTACAGAATTGCAGTATATATGTAATAAAATAAATATAAATATTACTTACTAAATATGACATAACATACACACAACCCCATCTCGTCCCAAACTTAGAGCTTATACTATAGGTACTAGAATAACTGTTACTATTTCATATATTATAATTTTCTTTTTTATTTTCCTTAAATACATACTTATTATATTATACACTAGCGACCCGCCCCGGCTTCGCACGGGTACAATGCTGATACTAAATATACTACAGAAAAACTGTGAACGTTGTATATAAAAACACAGCGGCCCGCTCCGGATTCGCACGGGTATATAATATAATTATAGCCTATGTCACTCACTGAAAAAATGATTAAAATCGATCCAATAGTTTGATTTATTCATTACTGCCCGTGGCCCGCACGCGTTAAATTTGGAGTAAAACAATTCCCCCTTTCTATGCATGTATTATACATAAAAACCTTCCTCTTGAATCACTCTATCTATTGGAAAAAACCGCATCAAAATCCGTTGCGTAGTTTTAAAAATTTAAGCGCACATAGGGACAGAAAAGGCGACTTTGTTTTATACTATGTAGTGATAAAACATCCAGACCAAGACAAACCTCCATGTTCATGCTCCCAAAGATTTGTCTTGAGCGGGAATCGAACCCGCGACCTCAGCGTCGCAGGTAGGTACACTACCAACTCCGCCATCCGGTCATCAGTATTTTGAAAGAATATGTAATTATATATAGAGACCTACAAAATTGTATATCCAAATGCAAATAAATATGTACACACCACTGGAAACATAACTATGTAAACCACCATATGACTATGTGAACAATCGCAACCACAAATAATACATATATTTGTGGTTCCGATAGTTAATCCTTAAAAGGTTAAATTCTATTATTTGTTTTAATTGTGTTATTCCGTGACCAATAAGAGATATAATTTAAAGAATGTAATTTGCACCTTCTTCTTATTTGCGTGTCAATGGAAAAACTCATGGAAATGCATGACATTTAAATTTTGTTTTACCAAAACTTTGCCACAAGAACGGCATTATGGGTGGCGCTCCACAGGTCGTATTTGGTACATTTATTTATTTTATTTGCACCTTATTTTTATTTAAGAAATATTTTTTTTATATCGTAGTTTTCTAACGAGGACTATCGTGCTTTAAAATACCGTTCTCGAGATACAAGGCATTTTAGAACGAAAAATAATTTAAATATTTTACTTGAATTTAGATTATTTTTTGTAGAATTTTGCAACCTCACGTGCACGTGCAAAATCACGCCTATCTTACGCAGTAGGGTAAGGCAGAGATGTACAACACCCACATTTCACTAGAGATGTAAGTGAATTTCAACAGGTCCTAAAAAATCTTCATTTCCGTGTTTTTTTTTCATCTTAAGGTTTTTAAATAAAACAAAACGCTTTTATTAAAGTTTTTAATAATGTATATATTCTTGCTTAATGTCTAGCAGATAACTTAAAAAAACTAACGAGATATCAGGATTAAAAATCTCTGTGCCACGGCGATGAAACATGCGTGCACGGCAATGAATCAAGCGTCCACGGCAATGAAATAATCAATCCACGAAAAAAAATATCTATTGAGATGACAGATAGATAGAATAAAAATAACTGTTCATAAGAGGTCTTGATTCCAACAAAAGAATGAGTCTTCTTTTTCGTCGTGTCGATGGCTGAGTCAAATTTTATTTTGACTTGCCATCGTGGTAAAAGGATTAGCCAATTCGCTTTGGTGAACTCGCGAATTGCCCAGGGTGCGCCGGACGTAGGGAATCGTTGTGTACGTCACTCGGGGAGGCTCCTTTCAATGACCCCTAGAATGAGAGTACAATAAGTAAACAAAGACTGTTGAATTACACTCGCAACACTACTTAGAGACTATAATACTACAGTCTTTCTTTTCTTATACATACTCCCATTCTTCCTTTTGTAATATCTATCCAAATCTTACTCCCATACACAATCTGTCTGGGTTTGCCTTTCCCTCTCGGAGACAGGCATGATCAGATATATTTTTGCACTTGACAAAACAAAATAGTCTCTTCAGAAAACGTATATTGTGAAATTTATTTTACCAAAGGTTACATCATTTTGTAAGGTTAACATGAAAACATCTTTTTGTAGTTGACTGTACAGTAAAAAACTCATCAAGTCTAAAGAGAGACCAGAGAGAGAGAGAGAGAGAGAGTCTAGAGTTAACTTGACGAGTTTTGTACTGAAAAGATGTTTTCTTTGCCCAATCATACCATGGCAATGAAAACACAAGTCACGGAAATGAAATACCTGGCCACGGCAATGAAACTAAATTGTTTTACAAAGCATGGCAATGATTTTTTTTTCATTGCCGTGTCTTTTTTTTCAATGCCCTAGCAAATTTCGGCCACGAAAACCACGGCAATGAAAGCACGGCGATGAAAATCAAGGCAAAAAATATAAATAACAAAAATCTATTAACTATTCGAAAACATAAACACTTCACAAATTAACATAATATTATGACAAATGGTGTTCTATCGATTGCTTACTCATGAAGACAAACTTATTCAAATATGAGTTATACTTATCCACGGCGATGAAAAAAAATATGTCCAGTAACATAAAAATTGAATAGTTACATTTATGGCGCGAAAACGCAGGCACGTGTGTACGTCCTTCCACGTCGAGCACTTAGGCGGCACTAATATAATATGCAAGTTATGTAACGTTTAGCATACCGGGAGGGGGGACGCAAGTCGTAGTTAAAACAATATCCTCGAACATGATTAGGACACGGCGATGAATGGTAGTTCTGGGACAAATGATTTTTTATGAACCATTCGTTGTTTTGATTTTTAAATTCAAATTCAAATCATTTATTTTCATAGGCCCCAGGAGGCGCTTGAACACAACAACATTACAAAAAATGATATAAAAATAAATCATAAATAATACAAAATTATACTAATTACAATGATTTCAATATTTGAATAAATGTATTCCGTAACAATACTTTAACTATTCATGTATCAAATAAAAGGTTTTAATATAAATAACCAATAGATTTTTATCAATAAGGAATAATACACAACAAGGTGAAGTGTGGACAAACACGGCAATGAAAGTGTTCGAGGTTTAATTTTTTTTTGGAGTATTCAATAATCCAATTAATAAAATATTTAGTGCCACACATAGATTACTATTTCACCTAACCGGAAAAAAATGTGAGAACATTATAACTATGTTTTTTAGTACCGATTTCATTGATGCCACGCAATTTTCGGTCCCGGGAAATTCACTCATGTTTAAGTCGCATAGGAAGTGAACCTTTCGCCATTCACCGGGCACAATTCTAACTCAGTTCTGCTGTTGTGAACTCTCAAAATTGATGGCAAGTAATATTTAAGCATTTTTAACAATCAATTGAGTTCGCAATAGCTGGGATTGTAGTCAATTGTTTTTTTGGCGATCGTCGCGCGTGTGTACATATTAATGACCAAAATATTGGATAATTATTATTGTACACTTTTCCATTTCTATAGCAATTTAGGAGGCTACGTCATATTGTGGCAACTTGTGGTGTTTACATATTCATGAACTTGAATGTGAACCTACAATTTACTAAATATTACGTTATCAAACACCTCTCTTGCTTTCAAGAGCTTTTTGCTGAGCTTGCTTATATCTAGCCATAATCTTAAAATAAATCATTTTATAGCTCAATTCTAAAGAGAACGAAAGCAATGTAAACTGTCCATCAACAGAAATGGGGGTCATTTACTTGAATGTCGACTATTTAAGCTAAATTCATGTCTGAATTGCTTCGTTTGAAACATTCATCAGGTATCTGTTGGTACCATCATAAAATGGTCGCACTAATGTTTCATTTCGCGACGGCGTTTCGCTGAAAAGGACTTGAAATTGCCGAAATAAAAGTTCTTGTAGTATAAAACGAGGAATGGGTAATGTCACGGATGATGTTATGTCTTTAATGCGCTGATGTCATCGTAAAAATACAATTGTGGACGAATCATTTATTTAGAACTCTGTCAGTGTTTTAGAAACAATAGTCGAATATAGTTACTGTGTGTGTGATCTATAATTAAAACTGTTTTTTTTTTATTAAGCCTTACTTGTAATTTGGTAATACAAATTATTAGTATTCTTCTTAACCCCCTCCAGCTTAGCTTAATTAGCTTGTGTTAATGGTCACTACTACTATATACGATCCCACGACCTGTCGATCGTTTCCTCCTTTTCTTTTTTCCTTTTTAGAGTAGCGCGTTGTTGAGTAAATTATTTGTTTTAAAGATACTCGAATGGTACCTACTTCTTTCTCTTCCTCATTTTGGCTATTGCTTGAAAGGAAGACACAAATGAATAATTATCTTAATTATAACTCACATTGGTCTGAAACAGCTGTGTCCCAATATACATGATAGAAAAATGTGTTGTGTTTACTATTCACAGCGTTTCGCTGTTCGATGGCCGTGGGTAGTTCGTGCTCGTTTCGTGTTTTGTTCGCGTTGTTTCGCGTTTGGTCGCGCGCACGTACTGATAACGCTATGCAAGCGATGTGTTAGTTACCGCGCATACTTTGTTAGGAATATCTAGAGAAAACTGGTGCTGCGGTTCATAGAATATTCTATTTACTAAAAGCATAGGTAAACTCTGTCACGTGTCTGCGAAAAGATGCTTTTTGAAACAATAGATACGACGCGCGACAATATATATATAGTTGAACATTATATAATATAAGTTCCTTGAAGAACAAGAGCGAAGCTTGTTAAGTATTGAAATATTATATTAAAGGTAGGAAAGGCTGGGTACCTACAGTGCAGTGGTATAATTTACAAGAGGATTTTTCTTATGTTTTCCTTCCTTTGATAGAAGCATATAAAGATAAAATCAGTAGATACCTATTGTGGTACCTACTTAATAATGTTAATAAAAAAATAATGTTTAGTTATTGCTACATAGTTGTGTCACTACAAGACCTTAACCTGGTAAGAGGTAGCTTCTACTAAATTATTTATAGATAATATTTATATAAATCAGTTACAAATACGTGAAAATTAATTTAAGAATATGTGTAGATTGAACGATAAGTGCTCAAGGACGGGCAGTACATGGTAGAAAATAAAAATAATATTAAATCCTTGTCAACGGATGAATTTCGTCACTCCACTTTGATATCATAGCTCAGCTCTCACTCTGGAATCCGCGGCTTTTCTTCAAAATGAATAATACGGATAAAACTCGTTTGTACGCTGACGCGGGACCAGAACATGAAAATGCTTTATCTGTTGCAATGTCACTCGTGTACGTGATAATCGCATGACTCATGTTTTTATTGGTTACTTTACACTGTTTTTCCATTTACCAGTTTTAAACAAACCATGAGACTTTCTTGTACGATGCTCCTAAAATGTTAGAAGAAGTGGCTTAGTGAATGAACTTTTAGCTTTTGTTTGCCGTACTCCCTCTTCAGAACATTCAAACTATTCCTTTATTTAACTATGTATCTTTTAGAGATAGGTACTATGTATACGAGGTTGCCATACCATCAAAGATGCAAGATGCTAATTCACGCTTTTTGTTAAAGTCCTTGTGGAAAAATCTGATACAAATCTAAATAAGGTAACTGAACCGAATCATAGCCTACTAAATCAAAACTGCGATTTCTCTTAAATCACCATAACCAAAACACGAACAACATAAACTATAACAGTTACAACATAAGTTAAATCCAATACAGCCGTGAATGTGATTAAGATTGGGGCGTGGTGTAGCGGCGATAACTTCTAATTGATTTATCTTTGGGACGCGACGATATTACATAACTATTAGAAGTACTATACTATTGATACTATTATAGGCAGGTACAAATGAGTTTCATTGTATACTAAGGAAGTTTTGTTTAAACAACGATATCAAATAACACTGAGATAGTAGAGCTTTTAAGTGAACCTAATATACCCTATCCATAGGCGTAGGCAAGATTTGATGTCGGGTGGGGTTTTGCATTACTCGCATCTCGAGATGGTGGGGGCCGGGAGGCATTGGTCTCGGTAGGGGAAGGGGGAAGACTAAACTCTCGTCGTTCGTAACGTCTCGGGTTTGATTCCTGGGTCGAGAGAGAGCTTTTTATTTTAATATCATAATTATTTCGAGGATAAGGGCAGCAAAAGTGCCATTTGGGCTTTTTCCGTCAGGAAATTCTTAAATAGCAGCACATAGTTGGAAATGTGCCCGATGGATGGCGATAGACTCAGCGCCTATCATCTGTTACCTAAACATAACAAATTAAGTGTGGAAGTTCAACCTCTGCCACACCCTTATGAAAAATATTGGCGTGATGTTATGATATTTTATGTTAGCTGCTCCCCCCGTTTTACCCGCGTTAAATGTTATCTCTGCTTCGCTCCCGTCGCCCGTTTAGCAACTTATTTCACAAAAAAAATATACTCCCACACCGACCACCGAGCCAGCATTTGCCTGTAATGTAACGTTGAGATTCGCCGGCGAGCATTACGCAAGGGTGTCATTACATCTACAAACGACGCGAAGCAGCGCGCTGCGCTTTATTGGTGCGCTTTTATTGGCCCTTTAAACGACAATTGAATCGATCGACGGCCGATCGATGTAGATGTGAAAAAACCCTTACAAACTGTCTCCCACACCGCGCGAACATTCCTTTGTAGGTAATATAACGTTGAAGTTCGCTATCGAGCATTACGTTACAAACGCCTCCCACACCGCGCAAGTATTTCCCTGTATCGGAACATATTTTGCTCTTACTTATGCAAACAGGAATGGTGGTGTGGTTGGTGTGGTATTATAAAGCCATGCTTGTTTTTATGTTGTATATACGTTTTAATTGTATATGTTATTTTGAATATATTATATTTACAATATTGTTGCAAATAATTTGTTTTATGTAATAAATAATAATGACAATAGCAAGCCAAGTTAGAAAGACTTTTAATACTCGAGCAAATTTTTTAAATTATTATTAACAATTTATTGACAGAGGTTTGTGCCGTGGGTTCGAACCTGAGACCTTTGACTTCGCAGTCCTACGGTCTCCTACTCGGCTATCGCTCCTGTTTTATGTAAACTAGTATAATATATTGGTCAAAATTATTAACATTTTTAATAGAAATATAGTATATGGCAATCTTGTACTATAATTTATTTTAATTTTCAAACAACCTTAGTGTGATTATACATTTATTAAGACAACCCACAGTAAGCTGGCAGTTTTAGACATCGCTATACTTTCAAACTTGTTAGTCTAGGGTTGGAACCAAGTGAAGTGTCTACCAATGGTGGAGGTTGATTTCTACCAGCACCAACGTCAACAAATTCAAATATAACGCTTTTTATTAGGACGTAACTTTTTACAACTTTTTTTGGATATCTCGCATAGCAGCCATGATCCAAATTCCATATTTGATGATTGTTTTCTAGGCAACCTCTATTATAGGCACAGGCAAACTTTCAGCTTTATATAGTGACGTGAGTCGGGTAGCCACTGCCTCTATAAGAGAGGTAATTTAAGCGTATAATCGCTGGAATTTAGCAATTAGCTAAAGTCTCTTTTAAAGTGAAGTGTACGTGAAGGCTACATTTCTCAGTATCTGTTTAAGAAGATCTGCGAAGTCGCAGCAGATGTTAACTGTAATTATTATTAGGTGTAGGTACTGTGCATAAAATTAGTGTGTGTAGGTACTGGAGATGAGGGCGGAGCTTGTGTGCTAGCGAAGAGCTGAATATTAATATTTATACATCATAAAAAAATCTTAATTATTGAGGAATGGGTTTCGATTTTTTCGACATGTTTATTGGCATGTGCGGCATGAGCCCAGCAATCATTGTAATGATCTCGCGCATATCATCCAAGCAGTTTTTTTTCATTTTTTAACCGACTTCTAAATAATAAAAAAGGAGGAGGTTCTCAATTCTATTCGTATATATGTTGCTTTTTTTTTTAACCGACTTCTAAATAATAAAAAAGGAGGAGGTTCTCAATTCGAATCATATATATGTTGCTTTTTTTTATGTTTGTTCACGGATGTCTCCGTCGTTTATGAATTGATTTTAATGATTTTTTTTTTGTTGGACAGGAGATGATTCCAAAGGGGTCCCATTGTCAGCATGTCGTGATCTGATGATGGGATCTCAGAGAAATCAAGGGCAACCCTCGAATTTTATAGGCACATGTAATGTTTTTAGTGTGTTTTTCAAAGCTACACCAGTATTTACGTATTTTTATGTGGATGAGCTGATGATGGAAGGTCAACTCCTCAATGGTTAGGAGTTAAAGGATAATTCTTTCACTACTGTACACATATTCAGACTGCTAGTTATGATGTCAAGTGAGCTGTTGGAACGGAGATATTTCAAAGGTGGTCCCATTGTCAGCATGTCATGATCTGATGATGGGACCCCAGAGAAATCGGGGGCAACCCTCATATTTTATTATCCGGGGCCAGGATTTACGCTTGGTCGCAATAATTTTATGTGGTTGAGCTGATGATGGAAGGTCAACTCCTCAATAGTAAGGAGTTAAAGGATAATTCTTTCACTACTGTACGCATATTCCTACTGCTAGTTATTGTGTTAAATGAGCTGATGATGGAAGGTCGTGACCCTCAATAGTCAGGAGAAAGGATTTAATTCTTGTTTATTATAAATAAGTTTTCCGTCTCAAGTAACCATCGTCTCCTCATTCGAGAAACATTCTTGCTCGGTCTACCCATCACTTAAAATCGTAAAATAAAATAATTTTTAACAAAAATAAAAACCGACTTCAAAAAGTAGGTAAACTAAAAAGCAAAAAATAAATTTACTTCGCACAAAATAATACGTTTTTTCATTTAGTTAAATAGAGTTATTAAATAATTATTTTATAATTCTGAAGTCGGTGCCAAGTAAACAATTAATAACTCTGTATAGATAATATCAATCGTTCTAACAACATTTTTCTAACTGAATATTAGTTATATTTCTGTGGTAAGTACCAATACTAGGCGACCGCGCACTAGCACAACTACGCCTCCCTTTTTGTGTGAACTGTAATTTGATATTGTAGAAAGGTTGTTTTTACTTGGCACCGACTTCAGAATTATAAAATAATTATTTAATAATTTCTATTTAACTAAATGAAAAAACGTATTATTTTGTGCGAAGTAAATTTATTTTTTGCTTTTTAGTTTACCTACTTTTTGAAGTCGGTTTTTTTTTTTAAATAGGTACAGTGAATGTTGGTGCAGGTTTTCGGTATGATGGAGGTGGGAAGTTACCTCAATGAGTGGTTCTGTGTGTAATTGGTAAAGCACTTGGGGCATATACCCAGGGGGTGCAGGTTCGAGTTCTGCTGGATTGCAAAAAGGCATAGCAAAGCTAAAATTTGCTTTAAAATAAACTTGTTTCATTTGAAATTTCAAGATTTCGACTTGATTTCGCGCAAAAAAAAGAATATGGGGTCACGATTCAATTTTTATTTCGTTTTTTTAATCAATTTACAGACACATAAGTAAAGACATTTTTTTTCTAAATAATAAGATCGATTAATCTTATTTCAAGACCTGATTTTAAGTCACAGAGTAAAGATCTGCACCATATCGGTACTAAACTTAATTTTCAATCGCCAACACTCTCTCAAGCATAATTTCTGAGTAAACGTAGCTTATTACTATTCATAAGCCACAACGAGACGGGATTAAATTAATTATTAGATTACTGTCACTGCTCCCCTTTCAGATAACAAAATGCTTGTTGATAATACGCAGCTCAGACATTCAGGTAACACGCCTCTATAAGCGACTGGGTGGGTTTCCTTGGCGCGCGCTTTTTCTTCAGCAAGAGATTTGAAAAAGAAAATAATATGAATGAGCGACATAACGCAGGTTTAAGATGCGAAGAAGAAAATGCGTTGAAAATGTGAGTCATAGTTTTGTAGATTTGCAAAGTCTTGCATTTGACGCCACAGCCGTCCCCGGAGCACGACAACCTCAAAATCGAGCAAACCTTTTGTCAGATTAAATGCCACAATAATTTATACTCGAATATTGTGGTTACTCTGTTCAAGGTAGAGCGTTGGTGAAAAAGCTCCAGAGAGAGATTGAAATTTGTATTTATTTTGCACCACGACCGTATCTTGCTTTAGAAATTTTCTTCTTTGCTTCCTGCATTATAGGAGGTAAAAAGGCAATATCGGCAACTTTGAGTGATTGGAAGTGTTGAAATACCTAAAGGGTTCCTGTATTTGCTTCATCTCCTTATTAACAAAACTTAAATAGATCTCTAATGGGTATATCCATGAGTTGATAAGATGATTACAAGAAAGTTACCGTCTTACGAAGTTTAAAAAGAATATAGCATATTAAATTCTAACATTCGTGTTCTACGAGAAAAGTACAGACATTCTACTGGAATATATTTTATATCTAGTCCGAACAAAGGTTACGGATCTAAAATTACAACACCGCTTTAAAATATCTGTGGGCGACTCGACCCTCATTTTATCCTCGAGTATCACTGCCCAAATTCAATTATTAACTCCAGTTTCGTATAACAGAGATAGTAATTCAGCTGCCAGGACCGTTAAATTACCAAAGTGCAATTAAGCCGAGTGAAATTAACACTCCCTAAAGGACACAAGTTACTTATTAATTAAAACTGTTACTGCTGAGCAACGCCGCTGTTTGCGGACGAATTATTTTTTGTTATTTATTTACAAAGTCATCCTGTGGAAGAGGATGTTATGTATCAGATAAGCTTGGCGTAGCGGATGAGAGAAGGCGGCTAATAAATCATTAAGTTTACTACAGTAAATTCGCACATATTCCGATGATAAAATTAAAAAAAAGGAAAAGAAATGTGCGATTCTTTTTTAACAATCATAAAGAAAAATAGTAGAAAGGATGGATCGTAGAACCTGTTTTTTTAGGATTCCTTGGTGCAAGGATACCTTATAGTTTTGCCATGTACGTCTGTCCATCTATCCTTCTGTCCGTTTGTCCGAAGCATGTCATTTTTTTCGGGTGCTTCCCCTACATATAAAGTGAGCGTGTTTTTCTTCTATCGTCTACCCCATAGTGCTGGGTATAGTTGGATAGGTCTGTTAAAAATATTGAAGGGTTGGTAAGACAAATTTATGATTTGAGATTCGTTTAGGCAATTTATTCACTTTAAAGAGCAAATTTTTGTTTGAGTAAGGGCGTTCCCCCCAAAAGGCTATATAAAAATCTAAAATATATCGTGTCGATTATACACATGAGCATGTCATGTGCTTTTAAGTTCAATATATACTTAACTTTAAAAGAAAACTATAGCGACTTAGATTAATAACCCTATTACTCTTGAACTATGTAAATTCAAGAGTAAAATGGGTCCAAAATGTAAGATATATTATACTTGATACTTGAAATATTTTGTACAAAAACCAATGCAAGAAGGTTCTCTATTTAATCTCATATGTTTTTAAATGTTTGTGGTCACATAATTCATGTAATATTATCAAAACATGTTGGCGGCTAATGGATGAACCCCCGCCACACCCTAATCTATTGTCCCTAAGAAACGCTAAAAACATTATGCCTAATAAGATATTATACGAAAAAACATTGCGGCGAACGATAGTTATTTCAAATGAAATAGTATGCCAAGTGACTATTATGCCAAATGACCATTATGCAAAAATAAATTAAGCTTAATGTGTTATG
Source organism: Hypena proboscidalis (assembly GCA_905147285.1). Lineage (NCBI taxonomy): Eukaryota > Metazoa > Arthropoda > Insecta > Lepidoptera > Erebidae > Hypena > Hypena proboscidalis. Next base: position 23,799,603 of record LR990127.1, on the reverse strand, counting down.
CCAAATTAAATTATGCCAAAAAATATTATGCGAAAAAAAATGATCCCGAAAAAAACGACTTGTATGTTGTTGCTAGCTACATATTAAATTCTGGTAGTAGACCACTTTTTAAGTCCATATGCTGCAACGGTTGCTTAGGGAACCCTTCATTGCGCGTGGCCCGACACGCACTTGGCTGATTTTTCCAAACACTAACGAAGGTCTTGTGAGCTATTTTCTACTTTTATTAATCGAATTTGCTTATCTCAAGAGACAGTTCATTCATTGACATTACTTTTGAAAATGTTCTTGGAGCTAAAGCCCTCTTTAGTTCAGTCTTGCTTTATCTACATGCACAAGCACAACACAGTTCAATGAAAACATTTTAATCAAAGCGGTTAAGCTAAGATCCGCTATTTCCAATAACTTGTGACGGAATCTAGTGGAGCCAGAGCTGCGGCGACACTACACTCGGTTCTCGGCTGCCGTAGTCAGATGGCCAATCAAAAATTTAATTAAACTATTTAATTAAATCCTACACGCTGTCGCTGATCTTTATTTTACTGCCCACTTTTTTCAGTTAAATGATTCGGAAAGAAAAATATTTTTATCTGTTCGTAAACGGACGCAGTTTTAATTATAGCAGCGTTTCAATTTAATGCTGGATTATTTAAAAGTAGAGCTGCGAGTTAAGGTGTTGGCTTAAAGTGTTCAAAAATGGCAATACAGATTTCCTTTTTTATATCTCAGTTTAAATAAATCTTCTTTTTTGTGACGGTACTGTAGATATACCTTATTAAAGAAAGAAAGAAAGAAAGAAAGAAAGAAACATTTATTTTGGCAAATCATAATCTTAATATAACCTATAAAACTACTTATAATAAAAATTTAATTGATGTGTCAAAAAAGGTACACACCTCAGCATACTACTGCAGCACATCAGCACTACAGCGCTGGTATTCTGGTGCGCCCTGATTGCGAGTAAAGGTAGCGCGACATTCGTCCTAATGATGACAAATTTAACAGAATATACAAATACAATTATAATTACAAGTTATAGAAAAAATAAAACAAATAAAAAATAAAAATAAAAATAATAATAATAAAAATACTCGACAATAAAAACAAATGACACCACAAAACCTCAAAAACCGAAAAATATGGAACGCACCCATAGCGTTCGAGTGGTTTGACATATGTCGCGAAAAGTCAGGTTTAACTCGGGGTTCTCATTTGTCCCTATCGTCCTTTCAAAACAATGAAAACCAAGCCAAACATAATTCTTTCTCGTAACAACATACACAAAATCAACACAATTATCACTAAGTTCATTTGTATTATAAATAGAAAAGCTTGAAAAATGTATATAGTTTATGTGATTTTCGCAGTAAGTGTGTGTTCTGTGTGAAATAGTTACTTTAAAGTTTTTATAGATTAAGGTATCAAACCTTTAATAGTAGAAAAGTGAGCTACTAAGTGAAGCAACCGCATTCATGCTATTATGGAAATAACTATAAGCATATGTGTGGACAACTAGGTAAGCCATTCATAACATTTGTTGTTGTTCTAATAGGTATCTTTTGTACACATTTTTAAAACCGAATACTGATTTGCAGGCACGCTGTGGTGGCAACAAAACATTCCATTCAACAAAATATTCGGAGTATGGTGCCGTTACGTGCGGCACCATTAATTAATGGATAATATGACGCGTACCGCCGCGACGTGGCAACTTCGCCGATAGAGTCAAAACACTCTAGGCGGTCCTCCTCTAGCGTTGTAGTCGCTCTATGATTCTATACCTGTCTTAGAATAACGTCATACAATTTTGTCATTATTATATCTGAGGGCCTTTAATTGATTTATCTTTGTCGTAAAATATCTTCTTGAATAATAAACTGCAGTTTTGTTCATAAATTGATGATATTACTGTGCCCGCTGCTTTTACGATCGCTTGAACATTTTACGGAGAAATGCTACAATTTTATGTGCGATCGGTTCGTACTGAGTTTCTACTTCAGCAGAATTTATTTTAGAAATGTACTTCGATTTGTTTAGTATTGAACAGCATTAGAATCACACAAATATGTATCGAAAGTAAGTAAGTAGTGATTTGATTTATTTAACTACTACAAGGCTCTTGTTTTTTTTTGCTTACACGTCGACATGGAAGATAGAGAAGAATACTTAATATACAAAAGTCTAATACGTCACTAAGGAAATTTCTTGTAACCAAAAGATTCAGACGAAATATGTAGAACAACTCTCAATCATAACATTTTCGCGATTTAAAGCAGTAGGTACTTCTAAATAAGTATGTTTCATTTAAAAGCCGGTCAATTTATTATTCTTTTTATTATGTCCCCACATTAGTAAATAAGAGACCGTCGTAAAATACACTCGAGTCACAAAACAAACGCACTTCGCTGATTCAAACCAATATCCCAAGCTTCCAGAAGAAACAAAGGCTTTTTCGTTATAGTAAATAGTAAGTTTTTTGCGGCCTCACTTAGCTATGGTAAGCTCCAAATATATAGTTATTTTTTACTTATTCCTCTTGCGTCGCCAACCCCCGGGGCACGGCAGTCGTTCTCACAAGAAAATGTAAATCTTAATAAATCCTCCCATAAAAGTATAGTGAATTTGATGAGCTCTAATGTTGGGCAAAATTGAGTCCATAATATGCGCTATAAAGAGAATATTGAGAAGAATATGGACACAATATCTAAATTGATTATTTAAATTGAAATTTATGGTAAGTGGACGTTTTCTATTGCGTACACATAATATAACATCACGCCTTAATAAGGAGAAGGGTGTGGTAGAGGTGTACAACATTCACATGTCATCTGTTATGTTTAGGTTCCATGGGGTAAGGGATGAGCCTATCGCCATCCAACGGGCATAATTCTAACTTCGTGCTGCTATTAATAATTTCCTAACAGATATTTCACAAATAACACTTTGCCTGACGCGGTAATCGAACCCGAGACCTCGTGGCGAGAGGCGCATACACTAACCACTAGACCAACGAGGCAGTTAGAAGCATAATAAATAGCTATTTGTGCAACAAGAGAGCAAAGTACGTATTTTTGCTCCAAGTGCTAATTTTTAATCACGAATAAGCGTAAGATTATATTTTAGAATCTAGAGCGGGACTCAAAAGTACGAGATGAAAATAATTTTGATCTCGTATCGCATATGCCACTTTCACCTCAGCAGCTCAAAATAGTACCCATAGTACAAGTTTTTGCTTATTTTAGGACTAAATGACGTGGTGTGAAAGTAGTGACAAAAAAAATATAACTTAGCTCCGATCGAAAGCAAAACTTGAAGCGAAATCGAGTTTTGCTCACTGTTTTCATTCAACAACGAACAACTTTTTGAGTTGCTGTGGTGAATTCGAATAGCTTTATTTATTATGTACATCACAGTATTTTTATTTTTTTTTCAATTTTAAAAGTATGACCGAAGTATGCTTTAGAATAGATAATATAAGTTTTGGTGTAATTCTTAGTACGAAGAGATGTGTAAAATTGATTTTGGCTCCATTAAGGAAAACAAATACAATATCCAATTCCGTATTCCCATAAATATGGATTTGCACCTACGCAGTTTGCCTATAACGTTCTTGTAGGGTCTCTTTATCATCCGCCATGAAGACTCTACAGTTCACAAATAAAACGTTTATTTTTGTATCAGAGATAGAACAAACATTATCGTATGGTACTAAATTGGAAACTTAGCTGGTGTAGTTTTCGTTGAATTATGTCTTCAAATGTATCCTATTTGTATTCCCATAACGTGCCTAAATGTTTTATCACTCGGATCACTACCATCCTCTACCATTATCTACCATTCTAAAAGTATTTTCCAGCGTTATACCCAACAAATGGCGTACACTTATTCAGGAAAAACTAAATTCGGTTTGTACAAAGCGAGAGTACTTTAGCGAAAACATTACACCAATCTATTGAATGGTACGAAGCTTCGTTTTCGTCGAAATGTAGTACGTGATGACATCACATTACTCGAATTTACATTCCCCAGGCATTTGTCGTATAGATTACAAAGTCTACGTCTATTTGTTTGCTAAAGAGCTTTTTTAACGACGCCCGTTAGTGAGACTAAATAGGTTTTAGTTTACAGAACTCAAACAGCTGTTAACGCAAACTACAAATTTGTCAACATTTTACTTACCACTTACTACTTATTAGTACTTGATGCGGTGTAACTGTAGTTAATGTTTTCACGAATAATATCACTTTGTAATGTAAACGTCATTGTGTTATTTTGTAGGTGTTGTAGCAGGATTTATCCATAGAAAGCTAGAAAACAGCAGTAGAAAACTAGAAATGTTACAGTGTTAACGCTGTATTCAATGTTGAAAATTATTTCAGAATACCATAATTGCGTGCTACGTGTAGACACCAAAGATCAAGTATACAAAAAGCGACTGATTTTCTTTTTTTAATCATAGAAACTCATCCCGCATAATATTAAAGATAAGAATTTTTTTGTGTAGTTATCTATGTCGAAACTCGCGCGCATGTTTACGTGAAAAACCATAAATAATAATTTTAATAATATGCAATTTGTATGGATCTTGGATCTGAAATAAAGACATTTTATTTATTTATTTATTTTATTTTATAAAGATATAATGCGAAAGAGAGTAATATATCGGAACAAAAGCAATGGGTGTTTTTGGATTAAAACCAAATTGAATCATGTAACTAACAGCAAATAGTAACTACAATAAATTTTCACCTTCATTTCATCGATTTAAATAAAATAAAAAATGTTTTAAAAGAATGTAAAGCACGTCCGCCCCAATTATGTAAGCTGAAGCCTGAAATTCGAAAAATGCTCTCAATTTTAATGATATTACGTTCATGATCGCAATATCCGGCTGTTAGCGATTTCTTTCAACTGAACAATGAATTCAATTTCCTACATCTATTTATAAAATTTTCGATATTGCTTCAGACGATAGACGCTAAATTTTCTTTATATAAAAAAATTGCGCCAAGAAAATAAAATAAAAACTTCATTTTTCTTTCATTTTACATACGTTGTCCAGAAAAACCATCCAGAAACCATGTTACTTACTAAAATGGGCGTGTGCATGACAGATACGCCGCTCCGTCTAAAGACTACGCTGTTACTGTAACGGAGGCTAGAAAAGATAGTTGAAGAGATTTTGTCATAATTATCTCTGAGAGTAAGAGTGTATCCCATTACAATTTTGGCGCAATTGGTCCGACGAGAAGCCGATCTAATGTAGCTAGGAACGTTAAGGAGAAAAAAACATAGTAACGTGCTGGTAGACAAATATACGTTACTTACATGTTACTGACATCGGGCATTTTATTACACTTCGTAGAACCATGCAGCGACTTCTACAATTGATATAAATTCTAGACCATTGGATATCGTATGGTTTTCAGATGCTCGTAACTTATACTAGATTTAGCTTCGGTCTTTCACAATAAAAGTTTTACGACAAATACAATACGGTCAGTGAATAAACGATGTCTGAATACATATCAATCGCTTCTTACATCTTAACCTTACTACACAAATTATTGGAATACCTAACTACACCTAAACATCAATTGAAATTAAAATAACAATTTGCCTGGATTGTTTTAGAAAATCTCCATTACATGACTATATATTTTGGTACATGTATATAATGTACCGTTACACTTTCCATTAGTAGGTTGTTATTTGCATATCTCGTATAGGTTTTATTTCTCAAGCTGATTAATAAAAGCTACAGACAGAGGAGCGTAGCACGAACGGATGCAATATCGAGAAGGATCGCAGCCGGGATAGCGTGTGTCCCGTTTTATCATTATTTCTCCATACAAAATTATGACAAGAGCGTGACAAAACATTTCTCGCGCTCGTTATGCTAGTCCTTCCGATGCGACTAGTTGCAATATACCGCCTTTAATAAATAAACGCCGGGCATTGAACATGGTGAGGTTTGGAGCCAATCTGACGAGTTTTTAAATGCAGGCTTATATCGAATTTCATGTTCTGATACGCTTTGAAAGTCTGCTCCCCCGCCCCCTCGCTCATTTCCTTTTTCATTGCCTCTAGGAAGGCTTTGGCTATTCAGATCTACTTATTTGATTTATAGAAAAAATGAAGCCTTTGCGTTCTTCAGAAGAGACATTTATAGCTTGCATTTCATCTATAGCTCTTAATGCTTAGCTCAGATTAGCTATGATCCGGCGCGGCTTTATGAACGAGCAAAAATAGTTATCTGAGTATCGAATTCCAGTAAGTTGAGTATCTAGTAGCAGTTCTTTTTGTAATTTATAACTTTAAAGTTAAGATCAGTATTAGAAATATCATCAATTAGCACAAAGAGATTTATATAAGATTGTTTTATTTTGCCAACTTCTTAATTTTGTCGGTAAAACCTAATAATTGTATCATTATAAGAACATTAAGATTACATTTTCGTGTAGTTGCAATGGTTAATATCGTCTTACAGTATTTGAAGATATTCATAGGAGAAAAAATGTAGTTTATCATTGATGGAATAAAAACTTTAAAAACCTTAATCAACACAATTTATGCACTGCAATAGTACTAGCCAACAAAGTAATTGACTGACTCAAAACATCGTCATACCTACTGAAGATGGCACAGGTCGTAAAGAGTTTACTGCCGCAGCAGACTAACGCAGAGCAATCTGTGTCAATACAATGTTGCTGTACAGACAATAGCGCTTACTGCTTTTATGATTTGTTACTTTATACTTACTTGATAGCTAAGCTCATTTTGCGAGTGCAATATGTGTATAAATAATCATATCTTTTTATATGTAGTAACGTATAGATAAGGCCAACGGGCGTGTTATCCGCCTGACAATAAGTGGCCAGAATCATGACCATCCTTAATCCAAAACTGCCAGCAATATAATAACACAATACTGAAAGACTCGAGTTCGATCACAAGAGCTCTACCGCTAGTTGAATTCCTTCATTACCCTTTAATATTGGTTGCATGTAGGTATCATTAAATTCAATTGCAATAATGATCTCTAGCAGATTTTCCAATTGCAAAGAAAAAATGAAACTGGATCAGAACTATGGGCATGCACTCGTTTACCGGTTTTTAGTGAACCGCGTAATCCCGGGTATACGAGTTGTGTAGAAACGGTTCTAAAATCTGTAAATGCGGTCCTTCTGGATCTTGAATTTAAAATAAACTAATATAACAAATATTTGAGTTGTATTGCCCGCTTATAGGAATTTTGTAATAGCAATTTAACAATTCTACTACATGTTGCGGACTTCGTGCTTCGATCTTCACGCCTTGGACTACGTGCTTCGGTCTACCTGCTTCGGACTACATCATTCGGCTTTTATGCTTCAGACTTCGTTTTCTTGCTTTGGACTTTGTTTTCTTACTTCGGATCTAACGCTCTCAACAACTTGCTTCGGACTTTTCGCTTCGATCTACATGCTTCGTTATAAATGTTTTTGACTATGTGCTTCGGACTTCAATTTTTTTCTTCGACTTAGAGCTTTGTGCATCAGATGTCCATTTCTTGCTTCGGACTTTGTGTTTCGAAAACAAATTGCTTCGGACTACTTGCTTCAGATTACCTACTTCGAGCTACAAGCTTCGGAATACTTGCTTCGGTCTACTTGCTTTAGACTACATTCTTAGGATTTTGTTCTTTGAACTTTGTTGTTTTGCTTTGGCCTACTTGCTTGCGACTAAGAGTTTAGGACTTCATGCTTTGGATGTTTAAATCTTGCTTCCGACGACTTGTAACGGAAGAGGTGCTTCGGACTACATTTTTCGGACTTCAAGCTTCGTTCCTTGCTTCGAACTTAACGTAGCGTTAAGTTCGAAGCAAGGAACAAGAAGCAAGGTAAGTGATCACTTTGACACATTTTCATCTAGCTTCGAATAGCTAATAAAGAAGGTTCTAACTTATAAACAGTCTCAGCATCTCATTATAACAACATCAACAAAGCATAAACAACACTTAAATTTGATACCTGTTAACTCGGTGTGATCTAATAAAGTTGAGCGTTTGCAAGTCGATTATCAACAGTGTTTCCTTACACAGTCTCCTTAATTAAAATTTATTCCTACTGCAGCTATTTCGAATAAAGGTGCTTGTGCACCAGAGCAGGGAGTACTATGGATGCGTTTGATATCCACCAATAAAATTTATTGGGCCACATATAGTACGCGACGGGTCCAGATAACAATCGGGGACAACAAAAATTTTTCAGTTTAGATTTAGAAACCATGAAGTCCTAATAAGTTTATGTGATTATGGTTTAAACGAATATAACATTGCATTAAAAAGAATGAATTAGAAAATATCAACATTGAATTCTAAATAAATTTCTTCGCATTGGTGAAATAGAATTTAACTCAGCTATGTTATATGGACAGATGCGTGCTATTGATGGCCGCGAGTGGTGTAGCTATGCTATGCTAGCCGTTCTCGATCCCTTCCCTGCTGTTGATAAATTAGCATAGCTACGCATACTTAGGTAAGCGTCATTGGAATTTGTTGAAACGGTCGTAGCCGACATAGGTTGGAGTGGAAATAGTTTCGTAGCTTAGCGTTATAGCTCAGCTCTGGTAGGCAAGCATCCGTAAGCCCTGCGAAGTTTGCTTCTTAATTACTTGCTACATTTAATTTTCATGTAGTAATGAGTTGAGCAATTAGGCCCTGATCTATGTTAGCGTTTCCTAGCAGCATGTTAGCTTAATTTGGTAACATTCTGTTTGTACGTGATTGTGCTTAATGTTATATTAAGCTACTCCGTGCTTTGTAAGTGTCGGCCGCCTGTGATATTAATACAGTCTGAAGTGAAGTGAAATACATGCGAACAACTTACAATGGTATTGTTACTTACTAACCTAATAATAAAAAGTATTGCACTACTTATAGAAAATGTATTTTCACATCAGCAGCTCGGAATGCTGTGTTGTCTTAAACAATGAGCAAAACCCGATTTTGTTTAGAGTTTTTACATCTCGTGCTGAGAGTCCCAAGTCCAATAAGCTCCAGGTCTAGCCAGATCTACCTAGAATCACTCGTTACGATCGTGATTCTACTATAGGGTATTTTGCTTATTCGGGACTCAAAGTAAGCACTCGAAGAAAATACGAACATTGCTCGCTTGTTTCACACATACTAAATATTCTTATGTTCTGCTTTAGGGGTTTGAAATGTTGATTAAATCAAACAAACCTAATAAAAAAAAAAAAAAAATATATTTCATTTAAATTCAACTCAAAAAAAAAAAAAATCATAAACAAAACAATACGTTGCTAAAATTGGCGCAATTTTTTTTTTTAGGGCCGTGTAGTAAAGTTTGATACTATTTATCTTTTGCTGTATTGATATTCATATATTGTAAGCAAACATCTAATGAAAAAGAAAAGATCAGAATCAAATTACCTTAGAACAAATGTCCAATAAAGACCGTAAATCACGTGCTTAATCACGTATTTGACGTATCGAATACTTTAACATGAAGCCAATGACATTACACGCATCATTTCATATTTTGCTTTTTTTCGTAAAGCTACTGAGCAAAAAAAATAAATTTATATATCATTCGTAAGCTATTTTTGTTCGGGCAGCGGCTGCCAAAGTTGGTCATTTAGTAAATCCCCGTTTCGTCTAATGATTGTGCCGATGGCCGCGCGTGGGGGATTAGGAATGGTCATAAAACCGATACAACAATTAATTGCTTGGGAACTGAGATTCCCAAAGTGTTTTATGTTATTAAGGAAGGCCTTGTTTTGATTTAATCACTGTTATAACTTCTGTAAGTGTAGTGGTGTAAGTGTAAATGGGTGGTATTAGGCTAGACGAACACAGCTGGCAATTTATAATGACTTTCTGTATTAAATTTTTGTTGTGGTGAGAAAATAAATATATTGTCTATTGTCTAATCTGCTATTGTGAATGGTTAATATGCATGCAACTCCGTGCTGCCGGAAATAAATTGTGAATTTAGAATATTTTTTGCCGTCTGTCTGGAGCCAACCTTAAAATTATGAATGTGAAAATTATTTATTTATTTATAATTTATTTATTTCTCTTTACAAATGGATCAGTACACATTATTTCATACACTTATTCGGAAGTCATTATACTTTGTAAGAGACTAAAATGTGTTGATATTGGTTTTACTTTCACGTTAAAAAACTGAACATGATGGATATTAATACATACTACGACTTTAAGATATCAGCTATCTTAAAGTCGTAGTATGCTTATACCCGCAATTTAGACAAGTAAATTGACTACTTCTTATCTACCACTACCACGTGTGTGGAGCAGAGAGCGGCAGCAAATATAAATTAATATACTATACCACGAAAAAATAGGTAGCCTCAAATACAATTTAAAAGATCATGACTTACGACTTAGTTTAAAATATTTCCGTCATTGACGTATTATAACTGGGTCTTATGACGTTAATTTCGCGATTTAGATCACAACATCATAAACAGGTATATCTGCCAAAAGAAACATTGAGCATCAGTGGTATCAAAGGACATTACAGCTCTGCTATCGCAGCCTCACGGACGTAATGTAATACTTTATTGGTCAGGGATTACGGCCGCCGCTTTGTTATAATAATGGTGACGATCCGTTTTATACACTAATCTCCTGTAATGCTCCAGTACTGCATTATAGGACATGTATTGGCTGGATTGACTGGATCGGTGTGCCGGATTAATATTATTTCCAGGCTATTTTTTTAATTGAAACATTTCAAAGATAAAGTACAAGGTGTAAATGTCACCGTGCAAAAAAAAACCACCAGAAATTCATGAATTTGCCGAAAGAATTTTTTGTTTCCGAAATTCTTCCAAGACCGCCGGTATAATGTCAGGCAATTTCTGATGTTTATTTTTTGGCATCTAGCGTTACAGTATCACGTTAAAGTTAAAAAATTTAAACCCTCCATGATCCTAACATCAACCCCAAGAGTGTACGACGTTGACGTGAGAAGAGAGTATATGAAGTTGAAAACTGAAGAAAACACGTGGTATAAGGAGTAAATAATGTTAAACTATCTATGACAATGATCTTCTAAATACACCTTAGCCGTTCCATAGACGGCAGCGTAGTAGGTATTTGTTACGCCTACACGTAGACACGTTACCTCTTAAGTTTCTTTTGTCATGTGAAATTATGTATAAATAAAGTATTTTCTATCTATCTATCTACGACTTAGTTTAAAATATTTCCGTCATTGACGTATTATAACTGGGTCTTATGACGTTAATTTCGCGATTTAGATCACAACATCATAAACAGGTATATCTGCCAAAAGAAACATTGAGCATCAGTGGTATCAAAGGACATTACAGCTCTGCTATCGCAGCCTCACGGACGTAATGTAATACTTTATTGGTCAGGGATTACGGCCGCCGCTTTGTTATAATAATGGTGACGATCCGTTTTATACACTAATCTCCTGTAATGCTCCAGTACTGCAGTATAGGACATGTATTGGCTGGATTAACTGGATCGGTGTGCCGGATTAATATTATTTCCAGGCTATTTTTTTAATTGAAACATTTCAAAAATAAAGTACAAGGTGTAAATGTCACCGTGCAAAAAAAAACCACCAGAAATTCATGAATTTGCCGAAAGAATTTTTTGTTTTCGAAATTCTTCCAAGACCAATTTGCCGCTATAATGTCAGGCAATTTCTGATGTTTATTTTTTGGCATCTAGCGTTACAGTATCACGTTAAAGTTAAAAAATTTAAACCCTCCATGATCCTAACATCAACCCCAAGAGTGTACGACGTTGACGTGAGAAGAGAGTATATGAAGTTGAAAACTGAAGAAAACACGTGGTATAAGGAGTAAATAATGTTAAACTATCTATGACAATGATCTTCTAAATACACCTTAGCCGTTCCATAGACGGCAGCGTAGTAGGTATTTGTTACGCCTACACGTAGACATGTTAGTGTGGTAGGGTGGGTTTTAATTTAGTGTTTTCGCACATTATATTAGCTTACATCAATATAAAGGCTTAAAATAAGCACAATATATGAATATTGGCTTCAACTCATGAAATGAAACAAACGACCCATTTAAGTATGTTCGAGTTGAGCAAATTGAACCTGACGCCTAGATCATGTCCGCTACAGTGCTAATATTTGTTTTAGCAATATCTAAAGAATAAATTGGAATATTTGCATATGAAAACTGAATGTTGCGATATTTTATTTAAATATTTGACATATTATTTATTTAGTTTTTGTTAACGTTTATTTGGCATTCATAGTTTTCAATAGATTGTACACAATTCATATAACAAGCTAGAGCTATCATTCTGGGCATTAGTAAAATAAAATTGAGTTTTTAAATATCAGAAATGAATGTGGCAATTTGTAAATGACCAACAGCACTTAACATATCAAAATAGATGAACAAGAAATACACTATGTCGATGAGAATATTTATTTGGGCCAGCTAGTCTCCTTTTAAAACAGGCAGGATCGCCGCATAATAAAGCTTGGTGGAGCTACTGGTCCCTAAAGAAGTTATTGAAGGGTAACATTCCTATGATACATGAACGCAGGCTCATTGACATGTGCATCTTGTCCGTCTTGACTTACGGTGCCCAATCCTGGTCTCTGACCGAATTGCAAAAGTTCAAACTTAAGGTGTGATAGGTATAAATAGTGTGATAGGCTCCAGCACCGAAATCCGCTTCAAAATCGGCATTGCAGGCGCGGGTAACTAAAATGAGATTGGGCGGGCCACGTTTGTAGGATGCATCCAGAAAGGTGGTCAAGAATCGCGACAGAATGGATGCCGGATATCAGGTGTCATCGCTAAAGGTCGGCCGAGGAAACGCTGGCGCGATGACTTGGACACTTTTTTGGAACGCTGGCAAGAAAAAGCCACGGATCAAGAAGAATGGAAGACTTTGCCCAACAATGGGACAACATAGAAAACAATAAAACACCCTTTTTAAGACTTTTTCAAAAGAAAATATTTACACGATTAAGACCCGTGTCTATAAAATATAATTATGTGTACAAATCGCGAAGGCTTTTAGTATATTTGGTTTCCACGGTAATATGAATAGGTACTGTAATATTTGTTTGGCATAAAACCTGCTTTTTGAATGCTAATCTCTGCTAACCTAGTTTATGTTCATTATGTTGCTGTTTGCATTATGTTTTGATGTTTGATTTGCTTAATTTAGCTCACGGGTAATGTTTCAGGACTTAATTCGGATTTTGGAACAATATTGTGGTTTGCGTAGATTTCAGAATTAGGTAACAATTTATGATGCAACAACCTCATGATCAATTAATAATTAAATGTATCAATTTTGCTCTGTTTTGTATTTCTATTATTATTATTATTTTTTATTTCTCTATTTGTATCTAATATCAATAAAAATGTATTTCTCATTATGCCTTAAGGGCGAGACATTGCTGAACTTAGTGTCCTAAGAACATCATTCTGTAAAATGCATGCTTGTACCAACCTATGATCTTATGAAAATAAATGAATTATGAATTATGATGTTAATAATATATAATGATAACTAGTGTCTTGCAATCATACCAAAATTAAGATGTGCTTTGCATATTCACAAGTAAATGGAAAAGAAAATTATATCACTAAAGGATATTACATAAGAGTCTTAACATCTAAAATATTTCTACATTTACATAACATGTCTTACTTGTGAAACCATGATTTTCACCATTGCCAAGTTCAGCATAACTTCATTATTTACAGTTTAGCAGTTTAATAGAAAGTGACTAAGCAGACGGACCGACAACTTTCTTTAATTAGCACTTGAACTTGCTTTGTAGCTAAAAATTACTGAGAGTGTGATATTAGACCATAACGCGATAGCCACATGCGCACTACACACAATAACGTAAAAACATTTTATTGTTTAATTTTTTTAGTATTGCCATTTAACATGCGCAGGTTGACAGTGTTGTTAGTGATTTTTTTATTTCCTTCGTTCAGTTATGGAGCGGCAGAAAATGGCGTTGAGGCGAGAGGAAAGAAAAAGAAAATTGCATTGTTTAGTAAGTTTTTACTTTTGAAATATTAATGGAGTGGTTGCGATATCTGTGAAATACTCGTAAAATAAACGTACATTGAAATATATAAAAAGAAGTCAATATTCTTGTTACTGAAATCTTTATTATATTATATCGATCACACACATCAATGTATTTGAGTCTACTTAACAATACAAACAAATACAATACAGTTATTAAAATCACATCACAAGTAACAATACATATTTCATGCCGTTGAAACCGCAAAATACTCGATAATCGAATCGTTTTTGAATCGCTCGGCACATTTGAATTAATTGAACATCAGCCGTTTATTATTTAATCATCGCCAGCTATTTATTAAAGCTCGTATTTTTCGAAGTTGTTGAGATTATAGATCAATTTAAACGGACCATTGCTGCATTGTTGGTGTGCCTAAGCGATTATTTTAATGGATTCCATTGTTATTCAGTTTGCGCTCCGATTAAAATTATATAGCTGTTCTATTATTTTTTTTTCAGTATTTGCATGCACGGCATGGATTATTTTTTTGCTATCCATTTTGGTAGTAAGAGAAATGTAAATATATCTTTGGCTACTAAACTACTAAAAACGAAAATATTATTATAATTTAGAAATAAAGACAATTGAGACAGTTTAATAATAAAAATTATTAATTAGATGTAATTTAAACATCTGCAGCATCTGTGCAGTGAATAGGTTCTACCTATCTATAATTGATGTCCATGAGATATTGGTAGTGAATATTTGTAGCTCAGAGATTAATCACCAGGCTTGGGATGCACGTTAAACCGCTGACCGCACTAAATTGATGGCTAGGCCGACCCTACGAGTGACCTAGAAAATTCATCGATAAGTAGAAGCTGGATTTTAGGCCGATTTATCGCTTATCGTGCGTGTGACATGTCTACGACCTATTGAATTTAATTTATTAATGTGCGGGATTTTATTAAATAAAATGGGTAACGTTATTTAGAAAATGAAGAAGATAGTTATTTAAGGGTAGTATTTAAACGCAAATCATAAAATATCCTTTTTATATGCAATTAAATACCGAATTCCCATCAAAATTACTGATTGCACAACAAAATATTCAACTCAAAATATCACTAAACACACTACAATTTATTTTCACAGCGCACAGCAATTTTTCCTAAAGCAAAAGCTTTTTTATCAATGCACAACTAATAATCTTAATGCACATTATACATGTTAACTCTTTTTTTTTTAAATATAGCTTCTATTTTTATAATATTTACAGCAGTTTTTCTAAATCAAACAACATTTTATTAGTCACAGTCATCTTATTATTTATTAATTATCACATAATGAGATCAGCAAAAAAAATATAAAATTAGATACAAAATTGTAATTTATTGAATTATTAAAGCGGTTCTTGCTTTCGCGGGGCGTCCACGCTTCCTTTTTTGCCCAATAGGCACATTTTTAGCTTCTGCTGGTGGCGCCACGTACTGTCGTCTGTTACGATCTATTATAATAAGAAATTGGTAGGTAGTATAATATTATTTTATTTAGTGGGTGGATTCAAAAAGGGGTCAGAGTATCACACAGATTGATTCCACTATGTTATGGTCGCAGTTCTAACCTAACCTAACCTACTACTTTACCCATAATTGACCTATGCCATAACTATAGCTTTTATTTTTATATTATTTACTCCAGTGACGAAAAAACGCGCGAAGTTTTTCAGTTAAGTTGTTCTGCTTTTAGAAATAATGCAATGTAAATGGATTTTTTTGTTATAATAATCATTAAATTTGCCGAGCATGGCTTCTTGAAAATTAAGACAAATATGATGAACAGATTTTGTTGTACTTACTGGTTAATATGCGACTGGGATAGTTATTTTGCTATGAAATATGGTAAAATTGATGTGCAGTCAGTATTTATGCTATGCATGTAGTATTTTTGTACAAAAATAAATTTAACTGTATTGCATTATGAGGAAAAAAGGAATGTCATATTGATGTGTAATTTCGAATTATCTGCAGTTTGAATTTTGTTAAACATTTATTTTATCTGTAGTGAAGTAAGTTATTTGATGTAAAAAAGAATATAAATGATGAGTATGTATTGATAGGCGATTATTTATTTGATATGCAATATAAAATATCCCGTTATTTAATACACACATGAAAAAGGCTAGGTTGACTTGATTCAATCATACCTGCTAACCTTTAAGGGGGAACAAATGGTGGGCTGTTTTCCATACAAAAGTAATATTTGAGTTTAACTTTAATATTATAAAGATTGTATCTATTTTTATAGACAAATCATATCTAAAGCACTAAAATGCAAGTTTAATAGTGCATATTTTAGAACCGTAATAACTAACTGTCTTATAGGACATTGATTGTTTTAATTTAATCTACCTAATTTACCTTAACTTTTTTTTTTCACAGTATACTTTCTGGACTTGGTGGTCAAAAAAGTGTTCATCCTTAAGATCATCTACGCATTCGCCTTCTGGCTTCTCCTGCACAAGGCTGGTTATTTCTTCGGCTGGTTCGTGAGCTACCTAAAAGAACAAAAGCATGTTGATCACCACCCTCATCATCATCACTATGATGAGTATGGACCTCCAGGACCTTATAAGAGAAAGAGTCAGAAGCCTTACGTTAGTTTAAATCCTTACTCGGCGCCACAGAGAAAAGTTGCCTTTATTAGTGCTTAACACGAAATCATGTCTGACAAAAATATGATCTTTTACAAAGCTCAGCGGGCAAAGCAAGCTTTTTGAAAACCTTGTAGTGCAACTCTAATACACACATCAACGTTGTCTAGGTGTATTCTACAAATCACTCCATAACTCAAAAACTATTAGCCCACAAAAAAAATTGTACATAAAAAATTTGCTTGTAAATTTAAAAAAAAATATTTTTGAAAAGTTTTTGATACAATAAAAATAATCATCATCATCATTGATGCTCTTTTTTCTTAATTTATCGTAAAACTGGATAGTTTCTTCAAAATGGTTATCATTGAAGCAGATGCAACTAACGTTTTATTGATAACATTTTAGCAAACAAGTAAATTAGGATTTCTTAATTGTGGTCATGTTATCGTGTAAAAATATCGTCGCAAAAATCACGACTCCGCTCTAACACAAGAGCGCTTTTATACTAATATAGCCATGAGGCAGCTTGAATGCACGGTTATGCAAATGGTGCGAGGGATTCGTGCCTGCCACCAGTTACTACTTAGTGGCTAAACTGTCAAAAAAAGATAACAGTGACCGAGCCTTTTTTCTCAGTCTCTCAGTTAATGGTCTCTTCTTTTTAAGGAGTATCGATTCGGATTTCACTCAAATTTGCAACAAATATTAAATTGGGGATTTTCTAACCGACAAGACCGTTTCCAACATCCACAGAAGGACTATTACTTTGTACTTGCTTTGAATATAGGCCACCGCCTGAGGAGTCCATAAAAGTCTTGATCCGCGATTGTCAGGGTGCAAAGCTGGAACTTATAGCAATAGGTATGTGAAAATAAATGCTGGCTCACTGACATCTTTTTCTGACAGTTGACCACTGGTGGTAGGCAGGGACCCTCGCACATTTTGCATAACCGTGATTTTAAGCTGCCGCCAGGCTCTTGAATTAAAGTGGAATCGTAATTTTTGCACAAATGCCGTTTTGTAGCATCTCCAATGACACGATAATAACATAATCATTTTAGAATTCACGGGTTACTTGGTTGCTACAATATTAGCAACAAAACGTTAGTTAGCACCTTTTTGCACGATGGCTATAGCTCTTACCATTTTCCTCTCTTGTTAAAAGCCGAAGTTATCTAGCGACAAACTATCCACGTTCAGGATAAGTTAATTTTTGATTTTTTTTTAAATTAAGCTATGTTTTAATGCAAATTTGAATTTCTTTGCATCCTGTTTTTAGAACTGATCATTCCAAATATACTTATTTAAATTTGGAAGCACGATATCATGGAGTTTATTTTTCACTCAGAGTAATTTTTCACATACAAACTTTTTTTGTAGGAAAAATAGTTTTTGAGTTAAGGAGTAATTTATAAAATAAACCTAGACAATGTTGATGTGAAAAAGAAGTCCCCCAATTCCAATGTCACATTCCTGATTCTGATGCATTTGGTTCCTGATGCCAAGTGTACAATATACAAAGGAAAGGAGGCTGGCAGAAGAATACATGATTTTTTGCCTTTGTATTTTGTTATAAAATTTCTAATTTGGCACCTCAGTATGTAATTTGCTTAGTTCGTGTGTAAGATTAGATATTATAAATACAGATGCAACACATATATTTTCTTTGACCTGATAATATCTCAATCAAAAGAGAAAATTATGTTGTTGTGATAATTTATTGTGGTAATTTATTAATATTTATTACTAGCTTCCGCCCGCGGCTCCGTCCGCGTGGTATGTCAATTAAAAGTAGCCTATATGTTAATCCAGACTATAAGCTAAATGTGTGCAAAATTTAATCGAAATCGACCCGGTAGTTTTGGCGTGAAAGAGTAACAAACATCCATACATCCATACATCCATACTTACAAACTTTCGCCTTTATAATATTAGTAAGGATTATTAGCTTGTTAGTATTTTTAGAATATTTTGGATCTCAGTGATAGCACAATCATTGTACCCTAGTGTTTAAGTGTTTGTTTGTTACTGTAACAGTTCTTCTGAACCTTGGTTACTGAGGAGTAAACGAGATTGAGGTAGGTCAGTGATATATCTATTATCTTTAGAGTAGGTTTATTAGGTGTAAACCACCTATATACCTATTTTCTGATACGATCGTAATGTGTACGAATGGAATTGAACAGATGCAATAAATGTTCCGATATTATAAAAAAAAATATGAAGAGAATATTGACACGTTAGGTCGGTTGCTTGTATTCTTTCTTAAACTTCGGTTCATCCCAATAAAACACGTTTTATAACTAAGAAAAACAACTAAATGTTTTAAATCTCGTTTTCGTCCATGTTATTTCCGAGGTACTAATATATCTGTCTGTTTGTGTGTATATAATATATCAGAAAATTGTATAATCATAGAGCGACTACTAAAAATACTATTAAATTTTAAGTCATTGTTTATATGTTATTGCAATTGAAAAATCGATTGCGTTGTATAAATGTTTAATAAGTTGATACATTTAATTTGTAATAGCACCATTTCTTGTCACAGTGCTTTATTATTTACTTTTTAATCATAATTAAAAATAAATTAATAAAGCAAATATTGTTTTTGTTAATAAAATTGTTGAAACGCCTTTTTAGGGTTCCGTAGCCGAATGGCAAAAAACGGAACCCTTATAATTTCGTCATGTCTGTCTGTCTGTCTGTCCGTCCGTCCGTATGTCACAGCCACTTTATTCCGAAACTATTAGGTCTACACAATTGAAACTAAGTAGGTAGATAGATGTATTCTGTTAACCGCTTTACGATTTTTACACATAAAAAAAAATAATAATATTAGAGGGGGGCTTCCCATACATTGAACTGAAACATTTTTTTTTATCTTGCTTATGGTTAGTTATTTGACTAATAATTATAAAAGCTCACAAGCGTTGTAAGCATATTTTTTTAGTTGGTTAAGTAGGCGATAGTAATGTTTATATTTATATGATGTTTAGTCCGTGTGGTGACGGACAATAAGAATACATATGTCACCACCCCATATCATCCCGTGGGTGTCGTAGAAGGCGACTAAGGGAAAAACTTAGCAGAGCCTAAATAGACTGCTTAGAGAAGGAAAACTCGAGATCAAACCCTATACCAACCCGTCTGGCCAGCGTGGTATCAGTAGGCCAAAACCTTTCAAATGATGCCACACAATACAAGACGGCCCCCAGTTCCCGGTAGTCCCGCTATTCCCTTCCAAGGTAGCGGTCGCGGTAACGGCGGGACAGGGGGTGCTAAGAATCTCCGGGCTACGGGAGGCTTCCACCACCTCAAAAAACTGACCCTGGCTACGTACAACGGACGAAGTCTACGGCTGGACCAACACCTCACCGAACTCGAGGTAGAATTAGGTCGCATAAACTGGCATGTATTGGGGTTGTCTGAAGTCCGAAGACAGGGGGAGGACACGATAACCCTTGAGTCAGGCGACCTTTTCTACTTCCGAGAAGGTGATAGGCCCTCTCAGGGCGGTGTCGGTTTCTTGGTCAACAAGTGTCTCACTAGCAGCGTTGTGGAAATCAGCAGTGTGTCGACAAGGGTAGCGTACCTTATACTGAGAATCACCGACAGGAAATTTCTGAAGGTGGTGCAGGTATATGCGCCGACCTCGACATACTCTGATGAGATAGCCGAAACCATGTACGAAGACATAGCGAAAGCACTACATGGTACCAGGAAGGCTCACTACAACGTTGTTATGGGAGACTTTAATGCCAAAGTGGGAGTACAAGAACGCGGCGAAACGAAAATCGGACCTAACGGTGTGGGGCGCCGAAATCACAGGGGCCAAATGCTGGTAAACTTTCTAGAGTCTCAGGGGCTCTTCTTAATGAATTCTTTCTTTAAGAAGAAGCCCCACAGAAAGTGGACATGGCGAAGCCCCGATAATGTGACGAGGAACGAGATAGATTTTATCATCACGGACAAGCGGCATATATTTAGAGACGTCTCGGTGATCAATAGGTTTAATACCGGTAGTGATCATAGACTCGTCCGAGGCTCTCTAAATATCAACCTTAAGGCCGAAAGAGTTAGGATGATAAGACCTATTCTCCGACCCACGCTGCCCCAAATAGCCCTAGGTTCCGAAAAGTTCCAGTTGGAACTCCAAAATCGTTTCGCTCTGCTGGAAACCACGGACGATGTTGACGGAAAAACCGACACAGTGGTCAAAACGCTACAAAACGTGTCTCGAAGGTTGTTTCCCGGAAAACGCGTGACCTCCGACGCTGCAGCACTCGAAATATCGAGGCTGCGATTGAGCGAAATAGAGGCACCAAAGTTTTCGCTCAGCAACTAGGTAGACCCCATCTGACGAAACTGAGGACTGGGGATGGCAGGACCGTCACCTCTAAGTTCGAGATACTCGAGGAAATTGAGAGTTTCTATAGACACCTATACGCATCACGGATGACTAAACCAACGAGACCAAGCGATGATGACCACAGAGCCCCACTTACGCGCCACTACACCGAAGACATCCCGGATGTCGACCCGGTCGAGGTCGAGGCAGCTCTCAGACAACTGCAGAACAACAAGGCGCCGGGTGATGACGGAATTACAACCGAGCTCCTTAAGGCCGGTGGGACCCCAGTCCTGAAAGAGCTAGCGAGTCTCTTTAATTCCGTCATTCACCAAGGCTTGACACCACAGGCGTGGAGCGGGAGTGCGGTGGTTCTGTTCTTCAAAAAAGGTGACAAAACCTTACTGAAGAACTACAGACCTATCTCACTCCTGAGCCACATCTACAAGTTGTTCTCGAGAGTAGTCACGAACCGCCTCGCCAGGAGACTTGACGAGTTCCAGCCACCAGAACAAGCCGGGTTTCGAAAAGGCTTTAGTACCGTGGACCACATCCATACTGTTCGTCAGATTGTACAGAAAACCGAAGAGTACAATCAGCCGCTGTGTCTGGCTTTTGTGGACTACGAGAAAGCCTTCGACTCCATCGAAACTTGGGCGGTTCTGGATGCTCTGCAACGGTGTCGTATCGACTGGCGATACATCGAGGTGCTGAGATGCTTGTATGACACCGCCACCATGACCGTCCAGATCCAGGACCAGAAGACAAACCGTATAGAGCTGCGTCGGGGGGTGAGACAGGGGGATGTCATATCCCCGAAGCTGTTCACCAACGCTCTCGAGGATGTCTTTAAGACTCTGGACTGGACTGGACGGGGTATAAACGTGAACGGTGAGTACATCTCGCACCTTCGGTTTGCCGATGATATCGTCATAGTTGCGGAGTCGCTGGAACAGCTGAGCGAAATGCTGCACGGCCTAGATGGAGCTTCACGACGTGTTGGTCTCGGCATGAATTTGGATAAAACCAAAATCATGCTTAATGAGCATGTTTTGCCGAGACCAATATTTGTCGACGGATCGATGCTCGAAGTTGTTCAGGAATATATCTACCTAGGGCAGGTCATTAGGCTTGGTAGAAACAACTTCGAGCGAGAAGTCGACAGAAGGATCCGGTTGGGTTGGGCAGCATTTGGCAAACTTCGTCAAGTCTTCTCTTTGCCTTTACCGCAGTGCCTGAAGACGAAAGTCTACAACCAGTGCGTCCTACCTGTTATGACCTACGGTGCCGAGACGTGGACATTAACGGTTGCACTAGTCCACAAATTTAAAGTCGCGCAGCGGGCTATGGAGCGAGCTATGCTCGGAGTTTCTTTGAAGGATAAAATTCGTAATGAGGTCATCCGACAAAGAACCAAAGTAACCGACATAGCTCGCAAAATAAGCTCGCTGAAGTGGCAGTGGGCTGGTCACGTCTGCCGAAGGACCGACAGCCGCTGGAGCAAACGAGTCCTAGAATGGAGACCGCGACTCGGCAACCGTAAGGTAGGACGCCCCCCTGCCAGGTGGACTGACGACCTGAAAAAGGTCGCTGGAGGGGACTGGATGCGGAAGGCGCAGGACCGGGTGTTGTGGCGCAAATTGAGAGAGGCCTATGTCCAGCAGTGGACTATGAAAGGCTAAATGATGATATGATGTTTTAGATACACTATGTAGAAGAATAAATACAAATTATATAGACACACGGTGTGTCTGAATCTTAATACATTTTCTCAATTGGCTGTCAAAATATATGGAAATTATTTATTTGAAGCGAGCGATAGCTTAGCGATTGTTGCCCACCTTTGTTGATACATCTAACAAACTTGCTCAGTCGAATACCACTTTAACCTAGCGGACTAAATCTTCAAAGCGTACAAATTTGATGTACGAGCTTAATAACCATAACGCTACTTTCAATGGCTCTTTGGTAAACCTTGAGTTTCGATTTCTGATATTCAGTCAAGAACTACGTTTAAGCACCGTATTCGACGGTCCCTACGTATATAAAGGCATGTCAAAAGTGGCATATTTTTTTATTGCTCAATTGGCTTTAGATTTCCCATATACCTACATAGTCCTGGATATAAATATTTTTTTAATATTACCCATTTAACGTCTTTTACAAATCGTATATGAGAATAAGTATTATATTTACAGCGAATAAGTGTCGTAGATGCATAAATATAAACGTATCGTTTTCTACGTTTTTTTTAAATGCGCACCACTCGCTGCGAACACGGTCTTGTTTGACATAACATTGCACAGTTGTCGAGGAGCAAAACAATAAATGTTGGTAACTCATGATTTGCGACACAAATATATTTTGTTATGTATAATAATAATAATAATAAACAGGTGTCATCCCGAAGCAACTACATCTATCTATAAAATCGTTAGACTTGCATCCATACACATACAAAAGTCTCCAAAAAGCTGCCATACTCAATACCTGTAGGATAGTGAGAAAATTCTTGCAAACAGACAATCAGATCAACTCTACACCATCACAGCGATCACCAACTACTCTACACAATGACACACTTAACACTTAGATTAACACTTGGCTTCGGCCCGTGTTACTCTTAAAAAAACCGGTATAAGCCGAGATTATAAAAAATAGAAAACAAAATAATAATAATAATAAATCTTTATTTCGGACAGTATCCATAATTTTGTTAGTAACACGATAAATCTTAAAAAACTAGTGTTAGTAAACATTAATTAACTAAATAATAAATAATAACATAAGAACTCTGCCCAATGCGACTTCCCACAAGTTTGGTATGCACTATCATTTGATGGCATGCAATTTTACCCATCGTCTGAGCAGTGGGGAGTCCCATCGGTCAGCTAATACGCACAGGATGCTGTTGGTACCTGATCTCAGCCGTACAAGCATGGAGGCGCAACGCTTACGCATTATTGCAGCAAAACTGTCAATGTTAGCCTCCGCAAACATGCCCGACGCACTACAGAACTTTGGTAACCCCATCAGCACCCTGTACGCATTGTTGTACTGGACTCGCAAGTCGCTGTATGCCCGCTGCGTATAACCAATCCATAAGCTGCACGTATAGAAGGACTGGCAGTATGCTTTCAAAAGCGTCTTCTTTACTGGTTCACTACAGCGTGGAAACCTACGGGCTAGCATATTACAACGGACAGCCAACGACCTGCGCTCCCTTTCAATGTCCACATTATCTCGCATATCATCTGTGATCCAGTGACCCAAATACTTAAACCTGTGTACCCTGTTTATCAATGCACCACACAGATAAATGTCTGGTACAACCTCGTAACTCTTGTTTCCTGCTTTAAACAACATAAACTCACTTTTGGTTGTGTTGTATTTGAGTCCATGGGCCACAGCGTATGATTCATAAAATAATGCGAAGCATTTTTCTCAACGCGCTGATCGAGGGGCTCAGCAACACCATGTCATCAGCGTAATTTACGTTATTTTTTTTTTTTTTTTTTTTTTTTTTTATTTCCTTGAACCCATGCCAACAGCGTGGTCCTTGTTCACCTAGTCTTTTAAAATACTTCGTTCATACCAGTTCTCGCATTTATGCCTCTCGCACTTTCATTCTTCATACTTGATCTTTCTCTCATTCATCATCTCTTTTTCTTTTGTTTGGGTGGGACTATCCTTTTTGGATACCTATCTATTCTTATATCTTTATTTCTTAATTCTACTTGTACACAGGGTAAATAAGTTTTTTCAGTTTTTTCTGTTTTTTCTCTTTTTACAATTTTCTTAAAAACATCTTATTCTATTTGTATACTTATATCTAAACATGACATCTGTTTTATTTAGAATCTATTACATCTTATATCTATTACATCTTATGTCTATATAGGGCTATTCTTTTTATTAAAACTATTACATCTTTGTTCTTAATTCTATTCATAAATTTAATTACAATTTCTTTTGTCTACTGCCTTTTCTGCTTATTTTATTCTTATTACATTTATTTTTAAATGCTTAAATCCGTATATTCTTATAACCCCAACTGACGCGCGCCGCTCTTGCGAGTTGTTTGTAAACAGCAATCGCCTTTTTACAGGCGTTTGCTATGTGCGTGTTGAACGTCAGTTTGGAGTCTATCGTCAGTCCCAGTATCTTGACATGGTCCGACATTCCGATCTCGACCCCTCCCATGCTTAGGCGCGGGGTGTCGAACTTCAGCTTCCGCGTTATTACCATCGCACAGGTCTTGTGCGGTGCGAATTTCAGCTTGTTTTCGACCCCCCACGCCCTCACATGCTCGAGGGCGACACCGGCCTGTCTTTCCACGTCAATGGCTAGCTCCCCGTGAAAGACCAGCACTACGTCATCGGCAAAGGCCTGAACGTAGATGGCCATGTTCTCTAAGTCCCTCAAAAGCGGGTTGAGGATAAGGTTCCACAGCAGTGGACCACCTATGGACCCTTGTACACATCCTTGGGATGTTGGTCTATGTACTTCATTCCCGGCATACCTAACCGTCACTGACCTGTCGCTCAGGTAACTGTCAATTACTCGCCTCAAGTTTACGGGGCAGTTCTCCTCTGCCAGACGGACTCGAATTTTTGGCCACCATGCGCTGTCGAAGGCTCCCTCTATGTCCAGTGAGACTAACGTAACCAGCTTCCTTTCGGAGAGCTTGTTCCGTATGTGTCCCATTAGGACATACAGGGCGTCTTCTGTTCCACGCTGCGGCATGAATCCGAATTTACGTTATTAATACATACCCCGTCAATGTGACACCCAATTCCGGTGCTGCTGAGCTCCTGGATCAGCTCGTTTACATACAGGTTGAAAAGGCGAGGGGAGGCTAGCCCCCCCTGCCTTACACCACATTCCAGCCTGTACTCTTCTGAGAGAACGCCTGCCCATCTCACATTGTTTGACATCAAGAAGAATTATGAGGTAGGTAACGATTAATTTAGCTATTTATATTACGTTACATATTATTACGCGTCGGTATTGGCCACGCTTGAGTACGGTGCTCGTTCATTGGTCAAAAAGCAATCTGCAGCCAACTTTAAAAACGTCAACGCCTTTGATTGTATCTATACGTAGATATCTTAAAATAATATCATGGTCTTAGGTATATCCCAGAAGGGGTATCCAAAGGTTTATTACACCCACTTAGATAACCATACTTATTCATTACTTATGAACTAGCTGTTGCCCGCGACTTCTTTCGCATGGTTAGTTAGTTATATAGGGTAACGGAGCCGAAAGTTAATACTTTATGGGATATACCTAAAACCATGACATTATTTTAAGATATCCACGTATAGATACAATCAAAGGCGTTGGCGTTTTTAAAGTTGGCTGCAGATGGCTGTTTGACCAATGGACGAGCACCGTACTCCAGCGTGGCCAATACCGACGCGTGACATTTCATTTGCGGCTTTCTTCAAAGCCACCATTTAAAAGCAAATCCTTTCAGTTACATCCGTCACTGACATTCGGCACTTAAATTAAAATCCTCTTAATGACCTCTCCGGGGATAAAATGAGACTATTGCTGACATACCTACTGAATGCATAAAAACTTGCTTAACATACAGTCACATAATGAACACTCTGTATTGAACATTGTGTCAATATCACGGAATAAGGAACTCGTACCTATAACTTTATTCCTTAGTAAGTAAATACATCGAAATTGCGGTTTTAAAACTAAAACAATTTTTTTATATTGGATATATAAATGTATTTATTATAATTGTGATATTTGTAAATAATATACAACTCAGACTCGGAATTATATAAGAACACACATTAATATCTTATTTTATTATACTTTGTTTTTCTCTGCAACGAATCAATAAAATACGTTAACAGACAATCTTTGACCGGTCGCATATTTTTCAACTGTTTCTTAGTATAAATTGCTAAGCATAGCTAAATGCTATCTTTGACATGATATATCATTTTCACCTAATTTTTTTAGAAAATATTCTATATTATGTGCATTTTTGGTAGTAAATATAAAGCTTCTTATATTTTTTTAATATAACCTAAAACACTACTTGGAAAATCGATTTGAAGGTCCGAAATGTATGAAGCGAGCGTTCGAGTCGGCTGCCACCGCGTATGCGAACCGCTTACTTTAAGTTGTACAGATAAATTATGAATTAAATAATGTATATTGCCGACAATAAGAACTTTTTAATTGCTTGCAATTATCGTTTTTCTAAATACATCGGAATTGAAACCATTTTGTCTCGGAATTGGTTGCCGATACCTTAATTTAAATCACCGGTGTTAAGTATTGAGTACCTGTATAGAGCCAAACACTGGTTAAACGTTGAATTCCACATAAATGTTGTTTTCTCACCGGTGACGGCGACGCGAGCGACGTGCTCGCTTATCCAGAAGTTGGCACAACCTAGGGAATACCGAGCCTGTATAGTATTCATATTGTTGAATGTGCCTGTCGGGATGAGTGTAAAACTATTCAAACCAGACGACAAACGATGGTAATGCTCCCCATCAAATAGATGGAAATGCACTATTGTATGATGAATACGATCCAGTGTCCAATTGTCTTGTTTAGGTAAAGTGTCTTAGTATTTCTATGCAGCAATGTATTAGTTTTCAATTTGTAAATTTTAATAAATTAATTATATTTACGTTCACTGTAGGCAAAACATAATTACAAAAAAAACATAAGATATTCAAAATTGTTAGTCAAGGCACAGTCAAGCACAGCTGCGGTTACACAATAGTGGTATATCGAATATGTTGTCGCCCGCGGCATGCAGCAGCACGGACTCGTTGGGACTTTGGGAGCGGCCTGCCCACACGCCTCTTACACTGCCAACTTGTGCGTAATATTTACATTATCGCGACGTAATAAAATGTAATGAGCGTCTTGTGCCTTATTTGTTTTTACATTTAACAGGCTTGCCAGGCTTTTGTGAAAATGAGAAGTAATTGGTGTATTTCAGTAAACTAAAGTCATACTGCCATTTGTAAATAGCGTTTCAGTATGTGCTTAGAACGATCATTAACTTTTATTTCTACTGCTTAGCTGTAATTGCCAAAAATAAACAATTAACACTAAAAGCTAAATGTATGCTTTTTTGAAATCCCTTAAAATTATTGCTTTAAAAGATTTTAAAAACTTCTTCAAACAACTAAATCTAAATGATTTAGTTGTTTGAAGCATGAAGAATTTATAATAATATTATACAAGTACGCCCGCGATCTGAATGTAGTCGGGGTGCGAGTGCAGGGCAGGCGCGTTTTCCCCCGCCCCGCACCGTTGACACACCGCGCCTCAATCGCCGCTGTGTCGATATCGCCACTGTTTTAGAAGAATATTACATATTGGCAAATAGATGGTTAAGTCGAAATTGCCGTAATCATTAAGGTCGGCGAGGACGGTGACGATGCTGACTCCATCTGTGCCATGTATGATTAAGAAAACTAATGATGATTATAATGTACAATATAATAACGTGTATTTTTTACAAATATACAGATCGCAATCGTTATTTTAAAATAAGAAAGTTTACGGTGAGTTATACTTCCAAGAAAATAGTGATTATCTAAATAGCGCTGGGTATCAAGAGAGTGATGAATGCTAGCCATTCTTAAGCATAAATATTTTAAACTATAACTATTTCATTGGCTATTGCAAAACAAAGGGATTAAATATTGGTGGCGCTTACCTGAACCAAAGAGATTCGCAGACGAGATTTTGGTACTTGCTGTAACATCCAAAATTCTTGAAACAACCAACTAAATGGTGGGCTGATGATATAATTACAGAAGCAGGGCCAGATTGGATGGCCTTTGCTACATATAGAGAATGGTGGAAGAAGAAAATGGAGGTGATAACCCTAACGGGACCCACAACAATTGAATAGAACTAACCACACCAAAACTAGATTAATTAGTTTAAATACACTAACACAACTAACAAACATTTGTAATGTAAGCTTGTAAGCTTTGTAATGTAGGCTTAAATAGAAACATATAAATATTTCATTTTTCCCATAAGTAAATTTTATTTTTTTAAGTTATACTGTACTAAATGAATAAGCTATTTACGTGATTAAGCTATTTTTTTTTCAGATATTTTACTACTAATCGTATGACACATTTCATTTCATGTTTTGTGGCAAGAATACATAGTATTATAAATCATGGGAAGCTAAAAAAGAGTACCAAAACTAATAGAGCCAATAAGGTAAAGAGTACAGACCTGAATAGTAGTGAAATGGAAAATTGGCTTGATCACTTCGTGGTAAGGTAGCTTATTATTAATTAAATTATTCGATCCATTCACTCGTTACAAACAAAACACAATCAGAATGAAACCTGAAACCATTACAACACAAAATTAATTTGTCAGGCAAATAAATGAGCAACAACATCGGTATTGATGAATGCCCGCGGCTGTACTGGGACCACGTGATAATGTGTAATTTAACACCGCAAAATTTGTTATTCGTCGTTTTTTAGAGGCGACTGTAATCGGATGGTTTTTATCTATATTTTGAAGGCTACAACTTAGATAAGTGACACAATACTTATACAATGGTATTAATAAGGAAAGTTTGATATTTCGTATGAGTGTTATTTTTTATCATGAGCTTGCAAAGAAGTTTTCAGGATTTGAATCCTGAGTATAGCGAATTATTCAATGGTAGACTACTGAGAAAAGCAAGTGATTAAAAACCAAAACGATAACGTAAAATCAAATCCTGCCGAGCTTTGCTGGTATAGCATATACCTACTAGTGTTCACCTCTCCTAGTAAGAAAATATTGAAATTATATTAGGAAACGCAATCACTACTCACGCTTCTGCTGATCCAGAGATATCCAGATGATTTATTTGCTAAATAAAATTGTAGTAAACACTATAACAAACAAATAATGAAATCAATAGTTCCCCGCCATTATATTTTTTTTTTCTTTGTAAGTTTTGTTCGGAATCGTTAATCAGATATTTTCGGAAAATAAAATTTACTTAATAATATTTAGCAAGTATGCGTTTATTTATTTATTCCAATATTTATTTACTGTTCTGGAGTTATAAAAAATGAAAAATAGTAGTTATTGAATATAATAAATAAAATAAATTAAATATTAATATATTTTATTTTATGATTGTTGATTTGAATAAAAGATGTTAAATAAAACCTCATTTGATAGAAATTGTGTATGTCTACGTTGGTTTACGAACTGTATGATTACGTCCGTACGCAAGATGTAGGAATGTATAATAGTATCTTATGCAATATGTGTAAATATGACCTAAACATATTATTAACTATGGTTAATGTAGCTGTTTTAAGTCGTTATCTAGAGTAGAGTAGAGTATTCTTTATTGTACACCAAAATATACAGTTTGACAGTAGATACAACTTTAAATTATTTTCAAATGCACAGTGGGCGGCCTTATCACTGAAAAGCAATTTCTTACAGGCAACCTTTGGATGGATAAAAAGATGGTTTGTGTTGCAGAAGTGTAGATCTAGTGATTCATTGGAAGTTTTAGTACGGTAATAATTTGTAAATTTTAATCTGGATCCTGCTATGGTGGTGATATGATAATTTCTGACCATATCATTAATGATATCATTCATGAGAAGGACTCAGGAAAAAGCTGGTGCGGCGGTAGAATCTGGAGAATGCCTCAAGAGGCGCAAATATAGTCTTCTTGACATATCTACATGTTTGTGCCTTTTGGGGTAGAGACATTGGGGCCGTAGGGACCGGAAGTGCTCAATCTGTACAAACAGATTTCGAATCGCCTGTTTGAGGCCACACGTTCTCAGAAAGCTGGTATTTATTTCGGCCAGAAATTGAGCGTTGCCATACAACGTGGCAATGCTGCCAGCTTTTTGGGAACGTTGCCAACTGACAGCGGTCTTTTAGATTATATTTGTACATAGTTTACATTTGTACATAGTTTAGCTTTAAGTCATTTCTTTTTAGGTTAGTAGAAAATTTATTTTTTATTTTTAATTAATTTAGTAACGTCAATAGGTCATCAAAACTAATAAAGATGAAGAAGAAGATATCTGATCAAATCCATTAAATAAAAAAGAAAAAAAAAATATCTAAATGGTTGCTCCTTTACTTTTTTTCCAGAGTGTATTTATTCATTGGAAGGATATTTTGTGTTTTAAAAACGATTTTTACTCACTGATATCTGGCATGCAAACAAACTTTTTCGTGTTGGAGAGGTGAAAACGTTTATTTTAAACTTCTTTTGGTAGTATTTAACTTTGCTGTTAGGTTAGGTCCAACTTCACTGCAGCCGTTAGTACTGCGGCGTAATGGGGTCGCAGGGGAAGAGGAGTGTCGGTGTTACGTTGCCGCTCTCCCTATCCTCTGCGACCGAAACGCGGTGGGCGGCGGGATGAACATCTGTTTCGCCGCGGAGGACCGGGCCGTCAGATACGGGGGTTTCTGACGGCCATTGCACGCGGTCCTCGGCGTCAGTCCCCCCACTTTTTGGGGGCCATGAGGGGGCTGCCTAGGCGGGCATCGCCGGGGGGGTCGTGGATGAATGGCTACGTCGGTTTCCCATGACCCCTCCATCACGGCGAGTGCAGGAGCACCGCGGGGTTTTAGTGGGTATTCTCGTGCCGTTTACCATCTTTAGGCACGAGCGAGTCCCACATACCCACCCTACCCACCGGGGTGGTATGCGTAAATGCATTTCCCCGCGCAAAAAAAAAGGTCCAACTTCACGTGTCAGCAAAATAATATGGTGGTGGTAATAGTTATTTATAACTTAGGTAAGTTCTTTGTTATGAACTAACTTAGCGCAAGATCGATGCGGAGGAATACTATGACGCCTAACTTAATGTAAATATTTGCCTTTTTATTTTTACCTATGTATATATTTTCAATTTATTTAATGTAACTTTATATTTCTTTAGTGTTTTTAAAATAATAAAAAATAATTAATACTTAGCAAAAAAGCGAATTAAAAGATTGTCTGAAAAAGCGTCTTTCGGCGATTTAGGAGGTATGTTAAAGTTCCGAAGATATAAGAGCGTCCGTGGTGGCAATGTTTTTATCTATATCTAATTCATTTGTGAAATGACCTCTATAAATATTTTTTGCCGAAAATATCGCCATAATTACCAGGTACGTTTCCTACCGAACAATTATACAAATTATGACAAACGAGTGTCGCAACACATAAAACTTTGTTAAAAGTACAATATACAACGGTTTTATGTTGCATGTACCTATATATATGGCCAATCGGTTAAAAGCCTCTATTTATTGCAGGCGCAAAGTCCGATAACGCTCGTATTTCATATCACGGCAAAAATGTGGCTGTTTATCGCCGAATGTACGTAAAGCGTGATAAATCGGCCTTTTCAATGGATTGCCCCAAATTAAAATTTCAGCTACATAGCATCGCAAAATTGTTTTTTTCTTTTCATTGATTTTAGATGGTTTTATATTTTTTTGCGAAACATGCAAAAATGTATGTAATTAATCTTGTAACATTCTAATTTAGTAAGTAATCTTTGGTATTGAAAGGTCATTGTATTTTCATTGTACCTGGCGTGTTTACTTTGGTAATTGCTTCATGAAACACTTCCCCCAACCTTTCCTCAAGGTAATCCTTAAAGCTTTCAATCACGAAAGTTTCGGCACCCTCACGGGATGAACATACGACATAATAAAAATAGTCGTTTTGCCGTCCATAAAAAAGGGGTTAACGAATTGGGTATAAATCTGACGCTGTCAAGCGCGATTATAAGCACTTTACGTTCAACATAAAACAAGCTGAGCATAGACTATGACAGCACGAGATGGAGTAAACTGAAATAGGCAAAAACGTCAGCAAACTTATTGGTTAGTTTATTTTTCTGTGGTCCAATTACCAAAGTGGCGTGCGTTTCAGTCTCAATAGTGCCTTTAGGTAGAGCACCTATTTAGATTAAGTAAGGTACTTAATGCAGTACACATAGATATACGAATAGTACGCGCACATTAAATAAACCTAGATATACCTATAACAAGACTTGTAACATGTCGACTGGTGGTAGAGCTCGAGGGCGGCAGCACCACCGTCTCACCTTTAACCTTCCGCCAAATAGTAGTGCTTCCATTACTGTGTTCCGGTTTGGTCGTGAGATCAGGCCCTGAAATTACTGGCACATGAGGCATAACACCGTAGTCCTCAGCTGCAGCGACGCATCTATAATCTGCTATTGTGGATTGTTGATGTCCATGGGCTGTACTCCACTTCCCATCAGGTGGACCACACGTTCGTTCGCTGTAAGCGTAGTAAAAAAAAAAAAGTTCGAGATAAAATAGAAGCCTGTCTTGTCTGTATTTTCTGGGCCGTAATTTAACGATGATTGCCTAAAGCGTTTGTAGCCTTTGATATTATCCAAGTTATTGTTCTACATAACAATGATTCCGCAATCACTCTGATATTAGCTATGGCTTTGTTTTGCTCTCTTTTTATTGCGGTTTTAAAGCCGGTACTAAAAGTGCAGTAAAAATTATGCCGAAGCCATAATTTATTTGACTGTAACGATTGTAAAACAAAATACTGATGAACTGATACCGATTAACTATTTACATTTAATTAGATTTTTACAATTACACTAATAAATGTTACTAACTGTTGCTCACTACTTCGTCCGCATGAGATTCATTCATCACCGCGGTTTTTACCGTGGCAATCGTTCCTTCCCATCCTGGCGTCCCCAAAAATATGCATATCGACGATTGAAAATACATGTTGTAAGCCTCACAAAATCGAAAATAAGTTTTTTACACATTCTTAATTGGCAAAAAAATACTGCGTCAAATGGTCTGGGTTTCAAATTTCTACGATGAACAAAAAGTCAGTTACGCCTCACGCATTTTGTAAAATCTTGGAATTTTTTTGTTGTAACCCTACGGAAAACCTGTGTTTTAAAGGCTACCGTGGCTTACGCCATTCTTGCGGCCAGCAAAAAATAACAAAAAATACGTTACTTACAGCATTTTAACGGTATAAACTAATAAAATAAATGTTTTTTCCATAGAAAAATGCCACGGTTGCAGCACTTTAAAGGTCTGGGAAAAACTAACTACAAAACTCTGGTAATAATTGACTAAATAGAATTGGTCTAAAGCTAGTAAATTAACTAAGGAAAATAAAAAATTCTACGAGGATTAGATTTTGAATTAAGCTTTTTGTGTTTCAGATTTTTTGCAGCGTTTACGTTTTCCGTCATCGATATGCAACTATCATTTTAGAGGTAAACTTAATTCTTAACATTATACCTACCCTTAATTCAACCCCTTTCGGGAAAATTTGGCAAATGCCCTAAAGAGGCATTCTTTTCTCTTCATTTTTATCCAAAAGAACATGCAACTTTTAACTTAAAAAATTAAGGACTTCCGACCGTTCAACCCTTATTTTAGGGGTAATATTCCAAAAAATCCTATTAAGTGCGTCCATATATTATGAGAGGGACCTTCATGAAGGTCGCTAGCGATTTAAGAGTATTTATCGATAAATCTCACGTTACAACACGTCTTGTAAGGATTTTAACATCATAATAATTCATCTTTATCGCACTTAAACGTCTCTTCCTGTTAACCTTTTAATATGTTCAGTTTAATATAAAATCACGACGAAGACTTAATGTAAATAGATTAACATTAGAACTTTGAATATTAATATTTCGTCCCTTTGATCGTTATTACTTAAGTTTACAAATTTATGTTACGCCGTACTCTCTTTGTTACTGGATTTGGGATAGAATGAGTTAAGGATGAACATAATACCATGGATTTCTATTTTATTAACAGTTTCCTAAAACAATTCAGATTTGGTCAACCTTCAGATGTGTAAATTGTAATTATTATTTCAAGAAAGGGCAAAATACCTACAAAGTAAGAACAATGACATGTATTACATACCATGTTTAAGCTACTATTATCTAAGCTAATTTTGAAGTAGCATGAAAAGCGACAGTAAGTAAATTTCTAAGTCTTAGTAAAATCAGTAAATTCATATGTTACCACTTTCTCCGTTAAATGTATGGTAGCACTACACATATAAAATGATCATCATCATCATCATCAGAGGCTAGATGATGGTGATGATGATCATTCTACTGCAGTATGAGAAATGTAAATGACATCGAGAATTAATTGTAGACATGTATGCGTAGAAACCCAAAAAAAAAATATTCAATTTAATATAATAGCTAAAGAATTCACTAACAGTCTGTGAAGTGCGTAGTTTTTACTTTTAATAATCATCTTTATTTATAAATTTTTTTCATTCAATTAGCTTTTTACAGCAGACAAAAGATTTTTGTTGGCGACGCCTCATGCTTTCAGTATCCCTATGATAAATGTCGAGATTATTAAAATTATTTTCCAATGCATTATTATTATGCGTTATAGAATTCCGGGCTTCTCAGCCGATGCTTATAGTAATATATGTAACAATAAATATCTGAATACGCTCAATCCTACTACTTCGGCAACTATTTATTGAGACAGTTTAGGTAAATCGTAGAACGTTGTTTGTTATGAAGCAGTCTTTCAGTCAAGTTTCGGTGGGTCGCCGGTCGGTGGGTGCTTGAAGAAGTTTTCATTTCAATATTTCCTAATTTCTCCCGTAGTTTTGAACTGCACCTGACACCTGGCACCTTACTTTGTTTTGTTCGACTAGTCTGAAACTGAAAGATTTTAAATTAAATCTTGAGATTAGGGGTTGATTGAAAGTATAAAACTTTGACCGGTGCGTTTCCAAAATATTTAAGCTTTTAATTAATTTTAATTAACAAATACTTTAAATATGAAACCCAGTAAATAATGAAACTTAGCATCTGATTAAATTTTTCATTGTTTTTTATTAAATGAGACTAGATTTACATTTTGATTGAGGCAAAATGCAAAGTGTCCAATTTCAACTTCAATTCACAGGCAAATAAGAACATTCAACGTGACACCTATGTATGAGTCAAATACCATGTTCTCAAACAATATGTTGTGAGAATAATACTAGCCAATGCAGTTGATTTTGCAATCCTCCAAATAAAGATGAACACAAAATGGATGAATTATTTGGTCACATACACATACACCGGAGCGGCGCGGCGGCGGCGGCGCGGATCCTCATTTGTACAGATTGTCGGATAACAATCCAATTTTGCTAAAATCTGCGATTGTCGATTCAATCAGCTGTATAATGTTCAACGGATGACAGGATGGAATTAAATGGTATGGGTATTTTGTCAAAATTTTAAATACTTTTCAGTACAAATTTACGTGTGCGTTCGCCCAGCGGAATGTTGTTGAATTTAAAGATTTTAAGTATGCAGATATTTACTGTATGACGTCGTGTAATTGTGTATGGTAAAAAAAAAATTGTGCATGCAGCCATTGTGGAGAAATTCACCAAAAACTGATTTCGCTGGGCGAACCTTGTCCTGGCGGAACTTTTTTTAATCCATCGACTTTAGAAGAAAAGAGATGTGTCCAAAAATTTGTGTGTATTTGTGTGTAATTGTGTATGTATGAATAAAATTAGTGCATGCATAAACTTTGGAGACATTCAAGTTTCCGCTACGCAAACGTTTGGCCATTAGCTAGTTTTCATATAAAGCGCTTACATAGAGGGCTGTAGATTTTTACAAACGTAGTTTTGAATTAGTTTATATTTGTTTAAAAAACAGATTTAGAAAAAAATTAAGGGTTTTAAAGATAAAAATATAAACGTAAAATACGCTTATTAGGTCTTAGTTCTTAAAGTATGCACTTTGGGGTCTAGATTTTCACGTTTATACAAACCTTGTAAGTATCTGCAACATGTTGCCAAGTATCAATGATGTTCCGTTAGTAATTAAAGAGTTGTAGGGCAATTTACCATGAATAGATCACTGTTTACAAAGCAGTCAAATATCACGACGTTCTAAAGGAATTGCATGGTAAAATGTATGCCAATAATTAGTGTATTCATTCAACTATGCACATGCAAAATTTCATGTCATTAAATTCAGTAATTAAAGAATCAGAATCAGAATCAGTTTTATTTTGCATAAAAACACAGTTACAATTTTTGGTGTTAGGGTTTGTGATAAGTTCTGGTGTTTTTACCGTTTAAGGCATGCAAAAATGTATACAAAAATAAATCTTAATTAGGTAAGCAAACAGAAAATAGATCAAAATTAAATATAGATTAATTTAAAATACAATAACATTAAGTCCAATTGAAATTAAAATTAGATTTGCATGTCAGAATATGAAATATATAATTAAATTAAATAATTATCCTGTATAGTCATAAAATTATCAAAGCACATTAAATAATTAAATTAGTAACATGTCAGAGAAACATGAAATATTTCCAAAATCAGCCTTAACTTATATAAAATTATTATCATTAATAAAATCGTTTAGACAGTAGTAACACTTGTCTGTGAGTAATTGTTGAAGACATTTCTTAAATGGTATAATATTAAGCTCTTTTATTTTCTTCGGTAACTTATTATAGATTACTGGTGCCATGTGAAATATGCTTTTATGCATTAGAGCAGTATTGGTTTTTCGCATACAGAGGCGATGTATGTCTCGCTGGCGTCTATTGTATGTTTCAGATGCTAACTCGTATAGTTGAGGATTAGACCTTACAAACAAACATACCTCGTAGACATACAAACACGGCAAGGTCATAATTTTATGTTTTTTTCGCCAGAGAATTTTTATCCGGTGGAAATTGATACTTACCATGTATAGAAGCTGTGGTTTCAATAAATGTCGCTATGTCGCATCCACCCCGTATGTTCCTACCTAAGTAAAGGTAGGTATTGTTTCAAGCCTCAAGGAAAATATAGAAGCTTTTGAAACTCAAGCCTTAATTGGAGCATGAATTTTGTTCGGAATACGTTTTTAAACGCTTGTTCGGTCGTCCTTGGCAATCAAGCCATTCACTTGGGATCTAAAAAAGACATATTTTTAAAAATCCTTACGGAATCAACTTTTTCAACGACACTGAGATAAATCTTGTATGACAATTATTACCAGTACTATAGAATGTTTGGCATATCGTTAGTCAGATTGAATTGGCTAAATGGTATATCTCGTTTCCTTTTGCCACTAGTTTTATAAGAATAAGCATAAAATACATTTATTCCGTCCGTAAATATCTTAAAATTATATGAACAATTTAAGAACGACTTATTTTTATTTAAAATAAGTACATGAAAAAACCGATGTGCCAGTGTGCGTACCTCAGCATAATCTGCAGCACATGAGCACATCACTTATATTGTTGATATTATCATCAAAATAACATTATAAAATCTTGAAAATGGAAGGCAGCCATAATGCAGCGTTTTGTGGTTTCACAGTTGTAGTTGTAGCTAAAAGTCAATGTCAAATAGAGAAGTTAGAAACTCGGGGTTCTCGTAGTTAAGCCAAGCTAAACATTTTTTATCACAAAGGGTTTTAGCACTCTTAACTCACTTTTCACCGCAAGTTGAGATTTTTTTGATAAATGATTACTTCTAGACTTCTTTTTCGTAGTGTCGATGGCTGAGTCAAATTTTATTTTGACTTGCCATCGTGGTGAAAGGATTAGCCAATTCGCTTTGAAGAACTCGCGAATTGCCCAGGGTGCGCCGGACGTAGGGAATCGTTGTGTACGTCACTCGGGGAGGCTCCTTTCATGCACCCCACTTCTAGACTTATGACTGCGTAACCATTGGAAGTTTTGTTACTCTGAATTTACCACCAGTATAATATTATATAAAATATAATATAGCGCTATATTATATTTTATATATTTTTATTTTATTTTTTTTTTAAATAATATTATATAAAATATAATATAGCGGCAGAGTTTTATTTGGCCAAAAATATTATTCACACTTTTATTATTTCGTCTTCAATATTTCAAACAAAAGTTAACATATTTTATTCAAAAGACTTGAGTGTCAAGGTCTGCGATGAACTTCGAACATATCATGTGCGTACAGTAATATGAAACGCATGCACAAAGGGTTACACATCATTATTTTCATTTGCTGTAACACAAATTAAATATTATTTGTGGTTTCACTAGCTACTAGTCTCGCTAATGTCATTTAAGGCAGATTCAATGAAGGATTCGGATTTAGTGATCCTTAAAAGTTTTGTAGGTTTAGGTAGTCATCAAACAATACTTATAATTTGCAAAACCAATCAATTCCGGTAGACCATAAAGCTATGCCTGACTTACTCGGCGTAATAGAGACCTAGTATCATTCGGTTATCAGTGGTCTTAATTGGCCTCACGTGTCAAAGGCTCATCGCAATAAATATTCACGTTTGTGGGCATTCACGGCCAGCGGGCCAAAGGTGTTTGACAATGAGGGTAATTATATAAACAGAATCTTACATAAACTCGTGGCTAAGTCAAACCGCGGTTCAGGATCATGAAGTCGTTTTCTCCAAATCTCGAAGAGCACGTTAAGCCATCAGTGTCGGTTGTAATTTAAAAATGTTTGGTTAGGTATTATAACGTCCGTAGATGCTTGACAGTCGTTACGCGAAGTCTGACAATTTGTCTAACGAAGAGTATCGTATCGCCCGTTCTAGCCTGTGTTGGTCAGATGGCAGTTGCTCTACGTAGACTACTGATCTTTAACCGAACCTGTTAGACTAAGGCGCTTTGCAGTCGTAGCAACGTAGTTACAGCAAGTATTAACATTTCAAAATGACGGCAACTGTTTCAATTTTTTTGTTTTTTTTTACTCATTTCTTTGCCTAAATCTTGACCACATTGTATTCAAAAGTAAAAGTTTAATGGATATGTTGGCAATTAATTAATATCTGCTGATGAAAATAGAAATTTCGATTATTCAGTGCTTTTCCGTACAGAAAATAATCAACATTCCATTTCGTTTATACAAAAAGCGCTATTTATAATGGCACTCGAACGCTCAGCGAAGCGTTATTACTGCAAGTGAAGCTAATAAACAGTATAAATTATGGAACCGGCCGAAGTGATGAGGTCAACAAGCCGGTAATGGGTCCACGCTCATGTATTTTATCGTTATTAAAATATATGAACACAACTCAAACGGCTGGCTGACCATTCACAATTTTATATGCATCTATGCTGATTCTACTGGTCTACTGATTTCATTATCATTATCTCTTATCTCATATATCTTTCACTATTTCATTATCTCTTACATATATTTTTACCCACTTTTGCAGGTTAAGATTTGGGTTCGATTTTTCTAAAGCCAGATGGAGTAGTCCATCTGGTTTATGAAAATGATTAGTACTTGCCAAGTAAATATCAGTATACTTTACTATCTTATTTATTTTAGAATAAAGAATTACAATAAGATGTGTTCATTATTTTTTTCCTAGTAGATACATACATATCAATCCCTCAGATTATGTTGCAAACATTAAGCATAACTCTTTGATGTTTGCAGTATCCCGTAATATTATATTCCCGGCATGGCCCAACCCTACCGTTGAGTGCAAAGCTTACAGAATTTTATTCAATAAAGCAGAATGCGTTTAATGCATAAATTGATATTTTCAGCTGAGGATTTCAAAGTACAATGTTCTTAAAATGTTGAGAGCTGCTTTTTTATAATTTTAAATCACTTTAATACAATATTTTTTTGTACAGTGTGATTTTAAATTGGTTCAACGTTAATTTTTTATACGGAAACGAGTTTTTGCTCTGTAACTCTTTAGGTTCCACAAAAAAAAATCGTATATTGAACGGCGTGCGCGAGGAATAACCCAACGCAATGCTTTTCTCTCAGTCCATTACTTATCGTCGGATATTTGTAAAATTGAATTCATTACGACGATTTTTTTATATAATTATTTTTAATTATAATTAATTATGGGAATAAATACGGACCGATTAAAAATAATTTTATTGATCAATTAAAATAGGCATATTACTAGTTGTACAAGCGCTAAAGTTTCCATACGATACATATCTATGAAAATTATATAAATAGTAAAATATCTGTCAGAAAAGGTATTATAAGTAAATAATAATGTGACGAAATGATGCAATGGTTACTTGGGCATACAACGAGAGCGCTATAAAACAATATAAGTGAAATCACAGACAATGATTCTAATCATGTGAGTGAGCCTGAATCAAACAACTATTTTTGTGCGACAGGAGCGCGATACTAACCAGAAGAGTCTATGTGCAAAGTTCGATGAATGTTCTATTTGATATGAACTGCGGAAATAGAGAATTGTACCATTTTCTGCGTAATATAAGCTTTTGAGTCTCTGCTGAGTTTTATTGATCGTGTAATATTGGCGTAATATTGGCATATCAACATACCAACCAATCACTCGCTGCACATACTATGTAAATATAAAATCGATTGGCATTGATAATTGGACCCAACCAGGCAATATTAAATGATGGCGTAGAGAACTGATTCCACGTCCTTCCGCAAAAGGCAATACCCGAGTTCAATACCTGCGAATTTCATAAATAGACGTCGTTTTACGTATTCAATAACATGCTCAACGTATATTCTTATGCAAATGGCGGTGAAATTTTTAAACAAGCATAAAAATGTATACAAGTAAAAGTACGAAACGCGAAAGTTACACAAAAGAACATAATAATTATTTCTTAACACGTAAATTAGTTACAGAAAGGAAAACTCGTCACGGTTTCCTTTAACTTATGGAAACAATGGGCAAACTTTCTTCGAGGAAAGAATTTACTAATACCACAAAGCGAACCAATACTTATTTATTAACAGGGAGGCGGGCCGCACAGTTCGGTGTCCGGGAAAATATCAAATATATTTCAAAACAAAGAAAACTTTTATTAAAGTCCGACATTGCAAAGCTGCGCTTAAACCAAACTTAACGTTTATTGCGTCGTGTATCTTCTTGTGTTCTAAAAAAATATATATGATAGCTATCAAAAAGCGCGCCCATTTCATGCAGACTATAAAATAAATCCTGGCATAAAGGACCTTACCAGATTATAAATAAACACAAAAATGTTCAAGAAAATAATGATTATATCAACGTTATTGGTGTGCTGTTATTGTTTGGAAAATAACGAACAATTACCGGAAGAGGCGAGGGCGAAGAAAAAGAAAGGATCCTTAAGGCTTTTGGGTGAGTAGTTAATTTAATTGGAGTGTTTTTACTAAACGGAAAATGTAAGGGATCTTTGTTAGAGGTAGTTATGAATGTAATGATATTTATTGGACCATAAAAAGGAAATAAGTTCAGCTAAAGCTCTGTAGTATTTATTGAAAAATAAAGGTAATATGCCTCACCGACTGAATGAACGCTGAGCTGCGGTTTTTGATCTGTCCAATCGATCAATTTATACAATGTCTCTTCTAATATTGATTGAGAGAGAGAGAGAGATAGAAAGTAAGCGTTCAACGTGGTTTAAAAAATTGGGGCTTCGAAGCATTAACACCAAGGCAAGGGTTCTTGTGTCTATTTTAGTGAAATACATATTAAATACGGTCGTGATTAAATTTTCGATTCTATCTGAATAACAGGTCTATTAATAAGTAGATCATTGTACCCAATTATCTTTAGAGACTGCAGTTTATTTTGAACTAACGAATTTGTTAAGTGATAAAACGTGCTATATATTTATAAGAAGATAAGTTTAGCTATCCAAATTCACATTTTATTTACACAAAGATTTTGTGTTGCAATAACTTACACTTACTACTAGAGAATAAACGGGTTACTCACGTATTATTATCGGGATATGTGCGGCGCGAGCCGGGGTACTGATTGCACCGAGCGTACTGCACTCACAGCCCTGATGAAAATATTTCCTTATTAAAATATAGAAACCGGTCAGCAATATCCCGATAATAATACGTGAGTAACCCGTTTATTCTCTAGTAGTTATGTCATCTCACGTAAGTTTTAATAGTATAACTTACACTTACCTTAAATATTGTCGAAGATAAACAAACTTGTATGATTTATTATTTGAAAAGATGGTGCTCATGAGTTTCTCTCCAGCTCTTCTTTATGGTCGAATACCCATCGGAGCTGGTACTTAGATTGATTTTAATTTGAACCTTAGCAGTTGGATTAAAATTGATCTAAGCTTCGGTAATTCAAGTCATATTATTTTGATAAGTAAAATTTTAATATATTTAATTCTTTTTATTTTTATTTGCTCTGTAATAAAAATAGTGGATGACGTGTTAAAGCACCTCTTTGGGTTTATGAAAATAAATGATTTGACTTTGACTTTAACGGCCGTGCTTTTAATTCCCAATACGATGCATGTTACTTATGTAACATGCATCGTATTGGGAATTAAAAGCACGGCCGTTAAATGATACAATTGTTATTATTAAATTTGTAGTCTATTTAATATTGTATAGTCAATAGTAAGTTGGGCGCGCTATTTGTCAGTGTACATTATTTATACTATTTGTCACCTTGTAATACCACATTTTATGCAAACAAATGAAATGAAATGTGCCGTGCGAGTGTGGCTTTATTTCAAAAAAGCACGGGTAGTATGCTCTCAATTAACTCTGTAATAACAATATTCTTTCTATTTTTATTTTATTATAATGAACTGAATAATTAAACAGTTACAAAATGTTGGATACTATAACATTTTAAATTACTGATTTTGACAGTAGCTTTAAAATGATACCACTAATGTTTGAGAATCTTGTTGTGAATGTTTAAAAAAATCAAATAACACTTTTGCTGATCTGGAAATCGAACTCGAGACCTAGCGGCGGGAGGCGCTTACGCTAACCACTGGACCAACGAGGAGTTTTATTTATATCAAGTAATAAGTTTAAAATGTTGATATTAGTAGATATTAAACTGATTAATATAGTTCTATTAGATATACACAGTTCTTAATTCAGCCCTAATAAACTTAGATAATAAAGTGTAATCGTTATGTTTGCATAATCCCATTCAAATGAATACACGAACTCAATCAAACATCCTTATTCCCCAGAACTAAAGCCAAGGTACGAAAGCCCGATTGCCAATAACAAATAACTATTCACGTTAATTAAGATTAACTAAAGCTCACTCAACTATACGA
Organism: Hypena proboscidalis; assembly: GCA_905147285.1. Classification (NCBI taxonomy): domain Eukaryota; kingdom Metazoa; phylum Arthropoda; class Insecta; order Lepidoptera; family Erebidae; genus Hypena; species Hypena proboscidalis. The sequence continues at coordinate 23,755,447 of LR990127.1, read as the reverse complement.
GGGACTTCAGACAGATAATGTTTAGGCGGTGTTCTGACTCGTGTTTATTTATGTGCTAGGTTTATTCTAGAGTTGCAGCACGGATCTTCACAATTTTTAAAGATCCTGGCGGTACAGTAATGTTGATTAGTTATGTTCGTAGATACATTAATCCCAGCACTTAGTCCTACACCCCTTTCTTTCTCAACCTATACTACCCCATAGAGTGGTGAAAGATTCCCCCTCTATTTTTTTATGGCGTTCTCTCTGTCCTAGTTATAAATATTATTTTATACAATGTGAAATGTTGTTATTCTCACAATATACATGGTGGTTTGTCATGAACATCTGTGTAAAGTATAGGATAGGCATATAAATAAATAAAGTACAGAAAACTAGAATCTGTTCGCTTGTTTCATTATATTGTTTAGTGAACATCGAGTTAAAATTGGACACATGATGCTGACTAAGTTTCATAACAAATTTCTAGTAATGTGGTTTTTATGCACTCCTAATTTAACATATTATTTAGCAGTCGTTTGATGGCAATCAGTTCAAGAAACTGATTTGTTTTTTCTGGTCCGGGGAGCAAAGTTCAATATTATTATTGCAAAGCTTATAAGTACAGTGAAGTGTACATTTACGGAAAATTAAATATTCCGTGCTTACACAATTCCGCGAAGTTCTCGAACCGCCCTTAGGTAACTAATAGAAATGAACTATAACAGAGTTGAAATTCCGTGTCTCCAATTTATACGAGTAGCTACTATTCCCTAACACTAGTTTAACCAAAATTTATCCTTGTAGTTTGGTAAATAAAGCTGAAAATCCATTGTTTTTATTAGACTATTGTTCTCTGGTGTACTCGGGGAATTTGAAAACTATAGATTGCGTGCAGTTTGTTGCGCTAAGTACCAGCTTTGTTAACAAGTTGAGCTTACAACTTAGAGCACTCGTGCAATGAACTACGAGATCGATTTAAAAAGTAATTTAATGAATGAAATTGAATCTTATTCCATGCAGGAAAGTTTGTAATCACAATAGGAAAGAAATACTGCCTCACACGTGTTTAAAACTGCACCTACTATCTAACATCTCTGCATCACCCAAAGGTTGACTGGTAGAGAATACTTTTAGTATTAAGTCCGCCTTTGTACATTTTAGTGCATAAAGTTTAAATAAATAAATAAATAGCTATTGAAATGTAAGTAAGATCACTCAAATCAGAAATCATTAATTATGATCTTTCAATGGTAATCATAGTGCAGTGATCTTCATGGGCATTTAGAATAATAAGCATTATTATTTTTTGTAATTAAAAGTGAGGGTAATATATATATAACATAGCTTAAATTAATTTAGTGGCTTAAGTCAAAACTAAATTATTCATTAGTCTCTAATGTTATATCTAGACTAGATTGTAATCTTTATGAAGTATCTAATTGTTTAGAAACATAATTAAACAAAAAAAAAATCTGTGAGGGGTGGTCGTTCTTAATATGTGAAAGAATAATAATAATAATAATAATAATAATCTTTATTTAGTAATAAATGCAGATACAAAGCCACTTAACTAAATTACATAAAATGTAGTGTTGGTACGTTCGGTCGCTTGTGGTGTTCAAAACGAATCCTTCACTTCTATGCTAGGACTTAACCTGTGTTACAGGAGCAAAAGAGACGCCACAAGCAGCCACAAGCGATTTATATAATTGGTACATTTCATTTCATGTGAAAAGTATAGTGGGCACATTTAGTTCCTGAAATAGGCAAGCCTGTTTATTCAGGAAACTAGGTAAACAATCATACGCCTTAGATATAGATCTAAATGGTAAAAACGACATAAGTTTATTTAAAGTAAAAAAGGGTGTGTGCGTGTGTGTGTCAGAGTCAGTGTGAAAACGAATGAAATGCATGCAGAATAACAATAATTACGCGCAAATACAAAGCGTCCGAATATAAATGCTTGTGCTAATGCTTGTGATAATAAACGTCAATTTCTCCAACAAAGTGCTAGATGACCTAATTGTTATGTGATATAATTATTTTATCTGGTAGCTGAATATAAAATTACTTAAATTTAACTTTGGGAGTAATTTTCAGAAAGTGAATTAAATTAAGAAATAACAAATTAACATTTAAGACATTTACAGACCGATATTTTATCGTGAAGTTTGTACCGGTGGGGTGAATAAAGTTTAAGTTTTTGATTGGATACTGAATTAGTTTATACCGTTGTTAATTACTTTTGTGAATTCGACACCATTGTGCGACAGACTGTCTTTGATTTGTCTTCTTTCGTTCAATTCGTAGTACTGAAATTGACGCAATGTTTATCTCTCTGTTCAGACTTGACAGCCTTGTTGGTCGAGAGGTTACCGTATGCGGTAGCGTATCGTGAGCTCTCAGGTTCGATGCTTAAGTTGTATGGAACCGTTAATTGTTTTTTTTAGCAGCACGGAGATTGTGCTCGAGAGATAGCGAATGGCTCACCCTTATCATTGAAAAATTAAACATAACTGGTGAAGTGTAGGTGGTACACTTCTGCCTTGATTGGCAATTTATTCGTGAATAAAATCTTGCAAACTAATTCTAAAAAATTTGTTACAGCAATCGCCGCGTTGGTTGTGCTAGCCAAAATCGTGGTGGCCAAAGTGGCATCGTTCTTCTTCCTGGTGGCATTCTTCCAGAAGATATTCTACCTCGGGGGGGTATTCCTCAACTACTACATGAAGAACAATAGTGGACCACCGTCAGCGGCCCCTCAGATCATGTACGGGTCCCCATCCCCTCTGGAGTATAATACTGTTGGGTATAGCTATGATGCCCCTGATCATGAACCGTTTCAAGGACCTGAATTACCAAGCATAGCTGATTTCAGTAACGGGGTAAAATGGTTGTTTAAAAAACCCACGTAATTGCTTTGTTCTGTTTTTGTTTTTGTCCTGTGTCCCCATACAAAAATATGTCAAGAAACCCGACTAAATCTATCTCGCGCTCGTTATGGTCGCTGTCTGGCGTGGATGCTATTAAAGGGTTTTTCGTGGAGTCAAATAAATGTATGATACTGACAGACATTTCGATATTTATGATTATTTTAAATGTAAAGCGAAATTAATAATATTGTGGAAGTAGATTAAGTGTAAAAGCTTTTAATATGTGTAATGTTTAAAAGTAATTATTTATTTTTAGACTTAGTAAACAAATACTTTCTAATTGCCAACTTTAAATATATAAATATGAGGCTCAAATAGGATGATCGATTGGAAAAATTGTTTGTACTAGAATGTTATACGATGAAAAGGGACATTACAATTTTAGATTTTGAAATGCCAATTTTTGCAATGTTTATACTTGCACATTTGAAAAATGAATAAAAATAAAATTACTAATGTTATTTACTTAATAAAGGTTTGTTGCAATATATTTATGTATAAGCGACTATACAAACTCTTTTAATTCCGTATTTTTTTATCGCATCCTCTTGTTCATAGTCATGTTTTGTAAGCCAATGCTTTTGATTTGCGTCACTTACACGGCGTACTCCGTATTCAATTCAGGCGCAGTAAACATTATTATCGTAAAATTGTTTTACACCAAAAGCACGTTGTTGTCTCGTAAATCACTCCATTGTGACTAAAATGCATAATACAGTACAAAAAGTTGGCTCATTCTGTACTTAGTCTTTAATTTTTTTCTTGTTCCATCTTATTTAATACTTAAGATTTCCTTTTTGTAATGTTCATTCAATTCCAGGGAAGAAAGTAATTTTAATATAATTCCTAGGTTCAATAATAAGGTTATTTATTAAACTATTTATTTTCTTTATTGTTTATTTTTATTTTTAAGTATTAATAAAATACAACAAAAATATTAAATAGTTAAACTATTGCCAACTAAGCCTTAGACTATAAACGCTTCTAACCGTGTACAAACCTATGGTTCATTAAATAAGTAAATGGAAAAATAGTTTTCTATTTCGCTCATTTTCGATGTCACAAATTAATTACAGACTTAAGCTAAATCAATATATATGTGTCAATAGAAAACATGTGGTGGTGTGTGGTGATTTTAAAATTAATTTACTTAAAGAGTCACCTTCTTGCATAAGATTAATTAGTTTATTTAAGTGATTTGATTTACAAGATTTGTTTTTGGAACCAACTAGAATCACCTTACATTCTGCTACACGTCTAGACAATATCTTTATGTAACTGTCAGCATTTGGAAAAGTTTATTCTTAACGAGTTAAGATCTGATCACTGTGGGCAAAAGGTAACATGGCCAACATTGACGATGCTTAAAAATAATAAATTTACCTAGACGTCCAGAACAGAAGAGTGCAGTAAGAAAATACAACATGTAGGCAATATAATTAAAGCTACTTGGAAGGTTATTATCAACGAAACAGGGAAGACCAAACTACGTGATAACAACATCGAGCTGAATGTAGATAACAGATTAATTACCTGTAGTCTTAAACTTGCAGGAACATTCAATTACTGCTTTGTTAATACACAAATTACATGACCAGTTCCTCGTGTTCTAGCTCAGTCACAGCAGATTCAGTAGTTAGGGGCATTGTGAGTGAGTGAGATGTTTTATTGAGCTTTCAATATAATATAAGACCTAATGCTGCAATTTAAGTTATAAATATTCAAGTCACTCCTTTCTTAGACCTATTTACCTCATTAATTGGCGGGCTCGCGTCATTGATGTCACAAAGTGCGCAATTCGTTTGAAGAATTATGTGTGCGTTTTATAATAAACTTCCATTAGAAGTAATTAATCTGACCACACAAATTCAAGACGACTATAAAGAATCACGTTATGAAAAGCGGTTCTTATAAGATAAACGATTATTTGAACGACAGAACACTATGGAAGAACAAGAACCGTTTTACTTACTTTTTTAGCTATAAGAAAACAATATTGTAAACACAAATTGGCATTAAAAAAAAATTCCGCCTTGAGTTTCTTGCCAGTTCTTCTCAAGAAGACCCTGTCTACGGAATTGGCACTTAAATTTATTCTCAGATTCAAGATATTGTGATGATTGATGAAAATTAGTTTAAGCTCCACGAATTTAGAGTAGAATTATTTTTGTACGACGATTTTAAGTGCTTTGTTTAGTCTATGGAATAAATGTATTTTCATTTTATTTCAGGTTCAACATTAAACAACTCAATTTTATTTTCTAAAGAAAAAAAGATACGCTTATTGTATTGGAAAAGTTTTAATTCTGCAATCACTGAAACAACCACATCGCATTACGAAGTCCCAAAAATAGCGTCACAATTTAGAAAACAAACTAAATTTTCCGAACGAGTTAACTCAATTGCTCTAATTCGAACTTATTATGGTACTAAAGTAAATTCGGCCTAGATGGTAATTACCATAAGTTCCAAATCGCGCACCACTGCTGGGTAAATACGGTTATTCAAACACTGATAGTTTTAAATTGTCGGGAATGTCGATTAGTTAACATGAATGAGATTACTGAAATGCTGGCTGATTTTGGCTTCACTCTGGGCTTAGAGTAAAATTGGTGTGTCTTTAAATAGATCGGTTAATTTGGTAGAAGTAATTACATGGAATTAAGGTTAATATAATTTTGGGATGGAAGTATTACGGATAAGAATAAATACTTGTTGTGTAATCATCATTTTCAGCAAACCGACATAAATTTATTTCCTAAACGTACAATGTAATGCCAACTCGGTACGTAAGAAAATAATTGTTTTTGCAAAATTACACTTATTTTTGAACAACCGAAACTCAATTACCATTTTCATTGTAGCTAACTATCATCAAGACGGTTTTAATTAAAAGTACAGCCTTTAACAAAACAACAGATGTTGTGTGAGCTCAAGCACAAAACTATGTAAGAACGAGTTCGGCTTAAGCACGCAATATCTACTGCCTCATTTTGTATAAACACCACCGGAACCAAGGAATCTGGTCCGGAAGTACAAACTGGATATAATAATATTGACTTTGGTAAGCCTATAAGGCTGAAATCTATGAAGCGACTTTGACTTTGCTAATACTTACCTTTAACAAAATGCTACGCTACTTGTCTTTTTGTCAAAGAGAGCAAAGTCAAATTTCAAAACGCTTTACACCTCATTAGATCTCAGCATTAAGAATATGAACATCTGAACAGTTTACATGAGTCATGTAAATAATAATGCAGCTGCTGCTAGAGATATACTATAAAGTATCTCTCAATAAATGTGGCAATAACTTCGTCTGTCTATCTGTCTGTTTATTCCACCTTCACGGCTAATCGTTTAACATTTATTATCAGGTCAATTTGTAATCTTATTTACTGATGCTTACGCTAAAAAACAAGCATTTATGAAGCACTCGTGTTGTTTGTGTCAAGCGATGTTTTCATTAAACCAATCATGAACTTGATAAATTCTCATAACAATTTCCAAAGCTTGTTTATAAGACTGTTGTCGGTTCAGTACAGAGTGCAGAGTCGGACTGGGGTTTAGGTGCTCGGGGCTCAAGGCTGGAGGGGCCAAAGAGATTGGTCATCATTCTCGGAACCTGTTCCCATTCCTTGGAGTTAGCTTCTAATCTAATGCATCTGGCTGTTTATCAGTATTTTACATAAAGCTACAGCCATAAAAAATTTCACAACTCAGTATGGGGCGATACGATACTGTTTTTGTTTGACTAGTCCACCGCCCTTAATATTGCGTCGGTCCTCGGAGCCTCAATGAATCATTCAAATCACACACAGGGACCGTTTTGTTAGACTCGCTAATCTTAACGCATGAGAAACGCTTATAGGAGGATGTTGTCATACTTAAAATGAGCATGTCGCGAACGAGCCTTCAGGCCGCTTATTACGATGCTGATCGTCATTGAATTTGATTCTAGTAATAAGGGGGCTGCAAGATCGATCGGTCTGTCAAAAGCTCTTAGAGGTCTGGCTGTATCGACCAAACACTCAGTCCGACTCTGGTTCAGCTCTGGAGGAATTAGAGTTTGTCGGCCATAAGTTGTGCTGCATTGAACGGCTAGTTCCCAGTACTTATTGGAATGAGCACTTTAAGTTTTGTTCGAAAAGTGCTAGGAGTTTGCTGTGCTTTTTGTTTATGGAAAGTTTGGACGGTTCGAGCATATTATTCGCGATTGATAAATTTCTTAAAACGTGCATTTATTTTAACTAAGTTAGATGCTTTTATAATAACAGTTTTATGTGTTAGCTTTGTGCGCATAAACTCACGAAGCTAACACATAAAACTGTATGTAAACAAAAAAAAGCATCTGTAAAATTAACTATTTTATTGATTTTAAGATACATGACTCCACTGAATACTGGTTATATATAGAATAAATGTAATTATGAGTAGTATTATTACTGTCAATTATGACATATATTTGTTTAATTGCAATAAAAACCTTTGTTAATATTGGTGTACAATTAAGATTACTCTATCTATCTTTTTATCTATCAAATTTTTGCTGTTTCTAAATATTTTCTCTTCTTGCTTTTATTAATCTAGCACACTAGAGAGCTCGGGTTGGTTATAGCGAAACTTCGACACATCCGCAGTTTAAATAACGGTAACGTTGTACGAGTGAACAATACGCCTTTATGTTATACCCGGTTATGCCCTGTTATGCCCGGTTATTATCCGTTAATGCCCGGTTTCTCCAAGGTAGGATAATAATACGATGCGCTGTATGAAGATTTTTACTACAAAAGTAGTATAATATTGGATATTTTTGTTGTTTATTTCAGAATCGGACTTCATTTCATTGGGTGTTTCAAAAGAAAAGTAAATATGTATTAATATTAGTTATTTTAGTACTTATAGTACAAGCTCTGCTTAGTTTGGGACTAGATGACGGTGTGTGTAAGTTGGTAGATATTTATTTATTTGTTTATTAGTGTGCTTAGTTAGTACGATTGAAACAAATTCAAATTGCTGATAAATTCAAACTAAAGCAAGACTTAATGCCCAGTGGTATTCTCTCCCTGTATATATATAGAAAGAGAAAGAGAGAAGAGAGATGCTAAAAAATATACAATCCTACCGTCATGGAGTGCTGGAGATGCGTAGTTTGCAGTCTCATTTCACATACATCTATAATACCTTATATCGCTGCCTAGTTCAATCTCGATGAGCGATGAATCTCATGTGCGCCCTATCTCTCTTATCGAGCAATACAATTATCTCCGCTCAGTGGTCTTCATAACTGTAAATAACGAAATACTATTGATTATTTAAAATACATCTCTGCTCCGCTCGTCTCGTTTCTGCTTTGATGGAGTCCGGGACTACTCTTGGTCCGGAGGAATGGTAGATTGTAGATAGCTAGTAGATTTAATACCTGAATAACTATGCTAACCGATTTGAATTTCTAGATTGAGATATTACAGTTGTATAAGCCACAAGAACAGTGTGTCTATATATGTCCGGCCATATATGTATATGAGCTGCCTGCAATTCCGTGAACTATCTTGATGATTAAATAATATGAAACTCTTAAACATTGTCTTCAGTTGTCCCTACATACATATATTGACGTAAAACATCCCTACACATATTACTAGTTAGGTTAGGTACACTGGTTCTAAGTTCAGTACATGTATATAGTTACAGTGCTTCATGTGATTGAAATATAATAATTATGCAAATAAAAGTTACATGGTCATCATGTTTGTGAAAAATACCTCTCCTTATGCACAAACAAAATCAACCGACCATTTATATATCTCAAAAAAGAAACGTACTAAACTATCCTTTTACTAAGCAAGCTAGTTAAAAACAACGCTGGAGACGTATTTACAAAATTAAATATCTACAAAAAGTAAAACAATTTGTATGTTTGTTTGTACAAGTCAGTCTCTAGGTGTGTTCGTCGCGAAATTACCATGCTCATGTATTTTCATAAGCTTACTGTGGCTATTGTTCACGACAAAAGCGAACAAAACTTGCCAAGCTGGAGAATGAACAGTAGGTGAAGTTTGCTAAAAGTGCATCTTAGACTTGATAAGGTAACAAAATAAATTATGCTGCAAATGGACCTTGGCCGTTTTCTTATTACTCGACGCGCCGCACTGCACTAAAATATTCTTATAGAAATTTGCACTCGGTACTAAATCAAAAACCTAGCGCATGTATTTCCATGAGAATATTTTATCCCTACTACATATACGGGGTGGATGCGACATTTATTAAAACACAGGTTCTGTATATGGCCAGCGATCAAAAATGTATTTACAACATGTATTAAACATGATTCCTGAACAAATTGAACATTGCAATATTTCATAAATTTTTTTTCGGAAAAGACGAAATATATTTTTTCGTTACAAAAAAAATACCGATGAAAAGGAATAATTACCATAAATACAATCTGTGGTTTTAATAAACGTTGCTATGTCGCATCTACCCTGTATAAACACTACTGAATAATAGAGTGTGAAAAGGGTAATCGGTTTGTATAAATTGTAGCTGGTTTTGTTTTATTTTTATTTATAAATACGTGTATGTGCTGTATTGTATATGTGTCTCAATGTTATGTGATGTCTAATGGTATTCAATGTTGTGTTATGTGTTTAATCTAACAATTAATAATTTAAATAATGTGTATATGGATTGTAATTATCTGAAATAAATGTCTATTCATTCATTCATTAATAGCCAGCCTAGGTCAGAAGCATTTCGTACTTATTATTTTACCGTTTCTCCGCTACGATGTCATGTAGAATCAATGTTTAGTTGTCGTTTTTACATCATTAAGGTGCTATGTGCCTGGCAGGTAGCGCGGCGGTGTAAAAACCTCCGGCGATGAGAGTTTGCATACACTTGTATGGTGACCATGGTACCAGAATATTTTGTTAAAGCATGTTATGTATGTGTAAAAAGAAAAAGAAATTAGAAAACAATAAATTCAGTGTATGTAATTTGACTAGCAAGCTAGAATGAAAAGTTAGAAAATAGTAGTAAGTAGTTATACCAAGGTTATTGAAAACTGTCAAGATTAGTCAACTGGATCAACTAATTAATTTCAATTAAATATTCCTTGACGCTGTAACTTTTATCTATACTAAGAATGTCGGCCATTCGGATTAGCGCCATCCTGACCGTTCACAAAGACGTTGGTCAAGGTTAAATTAATTTGACGGGTAGGTTTATCGGTGCTTATTCGCCTTTTAACAAAAGCTTTATACTATTTTCATGTATACTAACTAATAACATTAAAGCGTTTAAGCATTAGCCAAATTGGGTTTGAGAGCGCAAACCACATCGTCTCCCGAGAGTCCCATTATGGTTCGAAAACAGTAACTACTGCCAAGCGCAATATTCAAGATTCAAATCATTTATTTTTATAGGCCCCAGGGAGCGTTTAAACACGTCAAAACATAACAAGCAATAATCATTGTAACTAGTAGATATAATTAAGTTTTACTTATAATTTATTTTTATATTACTAATCTGAGCTCACTAACTTAGATTAATTTCCAACTGTTTAAAAATTATCAAATCATTAAAATCAATCTAAGTACGAGCTCCAATAGGTATTGCATCATGAGAAGAGTTGGTGATAAACACAAGTGCATTATATTTTCAAATAAAAAATATAACCATTAATATTATACAGTCAAATTCTTTATTGCACACACAAAATTACAAATTACAACATTATTAATAAAGTTCATGTACAAAGGCGAGCTTAATTCAACATGATTTTTCTAACAGCAAACCTTTGAGACGTAGAGGAAATAATGATGGAACAAGGTGAAGTCAAGTGTACAACGTACAGAAAATAAATGATGAAAATTTATACCTTTATCTACCTTAATTCTACCTTATAAACTAAATAAGTATACATAATTATGTATTATGTATACGGTCCATAAATAATTATGAATATAACATAATTAAAACAGATTTTACCTCTCGGCACCAAATACTCAAAGCGTTCACGAAGGTACGAAGGTGACTTGGGATTATAAAGAACAGAAAAATGGAGCGATAGAGGACTTGGTAACATGGGAATCTCGACGCTGCCGAATGGTTAACCACTTTAATTATTTTCTTCACAGGCATGGTCGTATTTTCGGAGACCGAAAATAAACCGGATACTTAAGTTCTGCAAACATTCGAGTTTATTGAAGAGTTTCTCCTTCGCATCAAGAAAACAGACATCAGCATAGTCTAGAAGCGGGAGAAGAACTGATTGTGGAAGATGAATTTTAGTTCGAAGCGGCAAGAATTTCTGAAGACGTTTGAGAGACTGAAAATATGTGACTTATAATATACATAAGAAGAAAAAGTCATTTCCAAATACTGTAATCATTTATTTAGTCTGAAATACAGTAGTTCGATTTTTGACATAATCTGATTTTAATATATTTCTAAAATTTACTTATTGATAATTCTACCGTGTCTAATGTAAGTTTATTGTAAAAGCGTATACATTGACCTGGTAACGAGTTAGAGATTTTATGGAGCCTAGCAAAGCAAACTCGCTGTGCCCACTGCACAGCGAGTTTGCTTTTATTCCTTAGATTTAATTTATCGAGCTCTCTATTTTTATTTAATTGGTTTGATTTTTGTTAAAGTACATTAATACAACTATACACTACACACACATACACTATATACAACAAATATTGTATGAATTATTTGAAAAGATGGTGCACATGAGTTTCTCACCAGCTCTTCTCATGATGCAATACCCATCGGAGCTGGTACTTGGATTGATTTTAATTCAATTCACTAAGTTGAATTAAAGTCAATCTAAGCTCCGGTGTCAAATCATTTTATTACAATAAGTATTATAATTTAGTTAGCTAAGTTTTATTTTAATTTTATATTTTTTGTGTTTTGATGTTTGTTTTGACGTGTTTAAGCGCCCCTTGGGGCCCATGGAAATAAATTATTTGATTTGATTTGATTTGATTAAATGTATTGAGAATGTAACGTCATAATATTTATCTGTTTAAATTTATTTCTTAGTATCTCCCTGGGACTCATCATATAGATAGCTCGAATAGCTCGTTTTTGGGGCACAAAGATTGAATCTATATCCACGGCACTACCCCAAAGCAAAAAAACATATGACATTATACTGTGAAAAATAGCTCAAATAAACTAAACGTGCAGTGTCAACATCGGACAGTTGACGTATTGTTTTTACGGCGTAAGCTGCTGAGCTGAGTCCACCAGATATCGTTTCTATATGTGGGCCCCATTGTAATTTAGAGTCTAATGTTATACCAAAAAAGACAACCTTACTGAACATTCCAAATTCCTCATTGTCCACCACACTAGTTTGGACTTGTTTTATTGCTAGATGGCACGATATTCGCATGAAAACTGTAGTCCTTAGAAGTTAACTTAGCAGTTCTCTTGTAAGGACTACAGCTTTCTAGCGATTTGTAAGCTGCGTTTTCAAGTCCAAGAGGTGCTAGTTGCGGCAACTGGCATCTTGTAAAGATTCCTTTGAACATTCGATAGTTGTCGCAACCATGAAGCGCTCCGTTTGCAAGCGCCTTACTGTTCCAATGCATTTACAATTTGGTTATGTCTGAAACCCAAATAAATAACGTTGCCCTACTAGTAATATACCTATTAGAAAAAAAATCTTATTCAACTATACCATCTTACCTGCACAAAACGAGGCAATTAGCAATGAAATAAATAACTGCAAATAAAACTTCAGTAGTACGCTGTGGTAGTAGTCTAACTAGGAAGTTATGATAAATCTAGAATCCCAGAAGGAGTATGAATCGTGGTACGCCTCTAGTAGTAAATGCCCTAATAAATTAAGTTCCAGCCAGTGTTGTATCCTACAGCAAGCAAAACAAAACACCTACTTATGATGGAAACATACGACAGCGGCGGCGGTGGAAAATAAGCGGCTTCTTAAGCTCTGAAAACTAACTCACTTCACGAAAAGTTCTCATTTAATTTATTATAGTTCATTCGCCTTCAAGTATAGTTGGGTATCTTTGAGAACCGCTGAACAATCATAGGTATGTAGTATTTTTAAAATGATAGTAGGTACATTTTATGGCAAGTGTGCTACTCTGGCTTTGTATTACTATTTCATAGTGAGATAATAATAACTAAACCTTAAACCTAAATATAAAGGAATAACGAGACCATGTTCATTTTATTATTGAGTCAATTGATATAACTTTTATTCTTTTTAGGGTTCCGTACCTCAAGAGGAAAAATCGGAACCCTTATAGGATCACTCGTTTGTCCGTCTGTCACAACTCTTTTACTCCGAAACGCGTAAAGCTATAGTGCTGAAATTAATATCATTTACGTTGATTAACGGTTCCTTTAATAAGTTTCAAAGTTTACATATTCAAAAGATAATTGCAATAAACCCTGACAAATGTATGGAAGAGCAAAAATCCAAAAACCTATAGGGTATTGCCCGTTTATCTAGAATCTTGAAATTAAGCATGAGTATAGGTCTTATAGCACAACTATAGGAAAAAATCTGAAAATTCTAAATTTACGTCGGCAACTTGGTGAAATGAGGGACCAAAGTTAGTATGACGAAGACCTGTTTACTTGGATTCATTTCAAAGGTAGAACATTCTTTCTTGAGTTAAGACAATATGTCATGGTGTAGAGGGCGCTGTGCTAAACGTCACTCAGTTGGTATTTGGTAAACAAAGTTCATTTTTTTTTTTTTTTTAAGAATACAAATTAATATTAATTAATAACATGTCTTTAGAATAAATTACTTACATACATCATAATTAGCGAACACTCATTAAATTAGATATCAATTTCTTGTTTTGAAAATTGAAAGAAAAGTAATTTAATTATTATAAATGAGTGGTTGTTAAGTATATCAATGCAAAGAAAAGGACACGCATACATTACCCAAATATCGTGCATTAAGTAAAAAATGGGAAATCGCTCTACAGATTAAAAGAAAATGAGATAAATGGTTATCCATGGCTAGTTGTAAACATTTAAATATCTTAAACTTTTCTATATCCAGTCGCGGCTTTCCCATGGCATAGAAAGATGCTCAAATTATTCCTTTGCCAAAAAAAGGCTAATCCCACGTCTTTTTTTCGAATACCGTCCCATTTCAATCCTACTATTCCTCTCTAAAGTCCTGGAACGCCTCTCCCATGACCAACTAAATTCATTCATATCAAAAATCAATCTCCTGAATCCTTTTCAATTTGGTTTCTGTCCTGGTCATGGCACCGTCAATTCCTTGGTAAATATTACGGATGATATCAGGCTGGGCATGGAAAATGGTCAACTTACCGCTCTATGTTTACTTGACTTCAGCAATGCTTTAAACTCTGTAGATTTTGGTATTCTGCTAGGCATACTCAGCTCTCAACATATCTTCTACGGTAATTGAGTTGTTTCAAAGATAGCCACCAATAGCATAGAAAAAGAAAGGTCTATACACAGCAATGGGATATGAAAGGCTGTGGATGATGAATAACGAAGTTTCAGAACTGTGTTCATTTTTTTGTATTTTTTTATTTTATGTTAACAAAACTATCTTTTTGGGGTCGGTAAGCTTTCAAATAGGTACATTTGGCACGGAACCCAAAGAATTTGCGGGTGCCGACACGCACTTGACCATTTTTTTTTAAAAATACGACACCCGCACTAATAATAAACTCTGTTTCGCGAACAAACAGACATTTCACACACACAAAGCACACTTAGAGTCGGAACAAATCTTTGCGGAGCACACAAATATGTGTGTTCGAAGAGAGATCGAATTCAAAACACCAGCATAGTTGAAAGCGGCGAGGTGCTAATGCGTAGTACTATAACTAAATGTTAAAGTACTAAAGGTGTAGTAATTGTTTAATCGAAAACAAACTCTAAATTGTGAGGGTCGAGTTAAAACTTTGGGAATGAAGAGAAACAGTGCGGTGGGCTTAGAAATTATTATTATTAGTACGATAATACATTTGGTGATATAGGTTGCCAACCAGTAGCGTGTCAGAGATATATTTACTACGTTTTATTATTTAAATGAATACATTGCATTACCCCTATTCTTCGTTTATTAGGTTTTCGCAATTGTAATCTATCTCGTGGAGTGCAGGGCTTTTTTATAATGAATTCAATTTACTTACTGAATGTAAAACCAATTCGTGCAATGGAAAATTGCATTAATTTCTTTTATTTAACTAATGCGTCTGTTTACGAGAATGTATGTGTGAGTGTGTATGTCCCCATGTTTGTTACTCTTCACGGAAAAACAACATATTCATATTCATATTCATTTATTCATTTGTGGATCATAGGTTAGTATTACAGTTCTTAAATTTAATGTTATATAGAACGCTATGTCCTACCACATGCTGCGGTGTACAATTTTATATATTATATTAATTAAATTAAAAAGATTATATAATATAATTGATTAATAATTTGTTTTATTTACATAGCTACCATTAATTTACATTAAAAAAATAATAATATTATTAAATTAAAATTTATTAAAATAAAATTAAAATTTATCATTTAAAATGTCGTTAATTGCATAATATTATGCTTTTTGTAACAAAAGTTTATTGAGCTTAGCTTTGAAAACATTTGCACAATTTTATCCTCCATTCCAACACTGCTTACAAACATATATATTATTATCAACAATTTCCTTTAAAGTTTCAAATCTATGACAACTTTCTAAAAAAACACGAAAAAATTATATATGTATTATATATAATTTATAGTCATATAGTGTATTCAGTGAAACATAGTATGTCAAGATGTTTTCCTATATCATCCAAATTACATAAGTTAACCAACATCATATTACATTTACTGATAAGTCCGTTAATGTTTTGGTGTAAAAGATGCATATGATTACTATCTAAAAATATTGGACTATAATTATTATTTAAAACAGAGTTATTATTAGTTAAGAAAAAAGTTACTTGTTTTATCACTATTAATAGGAATAGGTGTAGGTTCGTCCAACGGTAGTGACAAAAAGGTTTGCTGGTATAGTTCTTTATTATTTTGTTTGTGTCCTTTTTTCAGTATGACTTTACATGGGCTTGTATTCTGATTTGTTCTCTGTAATTAGTTATGTCATCTTTATAAGTAAGATGCAATATTTCTTTAAATAAATATCTGCTAAGATTCAGTGAGAAGAAAAAGAACAATAAGATCTGTCTTTAAATCTAGAATTTTGGTTTGGTTCCCATAGACATGTTGGATGGTCACAAACTCGTTGATTGCATAACAGTAGTTTACGAGGGCAGTTCCGATGCAGTGCTATTGAATTAAATCGAACCTAGAAGGCTCGCCCCACTTTGAATGTTTGGCTGAATTGATTTCTACGGGTACCATTTATTGCAAGGATCTGTTTTAAAGTAGGCACTGTCGATGCGTATGTGTAGTGTGAATAGGATCTTGCGATAAATTGTATAGACGATTATTTTCGATGTGAAATAATTTACAAAGAGCCGGCCAAGTTCAACTGTGACTCACGCAGGAAGGGCTTCAAACCATTATCTGTAAATATTTATTTAATTTTAATTGAAAAAATATTTTATCATTAAAAATATATTAATCAATATTTTATGAATATTTCAAGCGTGTATATTTATTCGTCATGATATACTCTCTGTACATTATAGGTATGTAAGAAAGAAAGTCAGAAACGTATTTAATGGAGTAAAAATAACACTTTTTAATACAGCGGTGTACAAAGTAACAATCAAAGAATAAATATATATAAAATAAAAAGTAAGTTACTTTTACCCGAAATGGACTCCATCCCAGCCATATAATGTTACCATTGTGTGTATTGCAGCTATATTTATAACTAACATAGGTAAGTATATATGTATTATAATATTTCAATTTATAGATCTAATTTAGCAAACAGTTTAACAACCGCTTAACTTTGCTCTTCAAATATTATTTAAGTAATCCGAAAGAAAAATATGTGAGACATTTAATTATTGATTTAATTAGTTAATTATTTAATTATTCATTACTCATATGGTCAAGTGGCTAAGGTTTTATTTTTAGCACTAAAAGATGCTTATGTCAAGATGAAAACTACTATCCTGTATGAAGAATAATATAAACGTTTAAGAAAATTACTATTACTTCACTATCATGGTAAGCCGGGTAAAAGGATCGCCCGATCTAGCGTGGGTCGACATGAGACAGTCGTGTGAGTCCGTATTACAATATTATTTTGTGACATAATAATATTAAATGTGTAATGTAAATGTACACGTACCCGTATAAATATAATAAATTAAATATACTGCGATTACTGTGTGCCAGACACAGTAATCAGCTACTACTAAAATAATAATAAAGATTTCATTTATAGTAATTCTACTAAATATTATAATAGAAAAAAGGCTTATAACCTTGCAACTTCTTGATGCTTCAGACTTTATAGTACAGCATTAGCCGAACGTATTTATTAAAAAAAAACATAATATATAATTGAACTGTTGTCGATTATTAGTCGATTTAATAATTATTTATATGGAAACATCATTCAAAGAGAAAATAATACAAGTCAGTCAAAGATGAGTCAGACTTATGCAGTAGTGATAGGTGTGAAGGATGTGCAATAGACCCACGGAGGTCGACGTGAACACCCAAAGCCTCTTCCCAATAATAATAATAATAATAAGGATGTGCAATATCATACCTAGTCTGATTCAATCTAAACGCGGTCGCGGGCAACGGATATCATAATGTAAAAGTATCTACTAATAATGTAATTAATTAATGCCGGCTTAATTTAAGTTCCATATTACTAGATAACATCGCCATACTAAAAACTAGGAATTAAGTCATATCTTAACTCGTGACGTGATTTAGGTCTAATTTAGCTACCCGGTTTACAACCACTTAATTTTACTCTTTGAATATTATTCAAGCAATCAAAAATTCAGCATTTATAGCCTGATCAACGATCCTAAAGACAGACTTTCTAAAGGCGGAGTAGTTTTGAAGCGGTCAAAGAAGAGATCATCTAAGTTTAAGTGGGTACTAAAAGGCGATAACTTTGTCTATTGCTATGAGAGGACCCCAGGGCGCAAGTACAGCAAGTTCACAAGTCGAAGACAGACTGTTCGGTACTTGAAGGTTAGCTGCAAACTTTAGCAGTGGATGGCGGAACTTATGGTTAATATCCTCCAGCTCTTGTTTGACTCTTTAAGCGATTTATCCTTTGAGTTACCGGAAAGGTATTGGTTGTTCTATTATTTAATAACATCGCATCAATTAATTTAATAGTAGGCCAGTCAATAAAGCCAAAACCCGTAAGTAATTAGTAATACGCTGCAAATTTAGAATTATGTTGTTGTTACCATTTTGAAACATGTATCAAATTTGCAGCGTTTTGGAACATACGGAACATTGTTTATTATTAAAAAACAATGAAATTTGTTAAAAACAAGGGTAAAAAAAAATTGTAACACGCTGCAAATTTAGAATTCGGTTGTTTTTTACCGTTTTGTAACGTGTATCAAATTTGCAGCGTTTTGCAACATACGGAACATTGTTTATTATTAAAAAACAATGAAATAAGCTAAATTTTAGTCGAAAATGAGTTATGAATGCCAACCTACTTAAAATTTCACGCTGTCTTATAAGCTCACTCCGTTAGCTCTAGCAGGACTTTTTTATCGTATGACATACGACATACTTCGAAAACGCAGTTGATTGGTTATAACCAAGCGAGAAACTGCATTTTCTTTTGATTTCGGCAATTTTCTTTTTACCTCTAATTAAGGGACATTTCAGGCGCATTCAGCTATTTAGTATTAGCCGTTGTTTCGAAAGCTGGAACTAATACTTTGCTATTGCCAAAAAAACGAGTAGGTATCGCTTTTTCCATACTCCTATTAGTTCCCTGTACAGTTGTCGCTTATACGCAATTACTATAATTTCATTTGTTACTTTGTGTTGCTTATACCTTGCTATCATTTACAAGTTTATAAAATAGCTGTCACTTATACCTTAATACTAAAATCTAGTATTCATAAATCAGTATATATATATTCAGACAGATAATAATCAGTAAATATATATCCAGGTATTACTGTTGGTTATACCTAACTACAATTTACAAGATTTAAACCAGGTGGTCGCTTATAGCCAACTACCATTTGCTATTTTAATAGAACACTGTCGCCTACGCCCCATTTCCTGCTATCAACTGTCATCGCGATAAGCAGACCACTTTTATTATATTACGGGAAATATTAACCTTCTTTCTTTGGTTTTTTCACAATCGTGCTTTGAGTTAAAAAAAATAAGAAAATAATCATTTATTCTGCCATAAGAAAAAAAACATTACAAAGCGCCTTAAACTAAATAGTTCTAAAATTGTGACATAATAATGTGAGATGCGTAATCTCAGCACAGTACTGCAATGCTAAAAGCACCGCAGCGCTTATAATTCTGATGCGCCCAGTGAGAAATGACTGACTTAAAAATTGTGATGAAAATTGAGCACTGAACTGTTATTGAATTATTCATAAAATAAGCAGAAATTTCAAACTTTCATTCTACGTACTCTACGGTTCAAAAGTGTACTTGTAGAAGGAAAATACGAAGATAGTATTGAGGATGATACCCCATCAGGTACTTCTGTTACAGCACAAAACGGTACGGATTGCAAGTTTTAAAGAGTTTTTGGACCAATATTATGAGCTTAAGAGCAAACAGAAGACAAGGAAGTAGGTTAAGAAAGGTAGTACCTCCAATGAAGTTTAAAGTCGCACCACCGGTAGAAAATAAAGTTATTTTTTAAAGTTAAAAAAGGAAATTAAAAATATTACCTCAGAAGCTTACACAGCCACTATGCTTAATATAATGTAGCAATTAAAGAAAAAGGTAGAGAATACTGATCGCGGGTGTCTTGAACTCTTGACACAACTTCACGGCAACGCATTGATTTACACGGCGCGCTTTGACTAAGCTGCCATTTGGGACTGCGGCCTTCAAAATATTAATCATCTACCTTATAGCCCAGACCTAACACCAGGTGTAAAGCTTTTGTAACATTGGAACAACTCAAGGTTTAAGCGTAATTCACATGGAGCTACATGGAGCACAAATATAGTTTCTTAGTGAAGCAATGGTATAATACATGAACGAGTCTCTGAAAGCAGTCTCTGGTTTATCTTGGTCTGGGTGTTTCTATGTATAATATGTATGTATTTACAAAAGAAAAGTATATATCTGTATTAGTATCAGTTATTCTAGTATTTGTAGTACAAGCTTTGCTTAGATTGGGGCTAGATGACGTAATGTCGTGTGACATTTATTTATTTATTTAATTCTAACAAGACATAAGCTTCTATGTGTGTTTTGTATTAATTGAACCTTATATCTGCTAAATGGAGTCTTTTCCATCTGATGTCTACTTTCTAACATGTAGCCCTTTCAAGAGATCGTTAAGTGCTTTTCAATATCCTTGTTGAATTTGAAACTAAACTTTGGCTCACACATTGAGTCAAAAGGTCAAATAGCCACAACAAAATTGGGCTTCCTCACCAAGGAAGCCCAATTTGTGAGTGTTATTACTCGTTATACTCGTGGGTAACTTAGTATTCCATACACGACCGGACTTGACCAAGCACAAGTTCGGTCGTGTATGGAATACTTTTACGTGAATAGTACACGTCTGCAAGGTTCAGTAAAATATTAGCTGGAGGCGCTCAATTCAATGGAGAAGAGGGACAAGAGAATATTCAACTACGAGAAACTGACAAATGTTTTACTTCAAACCCTGAAATATTGTCGCAAGGCTGTCAAGCTATTGGTCCTTAATAAATTACATTTCGAAGACTGTGCCGGGGAACTGCACAACCTTATTTCTTCGTCTCCATTTCACCTTTGGACGTCCAGACAAACAGCACTCTGACATAGCTTCATGGTAGATATTCCACAGATACACACTTAAATACATAACTTTTAAGTTTTTTAATTATTACGGAAAAATCTATTTTTTTTTTAATTTTAACATATGCTTCGATAATAATCACTAATCATATATTTCGATGATTTTTATGACTGCAAAGGGATGACCGCGATAAGTAACACTTTTTGGGCACTGTAACTGGGCACATTTAAATGTACACCCAATCACTTAGCTTTTATTCTGAAGGATAATCATGTTGGTTGTCATTTTAATATTTTTATGACCTGATAGTGAATCCACATTACTATTTGCCCAGATAATACGCCATGTTAAATGTTACCAATTTCCTTGTGGTATAGAAAATTTTGATGTGTGGAAGTAATACATTACCTTTTTTTTTAAACCCATTGCCACAATGATGTTGCTAGGCAGTGTTTTTTATGCTTTATTACCTTTTGGTACAAATATGGGAACTTGTCGTACTGAACTTAAATGGTTGCCCATTCACCAACGCCGTAGTTTGCGTGCTCTAACTATAATGTTCACATGCCTAAATTCTCCTACACCTCCTGTCTACCTAACTCCTTTTCTCCAACACTTGTGCTCTAATTACGACTGAACTCTTCGCTTCTCTAATAATCGTTTACCCCTTTGCCCCACTCATAGTTCTGGTTTTATTAACTCCTCTTATTTTGTCCAGTCAGTACTTCTGTGGAACGCGCTCCCTCTTGGAATCAGGCTAAGCCCGCCTGATTCCAAGAGGGAGCGCTATACGATCCACATTAAAGACAAAAGTTTGTGAGCTCTTATTGAGCAAATTGGCAGAATGTACTCAACATTAACTTAGTGCACATGTTCAAAATTATAAACGTGGAGGACATACCCCTTGTAAGGACAAAATGAAACATCATCAAGAAACTAGAGTTTCCGATGAAGTGCCCACTATTCAGCGTAAAAAACAAGTGTCATCAATCACGTCCTCAACGAGATCAGTAAAGAAGATATAAAGAAAGTGATAAGTAAGAGGATTGAAACGGGATAGTAATTGTTCTCGTAGTATAATTAGTTAATTTGTCATAATATTTGTATCTTGTACGGGCGACGAGTGCTTCAGTGTTGTGCAGTTGTAAGGTAGACAGCTGTAATCAGAGATCCGGGAGATCTATTTGATTTATTACCCAGAAGGGTGTGGCACAGGTGTACTACATCCACACTTCACCTGTTATGTTTGGGTCCTATGGGATAGGGGGTGAGCCCATCGACATCCAATGGGCACAAT
The DNA here is from genome assembly GCA_905147285.1 of Hypena proboscidalis. Lineage (NCBI taxonomy): Eukaryota > Metazoa > Arthropoda > Insecta > Lepidoptera > Erebidae > Hypena > Hypena proboscidalis. Next base: position 23,733,291 of record LR990127.1, on the reverse strand, counting down.
TCCTACTCCGTGCTGCCATTGTGAATTAACTGATGGAAAGTTCATAAATAACACTTTGCTCGACCCGGGAATTGAACCCGAGATCTCGCGGTGAGAGGCGCATACGGTTATCACTAGACCATCGTGGCAGTTACATATATTGTTAACGTAATTATTTATACAACAATATTTCTAAAACTCAATTCGAAGTTAATACGTGCAATTCTAATGTGCCCAAATGGCCACAAACAAAACCTCTCCAGGCTATTTTTTCTATTTCGCGCACCCGAATAGCCATTTTATCACCATAACATAAAATCAAACGTCCTTCCAAATATTAGCCGTTTTTGCTCTGCCTCGATTGATGGACGCCCGCTCCCGGTGACGTCCGCCAAGCGATGTCACATGACATTAATGTCATGAAATATTGGACCCGACGCGGTTGGCGTTTGATTAAATATGTCTGAATTTTAGGTGAACCAAAACTGGCAGGGGAAATATGAATATTTCACATCATAATATGTGTAACTCACAAGTACAATATCAAATTATACTAGTGACCTGATAAATCCCGTACCCATCTTGCTAATTGCATTTTTGTTATTTAGAGGTCCTGCTCATCAACCGTCTTAAGCTTATTTCGAAGTAGAAACATCGAAGTATTGTAATGCAGATACATAAGTACATACTTTTAACTGGTTTAGGTTTTGCCTTACAAGAAACAAAACCCTAAATATAGTAAATGGACATGAGATCAATAACGATTTAAGAGGCTTAATATATTATAGATTCTTAATGCAGTTTTATAACAAAACAGAATTGAATGTTTTTTATTTTTTAACCGACTTCAAAAAAAGGTGGAGGTTCTCAATTCGGTTGTATTTGTTTTTTTTTTGTTCGCCGATTACTCGAAGACGCCTGGACCGATTTGAGAATTTTTTTTTGTTTGAAAGGATATACTTGTCATGTGGTCCCATTTTCTTCAAGTCACGTTCTGATGATGGGATCCTAGAGAAATCGAGGGCAACCCTCAAATTTAAAAGGCTTCTATATTGTTTTTTGTATATTATCTAAAGCTAATCGAATATTTGCATCTAGTAGTCAGCATTTTATGTTGCTGAGCTGATGCTGGAAGGTACAACTCCTCAACGGTTAGGAGTACGGGGATAATTCTTTAAATATGTAAATACCTAGTTTTAAGAAACATATATTTAAGAAACTTTTGTGTACCCAAAAGCAGGTTTAATAGTTATTTATGCAACTGTTCTATAATGAGGGGTATTAAAACACGAGCGTGGGTTTATCACACGAGGCGAAGCCGAGTGTGATAATAGTATCACATGAGTGTTTTAATACCTAATTATAACAGTTGCATACAAGACTTTATCTACACCCATGATATGAATCCTCTATAAATGTTCTGAAACCACAGGGTATTAGGGTACAGTGTTGTAAGAACTCTATGTAAATTCATGGAAAGTTTAATTAGTGAGTATCTAATACAAAAAAACTATGTATAGGTAATAATATAATTATATATTGTAATAATTATTTACATTTTGGATCGTACAATTATTAAAAAGTATTTTTTCAATACTATTATTGAACAAAAATGGCGGGATACGACGTCAATTCAAAAATTCGAATAAGTTTTTATTTAAATTACGGCGCTGTGGTAGTGAAACGCGCGTGCATGACATGTTCTTTTTTTTAAATTCATAAAGATGCCATGAGAATGTGGCTGTTCGATGAGTAAAAAAGGAGTTGCATAATGAATTTCAGTACAACATTATAACACCCGTTTGGGTGTTATAATGGTTATTATGACACTGGCTGTTTTAATGTAGGCGATTAGCTAACTGTTTCAAGAACGTTTATAGAGGATTTATAGCATGGGTGTAGATAAAAGTAATTATTATTTTTTTTATTTTTTTTGTTGTAAATATATATTTTATTAAATTGATGCTGGTTTATGGGTGCTGACCTCAGTTTTTTCAATTTCGTTTTTAATAAATAATTCTTTTTTAATTTCTAGTTCTCCTAGTACACCTTGTGTCTTGTATCTGTATCTAGGAATTTTTCGTTTATTTTTAATTTTTAGTTTATTTTTCTTGTATTGTTTTGTTTGGTTGTAGTGTTACTTTGTTATATTTTCTTGTGAGCGTTGATTTACTGTGTTGTTTTTTCTGGCAGGGACTAGCTGAAAATCAGTGCTGTGCATTGCGCGCAGCAAATACTGAGCTAGATCCCTTGCCGCACATTTTCTGTGTACTATTTTATATTTCGTGTAAACTGTTTTTTTTTTTTAATGTAAGATAATGTGTGGTGAATAAATGGTTTAAATGGTTTAAAATATAGGCTCCTTGAGGCCGTTTACTGTATTCTTTCAAGTTATACACAGATGAGGCGAGACGTTGAATATTAGGTACTTATGTATATTCATAATATGAGGTCATGATTTGATGATGGGATCCTAGAGAAATCATAGTTAACCCTCAAATTTCAAAGGCTTCTATATTGTTTTTCGTATATTACCTAAAACTACTTGGATATTTGCATCTAGCAGTCAGCATTTTAAGTTGTTGAGCTGATGCTGGAAGGTACAACTCCTCAATGGTTAGGAGTACGGGGATAATTCTTTTAATATAGGCACCTTAAATTAGTTTTCCGTCTCAAGTAACCGTCGTCTCCTCATTCGAGAAACATTCTTGCTCGGTTTACCCATCACTTAAAATCGTAAAATAAAATAATTTTTAACAAAAAAAAACCGGCTTCAAAAAGTAGGTAAACTAAAGAGCAAAAAATAAATTTACTTCGCACAAAATAATACGTTTTTTCATTTAGTTAATAATGGGAATTATTAAATATTTATTTTATAATTCTGAAGTCGGTGCCAAGTAAACAATAACTCTGTATAGATAATATCAATCTTTCTAACAACTATTTTCTGACTGAATATTAGTTATATTTCTGTTATATTACCAATACTGGGCGACCGCGCACTAGCACAACTATGCCTCCCTTCTCTGGGTCGACAAGATAAAATAAAAATAAATATATAAATAAAATAAATATAAACAACAATATTGTGTGTATAGGTCGCGTCATGTAAAAAGAACGCTGGCGGTCAAGCTGCGCATTAGGCGATTTTTCGAACTGTTTGGTGGTATGAGGTGCGGCGCGGGGCAGGCGGGTCTCGTGCCGCATGCTTGCCGGTGCATTATTGTTTCATCAGTCAGCCTTTGGCTTCCGTGCTGTGTCCACGTCATATTCGTTCTTAAAATACCATCGCGCACAAGTTTTTATTTACGAAATGATTTTACACAGAAAAGTGAGAAAAATGATTTATGACGTATATTGTTTTATGAAGAGAGAAGCTGATAATAATGCAGTTGATAATTTAAAATAATGTATGAAACGGACCGCAGTGGCAACAAAATGTTCTGAGTCTACAGTGAGACGAATTGTAAAAGGTTCAGAAGATCCTTACTGTCTTCGGAACTCCCGGCAAAAATAAAAGAATCAAACAAAAACCAATAACAGACATTGACAACTCTGACCAGACCATAAAAAGAATCATTCATCAATTTCCACGTCACTGAAAATGAATTGCCTACCATAGACAAGTTGCGAAGGAAGTTACACTTACTACTACTTACTTACCTTAATTTTCAAGGATAGTGCAGCAAGTCAAGCAAGAATGGAAGGAGTATCAATATTACTTTAAATTTTTGTAATTAGATTAAACATTTTAAACTGAATTAAACATGTTTTAAATTCTATTTAATGATATTTTACCTAATAAATTTTGCAATGTACTTCCGACTGTACCGAAAATTAATATACGAAGCCGCGAGCGACAAGCTAGTTCAAAAATAAAACAATAGGTAGCTAGTACTTTCGTGCGCGAGTGTACCAATGCGCAAACACCCCCCCCACCACTTTCTTCCAGCGTTCTTTTTACGTGACGCGACCTATACTATAATTTGATATTGTAGAAAGGTTGTTATAGCTTTTACTTGGCACCGACTTCAGAATTATAAAATAATTATTTAATAATTTCTATTTAACTAAATGAAAAAACGTATTATTTTGTGGGAAGTAAATTTATTTTTTGCTTTTTAGTTTACCTACTTTTTATAGTATACAGTTTCAAGAGGCTACCTTAAAACAATGTTTTAACTTTAAAATGAAACTGAGCAAACAATCTGTGTTGGGTGATATTTCATTTAAAAGAGTTTTACCTAAGCAACAAAATGTAGATATTCGCCCGTGTAGACTAGACTAGACATTCCGCATTTGTTTGCTATTCCTAAATTGGTTTCTGTGGCCGGGAGCACCCCGAGTGCAGAACTCGTTGGAAAATCCTTAGGTATTGTGATTATTATAGGTGTTATTTTAACATATTTTTTTCTGACTAGCGACGAGCCGTGTCTCTAGAGGCAGGAAGTTGACGGTCTTAATGGCCACATCATATACATACAGGTAAAAACGATGATCAAATATCAAATTTGGATCGCGTCAACTTAGGTAGTATGAAAAATCTACTTATCCTACCTATCTTACCCAGCTATGTGTATGTGCATTTCTCCATACAAACGTATTCTTCTATTTTATCTAAGGTAGGGTAGGGTAATCTACCTCTAAAGCAATCGAGTTTTTTTTATTAAATAGAGGTAAGCAGACTCTGTTTTTTCATTTTGCTCTAAAAACGAAACACCAAAAATATAGGACCCATAGAAAACCCTTCTGCATATTTATTTATTTATTTATTATTTACTTTTATATCATTTTTTGTAATGTTTTGACGTGTTCAAGCGCCTCCTGGGGCCTATGAAAATAAATGATTTGAATTTGAATTTGAATTTGAATTTGCATTCAGAACATTTCCAGACAAATATAACAAGTATATAAGATACAACAAAGTAAGAGGAACAGAGAACTACTTCTACTTTACATTTTGATACCAAAACTAATTAAATTGACTTAGGCTTAGACTGAGAAGAAAACATGATAATAGGAAACATCTATCTTTTCATATAAAATCGCTCCCTGAGCTGCAGTTGTAACTATTGCACATTATGAGGGTGTGACCTGACGTGAGGGAAAACAAACTAGTTAGGTACGTATACAAGTAAAGAGGTGATGGTTGTCGATATTTCAGTGATGTGCATCGATTTCGACGATGAATAACTTCGATCGGTATATATGGTACTGCCTCGATGGTAGGGGTTAGCGTGTGCGCCTCTCACCGCGAGGTCTCGGGTCCAATTCCCGGGTCGGGCAATGTGTTATTTGTGAACTTTCCATTAGAAAATCCTCAATAGCAGCACGAAGTTGGAATTGTGCACGGTGAATGACGATAGGCTCATGGAACCTCAACATAATATGTTGTACATCTCTGCCATACCTTCTGGGTAATATAGGCGTGAGTGACGTTATGTGTTTATACTAAGAAACAGTTGAAAAAGATTTGGGACCGGCAGGATTTGAACCTGCGACCTTACTGCACACCGGGCAGCCGCTCTTAGCCATCCAGCTACGGTCGCCTCTTACCGGCACCCTAAATTTCTCAACAGTATGATACGTCATTTCGTGACGTCCATTTGTTCCTATCTTATGTAGGATACAAACAAGCTGGATGGCTAAGAGCGGCTGCCCGGTGTGCAGTAAGGTCGCAGGTTCAAATCCTGCCGGTCCCATATCTTTTTCAACTGTTTCTTAGTATAATTTGCTAAGCATAGCTAAATGCTATAAAAATAATCAAAGTTATGTGTTTACATTTAAAAAACTTTCTATTCATCAAAACTTTTATCAAAATACCTTATTTTCATTAATCAAATACCATATTACAATTTAAAGGAAATTACAATATCTACCTCAACTCATTGACGGGGGGTGAGGCAACTATTCGTTAGCTACTCGGAAGTGCGGGAGGGGTGACAGGCAGATACCAAACCAAGCCGAAATATGACATTCCATAGTCTACCGACCAAAGAGTATGCATTGAACTGCATCGAACCTTTTTTGACATTCACGGCTGCAACAAGTCCGAGATCTAGCTGCAGAATCTTTTTATTCTTAATAAATATTAATTCTATTTTTTATGTAAATAATCGTTTGGGGGCTAAGCCTGTACACATGGCAGAATGCGCAAATGATCCGATATGAGTAAAAAATACCAGAGTTAAAATGCATAATGGAAATAAAATAAGATTCTTTGAAAGAACGATTGTTTTATGCATTAATAACTTATTTATAGTTATTTAGAAAATTTGTCAAAAGGAGCTCAAAACAAAATGTACTATTGTTACAAAGTGTTGGGTGATAAAAATAATCGTTAAGAGCTATTTTTATTAAAACTGACGTGAGTTTGTAACATTATTCTAATTATGAAATACGGGTGTTACTCACGTAATGTTGGTCTATTTAGTCGACCGCGGTTTCACCTATACTTCTAGGCATTTTCACTGTCATCACCGTCAGTGTTGTCGTGCGTGTTTGGGGCAGTGTGGAACGAGCTCACAGTGTCGGCAGACGGCGATAGTCTGTCAACTGTACCCGATTCGGATTGAAGTACCGTTAAGTGCTTTTTAACCCGATACCTTCTACATACATAATAATAATAATGCGGATATAATATTCATCGAATATAATATTCAATGTAAATATATAGAAGCTCACGGCTTAACTCGTGCCTCGTCTAGTAGTTCGTGCACTAGCGGCGCCGCGCCAGGCAAAAACAATCCTTATTTTATGAAAAAAACTGACGCTCTTTGAACTGCGTGAGCTCGAAAATAGAGATGAATCTGCAAATAGGCGAAAATATTTTTTTTATATGAATAATATTATTCGTGAAATTTGTAATCTCTTTGAGTTGCCTGCCCACCTGTAAAACAGCGTTTGTGTGGTTTGATAGTTGTATGTATGGAGAAGTTAATCATTTGGAGTTCACGTTTACTCGTTTGCCTTTTTGAAGCAAGTAAAACCAAGCCAAACAAATAGTCAGGCAACGAATAAGTCTGTAAAAATGATGCGCTCGGCGCGTGGGTGAGGTTCCGAAGGCGTAGAGTGATAGCAATACTTACTACTAATACCAATTTTTAAATTTGTTCATGGGTTACCTGCCACCATAAAGTGACGCACCAAATTTTTTAAAGTTTATTCGCTGTCAGTTGCTGCTTGTTTATCTAGTGCTTACCTCTTTGGGTATTTTTCCTTGTATATGTCGAAGTCCGATCGTTGGTTTAGGCCGATCGTGGTCGGACTAGGCGCATCGTCGGATACATCGAATGACGATCGATCGGTTTAAGACCGATCGTTTAGAGGCCATGCGTATAACGATCCACGTGATTAATGAGTTCCGTTTTCAGCTGATCAGCTTTTCGTATGAGTGGCCACCATCTTGTCTTATTAATCGACCTACACGGCGTTTAGCCATATCGTACGATATCTTTAGGCGCATCGTCATGATTGTTCTGCGCTCATCAGCTGTTCGTATAAAGCAGCCATCTTTTTAATCGATGACCTACTCGACCTTATCCTACGATATGCCTGGGCCCATCGTAATGTTGTTTTATTTCATGACGTTAGTGGTTTTGTGTTGGTTGGAGATAGTAAGCGTCGCTGGGATCTTTCCAGAATCGTCAGCGTTTTATCTTGCGTCCCAGTAATCATACTAATTCCGTAAAAGACAATTTTTTATTCACCTATGGTTGATTCAACGACGCCTCACCCACGGTTAATTAATACGAGTTCGTGATTCCTATCTCTGCGTTCAGGTTGACGGAACTCTAACCTAAACTAATCTACCCCCGTCGGTTTAACAGCGATTCGTAAATGTACTCGTAGGTGGGATCAATACTGCATCTTCCACCATAATGGTTAATCTACAGAACGATCTGCCTAAACTTTGCCAGCTAGATCGTCAAACGTTAAACTTTGAACGATAGGCCTGGCCGATTGACATTAAGATAGTCCGCCTAGGCCGTGACGATCGGCCTACGACTATACAAACATCGAAGTAAGTACATCGTTTAATAATCGTGAAAATAAATTTAAAATATCTACAAACTTTGATAATCATTTTTATATTCATGTCCATTTAAACAGTTTATGTTGCCAACATAAATTCTTGAAATGGACAAAACTAATTCAAAAAGTTGTAATAACATCCTCTGGTGATGTCATAAAATGTAAGTAATTTGAGATGAACGTTTTCAAGTTTGCTTGTAAATAATTCTGGCCATGATTTGGGAGGATTTTTATGAAACACAATTTTTGTAAGTAATATTAAAATAACAGTAGTAAAATTATTCTAAAAATTGTTTGCTGAAAAAAGAATTAGGATTACATCGGTAGACAACAATTTAATAAGTTTTGACTAGAGTTTAAGTGTAAAGCTGGTATTAAATATTCGTACATAACTTTAATTATTAAGGTAACTTGTAAAAAAAGTTGACCATCAACAAACAACTTGCTGAATTTTTTGTTTCGGCACAAACAATAGCAATTCAATATATAATTATATTCCCATTTATAAAAAAGTTTCTATAATATATGTTGTAACGATGACTCTCTATCCAAAATGTTATACAAAAGGCAATGCAAATATTACATAAAAAATGAAACTTTCGCTGAATATTATGAAAACTGGTGTTAATACATTGTAATATAATTTCGTACACTTTCTCACTGTTCTGTTTATCGTAAGCATTAGCGTCCACATAACTATTAGAGTCGGTGCTTAGTGTGAAATATCATTTTGAAATACGACTCAGAACTGAGCTGAGGCTCTGGAAAACAGGTTATTTATAATTAAATATTTTTGATCTAAGATTAATATTTTCTTAAAAAATATATTTGTAATCGTACTGAAATATTTAAGTGCAAGTTATTATTACAACTTTCTAAATATTCTTTTAGTAAATAAGTGTTCAATGTTTAGTAAGTTGTTTTACAAAATGAATACCCTAATTTTCCTGCTTGTGATGATGTTTTCGTGGACTGGGGTGGCTGCAGAAGAAGAAAATGAAGTAGAACCCAGAGGAAAAGGCTTAAAGTTCGCATTGATAAGTGAGTATACATACTTTATATCTCAATCTTAGGTAACTTGTAATATGCACTTTAAAATCTCAACCCAGTAGTAGCAAAATTTTGACTTGCGATTCAACAGACATTTTGGTAATAATATAAATTAATTGCCTAAAAAATATTTTTTACTATTACTAAGCCAATTTATAAATTCATAATGACCTTGGAGTTGAAATAAATATTATTAGCAGTTAGTCGTTTTAATAAATAAAATATTATAATATAGTTCGTAATGAATGGATAAGCTCAACACTTTTGGTAAATTTTCCTAATTTCTGTATTGAAAGTTGTACTGTTGTTGTATAGTTACAGTAACTGTTTTTTACAACTGTAATTGTAAGTGTAAGAATATATTACGACCTTTCAAAGATTAACTACCCATTTCCTTCCATACAAAGCGATGAATCAATCTACAGAACACTAATATCCTTTCAAAGAGTCCCATTAAATGGTTCGCAGTAAGATCCATTAAGTTCTTTACAATCAGACCATTAAGTAACAAAAGAGCACTGTCCAATCTGACTTAAATATCTACTTTATTGTGAAGATACAGTTCACCTATTGTATTAAGGGTCGATTCCACCAAACATAATGAATAGAGTTTAATTCTAAGCCCCAGTTTTCGATCTCTTTAGATTTTCAAAGATTGAGCGAGAGAGGAATCGTAAATGCTTTAAACCGAGTTTAGCACGTTCAGTGAAACAGGCCCCAAGATTGTTTACGACGGTAATCTGGCAGGTGTTTACAATAAAAGTTGTTATTTAACAATGAGAGTATTATCTACAGCGGCTACAGTGCAATGCGCATTCTTTGGAATGCACTAACTACCTGTTTTCTGTACTGTTTGGTTTTATTTTTTTATTTAACATTTAATTGTATGGTGTAGTCGAATTAAGGTAAGTGTGCCTTGGTCATTTGAAACAAAAGCTTTGAAAAATCTACAATTTGACAACAGGCATAAATAACATGCCTATTCTCAAATGTAGTAGCTTTTTGCACTAAAATTGTAGTTTAGTTTAGTAAACTAAACTGGAATATGCATGAGATGAGACGGGTAAACATGATAAATACTTCAAAAGTTTTAATTGAAATGTTTTGATTAAAAAACACATACACATTTACTCACTCGGAGTTTTAATTAAAATACTGCGATTTCCCACAGCTGTGTTAGATTGTATTTATTTATTCCCCCTTGATTTCTAAGTGAGCTTAATTAGTTTTTACTGATGAATAAGCTGAAATAGTGGTTATATTAGGCACGTAAAAAATACTCAACAGAAACAGAATTTTGTATAAATGTTATAAATAGCAGTTTTATTTCAGATCCAATATCAATTTATTTATTTATTTATAGGATCTCCAACAAGAAATACACAACAAACTTCTTTTGATCCCACAGTCAAACAGTTAATACTGTTTTGTGGGACACTGTTCTAGTTTATAAGTCTACTATGTATTTTTTTAATTTAATAAAAAAAAAAAAAAAAAAAAAAAAACACATTATTAATAATAACATTCACAATATTTAAATTATGTTTTTCCTCAATTAGAGGAGACCAGCGTCTACATTTACAAGATCAGAAATAAAATTTGAAATTAATAAATAATATTATACATGCAAAAACAGACAATCTTAAAAATTTACACAACATGTCATAATACATAATGGAGAACTTATTTTCAATTACCATTGCATCAGAACGGTATTCCGCGGAACAGAAAAACTCGAGTAGCCAAGATTTAAATGTGAATCGGAGACAAATTGGAATTTTCTTGAGAAAAGCTTTTCCATTATTGAATAAATTAAAGCCTGCAAGAACAGTAGTTCGGATTGCATTTGTATTTGAAGGTTGATTTTTCCTTAAATCTTAATTCCTTCTTTTTATTTTGTGTACTTTGCACGAGAAATTTGGAGTCGCTGGCAAGATGAAACCGTGGCTAAGTTGGTTAAAGCGGTGGAACGGTATACCGAGGTCACAGGTCCAACTCCTACCGGTCCCATAATTTGTCAACTGTTATTTAGCAGGATTCAAGAAGGTCGATTAGATTTTCCATGTGTTTAACAAGTTCATAAGAATATTTTTCTCGCAATCGCCAAATAAATAAAAGTTGAAGTCTCATCTCTTATTACAGGGCGTTTTGGTATAAGTAGGCACAGGAATGAAAAAAACTAATTAATGCTCTAGTAATAATCTGGTATACATTTTCGATTTTGGGGTAAGCAATACTCACCACCGTAATCTTTGTCCGCGGAGGGTGTAATAGTGTTGTTTTTTTACCTAAAATCACGTTAAAAAGTCGTCAGTTTCAATGGTTCTTAAATATAAATGGCAGTTTTCACGGGTATTTAGGAGTAAGAATGGCCGATATAAATAAAAAATCCTTTTTATTACTGAAATAAATGGCTGAATAAAACTACACAAGTCTTTCTCTTTGTTGCAGCCAACCTCGCGATTGCAATCGCTGCGAAGATTGGTCTGTACAAGATAATGCTAAGCGTAGCCTTACTGGCTGCGAGCATCAAGCTGTTTATCATACTAGCATGGGCCCTAAAGATATACAAACATATCCCGGACCCGTACATACACTACAAACATTCAAATCATCACCCGTATGATCAGTTTGACAAGTTCGGTCAACATGGCCCAGCGAATTTAGATCCATATCGAGGTTATTTTGATCACGGTAAAATCAAGACGGGGTATGAAGCCATGGATGTCGTTGCTGATTTTATTACCAAACACTATAGGAGAAATTAATATAGGTGTGTATAAAGCTCAACTGAGGTTTATAAATTATGTCTGAAGAAGAGATTATAATATATGTTTAAAGTTACCAAAAGGAACTTGTAGTCATTAATTATGAACGTACGGAGCTACATTGAACATTTGTTTAGTAAATAATCTATTAACTTGTTTGTAAATGGAGTGTGTTAAGTAATGCAAGTGCATTACTTAACACACTCCATTCGTCTTACCCCTTACCCGTCTCGTCCAAGTCGACTTACCCAATAACCCTGTATAATATTGAAAACCTGAGTTATAAGTATAACTCAGGTTTTCAATATTATACAGGGTTATTGGGTAAGTCGACCTAGATCCGTTAAGAGGTGGTAGTTCCCATCATTTCTGACTGATCTGACTATGAAACACCCCACCCTAAACCTAACCGTTTTCGAGATATTGGACTTAGAAGGTTTTTTTAAAAAATATCCCGATTTCTTAACTATAGCCTATTTTTTTTGTATCCTATGCCTTTTATTTTTTTTTAATTCTGATTTTTGTGTGCCAGATAAGTTTGTTTATAATTCTCAACCCAAAAAGTGCAAGTATCTGAACCAATGGGATCGTAGTAGACGATTGATACCGTAAAAAAGTAATTAATTTGAAAAAAAAAAATTGTTTCTTTTAGTAATATTTAAAAAAAAATCTATGGCGTTAGTTCTGCAGATATTTTAAATAATATCTACGTTCCATTAGCTATCCAACAAGGTATCACAAGCTAGGGTCTTATCACAATTCATAGAAAAAAAATCGATAAAAGGCTCCCAGGTAGTAAAAAAAAACAATGGTACTTAAGATTAAACTTCTCTTTTGGGCCAGGAAACGAAATAAAACAATACAAATAATTATTAAACAACATTTATTTAAATTTATAAATCTTGTTCTACATGGCCGCCTCTGTTTCGCACACACACTCTCATTCGGTGTCTTAGTCCGCTTTTAACTACTACAGTCGTTAAGTCTCTTCGAATTTCGTCAGCAGCCTCAATAATTTTCTGTCTTAATATGTCAATAGTTTCAATTGGATTATTCTCATTGTAGACTAATGTCTTCATGTGTCCCCACACATAAAAATCCATGGGAGTCAGGTCAGGACTTCTTGCTGGCCACGGTTTGGGTCCACCTCTTCCGATCCACCTATTAGGATACTCGTTGTCTAGCCATTCCCTGACCCCTCTTCTGTAATGTGCAGGGCAACCGTCGTGTTGGAACTTCATGTTTCTAATCAGATTTAGGGGTAAATCCTCTAATAAATTTGGTAACTCTTCTCTTAGAAAATGTTCGTAAAATTCTCCGTTTAAATTATCAGGTAGAAAGAAGGGCCCAATTAATTTGTTTGCTATGATTCCCATCCAGACATTTAAACTAAATCTTCTTTGTGCGGCTTTTGTCCTCTTCTGGTTAGGATTTTTTTGCGCTTTTGGGGCCCAATAATGAGCGTTGTGGTAATTTGTAATTCCATCTTTATCAAATTTTGATTCATCTGTCCACAAGATTTGTTTTAAAAATGCTGGGTCTTCTAAATCTCCATGAAGCATAAATCTACAAAAGTCTAACCTCCTCACTGGATCTCCCTCTTCGATAACATCTACTGGCGTGTAGTGATAGGGGTAGAGGCCTGCAGTATTCACCGTAAACCACACTTTCCACTGCGAGAGTCCAAGTTCTCGGGCAACAGCATTAGTTGAAGTAGTTGGATCCGCTCTAAACCGTTGAACTATTTGATTATCTTCATCTTCATCATCAACAATGATCCGTGGTCGGCCTAGGTCTGCTCGACGCCTTAAAACAGAGCCAGTCTCTCTGAGTCGCCGGTAAGCGCCGTCAAAGACAGTGACATCCGGTATTCGGCGGCCGGGATAACGTGCAATGTATTCGTCACGAGCTCGTGCAGAAACACCATTGCAGTACCCATAACAAAGTAGAATATCCGCGTATTCCTCGTTCGTGAAGGTTGCCATCTTCAACAGTTCCAATTCAGAAGCACAATTCAAAGTCCAGTTAACAAGCACAGTCACAATTTGTAGGAAACAGTCCAGAAATACAAGCCAAGTCGGGTAAGAAATGAAGAGCACTAAATATCGCATCTACTACGGACGAATCACGGAAGCAGACTAAAACGAAACAATAACAACAAATTGGCCGGGATTATTTTATCTCGCTTGCACCTGGTCAGTTTGTCCCGCTCGCACGCACGACAGCTCCGTGGAAGAACAATAGGACCAAAGAACCCAAATTTGAACTGCTACCTGAGAGCCTTTTATCGATTTTTTTTCTATGAATTGTGATAAGACCCTAGCTTGTGATACCTTGTTGGATAGCTAATGGAACGTAGATATTATTTAAAACATCTGCAGAACTAACGCCATAGATTTTTTTTTAATATTACTAAAAGAAACAATTTTTTTTTTCAAATTAATTACTTTTTTACGGTATCAATCGTCTACTACGATCCCATTGGTTCAGATACTTGCACTTTTTGGGTTGAGAATTATAAACAAACTTATCTGGCACACAAAAATCAGAATTAAAAAAAAATAAAAGGCATAGGATACAAAAAAAATAGGCTATAGTTAAGAAATCGGGATATTTTTTAAAAAAACCTTCTAAGTCCAATATCTCGAAAACGGTTAGGTTTAGGGTGGGGTGTTTCATAGTCAGATCAGTCAGAAATGATGGGAACTACCACCTCTTAACGGATCTAGGTCGACTTACCCAATAACCCTGTATACTCAAGAGATTGTTGTGGGCAAGGCTTTCAAAACCCATTCTCTTTCAGCTGAATTCTTGAACACAATACCAACAACATTGCGTTAGTAAAATTTATAAAGATATTTGATAACATTTCAACTACAGATTTTTGTTATACACATATTCGCAAATTCTCTTGATGTTACCTATTATATTGACGATAAGGTTAATTTCATTGTGGGTATGCTCTCGTCTAACCAAACATAGGCATACTCACTTAGTCCAGAGCTCTTACGAGTGAATATTGTCATTATTCCGCACTTGTGCAAGATTTTATTCAAATTCAAATTCAAATTCAAATCATTTATTTTCATAGGCCCCAGGAGGCGCTTGAACACGTCAAAATATTACAAACAAATGATATAAAAATAAATTATAAGTAAAACTAAATTATACTAATTACAATGATTTGGATAACCGGGGCTTAGATTAATTTTAATCCAACTATTGAAACAAATTTTAAAAAGCACACTGTTTTAAATTTATGACAGAACTTAATGAAAAACTTAGTTTGCAAGTATTCTCGTGGGCGTTATACTATAACAACTTGGCAGGCGCCCCGCGAAGCAAGCGTTTTGGCAATCATAATAACTATAATAACTTGTTCTGCTTTGTTGTTGATTATTATATACCTATATAACTTTATTACGACGATTACGTTTATTCATAACTTACTACATTGGCACACGCAGGTCGTATTCAAATGAAGAAGGATTTGTGAAAGAATAGAAAATACGCAAGCATTTTCATTATACGTATAAACAACTAATAAGCTTGTATGAAAATATAATAATTAGTAGCTTTCGCCGCATGTTATGCCGCTAATATTAATCCAAACTGATGAAACAACTACATGTGTGTGCAAAATTTTATCAAACCGATAGTTTAAATTGCGTGATGGAATGATAAACAACCCTTTATTTCTATAAACACTATGGAAACGATACCACTGCACTGATCGTTAGGTTTTAATGTGCTCTCAGACCGACAGTACTGTAACGTTACAGCATCGGATGTTAATATCGAATACAATTCGAATTTGTTTTTTATTCTAGAAATGTTACATTACGACGAATCCTCCCGCGCTTTGGGAACACTTTTACAAAAGTTGCTTAGGTAAGCAATACTACTGATATCACCAGCTA
The DNA here is from genome assembly GCA_905147285.1 of Hypena proboscidalis. Lineage (NCBI taxonomy): Eukaryota > Metazoa > Arthropoda > Insecta > Lepidoptera > Erebidae > Hypena > Hypena proboscidalis. The sequence goes on along the minus strand of LR990127.1, from coordinate 23,717,540 downwards.
TGCAACTATGTTTAAAGTGTTTTGAGGGGTTCTCTATTTTTTGCATAATTTAACTTGGCATACCTTCATTTGGCATAATAATAGTGACGCATAATATTAATTTGGCATTACTTTTGTGAAAGCATAATTGCCTTTTGGCATAATTTACTTAGGAAAAAGTAAGTTTTTAAATGTTTGTGGTAACATTTAATAACATACTTTTTATAATAATAATATATTAGTTGGTGGCTAAAGAGTGGCCCTCGCCTCGATTTTCATCCAGATCAGTCGAGTAATTTTGAATTTTGTTCACAGATCATTTCCTGTACGTGGTGGCTTCAAAAGTGATCATCTTAAAAATCATCTACGGAGGTCTGTTCTTCGCTCTCATCTACAAGGGATGGAACTTTATTCTATGGTTTATTCACTACTTGAAGAAAAAGGACCAACACGTCGAGTACATTGAAGATCATCACTTTGATCACGGGCACTTCGATCAGTATGACAGTTATGATGGTCAACCGTATAGATACGATAAGTACGGGTATGGAAGTAACAGTAAAAAGAAGATTTATGATGCTGATGGATCTTACTCTGTTAAAAAAGATTAGGTAGAACTCAATAGTCCTTTCCATCGACACTATATGGAGTTTTGTTGTCCGCTTGGTACTATCAGGTGCACTTCCGTTTTGTTTGTTACATTTGTTAAAAGATAAACTTTTATCCAGCAGAATTAATGTAACTGCCTCGTTGGTCTAGGGGTTCGATTCCCAGGTCGGGTTGAGAAATGCTCCCTAGCAGCATGGAGTAGGAATTGTGCTCAATGAACGGCAATAGGCTCACCACCTTTTACATAGTAGTTTTTTTATTACAGCCTATAGCCAAAAAAATATTGTAAATGCTACCAACTTGTTAAATGTTTTTATCTTCAGCTTATTTAGATAATTTCCATGCTAGTCGTTTAATTACACCACATCATTTATAATAGTGCCATTTTAATTAGGTTATTTATTTAATAAACATGTAAGAGCTTTAACTATGTAACATTTTGTATTAAAATTATAAATAATTACACAAACTGTATTTGTTTTTGTTGATATAATTCCTTTTATCAAATTTGTCCTGAGTTCTCAGCTGAATTTACCTGAACCCCATATTTTTTTAGGTTCAATTAAATGTGCCAATAAAAATATACTGTCCTCATAGCGCTTAATATTTTGTCAAATTTAACATGTAGATTTCATCATCGTCTTTCACCGAGCCTTTTGCCGAGTACATTAACGTCGAGCGATTACCATCAGACCTCCTCCGTCCACAACCAATCACGTTGTGATACGATACTATATTTTAGACGACATGTCAGACCTTCTGGCTTTCAACTACCCGCTACTACTGCCACAGATTTTCAAATGACAACCGAGACCGGGGCGGCCATGGCGCTTTACGGTGCACCAGTGTTGTCTACAGGTCTATGAGGGCCCCACATAACCGCACCGTCTCTCCGAACGGTGTGGTATGCGGTCAGGAACATTTCACCAACTATAAAAAAAAGAAAAAAAAGAAAGGTAACGACTGTCCCAGAGGGGTTTATTATTATTGTTACTATAATTTAAAAACAAATTTTATTACTATCTCCAATCTCTAATTAACTATTAGGTTGAACGGACACGACACCTGTTGAGCTTTCGGCAAACTAAAGGAAATAGCTGGGGTTGTATTTACTATTTGCAGTTTGCTCTCTACTGTTTGGAACGACACAGCTTGTAGGTTTATTTTGGCAAAACATTTGTGTGGGTTATAATAATACTTTCGGGAAAATAAAGCACATGGAGTAAACATTACCAAACAAATAATTATAAATCGGTCTCGTTGGTCCAGTGGTCGCCTATACTTGTATGCAGCTTTCCACCGAAAATGTGGAAGGCAAGTGAAAATTGTCAACAGTTGAGATGAAATTGTGCACAGTGAATAAATAAATAAATATTACACAACATCAAATAGTCCTAAACTAAGCAGAGCTTGTACTATGGCTACTAGAATAACTGATACAAATACATATTGATATACTTTTTCTTTTGTTAATACATACTTATAATACAATGAAACATCCAAACCAAGACATATCTCCATGTTCATGTACCCAAAGATTTTTCTTGAGCGGCAATTGAACCCTGTTGCACTACCGTCTTCGCTATAAGGTCGTCTGGCGATAGGCTTACCTTTTATCACAAGGGACATAAACATAGCAAGCAAAATATGAGTGTAAAACACTTTTCAATTTTCAATTCAATTCAATTTATTTATTTTGTGAAACACAGGTGGATACAGATGTTTTTACAAATAAAAGAGGTACAGTCCATGTTCCGCCCATACAAGCATACAAAGTTTTCCCTCAAGGGTTCTTAAACTATTATACATTTATCAAATATAGTAAAATCATGCAGTCGTAATAATAAGGTAAATTCAAAAATAATTGTAGATAATAGTAGTAACATGTCAAAAGTGATTTAAACAATATCCCATTAAAATATCAATAAATTAGTATGTGATTAAAAATAATGTCAATAAATTAGCTTAATTTAATAATATGGATCAACCAACAAATAGAATTTAAATAAATATATTAGTATGAGAATCAATTGTATTTAATTAAAATCGATCATTAAAATATTCATTGACAGAATAATAAGCTTTGCTATATAATAACTGAACAAGTTTATTTTTAAATTTATTGATATTCTTGCTTACCTTTATTTGGTTGGGTAACTTATTATATACCTTACCTACTTCTGCCTCATCCTGCTGGGTAATAAAGGAATGATGTTATGATATTAAAAAAACGTTTGTTGCTGAGCGCCCTGTAATATTCCATATCCGTCGGGATAGGGGGGTGTTGGATAGCTCGCAAGGGCATCTAAATTCAGAGCGGTGTGACAGAGCACTGCCTGGACTTGATGTGCCTTGGTAATGAGGAAATTGCTCAAAGGGGGACTCTCGGGCCTTGATGCAAATATAGTCGATTCATTTAGACTTGGCAAAAACAGTAAACAAACCCCCCCCCCAATTACAAATTACGATATTGCGAAAGATTAACACACTGTACGTTACCACATTGAGTTGTATAAACTAGTTCACACACCAACACACTAATATTCACATATTATATTCATTGTAAATTCACTGTGCAAATGTATTCTTTTTGCAAATTTCGTTATTCCAAGGAGACTTCAAACCACAGATTAAAAAAACGACATGGAAGTTTGACATTTGATTTAGGGATGGGAACAAGTGAACGAAAGAACGATTGGGATTGATTTACGTTTTTGTCAGTGATGATGAATTAAATTGTTCAAAACATTCTTAAATTTATTGAAAGCTGTACTTATATGAAATTAAATTTTATTTAATCTATTTATCGTGAATAACAAATCGTAACGAATTAATCCTTTTCTACAGCTAAAGTGGCCCATTCGACTGTGCGGTTCGCGCGACTCGGTTCTTTAGATTCGTTCAATCGCGAACGACACATAACTAAATCAAAGTCCATTTTTAACCGACTTTAGCGACTTTTAATTAATGAATATCATTCACTGAATGAATGTTGAAGCGCCATTTTGAGTAGTTCACAACAGTTCATTAAATGATTCACATCACTAGTTTTTTTCGTCAGCCATTATTGTTTATCTTTTTTGCCAAGTCTATATGAATAGACTATAGATGCCGTTGGATCGGCACCCATTATAACATACCGAGTTGTCCTCCGTGCCTCGGAGAGATTGTGGCAGTCTGATGGCTTAAGCTCTACGTAAGATACTGATATTCAGGTAATTCCGTTATACCAAGAGATGACCCCATTATCCCCATTGTGACGATAATGAAGTAGGCATAGATGGTATGTAAGTTACAAATGGAACACACAAACGTCAAGAACAAATATATCTACCAATGCCGTATGTTGCAACCAAAAAACCTACCATATACAATAACGTATAGTAGCGCATATACCAGTGGTAAAACAAATTCTCACATTGTTTGCCGAAAAACAAATTGGTGTTGAGCTGTTCAGTTATAAATCATGTACGTACAGCAATCATTTAGTTGAAGAGTTCCGCTGACGGCTATAAATGTCGCAGGCGGTGGCTCCGCTTTTTATTGTTCGCACACCATTTTAGAACAGCACAATTTTTAATTATAGTTCTTACTGGGGGACGTTTATTTTGTTGTGAACCTATTTCGGAAAGATTTTTCGTTAGATTTTCGTACAAAAAAACTTTATTTTTATATTAATTTTTTTGGGACTTTGAGTTGCTGGGCGATAATGTCAGTCTCATGCCAAAAATCTTTGAATCTACTGGACCGATCTTAATAAAAATTGGTGTAGAGAGAGATATTTCTAGACAGCCAAAATAATAAAGGCTACTTTTTATCAACATAGATAGATAGAAAGATAAAAAATACTTTATTTACATTTTACTTCATTAGAATAAAAAATAAAAAATGTACAAAGGGCGGTCTTATCGCTTAAAGCGATTTTTCAGGCAACCTTAGGATGGAAATTTTGGAAAAAGAAAATAAAGCAGTAGTTTTTGCTTCGATCATTAAAAAAATATTTACTGTTTTAACTTAATAACCGAACAACGTACCGTAGCAAGGGAGCCGCGAACGGAAGCTATAATATATAAATAAGTATAAGTATATCTTTGATTATTTTTATAGCATTTAGCTATGCTTAGCAAATTATACTAAGAAACAGTTGAAAAAGATATGGGACCGGCAGGATTTGAACCTGCGACCTTACTGCACACCGGGCAGCCGCTCTTAGCCATCCAGCTACGGTCGCCTCTTACATTCAGCTGAATGTAACTTCGCCATGTTGGTTTGTATCCTACTTAAGATAGGAACAAATGGATGAACGTGACGTCACGAAATGACGTATCATACAGTTGAGAAATTTAGGGTGCCGGTAAGAGGCGACCGTAGCTGGATGGCTAAGAGCGGCTGCTCGGTGTTCAGTAAGGTCGCAGGTTCAAATCCTGCCGGTCCCATATCTTTTTCAACTGTTTCTTAGTATAAGTATAGTATATACGGGGTGGATGCGACATAGCGACATTTATTGAAACCACAGCTTCTATACATGGTAAGTATCAATTTCCACCGGATAAAAATTCTCTGGCGAAAAAAAAAAATCACGTTCTCCGAACAATTTGAACATTGCGATCGTGCAATTTGTTCGGAAGACGTGGATTTTTTTTTTCGCCAGAGAATTTTTTATCCGGTGGAAATGCATACTGGCCATGTATAGAAGCTGTGGTTTTAATAAATGTCGCTATGTCGCATCCACCCTGTATAGTTACCTTACCATACATCGCCAAAACTACAAGCCAATGCGATACACAAATCGCATCAAGAAAGAAAACGTTATCTTTTTGCGCAATTAATGTAAACTAGAAAGACATTTTCTGTTAAAAAATAATCTTATTGATATCTTTATTTTTTATCTTATTTATGACGAAATTATACTACCATAATAATTATTATATTACTAGCTACTCACTTAGCAATTAAGTATACAGCTAACGCTTTTTAATTATAGATGTTTATTCCTATTGAAATTCATTTAACATTTCAGAACAAATATGTAAATTCAAATACTCGCATATACAAGAAAGTAAATATTAATTTTCTTATTAACTGTAACTAGTGTGTAACTAATGTTTCGAAAATATACACGATTCGCGTTTTCCATTTATGTTTATAAAGTTCTTTTAATTTAATATCGAAGCGAATTGAAATTACTATTTTAGGGAGTAAACTAATGCTACACAGTAATAGCTGTTGTGAAAATTACAATTCAAGAAAATGTCTTGTTAGAAATAAGAATTAGCTGTTAAAATTTGAGTTTTAAATAAGCACTTTAAACTGAATTAATTTTAAAGCTTTAATTTACCGTGGAGTTCGCGCTTTGAAAAAGTAAGTAAAATTGTTGTTTTCAGTTGCCATTATTTCACTGTTTTCTGAGTACTACCGCAAGGACCTGGGTTTAATTCTAGGGTCGGAAAAACTGTTTATTAGGATTTATCTGTTAAAAAATTATCAATAGCACGGAGTTGGATTGGAATTTTCCCCGGTGGATTGCGTTAAACTCACTCCTATCACATTTGACCTAAACATAATAGTTAAAGTGTGGGAGTTGTACACCTATGCTACACCCTTCTGATTGATATGGGCACTGGGCAGTCACAAACACTGACCATAACTATTACCCGGCCCGTAGCTACTACCCAAAAGTCGCCACCTCACGAGCGCACGCCGGCGCTCCTGCACCCGCACTGCCGCTGGCGTGAAGCAGTGCAGACTCCATCCTGACGCAGACGAACCTACACTCGCGCGTGCATCTCCGCCAAGACGTCAAATGGCGGCAATCGCGCCAGAAGTTTCGCCGCCTCAAACGATATCGTACGCAAGCTATCCCACATAGGCCTACAGCGCCTAACACCCGCCAGTCTCCTCGACCAGTAGAGACCCATCGACCGTACGACGCACGCGTTTAGGCGGCGAACGCCCTCCCTAAGTCCCCCGAGATTTGGCAGCAGTCTGTGCAACGCACCCACTGCCCTCTAGATCCGGGGCTTCAGTAACCGAACCTAACATATTCAGTGATCTAAATCCCCTGTTGAAATAATTGAAAATAAGAGATTTCCTTTTTATTACTATCAATAATTAAACATAAAATACTTGTATTGTTGCTTATACATGTAGAAGCTGCTTCCAATTAAAGGCGCATTATCAAACACATCAATCGGAAAAATTGGGTTTTTGAATTATATTTTTTTTGTTATAATATAAGTTTTATAACAAAACTATTAATTTTTGTCGCAATAATTCAAAAGATATTTCAAAACAGAAATTATTTTTTGTATCCAGTACCTAAGACACGCCGACACCTCCTGAACAAACCCGAGCACTAGTGACGTCATAATTTAATTTTGTTGTCATTGTTAAATATTCAAATTTATATTGAAAATGTCGAACCTCAAAAGTTATCGTTCTTGTTTTGTATCATTGTGTACGAATACTACAAAAACAACTCCTGACAAAATGTTTTTAAATGTGCCCCAAGATGACAAACGTTGAAATAAATTAAACGCGTTATCGGAAGAATAAGAGAGTTTGATTTTCTAAAACCTCATGCGGATGTTAATCAAAATATGTTACCTTCAACAGACAATAATGTTGTCATTGCTGCAGCACTAGTAAATTTACAAGCGCCTATAATATCAACTTAAGCTAAAGAGTATTTGTGTTATAAAATAAATTACTAGGTTTATATTTTATTTAAACGAATATATTTATTATTTATTGTACTTGTAAAATAACATCAAAATATAAGGATTTAGAGGTTTTTTTTTTGTAAGTTTTTCTGCTTCAATATATTTTATAACTGACCCAATGCCTGACAATCGAGATTTATTCTAATAGCAAGCAACTTCTGTTGGTGTCGGATCTTCACTTCTTCGGTCCACATAAGTATTGCTAATGCATGTTTGCAACCACCCGTAGACACAATATAAAATATGATTATTACTTATAACATCAAACAACTTCAATTTATTAGTATAAATTAGCTGCTGTAGCTGCACAGTCATGGCATTGCACATCCTGAAAGTTTCTTGACTTTTCATTAATAGTTTAAGTAACTGAACAAGCTTTACTCCGAACTCGATGTTCTGGACATATCCGTCCTTTTATATAATACAAATTTTATATTTACGACTTAGTTGAACATAGCCCATATCTTCGTCGCCGTAACTCTCACGCGATGCTTATGAAATAAATAATTATATTTAATATAATGGAGAATAAATACTTAAATATTTTCATTTATTATATTATTTTTTAACATACTTACCTTGATGCCTTGGCACCTCGAACTTCAGCAGAATAAATCCGAACGTCATTTAAAAAAAAAAAATTGGTTATCATAAATACATCAACATCAGGAATATTATCAGACTTTGCCTTAATAAATCCTTTATCACTCATAGCTAATTGGAACCAACTAACAACTCGTTTTTTCACAATAAATTTTCAATATTATTGTCTAGTCACGTGTAATAGCCATACACGCTGTACTGATATTAAATAGCTATAACATTATGACGTCACAACTACGGCGACGAATCATGCCGCGTTTGTATCTATTTTTAAATTTGATTAATTTTTAATTGTTTATAATAATAAAGTTTTAAAATACATTAAAAAAACATATTTTTTTTCAAAATCCCAATTACCTGCAAAGCAAACACTTTAATAAGCATTTACGCATCTTTTTATCTGGGGTTTAGCTGGAGTTTGTGTATACTAAAACCTAGAAGGTTAAATAGTCAAAACTTTGTGGATTGTCTAAGTGGTTCCCAAACTTTGGTAAGCAACATTTTTGTTGGAGCCCTAAATGTGTGCAAGGGGTTGTATCTGCAGAGTCGGTGTAGGGAGGAGGGATTTTCGTGGGCTACTAACTACTTACTATGTCACTTACTATATCGATATTTGAATATGATAGTAAGGAAAAAAAATAGTCTCATAACATAACACTACGCCTATATTACCCAGAAGGGTAAAGCAGAATTTTAGACCCAAATTTACCTGTTATGTTTAGGTCCCATGGTAAGCCTATCGTCATCCACCAGGCACAATTCCAACTTCGTACTGTTATTGATAATTTCATGAGCGAAGTAGCACTTTTGCTATTTCACTGGGGAATAAAACCCGAAGAAAATTAGTCTGTACAGATTTCTTTATACTTTTCTAGCACTGATTTCATACAGATTCTAGAAAAGGATAAAAATCTATTTCGAGCTGCTGAGGTTAAAAGTTGTATGTCATGTGCTACACGAGATCAAAGTTATTTATATCTTGTGCTTTTAAATCCCTCACTACGCTCAAGATTCTAAACAAGAATCACTCTCTACGTTCTTGATTCTACTATAGAATCTTTCGCTTATTCGGGACTCAAAATTAGCACTCGAAGGAAATACGCATTTTGCTCTCTTGTTGCAAAAACAACTATTTACTAGCTGTTCACCGCGGTTTCACCCGCGTTAATAACGCTACTACTGTGATCCCGTAGGTTATAGAACTATTCGAAAGAAATGCACGGAGGCATCTATCATTTTTTGAAGTAAACTTTAAGCCCATATTTATGAGTAAAATTTAGATTTTCATAATAGAGCTTTACTTCATGGTTAGATAATGTTTACATAACAAAGTTTATTATTTTGTCGCGGAAATGTTTATTAAAGTCTTTACGTTATTTTTGATATCTAAGATTTCAAAGTCAGTCAGAAGTTTCATAAATAACTGAATTCGTTTATCCTGTAATCAACAAATGTTGACCATACATCAAGTTTACGTCATATTTCATGTCGAAGTTTCCAAGCGATGCAAATGAGGCCTCTAAAGTCATTACGGTGGCTTCTTATCCTTTCTCAGTGTGTTACACAGATTTACACCGCATTTACTATACATACAATAATTATAAAACAGAAACATTGCCTCAAGGAGTCGAGAGAAAAGAACACATAGTTTAATAAATAACACTTTATTCACGACGTGGACGGCGACGACGCCAAACTTTCAAACAATTACAATAGATCGTAACAACATTACTACCACCCAACTTTGCGAAGGCAATTTATACTTATTGATTTAAAGATCATCGTCATAAATAATACTTTCGTTGGCACACATTTTGTTTTGCGTTCAAAAAGTTTAGCCTCAACGACTTTTAGCCGTATTAATTTATTCAGTCTTAATTCACATTAAAGTCTATAATCACTCTTCTTGTTCAACCAGTGCATAATCTAAACCGTTGGATTCGAGACCTTTTGTCACTTCGTTGTCTTTTGCCGTTTTGGTAGTGGTTTTCAGTTCCTTTTTCCTGATTTTTCCAACGTGTGTTGTTGCTTCAACTAATTCCAATTGTTCTAAAGGCGTACCTGATGAAGTTTGTATAGGAAGAGCAGGGTAGTCCTTCTTTTCTGTGCTGCTTTCAATTTTCTCATCTGACTCTGGTTTGATTTCAGGTTTCTCAGTTATCTCTGGTATCTTAACTGGCAATCTGACTTCAATGGGTACGATCCTTTCACGTGGTGGAGGTGGTAGGGCATGTTTGGGGACTGATATGCAAAGGAAACCATTCTCCTTCAGGACAGCAGTCACTTCCTCTTGCCTAGTGCCGGGTGGCATCACGAAGCTCTGAATGAAGTGGTTATCCATGAACGGGTTGTTTTGGTACTTGTCCTTGTGCCTTCCTTCTACAGTGATGTAACGGTTCTTCACTTTGATCCTCAGTTCATCGGGCTTAAATCTCTTTACGTTGAGGTTCATTCTGAACTTCTCACTGTCTGATGAAATCATGGGTTTTTCTAGATCTTCTTCAACTTCCATAGCTGCTGCTGCCTTGATGAGTTGACTCCAAGGCCACATGTAGTGGTAGGCTAGCGTGTGTGTCAGGTGTTTGTCTATCATTTTGAAGGGATCTTCGACCCTTTGCCTTTTGTTCTCATGGCATGCCACAGAGGTTACAAACACGAAGAGTAAAATATATTTCTGCATCGTTGGTTTGTGTTGCTTTCACTTCGTATTTCGTATTACTATGTCGACTGCAGCGGTCCTCGGGCTTATATAGGCTTTGGTTGGCTAGTCGTCTTTCGAGAATGTACGGCCGTCCATTGATAACCGCAGCGGTACAATCCAGTGGTAGATAACATTTTGAAAGTTTGATTAATTACGAGTTTGATGATGTTATTTAATGTAGTAAATAATCTTAGTAATTAGGTTGTGTATGTTATTCTTATTCCTACTCATACAAATCACAACCATAATATATAATAATATTATGTTTCAATTGGTTGTGCGTGTTTAAACTTCGCGATTTTAAATGAGTTGAAATCATCATTACGACTCAGATACTCAAATAGTTAATCGTTTTCTAGTACGATATTGTTTTTGATTGATGAGATGTACATACTAGGAAGGTCTTGCGAATGATATTTTACAAAAATGATGAAATGCCTTTTAATTTATTCTTAATTAGTACTTTGGAGTAACCTTGAAGTCCCTTACATTACAAAAATTAAAACCTTGTGTTTCCCGTAATAATTTACATAATACCTTTATTATTAAATATTATTTTCTACTTATCTAGCCAGTCTCATTCAATCACAAAGTTTATACAAAATTGTGCTAAAATGCTCTTCCAGATCAAGTTAGTTAGAAATAAACTTAAATAGATAAGTAAGATAGATAAGAATCCAGTGTACCTACATTTTATTTAAACTACTTATCTATATCATACATTTTACGTAATGAAGTGTTATTGGTTTCTTTATATTATAACTCTATCAGGTCATAATTAAGACGTAAAAAATTCTGCCTAATGCTTTTTCAGTTGGTTGATATCTGTTATCACTTTTAAGAATAAACATACAGAAATCATGTTTATTTTTATGATAATAATTATTGCTTATTATTACTTTATAAATTTCTATGTCCTTTTAATTCTCACTTCATATGCCAGTGCTTCACTCCTGCACAACTCGTTTAGACACGCACACATACGTACACATACATGAACACAGCAGCTACGGCGGCGCGGCGCGGGCGGCGCTGCGGGCAATGACCGCGTCTGTGTGCGCGGTACCGTTAGCAAAACACGATGCACTTATTTGTAGGTCACACTTTTACTCTTACACAAAAACAATAATACTTTCTTACGACTATAATAGCGTTCTTATTTATCAATTTATAATTCTAGCTATTGAAAGAAATAGTATCGAAATTGATACGATATTTGTCGTTGTCACCATTGGATAATAAACGTCTTAATGACGCCAAAGAATTTTCTCTTCGAAAAGTATGTTACCCAGTTTAATGCAAAATTAAGTTTAATTAAGTACTAGGCGATTGTTTGTAGTAAGTTTGTGCTAGTTATTTTTGGTCCATATATTTTACAAAAAGACTCGTAGTTGTTTGTGACTCATTATAACTTCTTTTTATTATGTTAGGCTTTTTCCTCATAGAATAATGCGTTATAAGTAAAACTGTTTCTTCCGCTTGACGTCTGTTAATGACCGATCCGTTTGGGACAAACAAGATACAAATTTCCGTGAAGAAGCAAAACGTGTAGTGAAAGAGCTTGCCCATTTGATGGTAAGTGCTAGTTACAGTTCTTAAACATCCAAGAAGTTGTAGGTACACATTGTGTTGCATCTGTCGAAGTACTTCATAAAAGTTCTGATACTTTCACTTCCATTAAGATTAGCTATTCTTAATTTCATGTTCTTGCTTTGTCATTGATCGAAGGAACAGAGCTATAAAGAGTGACATTGACATTGATGAATACGTTATTTCGTCACAGCTAGATATCTCTTCAGCTTTTCGTAAGAGGGATATTTTCTATACGTACATTACAAAAGTTTTATTGCAGCATTGAAGTTATGGAGTTAAAATCAATTACCTTTCACCTTTCACTAGTTACTTACTTTACCGTTACTTTTATTTTTCTAGTTTGTTTCCATAACACTGGACAATGTAGTACCGGTAAGCCAACAGCGCAGAGGCCTGATAAACATTTAAATCTAAATTATAAATGGGACACAAACCAACGACATTCCTGTTCACACTATATAAATGCACTTATGTCTAAATATATACTTTTTGACAGTTTGATAGGTGTGTCGTAATTGCTAAAACCATCTTACGTGCTAACAGTATTGACACAATGGTGATGATAATTATGGTAGTTATTGTTCAGGCTGCAGTAAAGTTACCACTTATACACACTACTATTTATGTCGAACAGCGATCTTTCCTTATATCAGAATAAATACTTGGCTAAAAAGTAATAATAAGTAATCGTAATAGTAATAAGTAATCTGAGTATTAAATTGGATTTATAAAGTGACAGCTAATGAACAATAATTTAAAGAAATAATAAAAGGCAGTAAATGTTTGTTGATGTTAAATGCTCCACGTGTACAAACTACCAATCGCAAATACGACGAAAAGCGGGTCATAAAATCTTTTTATACATTTTTACTTCAGAAAGCATCAGGAAAATTGATCTATCAAATATTTACAATGTCATCCTGTACCGGAACATACCAAATAGCAGCAAATTGGAACTCTCCGCATTTCTCAGGGAAAGCTTTTGTCTGGTAGATTTTAACGAGTACATTTGAGATTGTTTTGTTAACTTTAACTACCGTTATGATTCATTTTCTTAAAAAAGTGACACTGCGTTTATGGAAAGTATTGTTATGAGAGCTAATGTTTGCATTATCTATATTTGCATTAGAATCTATTACTGAATAATATGAAGCAGTTATGCTTGCAACGCTGCTAACGATTCTAAGATCTGTGATTCTAAGTAAAAAAAACATCAAATTTTTCATTAATAAGGCATAACGGTGACGTATTTTGAAACAAAAACGATAACCATAACCTAACAAAATAGATGTTAACTTTGTGAGAGAAAATGAATGCCTGGCGCATAGCGTAACAGTATGGGTTCTATGGTATGGGAGCTGTAGGTTGTTGCCTTGTGACGTCATTACTCAATTATAGACTCGTCTGATTGCGTATTGGTTTTGGTGTGTATTTAGTAGATGCAAGTAGGTATTTGACCATGCTAAAAGAACCTGATGCTAAATAGTGACTTTCACGTTTCTCCTACCTACTCTCATTATAGATATTGTATTTTAACTGCTCTGTTGATTTGATATTCAGCTTGTATGACTGTGTGGATCTATAGATCTGCCCAGGATTTATCCAGTATCCACTCTAGTGTAGAATTGTAAATAGTATTCTAAGCGGACGAAAATGCAATCATACCTAAGCCTGGACAAAGGGTTTTAATACTGCCAATGTGAACAAAACTCGAATCATAAAATAATGGCATAATTATTTTATGAAACTATTTTTGAATTCATAAATATTGTGAGACAAATATTCAACTTTATACAGAAATCACTTCGGACATCGTTAATATATAAGACATAAAAAATACAACGCTGGAGTCATAATATTACGAGTCACCAAACCGGTACATTTTGCTGCTGACACCGCAGTTGTGTGATAGGTATTACGATCTTTCGTCATTGCGTCCCATATCCATAATATCATCAAAGAATATTCGACTCAAACTCAATAATAGTGAGGTTTCAGTTCCTTTAAGGGGTAGTATTGATATACGTCCGTAAACTTTCCAGAATGGTTGAGAGTCATGTGACCAAGAAGGCAGCCTAATGAGTCTAATGACTAACAATCGAAAACATACACTGCAATTGTCTATATTTTATTTTATACTAAAAGTGTCGAAAATATTTTTTTTTATTTAACAGGCTGTATTGAAATAGGGTGTATTCGAGAGTGAGTTCGACCGGTTACATGTTATATTGTAAACAAGCAAATGCAACAGGTCTGCTACAGGGGTCTATCGGAGAAGCTGGGGGAATAGCAACAATGTAATATTTTGCAGAAAAAGTGCTAATATTTAAGCAGGGGTAGTATCGAGTTAGCTTTTATCAGATAAATAGATAAGTCAGTCAATTAATCTTGTATCACTTGCCTGTAAATTGTTGAGATAATGAATACAACACAATTCACTTTAATTAATCGTTTCCGGTTTAGATAATAGTGAGCAATAAAAGCATTAAATACTTAAAATTAATGTTATTTTAGTAAATCTCCCTCTATTCAAAACAACGAAAAGCATTTTACAACGTATTATGTTTAAAGACCATAAATGGTCTAAGTTTTGTTTTGTTTTGTCACGGGGTGTAAGTTTTGCAAGGCTATTCACTTGCCATCTCTGTCTTTTTAAACGCAATAAACAAAGCAGGCAAGTTAAGTTATATAGATAAGTAGTTGCGCAAATTGCCGCAATTTTAATGCTTCCTTTAAATTGCGGCAATTCTATTGATTTGATTTCCTCGTTAAAAAAGATAGAGATAGCAAAATTGCCTAGCAAATCTTGTCATCATGTAATTGTACTATCAGAATGAGAGAAAGACAAATAATGTTAGTCCCTATGTAATCAATTATTATAAGTTATCCCTTAAGTCCTGCTCTAATAATTAAAAGAGATGAGTTGCGATTTGAAGTATTTTGGCGGCGAAGTAATGTTATTTTTTAAAAAATCATTATTTCTTATCGATTAAGTATTAAGTCTATTTAATATCAAGTTTGTATTTAATATCAATGATTCACCAGTATGAATCACATATATTATATAAAAACTTTGTAAACAATCCTGTCTAATGTTTGCATGAGGTAGAACTACCAAATACATTTAATGAATTTTATAGGTGTGGTGTTTCAAGACAAGAGAAATGTCCAATGCATATGTCAAAACAGAGAAAAATACTAAATAAAGAACCTTCTCCTGACAATAACAAACTCAAAAAGAAAAGAATAGCGAGATCAGTGCAGCCGTTCACGCGCAATGCCGCGACCAAAGGAAATATATTATATAATTAATCAATTATGTATTAGTCAATATTCTTATGTACGTATGTTTCTTATGTGATTGTTATATAACAAGAAATATTTCTTGAGTGTCTTTTATGTGTATTTGTGTCGATTAATGTTAGGTTTCGTGTTTGTTATAATAGTTATGTTTCATTTTGTATAGTTTTGGTTTATGTTCCTATTTTTGTGTCCTATAATTCGCATTAGGAATTGCTTGTAACGATAGTTGTGTGTGGTTTATAAATAAATAAATAAAAATAAATCATTAGAAGACGATACCATAGTCATCCTATGCACAACACCTCATCGGTTCCCTTAGCGCTTGAAAAGCCGCATTTCTTCCAGTCTGTTTAACCACTCTCAGAAAAAGCTACTTTGCCAACACTAGGCCAGGACTTGCCTAGGCTAATTAAGATATCTCTGAATAGGCTAATTTAAGTAGGCCAAAGCTAAGAAAACCTAATAATGTTTGCCGACGAACTGGACCTGTAGTGTGAATGCGGGGTTACACAAACCATAGCCCCTCTTCTTACTTGTCCAATGTGCCTTAACACCTACACGATGGAAGCGCTAATGGAAGCCTAAAAAGCGCTGTTTAAGTTGGTACATATTGGGCTAATACAATCTGTTATCATGACTAAGCCATCGACACGATAGAAGAAGACGATTGTCTAAAAATGTATTTTTGTCATTTGATAAAATACCTAATTCCATGATGTGTTGTGAAGAAGGTCGCAGATTCAAATCCTGCCGGTCCCGTAATTTTTTATGTATAATTTCATAATGTCTATTCCAAGGTAATATTCTGCCATGTACGGCAAAACAGCAGAAACCTATAGATTTGACTAATTATTTAAAATGAATAATTATGTTAGCGAAGTATTAATTCAGTTTCACGTGGCTAAGTGGAACCCGCGCGGATCGATCGATTCGCAGTTAAAGCAATGCTAACCACGGTCGGCCGTGGATGGGTGAACGTCTTTAACATAACGAGTTTTCCTCCGTGCCTCGGAGAGAACGATAAGCCGTTTGGTTCTGGGTGCCATTTGAACACCTATGGCAGTCGTTAAAGGAGTCAGAGTTCAGAAAGTTTGACAAGTAGTCTAAGTTTCTTTGTTAGCAAAGATTATCTTATTACCTCGTACTGGGTTGCAGAGGTCTGATGGCAATTGCTCCACGTAAAATACTGATATTCAGGTGAATCCGTTGGATTAGAAGCCGACCCAAATGTAATTGGGCAAAGGCTCCGAAGAATGATTTACACCTATGATCAAAAAAAAATTAAAAGAAAATAAATACTATTATAAAATAAATCTATGAATATCAATTATTATGAGTACCAAACATTAGTAAAAAAAAGATAATTAAAAAAAACCGACTTCGATTTCTCTGGGATTCCATCACCAGATCGTGTCCTGATGAAATATAGACCACATGACAAGTATACTTTTTCAGACAATATAATAATTTCTCAAATCGGTCCAGGCGTCTTCAAAAAACAGTATTAGAATAAACGAGATGTATAAAAACAATATTATTATTATGAATTGCGATGATTATGACTGTGATTATTATGAATGGAAATGTTATTTATAAACTACAAATTCGAACCTGCAATTTTACGAAGAAAAAGCAGTATTAGAAACAAAGCGCACCTGGGCTTCAAAGATAGGAAGCTCCTGACTATGCTTGCCGAGTCGAGAAGGACCGTGTTGTCAGTAAATTATAATTTACTAACAACACCGTCCAATTTATTAAAACTTCATGAAATTAAATTTAATCTCCTTAATTCAATCTCTGTGAATTTGATACAAAACATACTTAAAAGAGTCTATAATACCTGCAGACAGCCTTATTAAAGGTTGTTTAATGATACTGTAGTAAAATACATAATAATAATTACATCAAAAACATAGCGCATTTTTAATATAAAATACTTTAAATATAAAAAAGAAAATTTTCAACAAAAATGATTTAATTAACACTGGACCTCTCAAATTACAGTGTACGCTCTACTTATTATTTGCGTACTACGAAATAAATTCTACCAACTTTCTGCGCCTCCACTTCTACCTTCTTCTACCAAATTATTCTGAAATTTTTATAACTCTGTAATTAACTGACGCTTCAGAATTTAAATAAGGAAAAATAACTCAGCAGTAGTTTCAGCTTTTTAAACTAATACAGTCCTTTACTAAAATAGTACTTTTTAGATTCGTTTTAGAGTAGTCACAAGCCTGTAAAAATTACACCAGGTTTCGTGAGAATGTAGTAAACAATAAAATTTCGGTTTATTCAACATAAACATAACATTACATCACACAACATCCACATTTCACCTGCTATGTTTAGTGTATGGGATAGGAGACGAGCCTATCGCCATCCACCGGGCTCAATTCGAATTCCGAGCTGCTTTTGTGAATTTCCTAACGGAAAGTTCACAAATTACACTTTGCCCGACTCGGCAGTGATGTATTGTGCGAAAATATTTTTATGCTTTTTTAAAATATTTGTTAACGTGTTACGTATGCGTCAGGCATGTCTTTGGAGCGACAAGAGCCGTGGTGCAGCGCCAGCAATACGTGGTGGACGTCGCGCCATACAGCCATTTTTACCGGGTTGGTGCACTTTCGTTTCTGAAATCGAGCGTTAGTCACCTATCTTAGGATGTAGGCATTTAAGTTTAATTGTAATTTCTTTATTTAATTTAATTTTAAGTTAATTTGGTTTCTTTTCGGCCCTCTGACGGCGGTCAACGTAATTAACGCTCTTAAATTCCCTAAAGTGTCCCTAAAGGGCTCATAAATCTTGATGTCTTAAGAGCCCTATTGCTTTACTTATTTCTCAATATTAGCGGTTGAAATAAGGAAGTTGAGCTCGTGACTTAGTCCAAGCCGGCGGACCGCAGGTTAAGCTATGATAACCACGGTCGGTCATGGATGGGTGTCCATCTGAACACAACAATTTTTTGCCGGGCCTCGGAGAGTACGTTAGGCCGTTGTAGGTCTCGGTTGCCATTTGTAGCTCTACAGCAGTCGTTACAGGCAGTCAGAGGCCAGAAAGTCTGACAGCTAGACATAGTTGTGGTTGTCTGCTGGCAGTCGCTCCACGTAAAATACTGATACTCAGCTAAATCAGTTAGACTAGAAGCCGACCCCAATGTAATTGAGAAAAGGCCCAATTACATTGGGCAAAATAGAATGATTAAAGCAGTTAAAAGAAGAACCAAGTTTTTGGAATGACAGACTATAATTTTGTCGAATTGAATTATTTAAGACATAGTTAAATTCGGCGATGTTTAAGAAAAACCGTGTCTTCTATGACCCAAATATCTGACTAACCATTTTTAGCAACCAATCAAAACGCTTCATTTCTGTTAAATTCTGGCCTAAGCCAGTTAGTTTGTTCTCCGCTCGAATTGGTCTATATCAATTCAAAATTTATGCCAGTAAACAAGGCCACCGTTTCACTCGCATATCCTAATCTCCATAAAGGGGGAAGATAATAGAATGATTGCGAACGACGAGGCTAAGGTGCCTTCTAGAACGTTACATATTAGATCGACAGTGAGAAAATTACTACGTTACGTATACGACGAAGCAATACAAAAACAGGAACTGAGTATGTCAAATGTCAAAACATTGCTATACATTATTTTGCAAACTGAACTCAGGTAGATACTAGATTTTTTAACCATTTCTCTTAAGCACAGAAACTGTATTTAAACAAGAGCAATGTTTGATCTGTCAGTCCGTTTCTCATAAAAACTGTTTTTATTTTGTTGTTTATAACTGGCACGCGTTTGACTACGATCTCACCTGATGGTAATGATGATCCAGTGAACGATGGAGCAAGCTTCTCTATGAGAAACCTTTTAACGTTTAATTTGAAGAGACCCAAATTATACTACGGAAATACATAATCAGGCGAGTTTGGAACATTACACCAAAAAGCACTGCTTTTAGAAATCTCTATTCGTAGAAGTGACAGCAACATTTTGCCGAAAACTTTGTTGATAGAAAACATTGTTCGCAAATATCTCGGTCTATACTCAAAATTCTAAGCAATTAGAAAATGTGTCGCAAAATACATAATAATAATAATGTATTAATAGTTTATTTTTGTGTACCAGTGCCTACGAACAATGTTTTCTATCAACAAAGTTTTCGGTGAAACGCGCTGTCTATAAATAGAGATTTCTATGAGCAGTGCTATCAGTATGTACCTACCGGCTCCGCAAAAGAGCTTGAAACGCTTGAAGTACATAAATAATATTGTAAGCCACTACTAGGTACCTAGTACATAAATAGTATTAAAAGCCACTACTAGGTACCTAGTAGTGGTATACAATATTATTTATGTATTTCTAGCGTTTCAAGCTCTTTTGCGGAGCCGAGTTTGTTTACAGTTTAATTTAATTATTCATTTCATCATAATAATATATTATCATTATTACACACGGTTTTTACATGAGTTAATTTTCTGTTTTTCTGTTCTACAGTTTTCCTGGACGTAGCACAAGCGTTTGACAAAGTGTGGCATGAAGGTTTAACTTTTAAGTTAAGAAAGATGCTTCCAAGACAGTTTTCTGAGTTACTGGAATCATACCTTAAAGAAAGGATGTTTAGAGTAAGACAAGAAGATGCGTATTCGCAACTGACGCCAATAAAAGCTGGAGTACCACAGGGAAGTGTCCTTGGTCCCGTGCTGTACCTACTGTACACCTGTGATATTCCAGAGCTAAAAAACAATATAATTGCCACATTCGCGGATGACACAGCTATCATGGCTACAGGAGTCACTCATGCAGAAGCTGTGGAAAAGGTTCAAGCTGCCGTCAATACCATTGTTTACTGGACAAAGAAGTGGCGTATAAAACTAAATGAATCCAAATCGATACATATAGACTTTACTAACAAAAAGGCCAACTATCAACCGGTATATCTGAATCACCTTATAATACCGTATGCGAACTCAGCCAAGTACCTTGGTATGACACTAGACGCAAAACTTCGCTGGAAGGCTCATGTCAAAAAGAAACGCAGTGAGTTGGAACTTCGCTATAAAAAAATGTACTGGTTGCTGGGTAAACATTCCACGTTGTCGGTGCATAACAAAATACTTATTTATAAACAAGTCCTCATGCCAGTGTGGACTTATGGTATACAGCTCTGGGGCTGTACCAAACCAAGTAACATCCAAATAATCCAAAGGTTTCAGAATAAAGTATTAAGGGGAATTGTGAATGCACCCTGGTACATCAGAAATGAGGATCTCCATCGTGACCTGAAGGTGAACCTTGTCGCCAGTGTAATACAACAGTATGCTGAAGCTCATGAACGACGACTTCTTCAACACGTGAATGTCGAGGCCATCCAGCTCCTTGACACCACAGACATAGTTAGAAGACTTAAAAGGACGAAACCTTTTGAGCTAGTTCAGTGAAATTAGTGATTCAAGTGGTTTAGTGCTATCTTAAAAGAACACAAGAACAAAGTGTCATTTTCGATAATAGAGACAATAAGATAGGTGTTAATGGACACATTCTTAGCATAAATTAATTTAGTAGCTTAGGTCATAATTAAATTACTCATTAGTCTCTAATGTTATATCTAGACTAGATTGTAATCTTTATGACGTATCTAATTGCTTAGAAACATCATTAATAAAAAAAAAAAAAAAAAAAGTTAATTTTCATTAGTTTTAACGGGTTTCGCCAAAAAAATAATAAAATGGTACAGTCGTAGAGAAAGAGTTTATGGAATAAAGTTCAAGTTCAAGTTTGTTGCCATTCAACAAAACAAATAAAAAATTGGTTTTATTTTAGTCATATCGATTACTTTTTTAGAGGTCACACTTTCGTCATAGAATAAAGATAAGTATTTAATAAGTTTTGATGTGGAATTTATATATGGTTTAATTAAACGCAAAGCTTTATATAGCTTGTATCAGTATATAGTAATCATTTGTCAAAAGACAAGTCAATTTGGCAAGAAGTATGTGATGGTAAAATTCGATTTTAGATAATGTTAGATTGTTAAATCATACATAGTTGAAATAGCAAGATGCCTAACAGTAAAGACTCCGAGGTGGTATTATTTCGCAATCTATAATTTTTGACATACTTAATACAGTTTGATATAAGTCATTCTAAAACAAAAGAAAATGATTATAATAAATTGCAATATACTAAACATTTATATCAAGTATCAGTAATTATATTATGTGCACAAACACTTTTGCGCACGCCAGTAACGTGAGTCACGTAGATGTGAAAGTCAATATTGTGAAAGTCATCGTTTGGATCGCCAATAGTGGCAATATTATGAACTGAGATGAAAGCAGACCACTCTCTTTGCCTTTACCTAGGTACGACCCTAAAAGTAAATGAGTTTCATTTACTTTTAGGGTCGTTGCGTACTACAACGTATCGTACTAGGATCGCGATCCTAGCCGCACGGTTACGATCGATCGTAACAGTGCCGGCAATACTTCACCGATATCAATGTGTCAACATCACGTATAAAGAGCAAGATCCGGTGAGTTTAAGTCATTCTACCAACAGTTGTCATTCCTAGTACAAAATGTTCGCGAGACGTCGTATTGTTCATTTGTTTTGAAAGTATAAATTGACACGCTTGCTTTTTATACAGTTGAACGAACTTACCGGATCTATCACAATATATGTATTGTATCTATAGTCAACACCGTTCTATGTCCATAAGATACAGGTGGACCACGTCTGAAACCTGTATCACGATGAATTTTTGGTGACCGTGCGTGACATGTTCTACATGTTAAGCTGAGATCACGTAGTTTGTGCCAATAAAAACAATAGATTATTAACTATATATAAAACCCGTCATGACAAGGTACAGGCAAAGCAGGCCCAACAAGCAAACATGCATGATACGCGTCGGCGATACAGATACAGTGATTGGATAGGGCAAGTGATACAAATGTGAACCGGCTTTAGCCGTCTTGTTGTCTTTCATTTTAGACGTTTAAATATTATGAAGTATTTATTTACGGTTCTAGTATGGTTCGGTGTAGTAAGTAGAAACCTTTAGATGACAAACAGTTTGTGACAGGATCTCGGGACTTCGAAGTCATTAGGTATAATTATATTAAATCTTTATGTAATATTAAAGTTGAAAAATTAAGAATCCAGCAGGACTCGAACCTGCACCTCTTGGGTATACGCCCCAAGTGCTTTGCCAATTCAGCTATGGATTCGCATGCTGCCGGACTCGAAATTTCTCAACTCTTTTGTGCCAGCCGAAGCTAGACGAACCATTACTTGGTTTTAGCGCCATCTATGCGTTACTTATTCACATAATCGCATACAGTACGTTTGAATTAAGATCAACTCATTACTGTCGAGAGATGACGCATTTTTATCAATACTTGTAATATTTAAAGCAAATTTTAGCTTTGCTATGCATTTATTTTTATGTAATATTAAAGTTGAAAAATTAAGAATCCAGCAGGACTCGAACCTGCACCTCTTGGGTATACGCCCCAAGTGCTTTGCCAATTCAGCTATGGATTCGCATGCTGCCGGACTCGAAATTTCTCAACTCTTTTGTGCCAGCCGAAGCTAGACGAACCATTACTCGACAGTAATGAGTTGATCTTAATTCAAACGTACTGTATGCGATTATGTGAATAAGTAACGCATAGATGGCGCTAAAACCATGTAATGGTTCGTCTAGCTTCGGCTGGCACAAAAGAGTTGAGAAATTTCGAGTCCGGCAGCATGCGAATCCATAGCTGAATTGGCAAAGCACTTGGGGCGTATACCCAAGAGGTGCAGGTTCGAGTCCTGCTGGATTCTTAATTTTTCAACTTTAATATTACATAAAAATAAATGCATAGCAAAGCTAAAATTTGCTTTAAATATTACAAGTATTGATAAAAATGCGTCATCTCTCGACAGTAATGAGTTGATCTTAATTCAAACGTACTGTATGCGATTATGTGAATAAGTAACGCATAGATGGCGCTAAAACCAAGTAATGGTTCGTCTAGCTTCGGCTGGCACAAAAGAGTTGAGAAATTTCGAGTCCGGCAGCATGCGAATCCATAGCTGAATTGGCAAAGCACTTGGGGCGTATACCCAAGAGGTGCAGGTTCGAGTCCTGCTGGATTCTTAATTTTTCAACTTTAATATTACATAAAAATAAATGCATAGCAAAGCTAAAATTTGCTTTAAATATTACAAGTATTGATAAAAATGCGTCATCTCTCGACAGTAATGAGTTGATCTTAATTCAAACGTACTGTATGCGATTATGTGAATAAGTAACGCATAGATGGCGCTAAAACCAAGTAATGGTTCGTCTAGCTTCGGCTGGCACAAAAGAGTTGAGAAATTTCGAGTCCGGCAGCATGCGAATCCATAGCTGAATTGGCAAAGCACTTGGGGCGTATACCCAAGAGGTGCAGGTTCGAGTCCTGCTGGATTCTTAATTTTTCAACTTTAATATTACATAAAAATAAATGCATAGCAAAGCTAAAATTTGCTTTAAATATTACATATATTAAATCTATTTAAGAAACCTAACTTATGCATCAACTTTTGTGATTTAAGTTATCTTACTTTTAGGTGGTCTTGTACATAATGATTGCTAGTATTGAACAACGAGTATCTAAAAATGTAATCATCATCATGATTATCATCATTATTAGCTTAAAAACGTCTACTGCAGGCCTCACCAATCGATTTCACGTTTTTCCGGGGGGCCGTCCCACGCTGCGTTTGCCAGTTCGTGGCTGGCACTCAAGGACTTTTTTTTTGCCCTAACGGCCATCTGTCCTTCAAGCTATGTGTCCTGCCTACTGCCACTTTAGTTTAGCGACTTGATGAGCTATGGTGATGCGACCTTAGTTCGCCTACGGATCTCCTCATTTCTGATTCGATCGCGTAGTAAATCCCCGAGCATAGCTCGCTCCATCGCTCGCTGAGTGCCTATAGTGAGCGGCCATGTCTCCGTTCCATAAGTCATCACTGGCAACACACACTGGTCAAAGACTTTTGTCTTTAGGCACTGGGGTATACTAGACGACTAGACACTACATAGTTTCTCGAATGCTGCCCAGCTGAGTTGGATTCGGCGATTAACTTCGCTGTCGTAGTTGGATCTGCCTAAAAATAAACCTAACAATGTAAAAATAACCTTAAATTTCACTAAAAGGTAAAATTGGTAATATTAAATGTAAAACTTATTCATAGACTTGTACATATTGTATAGTGAACTGTCTAATATTCATGTCCAAGAAAATAAATAGCGTTCTATAGACAAACACTACATAATTATGTCTTCAAAAATAACGTTTTTCTTGTTCAGGTTTACCCAGAGAGTTAACAGTTTGAGTTTACACAGAGCGTGTAGAGAAAATAAATAAAAAATAACATAATAATCTGGCCACTTGCATGTTCGGCCACACGCAATACGACGGGTTCCAAAGTCAGCCTTTATCACATATTTTATGGACTTGAAAGGGATTTAATATATATTTTACTATCAAAACTTCTACAAGTCTTTGACCTAAAATACACGTTTCACACCTAGTTTAGGCACCAGTCTCTCCATAATATAACTGTCAAATAGGATAAGGTCATTATAACTTGTGTTCTTAAAATATTGTGTTGAGAAAATAAATGCTTTTTATTTTTTATTAATAATTTTGGGTTAAGTTTTGGAATTAAGTACGAACAATTGCAAATAATTTCATTTACAATTTGGATCCTTTTACTTTTGAAATAATTAATTGCTCGTAGCTTTTAACGATTTCAGATCAGATTTTTTTAGGTACTTCTAGCCAGCGCGGTTTAGCTTTTAAAGGTGGTGAGGGACGTTAGAGAGGAGAGTTCATTATGTCTCAAACAGATATCTATATCAAAAAACGGTTTTAGTCGTCTACCAATGTTTTTTTAAAACCTTTCCAACGATACCCCACACTATGGGGAAGACAAAAATAATATAGCTAACATTACAAGGCAGTAGTGGGAGGTACCGGAAAAATATAAATTCAAAATTTAATTTAATTTTATCACTTTGTTAGCATAGTCAATTTACATAATCATGCAAAATGTCAGCTTTCTCGTGCTAACGGAGTCGACGCTTTGCCTCGGACAGACTCTGACAGATTTCGATAGGTACTTCGAACACTAAAAATAAAATTAAAATATCAATTATACGTACTATCAACAGACTAATCGCTAGGCAATAAATGAATACATAATAACTTCAAATGGAGATTGTATGAGGTATTGAAAGTAAACAAGCAGTCGAAAATTCATAGTTGAAAAGCGTTTAAAACACAGACGCGATAAAAGCTCGGTCAAAAGCTGCAATATCGATATGCAATCATGAACTTTTCACTCGCATCATTTTTAATGTTTCATTTGGTGTTAAACTCAGTTGCTACGAATTTCAAACCACGCTGTTAAGTTTTGTTTACTTATAGTACTCGTACCAACTTTTTTGTACATGTTTTTAGTCATTTAATGTTTCTAGTTTATTTACATTATATTACACTATAGATGAAACGGATATTGGTTTGACCGGATAGCCGAAAAGGCGGCCGCCGCAGGTTAGTTGGCTAATACGACGCGTTTGCTTAAAGTACTCCGGGTTTTTCCGTCCCACTTTCTCTATACCCCAGCTCTTGTAAATTTACTTAGCCTTTTACAGAGCTGTTATATAATATGGGGTTTCCATGTTATTTTGCTATCTATAATTATACCTAACAACATTGTGCAGTGTACTTCTTTTACGGTTTGGTTGTTAATACATATTAAAGTGTATCTGTTGTTCGAATTCGTTAAATAAAATGCATATTAGCTTAGCCAATTAACAGCAGAGCTCAGTGCATTATTTATATTAGAGTCTCCTCCTATTCGGTATCCGGCCGGATAGTATTAAGGTGGCCAGATAACCGTTTAATCTCTATATTAGACGTATGTAGACGAATCCACCTAATAGTAAAAGATAACTACAGCCCATGAATATCCACTATCTACGGAGATTAATGGCTACGCGCACACCTTCGATATTATTGTCAATAATTCGCAGAACAAAACCAGTCAATGTGACAATAATACCGTAACAGATCAACAACGATATTATATTATGCCTCATGTGCTTGTAATCTCATGGTATAATCTCACCACCAAATCGGAACACAGGTAGTGCAAGCACTACTATTTGTTCAAAGTGCGATGGTGCTACCATCCTGGTCTGAGTTTGTTCGTATGTAATCTACCATTATAAAATTTCATGTAGTTTCATTACTAGAGTGATTTGTATTTTGCCACCTTGTACAGGATAAACATGGGTAGTCATTAACGTTACCGTTATCGTGACATTTTAAAGTCAACTCAATCAAGATTTAATGTAAGCACGCCACAGCATGTGTTACGGATGTGAACAGTTATGTGATCTACTTACAGAAAGAGCAAAGTTATTAAGAGTCAAGGGTTTCAAAAAGGTATCAAACGTTTTGTCGTTTTACGGCCTGATGCACGATCCAATAAGTTGATTGGATGTCTTAAGCATATCTACTCTAATCTTATAAATGCGAAAATTTGTGAAAGTGTATGTGCGGAATCACGCAATTATGACTGGATGATTTTTGATAAAATTTAACACACATGTTTTACATATTGTATTTATTTACTTAAGGGATAATTAAACAGTTAAGCATTAAATTTTTACGTATTACGTCTTAATTTACTGTTAATTAGATATGGAGAATCGATAATACTTACATATTTGAACTTACATATTTGAGATACCTTACTCTATTAGGTGCATTAGTGCATTTTTTTTAAATATAACTCACAGGTAACATTTTATTAGCCTTTTATTAAAAATGAGAAATGGCTCAAGTCTCCCTAATAGACGGGACACTTGAACCGGGGTATAGGGAGTATTTAAGGTAATAGATAAAAATCATTTTCAGCTGGAATCAATCTTTAAAACTAGTATTACACAACATTGTTTTTAATACTCCTAGAAAGTAAAACGCTGACAAAAATAAACCTTGAATATTATCTAACATGAATTAAAGCACCTTTTTTAATTTCATATAAGGCTGTTTGTGTGATTTTTTTACGAGGCTTATATTGATATGGCATCCTGTAAGTATTACCTACTTATTTAAATAAGAAAAATGTAAAATTATTACTGTAATATTTAATTGGACTCCTTCAAAGAAGCATGGTTATGTCTCCCGCCCCTGCGCTGGCTCACAATAATTTTAAATCTTGCTATAACAATGTAGCTGATACGACTGGTTGAATCAGTGCAGTTATATTTTACTACAAATATCATAAAGAAGCATAATTTCTAGGCACAATTGTCTGAATTTTAAGCTCAAATATTATAGTTTTCAAGTAGGGCGTTACTTTTGGTACATCTATAGGGCATGGATTCCAAGAACTTACGTTGAACCACCTCTAAATTGTCTACGTTATAATATATGTTATAATAATCTACATCTACACTAATTATTATAAAGAGGAAGAATTTTTCGTTTGTTTGTTTATTTGTATCGAATAAACTTCGGAACTATTGGACCGAATAAAACCATTCATACAACAATAGAAAGCTTAATTATCGTGACTTAGTATAAACCACTACAAAAATAGCGAGAGTTAAGCAAGAGTAATGTACAAAAAAATTAACCTCTTAAAAAGTTCTAAAAAAGTCTACGATAGCACATGTCTATCTTATAAGGTTGGCTGTCTATAAGCTGGTTAATTTCATATTTTTTAAAAGGCATTATTTCTTAACTTTTCTATCTTATTTATTAACAGTGTTGTTATGAGTATTTATATTTATGATACTAATACTCATCCAAATACATAATTATGTTATTTATCACAAGTATGAAGTAAAAAAGTAGTTTACTAGCGTCATTACTATTTAACATCTATATTAATGACCAGCCCACATAATTACACACCGCTTCCTGTTCCTTTTTCTTATTTCTCAAACCACACCTTTGGAAGACGCCAAAGCAAAGCAAGCTCTGCGTGTTGCACCACTAATCTATATTACGATAATAACGCTTTGAAACTCAATCCAGCAAAACAGTTTCATGCGTATTCCGCCTACGTTATTAACAAACATGATTGTTTAAGAACGCCTATGATAAATATCACCGCAACACGCGTCAAGTTACGTTATTATGCTTAGATGTTGAGTTAGCTTTAAGTTTCCGAATATATATTCATTCTATTGCCATCATTGTAAGAAACAGCATTAAAATTCACTTATCCAAATCTACGCAGTTTTAATTCACCAAATTTTCCTGGATATAACTAAGTTAAATAAACAAGACTTAAAATGTTTACTTATTTTTTACTTTTTAGTTCTTTTTTGTCGGTTTATTTTTATCCTAAAATTATTTCATGTGTTAAAGTAATGGGTATAGTTCACAAATTCCATCCTGGTTGTTTTGTATGATTGTAAGTCAAAATAGAGCATTTTAAATTATAATAAACTTATTTGAATATTTCGGTTATTTAATGGCTAGTTTATTTAATATTTGGTTTTAAAGATTTTCGTCTGATGACGTCATCACCAGAATACACTTCTTCCCGCACTATGATCCAACAAGATTTAAAAATAAAGGTCTCTCATCAGTTTGACATTCCATTAAAGCATTTCTTTCTATTGTAACCTCTTAACGTAAAAACGGACTGTTTGGGCGAAAACCTGAGTTTATTTCTAATCGTCTTAACTTTATAGCATCATAACAATATTAAACATAATGGCCGGTTCATCAAATACGACTACTGACAACATTGTCAAAGCGGAGTCGAGAAACTTGGCAAACCTTGAAAATATTATGTTGATTGAATGTATAGCTGACAATAGGCATAATTTGGTTGAAATAAGAGGAACATAATATTTTTTATATTCCATGATTAATAATTATAACAAAAACTTATATTTGTGACTAGCGTGAACGAAAATAATCGTGTTTATGTTAACAATTAGCATGACAGACTGCTAAAATAACAGTTTTTTTTAAAGGCAGACCAAGGTGTATTTGCATGATATTCCTCCGATGATGACGTCATACGTATAAGGTCAAAAAAGGTCAATCATATTTCTTCAAAAATATAAACAAATATGGCCATTTTCTTCATTTTAACTTTTAACGAATTAGCACGATTTAAAAAAAAAACAATCCCCATTCATGATGGTTAATTTTTATCGACGTATCACGACTAGTAATAACATGTTAAGAGGGTTTGTTATATAGATTAGCGGAAACATGACCAAAACCTAGACGAAATGCATCTCACGATTATCTCTCATATTAAACGAAAACGGTTTGAGCGTGATAACGAGATCACGCTCAAACCGTTTTCGTTTAATAAATGCCTTCTGTTTGGAGCAAAACTCATAAAACAAATAGAAAATATTTTTACTGGTCTTGGATCATATTCCCTCTCTCCCCCGGCGCGGGCAGTCGATGAGGCCTCAATATCCGGTACTCGGATGTGCGGGAATTGAACGCCGGGGAATCTTTGACCTCCGCTTTCATTAGCACCGAAGCTTTATATGTGGCGATATTTCTGCAAGAGATGGTTCAGCTAATCTATGCAAAGCTCATTCAGTTGCTAGCGACAGTCCAGTACCTATAAAGTTATTATTATCGTGGGTAACTACCCACGATAATAATAACTTTATAGGATAGGAATAAGTTGAATTAACGATAAGTAATGACGCCTACAGTTGAAATCGATTTAAAAAACATTTATTTATTTATTTAATTTAATAACATTCGTGATTGGGTTAGAATCTTTCGAGATTCTTATTTGAGAAGTTAATTTAATAGTTTTGAAGCAAAATAAAACTCATTACAACGGTTACGCAAATGTGCATTAGCCATACAATGGTAAGCCACTAAATTCGTATTCGTTCTAACGAATATAATAATGAGACACATTGTGCGGAACAGATTAGTGACCACACAAAGTTGGGTAGGCTGTAGGCTGTATAATTTTCTGTCCGTCTTTGGATAATCACTTAAGCCCCTTGTCGTATGTACCATACAAGAAGAAATGACCACAGTAAAATTTCGATGCCTTTTACTTTGAAAATAATTTGGTTCAAAGCTGGTTGTAGTAAGAGGATTGTGTGAATTGTCTTAACTATATTCTGCCCGCAGCTTTGACCATTATGGTATGTCGTTAAAATAGGTCAATTAGCCTTTGTTTTCCAGAAAGCTAACTAGTATTTCTATATCTCAAAAATACGGTTTTGTATATTTTATGATAATTTCTAAAGGGGGCCGAAGAGTCAAAGGCATTTGACCGTTTTAGGGAAAAATATATGTGTATTTTATTACTCCAATCGATAAGTACATTAATAGACGTCGATCGATTAAGGTGTACTAACACTATTCGATTCTATCTTAATTTGCATCTAATTAATACCTATGTGATTGGGATCCATTAAAACTAATACTTTACCTACAACATAATCTGTTTAGCTACCATTAAATAACTTTTAAATTGCTACTCTTTAGGCTTTAATGTCAACAGAAGCGTTCAAATAACCGTTGAGGTCAGGGTCAACAGTCCTGGTGCTGAAGAATAACCTCACCCGGGATCTTTGGGCAAATGTCGCGAAAAGGTCAGTCGCGAGGTAACGACCCGTCAAAATATCACTTCTGCCTGGAGCACATAAAAGCTATGGATATGACAAAGAAAATGATGAAAATCCTAACGACACCTTAGGATTTGGCTACACGCTCCATTTAACTTGTGAAAAATTAAAATTGCATGCATTTGTGATTTGCAAAAACTGTTTGCGCATGTAAGATGGTAAAACGCACTAGTCTTACCATCTTACATGCGCAAACAGTTTTTGAACTTTAACTTGACAAAATTTAGCACTAATATATTAATGTTTTTTCTATACTGTATAAACTAATATTCTACTATTTTGTAAATGCGAAGGTGGCTAAGTATTAAAAACAAATTAAACATGAATATAGGAAATACAGTGAAATAAAGTAAAAATACAGTCTGGACCAATAGACAAGCAGCTCAACATAATGCTAAGTGACTGCAATAAAATACAGTCACCTAATGCTGATTTTTAAAAAATTATTGACAATTCATTAAAGATAAGGTTCGTTGAATTATAACAAAAAAAAAAGATTAACCACATATCTTATAATTATTAGATATAAGGTAACTAAAATTCTCGTGTCACAATGTTAGTTACCTTACTCCTCCGAAACGGCTTTACTGATTTTTACCAAATTTTATATGCATATTTTAGGTCTGAGAATTGGCTAAGTACTATCTATTTTTCATACCCCTATTATTGTTGGGACGAGGCTTTGGGTGTTCACGTTGACCTCCGTGGGTCTACCCCTAAGTGATAAGGGTTGTTACCTTTAACATTTTTTTTGAATATTTGGACAAAATTTTTTGTTACTATTTTTCTATAATGTGGCATTAAAAATACATACGACCCTAAATTTTTACCCTTTTATTACCAACCTCTATTTTTTAATAGCCATTTTAGTAATTTAATCATTTTTCATCTACGCCGGCCTAGTCGCGGGTGTAGACAAGTTAGTATTTATTTATTGAGTCAAAGAGAACAACCATAATAATATAACTAGAAGATTAGAATACTAAAATTTAATTATTAATTAGCTATTTAAATGGCTGGGTCTCCTTCATAGAAATATCTTTAACTGTTTTAAGTAATTACTTTTATTGCTTTAACAATAATATCAAATTGCCTGAAAGGAGCTGATGTCATTAGCCCTCCCCCTTTCAAAACGACTCCTCATAGAATTCTGATTACCTACAAACGACGAGTATTTGTCCTAAGCATTTCTAATTTGAGCAAAGCTTTTGATTATACTCTTCTAATTGATTGACTAAAAAAACAATAACGCCGATGACGCTCTGGGTTTTAATAAAGTTCATGACCTGACCCTCAGCTATAATTAACGCTGACCTGACTATAATAGACTGAGATAATTTCGTCAACCAAGCAGAAGTAGTTTTAAAGAGGGAGAGTACGGCCCGTTAGTACTTTCGTTATTTTCATATCTCTTTTTTACTTATCTGCGGCAGCGAAGCCTGTAGCGTCATTCATACAAACCTCCCCAAAGAAGGATGCAACGCATACGTAGGCCTGCTTAACGACTATACATTCCCTCTATTATTAATTGCCATCGTGCTAAATAATTTAAATTATGAACTCGATTTTGCAAATTGAAATGGGAAGAAGAATTCATATCATATAAATTATTTTATTCATAATGACCATAGTAGCACAGATATGCATGAAAGGAGCCTCCCCGAGTGACGTACACAACAATTCCCTACGTCCGGCGCACCCTGGGCAATTCGCAAGTTGTTAAAAGCGAATTGGCTAATCCTTTCACTACGATGGCAAGTCAAAACCTTGACCACCTTACTGACTCTCCAAAATGCCCTACCACCTGCACAAGAGAGGCGCTCATGAACGCCGACGAGAGCGCCATAACAGTGACCACTTATTGGACCAATAAAATTTGACTAAGCCATCGACACGACGAAGAAGAAGCACAGATATTCTAACATTTTGGTAGTAGTTTGAATCTTTCATCTCGCACCATTCGTAGTTCCGCATCAACTCCAAAACTAGATTGTTATGATGGTAATGGACCCTCAACGGTCAAAATATAGAGCCCCAAATAAAAAATAACACCGCACTTGACATTCTACTGACCTTACTGCCACCCTCTCGGTTATACTCATCGTGTGCGCTTCGGTAGCAACGGGCAAGGGTTTCAAAGTAAGACTGAGAAAATCCGAGGTCTTGACAGCAGGTTGGCGGCGGTAGGTAAATCATGCAAAGAAAAAAAAGCAAACAAATCCTAGCAAAAATGCGTCCTGCATTATATAACTATAAAAGAAAAATATGCTTTGGGTTTTAGGTGACTGGTTTTTTTGAAGACTAGTGGATCAACTACAATAACCAATTCCAGTTCTCCATTATTTACTTTAATTAAATCGTTGCAAATTCTAACTAAATTTTAACTATCCAGTCAATGTCTTGTGAGAACTACCTATAAATACTTACGAAAAATCTTTTATAAATTTTCGAATAGGTACGTTTATTAAAATTGCTTCTGTTCCAAGTCAACGACAACTATAAAAACTTGTATGATCGTTCTCTAGAAATAAGCACCACTGCTAGCGCTACCATGTTCCAATTCTGTTAAGAGTATAAAGAGAAAACGTGTTAAGATTTTTGATATCTTTACATAATATTACAAAGAAAAGAAGAGTTTGTTAAATTAATATAATTTTTACTGATATTATTACAATTCATTAAATAAACTATTTTAAACTAAATTAGTTTGAGTTTGTTTGGTTTAACGCGCTATTTCGAATATAATAATTCTGTTTGTGTTGGATAGTCTACTAATTAAGGAAAGCTATAGGATAAATCACATCATGCTAAGATCAATAGGAGCGAAGCAGTAATGCAACATGTTGCAAAAACGGTGTAAAAGGCAAGGACAAGATAAATAAGGTATGTAACACTGGTATAACCGTAGTTGATGAAGTCGCGGACAACAGCTAGTAATCTATAAAAAGACGAAATCATTTTATGTAGCTATTATTTTTTAAGACATTGCTGGCGCCGGCTTATCTCTCTTTGGACCAGCAGGGCCCTTATGTGACACAAGTGCATTTAGGAAGTGATTCCCCGGGTGTCCTGGGGTAGCAAAAGGTCTTTGGTTACTTCAAGTAAACTTCGGTTTGTAGAGTCAACATTGCGAGATAGCAGCAATATTAAAAGTACCATTTACGATTCAAATGATACCAGTCTTATCTAAAATAAATGTTGTGTGATTCCCAGTATAGTTTGCCACTCAATTTATCACAAAACATTAAAAAAGGTTAAAGTGTTGAAAACAAAACCTTTTATTACCTGGCATTTAATACATTATTAAACTGTAATGTTTTCTACATACCTAATTCAAAACAAATGGAAAATAAAAACTATGTTCATACCGCGTTAATTTACTGACACAATTATAATTTTCTTTTTTTTTATAAAACTGACGTGAGTTTGTTACATTATTCAAATTGTGAAATAGTCGCAGCCAGTGCAAGACTGGCTGCGACTCAGGCACGACGCGTCGCACTCTCTTGAAGATGCCTAAAAGTATAGTATAGGTGAAACCGCGGTCGACTAAATAGACCAACATTACGTGAGTAACACCCGTATTTCATAATTTGAATAATTTTCGTATTAATTTAATTATACACGGACCTTGATATATATGGATATTCAATTGCTACAGTTTTCGCTATTAATAATTGATTTAAAACCTTTACTTGTGAGTAAATTATTACACATTCTGTTATTACCATAAAATTCGCATGTTCGGGGACGTATGTACATTATGTACAACCAGAGAAAAGTAGAAGTAGATAGAACGCTTTCTTAATAATATGTATGCCTCTCTAGTAGTAAAAGAGTTATTTACGATCTCTTTGTATATCTACGACCGTTATTATATTTTTTTAATTAGATTAGCATTTTGGGCACAATTTTATTTAAGTAGATACCTACTTATAGTTTTAGGTAATTAAATTATTTTACCTTAAATAACATTAATATTAGAACAATCTTGTACAATGATATGATGATCGAGATTAATTTCGCGAAAGCAGGCATATAAAATGTAATTTGAGATAGCGAATACTTTAATGACGGATAGATTGAGTCGTTACGTTTAATTACTATCGTAAATTAAACACATTTTATGGCTGTGATGTCATGTATATGGGTGAATAAGTATCTCATAAATTCTTATTATTATTATTTATTTTATATGAAAAGGCTTTCAAAAGAAATACCATGTCATTAAAAGGAAATTGAAGGTGTTGGTAAAAATGTAAAAGGCAAGGCAAATGTAAAACCGGAAATTGTAAAAGACCTAAGATGTTATCGGCTAGTAGATAATATATGGCTCAGTATGTCAATCAATTTGAATTTAGTATTCCTCCATGATTTTTAATTTTCTCCTGGGTTGAGCGTACACATTTTTTGAAGCTTCGGCATCAGTGGGTCGGCTACATTACGGCGATTCTGAGAGCAGCTAAGAATTCACTTTAACAAGGATAGTGACAGCGAAGCGGTACGATTCTGACGCAGAGTGTGAATGTTGACAGACCGTAAGGCTGTGAACACACTTCATAGTGCGAAGTTAAAATGCAAATATTGTTGGCAAATGTGTGCGCTTGGCAGCAGTATGAATTGTGTGCCCTAGAGATAAAGATATTATGATATAATATCGATACCGGTATCTAATCATTAGGTATGTGTTTCTGCTTTTTGTTGGATTGTTTTCCAGTTTATATCTTACAATGAATTACTTCATAGATTGTAATCAGAATTGACACGGAAAATCTAATAACTTTTAAAAGAGTTATTTAAAAAAAAATATAAAACTGTTAAAAAATTATATAGGTAACTTATAGGACTATTTTATTTTCATCATTAATAAAGATAAAAGACTTATTCTTAAAGCAGGGCTTGGCAAAATCTCAATGTTGATTACCGTGTCGGTGTTAGGCGTTACATAGAACTTTTTACGACAATTGTTACGTGTGCTATCGGCCTAACCATACCTTAAGCTTGAAACCCGCGGCACTGCGCTAATTTGGATTCATTCCAGTTAAGGCCAATCAAATTGATACGTTTTTCCTCTTAAAAAGAAAATGTAGGAAAAATAATACCAGTGCAAATTTGGAGAAGAGATTTCGGGGTTTATCCCAGCTTTTTTCCTCTTAAAATACGGAAGGGAAAAGTAACTGAAAATGCTGAACTGCAAATAGCTATAAGTAATTAGGATGTGGAACAGTTATATTTTAGGTTGCTTTACTAACATCCTAATTAATAAAAGTGGAAAATATTTTGGTAAACATGCCTACTAATTGCAGGTCTTAATTTTAGATCCTTTGTTTCTCGCGTGTGAATCTTTTTTGGGTGTCAGCACGGAGTAGCTTAATACAGTGTAAGCGTAGCAAATCAATTGCAAACCGGTTTATTAGATTAATTTCGTCTTAAAAGACAAATTTATGATGTAATACTTTTTTAGTAGGTATTTAGATACCTTCTAGCACCAAGATGCATGGTCCCGATACACATTATATTTATATATTTAACGAGTGATGTATATTTTTGTTACTTTAAGCGTAGCTGAAAACATAAGAATTTCTAAAGAATTTCAAAAGTTAATTTTAAAACCTATAGGACTTCAAAAGCAACTCACCTTAACTCCATGACAGGCAGCGATACGTTGATAATTAGTCTAGCGCAAAGGTACCGCTGACAAATTGCTTTCAATTTGGGAGGTCGCCAATTCGAAGCTGCGTCGGCAACTACCTGAGAATACAATTAATCTTATTGTATTTAATTCTGTCATTAATCTCGCTGCCAGTAAGAAAATTTTAAACTTCGATGGATTAGGCACGAATTGGAATCTGAATGTGTGTTGAATTGTTGAAGTATTTACAAAATATCTGATGTTATTTTACAGGCGAACGCTCGTCAGTTAAGGGGCCAACTTGTGATCCAATCATGTAATGCTCAAAATTTAATTTGCAGGCGATTTTTTGCATGTGGTTAATTTCATAGCAAATGTTACAATAGCCGAGTTGCTCAGCTAAATCATACAAAAATTGTGCTGACACCTCGAAACGTAGCGATGACCCACTTCACCCACTTGTTTATCACTTCAAACGTGTTAAATCAAAATGTTTTTCTATTCTAAATAATTAAATAATCCAAGAATTGTGGTAATAATAGCTTATGTACAAACCACCAACATAAAATAAGCGCCTGCTAAAATAGTGGTAGCAACAAATATCTTGCTGTATTCACGCTAAGCTAAAACTGTAGCTAAAAATAGAAAATAGGAATGATGCAGGTAACATTTGCATTTTCAGTTTAGCTTAGGATATTTTGCACCCTTTTGGACACTTGTGAAAACGTTAGCATCTTAGCTTAAAAAAGAGAGAACTTGCATTCCACTGCAAATCAATCAATCATTTAGCCTCTCGTAGTCCACTGCTGAACATAGGTCTCTCTCAATTTGCGCCACAACACCCGGTCCTGAGCCTTCCGCATCCAGTCTCCTCCAGCGACCTTCTTCAGGTCGTCAGTCCACCTGGAAGGGGGGCGTCCTACCTTACGGTTGCCGTCAACTGCAAACTGCTTGCAAAATTATTAACATGCAGTAGTTGAAGTCTAAAGCTAAGAGCGATTTATAGTATATTTATATATTATAATAATTCTGTGACTGACACCTTTAGAAAGTAGTAGCTTAATGTGTTATTTGACTTTATAACATTATATAATTATCAATCACTGTGGCGTAGCCATTCTTATTATTATTTTTATTGTGGCTTAATTTATATATTGTACTGTTGTTATATTATTTTCTTTAATTTTGTCTTTGTTGTACTATGTATTAAAATTGTATGTTTGTTATTGTTTTAATATATACGTATATAATTATATAACATTAGTGTATGTTCATTTGTAAATAAATAATAATTATTTTATTTGTACGTCTGGCGGACAACGCATTTGCTTTTATATATAGTTAAGATGGAACGGAGCGCGAATGAATGTAATAATAAGTGTTAATAAACTATAGGCGAGTAGTCCACTAGGGTGTTATTAAACCGACATCGATGGACATCGGTCGATGTATTTGACGTTTATTGGACGAATTGCGCTCGATCGACATCGATCGACGTCGATTGATTTCAGTGTGATACCATTACATGAGACGTCCATAGTAGAATCAAATTTAAGTAAATTAAACAGTACTCAATTCAAACAATATGTGTAATATTAAAGTGTTCCAACCGTAATTATTTTGAACTTAGATGAAATGAACTGAATATAAAATGATACATTATACATGGAAATTGAATACCAATTTGTAAACTGAATATTTTGATATTACACAGTAACTTTACTGAATAAAAACGCTGTTAAGCCTCATGATCATACCAGTAATTTCAGGGCGATCTCAACACCAAACCGGACCACGGTATTGCAAGCACTACAGGATAAAGTGCTCTACTACCATCAAGAATTGATGATAATATGATATATAACTGAAATTGTTTTACCACCCAGGCCGAAAAAAATACAATAATTTACTTTTACTATAGGTAGCTTTTACCTGGGGCGCATCCCAGGTATAAGCTGCCAGAGACTGCCTCGTGTGCCCTTAGACTGCTTTTGGATAACGACAGTTGAAGGAACGGTGCACGCTGGGCCAGAAAATGATGTTCTCTTGAGGTTATAGTTACGTGGGGAAGCGCAGTGGTTATCACGTAGGATAATCATATCCCGTGGCGAATTCTGGCACGGCGGCTCAACGCATGGCCCTCTGATCGGCAGAGGAGACCTAAGTCATGGTAAAATTAGATATGACCTTTGGAAGGCGAAGCTACCCGCACTTCCTAATTTCGTCATTCCATCCGAGCATCTACTACCTGGGAGTGAACTACAGTGGCCAATTTGGAAATCCTTAATCCGCTTCCGTAAATTGGGTCGTTGGATCTGGCCAAGTGGGGATATATAAACGCAACTTAAATAAATTGCGAATGTGGAGTCGCTACCAGAAATATGGCCCACTTGTTAAGGTGCGCCTTAACAAGTCTTCCCTCTACCTTTACTCGCAAAGACCTCATGCAGGCCAAAAAAAAGGGCGGTTAAGGTCGCCACCTGGTCTAAAACACTATACGATACGAGGCGACTCTTTCGTGTGCAAAGGGTCGCCTTTACGGACTGACCTGTGCCATGCCCTGACCCCATGGCATCGTTCACTTTATGGTATGCCCACTTTTGGCAGCCGCGTTGGTCGCTGATTACGTAAGACCGAGTCCAGCGGCCACCGACACGTGGCACGACTGCACACGGTGGCGTATATATACCACACCACTATGGGGTACGGTGTGGCAAACAATCAGGTATTTTCACAGCCGAACAAAAGAAAAAGGTAGCTTTTACCTATCACAATCATTATTCTAGTATAAAACCCCCGTAGATATAAAGCCCAATATACTATTACGCACAAAACAACTAGTTATTTTTTATTAACAGGAAATTACTATAAGGGGGCGAACAAAAAGTTTTCCTTTCCTGCACAGTCCATTGAACGCTAACTACGGCTTCATTAATGAAAGTCATCGAAACGGTTATTGGAATAACGAAATGGAATATGAAATTGAATGTTCATTGCTAATAAGTTGGGGTCATTGTTGTCAATGCGCAGTCGAGTCAGTTTTATTTTTAACTGAAGGTGAGCGAAAACTACAGTCCATGAAGTTTAGCAGTTATACGGCGCTATATTGAAGGGCTACTGAATAATACCAAAACACAAATTTTATCATTGATAATATTATTAAAACCGACGTGAGACATTATTATTGATAATACGGGTTACTCACGTTATTTTAGACGGGATATCGAGTTTCGAATCTATTACGTAGATTCATCAACTGGGCGACTAATCGCGTTTCGTCGCCATCGCGCGACTTCTCGCACTGCGAGATCATCATTTTTATCATTGATTTATAATTATGTACTTACCAAATTTTATAGCTTTTGATTTTATAATAGTATTTGCGATCAATCTCACAGGGAACAAAGCAGGCATGCCTTATGATAAGGCATGCTTGGAGCCGAAACGATGAGCCGTACTCATTATGTAACTAAGTTTAGTGCTCTTTGCCCGTACTGCATAAGCAATAAATACTTTTTTCAATTTTACAAAATTATTGTACCGTTTCATTCGATCAATATATAATATAGTAAAATCTTTGCATTCGATCTTTGAAAATGAACATTGACACATGTCATGTGATGTATCAGTCAGCTGAAAACTAGATGTCAAAAATATAGTCGAAAAAATTGATATTTTGTGGTTTTTGTTATTTCTGGTGATTTAAACTAAGTTTTAGCTCGACACTATTGCTGCAAAGTATTTCAAGTTAAAAAGTATTTTGGTAAGTTGTTGATAACGTAAGTGTTAAAAAAGCTTTGATTTATTAAATCTTTAATAAGATGCGCTTATAACCAGATTTGTTTTTATTAAATTGGTTACCGTGTAAGGCTTGTCGTTGTTTGATAGTTTAATAATAAAAAAGTCAAAGACAGGTCAGGCTATTTGATATTCTTTTACAGTATCACAATGTGTTGGCTACTTCGACCCGTGCGTCAATTGCGTCACCTGCAAACCCGCCAATACGCGCTTTTCGACTTTCTAGATCACGTCACGGGCATAGAGAAGAAAGAACTCCTGGCTCATCTAGCGGGAGACTGTGATCCGTTCCGCATCATGTCCATTAAAAAAGGTAGGTTTTAGATTATTTTATACTTTCGCGATTTGTACACATAATTATAGCAAGAGAGTCCAGCAAAAATGGTATTTTTGCCATTTAAAATATTTACGCGAATAAGACCCATATCTATAATAATGCATTATTATGTTATAATTAGGTATAATTTAACGTCAATTCCAGGCCCGGGCACCCGTGAGCGTCCGAATCTGATTCCTTCAGCGAACCCATACCGTCTACTAGCCTGCTCCTGCCACCCTGACGATATGCATGTGGAGTTTGTGATGCTGCACCAAGGCATGCCCAAGAGATGTGGCTGCGGGTACTGGTTCGAGCTTTGTCCTACTGCGCCATTCGTAGGACCGTAGTTCTTGTATGTTCGTACTGGCGTATTTAGGTGGTGATTTGGGATTATATTATTATGACTGTATATTTATTAAGTCGTCGTAAAATTATAGTACTTTAGAGTTAAAATGTTTTTATTTTATTGTGATCACTACGTTTTACGACACTAGTCTCTCCTCTTGTAAAATAAAAGCAGAATATAATTATTTAACCGTTTTATTCCTATTTCCAAATAACAAGTCATAACATAAATATTTTCGCTCAAAGATAAACCCTCACTCAAATAAATTCAGGTACGTTCATTATAATTTAATTTAAAAATGAATGTAGGTTTCATTTTTTCAGCTAGAATAAAGGGTTAGCCTAACACGTCTGACATTTTTGGCAGTTTGAAGCCCAAATTTAGAGTTGTCATGCAATCAAGACAATAGGGGCTGGTACAAAAAGCTGATCCTATCGGCAAACAGACTTCCATTGTAGTCATCGCACTGAAATCTCGTGCCTATTCGGAATAAAATTAATTGCTGTGTGAAAAATTCATACTAAGAGAGAGATACCTCTAGTCCTGGCATTGTTACGCAAATGTATTTTTTTGAGATCCTCATTTTTCAAATAAACGATTTTATTATGCAAAATTAATCTCCTTATCGGAAGATGTTATAATTTTTACAAATGACGATAAATATCGGTTCTGTTTTATTTATTTATTTATAAAGGCTCTGACGCAAAATGTCCACTTCTCAAAATGTCCACTCGTCGCAAATTGTCCTTTTCTCAGAATGTCTCTTTCGCAAAATGTCTCTTTCGCAGAATGCAGAATAAATGTACAGCCACATCACATACAAATTATGCTTAAAACACTATTTCCGATGTACACTATTAATCCTCAATTCTCACCAAGGAAAATTTCCTTTCTCAAGGAAAAAAAAAGTTAAAAAGATGAGAAAATGAGAAAAATTTCAGATTAAAATTAAATTTAAATAAAGTTACAGAATACAATCTATCGAAACAAAAAAATAACATGACTGTCATTAGTAGGATAAGATTCAATTAATCGAGCGATTTCTCCAAGGATGAGCCCTCAAGATGCATTATTAAAGTTATACATATAAGGAACCTATGTGCAGAATTTTAAGCAATTTTCTTTAAAATTGACGAATCTACCATAATTGTGAAAACGTATGATTGGCTATCAAAATGTTATTTTATTTGTGTTCTAGATTTTAAGTTAGTTGTTAGTTTTCCAAACATATGCCAATAAAATAAAATAAGCAACAACGTACATCCCCCGATCAACCCCATTAAATTTTAATTTAGACCTACAGCTACTGCCACACTACTCTGAAAACTGCATGGAGTTGGAATTGGGACTGGTGATAGGCTCACCCCCTATCCCATGGGACCTAAACGTAACAGGTGAAATGTGGGTGTAGTACACCTCTGCCACACCCTTCTGGGTATTAAGGCGTGATGTACTGTTATGGTATTACTGCACAATGACTGAAATTAGGTCAATCAGTCAATGTTGGAAGCTTCACATCTGGCGTTTTAGCTGCATGTTTTGGAACACTCACTGCTGGCATCATAGTATTGAATTTAGTAGACACATCAAAGGCAATTTTTGTGAACTCTTGGCTACTAGTTGACGGCATTACTATGCTAGCTCCTCCACTACCTGCTTCTTTTGCCTGAAACTGTAAAATGTTTAGTAGTAACTTCACGCAAAAGTTTAAATAGATGGCGTTTAACATACTTTCTAACTCACGCTACATCCGACGGCGACGGGCAGTTACGGTTACTACAGGTAAAAACGTGAGGATTAACAAATCCCACAGAGGAGAAGTCACGGACAATAGCTAGTTTCATTAAAACGAAATCAAATATTCAAGTATATATTGCACATAAAATCCTTAGGACCGTAAAAAACGTAGATTTGTGATTTAATCAATATTGTTGTGTCAAAACACTTAAAACCTTTTCAGTGTTGCACATCAATTCAAAGTATCTCAACTTGACTTGTAATAAATATAAATAAATAGCCCCTTATAATAGTCAACTGATAATACTCAAATAATAATTAATATTATATACAGCGTGCATTTACACCCTGTATATAATGTATCCTACATGTTAAATATTAATTTACCTTTTGTGGCACAGCATTCATTAACAAAAGAGTTATTTTCTTTTTTAAATCATTCGTGTCGCCCAAAATGTCTGCTACAAACTTTATAGGATTTTCTCGGAGCCCAATTTGTTCGTCCTGTAGCTTCAATCCACTTCGGACGTAAATCATCATTTTCCAGGAAACTGTTATGCAATTGAGATATTGAAACTGACTAAAATACTACATGATATTATAATAAAACACGTAGTATTTCTTTTAACACCCTTTAATATTTGCTTATGTACACTTTTAACAGATAAGACTCACGTTATTCACTGTAGCGTCGGTGTATCCTTTAACAATCTCCTTTTCACACAGTATTTATATCTAAGCTTAAATAATTTCTAAACTATATCTTTTACAAGTATTTTAAGAGACGTCCGCACTCGTTGCTGGCTATCCAAAAATTGTCCAATCTCCTACCCAATTTTTAACCGTTATTTTATCGTTCCCACCAAAAACATCATTGTCGCCAGTGTGCCTATTAAAATAAATCAATGAATCGACTAAATATTTCGATATCGAGTTAAATTATCTTAAAACCTAACAATATATTTATCATAAGAAATGCAACATAA
This sequence comes from Hypena proboscidalis, assembly GCA_905147285.1. NCBI lineage: Eukaryota > Metazoa > Arthropoda > Insecta > Lepidoptera > Erebidae > Hypena > Hypena proboscidalis. The sequence continues at coordinate 23,673,517 of LR990127.1, read as the reverse complement.
AATTTACCCACAATTTTGGGGAAAAAATATGGAAGTCTTGACAACATTGAACAATTTCTTTTTGTAGGTTTTTTTTTATGTAGTCTATGTTGTAGGTTATAAATACTAGTAAAATTTCATATTTTGTATGATTTTAACGATGATATTATTAACAAACATAGTTCACACGAGATAAAATCATTGAAAATACAAACTGGAATACTTCCGAGTGGAACAACTCTGGCAGTTTTCTTCTACTATCACTTTTACATCCTAAAACACTACACCGTACACTATTGTTGAAAAATAGCGAATATTTTTCAGGTTTCACGTAACTTTTATAGCTTTTTAGCTAGCTAAAATTTATAAATACCGAAATATTTTTGCAGCGTTGTCAAATATGTCAAGTTTGTTAGACTAAGCGTTGCGCTCATCTTGAAAAACCCTACAAGCATGGCGAAACAAAAAAATTTACCACCTGTCTTGTTTTTTTTACGCAAAATTGGCATAAGTTTATCTTTTTCTTGTGTGAGGGAGACCGAAGCTATCAGTCGTCTATACCATTCTCTGTTTACGCTGACCACCTGTCGCATATCAAGGCACGCGTGCCGCCGACCGCCGCCGAACGATGCCGAGTGGAGACGATCTCTCGCACTTTCTTCGTGAACCCCCCTCCTTGCGGAGAAGAGGTACGGCTACGTGGCTATACCACTCTCAAGTGGAGGCTGCAGTGAGGTTCTCTGTTGCGCATCGTACCCGTCGCGATGGCACGATGCGCATATTCAGGATAAGATATGCGCAGGTGACGGCGCTACCTCCCCCTTGTTGTATGGGTGCCACAACAGAGGTGGCAACCGGTCTCTCCTCTTCTAGGGCGGGCTCGGTGATGGTGGTGGGCGCGGTGGGCGCCTACGATTGCTGCTGTGTCGGAACTTTTGGCAGCGATGACACTGTTTACACTGACACTAGACACAAAGTAATAGGCATATAGGCAATAGTAGGCTTTCTTCTTCTCTTTAGTATGACGAGGACGATACAGCCTGGGCGTTCACCCCTTACCTTGATGGTGTACACTTACTCGAGCTCGTAACTCAAACTGCGCAGCTCCTCTTCAACATCCGCTATCTCAATATTGAAGGGCAGTCCTCTAATGGTCTGTTTAATGCCACGATCAGCCGGTGGCGAGTAAGAGAACCAGTAAATGAGTGAGTACGTTCAGGTTATATTTCAAACGATACCTAATCAATGCTCAGCGAGAGATGGGCATGTTAAATATAAATGTATCTTTTATTTAATGCATATAATAATAATAATATAATAATAAATCTTTTATTTCGGACAGTATCCATAATTTTGTTAGTAACACGATAAATCTTAAAAAACTAGTGTTAGTAAACATTAATTAACTAAATAATAACATAAGAACTCTGCCCAATGCGACTTCCCACAAGTTTGGTATGCACTATCATTTGATGGCATGCAATTTTACCCATCGTCTGAGCAGTGGGGAGTCCCATCGGTCAGCTAATACGCACAGGATGCTGTTGGTACCTGATCTCAGCCGTACAAGCATGGAGGCGCAACGCTTACGCATTATTGCAGCAAAACTGTCAATGTTAGCCTCCGCAAATATGCCCGACGCACTACAGAACTTTGGTAACCCCATCAGCACCCTGTACGCATTGTTGTACTGGACTCGCAAGTCGCTGTATGCCCGCTGCGTATAACCAATCCATAAGCTGCACGTATAGAAGGACTGGCAGTATGCTTTAAAAAGCGTCTTCTTTACTGGTTCACTACAGCGTGCAAACCTACGGGCTAGCATATTACAACGGACAGCCAACGACCTGCGCTCCCTTTCAATGTCCACATTATCTCGCATATCATCTGTGATCCAGTGACCCAAATACTTAACCCTGTGTACCCTGTTTATCAATGCACCACACAGATAAATGTCTGGTACAACCTCGTAACTCTTGTTTCCTGCTTTAAACAACATAAACTCACTTTTGGTTGTGTTGTATTTGAGTCCATGGGCCACAGCGTATGATTCACAAATGCGAAGCATTTTTCTCAACGCGCTGATCGAGGGGCTCAGCAACACCATGTCATCAGCGTAATTTATGTTATTAATACATACCCCGTCAATGTGACACCCAATTCCGGTGCTGCTGAGCTCCTGGATCAGCTCGTTTACATACAAGTTGAAAAGGTGAGGGGAGGCTAGCCCCCCCTGCCTTACACCACATTCCAGCCTGTACTCTTCTGAGAGAACGCCTGCCCATCTCACATTGTTTCTTTGGTTGTCATACCAATGCTCTAACACAGATACTATCTCCTGAGACGCTGTGGTATTTCGCAACTTTTGCCACAATACATTATATGAAACGAGGTCAAACGCCTTTGAAAGATCTAAATAGCAGGCGTACACTGGTGTTTGTCTAGATGTATAATAATGAACAGTCTGTTTGAGAGTCAGGATAGCACTTTCTGTTGAAAGACCCGCTCTGAAGCCAAATTGCTCATCGTTTAGCATAATGTGCTTATCCAGATGCCTGTCAATCAGACTATCCAGAACCTTGGCTATAGTTGTTGCCAGGGAGATCGGCCTATAGTTTGATATATCCGATAAATCACCCGTTTTATTTTTGACAACCGGTATAACCACAGTTTGCATAAGCCTATCCGGCAAGTAAGAATGGCTTACACATAAATTAAAAAATAAAGCCAGTGCTACGGGTAGATGCACTCCAGCATAACGCAGATGCTCAATGCTGAGATCGTCGTAACCCGGCGATTTTCCTCTGACCATATGCTTTAACACTGAGGACACTTCTTTAGCTGTAAATCTTACACTTACGCACGAGTCCAAGGTCTCAGCATTGTGCATCGTTGGCACCGGTGGACGCCGTCCTAGAGGCGATTCCACTTTAAAATGCCGCATAAAGGCATTAGATATATCCCGAAGTTCATTTAATCCCCCTACGCTCACGGGAAGGTCATGTCTATCATTATTTTTACTTAATTTCCAAAAATCTTTGAAATTCTTACTAGCATGTTTTTCCGCGATAATATTCATTTTAATTTGTTGCTCATTATTCTGACACCATTTAAGTTTTGATTTAAAAATACGCCTGGATTCGTACATATCATCATAAACACGACCGTTAAGCGGTTTCTTACATAATACCCAAGTTTTATAACAGAGTCGGGCCTTCTCGTGTGCACACCGTACATACCTATTCCAGCCGGTTACCCGTTTATTTCTACGCTTAGTATTTATAGCATAATGACATGTATTCTCAGCCGCCTGGGATAGTATCGATACAATATTGTCATACATGTTATTTAAAACTAATCTATGTGGGGTCATTACACATTTTATCGGCACACTGCCTTAAATCAGCCGGCAAGTTGATGTCCCTCAATTTCGAATGACATAATTCATGATAAAGATTAGTTTGTTTTATATCACGTTCACCCCATCTAACTTTGTTTACAAATGAATTTGAAACGGTTACTTTATGGTTCAATAAATTAAAGTTGCACTGTAACACAATAGGTATATGGTCAGACCAGTAATTGTCATATAGCACCGAACAGTTAACAATTGATTGTTGTGCCGCTTCGGTCATTACACAGTGATCTAACCAACGCAAGCAAATATGGGCGTCACTTATAAATGTGTGTGTATTGCAAGGTAACAACAACATATCTATACATAACCACGACTGTTCCTCACAAAAACTTAATAATTCAGTGGAAAATAACTCACCGGGATGAGCGTTAAAGTCACCAAGCACGTACACAGATTCCACGTTTTGACTTTCAATAATAGCACTTATCTCACTTAAACATTCAGTAAATAATACCATATTGTCCCTACAATCGGTAGGCATGTACACAGATATTATTAAGGCCGAAGTGTTACACATCTCAACTTTTATCGCTGCTAATCGTAAATTGTCACACTTTACTATTGAAACATGCGGAAATGAAGCTTTTCTCCACAGTAAAGCTACTCCACCATAGCTCCGACCCTTTAACACGCCAACTGATGTGTCCACCGCGCTGGTCCCCGTATAGCCAAAGTCACTATCGATGCTACCCAAGTACCCAATCTCGTGGGGTAATAACCACGTCTCTTGTAAACATAAGACATGTGCACTTTGACATATTCTCCTAATACAATCCACGGATCTCTTCACATTTTTGCAATTGAAACTTATAATGTTTACTTTATCCATTAATCAATTTTAATTTCATTCCTGTCATTATTTTTCGCCAGATTACTGTCTCCTTTATATTTTTGCCTATCGAAGTAAACAAATCTCCGAAACCGTATTCCTTCAGGCCAAAAACAGTCATCGAGAAATAGTGGTAATTTGGTGTATGGTACAAAAACTTTATATGCGTCATATGATTTTTGAGATTTCATGTTTATCTTTTTTAGCGATACCGTTATACTGGTCTTTTGGCAAATATAATCAATTATATCGCTTTCACTAGTTCCCTTGTCGACGTTGTTTATAAATAATGGGATACTACTGTCCGCTGCTTTAAATTTGGACGTTGTTTCCGCTTTTCCTTTAGAACCCGTTAATCGGTTGGCTGATCGCCGTTTTTGAACCTTAATCCATTCCCTATCGGGTTCCTCACGTTTCCAATTCGTGGCGTCATTTACTGTGCAGGCAAACGTTTTTAACTTGGGGCAATCGACAACGTTATCACTGTTTACCTGTGCGACATTATGTTCGGTCGCTAAAACCGGGTCTTGTGGTTCCGATACTAGTGGGACGGAGACAGAGCTATGTATCCTTGATAGGTGCGAACTAGATAGCTCGTTCGTTTTCTCACCGGCACTGTGATCAGCTGTTGAAATATGATGGTTAAGCGTACTATTCACATCACTTGAATTTTCAACGATGTGGGGTAGTCCTATCGGTCCACTGTCCATACAAAAGCTATCTACTTTACTGCTACTTCCTCTTCTGCGATTCACATTCAAATCGAAATTAACGATTGATGCATGTTTGAGAGTCTTTACTTCCTCTTTAATCTCGTTTAACTGTGTTGTAGTCACACAAGATTCACGTAAAGTAGCAATATCTTTCTGCATCAATATTAGGTCCTTTAGTAATCTCGAAACATCAATGTGGTCAAAGGTCAAAGCAGGAAGCCGGTGCAGGTCTTTGGCCACAAATATAGGCACTTTTTCGGGATCAGTTTGTTTGAACAAAGAAATGATGTCATATAGATCGCGATTTGACTTCCCACTTCCTTTTCGCACAGTGTTCTTTTGTTTAGTCGAAATCGCACTAAAAAGTAATGTTTTTGCTGTTTCGATGTCCGCTATTGAGAATGCAGTAGCACAAAGTCTTACTAAACTTTCTTCGTCCATGACATCCAGTTTGTTTTGGATGAAAGCCAACACTTCACTTATGACAATATTACAACTTTTACACTTAACTACGTTAGTGGCCATTTTTTTCGCTATGAGTCACTATGGCACGAGCGCAAGCGCACGCATGCATTCGTCACCGCAACGATGATGCGTAACTGCTATGAATTTCATATAATATTAAAGTTGAAAAATTAAGAATCCAGTAGGACTCGAACCTGCACCCCCTGGGTATAAGCCCCAAGTGCTTTTGCCAATTCAGCTATGGATTCGTATGCTGCTAGACTCGAAATTTCTCAACTCTTTTGTGCCAGCGTTGTAGGTATATATATATATATATATATACCTTAGCTAGACGAACCTTACTTGGTTTAAGCGCCACCTATGCGATGAGTGATTAGTCACTTGGTCCCATACAGTAAGTGGTAAGGTAAGGGTGAGACTGCCTTCACAAATTGTGGTATTCTTCCCGGACGTCACTCCACACCTCCGGGAAATAATGAAGAAGCTGGGCCGCACTCTCAACGCTCGCCCGTTTGGTAAGGGAATCCGGTTCAACCCGACTTTCGAAGACGAATACCGTTTAGTACAAGCGTACTTATCGGAACTCAAGAAAACCGAGGAGGTTTATGAAAATGAAAATAAAATGAAATGAAAATGAAAATGAAAATATTTATTTAGGTCCAACAGAAACAATGAGACACACATCAATTCAGTAAAGACAGAAAATAAATAAATACAGTAATTTACAAGGCTGTATGCCCCAAAGCAAAAATTGCCCTAAATGGGAATTGGTTCAGCATGGTATACCTCCACTTGCCAGAATTCCATATGCCCGAATTTTATTTGCTATAATACTCACCTCTCATAATTTTATATGTCATATTCATTGTTTACTATATTAGTCACGTGCTAGAAACTTTGTTTCCCATAAAGTTAATTTCCATAACATCATTTGTTATAATCATTGTTTCCCATAAAATCAATTTCCATAACATTTGTTATAATCATTGTAAGTCGTAATTATCTCATGCCATAACATCATTTCCCACCGAAATTGCTTGTAAAATAGGTTAAAATAATTATAAAAAATAATAGGTTAGGTTAGGATAGCAACATGAAAGACAACGCCAATCAAAACGCCAGAATAGTCAATCGCTTTTAGAACAAAGGCGTTAGGTTAAATATTATTGCAATTAAAAGTATAGATAACAATACGTATTGCATTCGAATCGTTATGAAATCAAATGTTCGGGAAAATAATATTATTGCAATTAAAAGTATGGATAACACTACGTATGGCATTCGAATCATTATGAAATCAAATGGTCGGGCAAATAACATTATTATGCCACATGTCTTTTATGGTAAACAAAACATTCGGGCAATTGAAATTCGGGCATATGAATATTATAACATATTTTTAGGGCAAACAATAGATAACCCTCCCACACACAGCCGTACTTGCATACTGGGATGCGTTTGTAGTCGTTATATAAAATTGTCAGAACAAATTAAACAATTTGTTAAACTTTGAGTGGTTTGTTGTGGATCGCCGTTCGTATAAATATAATTTATCCCATATACGGGGTGGATGCGACATAGCGACATTTATTGAAACCACAGCTTCTATACATGGTAAGTATCAATTTCCACCGGATAAAAATTCTCTGGCGAAAAAAAAAAAATCACGTTCTCCGAACAATTTGAGGCTTGTGCCTAGTTTGTCCCACTGAGTTTTGTCCCACATAAAAAAATCCTTGTTTGTCCCAAAATATATGCCTCCTTTGTCCCAAAATATAATATTAATTATTTTATGCCTGCTTTGTCCCATTTTCAATTCCTTGTACGGCCCAAATAAATTTTTGTATGAAAAACTTGCTTTTTTGTACAATCAGCAAAAAAAGACTATGAGTTATGAAATATTTAACATCAGTTGACAATGTAAAACAACCGCTTCACTCTGTCTTCTTCGCGAGGCAAAATTTACTCATAATATTTACTAGGTATTTTATAATACATGCTTTAGCCGTTCTTAGTGAGCAAGTAATACGTACATAGCTGACGTCATTGGAACAAGTTTAGAAGAGCAGGTAAAACAAGTGCATCTCTTTTTTATTGGTTCCTTTTGTTTGTTTGCTTGTATGACTTGTTCGACCAACGGCATTACTTTTCGTTATCAGCTCACGCGCTAACTCCCGTGATGCGAAGTGTGCATTCATTTGCTACCCAGTTAAAGAGTGAGTGTGAAGTGTTATTAATCAAGTGTGTCTTACGGTAAGTTAATATTTTTCTAAAGCATTATTGAAAAATTTGAAGTTGACTATGTACTAAATAATTGTCCTAACTTTAATATAACGATTGCCTCGAATTAACATATTTTAAAAAATCCCCAAAAGAGCTAATTTAAAATATATCTTTACATTACGAATACATATATTTGTTAAAACTCTTTATAACGAATTCTCAATCATTACAGAATAAGTATTATTTATCAACTAAACTCATTGTAACTAGTCCTTTGAACAAATATTTTATAATTTCCTTTAGTTTCGTTATATCGAGGTTACATCGTAATTATAATCATCATCATTAGAATCAATTATGTTAAGCTAATCATCCTATTGCACTAAGATACGCATCATTAGTATAACTAAAGGGAATCTAAACCATTTATTATGCTTTAATTTCAGTTGTTCAACAATGGAACCAAATCTTTGTTTACCATCTTCCTCACGAGAGCCGATCTCATTTATAGAATCCAGAAGAGGTAAACCCATAATGCTCCATCATGGTTATGAACACACACAAAAACGAAAGAACAAAAATGGCTCAATAATTTGGAGATGTGTGAACAGAAACATATTATAGAACAAATAACCCAGTAGAAGGTGGTAATACTAGATTGAATAGAACATTTTCTGGAAAATTGAATATAATTCGTTTTTTATATACAATTAAAAATGATGCTCAATCTCAAGTGTCAAGTCAAAGCAGACCACGACATAAAGACGATATTATGTATGACAAAATCGTGAATGATGCAATATCAGCAATGTTAAATGGTTTTATTTCTGTGGGACATTGTTTGGAAAAATAATGCTCGTTTGTATTTTAATTCTTGTTAGTTGGATGGTAATTTTTACTTTATTATTTGTTTTTTTTTTAAATATATCTCTTAATTTACTGCTGATCCAATTTTTGTTGGTGAATGTTGATTATTTAAATGCTTGTGTGATCATGAAAGTCACACTTTTTATGTTTTTAATTGTTATTGTTGATCTTTTTGTGTATTTTTCATGTCTTAATTTTTTAAAAATTAGTAATAAGTGTTTTGTACTCTCACTGAAATGTTACTTGGTCAGTTAATTTTTTTTTAAGGTCTTGGATATTGTTTATTACAGATCTGACTTTTCTGTATATGTAAGACTGTTCTGTATGACTGTATAATGCGGACATTAACACCATTTTCGTACTGCAGAAACGAGCTGTAAGGGCTATATATAAACTAGGTCCGCGGGTTTCCCTTAGAGAAAAATTTAGGGAAATAAATATCTTGACTGTGACATCACAGTATGTATACGAAAATCTTTAATATGTACAGAAAAATATTGACAATTTTAAAAAGAAAAGTGACACTCATAATGTAAATACTAGACATAAGGATAATCTTGTACTAAATACGACTCGTCTCCAGAAAATTAAAAATTCTTTTATGGGCCAATATATACGCTTCTAATTTCCTAATAGTATTCGAGTACTGTGTATAAATAAGTTTAAGACAGTTGTTAAAGCTAAACTATGTAAGAAAGCATACTATACAATTTCGGACTATTTAAATGACAAGACAGCGTGGGAGTGAGTTGCTCTGGATCAATGAAAAATATGGACTCATCATAAGAACAGAATTTAAGAATTTTGAATTGTGTCTATATGAATAAAGATTATTTCAATTTGAATTATTTGAATTTGTAGTTATGTAAAGATAATAATTTTTTTATTGTATCTGTTATTTTAATTGTGATTTTAGATAATGAAGATGATTTATACTTGTTTAAGGCTGTGTGTGTGGTGTTTAAATTAAATTAAAAAATAAGCGATAGTATTTTTTTACACTTATTTAAAATATAAGTTAGTTAGTTGATTTTTTAATTTTCTAGTCTTGGATATTGTTTATTATAGATCTGACTGTTCTGTGTACTTAAGGTGTAGAAATGTTCAGATAATTTTATGTTATCATATCTGTGATTTTAAATAATAAAGATGATTTAGACATGTGTGTTTGTTTTATTATTAAATTGTTTTTTTTTATCATAATATTATTGTCACTATGTTATTTGCTGTCTGTACCTTTTGAGTACTTGCAATTATTGGGACGAAGCGGGACTATAACAGTGATGTGGGACAAACAAGGATTTTTTTGGAATTTGGGACAAAACTTTAGGACGAACGAGGCACAAGCCCAATTTGAACATTGCGATCGTGCAATTTGTTTGGAAGATGTGGATTTTTTTTTTCGCCAGAGAATTTTTTATCCGGTGGAAATGCATACTGGCCATGTATAGAAGCTGTGGTTTCAATAAATGTCGCTATGTCGCATCCACCCTGTATATTACACTATGCAATTTTTTTTTAAAGTTTATTTCCACCAAGCATTACTGAGCACAAAAGTTAGTATCCCAGCTTGTAGTTTACGAGCAAATATTCTCATTGACGAGTACAAGGTTTGACTACGTGCCGTGACAGACCAACTGACACTGATGCCAATGCCGATGCCGCGACGCACTGCGCTGTCGTAAAATTGGGACGAGATCTACATACGAGCTCCACGTTACAGTATGTATGTTTTTAAAGTAATCTAGATAAAAACTGTGCTAGTTTTTTACAATACAAGGCTATAAACAAATAGATCAGCTTGATGTGAACCCGAGAAAAACTCTTAAAATTTTTCCAAGCTGAACGTTAAATATTGATTCGTTATGACAACACTGCTGGATCATGAATAAATACGTAAATAAAATATTTTACTAAAGCACTTTGTTTGCGTAAAACAATGCTAGCCCAAATTAAATGTAGGAAATTTGCCTGGATATATACAAATAAACATAGATAGCTGATTTTTTGAATCTTATATATTTTTAGTATTTTGAATTTTTCGACCACAAATTCCTTTGAGCTTACGCCGTCATCTTGCAAAATGTAGATGTTTTTTTGTTTTTATCCACCAAAAAATATTTCTAGGGATGATTCGCTGCTTGTTTTTTGCTCTACAGTTAAGTTTGTACGTCAATGAACGATATCGTTGATTGTTGCTAAGTAGTCGAACGCATACGTTCCAAATACGGGGTAGACAGCAAATTTTTCGGTTTGCTACTTATCTGTGATTCGTATTCAAACATTCTAGAATATAAGCTACTTGTCAAGCATGCCAATCTTATTATATAAACCCATTTTTTTGTTGATACAATAATATTGATTTGCAGGATTAAACAACACGTTGTGTGACATGCCACATATTATGAATGATGATGATGAAAATCAATAATCACTAAACACTGACAGTCTATGTTTGAAATGGACGTAAAAAATATTCAAGTGAACATAAATATATTTTTAAATCCTACTCAAATTAGAGATCTAGCACCATCATTTTGGCGGGGAATCATGATCTTACTTTCCATCTATTTCTTATCAAAATGAACAAAAAACGTGTGTTTTGTAATTGAACTTGGTAGCTCATATAATAAGTAGGAATTATTTGTTCTATTTAAATGTTTCCTTTTTAGGGTTCCGTAGTACCTACAAGGAACCCTTATAGTTTCGCCATGTCCGTCTGTCCGTCTGTCCACGGCATAGCGACGAAACCGTTGGTGCTAGAAAACTGAAATTTTGCATGAACATGTATGTTAACTAAACAAAGAAAGTCGTAGAATAAAATTTGGAAAAATATTTTTTTTTCAGGTAGCTCCCCTACATGTAAAGTAGGGATGTTTTTTTCTTGTCGCCTACCCCATAGTGTGGGGTATTGTTAGGTAGGCCTTTTAAAAACGTTTAGGGGTTGCTAAGACAGTTTTTTGATTTAGAGATTTGTTTGCGAGATAATTAACTTTAAAGAGCAAATTTTTGTTCGAGTAGGGCGTCCCCCCCCCCTCTAAAAGCTAAACTACTGGATCCCAAAATCTGAAAAAAATTGTGTCGGTAGTATATGTAATGAACTTTAAAGGAAAACTATAGCGGGTAAGTTCACTTCATTAGTTCAAGAGGAATAGGGGTCCGAAATGTCAGATGCAGTTACTCAGAATATTTCGTTCAAAATTCTTGAAACATAAATAAACATACATAATACATATATAAAATCACGTCTTTATCCCACGGGGTAGGCAGAGACGATGGAACGCCATGTGCTTCGCTCCTTACATACTTCTTTCGCTTCCTCAACATTCATACATCTCGTCATACGTGCTAGCTGGTTTCGTGTACTACAAACATTTCCTTTCTGAAGGACGCCATTTAGTTAAAAAGTAAAATTAAAAATATTTTTCTACGTAACCCTACTGCGCGTGGCCCGACACGCACTTGACCGGTTTTTTATTTTATTGCGCAGGAAGTTTCAAAATATTTTATATAATGTTTACTAAGCCTATTTATTCTATAAAACAATATTCAATTTTGAGCATCTATCTTGCAAGATATATATACCAACTTTAGCTAGCTTTTTTCATCCTTCATTTCAATTCAATTTCATTTATTCATAATCAAATTTTACATTGGTGTTGAAACATAATATTTTACTTAAATATAACATAGAATACAAACATTAACACACATTAACACGATTAATACAACTAAATTTACACAAGAGAAAATTACACAAAATTCACCTACACAGTTCATATAAATAAAATAATATAATATTTTTAGGCCTACTGAAAATAAATAAGTCATAGGTCATTAGGCCACTACTTTACAAAAAAACTCAAAATCATTAAATATCGCAAAAATAGTTCATGAAGTCGGGCTGATAAATTGCTAATTAGAAGAAAATGTTAAGCACTGACTTTAAGAACTATCTAACCAACTTTTAGCATTATTTAATTATTTTTATTTTTTATTGAAGTCGTATTTTTATAAATATAATTTTTCTGGCTGTTACCAGCGACTTCGTCCGCGTGAATGTCGTTTTATTAACAAATTGCTCCCTACGCTTTTTCCCTACAAAAATACACGGAGATAAGAGGCAAGAGTTGTACACTGATCTTGCCCTCTATGGTATCATCCTCTTTTGCTCTATGTTTGCTGGAAGAGAACTCAAGCACTGAGTTAAGCTCGCCTTTTGTATACTGTTACTGTAATATGTTTATTTCTTTGTAATATTAACTGGAATAATCAATTAGATAGCTCTTTTTACCTTTTAAAAAAATACCCCTTAAATAATTTTACATAAATCAAATCAAAATGTCATAGGTAAGTCGGGTACAACTAAAACAAAACTTATTACTAACTTATTCATTTAAAAAGTATAAACGCTTAAATAATACCTTAAAATATCGCCTATCCACAGTAAAAGAATAACCCTAAAATACTACAAAATCAGAAAATTTAAGAGGGAACTCCCGGTATGGAATTCTCATACAAAATGAGTATGGTTGTATCTTTGACATTTTTCATCAAAATGTTATAATTTTTGCACAGTCAATTTAAAACATGATTATCTATGTTCCTTCGATTTCAAATTATCTTTAGTCTGCCTATTTTAAAAATTATAGGCATCCAAACATCCGTAGTTTTGAACGGCCTGACAAATGCGACTTTTTTAGTATTATACAACAGATTATTACAAGTTTTCGAAACGAAGGACCCTCGTAAATATAATGTACTTTCTATTTTATCAATAATTTTCATCAAAGTACCTCATTTTAATTCATCAAATACCATATTACAAATTAAATAAAATTACAATATCTATCTCAACTCATTGAACTCGTTAGCTACTCGGAAGTGTGGGGGGGGGGGGTGCCAGTGAGATACCGAACCAAGCCGAGATATGACATACCATAGTCTACCGACCAGAGAGTATGCATTGAACTGCATCGAACCTTTTTTGACATTCACGACTGCAACAAGTTATAGTCCGAGATCTAGCTGCAGAATCTTTTCGTTCTTAATAAATATAATTGAATTATATTTTGCAGGTAAATAATCGTTTAGGGACTAAGCTGTATACATGGCATATAAGTTAAAAGTACCAAAGTCTAAGTCTAAAAAGGAACTAGTATTAAATTGTACTATTGTGACAAAGTGTAAATGTTAAAACGATTGACTGTTGTAATGTTCAAATGGTGAGGCTGATAATCTGTTTTTGATTTTCATCATGTACCTAATCATCCCATACTTTCAAGAGCTGTTATAAATTAATAATCGGCTATATATGCCAAGCCGAGTATTAGTATCAATAGAAACATGTCACATTATCTTCGAAAAGACAACGTTTAATTGTCTTATTAATTTATCATTGAGTTGGGGTAGTAATAATAATCGTTCAATGCTTTCGAGCCCAAAACCTTCTACATGCATAATAATAACTATGCAGATATAATATTCATTCAAAATGCATAGCTCTCGGCCTAATTGACAGTGTCATTCATTGCAATTCGATGTGTCATATGTCACACTTGTATTTTATAATGTTGATTATAATATTTAAATAGTTTCTCTGGACTTAAATATGAGTAAACAATCTTTAAATTGTGTATTGTTAATTATTTACCTAGTAAATATATCATAATATCTACGAATACTTGAATTGTAATGTCATTATATCGTGCATGTCATTTTTGTACTTTCATAATAATATGTACAATCGAAGACAACCGTTGCAATTACATACTATCGACATACTACGTTGGTGCAGTCGCAGAAGAAACTAGTGATATTATAAATCCCAAAGTAACTTTGAATGTCTGTCGGTCTGTTGTTCCTGCAAAATAAAATCGTTTAATCGATCTTGATGAGTATTAATGTTTTTTTGTTGACAAAGCCCGCTTAATTAAGCGGCCGTAGCGCAATGGATAAGGCATCGGTCTTACGATCGAGAGGTCGTGGGTTCGAATCCTGGCCATTACACCACGGACGTAAAACTTCCTCTTATCACAAGCGAATTAAGCTTAGCTGGAGAGGGTTAACAAGAATACTAGTAATTTTTATTTGCAAATTGCTAGTAAGCTTTTAAAAAAATAAAAAAAAATAAGTCTAAACACGCAAAGTTTAATTGATATCAAATTTGTGTCTATAGCCTCTATTTTCATGCGTGGGCGTCGGGCAAGGCTTGACGCCTTGACGCCTTGACGCGAACTCAAATTGGACGTATTGCGAACAATAATTACCCTTGCTGTAAACCTCATGGCAATTTTGAACTCGACTGTACATCATCATCAAAATCAAACTGAATACGGACGCCAAAATTAAATCATGTTACAGAATAAGGACGCGCTATATCCTTAGGCTCAACTCACATCGACTAGCTAGCTTCATATTTATCTGTAATCTGTGACGTAGACACAGAAGCACTGCGTCGTCGCGTTGCGTCCAGTTTATTTGGCCTATTTAGCACAAGATAGATGTAGACAAATTGTATGGATAAATGCAAATGAACCTGAAAAGCAACAACATAAACAAAATCAGCTTTTTAAGTTCATTAAAATCATGATTATTTTAAATTGCTGGGCTAATCTTTAATATATTTCCAGCAGGCCCACATAATGAAGATATGTTTAAATATAAATATTATTATGTAAAAAAACCGATGGCGTAAAACGCGACGTTAAATCTTTTATCTCTTTTAGTTACCTGCCCGCCTGTTAAAACAGCGTCGTAAGTTCTTAGTCTGAATTATGCCTAAAGGTATAGAATATCTATATTTAGTAGATTTTTAGTCGACTAGTTGGTCGACTAGTGCATAATGCAACTGACTGTGGAACAATAAACATCCCTGTTCCACATACAAATCTCGCCATTGTTACCATAGCAACAAAATTTTGTTGAAAATCGGCAGACTTATCAAACAACAAATCCTGGGTATTGAACCGTTGAGTAACAACTGAACATCAACATGTATTTTCACTCACACATTTATATATAAGACCGATAGAGACAGCAATACCTTTATATGTGTGCAGAGTCTACCCTTAAATATGATATTCTGAAAAGATCAAATTTAATAAAAACCGGCCAAGTGCGAGTCGGACTCGCGCACGTAGGGTTCCGTGCCACTATACATCTAAATAAATGTTTTCTTTATTCTTTATTATATTGGAGTTGATTGAATGAAATGTAAAATGTGGTTTACAATTTATAACGTATTGTAACGTAATGTACAACATATATTATTTTTACATTTTTCCACTTTGGAACAGTTCAGAAAAAAAATATATTTGAAACCTCAATATCAATTTTCGAAGACCTATCCATAGATGATGAAAAAAAAAATTGAGTTTCAGTTCTAATTATGGGGAACCCCAAAAATTTATTGTTTTTTTTTTTCTATTTTTGTATGAAAATCTTAATGCGGGTCACCGAATACATCTACTTACCAAGTTTTCACAGTATAGCTCTTATAATTACGAAAAAAAGTGGCTGTGACATACGGACGGACAGACGGACAGACCAATAGAAGAAGAATCCATAAGGGTGCCGTTTTTTGCCATTCGGCTACGAAACCCTAAAAAGTAGTTCGCTGGGCACAAACGTTCTGTAAGGAGCCGACAGTACTTAACTCGATCATTATTTTGCTGTGATGTTATTTTAAAACTGCGATATCTCCTAAGATATTCGTTTATTTGTAGCTGTTACAATAATAAATTTAACGATATTGATATTTTTCATGAAAAATTAAATAAGTTTATTTTACAACTATTTTCTAATGCGGAATAATTCCGATTTATTAATTTAGGTTACTTTTATTCTATTAAATGTTCTATTAAGTGTGTAAAATCTTATATTAGGTATACGCGAATATAAATACAAATATTGGATACATAATATATTTATATAATATTTTCTCAAATTGTTAAAATTGTAATATTTATTATTTATCTGTGCGATTAATTAAGCTGTCGAGTGTAGTTTTATTATTAGAAACTTTGTTGGTGACAGTGTTAATTATGTATGTTTTGGTAATTGTTCTTAATTATAATACTGTTTGTTTCTTGTAATTTAATAATATTTAATTTGAATGATGTATAGGGCAATTTTGTTTTAAATTAAATACTTATGATGAATAACGTATTTATTTGGAGAAGGATTAATATAATGTTTATAAAAACACTTTCGCAAACAATACATTATTTTAGAACAAATTTGGTTAGCATAAAAAAGGTTTTAGTGAGCTAACCATAAAAGATAGACATATGCTGTCGCGGACATTTTTTTAGTATAGGTACATAGTTTTTGCGAAACTTTAACCGTATACGCAGCGGAAGCTCTCAATAAAAAAAAAAACTCCTGATTTTGAATCATTCTTCATTGGTGCTCCGCTCCTATTAGTTTTAGCGTAATGATATATTATAGCCTTCCTCGATAAATGGGCTACTAAACACTGAAACAATTTTTGAAATGGAACTAGTAGTTCCTGACATTAGCGCGTTCAAGTAAACAAACAAACAAACTCTTCAGCTTAATAATATTAGTATAGATTTATAAATTTTAAGTGAAATGGCTTTACCATTCAACGCTCCCATTTAAGGCTGTATGCCCCGCAGTACGTTGAACAGGTACCTAGATATTAGGAGGTAATAAGAATATGAACATTTTCAAAGTCACCTCACCCAAGCATAACTTTATAAGAATACGCTAACGGTCTTAATGTGCCTATTTTAAAGAATTATCTACGAACTACTAACCGTTGAGGAGATGTATCTTCCATCATCAGCTAAGCAACATGAAATGATGACTATCAGACTCAAAGGAAGGCGCAGGACCGAGTGTTGTGGCGCTAATTGAGAGAGGCCTATGTCCAGCAGTGGACTACGAGAAGCTAAATGATGATGATGATGATGATGAGACTTAAATACTTAAATATTCAAAAAATATAATGAAACTACTACTACTACACTACAGATGCCTATAAAATTCAAGTGTTTCATTCAATTGGCCTGAAATTCCATCATTAGATCCTGATTTCCTTGACATACAAGAACTTTTAACTCCATCCGATCTAATGGTAACTTAAAAGAATACAGTAAAAGATCTAAAAGTGCCTATATTTAAAGAATTAACGCCTTACTCCTAACCGTTGAGGGTCCGCACCTTTCACCATCAGCTCAGGATCATCAAATGCTAACTGCTAGATGGAAAAATCCTAATACCTATTGAAAATGTACGAAGATATTGTATGAGCCTATAAAATTTAAGGGTTTCTTCTAATATCCTTGGGATTCTATCCTCAGATCCTAACGTGGTGGCGATGGGACCAATTAGCAATCATACACTCTCTAACAATAAAAAAATCCAATTCGGTCCATAATACAAACATAAAAAAGCAGCGATTACAATAACATAACATAACCTCCTCCTTTTTATAAGTCTGTTAACAACATCATTTAACAAGCCTGCAAACCAGTGTGCCCAAACCTTTACACCTCAAGTGCATCTCCATCAATTTCATGACAACATAACTCTGTAATACCGTAATACCTATGTTATCGCCTCTTGAGTCAAAACAGATGAGTGACGTCATATCTTATAGCCAAAATACCTACTAACTCAGTGATTTGAGCTCTAATATCGCTTTAATAGCTGGCGTATTACATGCTAATATCATGCAATTAGGTTATGTCACGCTGTCATGAGAATCTCTGTCCAAATTAATATTATAATGGTGTGGTTGACGTGTCGTATTAAAGATTAATAGTTAAAAGTTATTATTTATTAAAATTACATACGGGTTGGATGCGACATTGCGACATTTATTAAAAGCACAGAATCTAGACGTTCCACGAGTTAAAAATAGTTTTAAGAAAAAAAAACAGTAGAGTGATCGCAATGTTCAATATGTTAAGGTTTTTTTAAAAAAAAAAAAATAAAGCTGTGGTTTCAATAAATCGCATCGAACATGTTTAGGGCATAGTGTACACGCAATAAAATTTCTCCTAGACAGATCAACACCTGATTATTATTTAAGGTGATTTCATTAATCAAATTTAAGAGACTTTCTCAAATTGAGCCGTGTTTATATTGAAGACTATTTAATATTAGCTGAGATAGTATCGTATCTTCAAGTCTTACGTTAGGTCATTTCCGTAAGGAGCTTACAGTCGTATGAAATTTAAATAGCTGTGAGCCGCTTCAGCCGTCCAGTGCATTTACATTTTAAATTACGTCGTTTGCATTATCAGATCAGTACTTACCAGATGTGCTGCATTTGTGAATGTACAGCCAAGGAAATTACTTTATTTTACGTGAATTGAAATTCGTTTAAGAGAACATTTACAGGTTCTATGAAGAGTATTACATTCTTCAGGTTCTTTTTATACTTTAGATTTAAAGGTTTGGCAGATCTGCACTTTAAAAAATTTGCATTATTTTTATTATTTCTACTCAGTATTCTAAAATAAAATCATTTATTTCTATGGGTTCCAAGGGGCGCTTGAACACGTCAAAACAAACATCAAAATACATAAAATATAAAATTAAAACAAAACAAAATAAAACTTAACTAATTAAATTAAATGAATACTTAGTTTAGTAGTGCTATTTTTGGGTATCCATAGATAAGGTTGTATACTTTAAGGTGTCCTCGATTTTTGGTTTGTGCGCAGAACTCAGAATAATGACAATGACATTATGACAGCATAACATTGGATTTATTGAGTGTTGTTCTCAGAAATTAAAACAGTTGGTTTGGCCTGGTAATACAAAATTCGTAAATTTTTACGTAACAAATTTTGGTACTAATATGGATGATAGTTTTATCGTAAACTTGGACTTGGAATTCAAAAGATACTTGCACTTGCTCAGACCATATTTAGGTCAATTGGTTGATGACGCTGTAATCAAAACATGCGATGCCTGGATTCAAAGACTTTCTGTTTGCGAAGACTATGAAAAGGCTCTGAGAAACACCTATGCATTTGCACTTTCTTATCAGCTTGCAATGGGAGGACTCGACAAACCTTTCTTAGATTATCCACCTGCAAAGCTCCAACCTCTATCCGATGATATCAACACTGGTGAATCTTCGACAGGAGTTGAATGCATGGTTATTAATTCCAATGATCTAAAAACTAAAATCCTCTTTGATAATCAGAATAGCATTATTTCTGACACCGATTATTTGTGGCAAAAAGAAGATAAATTGTGGAGTATAAGTGCAAATGGTAGTGAAAAGGTAGTAGAAGAAGAAGAAGAAACGGCCTCCAACAAGCAAAGATTTTTTTGTTATAAGAACCCAAATATTTTAAGTGTAAGCTATGGAATAAATGAAAAACTTTATGAATGCAGAGCAAACAATCTCGTTAAGAAGCTAAGAGATATTAAAATGCAAAATGTGCTATTGCGTAATGAACTTACCGCTTTAAAAGACGAATCAAAATCTACTCATTGTGAATATACCGAAGATTACACCATGAGAGTTGATAATACAACAAGTCCAATTGTTTGTGACATTGAAAGCTCTTCCACCTTAAACTCATTAAAATTTCAGTTGAGAGAGATACAAGAATCAAGAAATGTCTTGATACAAACTATAAGCAATTTGCAAGCTCAATTAGATAGTATAAGTCAGCAGAAAAAAAATGAAATTGAAGATTTGCTAGCTAAACATGCATTGGAAATAGTAAAAGTCAAGTTAGATGCGAGAGAAGAAACTACGTCAACATATGAAAAGAAAATTACTGAATTGAAAAATTCTTATGCAGACACGATTAGAAAAATACATGAAGATTCCAGTAACGACTTCAAAGATATAATGAAATCAAAAGATGATGTTATTCAAAAGAAAAATGAACTTTTGGAATCAAAAAATAAAGAAATCGGAGATTTAAAAAATCAAGTAGAAACTCAAAAAACTTACATACAGTCAATTCTTTATAAATTTACGGAAAAGCCAGAAGATGTAGCTTATGAAAACTTGAAAATAAAATACCAGTTATTAGAAAACCGACTTGATAAGATGGAAAAATCTAAAATTAAGTGCATGAAAATATACGAGGCTAACTTAGCAAAATTAAACCGTGAAAAACATTTAGCAGAATGTTCACTACAACTTCAACTTGTAAAGCAAAGAACTAAAATAGTTAATGATCTGACCGATGAAAACCAAACAGAATTGAACACTAGCCTTATTAAACTTGAAAATAAATATAAACAAATTGTAGCTAATGTCCAAGCAACAGCAATTCAAAGAAGAATGCAGGACCAGAAAGTATTAGAGTCTATACTTCAAGCGACCTGTGCTACAAACGACCCAACTAGAAGTCAATATTCAAGCCCAGTTCACTTAAATCAAACTTATGACGCGGAGTCTATTTCATTAGGCCGCAGCAACAAAAATGAGAAATTAAGTATTATTTTAGGCAATAAGTCATTCCCTGATGAGAGTATGGTAGCTAATTTCTGTCTTGATGGTGAAAGAATGGCAGAGTTATTTGAGAGATATGTCCCTCAAAAAGATAACTGCAGAACAGATTCCAAGTGAAACGGACGTACAATCATTAATCTCGTTATTTCAATAAAATAATGAAAATGCATGTTGGTTTGATTTTAATTTTTTATACAACTTGAGCATGCAGATTATTCTGGGGCCGGCTCGGAATCGGATTAAATATGAACCTCGTTGAGAAGTAAATCCCACTACAATTTCTCCTAAATCCGAGATCATAATGCAAAATTGACCTAACGTCGTCGTCTAGTTTTCCAGGAGGTTAAATAGCTAATCTAGTAGTAATTCAACTCGACTGTTTGTTTATTGTTGAGCTTGGCCTCAAATAGTCTTATCCAGTATGGCTCTAATTAATGTGACTAGGGCTGACAGGAGATCGTTTTAATTCCTTATATCATTTATTGAAAGAAAAGTCTAATACGAAGCAATTTAATTTAAGTATTTTTTTTATGAAAAAGTTATATTTTCATGTCATATCAAAACTGCTGAACAGTGAGAATTGACATTAAACTTACATTATAAAAATAATATAACATGAAATTAAATTACATATTAACAACACATATACTGTTTATTTATTTATTTATAAAACTTCATATACAGCAGTGTATATAGGCGGACTTAATGCCTAGGGCATTCTCTACCAGTCTACCTTCAGGTGGTGCAGAGATAACAAAGTAGGCGAAGTCAAGTACTCGATAGTTCAATGAGAGTAAAATAATAAATATTATAATTAGAAACATAAAATATAAATACTAACCATAAATAGATATAATGTGATAAATATACACATACACATACCTAAATACTTAAAACGATACATAAATACAAATTATACCACAGTCTGTTGTAACAATTCTGCCGTATTCTTAAGGAATAGTTCGCGAACTTTCATTTTGAATGCATAACGACTCGTATTCGTCCTGATCTCAAGAGGGAGTGCATTCCAGAGAAGGACTGATTGGACAGGAAATTACTTTAATTACTGTTGCTATCATTTAATTAAAAAAACATTTAATTAAAAAAACAAAAAACCCGACTGCTTAAAAAAAAGCACTGAAAAGATAAAAACGAGTATAGCATTATCTACATTAAATTCATTAACAACAAAATATGAAATATGTCAAACTAAATTCTTTATGATGTTGCAGGCGGGGACAAACAATATTTTGTTACTACTATATAACTTCGTTTGTAACCGCCTGCAACTTCATAAAGAATTTAGTTTGACATATTTCATTTGTTGTTAATGAATTTAATGTAGATAATGCTATACTTGTTTTTATCTTTTCAGTTCTTTTTTTAAGCAGTCGGGTTTTTTGTTTTTTTAATAATTATTTTTTATTTCACTCTTTTTAGTTCTTTTAACCGACATGTTTTTTTATATCTATTAATTTGTAGAAATCAAATCTCGTAATCGTTGCAACTCTTGCAAAGAATTTTGATGATGTGGCCGATCTAATATTTTTTTGGGTTCGAGTTTGCTAATTGCTAATCCAGCGCGGGATGTGGGGCGGGGCAGGACGGAGCGAGTCGCGTCACTGGCCGTGCGGCCGGCCTACCGATGCGATGCGGGGCGCGATTCCAGTGACATACGCCATGATACGCGCAAAACCGTAGTGTTTGCTTAACTCCTGCATGTTCCAAGGCAATGTTATATATCAATGAGCCTTAATCGTGAGTTAAACTATCAAATGCAAAAACAATTATTCAAATTCGACAGGCAGTTTCCAAGATTAGCGTGAGCGAACATACAAACTAACTTCCACCCACTTCGGGCGCGCGAGCGTGCCGATATATAAATTGGTAAATTGTGTTTAATCAGTAATATAAATGTGATAAGAAGTATTATATTTTTGAAATGGTCTTTTCATGGCCTTTTATTTGATACCCATATTACTATGATGAAAAGAAAATCCATACCTCCCCCCCTTTTTTTTTCCATTTGCCGGCGCCATTTTGAGAATTTATATAGCCTATGTCACTATCACTGTTTCAACGAATTCAACGACACCTCATTTGTCAAAATCCGTCAAGCCGTTTGGGCTGTAGGGTGTGCCAAAGAAATAGACATACATACATACATACATACATACATACATACATACATACATATATACATACATACATACATACATACATACGCTCGAAAAACATAACCCTCCTTCTGACGCAGTCGGGTAAAAACTAAAAATAAATAAATGATAAATCAATATTTTGTTATTTATATATGAATCAATCGGTGGCGGCAACCATTTTATTAAAAACGAGCTTTAGCCCGCGACTTCGTCCGCGTGGAATTCGTTGTATTAAATAGTAGCTGCTCCCGCGCTTTGACCTGCGTTCAACCTTACTGCTCCGCTCCCGTGGAGTTTAGCATAATGATAAATATCTTAAGACCTTTATTGAGACTTAGACTATCAAACTCAAAAGTAATTATCAAAATTCACCCAGTAGTTTTTGAGCTTAGCGCTATCGAACAAACAAACAAACTATCTCCTACGATTTCTTCTGCGTTTTTAGGGTTCCGTAGTACCTACAAGGAACCCTTATAGTTTCACCATGTCCGTCTGTCTGTCCAAGGCTTAGCGACGAAACCGTTGGTGCTAGAAAACTGAAATTTGCATGAACATGTATGTTAACTAAACAAAGAAAGTCGTAGAATAAAATTTGAAAAAATATTTTTTTTTCAGGTAGCTCCCCTACATGTAATGTAGGGATGTTTTTTTTTTGTCGCCTACCCCATAGTGTGGGGTATTGTTAGATAGGCCTTTTAAAAACGTTCAGGGGTTGCTAAGACAGTTTTTTGATTTAGAGATTCGTTTGCGAGATAATTAACTTTAAAGAGCAAATTTTTGTTCGAGTAGGGCGTCCCCCCCCCTCTAAAAGCTAAACAGGAGCCCAAAATCTGAAAAAAATTGTGTCGGTAGTACATGTAATGAACTTTAAAGGAAAACTATAGCGGATAAGTTCACTTCATTAGTTCAAGAGGAATAGGGGTCCGAAATGTCAGATGCAGTTACTCAGAATATTTCGTTCAAAATTCTTGAAACATAAATAAACATACATAATACATATATAAAATCACGCCTTTATCCCACGGGGGTAGGCAGAGACGATGGAACGCCATGTGCTTCGCTCCTTACATACTTCTTTCGCTTCCTCAACATTCATACATCTCGTCATACGTGCTAGCTGGTTTACACCAAACGTGTAGTCCACCTGATGGTAAGTGGAGTACAGCCCATGGACATCAACAATCCACAAAAGCAGATTATAGATGCGTCGCTGCAGCTGAGGACTACGGTGGTATGCCTCATGTGCCAGTAATGTCAGGGCCTGATCTCACCACCAAACCGGAACACAGTAATGGAAGCACTACTATTTGGCGGCAGGTTAAAGGTGAGACGGTGGTGCTGCCGCCCTCGAGCTCATTCACAAGAGCTCTACCACCAGTAGTAGTAGTGCGTGGTAGGTATATCAAGAAAAAAACTCAATAACAGAAAATAAAATACCTAGCTACCTAAATAAACCTATTTCTGATGATAACTAATCTATTCTCAATAAATAAGCAAAATCCCTATAAACTAATATCTATACGAATGTCTAATCCTACGACCTAACAGTATTATAAAATAACCTACGGTCACTACGTACAATATCGAATATACCACCTATACTTTAAAATTAAAATCTACTTATATAAAAATAAGCCTAAATAACCTACGACAAACTTATTTTATATAATATTACAGTTGAAAAATTAAGAATCGCGGACTCGAACCTGCACCCCCTGTGTATACGCCCCAAGTGCTTTGCCAATTCAGCTATGGATTCATATGCTGCTCGAAATTTCTCAACTCTTTTGTGCCAGCGTCATAGGTATATACAGGGTGTATTTTTGAAACGGGGCAGTAAGGGCAAGTACCTTAACCGTTGCAGTTACAGCAAAACGTTCTTAAAAGACCTTCCCTAACTTTTTGTGACATTTTGAACTGCATTCACAGATTTTGTAAACAACTTACAGTTAGCAAAAAAAATGCAAAAAGTTCAATTTTTTTTTATGCCAATCGATTCTATTTCATGTGGGGATCAAAAAACTCTATGGGACCATTTTAGCTTTCAGTACTAGAAAAGACAGAAATCGCCAAAAACGTTTCCCATACATTTCGGCAACAGAAACGAATTTCTACGATGGTCTAACTTTTTGTTATGGCCTGGAAGTGGGTAGAATTGACTGTAAAGTAAATAAAAAGAATTTTTACCCTCAAATTTCGAATTTGATTCGAAAATCTGTGTGTTATACTTAGTTTCAGCTGAGAAACTTCGTATGAGTTATTAATTAAGGATTTTCGCTAAAATGTCTTCTAATCGTGAAAAAATTTACTTATTAGAAGCGTAGTAAGGGAACCCCAAAAATGTATTGTTTTTTTCTATTTTTGAATGAAAATCTTAGTGCGGTTCACCAAATACATCTACTTACCAAGTTGCCACAGTATAGCTCTTATAGTTACGGAAAAAAGTGCCTGTGACACACGGACGGACGGACAGACATGACGAATCTATAAGGGTTCCGTTTTTTTCCATTCGGCTACGGAACCCTAAAAATTACTTCCAAATGGGTATAAAACATGTCACTTCTGCCAGCCCTGCACTAAGTTCATTGCCACAGTGGAGCGGGGCATAGAAAGCATTGTTCCTCAACAGTTGTGATTAGCTCTCCGTTTGTATGTTTGAATGATATAGCTGTATGTAGACGTAGCCCCTGATAGGATTGGACTTCTCATGGAATGAATAATTTCAAATAACACTTTTGCCTGATACGGTAATCGTACCTGAGATCTCACGGTAAGAAGTGGCATACGTTAACCACTTAACCAACGAGGTAGTTATAACTTGTATCATTTACTTTATTAGACAATCTCTTAAGTCATTTTCTATGGGTAGTATTTATTTTGCCCATTGACCCAAAAAGCAAAACTTG
The DNA here is from genome assembly GCA_905147285.1 of Hypena proboscidalis. Lineage (NCBI taxonomy): Eukaryota > Metazoa > Arthropoda > Insecta > Lepidoptera > Erebidae > Hypena > Hypena proboscidalis. The sequence continues at coordinate 23,647,498 of LR990127.1, read as the reverse complement.
GTGACTCAGCAAATCAGTCAATGTGTAAATGCGCACAATGGGAGGAATTTGGGCAGTCGAAGGTTGTGTAGTGTTAGTTTGCGTGATACAGCAAATTCTACCTATGTATCAATAATTACTGTGGTTCAAGGGATAAGAAATATTGTCAAAAAACAGGAAATTAATTTTACTTAACCGTAGCTGCTGACCAGTGATTAAGGATGCATTTGGAACTTAGGTTTAGAAAATTTTTCATCAGCAATTTCCACATATCGAAAACAATGTAACGAGTATGAAGGTTTCAGACTGATCTGAAAGCTTTTCACTCGTTGCATCGTGGGAAAATCGAAAATGAAAGTGAATAAGTTCATAAAAACACTTTTCAGTGATTTAGCATTATAGAGAAGTTGAGAAAGAAAAAATTAGAAATTTCTGCAATTCGAAAAATCGTCGGCGAATTGCAAAACTGACTGGCATTCATGATCTTTCCGCCGAAAATTTTACATGTCATGGTGTTATTAACAACCTGTATAAATGAATAAACTATTACGTATCTTCGTTTTATCCTCTTGTAACTTACTCCACTTTGAGTCTCAAGTCAATCAAGTCTGTCTCAAGTCAAACATTACGCTAACGGGTACGACTGCTGACCCACATCATCGTAAATTAAGCAAAGCAAACAATTCCGACCGTGTTACTAGGGCTGTAACACGGTCGGCGATTGTTTGCTTAGCTTTGTGATAAATACCATAGAAGCCTTCAAGAGATAATGTCTGAACCTAAGCCGGCATTGTCTTAGATCTGGCAATTTTCTTGCTTGAGTAAATTAATATCTAACAATTAATAAAAAGGCGCATATATAAATGAGTAGGCATACATTTTGTTTGCAAATATGTGCACCAAATAATGGTTAAAGTGAAGAGTACTATTAGTGAAAAGTTTTACAACTTTTGAGTGCACGGTTGGCGTGGTGGTTAAAGCGGTCGCCTCGCCGTTTTCAACTGCGCTGGTGTTGTGGGTTCGATCCCCACATTGGACAAATCTTTGTGTGATTCGCAAAGATTTGTTCTGACTCTGGGTGTGTTCTGTGTACGTGAAATGTATGTTTGTGAACACCCCCGCGACACAGGAGTTATTCCTAGTGCGGGCGTCGTTTGTATATAAAAAAAAAACTTTTTATCTTTATTCCACATTGAAAAGACTTAGTTTAGTTTAGTTTAATACTTTATTGTACACATAAATTACATTAAAAGAATTACAAAAAAGTGGTGATTACAAAAGGTGAACTTAACTCAAAAATGAGTTTTCTGCCAGCAAACCATTGAGGGCCAGAGGAAAAAGAGTCTTGTAAAACGTGAGAGTGAAGTGTACAAAAAAGAAAAAAGAGAGAGATGAAGAAATAAATAAGATACTTAAATAACTGAACTAGGCTATGTATATCTACATACTTACATATTCTACATAACAATAATATACCTAATATAACCTAAATTATTTACACAACATACATAAACCATACTTACGATACAACTAAAGTCTAGTCCCAATTTGAATTGCCAATGTACTAAGATTTGTTTGCGAGATAATTAACTTTAAAGAGCAAATTTTTGTTCGAGTAGGGCGTCCCCCCCCCCCTCTAAAAGCTAAACTACAGGAGCCCAAAATCTGAAAAAAATTGTGTCGGTAGTACATGTAATGAACTTTAAAGGAAAACTATAGCGGATAAGTTCACTTCATTAGTTCAAGAGGAATAGGGGTCCGAAATGTCAGATGCAGTTACTCAGAATATTTCGTTCAAAATTCTTGAAACATAAATAAACATACATAATACATATATAAAATCACGCCTTTATCCCACGGGGGTAGGCAGAGACGATGGAACGCCATGTGCTTCGCTCCTTACATACTTCTTTCGCTTCCTCAACATTCATACATCTCGTCATACGTGCTAGCTGGTTTCGTGTACTACAAAGATTTCCTTTCTGAAGGACGCCATTTAGTTAAAAAGTAAAATTAAAAAAAAAACCTACGGAACCCTACTGCGCGTGGCCCGACACGCACTTGGCCGGTTTTGTTAGTCAGTTAAGTAAAATTAAGCATTAAGTTCTAGTGTCTCCAACGGAAAAAAGTAAATTTATGAAGTGAATATAATTATGTACATTATGTTTAATGACGTATTGCTATTTTATTTAACATAGGCACCAGTAATAAAAAAAAACAGAAATAGTAATCGCGTCCAATGAATCCATCATGAACAGTTGCAATTAAACAAGGTTTCCATTACAACAATTCTATTGAAATCTAAATTAATACAGTAGTAATATTCACGATGTTTTTAACAGCTGATTAGCGCGCGTCCAAGGATCAAACCCGAAGCCTCATAGCACAGTGGGAAGATGGCGTTGTACCGTCGCGGAAGAGATCGGCTCTGTAGGTAGTACATAGTATTAAATTAAAATCATAAACATATTGATAAGATCTAATTGTAGGTTTAATCTGTAAATAGTGCACTAATTCACCACTGACATTGTTATCTAAGTGTCTCTTCTACGAAAAGTGATCAAATTAAGGTGTTCTATTCAGTGCTTTATAACTTTAATTTTTTTCAAAATGATTATCTTTTTTTACCAGTTTACTACGAAAATTCCTAATCTTAATAAAAAAAATATGGACTAATAAACAAAAACTCAGTGAACAAAGTGAATAAGTAAAAAATACCAAATATCAGCCTGTGTAATCGTTACTAATCAATATTTTGAACGTTGTTATCAGAACCTTGCGTACTAGCGACATCTGTTGTAACGCACAAGAACTATTACAAGCATTACTGTCTGCACGTGTGGCGTAGTGGTTTAAGCGGTCGCCTCGCCGCTCTCCATTGCACTTGTGTTGTGGGTTCGATCCCCACATGGGACAAATCTTTGTGTGATTCGCAAAGATTTGTTCTGTGACTGGGTGTGCTTGAGTGAGTGAATGTGTGCATTTGGCCTTGTCATTGGGACCATTGGATAGTGTAATTGCTTCTGGCGTTTTATCTAATGTAAAAATCCAAATTAATTTTAAATTTTAAATTACGAATTTGTCGGTAAAACAGAGCAGTGATAGACTAGTTCATTCATAACAAACAATGTTTGACATCATTCCGAGCAGTTAACAAATACGACATAAATTGCTAAGTTATCATGGTCCCGTGGATAAGAACAGCCTACCTAGTAAACTTTCGTCTTGAGTTCGAGGCCTACTTACACATAATACTTTTTGAACAATTTAAGGAAGTGGCGGCTAATTTCTTATAGCGTAAATAACAGATGGCGCAAATTGTAATATAATTGATTAGAACAAGTAAAAATATAGAACTAATGGAAGCAGTATACCTCTAAAAGAACAAACGTAAAGAATTAGAAAAGTAGCGATATTTGCCGACGAACGGGGCCGAGGTGTATGTCGGGCCTTACAAAAACTTCTAGGATCTATATATATATGGTAGTTTCTTATTTTAAACCAGGTGCCAAACTTATTAATATTATTAGAATGAATGTTATGTCGTTGCTGTGTGAAAATGATTGTGTTATAGTTATGGGAGGTGTTATTGATAATAACCCATATGAATTAGAATCGTTAACTAAAACAAATTTGACACTCAATGTAAATAAATAATGGATACAGTTTAAAAGAGTAACTCTTAAGCTTGAATAAAAACACCACTTGAATTCTAAGAACAGATGTGCGCCATCCATACAGGCATTTTTTTGAAACACTACGCCGGCGGTCGAAGTGACGTCAGTCGGTGCGCACGTGACGGATTTTTGGTAAGTTGTTCTAGCGCACGTGAGCGGATATTAAAATACAATTGTAAAATGCACAAAAATGCACTATATTTGTCGATTTGGACTACAGCGCCTTAATACCTAACAGACATAACTTTACCAAAAATACCTGTAGAATATTATTAAAGGAAGTATTTCATTAAGATAACAAAAATAAGTTTGCACTGTATAACAAATCAAATTTTGAAAATGTTAATTTGCGTAAATCGTCGGTGCATACTACTCAAACCATTAACCCTACACAATGTAATTTTAAACCTGGTACCTACTTTACTATTTTAATGTAACGAAAAAGGAAAAAAGTAATGTGGATATTTTTTTTTCTTTAACAAACTCTGCCAATACCACAATAAAATTAAACGAGACCGATAATACTTTTAAAATACTACTTCAAAAATTTCAGAGTATTTATAATAAGCAACATGTCATAGAAGCATTTTTAGAAGAAGATTCTACATAATAATGCAATTTGTTTAACAGAGTCATGGTTCACATACGACAAGATGAGTATTATGCAATTAAATAGGTACAAATTCGCAACAAGCTTTTGTATGATTGCTATAAGAACATTATCAACTACGTCGAAGTAAGTGAGATCTCGAAATTGTCAATTGAAATTATGCCTAGTGAAAATGTATTGTTAGTAACTTTTTACTGGAATAAAATACTTACAACAAGAAATACCCCAAACACAACGTAATACTAGTAGGAGATTTTAACATAAATATTTTAGACACAAACCCTAAAGCAAAACACTTCTTGAATACAATGCTAGAATTAATATTTACACAACATATAAAATCACCAACACGAGAAACGCACTCATCATCTACCACTCTCGATCTCATCTTGACAAACTTTAATAACTGTTCATTCAATACTTCAGTGGAAGAACTAGGGTTTTCACACCACCACGGTGATGCTATACATTTCACATTTAAAACTCTTACCTTACTTATACATTTAAAACTCCCTCAACAAATAAATACAGAGTCATGGTTCATTCTTAAGATAATCTACAATAAAAACAATTTACAGTCATTTAAAACCGCTCTTTAAGCAGTCAAGTGGCATGAAATCATTTTAAAAAGTAAAGATGTAAATGAAAACTATAACTCTTTCAATAAACTTCTAATCGACTTGCTAAGTAAATTCATACCCACTGTACAAAATAAAATAAATACAAAGCGTAAGAAATCTTGGCTCACAACAGGTATAAAAGTGTCTTGTAGAAACAAACGACTTTTAAAAGCTTTCTCAGTTAAATCGAATAACAGTATTTTAACAAAACATTATATGAAAAAAAAAGTTAAAACAAATCATAATTAGAGCAAAGAAACAACATAACATAAATGGAATGAAACAATCGAGTAATAGAGTTAAAACTATGTGGCGTATTATTAATGAGCAAACAAATAAAATTATAAAGAAAGATAAAGAAAATATAAAATTGATAATAAATAAGAATGAGGTGACTGTGCCAAAACAAATAGCAAATGCATTTAATAATTTCCTTGCATCAATCGGTAAACAAGTACAACCACCAAACATTAGCCACACCTTCAACTCGTATTACAATGAAAACACAATTTTTCTGAAAGCAGTTGATCCCTATGAGGTGAATAGGATAATTAAATCGTTAAAAACTAAGAAACTCCATGGTAAAGACGAGCTTCCGACTCTATTATTTAAGGAATGTTCCGAAGAACTAACTCTGCCCTTGTATTACTTAATAAATCAATCCTTCGAAGAAGGTACCTTCCCTGAAAACCTAAAAAAAGCTAAGGCAAAACCAATCCACAAAAAAAAACGCAAAAACTGACTATAGCAACTACCGACCGATAGCTCTCTTACCGACAGCGTCCAAAATATTAGAAAGGGCAATGTGCTCTCGAGTCTATTCGTTTGGCGAAAAATACAAAATATTGGATGAAAGTTAAAACGGTTTCAGAAGAAATCGTTCTACAACTTTGGCAGTATATATAAGTTTGTTCAAGAGGCATTAAATATAATAAATAACCGAGAGTATGCAGTAGAAATCCTACTAGACATGTCAAAGGCCAATACGATACATTACTTAATAAACTGCATAATGTTGGAATTCGTGGTAAAGCTTTAGATTGGTTTAAATCATACCTAAAAAATAGGGAACACCAAGTAGAAATTGATTTTTCAATAATATTACCAAACAGGTGCAACACGTACTCTCTGAAGTTAAGGTTATAAATGCATCAATCCCTCAGGGTAGTGTGATTGGATGTTTACTATTCCTTATCTATATCAACGATTTACCAAAAAATATAGAAAGACATTCTACCCTGTTCGCAGACGATGTCTCTATATTGGTGTCTTGTAGAGATAAAAATGAAATAAACTGCGAACTGAATAACGTTTTTAACAAAACGAAAAGTTATGGCGTTTCACCCACATCAGAAATTACCCTTAAAAATAAATTTTAATTACAAATAGAAATCAAATAAAATTACAAATAACCGACAAATAGAAACAGTTATAAATTCACATTATTAGGATTAAATATAGACTCAAACTTTAATTAGAAAACCCATATTCAAACAATTTGTTCCAAAATTTCTAAATTTTGTGAGGTTAAAAAATGTACTAACTTCGAAACCGCTCTTGTCACTTATTATGCCTATGTATATGCATGGCTAAGCTACGGTATAGTCTTATGGGGAAGCAGTACTGACGGTCCAATATTATTTGTGATGCAAAAGCAAATTGTACGAATCTTAGCGAACATTAAAACTATTGACAGCTGTAAACCACATTTTATTAAACATAAAATTTTGAATCTTTCATGTATATACATTTTAGAAATATGTAAGTTTGTACACAAACACAAAGAGTTCTACACAAAAAGGGATGAAAACCAGACGAGATATGCTCTCCGCCAGAGAAATTTAATAAACATGCCTTTCTCTAGCCTGCACATACACTCAAATGGCCCATATGCCATGTCAATTAAAATATACAATTGTCTTCCAGAGACAATAAAAAATAAAGATAATAATAATAATATAATAATAATATATATAATATTGTGGTGGTGGACCGATCTGAACGCCTTGCAATAATTGTCGATATCACCATCCCGCATGACGAGAATCTCGTGAGGGCCGAAAAGGACAAACAAGTAAAATATTTGGACTTGGCTCATGAGATGGTCGACATGTGGGAGGTGGACTCGGCTATTATTGTACCTAATAAAAGACGTTGGTTGGCGGTTTCAAACAGACTGTTTTATTAAGTCATTCATACACATAGACAAAAGACAGTTTCACCTCAATGTCTCATAGATGGCGCTACTTGTATTTAATTTACATTATATTTGATAATATTCTAACACCCCCACTTTATCAAAATAACAACACTTACAAAGTGTCACATACAGAGAGGTAAAGCTACAAAAAAGAAAATGCCTTTTAAACTCAACTTACAATTACAAGTACAGATTTGCCTTGGCTATTCTAAATTAACAATTCCAAAATCTTTCATGAACTTATAATGTTTAACAGCTGGCAGACCTTTGGTTAGCAAGTCAGCAGGCATGTTAGCTGTTGACAAATATCCAGCTTCAATCATATCATTTCTTAAAACTTCTCTAATAAAATGATACCTGATATCAATATGTTTGGACCGTTTGTGTGACTGATCATTATTTGCCAACTTTAATGCACTCTGACTGTCATTGTACATAACAATTTTACTATAAGAACCAATTATTTCAAACTCTAACTTCTGTAAATATATTGCTTCTCGACATGCTTCCGACAAAGCCATATATTCTGCTTCACAACTACTAAGAGCAACAGTTCTTTGTTTCTTGCTCTCCCAAGAAATTACAGCACCTGATTTAGTGAAACAGAAACCAGTATATGAGCGTCTATCAGTGGCATCACTTGCCCAATCAGCATCCACAAAACCTACAAGCTCTGCACTTCCTTTGAAATATTTTAAACAATAGGTCTTAGTCTGTGACAAATATTTCAGAATTCTTTTTGCATAATTCCAGTGCACATAAGAATAACAGTTGTTAAACTGGCTTAAATAACTGACTGAATAGGAAATATCAGGACGAGTTAGGACAGCCAAGTACATTAAACTTCCTATTAATTTTTGATAAGGTAGCTTTTGTTCACATACATCAGACTTATCAACATTCAACTTACATTCTATAGGAGTTTCTACTGCATGACATTCAGACATATCAAATTTTCTAAGTAACTGATTAATATACTGTTCTTGATCTAAAGTAATTACATTGGTGCTTTTGTTAATGTTAACTCTCATGCCCAAATAATTTCTCACTTGACCTAAATTCTTTATTTTGAATTTTTGACTCAAAATCTCTATTAAATTATCAGATTCAGACTTACAATTTGAATATACTAGAAAGTCATCGACATACAGACCAACTATAGTTTTCTTGTTATCACTATGATTTTTAACAAATACACAGGGTTCTAATTTACATTTTCTAAATCCTGATTTACATAGTATCTCCTCAACTCTTTTATACCAAACTAGAGATGATTGTTTTAATCCATAAACAGCTTTTCTTAACTTTAAAACTTTATTTGAATGATTAATGGGAAAACCTTCAGGTAAATGCATAAATATGCTTTCTTTTAAATGACCATTAAGGAAAGCTGTTTTCACATCCAGATGAGTGATGTCCATGCCTAACTGGACACTTATGGCAAACAACAAACGCAGGGTAGAATGTCTAATCACTGGACTGAAGGTTTCTTGGTAATCAATACCAGCCTTCTGGGTAAAACCCTTGGCTACAAGCCGCGCACGATATGTCACTTTATTGTCTGAGTCAAACTTTTTTTTAAACACCCACTTACACTGCACTATATTCGCGTTGCTGGGAGTATCGACAACTTCCCATGCTTGATTGTCTTTGAATGACTGCAGCTCCTCTGCCATGGCCTGCGACCACATCAGTCGCTCTGGCCCACTGATGGCCTCTGCATATGTCAGTTCATCTTCTCCTGCAGCTGTAGTACACATGTTGACAATACCATATCTATCTGGCTTTCTCCTCTGACGCTTCTCTGTTTCTTCTGGAACTGGTGTAGTAGAATCTGCATGTGTTATATCTGAAGCTTCTTCTGTACTCTGTGGAGCTGAACTAGTCTGTTCAGTGTTCAGGTTTTCTTCTGCTTCTGACTCTAAGCTTTCTTCTTCACCATCCAAGTAAACAGACTCTGAAGAACTTGACTTGTTCAGGGGTTCAAGTTTCACCACAGATTCCTCTACCAAATCCCCCACTGAATCTGTGCTTTCTAAAGAAACAGTTACAGTCTCTAGACGCTTGAGTTTTTCTTGTATTATAACATCCCTACTTGTGGTAACTTTATTCTTTACTGGGTCAAATATTCGGTAACCTTTGACATTATCACTATAACCAACAAGTATATGTTTTCTTGATTTCCTGTCCCACTTAGCTCTTTTTTCTTTCGGTGTGTGCACCATCACTGGACTCCCAAATACACGTAAATGTTTTAAATCTGGTTTCCTACCAAACCACATCTCATATGGAGTTTTTTCAATACCTGAAGCTGTAGACCTGTTTTTGAGATATACTGCGGTATTCGCAGCTTCTGCCCAAAACTTTTTATCTAATTCTGCTTCAAAAAGTAAACATCTAGCTCTCTCCACAATGGTGCGATTGCTTCTTTCGCTGAGTCCATTCTGCTCTGGTGTGTAAGCATTTGATTTTTGATGAATTACCCCTTCATCTTTCAAAAAATCTCTAAAATCATTGCTACAATACTCACATCCATTGTCTGTGCGCAATATCTTTATTTTTCTGTTTTGAAAGTTCTCCACCATTGACTTTAACTCTTTAAAGCAAGTCAGTGTTTCACTTTTACACTTTAAGAAGTATATGAAGGTCATTCTGGTGTAGTCATCGACAAATATCAAAAAATATCTTGCACCACCAATAGATTTGCACTCCATCGGTCCACAGATGTCTGAGTGTACAATCTGCAAGATTTCTGTAGCTCGTGTACCTGTGGTAAAAGGTAATCTTGACTGTTTACCTTCACAGCAAATTTGACAGCTTGACTTACTTGTCACAAATTTGTCTGAGTAATCCATTCCATTGACTAAACCTTGCTTCATCTTGTTCATATCTGTGCTGTTTAAGTGTCCAAGCCTTCTATGCCATGTTTGTCCATCTACTGTTGATGATGATAACAAACAAGTCTCATTTTGTAAGACTAACTTGTATACATTATTTACAAGTTCAGCTTCCGCAACTATATTGCCTAATCTATTTTTTATGAGGCATCGGTTGGGTTCAAACACAACACTATTTCCATTTCTTATCAATTCACTGACTGATAGCAGGTTAGTCGCAAGAGTCGGTACGCACAACACGTTCTTCACTGTAACCTCGTAACCGAAACTCGTCGTGACATCTACGTCGCCGGCACATAATACAGGCACTTTCATGTTGTTTGCTACTGTGATTACAGGTAAACATGAAGAATCCGTCCTATTTGTCAACCAACTTTCGTTTGTAGTCATATGTGTACTGGCTCCCGAGTCAACATACCAGTCACATTTATTAAAGTTACCGCTCAGAAAAACAACACTGAATGCATTTGTTTGCTTTTTCTTCTCTGTTTTTTCATTTCTAGATGGACATTGAGACATAAAATGTCCAGATTGTTTGCATTTGTAACATGTTATTGTTTTGTTATTTCTGTCACTTGAGTTTGACATTGACGTACTCTGTGCATAGACATTCTGAGTCGGTCCGCCATGTTTGCTATTGCTGCCAACCTTACCAAGTTTCTTTTTCTGCCACCTTTGAGCAATAAATGCTGAGTTATCATTTCCGTTCACTTCAACTGAGCCGCCATTTTCCATATCTAACAATTTTGTTTTTATGGAATCTGCCGTGATCTGGATCCCGGAATGCTCGATTGCCATGATCATTGGCATAAACTTATCTGGTAAACCAGCTAGTAATAATGACCCAACCCAATCATCGTTTATAATGAATCCAGTACCGCTTAATCGTTGCGAAGTTTCAACAATCTGCGTAACGTAACTAGTCATATTTTCACATGTTTCTAGTCTGATGGAGATTAAATGACGTAACAAAGTTATTCTTCTTGAAAATCCCGCGTCATCAAATAGAGCTTTGAGCTTTGACCATAACTCCTTTGTTGTCTTCGTCTCCTTTATGTGCACAAACAATGATGCATCAATAGTCAGGATCAATTTAGCGCGTGCTCTAGCATCTGCTACTGCTTGTGCTGCATCTGTCGCTGCTGCTTCTTGCTTGAGGTACTTGTCCGTGTCCTCAAGGACTAGCAAGTTTTGCACGGCGAACGCCCAGTCATCATAATTTTCACGACCCTTGAGCTTTGGCACACTTGCAATAAGACTTGAGTTCATCTTGATTGATGTCACACGCGTAAAATAAACTAACAAACTAACAATAACTCTTCTAAAAACACAATAACTTTAATTTTCTTTGCAAAATCTGAGTAGCCCATAACCTAATAAAAGACGTTGGTTGGCGGTTTCAAACAGACTGTTTTATTAAGTCATTCATACACATAGACAAAAGACAGTTTCACCTCAATGTCTCATAGATGGCGCTACTTGTATTTAATTTACATTATATTTGATAATATTCTAACAGTACCGATAGTCGTATCCGTAAACGGACTGATAGCAAAGAGTCTCGACAAACATCTAAAGAGACTCGCGTTGGGTGGCTGGATCATGGGTCTGATGCAAAAGGCGGTGCTACTCGACACGGCACGCATTATGAGGAGGTTCCTCTCTCTAGAGCCCTAACCATCGGTAGTTTGGTCCCTGTATCCGATGCCGGTGGGGTACTATTTTTTATATTTTTAAATATTTTTTTTTGTATTTATATTTTTAAAAATGTAGAATTTTATAGTTTTATATTTTTAAATGTACTTTACTTTTATAATTTATATTTAAACATGTAAAAAATGAGAAAAATGAATAAATGAGTGTGTTATATTATTATAATAATAATCATAATATCAGCATTTTCTTATAGTCTAAAAACTTTGCTGAAGAAAAAGTGCTACTACTCAATTAACGAGTATTTAAATGATACCCAATAAATATAAACACTACACAAATAAATATAATTACATAATACCGATTAAAAAACGTTATGCTTTTGTGTCTTCTTTTTATTAAAAACTTATTTTTATTATTTCCCTTATTCAAATATTGGGAAATTATTTCCCACATGACACTACTGTAATTTTTTTTATTTCTTTATTGGCAACTCTAAACAGTACCAATATCTATAAAAAACCTCCATTTCCCCCCTTTTTATAAAAACAAGGAGATTTTTTTCGAAATCTATAAAACCCTACCTAAAAACCGTGACAAAATTTCAATTTTATTAAAAAAAAATGTCCAGTTGATAATTATTTTTATTAGGAGAATAGAAGTATGTTACTCCCGTGGGATAAAAGCGTGATTTTATGCATGTATGAAAAAAAGTTAAAAAGAGCGTTAAATTTATTATGTTTCGATAGATTAAGATAGTTGTGAGGCTAGAAGCCATATGTATTGAATTCAAGTTCAGTTTGTAAACAAAATTATATGGTTCCCTTTTTCATTTTGTTTCTTCTTTTTTAACCAAGAGGCTGCGGTTAGTTTAGCCGACGAAAGACGAAATTTTACTAGATAAATTAATATTCTTCGAACATTTGCTGCTCCTCGAAGGTAAAACTAAGATAAGCCGGCTAATCTGAAGTTTATTCCCACAACTATCTTTAGCCGTAACATATATTATCCTATCTATACTTATCTCCAATATACTATTTAAATTATAAACATATCACGCTGAAACACAAATAAAGCCTACTTATTATAAATTGATGAATCGTGTAATTTAAACGCATCCTTATCTACTCGCACTAACAATTCGTGTTATTATACAATTGGCATGTATCCAACAAATAAACGGTATTTACGTCTATTTATCATATTAGCAGGCATTTGGCATTTTGAATAATTGTGTGCGCTGTATGTAAATCATTCGAATACCGGTAGGATTTGTTTGTCCACGTGTGAATACCACCAGTTAGCCATCAATTAGCTCTCTAAATATGGATTTCCCTTTCAGACCAATTGGTATAAGGCTAATTTTATTAATGAATTGTATAAATTTAGCACACTTGACTGCGTTTATTTTCTTTATATGACTTAAATTATGTGTCAAAACGGACGTTTAGCTCACAGCTCATGGACATCAACAATCAGGTACCCATACCTATTAGTAAGTGTATCTGATAGATGATATCCATGAGCTGCGTAACTACAGCCCATGGCCCATGGATATCGACAATCTTCAAAAGCAAATCGCAAATTCAACTGAAGACTACGGTGTTATGCCACATGTGCCAGTAATTTTAAGGCCTGCCCAACCACCAAACCAGAACACAATAGTGCAAGCACTACTCGTTATTACTTTACTATTACTTATTATTATACTTGTAATTCTGGAATAAAATGAATTGAACTATTAAATTTCAATTTTGTTACGTTAGGAAAAAACTGCATGTGGAAGAGGCTGACATTGTGATAAGCAGCTGATTATAATAATTTAAATTTAATATACTAATGTTTGCACGCCTTGATTGGCAGAATATGATAATACTTTGTAATTAGTTTAAGTTACCTATTATGTATTACCATATTCATCCAAATAAAGATTACTTTCTTACTAACTTGGTCAACAGGTTAAAAGTGAGACGATGATGCTTTAGCCCTCTAGATCGTTAACAAGAGCTCTAACATCATCACAATTGCGTTTTCCTACAATAGCAAATATCTATCAGAAATAAATAACAGAGTTGTGCCAACTTTAGTTTATTGTTGATGTTTTAAAATTAATCACAAGTTTATTGTTGATCTTTATAACTTGACTTTCATCTTGGTTAGAGCAGTGAAGGATGTTTAAGGTTGGTTAGTATCGATTTTTTATAAATGGTCAACCATCCAAAGATTGGCCTAGGAAACTGTTGAATTACAACAATCGACCGATACAACGTAGCCAACGAATTTCTTATGACCACATAACAATGTTATTTCCCAAGTTTTTACGTTCATTAAACCTACGTGACATTTACTCCCCGTGAAAGTTACCACAAAAAATAGATTAATCTTCACATAGTAGCTACACATCAACCTATACATTTCCAGTATAAGCTGATCTCGCATCGCACTGACTGCCTTTACAACGCGATACAAGAAATGTATAGGTTGCTGTGTAGCCGTCTGTACATGGTTCCTAATCGTGACATACATGTAAACACTTCTGCTTACGCATAACAGAACGTGAGCAAAAGGAGTCATTAAGTTACCTGAACGTACATTGCCATGCCTAACTCTTATCAAGTTCTTAGAAATCTTCGTGATCTGTATGGATCACGCTTCTACGTTATAATTTAAATCATCACTAGGTTTTTTATGAAAAGAGGTTCCTACAGTCAAGTCCATGAATATGTTGGCAGTTTTGGACAGTTATTACGGTTTAAAACTGCTAACATAACAATTAACTCGACTATACGTAATATCATAACAAACCATGAGGTGATAGAAAATTATAACCTACTAGAAGTAGACATGATTTTATTTCAGGTTCAGATTTCTAAAGGAAATTCCTCGCAGTAAACGTCTCGGGTTCAGTATGTGCTGATTGCTTGTGAACTCTTCTGTGGTCAAAGTCAAAGTCAAAGTCAAAGTCAAAGTTTCTATATTTGTTGAACATGGTAAAAAATGGATGTATTAACATTAGATAGGTACAGCATGTTCTGTCAATTCTGACGTTCAAATCAAACAAACGTGGTGGTTCACGATCTCATTTCACTTAGGATCAGGAACCATAGACAAGCTAATACACATTTTAAATTATACTTATATTCATGCTAGCTGTTATACCTATACGGCGAAATGTCTTAACCTACGGCATTTCAAAATTAAAGTCACAACTTTCTTTTTCACTTGATCGGGACACATAATATGATAGAACCCGAAATAAAGGAACTTAGGGAGTAAGAAAATGCATGGTGTTGACTATAGGATATATGACCTATAGTCAACACCGTGCATTTTCATTGAGGCAAAGAGAAAATGCAATAAAATACAATCATCATATTATATCATATTTTATTGCCTTCTGTTTATTTTTCTAGAATAGTTATGCAACAACAAACATGTCTCGCCCGCGGAATGAAATCACCGACTTTTATATTGCCAAGGACGTCGGTAAAAATATTGTTTGTTACTTGACCTACCAGCGAAGCTTCATCACGCCTATATATACCCAGAAGAGTTTACTATTCTTGCCCGACCTGGGGTTCAAAGCCGAGATCTTGCCGATAAAGGTCGCGTATATACGCTTACCACTAGAACAACGTCTAAATTATTGAAAAAACCGGACCGCAGTAGTGCAAGCGTCACTATTAGGCGGCAGTTTAAAGGTAAAGAAAAAGTATAGCGGCTATGTTAACTTAATTAGTTCAAGAGTGATTGGGGTCCAAAGTGGAAAATTCAGTTACTTAGAATATTTCGTAGAAAATATAAAAACCCTTTGAAAATAATGACTGGTATGAAGATTTTAATATTCAGTATGTATTTGTAGATATGGAACCGGTTTTGAGTCCTGTCCTGAGTTGATAATTATGTTGTAACGGCTGACCACGGATCCCTTTTGCGCGTGGCCCTACACGCACTAGGCCGTTTTTTTTTGTTTGAAAGGGTATCTTAAATCGACTGTTTGCGTTTAAAATATTTTTTCAAGGTATTCTGATGTCATCGATTTTTTTTTTCAAAACTTTTTTTCATTCTATGTTTGTATAGGATATATGAAGCGTAGCGTTAAACTTGAGTGTAATACATTGGTGACATTGTGTTACAGGCAGCCGGCAAACAACTTGTGGGTTTTTTCCATTTACGTATGAAACAGGAAAATGTATTATATCTCAGATCTCTCCCGATTGTCATGTTAATGTGCACGTTCTAAGTCAAATGACTGCAATTAGGGATATCGCTTTGAAATCAATAGCTTAGAGTATGTTATTAAGCTATGCTCTTGTTTTCTTTGTACTGCTTAAATCGACGATTTGCTAAGCCTTATAGGTACTACACGCGATTACTTCTGGCCTTCAAGCATCTCCGTTTGAGCCTTAATATTTTTAACAATGGCTGTCACCTAAAGGATATGAAGTCCAAAGTATATCTCTTGCATTCCAGATATTAACACTAATTCTAAGAAACAAAATTTTAAACATTTTTCTTCGAAAAGTAAGTAATTTTTATTTTTGGAATCAACAGAAATACGCTTTTTTCCTCAAATGCAATCTGCAAACGACATATAACATAAACGGCACATTCATACAGTAGGTACTAATGATTGACAAATATGTTTTACTTAAAACAAAAATAATTTTTCATTGTATTAAAAACAAAACATTTTAAACTACAATGATAAATTATATCTATCGCCAAGGTATAACTTGTTTTGCCTCTGAGATGACACTATAAAACATTTCAAACACGTTTCGTTTTGCAGAACACCATATTAAAGTCCTACTTAGGAAAAACCACTACAATTCATGACAAGACAATTAAGTATACCATCCTGTGATACTCGAACCACTAAGATATACAACAATTATTTGCATACCCAAACATCTTGCACATTATCATCTGAGTGGCATTGTGGCAATTATCATAATAACTCGTGGACGTGTTCAGCATCCTCTCACACGGAGTCTAATCCCTTATTAGATCACGTACTCCATATTATAATGATGTTATCTAGACTCGTAGCTTACTGAATATAATTTAGATTTAAACTACTTATCACAGGTTATTGTCTTGGAATGAAAAATTTCAATACTAAGGGCCTGTTTCAAAATCAACGCGTCTGGTAGGTAAATTATAAATTGACCGAATATATTTGTAAGTGTTATAAATTGATCCTAGGAGTAACGTTACTATGCAATTGTGAGACAGACCCTAAATGAAGGCAAGAACACTATATTATACTGTATTAACAAAATTAATTGGCAAAAAACGCTTTTAATCTAATTATCCACTGTTTACCGATATTTTAAGTATTTTATCTACATTTAACGACAAGATATAGTTACATTTTACGAAGCTTTCAGCTTTGATCAGAAGATTTTCTTAGAAAGGGATAACGTAGGTACTTAATTAAATGAAGTACAACAATCAGACCTAATACCTTGTGAAAAGCATTTTCTCGCCTATATGAAAAGCCTATGTAACCAGACGTATAAGAAACCACTCTGACTAAAGCCTTCCTTTCTCTAAAACAATGAGATTTCCTTTATCTGATCTCCACACGACTGCTATTAGGTATCAATGCCTCCGTAACGAGCATGCAAAGCCTTAAAGAGGAAAACTTGAGCTCGGCGACGACGACGAAAGGAAATTAAGAAACGAATATTTGAAAGCAAGAACTGAGATCAAGATAATTTAGTTTGGTAACTTACTGCTTATCAACCTATTAATCATTTTGAAAACAGTACAGGCAAGTATTATTTAAGGTGGTGGATTATGGAAGGTGCTCAAGACACAAAAACCTATTACATTGTTATATATCACAATAAAATGTACATTTATCCAATAAATAAGCTAAAGATAAATTACCTTAACTAGCTGGCCTTTAAAAACACAATATAAGGGTAATATATATCTTAGCTGGTAGAGTTTTGTCATATTATTATTATGAACATGATGAGTTCTTGACTAAAGGTGATTTTTGATCATCAAAGTGATATAGAAATGAATGTTGCATCTTGTTTAGAAAATAAAATTATTTGGCTCGTTTTGCACTTGTTTTCTTTGATTCTAATATGCCTAGAATGTCTGTGTTAAGGTGCTCCCAGGCCGCGAGTATTGCTTGTAACAACGGTGTGGTAGGTTTGTTTCTTTTTTTTTTAAAAGAAACTACACTGTGTTGCAGTGAAGGGCTGTTCACAAACATGCATTTCACCCACACAAAGCACACCCTGAGTCAGAACAAATCTTTGCGGATTACACAAAGATGTGTAACATGTGGGGATCGAACCCACGACACCAGCGCAGTTGAAAGCGGCGAGGCGACCGCTTCAACCACTACGCCATCTAAGCATATATCAATATTTTTTATGAAAATAAAATAAAATTAATTTATCAAAAGAACGCAGTCATTTTGCATACCTATTATAATATTGATGTCTAAACTAGGCATGCCGATCCAAACTAGAATAATATTAATAATAATAAATCGACAACAGTGTCTACATTATCGATATAGCCATCCCCAATACGCACAATATCTAAACTACCATTTCAGATAAACTGGCAAAATACCAAGATCTAGCAGTAGAACTCAAAACGCAATGGAAGGCAAATATAGTCCACATAGTGCCAATAGTTCTCAATTTTCAACTGGCGTGATACCTAAATCTCTCACCCAGAGCCTAAGCACCCATATGCCTGAGCATTCGCTACATCTTATGCAAAAAGCCACTATTTTAAACACCTATCGGATCACTCGCAAATTCCTCACATCATCATTAATATTATCAACCTACTCTATTAAACGTGCTATGTTTGGTCAAGGCCCGCATAGCATGTAATTTACTCCCCTAAAAAAAGGAAGATAATAATCTTATTATTATACTATTATTAGATTATACATATTATTACAATTTTCTCAGGGTGGAGAGAGCACAGAGGGCTGTACTCAAAGTAATGACCAGAAAGCCTTTCAGGTACCCAACTTCTAAATTATACACCGAATGCAAAGTGCTAACAGTACGCCAGCTCTTTGTGCTACGATCTACTCTGATAAAACATACTAGATTGCCACCATTAGATCCCAGTAAGAGATCAATTCGCCTACCACATACCAAACACAAAACTTCGTTTGCAGCACACCAATATTAAGTGCTTAGCACAAAAATATACCACAAAATTCATAAACACACGCAAATTTTACATCTTACTACATACAAGCTAAAACAAAAAGTTTGCGAGTGGCTGCTACAGCAGGATTACACCGCGACCGAAGCCCTAATCACCTAGGTTAGCAAACGTTAGATAATAACAAGATTACACGCACTTACGCAAACACACACACACACACACACACACACACACACACACACACACACACACACAAACACACACATAACAAAATAACCCTTATTTGAAAATGTTATATTTAACAACATTCTTTTATTTTATTTTATTTTTAATTACTTTATGTCATTAATACAGAAACGATGAACTGATGCACAGTTTCATTCTGTCATTATAATAAATAGTTTAATACATCGGCTGATCACTGTCTCTTGAGATACAGGACTACCTAGTTTAAGAGGCAGGGACACTATTATGAATGTATATTACAGATGTAACAACATAAATATCATCTTTGTACCTAATAATATAACATTTAATACTTAATGTACACCATTGTTGTAACTCTGTATTTTTTTGGACAATAAATTTTATTATTATTATTTATTATATTATTATTACTATCTTTTTTTTGGACTCGGCTATTATTGTCTCGATAAACATCTTAAGAGACTCGCGTTGGGTAGCTGGATCAAGGGTTTGATGCAGAAGGCGGTGCTACTCGACACGGCACGGATTGTGAGGAGGTTCCTCTCTCTAGAGCCCTAACCACAGCTTGGTCCCTGCATCCGATACCGGTAGGGTACTATTTTTTATGTTGTTAAATATTTTTTTGTACTTTATATTTAAAAATGTAGAATTTTATAGTTTTATATTTTTAAATGTACTTTACTTTTATAATTTATATTTAAACATGTAAAAAATGAGAAAAAGAATAAATTAGTGAATAATAATTATTATTTACAATTATGCATGTGTGATTGAGCTTGAATTTATTTGATGTATTATCTCGCAAAAAAGTATTATATTTTAAATTATATAAGGCAGAGCACTTTGTTGTTAAAATAAAAAAATAGAAAAATATTGATTAATAACTTGTGTAAAGTCGACTCTCCTGAAAATGAAAACCTTTTTTCTATCTTTTAGTTTCAGAGAAGAATAGAGGCCAAATCAAAGCCTTATTGGCTTTGATTTGGCCTTTTAAAGTTTATTTCGTGAAATAGGTAAGTAGTCCGTTTAGTAACGAAATAGGTAAAAAATATTAACCTAATGCCTTTGTAGTAAGTGTAGTAAGTAATGTCTGAGGTTCCGCGGTAAAAATTAAATAATGACACTACTACGAAAATCTCATGTATTTTAATAGTCTAGATAACATATTTAAAGGAGGCGCAGGTTTCTTGTAACCTTTCAGTCAATGATAACTATTTGTGATTGCTAATGAGATGAGATAAGAGTAGCGTCGATATGCAATCGTAGATCTCGGAGTGAAGAAGCAGGCGAAATATCAATGTTATAAAAAAAAAATGGTGAGAGAATTTGATAGCCCAGCTTGCTCATGACTCGGAGACTACCAATCAAGATTGCCTGACATTTTCAGGGTTGTCTGACAATCCAGAATGCTTGACCATTTGTTGATTGTTTCTAAATCTTGGTTTTCATCATCAATCGCTGCAGACCGATTTTCTACTCGGGCTTGTGAGTAAACATGCTGATCAAAAGCATACAAATTATACAAACACTGAAGATGACTAATTAAGAGAATAATAAAGAGTAAAAATAAGAGCGGCGAAATTAAGCCACCTTGAAGCACACCACTAGTCAGATCACGCTATTCGGATGAAGACTCATCGAGGGGACAGACTCTTGGCGACCCTGAAGATAGGAAGAAAACCATTTCAGTGCTTCTGACGACATCATATGATGAGAAAGGATGGATACATTTTTATCAAATTCAGCCCCGGGGCTCCTTTGAGTAGTTTTCTCTATTAACCGTTGTTTCAGATTTGACCATTGGGGCTCATTTAAAACAACAACCTGTATATCGGTCGTTTTGCGGGTGGGTTAATTGAGAGTACCATAATGTTTTATGGTAAACAGCAGCAACCGATAAGTATTTATTCAACCATAAACCCTTTGTTTTGCAGTACATGTTAAGTTTATCTCACAGACAAACTAACTTTAGGGTAACAACATCGATAAAATAGCCTACGTTTACGTGGCTCGTAGCCAGTGACCTGTTTCTAAAATTTCTATAGTACAAATAACTAAACCAGGTAAAAAGACTTTGTTAATATAATGACATTAAAAACAGACACTTCAATTATTTGTATGTATTTAAGATAACAAATTCTACGCGGACAAAATTGCAGGCAACAGTTAGTTATTTTCTAAAGATATATCTTATAACAATGAAATTAGAAATGAAATAATAATATTTTAATAATATTCTTGCTACAAATTTTCACTTACAATTTTTCTCGAGTAATGTATGTACACAATAGCGAGGAAAAGTACGGGACGCGCGGTGTGTGCCGCGAACCCTGCGTCCCTTCTACGGCAGTTTCCATTTGAGCAAGGTCACTGGCGTGGTACATGGGCTTAAAGGTGTTACTCGATCTAATTTGATGGCTCAATAAGAGGAAGGTGTTATTAATTTCTCGTAAAATATTTGTTTCAGATTTTTGCATACAGGTTCATTTTTATTAAATTAAATATTTAAAATGAGTTTAGTTTTGTTTACGATTGTTAGCAGTTTTATAATCACTATTTGTTCCATATTTTGATATCCCAATATTTTATACCCGATATTTGAAAATATTCGATGGTTCATCCCTACTTTAAACCCCCATTATTGTAAACGGCGGAACATATTATTATACAAAATATAATTTAATAATTTTCACTTTTTAACCTTTCCTTTGATACCCCATTCGGCTATTTATATTTGAAAATATTTGATTCTTCATCACAACTTTTACCCCCATTTATTGTAGGTAAGTGGCTGAACCAAAGATTACTAAACGTAGCTTAAAATTACCGCAAGAGAAGACTCTCGAAAGAAAAAAGCTGCATCCAAATCAATTCTCCCGTTTTAGAGTTACGATGCCAAAGATAGATACACACACAGACAGACAGATAGACATCGAAGTCAAACTTAAAACACCCCTATTTGTGTCGGGGGTCAAAAATTACATGAATTGATACAACACAATTTTTACCGTCTTTTTGTCTTATTTTGTATATTATTACCGTGACAATATTATACTTAAGTATACACGCTAAGTGATTTTAAAATATTTCTGCATTTTCAAAGAAATTTATCATAATAGTAAACTGTTCACATCAGCGAGTCATAATATTGTCTCAATATGATCAGTGGGTAATGATCACACATTATCTGTTTCCGCAGCCCACTTGTGTAGATCATGTACAATGCGAATGCGCGTGTTTTCTCTTGGAATCGTAACAGTCGACGGATCTCGTCACGTCATGTTGGAAACTCTCGTCAATTGTATGCAATAACATTGATTAATGCGAACAATCTGCCAGGGAAATATCGGTGAAAGATTGTCACTATATTTGTGCCAGGTTCTATGAAAATGTATCGTCACTCTCATACATTCCTGGTACAGAATACTCAACGTAATGAGCAGTCCTCTCTTATTAGATCATGGACGAAATATAAGACGGAGTTTAGCGAACGTGTACAGCAAATGGGCATGTAGTCCACCAAAAAGTGTCAACTAGCGACAGACCATAGTTTTCGTAATCCACAAAACATTGCATTAGCTAGCTACATCGAAGAACTTAGATGTTATGCTTAATCATGTGTCAGTAATTTCAGAGCCAAATCTCAGCAACAAACTGGCACAAATAATGTGTTTGGCGGCACTAAAAAAATGAGACAGTGGTGCTCCCAACCACCAGCTTGTTCACAAGAGCTTTGCCCTGCAACAAATCAAATTTGCCAGATATTGTTTTAGTTTACACAGTTTTTAGGGTTGCGTAGTACCTATACTAAGTCTGTTTGTCCGAGGCATAGCGTCAAAACCGTTAGTGCAAGAAAGCTAAAATTTTGCATAAATATGTAAATAAACTATGCCAATTAAATGGTGAAATAAAATTTTGAATAATATGTTTTTTCGGGTGTTTATCTACATGTAGAGTGGGTATACATTTTTTTTTTCACCCCTATGGTGTGGAGCATCGTTAGATAAATCTTTTAAAAACATTAAAAGGTTGCTTAGACAGTTTTTGTTTTGTTTTAGTGATCCGTTTGCGAGATAATTAACTTCAAAAAGCAATTTTTTGTTCGAGCAGAGCGTCTCTCTCCCCCTTTTTAAAGCACCGTTGGCTCGAAAAACTTGAAAAAATTCTGGCGTTAGTATATGTAATGAATTTTTGAGGAAAACAATAGCGGCTATGTTAACTTTATTAGTACAAGAATAATAAGGGCCCAAATGCTAAGGTACAGTTACTTAAAAAAGTATTCATTTAGGCCCTTATTCGTACCTACATAATATTAAAACCTTTGATAATAATGATTTATACAAAGCTGTTACCTGTTTAATACAGATAACCAACCTCTTTTAAGTCCAAAATATGTTGTAGCGACACGACATGCACTTCGCCGGTGTTTTATGTTTTATTAATTTTTTAATGACAAATAAAAGACTGCGCATTTTGGATAATTATTATTGTCAAAAGTCAAGTTGTTAGTTTGATGCCTAAAGCCTAATTTAAATTACAAAGTAAATTTACAGTACAAAACTAGTGAATAATAAAATGAGTGCACGCATTGTAAAAGTTCATGTTTACAAGTGGAATTGGCAATTAATTTAGTGTTGCGACGTAATTTTATGCAACCAGTTTCCTTCGTAATGTTTAACTATTTTGTTGTCCTTTCCGAACACCGTCAATTAAGAAAAATATTTTTTCGTTTAGACTGTGATAAAATTGATGCAATCATTGTTTTACTATAACGGGCATCATTGGGTAGCATATTTATGTAAATGAATGTTCAACCTTTCTTACATTACGTACAAGATCTACCAATTGTTTCTAGAACGTGAGAATAATAAACTTTTCAAGAAAATCTGCCATGCTATTTACAACTTTATGCTATTAGGAACACGTTGAAAATTGCTTAATGTTTCCTAAGGTAAGTCTTCGTTTTTACCTCAGCAACCCTTTTGTGGGAGCACGTATTGGCCCTTGAAGCGACCTCATATTTACAAGTACAGACAGCTACATATCAACCTATACATTTGCAGTATAAGATGGTCTTGCGTTGTATAGGCTTACCGTGCACTGCGAGACCAGCTTATACTGAAGATGTATAGGTTGATCGGAAGAGGATACGTGTATTGTTTTTTGTGTCCGATACGTGCTTATGTTTTTGTTGGATTGGTTTGATTTTATTGAAAAAGGTATTTTTGCCACTTCATATTCAACTCGACATATTCAGCAAAACATTTTTATGTAATCTTTTTATGAAGTGAGAATAGGTAGTTACTATACATTTCTGTAAGCATTTGCGTTACGTAAAGACCGGTATACACTTTGTTTAGTGCGAGTGCGAGTGATTAGTGCAGGTGTTTAGTGACAAGGTGTGGACAGCGACTGATTAGTGCGAGTGCTTAGTTGGCTGTGTAGTAAAGTGAATAGAAGCGTGTTCTATTTTTTTGCGAGTGGACTGCGTAGTAGCCTCGTCCCGCGCGCCCTCCCTTGCCCCTCACTCGCAGCGTGCCTGTCACTAAGCACGTTTGGACAGGAGTGTTTAGTGTTTAGTGTTTAGCGTTTAGTGCGTAGCGTCGGACGCTTGTTGTACAAAATGGCAAAGTGGACCGAAGACGTAACTTATAAATTTGTGCAGGAGTATCTGAAACATGAATAAATAAAATAAATATTTCACAAGTCACACACAACGCCATCTAGTCCCAAACTAAGCAGAGCTTGTACTATGGGTACTAGAATAACTGATACTAATACATATATAGAAAAAAGAACAAATTAAAAAAAATTAAAAAAAACAAATGTAAATAAAAAAAAAAAAATAATAATAATAAAAAAAAGGTGAACTTTTGTAAATACATACATATTATACATAGAAACACCCAGACTAAGACAAACCCCCATGTTCATGCACACAAAAATTTGTCTTAAGTGGGAATCGAACCCACGACCTCGGAAACAAAGCCACTTGGACACTACTTGCACTACACACCTGCACTCGCAATAATCAAAATTGGACACTACTCGCACTACACACCTGCACTCGCAATAATCAAAATTGGACACTACTCGCACTACACACCTGCACTCGCACTAATCACTTGCACTCGCATTGAATTGGACACTACTCGCACTACACACCTGCACTCGCACTAAACACTCGCACTCGCACTAAACAAAGTGTAAACCGGAATACCGTATAAACCAGATAGAAAGACCTCCCAGGTAGTAATCGTTCAGCTTAAATGACTGACCCCTAGATCGGGCATTGTGATATCCTTGGTCTACCTTAGCAATTTTTAGCAGACGATGACCTTAGTTTTGCATTAAGGCTTCTATTATTCAGCTGTAGGCTTAGAAAGTATCAATATTGTGTGATATCAAATCCAATGCCCGGGACGCATTGATAGGTTTTGGGATCTGATGATACATGGTGATGTATTTAACCTATAGGTGTGTGATAAAACTTTTCTTTTCAACCATCTCTCATATTTTGATCAAATAACCTCTTGAAGAGCCCAACTAAAGCTAATCGTACATTTCATTCTACATCTCAATTTCTCATGACCTACAAAAAACTGTGCTAAAAGTCTCACAGTAATCAAGGTTCGCTGGCGTGATTCGGTGACGTCATCACAACAAAACAAGCCTTGAACTTGACACGCCGAGTTATTACACTATTGTTGACGGTACATTACTGCTTACAGAGGAACAGAAAAAAAAAAGATGTTATTGTCGGTGTCGCTGCGGGCAATTTTACACAATTGCTGTATCGGGTAATCGGGTGTGAAGAATGATCTTGTTTATAGATAAATGCTATTGTTTGTAAAGATGTGTGGATATTTATAACTGTACTAGTCACTATATTTACTGACTATAATAATTATTCCCTATCAATAATTAAACAGTTTGTCAATTTCGTTACTGCGTCGCAAGAAGAAACGGTATTTTCTTTTCAACTCAAAAGTGTTCAATGGAAAAACAAACACTATTATGTAGTTCGAGAACTTTCTTATGAGTCAAAGTATACTTATAAGTATTCCATGACCAATTTACTATGAATCATAAAGTGAATTATTCATCTTTGTTACAATACCTAGTCTTACCACAAAAACTTATTACCTTACTCATTTGAGGATGGTAACCGGAATACTAAACAAAGGCTACATTGTTTTATGCCGATTTAGTTTCAAAAGGTGTTCGATGGACTCATAAGTCAGTTTTTCTTTAAAATATGACTAGTATTAGTTATTATGTAGATACTAATAATTATTACCGTCCATTCGTTTTGTTTTTTCTGAAAAATATTATTTGGGTTTACGTTTTAAACTAGAAGATACTTACTGGTAATGTAACAGTAGAGTAAAGTTTAATGCATGCTTAAAGGAAGCATGCATTAAAAAAATATATATAAAAAATCATCAAAGGGATGTTTTTTTTTTTTTTACTTCAGTATGTAACTATCGTGCAGTCCGTCTGATAAATGAAAATGAAAATTGTAGGAGCGTTGCCGCGTTGGTTCATTTGAGGACTACGGTGTTGTGCCTCATGAGCCAGCAATTTCAGGATTTCATCTCGCCCCCAAACCAGAACACAGAAGTGCAAGCTCTACTTTTTGGTGGCAGGTTGAAGTTGAGACGGTGGTACGACCACCCTCGAGCTCTTTCATAAGAGCTTTACCTCAAAATATTATCTCAACTTTACTATTGCCTATTACATACATAATCCTTAATAGTACACTTGCTTTTCACTAAATCTTGCTTTTACACGCTATAAGTATTTAATTGTATTTATATTACAGGAAGTATCGGCACTGATAAATTTAACGATCCGACGAAGTAAAGATAATATTGGCGTTCTCTGGTTGGACATAGAGTTAATGTTAAACGTATTATTTGTGCTTCTTTCTTTTTTAAAAAAATAACTGCGAAAATGTCAGAAAAGTGGGGATCCGAAACAACCTCCTGCAAAAGCTGAACTCTACAAAGTGGGGAGCCTCTCCCGAAGTCATGCGCACGTCTGGCCTGGCGCTATGTTTTTGCGCCGGCGAATATGCTAGTCCAGTGTGGAGTCACTGTGCGCATGCCAATCTTGTGGATACAGCGTTAAACGATACTTGTCGGATAATTATTGGTTGTCTAAAACCGACCCTGATAAGGAAGTTCTATCCACTAGCAGGCATTGCATCAGCTAGCATCTGTAGGGAAGTTGCCAGCTCCAATGAAATGGCTAAACAAAAGATGGATAAAATACACCCAAGCTCAAGAGTCGTAATAGCTTTATAACACGCACAACCGCGCTAACCGAAGCCTCCAAACTAGCTAGGTCACGCCTATAGAAAGAAGCCCATTCCGTTGAGCCACATATAACTAAAACAGAAGAAGTACCTCCTGGAAATGATTTACCCGCAGTCAAGTTGGTCTTTGACCTAGAGAGATGGGGCTACACCGAACATGTCGTCTGCGGATGCGGTGCTAGCCCCCAAAGAATGGTTCACCTTCTTTCATGCGCCCTATGTCCCACCACCTGCGCCATAGACGATCTGTGGAACGCCACTGATAACACTGTTCTCTTGGCTAAATTCTGGGCAGACAAAATTTAAACTACTAAGTTGGTTTTCCAGTGACACAAAGAAGAAGAAGAATTATTTTTTTACCTGTACTTTCTCAGTTGTGTACACATGTATTACATGAATGATTAACATCGATTGTAAAAATGTGTTTTATTTTTTCTGGCAAAGAAACCGTCCCTTATTTTATTTTATTTGCGGAACACGTAATTTTATCATTTTCCTCAGTGAGCCGTCTCGTTCGCACGTACTCTTTTCTCTTTTATATCGTCTTTATCACTTTTTGACACAAAACTGACAAATAATGTAAGTAAAATATTGATATTTTTTTTACTGTTTGCCTACTAGTTCGATAACAAAAACGGCATTAAGTGTAGAAATAAAAATAAAAAAACTACATAAGATCTAAAAACAAATTACACAGATATTACACAAGCATTCAACCTGAAAGGAAGTCTCTTATATATTCTCATTTAATTCTTATTATGAAAACAATCATCAATTAGATAATCGTAAGTAAACAATACAATATTTTTCTATTGTGTGCACGTTTGTATAGAAAAATGCATGAATTGAACAAACAGACAGGAATGTTATATCAATGGTATTATCGTACATTAATACGTGATGTATGTGATTGTATTTATAAACATTTTCTTTAATTAAAAATTTAATTCATTTATGGCGAATGTTCTATTTCCGGATCGGTTACTAGTGTTATTTGTGATTTATTCGATAGGAAATTCTAAATTAGCTCAGAGTTGGAATTGTGAATGGTAGATGATGATAGGCTCATCCACAACCACATTGGACCTAGACATAACAGGTGAAGTGTGGTTGTTATACACATCTGTCACACGCTTCTGGGTAATATAAATAAACACATTCACATTATCATTCACACAGCGCCATCTGGACCCGAACTAGTCAGACCTCTCAAAGCCTCTACCTACCCCCATGGGATAGAGGTGTGATGTTATGTTGTTTATTTAAAAGACAAAACATGACCATTCAAACTCGAAACTTAATCGAGAACAAGACATCGGTTTATTAAAAACTTAACTTCGAGGCCAACATTACGTCATTTGTTATGGCCGCATGGGACGCCGTGTATTTTGTTCTCCTTAAAATAATATTTATTAGAAAATAAAGGTCCAAATTTACATCCGTTAATGGATTCAAACCCAAGTAAAGAAAAAACGTTTGGTTCCCAAATACGTTAATATTTTTATAGATGCATAATATCAAAATTATATAAACTATCTTCTGAATGTTGTCAAAATTTTGAAAGTCAGTTGAGTCTTTGTTCTAAGAAAAGAACTACTGTCTCACCTTTAACCTGCTATTATTGAATTGCTTGCATAATCTCGTTTTGGATGTTAACATAACCAAAAAGTAGCGCTAATTTTATTATATTCTTGACTAAAATACTTGTTGAAAGGGCATTTTAAGTTATTTAATTATGTTTAAAATAAATGCATAAATAAAAGGATACCTATCTAACCGGTACATGAATTAGTTTGAAGGTCTACGATCATATTGTTTTAGGTTCGTTAAATACAGGTTGTTGAAAATGTTGAAAGTTTGTGTTATTTGAGAGCCTTCCATGAAACAATGCAGAACTTTTAAACTCAGCTTTATGCTTCAGGTAAATAAAGACTCAAATATTTTAGGGATTTAGGAAAGTTAAGTGAAAACAATTAGTATTATTTTTGTAAAAACATACGGGCGAAATATTGAGTGTTATCCCTCTCACAACAGGTATTATTGTAACAAGTAATAAAAACACAAACTGTTCAAAACAAAGGCAATATTGTTTTTTTTTAATTTGAAATATTTTACGAGCTGGTGTGGCTTGTATATAGTATTTGATTACGTGATTTATATATAGCATTTAGCCATGCTTAGCAATCTAATACTAAGGACAGTCGAAGAAATCTGGAAAAGACGACGATACAGTCAAAAGATTCGTGGATTTGGAGCAGGGCTTGGATGGCTGAGTGGTTAGCGATAAGCTGGCATCCTATAATCGCGAGTTAAAATCCTACTTCAAGTCCAAAAAAAATGCCACGTTTTGACCCACGTTCTAACTTACTGCTCCGCTCCCGTAAATTTTAGCGTAATGTTGAATATCTTAAAACCTTTATTGAAACTTAGACTATCAAGCTCTAAAGTAATTATCAAAATTTGATAATTACTTTAGAGCTTAGCGCTTTCAAACAAACAAACAAACTGTCTCCCGCGATTTCATCTGCGGAGTAGGTACATCAATAAAAAAACTCAATAACAGAAAATAAAATACCTAGCTACCTAAATAAACCTATTTCTGATGATAACTAATCGAAACTCAATAAATAAGCAAAATCCCTATAAACTAATATCTATACGAATGTCTAATCCTACCTAACAGTATTATAAAATAACCTACGGTCACTACATACAATACTTTAAAATTAAAATCTATACAGTACGATAAAAAACAGTAAAATAAACCTAAATAACCTACGACAAACTTATTATTTGCGGTTCGTCCCCGAAAATTAAGTTTGTTTTTTATTGTATATAATATACGGGGTACTTTTCCGGGATAAAAAGTACCCAGTGTGGTGCCCAGGATATTAAACAATAAATAGACCAAGTTTCATCGTAATCGAACTGGTAGTTTTTGCGTGATGCCTGAACAGACAGACAGACAGACCAAAAAAAAAATTTATCACATTTTTGGGTTTGGTGTCGGTCTAGTAACACCCCCTGCCATTTATTTGTTTGATATTATCAATGTACAGAAATTTTACTTCTACAGATTTATTATAAGTATAGATTGTTCAATTAATCATATTTACCGTGGTTTTACCATTTTACGACCCGGCCAGACGTAGATGACC
The DNA here is from genome assembly GCA_905147285.1 of Hypena proboscidalis. Lineage (NCBI taxonomy): Eukaryota > Metazoa > Arthropoda > Insecta > Lepidoptera > Erebidae > Hypena > Hypena proboscidalis. The sequence continues at coordinate 23,617,016 of LR990127.1, read as the reverse complement.
AAATCGTGAAACGCTGTGAATTAATGATGTGGCCAAAATTGACGTTGTGATTTCACGAAATTCTTGAAAATTTCACAAAAAGAGTAAACCTACGAAATACCACGATACACATACATCTCGTCAAACATGCTCGCCGGTTTCTGAAAGACGCCACTTATCTGGTCCCTGTATGTTTTGGTACCACTGATTTACTTAATAAGGTTTAGGTATACCTCAATTTACAAGTCGAAGAATGGTATCACAGACAAAAAAAATTGAAGTTAGAATTTCCTTCTAAAGGCAAAACAAAAAAAAAACCTTGAAAAATCACGTTTAGGTTAGGTACATTACAAATACATAAGATTAAAAAATTTAAAAGTAACATGTAGAGTCAGCGCAATACAATGCAAGAGACAGACGTGTAAAAGGAAGAGATAATGCATGCTTAATGCATCGAGTCATTATATAAAGTGAGATAATTCTGGAGGATAACTCTAGAAGCTAGCCTTACAAGGTCAAATGTAATGAGTCAAAGACACTTTTGTTTTGTTTTCAAACAGACACGACGTGGACTTTTTTGCCTACAATGCCCCCGATTCTGTTAAATCACTAAATTTTAGTTCATATAAATATCTTCTTTACTCTAACCTCATAAGAAAGGGTTTTTCATTTGACTAGACTAAATTCTCATTAAAAAAAATATATATACGGCGCCTGCATCAAACAAACGTGTAGTCATCCTGATGGTAAGTGGAGTACAGCCCATGGACATCAACAATACACAAAAACACATTGTATATGCGTCGCTGCAGCTGAGGACTACGGTGTTATGCCTCATATGCCAGTAATTTTAGGGCCTGATCTCACCACCAAACCGGAACCGGGTAATGAAAGCACTACTATTTGGCGGCAGGTTACAGGTGAGACGGTGGAACTACCGCCAACAAGTTCTTAATTTGGTATAATGAGAAAGGATGAAAGGCATGTGGCTAAAATAGTGATCACTTAAAATGTCGATTAAATGACAGAGAAACGCTGACCGAAGAAATAATGGATAATTTTCCAAAAAAATAATGGATAATTTTGGCAAATTATCCATTATTTCATTTGAGAACATTTTTTCAAAAATTAGACAACGGGTCTAAATCGCGTAGTTATTATAAAGGTAAACGGAGACGACCGCGACGCTGAGCTTCACCAGTCGGCTCGTGATCAAGAATGATGCAAGTCCTAGTCCCAATCCAATTTACCTTTATAATAATTATGCGATTTAGACTCGTTGTCTAATTTTTGAAAAAAGCTTCTCAAATGAAATAATGGATAATTTGCCAAAATTATCCATTATTTTTAAAAACAAAATCAATATTTTTTTAAATAAAATACCCAGTATTCCATAAATAAATCAAAATGTACCAAATAGTGATGATTATGTTCGAATCTGAGGTCGTGAGCGTAAATTGAACCATATTGACGGAGCAGCAAAGGTTAAAATTCAATGAAGAATAAATTTCGTGAAATGCATTGCCTCAACCTAAAAAATCTATTACCCAAAACTCCATTTTGAACGTAAGTTGTATAATAAATACTATATTAAAATAATCAGCGTGGATAAAGTTCTGGTAGGGATGTCTATTAAGTATTAAGGTTAAAACGACGTACCTACTTTATTTCTTTTTAAATGTGTTATTCGAATACTACTTCTCGAATTAATCTTCGGAGTTTACACACCGGAAAAAAACATTTTTTATAAACAAAAATATGAGATATCGAATTTTCACTACGTAACACAAATTAATCTGTTGTCATTACATAAGATTATTAAAGGTATCGCCATAAACCTAAGAAAGGATAACACTAGTGTGTTAATCTCTCTCTCTACTATGCGAGAAAAGATAGTAAATTAATTATAAAACATTATCGAATCAGTTTCTACCTATTACCTTATTTACATCAAACCGCTATTATAGTCTATAACGTTGTCGTCAGCGATGCGCATACGCACCCCGCGCCGCGTTCCCCGCCACCTCTATATAGCCTTCGCAATCCGCGGCCACCTCAGTTTTTATTGCATCACAAGACAGTGCACACGTTAAACATGTTATCGACGCGATCGTTTGCGGTTTTCGCCGTTTTGGCGACAGTCGCCGCCCTACCGGCAACTGACCGACCTATAACACAACCCCTGCCCATTGCATTTAACGACAATTTTGAAAGCCAGTGGTTCCCCTTCCCGGTGTTCGGCAACCTCTTCGAACCAATCTGGAAGCTGATCCCTAACTTCGCTAGCATGGGCCCCAAGATTACGTCTGATGATGATCAATTCCGGGTTATTGTCAACGTAAAAGACTATAAGAAGGAAGATCTGAAAGTCAAGGTGAAGGGCAACTTCATCTTTATCCAGGGTTCACACGAAGCGAAACAGGATGACCATGACATTTTCGCAAGCCAGTTCTTCCACACCTACAGTTTGCCGGTGAACGCTAGCGGTGCTGATGTTACCGCTGAGTTGACGAATGATGGAAACCTGATTGTGACAGCTCCTGTTAGCGACAAAACTGATAAACCAAAGGAATCAGAAGATAGAGAGGTGCCAATTGTGGAGTCAGGAAAACCTTCAACGGAGGAAGCGAAACCAATCGACAAGGAAGAAACGCCGGCTGTGACTACTGAGGTACTAGAGACTGAAGATGACAGGAAAGAACCAACGACTCCCTCTGACAAAGAAGAATTGATCGAAAAGGACAACGCTATCCCTTACGGTGATTTTGTAAAAGGCCAATTGTAAAAGTGATACATCGATTAAGTATTTAATTATAAATCAGTACTGAAATAAATATTTTCGTATTTAGTCGAGTGTTTTGTTGTTAGCGTGTTGGTATGCGTTCAGCAAAGCGTTTAATGGGGTGTTCGTGGAATGTATACGAATGTGTGGACGTGCGCGGTGTACTTTATGACACAATGGAGGTTTGTCTTTGTTCCTTTTGGACTTAGATATTATATGGTAGAGGCTTAATACTATTGTGTTGGTGTGTGACATAAAAGGCATTGAGTTTCAGTTTTAAAATAATACTTATTGGTTGTATCATTGAAATACGTTAACTTTGCCGTAGTAACTATATTTTATTTTGCATTATTTACACTGATGAGCACCGATTTAAAATAATTATATACTTTAAATATATATATGAAATTTATGATTCAATGATTCCGTGTCATGGTTCAATAAAATTATGCAGTGATATTTAAGTTGACCAAATATGTAAACACAATACTAGTATAGACAATGTATTGCTTGTACATTTCATAACATGGATGTTTCTATATTTACTTATATATTTGTACAAGAGTTCTACGAACATTCTCGACCGGCCCGGTTTCTTGGTATAAACCTGTTGGCCAATAAAACAAACATTAATTGATTGTTTGACTCAGTCAATGTGCTCAGCCAATTAAATGAAATCGATCAACATTGTTAAAAAAGTGCATTTAAACATAACATAACATCACGTCTATGTTACACAAAAGGCTGTGGCAGAGGTGTACAATACCCACATTTCACCTGTTATGTTTAGTTCCCACAGGATAGGGGGTGAGCCTATCGCCATCCACCGGGAACCATTCCAACTCCGTGCTGCTATTGTGAATTGCCTGAGGGAAAGTTCACAAATAACACTTTGCCCGACCCGGGATTCGAACCCGACACCTCATGGTGAGAGGCGCACCCGCCAACCACTATACCATCGAGGCAGTGCATTTAAATTGACAGATTTATAAATAGCAGTCAGCATTGCATGTTGCTGAGCTGATGCTGGCAGGTACAACTCCTTAACTGTTAGGAGTACGAGAATAATTCTTTAAATATAGGCACCTTAAGGTCGTTTACTGTATTTTTCAAGTTATACACAGCTGAGGCGAGTAGTTGAATAATAATTTAGAATTTCTTACGTTTTAGTCCATTTTTCTAATTGAAGTCGGTTCTTTGTTTTGTAAAATTATGTTATAGGACTTTTAAGCAAATAAATCTGTAACGCTAATAAGTTAAAGTGACATGTTTTTATTAAGTCACTTTAATATTCGATCAAGTAATAATTTACTTGTCGACAGGCCCTTAATAGTCACAGGTCAAGCGCATTTATGATATTCATTATAAACCTAAACAGGTTTACTAGCTGATGTAAGTATATTACATACGTTTTCACCTCAGCAGTTTGAAAAGTCGTTTTTTTTGTACGAAAACAGTGAGAAAAACTTGATTTTGCTTTGAGTTTTGCTCTGGCTCAAAGCAAAGTTGAGTTTTGCTCACTGCTCACCTTTTTTAATGTCACACATATTTTACATCGCGTTCTTTTGAATCTCTCATCATTACGCTCAGGATTCTAAACTATAGAATCTTTCTTTCATTTGGAGGGACGAGGAAAATGAGCACTCGAAGAATGAACTTTGCTATCTTGTTGCAAAAATAACTAATTACAATATAAGTTTTTAGTCTAATTATGGTTATTTTCTTACTAAATATTGAATATTTACCGTGTATATTTTTCAAGCGAGTTATTTCGCCTGTTTTATCGTGAACAAAGAGATTCCAATATCTCTGAAATATCGAAATAACTCGCTACAAAAATATTCATGGTAAATATCTCGTGATATTTAATATTTATACTAAGAAACAGCTGAAAAAGATATGGGACCGGCAGGATTTGAACCTGCGACCTTACTGCACACCGGGCAGCCGCTTTAGCCATCCAGGTACGGTCGCCTCTTACCAGAAACCTAAATTTCTCAACTGTATGATACATCATTTCGTGACGTCATCTTAGTATAATTTGCTAAGCATAGCTAAATGCTATAAAAATAATCAATTAGAAATTTAATATTTAGTTATAATTTACAACATTTAGAGGCAAAATTCTTTTGAGGATATACTTACTGGATATTGTCTTTGAGCAGTTTTAACTAATACATAAAGGGCTCTTATTTAAGTTCGATGTTTTCACTTTGATTTGTTATTTTTGATAAAAAGGTTAAATTAACTTTGCTTTAATAAATGTACATTTTTAAAAGGAATCACATTAATTATAGAAAGCATTGAATTGTAATAAAACTAGTTTGGAAATTTAATATTTTACATGAACAACGTGATTTTACCGTATGAAAATATTAAAATTATATAAAGGGTTTTTTTTATTTGAAACTGCCACGTTGGTCTAGAATAGTCTGGCTAACGGGTGCAACCTCTGACTGCGAGGCAACAGGTTCGCACAGGAATTAGTTTTCGGTCTTGAAAATTGCAATAGCAGCACGGAGATAGAATTGTGCCCAGTAGATAGCGATAAGCTCACTTCCCTATCACAAGGAACACACCTTTGTCTTCTGGTCCCCTGGGTAGGTATTATAGGCGTGATATAACATTATTATCATGTTAAAAAATACGTTAGGTTGTTTACTACGCGGTTCGAGCCGCAGGCGGCAGCTGAAAATATTATATTATAATTTTAAAATGTTGACTCTTTCTCTCTTCTCTTACTTACTCCGTCTCATTCTTCCAGTTGTTATGAAGAATCTTCGTCGTCGTCTTGGAACTCTTTACCACAATTGATACGTGCCAGCCATAGAAATCTTAATAATAAGGCAATAGAAATGTCAAAGACGCGTGACCTTGTCGCCGCGCATCTGTCTAGTCAAACACAATTGCGAGTTGAGGAATTGTCGTCTTAATGTCATCGCTAAAAGAATAATTTTGTTTGCAGGAATACAAGCGCATGAGTCTAATCGAACACAAGTGCGAGTTGAGGAATTGTCGTCTTAATGTCATCGCCAAAAAGAATAATTTTGTTTGCAGGAATACAAAAAGTGGTATTTGAAAAACGGCGACATGCGTCCCAGTGTTAAAAGATAGTCGATAGCATTTCTATTGACTAGATATTAAGATTTCTATGGTGCCAGCAAATCTCTTAATAATAATATATTTTTTTTATTTCAGGCATCTGGGCCCATACATAAATACCTTATAACTAACATACATATTTGTATTTCATAACTAAGAAACTATTTTACACTTTTAATCGGCGAAGTGTTGCGCAATTGCGAGGTGTCGTGTAACCTTCCACGAAAGCGGCGATTAATGTTATCAAGAAGAATGCTAAGGATTTCCTCACAAAATTATCCTAGTAGATATTTATTAAATAATTATTGTTATTTATAGATATATATTTATATTGCATAAATCAATATTTTTATTCAAGTTCAACTATACTATGAATTTAACAGATCATTATTATATTTAAATTATTAACGTAACTTCAATAAACTATGTATTTATTTGTATGTATATGTATATATTTATTTATGTATGTATATTTAAGTATACCACATTTATCATTTTATGATATTTTATTAACTATGTTATAAGTTTATTAGTAGTTTAGGTAATATTTTCCAGTATTTCACTATTCTGCTGTACAGTGGGCCAAACAATTAGGTGGGCAGGGCAAAAACTTCTACGCCATAGTAAAAACTGACTGCAATAGATATCCATGTGTGAATTACATATTTAATAAGTGTAATATACCCGCTATTTAGATATGTAACTCACTTATCCATGACTGGTGTAGTAAGTCTTTACTATGACGTAGAAGTTTTTGCCCTGCATACCTAACTCGTTGGCCCACTGTACATAAAGGTGTGTCACCATTGTTCTCCTATCATATCGCCACTTCTTGAAGGTTTGCCGGCAGAAAATTCAGTATTGAATCAGGCTCGCTTGGTGCATAAAACTGTGAATAGTTTCTATGAGATAAGCCTGTTATTTATTTATGTACATTAAAGAATTGAGAAATTGACTCTACGTTAGATAGAGTCAAAACCTCTGGTATTAAATTGAAATAGCTCATTTGAAATTGTTGAGTAGCATAACTATCGCATTGGTCACATCGATGAGATGATCATATTTTATAATAAAATGTAGTATGTCAGTATAAGGTGAGCTGTGAGTGCTAAACACCTTCTGCCACACCTCTTTGGGTAATAAAGGCGTAATGTTATGTAAATGATTGATCTTTATATAAAAGTATTCAATACAAGCATCGACAATGGACTGCGAGACCGTGGCAGTGCTAGTACAATGTTTAGAGTACGAACATACCTGTATGTTCTAGTTTAATCTTCGATAGGTATGTCAGCCATTTTAATTCTTGTTTGTCACGAATGCCCGGGCCACATTTTACAATGTGGGTCAGCTTTAGGCGGCACATCAAAGATATAATAATAAATAATAATTGAGAATAATTGCATTGAAGCGACCACAGTACCGTTGTTCATTGCGCACCGTGAGTGCGATAGGATTGCACGTTGTACCTTTAATGCAATGTATGTAGCGGTAGTGTGAAACTAAGAAAATTACGCTTGGATCATGCACCTACAAAACTATACTCATGAAAACTTGAGCACATAATGATGCAAGAGTTTTACTTCATGTCGACGCACAACCCTGCGCCGGCGCGGGAGATAGCTGGTATCAACTTTCCTTGTATCAACTAGTCAAATAGATAAATATTACTGACATGGAGGTCAACATGTCCTAAGATCACTAACACTGAAATAAGGATTATGTTTTGTGTGACTTCAAACTTTTGTCGATTTCTTATGCCTTTATCAAGTATGACAATCTGGATATTTATGTGTACCAAAATTAACATAATTAATCTAAATCGTGCTTGAAAAGTTGACTCATACTTACTTTTTAATGGTATTTAAATGACAAAGTAAGCAACACAATTCTACAGCAAGAAACACACCCTATACAAATTTAAATATTGGTGTGCGTTTTGCATAATTATCTCAAGGTCAATTAAAAATATCTGTTTACACAAATACGTGACGTAAGCTTAGTAGCACATACTTCTTATTTTAGTATCGCTTAATTATACAGTTTCAATTGAATAGCTATTATTTATACTTTAGATTTTACTGATATCTAAAATTACGTCACTGATTCACTGATGATCATCAAAATTCAAAAGGAACTTCCCAAAGTCAAAAACAACGGAAAAATACAGAAATTCCTTACCCTTAAACACTTATGATCACCTAAGTTTTTTGTCATCAAGTCTGTTGTTTTTTTATTTATTTCTCATATATTTGTTGAATGAAATAAAATAATTGTTATAAGATAATAATACTTTCTAACATATCGTTTCCATTTGTTCTTGTTCGATTACATTTATTAATAATTATATTTATTTTATTTACGAAACTAACACCCTAAGATTACACCAAAAGTGTGTGATCGAAGGCAAAAGTATCCAGTTAAATCTGATGCCTGTAAACCTTAAAAATTTAAGACGATGAAACAGGTTTTTGCGATCAGGCAACGAACTTAATAAAACCCGATGATATTTATTATTTTTTTAGGTTGAAAATTTTGTTTGCATATTTATTTGTTAATAAAATTTTATTCCCACTCAAAATGTAAAACTTTTATTTTTATAACTGTAGAATTTTAACCATGCATTGAGCTTTTATGAAGTTCACTCAACCAAAATATACTTAGTTAAACCAGTTTTCTGATTTTTGGACTCCAGGATGGCAATAATTGCCATAAATCTTTATAAATGAGAATTAGGGCTTGCTTGCATCTTCTCCTGATTAGTCACCCATTTTGTTTATACACGTTCTTCTAATTAATTATAATTTTTATAACCGACTATGACCCGACAGACGTTGTCCTGTCATAACTATAAATACATCCTATTTGACGATATTTTGCAACACGCATTCTATCAATGTTATGGCTACATTAGCAAAACATTAGACAATTTAATATGATGGCTAAGTATTCTGAGATCTTCGAATATTCCGCGCATATTTAATTTTTTTTCAAATTTCGAAGCTCAATAGTCTCCTAATGAACAGTAATACGAGTAAAATGACCAAATAAAATAATAAACGCATTATTGTAAAATATGTACTAGATTATTTTAAGAAAAATATCTCAATTACGATTTATGACGGAAAAAAATACTGCTAGAATTAAACAAAGTAATGACGACGGGGAAATATTTATTTCATTATTTGTTTGTTAAAGTATATACTATTTTTTTATTAAGAAAATAAAAATTGATTACAGTGATCCTCGTGATATTTTTAAGATAGCAGAACCTTCAGAAGTGTTTGAGTTTTCTAACATAATTTTAATATTATCTTACTGGGAGAGGTGAAAACCAGTATATGGCAAAACTCGTGAGGATTTGATTTTTCGTTATCATTGTGGTTTTTAATCACGTGCACTCAGTAGTCTACAATTGGATCATTCGAATCGCTCATGATTAGTTCTTAATTGACGACCGGATGGCGGAGTGGTGGGTTCGATTCCCACTTAAGACAAATCTTTGTGTGCATGAACATGGGGGTTTGTCTTAGTCTGGGTGTTTCTATGTATAATATGTATGTATTTACAAAAAAAAAGTATATACGTATTAGTATCAGTTATTCTAGTACCCATATTACAAGCTCTGCTTAGTTTGGGACTAGATGGCGATGTGTGTGAGTTGTGAAATATTAATATAAAATTGGAAATAATACAGCGGCTGATGACTTTTGTGGCAGACTAATATCCTGTAAAGGTATATCCTTTAAAGGATATTAGTCTGCCACTGATCACTGAGTCAAACTACAAACAACCTTTTTCTGAGGCATATGTGCCCTTAGATATTATTTGGGCTGACTTAGTAACTTCTACCATAATATATCTTATGAAGTATAACAAGTAGTTAAACTTTTAAAGTGTTCAATAATTCAAAATCACTACCGCTTCAAATCAATTAGCAACAGTTTAGCGTAGAGAATACAATTAAATACAAACACATGTTTGTCGCATGATCGAAAATAATAATAAGTTAGCGAATATTTGGACAAACATAAGTCAAGTATTAATAAGAACAATGGAGCTATATATTTGAGTTAGTTCGCAAATTGTGCGTCACTAAAATGTCGTGTGCTATTGTTTTGTTCCGCTTAATTTAGATCCCTTTTGGGACGTATCTAACCGTACTCAAGGTTGAGTCGACTCAATAAATTATTAACACCGTTTTATCAGAAAAAGACGCTTTTGTTTGTTTAATGTTTATTTAAGTCATCGTAATTTCGAAGCCAAACCCTATAAAGGTTAGTTCTTCTTCTTTTCGATTCTATAGTACAAAAATAATATGACTCCCGCCCAGTATGTGGCCACTTTATCTGCACTATTTAAAGCATGGTTGAAATCGCCCACGGAACATCTGAGCGTGCATTAAGGCCCCTCTAGAAGGTGAGACATCGTCTGTTGCCGCAGTCGCACTGGATTTGACCTGTCTGAGTAAAAACCCATTTCTCGAGTTTGTATACAAAAATATATTATAGTTAAGTAGGTTATTACGTTATGTATGATAAGTCATATTTATTTTAAATAACTATCTTGCACCTGTTAGCCAGCACGACTCTATCTATCTTTTTAAAGTTTACTATTAATATTAAGATACAAATTACTAATATTCTTGTTAAACACCTCCAGCTAAGTTAAATATAATTGTGGGGGTGCTTCATGGTTGTATATAATGATGTTGAAGAGAGATGAGAGAAACGATAGGTCACTATTTTAAATGTTTTATATTTACTGGTACCAGGAACATATTATATAATAAACTTATCGACTACATTATTCTATCTTAACTACGACCTATCTCTAGCGATACGGGAAGGCAACTGGCGAACCGGGCGACTAAACTTAAGTATCCAGTGTATCCACTTAAATACATATGCGCCGGTTGCCCTGTGTCCCTACACCATTTCCCCCTTTACAAAAATAATTTGCAAAATGATAATCAGAATAAAACTTTGAAACAAAAATTTTATAACGTATACACAAACAATAATCATTCTAGTAGTATCCCTTAGTTTATTGGAATCGTCCAATAAACTAAGGGATACATTACAAGTGGTTCCTAGTACTGATGCTTATAAAAAAAGGGTCACAATCTCAAGTGCTTTGTGAGAGCCAAACAAACTGCTCCTCAATGAAAGCGTTGTTCACATAAAAAATAACACATGAGTTATCGACGTGATTTGAGACTTTGCATCTAAAAATAGCCATGGAATTTAAAACTTTAACTTGTAAAACGAAATACCGTTATTTATCACAAACACTTGATACGTTTTCTTGACGTTGCTCTTCGTAAGGCGCTTCATGAGTCGGCGATACGTACGAAGATGCAAATTCCGTATGTTGCTCCTAGTCTGCTAGCGATGTATTTGCTCCTGTTGTAGTAGTCCACGTCTCTGATTGATGACGTAATTGACAATTAATCTTCTTGAAGCGGTATTTGTACCTACTCGCCTCTAAATATATTGTTACGATGCCGTATAGTCCGGAAATCCTGTAGTAAGCATTCTCATCCTGGTGCCAACGCAACCGCAGGGTATATAATACGTCTAAATACGCGACGAATGTACCACGTATTAGAATAAACCGTCGTGCTCGTCGTCCGGAAATCCAAAAGGTCATCACCCAAGATTGTGTGGTCTGCCGTGGTCGCTACTTGATTTCGCTATGCATGGCATCCACGTGTCTTCACTTACTTGACCACGTCGGAGAAATCGCTTAGCAGTAGATCTTCCTTTGATTATATATATGATATCTTCATTGTAATTTCCGTGCGTTCCAGTGTAGTTTGGCTAGGTCGTCGTAGGAGTCCTTCTAGATGCGCGCGTCGAGAAGGGCGAGTCGTCTCCCATGATGTCACTTGATTAAGCAGGAACGCCACGGTGTAGAAAGTTGCGTGTTCTTTGTCGAGGGTCACCAATGTGGGGGTGCTTCATGAGTGTATTATTGATGTTGAAAGATGCGAAAAACGATAGGTCACTATTCTAAATGTTTTATATTTACTGGTACCAGGAACATATATTATTATATAATAAACTTATCGACTACATTATTCTATCTTAACTACGACCTATCTCTAGCGATACGGGAAGGCAACTGGCGAACCGGGCGACTAAACTTAAGTATCCAGTGTATCCACTTAAATACATATGCGCCGGTTGCCCTGTGTCCCTACAATAATCATAACAATATATTGTAACCGTGTTAGTTCTTAATTCTTGATTCTCGCTTGTGTAAGAAGGCAGTTCACATCCGTGGTGTAATGGCCAAGATCCGAAACCACGACCTCTCCATCGTAAGACCAATGCCTTGTACATTGCGCCATGGCCGCTTTTAGTAGCCCTCTGGAATGTTGCCATAGGCTCTCCTTCTATCACATGAGACCTGAACATAACAGGTGAAATGTGACTATTCACACCTCTACCACACCCTTTGTGGGTACTAAGGCAAGTGAATCGGCTCCATCACCTTGAAATACACCCATTGCAGTTCCTAGTGTAATCTTAATTGCAGATGAATGTAAATGACAGCAATCCTAACAACGGATTATATCACAAGTGACTTCGAATCGGAAACCACGGTTATATCCAGTTAGATCAGATCAAGGATGTTGAAAATATAACTGGTATTTAATGCAAAATATAAGTAGTAATTATAAATAATAGTAGTACTAACAATATTATATCCTACAGATATTTATTTATTTTAATTTATTTTCTTAGGAAAACAAACAGTCATTCTATAATCTAAGTTAGTAACTAAAATAATATCTAAAGACCATGTAACAGATTTCGCATTGTATAGCTATACCTGCGAGTTTAAACATGACAAAGATAATCTTATAATAAGATAACAAAGCGTTAACAGTTATAATGTTACAAAGGAAAAAAAAATGGAAAAGATAACAATATCATTATCATTAAATGTTACAAATTATGTTGCTATAGCGCAGCCAAACCAATTTTTAGAAATTAATTGTCTCAGTTGATTAGGGGATGTGTTAAACAGATCAAACTCAGGCAAGTCAACACTATTCAACTGTTTTTACATTCTGTTAAAAAAAAGAGTTTGTCTATGATTCGTATCACTGTGGGAAACGTGTAAATAATTAACAGTCTGATGCTGACGGGTTCTTGTTGGCATTACAAGACATATTTTAGAAAGGAGTTCTGAAGAATCTATTAAGCATTGAGCTATTTTTATATATGTGGTCATATCTGCAATTTTACGCCTTTCGCTAAGAGGTAAGATTTCATATCTTCTACATCTCGGATGATAATTGTCATCTATTGTCTTACACTTATATTGCAAGTGTCGCATGAACCTTTTTTGCACTACTTCTAACCGGTTTATGTAGATCTGATACTTAGGATTCCAGATCTGAGAGCAATACTCAAGTAAACTACGCACGTATGAGCAATATAATGTAGTATTTTAATAAATTTTGCATTACGGAATTGAGAACTTGGCCTAATAAGTAATCCCAATGCTTTATTAGCTCTTGTGACAATATTATTGACGTGCTTCTCATATGTAAGTTTGGAGTCATGAATTACATCGAGGTCCCGTATTTTATCACATTTTTTAAGATCTTGTCTTTATGTTTATAAACGAAATTTATGTTCTTCGTTTTACGTGTGAAAGTAATTGAGTAACATTTGGCTACATTAATGTCAAGTTTGTTATAATCGCAATAGTTTTGGAATCTTAGCAAATCTTGTTGTAGCAAATAACAATATCGTCATCCACCGGGCACAATCATAGCTCCGTGCTGCTTTAGAAAATTTCCTGATGAAAAAATCCTAAAAAACTTGCTCAAAACGGTAATCAAATCCCAGACCCTGTGCTGAGAGGTCGCATGCGCCAAACCACTAGGTAATATTTTTCTACCTGAATTTTCAGTTGTCAAAAGAGCATTTTATAACTAGATAGATTTTCAAATTTCATTGACTTTAAACCAGTAATTTAAGAATTATTGCAGCTCAAAGTACCTTAATTGTGTCACTGACTGACTCATCTAGAGATCATCATAATTTTATGGTACTTCTAGTAGATAGCCATACATACTCCAGTTTTTGCGTAGAGCTATTGTATAGTCGACAAAGCAAGAAAAAACTGTCATTCTTAATTATTTTTCCAGTTTTCTAAATATGCAGAAAGTTTTGATCGGATGAGGGTGAATAATACTAAAAACATGCCTTCATTTTTAAAATGCAGTTACATTAACAGCATGCAAAAAATTTGAAAATATTTTGGATTCACCGAAGAATCGAATTAGTAAAAATAAATAACATCCTGTATTTTTATGCAATAAATCTGAAGAGTTAATTGTCTGAATTACTTCTCTCGAACAAACATGGTAGTATAAATAAAAGGAAAATACACTTTTCGTCATATGAATATTCCAAACGTGTGATGGACGTAGTGCACAACTAGATATAAAATGAAATAAAATCCTATCACTGGTTCAAGGAACTGAATTCACCGACTTGGTTTATATCTGATTTCACAACTTTCGCGGAAGAATAATTACGTACGAACTAGGCCCTTTATGTAGGTGCGCCAAAGTTCACCTAAAGTTTCGACTCTGATAATTGGAAATCCAAAAATGTTCTTCCTAACATTTTTCATCCTAACAATTACAATTCCTAACTACTCTGTCACTAATGTTCATAATTCGAAACATTCAACTTCCTAATGTCGGTAGCAATAAACATCTATTGCACTTTTATTAATTTTCCTATATTTTTCAACATAACCATCTTATACACTATTATTCAAAGTCATTCTTTTTATTAATAATAGTTAGTTTTATAAAAAAGAATTTTACGTAACTTTTACAGTTTTAGTTATTTAGTTATTTTCACATAACATGTATAACATATAAGACTAATAGTACTGTTGAAAACTCTTTTGATACTTGTATTTTAAATTTTGAATATTTTTTTAGAATACTTGTTGACTTATGACTTTTGTCACTCTTAATAAAAATTGTATGACGGAAAGTCTGGTTTTCGTAATATTCCTAGTTTTTCATAATATTTCCCACAAGTGGCGACCGTTTAATTGGGATGGAAAGACTACGGAAGGAGCGGGCAGTCGCTCGTAGTATTTTTACAAAATCCAAGAACGACTTAGAATCAATTTTCGAGTCTAACGACGTTGACGGAGTAACTGCAGCCTTCAATAGGCTTCAGTTGAAGGCCGAAGCATTATTCAATGTTGATGAGAGGATCAAGGAGCAGTGGCTTTCATCTGATGAAATATCGGAGGAGGATTTTTTGGAAGATAGCCTCAGTGCCGATAAATATCAATACGACTGGGTACGCATGAAGGTAAAATACGACGTGTTCCAGAAGAAAAGGCACTTAAGAGGTTCCGACGGATCCAGCGGCAGCAACACATCTAACGATACAATAAAAAAGCACGGATGCAACAGGTCTACGTGCAGTCAGTTGAGGCGTTTCCGGCTGCCTAAGATAGAGCTAAGGAAGTTCGACGGCAATGTGAAAAATTGGATTGGTTTTTGGGGTCAATTTAAGAAGATAGACATCGACGAGAGCATAGACGATGAAGATAAATTTCAGTACTTACATCAATGTACTCTTGCAGATTCTCCAGCTCGAGAACTCGTCGACAGCTTCCCGCCATCGGGGACCAACTACAGAAAAGCCATCGAACAACTCAAGGCCAGGTTTGCGCGTGATGACCTTCTAATCGAGATCTATGTGCGTGAGCTCCTCAACCTAGTACTAACTCAAGCTAAAGGTAACACTTCCTATAATTTAGGCCACTTATACGATAGACTAAATACACAATTACAAGCGTTACAGAGCTTAGGTGTAACAGTAGATAAATACGCAGCTCTGCTTTTCCCTTTAGTCGAGTCCGCCTTGCCCGAATCTGTATTACGAGCCTGGGAGCGGTCCCAAGTTTGTACGGATAACAATGACGATCGTCTCAACAGACTCATGCAGTTCTTGAAACGTGAAGTTGAGTCAGAGGAGCGGATCCAGCTCGCTCGTAACGGAATAGCGACGGGTGATAATAGTTCGATTACCGTTCCCGCTCAGCCTACTGCTTCATGTTTGGTGTCTACGGAGGACTCAAGTAAGAAAAATTCTTGTATTTGGTGTGAAAAGGCATCGCACAATAGCTTGGAGTGCTATAAGGCCAATAAAATGTCGTACGAGGCTAGGAAGGATCTTTTAACAAAAAAGGCAGGATGCTTTATATGTTTAAAGACGGGACATAATTCAAGAAGGTGTAAAAACTTCACAAAATGCCTTTTTTGTTCTAAACGTCATTCAATACTGATGTGCCCCGACGTCATGTCTAACAAAAATACTAACGTGGACGTCAAAACTGGGACGTCAAACACAACTAACAACGTGGCACAGAATACTTGTACTACTCTATTACAAACGTTTCAGGTTAAAATTATTAACAATAACAGAAGCGTTACGGTGCGGGCTTTTATTGATTCGGGTGCACAGAGATCGTATATACGGCGCGATATAATAGAAGACTTGGGTCTTATACCGGTCAGTACGGATATAATGTCACACTGCCTATTCGGCGGCATCGAAACTAAAAAGCAACCTTTTAAGTCGTACAAGTTTAGTGTCGCAAGCATAGACAAGCAGTTTAAGTACAAAATGACCGCGCTTGACAAGTCAACTATCTGCGGGTATATTCCTCGGTTAACTTTGAACCATGCTATGATTAACGAACTGCAAAAGCATAACATTACGCTGAGCGACATTGGCCAGGAGGATGCGTCAGACATCGGTTTACTAATTGGCGCAGACTACGCAGGCTTGCTGCTCACGGATAGCTTCGTACGGTTCGATAACAATGTCGTAGCGATCAAAACTAAATTGGGTTGGACACGACAAGGACCCATAATGAACGCATGCAGTGTAGTGAAGAATGTAGTTTCAGCAAACTTGCAATTGACGGACCTCTGGGACTTGGAAACTCTCGGGATTAGAGACCCATTGGAGCTTGCAAGTAAGGCCAAGACAGACACATTTATAATGGACCAGTTTAAAAATACCATCAAAATAAACGACGAAGGACGATACGAGGTAGACTTACCTTGGAAACCAGGCCACGGAGAACTACTTGACAACAAATATTTGGCTGAAAAGAGATTGATGACCACTACTCAGAAACTGTTGAATCTGAACGAGTTTGATAATTACAGTCATGTGTTCGATGAATGGTTGGCTACCGGCATAATCGAAGAGATACATAGTGAGGTAAGGCCAAAGCATTATCTGCCGCACCATGCCGTAATTAAAAACGCTAGCCTGACCACCAGAGTGCGCCCTGTGTTCGACGCTTCCGCTCGGGACACTAATGGGAATTCTCTTAACCATTTCCTGGAGAAGGGTATAAACTGTTTAGAACTGATTCCTAAATTACTAATCAAATTTAGAAAGCATGTGATTGGGATAACGTCCGATATTAAAAAGGCCTTTTTACAAATTTCATTAAAAAAAGAAGACAGAGATTATTTGTCATTTCTTTGGTGGAAGAATAACGAAAGGAATGAAGTAATAACCTATCGACATTGTCGTGTAGTTTTCGGCCTAACAAGCAGTCCGTTTCTTTTGGGTGCTACAATCAATTATCACCTAGATAAATATACGAATGAACGTAAGGAAACTGCCCGAAAACTGCAAAACTCGTTCTACGTAGACAACTGCGTAACTAGCGTTAAAACAGACGCAGAAGCGCGAAGATTTATTGACGAGGGTAAAAGGATAATGTCGGAGGGTCAATTCGAATTGCGTGGATGGGTCACGGCCCCCATGACCTATGAAGGGACAACAACGCAGCAGGAAAGTTTATCAGTACTTGGTCTTATGTGGGACCTAAAAACCGACCAGCTGTTTTGTAACGTCAACTTTCTGCAAGACAGGGTTTTAGCCGAGAATGTAACAAAAAGAAGTTTACTATCCATTACTCAAAAGATATTCGATCCTGTTGGCCTAGCCTGCCCAGTGACACTTGCACCTAGACTTATAATTCAAAGAACTTGGAATTTAAAGTTAAACTGGGACAAAGAGTTGCCAATTGACTTACAGAAAGAATACCAGGAGTGGTCTAAACATATTCATTTGCTAAACGAGTGTCGGATTCCACGACGTCTCAGCTCTGACGATATAACTGAATGTCAAAATAGTCTTCATGTTTTCAGTGATGCCAGTAAAACGTCATTTGCTGCAGTTATTTTCCTACGAAGTGAACATCAAGGAAGAGTGGCAGTACAACTAGTGCAAGCGAAATCTCGAGTAGCGCCGGTTCGTGAACTGAGCGTGCCGCGTCTTGAACTAATGGCAACATTAATAGCCACACGCTTGTACATACAAGTTAAAGAGGCCTTAGACCTGCCGAACTGTCGTGAGTACTTCTGGACTGATGCGAGTGTTGCTTTCACATGAATAACTACTGAGGGAGACTGGAACATCTTTGTAAAAAACAGAGTCAAAGAGATAAGACAATATACAAACGTGAAAGATTGGCGTCACTTACCGGGTACCATGAATCCTGCTGACTTACCGTCAAGGGGCTGCAACGCTAAACACCTTCTAAAAAGTAAATGGTGGGAGGGACCCGCGTGGCTTAAAACAAAAGAAAACGAATGGCCTATCGAATCTCAGTTCGAAGTAAACGAGCGAGAGGTCAACCAAGAGCGAAGAAAAATGGTACTAACAAATAATACTACAGAGATAAGCACATTTTTATACAGACTAACTTACTTTTCTAAATATACAATGATAGTGAGAATGGTCGGATGGATATTAAGATTTGCATACAACTGCAAGAATACAAATGATAAACTGAAAGGGGAACTGAGTTGCGAAGAGTTCCAAAGTGCTGAAAAGAAAATTTTAAAATTGGTCCAGGCGGAAATGATGGTTGATATGGGCAAAAGGAAAATAAAGGAATTTAAGATTGTTAAGGATGAGGAAGGCTTAATGAGAATTCGTACTAAATTACTACTCAGTGATGAACCCGCCGACTTTGTCTACCCTATTTATTTAACCGCGAAGCATCCCATAATTGAAAGATTAGTTACATCAAAACACCGACTGCTAAAACACGCCGGCACCAACACGCTCATGGCCGCACTGAGGGAAGAATACTGGATAACAGGTATCAGAAGACTCATCAGCTCAGTTATTTCTAAATGTATACCATGTAAACGTCAATCAGCCAAGCATGCTGCAATGCCATTACCACCTTTACCTCGCGATAGAATAGAACCGATTTCAGCCTTTGAAGTAACAGGCATTGACCTGGCCGGTCCACTCTTTTTGCGGTAGGGAGGAAAGGTGTGGATAATACTATTTACGTGCGCAGTATACCGAGCGGTTCATTTAGAATTGACGAAGTCCTTATCAACAGAGGCTTTTCTAATGGCTTTAAGACGGTTCATCTCACGACGTGGAAGAGTATCAGTAATTTACACGGATAATGGGACAAATTTCCACGGAGCCGATAATCTTTTAAAGTCTTTAAATTGGGATGAAATAGCTTCGGACTCCAGCATCCGGAAAATTACCTGGAAATTCAATCCACCTGCCGCACCCTGGTGGGGAGGATGGTGGGAGCGCTTAATCCGTTCGCTAAAAGAGCTTTTACGGCGGAACCTGGGGCAAAGAACAGTGACTTACGAAGAGCTGAGTACTCTTCTGTGTGAATGCGAGTCAGTTATGAACTCCAGACCTGTAACTTATATTGCCGACGAAACTAAATGTTTAAAACCATTAACACCGGAACACTTCATACGAGGACCAGCAGGGATATCAAGGAGTGAAATGCCAGATCTAGATAAGCTTGATGCGATATCCTTGAACAAGCGGCTGCGGTATTTACAAAAGGTTCGGGACGATTTGAGAGAGCGTTTCCGAAATGAATACTTGGCGATGCTCGTTCAGAGGGGCAAGGAGAGGTGCACTCAACCTCTAAAGGTAGGCGATGTTGTATTAATAGAATCTGATGATGAATTTTAAAGATTGCATCCACGCGATTAACACACTGGGCAGAGATGGTGACGCATTTCACGGGCTTTGAAGATCCAATAAGAAAAATCAGAAAAATGGCCTCCATAATTATCCCGTAGCGTCCCTGTTACTTTTGAACTGAGCCCTGGAATGTGTCCTTTTCTTTCTCGGTCTTGATTGAAAACTCTTATAACTCTATCTCAATTATTTGTTCTCTTCACATATTTTTTACTATCATTGCTTTGCCATTGGACGGTGATATTGGTGCGCGAGCTGTGGTTTGACTTTGACAGTAGCGCTCGCGCTGATTGGTCGATAGGCTAGCTGCCTGCGCGTGCGTCACGAGTGTCGCTGTTGTTACCGGCTCAATGGCAAAGGAATAGTTTCAATGTATTTATATTTCTTCATATTATATACATTTATGTGTATTTACTATATTTTACTAAATGTTTTATTTATTTTAGATCTATTTATTTTTTTCCTAATGATATTTATATAATTATGTTTATCTGTTTTGTTAGACGTCTGGCGTCAGCAAGGGTGTCGCAGAATACCAGCGCTGTAAAGCGTCTTGCAGCAATGTAAGCGCTTTACAGCACAACGCTGAGCGACATCCTGTTTTCGCGGTGACACTCGGGACAGCTGACTGATGTGACAGGCAATCGCCAAAGAGAAAAATCTGCTTATTTTTTATTTTTTTTTTATTTTTCTAATTTTTGTTTTTTTTGTCTTTGATAATTTAAATTTGTTAGATAGGTTTAATCAATGGTTTAGATACTACTATTTTTTGTTATGTTTTTTTTTTTTTTTTTTCTTTGATTGTTTGCTTGTTTTTGTTTTGTTTTTAACTGTGTTGTCCGGAGTGTGTCCGTGAAATAAATGTATTTTCTTTCTTTCTTCTTTCTTCTTTCTGATACAAAACGTATTAAGTGGCCTTTAGGAGTGATAACAAAATTGTTCGATGGCAAAGACGGCAATGCCAGAGTGGCGAAGGTGCGCACAGCAGACGGCGAGTATACTCGAGCTCACCAACGTCTGTACCCGCTGGAGATACAACATAGTGATTTGAGGAGTTTGGACTCCGTCCCAACGGTGGGAGGATGTTGAAAACTCTTTTGATACTTGTATTTTAAATTTTGAATATTTTTTTAGAATACTTGTTGACTTGACTTATGTCACTCTTAATAAAAATTGTATGTCGGAAAGTCTGGTTTTCGTAATATTCCTAGTTTTTCATAATATTTCCCACAAGTACCATGGTACAAGTAGTTAAATACATGTTTTCATATACACATTTCAATTAAATTAGTTTAATATTAGCGGCTATAGCTTTAAAATATTCACTTTTATTGGTGTATTCTGGTCTAGGTTAGGTTAGAACTGTGACCACAACGAACCGAATCGGTCCTATAGTTATTGGTTTAGGTACGGTTAAAACTGCGGTATAAACTCCCAGGCCATAAACATAACCATAAATGAGTCGTGTTTTATGAATTTTATTTATTTAAGACAAAAATCAGTGAAACGACCTTTAATCATTCTAAACAGTTGGTTTTTTAGACATAATTATCTAACTTGAACTAAGCAATAGACACAACTTAGTACGTTATGTAAAGCATACCTCCCAAATAATAATCATACCCTCAAATTAAAACTATAAATATCATCTTCTACCAACATATATTTTTTATTACAGTTGGTAAATGTTTCTTTCCGAGTAAGAGTGAAAATATTATAGTAATTATGTTTAGGGATAAAAGCGTTATGATAAAAAAAAGTAGGAGTTTAAATATATTTACATTAATGATATTAGTAATAACAATTTTCGGCAACATGAGTGTTATGAACAACGCCGGTAGCACTACAAATGGTATGAATAAAAACTTTAGGATGAAAAATTTTAGGAAGAGTGATCATTCGGATTACAAATCGTTAGAAAGAACAATTTCGGGTAAAGAACTTTAGGTGAGCCAATATGGACCCGTCATGTATAATCCCACAGTAAATAGGTGAAACAGTATTAGAATATTTTTTATTAAAAGTGAGGCAAATTTTATTTCACTAAATCGTGTTATATGAGCGTCATATAATGCAAACAAACATTTAAACAACTAGGAAAACGTGCGTCCAACTGTACAAATAGAATTTAGTTAACAACTCGTTCACATTATTTAATTTTATAGTTTCCAAAAGTGTAAAAAAATATATTTCTTAAAGAATACCGTACAATTCATTTTTCTAAGGTAGCTTTATAGCCGAATTACAAGCTCAATTTGAATAGCACAAACCAGGTTTCCGCAGGTAAGCACGTGTGTGAGGACGGAAAACTGTAACTCGAGTAATCCCGGTATGTTTCGCCTCCATGACTGTGCAGTTTAATCTGAGCTTGTAGCCGAGCAGGTGCAAGGAATATTTTGATGCGTCCTACGTAAACTAGTGCAAGTGCAAAAACATTAATTTAAGGATTGTTGTAGTTAACTACTGGTCTTAAAATATATCAGAAATGGGATTACGAATAGTTGAACGAATAGTTACGAACAATCACACATCACACAATAACAAACGGTGTAACCCATCTTCTCCATAAGTTTGGTAGTTTCGCGTACCCCAAAAACTATATTCCGATTACTTGTCTACCGACAGTTTACAAACTCCTTACATCCATTTTGAGAGTGAAAAATCACATCACACATAATCGATAATAATATCTTTTCGATCTTTTAAAATGGATGTAGGAGAGGGGCCGTGGTACTAAAGAGCTCCTTATTTGCGACATAGTTATTAACCAGCAGGTTCGGCGTAGTCGAAAGGATCAGGTGACATGCTGGATAGATTACAAGAAGGGCTACGATTCCGTGCCTCATTCATGACTTTTGAGGGAGCTGGAGTTGAGGGCATGTATGGGGCAATGGAGGACGGTTCTTCGCTATCCGGGGTGTCCGGCAGGTCTCCAATTAAGGTGATCTTGTAAGGATCGAACGGGTTATATTTCAGGGTGATAGTTTGACTTCTCAGTGGTTCTGCCTGCCACTGAACCCTCTCAGTACCATTCTGGTGCGTTTAGGGCTTGGTTATCGGCTGCGAATAGATAGTCAGGTCATATTTCCACTCCTTTACATGGATAATCTTTGCCTGAACTCAATTGTCTAAAACTATTGTCACAAATTAACCTGAAATAGGCACACGAGATTGTCGACATGTTGGATGTGGATTCGGCCATCGACATTGTACCGATAGTCGTCTTAGTCAATGGACTGATAGCGAAGAGTCACTACCAACAGCTTAAGACGCTCGCGTTAGGCAGCTGGACCAAGAACCAGATGCAGAAGGTGATCCTTTTGGACACGGCACGCATCGTGAGGAAGTTCCTCTCGCTGGAGCCCTAACCACCGGCAGCTTGGTCTATAAATAAAATAAGCAGTATATAAAATAAGCTAAATAAATAATAAAGAGAAATAATAATAATAAATGTCTCACAACTCACACACAACGTCACCTAGTTCCAAACTAAGCAGAGCTTGTACTATGGGTACTAAATACTAAAACTAATACATACTTAATATGCACATAAACACCCAGACTAAGACAAACCCTTTGTTAACATGTTCATGCACACCAAGAATTTTATTAATCGGGAATCGAACCCGCGACCTCGGCGTCGCAGGCAGGTACACTACTCACCCCGCCATCCGGTCGTCGATTGATTGTATCTGCGAAAATAATTGTGTCGATCGATGTTATGCTCACACCTAAACCACATTACTGATTCATTAGAATTAGTAATGTGGTTTAAAAGTAAAGGCAATTAGGGTCGGGCAAAGGCTACTTCTCACTGACGTATCACGCGACGAGAGTAAAGCCACACGGGCGACAGCTGGTAAGATATGGTAACTTTGCAAATGAAACAACTTAACTAAGTTGCGGTGACACTTAAATTTTCAAAGGAAACTTGTAAAAGTTTCTTTCAAAAGTTGATAGTTGCAGCAACTTATTTGCCGTCGCCTCTCTACTTTTTACACGATGAGGCAATTCATTGCTAATTTAATAATTATTTAGGTAATAACTTCTTCTTGTCGTGTCAATGACTATAGTACTTCTGTTAAATTATTTATATCTAGATAGTTTTAGACCAATAGGATGCGACTAGGACTCGTTTTTGGTTGGCCTGCATAAGGTCTTTTAGGGTACAAGGGGTAGGAAGTAATAGGCAGGACAACAGATGGACCATATTTTGTGTGGGCGATCCACATTCGCAACTAGTGTTGGATGTGTTTGTGAATCCCCACTACGCCAAGTTGTCTTTGCAGTGACCAACTATGGTCTGGAGACGGTTTAGGGACCAGATCGGCCACAAAAAATAATTTCCAGGTGGCAGAAGTTTGGCCGGGTCCAGAAAATCGGGTGGTGCGGCAATCTACCCTTCCATATTTCACTACTCAATTTAGCGGCGTTTTGGTCTGTTGAGGTCGTCTCTCTCAGGAACCTTTTGCGGCTCTTGAAGCGGGCTGGAGGTATAGAATGACCGTGGAGCGGATGACGACGATCACCCTCTTGCTTCCATTTTTCAATTAAGCACAAAATTACGCGACGAACAAACGATGGCGCTATGCCCGCTAACGGGTAAACTATGGAAAGGGGCGTGGGTCTAAGGCAGCCGGTTATAGCCCTGCAGGTATCGTTCAACGCCACGTCTACTTCTATGGCGTGGGCAGAGCGATGCCACACTGGGGACGCAAACTCGCCCGCGGAAAAGCAAAGCGCATGGCCCATCGTCCTTAAAACGTGTGGGGAAGCGCCCCAGGCCGTACTAGTAAGACGCCATAGAATGTTGTTACAGGCACTTACTTTCTGTTTGGTGTTTTGGCAGTGGGTTCGGTACGTGAGGGATATATCCAGTCTTAATAACTAAGTTTACATCACTTAATTTAAGCCTTATTTTTTCTTTACCAGAATCCTGAAAATCTTTTGTTCAGCATCTGTCACCCAAGTAGATTCCAATTTTTTTTTATATATATCTACGTACTACTATAAATCACGTTTTTCATAATTTTTCACTATAGATTATATTTGATTGATTTATCTTATTACAACCTGTTTCCAGGTTTCCGGTAAAGCCACTTTGTGCCGCTTCGCAGATAAGACCGTATAGTCATGGTATTCAACCGAAGTATTAATTTATGAAGCAAATTTACAAATTTCCCTGTGACCTCCTAAAACTATGGTAAATATGTTTTTGATTGGAGTATAATTAACATGTTGCAAATACTTTGTTAAATTTACCACAATCTAAGCAAGTCCAATGCCTCAGTCATTTTACTACGTAAGCTTCAACTATTATACGATCTGTTATGTTTAACTATTTTCTACAATGAGGAAAATCTTTCTGTTTAACTGCATTCAGGTTAAGAACCACACGATGTGATCTGTTTGCACGCAAGTTATTATTACTTTAATCACGCAATCAAATAACCTGACTTTAATTAAAAACACATTAGCTATTAAGAATAAACTAAAGCATTTTTTAAACTTAATGTAAAGGATAGCTTTTATTTATTTTTAAGAATAAAAAACTAATCTCATTTCTTACAAAAAAGTACCAATTTCTAAAAAACCTTAACTGCACGCACCTCTTGCATATGCATCAAATGAAAACTGAGGTTTTCATCACTTTGTTACTCAATAATGCCTCGTTATAGAAGAAAATAAGCTTCATTTGTCATTTGATCATGATTAATGCATAAAAGCAAATAAAAGTGTATTACGCAGCAATGCCTGCAGCTGTTCGATTGCTCACCTGCCGATGCAATTGCTGCTTGTAATAACAGTAATCAACTCTTATCGCAATGACGTCCTTGTATCGCAATGAATGAATTTAGATTGAACTGATCCAAATCGTCACGGTTGGTAGTTTAATCTTTTGTTCATGTGTATATTTTAACTTTAACTATTATAATTCTAATATCATAAATCTGCAGAGTTTGTTTGGTTAAACGATCTAGGGAACGGTTTCGAATTTTAAATAATTTTGAATTTAATTAATAACACGATGCTGTAGCCTAACAGCGGTGGAGTTGTCTTTGATGCGAGTAAACGTGCAGAGATAAGCTTTAACCTGTTAAATTCACAAAGAAGAAGAGAGATAAGAATTAAGAGAGAATTAAGAGTTGATTAAACATAGATTTAAATCTGTGTAAATCTATGTTTTAATTAAAACATAACACATAACATAACATCACGCCTATTACCCAGAAGTGTGTGGCAGAGGTGTACAAAAACATTTGTTTTAATTAACTTAATTATAATTATACTCTATACCTTGGCTCTATTTAATAAAGATGACAATTCGATATTTTTGGCAAATTTTGTGAAGGAATAAGCAATTTATATTTCCGATTGTTTAATGTCTATAACTGTCAACATATTCGAACTGTCACAATTGTCATCCAGATGATCGACAATCATTTACAGAACTTTGAAATGAAATGAAATGAAAATATCTTTATTCCTTAGACTTCACAAAGCACTTAAAATCGTCATACAACAATAATTCTACTGTTCTTATTCTTATTATAATACTTCAACTAGCTCTCAGATAATTCCGATCAAAAATTTTGACATAGCTTCTAAATTATGTTCCTTATCACTGGAAAGTGTATTTGCTAGCTTTGCGATTTTTTCAAGACATCAAAATTTATTTTTGGTAAAAAGTTTTTCAACCCGGGTCTCATACTCATGTACTGTATCACGATGTCATTTACATCCCGTATTAATCCATTTATTTGAGGTAACAAACATACAAATATCATTTAACTCTTGAACTTTGGTCGTCATATGAAAAAAAACATAGAACAGAGTACGTTACAGTAGCAGAATGTTCGAGATGGCTAACAACTAATACTTTAATTATATAATTAGGCACTTATACATAAAAAATGCATAGTAAATATAATACGCGACGCAGTCACCAAGCGGAAAGTTTCACCGCGATACTAATGTGCACGCGCCGTATATAGTACGAGTATTTATTGCAGTGCACTAGCACAAAATACGAATATTTGCATTCGGAAAATATCAGGCATTTTACGAATGTTATCCAGAAAGTATAAAATGATGTGTACAGCAACGCTGCAGCACAATAGGCGGCATAAAAATAATAATCAATTGAGATCAAGAGATCCAAATTGTTATATTGCACGATAATATTATATAGATATGTTTTGTGCACAATCATTGACTAACATGCTAATAAATGCGCATTTTAATCGTTGTAAAAATATGTGCGCAACCATTCGTATTCGCCAGAAAATTATTCTACTAGGTACATACATATTTACTAGGTACGTACTAGGTACTCATATTTGTATTCATAAAAGTGGTATCCTTGCATCACTATGAGTGTACACACCACACCATACATCCAATTGTTGCGTGTTTTAGGACATTGATTGAGTGTGACTGATCCGGTATATTGTAGGGAAGCTGGTGTGATGTGAGTTATATTTGTACAATACTTATATTACTTACTATGCTTGACTAGGAATGAATATATGGAACGGTCTTATGATGACAGACCAAAGAAATCGCCTCGTTAAATTTTGGAATATTCTTTAACGTTTGTGTTAATTCGGTATTCCTAGTAAAGCATTTCTTGAAAACTTTCTAATAACTATCTCATTGTCTAATGTTTTAAGTTCGATGCGGCGTGGATGATGGCGTGATGGATTAAACGTGACGTCTTAGTTTCGATACCCGGGTCTAGCAAAAGTGTTATTTGGACCTTTTCCATCAGGAAATTTTCAATAACTGCAAAGAGTTTGACACGCTACCACTAGAATAACATGGCACTATTGTACATTAAATCGACAAATAAGCCGTAAAGAAGAAGGTACGAGTGTCAATCTTACTAGTTTATTTATTTTATAGAATCATAAAAGAAATCAATGAATTAATAAGTGTTTGACACAAATCCCTTAGGATTTCAGCCGTTATTGAAAAATTGGCCATCTTCCCTTTGGGACAGTATGATAATTATAGGCTGTGATCAATATCAGTAAATACTTGCTCTCTATCTATAGATTCAATCATTGAAATACAGTCACGTATACCTGGTCGGTCTAGTGTTAGTGCACATCTTGAGGTCCCAGGTTCAATCTTCGGGACTCGGGACTTGAAAAAGGAAATGATGGAACAGTTAAGAAAATGTTAACCTTGAATATAATGAAATTGTCATTCATTTATGTTATTGTATGCTAGCGAATACAAACTTTTTATTGTTATTTAATATTTCTTGGAGCTAAAAGCTTAGATCGATTTTAATTGAAACCATTATTTTAATTTAATCTATTGACCTTAGCCTCGGCAATTTGAATTATATAGCAAAATGTAATCAGTATGATTTAATTAATTTAATTGTGTCCCTTAAATAATTTGATGTTTGATTGGCATATTATAGTGCTCACTAGGACTAATAGAAATATATGATTTGAAACTTAGAATTTTTTCACACACTCAAAAGAACGATACAGATTCATTAATGTTTACATTATTGTGAATTTTCTTGCCATAATTAGAACAGTGATTTTCTCGAACTTTATTAAGGTTCTATAGGAATAGGTATGTGCAGTTAGCTGCAGTGAAAACTCACTCCCTCAGACACTTTTCGGCACTTCTCTTAGGGGTGAGTACTTCTCTTAGCTAACTTGTAAACTGTAAACTGAACTTGTTGTTCTGTTTTGTGCAGCTTAAAATGACCCAACAACGGGTTCAACGGCTGTTTCCATTATTACACACTGAAAAAAAAAATCTGCGAACGGAATACAAAGCGATATTGTATTAACATCCTTTTCTGACAAAATTCTATTCTATATTTACTATACATAGGGTTGAACGTAACTTGTTTCTCTACGGAACCCTATTGTTTAGTGTAGCGACGCGTGCTGTTGAAATACAATAGCAACGGTAAGCAACTATGCATATTTCATAATACTTAGTGGCGCTGTACACGGTATGTATACCTATTTGTATACTTCTTTGCATAAATGTATTATCTGTACAAAACATACTACTTACATCAAAGCTTTATGCAATTAAAAAATGTTAATAAGAAATACGAGCTTAACCGTAACAAAATACCAAAGTTCAAAGAATTATTCATTTGTATTATATTTATTCATTTATATTTGTGCCGTGAGGCATCTACATCAATTCTATTTTTTAACCGACTTCCCAAAAAGGAGGAGGTTTTCAATTCGGCCGGTATGTTTTTTTTTCTATGTATGTACATCGATTACGTCGCGGTTAATGGACCGATTCGCGTGATCCTTTTTTTTGTTCAACGCGAAATAGCTGCCAGGTGGTCCCATAAAAATTTTTCTTTCAGTTTGATTTAGTAGTTTTTATTTTATAAGCATTATTAGTAATTGAAGTCGGTTTTTTTATTGGAAAATTATATGTTCTAAAAATAAGTGCCGTGTTTTGCCTCGCACAAGTTTATATCAAACTTAAGCGCAATGTACGAAATGGTACACAATAAACGCCTCCAGTGCTCTCTGACTCTTGGTAGCAGCAGTTTTTTTTTTTAAATTATTATTTTCTTTTGAAAGGTGGGTCAAATATTATTCATCTGCTATAATATACGGTACGGATACTAAAATGTACCTATACTTACCAACAATACTATTTATTCATACTTTTCTTATTCATCTTTAGACGATGCTTAAAGCAAATTACCTTGTAGTTGATTGAAGACCACCTGATACCAAGCAATTTGAACAATATGACACAAAAATTTGCAGATAGATTGTAGATGCCACAGCATTTAAAAAAAACGATTTTATGTCTTCTGCTAACGCGATACATAATGCTGCGCTGTAGATACACTATCTGCTCGTGTGACCAGGCATTAAAGAGAAACGATTTGTACTTATGCTCCACAAAATCAAAAATACTATTGCGTTGTAAATATTATTAAGCACTAACAAATAAACTGTAATTATTATACCATCTCAAAAACATAAGTGTCATAATAAACAGTTCCTCCAGGTGTCAAGTACTGTATCTTATATAAATATCTAACAATTTCTAAACACATTACAATTTAAATAGTCTTTTACCGCTTCGTAACAACTTAAATGTACATAGTTGAAGTTGCAGTATGCAAAATATCCAAGTGACATTAAAAGACCAGTTCGTGTATTGTTGCACTAATAAGAAAGTGGTCCCGCATTGCCCGAGTAGGTACAAAGAATCACAATAGTGTTGACAACGGGACAATTTAGTGTATACGTCACTAGATTGTAGCACTAGTGCGCGTATTGTTACCTTTATTTTGTCTACAATGTTTAAACAGGATATGTCAACAATGTCATGTATGTCAATAAAGTTGCCGACCTCGGGCTCCGCGTGGACCACTTAGATTATTCTTTCTTTCAGTGACCATTTTCGTTAAAATCGGTTCAGGGATATAGCTCATATATATATAGTTGAAAAATTAAAAAACAGGTCGTAGGCCGTCCGTTTATCAGGTAGACAAAAACTGACCAGGTAGTTTGCTGCATTCATCAAATGCGGTAAAAAAACAAGTGCGAGTCATACTTGCACACAAAGGGTTCCATTATTTATAAAATGCCAAATAACTCACGTATGTATACAACAATTGTGGGCGCCGCCCTTAAATATTTATTTTATTCGGTTTTAAGTGTTTTTGTTATAGGCAACAATATTATACTTCATTAGTGAAAATTTGTTTTGTCTAGCTATCATGGTTCATGAAATACAGCCTGGTGACAGACGGACAGACGGACAACAAAGGCTAAATATAAGGGGTTCCGATTTTATCCATTGGGTACAGAACCCTAAAAACTTACTCTGCTCAGACAAAAAGGCACAAGTAGATCGGAGTATCGATAGAAATAAGAGAATCGAATCTAAATAAGTTGTACAAATATGTTCAGCTACTTTTTTCATATTTTTTTTTTTTGGAAACAGCATATTAACAAAGTCAGATTATCACATTTTAGCTGCCTGTGTTAAATGAAAAATAAAATGAGTATGTTCTTTGAACAAAGAAACTAAGCAATAGTGCTTTAGGCTGAACCATCTTGTTTCTAACCATTAAAGTAATTGTTGTGGTCATCTCGATGTATAAATACATTCTATTGATTGGCGGAGTGCGGCATTGGTTTCGTTCCAGGAATCGGCATCCTCATGGGTGATTCATCTCAGGTACGTATTGGTATTTGCGAGAAATTCTTGATATCTATAATTCACATGTATTTTCCAAATATTTTCAATCTCTATAACGTTGAAATTCTAATTTACATAACAGAATTGACAATTAAATTAATGTACACAAAGTTAATGTTAACACGGTGAAATTGTTGATGACAGTAATGTGGCGTAGTCATTGGCGTTTTTTAATATTTCTGTAATTACCGGTATTGATAACCGTTTACGAATAACGATATTTTGGCTCGAGTTATTTTAGATCCAGGTATTTTAGGTATCCAAGCTATTTGCCACTACAGTTATCCAATATGCGATGTTATTGAACGTGTGAGTGAGTGCGCCAAGCAGTGCTGGTACCGTGCATATAAAAATTCTTATACTCATATACTGCATGTGGTGGTGCGACGAACAATACGATATGTAACGATAGTTACATTTCATATTGTAAAGTTTAAAGTTAACCAAATGAAACTGCCACTTTTGCAGTCACCTTTATAAACTATACAATACTTATCTTATGTATATTTAGGGCCAGTTTTAGAGGTTCCGTATAGATCTAATTCAATCCATAAAATAGGTATAGCCTAAGCGAATTTAAAAGTGACACAAGTTACTCTTGAAAAAAGAAGAATATGTAATTATATAATTATGTAACGTCTGTAAAATTGGGGCTTAATCTTTAATATTTACAATAAATCTATCGTCACTTTAATGCCCACACAGTACTCACACCCGAATTACAACCGTTAATAACTATTTCACTATCGATACGTTACGTTAGAGAGCTGATAACGGTTTTCAGTTACGTTTTGGTATTGTCACGTCATGATTAATGATACATGTTGCAACATTAATTCCATCAACAAGTTTAAATCTCATGCCACCAGTTTTGTTTGATCCCCGAGTTGAGCAAAAGTGTTATTTTTCAAGGATATTCTCTATAATTATAACTAGTAGATGGCGAAAGGCTTAGTCTCTAACACGTAGGACCTAAACATAACAGGTAAAAGGTGAGTCTCTCACATTCATCTGGGTAATATAGCCGAGATATTATGCATCTATAATAGTAAAGTATAATATCGAAAGAATAACACAACCTTAACGATTCACAAAAAGAGTAAATATAGAGAAAATCAATATTTTAGTTGTTTGCGCTCTTGCTTTTGTTGTTTGCTTTTTCTGAGGTTTCATTCAGAATTCATTGTTTTAACGTAAATGAAAAACCAACTAAGTACCTGTTTAATGTTTTGACTGTTAAAAATAAACAAACAGAATTACACACAGAGATTACAAATAATAATATGTAGAAAATACAAACAGTGTCTTAAGAAGATCTTCTTTTATTTTCATATTTCGTAAGTTTCAAAAAAACTTTAAAATATCTACATGAATTATTACAGCGTAGAAAGTGTCACAATTTCATCATATTTGTTTATTTTATTTATCATAAACCTTTATATTTGTAATGTATAATTAACAAAAACATAGTTTATACTGTCTAGTTTGGGATTAACAAAGAGATATGGAAAAATATTAAGTTTTTATTTATATATTTTGGAAGCCAAAACAAATTTTATTTGCGTTATTTAGTGAAAGAGATAAATGTAGGCGCGCGTGCGTCGAATATAGATAATTAATATAATAGAAATTTTAAACTTACGAAATATGCTTTACCTTAGATTCACCAAAAGCTTGAATATTCGTAGCGGTCCGTTTATCAGAGCCAGCTGTTGTCCCCGTAATGAAGTGGTTTATGTACACACGGCTATACTCAAGCTATACAATGCCATTAGAAACTGGTCTCGCTTTGTACTGGCTCCCCCTGCAATGCAAGACCAGCTTATACCGGAATTGTATAGCTTGATGTGTAGTCGTGTGTACAAAGGAGAGCTTGGAACGTCGCCAGCCGCTATTGTTACTAACACCAACTATTGACTAATGTGTGCACTTGTTAAGTGTCATATGGACTTATTCCAACCCTCTTGGCGAAACGTGAATGTATTAAAACGTATTAAAAAAACGAATTTTAGAAGTTTCACTTCCAAGGGCAAAAGTGGACACAAAATTTTACTCTTCTGCCATTATTATATAGGTGTCTTTTGAGTTTTTAAGTATTGAATTTTATTATATGTCTTGTACCCGATTCCCGTTCTACCCGACAGACGTTTAGCTGTCTTTACAACAGTGAATACATCCTCTTTTACGATACTTGCAGCACACATTATGTTAATATTATGTCAAACCCCATAAGGTTACATTAAAAAAGTTTATATTGTCAAAAGCAAAGGTTACGTTAAAATCATAAAAAAATTGTATAAGGTACCCAAGGATTTTTCATTACAAGAAAATCCCTTGTTAGAACCTTCTCGTGACAATAAGAAACACAATTAAAATAAATTACTATACTCTGGACCAAAATCAGAGAAACAAAACTCGAGCTCCAAAATATCAAATTCAAAAATAATTATTTGTGAATTACATTTTACTGCTCGATTTTTGTCTGTCTTTAACTCTCAACTTAAGGTCATGGATAATAAGTGCATTATTTTATATTCAGTATGTTTTTAATGTGTAAAATGTGATTTGTATAGAGTATGAACATTTTCAAGTACTACTTTTGTTTCTGACTGTAAATAATACTTTTTTAGATCTACTAAATATGTATTTACATACAAATTTTATACAAATTAGTCAAGCCGTTTCGGAGGAGTTCAATAACTAGGACTGTGTCACGATTGTCACGAAATTCTAATTTCATACATTTATTAGTTGTCCATTAAATTAAGAGTCCGGCGACCGCGTTTTTACCATTGCAAGTGCAAAAATCAGACGAAGTATATCTATATTCGACGCACGCGCGCTTACATTTATCTCTCTCACTAAATAACGCAAATAAAATTTGTTTTGGCTTCCAAAATATATAAATAAAAACTTAATATTTTTCCATATCTGTTTGTTAATCCCAAACTAGACAGTATAAACTATGTTTTTGTTAATTATACATTACAGATATAAAGGTTCATGATAAATAAAATAAACAAATATGATGAAATTGTGACACTTTCTACGCTGTAATAATTCATGTAGATATTTTAATGTTTTTTTGAACAAATAGCAAGATTGATACAGTCTAAATGTAAATAACACAAAAGTTTTCAGTAAATTCGCTTCACAATTGCGAGTTCATTGAAAATTGCGAATCACAATTGTGAAATTCCGTTTGTATTAGACAATCATACTTCGCCTGACCCTTAAGTTTCTCATATTTTGTACGTTAAACGCCACGGTGACCTTTTATTTCACCATGTCTACCTTTTCAATAAGTATAAATCGCCTTATACATGTCGGGTACTAAAATGATCTTGTATCCCGCAAGGTAATACGATCCTATAATACATTGATAAACAATTTATATTCTGACCAAAAAGATGTTTGCGTAGAATATTTGTGAACGCATGTTTATTGAATTTGAACGATATTGGATGGCCAGCCACCTCGCATATGAACTTAAAGAACCGTAACATATTAAAGAGAGCTACATCAACTTACACCTTTGGTACTAAAAGATAGAGTTGCTTTTTCTTTGGCTGAAAATTTATCTGTAAACACATGTGATGATAGTTCCAGTGTGACCTTTTCACAGAATTTAGCAAACTTTTTTTGTTGTTTGTAAGTCAGAAGTTGATCTCTGAAGCCATCTTTTTTGGGATAGAAAGGCAACTTAGTATGGATTAAAGTTTATATACATTTTGCAAGGAGTCACTAGTTATTGGGTTAACGGAGATCACTGCGTTGTTTTCAATACATTTTTTTTATTCCTAGGGTTTATGTTTTTCTAATAAACAGTACTTTTTTTTTGATTTACATTCTTTGAAAGGCAGACAATTAATTTTTATATACCTAACCTAACTATATCCAGCTAATTAGAAAAAAATAAACACTCAAAGGAAAATGATACCAAAAGGAGTGTGAATGTCTTAATAAGATTTTTACTACATCAAAATCGATCGATAACGATCGATGCATCGATGATAATTACAGTTTATCATATTAGTATAGTTGACAGTTTTGCTAAGCTTAAACAGTTGAATAACATGGACTCTCCTCGACAGTATGCCTTCGATTGTTGTAACAACATCATAAACCATACATACAATATAATATACTTCAGAATTATAAAATAATTATTTAATAATTTATATTTAACTAAATGAAAAAACGTATTATTTGTACGAAGTAAATTTATTTTATGCTTTTTAGTTTACCTACTTTTTGAAGTCGGTTTTTTTTTTGTTAAAAATTATTTTATTTTACGATTTTAAGTGATGGGTAGACCGAGCAAGAATGTTTCTCGAATGAGGAGACGACGGTTACTTGAGACGGAAAACTTATTAATAATAATCCCCGTACTCCTAACCGTTGAGGAGTTGTACCTTCCAGCATCAGCTCTGCAACTTAAAATGCAAATATCCAAGTAGTTTTAGGTAATATACGAAACACAATATAGAAGCTTGATTGACCCATGATTTCTCTAGGATCCCATCATTAAATCATGACCTCATATTATGAATATACATAAGTAATATTCAACGTCTCGCCTCATCTGTGTATAACTTGAAAGAATACAGTAAACGGCCTCAAGGAGCCTATATTTAAAGAATTATCCCCGTACTCCTAACCGTTGAGGAGTTGTACCTTCCAGCATCAGCTCAGCAACATAAAATGCTGGCTACTAGATGCAAATATCCAAGTAGCTTTAGATAATATACAAAAAACAATATAAAAGCCTTTTAAATTTGAGGGTTGCCCTCGATTTCTCTAGGATCCCATCATCAGAACGTGACTGGAAAAAAATGGGACCACATGACAAGTATATCCTATCAAACAAAAAAAGAATTTCTCAAATCGGTCCAGGCGTCTTCGAGTAATCGGTGAACAAACATAAAAAAAAAAAAAAAAAATACAACCGAATTGAGAACCTCCTCCTTTTTTTGAAGTCGGTTAAAAATGACCGTCACGTCATCATAACTCCGTTTTGATCAATTTATTTTTCTAATTTTCTGATTCTGACTTTAAATGTGAGAATCAAGTAAATGATAACTATATCCCCAATAGTCATTTGATATCATAAACGCAGTGCAAGATAAGCGATAAATATTACAAAAAAATATTATTTGTTTTATCCGGATTATGCGGATAGTAACACAATCAGTGTTCGGAAAGCGTGTGGATAGTGTGATTCGGATATTCGGATAGCATGCTCTTACGATACTAGGAAGCCATCTTAACTTTATCCTGCCGCCTGATACTAGTGCTTGAACTATTGTCTACACGTAAATGAGGAAAATTTATCATAGACCTCATGTGTAGCAACTTGGTTTTCATTGAGTCGGGCAAGGGCTGCACTTGCATTTTCCATTAGGAAAACAACAACAAATAACCTCTTCTTGTTCGTCCCAAAAATCTGTAAAACACTTTTTCACGAATGACATCGCCGACAATCGGGCATAGTAATCCGTAGCGATCCCTTCGAATCCCTCGCATAAAGGGATTACGGATATGAACAGGATAACGTATGCTAAGAGAAACACTTCAGTTAATCTCTTGAAATTAGGTCGAAGGATATGTTTTCATGATATTAGTTTATATTATATAGCGAATATACGTTTTTGTGTGGTAGAAAAATCCTGAAGGGTACTCTAGAGCTACATGACAATGAACTGTGGGTTGATGGTAGATAAATAATGACTATATCAAGAGACACTTCGTCCCGCCATTATCACTTATAATTATGAGATGTCGTTGGTTGATGTGTTTAACTGTAGTAACGAATCGGGCGGCTAGTGATCTTCAGTTTATCCCCAATTTTTCCCAATTACATTGGGGTTGGCTTCTAGTTTAAGTTTGAAATTCTGTATTTTACGTAGCGACTGCCGTTAGATCTGACAACCCAGGACTACTTGATACGATAATCCTTGTTAGACATGTTGCCAGACTTTCTGGCTTCTGACTACCCGTAACGACTGCCATAGATCTTCAAATGGCAACCAGGACCGGCGGAAAATTTGTTATGTTAAGATGGTCACCCATCCACGGCCGACCGGCGGTTAGCATTGCTTAACCTGTAGGGATCGGTCGGCTACGACTTAACCACGAATTCCTCTTCTTCGAAATCTTCAGTTTATGTAAGAACACAATTTTTAGAGGGTTCAACACACTGATTGAGTTACTTAATGATAGACATTATAAAAGAAACAAGAAAATTTGAGACTGGCTGTATAATTAATACAATCTGGTTAGCAAGATTGTATGAACATCGTAGCACAGGGCGTTCCATTGTCTCTGCCCACCTCATGGCAGAGGCAGAGGCGAGATTTTATGTATGTATAACGCATGTTGGAATCCAGAGAAATCAACCAATGTTTATCGCGCTGTTTCACGAGTATAATGGCAGTAGCACGATAATTTGATTTGACACACGGCCGTGTCAAAACAAACAAACGATGGCCCACTTCAATGCGAGCGCTAACGGAAACAAAATACGGTTGTTATGTCAAAGTGAAACTAATAGCTATGGTGCAGTTATTTGGTAGAACCTTGCCGCTTAAAGGTTGATTATCAACTGAAATTTTATAAGCATTAGGTACTTATATATAGCATACGATCACTTTTTTAGCGATGGGGAATTATATTCCTAAATATGTACCTATGCTGCTGGCATGTAACACACAATTAATAGTGCATGCGTAAGCTAGTGTAGCCATTTTCCACTATCATACTAAAGATTATGCTCTCTTATGTATATTATTATACCTTTTTTACTGTACACTCGGATACACATCAAGTTTAACATATCCAGTATTAGATGGTTACAAGGACTCTTTACCACAAGCTCATCACATCTCTATTGTAATGCAGCTACTAAAGCGGCTCTACAAGTGTTCGTATTTTCATTGTCGTACGTGAGATGCTTAGGTAAAAGCTGCTACTCAAGATAATCCCTTACTCACTCCTAGGTCACCATCAAGAACATAACATAAGAGGTATCAGCCGCTTCACCTAGGATAATCTCTTAGTCAGCTGTTAGGACGCTATCGAGAACGAAGTCGCATTGGAACTTGCAGAGCTTGATTGCAATCGGCTTTGCTTTGAAAGCTAAACGACTCGACGACTCAATGTGTCGTACTTGCAGTTAACAGCTTTATATGGATCGAAATAAGTGAAAAGAAAATGTTGCCAACCTTACGCAAAATGGCAATACATAAAATGAACATCTTTATTAAAATAACGTAGACCGAGCCAGCTTTCAAACATCTGTAATACATTATGACGTGAATGAAAATGTGTGAAACTTTACCAATAAAGTGGTTACATACCTATATATACCATATTTCTATAAAACATAAAATATATAAAGTTGCAAAAATATAAAGTAGATAAAGAGGCAGAGCCTATTTTCAGTAAACTCAGTAAATAGATTTAGCGTTGAACTTAAAACACAACGTCTATTAGCATCGCAAACAAAAACAAAACGAATTAACACAATTCCATTCAAAACTCACAAATTAAATTTTGTCAAACTGCGACCAACAACTATATTTAATTAGCTACCGTCAGCAAAAAAAAATAAACCGTCCTTCCAACAGTTCTGGATATTAAACACGGAGCTCACGCTCAATTTAAAGCAATTTAGTCCGACCCTGTTGTTTTTGCTGTCGGTCCGCTGTTGGGATTGTATCATTGATTATAATCGAATTGGCTTTACAAAGATCTGAAACAATCGCTTTGTTATAAAACATCGTGCGGATGATTTCGCTTTTTACTGAAATCAGAGTTTTGCAAATATTGGATGTTATATGTAAAGACGTCTATTACCTATCCTTGTTATAGATATGGCTGAGATTATCTTCGTCTAAGCTAAATAACATAATTAACTATTCATTATTTAGGCTTCACCTAGGTGAAACCTAGTATGAATATGAATTTGAGTACATAACTTACGAAACACGAAGCAATAACTAAAATTTGATCTATAGAAGCCAATTTATCATTTTCTAATTTATTATAAGGAAATCAAGATGTTATTCTTGAACAAAGGTTTAGGTATAAAAAAGCTGATTGACACAAGATTAAATTTGAAATGACTCAATAATGACTAAATTCTTTAATTTATACTAGTAAATTAAGTTGTATTTTAATATTAAATGATGTTCCTATGCTCATGATTCGATTTAATTAATATAATATGCAGCGATAAATTATGGCAAACTAAAGTGCATTATTACAAATGAAATTTTAGGTAATAAACCGGTTGAATAACCATCAGAGCAATAAAATAACGTATGACCTAAATGAATATTAGTATTATTAGTTGCAAGCCAATGCAGTAGATATGCCTAATTAATTATGATTATAAATTCAATTCAATCATATGTTTAAAAATATATTATAGCAGAAATATAGATTATTTCGCGCAAAGCTCAAGTGGCTCTCAATTCGCCTTCGCCGGAATGCTCACATTATTTTCCTTCTCTACAATATGTATATATGCGTATTTATATACTATAATATTTATTTAATTAAAGTAAATATTTGTATTTTCTAATTATTATTTTATTTGTGTTCTTTTATGTATTACGGTCTTTATGCCTTATTATTTTATAATATATCTATATATTTATGTTATCTAAATTATATTTTTTAAATTATATTAAGTTTTTTTAATCGTTTGAATAGTACTTTGTATTAGTAATTTAATTGTTTATTCGTGCACCTCCTACCGCCACAACTTTGGTCTCCATCTACTTCCTGTCCATCCAGGTTGTCTGGAAGAGATGGCGGATAGCGATAAGACCGCCGATTGTACATCGTATAGTTTTAGGCATTTAGTTGTTAGTTTTGTATATAGTATATCTGGTGTGCAATTAAGTATATTTATTATTATTATTGTTATTAATATGTTATTTTTGCTGCCTCATTAGTCTGGTGGTAAACGAATACGGCTTCGTACCGCAAGGTCTCCAAGGAATTGTGTCCAGTGGATAGCGTTAGGCCCACCCTCTATTATTTATTAAATGGGAACTTAACATAACAAATGAAACATGGGTGTTATAAAATTCGGCCACTGGGTAATATATATGTGTGAAGTTATGCATTGAGTGAAGAACATAACTCTACAAATTACTACTGTAATATAATGCTACTTTGTTCTCGTGTGCAGTTTCTCCAAGTATTAGCTTGTCAATGACATCATAATTACATCACGTTGTTACCGGTTAGGGTTATTAAATTATCTTCTATAGTAGTCTGTGCTATTGATAGCTCTATCTACATAAGATAAACTAGCTAAGGAAGATTATATTATGAGCCTGCAGTATGATCGTTCATTAGAAATAATGTATTAACATTACAAACATTACACAGAAATGGAAATTATATCGTGTAAACAAAAAATATCGTCGTTGCGCAAAAGCAAAATCTCGTAACTATTACTTTACTATAAGGTCAAATATTTTTCTATGATGTCTCCACTGTTTCCTGAAAAGTTTTCTTCATATAAAAACGCTTTGTAGCATACCGTAGTTGTGCAAACGTTATAAATTACATCCAATGCTTTATAGTCATCGTTTTTCCATGAAATCCTTTTCAAAAAAAAAACATAATCCGGCCAAGTGCGTGTCGGGCCACTAGCAATAGTATTCCGTAGTCAGCCCTTACTATATTTAAACTGAAAAAGGGTAAACATCTGTACTACTAGGCAGATTGGCACAGGCAACAACGATTAAAATTTAAGCGAAAATCAGTGATTTTAACTGAAATAGTATTCATCAGCATAATTATTTTTACATCAGCTAATAAAACTATTAATTAGTAAAACAGCGTTCAACCGCTAAACATCAAACATGAGCAGAGACGAGTTAATGTTTGGTAATTAGTCCTATTGACGCGATTTAAATGCTGGCGGTCAGCTACTTAGTATCGCAATACCACGCGGTAATGCTGCCAACATTTTTGGTACGAGGCCTACTGATAGTGACTTATTAATTTTAAGTTATTAGATTTGTTTATTTAAGATCCTACATGTAACTATAATTTTCTGAAAATAAACGTGTTCATCAACAGTACAATTTAATGACTAGGCAAGTTGTCCCTCGATAAGCGATTAATTTGTATTAACTATCTAAACATCGGCAATTTAAGTATTTTTTATTTAATTTTATTGTTGTGTATAATATTCCAAAATTATTTAAGGATACATTTCTATACTTTTTTGTTTTTCTGTTTCTGATCTGTTATATTTGGCTCTCACTAAAGAAACGTGTAGGTATTG
Organism: Hypena proboscidalis; assembly: GCA_905147285.1. NCBI lineage: Eukaryota > Metazoa > Arthropoda > Insecta > Lepidoptera > Erebidae > Hypena > Hypena proboscidalis. The sequence goes on along the minus strand of LR990127.1, from coordinate 23,575,549 downwards.
ATTCACTTTTAAATATAAATTTTAGTGTGAAATTATTATGCACTTTGATATTTTAAGGGTATGGGTAAGGGTAAAAATCGACGCCTGACCACTAAGAATAACTCCTAATTCGCGAGGGTGTTCACAAACATACTTTCACACACACAAAGCACACCCAGAGTCAGAACAAACCTTTGCAGATCTCACAGTTCGCGCAGTTGAAAGCGGCGAGGCGACTGCCTTAACCACTAAGCCAACCGTGCACTCATTTTATTTTTACACGCTTTATATTAGCTTCACTTTTGTATGTTTGTTTGTATGTAACCGACTCCTTTGGACGTTATTTTGACCCACTTTAAACATTCAGATTTCATTCAAATTTTGCACACCTGTCAAAGACCAATGACAATGCAATAATTCGATTAAAAATTTTTTTTTTTTTCTATTGAAAAAAAAACGCTCTTGTAAATAAACCAAACGAAAAAGTAGAAAAAAAAATTATTTATTTTTAAAAAACTAAAATTCACGCTTTATAAAGAAAACCAAACCAAAAAATAGGAAATAAATTTTAACAATTTAAAAAAAAAATATTTCAAAAAAGCGTGGGGTGTATGGGTCAATAGTTATAAATATTTCATTGACAGACATATCTTAAAAGGCACTCCACGCTTTTTTTTAAATATTTTTTTTTCTTATTTACACTATTCTTAATTAAATTTTTTTTATGTTTGGTTTTCAATATAAAGCGTGTTTTTTAGTTTGTTTAAACTATTATTTATATATTACACTCATAATATTTTTTTATTTTTTTATTTATTTTATTTATTTGGGTAAACAAACAGTAACACAATACTTATAAATCTATGGTATGCTTACAAATTATTTAACAATTGTGTCACCAACACCATTTACCACAGCTTACTAATAAGAACAAATTATAAAGTAAGAGTCATGCACGAGTATGAAATATAGAAATTATATAATATTATTTTAGGAGGATGCTAATTCTATTTTTAAATTTACTGGGACGCGTTACCATAATATCGATTGAATTAAAGTTTGTGTTGTAATTATGAACAAGACGGTACATTGGAGAGCGTATACCTGCATTAGTACGACAACCAGTTGTTGCAAAAAGTTGACATGGGTTACGGCAATGCGTTCTAGTTGGTATTCTATAACTGATTTTAGTAACCAATGAAGTACAATCGTATCTATTATGACATATGTCGTATAGCAACATTGTTTCTAAGTATTTTCGTCTATTTTCTAAGGTCAACATATTGTATCTCTCTAATAATTGTGTGTTCTAGTGCTCAGAACTATCTCTTATTTTCTCCTTCTATACTTTCTGAACTGTGTGCTCTGTAAAATAAACTTTATTTCATAGAAAAAGTGTTTACACTCAAGCAAACCTTTCTTCGATCCTGCACACTTCAACTTAAAGGATCTTAAACAAGAAATACAAACACATTTATAACTTGTATCTTAAAATAACATGCCCCGTGTTTCCTCAGTTAAAGGAGACCACAGTGTTCGAATATTTAAAAAAAACAGTCTATGGATGATAATTTAGGAAATTAAAAAAAAATACAAAAAATTAAATTACATAATTAACATTATACGATAAACAATAACAAACAAAAGATTTCATTTTGTGATCGATACTAAAATGTCAATAACTAAATTTAATATTAAATATAGGTACATTAGTATAAATAGAATTGAAAGTAAAATAAAATTCAAAAAATTCAAAATTCATAATAGTTTATTTTTACCTATAACATATTATATGTATGACATCATGGTGGTATTTTAGGGAATAGTTTTTGTTAGTTTGTTAATTTTAACTTATTACTAACATTCTGAATTATATATAATATATTTTGTTACCAACAATACTACTAAAATTAAACTCATATTGAATTTATAAATTATTTCGTAAAATAAGTGAATTTTATATAATAATATATTTATATATAAGTCAATATATTTATTAACCAAGTCAAAATATGCTCTAAGGTACTGTAGTTAATATATTTCTAATTAATACCGTAGTTACCAATACCATTAGTAATACTTAATACAACGGCAGCGTTTAAAATTTTCCTAAACTAAACGGCTGGACTGATTTTTATTGAATTGTGTATTTATTCAGTAGTTTTGGAGATTCAGACGTTAGCTATTATTATACTTCTAGCTAAAGTCAGCATACCACAGCCGGCGGAGCCGCAGGCAAAAGCTAGTACCTATTTATCTAAAAAATAAGTATTTTGTCGCTTTCATTTATATACAAAATTTGAACTAAAGTTGATCTTAACTTTGGTTTTTTAATAAGCTATTTGCCATGAACAAAATGTAGCTACAAATTAAGCATGATGACGTCATCACTCCCAAAACTACAGTCACGCTCATTAAATTCCCGCAATGATGACTGAAGGATCCTAACGTACATAATTAAGGTCCAATATTGCAAAGAAGCCCTCAAATCGATGACGTGGGCAAGTGCCCTAATAAAATTTCGCAAAAATTGTCGCGGCGTATCGATCTCTTGGGTTTCTAAAGAGTTCAAAATAACATTAACTACACTTTCTATAATGGGCTATTTGACAATCCGAAAAATAAAGTATCAATTACTGTAATCAGTATAGATAATGTGTTTAAAAATGGTTATTTATTAACGTAAGTTGAAAAAAAAAGACTTTTGAAACTGTCCCCATATTTTTCCTTTAATTTTACTTTAATTTTATTTTATAATTTCCATGCCATTTTTCAATTTGACATTATAAATTATATATTTGCCGTACCAGTTTGACATATTATTATTCATTAATTATTTATAACCGTCATAAAAATATGATTACCTATTTAGGTTATTTTTAAGACCTACCTACCTATTCTTTTTTCTTATTCTACTAGGAAAACTTTCACTATCAAAGTTATTAAGATATTGTTGAGATCGTTAGCTTCCTGATGTGAAAGAAACGAGAGTTGTGGACTGTACAATGTTTAATGTTAAAATGTCGAAGTTCGATCAGGTTTTTAATAAATATATCACATATGTACATCGTATTTATTTTTATTTTTTTTTATGTTTTTTTTTATATATATATAATATATCACTGTCTTGTCACCTGAGGTTCCAGCTGAAAATCAACGTAGCCAAATTTTACTGGCAACAATATGTTGAGCTGTGGCCTTTTAGGCACTATCATAGCATAGCAAGTCTGAGACACTTACTTTAAACTCAGTTACAACTTGTATAATGTAGTATAAAAGCACTGTATTATTGTAATTATTCTGTATTTATCTTTATTATCTAGTTCCTAAATTCGATTTTTTATTTTGATTTTAATTTTTAATAATTATTTGGTGTTCTAATAAATAATTTTTACTTCACTTTACTTTTTTACTTCTCCTATACAATAGTGTATTGCAGCATGTTTTGGAACCCAGGACGTTACCGGGTGCACGTAGACCAAATAGAAAGGACCCAAAAAAGACTTGTTCGTCATTTGAGTTTCCGCACAGGACTATCAAAAAACACAAGATGGATTGAATCATTATATTTTTATTAAATGATGTCCTTGGATTTGTGTCACAAACTTCTCTTCTTGAGGGAATAAAGTTTTATGTGCCTTTCAGAACTCCTCGTTATCCATATCCGCTATTAAAAATACCACGCCATCGGACCAATCTAGGCAAACACTTGTCGTACCAATACAACGAATTGTCAAATGCTGTGAGAGACTTAGACATCTAACGTAATTAATTTTTTGAATTCAAGAAACTAGCAACTGCTCTTACATAATTTTATTTTATGATAATATGTTTTTTTTTTAATAATAATCATCTTAATAGTCGTGTTATATTGATAAATATATAAATATATTGACTTATATATAAATATATATAAAATTCACTTATTTTACGAAATAATTTATAAATTCAATATGAGTTTAATTTTAGTAGTATTGTTGGTAACAAAATATATTATATATAATTCAGAATGTTAGTAATAAGTTAAAATTAACAAACTAACAAAAACTATTCCCTAAAATACCACCATGATGTCATACATATAATATGTTATAGGTAAAAATAAACTATTATGAATTTTGAATTTTTGAATTTTATTTTACTTTCAATTCTATTTATACTAATGTACCTATATTTAATATTAAATTTAGTTATTGACATTTTAGTATCGATCACAAAATGAAATCTTCAATTGGTTATTGTTTATCGTATAATGTTAATTATGTAATTTAATTTTTTGTATTTTTTTTTAATTTCCTAAATTATCATCCATAGACTGTTTTTTTTAAATATTCGAACACTGTGGTCTCCTTTAACTGAGGAAACACGGGGCATGTTATTTTAAGATACAAGTTATAAATGTGTTTGTATTTCTTGTTTAAGATCCTTTAAGTTGAAGTGTGCAGGATCGAAGAAAGGTTTGCTTGAGTGTAAACACTTTTTCTATGAAATAAAGTTTATTTTACAGAGCACACAGTTCAGAAAGTATAGAAGGAGAAAATAAGAGATAGTTCTGAGCACTAGAACACTAAGAAAGCTTATGGTGTCTACGAGTAAGATTTGTGGCACCATGAAAGCGTATACTTATAGTTTGTAAGCGGAAGCATGCGACATGCGCTTCGCGTCGAGACAGCAAAACGACTGGCGAGGCGGGTGAGGCGATGCACCGTGCGCCCGAGTGCAGCGCAAACCAGCTTCAAGACAAGTATTTATCTAATATGAAATTACAGTTGTTTTGTCCTAATGTTTTGTACATATTTAATTTATTCTTTTAAATTTAAGTTTTTATACATTGCAATGTTTTACTTTATATATATTATTATACACTTTTGTTATTCGTAATTTTCTGTATATATACCTATATAATAATAATAAAATATTTATTTTTAATTGTTACACATGTAGTTAGTTTTAAGTTACAGATTTATATAATAAGAAACGTAGCTCTGCTACACCACCCTCCCCCAGAGACCGTCAAGGGCGATAATACTGAGGAAACCTTACTTTCCTACCCGAACGAGTTTTTCTAACCATGTTATCCCCGGCATCAGGTAAGTCATGGCTAGTGTTGTGAGTAGTAATGTTGGTAGGTGGAGTGACGTGTGTGTTTGTAGGTGTGTGAGGCTTTGTATGAGGTGATGGAGTGTGAGTTGTGTGTGAGGTGGTGTCTGGATCACGCAGTATGTAGGCAGGTTTTATTCTGTCAATCGATACCGTGACCGTCTTACCGTTCACAATCAGCCTGAACGACTTGTCTCCACGCTTGACAACCTCATAAGGCCCATTGTAGGCAGGTTTGAGAGACCCGGACACAGTGTCATCTCGTAGGAAGACGTGGGTAGCTGTATCCAGATCTTTGAAAACAAATGGAGATCGTCGACCGCTATGACGCGACGCTGGACAAGGTTGTAATTTACTAACAAAAAGCCTAAGACGAGTTATGTAATCAGTCACATCAGGGTCTACGAGGTCTTCTGAGGCTAGAAAGTCGCCTGGAAGACGTAACGGTTCCCCATACACCAATTCTGCCGACGTTGATTTAAGATCCTCTTTAAAAGTGTTACGCACGCCTAACAGGACTAGGGGGAAGTGAGTCAACCCAACTACATTACTGTCTGCATGGCACTTTATCGCCAGCCGTTTTGGCTGCCCTACTCAAAAAATAAATAAATATAATTATATTATGTATAGAGATCGCCAGTAACAGTATAGGCCACAGGATACATTTTTACTATTAAATAGCTAATCAGATTTTCCTTAGTAACATTTGCCCGCAACGTCATCAATCGAAATCAACTACACGATCAGATAGACAAAGCAACGCTTCATATACAATATCGACACTTTTCTACTTATATAACACGATTGTAATTACTTAGCAATTGTCAAGTTGATTGTCGTAGTAATTAAAATTGATTGCTCTTTCAGTCGGCTTCGCGTTACAAATGGAATAATGTCTTTGAAATAAAAATCTTGAGGAAAATACTCACAATAAAAACTGAGAAGAAACGATCTATTCAAATAATATGGCAATGTCACTAAGACAAAAGTCGACAAATCACCTTGTTAACGCTTAGACAAGTAAGTGTAGCATAATACAAAATAAGAGGATGATTTCATGACATCATCTTTGTATCGAAAAAATACTTTAATTCGCTTATGTAAAATGTATTTTTAACCGACTTCAAAAAAGGAGGAGGTTCTCAATTCGGTTATGTGTTTTTGGAACGAAGTTCCTTATCGCGCGTTGCGAAAGGGGGCTAGACGGAAAAAAATGGAACGAAAAGTTGTAACGACACTTTTCGTAGCAATTCTCGTAGCGACATAGTAATTACATGCTACGTTACAGCTACGGTGCTACATCATCAGACACCCAGAGAAAAATGCGCACGCCGCACGGCGTGCGCATTTTCCTGTGTCCGTCTCTCTCTCTCGCTTATAGAAAAAAAAAAGTTAAATTAAATTTAAAAAAAAAAATAAAACGAAAAAAAAAATTACTAGTGTTGAGTTTCTAAAAAAATAGGGAGCACTAGCGCGCTGCGAAAAGTCCGCGCAGATCGCTGTTCTAGTCAGATAACAGTGAATTAATAGCTGGATATCGTGCACATTAATCCTCAATTGGATCTGCTGAACATTCATACTTAAACTAAAAATCAGTGGACCTTATATATAGGACTTTGTAACGAAACCATAGCGCGATCTAATTCGATCCCAACGCCATCTATCGAGCGGCTTCGGAACTGATTGGTGCTACAGTACTAAATATCTCTCTCGCATAGAGAAAGCAAGCGAGATATTTTCGTTTTGTCTCTCTATGAATAATAAAGTAACTAAAAAAAATATTATCATAACTTAAAAAAAAATACAATTATTCCTGCCTTTTGTTGAGTGTTTTGTACATAATAAATAATTAAAAATAGTAACAATAATGAATCCTGACAGTGTTTCTGCACAAGTTCCGGATATTGCTGATGGATTTAGGTAAGTAGAGATTTTATACAATAATAAATGCTTTTGTATTTTAGCAAGTACGCATTATAACCTTTCTTTACTATTGTGCTACCCAAGTCATACGCGTTATAATCTCTCCATTATTGTGTGTTTAGCAAGACTAAGTGTACGCGTCACAACTATATTAAATTCAAAAGCAAATTATTTTTTAATATTACCACAGAATGTTTACTAATTTTGTTAGGTACATTTCATGGAATATCCGATTAGAACACATCTAATTATTATTATTAGAGTTATAAAATAATTATTTAATAATTTCTATTTAACTGAATGAAAAAATTTATTATTTTGTGCGAAGTAAATTTATTTTTTGCTTTTTAGTTTACCTACTTTTTGAAGTCGGTTTTTTTTTGTTAATTATGAAAAAAAGTTACTTTCAATTAAGCCAAATAAAATCTAAATTAATAAATTACGCTCTTAATTAACTTTTACTTAATTTTCATTAAACGATAACTCTGATATTTTTTATTTTCCAAAAAGATTAAACCACGCAATATTTCTAAACTTTTAGGATTTTAATCACTTAAAATTATAATGCTGCCTAAGCTTTGCTTATTTCATTACAATACTTTAGATAACTTAAATTAAATAATAATATTTAGGCGCCGCGCCGCACCGGTCCCAAATTTTCATAATTTAGACTGTAATTAATGACCCTGAAAAATGTCAGATGTATTTCAATGAAACTCGTTAAGCAAATGAATTTAATTAGTATTTTGTGAGATGTAGAATTTTGATATTAGTTATTTTTGCAAGATTTTAATTGAAGTGTCTCTCGTAGATCAAAATATTCATCACTCGGCCTAAAATAAATACCAGTGACGAGTCCACCCGTCCATCGTTCACCTCTTGTGGCAAGAAAGAACAATAATAAATAAAAGTGTTTGTTCGCTTTTCTACAATAAAATTCTATTAAACAATAGTTGGTTATCATTGGAATATATTTTTTTTTAAATTAAAGATCAAAAATAGTGCGCGAATTAAGGAAATTTCGTTTTGATTGGATATGAAATGCGACTTCAGCTTTTCGGAGTGCTTGATATTAGTATGGGTAATTGGTAAGAATAAGGCCGCATAGGTTGGCTGCTTGCCTTGCGCCTTGTGTCTAGTGAGTCAGTAAGCGAAAACAAATGATTTAGAATTTTCGCGACCGGTCCTTCTGCGCACTTGGCGCCTAGCTTAAAATTCAAGCCTTAATTGTCTGTCTGGCCTAAGGCCGTAGAGTTGTCCAGCCTTACCCAAACAGAAAGGATATTATTGTGTTTGTATTTCTATGATATGTTGTTAGTTTGGGTAAAAAAAATTTGCTAATTGTATCTACTTTTTAATTGGTTTGTATATTTTATGTTTTAATTCATAATACAGTATATGAACAAAAACATATAATATACAACTAAACGAAAATAAATGAGGTAAGTAGATTTTTTGACAAATGCTTTTAGTAAAGCAGATGTATGCAGTTTTTTAACCGTATTATATGTGCATAATACCCGTGTTTTATCAATGTAATAATCCCTATCACGTACAATGGTCCCATAGGAGGACTAAGTGCGGATACCGCCCAGGAAAACTAAACTAAACATACCCGTGTTTTTATAACATTAAAACTCAAGTTTAATAAAAGTTAATTTGTACCACCATATTTAAATTATGTGATTCCCAGACATATGATATTCATATTAGGTATACATACTCAGTCATTTTTATGTGCATAGAATCACGTCTATCCTATTATCGTAGTGAATAGACTCAAGGTCAGTCAATTGAAGCGGAAAATGCGCTTAACTTTGTGATTTATTAAAAAAACTTATCTAGAACTTGTATGGTCTAGCAGTAACAATGAAAGCCATAGAATTTGTTATTCTGAGGAATATTACAGTAGCGGCACGGTACGAACGGAATTACAGTTTGAATATTTTGTTAAATACTTTAAAAGTGTCGTAGTTTAACAAAAATAAGGAGCGCATTTAGAAATGTACGAATAAATATGTTTTATTTTTCATTTTAGAAAAACAACATCTGCGCCTTTAAAAACCTTAAATTATCAAAGAAAATAATATTCAAAATTAAAAACTACTAAAGGCATTTTTAAACGATGTGTGACGTCACAAACTTATCTGCACTATTTTTTTATAAGTAATGTTGACAATTTGAAAACCAAAATATAAAATGCAGGCGGTCGTTGTAAGAATAACCGAGTTCTTCATTCAAATAAATTTGTTGTGGGAATTTCATACGTCACACGATATTCAAACTGTGTTGATATTAGTTAGTTAAAAATACCGTGCAATTCATACTTAAATCATGCATTTCTATACTGCCGTCACTTATGTTAGTTATTTATTAGTTACATAATAAAATTTTGGGTAATAAGGTCGTGATGTATATAATTAGAGTTTCTTGCAATATTTATAGAAATATCTATATATAATGTAGAGTATAAAAGCTGGTAAAATTTCGAAAAGATTAGTAAAGCTAATAATGGTCACCTTTGACATTAAGCAATATATTTATTAGGAGTCAAGGTATTATTGTAAGCTTTAAACGTTATTCTGCCTGGTACCCATGTACACAATTCTATCAATTTATTTTTGCGTAGGCTTACTTTTGACTTAAATTCCTAAATTCACCCTCTCAGGAATAAAATAAAGAAAACCCCGATACAGTAATTCATTTATTTTTAGTCAAACTAAATCATAACCAATTTCGTACCCTTAAACTTAAAAATTACGGACCATTATTCAACCCTTATTATTAAAACATTTTATTTAGCTTGCAATATGGGTATGATTGTATGTATGTTTCCATGTGGGTTAAAAATCTTGCAAAGCATTTGCAATCTTGCAGCTCAAAGAATAAGAGCAAAAATACGAAACTTTACATAGTTATTCAGTTTTGGTAATAATACACTAATATGATGAAAATCGTCTGTTGATGCAGCCAGTAGTGTCTTAAAATTAGTGATCTCTTCAACGCGTGTTACATACTCGTACACCTCATATCTTCTGCTGTCAAGTATGATATGCTTTTATTTAGGTTATGGAGTAAATGATCGGTTGAAGGCTTTTTTAGGCATTTTAAGTACAATCAAAATGAAAGCTGGTTTTAAAAAGTTTACCCCCTTCAGAGCGGAATTTTAAAATAAATTACTTTTAAGTGCGCCCCTACGCCAAGTTAGGAACCTTCATGCAAAATTTCAAGTTTCAAGCTCAAGCGTCTTAGGCTCTGTGTTGATGAATCAGTCAGTTGGACAAACAGTACCTAATATAAGTTTATAGATATGGGTGATCTGCATGTAAATATCTATTAATCAAAATCAAATCCACAGTACAGGCTTGCCTAGTGTGGAACCAATGGATACTAAACTTGTGAATATGTATGCTTTTTGATAATAAATAATTTTAATTTTTTTAATTTTTTCAAATAAACTTTAGCATTTTGAAAAGCAAATTAAAAAAAAAAACTGTTTTTACGGATAAAGAAATCTACAGAAGTGATAATACTGATCATAGCTGCCTCCTCTTACGGCTTGCCACTATAATATTTATTTATTTATTTAATTAATTATGGATCTCCAACAAGAGCTATACACATTATAGACATATAACAAACACAATGAAACATTTAAGTGTATTCTCTCAATTAAAGGAGACCACAGCTCACAAACATTAGATATAAAGTTCAAAAATAAAATTAAAATACGAAATTACATATTATGAGATCAAAACATAGCATTAAAATTTAGAAAGAAAATATTATTATTTTTTAATAGGACGTTATTTTACTTGAGGTTCGAAAAACAATTTTAAGTTATCAATCAATCAAAGTTAAAATTCATGTTGCTTTCACTGCATCTTGGAGATTGCACTGCATATTGATATTTAGTTTTGAGTTTTCGACTAGGTATGATGTAGTTATCAAAAAAGAAACGTCAATTTAATTTGTGTTTTGACGTAGCTATGTTGATGTAGTTATCAAGTTGTTAAAGTTGAATCTAAGCGTGCAGTAGTTATAGGTGAATTATATAGGATAACACTACCATCCTTATGCATCCTTGTTTATTCGTTTTATTAACTCATGCTTAATCAAACTCCATCTTCTGACAAAAAGCCTCTATTCACTGCGCTTAGTCATTATGGTGAGATAATAATATTAAATAAATAGCATCACGCCTATATTACCTAGAAGTGTGTGGCAGAGATGGACAACACCTACATTTCACCTGTTATGTTTAAGACCCATGGGATAGCGGGTGAGCCTATCGCCATCTCCCGGGTACAATACCAACTCCGTGCTGCTATTGTGAATTTCCTAGCGGAAAGTTTTTAAATATCACTTTGCCCGACCCGGGAGTCGAACCCATCGAGGCAGTAATAATATTATACATAAAAATATCCTACTATGATTTTAATAATAATCTAATCTAAATTAATTATTATCTAAACATATTCATTAATATATTTTACTCGTCGTATCAGCCCAATAAATTATATATTATCACATTGCATAGATTATATTATTTACAAGAAATAACAGAGAAGAGAACAAAGCATAATTTAATAAGATGTATGAATAACGACTTTTGTATTAAACGAAGATAATAATTTAAGAAACCAGACAGAGAGTCTGATTTATGTAGAAATCAAAGAAAAATATTATTGTGCTCAGTTACTAGACTGAATTCATTAGTAACCACGGCATTATTTATTAAACGAAAATGCAAGTTTGGACCGCGCTATGTAATTAGGACCGCGTTTATTATATTACCTATCTATTACTTTTTTTTCAAATATATCAGTATTCAAAATTAAAATAATTATCATTTAACATTAAATTAAATATTAAATAAAATAATAATATTAAATAAATTTTGAACTATATGTATATACTAATTTTATAAATTTTGATAAATATAAATTATTCTGTATCAAATAGCAGATAACTAAAATCATAAAAATATATCAGTATTGACAGATTTTTGGTTAGATAAATCTCATAAAATTATACTTGTTTACAAGCGTTTATTTAACTTGTTGACCGTTTTTTCAAAAATGTTCTTACATGGATTGTAAGTCATGGTGAAAGATAAATGCAAATGTCGTGTGTTAAAGACTTAAAAGTAATCCAACACCACTGAAAACTTATTATAATCTGGAAACTAATACAATCATATCGTTGTTGTAGCAAAAAACCGCGGAGGGTCGCAGGGTTAAACAAACCTTAATTAATTTACCGAGCTTTTCACCAAGGCCTGGCTCTAGTTAAATTGTTTATTAAGTACTATTATTAAAGTTTCCGCACTCTGATAAGTTGCGTAACAGTTTTTGTCTTGACTCTCGTTATATTGAAGGCTAGGTCGCGGTTTTATCGTAACTTTTGATAGTTGTATTTATAATTAATAAATACGGCAATAATTTTCAAAGTAGAGCCCGAGTCAATCATACAGTTCCATTTCGGAAACAGCCAAAAATAGTAACTGTAATTGTAATAGTTATTTGGTTTATAATAACAAACATATCATTCTATTCCAATTAGTACGATTTACTACATTAATAACAATTTGAAGGACAATCGTAACAGCAAATGACGAAATCGCCCATCATATAACCGAAGCACTTATAACTATAACCCATTGTATCAAACGGGCCAGTAAATCTGTCATTTAGAGATGTGCAGTTTTATGTTCAATGACCACGGAATGTTACACGCACATAAATTATATTCTGTTTACGTAATAAAGGGGAAATTCCGTAATGCTTTATGGTTCGACCGGGTGTTTTACGTTTTATTTGCTGAAGTAGTTCAAACGTGACGTCATATAATGACTGTAAAGGTTATAAAAAATAATGTATCGAAACAGGCACCTTCTAAATGTTTTGCCGGTTATGTATATGTAAAAGAGTACCTGGTACCTAAATAACTTAATGTTTAATGATAAACCTATAAATAAAATAATATAACTTGCTCTTACCTTTGCCTTATAAAATAAAATCAAATAAATGTTAGCTATTACAGACTGAAAAAAAAAAAAATGGTCCAAAAGTTGATTTCACAATTACATTTTCTACTCAATTTGCGGATTTAAAAGAAAACGATTATGACTTTGTGAATAAAATAAATCGTCGCAGAACATTTTAGAATATTTGATTTACAAGTAAATTAACAAAAGTTTGCAGACCCAAGCAATAAGTTTACAGAATTTGCAAGTTGTACATTTTTCAACAGCCATTGCAAAGAAAAGTTAGCTTCGAACTCTGCAACAAATCTAATAAAGTATGTGATAAAGAAGACTGTTTGTATAAATTACCACTGGTTGTTATTTTTTTGTTTGAAATCAATCTTGAGAGTAAGTAAGGGATCAGTGAAAATTATTACATCTATAAAGATAAAGATAATTTTATTTTGCTCAAAACAATGGTACAATAAGGTCTTAATATTAAATACATATTCAGCAATATTTTGCCATAATTATGACATGCAAAAATTTCATGCATTTTATTATAAAATAGTCTCTAATATAAATCTAAACAGTGATCAAGATATTCATTAATTCAAATAGAAATAGTAAAAGTAAAATGTCCACATATTTAATAAAGATGATAATTCGACCATTGTGCCAGTAATCAGGAATATGAATTTTCAACTATTTAATATTACGTATTAAATTTTGTCAAACACATGTTATAGATTTAAATATTATAACTACATACGACTCAAGGAGATTGTAGATAGGTCTTTATACGTACCTATTCAGATAGCTAAGATTACGAAGCCTAAGCCAAATATCAAGAGGTTTTTGTGTCAAGACACCATCTTGTACATAAATTATACTCCATGCTTCGCCCCTTCTCCGCTTCCGTATTCGAGGTGACAGGAAGATATAATATACGAGCACGCCGCGACTTCATAAATTGAACATTTATTGTGACTAGTTGTCGCCCACGGCTCTGTTGGCGTGTTAGTTGGATTACTAACTACCACGCTGTTTTCAATAAAGGTGAAACTCTTTATGTAAAAATGAACCAGCTTTTAAGTAAGACCTGTTACAACATACTGAGAAGGTCGCAATGAAATTAATGTAGTTTTTGCGTGATAGCCGGACAAACATACAAAATAATTATATGTGCAAAAATGGTACATTAACATTTTTAGTAGGTCATCTATGTAAATATAGTGTATGCACAGCATTCGTCGAGATTAGTTAATAAGTTACTTTTTTTCTAATAACATTATTGATTAAGTTCAAATGTGCCGTTTTTCTCAGTTTTTTGATTAAACCACAAGGCAAGAAACACTAATCGAATTAAAAATACTGAGTGTCCCGTTACAACCGCTTTTGCTTGTAATTAAAACTGAGGTATTTTACATACGCTCGTTTTATTAGAACGAAGGAATTTGGAAAATTCGCCTTCATTTAAAAAGAGTGATTGTTCTTACATTATGCTTATATGCTTCGGTTAGCTATATCGCATTATCCACTTGAGTGGATAAATACCTATATTATATTATGTACTATAAAATATAATATATTTGACTGACAGAATTTTAAAATTTCGTGTGACTTCATTTATGGAATACGGGAGCGGGTTACCTATTTGTCAATCTATAATAAAATCTAATGATTTTATGAAAAAGAAAAAAAAAATAATACAATTTTGTAGATTTAATTTTGTTGTAATATTGTTTCAATTTCAAAAACGAATTTCAAAATCAAAACGTTTCTGATAGGTTAACAAAATAATTGATGTGTGTGGACCTATGTACTTCATGCTGCAACTTAAATGTAAATTGTTGAATGTGTATACATACTTAGCTATTCTATGCTTCATATTATACAGCAATAACACGAACACAAAGTACCGCATAACTAGGATAATCTGCGCCATTCTTTGCTGTAATGAGCAGGTACTTAGTCCGAGCGCCCGTAGCATGCAGCTAAATCATGTTACTTAGAAAGAGAGTACTAATAACTTCTATTTAAGGCTTTAGTCAGTGGCGCAGCGTAATTTGGCGGGGCCCCGTTTAAAAAAGTATTTGAGGGCCCGGTACGGTACAGATTTTTCACGCAAGAAAAAGAAAGTTGGCATAAAATTATATTTACTCATTATGATTATCCTGTCACTATTACTATATATATTACAAACAATTTAAATTAAATATACAAGAAGAGAGCCTTGCTTTTTTTTGGCAAACTGATTTATTAAATCATTTATGATGATTAGCTGATGATGACTTTAGTGTTTCTAAAGTTTCTGCTCAATGAACAATACTGAAAGGTCTGACAGGCGTTTATGTCCCATCGAAGTTTTTAGGTAATTTTTTACTTTCTTACTTACGCACTTTGAGGGCCCTTGTATGCCGGGGGCCCCGTAATACGGCAGATACGGCGGTAGCTACGCCCCTGGCATTAACTTGTATTAAACAACATTTTATTACACATTGTTTTCCGGAAAAAGAATGCCAGCAATCATAACTTGCAATAAAAATAAGATTTTGCTGCGCTGCAGTTAAAGATTATGTATGACTTGTTAAAGTTTACCACACTTTTAACGGAGACGGTAAATGCCAAAAAAATCAAGTAATCCTTATCGTAATTGGCATTTGATGTCTATCAAAATGCGCGGGTGCACAAAAAAACACGTTTTCCAAACAAACTGACTAATGTTTAATATGTTTGAAAACATGATTTTTTTTGTATTTTTTATTTAAACCAATGCAAATGAACACTGAATTTGTCTAGAATCAATGTGTCTTTCATTATTTCCTCCTTTTCGCATTCAACCTGTATAAAAGAAAGCATCTTTTTTATCTTTTTATTTTATTTTCTTTAGGATTGGGAGGGATGGGATTAGGAGGCTTTTTTTATTTTTTTTATTTATTCATTTAAGAAAATATTGCTTTTGAAAAGCCTCCTTTATGTTTGCGGCTATATTGGTATCTACGTCAAAGTTACCTAAAAATGCAATCTGAGGTAGATATTATTTTAAGTTAGTTTAGGTTATTGATGTTATTTAAAAATAACAAAGTTAAAATTGTTAGAGAGCGGCGCAATAAAACTAGTGAAACTAATTGTCTTTATTCCATTACACCGAATTGTGGTATTCAATTTAATATTTCAGCAGTGGAAAGGGTCAAGTTACGGCTTACCCCAGAGACATACATTCAGTATTCAGTCATGAAGAAACGAGAACATTCCACAACAATCCTGAGTTTATTACCAATTTAGTGTGCATACTTAAACATGTTTTTGTTCCCAAGCTGTTATATTTTATTGTCCTATTTGTGACGGTACTTTAGTACAGTTCGCCAAGATTTCCACTGATTGAATTAGCTCAATAACTGAATGTTGTTGCTTCGCATATCGTCAAATGAGAAGTTTCTTCAAAAAAATAACATATTAAACTTAAAGTACAATCTCTTTTTTCACATGGTCGAGAACACATGTTTTAAAATGTAATAGGTATTTAAAGTACTAAGCTACTTGGTGCTAAAAATCCAACATTATAAAGTATCCTACAAATAATTTAAGAGGGCATTATCTTACTTTTAACCTTTACCGGCTACATACTTATCAATAAACTGCCGGAATAAAATAAAATAAAAATATTTTTATTCTCCCAAACAATTAAAATACAAATATAAATAATAGCAACAATAAAACTTATTTCTAGTGTATCTTAAGGGCTATACAAAAACTGTAATTGTGAGACTGGTGCCTAAACTAGATACAACAGTTTGTATCTGTATTTATAGGTCACCAGGAAACCCACGCAACCAGTAAACACGAGTAAGAACGAGTACATTATATTACTATTGTTATATAACAAAAAGAAACAAACTACAAACTACATTATGGACACAGTTTTAAATGATGATAATCACATAAAACTTCATACAAACAATCTGTGAAAACATCTGTACTAGTGAAGGATGGCGAACGATAAATTGACACAACAGCAAGGTCGCTTTTAAATTTGCACACTAAGACCGAACCTTCATTAAATCTAGGGCATTCAATTTGACATTGTATGTTGCTTTTAACAAATATTACTACGCCATCATTTTGATTAATGTTGGTATTATATGCGTCATAGCCGGCCATCGGTGGAATGTTCGACACTTTGCTTAACCAGCACTCTGACAAAATTATGAGGTCGAAAGTACACTTATTGTCCGCTAACAAACTAAGAGTTGATTAAAATTACGATTTATGCTAAGTATATTCATATGAAAAATCTTAATAATACGCGAGTTTTTATTACCTATACCTAATCTCCATCACGTAAGTCCTCAATTTCCTTATGTGTACATCAACCATAGTAGCTTTTAAACTACTGTAGGGCCAGAAAAGTTGTTTGTTACGGCGCTCTAGGCGCCCTCATAGTCTGTTGATTGGAGTAGTCGGTCCTCTGCAATTTTACGGGACGGGCACTGTCTTCATCATTGCATCGTTTTGGTACATAATGAAGACCTTGGTTTGTACAGAGCTACTGAAGCGAGGCGATCGATGAGTCATGGCTGCCAATTACTTGCTATCTATCTTCTAGGAAGTTTTAATTATTTTTAAATGAAAAAGTCTGGATTATTCGCTAGTCTGTATCGAGAAAAAGTAAAAATTATTGTTATTAGCTTTATTCAATACTATGCGTTAATTAATCAAAAGCGAAAGCTTTTAAAGTAGGCCATACTTGAATTCTTAGTACCAAGGGTACCTTAGATTACCTTTTTAAATATTATTCATGTATTTAAAATAGTTTTGGCATCAATATTTAGATATTTTATCTCAAATAATTCAATGTAAACAAGCTTGTAGCTTAATTAAAGCAAAGCGGACCTTTCGTTATGCTCACCGCGGTCGGCCATTGGATGAGTGATCATCTCTACAAAACAGGTTTTCCTCCATTCCTCAGAAATCACGGTAAGCCATCGGTTACGGCTGCTACTTGATTAATTTTAATAGTTTCAAATATCATGTCAATTTAATTAGGAAGTTACTAATTAATAAACAGTATCATCTATAAATTTTCCGAGACGTATTGTTTAAATTGGCAACCCGCATATTCAAAATCTGATATTAATTAACATTTGCTGGCATTCAGCCGGGTCGCTTTAAGCTTTAATCTGTGGAAGATAAATGGATAGTATGAGTCAAAGGTTTCCCAACAATACCTACACAGTAGAAGATGAGATACCTATGCATTCTTTCTTCGAAGATACCCAGATGGTACATTGATGGGCAGATCCCCTGTGTATATTTGATATACAGAGAATAGGTCGTCACTTAGGCATAGGCTATTATTTATACCGCTAGGTGAAGGTTGACTTACTAAACCACGCGGGTGGAGCCGCTGTCGGCAGCTAGTAAAACTATTATTTATTATTCTTACTTCTATTACTAAGCAGGTATTCCATACAAAATACGTTCTAAGTTCACAAAACAACGCCACACATCTCCTTGTTGCATAGAAGTAAGACAAATGTGAAATTATAAGGAGCATACGAAATTAAGTCTGCACATTGATCATAAAAGTAAGTCTTTTGTGTAGCTATGGTTCCCTTGAGAGTAATTCTCTCATATTAATGCCAGATGAATAGAAAATGTACGCAAGTTATAGGGTTTTATCTGATAAAAGGCATTCCTTTGTCACTGAAGTTGTAAAAAGATTTGTGTGATGGAGTTTTTGTGTTTAGTCTGTAAAAAGTTCTTTTGAATTTAAAATTTCTAGCCACACGCCTCGACGTTGCCAACTATTTTACGTACCTACCTACTTTTTGGGATTTCTCTATTAATAGAGAAATAAAACGCATAATAATCTGTTCAGTAGTTTTTGAGGTTTTATACGTTCAGATAGTAACGATAGGGGCCATTATTTAAGATTATAGTATAAGGATAGGTACCTAATTGCATTTTATATTCATATGCTGTAATTTATCAGCTTAGTTAAGAATAGTTATGAGCTTTATTTCTGTATCATCTTCAAAGAATAAGAAACTACTATAACTCAAGAATAACATCACCTTGGTTAGCATTACAATAATTCACAGCAGCAGCGTCACCTTGCATAATATAATATTTAGGACCTAGTTTAGCAGGTCATAGCCATATATCACTGCGCTCGTTGCATTTCCTTACATATTTTATTATCATGAATATAAATAGGAGTCCTAGTGTGATTCATAAAATTATTATTCATGCTCCTATTTTTATATATTTAAAGGGTTTTTGGGATAAGTAGCGATCTGGATAAATTAACAATACTTACGGCAGACAAAACGCGCGTGACTGACCATTGGGACGATTTGGCAAAGAGACAGACGAAGATATTTTAAACCATCACGCCTTATCCAAAAGTGGTCGGTCCACGTTGTTCGCCATAGGGTCATCAACTGACAAGAAGATACTATCGCCATCTAGCGAACCGCACTAGCGTTTACTCATCCCCGCCAGCGCACGGCCGAATAGTCGGTTAAAACAGCACATCTGCAGCGTCACTGCTCACGAGTCCCTTAATAAATGTACTCCCAGAGGTGGCGGAGCGTAGGAATGTTTTTGATGCCTACTCGGGGAGTGAGACAGGCCTGCTGCTACTGTAAATTTTATTTTTGTTTGACCTAGGGATTGACTCGAAACGAAGGCAGTTGATAATATACCGGATTTATATTTTCCACTCCAGGCTTGAGAGAACAAAGGAAATGGAGAAATCCAAGTTTTACAAAAGTTAGTTTAAATATAAAATTGTCAGTAATTTTTATATTGCTTAACGTATTGCAGTGCAACTTATTCTCATGTCCTGCTTAGTTTATGGCAATGCTGAACTGATTTAATATCGTAGTTGAATATTTTACTCTGTAGGCAAGTATGCGGATTGTATAATATATGAACTTTGAATAAAGCTTTGGGTAACTGATACTAATGTATTTAATTTTATTAAGATATTCAATCTATAAATACCTTAGCATACACTACAATACAATTCAATCAAATACCAAAGGTTATTTCAATAAACTGATTTGCTTTTTAAGTATTTAGATGGCTTAAAGCATTGATTTAACCTAAAAGATCACCAAGAACCACCTTGTACGTGTATTGTCAATTATATTTACTTTAAGGTATATAGATTCCTAGGTATTTAACCTACCTACCATATATTAAAAGGCCTAAACTATTTTCGGTAGCCTGTTATTCCATTTTGGTACCAACATCAAACGTAGCTATTTATCTATATATACGTAGCTATATATATATAAAGAAGAGACTGGGAAGGTTAGATCGAAAAATTCAGACTTTAAGTTAAGTATCA
Organism: Hypena proboscidalis; assembly: GCA_905147285.1. Lineage (NCBI taxonomy): Eukaryota > Metazoa > Arthropoda > Insecta > Lepidoptera > Erebidae > Hypena > Hypena proboscidalis. The sequence goes on along the minus strand of LR990127.1, from coordinate 23,555,216 downwards.
ATGGTCAAGTAACCAAGTCAGATTTAGAAGTTGCCAGTGCTTTTGAAGGATTTTTTACTGCTTTTCCTGTCTCTCTAACTAGTGCTTTAGGCTCTTCCTCCTCCGTTGCCGAGTCGTTACTTAAAGATAATGTGCCTGAGTTTTACAATAATTTCAATTTTCACCATGTTAATTTGTCTGATTTTAAAGCCGCGTTTAAATCAATTAATATTAAGAAAACGGCTGATCTATGGGGCATTTCTGTACATATTATAAATTCGTTGATTGACATTATTGCACCTGATTTAATCGTGATATTTAATAGATGTATTGATTGTGGAGTGTTTCCTGACTTAATGAAATTAAGTAAAGTCACTCCTTTGTTTAAATCAGGTAGTACATTAGACCCCACAAACTTCAGACCAATATCGGTGCTACCTACGTTTAGTAAATTTTTTGAAAAATTAACTCTCGCGCAGTTACTTATATATTTTAATGAAAACAATCTGTTGCACACTAAACAATTCGGTTTCACTCGCGGACGGTCAACATGTGATGCTGGGGTAAAATTACTGGAATGCATATTTGAGGCTTGGGAGGAGTCGCGGGATGCCTATGGGGTGTTTTGTGACTTATCTAAGGCTTTTGATTGTGTGCAGCATGAAACTCTAGTCAAGAAGTTACACCACTACGGTATAAGAGGCATCGCTCTGGATCTTCTTACTTCATATCTAAGCGATAGGATTCAGAGAGTAGATGTCAATGGAAAGCGTTCGCATGGATCAGCTGTAGCAATGGGGGTGCCACAAGGCTCTATTTTAGGGCCTTTCCTGTTTCTCTTGTATATTAATGATTTACCTCATCTTGTTAAGGATAATCATGAAATAGTATTGTTTGCGGATGACACTTCTTTAGTTTTTAAGGTAAAAAGACAACAATCAGTAATTGACGATGTAAACAATGCTTTATCAAAGATAGTGAACTGGTTTAGTGCTAACAACTTGCTTTTAAATGGTAGTAAAACAAAATATATTAGATTTTTTACAAAAAATGTTAAGCAAGTCAAAACTAGTGTGGTGATGGACAATGAGGAATTGGAAATGGTCAATAAGGTTGTCTTTCTTGGTATAACATTAGACTCTAAATTACAATGGGGCCCACATATAGAAACGTTGTCTGGTAGACTCAGCTCAGCAGCTTACGCCGTAAAAACAATTCGTCAACTGACCGATGTTGACACTGCGCGTTTAGTTTATTTTAGCTATTTTCACAGTATAATGTCATATCGTCGTTGTCAAACCAAAATCTGCTATGTGCACTTTTGTAAGATTTCTACTTTAAACCTCTGCATATAGTTCGCTGCTATATCCTACCATATAAAAAACTGTCATGTGCTTATGACCATTATATGACAATCTACGACCTCTTATTGACGACCTCTTACCTACAATCCCTTGAATGCAGGAGACCTTTTTTTGTCAATTTCTCAAAACTATGATTTCTGCACATAGCAGATTTTGGTTTGACAACGACAATATGGTTTATTGCTTTGGGGTAGTGCCGCGGATATAGATTCAATATTTGTGCTCCAGAAACGAGCTATTCGAGCTATCTATATGATGAGTCCCAAGGAGACACTAAGAAATAAATTTAAAGAGATACATATTATGACGTTACATTCTCAATACATTTACGAAAATTTAATGTACGTTCACAAAAACCAAACGAAATTTAAGAAAAATAGTGATCTCCATAAATTATATCTAAGGAACAAAAACAAACTCGCTGTGCCCACTACTAGGCTCCATAAAATCTCTAACTCGTTTCCAGGTCAATGTATACGCTTTTACAATAAACTTCCTTTAGACGCAATAGAATTATCGATAGGTAAATTTAAAAAATATGTTAAAATTAAATTATGTCAAAAAGCTTACTATAGTATTTCAGACTACATAAATGATAATAGTATTTGGAAATGAATTGCTCTTCTTATGTGATTTTTTTTATGTAATTTTATATTGTTTTATTTTTCATTTTAAAAGATGGTGCACATGAGTTTCTCACCAGCTCTTCTCATAATGCAATACCCATCGGAGCTGGTACTTAGATTGATTTTAATTCGATTCTAAACAGTTTGATTAAAATTAATCTGAGCCCCGGTTATTCAAATCATTGTAATTAGTATAATTTAGTATTATTTATTATTTACTTTTATATCATTTTTTGTAATGTTTTGACGTGTTCAAGCGCCTCCTGGGGCCTATGAAAATAAATGATTTGAATTTGAATTTGAATTTGAATTATCGTGACGAGGCAGTAATTGCGTTAACTCCTGCCCATAGATAAAATTCATTGATTTTCTAAACGTTGAAGTTCTAGAAATAGTTTAGTAGAATAGATGTATTTCAATTCATTCATTCAAGTTTCGTTTGGTTTTAAGCATAGCCTATTTGAAAGGACTCTTTTTTGGTGTTTTGGTTGTAGTGATGTATTGTGCAAACCAGATCAAAGCTTATAGAACTTTGTACACGCATCAGACTCTTAGCCTGTTTTGACCTTTTGGGTGTTCCTTCTGTAAGAACCGCATTTAATATCAGGCACTAGTTTGGAATGTGATGTTTGTGCACATACAAACATATAGACAGAAAGACAAACAAATATTCAATAAAATGTGTTTTGGCTTCTACTAGCTGTTATAAAGTAGTCTCGTATATCGTTTCTTGGCTTGACCATTTTTTTAGTGCAGTTGTGTGAAGGTACCGTATCTTACCTTTTGATTTACCAATGCATGAGACGATATTTGTATTATTACTGGCAACGACGTAAAATTATAACATAACATTAACTCTTTATTGTAAGTTTATCTAAAAACAACAAGTTCAATTTAGTCAAACAAAGTACTAAAGGCGGTCTTAGTGTTTATGTCTCCAATTACTTTTTGTATTTTTTTTTCATAAATACCTATGATGACTGTATAAAACTAGTTATGTGATAAAATTTCTAGGGCACATGTAATGATTTTGATTAATTATATCAATTATCGTGGTAGATTAAGAGTAATTTCTCCCATCTGTGCTCAATCAACATGATTATCTTATTATGTATTACATAATATAGGTATAATAAATTATTGAATAGGACATAATCTACCACACAAACACTATCCTCCGTGATGCTTTTGAGAATTGACTGACAGAAAAATCACATATGACACTTTTGGCCAATCCGGGAATCGAACCTGAGACTTTGCGGAGAGCGGCCGTATACGCTAACCACTACTGGTTACTGGTAACTATTTCTCTTGCTTTGGGTATAATATTAACGCATAAAATGCTCCTTTGCTAGAGCGATAACCATGAAAATATACTATCAGACCAATAGATTCATGACCCAGTTGACAAACTAACTCAAACCAGCTCTAGATTGTAGTCACAATATTCAATTCTGGTCAGACTTTAACTAAGTTGTTACACAAACTTATGAGTTTTTTTGATAGTCTTTGATAGAGCTAATTAATTAAATAATATACACACATCAACACGGTCAAATAATATTTCATGACTAAAACTTTTTGTCGTTTACTTTGTTGTTTTTTGAAAAGTGTTGTTATTATTTATTTTAATTAATGTAAGTGGCTTTTTCATTATAAGACGTCGATTTTTAACAAGATGGGATAATATTCAAAAGCTAGTTAGAAGCTAGTGCTATCTTACTTTTTTTTCACTCAGATCGTATGAACCACGCAAATCGTAATTTCCTAATAATTTGTGGTCACATTATCGAGTCACGTGAGATGCAACAAAACAGCATTCAGGCAAAAATTGCGTCACTGATCCAAAAAAAAATGCCATGCGGTTGCCAAAAATTACATCTATGCAAATGGTGTAAGGCCTCCAAGTTTATAACTTATTTGTAATAGTGACCAAATTGTCAGAAACGGATGATAAAGAGATTCTCGCATATTGCTATAAGTTCTAGCTTTGAAATCTGATAAACTTGGATGAAGATTTAATGTCCCTAGACCGTGGCGATTTGACTCATCCTTGAAAGCCTGTTTAGTCATGCACATTCTGAATTACAGTAGTATTTTAAATAAATTACGCATGACAGTTCAAATATATACGCATATATAACGCTTTGAAGTGTCATTCATATTTCTTAATTTGTGTCCCTTTGTAGATCTATGACAAAATTGAATCTGTATATGATGATTTGTGACGTTTTGAACCATTTTTGAATAAAATCTGGCTGACTGAAATCAATGCATACACAAAGGTATTGATACTTATTACGTGTATCGCATGAAGTGTGATTCTTACTCAATAATTTAAGTTTATTATCTTGAGATTTTTTTTGATTTCGAATTTGTTTTATGGGTCAATTTCAACAAGCGATTTTTTTTTGTCATTTCAGTGGACTCTTTTAAATTCAATGCTATCTGTATATTTTAAGTGAGAAATTAAACTTTAGCCTATTTTATAACATTGGGTGTAAGTGGACATCAAATATCATCAAAACTTACATAAATATTTAAGGATGAATTTTTTAGAGTTCACTGAAATGAAAAGTGTCTACCGAAATGATAAAAAAATAACCACTGTAATGATAAACTGTGCACCGTTTCTTACTGTGTGATACAAATTTTAAAACAATATTACACTACTAAAGCAAATCAGTACTTAGCGCGAAATTAAATAAACAGTTTTGAAACAAATTAAAGGAATCTACCTCGAGTTATAACAGCCACCAAAATGATACTACTTTTGTCCCCATATCACTGAAATGATAAACTTACTTTTGTGGCGGGCAACCGCAAGACTGGGACTGGTACGATCGCGCCTAGAGCTTGAGCCGGCCTGATCCGAAGTGAGGAAAGGTGAGAAGGGCATAACAACGCAATGTTGACGTGGCTATTCTACTAAAACTTACTGTCCTCTGAAATGATAACTTTTTCCGGACAAAAGTTGACTGCCTGTCAAATCCATGAGAAAGAAGATAAACAAACAAAAATGGTTTTATTTGATCGAATATATTATAATTTAATGATAAAACAACCGATTTAAATCCATATTATGAATATATTTGCAGGGGAAGGTATTTTATGAGTGGAATTGGGTTCGGGACAGGCCACCGTGATGATAAAATGACACTTTGTAATTTTTTTTTTGGTATTTTACTGGGTAGAAATCAATGTTTTTTTTTGCCAAGGTAGAGAAGTACTTACTTTTTTGAGAAAAAATATATAAAATAAAAAATCAGCACATTGCACTACCATTCTCACGTTTGCCGTGTGTTTTTTATGCTTGTGCAATTCACCCTTATCTACATAGATTTATAATATCAAAACAGTAAACAATTTTAAGTTCTTTTTAGAGCTATAGGTTGACTTTATAACCATTTTCGATGTAGCAAATGCTTTATAAAAGGTACCGTGATTTTCTCAACTCAAGCACTTGACGTCTTAATCACGCTCCATAAAGAGTATTCATTAAATATTAGATGCGGCGCAGTTGCTAAAAGCCGGATAAAATGAGCGACTGGGTTTTCCTCAAATAGCTCCTTGTGCCGAAAAGCGCAACTTGTATCGCACTACGTCAACTACTGTACATTAAAATACTTTTTCTTACATTAAAATATTAATTGTAAAGTTTCTTCGAAGCACTGCGCTCTGTTTGCTTTTAATTTCAATTTATTCAATTTTGTAAATATCCATTATATTTTTTTTACAAAAATAATGCTTTTACCGCAGCTCAAGTTATATTGAGAAGACTTGAAATTTTAATAAATTCTGGCTGGCTCAGTTTATCACAACAAATAACAGCTACAAGATAAGTAAAGCTGGTATGTTATCTCATAAACTTATTAAAAAAGGGGGTACAATAAGAGGAGACCTGAATATAATAAAAAGTCAGCAAACACGCATAACACTGAAAATAATTTTATTTTATAGGTATAATATACTAAGCTTACCGGCGTTTCCTTATAGGCATGATCGGTAACACAAATAAAGATATAAATTACGTTAAACGTTACATCCCTGTCAGCCATTTATGACTTAAGGGATGTTTTTGTATAAAAATGGTGTCTTATGGCACATTTGCTGACAGGGAGGAATGTGATGTTTGTATTAACTTAAAATTACCTTTTAATTTGGTCCTGTTCACAGAGTAAATAATTATAAGTATACATTCATAATTATTATTTGTTTTCCGCATGCAATTTATTGTTCGACGATTTACTTAGTTTCGCGTTTAGCAGACAAACATTATGCAACCAGCCTAACATAACATGATAACAATTAACATAATATATCTATGAATTCAGTATATTTTTAATCTAAAAAATAACTAAACGAAATAATACCATGGCCTTGACTGGTAAAAGCTGCCATATCAAAATAAATGCATTCTTAGTAATAACGCTATCAGGTGTAAAGATGTAGAATAGTGTATTTTAAAATGCTCTTTTTACTATAAAGGATTTGCATTTTACTTATTAGAAAGGATAAAGGTTCTATTAGATGAACTCGGCATGCGTGGATTGGATTATCCTGCTCTTAGTTCATAGGTGTTCATGCTCTCAGGATTAAGTTTATGATCCTATTTAAATTCACTTTTGCTTCACTGCTGAAAATGTATGTAGTAAAATAATATACTTTTTAATGTATCTGTTTCAGAGTTATTTTACAAGATAAATAAATACATTGTCTAGTGAATCTCTCCTTTTAATAATTTGGATTTAAATATTTAGGCTTTTGTTATTCAGAAGGAAGCAAAAATATAATTGAATTAATATACAGTTGTTATTGTTCGGGCTTATCATTATCCCTAAAAAGTGTCCTTGATCTTCACTCAACAACCTGGAAAATCATAGTTACATCATCATCATACATCTTATTTTCATTTTATTACAAATTATACCAAAAAACATTAAGAGCCTGTTTCTGAGATTCCGGATAATCTTATCCGACCCATAAAATAATAACGTGACCAAATTAAAAAGTGACAAGTTACACTTGAAAAAAGAATATGGCTGCCACTTCCATTCATGCGTGCTGTATGCTATAATAATAAGGTTTATCTAACACCTTTGAAATTGCGGCTAAGTTAATTATTTTTTTCATTAGAAATACTCGAGGAGAATTTAACACCTGGATTTCTACATATTATACCCAGTACAATGCATACCTAAATGTAAATGAATTTCTTTCCTAATACAATAAAAACATCAAATTCAAAAACAGATACAAAATAAAAATGTTTGTGAGATTAAAAGCATTGATGACCTGAATGACCTGTTCATAACTCACATGGATCCCATATTTTGATGGCGTATTTTTTTTACGGAAAATATATTGAATATGTTTCCATAATTTTTATGTCGGCATCATCGTCCGATTTGTTACATTACTTACGGTGCTAAAGGTTTCTGATTGTTTTATTATAATTAAATAGGTATTTTAAGTTAGTTTTGTATATGATTTCGGGAAAATACTTTCTCAGTGTGATTTAAAGATTTTGTTGGAGGAATATAAATCAATAACAGTAATTTTTTATAATGCATTGCAAGGTATATGTATTGCTAAGATTTATTTTGTGTACCTAAAAGTAAGGAACCATAAAAGTTAATTTCACTTCGACCTAAGCATAAGTAATAAAGGTAAAAATATTTCAACGATCTTATGACGGCCAAAAGTTCCTTAAAACCTTGTTAAAGATTTGTTTTATTTTGCAAGAATACAACACTTCATCTTAAAGGGTTCCAGTTATTACATCATAAGTATTTTAATAAACACTTGTCTGAGATTTTTATCTTTAAAGAAAATAAAATAAAGGCTCTTGTAACAAGATTTTTAAATAATTGATACTATCTTGTGTAACAACTTTTCTATTTAACGTTTATCGTCGTTTTTACGATTTTTATCATTATTAATTTATTCGAATATTTTAGTCTTCTACGAAATTGTAATAAATTGTTTGCTTAGGCCTTGGACGCTAAACTTGTAAAGTGTTAATACACTGATAAAAAAGATTAACCTGAAATACGTCGTTATTTTACTTACATGCATGTAATAATAATATATTTCGAGCAATTCAACATAAATAAAAGATGGAGGTTGCAATTGACGGTTTATTACAACTTATTTTAATTTACGTACAATGGATTGATATATTTTCGTGAGCTCGACCTATATCTAGAAGAAAGTGCTATTAAAAGGATTTTGGTTGAAGATTGCAAGCTTTATATAATAAGAATTGACGACAGTTATCAAGCATCTGTCAAAGTGACTTAAGGGACTGGCCTTTTGGCTTATTACGTTTAGGGGAGCGTTGACACAGGCAATCTGAATGGCGTGAGTGGCGCCAACAATATATAATAAAATAAACAAACTCGCTGTGCCCACCACTAGGCTCCATAAAATCTCTAACTCGTTTCCAGGTCAATGTATACGCTTTTACAATAAACTTCCATTAGACACAGTAGAATTATTTATCGATAGGTAAATTTAAGAAATATATTAAAATCAGATTATCTCAAAAAGCTTACTACAGTATTTATTAGACTTTATAAATGATCTACAATCATTTATGTAGTCTAAAATACTGTAATTTTAAATGTCATTTGGAAATGAACTGCTCTTTTTATGTGACTTTCAATAATAATTGTTATATTTTATTAATTTCATTTCAAAAGATGGTGCACATGAGTTTTTCACCAGCTCTTCTCATAATGCAATACCCATCCCAATGCAATATCCACCCAGGAATAGTTGAATTAAAATTATTCTAAGCCTCAGTTATTTAAATAATTGTTATTAGTATAATTTAGTTTTACTTATAATTTAATTTTTATCATTTGTTTGTAATATTTTGACGTGTTCAAGCGCTTCCTGGGGCTTGAAAATAAATTATTTGAATTTGAATTTGAATATTTATTTTTAACTAGCTGTTGCCCGTGATTTCGTCCGCGAAAATTCAATATTTCAATGCTACAAAATTGAGAAACTTCCCTCTTAAAATTCCACTTCCCAAGGGGGTAAATTTGGGGTTCACCAAATTTACTCTCTTGGGGAGTGGCATTTTCATAAAATCTATCCTATTGATAATAATTTATGACGTGAAGGTTTCCTTCAAAACTTCCCATATAGCTTAAGCCATCCGGTGGTGGTCCTGATAAAATACCCACTTGTTTCTGAAGGACTGTTTCTCTATTTTAGGAGGCCTACGCGTTCCACTCTCACGAATCATCTCAATTTTGTAAATTATGATTTAACCATGATGACGTCGGGTAGTCATATTGACACTGCTTATATTCATTTTTCGAAGGCTTTCGATCTCGTTGGTAATAATGTTCTTTTATCTTAGTTTTACTCAATCGGATTATCTACACAGTTAGTAAGTTCATGGTGGACTATCTTTTGGATCGTAAGCAGTGCGTTACAATAAACAACTTTCCTTCGCAAGAGTATGACACACGTTCTGGCATAAGTCAAGATAGTACTTTGGGGCCTACACAGTTTCTCAAAATGATAAAAATCTATTAAGTGTTCTCCATAGAGCAGAATGTCTAATGTTCACGAATGATTTAAAATTATACCTTTCGATATACCAATGACTGCTGGACTCCAGCGTGACATAAACGCAGTGGTCGAATGGAGTTTAAAGAAAAACTTTACTTTTAATACGTCAAAATGTAAAACAATTACATTCACTCGATCCCACTTTCCTTTCCAATCACAACTACTAATGAGTTAACTGGTGCACCGATGGATCGTGTCGTCAAAATCTGCATCAAAGACTTTCACGAGTATAAGATCTAAGTTTGCAAGAATGTCAATAAATTACTTCGCTTCATCATCAGAACTTGGTCGCAACTCAATAATGCATGTTTTACAATGCTTATGTACTTAGTCACTAAGAGTACAATGCAATTGTGTTGAGTCCAGAAGAAAAGCTTTACTTGCTTATAATTGAAATAATTCAACGTAAATTCGCTATATATTTGTACAAAAGTCAGTATGGATAGTATCAATTTTCGTATTGATCAATGTTTGTTTCTGGGATGGTCGAACTTGATACTCTAGAATACAGGCGGCCATTTACAGATATGATGCATTATTATCTGTTGCTAAATGACCAAGTTGACACATCGGTACGGGCATGCCAAATTTATATTATGCGTATCTATTATTATGCCAAATGTAGGTATGTCAAGTTAAATTCTGCTAAAAAAAATATGCGAAAAAAATAGAGAATCATTTAATTTATTTTTATGTAATAATTTTATAAGGTATGCTTAATTTATTTTCATGATGTTTTCATTGTTTTAATTGTATCTTCAATGTATGTTATTTGGTATTTTTTGGCAATATTTTATTTCTTTTTTATTGTATGACTTGCATGCTAAGCATACTAAGCGTCTTGGTTTCATAACTGTAAGCTTATAATTTGTGAATAAATTAATTTAATTTAAACTAAAAAAAAACATATTTTACTCCCTTGTGAAGTCATATTTCCAAAATATCTATCTTGCAATTTATTAACATCATGAAATGAACCTTTGTGCAGAATGTCATGCATTTTCCTTAAAAATTGACGATCCTCCCATATTATAAACTAAAAGACCCTTTATTTACCCCCTTTGGAATAAATAATAAAACATATACCAGTTTTTAAGTAAGACCTTTAGCTACCTACACAACTGTGAAAACCGCATCCAATTTCATGCAGTTCTTTATGCGTGATACACATACGAACATACAGACTGATAGACAGACAAAAGTTCTAAAAATATGTTCTGTCTTCTATTGCTATTATTAAGACCGCTCAAACTTTTTTTCTTAAAAATATCTTTAATGTACAGACATGGCTAAGGATGATAGGCAAAATTTATGGAATCTGGTACAAGAAATGTATGTTTGTGTAGATTAAGAATAAACAAGGCACTGATCCTTGTTTATAGTCCAATCGTAGTAATCCTTACTGAAAGTTACTTATTTTTGTTGAATCCTAATAAGTAGGTACATATATTTTTTTCCATCATCACCATTTCGGCAACGTATAATTATAATTATTATTAATATTTTCATTCTCAAAGTAGATAAAACAAGTCAGTAAGAAGTAAGTTTTATCACATGTATGTCACGGCGTACAACTAGGCACGTACTGGGCACGATGTTGTTCCTCATCTACTTAAATAATTTGTATCTTCGGTTATTTAATCGTTCCTTGTATATAATTATACAAAACGTTTGAAACTGGCTTCAATGGCATGATAAAATAGATTAATGTACTTATTAGTACTACTAATAAATAGATCACAGCTAATCACTCCTGCATAATAATATCTTCAGAAGACTTTATTTTAAAACTGACAACTTCTAAGAGTTTTTTTGCAATAATAGTTTTTTATAGTGTCGGAAAGAGCTATGCTAGGATGGTAAATTTATTTTGATTGGACATAAGTAACAAACAAAAAAATTGTTAATGTTATACTAATTTGCGTTTAAAAATAAATATTATAATCAGAAGTATGTAAAGATAGACAAACTAACAGTGTAAGCTTCAATAAAATTGCCTTACCCGTATTTATTTTGCACTTTCCTACTTAGTGCATTACTAATCTCGCCAAGGCGACATATTATAAAATTTGTACAAAGCATTATTTTTTCCTGATTCAACATGAAGTTAATTTCTAGTCAAGTTGTTTTGCATATCATAAAATAACTAGCTTCAACCCTTACTTAATATCGATCAATCTTGCAAAGCTACCACTTTAATACATAAAATAACTTTTATCCTCAACATAAGCTCTTAGCTTTGGAATTTTCCTTGAGCCAAAAATAGGGAGACACGACCGTCCCCAGCCATATGGCACTGGGTTTTGCATAAAGATGAGAGTAATAAGAAATTTAATAAGGTGTGCTGTAAATCTCGTTTATACGGTTAGTCCCCGCGAGGTAAGTATAAAGTTTACTTTGAAACACTTGGTATGTTACTCTTATGTAAGTATCGTTAAAGACGTGAAATTATTTTTAACAAAACAGCTCTTTAAATTTGTACTAAAAATGTAACGAGCTAAATGTTTTACACCATGCCAAAAATTTACACCATGCCAAAAAACTATTAGATTATGCAGTTTTTACTGTGTTGGGCTTTTAAATAAAGAATCGTGGCACTGTAACTTGATGTTTTGTTTTATTAAAATTCTTTTGATTACATAATGTGTAAAGCAGCATATTATTTAATAAATAAATATTAAAAGCAGCATAAAGAAGAAAAAGAAGCATAATATTTATTTACCGCAGAGCTTCTATAAATAATAATTTAAATCCGTGACCGTGACGACGAGTTACGACGACGCCTCGAAGAACTCAAAACTTTACAAAAGGTTAAAAAGTTAAGAAAACTTTGGACTATATTTTCAACTAGGTGATATTGTTTCATGGGTTCGGTATTCTTATTTAAAGTTGTTCTCTAAGTGTTTCTAGTCTAGTTGAATTAATTAATTAAATAAGTCTAGTTAAATTCACATATTTAGGAGTTATAAGGGAAGATGGTAGTCTAAACAGTTTAAATTAAATTACCGGAACGAATATGTGTGATAGGGTGGGTTACTAATGTATGGAGATTTTTCAAATTTATTGAATCATCTTGGTAAGGTAATATTATGTTGTATTAGGTCAAAACTAATAATAATAATTAAAAAATATTAGGATAAGTCATAGATTCATCTCGCGCATTTGATTCAAAGGTTTAAAAAATTTCGATTAACTGCTCTCGTAAGATATGATATATTTTAGTAAAAAAATATAAATATTACTAAAAAGGTACTCAATATCCTAACAATACATGAAATATAATAATATATAATAAAGGTAAACATATATAAATATAATAACACCACAAGAATATAGCACCTAATACTTCAGAAATAGTTGCAGCAATTGTCTCGATAGAAACATCGTAAGGGTCGTGGGTTTGGCCAATATAGGCCTCTTTTTAACTGTTAAAGTGTTTTATGGATGTTTTTATCGTGAAAATCAAGAAAATATTATAAAAAGTAGAGATATTGCTTTTGGAGACACTTGGAGTGGAGACTAAGTGTTATTGGTCGCGATTACAAAAGTCTTGATTTTAGGAAATGTTCGAACTTGTAGTTTTTGCCTAAGAAGCTTATAATAACTTCTTTGGTATTTTTTTGCTTTAGGAACAAAACATAATAAAACAATTTTAATCTCTTAATCTTGCCTTTGGTGCAGTTAAAGGCTGTTTTACTTATCATTGACACTTTATTTTTCTTTGTCGAATGCAAAATTAAATTTTTACATTTAGCTATAATTAAATGTATCAAAATGTCTACTAAAAGTTTGCTATTCCGTTTAAAATTATATTTAGATCAGTATATACTTTTAACATTATTTGATAAGATGTTTTAAATTCATATCATAAGCTGAATGATTAATTTATGTGAATCCGTAGAAAATTGTTTTTATTTCACACATCTTGAAAATTTCGTGATGTGCTTAAAAATATTTATAACCATGATTCCTTAAAACTATTTAAGTATATCTGCTTATTTGTATATACCGACAAGACATTATAGTTAAAGTCGTCTATGCGCTCTTATTTTGCCGAATGATAATTAACGGTCTTGCATTTTCCTGTTAAACTTTTATTTTTACAGAAGAGTACGAGTACAGTATAACACGGTATAATCGGTTCAGTAGTTTGAGTAGGTTTGAGTTTATCGTGAACAAACAAACAGACTCTGTGGAATGCTTTGTTATTTGTATCTCTATTAAAATACTTGCGGCAACTACTACACTTAAAATAAATTTATAATATTTTACACATTTTTTTTTGAGCTAGCTAGCTTAAATGACAACAAAAATAATATACAAAAAAGTTTTAACAAAAGAAAAATGATGACCCACCCTAATGTCCTTAGACATTTAGAGCCAATTTCAGAGGTTCCGGATAGCTCTTATCAGCTCCATAAAATATTAAATGACTGAATATAAAAGTGATACAAGTAACACACGAATACAGAACACAGCAGTCATTTTCATTTATGTGTGTCATTGGCTTATCCTGTCAATATAATTTATGTAACACCTTTGAAGGTGTTTAACTTTGGGGCTTTAACTCTCATCTTATTTAAATACATGTTTTTTTCACAACTACTCGCTAAACGATTGCATCACCGACCGGATCGCTACTGGTCGCTTTTTACAAGTTGATATAGATAAAGAGATAAATTCTTTACAACTTTACAGGCTTTTAACAACATCGCCAGACTTCATAAACGTGAGTCAGTCCAAATCTGTGAGGTAGACAGAAACCTTAAAAATATTTATGCGTGATTATAAAAAGGGTCGATGGCATCGATCCCCGTAAAGCGTGTTATTGAACGGCGAAAAATATGGGAAGTTTAATAAAATTCTCGAATAAATTTTGGTTTTGAAGTTCATTTTGCATTTTTTGTAAGCTGGGGTCAAAAACTTCGCCATGTCAATAACCTTTTCAATCGAAAAAAGGCTCAAATGAATTTGAAGTGGAATACAACAAATATGTTTTATGTTTTGTCAAGAATAGTAGAATACTATGACAAATGAGCATTCTAGGTCCGAAAAGAAAATCACAACTATTATGTCTACAAATATGTAAAAATTTGAAAGCTAAATGTCACATTCCCAGTATAGGAAACATACCTTTAAATAGAGTTACTCCAAATAAGCCATTTCATATTAATGGTGTCGATTTCGGCGGCCCATTTTATATTACGAATCGCAAAGGTCGCGGTTGTCGGATAACAAAGTATATAAAGTAATATGTTTGTTTATTTGCTTTAGTACAAAAGCCGTACATCTTGAAGTAGCTAGCGATCTTACTACATATTGTTTCATTCAGTGTTAGCGCGCTTTATAGCTCCGTATTATAAGCCATTAAAACTCATTAAAAATTTGTTACTATAACGGCACCAATTTTGTCGGTGCAAATAACGTAATTACTAAGTTTTTACAAAACAGTGAAACAATCAGGGGTTTTTGCACCGAGGAAGGCATAACTTTTTGCCCCCCTTCTCCCCACTTGTGAGGCGAGTATCAAAGCAGTGAAGCACCACATAGTTCGTTTATTAGGCGATAGGCATTTTACTTTCGAAGAGTCATCAACTTTATTTTCGCAAGTTGAAGCAATCCTGAATTCCAGGCCTTTAACTCTTCTTTCTTGACTCCTGCGCACTTTGTTATCGGTAAACCACTCACAGCGCTGCCTTCAGAGGATCTGCTGAACATGAACCCATGTCGACTCAACCGGTACCAGCTTCTAAAAAAGATGCGGCAACATTTTTGGAATCGTTGGCAACACGAATACCTATGCGAGTTGCAGCAGAAGTACAAGTGGCGAGTCCAGCAAAGGGAATGATCTTTGCGCAGATGTCTTTACTTCTAAAGGTGTCATCCGTCGAGCTGTACACAATCTCTGCTCTTTAGAAGATTCAGCTCGACTCGAAATAGATCACTCGAAAATCCAAGGATTCCTAGGTGTGGAGAATGTTTAAGCCAGCTTCATCTATCCGAACGCCTACAAAAATACTGTGGGCAAAGTCGCACCGCCAAGTGAACACTTTCGAATTTATTAGAGTCAGTCATTGATCTATGGAGTCAGTGCGCTACGAAGGGCGACAAAGTGCACATTGCTTTTGAGTCTGATTGTAATATAAGTTGTAATAAATAGTTATTGCCATCAACCATCGTTTGTTCTTCGTACCTACTCCATAAATTGCGCATTCAACTTCTATCAATTTCAGTGGCGATTAAATTTACGGCGTGGCGACTAAAAACAAATTGTAGAATTACCCATAAAGTGTGAAAATCTGTGGTTTAATATAAATTTATCTGCATTGGATTAACGTTTAATGCACCACGAAATGGTGGGCCCATAAAAGGATTCCTCGGAAAGAGTGTAATATCTCTGGTGTAAAACCATCGGCCATTTTTGAGATAATTTCGAATATTTCACTTTTATGGTTTTTGCACTTCACTTTATTATATTTATGTGGTAATTTAACTTTATTTTTAAATAAACAATATATACATTCGAGTGATCTACATAAACGAACTTACGCATTATTATAGACGGCAAATGGATGGAATGAAATAAATAAATAAGTAATAAATAAACGAAATGACGTATCATACAGTTGATAAATTTAGGGTTCTGGCAAGAGGCGACCGTAGCTGGATGGCTAAAGCGACTGCCTGGTTCAAATCCTGCCGGTCCCATATCTTTTTCAACTGTTTCTTAGTATACGTTCTCCGTGTCGCATCATCTACTGATATTCACAGGATATTCAGTATTTGGGGTTATATTATCTATTCTGACATTTGAAAGTATTCTATGTATATTTGTCCATATAATTATAATTTGATAACTTCACCTTTCACAGAGTTGGAATTGTGCCCGGTGGATGGCGATAGGCTATCAGATAACAGGTGAAATGTGGGTGAAATACACCAGTTCCGCACCCTTCTGGGTAATATAGGCGTGATGTTATGTTATGATGACTTCACCTTCTTAAATCTCAACATGAAAATTGAAATAACAGGTAGTTTTATTGTAGATATAATATTAGGAGCTAAAAGCAAAAGCTTTTGTTAATGACAATAAAACAAAGCCATCAATGTTTCCAAATTTAACGAGTTACTTGTTCCCTGATTGTAAAATATGAGCTCATAAAATTCTAAACGCCTTTCAGAGGTTTCTTTAAAACGTAATAAAAAGCTTTACATAATAATATTACAGGTTCAAATTTTTAAATAAAAAAGGTGACACAAGAGTGTCTCAGAGTTTATCGACCCCTACGTATAATGTGATTATAGAAAATACACTAATAGATTCAAATCTTATTTGCATTTATGTGAAATTACATTATAGTTAACTAAAAATTATAGTCTACTAACTGTTGCCCGCGACTTCGTCTGCGTAGATTTCGTTAAAATGAACAAAACTGCCTCGTTGGTCTAGTGGTTAGCGTATGCACCTCTCACGCGAGGTCTCTGGTTCGGTCCGGGTCGGGCAAAGTGTTATTTATAAACTTTCCGTTAGGCAATTCACAATAGCAGCACGGAGTTGGACATGTGCCTGGTGGAGGGCGATAGGCTCAACCCCTATCCCATGAGACCTAAAAACATAACTAGTGAATTGTGGGTGTTGTACACAAACCTCTGCCATACCCTTCTGAGTAATATAATCGTGATGTTATGTTATGTTATTTAGTGTCCGTTTGTTGCACAGTTCCGTTTAGTACTAAAGTGTTCAATTTTGTTATCTTTACCCAGTGGAAATAAACACTGACCACGTCTAGAATCTATGTTTTAATTTATTAGCATTTGTCATATCCACCCTTCGACCAAATATAACAACACAGGATGTCAGGAACTAAAACGGACCTCAAATGTGGCCAGAAAAAATAATTGAAATCATTACTTATTCTAATTTTAAATTTAAATTAATTTACTGTACTACCCTTTTATTTTTCTACGCTTTATTACCTTATAAATATAAAATTCTCGTGTCACAATGTTAGTTACCTAACTCCTCCGAAACGGCCTTACCTTTTTACCTAATTTTATATGCATATTTATTAGGTCTGAGAATCGGCTACTATCTATACTTTTAATCAGCTACTATATTTTTTAATAAACAAATTGACTTAATAAATGCCAAAATCTGCCTATTTACTGCCTTTAAGGCGGAACGAGTCCTAGAATGGAGACCGCGACTCGGCAACCGTAAGGTAGGACGCCCCCCTGCCAGGTGGACTGACGACCTGAAAAAGGTCGCTGGAGGGGACTGGATGCGGAAGGCGCAGGACCGGGTGTTGTGGCGCAAATTGAGAGAGGCCTATGTCCAGCAGTGGACTATGAAAGGCTAAATGATGAAGGCGGAACAGAGTTCGCCGGGTCAGCTAGTAACATTATAAAAGGTAAATAATAAAGTTGAATATTGCATGTAGGTGGGTATGGATGTAGAGGCTACTTAATATAAACAGTACATAAGTAAGTTTTGGCCATAATCTCAATGACCTATGAGCGGCCATTATTCGACACGTGCAGAAGTCGCTGCAAATATCGGCACATTGACAAAAGATACTTATACAATAAATGAGAATTTCCTGGAATCATGCTCAGTAGGCGACAGCCTGTGACGTCAGGTCAAGACATATTATTATATCAAATGTGTGAAAACTATTATATCATAAAAAAGTATATTAATAGAACGTGTCTGTTATCTATTTTCCGAAACAAATGGTCAATGTTGATTTAATATTTTTCTTTAAAACGTTTGTTTTTTGCTGATTTTCTACAATATCACTTTTCTTTAAGTGTACCGAGCATAATACAGAATGTCCATCTATTTCGCACAAAGAAAATAACATATCTTTAAACTATAGGAAGCTAAATTTCAACGCTAAAGTAAAGTGAAAGTAAATCATTAAAGAGTAGTAAAGTTAAATAAAGTTTTTAAATCATTAAAGAGTTAATTATGCTGAAAATTTTATTTATCTTACGATTTGTCACGAATGGTCAAAATAACTAGTTGCCCGAAATTCCTGCCATTGGCAATCCAATTTTATAACGTTGAAACGTTCCGACGTTGTAACACCTGCATGCAAAGTACTAGCAATTTGCTGCGATATTAAGGTTAGGTTACAATGAATTGAACTTAACGACAAAAACAAGGATATTTTAAGCATTAAATTTTGTGTAATTTTAGGTACTCTAAACAGCCTATGTGCCATTTCAAAGTAGGATTTGAATATTGTGCATTTAATAATTTGCTTTGAAATGGTTAACAGACTATAATGGCTTATCCTCATAGAACAGATAAAGAATAATACAAGTGTACTATTTTGCATACAGATTACGAACAAAATATAATACATTTACTTTAATATATCTATTTACTAATTTATGAGTAATATTATTATCATTAACCTTCAAGTAAATTTAAACGATAATTGTAATAGAAAGTCTCAATATAATTCAGAATCCAAGATTAGTGGTGTTAGAGCTCTAGTGAACGAATTGGAGGGTGGCAGTACTACCTACCTTTATCCTGCCGCTAAATAGTAGTGCTTGCACTACTGTGTTACGGTTTGGTGGTGAGATCAGGCCCTGAAATTACTGGCACATGAGGCATAACACCATAGTTCTCAGATGAAGCAACGCATCTTCGATCTACTTTTGTGACATATTGTTTTCTACACGTCATCGTATAAAAAAAACTGGTTACACATAACAATAGTTTAAAAGGTCTCTAGTGTGTTATAATTTAAGATAGCAGAGCCTTGACCTGTCTAAGAATAAGACATCTTTGAGACTAGTAAATTGTCGTCTGATAGCGATTTATGGCTCAAATACATCTTGATGATGTATTTGTTAGCTGTTGGGCACTTTATAACGATTTTTTTCCAATTAACATGGTTTTCGGATATAATGAAGGTCTTTCGATGTAATTGGTATTGTGCCAAGTTTTATTTAAGTCATTAGTTTGATAATTGTTAAATGGGAATAAAATGTTACGGTATATAATTAATACGTCATAATTTTCTGAATTCTTCTTAATTCAGAAAATTACATTACGGTTGTTTTTTGTTTCTAGTGTAATAAATTTTGCAAAATATCAGAATTTTACCAGACCTCTAGGGAAGCGATATGATACTCTTACTTACACTAGATGTCAGACTTCAAGCCTTGACTTCTTGATCTTCTACTACTCGATTTTGAAATGGCGATCGCGGTCGACAGCACTGATGAATTCTCGTTATGATAATTATGATGTTCACCCATCACACGGTAACCCGACATTCGATCAGTCCGTACAAAATTGACCGTAAACTTCGACCTTATCCTTTGAGGAAGTTTAAATTACATTAATTAATAAATAATTTTTCCAAAATATGTTTTCGTTTCAAATGTGGTATTTTTAAAGTGTACTAAAAATTCTACCGCCTAAATTATATTGAAAGATATTTCAGTAATATAGTATAGGCCTCTGTGATATGTATTCCAGAAAGTCTAATTTACCGTATTTTGATCAAAAACCACCGGATGTAATAATGGAATGCTTTTAAAACCAGGAACCGGATCTCCTTCAGATAGTAGATATTTGATAGGTTTTAGGAAATATCAATCGTAACAGATTGGAGAATTAAGTAATATAATAATAATAGTAATAAGAGATTGTCGACATGTGGGATGTGGATTCGGCCATCATTGTACCGATAGTTATATCAGTCAATGGACTGATAGCAAAGAGCCTCGACCAACACCTAAAGAGGCTTGCGTTAGGCAGCTGGACCAAGAGCCAGATAGATCCTTTTAGACACGGCACGCATAGTGAGGAGGTTCCTTTCTCTGGAGCCCTAACCATCGGCAGCTTGGTCCCTGCACCTGATGTCGGTGGGATGTAATTTCTTATATTTATTGTTAAATATATTTTTTGGTCTTTATATTTAAAATGTACAATGTTATAGTTTTATATTTTTAAATGTACTCTACTTCTATAATTTGTATTTAAACATATAAAAAATTATAAAATAAATGGATGAAAAAAATAGTAATAAATAATAAATCTTTTTTTTTAATGATTTTTTTTTTCACATGTGCAATTTTTACTATTTAGCTAAGCATATTTTTAACTTTAACAATGAATAGCATATTTAACTTAAAATATACTTAACGCTTATCACAAGTATTTTATTTTAAATTTAATAATTTTAAACTGGGAACACAATTTATTTACAATTAATAATTAAAATAATTAATTTGCCATTCATAGACGACTTGAATATACTTATTTAAGAAGTATTTAATAAGCATACGGAATATTTTTTTTTTTTTACTTATTAAGGGTATCCCAATGATACTTCAATGCCTATTTATGGACTGCACATGTATTCCGAGCTTAAAATCGTAACAGTCTACTTAAACGCGAAATGATTTTGTAGCAAGAAAATTTCCAGGGAATTTTCAGATCCAGAGTTCATGTAGCAGTCGCCTGGTCCCATTATGGAATATTGGCATTTTATTAAATTCTTATTCGCAGTAACGGTGATGGGTCCACGTCGCGCTGCTTTTCATAAGAAACTAGCTTTTGCCCGCGACTTCGCCCGCGTGGAATTCGTTGTATTATTTAGTAGCTACTCTCGTGCTTAGACCTGCGTTAAACCTTACTGCTTCGCTCCCGTGGCGTTTAGCATAATACAAAGTATTTAAAAAACTTTTTGGAAAGTTCAACTAGCAAGCACAAAAGAAGATGAAAGAATTATTAAACTCCGATCAACCAGATTAGCGTTATCAATCAAAATAACTATCTTTCACCCGTGGTTTCGTCTGCGTGGTAGGTACATCTATAAAAATTTGCCTTTGTTACGCGCCTTGTAATCAGTTACTTGCACCTAAATTGTTATCAAAATTGATGCAGCCGTTTAAAAGATTAGAAGGTTCAAACAGGCAGACAGACAAAAGTTATAAAATTTGATTTTAGGCATAGGTATCGTGAAAATAACTACCTATATCAGCTTAAAAAAAACAACACATTTAAAACTGACTCTTAATTATTTTTGTTTATTTTTATTAATGAAATTTTTAGGTATTGCATGTCATTATGTTATTAAATCTAACTTGTTGCTTTCTGACGGGTTAAATAAACTATTTGAGAAATAGAAGCCATAAGTGGAGCTTCAAAATATATACATCGCCATCACAATTATAAGTCAGCCAGTAGTTATGTTTGGTTAAGTAGCTGACTTAGAAATTTAGAATGCAATAATAATTTTTAGAGGTAAATAATGGCATTAAAAAGTAGCCTGTTGAATTAAATTTAGCAACATTGCGCATCATGCATAGGTATTATTTACTTTTTGGCTACATAATAAAATTTCAGCAAAGTACCTATATGAAGGAAGTTTCTCGTCGGAAATAGCATGGAAAAATTGAATACGACGTGGACAAAATAGCGGACAAAAGCTAGTCTAAAAATATTTTCACTTTCCTTTGAAGTTAATTTTGACTCATTTATTTACAAAAGAAGATATAAAAAAAACACCAAGCATTAATTTTAGTCCCTTGCACAAAAGTCCGTGTCATAGCTGCGACATTGATTAATACGCGTCCATGCAAAAAGCATGGCCAATGCGGCCGCCATCTATAAGACGTCCGCCATTACGTGCAGGCGATAAAACTTTCTGCTGATGGATTGTAGTGCGTAACTTTGCCAAATATTATTAACTTACTTTGGCCTAGCTTCACCACTGTTTGTTTCTAAACGAACTATCGTCATAAAAACAAGTTGGAGCGAAATAACGTAAGTATGTTTTAAAATATGATTAGTCATAAAATTAGAAATTAACACGTCTATCAGTACAGATGCATAATACCAAAAATGTTACCTACTTTTATGATTAAACAACTAAGTCTCAAATATTCCTACTATGGTCGTATAGCTTAAAACTTTATTTTTATAGGGGGTAATCGTATAAGGGTAAAAAACGGTTTTCTCGATTTCGGCAAAACTAAAAGTCCTAAGTTGTTGGTAATAAAAAGATCTAAAACTTTTGTATTTACACTTTTTTCATATAACCTCAAAATTTATGTGAAAAATTCAAAAAACCAATTTTTAGTTTTGTATTTTTATCTTTTACAAACAATTATTTTTTTCACGATATATTCTCCTCCTTTTCTAATTGGTTTCATCCTACTATTATTTATTTTCACTTTTTATCATTTTCAAAGGCTTCTTTCTACCTCTGGCCTATACCGCGTACAGTATATTCCAAAGCGGCACAAGAATTGTAGCACTTTTTGTACTAGATTATTGGCATTAAAATTATTACAAAATTAACACTCTGTTTAAATATATCTATGCTTTAAATTATTGAAACGTTTTTAAATAGAATACCACCATTCCCGTTTATTTTTGACGCGACCCTTTGGCATGTGGCCATGTGTGTGGTAAGGTACCACTAATATGTTACGTTTAGTTACAAACCTTGTAAGCTTATGTTACAACGAATGCTTATTTTAATATTGGTTATTTCCGGTGCCGTACGAAAAGTATTATTTCCGTGAAACTTTACATTTTAGTAGGTCACTACAGTACAGGACACAGACAGACAGTCGCCGTGCAGGAAGACTGCAGCGTGTGAGAAAAACATTTAATGTTGAAATTATTATTTCATAAGTTTCCTCTGTTCTAAACAAATAATTTTAAATGCCTTGCTATTGTATGAGCTATATAGTTTTCATCTTTGAACGGATATTTTAATATCTTCATTAAAATTATTCAATAGCCTTTATGCTCTATATAGTACTCTAGCTAAGCAATATCTGTACAGTGCATGCGATAGTTAAAGAGTTTTCCTTTTTCCGATTTATAATCATAATTACAATATTAAATTTTATTACTAAAGTCAATATTGGCTCAGTAGTATTACTAGTATTATATTATCTGTGGTAGTATAAACGTGGCTAAGAAAATTTAAGTACACGTAATCGTCGCTTAACAAATCTAATATTATATTCTTTTGAACTATTCCAATTCAGTTAAATTTTTAGGTTAATTACTCTAAGCAAATAAAGTATTTCAAAATTCTTTCATAATTCAAGTAGATCGTAGTACATCGATAAGAAATTCTTTATGGCTTAACTAAAGCGGTCTCAGATCTGATATCAAAGCCTAATTCCGATTAAATATTTGAATTTATTAACAAAAGAGCCTTGAATTTGAAGCAGTTGAATTTTATTTTAAAGTTTCAGAGGGCATTGCGAAATTGAGATTTGGTACTTACTTTAAAAAAATTCCATACCAAAATAGTTTAACTAAATACATTTTGGTAGTAGATAGATTTTCCAAACCTTTATTATTTGGTTACCTTGAATGGTACAAAATGAACGCTTATGGTGAGACTTATGTATGATTTATAATTTTGCTTATGTAAGTGATGCTTTATATCCATTCATTAAAAAAACATTTGCTAATGTGTCAGTAGAATAAATTAATTGAATTTTAACAAATAGATACTGGATGGTAAATAAGAACTATGAATCTTTTATTCTTACGGAGACGATAAAATTCCATTTTTAGATCATTGATATCCTAAAGATATCAAAATAAGACATGCGCAAGAGCATTGAATTTATCTTCATTCCTGCAACAATTTTTTGTGGGATAACTTTTATTTGTCTAGCTATCAATACGGTTTGGGCCCAAGCTCCAAATATTTGACATTTTAGATGAAATCTTTCAAGTTATGAAGGGAGACAATAAACCAGTCTCATCAAATTATAATTTGTTTTACGGATTGGACATCTTCAAAAGTACACGTGTGTTTTCACGAGATAGATAATAAGATTAATATAAAAGTTTAAGGAAGAAAAACATTTTACCGAATTTAAATTTAACTACATCAGTGGATTTCATTTTTTTCCTGAAAATGGTTATATTTTGGAGTGAGACAATATCGAGGCAAAGTTTGTTTCATTTCAAAAAAGAATTCTCTCAGTAGGTACTCAATTAACCTCCAAAATCGTTCACATCTAATCCAAATTGTCATTAGCACAACACTGATTACGTTGAATAAACATTAGAGTAATGAGATACAGGCAATGATGGTTAATTAGCTATTGGCTACACAATTTGCGTTAACTTGCGATCAACAGGATTAAATACGTATTGAGAGGATTGCCGACGTATTTAGAATAGATATGGGTCCTGTTATATTGTATTGATAGGTTTAGATGCGGTTATTGGATAGTATTGTGATGTAAAAATTTGAGGATTATACGCAATGGGTAAGGCATCGGCCTTACGACCGAGACGTCGCGGGTTCGAATCCTGGCCATTACACCACGGACGTGAACTTCCTCCTAACACAAGTGAATTAAGCTTAACTGGAGGGGATTAATTTATTAATCAATTGATTATTCGGAGCAGTGAAAATGTAACTATTTGGCAAGGTTTGATACTCACAGGAAATACTCTCTTAATGCAATATTCCATTGCGATTTTTTAGGATAATTATGTTATTTCAGGTTGGTATAATAAATTATCTTCTAATATGAGCTTACAATGCTGTAGAAAGAGTTAGCTCATCTACATACTTCCATAAAAAGTGGATTACTGCCGTATTTAGGTTTGTTGCGTACTAATTAGGTTAATTAAGGTTCAGATGAGGTTAATCAAATGATTAGATGGTAATTTGAT
This sequence comes from Hypena proboscidalis, assembly GCA_905147285.1. Taxonomy (NCBI): domain Eukaryota; kingdom Metazoa; phylum Arthropoda; class Insecta; order Lepidoptera; family Erebidae; genus Hypena; species Hypena proboscidalis. Next base: position 23,529,963 of record LR990127.1, on the reverse strand, counting down.
GTTGAAATTTGAGAATTAAACGGATTCAATAGTGAGTCTTTACTTATTCGGAGAGCGGAAATGTATGCCGTGATTTTTATGGCACCTTTACTTTATTGCACATTTACAACATGGCACGATAATATTATTATGCTTTAAATCCACTAAGTACCTAATGTGAGATTAGCTCTGGAGTGAATAAGCTTATCTATTTCATTGCATAGCAGTCATTTATTTAGTAGTTTTAGATCAATGAAAAATACGTATATGCACAAAGGCAGATGTATGCCTACAGAGTTTTGATTATTAAAAAATTATTTCAGTAAATTGCTATTGCAATTTACTGAAATAATTTTAGAGCTCTTCTAAATCTTCTTAGTCCCGATCTGTAAGTAACTTAAGCACAATAAGTAGACATGTAATGGGCGAAAGCTCAAAGTAATAGGTAAAAGCTAATGGTTATGGTAAAGGTACTTTATTGAAGTATCTACATATTGTGATTTTATAAACGCGTGTTGGGTAATACAAATGTATTTTTCACCACACCAGCACGAAAAAGATTGTTTGCTTGCCAGAATTCAGTGAGTAAAAACCGTTTTTACTCACTAGTGAGGCAAAGTGATTCAAATTTCGAGACACAAAATCCTTCCAATGAATAGGCGCTGAAAAAAAAACAAAGCACCATGTAGGTTAGTAATAAACATTGACATCAATTTTATTAGATAACTACAAACGATACGTTTTATTTTTTTAAAATTATATAATTACACGCTTATTAGTATTTTAATGTTTTTTACATTCGTAATTGACCATTAAATTAATTTAAATCAGGTACTTAACATTAGACTCAATAAATAAATGTTACGGAACGAATTTCCGAACACATTCTTAAAAAAAAAAGTTTGTGTCTGTGTCAGTCATCGCGGGCAACTATAAATTCTTTTCAGTTTATGTTAAATTGTTTACTGGAACTTTTTAACAAAAAAATAGTGAATCCAGTGATGAAAAACTTTGTGGAACTCCAAAAGAGTTGCGACAACTTGCTTCTAACACAGAAGGTTGCTTTTTACCAGAAAAATCACGTGAAAAGTATTGACATATTTAATTAGTGGCGACTTACAAAAGGCTCTAAAACGCGTTTTGAATCGGTATTACTGTCGTATTTCATGGAATCATCCCAAACTAAGCAATCGAGTATGAGTTTATTTAAATCATAATATTTTCTCACTGGAGAAACTGAGAAAAATTTAATTTCTAGTTCGAGACCTCTTAAAATCTCTCGCTTGCAAATTAGTCTTTATTAGAATTCAATTCAAGACTACTTCGCAAGCTCCAGATTTAAAATTGGCACTCACAACAGAAATATAAACTTTTTCTCACCTGTACCATAAATAACTATTACACATAATTTTTTAGCAGAAAGCTTTTCACCAAATTTTAAGTTATGTAGCTAGTTGGATGACAGGCATTTCATATTTTAATATTTCATATTATTAGAGGCATAGTAGATACCTTTAAATAATAACGTTAGAATTTTGGACTCTACACGACTAATTATATTATTAATATGCATTTGTATTAATGAAAATATAAAGATAATTTTAATATTATTATCATGGCACATTGATTTATCATAATAAATCTGATTAAAAAGTAGTAAATATATCATACAATTGATGAACAAAACAAAACATAACATCACGCCTATATTACCCAGAGGGTGTGGCAGAGGTGTACAATACCCACATTTCACCTGCTATTTTTTAGTTCTATGGGATAGGGAGTGGGCCTATCGCTATCCACCGGACAGAATAACAAACTACGCACTGCTATCGAGACGGAAAATTCCCAAATAACACTTTTGCTCAAACCGGGAATCAAACCCTTACCTTGAGAGATACACAAATTATACGGCTATAGACCAACAAGTCAGTTACTATTGAACTACGAGGTACTAATGAAATAATAATAATATAAATTAATACCTATTTGCATCACATGCGCCTGTCGTAAAAAGAACAGCAATGTAGATACAGCCCGGAGGCATTTATTATTTAAACAGGCAATAAGAGACATGAATTTTAACTGTATTGATTTTAATGTTATTTTTCTTTGTTTATTTAAATAAATGAATTTAAGACATAATAATAAATTGTAAAATGATTTCTTAAAACTTAGGTATAATAATCTAGTTGGTAGTTTGTCGTCAAACTAAAATCATCATCAAAGCCTATCAGTACAACTGGCTATGCAGGGTTATTGATAACTCGACGCTTTCATTACAGGTTGTAATAATAGGACCCAAATGCAATAATCTAAGCCCCCTAAATGTTTTGCCAAAATTCAGTACTTTTTGAGATAATTAATATGTATATTAGGTTTTTGATGAAATATCCCAGATTCAGCCATTGAAAAAATATTACAATGAAATATTAACGGCAAATGATTTCAAATTTATATTTTAGTAATATTAATTTATAAAAAGTTCATAATGAAATATTTTTTATGGCAATGGATGTCCTATACTAGAGGCAATAATTACGTATATTATTGAACATTTTTTACATCAACTGCATAATTTTGCTACCAAATTCATCCCGTATGAAATACGGGCGTGTTATATAAAGTAGTACAACAAATAATTGATATCCTCATCGCTTACAGTGACGGGTGAGTGTGAACTTATTGGCGAGCGGCCAACCACTGCCGAGTATTGCCGAGTATTGTAACCATTACTCAAACCGACGACCGAGCTGCTTTCAAACTGTTCAACTTCTTTGACGTGTAAAGGTAACTGAACTGAGTATAATAATAAAATCGACTATTGATCATCAATAAATATACCCTCAAAATAAATATCCTAATGAAAAGCCTTCAACGCGTTCAGTTCAATAGACAATTAAAAGTAAGGTAAGCGTAAATACATAATATATAATGACTTTAAGTTAGACCCCGACTTTCAAAAACGCACAAAGGGTTCCGTATCATAATCTATAAAACCGGCAAAAGGCAAAACAACATGTCTGTTGTATGGGATGGCCCCCTTCAATATTTATATAATTCTATCTAATCTATATTCTATTTCTAATTTGATTATTTATTTTTTTGTTAATATATTACTGTAAACAACCTTCCTCCCGTCGCATTCATACCAAGGCGTGTGCGCCGCCGATCGCTGCCGAACAATGCCGAGTGAAGCCGATCGTCGCTCCGTACGTCTATTTAACCCGAGCGCGCTTAAGCAAGCCGCTTCCAACACTTGGGACGGTACAGATCCTCTAATCTTGCTACTTCCCCACACACAGGCGTACTTCCACTTTCGTTTGTCGTTTTTTGTTTGTTTACGTTACTTAAATAGTGCTTGTGTAACATTTTGCTTATACTTAATAAACAGTTTGTTAAACTTGAAGTGGATTATTGTGAATCGTCGTCCGTAGAAAAAAGTCATATAAATCCGATCATTACATTACTAAAATTTTTGTCAATATTTCAAGCTTTCTCAATATCGAGTAACTGTTATCAATATCGAGCTGAAAAGTGCAAACAATTACGTTTGTTGTATGGGAACCCTCTCCCCTAAATGTTTATTTTATTCAGTTTTAAGTATTTGTTGTTAAAGTGTCAACAGTTAAACATCATCTGTGAAAATTTTAACCGTCTAGCTAGTTCATGAGTTGTAGCCCGGTGACCATTAAAGGAGCAAAAGACACGTTTTTTGCCCTCCTTCAATATTTTTTGGTTTTTTATTTTTAGTATTTGTTGTTGCAACTGTTTTCCAAATTCCGACGGACAGACGGACAGCGAAGATTCAGTTGTAGGATTTCGGTTTTACCCTTTGGGTACGAAACCCAAAAAGACTTCGTCTACAAAGTTTAAAATACTATTTCCCGATATCAAATTATTGTAACTATGCCAAAACAAACGATTTTATAATAAATATTACTAGCACTAAGCTTACCAAAAATAATCTCGTAGTAACTAAATACCTTGAGGTCACGTTCAGAGTTAATAAGGAAAGTTAGAAAATAGTTGCATTAGTTGGTTTTATTTGAATAGGCTTTAAAATATTCTATGAACCCTTTTTATAGTTAAGTTGCTTCCAGTAATTTAATTTAAGCTTTAAGTCTGTAAGAGATATTTTTTTTTCAAAATCTACCAAACGGTTTTTGTACGGTTTTTACTGAAAGATGGGGCAGTTCTTAAGAAAGGATTGGGTTTATAGTACATACGGACAAACCACGCGGACGGAGCCCCGCGTGGAAGCTTTAAAGAAAGAAGAGAAAAACTTTTAAGATTTCGATTAAGATTATAAAGAATGGCAAGCATTTACACACAATATTTTCGTATATTACACATATTATAAAGGTAACCTTCTAACATTTCTTTTACATGAAAATGTAATCTGAAACTTTTACACAAGCACGTAGATTAATTACCCAGAAGCCAGAAAAGTTTATTTGCAACAGAACTTTAGAAAATGCGCAATATTTCGCTCTGTGCCCAACCGCAATTTAATCACGTTATCTACCATATCGAAACACAACTTTAAAATTTAAACTAATTTAAATTATTTAGTAACTTCCCTTCCTAAATTCAGTACAAGAACTGGCGGAGGAAATAAATGATAACGATTATGATTCAGTTCGAAATTGCCACGATAACAATGAGTTTCTGAATGGAATCCAATTTCCTCAGACGAATGGCATTTGAGTTGAGGAAATAAATCATTTATCAATTTAAAATGCAAATCCGTGAATGACTTGGCCCAAATTTGATCGAAGACTGTGCCAAAAGGGTGCATTGAAAATCTTTAATTGGCATGATTCCATGTATTTTGTCACTGACAGAAAGGGTTCCTTCCGGCGCAGATTTGATGCAACTATCCTTTGTTTTCGTCTAAGATGAAAAATGAAGTAAATCTGCGACTTGCACGCGAAGAGAGTTGTAACTTAAGATGTGTTTGTTGTTTGTTAAATAAAAAATCAAGCCGTCTATCTTTTATTTTGACATGACTACGACCAATTTCAAATTATCCGTGTATTCTCGAAGATATTATTATACTTTAGTAGAGAGCAGAAGAATTTGGTCTCATTTGAATAACCTTCAAGTGCCAAATTAACTCAAGAAAATGGAAAAGTGAGACTTAAAACGATTTTCAATCCATTATCGGATGATCCAAACTATATTTAATTAATATCCTATTATTAACATGCACAACTTGATTGCTATAAAGTACAGTTTCAGCTGCATCTGCAATTAAAGTCGCAAACCTAAGTCCGTGAAACTATTGCACTACTGACATAAATACCGTGATATCTATATATATAAAAGGCTTTGTCCTGACTGACTTAGTATCAACGCTCAGCCTAAACCATAGGTCGTAGCGACTTGAAATTTGGAGGGTGTATTCTTTACAAGATTTTATCGTGCAATAAGAAAGGAATTTTGAAAATTCGGCCTCTAACAAGGTGAAAAGTGGGACGAAAGTTTGTATGGAAAAGCGTTTGTAGTAATTATGAGGCTCGATCAATTTCAAAAATGGAACTTTGTTGAGCAATCGTGTGACAATAAGATGTTGACATGAAGTTTCTTAAAAAAAGGATTTTATGTCAGTGTTAACTTTTTAATTGTCATTTCGGCCTCTTTAGATATCTTAGAAGTAATTGTTTTGTTTAGTAGAAACCAACTTTAATGTAATGGAAGATGTGTGATGTAAATTATAAAAAAAAAATTAAATAGGGTTAAAACTATTATTTTGATGTGCTATAGTCAGGTGGCAAACATGCCCAAGGTTTAGCTGATGGTAAGTTAGGGCATCAACTGCGCAAATTATACAACATACACTTTTGATGGATGGACTAATTAATATTAAATATAATCTACAATAAAGCCCGACACGTGCGTTGGTAGTAAACAGGAGGTAGAATCAAAATCCATCGGATCTTGGTATAGTGGTTTCAACGGTTGACGAATTAATAGCCCATATATATAATGATATCCAGAACCTACCAAAAAAACCAATGGAGTGGCTAAGTGAGCGTGCGATTTTGACACCAAAAAACGATCAGGCTTCCGTCATTAATGATATTCTGCTAATGTCATTCGAAGGGTCTATACGATAATACCAATACAAATCTGTTGATACTGTAGTACATTCAGATGATGCTACCAGCTATCCTGTAGAGTTCCTGAACACTCTTAATCCACCCGGTCTTCCTCCTCACATACTAAACCTAAAAGTGGGTGCTGCGGTAATGTTATTGCGAAACCTCAATCCTCCCAAACTATGCAATGGGACCAGACTGCAATTGAAAGCGCTACATAAAACGGTGGTAGAGGCCATTATATTTACAGGCTGTGCACGAGGGAAATCAGTGTATATACCACGGATACCACTTATACCGTCTGATTATCCCTTCGAGTTCAAGAGATTGCAGTTCCGCCTTAAGGTGTCTTTTGCAATGACTATAAATAAAGCTCAGGGTCAGTCCCTGAAAACAGCAGGTATCGATCTGAGGGGGAACTGCTTCTCACACGGCCAGTTTTATGTCGCCTGCTCAAGACTAAGTTCGCCCGGTTTTGTTGGCACCTGAAGGGAAGACTTCAAATATTGTTTACAAAGAAATACTTTAATTGGGTATTTATTTATAATGATTACTCAACTTACGACAACTTACAATCGCGAGCAAAGCCGCGGGCAAAAGCTAGTAATATATATTTTTATTCTACTAGATATAAATCCTTACTTTACACTATGCAATTTTGGAAAGGCTATTCCATGCTTGCTGTTTTCATCACGATTACTCATAAAGAAATAGTAAGAAAATTGCCTTGCAAAACGTGCATCGTGTTTAAAGGAAATTAGAGATAATATTATCATAATATAATTATTATACTAATGCCAAACACACACACACTCTCGTACACAAACACCCACACAAGTACTAACCCTGACATTACCACTATTATATTTTTTTTGTAAAATATTGAATAATAATCCGCAAACCTTGCACCGGGGTGGAGGCCTGGTGACCTGAAATGCAGATTTAATCTAGTTTGGGCACCTGTATCCCCACAATAATCTATGAAACGGTATGTAAGTTAACTCATGTACGAAAATAATTATTGTGGTAAGAAACAAATACTCATTTTATTATTATTATTTTTTGTAAATTATATACATACCTTTGGAAATTTACAAAGATTACCTGAAAAATCGTAAGCAGTGTATTCAAATTGATAATTGCTTGAGTGATGAGTTTCTCGTGTCCTATGGTGTTCCACAGGGCGGGGTACTCTCCCCGACATTATTCCAGGTCTACGTAAATAACCTCTGCAGACTCAATCTACCAAACGGTAAAATCTACGCTTACGCAGACGACACCGCAATTCTTGTGGATGGTGTCACTTGGGACATTGTTAAAACGAACGCAAAGAAGGCTATGGGCAAAGTCATGGCGTGGTTAAATTCGAACCTTCTTACCTTGAACCTACAAAAAACGACCTACATTCCGTTTGCTATAAGACGTAACGCTAAACCATCACCAAATTTTAATATAACGGCTCATCACTGCTCAAACACGCTCACCCACTGCAGCTGTCCGCCGCTTGCCAGATCCGAATGCGTCAAATACCTTGGTGTGCAAGACGATGGCTTGAAATGGGACCAACAAATTAAGGCTGTCACCACCAGAGCATTACGTCTTATTCATATATTTAAAACCCTTAGAGTATCCGCCAACTTTAAAATTCTAAAGATGGTGTACCAATCATTATGCCAATCAGTGCTTGGCTATTGCATAATCTCATGGGGCGGTGCTAGTAAAACTAGTTTCCTGAGGGTTGAAAGAGCACAGAGAGCCATACTTAAAGTTATGACGAAAAAACCATATTGGGCATACAGTTGGGCTGTGGGATACCTATATAGGTATCCCACAGCCCAACTGTTCTCCGACTGCAAAGTACTCACGGTTCGTCAGCTTTATGTTCACAAAGCCACCCTCAGAAAACATACAGAGCTTCCACCTCCGATACCAAACAAACGCACATACCTTCCTCCAAGTTGCCCACACAAAACAACTTTTGCCAAACATCCGTACTATGTGTTAAGTACTCGCATCTACAAAAACATCCACAAACATCTCAACATTATACACCTTAACTTGAACTCACTAAAATCTAAACTAACCGAATGACTACTCCGTAAGGATTATTCTTACACGGAGTCTTTACTCACATATCTTGTGTAATTCACCACTCACTCGCACTGACGCACACACACTCATGCACGGTCACACATTTATACAAACACACACACGCACACACACACACACACACACACACACACACACACACACATACACACACCCAAACTCACACACACACATATCGCACCAATACATACCATTTCTTTCTCTCTTTTAATCAATAGGTCTCTCTTTTTGTTTTTCTTTGTAATACAGTAGACTGATACAGTCCATTTACGAAATGTAATTAATAATAAGTTGTAATCCTCGACTGCAAACTACCTCTTATAATACAGGTATACCCTAGCTTAAGAGGTAGAAATCATCTCTTGTACAGATTCTGAAAGATAAACTGTTAATTTTTTTTTTTGTTTAGTTTATACGTCTCGGGCCAATAGTGTCCTGGACTTTTGGAAGGCATGCGTGGGCCAAAGCCAACAGCGCAGGGGCCCGATAAATATTTATATTTCTTAGTGAGGCACAAACCGACGATTTTCCCTGTTTACACTATAGCAATGCAGAACCTATTGCAGAAAAATAGAGACTAAATAATAAGGGCTATTGTGTTGCGGCGCTAGTGGACTAGATAAACTTAACTATGAAACTGTCGCCTACCCTGATACACATGCAGGAACACGAAAAAATGGGTAGACGGTGACTCGCCAACTCACTATATGGACCCTCAAACTATCACCTAAGGCAAAACCATACGGGCGACAGGGCCCAACATTGCCGTGAGCGGCTTAGGGTTTCGAGCGGTGCGGCCATCGAGGTTATTGGGCTAATACCTTAGTACTAGCCCAATAACCAAGAGCGGGTTTCCTCGTAGTTATGCCCTTGAAAATGACACTTCCACCCCCGAGCATCTTTGCTCTAGCGACCCCTCTCTGACTAGCCGAACAAGGCAAGAACAGAGCTGAGAGCCCTGCTGGCGCTCTTGGGTTCCAACATACTGTTTTCACTTTTACTCAATGAGCTGCCAAGCGCGGTCAGTAGTGGACATATACTGATGTATGCTGATGATGTCGCCGCCGCGCCGTGGTGACTGCTAGCTCCGTCAATGCGCTGGAGTCCAACCTCAATGCTACTGCCAATGAGCTAACCTTGTGGTTTCGGATGAATGGGCTTGTACTCAACCTGACAAAGACTCACTTTATCCACTTCGACTTGTCAGGGCGGCCACTAAAGCCGATGACTGTTGTTGCGGGTGGAATGAGTATTTGTCAGGTTGAAAAAACCACTTTCTTGGGGTTTGAGATTGATAGAGGACTCAAGTGGGAAGCCCATATCAATAAAATATGTGGCAAGTTGGGCAGTGATTGTTTTGCATTGAGCAGAGTTGCGCGTGTAGTGTCGGGGGCCGAAGTGCGTGCATGTTATTATGCGACGGTGCATTCATTGTTGCAATACGGTGCGGAGTTGTGGGGTCGCGCTGCCGACTGGGAGCGAGCTTTCAGGATGCAAAAGCGTGCCGTGCGTGCGATTGTTGGAGTATCGCAAGACACTTCTGCAAGGCCATATTTCATAAAACTAGGCCTACTTACTCTTCCTGCAATAGTAGTGTATCAGGTCGCAGTATTTGTTAGGCAGAACGCAGAGGAATACACTACAATTGGCAGTGTGCATTCGTATCAAACTCGGAATCGGGATAAGTTATCTGCCGTATCTCGAACGTTAACAAAATCATCCAAAACTACGCATGTCATGGGTCCGGCAGTGTACAATAAGTTGCCATCTAATATAAAAAACGCTTTAACTAATAATTGTTTTAAATATCGTCTGAAGCGATGGCTTGCTGAACAGGCGTTATATTCAGTTGACGATTTTTTTAAATAATCTATTTTTAATTGACATTGCAATATTGAATTTGGATTATATTTATTTTATTTTATTTGTTAAGTCATTAATTTACAAGTTGACAATTTTATTATTTTTGGACTTGTATTTGCAATTTTATTATTTATTAATTTTGATTATTTTGGACATTTCTATTATAATTTTATATGATTTTGGAATTAATATAATTATGTAAATTTAATGTTGACTTAGAATTTAATGACAATATTATTAATCATCTATTATTTTATATTACCAACTCACTTGAATATATCTATAATGACGTGTAAACCAATTACTAATAAATGAGTTTTATGAGTTTTATGGGTTTCCAATCCGACCGGCCAATGAAGGCAAGCCGGAGACGAGACCCTGACCAACTCTCTGGGGAATCAGGACCGCAGTGTCGTCACTCACATTCAGCTCGCCACAAGCTGCCCTGCGGTTTGTGTGCTATTTATCTACTATAGATATGACAAAGTTGAAAGTGAATTTAAATTTTGTCCCTTTGAATCAATCAGTCCAAAAACCTACCCATCAAATAAGGTAAAGCTGCTGACATTTTTATTTATAATATATTTATACATTTATTTACAGTAAAATATGCATGTAGAGTCATTAATTAAACTAATCTAATAACTTATAACCTAAACTTAATAAGTCACTGTTGGGGGGCCTCGAACCTAGAATGATAACTAATATAGAACAAGCGAATTACTGATTAATTAACTTACTATGCACAGTTATGCAAAACACTTATTTTTCGAACTTAATGACTGTATTAGTTAAATGAGTTTTAATTGAATCCCTTGCTATCTAATAGTAGATAAAGAGCACACAAACCGCAGGGCAGCTTGTGGCGTGTTGCGCTATCCTCATCGTGAGGTAACGACTCGTCCCAGAGGGTTTTATATATTTTTATTATTATTATTATTATTTCGCGTAACTTTGGTTATTATAATTCGGTTAATAAATATAATTTCTTTTATTTTACCCAGTTTCTGCCTTCCCTCATCCTATTTTATTTGGAGTCACCGCAAAACGTCTTTTTCCTCCATCCTCTTCTGCCAGCCGTCTCGTTTTCACTCTCTCTTTTCTTTCATATTTTCTTTAACGCAATCCATCCATCTTTCTTCAACCAAAAGTTTAAAAAAATAATAATTATAAATTTATAAAATTATCGTTTGTTATATACAAACGATAATTACTGACATAAATATAATTAATTTTTAAGACGTTTTATTTAATAAATTGCCTTACAGGTGTGACAAATTTGTAAGAATTGTTATCTTTTTTTGTGTTGACAACTACAATAATATTAGGTATAGCGGGCGATAATAATTATTATATTGTTCATTACTTCAGTTTTAATATACTTTTCGTACTGTTGAGGTTTGAACTAAATATTTCATGATATTTAAACTAGTTTTACACACAATTTACATTAGCAGGTAGAGCTCGTAAATTGTAACATGCCCGAGCTGTGAGAAATCAGGACTAGTTTCTCATAATTTATTTGGGGAAGGGTTTGTCGAGATAGTCAAACCGCAACATCAAAATGGCTAGTACTCACTCCGACCTCGACCACTGACCACTCGTCTTCTAACTTGTTTATATATTTACGTAGGATCGAAAAGATAAATTAAATAAAGGAAAGGTACTACGTTCCTTTTGATAGTAGAAAATAAACTGCGGCAAGGGATTCAATTAAAACTCATTTTTACCCGACTGCGTCAGAAGGAGGGTTACTAACAACTAATACAGTCATAAAGTTGGAAAAATAAGTGTTTTGCATAACTGTGCATAGTAAGTTAGTTAATCAGTAATTCGCTTGTTCTATATTAGTTATCATTCTGGGTACGAGGCCCCCCCAACAGTGACTTATTAAGTTTAGATAATAAGTTATTAGATTAGTTTAATTAATGACCCTAAATTACTGTAAATAAATGTATAAATATATTATAAATAAAAATGTCAGCAGCTTTACCTTATTTGATGGGTAATTTTTCGGACTGACCGATTCAAAGGGACAAAATTTAAATTCACTTTCAGCTTTGTCATACCTGTTCATTATGAAAAAAGGGTATATACTGAAAGACATATTATTTTATTTGAATGTGGGACTCATTTTTACAAGATATTAACGAAACATAATATATGAAGTTAGGGCTCTGGATTCATTAAATAATCATATTTAACAATTAGAGTGATCTACCTTTCTTAAAACTATTATTAGGAGAAATCATATCCCCAAAAAAAACTGGTTAGTTCAACCATATTGCTTAAGAAATAAATAAAATAAGACAAAAACTTAATATATTTTATGATTTTGACGGTATGAATCAGGCACATGAGCCAGAACTTTGTCTGAAAACATGCATATGTCCTCCTAAGCCACCACTTGTTTATTTTACATACGAAAAGTTTTTTGTTGAATTAGGATATTACTAAAATAGTATGCCAAAAGACAATTATGTTGAATAACAGTTATGCCATAAAAACATTACGCCTAATAATGATTATGCGTAAAGTATTCATGCTAAACAATAATTTGCGAAAAAAGTATATATGCGTAGCTATAATTATACCAAATGAAGGTATGCGAAGTTAAATTACGCCAAATAAAATAATGCAAAACAATAGAGAACCAGGCACCTGAACCAAACCCATAATAATATCAATCAGCAACTAACCTTCTTAACACCGAGCTCTACGCCAACCAGCCTCATGTACATCTCTCAGGTCTTTTATTGTGCGACCGGTTCCTCCCCGCACAATAAACCAGACTCATTATCATTTCCCGACCAAGTACGGCCAAGTGAAGCATACGTCATATAAAACAATATTTTACACACAGCAACTAAATTCCTTTTGATATGATTATAATGTGTACTGATTTATCATAGGGAAAATGCGACATCGACAAATTTGTGTCGTATAATGGCAAACGGACACGCTATATTAATCAGAAGAACACCATTTCAAATATTTTATCTTACATTTAGAAGACAATAATTAAAAAATATAATTTATTCTAGTTAGGCATATAGCTAAACTAAGCAAATAAAAATTACGTAATATACAGGGTGTATTTTTGAAATGGGGCAGTAAGCGCAAGTACCTTAACCGTTGCAGTTACAGCAAAACGTTCTTAAAAGACCTTCCCTAACTTTTTGGGACATTTTGAACTGCATTCACAGATTTTGTAAAAAACTTACAGTTAGCAAAAAAAATGCAAAAAGTTCAAATTTTTTTTTTATGCCAATCGATTCTATTTCATGTGGGGATCAAAAAACTCTATGGGACCATTTTAGCTTTCAGTACTAGAAAAGACAGAAATCGCCAAAAACGTTTCCCATACATTTCGGCAACAGAAACGAATTTCTACGATGGTCTAACTTTTTGTTATGGCCTGGAAGTGGGTAGAATTGACTGTAAAGTAAATAAAAAGAATTTTTACCCTCCAATTTCGAATTTGATTCGAAAATCTGTGTGTTATACACAGACTTCTCGAGATTTGGGTATTCAAAAACATCTAACTAAAATTGTGCCCGCTGGATCTTCTATCACCTGTTACCAAAAAACATAACAGATGAAATGTCCGGAGGGGCTATGCACCTCTTTTTTTTTTTTTTTTTTTTTTCGCGGGGAAATGCTTTTACGCATACCACCCCACCCGTGGGGGGACGGGCAGAGTGGCTATGTGGGACTCCCGCGCCTACGATGTTAAACGGCACAGAATACCCACTAAAACCCCGCGGTGTGCCCTCGTCGCCGAAAGATGGTGGTCGGCGAGCCCCGGATTGATATTATATCCACAGGGCTCGCCGCGGCGACCGTGCCCAGTTCGACCTCTGACCGGGCACCCGACTCTACTCAGTCCTACTCTCGTAGCGACGCCCCGGGCACACCCAGGGCGTCACTCCGTCGCGGAGGGGCTATGCACCTCTACCACAACCTTTTGGATAATATAGGCGTGATTTTATGTCAGCTGCTGCCCACGATTTACTTGCGTTATAGGTTACATGTTGTTAGGTATGTAAAAAAAAAAATTCTGCAAATCCGACCAATACTTCTCGAGATTAGCGTATTCAAGGAACCAAATTAACTTTCACTTGCGGTTCCGCAAATTAACCACGTTTATTTCGGAATAAAAATTTGCTAAGATGTTAAAACATAGTAAGGACAACACCTATGCGAAGTTTCAATAGAATCCGTTCAGTACTTTTGCCGAAAAAAATGTTCAGGATATAGACAGACAAGCAGGGAATTTTTTTTTTTACATATTTTTGCTTCACTGTCAACAGTAGAACGCCCTGCAATAAAAAAAAACATAATATCTTCAGTGTACAGAATTGGAGTTTTAACAGTCTTATTATAAGTACAGATAATATGTATAGTTTAGATTATATTATGTTAAGAAACTATTTATTGACGTTTCAGGTGGGAGTAGAGGCGCGGGTAAAAGGTTACGTTTGTATAATTATGACAAAGTAAGGCGAGATTTGAAATTTTCACCTATATTACTTGAATGTTCTCATTCAGCATAATATCTATTGATCCAGCAGTGGCCGAGACGGAGAAGTGACGCGCAATTACATTACCTACCTTAACTCGAAGTATTTTGTAGATTCATATAATTTTGATGATGACATTAACCGACACTTTGATAATATCTATACATATAACTAAACTAAACTAAGTCTAATTGCTTATCATTACAAAAAAAACTATATTATAATACTAGCATAAATTGTCATTACACATTTTACGATCACAGTTCCATAAAGCTGAAACTTACTGCCCAAAGCGCATTCACACGTTCACAAACTATTACAGAGTTTAAACCAACACAACACTACTAAAAGTTGGTCAATAAGTTACGAGCGGACAAAGTTCTATTTATTTGCTCTGCTAACATTACTGAGTGTGGCTTATGTTTCAAGTTGAGTGAGAGTGGTGAGCCACCTGGCCTTTTATGTTTGTATTTTCATTGTATGTTGTAAAGATGAAGAATGATAGTAAACTAATAGAATCGAATTAAACTTTATACATTAAACGGCCTAGTTGGTCTAGTGGTTAGCGAACTCAGCCTCTTGCCACAAAGGGTTCGAGCAAATGTGTTATTTAGGCTATTTCCGTTAGGAAATTTTCAATAGCAGCATAAAGTTTTATTTGTGCCGGGTTATGGGACCTAAACATAACAGGTGTGAGTGTTAAACACCTCTGTCGAACTCTTCTAGTAAAGGCGTGATATTACGCTATATATGTTATGAGAAACTTTAGTCTGGGTCATCCGCACGGTTTGATTAATCATGAGGTTAGCAACGTGGTTGGCGTGAACGTTAAGGGTGTTATAACACCAACATTGATCGACGTCGATCGAGCGCAGTGGTACGCTCTTATTGGCTCGTTAGGCGTCAAATGTTTCTATTGAAATCGAGCAATGATGGTACAATAACACCGTATGCCGTCATTTTAATATCTATGATACTAATTACGTATAGCCAAATGTCTAAAATTCTGATATCGAGACTAATAAAGAGTTTTATATCGTCCCTGGGTTGTAAAGTCTGGCATGGTAGGGTAGTCGCTCAAAATAAAAAAACTGATAACAGCAGAATCTGTTTAACTAGAATCTAACTACAAGTCATTAGGAAATAGTCTGTAGAATGCATTAGAAACTATCTAACTGCCGAATCAACATCTACAAAGCCCTCATCGCTACAAGATATTAAACGTACGAATAGCTACGGGCTCATAGCTATTCGCAGCACTTACGTAGAAGTACCGAAGCAATCAAATACAATGCTAGTATAGTATGCAGGCAGGTACTCTTGATAATTGCACACTTGTATTGCTCGTAGGTAGTTGGGATAGCATGTATGTAGGTATTGTTAGGAACTTTTATCTTTTAGACCCTCATTAACATTCCTGTCCAGTCAATGCGTGATTTGGACCACATGACACGGATACGAAATTTGGTAATTAAAAAAGTTGTGATTTCAATTACCTACTTTGAATTAAAACTTTACTCATTACAAATTTATCAACAATTGTTGGTAAACAATGCTATGACGTTATTTATGCTGGGAGTTAAAATTAACAGTATAAAACGATTAACAAACATAATAAATATATGACTTAAATAAATATTTTGTGCTGATTTTGTTTGATTCCAAACTACCTGAATCAAGAAAATATGAATAAAATTTCATATCACTGTCGATTGAGCCCGAATTGTATAAAAAAATATACCTTATCAAAATGAAAGTAGAGCAAGAATTTTAAGTTACATACTTTAAGTTTTAATTCATTGTTCGATCATTCAAAGAACTTGACTCGAGTCAAATTAAAAAAAAATAGTAATTATTAAAAATAGTTCATCAACAATAATTCTACACAATTTATATCACATTTCGTATTAAAACAATTTTCATTAACGCAATATTTTGTATAGCTATCAAACAAATTCATACCTTCGTATTCAGCGTACGGATGAATGACGTCACACGATGCTAGCGTTTAATACGAAGCGTTTTGGGTGAGTCCATAAAATGTGAATTATTAATAATTGCTTTAATTAGGAAGTTTAAGTAATAACAAAGTTATTATTTTAATGATATTTTTTATATCGAGAAGTATTTCGATTACACTCAAAAATTTAATTAAATATGCCTTTTATAATGTTTCTTTGTTTCCTAATCTACATTGTCAATACAGGGAGTATTATGTTCCAACTACAAAACCCCAACTATTAAATGTAAACAAAGTAAGTCCGTTCCAAAAGATTAAAGGCCCACCAAAAGCATTTATTTACGGGAATCCTCTAAGTGACCGGTGAAATCGATAGGATCGGTATAAATCGTCGGTTTTTCCAAAAATGTGCCGCTAACGGCTATAGAACGTAAACGTGGAATGAAATGGGGACTGAGTTAGGCCGAGCGATGTTTGATTTATACTCATAATATATAGGTAGTTTGCAATTCATTGCTTCTTATGAAAAAAAAGCCCTGGTTTTATTTAGAGAAAACGGCTATTTAGTATTATTATTTAGGTCTGTACTTTACTCACACCAATATATTTATAACAATCTAAACTCGTTAAAACTTAATAAACTGAAATATTTGTTTTATTTTCATTCAATACTGAATATATAAAATGTAGCAAATCATCAACATCAATACGAGTATATTAGTATTTACTGGCATACCATAATAATATTATTAAAAAAAACTCGAAGCAAAAGATTCATTTGAATTATTAAAGGTATCATTTAATTCAGTATCTTAACCCGATAAAGATCAAGGGCTAAAAAATATTGCAATTTCAATAAGTAAAATTTATATTAAATATAACGGGAATTAACGCGATCATGCAATTATTTACCTTTTAGGCTTTACATTTCGGCTAACAGGTTACACTGGCCATTTTCGAAAGCTGACTGATTCTCGCGGCGCGCCGTCTCCGTTCGTGAGGGCGATGATTTTCTGTCTACCCTCACTTGTTGACTTTTTTCATTATAAAGTCCAGTACACACTACACTGACCGTGTCGGATTCTCAACTCCATTCACCCAAAGATGAGGTTTATTTACGAAATGGAAACGGACAGATCGCTGTCGTTCCTAGATGTCAGGGTAACCGCAAGACTAGATGGGTCACTGTCACATTGTGTTTATCGTGCCCACACACACTGATAGATACCTACACGCCACGTCGCATCACCATCCACGTCACCTGCAGTCCTGCACCTCTGTGACCCTGAACATGTGGCGCAGGAGCTAGACCATGTTCAGGAGGTACTAACTAAGAACGGCTACCAGGTGAATGGAAATCTGAAGCGGCCTTCGAAGCGTAGCGTACATCCAGAGGTGAACAGGCAGCCAGCCTATTTACCTTATGTCAAATGAGTGACAGACAAAATCGGCACAGTACTCAAAAACTACTTCATTCGCACTATTTTCACTCCAGGGACTAAAGTAACCAGCATGCTCGGCACACCAAAGGATGTCCTACCTCTGCAAACACCAGGTGTCTACAAGATCGACTGCAGCTGCGGTAGTTTCTACATAGGCCAAACGAAGCGGATCATCGCAGAAAGAGTCAAAGAACATATCGCAGCTGTCAGGAACCGTCAGATCAACAAATCGGCGATTGCAGAGCATATACTCGAATCAGGCACTAATCACTGGATTGAATTTCATCAACTACAAGTACTCTCCACCGATCACCATTTCTACTCAAGAGTTGTGCGTGAGGCGATTGAAATTCGTAAACATAAAAATTTTAATCGGGAAGATGGGTATAAATTGTCTACCGCGTGGAATCCAGTGATTACAAAAGCAAAACCTCGCTTTGATTCGCAGTCGGTGAAATCCGCGAATCCGGACACGGTCAGTGTAGCGTGTACTGGACTTTATAATGAAAAAAGTCAACAAGTGAGGGTAGACAGAAAATCATCGCCCTCACGAATGGAGACGGCGCGCCGCTAGAACCAGTCTGCTTTCGAAAATGGCCAGTGTAACCTGTTAGCCGAAACGTAAAGCCTAAAAGGTAAATAATTGCATGATCGCGTTAATTCCCGTTATATTTTATTTAATCATGCAACGCGTAAGTTTAAAAGTTAATAAAATAAAATTTATGGTTAGTTAATTAAAGTAATAATTTTAGCACTGCTTTAACAAAATCAAAGTTCGTTAGGTCACGAGTAAGAGGTCATCCCGGTGTCACGATTTCTTAACATTGCCAATTCTAAGATTCCATCCACAAATGCTCTTAAATTAGACAGATTTAGAGATTTTAATCGGGATTATAAGATTAAAAAAAGTCCTTTGAGAATCATCTTATCGGCAGAATAAATCTAGATCTCATGCATTAGTACAATGAAGGGTTTAAAAATAAGTCTGATAATTTATAAGCGGCTTTGACGTTAGGTCGTTAGTTTGACAATAAGCACAGCTGTAGAGGCTTTGCATTGTCATTCGTTCATATTACTTTATACTGGCTTACGTAAGATAGCACGTTGAATCCGTCAGCACTAACAGTAAGAACTAACTTTAGACCTTGGTAAAAGTTCATATATTAAAATTTCTTAATTGCTTAGCTTTGGATATATGTTTTTGAGTGATTATGTTTAGTGTGAGATATTAAAACTTTAAATTGCTAAAAATGACTAATTATACAAAACATAAATATGATTTTGTTTGTTATTCGAGTAGAGTTAAAATGTTCCTAATTAACATTAATGTTAACGAAACGCCATAAAACTGTTCACAGTGAAAAGGATTCATAACGGCCTCCGTGAAATAAAAACTTCACGGGGTGAGCTTCCCATTACCGTAATTGTTCCTCTAAAAAATAATTAAATTCGTCAGAACCTGCATTAGCTTAAAAGCCTTTCATAGAATAAGGCCAGGCTTTCAGAAGATTGCCCCTATTTGAATATAATAATATTTTTTCATGAAACTTTGTTAAACCTGTTTTACCCCGGACTTCATTTAATGTTTTTTGTATTACACTTCTCACGTATTTATATTTAATGAATAAATGAACGTTATTAGGTAATCTTTGATAACGCTCAAGCTAGCTTGATGAAAAATGATAATTAAATAAAAAGTTGCAAAACATTCAAACGAGAAAGTGTTGATTGGCTATAGTGTTCGTAGAACGATTAGATATCAGATTCTTTATAACTTTAAATAGCTTAACCAGTTAACTTTCTTACAGTTTCTGTTGTTTGTTTTCATCAGGTACCTTTAAAATCTTTTGTTATGGTGGATAGGCACGCGTTTGAGTACTTTCTCGCCTGATATGGCATGTGATTATGCGGTCTACGGGGGGGCAAGCTTACCTATGAGATACCAAGGTATGGGAATCGCATATTGACAAGATATGTTCGAAAATAGGTAGTGCGTGCTGTGATGCCGAGACGCTGAATGACAACGTGCATTCCGAATGTAAAAGCGTGTAATCAGGGCTATTGAAGGTATACCACAGCATGTATCTGCCAGGACTCACTTTGAAAGGTTGGGCATATTAACATTATCGTCGATTGTTATCATGCAAGTCGCAGTTTATATACGAAACAATTTGGAATGTTATACGACCCATAATTATGTCCACTCGTACCACACTAGAAACGCATCTAAACTCACGGCTGTCAAAATGAACTGTGTAAAAAACCTCTAAGATTACGCACGTGTTGAGTCCGAGTGTATACAACAAATTGCCAGATACGATCAATGCTGCACCTACTCTAGCCATTTTCAGTTATAGATATTTTTTCTATTTTAAAGTTCATGACTAATATCTGACTCAATTTTTATAATTTGTTAGTAAATTGACGTTTAATTCTGCCGTGATAACTAAGAATACACAATAACTCGATTTTGGCAGTAGCGAGAAAAGCGCGTTTTAAGTTTTAAATTTTGTTTTTCTTGTAAATCATGAACCAATGAACGTATCCACACGAAATTGTTACCAATTGAAAGAGGAACAAATAAGGAACAAGATCAATTAATATAATTCAACATAAAAATATTAAGCTTATGACATTGAACATGGAAATAATGTTCATTACTAGGAATGTTCAAATAATCAACCTGTTATCACTTGTCATAAATACAATAACTACGTGACTTATTGTACTCATCTTTAGCAAAGGTACTTATTGTAGTTTTAAGTAAAGAATCAATCTATCCTTACTTGTTATACATACATTAACTAATGTAGTTATTGTATTTATGACCAGTAATTAGAACTATGAATTATTAACACATTAAGTAATGTTACTTATTGCCCTTTTTTAAGCAAACCTACATACTAGAGTACTATTATGTAAATACAACAAATCAAGAAACCCGATGAAAAAAAGAATTTTAATCTTTGTTTATTTAGTATTTATTAAAAAAACATAAATGTTCATTACAAAAAATATCGTTAACTTTTCGAAAATTGGTGTGAATCCATAATAGTTATTTATGGTACAAGTGAGAAAACGTTTATATTTCTGTTGTGAGTGCTAATTTTAAATCCTGAGCTTGCGAAGTAGTCTTGAATTAAATCACGAGCGTAGCGAGTGATTCTAATAAAGGCTACTTCGCAAGTGAAGGATTTAAGAGTTCACGAACTGGAAATTTAAATTTTCTCACTAGTAACATACACAACTTTTCACCTCTTCCAGTGAGAAAATATTAAGATTTAATTAAAGTCGTACTCGATTGCTTAACTTTGGATAATTCTATGAAATACGACAGTAGGGCATACCGATTCAGAATGCGTTTTAGCGCCTTCTGAAAGTCGCCAGTTATTAAATAATTTTATTATGTAGTACGCTTTCAAATACTTCTCACGTGATTTTTCTAGTAAAAAGCAAACTTCTGTGTTAAAAGCACGTTGTCTGAACTCTTCTGGAGTTCCACAAAGTTCTTTATCACTTGTTTTACTATTTTTTAGTTAAAAAGGTGCAGTCAACAATTAAACTGATGAAAATGAAATAATTAATAGTAATCTAATAAAAATAATTTATAGTTCCCCGCGAAGAATGACACTGACACAGACTCACTTTTTTTTTTAGGAATGCGTTCGGAAGTTCGTTCTTTAACATTTATGTATGGAGTCTAACATTAAATACTTAATTTTTATTAATATAAATGGTTAACCACGAATATAAAAACATTAAAATGCTAAATAAGCTTGTATTTATATAATTTAAAATAATTAAAACGTATCGTTTGTAGTTTTTTAATAAAATTGATGTCAATGTCTATTACTAACCTACGTGGTGGCTGCTTTGTTTTTTTTAGTGCCTTTTCATTGGAAGGATTTTGTGTTTCGAAATTTGAATCACTTTGCCTCACTAGTCAGTAAAAAGCGTTTTTACTCACTGAATTCTCGCAAGCAAAATATCTTTTTCGTGCTGGTGTGGTGAAAATAATAATTAAATTTTACTTCTTATAATTAAAACTTGTCTGTCAGACAATCACAACTTGATTTTTAGGTAATCACAGCATAATATTGAATATATTAAATTAAAAATCTAATCAGAGATAACTTGCAAATCAATAAGTATTATATAGTTATCATTTAAGGGTTACACTTATTAATGCTTACTTATATTTAACAATTGTGTTCACAATCAGTGTACAAGGCACATAATATCACTTTTACAAGATATCAGTATTTTTCAGTTCTCATTTTCATGATGTAAATTAGGAAGGGTCCTTGTCGATTCTAGTAATGTGGTCCAGAAAAGTCTTCGGTTCTCAGGCATCAGAGGAACTAACTTAGAAATTATTTCCTGCTTTCTTTTTTTGGTTGTCCCTCGAGGCACGGACTTCGAAACAGCGTTATAAAACTGAGTACATATTATAAAAAAAATACCCATTGCCCCAAACAGCGGACGAAGTTAAACGTTTTGTAGCTTTTGCTATAATTACTACAGAAAATTTATTAAAAACTTTGCTGATATAGCTTACCCTTTAAACTGTCTAAGCAAGAAAAATGTCATATTCAAATGGGATAAGGCATGTCAAAATAGTTTCGAAGAATTAAAAGAGTGTATGATAACTACGCCAATTTTACAATATCCTAATTTTTCCGAAAATAATATTTTATCTTACCCACACCGACGCATCGGGGTATGCGTTAGGATGTACTCGTACATTAAGTAATCAAGACGGAAAACCAGTGGTTTATGGCAGTAGAAACTTAAATAAAGCCGTAAAGAATTACCCAACTATAGAAAAGGAGCTACTTGCTATAGTTTGGGCGGTCAAGCATTTTCGACCTTATTTATATGGTCGTAAGTTTAAAATATATACGGACCATAAACCTTTGGTTTATTTATTTAATTTTAAAATATCCTTCTAGATCGGTTGTTTCTAGACGAGTATGATTATGAAGTAAATTACGTGCCTATAATGAATATATACAATTTTGAGTTATTTATTAAAATTTACACTTTATTATTACTCGAAAAACGTAAGATTACATGTTACATTGATAAAATATTAATTTAATTAACTTATTTGTTTGTAAATAGCTAAAAATTGTATATAGTGTATATATTAATTATATATTAATAGTTTTTTACGATCTTTGTTTTGCATTTTCTGTGAAGATTTACTATAGTAACATATATATATTTTTCACCATCGGAAAGAAGAGATTTTAACGAAGAGAAAACATACCAACTTTTTGAAAAAAGCTGATATTTTGACGGGTGAATTTTCGATCGAAAATAAGGGTAAAAAATCGATATTAATTAAAAAAAAAGGTGAAAAATAAATATTTCTAATCAAATAAATTACAGCGTATTTGGGACATAAAAAGGTAAGTTTTCACCAAATTTCGTGAAAAAACAATATTGTTTGTAAAAGATAAAAATAAAAAACCAAAAACTTGGTTTTTTGAATTTTCACATCAATTTTGAGGTTATATGAAAAAAGTGCCAATACAAAAGTTTTAGATCTTTTTATTACCAACAACTTTGCCATTGGACTGTTTTCCATAGGACTTTTAGTTTTGCCGGAAATCGAGAAAATCCGTTTTTACCCTTAAAACCCCCCCCCTCCCCCTCTTTCCGACCTCAGATCGCCCGTAAATTATTTTTCCTTTAATTTTTATAATATTCTCCTCCTTTTCTAATGGGTTTCATCCTACTATTATTTTTTTGACTTTTTATCATTTTTTAAGGGATCTACCCTGGGCTAAAAGGAAATGTGGCTAAGAGTAAAGGTGAGGTGAAAGGGTGTGAAAAAGGTAAAGTTGATATAGTGCATAAGAATAGAACTAAGCTATATTGTACGTTGGTACGTTCGACTGGTCGAATATTGTCACGTGTTTCACTTCCTCTTACACCAGACAACCCCCCCCCCCCTTGCAAAGTCTTGACTTATAATAAATACAATAACTCGTAATGTTAATTCAGTTTTGATTGTATTATAACTTTATTGCATAAGTTTACTCATCATAAATACAATAACTCTATTTATTTGTAAAGCATGAGTATAATTATCCCTGTAAAAGGTTGGTATACGCCAACCATAAGTACAATAAGTCTAAGATATTGAATTTATGACGATCAAACAAATATTGAAAATTCAAGTCCCACTTAACGTAAGCGAAACAACTAAAAGTTATTTTACTTATCACAAGTAATTTAAACACAGTTAAAAGTGAGTGTCACCGCAAGTATGATTATGGTACTTTTCATTAGTAAATGTGTGAAAAAAAAATTAGTCTCTAAGAGAGAATTGTAGAGCTTTCGCTGATTCCGAATATGTATATTACTCAAAATCGACAAAAATCGAGTTATTTGTACTCTTAGTTATCGCGGCAGAATTAGTATTGACATTATTATTAGT
This sequence comes from Hypena proboscidalis, assembly GCA_905147285.1. NCBI lineage: Eukaryota > Metazoa > Arthropoda > Insecta > Lepidoptera > Erebidae > Hypena > Hypena proboscidalis. The sequence goes on along the minus strand of LR990127.1, from coordinate 23,505,535 downwards.
AAGTGTACAATTAAATATTTGACATGAACTATATTTAAATTTTTCCAATATTTATTGACATTTTGTTATACTTGAAAATTCTTGGACTTGTTATTTTTAATTAATCTAGATGTATTATATTGATATTATTTAAATTAACATAAACCATGCAATAATATAATTGACATCTTATAATGTATTGTTAATGATCAATAAGTGGATATTGGCAAACATGACATGTAAATTGGCTATATGAAACTAAATGATTATATTATGAGATGAATACCTATTTACTCTTGCTTTGAAGACACCCAAATTGTACTCACGCGGATACAGATCTCGACATAGAGGCGGTACTTTAGGTATTATAATTTAACTACCTCCAAACGAACTTCTTAATTCTAAAGCTATAGCTAAGCGGGAATTTAGCGACTTTCAAAGACGGTGGCATTCGCTTCGTTGCACAAAGTGGCTTAAATTCTAAACCAACGGTGCATACGTGAAAATGCGGCTACTCGCGCGTCTTATTAAGGCCCTGCACGCTGAAAAAACTGAAAATAGGAGTACGGAATAACCTGTTTTCTCTGTAATAGTTACATTTAAAAATCTCGCATAAAGATAAATGTTATTTTACATTATAAAAGACAGAGCATCTAGTTGATTAAAATTTAAAAACATGTTAAAATATAAGTTAAAAACTTGTGCATAATCTACTTTCCATAAAAATAAAAAATCTCTGTTATCTTATTCTATTGATCACATGAACGTTAAAATAAATTCAGTAAAATAAATGAAACAAGAGTAAATCTGCAGATCATCAGCATACAAATGATCCGAACACTAAAGATTACGACAGGGTAAGAGATTAATAAAGAGTGTAAATATAAGCGGAGAAATAATGCCACTTTGAGGAACACCAAGATGTATACAAAAATTCAGCTCACTAGGATTTTTCTGCAGATAAAACCTGAAATCACTTAACTATTTAATGATGATGGAGTATTACCTAGTCTATTCCACGTTTTATCTAGCGAAGTTGAAAATTTATAATGCAAAGAAAATAACGGTTTTACAACATCCCAGTTGGTCCTTAATAACGGCTCAATAAACTAGATATAGCCGACTGATATAGAGCTGTAAATACAACAAGAGATTTTATGTGCCCTATTTAATTGTATGTCTGTGGAAAATTAAATAAACAAATTCATTCTAGAAAAGGTTGTAAAAAATAAATTAACCTGGACGCCGGTTGTTTCCTATTAGATTAAAAAATAAAACATATTTCGTTTTATTTTACCCATTGTTAAAAAAAGATTTTTCGCATAATCGTCATTTAGCACATTCTATATTGTCACAATATTTTGTCACCTTATAGTGATCGAAAGGAAACTTTGGTACCAAAGAGTACAAAAATAGGCAAGGGTGCAGCGGGGATGGCATTTGGGCCACCTCTTAGCCTCTGTTATGATTATTTTATATAAAAAAGTATGTAACAAAATAAAAAAATATCATTTATACGATATTTTGCGAGTATGTAATAGTGGGTATCTGAAAGATTATAAATAGGGTAAAGCTTGTACTAGTTATGACGTAAAGCGTCCCTTGTTGAATAATAGTTATTTATGGTACAAGTGTGAAAAAGTTTATATTTCTGTTGTGAGTGCCAATTTACTTGATTATTTTTGAGCTTGTAAAGTAGTCATACGCTTAGCTTACAAAGTACTCACTACACTCGTGATTCAATTCAAGACTACTTCGAAAGCGAAAGATTTCAAGAGTTCACGAACTGGAAATTAAATTTTTCTTACGCGTTACATACAAAACTTTTCACCTATTCCAGTGAGAAAATATTAAGATTTAAATAAACTCGTACTCAATTGCTTAACCTGGGATAATTCCATGAAATACGACAGTTATACCGATTCAGAATGCGTTTTAGGGCCTTTTGTAAGTCACCACTTTAAATTTAATTAAATATACTTTTCTCTTGATTTTTCTAGTAAAAAGCAAACTTGTGTTAGAAGCAAGTTGTTGCAACTCTTTTGGTGTTCCACAAAGTTCTTCATCACTGGGTTCACTATTTTTTTTATAAAAAGTTCCAGTAAATAATTAAACATAAAACTGAAAAGAATTTTTAGTTGCCCGCGATGAGTGACAACACAATTTTTTTTTTAAGTGTGCGTTCGGAAATTAGTTGCGTAACATTTATTTATAGAGTCTATAATATTTGGTACCTGCTTTTTATTAATTTAATGGTCAATCACGAATATAAAACATTAAAATACTAAATCATATTAATACACGCTGTATTAATATGATTTAAATTAATTAAAACGTATTGTTTGTAGTTATTTAATTAAATTGATGTCAATATTTATTACTAACCTACATAGTGGCTGCTTTGTTTTTTTTCAGCGCCTTTTCATTGGAAGGATTTTGTGTTTCGAAATTTAAATTACTTTGCCTCATTAGTGAGTAAAAACGGTTTTACTCATTGAATTCTGGCAAGCAAACGATATTTTTCGTGCTGGTGTGGTGAAAAAGTAAATTATATAAGACTGAGAACAACGCAAAGATGCGTCAAGAGTTTTAGCTGGTCGGATTAACGAGATCCAGTGGATTCTGTTGCGATATGATTTTTTCTACAAGTAACATTATGAGTAATTATTATTATTATACGTCTGAAATAATAAACGTAACGATTTGATAGAAGAAATTTTTTTTGATAATGAAATCTTTAAATTAATTATCTTCTTAATAATAAAATAGGTATGTGAATTGTGTTTCTAGCTGTTAGTATTTCTATGATGTAAAAAAAACCAACAACCAAATAGCTCAAGCCTATATATTCTAGTATGTAATAGTAAATCATATTCTCAATGGACCGATCCACTGTAGCACTTCTTATTGAAAATCTTTTTTATTATACGCCTTCTTCGGTCCTTCAAATCCAATTCAGCTTTTCAAGGCACATAAACTTAAAGTTATTCTGTTTGAAAAACACATTAGTTTGTGGGGATTTATATTACGGCTGATCTTGGGTTTTGTAACCGTTGTTCTTGTTGATACGATTTTGATGACATTCTGTTTCTGTTTTTTTCTTGTTTTCACCTTTTTGATCGGCGATTACTGGAAAATGCCTGGATCGACTGTAATTTTTTTTTTCGACGATCCCTCCCTATGTACAGTAAACGCTCATAAGTCCATAGCCATGCTAAGGACTATATTGCTATGAACGGTACGAGCCCGATACAGCCAGTACACACACTAACGAAGTCGCGTGCGTGTTTAGCAGTTTATAAGATAACACATACTAATGAAATGTTGTCGCATTCGTACTAAACGCGTCACAGTGGCGACCGGTTTTTTGAATTCGAATCTATCTATCATGAGCAGGTAGGTAGCTATATCGGGTTAACATTGGGATCACGATCAACTAAATCTGAGTTTGAAGCTTAGTTGATTTGTGGTTGTATTTTGTTTTTACGAAATCATAATAATATTTGTAACATTTTAAGCACAAACTTGTTAGGTATTCATGCTTAAATTGCGATACAATACATGTATACAATACATAAATAGTAACATATTGATATAATAACTAATAAGTTAAATATGTTATATATTTAACTTATTAGTTATTATATCAATATGTTTATTATTTAACTATTTCCGTAATTTTTTATTTTTATTTTCATTGTTGTAAGGTAGAAATAAAAAAAGTCACGCTGAATGATGATAACAATGTTTATTCGTTTTATTTATTTATACAATTAATAAACTTTTAAGAGCATTGTGATGTCACATTCCTACCCAAATAAAAAAAAATTCTCTTGTTTATAAGATATTTGATTAATATAATAACTAATAAATTAAATATGTTATTATTATTAAACTACTTACGTATTTTTTTTTATTGTCATTGTTGTAAGGTAGAAATAAAAAAGTCATGTTGAATGATGGTAAAAATGTTTATTCGTTTTATTTATTTATACAATTAATACATTTTAAAGAGAATTGTGACGTCACATTCCTACCTAAATAAAAAAGTTCCCTTGTAACCGTTTATAAGATTTTTTTTTGTAACCCACTTAGTCAATTCATAACATTGATAATACAAATATTACTAAATTGATTCACAATGACAACAAGGACAGGAGGTTCTAATAACAAAAATATAATTGTTGATACCCACTTATAATAGGTATTGGTATACAGCAGCGTTTATTGAAGACTAATATTATGATTTACACTTTATGAAGATGTTTTTTTTAATGTTACGTCACAATAAATGTATTGAGGTTACAGCTTGTCTTGACGAAAAGAAGAAGGAAACTAAACCTCCATTGAAGATCATTAAATATTTACAGAAGTGCTAATATTCAGTTACAGCGTCTTATTAGTAAAACCAAAACATCTTAAATTATAAATAATTATAACATTATTAATATTTCGTATAACCCCCATTATTTTCGATGCAATCAAGTAGACGTTTGCGCATGGACCCTACAATATTATCACATATACTGGTTCCTCTTAAGTTTTCCCACACTTCCATGCAATGGGTTTTTAACTGTTGTATACACCTATCATCCCGTGACTCCCACCTTTGCACCATCAAACCCCATACATTTTCTATATATTATTATTTACAAATGTGTGAACAAAGTGAACAAGATAAAGAATACTATATTTCTGTCCCATTCCTTCTAACGAGTAAAAACTTCAAAAAGTATAAAAGTAACCAAGTGAGATTTGAACCTGCAGTGAATTGATTAACGCATCTAACTGCATGTTTTAACCGCTCGGCCATCTTGTCACTTACCTTGTGGTTGAAATTATGAACTACAATTATTTGTTAACAACATGTGTCTATTTCTTGGAAATAGAAGGTCGTAAGTCAAACTACACTTCAAACTATTGCCTTTTGAGATTGCTTATGGACTTTTGGTCGCGACTGTACCTATACTATCAAAAATTACAAAAATTACATTTTCATTAAATAATTAAGTTACATATTGAAGATACTTAGCGGATCGGTTGATTAACGTCCCTAGAACGACTAAGGAATACCAATTCTATCCATCTCTCCTTGGTGACCACTAACTATCTCAGAATGCATTTTTGTGGCGAGCGAGCAGTAGTACTAACAAACTATGCAAATATTTAGACATGGATATATTTATTAAAAAAATTGGACCGGCTAGACGAATACTCAGTCAGGAAATCTTTTCTAAATATTTATAGCGATCTTTGATGTATTTTTTTTAGTATCTAGTGTAATAATTAAGCGCTTACTTTTGTTCTTTTTTCTGATGTTCACAAAATTTCTATATATATTCAGAAATTTATTCGTGAAGATCTGTTATTGGCTCTCTGTCACCTATTTACGTAAAGCTTTTACATACTTTCAATCTAGTTACATACTTTGAAAAACTTGATTCATGGATACATATTTTCATGGATGGTTTGGACCTTTGCCCAACAATGGGACAAAACAGGTTTTGTACCAGATAATGTAACTACTTACATTCTGTATTCACGATTATTAATTTATTTGGAGTTTACATTTACATTTACTACCAGATTTGTCTTAATGCTAGTTTTACAAAAATTACTGAAGTACCAAAAGTTTCATTTTGACAAAAAATGTTTCTTAAACAAATAAGACAATGTAATATAAAGTGAGAGATAGTATTTAAAAATATTATCAACGAAATAATGTTATAATAAGTAAATAAATACTATTTTATTAATCCATATTTCGTTAACAAACAAGAAAATAATACATTAAAATTAAGTAATAATAATAATTTAAAAAAATGTTAATGGTAAATCCATGTTTGGGAATGATGGGTGTGTGTCAAAAATCATCAAAAATCTCGCCAAAAATACCTCTTTCCATAATGACTTATAATATTGTGTTTGTTGTTTTAATGTGTACAATTTTCTTTTGATATAATCAGTTAAATAATAAATTTTATTGTTTGAATTTTTTGTTACTTTCTTAATTCAGTTCAAAGCTATTTATATGCTTTTTGTTGAAATGAAACGTTGCAATTTTATTCAAAACGAGGTGCCGGGCAAAGTAGGTATATAATTAAATATATGGAGGATGTTCAAGTTAAATATTGAAAGTCCTAAAACTTAATTTATGATGTTGTGTTTATACTCTTTATAGCTACATGGCGAAACCTCACGGTGAGCGGCCGCAAATTTTACCTCTGCGGTAATACTAAAAATATTTTTCCTTTTCTTAGAATTAAGTGGCAGTCAGCAATTTTATGGCGTCTTTTCACTACAAATAATTTGTTATTAATGTAAAAGTTAAATTTCACTTTTTACATCAATTTTAAATGTAGTTTAAGTATTATTTTATTGTTAGATAGCTTCTGCCCGCGGCTTTGTCCCCGTTAAGTTTGATAATTCCGAGTTATATCTTTCAAAATTGAGAAACCTTACTTATACACTTGCAACCCCTGATTCAAATTCGAAATTTAACTCCCAAAGGGGGTAACCCTTTGGGAGTTACATTTCCAAACATACCATATTTTTTAAAATGTATGCTCGTCGATACTTTCGTCAATTCCATCCATTTGGAGATTTGATTTTTTATTCGAAGTCAGGATCTATAATATAACTTAGCTGTGTGTGCTAGATCACAGGGCATTTGAACCGTGAAAATGGCAAGGAAAAATATATATTCATTATGACTTTGTTGCAACCTCTTCGATGCGTTAGGGACCGTGGCCAATGGACTGCTGAAGGTTTTATGTTTAAGCCTTACAACTCCTTTGCGGTTCCTCTGTTTTACAAGTGAGCCATCAAGCCTAAGCTACTAAACCCCATTGCGATAGTCGGTCAGTGTAGTGCGCGTTGTTGTAAAAACTTCATAATACAATTTTAAGAACCCCATGCTGTAGAGAAATACAACTTTTCTCTGTTCTTGAATTTATAAAAACTTACTTTATTGCTATAATTTTTAAATCCTTTTAATTCTTCCGACATTCTGAGTTTTTCTACCACCCCGGCCCAGTAGGTGGCCACATTAATTCTCCGTGGCCTTATTCAGATCGCTCAGGGAGCAATTGTCAGGGCAATTGGGGCATTCAAGGAGATGTGTCATTGTTTGCTGAGTAGCACTACAATCGCAATGTGTTTCGCCTGGCTGGATTATTCCCCATTTTTACAGATTATATCTGCAGCGGCCAACCTGAGCTCGCAACCGATTCAAGGATTTCCATATGGGCCACTGCAGACCGGACCCAAGGGGCAAGTGCTCCTGCACGTTTATATAGATGGCTGGTTCTTAATGCTGCATGTTTGTGGAGTGGTTTGAATACCAAGATTAACTTAATGCTTATTTTATCGATATACTCCGCGGACAGGGCCGCGGGCATAAGCCAGCAATTATAATTATATTCCCTAAAGACTTGTTTAAAATGTATTTTCAATTATTTTTTTACCTTTTATGGCTGGCAGCTATCAAGAAAATATGTTTGAATAGGCATATGTATGTACGGATTCGTATTGTATTCTTCAAAAGCAAAAACAAAACCTTTGTCAAACGGAATACAATACAATATTAGCATTAAACATACACATTGTTATTTTAATGTTCACTTTCTATTAAGCGACTGGTTCTACCATTTTTTTATTTGAATAATAGTAAGCCACCAAACTTATTACTGATAATATTTTTGGCTTCGCGTTTTATTTTTTATTAGTAAATCTTCAAGATTTTTTTTTAAATTAGGCACAAATATTATGGTCACTATGTTTTGAAAAGTCTAATCATATTTCATTAATGAAAGCTTAGTGCTCCATAACTTGTACATAATAATAGACTTAGCCCCAGTTTCAGAGGTGTTTAATAAACCTTTTAGACAAGAAAAGCACATAGCGCCCGTACCTAAGTGAAAATGACAGCGGTGTCCACTTTTCAGGTATGGCTTGTGTCAGTATTATGTTCGGTTAGGTTATCCTTTATGGAGCGCATAACATAATTATATCTAGAACCTCTGAAACCTCTGCCCTTAGTCTAACAATGAGCAGTAACTTTAGAAACAGTTAATTCAATTTAGTCCAAATGTCGCCAATATTAAATTAATTTGAAGTTAATACTGAATTTTCAGTACTTAAACATGAAAGTTTTTGTAAGAAGTTTTAAGTCAACAAATCGTGCAATATTTCTGCTTTAATAACGCATAATATTAAAATCTTGACTTGAATAGAAACGGCATTAATTTACAAGGGTTTTGAGTAAAAAATCAAATAAACTTTGATACTAGTTTTGTTTCGCGTATGATAAGGTCATAACAATGTAAAAAATATAAATACATAATACTGCTGATGTTGATCTTTTTTTTTAATTCTTCATTTAAAATTATATTTTTAACTAAGGGCAACATAATTTGTAATAAAAATTAAATTTAATGTGATCTTCTGACAACTTGCATTGGCACTGTTATTTCAAGTCCATTAAAACTACAATTTGGCATTTTAAAGATTTGATAAATATATTTTTGAAATTGATTTCATTACTATCACAAGTTAATATTAAATTTTAATTAATATTTGGATACGTATCCAATTATCGTTTCAATATACTATCTTGAGATAATATAAATTATAAAGTATTTACAATCTTAAATATTAAATAATACAAAAGAAGATTATACCTAACTATGTATTGACATAGAAATAAAAACATTAAAAAGTTATGCGTCAAAAAATACTGCCGCATCATAACATAATTTTAATTAATGTTACCTAGGCTTATTCTAAGTTTAATTAATATATTAAACTGTCTTCATCATAAAATACCACAGATGTAATAATACATGTTAACTAAAATATGTTTGTCATTAATAACCATAATATTTAAGTAATAAACAACATATTTGAATGAATAAATTACAGGCACAAGTCAAGTAAGAAAATACACTATTATCTGGAATAACAACACCTTTTAAAACAATATCTCGGTTTAAATCATCACAATCTGCAACTTTTATTGCATTATTTATGAACAAAGTCTAATTTGCTTAGATTCACTTGTTAATTGGAATTGTTAATATTAATTTCTTGAATATTTCTTGCGATAATATTAATAAATAAACTTGGTAGTGTATTAAGTTACATTAATTGATTTATGATCAAAATGGTGACAAGTTATATCATTAGTTAGATTAACACAGCTATTATTTCGTTACAATTATAGATTGTTTATAATCAAAAAGGGTAGTATCAATTAGGATACAGCAGCATTTGAATACTTTACCCTAATTTATTCAAGTAGTTTACTTATGGATAGAGATCATTATAAATAGAGTTTTCAGTTCTTACCTAATTTATATTTATTTCCTTAATTAAAATTATGGCTATGAAAATACATGTTTTAAATCTTTGAACCTGTACCATATTTTATGATTCGGAACATTACACAATAAAAATAGATTGGAGAATTTTCCATCCATCATGAACGGTAGATCCATTTTTCTTGAAACTTGATGTTTGCAAAGGCCCCATCAATTTAATGGATATTTAAATTTTGGGCTGATAAGTAGGCAGAATTAGTTTAACTGCCTTTAAAGGTATTTTTTAAAGGTAACTTAGCATTGACCAAAGCTTCATAGAGACGATTTATTTATTCCGTAATTACAATGTCAAAGTGTCTTTTGCAGAGCTGAGCTACGCTGGTTGATTTTTCTGTCCCGTTCAAACAGGAAAAAAATAGAAATACGGATTAAGCGCGAGGTACCCGAAGAAAAAATGTTTTCATGGTTTAATTCTACATCTTTTTACATAGTTAACATAAATATCTGTGCAAAATTTCAGCAGTAACGGTTTCAATGCTATGACTTGGACAGACAGACAGATGGACAGACCTTGTAGGTACTACGGATCCCTAAAAAAGCTATCTATTTTCAGATGAAAAAAAAAATATGCACAAAATAAATTATAAACGAGTTTGATAACTTACACTGTAGCACGAAATTATTCATATTATTATTTTGTTTAAGACATCGGTAGATGCACAGATAATATAATACTAGTAGATGTAAACTCTGTGTCCATACAAATGCGTGATACTATAATTTGTATTACCTTGTCATAACCCAAATTGATTCGATTATTAGGTTTATTGTATAATATGTAGTTCCGTTCCAAAGGGATATATTCCGTATGCAGTATTAATTATAATTTTGGTTATCATCTGATTCGTCACACCTCAATCATTTCTTTATGTTATCTTAGAATCTACTTTTTCATAAAAACAATACATGCAATACATTTAATTGTGCGCAGCTTCATCAGGCTGCCACTGCTGCTGAATACAACGTTATTATTAAATGCAAATTCGAACGTCATGGGCCTTAACCTTTTATATTTTAAGTGAAATACTTATATACACGAAATAAACTTCATTCTAAATGTTCTTTGTGTCTTTTTACAAGTATGTTCTTATTGAGACGTAAACATTGAGGTTAGCTTAATCATATTTGTAAACTGGCATACATTAACTACTTAATAATATTATCACGATGAGAGATTTATCTATCGTACATAACAGTATTTATACTATCTATAATATTTGCCCACATTCAATATTTTCATTAATTACTCTAAGGTAATTGCTTTATATATAAATTAATGTATTGTGTTAAATCTATTTATCTGTAAGTGCCTAACATACTGCGTTGTTCATTCATTGCTAGTGTTGAAAATAATAATTAAGTAAAATAAATTATTAACTAATATTTCACTGTTGATAAATTTTACTTTTTAACCGACTTCAAAAAAAGGAGGAGGTTCTCAATTCGGTTGTATGTTTTTTTTTTTTTTTATGTTTGTTCGCCGATTACTCGAAGACGCCTGGACCGATTTGAGAAATTCTTTTTTTGTTTGAAAGGATATACTTGTCATGTGGTCCCATTCTTTCGACTTCAGAATTATAAAATAATTATTTAATAATTTCTATTTAACTAAATGAAAAAACCGATTAATTTGTGCGAAGTAAATTTAGTTTTTGCTTTTTAGTTTACCTACTTTTTGAAGTCGATTTTTTTTTTGTTAAAAATATTTTTTTCAAAGACTACTTAATCTATATGTAATGAGACGGAGATAACATTTTATGGGTTTTTTATTGAATATTCCAATCAATTAAATTTATATTCACTTCAATCTCCGTCGTCTATCAAAATAATCTTTCTTGAATCGATGAATATTCAATTACGTCACGCATCTCATATGTCCGGAACAGCTAATGAGCTCGATCTCGTTTAACTTTTCAGGCAAAACTCAATCAACCAAATGATGTAAAAGATTATGACTTTTAATTATAAGTACCTCAAACACCAACGTGTAAAATCAAAATTATATAAATTTTATCAACTTTTGAATTAACACCCCACATTATTGCTTCCGTCATCCAACCATGAATTAGGGCCTTCATATTAAGTGCATTGTAGTGTAGCTTCGAGTATGTCATTAAGGTACATTTTGGATGTATTTAATTTTTTCCAAACATCAAATGGATCCAAACAACATGGCTCGACGCGATACGAATACAGAAAACATTAGGAGGCCACGTGTGGCCTAATCTATGATAGAATGCGGGCATAGTGCGTTTTATGACTAGTTTTGTAATGGGTATGTTTGGAATGGTTTGTTGGACAGTAATTATTTTAGGTATATGGACGGTATAGAGCTCAATTTTGATTATATTAACTAGTTAGTACTGTAGTGTAATTTAAAAATTGTTTCGTATAGAACAAGTCGAGACACATACATAATTATCTGTTTGACAACAATTTTTTTTTTTTAATAATCAGCTAGATATAAAACTTTAATCTAAAAAGTATTGAGAAGAATATTATAATTAATTAAATTCCCAATGGTAGGAACTTGACTAGGGTGTCTATCAAGGCGGTATTCTCTCTCCTTTGTTATTTATTATTATTCATCGATCTATTACCCATTAGCTTTTGCCCGCGACTTCGTCCGCGTAGAATTCGTTGTATCAAGCAGCTGCTTCTCTAAAGTTTAACGTAATGTTAAATATCTTAAGACCTTTATTGAGACTACAATCTTCACTGAGATACTTCAATGAGATCAAACTCAAAAGTAATTAACAAAATTCGCCCAGTAGTTTTGAGCTTAGCGCCTGGTGGTAGTCAATAGAAAAACTCAATAACCGAAAATAAAATACCTACCTACCTAAATAAACCTATTTCTGATGATAACTAATCTAAACTCAATAAATAAGCAAAATCCCTATAAACTAAAATCTATACGAATGTCTAATCCTACCTAACAGTATTATAAAATAACCTACGGTCACTACGTACAATATCAAATATACTACTTTAGTGCTAAAAAATATTATACAAAAAAAAATATCCCGAATTAATAGTATACGTAACTTTTATTATGCCAAATGAAATTATGCAAAAAAATTGTGTGAAAAATAGAGAACCGACCTCGGCTTACAGATTGATTACACCCTGACTGGCGAGCGCAAGTAATTAATGTCAGCCAGATGTTCACCAATAGTTTGAGTGCACTGTATCGCTTAAAAACTTCTTGACTACCGCGACTAAGATGAAGTTTATGAAAACTTTGGTTATAATCGACTATAGTGATGTGTGTTATTTTGCCCTGAATGCAGATCTTCTTAACAAACTTGACCGTCTTCTTAATAAATTTTTAATATTCGTAAATATGATCACCCATTCGCCAGCGTTGCAGTTTACGCGCCCTCACTACTCTTTACTCTATACTTTACTCTTTTGCTCTCTATCTTATGTTACTCAATACTTTTAATTCTTTGCTCTCAGCATGAAAGAGATCTGCGGTCTACAAATAAACTTCTTCTTCTTTGTCCCTTTCATACCACCGATTTCCTTAATTCTTCATTTCTTATACAAAATGTTTTCAATAAAAGCCGTAAGATAAAGTCTAAGAACAACTTGTACATCAATTCTTCGTAAGATTTCAAGCCTGTTCTTTTGTTATCGAAAATAACATTTTTTACCCCAAACAAGAAAATTTAGAACCATTTTACAATCTTTTGTAAAATAAATTGGAAACTTTTCACGTTTTACGCTTCAGTAGCAGAAAAAGAGTCGTTCGTACGACTTGGCTAGTTTGGCCGACTGTACAAAGGCCTAGTTATCAAATTATTTGGAAAATACGAAAGAATTTCATCGAAGTACAACTATTTTTATTTCATGTTGACGTTGAAATAAAGAAATACGAGATTCAGGCACTTTGCATTGTTTTTGCTCTAGTAAATAATTATGAGAAATGGCAAGTTTAACCTGAAATTGGATTTGCGATTGACAATATTTTTTTGCGAATTGTTTATTATACTATACTTGTGTGTCTTTTTTGTCATTATTAATGTAGAAATCACCGCGAACATCATTGCCTCGTTGATTTGTTTGCTAACTTTGGAAACTGTGATCAAGGGTTTGCGTCGTCATCACTAACTTTGTGCTATGGATCAATTGACAAGAAACGTCACGAAGTTTCTAACTAACCAACATGCAGTTTAATTGATGTAAGTAGCGCGTTACTTCTAATGGTTTGTATATTAGTTTAATATTTCAGGGTCCAGGGTAGTTAGCTATAGTTTCGTGAATGGAATTGGTGATCGATCATTGTGTGGCTTTAGTAATAGTAAAAACAAAGTTTTCATAACAGAAACGCTAACAATGTTATTACAATGTTATTAAATAAAATGAAAAAAATGTATAAATAAACCTTTTTTGAACCAAATGTTAACTGTTTTTTTTAAACAATTTAAGTCTGTCAAGGATTACTATCATTAGATTTATTATGATATTCAATATTTTATGATTTCAAACTGTCATCTATTTCAATAACTTATTTAACATTTAACACCCAAAATAAAAGGTTAGCTATAATATGTTTTCACGTTGTACAAACTATTTTGCTAGTAAGAATAATTTTACCAAAATTTATAAATATTTATAACTTTATAACTATTTATAAAGATTTGTTTACCAAAATAAGCCGTGCCAACACCTTTAATTGGAGCAAGACGTGAATTCGCTGAAGAGGCCGGTGGCAGCTGAAAATGTAAAATTGGATATTATAATATATCATTCATTCCGTGTTCACTTGTCTATGACACGGCGTCATTCCTCGTATAATGCATAATTCACACGATGCATTTTTCATAATATTCAATGTCATAGCATGTTGCTGCTGGAAAATACAACTCCTCAACGGTTAAAAGTACGGGAATAATTCTTTAAATAATAGCACTTTAGATAAGGCGACGCTGAAAATATATTACATTGTACGAGAAGTTAGGAGTTAAGAAATAGGTGTTTTTCGTAACTGTTCTATAAACGGTTTGACAAGTAGTTTGAAATAAGAACGTTTTATGGTGAAAGTAATTTTTATTTATTATAAATATTTATTTTTCTTTTTAAATAGCTGATAATAAAATCCTTGAAATTTTGTTAGAGTGAGTTTCGGTGTCTCACCTACGGAACAAAAAGGAAGGATAGTTTGAGCTTAAAGACGTTTGTTGAGATCAAGATAACTTTAGGCAGGACATCTATGTTGAAAGGCAGATTGATTATTAGCGCAATACTTTAGTAATACAACATTTGAATTTAATGCTCGGTATAAGTCACTTGATTTGCGATATTAATAAAGAAACAATGACATAAGGTACATTACCGATTTTATGCATGAAAAACAACTATCAATTCATTCATATTCTATTAATACTAAACACAACATAAACTTATTTAAAATAAATAAAAACAATTACGGCTCGCTATCACTCTAACGTAGAAAATAATTAATGAGAGCTCAACAGATAAAAGGCAGAAACCAAATAATATAAACTAGAAATTCAAAAGTGACCTTCGAAGACCAAGTTTCGTCTATAATATTATCAACTAAGAATTGAATAAAGGAAATATTAGATCTTTGTTACAATTTAAGTACACAACAATCTGACTGATTTACCATGACAATGCTTTGCTAGTTACTATTAAGTAATTTATTAAACGGATTATTTATCATCCATAGTGAATTCCAGCAGGTAGGTGAAATTTAACGTGTCACGATGTATCTGAACACATGCCTTTGTTTGCAGCGGAAATGAGACATTGTGGCAGTATAGCTTCTACACGGGGGAACGATCTGTATCATTTTTGTAAATGAAAAAGTCTAATTTTACGCTCTTTTGTGGTCATGACTTACATTGTATACAACTTTATTTAGATTGCTAAAGACCTTATAACCATTTTTACAGAATTAGTAATCAAATTCATGCCACTAGTTTGTAAATTTATCAGACATTTTGACTTTTTAAAATGTTCAATTTGTATGAAAATTGTGATTATTTTTCGTAAGAACCAGTGAAATGCATTTGGTTACTGATTTAATAAAAACAAAAAGTTCTACAGTTTTCGGGTAACTTGACCAATATTAAACGTTATAATTATGATAATAGAGACATTTATCATACCAATTATTTAAATAGGTACAGTGTTCCAACTGCACCGATTCACTGCTGCAGTACGGTATATCGTATCGGCTGTGGTTTGCGTGACCGCTGGGATTAGGCACAGCCATTTCCTATTCCGATATTAGCAAAATGTATGCGATTTATAAATTGAGGGAGGTATAAATGTACAAAGTTTTTGATTATGCAATGTAAATTGCTAGTTTTGATCCCTATTTGGTCGTACTATTTGATTGGGTAGCGTAATTTATTCACATCGCATACGAACCGACTGCTAAAATTATATTCGTATTTAACTAAATCGCTCAATTTAAATAAGTATCATGATTGTTTACATTGACCGATTTAGTTAAGTATATTTTAAATACTTCATTTATAGCACACCCATTAATAGCAATCATAAGTGCAAATGAATCTAGAAAGCCTGCTGATTGTTGGATATGTTGTAGAGAACGCTTTGTAAAAGCATACTCTGAAATTTTGATCTCAAATTTCTATGAGCTTTCGCCGCGACAATGTAAGAAGTTAAAACTTTAGTTTTTTCGATTTATATCGGCTTGCCACTATATTTGAATGTTCTGCAAGATTTTTAACATTATAATGTGTTAATACGAATCACACTACGATGAAGAACGAAAAAAACCACAGATGACGGTAAGTGAAAATTTATTATATTTAATGACGTTTTAAGCATACTAAATATGCTTAAAACGTCATAAAACGTATTTCCTGTTATTTTGTAAAATACTAAGATCAATCGAAAATTATCACAATTCTAACTACTTTTTCCAAGATGGCGGCGAAAGTTCATTAGAAGTCGAGGAAATAGCTTCGTCTACAACATATCCAAAGCCTTCTAGTTTCATTTGCGCACAATTACCTACAATGATATAGTGCTATTATGTTTGAATACAAATAATAAAAATTTGCAATCAATATTGTTTTTTCATTACTAACGTAATCGGGTCGTAACTTTTATAATATTAATTCTTTATCAAATTTTTAGACAATTCAAATCTAACATGATTTTTTTTTTCGTGCCCATATTTTATTTTATTAGGTAGTTTGTATTTAAATCAATTAATGACTTAATAAATTTTAACAAAATGGCCAAAACTTATATGCATTTTAGTGTTTTAGATATATACATACATACATATTACATTAGTTACACAAATGTATGTATGTATGTATGTATGTATGTAGGTTGTGTTAGTACTGGAAACACGATACCGATTGTTCTCTCCTAAGCGGGATGATGTTGCACCGCCACACCAATGAAAACTATTATGACCATTGCTGAATGAAAATTAACTGAAATTCTAAATTCTAAGCACAAGATGTATTTAAACAAATATATTTCTCACTCATAACAATCTAAACACACAACGGTATAATAATCCCCTAAGAGCTGTCTCTGAATCCCCGCGCGTTGCAGAGACAGGGACGATAAATTAATACAACACCTGATGACAAAGCGTCTGGTATCGTATCGTTACTGCTAATATCCATACTGTTATGTTTACTGCGATGTAAGCAGTACTATAGGGCCATTAAATCAGCGGTATTTGTGTCAAGGAATGTAAAAAATGTTTTCTTAATTGAATTATAATTATGTATGCATGTCTGTTAAGGATTCCCCACGAGGCCTGAGAACGGGGAACTGAGTTCAGAGACATATAATAAAGAGAATGTTCAGGTGTCACAGTTTAAAATAGAACGCTGGAATTTTTACTCTCTTTTGATATTTGTTCCATTGGACGTAGGTTTAAAATGTATTAAGAAAACTGATAGACTGGCTGACTGATAGTTATTATATTTAAATTGTCAGTTAGGCAGGCTATTTAAATAAAGGAAGTATTATATTTCTTTGATTAAAATAAATAGAGTGATGGTTAAAAAAATATTCTACCGATAAATAACTTAAATTTTCCATACAACAAAACTTGCGATGCTCTTGCGAGAGCCAATGAAATGTAAAAAACCGGCCAAGTTTATTTTTTATTATATTGGAGTTGATTGAATTAAAGGTAAAATACGGTTTACGATTTATAACGTATTAAAAAAAAACTAATTATTAGATCGATCGTATCGTTCAAACCAATTTTCGGTGAAAGTTTGCATGGTAATGTACATCACATATTATTTTTACATTTATCATTCCCTTATTTTAGAAGTTACGGGGGACACATTTTCCACTTTGGAAGCGTCTCTCGCGCAAACTATTTAGTTTAGAAAAAATATATATTAGTAACCTTAATATCATTTTTGGAGACCTATCCATAGATACCACACGTATGGGTTTGATGAAAAAAATAAATTAGGGTTTCAGTTCTAAGTATGGGGAACCCCAAAAATGTATTGTTTTTTTTTATATTTTTGTATGAAAATCTTAATGCGGTTCACCGAATACATCTACTTACCAAGTTTCCACAGTATAGCTTAAGAGCTATACTGAGGAAACTTGGTAAGTACGTCACTGTAGGTACGTCATAGTACTTTTTCCCGTAACTATAAGTAGTTACGGAAAAAAGTGGCTGTGATATACGGACGGACAGACGGACAGACATGACGAATCTATAAGGGCTCCGTGTATTCAAAGCAACCTCTTTGTTATACTTTTACTTTAAACTGTACGCATTTGAATTCCCAGCCAATAGCCTCTGTTTGAAACTTTTCACGGAACGAAATAATTTAACTATGCACTTGAACAAAGTTGTGAATAAGACTGAAGAGTTTAAGTTTCAAAATAGAAGGAAATAAACTGTTCAATTTTATTCTCAAAGACTGTATACAACTTTCTGTGAATAGTAGTTATGTTGGTGCTTCTTCTTCTTCTTCGTCGTGTCGATGGCTGAGTCAAATTTTATTGGTCCAATAAGTGGCCACTGTTGTGGCGCTCTCGTCGGCGTTCATGAGCGCCTCTTGGTTGTTGGTGCTGTTTACGCAAAATAAGTCTTATGGTGGCCATTTTTATATTGAAATATTTTTAAATTTGATTTACTTTAATACAAAATAAAAACTTTTAGATTTTTATAGTTTTTATATTGTCTTGGCAAATACCTACATATTTACTTTCTTTGAACACTTTTTTCTTTATAAGTTCCATCACTTGACACATTTTTTTTCTGTCACAACACTGTTTACTGAATGTCTGAATTATTTTGAAGGGAATTTTAGTAACTAAAATTATATCGCTTGTTAATCTGCTCTACGAAGCCGAAATGAGACAATGTGTCAAGGTCGATGCGCAATATTTATCGCCGGGTAGGTACTGTATACAGGATGACCAACTAAGAAGTTTACAACTTTTTATTAACAAACAGTTGAAAAATTATGGGACCAACCGGATTTGAACTTGCGACCTTCTGCACACCGGGCAGCCGCTTTAACCAACCAACTATGCTATGCTAGCTGTTCCCATATTTTTTTAACTGTTTCTTAGTATAATTTGCTAAGCATAACTAAATGCTATAAAAATAATCAATCAGAAGTTACAACTTTTTGCCGCCATATTTGATATTTCTTTTATAACACTTATCAACAAAATAGACTTGGCAATGACTTTCATAACAAATCAAATCTTTTTGCTTATGTTTAAGAGGGTCGTAGACCAAAAGATCTGAACCCGTAGAACATTGACAATAAAAGAGTAAAATATTACAAGAACAATTTTCTCAACCTTGTTTTTTATACAATGACTAGATCGTCTCGATCTAGACTTATCTTACAAGTAATCAACCAAATGACATGTATTCGTAACCTTAATTTAGGTACATCTTAATGAGCTAGTTTGACTTTAAAACAATTAATTTGTTTCATTAGTTCTTCGCGTGTTTGAAGTCATAAATTAATGTGAAAACTCGGATTTAGATTAAACTCATAAAACTCATTTATTGGTTATTAGTTTACACGTTACTACAGATATATTTATGTGAGTAGGTAATATGAAATTAATTAATAATTTTTCAACATAAAATTGGCGATATTAAATCAAAAATCATAAAAAAAATATGAATAATGAATAATAAAAATTGCAAATAAAAGTTCAAAAATAATAAAATATATACTTGTAAAATAAATTATTCAATATTGCAATTTCAAATAAAAATAAATCATTATTTATAAATTATACCATGTGTTAGCGAAATTTAACATAAAGATGTAATTCTCTTCGACTGGCAAAGTTTAATATAACCTGTAAGTGTTTTACATTTTGAGTGTTTTGTTAAGGCTGAGGCCAAACGAGCGTAAGTTTGTGAGTTGTGAGTCGCAGAATTTCGGTTGTAGAAATTCTGCCTTCCAGAAATTCTGTTGAACTGCTAGACGAGCGCATTTTATTCAGTCGCTATCCAATTTATTTGTGTGTTTATATATTCTGTATATTGTTAATTTTCTGTGTCCCATTTGAAACTAAATAAATTTATTTTCTTTCTTTCTTCTTCTTTCTTCAATTTTTATAGCAGATCACTAAACGCCTTCTCCGATAAGTTTCATAGACATGGACGTTGTTAAATTTCAATGATATTTTTTTCTGTGTCCAGCATTTTGTGAATAAAAAATGCGTGTCAGCTCTAACGCAATATATACCTGACTGACGCTTTGCTTGGCCCGTGTCGCCCCCCCTAGCCCCGCAGACTCAATATAATGCGTGTGAGTCGGCAGACAACTCATTTTGCGTTGCCGTGTGACTCAAATAGGACTTTTGTATGAAACCGAATGTAGCAGATTTTCTGCGACCGAAATTCTGCGACTCACGACTCACAAAATTACGCTCGTTTGGCCTCAGCCTAACTCCGAAGGGGTTAAATTAAGGATTGAACTGTTGTATGAAAGTTAAAACATGAACATAGTTGATCTTGAATGTAAATAAAATAATTTCTATATCATGATTTTTCAAAATGTTATCCCCATGTTAGGGTTTTAAAGTAAATGGGAAATTTACATCACAGTGCAATAGATGGTGGGAATGGGAACAGGGCAAAACGTTTGCCACGTGTAAAACTGGCATCAAGCGGGAATCCGCGAATCCCACGCTAACGAAGTCACGGGCAACAGCTAGTACTTAATATTTTTGTTAAAGTAACAGTACTTTTTTCTATTCACACATCTATCTCAAAAACTACTTAACCGATTTTGATAAAACTTGCACTTTGCCCTAAATTACAAAATTCAGCTTAAACTATTGATCACTTCTTGTTTTTATATACACATCTATATGAAATGAATTGGTGGAATTTTATAACGCATAAAGTAATTTATTATTTTATTTTATTCTCATTCATTTATTTTTTCTCTCGTGACGTGACTGAAGTTTTGCATCTTTTCTCTTTTGAACAAGAAATAGATATGTTTTCTGATAGAAATGTGATTTTTTAATTTGAGGTATGGAACTAAAATTAAATATAAATAGGTATAAATCGGGGCAAACATCTTGAGCAAACGACCTTGAATGCGCAGAAACGAATTTTGGGTCTCTTTGGTTACGAGGCTGAGGCGCAGGGGGCGTACCTGCGCGTGATTGGTTGATCAGACGACCCTTGCCCCGCGCACCGCGTCTTCGTTCCGCTCTCTCCCGAATACACGTGCGTGCAGTGAAGTGCTCACTTTTGTGCTCTGTTATAAATCGTTAGTTGTTGAGTTAAAAGCGGATTTTATCACTGAATATTGTCGGCGATTTTGCCAATATTAAAAACCGAGTTAACTATTGTTTTAAATCGTAAGAAGTTCAACAAAACATGCCGACAAGCATTGTTTTCTATTTAACTATTGTTTAAGTTATGAGAAATTTGACAAAACAATGCACGACATAATGACGACATACAAAATGTTGCACATGTCGGCTATTGTTTATATTTTGGCTATTGCCTGCCACTGCACTCACACAAATACAATTGTCTATACATAATACAATATCCCGAAATAAACAGTAATTGTAATAAATAAAATAGGTAATTCTAAAAACTCGACGTAACTAATCATATATATAGCAATATTTTGCTCGTAAGTGTACGATGCGCAAACTTTCCCCTACCACGTCACCTAATGCTCAAGAAGTTTGCCCATAATTGTATGCCATGGAAGATGGGTAGGCCCTTGGTGTGGGACGCAACCTGCGTCGACACCCTCGCGCCATCACACCGTCCAAGCTCAGCTGTCTGCGCCGGTACTGCTGCTGCATCCGCAGAGACACTCAAACAGCAAACAAAGTATGTATATCTTTCAGGAGATTGCATATTTGCGCCGTTTGGGGTCGAGAGGCTAGGTTCATGGGGTCCGAGTGCCCGCTCATTATTTAAAGATATTTTTAAGTGATTAATCGACGCTTCACGTGATCGGAAGGCTGGCTTTTACTTGGCTCAAAAAATCAGCATTGACATTCAACATGGCAATGCTGTCAGCCTTCTGAACACGTTCCCTGCAGTCGAGGTCGATGCGGAGGAATTTTATGACACCTTCTCTGTAAATTTGTTAATAGTTATCTATTTGTTATTTTATATTTTTTATAAATTAACTATACTAAAATAAGTTAAATACCTAAATATGCTGACTATTTTTTTTACTTCATTAATATTTTATTCTCTGCATTGTGTGTAATAACGTTATTTTGTTTAAAAATCCAAATAATTAGATTTTTAATTTTAAAGTCAGCGCCAAATTAAATTATTAAAGATATTATGACCAATAAAAAACACAGGCCAGTATTTAATTTCTGTTTACATTTTATTCAAAGGTGACGTTGCACACAAAGCTGCAGAAAACGAGAGGCGAGCTTTTACGACCAATAAATACTTGGTATAGTAATTTTGAAGTCGGTAATTTTTTTTAAATTCAAATTTGCATTTTACACGATGATAAGTTTTCGAAAAAAACAATATATATTAAGAATATACCTAATGTGCCTACAAACTGTGATGTTAACTTATTACCTTGATTTTAAACGTAGAGTAAATACTAAAACAACTTGGTAAACACATTGGTGTAAGTTTACGTACGTGTCGATCTGTGTATCTTTACTCACCGTTGTTTGCCTTTGGGTACAATGTGCGACACAGTAGCTCTTCTTTGCTTTGGTAAAATCAGAGCTTTACGGGTACCAGCAGTAAATAGTTGGGTAACAATGAAATTCCTTCCTCAGTTCTATAAACCACTTGCGGTAGCGCGGCAGCTGGTGGAATATGCGCACAGTTAACCGAGTACGCGCGTCTGACTGGTTTTGTGTGCAGCCAACTGACACAAAACACCTCAGAAATGTTAAACGAGTACAAATAAGGTACAATTTGATAACTATTTTTTTTTACTAAGAAACAGTTGAAAAAGATATGGGACCGGCAGGATTTGAAACTGTTTCAACTGTTTCTTAGTATAATTTGCTAAGCATAGCTAAATGCTGTAAAAATAATCAATTAGAAGTATTTTTTTTTAATAATATATTTTATTTTATTATTGATAAATTTTGATAAATTAATTATCTAATTTTTAATTGTAATTCGTCAGTTCAAATCATATTAAAAAGAGCCTATCTATGCGATTATAATCAAATTTTAACAATATTTAAATGCTGTTGAATTTTTATTAACCGACTTCAAAAAAAAAAAGAGGTTCTGTATTCGATCCGTATGTATGTATGTATGTATGTATGTATGTATGTATGTATGTATGTATGTATGTATGTATGTATGTCACCTTTTTATGTTCGCGATTTTCTCGGAAACTACTGATCCGATTTGAATGCAGATTTCGGTATTTTAATCCTTGTGTTTCAAGGAAGGTTTTAGTATATAATTTATCATAATCTGATAAAGATCTTTGGAGACAGGCAACGGAACTCTTCAAAAACGAATAGCTAATGAACCACGTTTTGTGCAATCGTGTATCTATGTATTGTTTTCACCACTACATAACATAACATCATGCCTGTGTATGCTTTGAAGGGTAAGCAGAGACACCCTACTTACCTACCCTTAAAGTACCGAAAGCTCTTAGGTTTGGACGGGGCTTACGTTTCAGCATATTTGTTATTATCGTAGTGATAACTTATGATCATGAAGATCTCAGAAAGATTTTTTTGATAATATATAAAGCATTTGATAATAAAAAAAATAAATAAAAAAAACTAATTAAAAAAAAAGAATATTCTTAACTCGAGCGTATTCTAAATATTATAATATTTATGTACTATTTTTTTTCAAAGAAAAAGGAACCGCCTTCAATAACTCAAAAGTAAAAAAACTAAGACACTAAAAAGCTTGAAATAAAAAAATAAAATAAAAAAAAACTAATTAAAAAAAACTAATAAAAAAAAAGAATATTCTTAACTCGAGCGTATTCTAAATATTATAATATTTTATGTACTAATTTTTTTCAAAGAAAAAGGAACCGCCTTCAAAAACTCAAAAGTAAAAAATAAAATATTCGCTAAACTTTGCTTACCTTTATATTAATTTGTTTACAACAATAAACCCAAATAATTATGTTATACCAATTATTTATATTTTTTTGAAGTCTGCGCCAAATTACAAAATCAAATACCAATTAAAACC
This sequence comes from Hypena proboscidalis, assembly GCA_905147285.1. Lineage (NCBI taxonomy): Eukaryota > Metazoa > Arthropoda > Insecta > Lepidoptera > Erebidae > Hypena > Hypena proboscidalis. The sequence continues at coordinate 23,481,496 of LR990127.1, read as the reverse complement.
GTATTTACCGAAATAATTCTTGAAAAAATCACAAAATCAAATACCAATTAAAACCGTATCAGCAATTATGTGATTTGGCGCCGACTTCAAAAAAATATAAATAATTGGTATAACATAATTATTTGGGTTTATTGTTTTAAACAAATTAATATAAAGGTAAGCAAAGTTTAGCGAATATTTTATTTTTTACTTTTGAGTTTTTGAAGGCGGTTCCTTTTTCTTTGAAAAAAATTAGTACATAAAATATTATAATATTTAGAATACGCTCGAGTTAAGAATATTCTTTTTTTTTATTAGTTTTTTTTAATTAGTTTTTTTTTTTTTTAATAAATAAATATTTTCCACTCTTTCTCTCTCTTCCAACAATCTCTTTAAGATACTCCCACTATTAATGTATGGGCATACAGGGTTGCCCACGGACGTGCCACATCGTATACATACATTCTTAATCAGTTTACTCTATAATTGGGCTATTATTGTCGCTAATTGTACTCAGGCAAGATCCTGCCTTAATCAATATTGTATGCGATATTCTACAAATAAGTATTCTAAAATATCATTTTTTCACTTCCGACGTCTATAAATTAAAAAAAAAATTAAAACAATATTTTTTACAAGTTAGTCGTAATCTGAAATTGATATCAAAGTATTTGGATTTTGATTTTTTTTCTTTAAGTTTCCTACTAAACCTAGGAATTTGTATTAAAATACTTAATGATATATATGAGCAAGACGTAAGTAGTTCAGACTCTTTATTCACGAGCTGAATATATAACAAGGAACTGCAAAACATATAAGTTTTTTTTTTCTTATATTCTATCTTATAATTATCTTAAGCATACATTACGTTAACCGAGATTTTGTTTTACATTCAAACCAATCTCTCGCAATGTAAATAAATCTCAAGGTAAGCATCAGCTTGCTGCAAATTTTTGTACAGACTGTACCACGACCCCAAGGCCGTACTTATGGTCAATACAAAAATTTGTCAGCGCGTCTAACTGATGCAACTCGTTCTCGAAATTTTGGCCAGCGACTTAGTATCGCTATACAACGTGTTAATGCTGCCAGCGTTTTTGGTACGAGGCCTTCTGACAGTGAGTTGTTTAGTTTAGATTAAGTTAAAAGACTAGTTTATTTTAGATCTAACATGTATATTTTTCTGTAAATAAAGATATTAAATACAATAGCTTTAAATAAATCCTTTTTGTTTATTTATCTATACTTATATAATTGTTGGTCCGACTTACTGATTGTTTCATCAATGCAGTGCCTAGGACATAGGTGCGCAATAAGAAGGGATTTTTGGAAATTGTCTCCCTTAGGGGATAAGCTGAAACTATTTAATTTCGAAATGGATTCACATGAAACTTTGTATGTAGGGTCCCCCAGTGAAATAAGTGAGCACTAACAAATATTTTTTGAGAGTAGACCCTCCTTTCCCCTAAAGAGGTAGAAAAGGAGGGTCCAACTTTGTATGACAACTTACAGACGTGGTCGCGTGTCAACTCCCCCTCTCTACTCGTCAAAGGTTACAGTTGGCATGGTCGGCAGCGTACCGGAATTCAGCGTGACCAGCATATTTTCATTAAAAAAAGATGCGAACCCAGACGCAGCGATTGCGCGCACTTTTTTTTGTATGAAAAGAATAATTTATTTTTTGTATGATGATAAAATTATGTTAAAAAACGTCTGTAGCTGACGCTGACGCTTGCTTCCAACTGCGACCTTTACATATGCAGAGCTTTATAACACCCACATACATGCATAAAATATATAATACCACGCCTGTTTCCCTTCAGGGGTAGGCAGAGGTGCACATATTTAATGAAACAACCATTTTTCACCACTAATACCAATAAAAATACTGAACAGATTTAAATGAAACTCGGCATGACTGTAGTCTTTACTATGTTTTAACATCATAACATACTTTTTATCCGAAACTTACTCACTCCGCCGAATCTGCGGAGGAGAGTTAGTTTGTATGTTTGAATACGCTAATCTCGGGCAGTACTGTTCGGATTTGCATAATTCTTTTTTTTTATGGATAGCCCAATTGACAAAGATAAAAATTACATTTCTATTAATAAGCAGAGCAGCAGTAGAATAAGTTGCAAAAACGGGCGACGAGAGTGGAGGTAACTTATAACGCGGGTAGAAACGTCAGGAGCAGCTAACATTAAATCACATAACATAACGCCTAATTATCCAGAAGTGTAAGGCAGATAATCTGTTTTGTTAGCTTTTTGCTAGTAAAAATGTGGACGAAATGTTACAAATATTTTATGATGTTTTAAACTCAATTATAGACGATCACGTTCCTAAATCTAAACCGACAAGCAGGTGCTTCCCGGTATGGTTTAATAAACCATTAATTAAATCTCTTAAAGAAAAAAATAAACTACGACAACGTTATAATAAATACAAAAACCCCATGGATGAGATCGAATTAAAATTAATCTCAAAAAGGTGCCAAACTCTAGCCAAAGAACTGTATAATGGCTATATGGAGAGCTTGGAAAATGGTATTGCTGATAATTCAAAACTATTTTGGGCACATGTAAAGGCGAAGCGAGGCGGCTTTAGCTCTTATCCACTGACCATGACTGACGGAGAGGCGGTAACAACATCTGATGGCCCGACCATTTGTGAACTTTTCGCTACCCATCTTTCAACGTCTTACACTATCGACGACGACGCTGCTTTTAAACCAGACTCGAACTTCCTTCACTTACTAATAAACAACAGCTTATGTCTGACCAGCCCTGCGATTGACCCAGAAACCCTGCTAAAAAAACTGAGGACAATCAATACCAATAAAGGAGCAGGTTCCGATGGGATCCCTCCAGTTTTCATTGCCGCGACTGCACCAGCATTAGTTACTCCGCTGCTAAGCATTTTTAATACATCCTTAACTACAGGTTGGTTCCCATCAAAATGGAAAATAGCCAAGGTGGTCCCGGTCCATAAATCCGACAAAAAGGATAACATTACCAATTATAGACCTATTTCAATACTGTGCACTTTCGCAAAAATTTTTGAATCACTAATTTGTCCCTACATTCAAAATCATTTTAAGCTCTACCTTAGCGATCACCAACATGGTTTTGTAGCTACTAGATCTACGGCTACAAATTTGTTAACTTTCACAGAGACTATCACGCATGCCTTAGACACAAACACGCAAGTCGATGTGATATACACCGATTTTAGCAAGGCCTTTGACAAAATGTCGCATAAGATCCTATTATACAAGCTTTCAGCTTATGGTGTTACTGGTACATTGTTGGGATGGTTAAAATCATACTTGACTGGGCGCGAGTTCTATGTGGTCGTAAATGGCTTTCGATCTTCAAACTATAGCATATCCTCTGGCGCGCCACAAGGTTCTCACTTGGCACCAATATTATTTAACATTTTCATAAACGATCTGCCTACAAACTTGCATTTTTCTGAAAGCTTCTTGTACGCTGATGATCTAAAGTTTTTAAGAAAAATTGAATCACAAAAAGACTCTGAACTTCTTCAAAGTGACCTAAATAAGCTAAATGAATGGTGCAATGAAAACAAAATGCAATTAAACCTAAATAAATGTTACCATGTAAAATTCTCAAGAAAGTTACATTGCACTAATTCGGAATATTTTATCGGTTCTCATAAAATACAGGAAGTAAATGAAATAAGGGACCTCGGAGTCATATATGACAAAAAGCTAACGTTTGTGCCTCACGTTGAGAACGTAATAAAGAAGGCCTCAAAAATGCTAGGATTTGTTTTACGGAATACAAAAGGTTTCAGTAGGTTCGGCACTAAGGTAATTCTGTACAACAGTCTTGTTAGGAGTATTTTGGAATACTGTGTTGTAGTTTGGAGACCACACTACGCGGCACATACGCTGCGCTTGGAAAGAGTACAGAAACGCTTCGTATGGCACCTCGCATTTTGTACCGGGAAATCTAAGCAACTTCCCTCATACAACACGCGCTTAGAAAGCTTTCAAATTTGTTCTTTAGCCAAGCGCAGAGACATTACAGATGCCATTTTCATCTACAAGCTCCTGACCAACAAAATTGACTGTCCCAAACTACTGGAACTTGTGAGATTCCGGGCTCCCTCTCGGTACCCTAGAAACATAATTACACCTTTGTGTCCTCCTTTACGTAGAACCGTTCTAGGTGCCAATTCACCTTTACCTAGATTATGTAAAATTTTTAACAAATTTAGTGACCTGATAGACATACAGGTGGATACAAAGGGCAATTTTATAAGAACAATTTGTGAATATTTAAAAAATTAATTATTAGATTTTTGCATAGAATAATGTATATTTACAATTTATTATTAATTTAATGTATTGCAATACTATATCAATTTGAATTTAACCCTATAATTTATTTATTAAAATGTATTATCTTTAAATTTAATTATCAAAGTTGTACTTAATATTTTTTAATTGTTACCATATTATCCATTGTTAATTAATCTGCCTCATTTTTATAATTTTTATTTTTATTTTTATAATGTTTTTTTAGAATTTAAGTTTAACCAAACCGTGCAAGTGGTATTAGCTTTTAATTGATTGTTACACTTAGCATGATTCGACTGTATTAAATATGTTTGTAATATTACTTGTGTAAACAGTCGTAAGCTAACCAAAATAAATAAATAAATAAATAAATAAATAACCAGCGCTAGGGGGTGAGCCTATCGCCATCAAGCGGGCATAATGCCAACTCTGTGACGCTTTTTAAGAATTTCCTGACGGAAAATTCTCAAATCATTCTGTTTGACCCAAAAATCGATCCCTAGACCTCACAGTAAAGCTTATACGCTAACCACTAGACCAACGAGGCAATTTTTATTGTAATAACAAAATCTACGCGGCAAAAGGCGGGCAGCACCTAGTATTTATAATAAATACTTGACTGTGGCACGTAAGTCGATCGCGATTGACTTGACATTTATATGAAAATTCTGCTAAATTGACGTGCGTACGGTCACTCTTGCACAGCACTGAAGCCCGCCGTATCATTGTTAGTAGATATTTTTTAAGGCACTGTCTAGTAAAACCCAGTTTATGTCTTATCTCGATAATCGTTTAATGACCAAAAGTGCTTGTCTCATCCAAAGCATTAAGTATCGCGGTATCAATAAAAAATAGAATATTTTGTAGCACCCTGCTGAAGCGTGGATCGTGCTCAAGTATCATCAGGCCGGTGCTTAAAGCCTACTTACTCACTACTCAGCGTGAAGGTCGATCAGCTCGAGATGTAACTGAAGTCAAGAAACTTAATGGCGAATATTTTAATAAGTTTATTTATTTTTAGATTATTTTAAAGCGAATAAGTAGTACGGAATTAATTAAGACACTGTATTCTTATTGTCAGAATTTACTTCAAAAATATGTTTTTCAGCAGAAAAACTGGAATTTAATTTTATGTCAATACCTAACATAATTTATTTTAACATTGCATCTACATAGAAAGAACAAAGGTATTTTCTTTGGTTAATTTGCTCCGCGATCGACAATGTTAATCAAAGCTAGTATTCTATAATGATAAAACAGATAATAGATAAGATAATTGTTAGTAAAACGATTATAATAAAATTACATTCGTTTTAAATGAATGCTCAACACTCGTTGAATTGTATGTACAAATGTGGTAAATGTGTGTGAACACATCTTCCACATTTTGTAGATACAACTCGCTAAATGCACCACAAGACTGCCAATAAGTGTTAACAATTGCTTCGCTGTTTTCCACACAGAAATATGAGTTATATACAGGGTGTAATCGTAAGTGTGTCCAGGCGATTATTTCGTTACTATTGACATATCAAATAACATGAAACTGGTATTCAAATAACGTTATGTAATGAGTAGAACTGTATCAATAGTTATGAAAATAAAATAAGAAGTATCCAATATTTTAACTACAATCACTCTCATACATTTAATCGCTAAGATTGTTTCGGTGAACTTTTCGTAACTATTAGAGCTACCGATTTGAACTGATATTAAAATAATATTAACATATCTATTAGTAAAATTGGATCAATATCATTTTATAAATAAAATTAGAAATATTCAAAATTATTATTTTAATCACGTGCATAATGAGAAGGAAAACAGACTTATGTGTTCAAATCACTTTACTACCTTATGCCTTTTCGTGACATTAAATTCACAAGTTTCATGACATTGGCATCATTATTTAAGTGATTAAACCGTGAGCATTGTATTATCTGCGTAATTAATAAATAAAATATTCACGCTTGCCTCGGTAATCTAGAGGTTAGCGTATCCGTCTCTCACCAAAAGGTCTCGGGTTTGATTCCCGGGTCAGGCAGAAGAGTTATTTGATTTTTTTTCCGTCAGACAATATTCTCAACAGCAGCTCGGAGTTAAAACAGTGCCCGATGTATAGCAATCAGCTCACCCCTTATCACATTGGATCATTGGAGACATAGCAAGTAAAGTGTAAGTCTGTGTGTACACCTCTGCCTCACCGTTTTGGATACTATAGGTGTGATTTTATGTTACGTTATACCCGCTTTTTGCACGAAACGCAAAAGTGTTAATTATTGACATCCACGAACAAATATTTTCACAATTTATTTTTCATATCAATCAAGAATACAAACGCTACGAGACGAAATGAAAATGAAAACAAAAACACTTTGAACCCTTTTATGATCTCTGCAGCTCTGGATGGCTATTGTACCCATTCACATCCGTTTGATTCTTTGTAGACTTTCATTGAAATTAAATCAATACTCGTGTCATACAAATTTCAACTTTATGCAATGCAGATAAGAGGCTTTTTCTGAGTACAATATGGACATTTCAAACATTGGAGATTCTGTCCATCATCGTTTATTCATTGTGGATAGAGGATTTATTTTTCTTATAAAAGAAGCCAATTTGCGCGTCTCTTAAAATCACACTTTTTTAGTACAAAAGCCTAACAAAATATGATAATTTGTTAAAAACTTTTATCTTTTTTTAGGGTTCCTTAGAAAAAGGGTAAAACAGAATCGTATTTATTACTAAGACTTCGCTTTCCATCTGTCACCAGGCTGTATCTCATGAACCGCTATAACTAAACGGTTGAAATTTTCCCAGAATATGTAAAACTGTTGCCACTGTAACAACACCTACTAGGAATCAAATAAAAGGCCCATGCAAAAAACCTGTTTTTTTTGCATTGACGTATAAAGTAAGGACACGGCTAACGCGCGATAAATGTCCTCAACCCTTTTTGGTGTCAATCTGACTACAAAAAGCGCGTAGTGAAATTGACTGTGGTTGGCTGCCTCCGTGAGCGGTCAAACACGACAAAATGCCTAATTGTGCACTGAAAAGTTGTACGAACTACCAAATTAAACACAACAAAAAAGATTATGGTATTACATATCACCCGTAAGTCACAAATATCATATTATATCCACCTCTTTACATTATTTTATCAATTTGATTTGCTAAAATTCTTCGTTCCGACGCCATATTCCTTAATCGTGAATATCCGCGTGACATGACTTTGGATCTGCGCAACTGCGCTTAGTTTGAGCACTCATGACAACCAATTTGGTTTTAAACCGGGACTGTCAGCTGAGTCGGCTATCCTGTGTTTGAAGCAGACTGTCAAGTACTACACCAATAGGAGTACACCGGTTTATGCATGCTTTCTCGACCTTTCGAGGGCGTTCGACCTGGTTAGTTATGACATACTATGGCTAAAATTAACTAATATATCCATACCGCCCGAATTGTTAGAAATATTCAAATACTGGTATCTTAACCAGGTGAACGTCGTTCGGTGGTCGAGTGCTCTGTCTGAGCCGTATAGGATGGAGTGTGGGGTGAGACAGGGAGGGCTGACCTCGCCGAAACTCTTCAACCTGTATGTCAATGCACTAATTGAGGAGCCCAGCAGCACTCGGGTCGGCTGTCATATTGACGGTATTTGTGTAAATAACATCAGTTTTGCAGACGATATGGCCATTTTGAGCGCTTCGGTGTGTGGTTTATCCCGGTTGTTGCGTATATGCGAGCGCTACGCGTTAAATCACGGGCTGCTCTATAATGCAAAAAAGAGCGAGTGCATGGTCCTTCACGCCAGGGGTCGGAGCTGCCCGGATTATGTTCCACCTATTAGACTGAATGGTGTAAATCTAAGAAGAGTCCAACAATTTAAATATCTCGGGCATATCGTGACCTCGGACCTAAAGGATGATGCTGATATAGAAAGGGAACGGAGGGCATTGTCTGTAAGGGCTAATATGATCGCCCGCAGGTTTGCTCGTTGCTCGGGGACCGTCAAAATAACTTTTGTACGTCCCTGTACACAGCCAGCCTGTGAAGCAGAAGCAGTACGATGCTCTCCGAGTCCAGTATAATAATGCGTTCAGGGTGTTGTTGGGGTTGCCCCGGCGCTGTAGCGCTTCAGGGATGTTTGCTGACGCCCGTGTCGACTGTTTCTACACGACGATGCGGAAGCGGTGCGCATCTCTGGGGCGCAGGCTCCGGTCCACCTCCAACTCCATCCTGAGAATATTTACAAACTGATTTGATTGCCAGTACATTAATCATTGTTATATGGTTAATGTACTGACAAACAAACAGATGACTCAGAGGCAGGCTTGTTATTGATTTATTATTTTTTTATTATTTTAAGTTAATCAGATATTATGATGTTATTAAAAATTGTATTTGTAATTTTATATTCTAAATTTTATATTATAAATTTTATATATTCAAATTTTGTAAATTGATTTTATAATTTTAATTTTGTTTTTATTATTTGATGTGATGACTCTAATTTTATTACCTTTTACACAATTTCAATTTAATTTTATCAATTCTATTTATATTATTTTAATTTAATTCATATAACTATTTAACCTAATGTAATAATGCCTGTATTATAATGTTTTATCATATTTTCTTGTATGATCTTAAATGTGATTGAAATAAATGATTTTATTATTATTATTATTATTAGTTGAACTATGCCGCCGCGGACGTTCAAGAAAATGAACTGTACTGTACTCATGAATAACTGTATGAGTGAAATGTACTGTTACTGCGTTAACTTGTTATCTTGTCATCAATCCACAAAAGCAGATTTTAAACGCGATTTTATATTTAGAAAAGAAATTGTTATTATAATAAAACGGTTAAATGAAAAACTGTGGTTTTTTTTGACACATTACTCGAGTTTTAATTTTAATATTCAGTTGCTAAAAATATGAAAAAAAAAAATCATCTAAACTGATTCTTGATGATTAACTTGATAATTTCGATCCCTGTTTCTTGGGAATGGCCATTTTGGATTTGTATTTTTTCATAATGTAAGTACCTAATTTTAATAGTCAAGTATAGTAATTTTGTTAAAGTTGATGAATTGAAAAAACTAAATAAAAGCTTGTAGCTAAAGTTCAATGATCTTTTGGCCTTTCACGGATTATAGAGAATGTTCACCAAATGATTTAAGTACAAATTACATTTAGTAGTTTGTACTTAAATCATTTATACATACCACGTGGGCGGAGCTACGACCAGAAGCTAGTAAAAAAATATTTCACGAAACAAACATTTTATTTTATTCCTCTAACAAAATATGACCTACTTTTGGAATTCCCATGATGTACCTACTGTTCTTTTTATAATATAACTAGGAGTATTTTTAATTTTGTAATAATTAATATTTTACACTATTGAAAGAATCACAATTTTATTGTACCTTTGGCAAAAAAAAATGCAAACGAAATTACATCACGCTCTTACAAGGTTACACATAGCGTGAATGCAAAGTCATTTACATGGTAGTTCAGAGCAGATGGCGTTACTGATCCTGCTATTCATAATGTCAATTTTGAAGGGCAATGTGTTCGGACAAGCCATTTCTATAGTATATATTTCTATGTTTATATGTTGGTTTTTGTTCTATTTTGATTACCGTATTGTAACTCATGACCCGCGATATCTAGACAGTTAAAATTTATATAGATGATGTATAATATACGAATAAAATAAACATATAGGGAGGAAGCTACCACACAACAAACGTGGTTTATTTGCTTGTTTCAGTTCGATATTGATAACGACGTGTAGACACTTGAAATATTCACAAAATATTTAGTAATATATTTACTTTAAAAATTTAAATTTAAATAAAATAAGGGGGACTCTCATATAGCAGACATGATTTTTTTGCTACTTTTAAAGATAAATGGTACGGAACCCTCGGTGCGGGAGTCCGACTCGGCACTTGGCCGGTTTTTTTTCTCTATATACAACGTATGTAATGTAACGAACAGGCGTATAGTACTCCTGATGGTTTAGGATTAAGGTGATGGATGCTGTGTTTTGACAGCGTTCATTTGACGTTCATCGCTTGTTTTGTATGAATCGCGTCACGTAGCGTAGCGCTTGTCGCGTTACCTCGCTCAGCTAGGACAACGCTTAGTTAAGCTACATCTGAAGAATAAGAATAAGATCTGAAGAATTGTTTTTGAAATAAAATAATGCATTCTTTCACAAAATCTTTTATCTACCATATTTAAGATACTTCCTCTTCATGTGGCATGTTCGCGAGAAATACAAGAATTGCTCGTTTAATATAATAGGATAAAAGTAGATACTGTGGGCTGTTAAACGTTGAGTAAATCAACCATTGACTGATAAATGTAAATGCACATCACAAAAAACAAAACACATTATTAGCTTCTGCCCGCGCCCGTTTGTCCGTGTGGAACATCGATAAATAAAAACCGGCCAAGTGCGTGTCGGGCCACGCGCAGTAGGGTTCCGTAGCTAGTCGTAACAACATATTTCGACTTAAAAGGGATTTACTATCTGTATTAAACAAGTAACATCTTCATACAAGTCATTACTTTCAAAGGTTTTTGTAATTTGCACGAATTATTCTAAGTAACTGCATTTTACACTTTGGACCCCTATTCCTCTTGAACCAATGAAGTGAACTTATCTGCTATAGTTTTCTTTTAAAGTTAATTACATGTACTACCGACACAATTTTTTTCAGATTTTGGGATCCAGTAGTTTAGCTTTTAGAGGGGGGGGACGCTCTACTCGAACAAAAATTTGCTCTTCAAAGTTAATTATCTCGCAAACGGATCTCTAAATCAAAAAACTGTCTTAGCAACCCCTGAACGTTTTTAAAAGTCCTATCTAACAATACCCCACACTATGGGGTAGGCGACAAAAAAAAAACATCCCTACTTTACATGTAGGGGAGCTACCCGAAAAAAAAATATTTTCCCAAATTTTATTCTATAACTTTCTTTGTATAGTTAACATGCATGTTTATGCAAAATTTCAGTTTTCTAGCACCAACGGTTTCGTCGCTATGCCTTGGACAGACGGACGGACAGACGGACATGGCGAAACTATAAGGGTTCCTTGTAGGTACTACGGAACCCTAAAAATAGACAGATAGTTAGTTTCAAAGGCAATGCCAAAAATCTGCTTCGCCCCCGACCTTGTGTCACGAATATACGATCCTCACTAATATTACAAATGCAAAAGTTTGTGAGTATGGGAGGTATGGAAGTAAGGTTGTTTTATACTATTTCAGGCAAAAACTCCCAGGACGATTTTGATGAAATTTTGCACACATTTAGCTTATAGCCTGGATTAACATAAAGGCTACTTCATCGACATACCACGCGGTCAGAGCTGCGGACGGAGGCTAGTTGTGAATAATTTCTAGTTTAATGTTTGGCGATTATCTAGTAATAAGATACATAACATATTAATAAGCAGGATTTAATAAACAAAAGTGATTCAATGAACCAAGTACTAAATTTTTTTTATAGAATAATCACGTGTTTATATCTTATATATAAAATTCTCGTGTCACAATGTTAGTTACCTTGCTCCTCCGAAACGGCTTTACTGATTTTTACCAAATTTTATATGCATATTCAGTAGGTCTGAGAATCGGCTACTTTCTATTTTTCATACCCCTTAGTGATAAAGGTTGTTCACCCCAATATTTTTTTTTTTTTTTTGGACAATTTTTTTTGTTTTTATTTTTTTATAATGTGGCATTAAAAATACTTACAGCCCTAAATTTTTACCTTTTTATTACCAACCCTTTTTTTTAATAGCCGTTTTAGTAACATTAGCGCTTTTGACAATATGAACTTTTTGAATGTACCTTTATGGGATTTCACATAACATTGACACTTTGGATTATTATCTTGGCATAGCCACAGAATAGATAGCACAGCAGTGATAAACAATCCCATGGTCAATAATTAGTACCCCTTTATATTTTCTATCAGTAAATAAGATGATTAGCAAATATAGTACACACGCAACACATCACAGCTGTACATTTCCAGTAAGAGACAGTCCATCAGACCATCTAACAATGTTATTGTCATTATATAGGCAATATAAAGCTTCATACATAAGCTACTAGAACATAACTAAAAACAATGACGTTGTAATGACCCCTTGTATGCATTTTCATTATCACTGACATTTTGCCTCCTGACTGCTACTTCTGAAGAACGGTTTTCCGGTTTATCCCACTTACCTGCAAAAATAACCACATTTAAATATAAAGTAATAAGATCAACTGTAATTAGTGGCTTTCAAACACAGAGAGGAGTTCATAAAGAAGAACAGTACATAATTATATATATAATATAAATACGAGTGACATTTGTGATATATATATATCACTTAATATCAGGATGGAATGAACATAACATCACGCCTATACTACCCAAAGGGTGTGGCAGTTGTGTGTAACACCCACACTTCACCTGTTATGTTTAGGTCCTATGTGAAAGGAGGAGGGAGGGCTATAGTCATACACCGGACACAGTACCAACACCATGCTGCTATAGAGATTTTTCTTCGACCCGGGAATCGAACTCTAGGCCTCGCAATGAAAAGTGACAAATTTGCATTTGTCACTAGACGAACAAAGCATTGTAATGAATTAATAAGACTAAATCCCAGGTACCTACATCCCCACCGGACAAAATGTTTTACAATAATTTTATTTCAATACTGCGTTAAGGCACTATTTAATGCATTTATTAACTAGGTACAAAATGGTTTCCTGGTATTGTACTAAAACAATCTTAATAAAGGTATTGCGGTTAGTTACCTCAGCCGTTGAAAATGCTATGATGGCCATTTCATCTTAGATGCACTGGAAACTATTTAATTCACTTTGTTATCAAGTATAAGTAATTTTGTTCAAGCTCAAGCACTACTAAAAACACACAGTTAAAACTAATTCATTATTAATTGAACACTTTTAATTAAATAACTTAATCATAAAATCAATAAAATGTTCAATGCCTATACGCCATCATTTGTTTGTTTCTAACTTCTTTTTTTAAATTTGGTTTTCATAACTAAGTATTGTTGCCAGGTACCCAAAAGGTCGCATTCTTCGAATAAAAGGATTGTAATCTTTTTGGTGCCGGGTGACTGACCGATTGGAAGTATGAACAGGGTTTAATTTAATTATTTTTTTTTACTAGTGATTACCCAATGTTAGATTTTTTTTTATCGATTACTTGTTTATTTTTTTTATTACTGCAGTGACCTTTAGAAATAAACACAAGACGTACCTTTAACATATTATTTATTACCTGAGTGTGCCAAAACCTCACGGTAAGTATGTGGCCTCTCTTTTGCCTGACCCGGGCATCGATTCCGAGACCCCGTTATTTGGGAATTTTCCGTGAGGAAAAACGCAATAGCGGCACGGAGGTGGAATTGTGCCCGGTGGATCCCTACTTCAAGGGACCTAATCATAACAGGTGAAATGTGAGTGTTATATACCTCTGCCAACCCTTCTGTGTAGTATAAGCGTGATGTTTGTTATTTATTTATTTATTTACTTTAAGGAAAACATACAGCATTATTAGTACAGATAGTATAGTGACATAAATTGAAACAGAAAGCCAACAAAGTTTTCACAATAACATTATACATAGTGTGAACAAATCGAAAAGAAAGAAAGAACATAACATTTTATATAATTACTAATATTACAAGAACTGTTATAATATGTATATATATATATTTTAGATTTAAAGTTTCAACATTACATAAATACTATTTAGATAAATTATGAATCAATTATTAATAAATATTTGAATATTTATGTTAATAAATATTTGAATTTAACATTTTGTTTTTTTTTCTTTTAGATTGAGCTTGTTTACTCTTTTTGATAACTGCAGTGATCTTCGAAATAAACTGAAGACGTATACTTATACATCATAATATTATTTATTACCTGAGTTTGCCAAAAACTCACGGTAAGTTTTGCCATATCCGAGATTCGAGTCTTCGTGAGTACTGTGCTGGCATCCTTAATTTGATCCGTAAATAGAAACCGGCCATGAAGTTGCTCATTCGAGCTTGTTTTTGGAAAATCGAATATATATTGTTTGATGCTAACATTAAATACTACATGCTGCGAACATATTTTAAATTTAAATTTCGAGAAACAATTATACTGTCTATACTATTCTGCCAAGCAAAAAAACGTCTAAAGCTGGGTACAGATTGGTGCAATGCAACATGTAATGTAATATTCTTTACATTGCATGTTCCCTGCTGCCTTGGACGTGTGGCGCGCGCGGTACGCGCATTGACTACGAATCATTCGAGAACATTCTGTTCCCGCATTTTGTTACAAACACTAGCCCTCGTCACACGTGTTCTTTTCTTTGCCTGCATCAAGGCGATATACTTACGAATCATGGAGTCTGAAGACAGCCTTCTTGCTCTGACGATTATCAGTGCTTCATTGTTAATCATTCATCAACTTTTAAAAAAACCACCCTCCAAGCACCCTCTTTCACCGCCATGATCGTTGCGCATGCGAACGAAACGATCGAGCGTCCACGGCTGCGCCCTGCGCACACTGCGCGCCCCTTTGTGTTCGTACCAAAAACCGACAAATCTCGGATCGAGCCGCGCACGAGTTGTAACGCTCGGAGCGTGCGCGACCCAGGCGCAGTTCGTGCGCGCGAGGCGTCCACATTATGGGAATTCTGTTACATTACATGATACATTGCAGCAATATGGACGTCAAATTCTTGCATTGCATGTTGCATTACATGTTGCATTGCACCAATCTGTACCCAGCTTAAAACTCACATGCAAAAGGAATGGTGTTATTTGAAACGAAATGGCTAATATAAATAAGTAACAATGCCAAAAGTGGTTCGCGGTTGGGATGTCAAATAGCCAACATGAATTCGTACTACTCTCTACGCATTGTAATAAGGTAACCTTTGTGTGACAATCCACCTGTAGAGGGTTACAAACCAGTTTGCATTTGCAAAGGAAAGTGAAAAAAAAGCAAAATTCGTCGCTCATACAGCGAAATTATATGATAGTAGAATTTGGAATGGAATATGATGGAATAAAATAATAAAAAAATATATTTTATTTTGCTAGCGATTTCTATCCAGGTTGATTATTTTTTGTTATAGTTATTAGTTATAAGTATAGCCCATGAACATCAACAATGCCCAAAAGCAGATTGTTGATGCGTTGTTTCATCTGAGGATGCTTATACGGGGTGGATGCGACATAGCGACATTTATTGAAACCACAGCTTCTATACATGGTAAGTATCAATTTCCACCGGATAAAAATTCTCTGACGAAAAAAAAAAAATCACGGTCTCCGAACAATTGGAACATTGCGATCGTGCAATTTGTTCGGAAGACGTGGATTTTTTTTTTCGCCAGAGAATTTTTTATCCGGTGGAAATGCATACTGGCCATGTATAGAAGCTGTGGTTTCAATAAATGTCGCTATGTCGCATCCACCCTGTATGTAGTGCTAGTAATTTCAAGGCCTGATCTCTTCTTCAAACTGGAACCCTGTAGTTCAAGCATTTTTATTTGGCGACAGTTTATTTGGCGACACCTAAAGGTGAGACGGTGGTGCTACCAGTTTCAACACCGTCACGAAAATAATAAAGAAGATGACCCAGCCACTAGATATCGCTTAGAAGATTGGACAAAATGGGCGGCTCTGAATGTCAAATTGAAATATTTAATAACATAACATAACATCACACTTATATTATCCTGAAGGGTTTGGCACCAGTGTATAACACTCACATTTCACCTGTTATGTTTAGGTCTCATGAGATAGGGATTCACCGGGCACAATTCCACCTCCGTGCCGCTATTGCGTTTTTCCTGACGGAAAAATCCCAAATAACAGGGTCTCGGACTCGATTCCCGGGTCAGGCAAAAGAGAGGCCACATAATTACCGTGAGGTTTTGGCACACTCAGGTAATATAATATGTTATAGGTACGTCTTGTGTTTATTTTTAAAGGTCACTGCAGTAATAAAAAAAAATAAACAAGCAATCGCTAAAAATAACAAAAAATCTAGCATTGGGTAATCAATCAAATCAATTAAAATCTAGTTAAAAAAAATCAAACCATGTTCATACTTCCAATCGGTCAGTCACCCGGGCCGGCACCAAAAAGATTACAATCCTTTTATTCGAAGAATGCGACCTTTTTGGGTATCTGGCAACAATATGTATAAACCAAATTTAAAAAAAGAAGTAATAAACAAACAAATGATGGTGTATAGGCACTGAAAATTTTATTGATGTTTATGTGAAACAATAGATAACTAGTTTGATATGGTTATTTTATTTAAAGTGTTCAATTAATGAATTAGTATTACCTGTTTATTTTTAGTAGTGCTTGAGCTTGAACAAAATTACTTATACTTATAATATAACAAAGTGAATTAAATAGTTTCCAGTGCATCTAAGATGAAATGGCCATCATAGCATTTTCAGCGGCTGAGGTAACTAACCGCAATACCTTTATAATGATTGTTTTAGTACAATACAAGGAAACCATTTTGTACCTAATTAATAAATGCATTAAATAGTGCGTAGCAAGCATTAACGCAGTATTGAAATAAAGTTATAGTAAAACATTTTTTCGGGTAGGGATGTACCTGGGATTTTGTCTTATTATTTCAATACAATGCTTTGTTCGTCTAGTGATTTGCATTTGCCACTTTTCATTGCGAGGTCTCGGGTTCGATTCCCAGGTCGAAGAAAAATCTCTATAGCAGCATGGTGTTGGTACTGTGTCCGGTGTATGACTATAGCCCTCCCTCCTCCTCTCACATAGGACCTAAACATAACAGGTGAAGTGTGGGTGTTACACACAACTGCCACACCGTTTGGGTAGTATAGGCGTGATGTTATGTTCATTCCACCCTGATATATCACTCGTATTTATATTATATATATAATTATGTACTGTTCTTCTTTATGAACTCCTCTCTGTGTTTGAAAGCCACTAATTACAGTTGATCTTATTACTTTATATTTAAATGTGTTTATTTTTGCAGGTAAGTGGGATAAACCGGCAAACCGTTCTTCAGAAGTAGCAGTCAGGAGGCAAAATGTCAGTGGTAATGAAAATGCATACAAGGGGTCATTACAACGTCATTGTTTTTAGTTATGTTCTAGTAACTTATGTATGAAGCTATATATTGCCGATATAATGACAATAACATATTAGATGGTCTCGCTTTGTTAAGGCTTCCCGTGCAATGCGAGACTGTCTCTTACAGGAAATGTACAGCTGTGATGTGTCGCGTGTGTACTATATTTGCTAATCATCTTATTTACTGATACAAAATAAAACCGGCCAAGTGCGAGTCGGACTCGCGCACTTAGGGTTCCGTACCACTATACATCTAAATAAATGTTATTCTTAATTCTTTATTATATTGGAGTTGATTGAATAAAAGGTAAAATGCGGTTTACGATTTATAACGTATGAAAAAAAAATAAGTATTAGATCTCGTTCAAACCAATTTTAAATGGAAGTTTGCATGGTAATGTACATCATTATGTTATTTTTACATTTATCATTCCCTTATTTTAGAAGTTACGGGGAGGAGGGGGACACAAATTTTTCCACTTTGGAAGCGTCCCTCGCGCAAACTATTCAGTATAGAAAAAAAAAATATTAGAAACCTCAATATCATTTTTGAAGACCCATCCATAGATACCAAACACCTATAGGTTTGATGAAAAAAATATATAGTTACGGAAAAAAGTGGCTGTGACATACGGACGGACAGACGGACAGACATGACGAATCATTAAGGGTTCCGTTTTTTGCAACGGAACCCTAATAAAGGGTAAAGTATGACCAATTGACCATGGGATTGTTTATCGCTGCTGTGCTATCTATTCTGTGGCTATGCCAAGATAATAACTGCTGTATTATTATGAAGAATAATACAAAAGTTTAATTGCAAGCCGGATAGTTCAATAGTAAGCCGGTTTTCATAAAAAATGTGAGTATTTACATACAAAACACTTGATCATTCTATGCAAAATATTCCAGCACCAATTTCATTAAATTAATTCGTTCTATCACTTTTGTTGATTAAATCCTGCTTACGTTATGGATCTTATTACTAGATAATCGTCAAATTAAACTAGAAATGATTTACTACCCGCTACTAGCTTCCACCCGCAGCTCTGCCAGAGTGGTTATGTCGATGAAAAGTAGCCTATATGTTAATCTAGACTGTTGAGATGTTGGTACATTTACATATATATCAGTATGGTTTTATTTACTTAACGGTTAACAGACAACAGTACTTCTATCCTGTTATATATATTAAGTGGGCAATTCTTGTATACATAAACAGAGTGTCCCACGGACATGCCACATGGAGTGGAAGTATCTTAAAAATGGTAGATAAAAGATTTTACTGAAAGAAAGGATTATTTTATTATTAGAAACAATTCAAACTGCATCCAATATAAATATCTGAAGTGAGTTGAGTAGAGTTGCCCTTAGACAACGTCATTGCGTTTCATCTACAGTCAGAAAAGTCCGCCAAATGAAGGTGTCGAATTTGTGTGTGCAGATTCAATGCAAGTTCATAAAAGAATTATTAAAGTCAGTGAGTTTTAAGTTAAAAGCAAACACAGGCAAGGTAAATCAAGCTTTATTTACTCCTACATGTACAGAAGTGCGTCAAATTATCCAAAGTTAATTGGGGGATATTAGTTTTTAAAATAACCGGGTATAAGTATGTATTGATTCAAATCAAAACTAATTTAAGTGGATACCTACTTTTATCTTTAATGAAAATAGGCATTAAACTTTATGTGGGGTAGGTGTCAACATTTGGATAATCGGCGCTCCACTGTAATAAAATTGAATGTTAGCTAAACCAGCAATTTTAACACGCTTATATTAGCTTCACCTGTATGTTTGTTTGTTTGTTTGTTTGTTTGTTTGTATGTAACCGACTCCTTTGGACTCGATTTTGACCCACTTTAAACGGACAGATTTAATTCAAACTTTCTACACTTGTAAAGAATCAGCGACAATATAATAATTTCATAAATTTATCTCATTATCCTGATTAGGATCGCCAGGATTAAAAAAAAACTAAAAAACACGCTTTTAAATAACATCAAACTAAAAAGTGAAAAATAAATATAGTTTAAAAAAACTAAAAAAACACGCTTTGTGCCATATTTTTCGTCTATCGAGCGACCCACGCTTTTTTTCACAATAGTACTAGTATTTTTCGTTTATTATTATTTTCAGGTTATAATAAGAATTATTTTTCACTTTTTAGTTTGATGTGCTTTAAAAGCGTGTTTTTTTAGTTTTTTTAAACTATATTTTTTGTACAGAGACTACACAACAAAGTCCAGTAAAAACAAGGAGCCGACCACAGAGGGCTAGGAGGCAGAAATCTCGGTCTAGGTCTATGGTAGATATAGATCAGCAGTGTTTGCTAACATTGAAAACCGACGTGTAGAAGCGAAATCAACGACAGCTAGAGCTCTAGCTGTAGCTCTACAACAGTTGACCGGATTGAGGATGGCTTATTCGATATTGCTGCTGTAATACTCTTACTCCAGATTTGGTCAAATTTAAAAGATGTTTTTTAACAGAGTGTTGATTTCATACAAAGCTGTCATGTGAAGCACCCCTAAAAGAGAAGTCAACACTTAATATATTTTTCAATATTTAATAATATTTTACAAATCTACAAAAGAAATAAAGATATTATAGTTATTTCATTTCAAGTATGGCAAAATTCAGTGACCACATTTATATGTTGAGTAATAATAATAATCATTTATTTCAATAACATACATGAGCAATCATATCAAATACATGGTCATTTAGTTTATCAGTGCTAAACGTGCCATTATTTTTACTTTAATCACTTTGTAAAGTATCAAAAACTATCACAACAATTATAGAACTCTACTCCGCAAAAGTTAAGTTTTTGTAACTTTGAGATTTCGCTCGCAAACTCGATCTCTCTACGTCGAAATGTCAATGTCAAAATCACGTCAAGAGTGCCAAAAAGTGATGCGATCTGGTTAGGTCGATTATTTTAGTTCCAAAAAACCAATACAAACGTTTCTAACTAAACGTATGGTTATTTGAAAAGTACTATTAAAATGCTAATAAAAAATATAACTATTTGGTCTGAAAGTGTACAAACAAAAAAGGGCCCTGCTGGCTTGACAAAAGTTTTGAAGGTATATTTCTCATGAATTAATAATTATTTTAAAATAAAACCAAGGTATTTCGACGGTACTAAAACACCGCTAAACGGGATAATAAGTAATATTAGTCTTGACCCTAAAAACTGAAAAGGGCCCTGCTGGCAATACGCTGAAAGAAATTCAAGATTTCTCTGTAGCCTTTACGGTACTATTTTTTTACTTAAACATTTCGGAAAGTACCGAATACGACGAACGATATGCATTAGCTTTCAATCGGAATAGACGTAGGGCCCTGGTGGGTATACGGACATAAAAACCACTTATCGCTAGTGTTGCGTTCAAAATTACCAAATGTCTTAATTACGATCACAATCTCAAATCTTGAACACGATCGAGTGTTAAGAGTAAAGCCCCTGTGCTACTTCTTTAAATTTTTGAATCGTAAAATTTATGAATGGCTCGTTATCTTATGTTATTTTGACGGTCCTTACGTATACTATCGAAATTGCTAAAATTATGTCTATTATTTATTGATTATCTTTTTGTTTATTTATCTAATGCTACCCGGGCAGATGGGCGCGAATAACCACCGAATGGATACCCAAGGACGGTCATCGGCGCCAGAAAACCCTGGAGGGATGATTTGGACTCGTTTCGGAGGGATTGGACAGACAGAGCCCAAAACAGAGAATTGTGGTCGTATATAGGGGAAACCTTTGTTCAGCAGTGGGATAACACGGGTTAGAAAAAAAAAAACTAATGTTTGTTTTAAATAATAAAAAGTAATAACAGTATTATTTCGTAAATACTGTTTAGTAACAAACTTTTAGTTGTGGAAGTACTCAATAAAGGACCTGCCCTATCTTAATGTGATGCGGTCGAGTAAATGCAAAAATCCCTTCAAGGGATTTTGAACTATGACAGTATATGAATTTATACTAAGAATGTGTCTATTAATATCTTACTGTTTTTATTATAAAATGAACACTTAGTGAACATGAAAAATTTAATGAGAATATAGTTAGGTATTTATTTCATCAGTTTAAAATATTAAATTATAGTTTAGTTAGTATAGTAAATATTTAATTAATAATAAAGTTTATGAATAAATGGAAAAAAAAAATTAACGCCTTTGTTCTATTTGTTCTAAATAACTTATTAACACATAACTTGGTAACGTAGTTAGTAGTTGTAAATTATGTAAACAGATATGACGACATTAACCCAAATCATTCACATTAGTCCAATATCATTTTCAACAATTGTAAATCCTGAAATTCAAACTCTCCTCAGGCTAAAATGTCTTTAGCAGTCCCAAACTTGCCCCTTATTAGGGTTCCGTATCCGAATCGCAAAAACGGAACCCTTATAGATTCGTCATAATTATCTGTCCATCCGTCCGTATGTCACAGCCACTTCTTTCACTATAAGAGCTATAGTACTGTGGAAACTTGTTAAGTAGAGCTGATGTATTCGGTAAACCGCATTAAGATTTTCATACAAAAATAGAAAAAAACAGTAAATTTTTGGGTTCCCCATACTTAGAACTGAAACTCAATGTTTTTTCCATCAAACCCATACGTTTGGGGTATCTATGGATAGCCTTTAAAAATGATATTGAGGTTTCTGATATATTTTTTTCCTAAACTGAATAGTTTGTGCGAGAGACGCTTCCAAAGAGAAAAATGTGTGTGTAACTTCTAAAATAAGGGAATGATAAATGTAAAAATAATATATGATGTACATTACCATGCAAACTTCCACCGAAATTGGTTTGAAGAGATCTAAAAATTCGTTTTTTTTAATACGTTATAAATCGTAAGCCGCATTTTACCTTTCTTCAATCAACTCCAATATAATAAAGAATAAAGAAAAACATTTATTTAGATGTATAGTGGTACGGAACCCTACGTGCGCGAGTCCGACTCGCACTTGGCCGATTTTTGCTTCGTTGATGCTCCAAAACTTCCTCCATTAGCGGCAAATGTCAGTAGTTATAGAGAATTGCTCTGCAGCTGGCCGATGCCAAGCGCCTAAACTTCAGGTTATGAGCTATGGTAGCATAGCTTATTTATATTCTGAATGGCATCACACTGTTCCGTATTAACAAACTGTGCATTTGTGTCTAAAACAGGATACATTTTATCACAAGTAAATTATTTGGAAAATTCTCCTGAAACTAATTTAAATTAATTAAATCTTTACTTTTATTTTACCTACCACTTTTATGTACAAGTATCAACTGTTTTCCCCGTACACCGGCTTTAAATGTTGATCAACATTACGTTGGATATAGATTCATGCTAAACATAATCTTGACAAAAAATTTGACTCTCAAAAGGATTAAAACACTAACATACTATGCCATTTATGACACTATCTACTATTATTCTTGTTCCGTGTGTTTAATGTGTCCTATATATCAATATCAAAATTAATTTGAGAGCCATTAGAAGCAGCCTAAAGGGCCTCAGTATTTCTGACCCGTTGACCCATAAAACCTGATCAGGGATAATGTAACAAAAACCGAAGCACAATCAACCCAATTTTAGTTAATTACAGCAATCTCAATTTAACCCTATGAGACCCTGAATATTAGCAAACGAAAAATTTTGCTAAAAGGAAGTATAGATATTATTAAAAAAATGAACACACAGGGCACAAACAACTATGTAGTTAGTATTTGTATTGAAAAAATGCAACCCACATAATATGATTAAAATCTAGTTTATCTGCTGAAATGAAATTTACATACCGACGTTTTCAATAAAATAAAAATAAAAAGAACTTAAAAAAAAACAAGCAAAATAAAAAAATCGTGTAACTTTACAGCAAGGGAGAAGAATATATCATATTATTAGGTTAATAAATTCTTATCCCTTTTATGTAAAAGCTGACGATGGGTATAAACTTGTGATTACAGCTAAACAAAAAAAAATTGAGTATAAGCAAAATACAAAAATGCAAGTCAAGTAAGAACATTTCCATTGTAAAGATCTGCAAGAGAATGGAGGCATCAGTGCAAGACATAAACGGAAGCGATTTTTATGTGATATTTTTTTAAATAGGTATACTTTTCTAGGAAGGTTTTCTAGTATAGAAGGATAAAAAATATTGCGCCGACCTCTAGTAACAGGGATAAAGGCAGGTGGAAGATGATGAGAGGAGGCTTCTATATTGTTTTATTATATTCGTATATTACCAAAAGCTTCTCCGATATTTGCATCAAGCAGTTAGCATTTCATGTTGCTCAGCTAATGCTGGAAGGTACAACTCCTCAACGGTTAGGAGTACGGGGATAGTTACCTAAAGCACCTCAAGGCTGTTTAATGTTTTCTTTTAAGTTATAGACAGATGAGGCGAGACGTTGAATATAACTGAAATATTTCTTACTTTTTAGTGCATTTTTTGTAATTGAAGTTGTTTGTTTTTGGAAAATTATAATGGACAGTGTTTAGTCGTAGACATTATAATATTTTTAGTTTTACCTTTGATTCAATTAATCAAATGAGATCATTCATTTTTTTCACAGATCTTTAAATCGCTAATGCCTACAGCTCAAACCACTGCTAATAAAGACCCTTTACCGTTGGTGATTCAGGGATTTTGCCAGCGATAATAGCAGATAGTCTTAATCACGGCTCGAGCTATCATGGCGCCTCGACTAATTGTAGCCGTTGCTTTTTACAATTTCTTCTACGAAAAGGTTCGAATAAAGCAGTAATTGGTCTAGTCTGTTTAAGCTTGTTGTTGGCAGATGAAATGAGAATCAAAGGGCTAGTATTAATTGACGAGACCAGGTTTTATTAAGACTGTTGAATATAGGTTTTTCTGATAGTATTGATGATAATAATTATTTGATATTGATATAAGTCTCCTTGCAATTTTGAGAGAAAAAAAAATATAACAAACACGATTATTAATTTAGATTTTGTAAGGAAATGGACCATCGCAACGATATAGTTAATTTCAGTCTACTAGATAAACCAGGTTATATCACACTAGCATCCATGCGCGGCTCCACCCGCGTGGAACGCCGATAAAAAGCCTATACTATTTCTACGGGTTTGAATTATTACCCCACTAATTTTCAATATGATTGATAGAAGCCTTTTTTTAAAGATATTTGCATTATAAGCACTTGGGGCGTATACCCAGGGGCTGCAGGTTCGAGTCCTGCTGGATTCGTAATTTTTTTACTTTAATATTATATAAAATATTTGCGTTACTTATTTATTATTACATACTTTCTTTGCCAGATATAGAATGAGATCAGTATAGTTGCCGAGAAAATCGTGAGCATACAGAGTTCCATACATAATTACTCAATCATACATAATTACACACCTTCCAGGCACAGCTGGCTGCGCCGGCACTGCTGCTGCATCTGCGGAGACTCTCAAGCGGCGCAAATACAGTAATCTTTCAAGAGATTACATATTTGAGCCGTTTGGGGTCGAGACGCTAGGTCCGTGGGGTCCGAGTGCGCGCTTATTATATAAAGATCTTTCCAAACGCTTAATCGACGCATCCCGTGACCAGAAGGCTGGCTTTTACTTAGCACAAAGAATTAGCATTGCCATACAACGTGGCAATGCTGTCAGCCTTCTGAACACGGTCCCCACAACCGGGATCGATGCGGAGGAATACTATGACGCCTAACTTAATGTAAATATTTGCCTTTTTATTTTTACCTATGTATATATTTTCAATTTATTTAATGTAACTTTATATTTCTTTAGTGTTTTTGAAAATACTTTATTTGTACATAATTTCACATGAAAAACTTAAGAGGTAATAATATTAAAATCTGTTGAATAATTTCACAGGTAACACAGGTATTATTATTACTCAATTGTGTACCACAAAAAATTACATACGGGTCAACTACAGAACCTCCTTTTTTAAGTCTCTTAATAAAAATAAAAAAATTGTATCCAAAAATCTTTGGATCGTAGGTAGATCCGAAGATTTTTGGATACAATTTTTTTTTTGGTACACAATTGTGTAATTATGTATGGAACAGGAACTCTGTATGCTCACGATTTTCTCGGCAACTACTGGTCCCATTCTATATCTGACAAAGAAAGTATGTAATAATAATAAATAAGTAACGCAAATACCTTTAAAAAAAGCTTCTATTAATGTAAGTCATCAATGGTGACAATAGCATTCTAGCTCATAGTATTACAAAAAATGTAACAAAAGCTAGAAAAGTTACTTGATATTAGTATAAGGAACTGTAACAAAACCGTTTCATGACCAAGTTATCATAAATCATAGCATACATTCATCACAATACCAATAAATCATAAAGTGTTGACAAGATTTATTTCTTGTTATATTTAATTCGACATCGACCACAAAATATTTAGTACGTTAATAGTTCTTCAGAATAAAAACCTTTTTTCGGCAAAGAAACAATAATTATAATAGTGTGGATAAAAATCTAATACATAATATAAATAATATATGTTTTTTCTTAACTTTAACTTTCGCGATTTGAGAACATTTTTCAAAAATTAGACAAACGGGCTAAATTGAGTAATTATTATAAATGTTGCGGGTAACAGCTAGTAAATCTTTAAAAAATAAGCTACAACAATGAAATTAGAAATGAAGTAAAAATATTTAATTTATTCTCTAGATACAATAATAATAGCTGCTCTACATATTTACATGTCCCACTGCTGGTGCGGCTCTCTTATCATGAGGCCATAGTCCTCCACGCTGGCCAAGTGCGGATTAGTAGACATCGCACAGCCTCGACTACTTTTAGGCAATCTAAGGTATGCAGGTTTTCTCACGATGTTTTCCTTCACAAAAGAGAACTGCTAGATTACCTTATTGTTACAGGTTTATCCTCATAACATTTAATCTACCTACTCGATATTTAATCTAGAAGGGAAGGATTTACTTTGTTACTTTCTATGAACACTTCCTGTCGATACGCTATTTCACTTAAAAGATAAGATATAAAAGGTAATTTCCCATGGCGTTAGAATTTGCATTTAATAATAACGTTGTATTCAGGCAGTCTGATGAAGCTGCGAAAAATGTATTAAAATGTGTTGCTTTTATTTTCTCCTAACACTCTACAGACAATATTATTACGGTGACAAGTACAATGTTCATATAAAAACATTAAAAAATATATAAAGAAACATGAAAAAAGTAGAGGTCGAAATTAGTAAGTTACAAATTCATAATTATTATGTATGTTTTACAATTCTTAAATTAGGAGAATGGAGAAAGTAACGGTAAACTATTTCTTTACCAATAATAAAGGCAATGTATTTTTTATATAAGACACATATTATATTTTAATATAAGCAAAAATGCGTAAAACATAAAAAGGTAGGTTCGAGTAAAGCGATTATCGAGTTGTGATCAAATTCAATGAAAAATTCAAAGATTCAGAAAACATTGCTTTTGTCACGCGCCAAGAGATAAGACTTTAATAAGTTGCAAACACCAAGGAATTCATCAAAGTTTCCTTGAATACCAAATTGTATTTTGTTTTTATAAAATAAACTTTGTTTACGTTATTTGAGTGCTTTTGAATATCGAAACATGTTAACAATATTTGTGTTAAATATTGCTTGGTTCGAGAAAACAAAAATCTACACACCGATATTATAGTTTAGAATGTATCTATAACTCTGGGATTAAGTTACTAAATACTTACATAAGATGAGTAAAAAATATTTTGGGATGTAAATCATTTATCAATAAAAGTAACCACAATTTTTTAAAAAATATTGAAAGCGTCAAAGGTTCATGACGAAAATCTTAAGATTATAGTTAAGTATAGAAAAAAAAGTAGTTCAACACTACTTTTCAGATTAAATCACCTATTTACATGTCTCCCAAGAATTCAATATCCATTAAATTGAAGGTTCCTTCTAAGATGTCTGGTTTCAAGAAAAATGGACTGACCGTGCATGATAGATGGAAGATAGTCAGACTACTTGCTGCAATCGAATTTTATTGCTAAATGGCTCAAAGGATAAAATAAAGTAGAGAATGTACTCACTCATCCAGCGTTAGCCAAAGAGTTGCATTTTCCCTACGCTCTTTGTACCGTCTGAAAAACTTCCTCTCATCCAAGACCAAGGCAATGCTTGTGCAAACTTTGATATTCCCAATAATTGACTATGGTGATGTGTGTTATTTCGACCTGAATGCAGACATTCTTAACAAATATGACCGACTTCTCAATAACTGCATTCGATTCGTTTTCAATCTTCGTAAGTATGACCATCTGTCTGCTTATCGCTCCGAGCTCAGATGGTTACCCATTCGCCCACGCCGTAGCCTGCGTGCACTCACCACCCTTTATTCCTTTCTTAATTCTCCTACTCCGCCTTCTTACCTAACGCCATACCTCCAGTACTTGAGCTCTAACCACAATAGGGATCTACGGTCTTCCAATAATAAATTACTTCTATGTCCTTTACATACTACTGGCTTCGTCAATTCTTCTTTCTTCGTACAATCTGTTCTTTTGTGGAATGCGCTACCGGAAGATATCAGGATGGCAAGAACCCGGTATACCTTCAAAATTAAAGTACGCAAACTTTTAACCAAAAAATTGGCAGAATCGTCATAATGTTTAATTGTTCATCCCCCTTCTCTTCATCTGTTATTTATATATATGTGTATATATTTATATATATATATTTATATATTTGTGTATATTATTGACGTATTTAAAGTATTATGTATGTACCATATATGCATTAATATGTATTTAATCGATTTTCAATATTTTTCTCTTTATAAGTATTATCGAAACGCACCTACCTTTGTTTCTCTGCACCACCGTTGTTGACTGTTAGAGAATGCCACTAGGCATTAAGTCCACCTATGTACCATTTTGTGTGCAAAAAGTTAAATAAATAAAAAATAAATAAATAAAATGTAAGCTCTATTATTAATAATTTATGGACTCGAGTGATGATGTAAATGACCAGGCATTAGCTGCCTATAACTCTTAAAAATATAATTTTGTTTTTGTTTTTAAACTTTTTACTGTACAATGAAACAATTTATAAAACAATGCATAACCCAAAATACAATAGAGGCGAGCTTAACTCAAATTTGAGTTCTCTTCCAGCAAACCTTAGAGTAATAGAGGAGAAGAGGATGCAAAAAGAGGGCAAAAACAATTGTACAACTAAAAGGAAAAACGGAGTTACCATTATTATGGTAAAAAAATAATAATAATAAAAAGTAAGTAAAGTTACAATACATAAACATAAACAAATAACATTAACAAATTTTGAAGATTTTAGTTTGTTTATTGCCTTTACTTCTGCAATAATACTGTTTTTTTTTAATTTATGACAAAAAATATAAGTAGGTACCTATTCGAAAATTTAAAAGCTGTATCTACAATTTATTTTTAACATTTACTTTAACAACTGATGTATTAAATTAATAGTGCAGCTGTTACCACATTTTCTAGTTTTTTTTTATAACAGTTGTTGAATCGGTAAAAAGCTGTGGTTTATTTAAAGAAATGAACGGGTTTTTTGGTTGAGTTGATTGAAATTACATTATATTCCTCTTAAATTTTCTTCAATGAAAATTTCTTGAGTGGGCTTGTCTCAATAAACGTAGCGAAATATCTTTATAGGATTTAATAAAAGCTTCCCTAATGCAAAAATGCCTGTTTGTAAGATAATAATCTTTTCAACACATTTCCTCATGAAGTAGCTCTATGGTTACCGCAATTAGGCACAGAAGAACACCCATAATAAAACTGTG
The DNA here is from genome assembly GCA_905147285.1 of Hypena proboscidalis. Taxonomy (NCBI): domain Eukaryota; kingdom Metazoa; phylum Arthropoda; class Insecta; order Lepidoptera; family Erebidae; genus Hypena; species Hypena proboscidalis. Next base: position 23,452,153 of record LR990127.1, on the reverse strand, counting down.
ACTAAAAAAATCTATTACTCACTAGTGAGTTACAGAATTTTTTAAAATTTGTATGGTTGAGTTGCTTTGTTCAGAACAAATAAATTAATGTTCCTGTTGCTTGCTCATTTTATGCAACTACTTATTTAAATAGATAATTTTAACTCGTACGTGTTAAATAAATAAAACTTTCAATCATATATAACTTTTGTTTTCTCTTCAATAAAAGAAAACTTTAAATTCCCCATTTTGTACGTGGCAGAATAGGCGCAAACTCTATGCGCGGAAAAAAAAAAACCTTATTCCTTTAGTCTGTGGCCGATCGCAATGCGCGCGCATTGGAAAACTGAATATTTTTTCCCGCCATAGCGAAACATTTTTCACAACTCGTTTTCACTGTTGAAATTATAGTTATTTATTAATTAAAATGTCTACAAGTACTAGTTACGAAGAAAATGATTTATTTTGTACACCGCCCGATATAAAATGTAAAACCCTTAACGCTATGGAAAGTTTACTACCTGAGAACTCCAAGGAAAAATATCTATTATCGTACCAAAATTTCATAAAATGGCAAAACAGCAAGAATACGCAGTCTTTTTCAGAAAATGTGTTCAAGGTGTACCTTTAAAAAAATATCTTCTAAGAACAAACCTAGCTCTTTGTGGTGTTAATACTCAATGTTAAAAAGTACAGTCCGAATAAAGAATGGCCACTCCATTCTTTATTCGGACTGTACTTTTTAACTTAAAAAACATACTTACTCTAATTTGTCAGCTTATCTAAAGAGACTATCCGATGGATTTAGAAGCAAGAAATCAAAGGTTTATCGTCCGACGATATTGAAAAAATTATAAAAGATGCTACAGATAACCGATATCCGGCAACTAGGGTTAGTTAAATTAATTTTAAATAAGTATCTACGCGACTTCAGCTTGTGTTGTGTGTTGAACTTAATTATTGTTCTTTTTTTTAGGTTGCTTTAATATTTGGTGTAACTGGTGCCTGTAGGATACAAGAATTAACAAATATAACCGTAAAAAACACAGAGAACCATGCCCAGAGCTTTTAGTGAAGATACCTATCACGAAAAATAAAATACCGAGGTCATTCAGTATGAAAGTTTGCGGTCACCAAAAGCAAAAACTGACCGTTTCTTTCTAAATTACCAGAATGGTAAATGTATCTGTCAGCCTATAGGTATAAACAAATTTGGTTCTATGCCTAAAAAATCGCTATTTTTTATAATTGTTGCTTTGCAAAATTTGTTAATAGAGTAAATATGTATAGACTCGGTACTGTGAGAATGACCAATTCTTTAAAATGATCTCTGCATTAGTCTCTTTGGGAGATTCTCATAATGGTTCTAATGGCACGTTTATATGATACTAGCTGACCCGGCGAACTTCGTACCGCCTAATTATTGGAGGCATATTTTAGTAAGTCACAAACACACGACACAATACTTTTTTAATTTTATTGAAATTTGTTGCTATTAGATTTTTAGGAATATTAAAGAATAGTATAGATGCCTCAGATGAATAGATGCACAGCAAAGAGACGTTTACATTTCAAGTGACATTTTACCATAGACAATTTTTTTTTGAGTGAATACTGACAAATATTTACACTATAACCATTGACTACTTAAAAAAAGGTAGTCTATGTATGATTTAATAAGTCATTGAGTCTATGACTATAACTATCAAACTACATCTGTCGTTTTTTTTTTGACGGTGGCCATCTTGGATGAAGGATAGTACTGGATAAGGGAATGGCGTGGTCAACAGCGAGACAGAGAATCTCGGCACAGTGTGGCGACAGTGCAAATTAAATTACCCTAGTTTTTGGATAAATTTGCCAAAATATTAAGATATATTATTTACTAATTCCAAAATGAAAAATGTATTTATTTTATGAAAATAAAACTGATATAAAGAACAAAATTGTTCGGTTTATTGAACATATTGCGTGATGTACTGTTATGTTAATACTGCATAGGTAATGACTGAATTTAATTCGATCAACCAATGTTGGAAGTTTCACATCTGGCGTTTCAGCTGCGTGTTTTTGAACAGTCACTGCTGGCATCATAGTATTGAGTTTAGTAGACACATAATCTTGGCTACTCGTTGACGGCATTACTATGCTAGCTCATCCACTGCTTCTTTTGCCTGAAACTGTAAAATTTTTAATAGTAACTTTACGCAAAAGTTTAAATAGATGGCGTTTAACATACTTTCTAACTCACGCACGGGGACGGGCAGTTACGGCTGCCACAGGTAAAAACGTGAGGATCAACGAATCCCACAGAGCAAAATTCACGGACCATAGCTAGTTTTATTAAAACGAAATCAAATATTCAAGTCTATATTGCACGTAAAATCCTTAGGACCGTAAAAAACGTAGATTTCCTTTCAGTGTTGCGCATCAATTCAAAGTATCTCAACTTGACTATACCCAAATATTGTAATATATATAAATAAATAGCCCCCTATAATACTCAGCTGAAAATACTCAAATAATAATTAATATTATATATACACGCTGTATATAATGTATCCTACAGGTTAAATATTAATTTACCTGTGTGGCACAGCATTCATTAACAAAAGAGTTACTCTCTTTTTTTAATAATTCATGTCGTCCAAAATGTCTGCTACAAACTTAAGAGAATTTACTCGGAGCCCAATTTGTTCGTCCTGTAGCTTCAATCCACTTCGGATTTAATCAATATTTTCTGGGAAACTGTTATGCAATTAAGATATTGAAACTGACTAAAATACTACATATATATTTATCATAAGAAATGCAACATAAAATTTTACCCACAATTTTGGGGAAAAAAATATGGAAGTCTTGACAACATCTAACAATATTTTATAGTAGGTTATGAATACTAAAATTTCATATTTTAGATGATTTTGTCGATCAAATTATAAACAAACATAGTTCACACAAGATAAAATCATTGAAAATACAACCTGGCATATGATTCAAAGGCCAAAATGTGTTATACTTACGAGTGGAACGATAATTCAGGCAGTTTTCTTCTACTATCACTTTTACATCCTAAAACACTACACCGCACCATATTTCCTACAATAATGCTTAATAAAGACACTATTGTTAAAAAATTGCTAATATTTTTCAGGTTTCACGTAACTTTTATAGCTTTAAACTAACTAAAATTTAAAAATACCAAATTATTTTGCCAGCGTTGTCAAATATGTCAAGTTTGATTGATAAAGTTTTGAGCAAACCTCAAGGTTTGCTCAAAAAACCCGACACGCATGGCGAAACAAAAAATCTTATCACCTGTCTTGTTTTTTTACACAAAATTGGCGTAAGTTTATCTTTGTCTTGTGTGAGGGAGATCGAAGCTATCAGTCGTCTATACTATTCTCTGTCTACGGTGGCCATGGTTAAGAAAAGAAGAAGAACTACATCTGTCATCGAGAAAATAAAGAATTCAAACAACTATAATATTTAAATTGTTGATATTTTAAAACTATTTTCCAGAAGTTATAGTGAAGCTATATATCCCTCAACTCCTTAAAATGCATTGTCCCTTTTGTAAAAAGTGGATGGAACGGCAGAACAAAAATAATAACTGTCCAGGTTGTATTAAATTATTAATTAATTTCAGTATTTCTCCAATTAAATGTTTCTTTTTTTTAACATGAGATGACAAATGTTAAACTAGGAGCGCAGCAAAAAGTCTCTAAATCTATGGACAAAACAATAGAACGTTCGGATACACGGGTTTTTTTACATGAGATGACAAAACAATGGAACGTTCGGATAAACTTATTATTACAATAAAAATATTTTTGAGAGTTGGTAACACTGTAAGGTTGGCACCCATCAAACATGTCAACACATTAATTATTTTTATATTTTGAAATTTAAATACACGATGTTATGAGCAAAGTTGATATTATGTTGTCGATTCAAAAGTCTTGTTTTAATGCGTTCTTCAATTCGAGTGGAACTGAGAGTACAAATACCGTCAAATGTTTGACAGAAAATAAGTGGTCAACTTTTATATGGGAAAATGAAATTGTCGTCTTACTCTATCTTACTCGCAATTTTTCCTTATTTGCTCACCGTTTAGACCTACCCTGGACTACGACAAACATTTTAAAACCAAAATCAGCTCAATCGGCCCAGCCGTTCTCGAGTTTTAATCAGACTAACGAACAACAGTTCATTTTTATTTATATAGATTATAATGATAGCTATTCCCCCAAAACATTATGCTGTACCGAAGTTTGGACTCTACCAGTGCGTGATACACCATCTTTAATTGTTTTATTGTAAGCTCGTCTCTTAGACACTTATTCCACACACTTTTTGATACAATATTTTCAGACATTTAGCGTGTGGTTGGAGATCCAAAAACTGCGTGTGGGTATCATAGAGTACATAAAAAAAGCAGGAGAGAATGTTACATAGAAAATGATGGAAGCACCAAAATGGCGGCGGTCTGTTTATGTGTGCGTGTGTTAGGGGTTACCAGCCATGAGAAATATTACCTACATTTTTACTATAATTTAAATAAATATTTTAGAGGTTTAGTTCTTATATTTTTTTATTTGCTGCTTTTTACCATCAAACATGATATAGGTAGTTTTATACTACCGTGGCCAAAAACCAAACAATATAAAACAACTTTATGTTTGAATTTCGAAACAAAGTTGATTTTATATTTCTAGCAGTCGATGCGGGCCTGCAGGTGGAAGTTGTTTGTTTTTATTAAGGGAATATGTACAAAATTCGTTGCTCTGGGCACTCCTGACGCAAGGCAGCGAAGATGCTTTAGTGCAGCTACCCAGTTATTGGAAAATATTTTAAAATTACGACTCCTACGGCGCTTCCTGATTCTTAGATGGTGAAGATGCTTTAGTGATATACAGGGTGTCCCAGTTTAGGGCCTGGAGCCGAAATCGGATAGTAGGATAAGTTATGGCGGTTAGCAAAAAAATAAAAAACAATTCAAAATCAAAAATTCTTTATTACATAAACTATCAGAAAGTGCTTGAAAACGTCAACAAAATGTACAAACCAAATAAAATATCTAAGTTAAAATAAACAAAAAATTGCGGAGCTTATATTCACTTACATGTGATTTTTCAATATTTAAAGAAATATTGGCAATTAAAATAATCGAGAAAATTTACACCCTGTGACAGACTGCCCGCTTCATTTCACCTAAATTCTTTTATCGTTTCGTTTTAACATGGCTGCCACGAAATCTCAAACTCGTATGACATTCTGCGGGCCCTTGATTTGAAGGTCAACATTCGTATTCGCGAATGTGAGAAATCGTACATTTGTTACATCACATCGTACATGTGTTTGACACAATAATCAACGAAATATTCATTTTTATTAACACTTTTTTTGACTATTTAAAAATAAAAATCTTTATTGACATAAACTAGCATCCTTAACTTGTGAATCCCCTAACGCCTGCACAAGTAATAACTGGGTTGCAGGAGATAGCGTCTTCCCCGTACAGCAGACACTATTACATTAAAATTTAATCTTATGAATAGGACAATTTGTGAATGTAATTTTTTATAATTTTTCATTTATTTAAGGAAATAAAAATAAAGAAAACAAAATTCCTATTAACCTAAAAACAAATGACTACATCTAAAACTATGTACAAACATTAGCACAGTAAAATTAATTGTGTCGTTCCATTTTTTTATAGTAAATAATAATGTTCAGTGGTGTGCTTTTCAATTACTTACAATCCCTTATGCTGATTTAATTTTACCAACTGTTATAATTTCTGCAGTTTCTAATTATTTCTACCCAAAATTTTTGGAACGAAGTTCCTTATCGCGCGTTGCGAAAGGGGGCTAGACGGAAAAATTGCTACGAAAAGTGTAACGACACATTTCGTAGCAATTCTCGTAGCGGCGTAGTAATTACATGCTACGTTACAGCTACGGTGCTACATCATCAGACACACAGAGTGAGTATTCGGTGAACCACATTAAGATTTTTTTTATAACTTAGAAAAATAAAATTTTCTTAACTAATTAATCGAAAAGAACTTCGTTCCATCCGGGTGTCCCTTGACACCTCAGTAGTTTTTTTCCATGCGTCGTTTGCAGCAGGAAATCTATAAAACATAGAATAACAATTTATATATACTAAATGTATTATACTACTAAAAAATATTTACCCAAATTCAGGGTAAATGAAAATATTTATCGACTGTCAACACTGATAGTTTTGGTATAATTTTTTACGAAAACAATATAATTTCGGCAATAAGCTGAATATATTACTTGCTTACCTATGAAAAGTGATGCCCTGGTTTTTTTTTGTCGAGGCGCTATGGTTTCGGCAGCTTTACACAACACAAGACGGCATTTTTAATTATTTTTCTTGAAGATCCGAGCATCAGCACAGTCCAAAGCGTAATGGCGGGCGATTGACTTACTATTGTGTCAATGTGTGTATTCTGTGTGTACGTGTGACCTACTATGGGTGCTTCAGTAAGTGTTTCAAGAGACTATGTCCTGCTTTTTTTTATGTAGTCTATGGTGGGTATCTACTTTAGTGGCGAAAAAAAACACCAATGTTACACACTAGTACCATAATGTACTATTATGATCACTCACGTTTTCATTATATTTTAGACTAAAAAGAATAAACGGCCTACATTATGAAGATTGATTATTATATTCATCAACAAATATTATAATATATTATTGTCTCTTCTACCTTTTGCGACACCATACTTAAAGGGAACATTCAATATCTTTGAGAAAAATCAGAGGATACTAATAAAAGATCCATAAAATCTTTTTACTTTCACAAATCGTTAACATTGGGGAATAAGTGCCTTTCCTTGTCTGTAGCTAATAGTTTATTTACGTATGTCGAAGCCTATTTTTCACGAATGACTTGGTTCTACAATTAAGGCCAATTGTATTAATCACAATAGACCCACGGAGGTCGACGTGAACACCCAAAGCCTCTTCCCAATAATAAGCCCAATTGTTAAAATAATTGTATCTACTGAACTAAATTATTACAACTCTCATTGAAAATTCAATCACATATTTTCTTTTAAAAGACATTATAAATTGTGCCTCTGTAATAATATGGGCATTAACAACTACAATATTTTCAAAAATTAGACAACGGGTCTAAATCGCGTAATTATTTTAAAGGTAAATAAATACCTATGCTCGAAATGCCTATGAGTCAGCTCGTGACCAAGAATGATGCAAGTCATTCAAAAATTACACGATTTAGACCCGTTGTCAATTTTTTGAAAAATGTTCTCAAATCGCGAAAGTTTAAAAACATAAACTACAATATTGAAACAACTTGCATAGTAAATCATTTGTCAGAATTATTGTAAAGAACCCATAAAGTTCTTAGCATCTCTTCTTATGTAAAATATTGGCTCTTACAAAAATAGCCTATTTACGAAAAGGTGTAAAAATAATGTCTCCCTATTTAAAGCGAGCTGGTACCCAGCAACCGTGACAAACAAAGTTACTAAAGGTTAATGTAATCATAAAGCAAATAAAAAGGTAAGTAAGCATTAAATTATCTTTATTCTCAAAGGTTTTATGAGAAAACGAAAAAGGATGCCGAGGTAATATTCGAAAATTATGTTCCGGAAATTTCGTTTGACAGATTTTGTGGCACTGAATTTGAATTATTGGGTCTGGTGCCGATACAAACCTAAAACAAAATGATTTGATTGTAATCATATATTATGTTATTGGTATAGTATTGAAGATTACATTTTGTTCTAATGCAGTAGTGGAATTTTTACTTATTTAAAATTTGTTAAGGTATAGAGATAACAAGCTAAATAAATACAAATAAATAAAATTGAAGTGTTTGTTCTTAATCCAAATAACTATTTGTTAATAGTTGATTGCAGTTTTTGTCTGTCTGTTTGTTTGTATCGGCTAATCTTCCAAACGGCTGGACCGATTAAAATAAAATTTTAGATGCTGGTAACTGACTGACAAGCCGCGTAACAAAGACTATTTTTATCGATGATCCTATAACGCAGACGAAACCGTTTGAAAGTTAGTTTGTTTGTTTGATAGCGCTAATCTCGAAGTCAAATTTTAACAATTCTCAATCGAGTTTTATAATGCAATTTATAATATTTGATTATTATATATATACTTCTACATACGTTACGTTGACTAGTGCAGTCACGCTTAAGTGGTGCATTACATTATAGGTCGGGCTAAACTCAATCCAGTGGAGACTAATGCACACCGAGGCGAAGCATTGATTACCAAGACAACATTATCCGGTATTACCTGCTAGCCGACAAATGACCCCATTTCGACATGTTTATGTTAGGATACAAAGTGACTAGGTGTAATGATGTACCTTTGAAAGCATTGAATACGAGCGCGAGGGAGGAAACACTAACGACCGGACCTTTATTCTGTTGCCAAGAAGTTGGTCCGGTTTGAAGGTGAAGTAAAGGACTCGTAACATTATGATCTTCGTTTAATATGATTATGTATCTATACATTAACTAGTGGTACAAGGCGCAGAACACACACATTCGGTCATTTTATTATTTACTCGCTTTAGCCCGCGACTTCGTCCGCGTGGAATTCGTTGTATTAAGTAGTAGCTGCTCCCGCGCTTGGACCCGCGTTCAAACTTACTGCTCCGCTCTTGTGGAGTTAAGCCATAGAAATCTTAATAATAAGGCAATAGAAATGTCAAAGACGCGTGACCTTGTCGCCGCGCATCTGTCAAGTCAAACGCAAGTGCGAGTTGAGGAATTGTCGTCTTAATGTCATCGCAAAAAGAATAATTTTGTTTGCAGGAATACAAGCGCATTTGTCTAATCGAACACAAGTGCGAGTTGAGGAATTGTCGTCTTAATGTCATCGCCAAAAAGAATAATTTTGTTTGCAGGAATACAAAAAGTGGTATTTGAAAAACGGCGACATGCGTCCCAGTGTTAAAAGATAGTCGATAGCATTTCTATTGACTAGTTATTAAGATTTCTATGAGTTAAGCCTTATGTTAAGCAAGCTTTATTGCGAGTTAGACTATCAGACACAAAAATAATTATCAAGATTCGACCATTAGTTCTCGAGATAAGCGCTATCAAACAAACAAATTAACTTTCTCTCGCGGTTTCGTCCGCGTGGTGTATCGATAAAAAGTAGCCTATATTACGCCCTTGTCAGTTACCTGCATTTAAATTTTATTTAAATCATACCAACCGTTTTGAAGTTCAGCCCGCTGAACCCGATTTTCGAGACACACAGAGATCAACACCGAGGTTCAGTGACTGGAATATAAACTGAAGAAAGTGAGTATAAAGGGTATTTATTAGGTATTTCACTACCAAGATTTTTATTTGTTATAAGTAAAAATAAAATCAACTTTATTAGTTATACACAACGATTCCCTACGTCCGGCGCACCCTGGTCAATTTGCGACATATCCAAAGCGAATTGACTAATCCTTTCACCACGATGGCAAGTCAAAATAAATTTTGACTCAGCCATCGACACGATGAATATATAGTCATAAGGTAGCAGCACTTTAATAAGGTGCGAGAATATTCGCATTGTGAGGACTCATATGCACGGATGATTCTTAAAATTTAAGCCACTTTGTGCAACGAAGCAAATACCACCGTCTTTGAAAGTCAGCTGAATTTGCGCTGAGCTTAGTATTGGCTTAAGGGTAGGCACCTGAGCGCCGTGTTTTCATACCAGCGTAATATAAAAGTTAGTAGAGTAGTTAAAATCTAGTGCCAAAATAGCTACACCCGAGTGAAATCGAACTTTCTCCCGAGTGATACATTAGCTTTATACTACTCCTACAAGGAAAATAAAAGATATTAATTAAAGTTCACATTAAAATTATTACAATTATATCACTTCAACTGAATGTTTTTATTGAGAAGATTAAGAGCGTGTATTCCTTTTCAAAATGTAACTGTCAATTTTTGTAGTGTTTTGGGAAAATTTCGTAAAAAACTGAATGAAAGTATGATTTTATTCAACTAACTTTTTAGAATGCAAGTTTTGAAAGGTAAATATAACAATTTCATTCGTAAATACAGCATAATTTTGTAATTTATCAACTTAACAGTTAATACTCTTTCAACTGATAAAATAGAAAAGTATGCTTTAGTTATTAAATGTAATTGTCATATTTACCTTTTAAAGCCCACATTCTAAAAAGTTAGTTGAATAAAATCATACTTTCATTCAGTTTTTACGAAATATTCCCAAAACACTACAAAAATTGACAGTTACATTTTGAAAAGGAATACACGCTCTTAACAACTATGCTCATAGAGAAAGGCTCCTCCTGAGGTACAGACACAGACAACAATAGCGTGCAGCCAATTTCAAAATATATTTGTTTGTTTTTTTTTATAGTATTGCTGTTTTGTATAGTGTTTTTAGGTAGGTATTTCATATTTTAATCATTTTATTAATGATTTACTTAAAACTACAGAAACCACCAAAAGTTATCAAAAATTACAGAAACTACCAAAGATTACCAAATATTACCAAAACTACAAAAAAATAACCAAAAGCTGCCAAATCCACCAAAAACTATCAAATACTACCAAAACTACCAAAAACTACAATATCCTGGGTAGTTTTTATTATCTAAGTTATTCTATGGCCAACCTTCAACCTTCGCTTCTCATTCACACCAGAACTACTTAACAGATTTTGATGTAATTGAATAAAGCCCATATAGGTATTTTTATTTACTATGATTTACATTAATTATTTTATAATTCAAAGAAAAATGTTCAACTGCTTGTCAAAATTATTAGAAATTTGGTCAGTCTACTAAAACCTTTCTAATAATGCTAAGTTACGCGGCATTAATATATCTGCGGACTTTAATGGTGATAAGACGAATAATGTAAATTTAATTATGGAATAAATTCTATTATGATCTATGATCTTCATGTAAACATACACACACATGATTAAAATTAACTATGTTCCCTAATCACGCCGTCACGCCGTCTTTAAAATATCTTTCATTAGACACACTGGCTTCAAAATATTTAACAATTTACATTCTAACACGAAACACCTTAATCATTATCATAAAATAACAAGGTAATTCAGATGGAGTCAGTATTGTGACGTCAGTATCAGCTGTTTTTTATTAAGTGTAAATAGCTTTATTAAAGTAATAGTTTTTTTCTGAGACAAATATTGACAAGAAGTGTTGTTCAGTGATTGGGTATCGTATAAAAAAAAGTAAAATATAATACGAGTTAAGAACATAATTACTTATCTACCCAAAACTATAAAAATAAATCTCTTTTGCCAAATCTGCGCTCTCTTGTTAATGGAATCATGCTTAATATAACATAACAGTGAGCGGTGTAGCCAATCTTCGAGTGCTGTGTACCGACTTGAATAAACTCAGCCTGAAAACGCGCTTTCTTCGACTTCGACTCACAGCGTCATCTATTGACGAGAGCCTGCACTACTTAAGCAAGTCTTATTTTATCGACTTCGATTAGCACCATTTAGAGTACTGTTTAAGTATTACATCCCAACGTGGCCAAGTGCATGTCTTGTAATAAGCTAGTCTCTGCGAAAGGTGGCACTGCATGCAATATGTGCAATAACAAAGGAATATCATCTAGTAAGTATAACAGATTCAACAAAGAGGAACAATGACTGGAGAACCTAAGACTGTACTATGAAATCGTCACAAAAATACACCAAGCATACCCCTGGAAAGGGAACAAATACTGTGGACAATGGTGGCACTCTTGGTAGCTTTTATAACACCTCACAATCTGACATTGACTCAAATTGGAACCCATAGGAAACTAGACAGGGCTTTAACCTTTTGAGCCCCACAGTCGTATATACGTAACCCTGTAAATAAAGCTGACCCTGTACGCCAACGATGCCTATAGACGACCTAAAACGATGTTGCAGTATGATTTGAAATAAAGAATTAAATCATTACAGTTGTCTATTTATATTTTAATCTAAAAATTTAAACTCCCGTTCGTTTATAATTGCATAAAATGAATTGAATCGTACCATAATTACTGAGGAATTTGACTACAGAAAAATATGTCTAAAAATAAATTAAAGTCCCTCACACGCTATAGTCACGTATACGCGAAAGCTAGTGATGTGACGCATGATGAATAATATCTTTAGAAACTTACAAAAATTAAAATAAAACTTACATGATTGTATAATATGTTATTATTGTATATTAAAGCAGTATCTCGAAAAATCAAACGATTTTAATTAAAGCAGTTTCATAAAATAATACTAGCAGACAACACAATTTAAAATAAAAATCGGTCTAATTTCGATATTTGCAAATACTGACATTATCGAAGTCTGAGATGAGATGATTTCGACATCTGAGATGTCGAAAACTGACATTATTCGGCATAAGATAATTTAAGTAGGATTATAAAACGAATTTCTTTATTCAGTTTTTAATAAAGAATAACTTTCATAATTATGCTTGTTGAAACTTGACAATTAATATTTTATAACAAGAACTAAGAATTCCTATTAGCGTACAAAACCCCATAAAAGTTTAGTTGAGTTCACAACTTAAATGACTTGGATCTGTCAAATCTCTCAATATGCATGGAATTCAAGCGTGGAATATTTTTACTACAAACAAATAAACAAGATGACATCATAAGAGCATTTTCGAGGTGGGTACTTTCCGTTGTCCACACCAAACCGATTACAATTACGTTTGTGATGTATCGATTTTTAATCAATTCGGGTATATAGGTAGAAGAAAAATAAAGTGATGATAGACTATAATGATTATAATACACAAATTAACTTGCGGAATCACTTAAATCAAGACAGACATTATTAATTATATTTGTCTGTGACAAATATATATAATAAATAATAACATATCAACAACTTAAAGAAAACAAATTTTTATTTTGCCAGAGCTATTCAACAAAAGCACTAGAAATCGAAATGATTACTGCAAAAAAATAAATATTAAAAAGCTAAATGTTATAAATTATAATACTTCAATTAACATGTTAAAACTAAAATAACATAAGCACTTTTATATTAAATACGCTAAAAAAACAGTAACATCCCGAATTCAAGTCATCCTTCTGTTACAATTCGATTATAGTCGATACTAAGTAGTGTACAACACTATTTGCCAAATAAGAAAATTGTCCATACCACGAAGCTCTACTACGAGTGAAAGCATTAAATGAATGAAAATCCATTGCGTGTTATGATAGATGAGATAACAGCTCTGACATTATGACACTGATTGACTCGGCAATATATAATGAATTGTACGGTAGGCTCTCGGTTACGTATTTCTTATAGCCAAAATCACAAGAAACATCATTAATAATTAAACAATTACTCCAAATTTGATGATGAAAATTACTTAGCAATGAAAAGAAATATCGCCTATATATCTTCTAATTTTACTGGTTGATTTTAAACCGCTCATTATAGCACAATTTGGCATTTTTCTACAATTGCACTGCACCTAGGCTCAGCATCGACTGAAGGGTGACAGCGAATTGATGGGTCTACTCGACCCATGGTTGCCACGCAAAGTACGTACAGACGCTGGTTCTATCCCTTAAATATATTTCTGTGGTTGAGTTTGTCGTTTATACAGTATGAAGGGCATCTATCCTTCTCCGCAGGCATCTATCCTTTTTAGTATTTTTATGGTGGGGCAATGATCCATACGGGTAGGCATCTATCCTCAAAAAGGTGTTTCACATAAAGCTAAAATCCGCAAAATCAGATTTAGAGGTGCAAAAAGCTAACCACAGTTAAACATAAAGGATTAAACTAGCTAAATTCATAACCATTATTTTTAAAGAATTAATATTTTTTTTAATTAGGAGGCTATTTCATAAAGTGGGTTATCAATCCCATTTTCAGCCTATTCAATCTTTAGAAAATGGCCGCTTAATAGTGTTTTTTTTTCTTTATGTAAAAGGCAATCATCGCCTCATTTTATTTTTTTCTTCAGGTAAAAGTAAATCACCGTCTGATGTGTTGATTAATTAAGTAGTCGTTTATAGTCGAGTCAGAGGCTTAATGGCTAACTCAAACCAATTGTTCGATAACGATAAGGCATGAAAAACGTCTTTGTAATGTGACAAAATGTAATAATTTAATATTGATTGAAAACAGTAGTAGTATCAGAATTGATAGACATCATTGTGAGTACAGGTTGTAGGTACAGGGTGAATAATTAAGCCGTTTTAAAGAGTATCAAACAGCTAAGAAGGTAACTGATAATATTCAATAACTTTGAATTGAATAGCATTTAGTTCATCCTGTACTACAAATTGCTATTATGGTATCCAAAACTTGCTCTAATGGTCCATATACTAACCCAAACAGATATTAATATTGTATCATGATATTTATGTTAGCAGTGCATTAGTTTCACGGACTTAGGTTTGCGGCTTTCATTGCAGATGCAGCTAATATTTGTTAACTTTAGGTATAGCAATCAAATTGTGCATTTTATAAATGACATTACACACACTTTGGATCAAAATTTTAATAAATAAGAAATAAAATATTTTACAGGCATTAAAATTAAATTATAAAAAGAACAAAATCATACCTAACTATTTACAGCTGAAAGAGAAATAAAAAAATAAAAAAAAGGGGTTATGCGTCAAAAAATACTTCCGCATCTATGTCAAATGCGGGTGACGTGCCCAGAAGGCTGGCGGCATTGCCGCGTTGAATAGCAATGCTCAACCTTTGAGAAAAGTAAAAACCAGCCTTCTGATCACGTGAAGTGTCGATCAGTCTTTTTGATATCTCTTTAAAAAGAGAATGGGCACTCGGGCCCCATGACCCTAGCGTCTCGACCCCAAACGGCTCAAATATGTAATCTCCAACAAGATTACTATACTTGCGCCGCTTGAGGGTTTCTGCAGAGGCAGCAGCAGTGCCGGCGCAGGCCGCTGTATTTGGAAGATGTGATGGCGCGAGGGTGTCGACGCAGGTAGCGTCCCACACCAAGGGCCTACCCATCTTCCAAGGCAGTAACGACATACCATCCGGTCTCTTCCCATCGTCCCGTGACAAGCCGTTTGGTTCGAGCACGGCAGGCACGCCGGCGGTAGACAGAGCACGACGGATAATGTCGTTAAGGTAAGAGTGCCGCGGAATGCGGCCTGCACTCCTGCTGCACGAAAGGCCATGGTGCCCGAGGCGATCGACAGCTTCACCACACCGACATTGATGCGGAGAAACGCAAGGAACAACCAAGCGAAGGCAGGTAGCGATGCGGAAGGTACGGTCATCCAACATGGTTCCTATGTTAGGTGATGGAAGTGCATGAACAATTATCCGGTATTGCCTTTTTGTCCCTAAATTCACACACGCCCTCAGATCAACCCCTTTTTGGAAAAATTTAGCACTTTTAGGACAATTAGATGAAATTATTCGTAGCACTTAATGCAAAATTTTTAATATCGCTTTGAACGACCGGACGTGGCAACAGGCGAGCTTACCGGTTCGCCTGGGCGGCCTCGGCGTTCGAAAAATATCTGACGTTAGTTTACCAAAATATACTTTGGATCATCCAGTAATGGATTTGAATCGGTTATCTTTTCTTTTATTGCTATTAACTCAATAGTATGCTGTAAATATCAAAAGAAAAAAAACGGAGACAAAATGTATTTATTAATAATTAACCCGTGTGCCCTTTGCCTGCTAAGGGATTACGGCAGTTGAAGGGACGGTGCAACCCGGGCCGGAAAATAATGTTCTCCCGAAGTTATACTTACATAGGGCAGCGCAGCGGTGATCCCGGGGTTAAACTATATCCCGTGGTGAATTCTGGCATGGCGGCCCTCCGCGAGCCCTTCTGATCAGCAGAGGGCATAGTGGTGGGCAAGGGTAGGCTTGGTGGGACTGTGGGACTGGGCACCTGCAGTCCTTCCAAGTGAGGTGATTGAAGTGACTCTTTCATGTGTATGGAATTACCTGCCCAGAAAGGGGCTAATCGGTGCCATGAAAACAAGGTGGCATCGGTTGGTTGCCCCTCGCGCCGATGAGGGCCCGCTTTCGGGCATAGCTGCGGTGGTCGCTGATTTATAGTTTATTTATTAATTAATTAATGTACACTGACAGTAATCATATTTATACACTCTGAAGAAAAACATTTACAAACAAAATAACATTCTAATATGCGTACTTATTACGTATTCGTGGTTCCAGCCACGAGTACGTCATAGGTACGCATGTATGTACGCAGGTACGCAGTGTATAAATATGTTACGGCCACCAATATGCGTCTCGATGGCACACGGGCACACGGCGATGTTTTTAGTGGGTAAGGGCTCCAAATAGCCACACCATACCTCCTGACGGTGTGGGATACGGTCATGTATTTTAAACACCGAAAACAAAAGAAGACCAATTCTCAGTTTCGGTCGCTAAAGCAAAGAAGTATGTAAGTAACAGATTAACACGTCTTGACTATGCAATTAATACATTTTTAATAACCCTTCCTTGGCAGTAGGATAAACTATGTCTTCTCATTGATAATTTTTGAAGCATTTATTTATGCTTAGCAAATCATACTAAGAAACAGTTAAAAAAATTATCTGCGAAGTTCTGCACAGGTTTGCAAAATTGATTCATTTTGCAAACCTGTGCAGAACGTCGCAGGTGTGCAAAGATGTAAAATTTAGGAAACGCATGTTTTCTTCGTTTAGAAACAAAAGCGTTTTAAGGGCCATAGCACTCACTATACATTTAGACGCTAAAAACCGCGTATTACGCAAAGGTGCAATTTTAGTTACACCTTTGCGTAATACGACTAATATAATATTTTTAACAAAACATAACATCACGCCTATGTTACGCAAAAGAGTGTGGCAGAGGTTTGTAATACACATTTTACCTGGAGTCTAACGCCATCCACCATCTGCTGTTATTGACAATTTCCTGAAAAAAATCCCAAATACCCGTGACAATCCAAAAACTTACTAATAATTATTTTGCGCCCAACGTGCCACGTAGACGTAAAACGCATAATATATTTTTATTATATTTTTGCTCAAAGTCTTGATCGTAAATAAAACCTATCTCAAGGCCAGAGGTTGTGGGAACCTCAGTGAAGGGAAGCTTAATCGACTGTCAATCACAGATCAACGGTTAACCTTAAACATCATTACACCATACGATCTGTTTTGCACTTATTTTTTTAAGATTTTAACATTACTAATTGTATAGTTTTACCCACATTAAACCATTATTCTCTGCTCTTGTAGTGCTTAGCGTGATGTGATATAGCCTACGATACTCAGGAATAACGTAGTTTTTTATTAGTAAAAGCTTTTTTATTAGTGGGACCAGTATTTCAAATGAGTACGCCTTACGTTCAAACTCACAAAAGTTGTATCAATACAAAATTTTAAATGTGGGCAATAAACATTAACCAATGTTATAAAAAACCAAAATTAGCAATAGTGGTCATGATTGAATCCGTGAAAGTAATAAAATGAATACGTTATCAAAATATAGGTTAAAACTTTTTGTTACTTACTTTAAGTCAAACTCATCTATGATTGTTAAATATCTATAAATCGTAAACCGCATTTTACCTTTCATTTAATCAACTCCAATATAATAAAGAATAAAGAAAAACATTTATTTAGATGTATAGTGGTACGGAACCCTACGTGCGCGAGTCCGACTCGCACTTGGCCGGTT
The DNA here is from genome assembly GCA_905147285.1 of Hypena proboscidalis. Taxonomy (NCBI): domain Eukaryota; kingdom Metazoa; phylum Arthropoda; class Insecta; order Lepidoptera; family Erebidae; genus Hypena; species Hypena proboscidalis. The sequence goes on along the minus strand of LR990127.1, from coordinate 23,434,418 downwards.
TTTTTTCCATAATGATACTAATAACCGTTTCAATTTGAAATCATGTAATCGAATACATGATATTTGAATCGATTTGGAATTAGTAGTAAAAATAATTGACTAATACATTTTACATTATGAAATTAAATAAATTAAAGTTAAACTAAATAGCATTTTTAAATTGACATCTTTCTAAATTTAATATCGGCATGAATCGATTCAATCTTGTCAGTACAAATAATTATCTTATGATTTTACATTATCAAATTAAATAAATTTCAATGAATACAAATTAAAATCAAATAAATTGAAACCTAACATGATCATTCTAAGTTTTTTATGGTCAAGTCCATTGTCAAAGTACAAAATTATACAAAAGTTTTTAGCAACTTTTATAAACGCAATATTTTATACAGCTATAAAAAAAAAACATTACTTAGAATACAAGCTACAAATGGATGACGTCAACCCAATGAAACCGTATGTTTGGAGCGTTTGGGCGAGTCTTCTATTATTGTGAATTTAAAATAGTATTATATCAGGAACCTTATGTGATAACAAAGTAACTCTTTTAATATTTAGAGGTGTTTCAATTACATACCAAAATAAAAATTTGTCATCTTGCTATTGCAATATTAATACCTTTACATATTATAGAACAAAGTCTCCGATAGCCGTTTGTCTGTACGTGATCGATTTTCAAAATCTACTGACGGTTTTTTCTAAACGATATGCAATTCTTTAAAAAGGTTTACTTGACATACCACGTTGGTGGAGCCGCGTTCTCATATAAGATGTCTAAAGAAAAGTTAAGAAAACGGGGCAGGAAAAATCAACCACCACTACTTTGTAAAATGTGAAACGAACGATAAAGCAATGATGTCGTATGGTGCAATATTCCTTTTGCCGCCACTAAACAAACATACAGTTTGATAGCTGATAGTTTTCAGTCAAGGTGACTACACGTATCAGCTTTACAGTACATTTAGTAGTTCATGTTTCAGGTTTATGATGGTAGCATTTAGGAAGGCTTATTTTCTATACAATACATGTTGAATATTATAAAAAAATGTGTTTTATCATATAACACGATTTTAATCATGTAATAAGTATGAAGATAAAACGTATTGTGCCGACCCCAATAATTTAACGTAGTCGTCAAGTCGTCGTCGTATTGTCAAGCAACATTTGTTATTTAAACTAAATTGAACCAATATTTTTCTTTAAGAGTTAACACCAGTTTCATTAGTAAATAATAAAAATAATAAAATAATATTCAACAACTCACACACAACGCCATCTAGTCCCAAACTAAGCAAGCTTGTACTATGGGTACTAGAATAACTGATACTAATACATATATACTTTTCTTTTGTAAATATATACTTATTATGCATAGAAACACCCAGACTAAGAAAAACTCCCATGTTCATGCACACAAAGATTTGTCTTAAGTGGGAATCGAACCCACGACCTCGGCGTCGCAGGCAGGTACACTACCCACGCCGCCATCCGGTAGTCAAAAAGTAAATAAAATATAACCTGACCGAATGTAAAAGTGAAAATAGAACGCAGCTGTGCCTTTCATTAACGTGTGCTATTTATGTTTATTCTCCCAACAAGGTTTATTTGACGCTTGTGAAACTTGACCTATGTGTTGTTATAACTAGATACAGTTATATAAAATGTACTGTAAGGGGCCCCAATAATCCATAACTATTATATTAATGGAATTTAATCAACACGATTTTGAAAAAATATTTCACTAGTTTCAAATACACTCCTGTCAAAAGCTTATTCACGTAATGTTTAATTTCCTGAAAGTTTGCCGCCATTGAAACACGAAGTGCAATTATTTTAAAACGTACCACTTTTGCTCCCTTTTCACTTTATTTAAAACTAGATTGTGTTAATTTGAGATTTTAATTAAGAGGTTTTGGATTCAGTTTCCATCCGGATAAAACCGGTTGTAAAACGAATAACGCTTAATTAACTTGAGTCAATAACTGTTCACCAGTCGGTTTTTATTATAATTAACCAAATTCGTAAAGGCTCAGTTTTATTAATAATTTGTACAACAAACTGACTGCTTCGATGATCTGGTGTTTAGTGTACGCGCCTCTCACCGTGAGGTCTCGGGTTCGATTCCCGGGTTGGGCAAACTGTTATTTGTGAACTTTTCGTCAGGGAATTCGCAATAGCAGCACGGAGTTAGAATTGTGCCCAGTGGATGGTGAAAGGCTCCCCCATATCCCTTGGGACCTAAACATAACTGGTGAAATGTGGATGTTGTCTACAACTCTCCACAGCACTGCCACACACTTCTGGGTAATATAGGCGTGATGTTATGTTCTGTATGTTATTTTGTACAACAAAATTAACGTAACTCAAATTGACGAACGCTTAGTTTAATATCGGTACTGTGGAATTATAAAACTACTAACATAATATTAATCTCTTCTATCGGCAAATTGCATAATCTTTTGTGTTTTTGATGATTAGTATTCTGCAACTCGCCACAAAAAGTGGAACCAATGACATTCCTCTGCCAAACAATTTACGGTTCGCATGGCTTGTTTAGTTTTTTACTGTTTCCATTCTGAAAATTGTTTGAAATCCGTTACGGTCGATTGCCACTCAAAAAACAACCTTATAACAAAGGGAAAGAATTAGGCATCGCGTTACTAACTTTTGTTGAATTTTTGTCTTCCCACCCGCGAGGGACATTTTATATTCGATATTCGACAATCCATTTGAAGTTAAACCTTTTTTACCGTGTCAAATCATATTGGTAGGCTTACTACAGTATTGGGTAAATCACAGATAATTTAAAATTCTTAATAGTTTTAATTACTGAAATATATTTTCAATTCTAGTGAGATTTCCTGAATAATAAAATTATACTTAAATAAAAAACACTTTTGATAATTTTTTGAACTAACTTAATCATATTATTATTTTTACTCTATAGTCTACCGACGACATGGCTGCGAGTAGGAGATAAAATCAGAAAAAAATATTACAATTCTCCACCACCAATTTTTCATAGCATCAAATATTTACGCATAGGATTTTTCCAAACTCCAGTTAAATGTTGTTATGCAAAAGTTACTGCCCTTAAATATTTACTTTTTCAGTGTAAGTTCACGACATGTATAGGGGCTTGTCAACATAATTTGTACTCCAAAACAACTTTGTAATACCTGCTTGTGTGACACTTTGAGTTTGATAACATGTAACGTACATTACTGGATTTTCCGGTAAAGTAAACATTTGTAATTATGAGTTACTTGGCAAAACCTTAATCTTTCTGAGGCAAATGGGTGGTGTAAAATTATGATGCACAGGATAAAATTACACAACACGTTACAGTTTTAAGTTTAACGTGCGTAAACTGTTGACTGAGCAATTGGCAAAATCATCATAATATATCTTATTTATCTTATATAATTATCAACTTCTCCTGTAAGGCTGTATAATTATGTATATATTATTATTATATTTTATTTATAAAAGTATGTATTTATTATGTTATAAATTATTATATATTTATTATTTTCAATATTATATATCTCTATTACGTATTTTCTATAAAATTAACTTCTTCTATTTACATATCAATAATTATTCCTCTGTATAATCTGCACCTACCTATGCTTATCTCTGCACCACCCTAGGTTGACTGTTAGAGAATGCCATAAGGCATTAAGTCCGCCTATGTACTATTTTTATGTGCATTAAGTTAAATAAATAAATAAATAAAATTCTAGCCTTTGGAAAATCTCTTTTTATTTAGAATTTTAGTTAGCTTACAGTGACCGTGTTTAGTTAAAATATACAGGGTTATTGGTGATTCGACGTATTCCTTGCAGATCGTCATAAATGGGCCTAAATGTATACTACACTAAACGTTCAAGTTATAAGAATAGCAAAAGCACCAACAATAATATATTTATGAGAAGCTGATAAGATGAGGACATCTTATCAGTTTTTCATAAATATATTATTGTTGGTACTTTCGCATGTGGCTTGGTTTGGGCGACTGTTTTGCCTGCTAAATGTATTAGTTTTGAAAAAAATGTTCTACCGAAATCCTAAAAAACGTTTTATATCAGTAGAATATTAATGGGCTCACATTATTGTATTTAGACTCTATTATAATATATATCATACTGCAGGGAATACGTCGAATTTCCAACAATCCTGTATATAATTAGTTAATATATTATGTATATATATTTATAAGGACTAGATGGCGTTGTGTGTTAGTTGTGATATATTTATTTATTTAAGTTATTAACGACGGAATGTCTTCAAATAGAATTTACAAATTACCTTATATTAAACTGGTGCAGCTTATTACTTAATTGCCGCATAGACGACTACGGCACTACGGCGTAGCGGCGTAGCTACGGATATGTTGTACTCGACTTCTGGCACCAATTATGTTCAACCATTCTTGTTAGTTAAATGCTTCTAAAGTTTAATTGATCCAATTTGAAGAGGATACTTTAGAAACGTATTACTTTTATCTTATCATTTTTGTACAAAATGTACGCGTACGTTTCTCAAAAAAAAGAATATAATATCTTTGTCGATTAAAGCTATCGCTTGCTAACAGTGAAGGAAAACATTGTGAGGGGACTTGCATACCTTAGATTGCCTAAAAGTACTCGAGGGTGTATGAAGTCTACTAATTCGGACTTGTCCTAAACAGACCTAACCCTTTCTTCCTCTCCTCATGAGAAGAGGGCCGTGACCAGCAGTGGGACATATTTATATATATATGTAGGCCTGCTATTATTTAATAATAATAATAATAATAATAATAAGTATTTATTTCTCACCACAATAATTATTTTTGTACATGAGTTATCTTATACTAATTCGCAGATTATTGTGGGGAGACTGGTGCCCAAACTAGATAAAATCTGTATTTCAGGTCACCAGGCCTCCACCCCGGCGCAAGATTTGCGTATCTCAATGTTTTATACAATTTGGTAATAGTGGTAATGTCAGGGTTAGTACGTGTGTGGGTGTTTGTGTATGAGAGTGTGTGTGTGTTTGGTGCGGGTGTTTGTGTATGTGAAAAGTGTGTGTTGATGGAAAGATTGCATGAAGGTGGAAGAGTGTGAATGCATGTATGAGCAATGAGGAGATGATGTTTGTTAAGAGAGTATGTATATAATGAATTGCTTATGCAGGGACACATATAAATTGCTCAGTCTTGTCGTAATCCAGGGACATGAGCCAAGCCTTCAATTTTCTTTTGCAATCGTATTTTGTTAAAGAATAAATAAACAGTAGGGCATTAATTTTGTTATATACGTAACCACCAAGAAAGCAGAAGAATCGGTTCGTAAAGCGAGTGGAAAAATTAGCACCTGTGCGGTCAATCGGTTTAAGTCTTCGCTTATTTTGATGTGTTAGGGGTGTATATGTCGTAAGTACATGTTGTTTGAGTGTTGTGTGGAGTATAAATAATTGTCGCACAGAAAGAACTTCACTTTTGGCGTAAACTAAAGTTGTAGGAAATCGGAAAGGTAGAAAAAAAGATACTTTAAGGATAGCTCGCTGTGCTCTTTCTAATTGCAGTATAGTAAATTTATGTGCTCCACCCCATGTTGTGATGCAGTAAGTTAGGAGTGATTGACAGAGGGCGTAATAGACCCTTAGTCTTAGGCCTTCATCCGCCACATGTCGTAGGGTTTTAAAAACATAAATTAGCTTGCGAAGTCTATTTGTCAAAGTATCAATATGTGAATGAAAGTCTAAGCAAGGGTCTAGTGTAACTCCGAGATATCTAATGGTTGATGTTTTTTGAAGGTGTGTACATGTGCATCCCGCGCGTAGAGAGATGGAGCACGTGTGAGCAGTAATGTTGAGTTGTGTAGTTATCTGCGTTTTAGTGTGCTGCATTGTGAAGGGTATGTATTTTGTTTTATCTGTGTTGAGTGTCAGTGCGTTATTTTGCAGCCATTCCGTCACTTTATCTATGCCCATTTGGGCATTTTGATAGGCTTTTTCCCAACTCTCATCGTGGAATACGACAGCCGTATCGTCTGCAAAAGTATAAATTTGGCCGTTGTGAAGATTAAGCGTACACAGGTCGTTAATATAAAGGATGAATAGAGTCGGAGAGATTACGCTTCCTTGTGGGAGACCGTGTGTTAATGGTAGCTCCGTGCCTACGTGGTTGTTTATTTTAACGCTCTGTGTTCGCTCACTGAGGAAGTCTATAAAAAGCTTCTGTTGTATACCTCTGATTCCAATGTATTCTAGCTTTTCTATAAGTATAGAGACAGAAACCGTATTATTGTATCCAGAAAATAAATGAAATATTATTATTTCATTTCTAATTTCATTGTTATAGATATTTTTTTATTAAATAACTAGCTGTTGCCCGCAACATTTTATTTTTATTTATTTATTTATTTTCTTTTAGAGAAGGCTTACAGACTAATTACACAAAGATATATATAGTACATATAACTTAGATGAACATATTGCTAATAACAAGCCTCCACAATTAAGTAGCATGAAAAAAAAAACATAAGTAGAACAATATTAGATAATAGTATTAAAAATAACAAAAAGAAAAACAAACAGTTTGAGTGCCGCTATTGTTCGGATGTATCTATAAAGTACTCATTAGCTAAACGTTTCCTCACTGTGTCAGCACTAGTGCAGAACAAATCAAAGTTTAGGTTTATTGGCAGTTTATTGAAGCCTAACGCAGCTCGAATGCAATATGCATTGCGCCTGTAGTTAGTAATGGCAAAAGGAACCTGTAGCAGTGGTCTTTGACGAAAACTGATTTGATTAGTGCGTATATTAAATTTAGATACAAGTTCGGGACAGTCGATAGAATTGTTAAAAATTTTGGATAAGTAACAAATGTCACTAATATTTCGCCTACATTCAAGAGGTAAAAAATGGTACCTTTTGCAGCGATGTTCGTAATCTATCGATCTTTGCTGTGCCTTGAAATCGAGATAACGCATAAATCTCCTTTGGATCCCCTCAATACGCGTTTTATAAACATCGTATTGAGGGTTCCAAACTTCAGAAGCATATTCCAAGTGGCTACGCACAAAAGAGCAGTATAGTATTTTTACAGGTTTGAGAGAACGAAAACAATCAGTGTGCCTTATTATAAATCCTAGAGCCTTGGATGCCTTATTCAGTATACTCTCGACATGTTTATCAAATATCAGCTTATTGTCCAGTATAATGCCTAAATCTTTAATAGAGCTAACCTGGCTTACTATTTGATTATTAAGGGTATACCTTGTGTCAAGTAAGGATTTCTGACGCGTAAAGCATAGGTGGTAGCATTTAGACACATTAAGCTGTAGCTTGTTAAGAATGCAGTAACTTTGGAATCGATTAAGGTCACATTGTAACTCCTGTGCATCTGATATTGTACGTACGAGCTTATGAATTTTCATATCGTCCGCAAATAATAAAACATAAGAATGCCTAAAGTATGTTTTGATGTCAGCAATGAAAAGTATAAATAGAAGGGGCCCAAGAATTGAACCCTGAGGGACACTGGATGGGACTGAATTCCAACCAGAAGTGTAGCCTTGGAGAACTACAGCCTGTGAACGGTTCTCTATATAAGATGCGAACCACCGATACAGATCGCCGTGGATGCCAGCAGATTGTAACTTGTGCAAAAGCACTCAGTGGTCAATTCGATCAAAACACTTGCTGTAATCGGTGTAGATTACGTCAACTTGCGCTCGTTGTTCCATGCCCTCTGATATAAAATCATGTGATAGAACTAGGTTGGGTTGCCCGCAACATTGTCCGCGTAGAATTTGTTATCATCGATACATACAAATAATTTAAGTATCTGTTTTTAATTTCAAAATAAAAATGCTTTTTACCTGTTTTGGTTTAGTTAGTTATTTTTACGATGCATATGCCTAAAACAAGATTTTAAGAATATTGTCTGTCTGTATATCTATTTGTTGATATCGGCTGATAAACAGGTTACCGACTACAAGCCGGGTAAACGTAGGTTATTTTTATCGATGTAGCTACGCTAAAGCTTGTTTGAATGTTTGATAAACTCAAAATGAACTGCAAAAATATAGTTTAAAAAAACTAAAAAAACACGCTTTTAAAGCACATCAAACTAAAAAGTGAAAAATAATTCTTATTATAACCTGAAAATAATAATAAACGAAAAATACTAGTACTATTGTGAAAAAAAGCGTGGGTCGCTCGATAGACGAAAAATATGGCACAGAGCGCCCCACGCTTTTTTTCACAATAGTACTAGTATTTTTCGTTTATTATTATTTTCAGGTTATAATAAGAATTATTTTTCACTTTTTAGTTTGATGTGCTTTAAAAGCGTGTTTTTTTAGTTTATTTAAACTATATTTATTTTTCACTTTTTAGTTTGATGTTATTTAAAATCTTTTTTTTTAGTTTTTTTAAACTGGATAATGAGATAAATTTATGAAATTATTATATTGTCGCTGATTCTTTACAAGTGTAGAAAGTTTGAATTAAATCTGTCCGTTTAAAGTGGGTCAAAATCGAGTCCAAAGGAGTCGGTTACATACAAACAAACAAACAAACAAACAAACAAACAAACATACAGCCCAAGTAGCATTACAAGCTGTATAAAAGCTGTACTAGAGCGTAATTTTATACTTAAAGCTGTATAGTAGCTGTATAAAGGCTGCATAAGCGCTTATACAGCCCTTATAAGTGTAAAATGGGCACAAATTATACAGCGTTTGGTGTTATAAGAGCTGTATAGTAGCTGTATAAAGGCTGTATTAGAGCTGTTATTTGGTGTCAAAAGAAACTACAATACTTTTGTAACTCTCTTATAACACTATTGTAGAACTTTAACTCTCCAGATAGTATCCTAAACGTAGCTTGTAAGAATTAAAGTTCTACAATAGCGTTATAAGAGAATTACAAAAGTATAGATATTTTAATGTACATCATATTTTTTATCTACATTATGCATATTATTATAATTGCAAATTACTTGCTAAGAAAAATATATAAATGATCTTGAACTTATTGGTTTAGTGAAAATAACGTGCAAACCAATATTTATTGTAAACCTGTATATGGTTTTCGGTAAAATATTCGCGCGCCAGCATAAAAATCAAGAAAAACAAAAGAAATACTGAATATCGGTGAGTAAGTTTTTATTTTTTAAGGTTAGAATAACAACATTTTAATTTCAAGTAATAAGGAAAAGGCCAAGTTAACGTTATATAAGCTAGTAAACATGATACGGCTGAAGATAATGCAAAATAATGTCATTTCTTTTTGTTTTTAGAATCATCTAATATGTTTTTGTTTATTAGAAAATGGCGTCAATTTTAAACAGCCCTAACACTATTTGAAGAGCAATATAGCGCCAGTAGCTGTACTATGGAATAAATTAAGTGTATTGTACAGCTTTTAACTTCCAATTAGAGTAATTTTAGAATATTTTTATTCAATAGGCTGTATTATGCTCTTCATTTAGATAATAACTAATAACCTCTTTAGAGATACGTATAAAGAATTAAAATCTCTAAAACCATTTTGACGATTATTTATTAAGGTATTTTCTTTATTTTTCAGAATAATATGTCGTTCAAGATAATAGAAACTGAAGAAAAATGCCAAAAAAACTTTGCATAGTGCCAAGTTCCTGGGAATCAAAAGAGGTGTTATGATGGCGAAGGAAGCAATTAATAATGTTATTTTTATCTCCTTTTTTTTTTCTTTTTTTTTTTTCGTACGGAGCCCTCATTGGAGCTATGGATTGTCGGTGTGGTTGAATGGTTTTTTCTTTCAGTCAATATTGGTTCACTATCATTACTGTTATTTAAGTTGTAATTCCTTATATTCAAATATTCCTTCTCAATCCATCTCCTGACTGCGACATTGATTTGACGTCTCCGTCAATAATACAGACTAAAGCTGTACTATAGCTGTCATTTATCTTTTTAGTTCTATAATACTCTCTTAGAAGTAACTATTACAGCTTTAATACTTATAAGAGTGTTAAATTACACCATAAAAAACTAGTGTTATAATGGAGTTAGCATATGCCTTTGTACAGCAACAAGTGTCAAGTAACACTATAATACAGCCTTTATACAGCTTTAGCCGTAGAAATAAGCTTGGAGTGTTACACAATTATTAAAGCTGTATAGTAGAGTTGTAATATTCCGATATAACACCTTAAGTGTACGCAGATACCATAATAAAGCCTATATACAGCTGAGCTGTATAATAGCGGATTGTAACACTCTTATAACGCTTATTACCTTTCCTGACTCTCATATACGTCTCTTATAACACTTTAAGTTCTATATTGGCTGTATAATTGATTCTGACGACACTTACGTGCTACTTGGGAGGTGAAGCTAATATAAGCGTGTTAAAAACAAAGGATTTTAGGTTGAATAGAAACTGTTGTTTACTACAGTACAATATAGTACCCTTTTTTTTTTTTTTTTTTTTTTTTTTTTTCGCGGGGAAATGCATTTACGCATACCACCCCACCCGTGGGGGGACGGGCAGAGTGGCTATGTGGGACTCCCGTGCCTACGATGTTAAACGGCACAGAATTACCCACTAAAACCCCGCGGTGTGCCCTCGTCGCCGAAAGATGGTGGGTCGGCGAGCCCTGGATCGATCTTACGTCCACAAGGCTCGCCGCGGCGACCGTGCCCAGTCCGACCACTGACCGGGCACCCGACTCTACTCAGTCCTACTCTCGTAGCGACGCCCCGGGCACACCCAGGGCGTCACTCCGTCGCGGAAGGCATCAGCGGGCGGCGGAAAACCCCCTCCACCGCCCGCGGCCTCGCTTAGGGCGGCATTAGGCTCGCGGCGTACGCGCGCCTTCGCCGCCCAGCTCGCCGGCGGCGGAGCGGATCAGCCAGGGGTGCGTCCTCCCTGATCCGCTCCGCCGCCTCCTTCTGCAAGATGACGTCCTCACAGAAGGATGCGACCGCATCCCACGACCTCGCGCTGCCCGCCGCAACCACGGCCGGCAGCGAGAGGTCGTTCCCTATGACCGCGGTGAGTTCCCGGCGCTGCACCTCCCAAGCAGGACACTGCTCGAGAGTGTGCTGCGCCGAGTCCTCACCGCAGTCGCAGTGGTGGCACATGGGGCTCGCCTCCCTCTTCAGCCTGTGCAGGTACTTCCCGAAGCAACCATGCCCGGTCAATACCTGCACTAGCCTGAAGGAGAGAGTCCCATGCTGCCGCCCTGCCTACTCCTCGAGAATCGGCCGGAGCGCCTCCACGGTCCGAAAACCAGCCCGTGGAGCCCCCAGCCGATTCCCCCACCGGACCATCAGCGTCCGGTGGGCCTCCTCGCGCCAAGCTCGCAGCTGCTCGGGCATGGGGACAGAACCCTCGGCCCGAGCAGCCGCGCCGCGCTTGTACACTTCGGCGAGCATTTCCGCATCCAAATCCCACGGGGGTGTCCCGGCCAAACAATATAGTACCCTGCGTTTACCCACTCGCGCAACGACCGATATGCAGGGTGTTGTTTTAAATGGGCCACGATGGTTAAATTTTAAATAATGATTAATTGAGAAAAGTATTCAAAGGAGCCCCTAGACTGAATTTGATAAAAATCTATCCATCTTTTCCCATCTTATGATTTCGTCAAATTTACTGGAAAGGTTTTCTTTCTATTTTCAGGGTTACCAACAGTCCGTCCGCCTCGATAAGTTCTCATTTGAATTGCGTAATCTGACTAGTGGTGTGCCTCACGGTGGCATTATTTCTCCACTCATATTTTAATTTTGCATGAAACTCTTAACCTGTAATAAATACAGTGTTCACATCATTTTTATGCTGATGATCTGCAGATTTAATTACAAGCCCGAGAAGAAAATCTGTCTGCGGCGATTCATGATGTAACCCAAAATTTTTAACAATCAACAAATGGTCGAGTAGTTCGAATTCTCATTTAACCCTGACAAATGTCAGGCAAACTTCATTGGTAGTCCCCAAATCATAAGCTGGCTGGATATGATCTCTCACTGATATCTCTTTCACCTATTATTTTTAATAACACTGTTATTCCGCCTGCTTCTTCAGTCCAAGAACTTGATTTGCACATCGACGCTACTCTAAGTTAGCAATAGTTTTTTACGATTTTTGTTTTGCATTTTCTGTGAAGATTTACTATAGTAACATATATATTTTTTTTCACCATCAGAAAGAAGAGATTTCAAAAAAAATACCAACTTTTTTAAAAAAGCTGATATTTTGCGGAAGGCACAGGACCGGGTGTTGTGGCGCACATTAAGAGAGGCCTATGTCCAGCAGTGGACTGCGAGAGGCTAATTGATGAATTGATGATATTTTGACGGGTGAATTTTTGATCGAAAATAAGGGTAGAAAATCGATATTAATTCAAAATAAGGTGAAAAAATAAATATTTCCAATCAAATAAATTACAGCGTATTTGGGACATAAAAAGGTAAGTTTTCACAAAATTTCGTGAAAAAAAAATTATTGTTTGTAAAAGATAAAAATAAAAAACCAAAAACTTGGTTTTTTGAATTTTTCACATAAATTTTGAGGTTATATGAAAAAAGTGTAAATACAAAAGTTTTAGATCTTTTTATTACCAACAACTTTGCCATTCAACTTTTTTCCATAGGACTTTTAGTTTTGCCGGAAATCGAGAAAATCCGTTTTTTACCCTTAAACCCCCCCTCCCCCTCCCCCTCTTCTCGACCTCAGATCGCCCGTAAATTATTTTTCCTTTAATTTTTATAATATTCTCCTCCTTTTCTAATGGGTTTCATCCTACTATTAATTTTTTTGGTCTTAAAAATTAACGGCACTGGGCTAACAGTGGCCAAAAGGTTTAAGGAATCCTGCGTCGTTACCCATAAAACAACGACGCAACTGGCAGGCCTTTTCTACTCTGTTTTCTGTTCTTTATTTCCCAAATGCTTCAACTTACCTTACTTCGCAGTTTCAATATGCTCACTCGACCCACCTTCAAAATTCTGAAAAGTTATTAGATGTTGTGGTTAAAAGTTTAATATAGTGCCGGGCTCATTTCTTAAGCGTATCACGATAAGTAAGTTTCTTGACTTCCGGAGGGAGCCCATTCCAATGAAGAATAGAGTGTACAACATAAGGGGAATGAACTAGAGTGGAAGTGTGAGTAGGACAGAGAAGAGTGTGACATCGGTGTTCGACTATCAAACTTTTTTAATTTTTTTAAGAAACAGTTGAAAAATTGTGCGACCTGAAGGATTTGAACCTGTGGACTTCTACACACCAGACAGCCGCTTTAACCAACCAGTTACGGTCATCTCTTGTTACGTCATTTTGTGACGTCACGTTCATTCATTTGTTCCTATCTTAAGTAGGATACAACTGTTTCTTAGTATAATTTGCTAAGCATAGCTAAATGTTATAAAATAATCAATAAGAAGTTATTTGAATTTGTCACAAACCAGTATAAAGAGCCAGATTCGGTGAGTTTACGTCATTCGTGTGCCAACGGTTAGCCAACTAGGCTTCACATTCCTAGTACAATATGTTCGCAAGACGTATTGTTCATTTGTTTTATTAGTAAAAATCTACACATTTGATTTTCATACAGTTAAATGAACTTACCGGATCTATCTCAATATGTATATGTGGTATTTGTAAACGAAAAGTTTGAATTACGAGATTTACAAATTCTTTAACCTTTAGGAAATCTGGGGACTAAATATGAGGTTCTAAGTTATGCTGGATATTTCTTCAGTTTAGTAGAATAAACTATTTTATGTTGAGCCTTTGCAAACAGCGTATAGGCAGCGTTATTCCTTTGGGAGAGAAGTTCTGAACATTACGTTATATTCACGGTTTGAATGCGGTGTTTTGCTATTATGATATTGCTAGCTATGCTTTTAACTTTACGTTGGACTACAAGCACCGGTAAACTCGTTTTGTAAAGCTTGCCGTTTACTTCAGACTTACTTATTGAATAGGTCAGTTCTTATTAAAAATTACAAGACAACAGTTGTTCGGTATGGTTTCGGTTGCCCAAAAGTGGTGTCGCGATAAAATGGCCGTAAGATAGCATTTACAATGAATGTTTTGGTTTCCTGGAGAGTGGTAATAGATATAACGTAATATAACGTATTAATCCAATTAGATAACATCACGCCCATATACCCAGAAAGGTGTGTGTGTGTGGCAAAGGTATTACGGCCGCATTTTACAGACCGCTTTCTGAAACCGAAGCTTTATACTGTACTTAGGCGTACCTTATTGAGTTTGATCTCACCACTTTTATTTCTTCTGTATATAAACGATTTGCCTGGTGAGATTTACCACGAACTTACTTTTTGCTGATGACAACACACTTGTCATTAAAAGTGATAATTTTGAAAACTTAAAATTGGAAGTATATAAAGCCTGTAATAGCATCATAAAGTGGTTAGAACAAAATAACTTAAAAATCAACATGAAAGAACCAATGTCATACAATTTCAAACTTACTGAGCTTGCTTACAATTTTAAATTACAAACAACGATCATTAATTAAAAAATGTCGACGAAGGTAGATTTTTAGGCATAAAAGTCAAAGTCAAACATATTTATATAATTGAAAACATTGATCACTTTAAAGTAGATAAACTGGAAGCCACTTATCCAGAAACTATCACAAAAATCGATCGATATGTTTTTTTCTAAAAAGAATTAGAGAAACTGTGGATAAAAAAACAGTCTATATATTTTCACTGCTTCGCTGCGGTATAATTGTATGGGGAAACTCAGTAGAATTTACTAGATTATTTGTGAAGAAGAAATGTATTAGAGTGATGTTTGGCTGTGACTTCTTAGATAGCTGTAAGCCATTCTTATACATATTTTGAATTTAACTCTTTCCAGCAATGTGTTTCCATCTGCCAAGAAGGACGCCTTAATCTTTCCACTCCTGAAAAAAGCTAACCCTTACTCCTTTTCCGAATACTGTCCTATATCCGCTTTACCTTTCCTATCCAAAGTCCTGGAGCGACTTATTCATAACTAATTTTGCTTTTCTCTTACCAAAAACAACCTGATCAACCCTTACCAATCCGGTTTCCATCCTGGACACAGAACCACCGCAGCCCTCATCAATATTACGGATGACATCAGGCAAAGAATGGAGGCTAGAGATATAAAAGAGAGTATAAAATCGATAGCCATAGCATAAGTCGGACTACCATCATGAAGGACCTAGGTGTAACATTTCACCGTAAATTGACTTTTCATGATCACATTATAGCGTTAGCTAAAGAATCTTTCCGGCGTTTGGGTTTCATTTTGCGGAACTCTAACGACTTTCACAACCAGCACGTGATAAGGTTAATTTACGACTCACTAGTTCGTTGCAAGCTTGAAAACTCAATGTGTGTTTGGAGTCCACATGAGAGCACCTACGTTCTTCTCATAGAGAAGATACAAAAAGCTTTTCTAAGATACCTCTATAAGCGTATTTGTGGGTACTACCCATTTATGTATCCTACAAAATTTCTTTTAGGATGTCTCGGTTACAACTCATTGGAAGTCAGACGGGATAGGAATCAACTTGTAGTCATGTGCAAAATCTTGAGAGGAACAATTGATGCACCAGACTTACATGATGAGTTGTGTCGATTCTTTGCACCTGACAATTATCGTCGCAATCGTAAACATGTACTTTTTGCTGTGCCAACGTGCCGCACCGTTGCGCGCGCTAAGTCACCCATACCACGCACCCTTTCTGCATTCAACGCTCTCCTGGATGCCTATCCTGATTGTGATTTGTTTGCAGATGGATGGCCAGTTGTGTTTACAGTGTGTTTGCGGTTTTGTGAAAGAGATGGATGAATTATTTATGTTTTTATGTTCTTGTTAATTTTATTGTATGATCTTTTTCCCTAATAAATTATGTTAATCTGTCTTTAATTATTGTAATTGGTGTAACAGCCGTTGTAATTAAAGTAAAATAAATAAATAAATAAATAAATCACAGTGATTTCCTTACTCGTTTTAGCAATGCGTTTATCACCGTTGATTTCGACATTTTACTTGTTATTCTTAACATATCTCCAACGGTGGTTGATTGGTTTCATAGTTATCTTTCTGGTCGCTGGCAATGTGTTTGTATCAAAGATACCTTTTCTTTTTGGAATGATACGTCTGTGGCGTTTTATCTCCTCTACTCTTTACAATTTTGATTTATCATATCCCAAAGAATCTTCATTCTTTCTACCACCTATACGCAAAGATTTACAAATTGATACACAAGCTCCTGCAAGAAACTTATCACGTGCTTGTGATAAAATCAACTTGGACTGGCGCATATTAGTCAATAGAGTAAAGATCATGGGCTTACAGTAAATCCAACATAAAGCGATTGTTATATGTAGCTATAGGCTAGTGGCAAAAATAAATTGGTCAAAACTGCCGCAAATTCATTTTAAAGGATCCGTTATACTCATTAGCACTAAAAATAAAAACAAGGGCGTGTACTTCAATAACACAATACATTATCTTGGCGTCCTCAGCTACAGGAGTTGAGCCGTAAAATATATGCATCTGTGTAGAAATTAAATAAAAGAAACTGTGTTTGGTTAAATTGCTGCCGCTATATTTGAATGAACAAAACAGAAGACACACAACACAAAGACAACATAGAACTTGTCAACCATAAACACATTATCATAAACTATACTAGACACAAAGGTTACACACATTTAATTAAATAACTAACATAGTTTATGTTGCTACTATTATTACAACACCCCTTCTCAACATAAACACATTTTACAAAGGAACACAAAATCAATCTTACTTTTAACAGGTTACATTATTATTTTATAACAGCTGTTTTCATAACATCACATTTATCTAAATGTCTATCAAGTAGCTCTTTACCTAAAGCCTTTGTTAACATATCAGCTGGTTGCTCACTTGTGTTGACATAATTTATACAACTTTAATTTTCTCTAACCAAATCTTTAATAAATTTATAAGCCATGACACATCACTGGCAGCCATACTTAAAGATACATATTCAGATTCTGTAGAAGACAGACTTACAGAAGCTTGTTTCTTAGAACAACACAAAACCAGACAATTTGATAACCTGAGGTAGACTTCCTTTAGCATCACAATACCCTTTCAAAATATCCTCCTTACATTCATAAACTAATTTATAATTTAAACTATACTTTACATACCTCAACACCTATAGTATCTGCTCAACATAGAAACAGAATAACATAAATCAGGTCTAGTACCTATACCTAGTCTATCTAGTACCGCATACAAAAAGCATCCTATAATTTAGAAATATGCTTTTCATTTGTACCAAAAATCAAAATACCATTGACATATAACAACATATACATTCTATCTTTATCATAACAACTTATATACAAACATGAATCACATTTAGATCTTATAAAACCTTCTCTAGCTATTACAAAACTAAATTTTGTATTCCAACATTTTGGTTAACTTTTAAAAAACATAATAATGACTTTTTAACTTTACAATGTCATTTTCCCAGAATAAGTCCCCTTCTGGCATTCTAATGTACACATCTATTTTGTTGGAAACCTTTAGCCACCAATCTAGCTTTATATTGTAAATCATTATTACAAAACTTATACTTGAAAAACCCATTTCTATCAATTAACCATTCACTCACCTGTGCATCACAGAAGTCCTCTCTCCACTTACTTGCGTTTCTCCTTTTCATTGCCTCACTATATGTTAAGCGTTCATTGTCTTCACTTACAACATAGTTACACATATAGAATGATGTCTTTTTCCTTAAACGCTTTGGTCTTTCATTTTGGACTTGTATTTCTTGATCTTCAGGTTTGTCATTTGAGGGTTCATATTCACTATGTGACTCACTTTCAGTATGTTCAAAACTAGTTTGAGCATCTTGGAACTCCTCACACTCAGCTTCTTCACTAGCTATCAAAGTTTCTGGTACACTGTCTTGAATAGATTCACTATTATTTAAATTCAACATCACCATCAATTCATTTTCTTCATTTCTCTCTTCACCGTCGTCTTTTAAAACGTCGTCCTTTAAAACAACAAAATATCTCGACCCACCAACTGATATCTCCTCCATGGGACCACAGATGTCCCCATGTATTAATTCACATGTCCTGGCGCTTTCGTTTTCACTTTTCTTAAATGGTAACCGGTGTATCTTTCCCTTCAAACAACTCTCACATTGAGGTACACGAGTTGGTTTAATCTCAATGTTATTTTTCGCCAACACTTTTGCTACACTCGCTACTTTGCATTTGTAACGAAATTCCAAGTAATAAGAGTTCTCATATTTATTTGCAATCGCACAAACAACATTGTTTTTATTATAAAATTTACACGATTTGACATCTGTCACCATGACATAACCTCGGTCAACAGCTCGGTTCACAGAAAATAAATTTGTCTTTAGTTCGGGAACGAACAAAACGTTATCTATTGTCGTATCTATCCATTCAGTTCCGTTCTTGACTTGTAGAGCCATCTGTCCACAGCCCTGCACACTAATGGCAGTACCATTACCAACAATGACAGACCTTTGCGAAACGATCGAAAATGACGCAAATAATGAACGATCACGACACATGTGCTCGCTTGCTCCCGAATCCACTAGCCACTGTGATTCTTCATAATGTTCATTTATAGAGTCCGAAACTACAAACGCATTACTATTTTTCTTATCGTCCTTTGATTTTTTAAAAACGACACTGCGCCTTGAAATGTCCTGTTTTACCACAGTAATAGCACTTATTATCGATCATCTTTTTCTCACTGTCCCTATTACTTTTACACTCCGATTGATAATGTCCGAGTCTATTACACTTATAACACTTTACGTTTTTCTTAGCTACAAACGCCGATGAGGATGACATTTCCGGTACTTCTTTCGTCTTTTCCTTGACTCTCTCTTCTTCGATTAACAATCTAGACACCAGATTATCGAATGTTTGTTTTTCATCAGGTGCTGACTCCCACGCTGACACAAAATGTTTGTACTCGTCCGGCAAACACATCAATACTTTAGTTATCGTGAATTTTTCTGAAACTTCCTCACCCATTTGCTTTAACTGACTTTGCATTTCCTGAATTTTAGACAAAAACACCGACATCTCAATTCCGCTCTCATATTTGTATTGGAAAAAGCGCTGTTGTAGAATATGGATACTGGTTTCTGACTTTTGCTCGTAAACACTTAAAAGTTTTCTCCACATTTCAGCAGATGTTTTACATGTAATGAGATGTAACATCACATTTTCAGTCATTCTTGTTACCAGCAATGTCTGAGCCTTAGCATCTGTAGACTCCCAGGCGATTCGTGCATTTGCATCTTCAGGTTTTACGGTTCGTCCTTCCACGATATCCAGCCATCCCTGACCCCTCAATAGTACTGTAGTTTGAAATTTCCAAACATTCCAGTTTCTCGTTCCTTCCAGTTTCATCACGTTGTGAGTGTTATTTCCTTCCATCTTGTCTCTCTTGCCTTGTTTTTCCTTTAAACAAGTTTTTCCTTCTCGACGAAAATTTTCCTGACGCCACACCGTCAATTGTTTTTTTGCCGATTTTCAATCCGCGTGATATCTACACGTATTATTATTATTCTTCACACTCCAACTGTACTTTTACTTTTACTTACAGGCTAGGCATATCTTTGCATGATCTGGGCATGTTCTGGGCCCATAACCTGTAGAAATTAAATAAAAGAAACTGTGTTTGGTTAAATTGCTGCCGCTATATTTGAATGAACAAAACAGAAGACACACAACACAAAGACAACATAGAACTTGTCAACCATAAACACATTATCATAAACTATACTAGACACAAAGGTTACACACATTTAATTAAATAACTAACATAGTTTATGTTGCTCATTGACTACATAAAAAAAGGCAGGACTCCGTCTCTTGAAACACTTACTGAAGCACCCATAGTAAGTCACACGTACACACAGAACACACACATTGACACAATAGTAAGTCAATCGCCCGCCATTACGCTTTGGACTGTGCTGTTGCTCGGATGTTCAAGTAAAATAATTAAAAATGCCGTCTTGTGTTGTGAAAAGCTGCCGAAACCATAGCGCCTCGATAAAAAAAAACCAGGGGATCATTTTTCATAGGTAAGCAAGTAATATATTCAGCTTATTGCCGAAATTATATTGTTTTCGTAAAAAAATATACCAAAACTATCAGTGTTGACAGTCAATAAATATTTTCATTTACCCTGAATTTGGGTAAATATTTTTTAGTAGTATAATACATTTAGTATAAATTATTATTCTATGTTTTATAGATTTCCTGCTGCAAACGACGCATGGAAAAATTATTGGATAAAAATAATTAGAAACTGCAGAAATGATAACAGTTGGTATCCATCAAAATATAGTGTAGTCTGCAGTATACACTTCGAGGAAAATGATTTATGTATATAAAACAAAAGGTGGACTTATTCGCATTGTCAGCTTTGCCGTACCAAAAAAGGTAAAACAATAGTATATTGTTTTAAATAAAGTATTAAATTAATAAATACCAGTACTTTAATCTAAAACTTTTTATTTCTTAGTTTAGTTTATTTTTTTTTTTTTCTTTATTTTTATTTGCCAATATTTATTTGAAATATTGAAAAATCGCATGTAAGTGAATCTAAGCTTCGTGATTGTTGGTTTAGTTTAACTTAGATATTTTATTTGGTTTGTACATTTTGTTGACGTTTTCAAGCACTTTCTGATAGTTTATGTAATGGAGAATTTTTGTTTTTTTGATAACTGCCATAACTTACCCTACTATCCAATTTCGGCTCCAGGTCCTAAACTGGGACACCCTGTATATCACTAAAGCATCTTCACCATCTAAGAATCAGGAAGCGCCGTAGGAGTCATAATTTTAAAATATTTTCCAAAAACTGGGTAGCTGCACTAAAGCATCTTCGCTGCCTTGCGTCAGGAGTTCCCAGAGCAACGAATTTTGTACATATTCCCTTAATAAAAACAAACAACTTCCAGCTGCAGGCCCGCATCGACTGCTAGAAATATAAAATCAACTTTGTTTCGAAATTCAATCATAAAGTTGTTTTATATTGTTTGGTTTTTGGCCACGGTAGTATAAAACTACCTATATCATGTTTGATGGTAAAAAGCAGCAAATAAAAAAATATAAGAACTAAACCTCTAAAATATTTATTTAAATTATTGTAAAAATGTGGGTAATATTTCTCATGGCTGGTAACCCCTAACACACGCACACATAAACAGACCGCTGCCATTTTGGTGCTTCAATCATTTTCTATGTGACATTCTCTCCTGCTTTTTTTATGTACTCTATGATGTTGCTACTATTATTACAACATCATCATCACTTCTTAGGTAATTTCTGCAAAACTGCGCTTGCTCAATCTCTTCTTTTACTTGCTTTTATTTCACCGAGGATCAGCTTAATAAGCTTGAGCTTGATTATACTTCACACTTTTGTATTGGATTAATTTTTGGCTTAAAAAAATTTGCTCAAGTGGCTTCCAATTCGTATTGGCCGGAATGCTCATATTCGGGATCCCATTTACACGCATAATATTCCGTGGCATAATTTAATTTAGCATAACACGTTAAGCATTATTTATTTTAGCATAATAGTCATTTGGCATAATAGCCCCTTAGCATACTTTTTCATTTGATATTACTATCATTCGGCATAGTTACTTACTAGGCATACATTTTTTTCGCAAAATAGCTTATTAGGCACATCAAATTTTTACTAGGGTCAATAATTTAGGATGCGGCGGAGGTGGCCTTTGGGCCACTCTTCAGTCACCAACATGTTGATCTGATGATAACATATATTATTATAATGAAAAGTATTTCAAAACTTTATTTTTCCAAAAATATGCCAAAAGGGAATTATGCTGAAAGATAACTGTCTTATTGTGCTAAAAGGCAATTAAGCTAAAAGACAATTAGGCCAAAAGACATTATGCCAAAAAAAATATTATGCGTTATAATGAATATGCGTACCTATAGTATTTATGTCAAAGGATATTATGCCAAAAAAAAAGTCAAATTTATATTATGCGTAACTTTTATTATGCCAAATGAAGGTATCCCAAGTTAAATTATGCCAAAAGAATTATGCAGAAAATAGAGAATCCTCATATTGTTTTCTTTCTCTACAATATATTGTTTAATTCATGTACTCTTGTCTATCTTAAAGAACGTTTTCAGTTCCTTAATGACACACATTCAAAGTGCCTGAGACCTGCTAAAAACTTGCAATTGAAGACAGCACCACATTCCTACTATTTTTTTTGCAGTTTTGGAACGTATTGCCGGTGTCAGTAAGGCGAGCTCAGGCGTTAACAGTGTTTAAAAATCTGGTCACAGACTTCTATTAATAATTAAATAATATTTATCGATGTACCCGTAACATAATTAGTATGAACATTTATACGTATTTATATATTATAATATAATTTGCACACTGAGTTTTAAGAAAATTCTTGTATGTACTTAGCTCAGGCATCAAACCCGGTTGAATTGAAAAATAAAGCCGTCATTATTTCTATTAGAATATCAATTGTGTATAGGTCATAAGCAGTCAATTTTACAAAATATTTGAAGTGTTCAGAAGGGACGCCGTCAAGTTATAGTATACGACAAGAAGAAGAAGAAGTAACATTTCATCCTTATTATTGATCCTAATGATAAATGCAATGCTAATGATAAAATAATGTAATTTTTACAGATTTTAGTCAGTTCAATTCCCGGGTGTGGCAAGCGAATTTCCAGAAATCTTAGAATACAGTTTTCTATCCACAGTATCAAGAGTATTTTCCATCCAAGTGGCATTTCAAAATTCCACTCTGTATATACAGGGTTATTGGGTAAGTCGACCTAGATCCGTTAAGAGGTGGTAGTTCCCATCATTTCTGACTGATCTGACTATGAAACACCCCACCCTAAACCTAACCGTTTTCGAGATATTGGACTTAGAAGGTTTTTTTAAAAAATATCCCGATTTCTTAACTATAGCCTATTTTTTTTGTATCCTATGCCTTTTATTTTTTTTTAATTCTGATTTTTGTGTGCCAGATAAGTTTGTTTATAATTCTCAACCCAAAAAGTGCAAGTATCTGAACCAATGGGATCGTAGTAGACGATTGATACCGTAAAAAAGTAATTAATTTGAAAAAAAAAATTGTTTCTTTTAGTAATATTTAAAGAAAAATCTATGGCGTTAGTTCTGCAGATGTTTTAAATAATATCTACGTTCCATTAGCTATCCAACAAGGTATCACAAGCTAGGGTCTTATCACAATTCATAGGAAAAAAAACGATAAAAGGCTCTCAGGTAGCAGTACAAATTTGGGTTGTTTGGTCCTATTGTTCTTCCACGGAGCTGTGGTGCGTGCGAGCGGGACAAACTGACCAGGTGCAAGCGAGATAAAATAATCCCGGCCAATTTGTTGTTATTGTTTCGTTTTAGTCTGCTTCCGTGATTCGTCCGTAGTAGATGCGATATTTAGTGCTCTTCATTTCTTACCCGACTTGGCTTGTATTTCTGGACTGTTTCCTACAAATTGTGACTGTGCTTGTTAACTGGACTTTGAATTGTGCTTCTGAATTGGAACTGTTGAAGATGGCAACCTTCACGAACGAGGAATACGCGGATATTCTACTTTGTTATGGGTACTGCAATGGTGTTTCTGCACGAGCTCGTGACGAATACATTGCACGTTATCCCGGCCGCCGAATACCGGATGTCACTGTCTTTGACGGCGCTTACCGGCGACTCAGAGAGACTGGCTCTGTTTTAAGGCGTCGAGCAGACCTAGGCCGACCACGGATCATTGTTGATGATGAAGATGAAGATAATCAAATAGTTCAACGGTTTAGAGCGGATCCAACTACTTCAACTAATGCTGTTGCCCGAGAACTTGGACTCTCGCAGTGGAAAGTGTGGTTTACGGTGAATACTGCAGGCCTCTACCCCTATCACTACACGCCAGTACATGTTATCGAAGAGGGAGATCCAGTGAGGAGGTTAGACTTTTGTAGATTTATGCTTCATGGAGATTTAGAAGACCCAGCATTTTTAAAACAAATCTTGTGGACAGATGAATCAAAATTTGATAAAGATGGAATTACAAATTACCACAACGCTCATTATTGGGCCCCAAAAGCGCAAAAAAATCCTAACCAGAAGAGGACAAAAGCCGCACAAAGAAGATTTAGTTTAAATGTCTGGATGGGAATCATAGCAAACAAATTAATTGGGCCCTTCTTTCTACCTGATAATTTAAACGGAGAATTTTACGAACATTTTCTAAGAGAAGAGTTACCAAATTTATTAGAGGATTTACCCCTAAATCTGATTAGAAACATGAAGTTCCAACACGACGGTTGCCCTGCACATTACAGAAGAGGGGTCAGGGAATGGCTAGACAACGAGTATCCTAATAGGTGGATCGGAAGAGGTGGACCCATACCGTGGCCAGCAAGAAGTCCTGACCTGACTCCCATGGATTTTTATGTGTGGGGACACATGAAGACATTAGTCTACAATGAGAATAATCCAATTGAAACTATTGACATATTAAGACAGAAGATTATTGAGGCTGCTGACGAAATTCGAAGAGATTTAACGACTGTAGTAGTTAAAAGCGGACTAAGACACCGAATGAGAGTGTGTGTGCGAAACAGAGGCGGCCATGTAGAACAAGATTTATAAATTTAAATAAATGTTGTTTAATAATTATTTGTATTGTTTTATTTCGTTTCCTGGCCCAAAAGAGAAGTTTAATCTTAAGTACCATTGTTTTTTTTTACTACCTGGGAGCCTTTTATCGATTTTTTTTCTATGAATTGTGATAAGACCCTAGCTTGTGATACCTTGTTGGATAGCTAATGGAACGTAGATATTATTTAAAATATCTGCAGAACTAACGCCATAGATTTTTTTTTAAATATTACTAAAAGAAACAATTTTTTTTTTTCAAATTAATTACTTTTTTACGGTATCAATCGTCTACTACGATCCCATTGGTTCAGATACTTGCACTTTTTGGGTTGAGAATTATAAACAAACTTATCTGGCACACAAAAATCAGAATTAAAAAAAAAATAAAAGGCATAGGATACAAAAAAAATAGGCTATAGTTAAGAAATCGGGATATTTTTTAAAAAAACCTTCTAAGTCCAATATCTCGAAAACGGTTAGGTTTAGGGTGGGGTGTTTCATAGTCAGATCAGTCAGAAATGATGGGAACTACCACCTCTTAACGGATCTAGGTCGACTTACCCAATAACCCTGTATAAGAATTGTAAGGAGAAACCATACACCATTTGTCTGCATTTACATGCGCGCGGGCAGTGGGCATGTGTCTTTACCTAAGCATTTACGTCAGTTCGCGATCTTTCCGCATCGGCTAAAGACACGGCTCCACCAAACCGCGCGCGTAGCCTTCTTTTGTCGATTATTACACGTTTAAGTACAAATTTACGTGTTTCATTTGTGGACCTTATCGTTAGGCTCTACAAGAATAATAATACCTTATAAGGTTCAATAATAAACAATATTTTCCAAATAAATAAATTAAAAAAAAGATTTTCATCTATGATGTATTTTAATTAGAATATTTCTAAACCAAAACACTTTTTACTGTAAAATATATCATAAGCTAATAAATGTTTTATACAATTCATTTATAAAGAATGGCTTTGCATCGAAATCAATTCGGCTTAAACCTTGGGTTTGAGCTTAAACGCAGATTCAATTTATCGAAAATAATTTTCTGCTGGGATTGTTGCATTTATCAATATCCATCCATCCATATAAAATACTAAGAAATGTTTACATTTGATTTTTTTTTATGTGCGCCTGTGATTTATGACAATGAGTGCAATGAATTTTCAATCAAAATAATATTAATTTGGCTTAAATATTACTGGGTCGGTCGTTTACACGTAAATCGTATGAAAAATAACCGAACAAATTGGCAGCTTCAAATATCGAGGTGCGTATCATTAAGCTAATAATAAAATTATTAAGTACTCGCTAAACCGACATACGTTGTCTTGTTGCAACTATGAATATTGTATACCAATTATTTTAACTTTTGTGGTTTATTCTAAAATACCTATGTGATAATTTAAAAACTTACATCCTCTTTGATACACATACACACACATTACATGATATTTGCAGCACGCATTTTCAATCAAGTCAATGTTATGTAAAATCTCTTAAAATTACATTAAAAAAGTTTAGATAATTATATTTTCAAAAGCGCTAAGGTGACAATAGTAAATTTAATATGGTGTTTAAGTATCCTTAAATTTTCTATTTTTCGCTCATATTTCTTTTTTTATTCTTTCATAAGAACCTTCTAAAATAAACAAACTTCAAAAAATAAAATATCGATATCGGTTCATACGCTCAAGCGTAATGCCGTGACCAAGGGAAATAGGGATGCATTTTTATATATAGAAGATTCAGTCACCGTCAATGAAATAACTGGAACAACTGGTGAAATGAATAAAACAGAAGTATTCAACCGCATTCCACTACGAATACACGGCTTGTTTAGACATTTTTTTACATTTTTTTCTAAAACTTGTTTGTTAACTGTGGATTGCCGAACAAAAGTGAACCTTACCACAAGAATAAAACATTTAAATTGAATGATACTAATTCCTGCAAGATATTTGATTTTACAACCACGAGGTACCCTTTAGCTTCGACATTCAAAAGTTAGATCCACACATCTACATTTCTTTACAATTTTTCGCATTTATTGAATTAGTAGAGTATTACAAATATGTACTATTAATAATAAATAAAATATTGAGATTTGTAAATCTATAATAGATAAATAAGAATAACATAATACCGCGAGTCAGTTAAAATGAACAAATGTACATACACAATCAACAATCAATGCATTTTGTAAAAGACACAGAATTAATAAATTAATGGCTTACTGTCAACGCCGCGCCGGCATGAAAACTTTACATTAAATCATGTTGTGTTATTAGGGCATGGATACCGGAATTCCGGAATCTCGAAATACTGCAATTTCAGCCAATATTTCCTAGATTTAAATACCGGAATTAAACAAGTACAATGCCGGCATTCCGATATTGTGAAAAATAAATATGAATGATGCCTGTATTGTTTTTTGAATTTCGGTTCGCACCAATGAAACTTAGTTAGCTCGACTAAGTCGCGACAATACTATGCCACTTGCGTGGTAGGCGAAGCGCACCTACATTCATCCTGCCTTTTTGAGAAAAATGTGGTGTGTGAAACTACAGACCTGATATACGGCGACAGACGATGGTACAGTCAGCAACAAAAGTAGCGTACTGTGTAGTGTGTGTACTGCACGTACACACAAACAAATATCAAAGCCACTTAATTATATCTTAAAATCGTAATTCTATAATGATTTGTCAAATAAAAACTTAAATATATTAGAGATGTTTTTAATATGAGTAATGGAATTTGTATATAATTATGTACCAATTATGGACTCACAGTCAATCCTACAAAAACGCAAGTTATCGTAATCGGTAGCTCCAGAATGATATCAAAAGTAGATTTTTCGCATTTGCCTGCAGTTGAGTTCGATGGTACTATCTTACCTATAAATAAAAAGGTGAAAAACTTGGGGATTTTCATCGATCAAACCTTGTCCTGGGGTCCGCAGCTGCAAGAAGTCAGCCGTAAGCTCTTTGCTTCGGCGGGTTCCTTACGAAGACTGCGGAACTTCCTCCCAACTGCCACTAAAACTGCGCTCGCACAAACTCTTCTTCTTCCAATTCTCGACTACGCCAATGTCAGCTATCTAAATCTCATTGAAGCACAACTTGATAGACTTGAGCGCCTTCAAAACTTTTGTATACGATTTATATTTGGCTTACGCAAATATGATCATGTTTCCGAATTTCGCAAAAAACTCAAGTGGCTTCCAATTCGCTCTCGCCGGAATACTCATATTCTTACTTTCCTTTATACCATCTTGTTTAACCCAACGACGCCTGTTTATCTTAAACAGCGTTTCAAGTTTGTACATGACACGCACACAAAGTACTTGAGATCATCTGAAAACTTTAGGCTGGAGATGCCAGCGCACACCACCGATTTCTATAGTAAATCCTTTACTGTCGAAGCCGTGCGCCTATGGAATGCGTTGCCTTTGGCTATCAGACAAGCCAGATCCATTCAAATTTAAAAAAAAATGTTGAATGAGCACTTTCTTTCCTTATAGTATTATGTATGGTATATTTGTAAGTAGGTATATATATTATGACATATTTATATTATCTTATATATATCTTATAATATGTAATTTATTCATATAATATATTTGTTAAATTATTTATTAAATATAAACTATTTTATTAAATATTGTTAAATATAAACTGCAAATAATTTATAATTATCTTAGCATAAACTACCGCATTATTTTCTCTTTCCGAAATGTCCATCCTAAGGTTGCCTGGAAGAAATCGCTTTAAGCGATAAGGCCGCCCTTTGTACATTTTTTTCTGTTACTTTCCTTTTTTTGTTACCTCTTAAGATTTTTATGTGAAATTATGTACAAATAAAGTTTTTTCTATCTATCTATCTATCTATCTATGTTTGAAAATTTTCAGCTGTTCAGCTACTTTTGTTGCTGACTGTACGTCTGCAGTGACGATAAAAATGCATTATCATATTTATTGAGACAATTTACTTAGGTGCAAAGGTCAATTGCTGTATTTTTTGGATTGTTTGTTTTCGTAAAATATTGTATGAACAAATGCTTTTTACTATAAACAGTATACAAACATTTGTTCATACAATATTTTATTTAATAATTTTTAATTCGTATTAAAATTTTTAAATACTGAAATATCAAATTCAGTGACTATTTTCTTTCTTTTGCCGTAAAATTAGAAATTATAAACAGGATCTTTCGTGTGATCTATTATACTTAAGTTTACTAACGGAAATGTCAATGTTTGAAATACATTTATGTAAAGTATCACTACATTATTTAAATAACGTACAGATACTTAGCATTTAAAGAGGCAAATTGGCATAGATAAATGAATTACAATTATTACGCAATAATTCATCTTTGGTATGGTTAGTTATGTATTATTTTTCATACAAACAGTTCACTAACCAGTCCAGTGGTAGGTTTTTTTTAAGTACATTTTTCTCATTATTACGTATATTATTTACCTTTATATTATTCTTTAAAATAGTAACCGGTGTTTTTTTTTCGAGGTATAGAACTTTAAGTTGACATTTCTGTTCAAGATGGCGACCGATTTAACAGCTGTCAAGTGATTTATTCTCAGTTTAGTTTGGCAATTTATCATAAATAGACTCACGCCTGAACAACGCTTGCAAATAGTGCAGTTTTATTTCGAAAATAATGGTTCTGTGCGGAATACGTATCGCGCAGTTAATTCGATTAACCATGGAACGTTTTCGAATCACGTTTACTATTGTTGATAACTCGCATCCCCAGAGACGCCGTACGGTGCGTACAGAAGAAGCTATTGCTACTGTAGAGCGTAGCATTGAGGAAGACCCGAATGAGTCCATCCGCCATCGAGCACAGGAATTGGATCTGTGTCCATCCACTCGTGCAAGAATTGAAGCCAAACGATCATCAAGCAAGGCGTAGATTCGTCGAATGAGCCCAAAACGAGATTGCCGTTGTTCCCGATTTTCATAAGCGAATCCAGAAAAACTGACTGCTTGGTGCGCTTTATGGGCTAGTGGAATCATTGGTCCGTACTTCTTCAAAAACGATGATGGCCAGAACGTTACAGTCAATGATGATCGGTATAGAGCCATGATTACTAACTTTTTCATTCCTGAATTGAACAACCATGATGTCCAGGAGCTGTGGTTCCAACAAGACGGCGCAACATGTCACACAGCTCGTGCCACTATCGATTTATTGAAAGACACGTTTGGTGACCGCCTAATTTCACGTTTTGGACCTGTGAATTGACCTCCAAGATCTTGTGATTTAACACCGCTAGACTACTTTCTGTGGGGCTATGTAAAGTCATTGGTCTATGCGGATAAGCCATAAATGCTTGACCATTTGGAAGACAACATTCGCCGTGTTATTGCCGATACACGGCCACAAATGTTGGAAAACGTCATCGAAAATTGCCAGAAATCATATTTAAAATGTAATGCCACAAGATTTTCTTTCGGATAAATAAAATTCATGCAATTTAAAGTTCTATACCTCTAAAAAAAACACCCTATATAAATAACTAAGAAACATTTGAAAAAAAATATGGGACCAGCAAGATTTTAACCTGCGACTTTATGCACAACGGGCAGCCGCTTTAACCAACCAGCTGTGGTCGCCTCTTGCCAGGGCCCTCAATTTCTCAACTGTATGTTACTTCATTTGTTCCTATCTTACAGGGTACAAACACCAACATGGCAAAGTTACATTCAGCACAAATGTTGTAAAGAATGAACGCGTACCTTATTTCTACTTCTTATTGATATTTTTGTTAGCATTTAGCTTTTCTTAGCAAATTATACTAAGAAACAGTTGAAACAATTATGGAAAAAATATATTTTTTAGTATAATTTGCTAAGCATAGCTAAATGCTATAAAAATAAAATTAATAAGAAGTATTTAATACGGTCATGTCTTTATAATATATTTATAAAAGTTTATTTATTTGCAAATAATTAATATAATGACTGCGATGAACATCTGTCGTCATCAGCGCATTGCAGCAGCTCAGCGATATCCTGATTCCTGCACGGATACTCGTGATAGATATGACTTTACTAATCTTATTAAAGTAAAAAAATAATAAAATATATTTTTTTTGTTCACATTTTATTTTTTTGTTTTTTATTTTTTCTTATGTTTTTTGTCGATTTCTTTGTTAAGTGTTTAGAAATAAGGTGTTTAGATTTAAGATCTATCTTGCATCTCAAGAGTATCATTGCTTTAATAAAATTATTTTTTTTATTTCTGACAAACTATAATAACTATTAAAAACAAAACAAAAAACGACGCTTACTGCGAGCCCTGCGGTAGTGCACTAGCCGAGCCGCTATAAACCGGATTTGCTTAGTGCGAAGAAGAAGAATAAGTGCACACACGCACGTGACAAGCTTGCAGCCGTGAAGTCGTGAACTTATCAGAGTGCGGTTGTAGTAAGCTTAGCCTCTGTGTACTATCTACTCATGTGGTATCACTATAAATACATTACGTCAACATTATGTAATTTACTTTTTTTAAACGACGCCCACAATATGAGTAATTCCTGTATTGCGGAGGTTTACACAATCATACATCGCACACAGAAAAAGCGGATCACTCAAAGATTTGTCGATTCCACTACACTAACGAAGTGAGCGCTGAGGCGACCGCTTAAACCAATACGCCATCCGTGCAAGCGTAAGTAACTTTGAAGTCCTGAAAAATAAATTAAACATTTTTTGCTTTGAAGATAAACAAATTAATACGAATACGGTCTGAGATATCAGTCAAATAAAATATTTTTACACTTATTTGGGCTACAATCCATAAATTGTGTGCATAATATTGTAAAATAATTCAGGTGATTATGACAGTTGAATTTTATTGCAGGCAGTAAATAAACTAAAGAATCCGCATCATGCATGGTAAACCAAATGAAAGTTGTATGATACCTATTGTGTGCGTGTGCTTTAAAACTTTAGTCTGTGCTCTTTATGACAATTCTGGCGTATTTTTTAGTTATTTGATTTGTTTATTTGTAGGATAGTAATGTCAAAAGGCACTGGGAGCATCTTACAATTTCGGTCACCTATTTTTTTGGCCTTAGAATTTCGACAAATTATTTTAAATCTTTTTACTAATTATTTTTATAGCATTTAACAAATTATACTAAGAAACAGTTAAAAAAATAAGGAACTAGCAAGATTGACGTCTCGTAATAACATAACATACAGTTGAGAAATTTAGGGTCCTGCCAAGTGGCGGCCGTAGCTTAGTGGTTAAAGCAGGTTCGCAGGTTCGAATCCTGCCGGTTTCATAATTATTCAACTGTTTCTTAGTAAAATATTTTTTGTTCCAAAATCGATACCTTTTCAAAATATACCCCGATATAGTTAGTAGTAAAGTAGAATTCACTACGAACAATAGTATTGTAGTCAGTTTTGCCAATTAGTGAGCATAACTGTACTAACAAAGACCTGCTTCGTACAGGATTGACCGAAAACATTTATTTCTGTTCACACACACATTACCCCTATCGTCCATTCCCTTTGGGGACGGCTGTGGGTAGCACAATTTATTATTTATCGATTCATTACATTCGGAAACCAGGACGGTGTCGATTCATGAGTGTATGATAAATATATTCAACGAATAATTATATTTTGGCAAAACTACGCTTTCCTTTTACAGTATGTAAGTTTTATTTTGTTGGAATTAATATGTTTATTTTTCTTTATTATGATAAAAAATATTATTATTAATTTATGTCATTGAAATTGTTTAAATTCCTTTTTTCTGTGAAACAAAGATAAGCAGTTTTTAATAAAGCAATGTCACACCGATCAAATAATAAGAATGTTAGAACGTTAACAAAACTTTCCAACTTTAAAAATGATTAGCAAACTGATTAATCCTGAAAAGCAGACTAAACTAAATGTATCATTATAAGTAATCCCATGACCATAGACAAGGTCATATTGCGTCCTTTAAATATTGGCGTTAGAAGTTCAAACATAAACTACCCCCGCTTCCCAAGCAAACATCTAGCCGCCAATTTATCTCCAACATTGTTAGTGTCAAATTGTTACGATGAATTGCAAACAAAGTGCAACAGCCTTTTAATTTATAAGTGCATTCGAAATAGAAAATCAACATTTTATGCCAAAGAATTAAAAAAATAAGTCCCTCTGAATCTCAGGAGCGTATTTCAGTAGTAGACGGGCGGCCGTCGGGAGCGCACGCCATGCCGTTCTAAATATGAAGACGCTCATTCTGTTATACGTCGCGACGTTAGTGCAGTGTTACCAAAGTGAAGTGAGAGGTGTGCGTCATGGTGGCAGGAGTCTCATAAGACATGGCAGGTCCAGGGTACACTTCGCGCGGATGCACGGTAGAGCCAGAGATCTGGTCGCACAGATCGAGGCGGAGAGGAGAAGTGAGCTAGGTAACTAGAACTTTTTCGTGATATCTTTTTGAGATGAGATATTAATGACCAGTTTCACTGGTTCTTTATAAACTTTCAGATATAAAGTGCCACTTAATGCTATGAATTTCTATACAATTTTTTTCTAAATAATATATAAATAATTTATTTCTATAGGCACAGGAGGAAGCTTTAACACGTCAAAACAGACAATTTAATTTTAATTTTATATATTTTGTATTTTACAAAATATTCACCGGAGCCTAGCCTGCATCTATAGCCTAGCCTAGGCGTTTTATTCTGTTGACAATTTTTTAAAAATGACACAACTCTATTTTAGATCATTGTTAGTATGTAGTTGTTTTAATTTTGACAATTTATAACGAATGATTAATTTTAATTTAACATTGTAAAATTGAATTTGGATTATATCTATTTATTTTTTTTAAGATTTTAATTTAAATTTTGACATTTTATTATTTTTGGACTTTTATCTGCAATTTATTATTTATTATTTATTATTATTTTGGGCATTTTTATTATGATTTTGGTATTTGTAATTTAATGCTCAATTGGAATTTTGTAATTATATTATTAATAAATTTTTATATTACCCACTAACATAAAAATATCTGTAATGACGTGTAAACCAATTACTAATAAATGAGTTTTATGAGTTTTTCATCATTGAAGAGCTGGTGAGAAACTCATGTGCAATTTAACTTAACAACCAGTATTATAATTTTATGTAATAAAAGTGTATGAAGAGAAAAAGCTTGCCGAAAACAAAAATTAAAGAAAAACATGAATACACAAATGTGTCTTTTTAACAAAAAAAAAAAAAGATATTATGGTACATACTTATTTTTATCTTTCCTAGATACAACAACTCCAGATTAAAAGAAAAAGAGCAAAGGTCAAGAACTCTTTTTTTGTGAAAAAACTTATTGAAAATAAGTAAAATCCAAAGGTTCTATAACGGCATGGGTAGAAAGAAAACTCACATTTCCTTAAACTCACATTTCCTTAACTCACATTTTCTTGAACCCCGTTTAAGAAAACTCACATTTCCTTAAACGGGGTTCAAGAAAAAGTAATCTTATTTTGTGTGTGATATCAGTAATCAAAATTGTTGTTTCGTGTACAAACTTTTATCTTTTTATTAGAGACTTATGACATATGTTTTAACGAGGTAATAAGGTTTTTTTACAATTACCAAGTACTATTTATTAAATTAAATCCAAAAAAATATTTCAAAAGTTCTCATTTTATAGCCGTGTGCCAATTTTTTTGTTAGTTGGTGCATGAAAGCAGACAAAAACAAGTTGATAAATATTATATTAGACCACAAACATAGGAGTCGTAATTATAGTATGCCAAATTCAGAAACGTAATATTAATGAAATGAAAATACATTTATTAAAGCTTATGGTTAAATCATTAATTATTATAATAGTTATTGTTATATGTTACGGTGAATGTGATAGATGGAAAAAAAATAAAGTTACCGGTAATTAAAAACAATTACCATATGATTTGCTAAATGTAATTATAATATTTAAATTTTTACTTTTGCTAGTAATTTATAATTTCAATCTAATCCTTGGCAAGCATTTCGATGCCGGTCACAATCAAACCTAACCTAACCTACTCTACTTATAGGACCAAAACCTTCCTTAAAACTTAAAAACCCCTTCCTTGCATCTATTGCCCGATTGATCCTGATGATAAGCTAAGCTTACGATATTTTTGAAAATGTATAACGTTTATCGGTTATGTAGTTAATTTTTTAACAAGCACTGATAACAATAAATGTAATTAATGTAACTTTCACCACGCCTTTTGGTAATTATTTATAATCACCGATAATAATTAATAATTTTCAATTTATCGCATTTACCGTAACATAATATACAAATCATAATTCAGGTTATTTTAAGCTAAATTGAATTAAAATCAAACATTTGAACAACGGGTCATGTAAAACAAGTAATTGATTTCTATTTTCCCGGTAAACATAAATGTTTGAACTAACTGGCCCGGTAACAATACATCGAAATTCACGATCAAGCTTTAAATGTAAATTGAATCTGTCAAAAATAAAAAGCTTTTCAGCGTTAATTTACAGTTTACAACTGTAAATTAACGCTGAAAAGCTTAAAAAAAAATATTTTCTACTTATCTTTCCAAATAAAATCTTACGTAGGCGGAATAATTAAAGCTTATAATCTAAAGAACCTGTGATTATGTTTTTATGTATAAGATTTTTAGTTTTTATGTATAAGATGTCTGAAGGGTTAAAAAAATAACATCTGTTTTTATTTTAAATTTTCAGTGTAATTCTATAGCGTAATGACGTTATTAGTATTATTATTTTATTTAATAGTTAAACCAATATGTTTTTGACCATGGAAATATAGTCTCTTTAAATTTGATTAATGTAAAACGCTAATCGCGGTCATTTAAACTATTTAAATTGATCTCAAATCGCTTTAATTTAATACATCATAATCGTAATAAATCTCTTAATACGAAAATACAGTGTGCGAAAACTGAATATTTCTTAGAATATAAACAAAGTACGTGTAACAGAAACCTTATCGATGGCTAAAACCTCTATATTTATGCTGTATCGCAACGAAACGATCCTTAAATATAGGGATACATATTTAAATCAGTAAAGCGGGCAACGAATTTAATCATAGCTTACAATTTCATTATGACTTCTAAGACTGTAAAAAATAGACTTATAGTTTACTGCAGAAACGAAAAAAAATAATTTTCTGAAATTGTAGCCATTTACATAATCATACTTTTATGATTTTTTTTATATTTGTAAGCATAATCTCCTAAAAAAAAAAAATATTTTTAATATAAATAATTAAACAGACTTAAAAAAAAACCTGATAGTCACTTAAAGTCGGTTAAATAGTTCTTGAAGTCGGTGGCCATAAATAACAAATTTGAAAAAAATGTCTGGCCAAGAAGTCGGTTATTTATTTTTCATTAAAATGTTTCTATTTATCACTTTTTTAAGAGCCTTTTTCTAATAAACGTTTTTATTTTAAACTACTTGCCAAGTAATTAATAGAACAGTTACGAAAAACACCTTAACGATAACATATTATTACGTAGAAGTCGTTAAGTTGTAAAGGTTCATGTTTATACAGTTCTTAAAATAATACGATGGGTTTTTCACTTGAAGTTGGGTATCGTGGATAATGTTATGTACATAGGCACATGGGCTCGAAGTAAAGTAATAGTTGACGCGTGTTAGATGGAGTAGCCTAATAGTGTGTATTTCTAAGCTAAAATAAATCAACTACTAATAGATACTAATGTAACTTACTTCAATGCGTGAGTGCTGTCTTATGTACGCTATTAATTAAAACATTTATTAAATTCCTTTATTAACAGAAAAATATACATGTTGTCATTTAAATTCAACTAGTCTAATAACTTAATCTAAACTTAAAAGTCACTTATTACCGCATTGTATTGCGATACTTAGTCGCTGGCCGAAATATAAGCCAGCATTTTGAGAACAAATTGCCTCAGTCAGACCCACTGACAACTCTTTGTACAGCGGTACGGCCCCAAGGCCCTTATGTTTCAACCGCAAAAGGCGCAAACATGTAACAACTATTAAGCGTGCTGTATATGCGCCTTTCGAGACACTCAGCAAAATCACCCGGCGCGCCAGCCCTTACTTGAGTCCCGGGCAGATGAGATAAAGCAAAGGTGTCTACGCAAGTAGCCCAACATCCCATCTCCGCTATTAATTTAATTCAAACTGTATATAATTTATAATGCTTTTTTCATGTTTTTCCATTTTGTTGTGTTTGGTTTAAGACTGTAAACAATAAAATGATAATTGAATAATAATAAATAATAATAAATAATAATAATAAATAATAATAAATTAATAGATCTCTAAATAACAGAAATAACCAGATATGGTTTTTATAGCCGTTGGACGTTTTTTTAAACTGCCCGGTGACGGCGATAGGACGATTAATTTCCCGTGTTGGGGAGCACAATGTATGAAAATTGCCGGTGAACAAAGCAAAGGTACATTCAACGTCTTCGTCGCCATACTATGCTGTGGAAAACACCCATTTACCGCTGAATACCTTTTTTTTACACGAAACTGGCGAGCATGTCTGACGACATGTACAATGATAATATGAAGCGTAGCGCATGATGCTTTAACGTCGCTGCCTACCTCTATGTGATAATAGCGTGATTTTATGCATGTATGAAAGTAGTCATGCACCTGTTTGGTTATTTGAATTAAAATAGACCAGATATTATTATAATTATTTCTAACACCTACTTAACTTGCCCTTAATTTTGGCAGAACACTTTAGCCTGCGTACTTGACGTTTTATTGCCACTTCATCATCATCATCAGCCTGTAGCAGTCCACTGCTTGACATAGGCCTCTCCCAAGGTGCGCCAGAGTTCACGGTCTTGTGCCTTACGCTTCCAATCGCTTCCAGTAATCGTTCATCCATACTTCGTGGTTAGAATCAGTAATCTACTAGTTTTTACGAACACTTTCAATACATTTTGAACATTCCAAATTGTCACTTTGTATGGGAAAGATTATTCTTTTTCGCAATTTACGTTAAAACCTAGTAGCATAGATAAAGTTTCTGATTTTGGACTAACGGTTTTCAGGTTTCTCGTAAAGAGAAAATTAGGT
This sequence comes from Hypena proboscidalis, assembly GCA_905147285.1. Lineage (NCBI taxonomy): Eukaryota > Metazoa > Arthropoda > Insecta > Lepidoptera > Erebidae > Hypena > Hypena proboscidalis. The sequence goes on along the minus strand of LR990127.1, from coordinate 23,396,523 downwards.
AATTTTGCGCTTTAATTTCGCGAAGCTTTAACTCAATTTCATCACAATACCGAAAGGGAAAGTGATTTTTTTTTAAGAAAAAAAAACATGCCTTTACCAAATTACAGTGATTCCGCCAAACTGCACAGCAGTTTGTTGGCAGAAAAAGCTGCCTTTTTTACATCAACATTATTTTTTATATATTATATTAATTATAACATATTATATTGTTTTGTTTGTTTTTAAACTTTTTATTGTACAATGAAACAATTTATAAAACAATACATAACACAAAATACAATAAAGGCTAGCTTAACTCAAATTTGATATATTAATTATAACTTATATATCTGTTTAATAATTTCTATTATTTTTCCACATTTTAACAATTTAGTATACAATATATTAATTAAATACGCTATTATTTGTTAAACACATGTTATTTGTCACACTGTACATTTGTACAGTATAGTTATAGTTAGTATAGTTTTTTTTTTACTATTTCCAAACCCACCTATTGTTGTACCTTTCTTAATATCTTGTGGTATTTCGTTAAAGATCATTGGTACCATAATGCAAACATTGCTAACAGTAACACCACTCTTTCCTGAACTAAGTGTCAGTTGTAAATGGAAGATCAAATTCGCAGGCGATAACATCAAAACCCCGTTACGCTATGTCTACTAATCACTTCTGGTTTTCATTCAAATCTACGAATAACATTATACTATAAAACAGTTGAAAAGATATGGGATCAGCAGGATTCAAACCTGCGATCTCTGCACACCGGGCAGCCTTAACCGCTGAGCTACGGTCCTCCTCTTGCCAGTACTCTAAATTTCTCAACTATGTTACGTTATTACGTGGCGTCTCGCTATGGTACAATTTTGAGAAAAAAAAACAGAAAAAGTTTGGTAAAGCCTCCAAAGTTGAAAATATTTTCGAAATATACTTTGAGCGAGCAGTTAGACGTGTTTTTAAGTTTGTTAGGAATCTTTAAATTGTCTCTCTCTGTCTCTCTAAACTCTTATTTGAAATTGTTTTCAACTAACTATTTAGACCTTGATGTATTCCGTATGGGTATCAAGTTTCATTAAAATAGGTTTACTCGTTTCCATGAATTGCGACTTCTAAGATTATATGAAAACCGCCGGCGCGTAAACGCTCTTAAGATAAAATTCTTTGTTTGTTTAAATTTCCTTTATTAAAATATGTTTTTAAACTTTCGCGATTTGAGAACATTTTTAAAAAATTAGACAACGGGTCTAAATTGCGTTATTATTATAAAGGTAAATACGCGATTTAGACCAGTTGTCTAATTTTTTAAAAAGGTTCCTTTATTAAATTTAACATTCTGCTTTGCGGCATACTCTATGGCGACTAATAATTATGTTAAGACCTGAAATTTACTGTACCTACATTCATTGTTGTTATTGTAATACGAAATGTACTGTAAAATCTTGTAATTTTTGGCGATGGATAAATACATTCTTACTGAATGAAAATTGGTGTGAGATGGTTCAAGACCCCAAAAATATAGTAATAACATGCTTTTTATCAACGTGCCACCCGGGTGGAGCCACAAACAGAAGTTTTTTCATTAGGTAAGTACTTAAAAGCGTACACGATCTGACATAAACGCATTATGTCAGATCGTGTATATCCTTGTATATTTACTTGGCACCGACTTCAGAATTATAAAATAATTATTTAATAATGTCTATTTAACTAAATGAAAAAACGTATTATTTTGTGAGAAGTAAATTTATTTTTGGCTTTTTAGTTTACCTACTTTTTGAAGTCAGTTTTTTTTTTGTCAAACATTATTTTATTTTACGATTTTAAGTGATGGGTAGACCGAGCAAGAATGTTTCTCGAATGAGGAGACGTCGGTTACTTGAGACGGAAAACTTATTTAAGGTGCCTATATTAAAAGAATTATCCTCGTACTCCTAACCGTTGAGGAGTTGTACCTTCCAGCATCAGCTCAGCAACTTCAAATGCTGACTGCTAGATGCAAATATCCAAGTAGTTTTAGGTAATATACGAAAAACAATATAGAAGCCTTTGAAATTTGAGGGTTACCCATGATTTCTCTAGGAGCCCATCATCAAATCATGACCTTATATTATGAATATACATAAGTAATATTCAACGTCTCGCCTCATCTGTGTATAACTTGAAAAAATACAGTAAACGGCCTCAAGGAGCCTATATTTAAAGAATTATCACCGTACTCCTAACCGTTGAGGAGTTGTACCTTCCAGCATCAGCTCAGCAACATAAAATGCTGGCTACTAGATGCAAATATCCGAGTAGCTTTAGATAATATACAAAAAACAATATAGAAGCCTTTTAAACAAAAAAAGAATTTCTTAAATCGGTCCAGGCGTCTTCGAGTAATCAGCGAACAAACATTAAAAAAAATACCTCCTCCTTTTTAACCGACTTCAAAAAAAAGGAGGAGGTTCTCAATTCGGTTATTTTTTTTTTAATAGAAATTATTATATAAATATTTTATAATTCTGAAGTCGGTGCCAGGTAAACAATAACTCTGTATAGATAATATTATTACCTATCAATCTTTCTAACAACTATTTTCTGACTGAATATTAGTTATATTTCTATGGTACCAATACTGGGCGACCGCGCACTAGCACAACTACGCCTCCCTTTATTGTGTGTACTGTAATTTGATATTGTAGAAAGGTTGTTATATCTTTTACTTGGCACCGACTTCAGAATTATAAAATAATTATTTAATAATGTCTATTTAACTAAATGAAAAAACGTATTATTTTGTGCGAAGTAAATTTATTTTTTGCTTTTTAGTTTACCAACTTTTGGGAGTCGGTTTTTTTTTGTTGAAAATTCATTTATTTTGTAGTCGTTTAATAAACGCATTATTTTAGCAGCCGTGCTGTGCTATAGTACTTTTTTTGTATAGTGACAATAATATATTTTTGAAAGAGAGACAGTGCATATCGGCTCTGCAGCGCAGTGCCCACAGACACTGATGACTAAGCATTCAGCAGCGCTTTTGCCACTTTTGGATACGTGTTGCACTTACATTATTACTCAATAAATAAGCATTGCTGTAAATTTTAACATTGACTAGACGTTATCTCTCAGCAATCTAGCTAAAAAGCAATACATTGTATGGGAAAGATTTGTTATCTACCCTACCGTGAATAGACTGCCACAATTTACGAGAAATGATAAGCCTATAGCTTTGTTTTTCTTCGATTTGTATAAACGTAGTAAACAAATATTTTATGAAACGAATATCACATATAGCCCAGTGCCGTTAATTTTTAAGACCAAAAAAATTAATAGTAGGATAAAACCCATTAGAAAAGGAGGAGAATATTATAAAAATATAAGGAAAAATAATTTACGGGCGATCTGAGGTCGGGAAGAGGGGGACGGGGGGTTTTTAGGGGTAAAAAACGTATTTTCTCGATTTCCGGCAAAACTAAAAGTCCTATGGAAAAAAGTCGAATAGCAAAGTTGTTGGTAATAAAAAGATCTAAAACTTTTGTATTTACACTTTTTTCATATAACCTCAAAATTTATGTGAAAAATTCAAAAAACTAAGTTTTTTGTTTTTTATTTTTATCTTTTACAAACAAAAATTTTTTTTCACGAAATATGGTGAAAACTTACCTTTTTATGTCCCAAATACGCTGTAATTTATTTGATTAGAAATATTTATTTTTTCACCTTCTTTTTTTAAATAATATCGATTTTTTACCCTTATTTTCGATTGAAAATTCACCTGTCAAAATATCAGCTTTTTTCAAAAAATTGGTATTTTTTTTGTTCGTTGAAATGTCTTCTTTCTGATGGTGAAAAAATATATATATGTTACTATAGTAAATCTTCACAGAAAATGCAAAACAAAGATCGGAAAAACTATTAATATATAATTAACATATACAATTTTGAGTTATTTATTAAAATTTACACTTTAATTACTCGAAAAACGTAAGATTACATTGATAAAATATTAATTTTATTAACTTATTTGTTTGTAAATAGCTCAAAATTGTATATAGTGTATATATTAATTATATATTAATAGATTTTTACAATCTTTGTTTTGCATTTTCTGTGAAGATTTACTATAGCAACTTATATATATTTTTTCACCATCAGAAAGAAGACATTTTAACGAATAAAAAACATACCAATTTTTTGAAAAAAGCTGATATTTTGACGGGTGAATTTTCAATCGAAAATAAGGGTAAAAAATCGATATTATTTTAAAAAAAAGGTGAAAAAATAAATATTTCTAATCAAATAAATTACAGCGTATTTGGGACATAAAAAGGTAAGTTTTTACCATATTTCGTGAAAAAAAATTTTTGTTTGTAAAAGATAAAAATAAAAAACAAAAAACTTAGTTTTTTGAATTTTTCACATAAATTTTGAGGTTATATGAAAAAAGTGTAAATACAAAAGTTTTAGATCTTTTTATTACCAACAACTTTGCCATACGATTTTTTTCCATAGGACTTTTAGTTTTGCCGGAAATCGAGAAAATACGTTTTTTACCCTTAAAACCCCCCCTCCCCCTCTTCCCGACCTCAGATCGCCTGTAAATTATTTTTCCTTAAATTTTTATAATATTCTCCTCCTTTTCTAATGGGTTTCATCCTACTATAATTTTTTTGACTTTTTATCATTTTTTAAGGGATCTACCCTGGGCTAATAGTAAAATGTACGAATAAAAAAATAAATGTTATTTTTGTCAAGGTACCTCGGCAATTAATTTTACTTCCAATTTGCTGAAATATCATATCTCGTGTATCAAAAGCTGAATTCATGTTGATTTGACGTAAAAAAATATGCCTTTACAAAGCAATTTTGTTTTTAAATAGCGTGATGTAACCTTTGTTATGCACAATTTTTGAGTTGCTGATTTTCAATGTAAAATTTATCTGCTTTATAAACTAAATTGCGAAGCCTTCCTTTGCATGATAAATTTATAAAGGCTGGTTAACTCAACTTACTCTCATTATAAACCTCACCTTTTACATAAAAAGCTTGGCCTATATTGCCATATTAAAAAATAAAAATAGTTTATTTGCATCAAAAAAAATAGTCCATAGAAGAGATAGACGTGACAGACCTCAGTTATAGAATCATAAAATGCACAATAATGTCAATAATTTGTTGACTACCGGTACCCAAAGTAAGTTTCAAACTTGTGTTATACCAGACCTCTTGTACTTTCCAAGATGGTAGCGTGTTGTGTTCCACGCACGCCTTTCAAGAAGGAGGAGGGTTAGGCCCCTCAAAATGACGGGCCGCCATGTTGCACGGTGGTTGTGACTAGTGGATGTCAGCGTCTATGTGCGAGCGATACCTGGCACCCAGCAAAAGTCTTGTAGATGAAACACACTGGGTTTCAGTCCGTGCAACTCGGACATAACCACTGACTTTGTCCAGATCAGTGGTATGCGTCAGGCATTTCCGAGTATAAAAAAAAGGCCTCTCGTACTTTACAATCAATTTACTATGACAAACATTTATAGGAGTATAATGTGTCGTGGTTGACTACTATTTTGGGTAGAAATAACCTTATATATATATTTCAAGATTTGGCAGCTTTAAAAATAAAATTTAAAGCTATAGGTTTGTAACTAAATTCTAGCTAATATGATTTTTTTTAGGGATTAAAATAGACAAGCTTTCGATTTTACATAAATTTTATTATTTAGCACCTAACATTAAAATTATAGAAAAAGTGCTCTTCGCCTCCTTGGGTCCTCGAAGAAGGATTTCATAAACTTCGTCGAGGAAAAATACTGGCTACTACAAATTAATATGCGTTTGGCTTACACAATTATCCGGTATTGCCTTTTCGTCCCTAAATTCACACACGCCCTCAGATCAACCCCTTTTTGCAAAAAAAATGGCACTTTTAGGACAAATTGATGAAATTATTCGTAGCACTTTATGCACAAGTTTTAATATCGTAGGCAAGGCATAATCCTTCTAATATAAATTGTATAGGTACATGGGACTGTTATATAATATTTATATATTATATAACAGTATAATTCAACTTTTAATGTCACATCGATTTGATCCTTACACAAAATTCTAAGACATCAATAGGTCACATTATCTGAAAATCTGACTTATGCTATTTGTTTACGCTAAACTTGTTAACTCGTTTATTGGCATCCTTTGTTGGCTCTATTAGAAAAGCATAATTGGCAAAAAAGTCTTTTGTATTCAATACGTTATGACTTGGTTTTCTCAGTCAATATTGTTTGTTAATATCAGTAATATTTTTAAAGTTTGATGACACAATGCGTAAATCTTTTAACTTTGTCATTTATGTTATATTCAAACTGTCATCTAATCAGTGCACATTCGATTGTACAACATTTTCCATGAGCCATAACATGAGTAGATTTATTAAGTAGGTATATTATTTGTGTACTGTACCAGTTTTGGTAAATAAACTTATTATATTCCATAGGTCAGGTGTCAAAAAAATATTTTTTAAGAAAAAAAAACCAACTTCAAAAAGTAGGTAAACTAAAAAGCAAAAAATAAATTTAATTCGCACAAAATAATACGTTTTTCATTTAGTTAAATAGACATTATTCAATAATTATTTTATAATTCTGAAGTCGGTGCCAAGTAAACAATAACTCTGTATAGATAATATCAATCTTTCTAACAACTTTTTTCTGACTGAATATTTATAGTTATATTTCTGTGGTAAGTACCAATACTGGGCGACCGCGCACTAGCACAACTACGCCTCCCTTTATTGTGTGTACTGTAATTTGATATTGTATAAAGGTTGTTATAGCTTTTACTTGGCACCGAGGTGCCGATTTGACCATCGTTATATCGAGGTGTTAAGGTGTTTATATGAAAACGCCACTATGTCGGTTCATCTACATGACCAGAGCTCGGAATCTATCCAATTGCAGCGGGGAGTGAGACAGGGTGATGTTATATCCCCGAAACTATTCTCTGCTACATAGGAGGACTGGATGGCGGAGTGGTTAGTGTACCTGCCTGCGACGCCGAGGTCGCGGGTTCGATTCCCGCTTAAGACAAATCTTTGTGGGCATGAACATGGAGGTTTGTCTTAGTCTGGGTGTTTCTATGTATAATAAGTATGTATTTACAAAAGAAAAGTATATATGTATTAGTATCAGTTATTCTAGTACCCATATTATAAGCTCTGCTTAGTTTGGGACTAGATGGCGTTGTGTGTTAGTTGTGAGATATTTATTTTATTTATTATTATTATTTATCTTTTTAAGCTACTGGAATGGGATGGACTCGGCATCAATATCAATCGCGAGTATATCACCCACCTTCGGTTTGCCGACGATATAGTGGTCATGGCGGAGTCCCTGGAGGACCTAGGCACAATGCTCGGTATCCTCAGTAGAGCGTCTCAACGAGTGGGCTTAAACATGAACATGGACAAGACGAAAATTATGTCAAATGTCCATGTAGTGCCCACTCTCAATTGCTGTTGGGAACTCTACACTCGAAGATGTGGACGAATATGTGTACCTGGGACAATTTATCCGATTAGGTAGATCCAACTTCGAGAAATAGGTTAACCGCCGAATCCAACTCGGCTGGGCAGCGTTCGGGAAATTACGTAGTGTCTTTTCATCCAGTATACCCCAGTGCCTAAAGACAAAAGTCTTTAACCAGTGTGTGTTGCCAGTGATGACCTACGGAACGGAGACATGGCCGCTCACTATAGGTGTGATCAAAAGGCTCAAGGTCGCTCAGCGAGCGATGGAGCGAGCTATGCCCGGGGTTTCACTACGCGATCGAATCAGAAATGACGAGAACCGTAGGCGAACTAAGGTTACCGGCATAGCTCTTCAGCTTAGCGAGTCGCTAAGCTAAAGTGGCAATGGGCCGGACACATAGCTCGAAGGACAGATGGCCGTTGGGGCAAAAAAGTCCTTGAGTGGCGGCCACGAACAGGCAAACGCAGCGTGGGAGGGCCCCCCGCTAGATGGACGGACGATCTTGTCAAGATCGTGGGGAGTCGTTGGTTTCAGTCGGCACAAAACCGCGCGCTGTGGAAATCGAATGGTGAGGCCTATGTCCTGCAGTGGACGTCTATAGGCTGATAATGATGATGATATTCCATAGTAATCACTCTGTCACTGTTAAACTTACCATTTGTATGCGCATGTATCAGTTTAATGAAGTTTGTTGTTGTTTTTTTTTTACAAAACCTCATTTTAATCTAGGTAGAAAGTACGTCCATACCAACCGGGTGTCCCGCGCTGTCGTGGCGGTGGGGCTTAGTAGCCGTGGCTTGGTCAACCACGGTGAAGCTAAGTAAACCCCAAGTGGGACTGCTCTTCGGGCTTTTGAGTGACTCCCATGTGAGAGCAGCCTACAGGTTGCGGTGTCTTCCGTGGGGAGGCACCGCATTCATGCTGGGCCGTAATATTGCTGCTGGGCAATATTTCGACTGGGTAGTTGCTGGGCCGCGGCGGGAGAGGAATCCCGGTATCATGATTAGCCGTTCGCCCACCTTCCGCGGTCTCGACGGGGCCGCAGCCGTTAGTACTGCGGCGTGGTGGGTCTGCAGGAGAAGACGAGTTTCGGTATGATTATGCATCGCTCTCCCTATTCTCTGCGACCGATGTGTGGTAAGCGGTGGGACCACCCTATACATCTTTCTCGCCGTAATGAGGATCCGGTCGTCAGAAATGGAGGAACCTGATGACCATTGCACGCGGTTCTCGCGTTGGTCACGGTTCATTGTATGTCTTAGTGAGCTGTAAACCGAGAGGGGTCAGCAATGACCGTCCGCGGCGGGTTCGTGGATGTGTGCGCAAGCATTCCCACGTTCCATCATGCGGAGACGGACATAGTGGTGGTTTTAGTCGGTAGGCCTGCTTTGCCGGAGAGTCCGACATAACCTCTTCAGTGCCCCTACGCTGAAAGGTATGCATAAAGCATTTTCCTTTTTAAGCATTAAAAAAAAAGTAGGAAGTGCGTTCTATTTATTATCCCCCTACATCCTCTCAATCAATAATTTTGCTCATCAGAAAATAAGATTGTCATCTAAACAAAAAGTCCAAACAGGCTGTCTTAGTAAATGTAATAGGGGGAGGGGGGCTGAGCCTTTCACTATCCACCAGGAACTATTCCAACTCCGTGCAAGAATTTACCAAAGGAAAATCTCAAATAAAATTTGCGCCCGAGCCGAGAATCGAACCTTGTAAACAAACAAAGAAAAAATGAAAATTATAATAAAATAGATTAAAAAAAGTTGTAATTACGGTACTGATATAAATCAACAGTCCACCAATAATAGATAGCAAAGTAAAGTTTCAACTTGGCCTACATTAATATCTGAAGGCGACCCTTTTAGTCGTCCGCACGAAAGTTACATCTTCTCGGTAACATAAATAATATTTATTGGTTTTAATGCTATCGTACTACATTTTGTTACGAAATAGTTTGAAGGCGTTTAAAGATTTCCTCCTTCTTAGTTATTATTTTATCAAACGGCAATTGTAATAATATGAATTATTATCGTACATTATGACGGTTTAGTTTGACGGTAGAATCAAATTTCACAAATAGTGCACTACATCCTTATCTTCGTGAGTGGTTACGCATCTATATATTTCGTACCGGATTAAAGACCAAACGGTACCGAGCCGCATTATTATAATCCCCCCATAATTTTAATTATCATTTTGAATCTGAATTCTAGTGTCTGTCCATGGAAGGTTTGATAAATGCAAAATACAAAAAAATATGTAATTATAAGTTTTTAATCGGTTCATAATTACCGAAAGGGTATACATTGCCTGCTTTCATGCAAGTAAGTTGTTAAAATAATTAAAGTTATTTAGTAATCTTATTATCTCTCGAAATTTATCACGTATATATATTTTTTTAAATAATAATTTGTTAGTCGGTTCATAAAAGTAACCAATTTTACTATTCCGTTGAATCAGACAATTTTCTCCTGAAACTTACAAAGAAAATCATTTCGGCAAGATACTACTAGAAAACTAAAAATAAAAGAAGAAAAAAGGTTAGGCTCGACTAAGCTAGTGTTTGACTTAACTTTTAAATTGCTTAACTTGGCCTTTTCTAAAGTTTTGTGACAATATTTATTCGGTGTTTGCTTTAGTGACTTAGACCTTTCTAACTTTTCTATCTCACGTCCATTTTAGTTCGAAAAAAACTAGAATTAGACGCAATCTATTTATTTTTACCGACTTCAAAAATGGAGGAGGTTCTCGATTCGATTGTATTTTTATTTTTATTTTTTTTTATATGTTTCCCAATTACTCGTAGACACCTGGACCGATTTAAAAATATTTATTATCTGAAATATTTTTTTGTCTGAAAAATTATACTTGTCATGTGGTCCCATTTTTATAAGGTCACGATCTGATGATGATGTCCTAGAGACATTGAGGACAACCCTCATACTTTAAAGGCTTTTATATTGTTTTCGTATATTACCTAAAGCTACTCAGATATTTTCATCTAGCAGTCAGCATTTCATGTTGCCGAACTGATGCTGGAAAGTACAACTCCTCACCGTCTAGGAGTACGGGAATAATTCCTTACATTATATACCTCAATATTATATAGGCCGTTAACTGTATTCTTTCAAGTTAAACACAGATGAGGCGAGACGTTGAATATAACTGGAGTATTACCTATTAACATCAACATAATCTTTATAGTTAAGTGGTGCCCAGATATTTTGAATAAATGTATTTATGGCAATATTTTTTTTAAATAAAGCATACTTTAATTTTTAGGGTTCCGTACGCAAAAGGTAAAAGCGGCACCTTATTACTAAGACTTCGTTACCCGTCTGCCCATCTTTCCGTCTGTCCGTCTGTCAGTCTGTCACCAGGCTGTATCTCATGACCTATGATAGCTATGCAGTTGAAATTTTCACAAAAATGATGTATCTGTTGCCACTATAACAACTGAATAAAATAAACATTTGGGTAAAGGAGCTCCCATACAACAAATGTTTTTTTTTTGCTTGTTTCAGCTCGATATTGATAGTGGAAACAGGTAGAAACTTGAAATATTCACAGAATCATTTAAAAATAAATAATAAGATTTAAAAGAAATAAATATTAAAAAATAAACAAGAAATGCCAGTTTTAAGTCCAGAACAAATGAGCTAATGCTCTTAACCTTAAGTTCTTATAAATAATAAACATTTTAATTATCTTAATATAACAAAAAAAACAATTAAATTTATACAACAAAGGAAACTAGTATGCTGAATAACTAAAAAGTTTAAATGAATCCGTATTTCCAGTCATGAACAAAAGTATAACAGTTATTGGATCTTATTTCATGAACTGCTTCTATGCGGAATGAATTGCGATAAAGTAAAACCATTTTCCGGTACTATAGTTGGAAAGTATTTAAACTGCTTTTCGTGATTTATTGCTGTAGTTCCCCTAGCGGTTACGTTTAGTTCAAAGGGTTTTTTAAAATTATAAAATTTGCTTTTCCTGTTGCAACGACTTGGCTTTTTCCTTTGAAACATTTTTATGCAATTTTACGAACGTGGTTATGTACTAATGGTTATAGTAGTTGTGCTGAATACATTATGCAGCATTCTTAAAGGGTTTAGAAGGTATACATACCATACGCATACAGTAAAATAACAGTTAGTTTTGTAATGACCTAAGACATCATTTATTTACATGTCTGCATTTTTATTGTGATTAGGTTTTTTTACCCAACTACGGCGAAGCCAACAAGAAGGGCCATGATCTGGGCAGTGTTATACATAATATACATACAAACATACTATGTTTGTATGTATATTATGTATATTATTATATGTCCCTCCAAAGCGCCTTAAACACTGATTGGATGTTAATGAACGAGAACACATAGGCTACCAATATATAACGGAATTAAAATGTCAGACTCTACCCTTTAAAAAATCTAATTGAAATAATCTTAAATATTAGGTATCAAATGAAAGGTCTTAGAGAACACATTACAAAAATAGGTAATTAGTTGTAGTCAACATAATAATATACAAATTTCAAATGCCGTCGTGCAGTTCGTGCAATGTGCACTTCAGTTATGTCCGTAGCCGGGTTACAGTTTTTTAAACGTTAATATTTTTTAATCTTCATTGATTAGTTATTAGACAGTTTTCTGCTTAATGGTTTTGTTTTTAAATATCTGTTGTTATACGTATTTAAACTCATTTCTTAACCTTGAATTGGCTACTCACTACAAACAAAAAGAGTCAGGATATCAGGAATTTCACGTAAGATTTTTAGGTCAATGTGAACACAATTTTCAAGTTAGATAGTGTATGCAATATTCTTTGTTTGTAAGACTTTAAATTTGTATTACTCAGGTCAAAGATATTCAAAACTTCAAGGAAAATATTATTGAAATTATTAATTTATGTGTCGACTTTTGCAAACAAAGAGATGCGGCAGTATATTGCTGCTTATAGTTTTATATAATAACTAGCTGTTACCCGCGACTTCGTCCGCGTGAATTTCTATACGATGAACAAAAACTGCCTCGTTGGTGTATGCGTCGAACCCGTCTCAAGTTCGATTTCTGGGTCGATCAAACGTGTGATTTGGGATTTTACCGCCAGGATTTTTTTAAATAGCGGTACTGTGTTCGAATCTAGCCCGCTGGATGACGATAGGCTCGCAACGCAATTTGGCCGCAAGTGAACGTTGATTTGAAAATCAAATGAAAAGTTAATACAGTTCTTAAGGTTTTTGTTATGTTTATTAAAATAATTACAAAATAAGTTTTAAATATGATATCAACGAAAATAATATCGTTCCAGGCAAGTTTCATATTATTTTATTATGTATTTTATTGAAGTGAGGTGACAGTGAAATATACCCTATTTCCAAGACTCAATATTGATCTTGCTATTATACTTTCACTCACCAGTAAAAGCGTGGCAAATTTTAAAAATCTAAGCATATATCAGTAATAAACTTTAATAATGAAAATAAATGTTTTAAAAAAAAAATTGCCATAGGCTCAGGAAAATTTAAATTTTAGAGTGAAACATTTACAAAAAAGACGATAATTTGATCAGTTATCGAGCAGGATGAAAAATGATTAAATTACTAAAATGCCTATTAAAAAATAGGGGTTGGTGATAAAAGGGTAAAAATTTAGGGTTGTATGTATTTTTAACTATTTACTTTTAACTTGCATTATGAGAGAGTTAAAAAAAATGGAAGATGATCTATCTTCCATTTTTTTTAACAACATACTAATAATAATCGTAATATAATTTCCAAAATTTATATTTAAGTATTGAAATGTCTATAACCGAAAACCCTGAGCGGTTTTGGTTAAAGCCAAAAGAGGTATAAGTAACTACCAAGCACTGATGACTTTTGCGGATGTGCACAGCTTGATACTGGACCAGGCATTAGTGAGCTACTCTCAGATTATTTTGCATCTAACTATAATAACATTTCTTCTTATTATAATTTTGACGGGAATTAACGCGAAACATGCATATTATTTACCTTTTGGCTATACGTTTCGGCAACGGGTTACACCGGCCGTTTTCTATAGCGTACTGAATCAGCAACTCTCCGCCTCCGTCAGTGATGTCGATGAATGTTCATCCACCCTCACTTTTTGATTTTTTGATGTAAAGCCCTTACACACTACACTAACCGTATCGGCATTGCGGAACGGACCGGCATTCACTTTATTAAGGGTTTTTGTGATCGCGATCACCGGATTCCATGCCCCAGATAACTTGAAGCCGTCTTCACGATTGAAATTTATATGTTTCCTAATTTCAATCGCTTCGCGCACTACTCTTGAGTAATAGTGGCGATCCGTAGACAGGACTTGTGGGCGATGGAATTCAATCCAGTGATTGGTGTCAGGTTGTAGGATGTGTTCCGCAATTGCAGATTTGGTGGTCTGGCGGTTTTTCACAGAGGCGATATGTGTGCCGTTGCCGAAACGTATAGCCAAAAGGTAAATAATATGCATGTTTCGCGTTAATTCCCGTCAAAATTATAATAATAATCATGCAACGCGATAGTTTAAAAGTTAACATTTCTTCTATGCCATCGTACTCTGCTATGTTAACCAGTAACCAGAAGTAAAAGTTTTAGTCAAACAAAATTTTAATATCATGCATTTCCATGTGTTTTTCTATTGACACGCAAAGAAGAGGAAGTATCCAAGTTTGAGACATAATATCCACTATTCAGGTCAAAAAGAAACAGGTCCATAAGATATTAAAGATAGACAACGACCCACGTTAGTTCGCCGGTCCCGTCCTAATACCAGCCACTTTTATTAACCGACTTCTAAAAAAGGAGGAGGTTCTCAATTCGATTCGTATATATGTTACTTTTTTTTTTTTTATGTTTGTTCACGGATATCTCCGTCGTTTATGAACTGATTTTGATGATTCTTTTTTTGTTGGACAGGAGATGATTCCAAAGGGGTACCATAGTCAGCATGTCGTGATCTGATGATGGAATCTCAGAGAAATCGAGGGCAACCCTCGAATTTTATAGGCACATGTAATGTTTTTAGTGTGTTTTTCAAAGCTACACTAGTATTTACGTATTTTTATGTGGATGAGCTGATGATGGAAGGTCAACTCCTCAATGGTTAGGAGTTAAAGGATAATTCTTTCACTACTGTACACATATTCAGACTGCTAGTTATGATTTCAAGTGAGCTGTTGGAACGGAGATATTTCAAAGGTGGTCCCATTGTCAGCATGTCATGATCTGATGATGGGACCCCAGAGAAATCGGGGGCAACCCTCATATTTTATTAATCGAGGCCAAGATTTACGCTTGGTCGCAACAATTTTATGTGGTTGAGCTGATGATGGAAGGTCAACTCCTCAATAGTTAGGAGTTAAAGGATAATTCTTTCACTACTGTACGCATATTCCTGCTGCTAGTTATTGTGTAAAATGAGCTGATGATGGAAGGTCGTGACCCTCAATAGTCAGGAGAAAGGATTTAATTCTTGTTTATTATAAATAAGTTTTCCGTCTCAAGTAACCATCGTCTCCTCATTCGAGAAACATTCTTGCTCGGTGTACCCATCACTTAAAATCGTAAAATAAAATAATTTTTAACAAAAAAAAAAACCGACTTCAAAAAGTAGGTTAACTAAAAAGCAAAAAATAAATTTACTTCGCACAAAATAATACGTTTTTTCATATAATTAAATAGAAATTATTAAATAATTATTTTATAATTCTGAAGTCGGTGCCAAGTAAACAATTAATAACTCTGTATAGATAATATCAATCGTTCTAACAACATTTTTCTAACTGAATATTAGTTATATTTCTGTGGTAAGTACCAATACTGGGCGACCGCGCACTAGAACAACTACGCCTCCCTTTTTGTGTGAACTGTAATTTGATATTGTAGAAAGGTTGTTTTTACTTGGCACCGACTTCAGAATTATAAAATAATTATTTAATAATTTCTATTTAATTATATGAAAAAACGTATTATTTTGTGCGAAGTAAATTTATTTTTTGCTTTTTAGTTAACCTACTTTTTGAAGTCGGTTTTTTTTTTTTTTTTGCTTATGTTGAAACACTATCTACGCCAATTGCTATGCTTTTCCAACAGTTACTAAATAAAGGTGTTGTGCCAAATGTGTTGAAATCAGCCTCCATTGCACCTATTCACAAGGGTTGATCGAGGAGCACAGTTTCAAATTATAGGCTCATATCGAAATTATGTTCATTTGCGAAGGTTCTTGAGGGAGCGCAGTTTATAATCAACTTTCTGACTCAATGAAAATATGTGTGTTTACCCGAACAGCATCGCATTTTGACGGGTAGGTCGACTGCTTCCAATATATTTGTATTCAATGAATACCTAACCAGTAATATGAATAGTGGTGACCAGGTTGTTGTGGTCTATACCGATTATAGTAAAGCTTTTGATCGTATACCACCGAACTCTTCTCTCAAAACATCTAGATCTTGGTATTCACGGGTATTGCGTGGTGCATGGCTTGGAATTCTCCATAGGTTGTTCTCGTCATATCTCCTGAAAATCTCTTCTCTGACATTGGCTGCTGTTTCTTAATTTTTTTTTTTTTTGTTATTGCTGCTGACATATTAATATGTTGCACAGTTAATAATGCTCAAGATGTTAACTAAATGCAGGACGACCTCTTACGTCTTGATTTTTATTGTTGCTACAACTAACTTGTTTTGAATGCATCTAAATGTTTTACTATGAGTTTTGCACGTAAGCGTCATGTATATAAAGTCGACTATACAATCAAAAACCATAAACTGGAGAGGGAAACTGTTGCTAGAGATTTGGGAGTAGGGCATGATAGCTATTATTTGATCATCATGTTTAACGTGTAGGACAGTCAACAAAATGTTTGTGATTCGCTGTTCAAGGGACTTATTAAATATGAAAACCATCAAAGTACTAATTAGTTCCTATGTACGAAGTCACCTGAAATGCTTCTCAGATTTAGAACCCGAGTTACGAGTATGCTTGCTACTCGAATGATATCGAGATGATTCTAAAAAAAAATAGTTGATACTTAGGTTTTAAATTTAAATTGTTCCATTTAGCCAATTTTACATATGGGTAGCGTTGTGTTAAACTGCATATTTTACCTTCCCAAGAAAGACGAAACATTTCTGACATAATATTTTCTTCTCAATATTGCTCAGGGTAAAATCGACTGTCCTGAACTTCTCTCGAAGATTAAGTTGCTAATTCCACAAAGAAATTTACTAAAAAAAATTGTTAAACAGACCTCCGATACATACTTAAGAATAAATAGCTCACTCTTGGCAGAACTAGAGTATTCTGTAAATAAAAAAAAATGAAAGTTGACCGACGTATTGACCTCTTCACTACTATAGTAATTCTGCCAGAACCTATCTAACGTATTACTTTGTTGAAAATGGATTTTAATGTTGGATACTGTTATTACTTATTTTTTTACAAACATGTGAAACCATTTCTTCATCTTTTTTTTGAAATAATAAGTTATAACGTGTCAGTAAAGTATCTGCTCTTGTTTCTTTTAAATCTTTTAATGATGTTATTTAAGGCGGTTTAATTATACCATTGTGTTGCTGACTATATGTGGAAGCTTTGTAATTGGCATTAGCTGACCACTTTGTTAACTATTTGAATGTGGCTGTTAGCTCCCCTAATAAAATAAAATAGACGACCGAGCGCCGTGTTTTCATACTAACGTAATATAGGTTGAACTTTAATATAAGTACATAAGTATTTATCTATTCTTATAGATATATATATATCCATTCTTTTAACATAACACAAACCACCTAAGCATACCTTTATAAATCCTAGTCACTTTAATATATCATTTTTAAACCAGAACGATAATAAGTATCTTTTATATTAACTTCATCTTAATTCTAAACTCAATACACTTAAAAGTTTTAATCGTCAAACAACGGGTCTTATTCATGTTTTATATTTAAAAACAATTCTATACATTTAATTTGAATAATTTTGAGATCCTTAAAAGCTTATGCCAAATAAAATTTTAATTATATTGTTCTAAATAGTCAACAGAATAACAGATGGACATTTACCATCAATCAATGCTCAAGCCACAACAAGAGAAAACAAACGTAAAGCACCAAGTTTATTAATGCTTCTCAGGGAAAAGTCCTATGATTTATCGTCCCAGGTTTGACTATTCCTGGGCCATCTTGTTGTCATGTCGTGGTATCTTGTCTCCTAGGCTTTTAGCCTAATTGTTGCGGTTAAGGGTCTCGGAACGCAAGACGCATGACCAATGGAAAATGTATGTATGTTGCTCTCAAGTTTCTTGGGTCGGATTGGCCATCGTACTTTCCTTTAGAGTGTCGTAAACGTAAAAAGGACATTCCGAGTGAATGGTTCCTTGAATCAATAACAATTTTGTCCACTTAGCACAACATTCCAGCTTCTACGGCAGTTTTATTGAAGCATTTTAGAATCTTGAATGTTTATAAGAAAATGCCAGTGCTTGTTTATTTTTTATTGGATAACCGCACCTACACATTTAAGAGTGTGATCGAAATTATAATGTTCGTCGTAGTTAATGGGTTATTCTTCGGAAGCAAATTTTTTATGTCTATGGACATATTTCTGTAACCAATTAAATTTTATCACTAACTACGACAAATTATACACTGACAGACACATAAACAGTAAACTTACTAACTAACTGTTGGCTTGCCTTCAAATGAATAATTTTAATGAATTTGTATAACACTAGATTGTTTTAACTGAAAAAGTAAAAATCGTTCAATAATCATTGAAAAAAAAATGGAACTGCAATAAAATTAATGATTATAGCCTGGAATCGAAAAAAAAGCAATATCACCGTTTTGTGTGTTAGATAAAGTATTAAGTTGATTTGTATTGTTTTTTTCAGATTTTAATTGTAGTAATGGTACCAATAGAACTGTTAAATATTCTTTGTTTTCTCAAAAAATGTTTCGAAACCCGAACATTGTTACTTCGTCCACACGAGCCGCTTAAATGGTGGCATTGGTGCAGAAAAGCTTGTATCAACAAACGATGTCTATAAATTGTTTGTCTGTAAAAATGTTTTTATAGTATACAAAAGATTTGTAGAGACAGGTTCTTACAAAAAAAAAAACGATACCGGCAGAACTTGAGCAACCATCTGCATCTGCAATTAGCCATTTACTCAACTCTCTTGTGCCAGCGTCGTAGGTATATATAAGTAGTATATATACCTTATCTAGACGAACCTTACTTGGTTGAAGCGCCACCTATGCGATGAGTGATTAGTCACTTAGTCACATACAGTAAGTTTGAATTAAGATCAACACAATACTGTCGAGAGATGACGCATTTTTATCAAATACTTGTAATATATTAAAGCAAAATTTAGCTTTGCTATGCCTTTTTGTATTTTATATAATATTAAAGTTGAACAATTAAGAATTTCAGCAGGGCTCGAACCTGCACCTCCTGGGTAATACGCCCCAAGTGTTTTACCAATTGGCGTATTTAGCAAAGCTAAAATTTGCTTTCATATATTACAAGTAGCCATTTACTGTTTAAACTTTCTTGCGAAATTGTTTTCTCGCTTCAGTTAACATCGAAACAGAGCTAAATGAAGTGCGTAAACGTTAGTCTACGTCTGCTTGCCATTTACCAGCGCAAAATTGTCGATGTCGCCTTTTACCTTTGATAAATCACTACAAATTATAATATTATCGAAAGGAAATTAGTTGCGCTCTTACAAAAAAATGTATTTTAGTTATACCTGTCTAGGTGTGTTTATTATAAATAAGTAAATGAGAAGTTTCTGACGTAAAATACTGATTGATATAATGTATGCTTTACTTGACCGTACTTGGACGGGTAATGATAATGAGAATCGGGCTTCTCGCGCGAGGTGGAATCTGTAGTAGGAAGATGTTTATGGGCATTGTTGGATTAGATTCCGGTGTTAAGAAGGTAAATATCTGATTGATATCGGCTTGGTTGAGGTGGCTGACTGATTAATATGCCTATTTTATAAAATTTATTTTATAAATATAGGTTAAAATTAAAAGTCGTACGATGCCGTTATGTTGCTTCTTAATTGCGATCCAATCGTTTTGCGCAGGAGTGTCTTTGTTTCATGTACAGTGAAATGTGGAATCAAAACACAAAAAGAGCCTCGGCGTTCGAAAAATATCTGATGTTAGTTTACCGGCGTTTCTGTCCTCTGTGTACATACAACACCGAAGAATTAACCAGGAAAATTTTATTTCCAAACTGGTTAATTCGGAAGTGCTGTACAGTGGGCCAACGAGTTAGGTATGCAGGGCAAAAACTTTTACGTCATAGTAAAGACTTACTAAACCAGTTATGGATAAGTGAGTTACATAATCTTAATATACCCATATAACACTTATTAAATATGTAATTCACACATGCATACCTATTATTGTCAGTTTTCACTATAGCGTAGAAGTTTTTGCCCTGCATACCTAACTCATTGGCCCACTGTACAAATCCAACGCACGGAACGTCTGGCATTTAACTTGTTCAAGTACTGATTTGCCGACCAACTTGTTTCCCAGAGGCAGTCCTTGATACTGCTACCAATGCGGCTGAGCGTACTCGTTTGCTGGCTGTGGGTGAATGGGCGTTAGGAGCGTGGCTTTATGCATTTCCGTCACCTAACATAGGAACCATGTTAGATGACCGTACCTTTGCATCGCCACCTGCCTTCGCTTGGGTGTTCCTAGCGTTTCTCCGCATCAATGTCGGTGTGGTGAAGCTGTCGATATCCTCAGGCACCATGGCCTTTCGTGCAGCGGGAGTGCAGGACGCATTCCGCGACACTCTTACCTCAGCGACATTATCCGTAGTGCTCTTTCTAACGCTGGCGTGCTTGCCGGGCTCGAACCAAACGGTTCGTCACGGGACGATGGGTTGAGACCGGATGGTATGTCGTAACTGCCTTGGAAGATAGGTAGGCCCTTGGTGTGGGACGCAACCTGCGTCGACACCCTCGCGCCATCACATCTTCCAAATTCAGCGGGCTGCGCCAGGACTGCTGCTGCCTCTGCGGAAACCCTCTTTTGGGGTGAGACGTGACGGGGGACTAGGGTCATGGGGCCAGAGTGCCCATTCTCTTTTTAAAGAGACATCAAAACGAATGATTGACACTTCACGTGACCAGAAGTCTGGTCTTTACTGTGCTAACTCCAACGCGGCAATGCCGCCAGACTTTTGGGCACGTCACCCGCATTTGACATTGATGCGGAAGTATTTTTTGACGCAAAACTTTAACATTTTTATTTATATTTTTATTTTAGCTGTACATAGTTAGGTATGATAGGTAAGATTGTTTTAAAAAAATAAATAATGTACAAAAAAATTGTGTTTTTCTCGGCAACTACTATTATGTATTTGCCGGTGGGACAAAGCACCCGCACGTATTTGTTCAAATAATATCATCAAAGTGCTAATTTTACAGACAAATATTTTCTGTATTACTAAGTATTGTCTACGTGATGTTTATGTTCCTGTTATATGTATAAATAAGACTATTGGACCAACTGTTTATACCAAATATAAAATGGAAATGTGTAACAACACTTATTAAACGGCTTTACTGATGAAAATCAACATGTTGTGACGTCGCAATGCCGCTCCCGCCGCCATCCTACTTTAAGTATACTACAAAACTTCGCTTTGCCAGGACTTCACTAAACCCGTGTACCACCTACCTACCTACCTCCGCCTTGAGTCTACCATTCAACTTAACTATTGTTACTATTGAAATTTCCCCGCTGCGGGGCAAAAAAAGTAGATAAAGTGCACAGCCAAAACTACTCAACGCAAGATGCTAACATTTGGCAGGTGTATTTTAAGAGGGGTGTAGGGAAACACAAAGGAGGACTTTTGGAAAATAACCCCTTTGGGAGCGAAACAAAGCATGAACTGCTTGGCCGAAACTACTAACCACAAGAAGGGTAGTAGTGGTATAGAATATAATAATATAAAAGTGGAATAGGGCAGCACAACGGGAGAATTTTTGGAAATTGTCTGCGAAAAAAAATCAATTTATCACCCCAGGTGATAAACTATTTTTTTAAATTCATCATTGGATTCACCTGAAACTTTGTATGTAGGTTCCCCCAGTGAAGCAAGTGAGCACTAAGAAATATTTTTTGTGTCCGACTTTGCATGACAACTTTTAGAAGTGGTCACGTGTATACTTCCTCTCTATTCTCCGTAAAGGTCACAGTTGACATAGACCGAGCATACTGAAGCGTACCGGAGCTACATATTTTCATTAAAAAGAGATGCGTGCCCAGATGCGGTAATTTTCTTTGTATGAAAAAAAGAACATGTTAAAAAACGTCAGGTTTTGACGCTTGCTTCCAACTGCGATCTTCACATTCATATGCAGAGTTGTATAATACCCACATAATATGCATACAATAAAGCACACCACGCCTGAGTCCCTTGAGGGGTAGGCAGAGGTGCTCATATTAAATGGGAGACAGTTCAGGTGCACAGGTTTTCAGAACTATGGCTGGAATACCGTCGGAACCGCTTGCTTTGTTTACGTCTAGATTCCGCAATAACCTACAAACCTCTGTTTGACGTATGCGTATGTCCGACATAGAAGTCTCACAAGCTAGTGGACGAGGGGGTATAGTATCTATACGCGAAGATTCGTCCGATCGATTTCGCTAGGGACCAAAACGCTTTACTCCCTGTTGGGTGTGTAGCGAGTTTGTTCCCAATGCGGCGAATATGGTCAAATCGAGCCTTCCGTAGTGTGTTTTTGCTGGACTTGGTTGCCCTGTAATAAGCTCTCTTCTTATCCGGTATGTCGCTAACTTTACGGTCGCACTCAGTGCTATATTTGTATTACGTTTAACCATTTGTAATAAATTATACTAGATAGATAGATATATAGATAGATATATAGATAGATATATAGTGCTTATTTAAGATTTTAATTATTAAACAACAATCTAGACTTCATTTTAAATGTTTCTTTTATCATCTTATGCTTAAATATAATAACGCAATTTCTCTGTAACCTTCTGCTTACCAACTGCTTCTATTATAAAGTGTAATTTTAGAGGCGTTCCAGAGTACAAAAGACCGGGCTTTTTTGTTCTTGAAGCGGGCATTATTTTTAAATAATCAAACGTCAAAAAATTGATTACTATACATAAAATTCCTTTGATATGCCTTTTTATGAGAGCTTGCCAATATTACGTTCTTGGCTTTGACAAGTTTCATGTGGGTCTGATGACATTTCTTAGATTAAAACAACTTCAACAAGGTTGGTTAAGGGACTTTGCATTATATAGATATTATTAATCCAACAAAGTGTCCCACTTCTTTCTAAAAATAATTTATATCCTTCAATGAGACATAAAAACACTTTAAATTTTTACTTTCTTCTAATGCTTAAAAATAGACAATAAAGTTGTTTGGTAATAATAAAGACAAATGGATAACTTATACGGTCTATAAATTCCATTTATTAGTTTTACCTCCAAGCCTGACAATAAAGCCATTTTTCTATTGTATAACAATTATTATCTACATAATTTTTTGAAGCTGCTCACTAGGCGCTTAGTCCTATTAAAAGCTGGCGTCATGTTGTGTCAATGTTTCAATTTGTTCTAAGATATACCGATGGTTATAGTGTATGACGTCATACCCATAATCATTGTTATTATTAGCTTTCTGATGTTACATAAAACTATAAGAATCAAATGAATTTTGTATCTCTTGTCTAAATTATGTTAACTATATGTATTATTTCCACAAGACGTAGTATATATTATCGTGTTAATGAGATAAGAGGCACGGCTAGTCGGGAATATGAGTCTAAATTATAGTTAGATTACATCTCAGTCCAGACAATCTTTTGTCGACTTTAATTATATAAATAATATTGAAAATACATTTTTTTAAAACTAATAAACAATGCAATGGAGATTTTTTCCTGTGTGTAGTTTTGTTAAGCTTAGATTTGTAAAGTGTTATATTAAGAATGTAACATTATTTCTTTTTGTTGGCAGAAAAAATGTCTTAGTTCGCCAGGACAAGGCACTTTAATCACATTTTTGGCTTTAAAGTGCCATTTGTTTCACTCCTTTGTGACTTGGGACTGTTTCATTTGTTATATATTATAATAACTCTAAGCTGACACGTTTAGATTTATTCTACAAGCATGCCGTTATGACCGTGCTAGATTTCGTCCGCGGTTTTGTCAGCGAGGTGGTTCAATAAATAGGTAACCTATGTCTTTCTTCAGGTCTTCAATCAGCATATTTCATTGGCTTAGGGTTTATCTGTGACAATTTACTATATTATTAGACCAAAAAACATAGTGACTTTTGCTTTTAAAATATCAGCAGGGAGGCAAAAATTTTAAACAATCCACCCTCAAAGACGTTTAGGTTTGAGATTAAAAGTATTGCGCAAAATATATCAGATACCAGCACTAGCCACTTAACTAGTATGCCTTAATATTAATACGTGCAGAGTTTTACAAATATAAAGTTATATTTCTAACAGTCTGTCAACATAATTATATTATAAAAATAACAATGCTTAGAATAGAACTCAACTTAAGTATTAGATATAAAGTGTATAATAAATATTTAAGCCAAATTTTCAGCTTGGATTTATTTCCACAGAACTTGAATATTGACCATGGTTCTTATATCAAATTTATGTTTTTTATGGCAAATCAAGACTTATTGTAAAGAGGTTTTATTACGTTTAACGTCATAATTCCTGACAAAAGATTACCCAATAAGATTATTATAAAACCCATGTTCATTTCTAAAATATGCTTTGTTGATAGAAATTTTACGATGAGATCAGCATACTGATCTCATCGTTAAATACCTTAGGGAATAGTTTGAATATTTCTTAAATAAATAATACTCTTTTGAATTCATTCATATTTCCTAGTAAAATTGTAACTAAGCCATAGAGCTATAGAACCCTTTAAATAAAAGTTTATTATTTTTTTTTTATATTTTTTTGTTTTTTTTTTGTGTATGCATCCTTTAAAAATTAATTCCAAATATAAAGTTTCCACCTCATCTAAAAGTGGGTTCGGTTTTTATCTACTCGTATAAGTCAGTCAGTCACAAAAAATCCAGTTTTTGAACGTTAATTTTTCCATACCCGTTTGTGCTACATATTTGAAATTTTGGGTTCTTGGTAAGCTAATAAGAAGATTATGTGTCTGTTAAACTAGTTGGATTGGTATGATTATTGTTACTAAGATTATAAATGTACACTGGTATTATTACTTATATTAAATAAAGAAATTTTAAAAACAAACAAACAAAACAATGCCTATTCATTCTCTCAACGAATTTAATTAAAAGAAATACAAATTAACTAAACATTTCTTAAGTACGTCTCTAAAGATCTTAAAAATAACTAAGACTATATTGCCAGTGACTCTAGACATTACTGAAAAAGGCATTCAAGGTTCAACAAAGGCTCTCAATTCAAGGCAATTGACTGACGACTTTGCTTTATGTATAAAAGCGAAAGGCAAAGTGTTGAGAAGTTAATTTGTTGAACGTCTCTCGCGAAGGCTTGAAATTGCTGATTTATGAGCCTTTGCGTTTCACAAAGGTGAAAACATTTACAAATAGGTCTTGGTAAATGAAAATTGTCCACTTTCATAAAGAATATTTACTTGACATAGGTCGTTTGGCAAATAAAAAGATAGGTTTTATGTTTGTTGCACGATCATCTTTTGTTAAATATTACTATCTTGAAAAAGCTAATAAGTACATTTTTCAACACAGTTAAATATCAACTGTGTTGAAAAATAAATTGTTAAATTTCAATGATAAATTGTTAAATTGCTCATCTCTGTCACATTCTCGGTAAGATAATAATTCACGTCGGATTAACGGATGCCAGTTAGTCACTTGACGTGGGTTAGCCAAAAGGATCAAACTTTAAGCAACAAATTTCTACGACTAATTTTCACTTACGTTGACATACTACATTTCATTCATCTATAAAAAATGTATCTCATGGCTATGAAATAATAATAGAAACTGGATTGTTTCTGACATTAAATGATTTATGAATATAATAGCTTCATAGCGATAGATTGTATTCAAATGTTGGCGGTACAACACATATATCATCATGCTATATATCATCACGCTTTATATTAGCTGCGGACAAAAAACAAGCAGGGAAGTTTGTTGTTGTTATCTTAAAATCATTAATTAAAATAACTATAAACTTGTAATAAACAAACGTTTATTTGTTTATTCGTGTATTAGTTAATTAAACGAATTGCACGCGAGAAACATCACGGCAAACAGTAAGTTAACATAATTGTATGATAAAAGTTACCAATTTGCTAAAAACTCGAAAAACCAATTTGATAGACCTTTGACGTTTTTTTAGAAGAATGGATTTGATGTGTACTTTTTTATCATTCTTTTATAATGGTGTTCCGAATAACATACCAATTTTCGGCTCTATGGGAATTTCTGCACCCCTGTACAGTGCTTTGCTGAAATCTGCTTTATAAGTGCATTATAAAGCCAATATGGAACTATAATATGGCCTTAAACTGTGCGAACCGATATTGCAAAGATTTGAGCCAATAACACTAAGAATAGTAGCGAACGCACCATGATATGTCACAAATGACAGACTCTATCTTGACCTCAGCATCAACACAGTTAAACAAGAAATATTAAAAATAACAAAAACCTTGTAAGGAACGCATTATAAATCACCGAAAATATCAGGCAGTTAACTTGATGAAACTACTCATAGCTTCTAACCATTTGCTGAATATCTCTAATGAAAGATTGCAATAGAAAAAAAAAGTTTACACTTTAATTTCATAATTATCAAGTGAAATGGCTTCTAATTGCTTCAATGTAGCATAAATAGTCCTTTCTCAAAATAGTTTTCTGACGACATGTAACTGCGTGGGTGTGCACTAAATGGTAAGAGGCTTATCCTTGTCATTAGGGCTATTACTGGATGAGTGAACACTGCACACTACTTACATCGTCCGAGCTATTAGACAACAGTCTCCACTGTTGTACTTACCAACGTTTATTTCTCATGACATTCTTAAACGTCATCATTGAACTAGGCTCTTATTTTTGTCGGTCTTGATTTAAATACTACGTATTTTACCAAGAAAGAAACTGTTGAAGTTAAATATTTTACATGTGATAAGTTACTTTGTTTGAATTGTGCCAGGTGGATGGCGATAGGCTCACCCTCTATCCCATGGTACTTAGGTACCATGGGATAGAGGGTGAGCTGAGAGGCTGTTATGTTTAGACATAACAGGTGAAATGTGGGTGTTGTACACCTCTGCCATCCCCTTCTGGGTAATATAGACGTGAAGTTATGTTATGTTAAGTTACTTTTGTTATGTTGTTAAATAAAATGTATCTAAAGATGCAACAAAAAAAAGAGCAAGGATATTAAGCTCAATAATAAAAAAATTGTCACAAAAATCATTCTTATGTTGAAATATCAACAGAAATGAAGAAAACACATAGTAAAAACAAAAGAATACGAAATTGTAAAACTGCCAAAATACAAAAGAAAACCAAAGCTGACCTTATCGCTCTCGGTAATTGCTTTCGGAGAACCTTAGGTTAAATATGCGTGTTTTCAAAATTATAATTGTAATTTTCAGTTAGTATACCTCAATTAATAATTAAAACAATTTTGACAAAATGGCCTTCGTAGCTAAACATCGATTTTTAACAAACGGCGTTCGGGAGCTTACCCTTAAGAATTATAAGTAATTTTTTTACCATGATTTATTTAGTTTTGGGTTTTATCCATGGAACCCGTTAAGTTTAGCAAATGTCAATTTAATAACATTACCTATTTAATTTATTTATTTATTTAAGATATATGGAAGACTTACAGCTAAATTAACAGAATTGTATGTAGTAGTAAAGGAATCTGGCAGCCAATAAAAAGTCTTCACTTATATAAAACAGAATAAAAACAAACGTAAACAGTCAAAAATCAGAACAAAATAAATCTAAAGCTAAATTTACTTAACACACACTAATGTTACCATATACTGACCAATTACGCCTCCACTGCACCCTTAAGTCAAGACTCAAACACCTTCGCACTGTTGACACACTACTATTGAAAGAAAGAGTTTTGCCTATAGTTTGTCGTCGCAAACGTTACACATATAGGTGGATTAGAACGGGTTCTTGATGGCACATCGTCAGAGATCTCGCGGCGCTTTACCAGCGGTAGCAAATGGTACTTGTTGCAGAGATTAATGTAGTTATCCGAACAATAGGGGACCTTTTGGTGATAGCACAAGTACTTAATGAACCATTTCTGCACCTTTTCAATTGTATCGATATATTTATGATACCGTGGGTTTCACAACTCAGACGCGTACTCAAGATGGCTTCTGACAAAACTACAGTAAAGAATTTTCAAGGTCTTGGCGTTTTTAAAGCATTCAGATAACCGCATAACGAATCCCAATACTTTGGATGCTTTAGCGACAATTGCATCAATGTGTTCTTCAAAGATGAGCTTTGAATCATGCATTACGCCTAAGTCTCGGATTACATTGCATCTGGGCCGCGCCTAATCATTCAACTTATAAGATGTGGCGATAACGGAACGCTTACGCGAATATGTTACCACCGAGCATTTTGTGGGATTGAGATCCAGTTTACTGAACCGACAGTAAGCCTCCAATTGTCCAAGATCATCCTGAAGTGCGTGCATGTCATTGAGTGATGATATTGCAGCAAATAACTTCATATCGTCAGCGAAGCATAGTAGCTTTGATGATCGTAAGCAAGAGTCAATGTCATTGATATAGACCGTGAATAATAAAGGCCCAAGCAGAAAACCTTGAGGACATCCACTAGGGACTTTAACCAAGCTATAAATGTAATTGTTAAGTACTACTGCCTGAGTTCTCTTATCCAAGTAGGACGTAAACCACCTCAGCAAGTCACCGTGGATACCCATGACATTCAACCTTAAAAGAAGGGTATCATGATCGATTCGGTCAAAAGCCTTGCTGTAGTCTGTATAGACTACGTCAACTTGCTGCCTTTTGTCCACGGCGTCAGTAATATAGTCATTCAACAAGGAAAGATTCGTGATAGTTGACCTTCCCTTCAGAAAACCATGCTGGAATGGACTGAAAGAGATTTTAAGAGCTGAGTACACCTGATCGTAAACGATCCTTTCAAAGACCTTAGCCAATATGCACAGTTTGGAAATTAGCCTGTAGTTGCTAATCTCTGATTTTGCTCCTTTTTTGTGGATAGGCGTTATAAACGCGGATTTCCATTATCCGCTTGATTACCCAAGGGGAGTCCGCGCGCAACGCGCCTTTGCCCCGGGCCCTCAGCGCGTGCCGCCTCAAATGTCCCACGAAAAAAACTCGACCACCCTACTTTGCCCCGCCATTTATAGCGCCGTCAGCGCGCGGGTCGTGTTTCACAAAATCGTTTCTTGTATAATAATACACGTAGTATTTCTTTTAACACCCTTTAATATTTGCTTATGTACACTTTTATAATACTTAAAATAAGACTCACGTTATTCACAGTAGCGTCGTCGGTGTATCCTTTAACAATCTCCTTTTCACACAGTATTTATATCTAAGCTTAGATAATTTTCTAAACTATATCTTTTACAAATATTTTAAGAGACGTCCGCACTCGTTGCTGGCTATCCAAAAAGTGTCCAAACTCCTATCATATTTTAACCGTCATTTTATCGTTCCCACTAAAAACATCATTGTCGCCAGTGTGGCTATTAAAAATAAATCAATGAATCGACTAAATATTTCGATATCGAGTTAAATTATCTTAAAACCTAACACTCGACCATCCTGACGTCGTGCATGTCCTCATGCACGCAAATGTGTTTCTGAGTATTACCTACCTAACACTCGGCAAGCGTAAAAGACAGCATCGATTGCGGGTTCCCAATTTATTATTATACTGAATGAATAATTCTTTTAAAACAAATACCAAAACATGTAAAATAAAAATGTGAGAAAATCATGATTATTAAGTTTAACAAATAAAATACACGGTAGACATAAAATTATCATTCTAAAACCACAGCGGCAGTGATTCTCATTCACATACCGAGGTGTCAGTCATGATGGCAGTGATTCCCTTTCACATACCGAGGTATCAGTCATAGTGGTAGTGATTCTCTCTCACATACCGAGATGTCAGTCACGGTGGCAGTGATTCTCTCTCACATACCGAGGTGTCAGTCATAGTGGCAGTGATTCTCTCTCACGTACCGAGATGTCAATCACGGTGGCAGTGATTCTCTCTCACATACCGAGGTGTCAGTCATGGTGGCAGTGATTCTCTCTCACATACCGGGGTGTCAGTCATGGTGGCAGTGATTCTCGTTCACATACCGAGGTGATTGCTACTTAACATATAAACTCTCTTTCTCAACATAGTGATTAAAATCAGAAGTTTCCGAAACTTACAATTTTATTTTTCTATATGCATACAAATTTAAACATTATTTAAAGGTAAAAAAAAATTAAAAAAATCATTTTTAATAGTTATAATGTTGATTCCATACATGGTATAATCATGTTTAAATTATATTTATCTTAAAATCATATGATTACATAAATCAACAGATTCAATTTATCTGCTAATAAATACCAATAAGTTTCTGCAGTTTTTAGTTCTATAGGTCACATGTAAATATTGCATCAATAATATAATTGTTCCGTTATTCAGTACGATGATAATGACGATAGTAAAATGCTATTAAATAAAATTAGAAACAAAATAATCCTTAATATATAATAATAATTGCATTCACATATCTTTATCTTCCTCATTGTCACTATTTGACCCATTAGATGCGCAATTTTCAGCTTTATGACCGTACCGATTACATTTATCGCATTTAACTAAGGGCTTAGGACACTTAAGGAAAGAGTGCCCCTTTTCCTTACAGTTAAAGCAAATTAATTCAGCGTGATTATTATTATTGGTCTTTGAATTCGATGTGTTATTATTATTACTTGACTTAGACGCGGAGGAAGGTCGACCTTTAAAACTGCCACGATCGGATAGTTGTGCAACCTCCTTGTTGCTCATAAGGAACTGAAGTAATTGATCGGGTTGGACACAACGCATTGCATTAGCACTAGACCTCATCGTTTTGTCGCTTAAGCCATGAATTATACATTCCACTGCTCGCTTGCCTTCGATATCACAACGATTCAAGAGAGCCAATTTTTCATAGTAATATACTTCTATAGGTTCGTTAAACCTACTCTTTCTTAGAAGCATATCCTCCAGAGATTGGCCATAATTTTGTTCAAGAGGAAAAGCTCTCAACAACTTATCTTGCCACTCGCTCCAACTAAATAGTATAGAGTTCAGACTCTCATACCACGTTTTGGCCAATCCCTGCAGTTTCTGCATAGAAAAATGTATTATAGTTTTTTCATCCCAGCCGTATACAGTGGCACATTCATTGACCTTTTTGAGCCAAACATCAATGCGCTGACTCTTTGAAGAAGGGTCAAAATCGGGTAAAATATTTTTGTGGTTAATATTATTATTGTTGCTAATATTTTGCATTGGAGATGGCACTAATAACGGCTGAGATCGATCCTTAGTGTTATTAAAAGCATTTATAAAGTTCATTACATCCTCGGAAGAAAAACGTGGACTGTCTGACCTTTTTTGCCGCGACATTGTTGATGTGCCGTCAACCGCATCACGAACATCTCGTGGTCTTCTCTCCAAAGGGCTGCGCTCTCGATGTGAACTTCTATCTCGAACATGCAGTGGTTCGCGTTCGATGCCGCTTGACTCGCGATGAGTAATCCGTTCACCGCTAGACCGGGTTGAAGCCTGTCGCCTTAGGCTACGTTCCCTGCTCAGCTCGCTTTCTAAAGCACGTAAACACTTACGCTGATGTTCCAATGCATGCTCTAATTTACGTACACTATTACGTTCTTGCTCCTGGTTCGGAGCACGCGCGTGACTGTGTCTGCGACAGTCGCTATCTTCTAGGTGCGAGTGACTGCGGCGAGTGCGACTGCAATAGCCGCTACCTTCTCGACGCGAGCGACTGCGACTCCTTCTGCCCGAGTCACTATTCCGATCAACTTCCATGCGGGAAGGCGTCCTCAAACGCCGCCCAGTCGAAGATGCTCTTGTACGTTGCATTCTCTGAAACTTGTAAAAAACGCTGTAACTACTCAATTTACCGAAGAAAAGCACCATTATTTTAATGGTTTCCAATTACTGTAAGCTAATATAATGTTATTCACATTAATTTATACATAACATAGCTTCAAATAAATACTACTCAATGAAATTGAACAATAATGATAATATAATGCACTTTGACAATTCAATCTTTGAAACGAGGTTAGTTGGCTAAACTAATTTCATTGTAGTTCTCTGAAATCCCACATTCGCGAGGGATTCATCTTGAGAAACGACTAGTATTTACTATAATGCACTTTTGCAAGTTAATATCTACCATTAATGGCTAATGAAACGCACAAGCACTTTTAAAACTCAATTTACTGTTTAAATAGAAAAACACAATAAGCGGGGCTTATCCCACTTCTGAAATATAATAATACACGTAGTATTTCTTTTAACACCCTTTAATATTTGCTTATGTACACTTTTATAATACTTAAAATAAGACTCACGTTATTCACAGTAGCGTCGTCGGTGTATCCTTTAACAATCTCCTTTTCACACAGTATTTATATCTAAGCTTAGATAATTTTCTAAACTATATCTTTTACAAATATTTTAAGAGACGTCCGCACTCGTTGCTGGCTATCCAAAAAGTGTCCAAACTCCTACCATATTTTAACCGTCATTTTATCGTTCCCACCAAAAACATCATTGTCGCCAGTGTGGCTATTAAAAATAAATCAATGAATCGACTAAATATTTCGATATCGAGTTAAATTATCTTAAAACCTAACACTTGTGACTCAATTTGTTTAAAAAAGCGTCAAGTGTTATGTATATTTATGTTTATTATGAAACTAGCTAACCAATGTTGTCTTTTGTTTATAAAATTACGACTTAGGTGCAGAGTTATGCTGTGCTGAACTTAGAAGTAGGGCGTTTTGAAGCTCGTCTTGTATTCAAAAGCTCATATCGCAAAAATAAAAGCGATGACATATGGTTTTTATTCTTTGATTATGTTCTATATATTATAATAAATAAAATAATAAGAAAAAAAAATATCACTTGTTCATGGATATTTACTATTTAAAAGGCCTTTGTTTCCATACCAATATCTGGCGCCGCAGGGCGTTAACTTAACAAGACTATTTAAAACACAAATATCATTTTTAGGAAAAAAAAAAACTAACACTAAATAATTAGTCATATATTCAATGAATACAAACAAAAATCATGCGGATAGCATTTATCACATATAAGAAATATGCATATTTCTAAAACAGTTCTCATACACTCAGTAAAATAAATCACTCAGATTATCAGTTTTTTTTGTTCTATACACTTATGGAAAAGAAAAATTAAATCAATATACAAAAATAACTCTTTATCCCCATTCCAAAAAGGTATAACACTTGTACAATGTCATAATTTAAAATCATAAAAGTCAAAGCTAAACAAAAAACACGCTGAAGTACCTGTCACCACAATCAATCGAACTGCGAACTAGAGTGAAACGTAACGTTTTTATTTTTTTTCTTGTTTTTTGTCAATGGTTTGGATGCTTGACTGGGGTTGTGCGGAGGGAAATTTTACAAAGAAACGGGACAAATAATACAAATTAGGCCCTGGAGTGATAGAGACGGGTAGAATCAGCTTTTTCGACGGCGGGAGCGATGTTAACCACAGGTTGACATGGTCATAGCTGAGTGAAATGCAATGTCAACTACCAGTTAACACGGGCAAAGCTGACTTCAAGGTTATGTTAACTACTAATTAGCATGGTCAATTCTAAATTCTCGATTTGTCAATTAACAGTTAACACGGGCAAGCAAGCGGTTATATAGGAAACAGTACAGGCTGACAAGGATTTTTTGAAAATCATTGAGTCAGGTTCGGCAAGTGATGGTGCACACCGCACTATAAGCTTAGGTGAAATATTGTCAGGACCTGCCGCCTTTGATGTATCTAGTTTTTGTAGTAAGCTGTTGACATATTTAATGTTAATGCTAATGCTAGATAGGTTAGAAGAGCTCGGCGAAGGTATATTTATAGTAGGAGGAGAAGCGATGAGATTAAAATTGCCATTATGATTTGAATAAATTTGATTGACAAAATTGGAATGAAAATAACTAGAGAAGTTAAAGTACTAGGAACTGAATTAGAGTTGTGACGTTTTTTAACAAACGTCCAAAAATATTTAGGGTCTTCTTTAATTGACTCTTCAGTAAGCTCTAAATAACTAGCATAGCATTGTGACTCAAGTGATTTAACCCGCGCACGCAGTAGTTTAAATGTCATCTCATCTGACTTATTACCATAGCTCTTCAATTTATTATAGTATTGTATTTTTCCTTTATGGCTCTAATGAGTGATGAACTATAAGTTGGGTAACATTTGTTGCGTGGCCGCTTTTGTGAAATATATTTTCGTTGTAACTCAAATATTGATTGACTAAAGAAATCGACACATTTGTCAACTGACCGCGTCGAGAACGCGGACGCCCACTTAAAGTTGTTAATACAACTATTGATGACATCGAAGTCACCTTTGTCGAATAAATACCATACACGCGGCGCAGATTCCAACACAGTGATTTGTAGGCAGTCTACGTCAATCAAAAGAGCCGAGTCGTAGGCATCAATAGGTACAAGTGGTCAAAGCTTTCAGTTACATGCACGGGTACACTACAAAAAAACGAGATCAAGAATTTTATCCTGCTTATTAGTAATGCCATTATACTGGTCCAAGTCAAGCGTACACAGTTCATCAACCAACGAACACTCATCGTCGTTAGTAAGGTTAGATGCCACAAGATAGGTATGATTTGCAGGTATCCAGTTTATTCCGCTCATATTTAAGTCACCGATGACTAGAAATAAATCTGAGTCATTATTCTCAACAGATTGATTTAATTTTGAAAAAAAGTGTGATAGTTGCGAAGAAAAAGATAGACCAAGATTTTGTTTACATAAATAGACAACACAGACATGTAAGTTGATGTAGGAACGTGAATTAGTTTTATTCATTTGTATACTAATCTATAAATCTTCTGCAGTGGAGCTAAGAAGGGGTTGAGAAACAACTGATAAATCGCTACGAACAGCCGCCAGTACGCCCCCACCGCGTGTCTGCCTTGTAGCAGCAGAATCCCGATCACGGCGCCACACAAAATACCGGTCATCAAAAAGTTCCAAATCTGCAATTCCATCAATGCAATGCCTCGTCTCCGCAAGCAAAATGACATCGAACGAGTTACATGACATTTGGCGATAGAAGGTATCAGTCTTAATTCGAAGCCTACGAACATTTTGGAAGTACACGTTTAATGTTTTGCCTGCTTTGTTAGCCATTAGGAATAGTAGCAAAAATAGGAAACGAATCATTATAATGCAAAGCAGTTATTTCAACTAACACTAAATCAATAATAGAATGTACCAAAAATAGTGACGAATGCCCCAAAAATTTGGGTCCAAATCAGGCTCTAAAAACAACCAATAGCATTTACGTGAAAGCACTAGCGAGACAGACATATAATTAAGCGTATAGTGGCTTCTACTCCGACAAGCTTATGAATTCTTAAAAGTATTCGATGAACATAACAGTTGAAATACAAATATTGCAATGTGTGTCTGTTATTTTGCTGATTTTTTTCAACATCACCACCTGAAAATACCAGCTCGAGGCGCTCGAGTCAGTTGAGAGGAGAACCAAGAGAATAATCAACGAAGACGAGCTGACAAACGCTCGACTTTAAAGTCTGGAGCATCGTGGCAAGGTTTCCTGACTATCGGTATTTTATAGGGATACATTCGGGAGAGTGTGCCGAGGAATTACACAACCTTATTCCTCCGTACTCATTTTACCATCGGAATACCAGACAAATGGTACTCTGGTATACTTCCTGGTCGATATTCTTGAAATACGTACCATGCGTTTTGCTTTAACATTGCTTATGTGAACTGCCAAAGAATGGAACGTCCTGTCCGAGTATGTGCTACCCTATGAGTACAATCTTGTTGTCTTCAAACTAAGAGTAAATAGGTATATCATAGGTAAGCGTGCGTAACTGCAAATAAATATTTAGTGGAAACTAGCCGACAGTCACGCTATGTTGTGTATATAGTTAAATTCCCTTTTATAAAAATCTAAAAAGTGTTTATTAATATTATTATAAATATAATGACACCACCGGTGTGCAATATAAGAACGATGAAGAATCTACAGCCCATGCCATTCGAACTATCATCCAGCAGGCCAATAATAATTTTACAAGCGATGGAATTGATGAATCGCGAACATCCATTTGTCAAACTCCATCCAAACGGGTATCTAATAATAGTACTATGAAAAATATTCCTAAGTTCCATTTTCTTTGAACTGGTTCACTATAAAAGCTTTCTATCTGAAATATTAAATACGTCGTAAGACCTCTCGGGTCGTGGCATTATTATATTTGCGAGTAAAATGGCTTGCTTTGAACTCATTACTTCAACCAAGACGCGTACTTAATTAAAGATTTCTTTTCAGGGTATTTTTAGTCAATTTATTATACGCTCCTATTTCTAAGAAGGGGATAAAATTATTTTCACCACACCAGCACGAAAAAGATCGTTTGCTTGCCAGAATTCAGTGAGTAAAAACTGTTTTTACTCACTAGTGAGGCAAAGTGATTCAAATTTCGAATCAAAAATCCTTCCAATGAATAGGCGCTGAAAAAAAAACAAAGCAGCCACCATGTAGGTTAGTAATAAACATTGACATCAATTTTATTAAATAACTACAAACTATGTATATGTTTCAATTATTTTAATTTTTATAAATACACGCTTATTAAGTATTTTAATGTTTTTATATTCGTGATTTACCATTAAATTAATTAAAATCAGGTACTTCATATTAGACTCTATAAATAAATGTTACGGAACGAATTGCCGAACGCATTCAAAAAAAAAAGTTTGTGTCTGTGTCAGTCATCGCGGGGAACTATAAATTCTTTTCAGTTTATGTTTAATTGTTTAATGGAACTTTTTAACAACAAAATAGTGAATCCAGTGATGAAGAAATTTGTGGAACTCCAAAAGAGTTGCGACAACTTGCTTCTAACACAGAAGTTTGCTTTTTACCAGAAAAATAACGTGAAAAGTATTTCAAAGCGTACGACATGTTTAATTAGTGAAGACTTACAATAGGCCCTAAAAAGCATTCTGAATTGGTATTACTGTCGTATTTCATGGAATTATTCCAAGCTAAGCAATCGAGTACGAGTTTATTTAAATCTTAATATTTTCTCACATAAAATCATTACTCAAATATTCATTACGATTTTTAAGTTGATAAAAGTTATTTATGGTACAAGTGAGAAAAATTTAATTTCCAGTTAGTGACCTCTTAAAATCTCTCGCTTGCGAAGTAGTCTTAATTAGAATCACTCGCTACGCTCGTGATTTAATTCTAGACTACCTACTTCGCAAGCTCAAGATTTAAAATTGAACTCACAACAGAAATGTAAACTTTTTCTCACTTGTACCATAAATAACTTTTATCAACTTAAAAATCGTAATGAATATTTGAGTAATGATTTTATATTTATAATGCACTTTTAAGATTTTCATATAAGAAAATCTTATAACTGCATCGTAAATTTAGAATCATTACAATTAAAACACAAGCACGGGCAGACGTCGTCATTAGGCGTGAAGAAAAGTACTGACCAGATAACAAGTTAACATCATACTAAAACAGTAGTAAAATAACTCTGAGTTATGACATTTTAGTCGTTATTAAACTAATGATGTCTCAAATCTCACGATTTCTGAGTTATTTCATTATCAATTTGTTTCTAAACACGCACACACACACACACACACAGTTATTACACATTCCTATAACATGTACATGAAAGTTAACTAGCAATTCGGCAAGGACAATATTACAGATTTTTTACATTGAGTTTTCTTAAAATATTTTTCATTATTGTAGAGTTTGCTCACAAGGTAAGCAAACCGTTTAAAATTTGTGTAAAAATAATGTCACAGTGGTGAAGTTTTCAGTGCATATCATAACTTAAGCCTTTACAGTAAGCTTAAGTAGGTATAAAGAAAGTAACTTTTTTGTTAGACCACTAAAAAATGTGTTCTATCGAAGTTCTAACGAAATAATGATGACATAACATTAAAAAATATTATGTGCGTGTTAAGGTTCACTTTTGCTTGTAGGAAGTCTTGCAACAGAAACGAGGTGTTTATTGGCTACTAGTTTTAAATAACAATGTTTTGAATGATTTACGTAGCGACTCACACATGCATAGGTAGGTATAGGATTCTTTCGTACGTTGAACTTGATTATTAGCTAACAATATATGTTTATAAAATTTATATTTTAAAAAGTAAATGAAAAGAGATTAATAAAAATAGTCTTTCAAAAGTCGGACTAGTTAAACACTGTTACGTCAAAAACCGTAAAAAGCTCTGGAGTCTAACAATACAAATTAAGTAATCTAACAAATTCACAGGGCAGTGTCTCCACAAATACGAAACAAACTATTTTGTGAACGAATCCACTCTTGCAACGCAAAAGTATTTACGACTATTTCAATTGAAACTAACAACCATATTACGAAACTTGATTCACAAAGAACGACAAGAAAAAACATAAATTATTGTTTTTAAACCATTGCATTTCCACTTTAAATTTAATAACGTTGGATAGAAGCTTACAGAGAGAGCAATGTATCTGTACAATACGAAAGTTTGCTAAAGTGGGAGTGTCGTTTCATCAGCTAGTTCTCCCATGCGTTGTGTAATATCGGGCAAGTTCGGTAAACGTATCAGTTGATATTAGTTGTTGAACGCTCAAGCGTAAAGCCTAATAGAAAACTTTCGTGTTTGCACTCCATAACAGACGGTAAGAGTTATCTCGAGCATAACTTCTGATGATAATAACTAGCTAGAGAGATATAATAAATGATAGCCTCATGGTTAAAGATTCCAAGAAAAACCAATTCTCACTTACGCGTTCCAGAGTTAAGTATTGATTTCGAGTTAACTGTGTAACACTTGGCAAAATTATAAGTATTTTATAGTGGGTAATCGGTTATCTTTTGGTTATTTATTATTAACTTTGGAATGCGATAATGACGGTTAGAGGTGTATGTATAAAACAATATTATTATTAAAAATTCTTACTCCTTACCAACACTTTAATGAATAAAGAAAACAATAATATATAATTATCTTGAGTAAGATCAGTTAATTTCCGGCAAACACCGCACAATGTGAAGTGAGTTTAAGCTCCGTGAATTTAGAGTAGAATTATTTTTGTATGGCGATTCTAAATGCTTTGTGAAGTCTAAGGAATATAGATATTTTAATTTCATTTCATTTCATTTTAGTATCCCAAATATCAACATAATGAGAAACGTTACAGTTTATAATATTAAAGTTCAGAATATTCGCCAAGTCTAACAATAATAGTTACATTGGAATTTTTAATGTCTCCAAACGTTTGGCTCTTGACATTAAACTGCCATTTCAATATAACCTAAAATATAGCTGTTCGTTTGAGCGGTCTAACTGTGAAAGCATAACTAACAAGCAAACGGAAATGCCCCTCTCTCTTGAAGTGTGTCTATTTGTGAGCTGTTATAGTAATTTCTATTTCACTAACTGTAAAGAAAAACATCTTGAGGAAATCTGCATGCCTGAGTTTGCTTCAAAAGTTCTCGAGGGTGTATTAAGTCTATCAATCTACACCTGGCCAGCGTGGTGGACTATGACCCTTCTCAATATAAGAAGAGGCCCGAGCCCAGCTGTGGGACAGTTACAGGATATTAGATGGCAGGACTGCTATTATAAGGAAATCAAAAGATAACTCAGGTATCATACTGTTAAAATATTAGGTGTAAATCTGAGCCTAAGCCGCAAAATGTTTACTACACAAACAAAAAGTAGTAAGTGTTAAATTAGGAATGTATGTTTACCCTAATTAAAAAGTATGCCAAGTGACTATTATGCCTAACAAATATGCAGAAAAAGTTATGACAAATTAATACAATACGTTAGTTACGTATAGTATTAATTTGGCATAACTTGCACTTTACCAAATGAAGTATGCGAAGTTAAATAATAATGGCAAACTTATTTTTCTATTTTTTTTATACAATCTATCTTAACACTTGATCGGACGTATTTATAGGTCTTGAGAAGTAAATGTCTATTGAAATGTCCACTTCTTCACAATCAATCTACACAGTCAGATCTTGTAGATTTTTCATTATTAGTCTACGTGGAATTGTTGGCTAGTTTATTAGATGCTGAGCAAGTGTATAAGGATGCTGCAGGATCCTCTTTTTGTATGCTTCTGCACTAATCTTGACACTGTCTTACAGTTTTTTTATTTTGAGGTCATGGTGCAGCGTGCGGTTGCTTATGTACTAGGGTGAGTCTCTCGAAGATCTCTATATAAGAGTTTGCTGATGTACCCCATAGTTGTAGGCCTGTAAAAAATACGCGAAAAGAAAAACGAGCCCAATACATAACCTTCTCTTCAAAGTCGGTTAAAATAGGGATCCGTCTGTCTTTTTTTATCGGCGTATCTTCTCAGCGGCTGGACCGATTTAAATAAAGTTTAAAGTGTTGGTACTACATGGCGCGTAACAAAGGCTATTTTATATTGAATAAAATAAAATAAAATACTTCGTACCTACCACGCACACGAAGCCGCGGCAGAAAGTTAGTTTGTCTGCTTGATAGCGCTAATCTCGGGCACTACTTATTGGATCTGATTATTTATCTTTGTGTTTGATAGTCTTACTTTCAAGGAAAGTTTTGGACAAGTAACATTACGCTAAATTCCACGGGAGTGTAGCAGTAAGGTTTAACGCGGGTCAAAAACAACGAATTTCACGCGGACGAAATCTCGTTTTTTCAGTTAGTTTAGGTAGTAGTTAGTAAGAGTTAGTTAGTTTATTTTAGTTTAAAATTTAAAATATTATCTTTAAAGTCTTGTCCGTGCCGAGGCAGATTTCTACGAGTATCATCATAATTATATATGCCAGATGACACCACTTGATGGTATCATCTGCCTCTTTTGATATCCAAAACAATACATTTATTACTCAATTAGATGACCCGCGCGGTTTTAGCCGCGTAAAATGTTATTCTGGCCGGTGGTATCCACAAGTTATAAAATATGCACAATGCCATCTATTGTTTTTTGCGTAAACTCACTTCTAATTAAAAATCCCTAAATTCACCCTCCTGGAAATACAATTTAGAAAAACCCCGGTACAGATATTTTTTTATATTAAAGTTAACCTTTACTAAATTTCGTGCTTCGAACGTAGGAAATGACGGAATCTCTCATTTCACTGCCTTCGGAGTGGAATTCCCAAAAATCCCTTGCAACCCTACGCCATGTAAAGAACCTTCATGTAACATTTCAAGCCCCAGCGGTTTGGGCTCTGCGTTGATGAATCAGTCAGTCAGTCGGGCAAACAATTATATAAGTATAGATAAGCAATTACTTAGCTAGGTTTTATTCATAGGACAACCACTACTTTGCTTTTACCTCAGATATTAAGTAACGTGACTTTGCGTACCGTGTAACCATCCGCTTTTGTATACCGTATCAGACTATAATAAATAATTATGTAAATACAGAAGTAAATTTATCGTAATGTGCCTGATTATAGCTTGATAATGAGATACTAATGACTAGAAATAAAGCGAAAGAATGCGTTTGGGATGTCTGTCAATGAGCGACCAATAGGATGAGACAAAAAAATATGCATCATCTAATTGGTCAGCAGACATATAACAACTTATTTTACGGACTAGCTGTTGCCCGCGACTTCGTCCACGACCGCCGCATTATACCTTACTTTACTACTCGGCTCCCTTGGCGATTTTAGCCCGTTTTCACAACATATTGCATTGTTGCCCCAATTTTATTAGTCATAGCGTGATATTATAAAAAATTATAAACTGCCTCAATAAATGGGCTATCCAACACAAAAAGCATTTTTCAATTAAAACCTATTTTTCAATTCTCGATATTAGCGTTATAAAACAAATAAACAAACATTCTTCTTTAGTTTAGTCTGCGTTGTAGGTTCATCGTTAAAAATTGCCTATGTTACCTGCCTTGTAGTAATTACCTGCTCCTAAAGTTTAAAGATTAGCCGATACAAACAACCAGACTGACAGACTCATTAAACAAAAAACTGGAATTAAGGCATACGTATCGTGCAAATAATTATACCAGCATGAAAAAACCAGTTGTTTTCTTTATTTGTAATGATAACATAATTAACGTAAAGAAGCACAAAAATGGCTGTACCAAATTATTTTAACTTTTTTTTGTTAGTGTATACCTATTGAAATGTATTTCATGTGATATGTAATATAAGCAAAGTGTAAGCCACCTTTGTGGTAATCAATTCAAACAATCTTGTTTTAGTAATTAACCTTTAGCTGTTAACTATTAACTAGTTGAAGTTGTCGATAATTTAGTTTGAATTTCGCAAGGTAATTGTTAACTTTCAACATGTCATTGTTTTAGCCACACTGTCTGTGTGAAGAACATAAATTTAATAATTAAATGACAAAAATGCTCAAGAATTAGGTCGGTATCCTATTAAGGTAAAGAGTTTGTTATTTGTTGGGTTGGTTGTACGCACTTATGTCAAAAACTACCAAAGCTATCTAAATAATTATGTTTTTGTTAAATAGCCCATTTATTGAGAAAGGCTATATAATACTATGCAACGGTGAATAAGAGCAGAGCAGCAATTAAATATGTTGTAGAGACACCGGCGAAAACGCCACGGGCGCAGAGTTGTGAAGTATAACGTGGTTAAAACACATAACAACATTACAACATCTAATAAAGATGGACGTAACGAAAGCATCGCCGGTAAGTTGACAAAGTAAATGTATCTAGTAAAGCTAAACGATAGCACAGGTACTTACGAGCTCACACCGATATTGCCAATATGATTTATGATCGCAGTTACGAAGCACTTCCTCAGAGCGGGATTCTTGCAACTTTACCGGCATTTAGGTAACGTGCCAATACTAAATTGAATATTTTGAAATTTGTTCCTGTACTCTAAGCATCAAATAAATTCTTAAGATGCCACATAAATCACTAGTGAATTATAAGTGTGATTTAGCTATAGATTAGGAAAATATGTAATAATAACAAACATAATAATATTTTTTTAACCACACCAGCACGAAAAAGATCGTTTGCTTGCGAGAATTCAGTGAGTAAAAACGCTTTTTACTCACTAGTGAGGCAAAGTGATTCAAATTTCGAAACAATAAAACCTTCCAATGAATAGGCGCAAAAAAAAACTAAACAGCCACCATATAGGTTAGTAATAAACATTGACATCAATTTTATTTAAAAACT
This sequence comes from Hypena proboscidalis, assembly GCA_905147285.1. Classification (NCBI taxonomy): domain Eukaryota; kingdom Metazoa; phylum Arthropoda; class Insecta; order Lepidoptera; family Erebidae; genus Hypena; species Hypena proboscidalis. Next base: position 23,353,358 of record LR990127.1, on the reverse strand, counting down.
ACAAACGATACGTTTTAATTATTTTAAATTATATAAATACACGCTTATTTAGTATTTTCATGGTTTTATATTCGTGATTAACTATTAAATTAATTAACATCGGGTACTTAATATTAGACTATAAATAAATTTTACGGAAAGAATTTGCGAACGCACGATTAAAATAAAAAGTCTGTGTCTGTGTCAGTCATCGCGGGCAAATATAAATTCTATTCAGTTTATGTTTAATTGTTTACTGGAACTTTTTAACAAAACAATAGTGAATCCAGTGATGAAAAACTTTGTGGAACTCCAAAAGAGGTTGCGACAACTTGCTTCTAACACAGAAGTTTGCTTTTTTACTAGAAAATTCATGTGAAAAGTATTTGAAAGCGTACGACATATTTAATTAGTGGCAACTTTCAAAAGGCCCTAAAACGCATTATGAATCGGTATTACTGTCGTATTTCATGGAATTATTTCAGGTTAAGCAATCGAGTACGAGTTTATTTAAATCTTAATATTTTCTCAATGGAAGAGGTGAAAAGTTTTGTATTGTAACGCGTGAGAAAAATTTAATTTCCAGTTCGTGACCTCTTAAAATCTTTCGCTTGCGAAGTAGTCTTTATTAGAATCACTCGCTATGCTCGTGATTCAATTTAAGACTACTTCGCAAGCTCAAGATTTAAAATTGGCACTCACAACAGAAATATAAACTTTTTCTCACTTGTACCATAAATAACTATTATTAAACGAGGTCCTGTTTTTTTTACGCATTAACAATGAAAAAGGAAGCAAAAGTCAAGTAAACATAGTGATTGATACAAACATAGTCCTCAAATATTAAAATAAAAAATGTAAGTTAGGAAAGCTTATTTTAGATTTATAATTTGTATCCAATCCAGCGACTCAGACTGCTTACTATATAGTTACCCCAAATATGAGTCCTTGGAGAAAGCCCACTTTGAAACAGACAAGTAATGAAATAAAAATTAGGGTATGAACCAGTAAAAGCCAGCTGGCTCAGTTACTACCAGACTGTATTGGCAACATTTAATTTGTCTCGTTTGCGCTGGCATCTTTTAGTAAAAGTGTAAAATTAGAGATAGGTAGATGCGAGTACTTTCAGTCTTGTGATAAAAATTTGAAATTATAACACTTTTTTCATGTTTCATGTATATTATATATTACCTAGATCATAATATAATAGCTTTGCCAGCTTATATATTTACTCTGGAGTGCTGCTCGTTTTATTATTCAAATATTACGTTTAATATCATGATAATTTTAATGGTTAAATATCAGTGAAAATGACATAAGAATCGACGTCATCTGATTATTTTTGTGAAGTTAAAACGTCACATTGCACTAATCGATCGATGGCATTGATTGATGTCGCTCAATTTGGTGTATTAGCACCTATACAGCTTACTTCACAATGATACATATACAACGACAATCTACGATATAGTTAATTTGAATTTTTACGAAACAACACAACTACTATTTAATTTCAAAGTTAAAATTAGCACCACGAATTACATTTCTTTTAAACACGCTTATATTAGCTTCACCTGTATGTTTGTTTGTTTGTTTGTTTGTTTGTGTGTTTGTTTGTATGTAACCGACTCCTTTGGACTCGATTTTGACCCACTTTAAACGGACAGATTTCATTCAAATTTTGCACACCTGTCAAAGATCGATGACAATGCAATAATTCGATAAAAAAAAAAAAAATATAAAAAAAAAAAAAAAAAAAAAAAAAAAAAAAAAAAAAAAAAAACGCTCTTATAAATAAACCAAACTAAAAAGTAGAAAATAAATAATAGTTTAAAAAAACTAAAACACGCTTTTAAAGTACTTCTAACTAAAAAGTGAAAAATAATTCCTAATATAAGCTGAAAAAAGCGTGGGTTGCTCGATAGACGAAAAATATGGCACAGAGCGCCCCACGCTTTTTTCAGCTTATATTAGGAATTATTTTTCACTTTTTAGTTAGAAGTACTTTAAAAGCGTGTTTTTTAGTTTTTTTAAACTATTATTTATTTAACATCATCTCTAATGCCCGGTTTACATTATTCCAGTCCAGCGATCCAGTCCAGTACTGGATTGCTTACTGGAAAAATGTAAACCGGCACTGGAATGAACTGAATCCAGTAAGCATTCCAGTCCAGTAACTGGATTCGCGGTCTACTTTTCAGTCCAGTACGATCAATCCAGTGCAACTGGAATAATGTAGACGGCCAATCCAGTGCCATTCCAGTGCTGACGAAGTACACACGTGTTGGTTGTTTTTGCGGACTTCTTGTAGCAAGAGTGATTGAGCATGTTTAAAACATTTTCGAAACTGATCTCTTCTTGAAATCATTGTCACTGTAGTGTTCACACTTCAAATAACTGGAATAATGTAAACGTAACCGATCCAGTCCAGCACTAGACTGGAATCTCGCTAGATCACTGGACTGGAATAATGTAAACCGGGCATAAAACTCTAGCTCACGGTAGATAAGCTTTCCGATCACTAGTTGAAGTTTATTTTCTAATATCGATAATAATATGATGATTATGAGCAATATCGTGTCCTCATTTCAGCGCACACGGTGCTATCATAACAAACTTAAGGTTGCCATATTAAAAAATTTAACGATGACTGACACTTACTCGATATCAGAAACCTGAGCTATGAAATTGGTGGATAATGACGCAAGAGGTACCGAAGGTTGTCGAGAGCTAACAAAATGATATTTTCTAATAGTTCTCTTCTAGTTTACATCCATTTAAACAATGAACATTCTTTGCAATATTTTGAATATGATAACTTACTGTTGGTTGCGCTTGCAAAACTTCAACAGCTGTATTATTCTGCTTTCGGGAAGAAATATTATATCCATTTATTTCGTTTTAAAATGTTATGTACAAAATCACTTTCGTAGTGATAGTGATTTTGTACATGACATATATAAAACAAAGTCGCTTTCATAGTCCCTATGTCCCTATGTATGCTTAGATCTTTAAAACTACGCAACGGATTTTGATGCGGTTTTTTTAATGAATAGAGTGATTCAAGAAGGAAGGTTTTTATGTATTATACATGCATATTATAGTATCTCTACTATAATATGCATGCATAAGCCGAGAAATTTAAAGATTTGTAATGTGATGTCGTAACAGACACATTTTTCTGCGCTTATATTGCAAACGCTGGCTAAACCTTACGAGATAGATCAAATTTATGTACTACGGAATTGTATATCTTATAAAGATGAATAAAAAAGTCATATATAAAGTCACAACAGCATATGTTTATCTCCTAAGGATAACCCACAGTAACCATTTTTATCTTTTACATATTACAAAAATATGGGTTATTTACCAAGCTATTTTAAACGATACAGTATCATTCCTTATCGAATTATATACATTAGATACGTTGTGCATTTCATGTAGATCAAAATTGACATTACAGATTTAAAAATTGCGGGACGTAGCGTTTGCGGCGGTACCGGCCGGTTGGGGCGGCGCGGCGGGAGCGAGCCTGTTCAGAGGCATAGAGAATTGTCAGTAGAGCGTGAGGCTCGACTCAGTCAGCTTCGGGGTAGATATAGAGCTGAGAAATGTAAAAAGTAAATAAGTAAAAATGTTGTGTATGAATATTCCAAAGATAGCAGGAAATCTTCATGGTATAGGGAAAGGGGAATTGTTTTACTCCAAATTTAACGCGTGCGGGCCACGGGCAGTAATGAATAAATCAAAACTACTGGATCGATTTTAATCATTTTTTCAGTGAGTGACATAGGCTATATATTTTATACCCGTGCGAATCCGGAGCGGGCCGCTGTGTTTTTATATACAACATTCACAGTTTTTCTGTAGTGTATAGTATCAGCATCGTACCCGTGCGAAGCCGGGCGGGTCGCTAGTATAGTAAAAAAAAGTCGCTTGCCGCTGTCTGTCTATTAGTATGTATGCTTAGATCTTTATAACTACCCAACGGATTTTGATGCGGTTTTTATATAGATATACCGAATTACAACAATGGTTTTTAAATATAACATATTATGCATATATAACAGTACTTCATAGAACCCGGAGCGAAAACGGCGCGGGTCGCTAGATTAGTAGAAAGGCTTAATTAATGCCATAAATTAGGTTTATATGACCTTATCGGCGAAATTTAAGTGGTTTTGGCAAGTTAAGGGTTTTTCTCAGAATCAGTAACAGAATAGGTACACTAGTTCCAACAAAACATACGAAAAAAAAAAACGTTTTCTGAATAAAAAGAACATTAAAAACAGCACATTTTTTATTATTTTATTATAAGAACTAGGGGAATGTTTCTTGTTACTGATACTGAAGAAGCTCTATGTTTTTAAACTTTCGCGATGATTTAAGACCATTTTTCAAAAAAATAGACAGTGGGTCTAAATCGCGTAATTATTATAAAGGTAAATAAAAACGTCGAGCGTAGGTATATAATGAAAAGTAATTAAAAAGTTAGCTAAATCTAATCCCAAAAAAAAATATGCCAAAAGGTATTTATGCTAAAAGACAATTATGCCAAAAGGCGATTATTCTAAAAGACAATTATGCTAAAAGGATATTATGCCGAAAGGATGATATGCCCAAACAATTGTACCTATGCATAATTTAATATCATGCGTTACTATTATTATAGCAAATTAAGGTATGCCAAGTTAAATTATGCCTTATTATAAACTTTTTAGAGTCGCTATTGCGTTCTTCGTACATTCCTGTCCACTTTGTAAATTGTTATTTATTTATGTATGTATTTATTATATTAATGTATATAAATATTCAATTTAAGTATGTAAGTCTATTAATGTCATCATCATCATCATTCAGCCGCTCGTAGTCCACTGCTGGACATAGGCCTCTCCCAATTTGCGCCACAACACCCGGTCCTGCGCCTTCCGCATCCAGTCTCCTCCAGCGACCTTCTTCAGGTCGTCAGTCCACCTGGCAGGGGGGCGTCCTACCTTACGGTTGCCGAGTCGCGGTCTCCATTCCCGGACTCGTTTGCTCCAACGGCTGTCGGTCTTTCGGCAGACGTGACCAGCCTATTGCCACTTCAGCGAGCTCATTTTGCGAGCTATGTCGATTACTTTAGTTCTTTGTCGGATTGTCTCATTTCGAATTTTATTCTACAAAGAAAATCCGAGCGTAGCTTGCTCCATAGCCCGCTGCGCGACTTTAAATTTGTGAACTAGTCCAACCGTTAATGTTCATGTCTCGGCACCGTAAGTTATAACAGGAAGGACGCACTGGTTGTAGACTTTCGTCTTCAGGCATTGCGGTAAAGTCGGTGAAGTCTATTAATGTATTTTATATAAATATAAATATATCATTATATTATGTATCTATTATTATATCTATTTGTACAATGCAGTACAAATTAGATAGATTAAACAACCTTTCGGTTGGTTTTCATGAAAACAACGGGCCTAAACCAAGTGACGTTCATGTTGGGGATTGGATTCATTGGCATTATAATCGTCTTGTAAAAATCTCTAACTATTCGACAAGAAAAGTGTTAAAATAACTGTTTTTTGCATTGTCATGTAAATATTAAAAGGTATATCTATCTGCTGTAAATAATGACGAAGATTATAAGGTAATGCCGGTGCTCGACAAAACCAAAGGCACAATTGAAACTTAATTCATTTTCCAGATTATAATTATTTTTCCCTTTAATTCCGTATAATTATGTATTTTATCTGTTATTGATTTTTATAAATTATGACTGTTAGGGACTGCTATATCTATTAAACAAGTATGTTTGTTTTTTATCTAATAAAGTTATGCCTAGTCTATTATTATTTATTGTTTTATCCGTTAGAATTTCCGTATCAAAGAATATATTGTACTAGCACCGGTTTTGGAGTATATTAAGAATATGGAGTTACCTTAGATGGAATAATAATAATTTGTACGTTCCGCCGTAGTGCCTAAACCACTAAACGAATTTTAATGAATGAGGTGTCATTAGGTTTGTAATAATAGGCCGGGTGACATAGGCTATATATTTTTTATTAAAAAATTATATAACGTCATTTAAACGTCAGATACTACCATCAAAAAATAAAAAAGTGACATAATCGTCATAATTATGTAACTTTTTCTTCTCCTTTGTCGTGTTTGGTATCAAAGGTAAGGTCTTGGCGAGCACGTTACAAAAATATACTTATCATATAGTTTAAGTTAAAATCTATAGTTTAAATGCGGCCGTACAGTTATCGCACAGTCACGTGTCGCACAGTCAGTCATCGTACAGTACCGTTATCTTTGTGTTTAAAAAATCTGCAATCCAAAACTATAATAGCAGCCCTGTCTCTAATACGTGTCCCACTGCTGGGCTCGGGCCTCTTCTCATGATGAGAAGGGATAGGCCATAGTCTACCACGCTGGCCAAGTGCGTGTTGGCAGACTTCACACAGCCCCGAGCACTTTTTAGGCATTCTCAGGCATGCAGGTTTCCTCACGATGTTTTCCTTCACCGATAGCGATTTTTTTTTTTTCTTACTACGCCTACAGCGAACGAGCGTGTAGTCCACCTGATGGTAAGTGGAGTACAGCCCATGGACATCAACAATCCACAAAAGCAGATTGTAGATGCGTCGCTGCAGCTGAGGACTACGGTGTTATGCCTCATGTGCCAGTAATTTCAGGGCCTGATCTCACCACCAAACCGGAACACAGTAATGGAAGCACTACTATTTGGCGGCAGGTTAAAGGTGAGACGCTGGTGCTGCCGCCCTCGAGCTCATTCATAAGAGCTCTACCACCATCTAAATGATAAATACACACATATTTTCGAAAATACGTATCTTAACGATTTATTGACAGAGGTGTGTGCCGTAGGTACCCGAGGCCTTTGACTTCGCAGTCCTACGGTCTCCCACTCGGCTATCGCTGCTCTCTATCTAACTCTAACCAAGACTAGTACAATATTATTACGTAGTCGGGCTAAGTTTTAACTTAATTCGTGTTAATGAACTACATAAAATATGTGGGCAACTTGATTATGCCTATAAGTATAGTCCGTTTGTGCTACAGTTGGACAGGCACTGGTAATGTGTTGGATGGTTTTTGAAGCTCTTCGACATTTTCTGTATTTATCGTACGGATCTTTAAGAAATATTTTTTATATTTTTTGTGTTTATCTCTTTATGATCTTGAATTGTGATCATAAAGCCTGCCGTTTCAGGAAATAGTGAGTTCAATTTAACCATTGATTTGAATATTATTATTGCACCGCTATGCTGCGATCTAGTTATATATTACGGATTTTTATATTAACACAGACTACATAGAAAAATATTAACATATTCTACCAAAATTTAATATTTGGCATATGCCTCGATGGTCTAGTGGTTAGCATGCGCCTCTCATCGCGAGGTCTCGCGTTCGATTACCGGGTCAGGCAAAGTGTAATTTGTGAACTTTCCGTGAGGAAATTCACAATAGCAGCACGGTGTTGGAATTGTGCCCGGTGGATGGCAATAGGCTTACCCCCATTAAACGTAATCATAACAGGTGAGGTATGGGTGTTGTAGACCTCTGCCACAACCTTCTGGTTAATTTAGGCTTGATGATATGAGTTGAATATTTGACTCGTGTTTTGTCTTTAAGGAGCACGATAAAATGAGATTTAGCAAGATCTAGATAATTATGTCTGTTTAATAACTTTGCAGACATTGTATAAATCCTCAACAGTAATTGTCTTAGAGTTTGGCTAATATTAGACTTTTAATTGGAATACCTCTGGGAACCATTTCGGTTCGCTGGAATGCTTTGCTTTTAAGGAAATTTCCTCTCAGAGCTTTGAATATTATTTGAGTGTTAATATTATGTTGTGTTATTGTAAATATTTACAATAGCTAAGTATGTAAATTATTTATTTTTTTATTATTAATAGTGAAATAAAGATCATCTAGTATGTAAACGATTTCATTCATTTTGGGCACATTACCTTATTTTAACTGATTCACCATTCGTTTTATTGCACTTTTTCTTGAAGTAACGTCTTTGATACTCATAAATAATAATTGTGTCTGCTTAAGAATAAGTTCAGTCAAACTTCCGCGAGCAAACGTAATCTATTGTTTATTTTTTGTTATACAAATCGCTACATTTTTATATAGCTTTTTACAGAATATAAGAACATAACATCACGGATCTCCAGTTCGTTTCGCTTTTTTATACCTACCTTTAGTATGATTAGATTTTTTCAATTTCTTCAATGAATGGCATTATTTTTGATGTAGTTACACAATAAAAAGCTTTTATTATCTCTGAATAATTTGTATGTTTGCTTGATCTGTTATTCTAGTTTCAATAGTTTGTGTGAATACTTTAATCAGGCTTGATTCACTTTGGCGCGATAGTTTGATTGGGTACAGATAGTAAATATATTTGTAAATTTATGTATTTCAATAAAATTTAAGAGCCACATTTATGTTAATACCTATATTAAGCTTAGGATACTGGTTATATACATTATGATAAAAGTCTTAATACTACATCTCTTCTCTTACCAAAATGTATTCACATATAGCCTCTACTCTTTATTTTTACCCTTTCTCTCGCTTGAAGTGTAAGATCTTGCAGCCCGTACTAACGTGGTTATTTAAAATAATTTTATTTGACCAATAATGTTTATTCCTTCGCATTTATTATTATTTTCCTTTATATAAATATTTGGTGTTGCAATAACTTACACTTATATACCTGAAATATTGTCAAAAACAAACAAAATGTTATGATTTATTATAACATATTATGAAAAGATGATGCACATGAGTTTCTCACCAGCTCTTCTCAATGATGCAATACCCATCGGGGCTGGTACTTGGATTTGTCTTAGAGTGAACCATGAAACAATTTGATTAAGATTGATCTAAGCTTCGGTAATTCAAATCATATTATTTTAATTAGTAAAACATTAATTAATTTAATTCGTTAGTTAATTTTTATTTGCTCCGTAACTATAATGTTTGTTGACTTCCAGCGCCCCTTGGGGTTTATGAAAATAAATGATTTGACTTTGGTCTCAAGATTGTATCCAATTAATCGAGAGTTAGTTATATAATATATGAAGAAAACATCCATTCTATAAATTTTCGAAATTATTAATATGACAAATCAAAATAATTGATGTCGCTAACCCCAATATAGATATGGTTCAATTTTGAAAAATATACAAACAGCAAAAATCTTACTGTGCAATAAGACAAAGTTAGAACCAAAATCTGATTCAACAAAATGCAGCATTAAAAAAAATAAATCTAGTGTATTGAAACGGGATACCGAAAAAATATATCAAGGGGCCAAATCGGACGAATTGAAAAAATAAAGTTCTTTGACTAGTGACCATTCTACTAGATGAGCGGAAACAAATTATTCCATTGAACTCAATGCTAAAAGTAGCACGGTGTCCCCACAAATGTAATTTACTTTTGATTATAGCATTTGATACCGTACGTCATCTGTCGTAGGTTTTTTTTAACGTACACAACGCCATCCAGTCCTATACTATGGGTACTAGAATAACGGATACTAATAAATATATACTTTTCTTTTTTAAATACATACTAATTATACATATAGATAAACACCCAGACTAAGACAAACCACATACCATAACCACAATGCACACAAAGAAGTGTCTTAGTCTCAGGCAAGTACACTACCCACTCCGCCATTAGGTCGTCAATCTAATTAAAAATAAGTTAGCATTGTCGTAATGGTAGATGACGTAGATGGTTACCTAATTAATTAATTATAGGCGGATAAGATGAATCGCAGACCCGTAAATATTAGTCTAGGCCCAGACTCTATCAAAACGGAGCGAGGCTACGGAGCGAGAAACAGCGAAATACTAATCACTGAAGCGGAGCATTGATTTTATGCAATCCTATTGGTCAATATTTCTCAGTTTTTGTGCTCTAAAGCTTCGCCCCGCTACAGTAATGCAATTCTAATTGGTTAGTATTTCTCCGTTTCTTCACTCCGCACGCAGACCCGTTCCGCTTTGTAGAAGTCGAGGCCAATCTGGAATTCCTCTAAAACCCAGGTTAGTTATGTTTATCATTGAATGATCTATATAATTACACTTGACCTTGTACTTGTAACAATTTTGATCGATGTTGATTTCTAGAAGCAATTTACAATATTCTTAAAACCTAAATTTGGAGAATCTTTTCTAGTTGGGTAATAAATAGCATTTATTTGAGCAATTATGTAATACTAGCTTCTACCCTCAGCTCCCTTTGCGTGGTACTTCAAAAAATAGTATATATCCTATGTCCTGCCTTGAAGTATCTCCACAATAAAGTTTATCATGATAGGTTTAGTAGCTTTGCCGTGGAAGCGTAACAGATAGACAGAATGACAGAGTTCCTTTCTCATTCATAATATTGTAAGAATTTTAGAATGGGTTACACAATGAAGTTAGTACCTTTTGTAATAATATGGACTTGAACTTCGTAAAACAACGTAAGGTCCTTTACCCATTTGTCGAACTTGTGTTATAGTACAAGAGCTAGCAACGTCAGGAAAACAAGCATTTCAGGTGGGCCAGTTTTTAGATATCCTATCTCTCTCACTCTTCCGGACGTCATATGGACAATCTGGCTGGTGGTAGTGGTTGCGTTCATCAGTGCGCATCCTACCTGCACAGGTAAAATATCGATTTTTTAAATCATTTTAAGAATTTTTTTTTTTTCATTATACTTATTGACCTTTCCACAACGTAAATCTAATATGGACAGGCATTTTTATTGCTGTTTAAACTGTGCCAGACGCTAATTTCGAATTATTATTTTTTTTTTCAAAATAATTTTCTAAATAATTTATTTTGTGTAGCAACTCTTGATTACTTAATTTTGTAATCCACTCTGCTATTTGTATATAATTTTTTGCATTATTTGAGGAGTAAAGTTTGTTGTTTACCTTTTGATTGCTTGCGATCTTTTCCACAAAAAAAAAACTGAATTTGTTTCTATATTTACCACATTTTCAGGCTCAATAATTAATAATATAATAATAATAATAAAATTTACTGTCCAAAAAAATACAGAATTACAGCAATGGTGTACATAAAGTATTAAATGTTATATTATTAGGTACAAAGATGATATTTATGTTGTTACATCTGTAATATAAAATTATAAAGTGTCCCTGCCTCTTAAACTAGGTAGTCCTGTATCTCAAGAGACAGTGATCAGCCGATGTATTAAACTATTTATTTTATTGACAGAATGAAACTGTGCATCAGTTCATCGTTTCTGTATTATGGAAATAAAGTAATAAAAATAAAATAAAATAAAAGAATGTTGTTAAATATAACATTTTGAAATTAGGGTTATTGTGTATGGTGTGATGTGTGTGTGTGTGTGTGTGTATGTGGGTGTGTATGTGTGTTTGTGTGAGTGCGTGTTAACTTGTTATTATCTAACGTTTGCTAACCTAGGTGATTAGGGCTTCGGTCGCGGTGTAATCCTGCTGTAGCAGCCACTCGCAAATTTTTGTTTTAGCTTGTATGTAGTAAGATGTAAAATTTGCGTGTGTTTATGAATTTTGTGGTATATTTGCATTAGAAGTGTCAACTTCTTGAATATTAACTTCTGTATGTGAACTCTGAGATGTATTATCAGACAGGATTTTGCTAACATCAACCGCAGTATTTGACAACGAAGTTGAACTAGATGTGCTTGGAAGATCTACTGTTGACGAGAAATTGATTTCAGAAAAATTACGGTATTTTGACATTAAAGCTATAAAACTGCTGTAACAATTTCTTTGATATCCATCAGTGTCATTAACTTGCTCCGGTAACTGTACACTATCATATTTCAGTTTAAAATTTACACGTACTTTTAGAACTTCTTTACACTTTTTTAACTTATCTTCTACAAAAGTTATTATTTTTCCATTTCTGTCTTTGCAAAAAATACATTTTAATTTTTCATTAGCCATTGTAACACAATTTTGTTAAAAACATTGAAAATAACAACAACGAACACACCAATGTGACTAAACCGACGCCATCTTGACTTCAATCAGTTGCTGTCGTCTATCGCGCTTGCGCAGCTAACACGTGATTGTCCGTACTCTTCCAATATGCCCAATAACTTTTCAATTTTATATCGGTCTGGCTGAAGGTTTTACAACCGAATAATTGTTTGGCAAATTAATTTTAAGTTTTTAGATACTTAAATAATATTATAAAAAATTTCAGCCATACTGAATTACTTTGAAAAAAAAATTTTTTTAATTCAAAATTAGCGTCTGGCACAGTTTAAACAGCAATAAAAATATCTGGCAATATTAGATTTACGTTGTGGAAAGTTCAATAAGAATAATGAAAAAAAAAAAAAACTTCTTAAAATGATTTAAAAAATCGATATTTTACCTGTGCAGGTAGGATGCGCACTGATGAACGCAACCACTACCACCAGCCAGATTGTCCATATGACGTGCGGGAGAGTGAGAGAAATATAATATCTAAAAATTGGCCTACCTGAAGTTCTCTCTCAAAAACGTTGCTACCTCTTAGACTATTACTAAAATATTCCTATAGAAAATATACCGAAACTAAAAACCATGTTTCTAAGAAAATATTTTATTAAACCGATTCTGCGCCGACAAACTGATCTAAACTCCAAGAAAATAAGGATATATATTGAGACCCGCGCCGAGGGTAAAGAGCCCGTACATTCCTCGCCGTAATAAAAAGATCTCATTGACGGACATGAGTAAATAAATTATAAGGGTATGGGTACCCTATTAACTGACAGGAAAAACGGCTTCTTGAATGTTTTAGGAGATGTTTCAATTTACCAGATAATATTAAGATAATGAATGTTTCCGTTGATCATAAGATTTTCTGCTTATTCACCAAACAAGTTTTAATTCCTATATATGCTACCGCAAGACGGTAGACATTGGATGTATGTAAAAGTTGCTTATTGCGCGATAGAGTCTGATGAAATATAATGTACATCAAATTAAATTATTTTTCTTGAGAACTACGAAAATCGTTTTGTTTTCTCTTGATTACACGTTTAAGTACATTAAGGCACTCTCAGGAACGCAGGTTTCCTCACTTTGTTATCCTTCACCGTTCGAGATAATTGTAATAATAAAAACACAATATTTTTAAAAAGAGAAATCATAACAGCTTAAATACAGAAGTGTGTGCCGTGGGTTCGAATCAGAGACCTTTGACTTTGCAGTCCTACGGTCTCCCGTTCAGTTATTGACCTGTGTTTTATTACGCTGATGAATGCTTTTTCACAACTGAGTATTGGCAATAACTAATATTTAGTAAATTTTTATAACTGGAGTCAATACTCATTCAATTTACTAGTGAAATACATTTTATTTGGGAATAAAATATCAGGCGGATATAAACAAATGCCTAATTTGGGTTAAAATGTAACGGAAATGTATCTAGTACTGCCTCATGGGTCTACTGGTTATCGTATGTTCCTCTCAGCGGAAGGTCTCGGGTTCGATGCCCGCGTCTGGCAAAAGTGTTGTTTGGGATTTTTCCATCAGGAAATTCTCAAATAGCGTGCCCGGTGGGTGGTAGGCTCGCCCTTTATCACATGGTACCTAAAATGAATTGTGGGTGTTATAATACACCTCTGCCACGCCACGTGATGTTATGTATCTTGTACCTATTTATATTTGGTTATTATATTAAAATAAGACCGTACGGAGAGTGACATTTGAAAATTATTTCGTTAATTAAATGTCAAGGTGGACAGGTCTACATGTGCTTTTAAATAAACAACAAACACACAATTTTATTTCTAATAAAATAGCTAACTCGACTAATACCGATATAATTGTTCGGTATGAGACTAGAGTAGGTACTTATGAATGAGTATTAAATGGGTTAAATTTTAAAAGGCCGAATGTAGAAGAAGATATATTTGTATTCGAATATAACTTTAAATATTTACTAAAGCACCAATCTTAATATGTCTGTTATTTACCTTCAAAAAAAAGCTATCATAGACATTTGCTAACCACACGCTATTAGTTGCTTGTACAATTTGCCTTTACGACTTTTTGATTTAAATATTTTGTGCTGCTTTATTTTTTTGTCGACATACCTTTCATTAATATATTTATACAAATCTCATCAACCAGCACGGACGCCGAAGAGGCGACCGTTGTTAAATATTATATTTAAACAATTTTTTTAAATTATTTTCAGATGAAAGCTAAAGGTAAAACTAAAAAATAAAATAAAAATGACTTAAACTAAGATCAACACATAATAGTAATGCGATCACCTTTTAATCTTCTTGAGTTCATTATCTTCTTGAGGCATTAATATTAAAACTGAAGATTAAGTTACTAGTTATAGCTGCCATAAAGAAGATTCGTTTTCTTTCAATATCTGAGCAATAACAGCTAAAAGATAAAACCGAATTAATTTTAAAACAATATAAAGAGAACTTATAATTGTATCAGAAACATTTCTTTGTGAGTATTTATATATAAGTCTATAAGTTAGTGAATAGAAACATTTAACAAAAATGTCCTTATTCTATTACAAAATCTTTTGTCTTCATAATTTTATACTCGGACTTGATTTAAATATTTGTATAACGTATTGTATAAATATGTGTATTTGTTCTATCGTTTTGTAATAAATATATATTTTTAAGGCCTGACCGTGATTTAACCACCTCCCCATGGCTATCCAACATGGGACTCCACTCGAGCAATCTGCATTAAATAATGTTGCGGTAGTCTCGGATGAATGATCACTAATTGCTTACGCTGACCTCTCTGGCTCAGAGATATTACATCGCGTCACAGGTAACATGGGACTTAATCTTCCATGATTCATTACTCAGAGTTGCAGAGGCATAGTATAGTAGGTTAGTAGCTAAAAATTCATTTGAATTTGATTTTGATAAAATAAAGGTTTTAGGGTAGTTATAAAAAATCGCTTGTTAAGCAATAACTTGCATTGTTAAACAATAGTTGTATAACAGAAAATTTAAAACAGAAAAAAAGCAATTATGAATTAATAGGTAAAACTTTTAGGCCAAGTAAAATTGGTTTCCGTAACGAAAGTGCTGTCACGCCTATAATTCTTTGATACCGCCTTGACCTAAAATGTATTTACTTTTAAATTTACTTTAGAAAATAATAATTACGGACATATAAGTCAACAGTGTGGTTGTGTGTCTTTAAAAATACCAAAAAGATTTACAAGAAACGAACTTTAAATAAAAATTAAAGAATCTTCGCATATTTTTATTTAATAAAGTAACATCAAACAAGAGAGTCCAATTTTGAGTTTACCATTTCTCCTCTCCATCCAAAGGTAAATATATCCTTTACGGGGAAATAAATATGAAAGTGTCGGGACCTTTGTTAATTGCTTAATCAAATGTTCAGATGTGAGAAATAAAATAACGACAAAGGGTATTAACAGATGAATGGAGAATTTTGCATATAGATGGGCTTTTTGAAATACGTAATTTATTTATTTACAATTTGTTCTGGCCAGAGATGAAAGATTCGTTCATTATCACAGATCTAAAGCTTTTTATAAGTTAAATATATCTGTTTCAAACATATTTACGCCGTTATATTACGTGCTGCTTGAGTAGCTGAAGTACTTTGTTATAAGTTATAACTATTGTGATCATTTTGGCATTAGCAGCATTTAAATAATTCTTTTTTACTAGGATAGTTCAATTCTTGGGCAAGGGTAGCTATTTCACATCGAGCTACAATCTACGGGAGTTATCTCAAAAGCAGGTAAAATGCGCAGAGCAGCCATTAATAAAATATCCGTAGCTCCAAAGCGTCCTGATAGCGTTGAGTATGCCAGAAATAATCTTTTAGTACTTGCACTAAAGTTCGCAAATAGTGTCGTATCACCGAGATGGTCCGGATAAAAAGCTAAACCAGTTATAAAATAATAATCGCACAGTTATGTCCCCACTTTAAAAGTTATGTATATCTGTTACAATAGTATTTTATCAGACAGCTAAATTTCAAATTTCTTTATTTACCAAAATAACCTTAAAATAAAATACAGAGTGCATGAAACTTACATGTGCATACTTATATACTTAAAACTAAGGTTGTTATAACTATTTTGTTTCGTACCCTCTGAACTAGTTGAGACTGACTATCTCAGAAGGTAAATGATACCCATTTAAGGATTTATACAACGTGATAAACGTTTAAGGGGAAACAATTGGTTGGCCGTTTTCTATACAACAGTTATATATAATAATAGTATAGTACTTTAATATAATTTAGTTTTAATCTTTTTTTTAAGATCTCTCTCTGCAACTGATACCTACAAATATCAGGGAATGTCACAGGCGCTGGGCATATCCGAGGCTGATTTGAAACAGTCATTGCGTAAGCGTGTCTTCGGCCGCCTATGAAAGGTACTTATCAGTCTTTTGTCAGGTGGTAAAAAATCCGCGCCTGCAATGGCTGCGTCATGTCCGTTTTGATGTACTCCTTTGGCATTCTCAGATGGACCCAAACTGAACTTGACGCCCTGGATAGAAAAGTGCGTTATTTGTTGAAGACGTATCCAATGCATCATCCGCGTTCATCAGTAATGAGGTTGTATATCCCGCGGATATGCGGGGGCCGTGGCCTATTGAACCCCTATAATAGGACCTGCATAACCGTGGGGTGTGCCACCTCAGAGAATATTTTATAAAATTGTTATGACCAATAACTATCGGAGGTATATCCTGAAGGACGGTACGGTAGACGTGTGTCGGGCATGCCACTGTCCCTGGAAATCCCTTAGGCATATAGTCTTCGGCTGTTCTCGTCTTGCCAATGGCGAGTATTTGCACAGACACTACTTAATGGCCAGGATCGTCCATCAGCAACTTACTTTAAAGTACAAACTTGTGGCTGCAGAAGTGCCGTACTATAAGTATGTGCCCAGCCCAGCTCTCGAAAATAGCCGTGCCACGTTGTATTGGAATGGGCCTATCATCATTGACAGGACTATTGTTGCCAATAAACCTGATATAGAGTTGATAGATCGATCAGAGCGCCTTGAATGTTATCGACATCACCTTCCCCTATAACGCAAATCTCGTG
Source organism: Hypena proboscidalis (assembly GCA_905147285.1). Lineage (NCBI taxonomy): Eukaryota > Metazoa > Arthropoda > Insecta > Lepidoptera > Erebidae > Hypena > Hypena proboscidalis. Next base: position 23,336,243 of record LR990127.1, on the reverse strand, counting down.
AAAGCCGAGAAAGATAAACAAATAAAATATCTATATCTGGCACACGAGATTGTCGACAGATGGGATGTGGATTCGGCCATCACTGTACCGATAGTCGTCTCAGTTAATGGACTGATAGCGAAGAGCCTCGACCAACACACCTTAAGAGGCTCGCGTTAGGCAGCTGGACCAAGAGCCAGATGTAGAAGGCGGTCCTTATGGACACTCTAGCCATCGGCAGCTTGGTCCCTGCACCTGATGTTGATGGGACACTGTTTTTTTTGTATTTTAAATGTTTTTTTGTAATTTTTATAAATTTTATTTATAAATATTTGAAATAAGTTAAATAATAAAAAAAGAAAAAAAAAAATAATAAGTTTAATTGCCATTCAACGTGGCAATGCTGCCAGTCTTTTGGCCACGGAATCTGCTGTGGACAGCGATGCTGAGGAATTATGACGCATAATTTAATTATTTTATTGATCTTATTTTAATTTTAATTATTTATTAATTGTGTATGTTATCAAGTGTTATTATTAGTCATTAGTTATTTTAGTTAGTACTACTTAGCATTCTGTAAATTCTTTGTAATTTACTAAAAATATATTTAAATTTCGGTATGTTTCTAATAACAATTTCTCTATCCAATGATGTTAAGTTAGAAATATAGAAGTTGTCTTCAAGAAACCATAAAACTTCTGCATTCTTATACGTTAGTTATACCACAGTATAAATATGTACAAACAGTACGGAAACTGCCTACAAACGTGCAAAACGGCACGCACACATAAACATGCACACCGACGAGACCCCTAAGCGATTGTCGCGGTGCTCTCAGTAGCAAGTGTCGCTTAGGGGTCTCGTCGGTGTGCATGTTTATGTGTGCGTGCCGTTTCGGCTGACATCATCACCATAATATTTTATAAGTACTTCGCATTGTTATGTTACATGTAAACACCAGATTAGCATAAAACAACACGGCTTTAAATGATCCCAATTCATGAAAATATTAAGGGGATTATATTCTTAAAAAAAGCTTTGAGTAAAAAATTTTGAAACATTGAAGGTGAATGCTTATCTTTGGCTTTGAGATGGGCTGTTTGTTATTTACCAGTGTATTTTCTTTTAGCATAGTGTTTTTTTAACTTATTCAAATAAAACAGGAGGATTTTTATTTGCCGTGTTTTAACTCTTTGAATTTCTATAAATACTTCAAATTAAAATCCACATTGAAATCATTTATTTCCATAGGCCCCAAGCGGCGCTTGAACACGGCTAAACAAACATCAAAATACAAAAAATATCAAATTAAAATAAAACTTGCTGTTTGGCTTGTAAGGCACTGCTCCCAGCGGAGAAAGCCTTTTCTATATATTGTTTTTTTATTTTTCTATTTGTTCTAGTCTAAAATATTCTAAAATAAAACTAATTAAATTATAATGTTTATTGCAATAAAATGATTTGACACTTGAAAATAAAACTAAAAAAGACTACACGATTTGCTTGCAAGATAAAAGACAACTAAGTGAAAGGTTGATTTATACCAGTCATTTTTAAGCTAGAGTAAGCACGTTCACGTTTATTTTTTTACTTTATAAAAAGTAGAACCTTAACAAAAAAGCGCCGATTTAATGATCCCACATAAATTGTACCCGGGCGAGGTTCGTTTGAACGTGTCAGTTACTGGACGGAACTTGGGCAGTTATGATAGCTGAAATAACTAGGTGGATCGGTGAGCGACAATTTCAACTGAAGTGTCTAAAGAAATGTGAAACAGTTTTATGGTTTGTGTTGGTTCAATGTTGTGATTGTCATGCTCTTAATGTTTTCAGTGAAGTTTAAATGTCTACAAGGGGGCTTGTGAGGTAGTTATTCGTAAACGTACACGTAAACATAAACATAGGTTAATTGAGATATATCTGAAATTTATTTCTGATTTGTTCATAAACAAGTTGCCATTAATGGAATATATAAATTAATTTTAAGAAAATATTGTATTTCATGAAACATTATTAAAAACTATAATAACATTTTGTCTCACGTATTATTATGTCTACTAAGGCGACTGGCAGTTTCACTCGATTTAGACGAGCTTCGTCAGGCCATGAGTACGGAGCGACGCGAACCGGCCTGGGACGCGTCTCTTTTCGTGCGAAAAGAGTGACGTGAGTAATACCCGTTGTGTAATAGTTAAAATGTTATCAACTCACGTCACATTCAATAATATTATTTTGTAAGTACTAACGTACTAATGAAGTGTACAGCTTGCCCAAAAGCAGCACGGCCTAGAATGACGTCGACACGAATTTACGTAATTAATGAAAGCGATATGACATTATTTTTGTTCACATGTATGCTAATTTATTGACATTTTAATAGGATATTTTCTAAACTTCTTGACATGTTACTACTATTATCTACAATTATTTTTGAATCTACATTATTATTACGACTGCATGATTTTACTCTTTATTTGATTAATGTATTATTTTAATTTAAGAACCCTTGAGGGAAAACTTTGTATGCCTGTATGGGCGGAACATGGAATGTACCTATTTATGTGTAACTAGCTGACCCGGCGAACTTCGTACCGCCTGCCTTAGCGTAAATTTGATGCACTACTTTATTTTGTATAGCTGACCTATCTTATGTATGCTTACCTATTCAATTTGAACTGGAATCTATAATATCCTCCATATAAAAATGAATACCTATTTCCCTGGTCTCGTCATACCTGAGAAGGACTTTACTAATTTTATTAAATAAAAAACAAAATATTATCCCGTGCTCGCTGCTGTTGTGATCGATGTGCACGAACTCGTTCCATTCTCTGCCTATCCACTTCATAGTTATTTACTCTTGAACGTAATCCTCCCATACTTGTACGACTGTTATCATTATCAGCCTCTCGCTGGTCATTAGTGCGGTTGGAGCGTAAAGTAGCTCGTTGCACATTTACACGACTTCGACGACCTATGTCAGGTCGTTTTCTTTTCCTCGGCATTGTAAGCAGCGAGAAGAAAATCACTTTTAGCAGTATTTCAGTATTTCTCCAATTAAATGTTTCTTTTTTTTAAAGTAGGAGCGCAGCAAAAAGTCTCTAAATCTATGGACAAAACAATGGAACGTTCGGACACACGGGTTTTTTTTACATGAGATGACAAAACAATGGAACGTTCGGATACACTTATTATTATAATTTCAGTATTTCTCCAATTAAATGTTTCTTTTTTTTAAAGTAGGAGCGCAGCAAAAAGTCTCTAAATCTATGGACAAAACAATGGAACGTTCGGATACACGGGTTTTTTTTACATGAGATGACAAAACAATGGAACGTTCGGATACACTTATTATTATAATAAAAATATTTTTGAGAGTTGGTAACACTGTAAGGTTGGCACCCATCAAACATGTCAACACATTAATTATTTTTATATTTTGAAATTTAAATACACGATCTTATGAGCAAAGTTGATATTGTGTTGTCGATTCAAATGTCTTGTTTTAATGCGTTCTTCAATTCGAGTGGAACTGAGAGTACAAATACCGTCAAATGTTTGACAGAAAGTAAGTGGTCAACTTTTATATGGGAAAATGGAATTGTCGTCTTACTCTATCTTACTCGCAATTTTTCCTTATTTGCTCACCGTTTAGACCTACCCTGGACTACGACAAACATTTTAAAACCAAAATCAGCTCAATCGGCCCAGTCGTTCTCGAGTTTTAATCAGACTAACGAACAACAATTCATTTTTATTTATAATAGCAGCCCTGTATTTAATACATATCCCACTGCTGGGCTCGGGCCTCTTCTCATGATGAGAAGGCTTAGGCCATAGTCCACCACGCTGGCCAAGTGCGGATTGGTAGACTTCACACACCCTCGAGCACCTATTAGGCACTCTCAGGCATGTAGGTTTCCTCACGATGTTTTCCTTCACCGTTAGCAAGCGATAATTTATATGATAAATACACACATATCTTCGAAAAGACGAGAGGTGTGTGCCGTAGGTTCGAACCCGAGACCTTTAACTTCGCAGTCCTACGGTCTCCCACTAGGCTATCGCTGCATTTTTATTTATATAGATAGATAACAACTGTATCTACCTGTGTTTCACAAATGAAATAAATTGAAAATTGAAATTGAAATTGATAATGAGTGAACTAATAAAGTTCACGAGTAATTGAAGTTGAGTGTAGAAGCTGTAGATTTCCATTACATATACTATCACTATGTTTTGCCACATTTTTCAAGCTAATGGTTTGACTTTTACAGGGGTGGGGACGCCCTACTCGAACAAAAGTTAGCTCTTTAAACTAAATTATCTTGCAAATGATTGTTGATGATTTATAGATCATAAATCATCAACCAATCAATCTTACCAGTCCCTTTATGATTTTAAAAGACCTATCTAACGATATCCCAAACTATGAGGTACTCGACAGAAAAAAAACCATCCTCACTTAGCCTACATGTAGGAAAGGTACCCGAAAATATATATTTTTCATGATTTAATTCTACCACCTTCTTGACATCGTTAACATACATATCCATTCAGCTCACCAGTGCTCACTGCTGATCTGAGGGACCCGCAGTGGGCCACCATGCCAGAATTCGCCACGTGACATGGTTTTCCTCCGGGATCACTGTTGCGCTGCCCCACGCAACGGTATCCTCGGGAGAACACCATGCTCCGGTCCAGGGTGCACCATCTCTTCAACTACCATAATGCACCAGCAGTCAAAGGACACGCGGGGAGGTTTCTGGTGCGCACCACAGGTACTACGGTACCCTATAAACCAACACATAAAAGGACCGAATTTCATCTAAGTAACAATTTGGTTTTTGAGAAAATAAACTTAAACTACTCATAAATGTATCTTTCTAAAGTTTATACGATATTATTGTATTTAAAAGTCCCCTTGGACTAGGGTAGGCTAGGTAAATATTGTGTACACTCGGTTAGTATTGTAATATATGATGTCAACGGTGATTAGCCATCTGCGAGAGATATATCTAAATATTACGTAGTAAAACATGCGCACTCCCCATTCCCTCACTCTTATAGTCCAGTGCAAGAATGGAACAGATACACCGGCACAATTTGAAAGAGATCAGGGGCAAGAACAACGGCTTAACAGGACTGCGTAATCACGATTCGGCGGTGGTGTTAGCACTGCCAATATCCTGTCTTTGAGCAGATATACTATGGCGGATAAATCATATTGCGCGGACCCATGCTAATAATTAGGATAATGGCAGGTAGATAATGATGGTGAGATGCTAAGTGGTACACCAATTCCACTCATAAAAGAGGAAGTGATATATTACTTTGAGCATAAATTGAAATATAGAAGAACGAGGGCTGTAAACCTATTTTGGGAGGGCCAGGCTAAAAATGAGACTAAAGAATTTTATCTTTCAAACATTTGCACAAATAAATCTTCATAGTTTTAGGTAATAATAGTAAATTATTATAATAATTCCTAATATTTCATCATTCATTAGATATTTTGTTTGCTAACATTTTCCTTTCAATAAGATGAGCAAAAACAGACGAGGCCTGGAGCAGCAAACAACTTCTAGGGCAAATAAATGCTTCGCCAAACATTCGTTTATCTAAATAAAAACATTTTTCCACCCAGACGATGATTACATCCAGTAAAGAATGTAAAGCAAATGTTCAGAGTATTGTAAAAGATAATTTAAGTCGGGCAAAGTGTTATTTGTGAACTTTCCGTTAGGCATTTCTCAATAGCAGCACGGAGTTGAAATTGTGCCCTGTGGATAGCGATAAACTCACCCTATATCACCCCTATCCCCATGGGACCTAAACATAACAGATGAAATGTGGGTGTTGTTCACCTCTGCCACACCCTTTTAGGTAATATAGGCGTTTTGTTTTGTTGAGGGCAATTCAGGATTACATCTTTGATATTTAAGACTGCATCTAGGTCATTGCGCCATCATTAAGTCTATAATATACTTACGGCCATTTACCTATGTAAATGCGTATCTTTTTTTGGCTTCTATCTGATATATATCTGATTTTTTTTTGAGTGGAATGTATTTTAATCTACTAAAACTTTTATCAATATCTCATTTGAGTCTAGGGTATGGAGGCAGCATAGAAATCTTTATTAAGATTTCTATGGGAGGCAGTGAACAAAAGAGTATCACGCAGATGAAAAAATACAATCACGAAGGTAAAAAATTTGATTGACACTTATTTTTATTTCAGATTACTTAAATCAGTTCTTGTCTAACCCATTACAAGCTAAAGCTGCACTTCAAAATTTAAATAACATCTCTCTTTTGGGACGGGGTTAGTAAATTATCAGTTTTTCATAGATACCAAAACAATTGTAGTATGACTGGTCACAAAACTTGTAGTTTGTGGACCACGCGAAAGCCTTTTGGTAGAGACATCGGGAGTGCTCAAAACTTAGAGCTTCAGAATGGCTGGGCTTAAATATTATCATAAACATGGAAAAGACAACCTTCGAGAAATTTCGTAATGTTTTCTCGTGGAAAATACCCCAGTGTGTGTGTAGCCAGTTATGAATTATGGCACTGAAACGTGGCTGCTTACTATGTGCACTATAAGGAGGCTCAATGTTGCTCAGCGTGTAATGGTTAGGCGTTTTTCAACGCGATCGACTCAAAAATGAGGAGATCTATTAGCCAACTAAAGCTGGACCTATGGTCGTTGGGAAACTTCTGGAGTGGTGGCTACGTACTGAAAGCGTTGCGTGGGGCGCGGCGGCTTCAAGCCGGACTTCAAGATGAACAGATGATCTGATAAAGATAGTGGGAGTCACTGGCTTAGGGCGGCTGAAAACCCCACTCTATGAAGAACACTTAGTGATGCCTATATCCAGCAGTGGACGGCAATAGATCTAAATAATGATTTTATTGACGAATTTTATTTTATCCATGGTTCAACGCAGAGTTTTATATGCATGATGATCTAATATGTAGTTCCGATTCCGTGTTCTCGATATTCATAATCCCCTACCTAAAGCCCAAGTTGTTTATTAGAAGTCTTGGTCAGTTAAATCACGTTCTTCTAATATTTTTTTCTGAAAACGCCAAAATAGGTGAGCAGTTAAATGGGTGAAAGTAATTTAGTCTTTTAATGATGGCACAATGACTAAGACACAGACTTAAATATCAAAGATAAGGTCCAAAATTATTCATTACTTTTGCTAGATTCTATCTGTAGTACTATACATTACATTTCATACGATCCCATGGTTTTATGTAGTACAAATATTAAGGTAAGGGACCAGTTTTAAGGCAGCTTAATTGTGCCTAAATAATGGTCTAACGTAAAGGGCTTATTAAGCAAAACATTCCGTTTTAAATTTCATGTAAGGTAATAAATCATATTTTAGAACTATACTAAGTCCGTTAAACCATTTTTTTAAGAAATAAGTTTATCCTATATAATCATAATAATTATTAAGAAATATAATATAGTTAGAGCCTCAAAAATGTATACCTACTGTAAGAAGCATCATTTTCTTTTTTTTTAAAGATAGTGGAATTTCAAATATACCAATCGATAGAGCGCAAAATTCTAAATCTGAACAGAATACTCATATTTGCCAGAATGTCCCTTACAGTAATTGATACTTCTGGTGTCGAATGAATAGAGCACAAGCCACACATCGAGAGAGTACACTGGCTGAGTAGGTTATGCAAACTCAAAGATTGAAGTTTTCGGATACTAAACTCTATTCATAGTGCGCGCTTACTTACGTTAACCCTATTACTCTAATGGTTATAGCTACTTCTGTACAAGTAAGTACATTTAGCTGCCAGATCTTGTTATTATGTGATCAGAGGTTCCTAAACATAATATAACATCATGCCTGTAAGTCCTTCACTCACATTTCACCTGTTATGTTTAGGTCCCATGAGATAGGGAGTGAGCCTATCGCCATCGACCGGGCACGATGCCAACTCCGTGCAGCGCTATTATGAATTTCCTCACGGAAAGTTCACAAATAAAGAACTTAAAGTGCAGTCAGAATTAAATCGCCAGTCAAAATTACTTTTAAATCGAGAATCTTCATATCAACCTTTCACTTAACGGGACACCGACAGCTTGGCGTTATTTACTGATATTGCAGAGTGTTTAAAATACTACTAATTTGGAAGAATTCCATATTTTTAGCACTGGTAGTTTTTAAGTTATAATCAATGTCCAAAGGTAAACACGTCCATAGGTACATACATGACCATACAACGAGTCGTAAAATGTTCTCTGATGTCGTGAACATTAACATCCTTGGAGGATGTCGATGACAACAATATTAATACTTCTAAATATAGAAGAAGGCGTTGTTTCTCGGTCAATTAAACTTTTGGGTGTGTATAACATGTAGGTAAATTTTACACGTTCTATCGTTGATCAACCATATTTACCTTCTGAAGCGTTGTGCCATAAAAAATACAGATTGATCAATCAACGGAAATAAAAGGGTTGTTGGATGGAAAAAGGTATTCTGAATTTTGACACGTAATAGTGTAGATTTACAAAAGAACAAAGTATGCTACAATTTTTTTAAATTTTCCTCATTTGATCCTGATTCCAATTGTTTTTTCTTTCTTTAAGAAAGAAACTCCTATTTAATTTTGCTCAGCGACAGTCAGCAGCGTACAAAGAAAAAGTTTATTTAATATAGTTTTTTTTTGTTTAAAGCAGTTGTTCCTTCACAAGAACAGAATCATGAGAGAATTGTGCTGAGATGTATACAAATGCAGTGCGATCGGATATTTCAAGCTCATTTTCTTTCAAATTTTAATGCGATCAAGATTTGAATTTGAACGTTTTAATACTTTTAGTATATGTTGAATAATATTCGTAAAGATAAAATGGTTCCTAATAAAAAAAAATAAAGTTATTTGTCGAACTATATAATATAACATGAGCAAATATAGATGATACTTATTAAAATCTTAAAGTATAGACTGGTCGGTTTGCATAATTGATATAATCTGTCACTTTTATATTCGGTCAGGTTATTATTTAATTCGACGAATAACTTGTATTCTACGTTTTAAATCGGCCTTCAGTACAATAAACATTGCTGATGTTTCAATTTTTATTAAAAAGTAATATAATTTTTGCTATTCTGAACGAAAACAAGATATTTAACTTTGAATTAAAAACATCTTGAAAGTTAGTTTGCCTTCGGCGAGGATACACAAGGACTTTGATGTTTGAAAATAACGACTGTTGTTTATTTTTTTTTCGGGATATAATCCCACCCACACGCCCACCACTGTGACTCCTGTGACGCCAGGATCTACAGCGGTAACCAACTGAAAGGCACCGTGCATGACACACGGGCAATCCCAGGGAGAGTTAAAATTGTCTTGGAACCCGCAACGAATTTAATCAGAAGTATATAGTTGGAGTTGGAAAGTATGTATCTTTACTTCCCTCCAGAGCAAAGCGGGAGACTGAGCAATGCCAAATATAGACAAAGTGTCTATATGGAAAGAGTGTAGACACCACGGATAGTGACAAAATTATGGGGCCTAAATTTGATTGCTGTAATAGGTATGGCAGAAACGGCTAAATGCACGGAAATTTATTCTGTTCGATACAAGATCCTCATAGTATACCACTCCAGATGTCAATTGTAAGCTATTTAACATAACATTACGTTCGTTGTGCCAAAGACTACACTCCCAGATGATATGGTGGGCGGTTTGTTCGTGCTCAGATGTAGAACATGTACAGAATGGAGAATCGATTAGCTTAAACGAAAATAGTTTGCTCTTAAAATTGCCATGACCCGTCAGGAATTGAGCCACACAGTGATTAACCTCTAGCCATGGTTTCGCAAGTCTGTCGCGAATGGATGGAAAGAAATGATAGAGGTGACGGCCCTTAGGTGATGTGTCCCAGCGTTGCTGCCATTCGTCTATGAGGTGGTTATAGACATCCGTTGGATTATTAAATAGTCTTGTGATCTTTGTGCGGTCACGAGGTCCTAGAAAGCTGTTATTGAGATCATCGCGCGTAGAATAATACATTGCCGCGCGTCTCTGGACCTCGAGATCGACCGGAAGTACACCTGCCAGTACCGGTAAAGCCTCGGTGCTAACTGTCCTATAAGCCTTGCACAAGAATATTAATGCGAGACGTTGACTTTTAAGCATTTTGCGGCGTACAGCACCGACAGTGGCCCTGTCAGCCCATACGGGCGCACCATAACACACTGTTGTTTATTTATTTATTTAACATTTATGTATACACACACAAGAATGGTTAGAAGGACAAACACAATATAGAGAGCAACAACTACACAGGCACTAACACACACAAGGCACTAAGACACAAATATGGTTGTTTACTGTGAACGAACCTTTTTAATTACCTATCTGGTTCGGACAGAGCTCCTAATTAGATTATTCTGAATTGAATTTAGCCCAAAGGTCCTTTTGAGCGTAATAATTCCTGCTTGTACACGTGTTACACACTTTGATGAGATTTTGTATTCCATGTGGCAATCCTCAGTAGCAGCATGGAGTCTGAAACTGTGCCTGGTAGATGGCGCCTTTATCACTATCATATGGAACATAAATATAAGTTATGCGTTGCAAACAACTAGACTACGAAGCAGTCAAACTTAACTCCATCAAAGAGTGTAAGTACTGAATTAGCAACAACCAAAGATTGATCAAATTATCTTTTCAGACTTACTGTATAAAACTGCAAACCAAATGTGATTTTCTTAAATTCAATCAGAAACTGTGTTACGATCATCATCTAAACAACATCTCATGTTATCTTTCGAATGAGATTGTAATATATATTTGTAATTATTAATAAGTCTATAAAGGACTATGGTAACTAGACTCATTTGAAAATATTGACATATATTTTTTACAATCAAAATAAAGAACAAATAATGCAATGGAAAAAATATTATTATGATATTAAATAATATTTTGTCATGCCTTCATGCTTCTTCTGGATCGTTTTGACACAAGACTAAAATGATTTCTTCATATTGAATAAATTATTATCTTATATTTTACCGAGTTTTCAGCAACTATTCAACCACATAGAAAAATTAAAATGCTTTTGGAACAAATTTTACCAACTTCGAACTTTAAGGAAATGTAGAATGGTCGATGATGCCTATAAAATAAAAGGGAATGAGAAAAAGACAGACAGCAACTCGGCATCAGGCAAAAGCATACCAAATAAAAGCATCGTTTATTGAGTGTTCTTCCCAAATCCTAAACGGTCAATGGACTGTGATTAATAGTAGTAGATAGTGATAGTAAATAATATACTAGCTTTTCTTTATTGGTTGATACATTTATTGTTAATTCGTAATATTGTACCTACACAAATTTAAAATTATCTTATACACAGACATAATACGTTAAGGTGGGTCCACATTTCCTATCGCCCAGCGATGCAAATACGGTGGTTGGATCGGGCAAGCGATAATCTTATATATAAAATTCTCGTGTCACAATGTTAGTTATCTTACGTACTCCTCCGAAACGGCTTTACTGATTTTTACCAAAATTTTAATGCTTATTTACTAAGTGATAAGGGTTGTTCACCCTAAACATTTTTTTTAAATTTTTGAACAGCTTTTTTGGTTTTTATTTTTCTATACGCTTTTATCACCAACCCCTATTTTTTAATAGCCATTTTAGTAATTTAATAATTTTTTTATCCCGCTCGATAACTGATCTAGAAATAATTTACATGGCAAACAACGTTTGCCGGGTCAGCTAGTGTTTAATAAAAATATATCTGTAAATTTTGTGAGCGTATCTGTAAAGTCAATATTTAGTCGTCATTTGAATAGAATAACTGAAGAATAAATATAAGCTCAAGTTAGCATATTAAAACTTTAATTTTGATTTAGAAATATTTCAAATTAATTAAAATAAAGAAGGAATGTAGTGTTTGTGACTGGCAATACACAGCGGTAATCGCGCATGACTCGTAGACAGGAATGCACGCAAGTGGCTCTGACGCAAGCATTGGTGTTTCATAAATAAGACTCCACAGTATCTATTAATATTCAAAGATTCTAAATTATCATTAAGAATATTACTAGACCTAATAGAGACGGTTTACGAATAATAAAATAAACTTTATTCATTTCCTTACAATATTTGCAACAAATTAGTTCCTAGTCTTTATTTTGGATACTTGACAACGATCGAGGGTAATATTTTCAGTAAAAATCTCTCACCAATAAACAATCTTCAAGGAATTTAGATGTCTGGTTGAAGGAATTTATCGTACGTGATCGTATTTTTATTCAATAAAATCAAATTATTTCTACAATATATTTCTCTAATTTACATTTAAATTTTAACATTTTGATTGTAATTTTAATAAGTATAAGTAAGTACCTATATAGTTATTGCATCATTCGTGCAAATACAAATAATTCTATTAATCATTTCCTCAGATAAATAAATCGAACATTGTCTCCTTTTACTTCTTCGACTTGTCATTAAATACCTGTTGGCGAGTTTAATTTTGGTATAATACCGTTTCAGGCATGCGACAAGTGAAGCCCCTAAATTAAATTCCACCTTTCCAGACCATTAGGCTGTCTTTCCACTAAAGCGGAGTGAGGCTGTAGAGAGGAGAAACAGAGTAATATTAAGTCAGTAAAACATAAAATTACCCATCAGTTTCGGTGGTACATTGGTGCAATTCAATATTCCATCGTTTCTCTTAATCAACATTTTTTTTATTTTGTCGGCAAATTTGTTTGGGGGAAATGAACCATGTCTAGAAACAGTGGTTTCAATAAATATCGCTACGTCACATCTTTACACGTATTTAAGTTTCGTGTGATAGGTGAGCCTATCGCAACTTACCGAGCACAATTTCAGAATTTTGAGATTTTCCTGCCGGCAAAATCCAAATATTAATAATTATCCTCGATCTGGGCATCGAACCCAAGACTGTAAGCGGTCGCATACACTACCGGTTGACCAGCGAGATAATATTTAACATATAGGGTATTAAAATTTGTAGCTTGCAAAAAAACATTATGCTCACTGCTGCGTTCAGTATCTTAATATATTTTGAAACTAGTTCCAATTAAATAAATACTTGGTCGCCCCCTATCTCATTGCTAGCATCTGTCAAAGTCGTTTTATAACTGAATACCTGGAGTAAAACCGTCTCAACTTGAAACGGTTCTATATTCCTTGTACCTATATATTTCCAGTACGAAATGTAATGGTCAAGATAGAATGATTTGGTTATTTTATATAGAAACATTTTAAGTGTGGTAATTTTGAACATAATGTATTTGATTATGTTTATAACTGATTAATTACTAAACCTTTTTAAAAACAGCGTATTCAACAAAAATATTTTGTTTCAAGAATTTTATTTTAATTTAAGCAAGAATCCATAATTGAACCCACGCAAAGTACATGTTTATATCTTAAATTTGGTATTTCTTTTTTAAAACAGTTTCCCTTCTTTTTTAACCAGACTTACATCATTTATAATTTATTTTTCGAAATTGATATTTTTTTCCTGCCTTTGTTAAATGGTGTAGTTAGAAGAGCAACATGAGATACTTTTAATAATTTGCAGACCACAAACTACTAATATTCTTGTTAATCCTCTCCAGCTAAGCATATAATTCGCTTATGGTAGGAGGAAGCTCAGATCCGTGGTGTAATTGCCAGAACTCGAACTCACGATCTTTCAATCATAAGACCGATGCCTTATCCATTGCGCCACGGTCGCATCAACAAAGAGGTCACCACCAAAAATACAAAATCAATATTTTCGTACACAAAACGAATATTCGTTTCCTTATGTCCCAAATAAAACAAAAATTTAATACGTTGGCCTTTTTCCTTTCTTATTGGAGCTTAGTGAAGACTCAGCTATTGTTGTGAATGCTGGCAACTCTACATCGTAAATATTTTGTAAACATTTTGAGTCTTTACTAAAATATAAAATCTATTTTTTGCCTCAAATGCAGTTGAATTGCTTACGCTTAATTTAAGTTTTCTTACTTGAATTATTGTATGTTTAAGTTACGTATTTTAATTAAAATACGTATTTTATATAATTAAAGTAACTAAACTTAAATTTAGCGTAAGCAATTCAACTGCATTTGGGGCAAAAAATAGATTTTATTTTTTAGTAAAGTCTGATAAATTTTCAGCAATAATAACGTTTGATGTTACTTGGATTGATTTTAATTTGATTATAAACAGTTTAATTAAAATTAATCTAACCTCCGGTTATTCTAATCATTGTAATTAGTATAATTTAGTATTATTTATAATGTATTTTTATATTTTTTTTTGTAATGTTTTGACGTGTTCAAGTGCCTCCTGGGGCCTATGAAAATAAGTGATATGAATTTTGTAATTTTTAATTTTAATAATTAAATACTGTGGAACTGTCATTTAATTTTAAAGACATACAACATACTTATACGTACTCATAGCCTCTGATATAAACTTATATCGAAGACAATCGTAGACAGGATATTATCTAGAAAAGCGATCGCGTGTGCATGAACCATTTTGCGGCAATTTTGACCTCTTCACAACTCAAAACCTATTTATCCCACATACTTGAAATTTTACATGATATATGTATTAAAATTTGTTTGTTTACCTAGAATGCAAAATTTGATTAATATTGCTTAAACAGTTATAAAATAAATAATCAAAATAATTATGAACATTTTTCAAAACGGGTCTGAATCGCGTAATTCTAATTTGATTTTATCGTAATTTTTGAAAAATGTTCTCAAATCGCGAAAGTTTAAAAACATATAATTATGAACGTTTCATAACCAACATTTTTGTGACTGACTTATAGACCAAGGGCTTTGAAACTTGATATTTGGTATTTGGTACTAAGACTATTACGCATAATTACCAATAAATAGATCTCAAAACTAAAAACAACTGATTGAATGCTTTAAGGTAATAATTTTGTTCGATAGATGGCGATGGTAAAAAAAAATAATTACATCACTAGATAATATTGTTAACGATGTGTTTAATTCTTTAAATCACTAGTGCTTGGTGCTTTCAGAGAAAAACGCTTTTTAAGGTAACTAACAAACAAACTGTAGCTGTAGCTGTCCCATCTCCAGTTGACAATTATTAATCTGTGATTTAAAGTTATAGTAATTTATTATCTAGGAAGTCCCGTCCTGCTCCCATCTTTAAATTTTATTTACGGTTACTTTTTTTGGGTAATCTTTTTCCAAGTATTTATTACGTTAAACGTTATAAATCTTCTGAACAAAAAGTGATGTGCCATCAAAAACAAAAATGTGAAAAGTTAAATTAGTATTACAAAATAATTGATATCTATTATGGGTGCCACGTTCTGTGTAAATAAATCCAAGCTGAAAATTTGACTTGGCTTGACTTGAGTTTTACATACAGATTACATACACAATAAAGTTTATCCTATTTATGCTGTTCTTGTACTGATAGGTTATTATAATTTCAATTTCCTTTCTTACATTTAGTTTGTTAGGGGAAACTATCCAAGTCAAATGTTGGATTGCTTGGATTTATTTACACAGAACTTTGCACCCATTTATATAGTAATTCTTTTATGGGCGTAAATATATTAAACTTGGCTCTCATTTCACATTTATGTTCTTGAAAGGATTTATTTCCACAAGATTTCAGACAATAATTATGATAAGAATAATATTTAGAAGTAGCATTGCTTATATCTCAATAAAATATTAAAATAAATCTGGGGTTGTAATTCAACGAAGGCAACAATTTTTCTCTTGCTTTTTTATCATTCATCTGATTGATTACCATCTTTCATCGTTATTAAAAGGGACTGGATCAGGGAAAATTCACTTTTCTTATGAAATTAATTTCGATTAATTTTATACCAGCTGCATTATTTTTATTTATCAGCATTATTTGCTAAAACACTTCAATTTTCCTTTAAGCTGTAACATTTCTTCTAATAGATTTGTATGGCTGTCTCCATATTATAATCAGTAATACAAATGGATAACACAAATAAGTTTTATGTGGTACGCCTCCGTAATTGAAAATTGTGTTCTGTCTCGTTCAAACAAACTGTGTCATTATGATACGTATTGCATTTGTATTGCGAGTTTTTTGTTACAGCGCTGAAATTACTTTAGTCTGGTTGGGAATCAAAATTCTTATTAGGCGCTTATTTTTGTTTTCATAAGCTTTCTTGAAATATTTGCATTTAGTATCATACCATTCATAACAAAGGCAATAATTAAAAAAATATTAACGAGTCTTATATCTAAGTTTATCACTTTCACCGTTTTAGTTATTGTTTAGACAACGTTTGAACAGTCGAGATTTGAAGATACCTAACTTTGATAAGTTTATTTTTTTTAAGTCACCATTGTAAATTCTTTGTTGCATAAGGCTTAAAATTTAATAAATAAAACTACTTAAGAGAAGATAAAATTTCCCCTTGAGTCGATTATTAAAATTTTATGGTCGTCTCAATAAAATTTTCTCCCCTTTACTTACCGAATGACGTTAATCAAAAATAACACCTGCGCAACAAAGTTGTATTGGCTGCCATAGAAACAATTTTATTGTCAAAGTTGCACCAATTAATTTAAAAGTAACTTTCCATACGGCCGCATTGTTGCTGCAGTTCACGATAATTGTGAGGATATTTTATAAAGTTTATAAATATGCAAACATATCAATGACTGCAAATACTTATTTTAGAAGTTAATGGACATGTTTAAAATAACAATAATGTAAGATAGTAAAATTAATTTTAATTTACCTTTAATTTTAAACTTAAGTAAACTGTAACCTAAATCTCAAAAAGATCTTTTTATAATATATGTTTTTATTTTTTTTTTCACACCAAGCTAGCATTCGCCTATAATGTAACATTGAGATTCACTGCCAAGCATTACGTTACAAACTGCAACCCATACGCTGCGCGAACCTTCGTTTGTAATTTGTAGAAATAATTTTGGCAGTATTCTCCTATTTTGGAAAATTTCACTCCTTAGTTTTGTCTGATATATTCAATGTAGTCATCTATTTAAAGGTAGTAGATTTATTTATAAAGCAAAACTTAGCACACATTAAATCTCAAATACGCTAATGGAATTCCGCAAGTGATTGTACGTGATCGTCACAAAGTATTAATAAACCCGTTATTGCACATTTCTAACCTTTTTCTGTCTCAACAAGAATACCCAGTATTATTATTAGAAGTACTCTTATTCTACCATTAATCTACTTATTATTAGAAACTCGCTGTGCTCACTACTAGGCTCCATAAAATCTCTAACTCGTTTCCAGGTCAATATATACGCTTTTACAATTAACTTCCTTTAGACGCAATAGAATTATCGATAGGTAAATTTAAAAAAATATGTTAAAATTAGATTATGTCAAAAAGCTTACTACAGTATTTCAGACTACATGAATGATAATAGTATTTGGAAATGAATTGCTCTTCTTATGTGACTTTTGTATGTACTTTTACATTGTTATATTTTTCATTTTAAAAGATGGTGCACATGAGTTTCTCACCAGCTCTTCTAATAATGCAATACCCATCGGAGCTGGTACTTGGATTGATTTTAATTCGATTCTAAACAGTTTGATTAAAATTTATCTGAGCCCCGGTTATTCTAATCATTGTAATTAGTATAATTTAGTATTATTTATGATTTATTTTTATATCATTTTTTGTAATGTTTTGACGTGTTCAAACGCCTCCTGGGGCCTATGAAAATAAATGATTTGAATTTGAATTTGAAGATTAGAAAAAATTTGCCCATATTACACAAAAGTGGATCATAGTCGGAAGTCTACAACTATCACGCTATAATCGTTCTTTCTGTATTTGCCAAAATTATGGAGTTAATAATATTAAACTCATTTATTAACAGTTCCGGTCATTCTGTGGATTATTAACATTCTGTGATCAACATCATGGTTCCTTACCGGGCCGGCCGATAGACCACATCAAATTTATTGAACATTACAATATTAGTAACCAATGAAAATGATGCCAAAAGACAAGTAGATACATAGCCTATTTTGACTTCCAAAGCTTTTGACCAAGTGGATTGTGATGTGCTGCTTCTAAAAATAACAAAAATAGGTCTAAATAAACCTATTTTATTCAAATTAATTAAAAAAACCGAGCAGTTTGTTTATTACAATAAATTCATATCGAACCAATAAATTCTGGCATTGGCCAAGGCACTGATTAAAGCCCTCTTTTGTTTTTATTACTAATTAATGACCTACCTACCATCATAAAATATTGCACCTGTCTTATAAAAGGTCTTTCAACAAGGACGGGTCGATTTTAAAATTGAATAAAACAAGATGTGTGTGAGATATTATAACGAAATTTATTTTTTATTTGAAAGGCCCATATATGCCATCATGGATGGAATATGACATCGTTCAAATGTCCACCGCGGCTTCGTATGGTGGCACGAATCCGAGAGGTTATTTTTTTTATGACTCTGCTGCATATATCCGGCTGAACCTGAGCGATAGCCTGCGTTATGTTGGCTTTCAGGTCAACGGTCGATTGTGGCTTATTGGCATAGACCTGCAACTTCAGAAAACCCCACAAGAAAAATCTAGCGGAGTCAAAACACACGATCTCAATAGAAAGAAAGAAAGAAAGAAAGAAAAATCATTTATTCTGGCATAATTGCGTCTAAAACTAAAAAAAATTATAACAAAATAAAAACACATTACATGCCGGAAATGGTACGCATCTCAGCACAATACTGCAGCGCTAAAAGCACCGCAGCGCTGATAATTCTGATGCGCCCAGTGAGTAAGGATCAGTGTGACAACAGAAAAAATAAATAAATTACATATTATAATATTTTGTGTCACAAACAAAATATACCCTTAAACTACTAACTAAATCAAATTTCATAAATAAGAAACCACTACACCTATATAATAATAAAGCATTACTTACATTAAGCAAACTTATATTATTTAAAATTAATAAATACATTATTTAAAATGTAAAACATGGAACGAATGAAGTAAGAGGAAACAAAGTATTAATAAAAAAATACTTTTTTAGACTAACAGCTATGCAATGTTAATACTAAAACAATAATCAACTTAATTCTAAAACTATTGGCTATTTATTATACTTAATTGCTAAATTAACAATAATTATTAGTACCTAACAGATGTTGGTGGGAGTAGCAGTGCTGATAAAACTGATGTTAGTCGAGTCAGCAGACTTAACTAACGCACCCATACGCTTTAATGACCAATTCACGTCACCTCTGCGAGAGATAACCCTCAAACCGTTCATGCAGATTGTCCATTGTGTCGTTCTCTGTTTGGCAAGTAGCGCCAATTTGCTGGAACCACATCTCGTTCACGTCCATATTGTTGAATACAAGCCAAAAGAAATTGTTTATCATCAGTTTTTTGCTTATCCGGGACTCAAATTAGCACTCGTAGCAAATACATACTTTGAAATCTTGTAGCACAAATAACTATTTGCTATACGTATTTATATATTACTTTATTTATCAAATGACAATTAATATACTAAATGTTAGCAGTGTGTCGTAATATGACTCTTATAAAATATATATTTCGGCTTCTTCGGTGTATTATGTACAATCCACCTCTATTGGTATTGGCACAAATTGGTTTAAACGTACCGCTAGAGGGCATAAGTGCACTTTGCGTGCAGCGGCACTGCTTGTTATCACTGCCAGACGCGCGTACCGAGATTGGCCGATTCTTTCTTCTGCCGCGCGCACTCGGATACATCAACGATATCCTCACATTTGACATAAGTTTGGACTTATTCGCATGAACCGAGAAAAAGTGAATTTGGGTGGCTGAACAATACATTGAGACTCTCACCATTAGTAGCAGTCTATAGCATAGTGATAAAACTGTTTAGATTATACTATTTACTATTAAGTTATATTATCTGTTTGTATATTTTAATTGCCCTGTTATTGTTTAAATGTTTTAATTTACCTGTATATCTTAATTTGCCTCTTGCATGGTACTTTATTTTGTTATAATTATATACATAGTTACAGTTATCAATCAAAGTAAAACTGTAGTAAATAATTAAATTAATAAATAAATGCTCGGACGCCTAACGTTACATAACAGTCGGTGTGGGAGCACCCTAGTAATATTTTTTTTGAAATAAACAATTTGCTTTCTGTGAAAGGTAATTTGCTTGTCAAAGTATCGAAACTAGAATAGTTTCCAAAACAAAAATATAACTGTTTCTGGCGCTAAAAGACAGCAGAGTGATTGTATAATTGTAGTTTACATAGATTTTGGTAACTTCAAGGTACTTTGCCAAATAATGTTCTACATAAAAAGTAGGTCTAAAAACCGACATTTCTTGATTTTGGCTTACATTTCCAGACATACGAAATCAGATCAAAGCTGTCTACGGCACACGATCACTTCCCAGATATGAACCAATTTATTTTACAGATTGTCTCGCTCAAAGAAATCGTTTATTTTCATTGTTACACAAAATTAGCCTTGGGCTAGAACATGCGATGTCTAGACAAAAGCTGACTTTATTACTAACGTCATGTCTAGTTTTGTGAACATAATCAAATAAAACAACTGTAAAATCTGTCTTACTTTCAAAACAGGTTCTATGAGGGAGCTCTTATAAGAAATAAAATAAAGTAAAATTTAATTTTAATTCAAAGAGACGGGACAGTATGAAGTAGGATTAATCAATCTTCCGAACCTTTTTTTCAATTACATTGGGATCGGTTTCTAGTCTAACGGATTTTAGATGTACGCGGAGCGAGCCATCAGACCTCCACAACCTAGTACGAGGTGATACGGTACTCATTGTTACACTAGTTGTCAGACTTTCTGGCCCCTGACTGACCTGTAACGCCATAGATCTTCGAACGGCAACTGGAACCGACGGCTTTACTTGCTCTCCGAGGTAAGACACTCAAAATATAGATTGGATGACAATTGAGTGGCTAAACACAAACATATTTTCAAAGTTATTTCTCAAAAATGTAATTATTTTGTAGTTTTTAGCAGATTTTGTTGCTGACTGTTAGTTTGAGGCAGAGAATGTATCTTAGTATTAAATTGCTAAGCATGGCTAAATGCTATATAATAATCAATATAATTTTTTTAACGGTCGGGTGTTATTGATGAATCAATGAGTCAAAACTTTATCTTTAATACTCACTATTAAAGGATAAGTTAAGTATGTACCAATTATATTGAACCTTACCAACTATTAAATACAACTTTGCTGTATTCAACGATTTTCATCCGAAAGTGTCTGTTTTTACATAAATTAAACTGCAACAACAAAGTGGCGAGCAATACAACGGTCCAAACAATACAATGTCGGGTTAAAACTACGAGTGTGATTCTCTTCTAATGAGGCGACGGAGACCGGACTTTAAACTTTAACCAAAGTATAAATTGTTTAATACTTCTGACTATGAGAAACAATGTACTGCCACCCTAGCCGTTTCATTTGTGAAACCTCCGTTGGAAACTCAACCATTAAACTACTTCGTGCAAACCGAGCAAATGCTAGACGAAGTTTTTTTAAAACCAAGTTTGGGACAAAACTTTTCCAGTTGTGTTTGATGTTTATCGCCATAAGTTTTATCTCACATTTTGTAGTTAGATTTTGTTACTGTAGTTCTTACAAGATTTATATAGATGAAATTATGATGCATTAACTATCCTTAATCCATAACTAATATCTGATTTTGTAATTTTTAAACAATAATATAATAATAATGACCATATAAAATAATAAAGGCCAAAGTGAACAGCTTTTTTGCAGGCATCATAGTCCATAAATTTTCTATACTACATAATTTGCAACAATCGTGACTATACGAGCACTTTAATTTTATGACGACATTAACCTGAAGCTATGCTTCTTATCATTACAAAGCAAAATACAGCTAGCATCGTTAACTCGGTCTTACATCGGTATTATATTATTATCTCCCAAACATTTTTCGCTTCGACAAGCGTTCACATCTTCCTATATCAGCGCTCAATTTATGAGATATCTGGTAAAGTGCTCCTAGACTATGTAGTCAATTTGAAGGTTAATATTTGCTCTACATGGTTCTGTTGTTGAGCGATAATTAATTAATGCACGAATGCATCAATAATTAAGTGGATGTGTGAATGAAATGTGTACATTAGAAATGAGATTACAGATTATGCTAAAGGATGCTTAATTCATGTAATGCAAGATTAAATATTAAACAAGAATAAGCTATAAAGTTGGGCTTTGAATTCAAGTCTGTAGATTTGAATTCAAAGCCCAACTTTATAGCGAATCACCTATAATTATGTTAATACTAGCTTAGATTACTTTTTGTCCTTTTTACAGTAATCGCTATCTAGTCCTAAATTATGCAAAACGTGCACCATAGAGACTTGAGTTCTATTGCATTTGCAATAATAATTTAAGACACTTCAATTTATAAATGAAAACTGAAGACACTGTCCACATATTTGGGGCAATTGCTGTGCGAAACGTATTAATTTGATCGATAATTCATTTTTTTTACTTTTGTCTATTTGCATACTTAAGGTAAAGGGGCCAACAGAAATAAAGATATAATACATAATTTTGGCATAATATATTATTATGTCAAAAAGATGTAACTTTCGATGTAACTAAACAATGCGGTGAAATGAAAATCAACATGTTTGTATTGAACTAGGTAATGATGCATCATTGTAAAAAATATTGACACTCACAGTAAACATCCCCGTTTTGCCAAAATGCAATCACAGCTTAAGCAGAAATGGTAGTGCAATGAGGAAAATATTATTTGTCTCCGATGCTAAGCCGTAATGGTTTCATACACCATGTACTCGTTATGGCGCACTCATGCATAGCTAAAACAAAAATTAAGTAGTAGTACTAGTATTATATTATCTGTGGTAGTAGTAAATCAGACAAAAAAAACTGTCTCAGGAATGAATGGCTGCCGTAATTAAATTTTAAAACAGTACTGAAGTTGTTCTCGCAAAATTAAATGGATTGCATCCCATTGTAGAGGTTGTAAAACGGCCGGATTATTAAAACCTCCGAGGGGCTAGGGTGTGTTTTTTTTTCCTGTATTAATTCTCCTGAAGGTAAAATTAAGTCTTTAAACAGAGATACGTATCCTCTACAGAAAATAACACTACCGCAACTTTTGATTGTTTCATGAACCAACCTTTATTTCTTTTCTGTTTTATTTCTTCCTAAAATGTTCAATTATATTATATTTTTCCTTCTTGTATACTATATAATTTTTTCATTATAAGGATACCAAAAACTAAATTATGACATCACATGCAGGGATCAAGCTGCCACGGTGATTAAAATAAATTAAAATTTTTATTCCTGAGAGATTTTACTTCAATAATTAGTAACTTTAGGTAACTGATTTAACCGCCGGAGAAAAAGTGGACTAGAAACGTATGGGGTAGCCTTTGTCGAGCAGTGGAACAATGCAGAGCTTTATTTATGTCCCCACCAACCGGGTGTCCCGTGTTATCGTTGCGGTGGGGCTTAGTAGTGGCATGGACTCCAAGTAAGGGGTTCCCAGGGCCTTTGACGGGAAGCCCATGTGGTGGCGAACAGGTTGCGGTGTCTTCCGTGAGGAGGCACCGCTACCAAACCGGTGTTGTTGCTGGTTGACATTGCGGCTGAGGAGTTGCGGGGACGCAAAAGGAGAAGTGGGCCGCAGAGAAAGAGGAGTCTCGGTATGCCAATGCGCCGCTGTCCCTATCGTCTGCGACTAATGTGTAGTAAGCAGCGAGACCACCCATCTATCTAGCCGTAATGAGGATCAGTTCGTTTGATATGGGGATATCTGATGACTATTGCACGCGGTCCTTGGGTTGTTTACGGCTTATGGTACGTTTCAGTAAGCTGTAAACCGGGAGGGGTCAGCAATAACCATCCGCGACGGGTTCGTGGAAGTGTGCTCAAGCGTTCTCACGTTCCTGCCAATATGCGGGAAAAAGACATCGTGATGGTTTTAGTCAGTAGGTCAACCTCGCTGGAGAGTCCGGCATAACCTCTTCAGTGCCCCTTCTCTGAGAGGTATGCATAAAGCATGTCTGCAAGTAAAAAAAAAAGAAAAAGTGCTTTATTTATGTGGATAAACTTTGATATGCTATAAAACAAATATAATATTTTAAAGAAAATAATGCTTTGACAATTCAGCCATGGATTCGTATGCTGCTAGACTCGAAATTTCTCGACTCTTAAGTGCCAGCGTCATATTACTAATAATAAATACTTTATTTCTTTCTTTTTTAGCTAGACGAACCTTGATAAGTGCTGAATTCTTAATTTCTCAACTTTAATATTATAAAAAAAAGACGTAGCTATAATATCTAACTACGTAGGTACAGTTTATTAGCACATAAATGATAAATTACTTGTTTAAGTCTACATTTGACATTGCAGTGCTTCTAACTGTGGCTGTGGGCAGATGAATTATTACAACGGAGCCAGAGTCACGCTCTAAATGAACAGAGTTCACACTAGCGTAAAACAATTATATATGCACGTAGCTTTGCCTACACTAATAGCCAGAATGTATTTGGTAAATACTACCATTTAGTAGCGACAAACGCGTGGGAGACAAAAGGATTACTAAAAAGAAAGAAAAGGTATGCTTTGACCTAATTATGATACTTTTTTTAAAAGAAAAAAACCGTGTCGGGCTAGCAGCCGTTATACGTAATTATAAGGACTTAAAAAAGGTCTACTACCAGTATTGTATTCGTAACAATATGATGCAAGTCATTATTTTCTGTGGTTTTTGTATTTTGTACGAATTTATTTCTAGGAACTGCATCTTACATTTTCGACCCCAACTAATTTAGAGTTTTCAAAGTTAGCTAGGTCGCTATAGCTTGCCTTTAAAGTTCAGTATATTTACTACAAGATATTATTAAAAAATTTGGAGCCAGTAGATTAGCTTTTAGAAAGGGAAGGTTTAGCTTGAACAAAAAATATTCTTTAAATCAAGCTTAAACAAAAAATCTCGCAAACGGATCGCAAAATCAAAACACTAAGCTTTTAAAAGTCTTATCGAATAATGACAAACATCAACAAGAAAAACAACCCCACTTTACATAAGGCGAAAGAAAAATTATTTCACGATTTTATTTTGCCACTTTTTTTAGCATAGTTAATTTTCTTACATGTAAAATTTCTACTTCTTTACACTTACGGTTTCGACGCTATGTCTCAGACAGACGGATACACGAACATGGCGAATCTATATGGGTTCTTGTAGGCACTACAGATCCCTAAAATGGGACACAATATCATGAGTTTCTCACCAGCTGTTTTTATGATGCGAAACCAATTGGATCTGGTACTTAGGTTAATTTTAATTTAAACCTAAAAAGTTTATTTCATACTGATCTTAGCCTCGGAAATTCAAATAATATTCAGTTTTCTATTGTTTCGCATAATTTTATTTGACATTTTTAACTTTGCTTAACTTTATTTAAATTCTGTTTAAAATTTTTCATACAAAACTGCAATTTCATCGGTAAATACCTAATATTATTTTTATTTACCTGTAACAATGATGTTTGTTGACAATTTTTTTTTATACAAGACGTCTGTAGCGAACGGACTTATTGTCCACCTTATGGTAAAATGTAACTATAGCCCATGAACATCAACAATACACAAAAGCAGATTGTAGATGCGTCGCTCCATCTGTGGTCTATGGCGTTATGCTTCATGTGTCAGTACCATAGAAATCTTAATAATAAGGCAATAGAAATGTCAAAGACGCGTGACCTTGTCGCCGCGCATCTGTCAAGTCAAACACAAGTGCGAGTTGAGGAATTGTCGTCTTAATGTCATCGCAAAAAGAATAATTTTGTTTGCAGGAATACAAGCGCATTTGTCTAATCGAACACAAGTGCGAGTTGAGGAATTGTCGTCTTAATGTCATCGACAAAAAGAATAATTTTGTTTGCAGGAATACAAAAAGTGGTATTTGAAAACCGGCGACATGCGTCCCAGTGTTAAAAGATAGTCGATAGCATTTCTATTGACTAGTTATTAAGATTTCTATGGTCAGTACAATACAATACAATTCTATATTATAACTCAATGTTACATGTCAGTTTTTTACATTTTCTTATAATACATATCACATACCACGTTAAATGATAAATAACAGTAATTTCAGGACTCGATCCTACCACCAAACCGAAACACAGTAGTGCAAGCACTACCATTTGGCGGTAGGTTAAAGGTGAGACGGTGGTGCTGCCGCCCTCGAACTTGTTCACAAGATCATCAAATGATGTGTTTAAGCACCGTCATGAAAATAACTGATTTGAATCTTGAATTTTAATGGATTTCATAATTCATCTGCCTAGTATAATTATTTAACTATTATTATTCTAACCATGTAACGATATATCTGCAGTTTTTTTGGATATTGATGGACCACGACAGTAATCAATGTCAGATGGACCTAAATCCATTACTGATTCTTATTATGTGCCTATAAATAAGTTGTGTATGTGTAAAATCCCTAATTATATTTGACACAGATTTAGCTATTATCATAAAGAACAGTTTATGTGGGGTAGTGTGACATCCGTATCAGCTGATGTATATTATTGTGTCGAAGTAAAATAAAATCAAAGTAGTGCTTATTTAAACAGTTTTATTAGTGCAGTTATAGAGGTTGATAAAACATTCGACATACATTATTATCCAGTGCTAAAGTGTAGTGATAATTAAACAATTCTAAAAACTAATTACCATTTTGTGCATTGACATTAAACCTACCCGTTGTTTGTAAAAATAAACCTAATACATACAAAAACAAAATCCCGGAACAGTTCTGCAGAAGGAATTGTGTGGCGCGGTGTATGTGGACCTTAAATTACTAGTGCTGCCTAAGAATTTTATTTCACAAGACCTGAAATACAGTTTAAAAGTTCATGCATCTAACGCCATCTGTTGACTAGGTGGCGGCATCAAGAACTCTAATCGATCTACTGGTGTAATGAAAGGTGTTTAGGTATAAACAGTACTAGGTGTGGCTTATCGCGTACTGAGACAATTTCATGGTTGTGACGCAGAGCTAAATTTCACAAAAACTGAAATCGGGAAATATTTCCATACTATCAGCAACGCCATCTGTTGACCGGTAGCAGCACTACAAAACAATAATTTCTTATACTTTTTCTACTGGTTCTTGTATAAATCATTATACTACAGAGATATCTAGCGGCAATCTAATAATTCATTATATAGGATGGCCAAGTGCGTAACTTGCGGCAAGTTTACATCAACAAAAGGCAGCGCCACTTGTGGTAATATTAAGTGTGGAAATAAATTCCACCTTACTTGTATAGGCTTGCTAGAAACTGCTAAAGTTGGCAGTGATTGGCGCTGTTCGGCTTGCAAGGTGAAGATGCCCCCAGACTCAGTCAGGCACACTTCTGTAAAGGGAGCAAGCTGTGACGAGAGTGAAAGTACACCCAGTAGCGCATATGACTCATCCAAATCAGCCTGTGGTTCTGCAACCAGGGATGAAGAGCATACCTGCCAGGATCAGATGGTTGCCCAAGAAATAAGACTCTTAAGAACCGATTTATTGGCAATGAAGGATGATCTAAAGGCCGAAATGAGAGAGATCCGTCTGGAGGTAGCTGATTTTCGTCAATCGTTGGCCACATACAGGAAGAAGCATGACAGCCTTGAGAGGAGGGTGGAGGAACTCGAAAGGCACAGGGATGATGCCTCACCCGAGGCTTTAGTAGGCCAACTGGAGAGCACTGTTAGCCAATTGAAAATGGAGTTAAATGAGCGAGAGCAGGATCTCCTTCTGGCTGATATGGAGATTACAAATCTGCCGGAGTGCCCAGGTGAAAATGTTGTTCATACAATAGAGCTAGTGGCAAAAAAACTGGGGGTTACCTTAGACGAACGAGACATAGTGTTTGCTGAGCGAGTGGGCCCTAGAGTAGAGCAACAGGCAACCGACGCGGACGGGGCGAAAGGGAGGGGGGCTGGAGTGAGGGGAAGGAAAATTGTCGTGAGGCTAAATAGGCGAGGAGTACGGGATGAGTTCCTGCGAAGTGCTCGCGTCAGAAGGGGCGCCGACTCAGCTGATCTCGGTTTTGATGCACCTCCCCGACGTTTCTATATTAACGAGCGCTTAACTGCAACAAACAGACAGCTATTTTACCACACTCGACAAGCAGCCGGGCGCCAGGGATGGCGATTTACCTGGACCAAGCGCGGTAAAATATTAACAAAGGAGGCTGATGGTAAGCGTACTCATAGTATTCGCTGTCAGGCTGATCTGGAGCGGATTTTTGGCAAAGAAGGTCTAGAATACGGCAAAGTATAATAATTACTATTGGATGCTACTGTACTTTTTTAATTATATTAGTTTTTAACTTAGTATTAGTTTGTGTATTGTATGAGGCTATATGGCAAGTTGTTTGTCATACAAGAAAAAGTATTAAAGCTATTATAACAAATCAAAAAGCTCACATTGCATTTGTTACAAAGGTGACAAATAACTATAATAATTGCTATATCTTGTTATTAAATATCCTATTTTTTGGAACTAGTTTTTACTACCTAAAATCAGCTATTTTTAAACAAATAAATGTATCTCATCTACAACACACACTAACACTAAAACCCACAACTTTTAATTTAAAGTATATACAAATTAATGAACAAAGAAACTGTTTATATACATATATTGGTCCTATATCTTTATATATACATCTGACTAAACATTATAACTTATCATATATTTATCTGCATAACACATACACACTACGCAAACTAAGAAATACACCCACAATACAAATATTAAAACAATATAACAATGCATAATACTAAAAATTTAAAAGTTGGTTTATTTAATGCGGGATCTCTAGGACCACGGCAGGAAGAGTTTGTGGTTGCCATGGAGACGCTTTCGGTAGATTTGATGGCAGTAAATGAAACGTGGTTAAGAAATGAGGACACTAGTAGCGCCCCCGTGGTGCCTAACTATCGGCTCAAGCATATCCCTAGACCAACAAATATACGAGGTGGGCGTGGTGGTGGAGTGGGCTTCTATGTCAAGCGTGGATTGCGTATACTCGTGCAGCCACACCCACATGCACCACAGGTTGAGCAGATGTGGCTTAAGCTGACATTAAATTCTCTAACCATAATTATTGGCACAGCTTATCGTCCACCTTGGCTGGATGTAAACACCTTCATTGATGCTCTGACAGACTCATTATCGTCTATGGCTGATGCCGATAAAATTGTACTGCTAGGTGACTTTAACATTAATATGCTTTGTCCATCAGATAGCAAAACCAAATTGCTTAATGCATTTCTACATTGCAGCAGTCTCTCAAATGTCATCACTGAGCCCACTCACTTCACCGATCACAGTGAAACATTAATTGATATAGTGTGCACTGATGCTAAAGTAAATGAGGTATTAGTGTCACATATACCAGAGCTAGGACATCATGCTATAATTTCAGTGCAACTGAAAATAAAAAAGGAGAAAGCTACACCATATTGGGTTTCCTATAGGCCTCTAAATGATATCTTGCCAGAGCTCTTTGACAGGGACATTTCAAGAATAAACTGGGATGACATAAGCAGCCTGGCAGATGTAAATGACATGGTGCATCTTTTCTCAGAGTACACTTTAAAGCTCTTTGATTTGCATGCACCATATAAAAAAGTTTTAATAAGGGACAGGGGCTATCCATGGGTTACCGAAACTGTACGGGACATGATGCATTTGCGTGATGAATGTCATATGCAGGCAAAGAAGACCAAGTCTGAGCATAAACAAAAGGCATATAAGGAAATGAAAGAGTTAGTAAAAGGGGCTATGGAACAAGAAAAGAAAGCATACTACACAACTTATATAAATAAAAACATTAACCAACCTAAATCTCTTTGGAATAATTTAAAATCAACCTTAACCATAAAAAATAATAAACATAACGACCTCCCTCCACTATTTAGTGACCCTGAACTTTTGAACATGCATTTTTTAAATATACCAGGCAACAGCAGTGTGAGTATTTCTGACATGACATTTTATGAGTATAACAGATTCAGTAATGATGTTGATTTAAATTTTTGTCTAAAATGTACCACGGAGGCAGAGGTGCTTAAAATCATTAAGGGCCTAAAATCGAATGCTATGGGCCCAGATGGCATAACTTTGAATATGCTCATAATGATGTTGCCGCATACACTTAAGCCTATAACATCTATAATAAACCGATCTATTACCACTTCAACTTTCCCTGATCTGTGGAAGCTGGCTACAGTTAGGCCTATACCTAAAGTTGCTAACCCTACTTGCCTCAAGGACTTAAGACCCATTAGCCTACTTCCTTGTCTCTCAAAAATTCTTGAGACCATAGTATGCTCTCAGCTAAGGGAATACTTGGAAAGGTGCAATATTTTACCATCTCATCAATCAGGATTCCGCAAAGCACACAGTACATCTACTGCTTTAATAGATGTGGTAGATAACATATTGGAGGCTAGAGACCAGGGAATGGGGACAATTCTCACCCTACTGGATTTTTCACGCGCATTTGATGGTCTCAGTACTTCACTCCTTTTATCAAAATTATCCTACTATGGATGCAGTAACAGCACAACAAAATGGTTCCATAGTTACTTAACAAATAGGCACCAATTTGTGCAACTTTCAAATGGTAAGAATGGTGAAAATGTGTCATCTTCTTTATGTGAGGTCACAAGAGGCGTTCCGCAGGGCTCCATTCTTGGTCCTATTTTGTTTATTGTGTATACTGCAGACATAACGAACCGCATAATGAACTGCAAATTTCACCTTTACGCAGATGACCTCCAGCTATATCTGTCTTTCAGGCCGCAGGATACCCGTGAGTCTGTAATGAAAATAAATGAAGACTTAGACAGAGTTGCAGACTGGGCAAGAAGAAATTCTATGACATTAAATCCCAGCAAGTCTAAATTTATTGTTATGGGTACAAAGGGGCTCATAGATAACATCAACAATGGGAATCCTGATATTAGGATAGACAGATCCACTATAGAACAGGTGTTGGAAGCTCGCAACCTGGGAGTGGTTTTTGATGGTAAACTCCAGTTTGAGACTCATGTACAAGAAGCTGTATGTAACTGTTTTTACCGACTGAAGCTACTTTACAGGGTGCGTAGGTACCTAAGCGAGGACATGCGTATTGTGCTGTGTGAGTCTCTTATCCTATCTAAGCTGAACTATGCCGATACTGTGTATGGGCCATGTTTGCTGGGTAGGAGTGAGAGGCTTATTCAGAGAGTGCAAAATGCATGTGCACGCTTTTGCTTCCATATTCCACCTCGTACACATGTTACACCATATCTAAGCAAGGGAGGATTAATGCGGATGGAGTCTAGAAGGAAATTACATCTAGCTACTTTGTTATTTGGAGTTGTACTCACTGCGAAACCAGAATACTTGGCAAAAAAGCTGGCATGGTCTAGTGACGTTAATCAATATAAAACCAGGGCTTCAGAATATTTGATTTCAACACCATTGCATCGCACAGCAGCATATCGCGGCAGCTTTTCTTTTATGGCGTCGGCTATTTGGAACGTACTGTTACCTCCTGAGCGTGACTGTAAAACAGTTTCTGGTTTTAAAAATGTGTACAAAAAACATTTACTGGCAAAACAATGTAGTAAGTAAGATAATGAATTACCTGTGGTTTGCACGTATGTGCATGAAGTTATCTCAATGGCTTTCTTCTCGCTAGAGCACACAACATTACTTCTCCCAATCAAATACCTAAACTTATGAAAAACACCACAATTCTATCCTACACAAGTCACATACTCTTCTAACTATAAAAACACGACCTACATACAGTTTAAAACTATTTACACTATACAAACAATACGGAAGACACGGCACTTTGTTTTTAAATAGCTGGATAACAAATTTTATACAACAAAAATATGTATGGCTTGGACGTGTTTTTGAGAACCCCGCTCTTCCCCGAATTTCTTTGTTGTCAATTATTGTTTATGGATGTCAAAAGCGTATGGGTGCGTTCCAGGTTTCACATATAATTTAATAATATATTTGTCATTAATAGCAGATAGTATTTGTTAATTTTGAAAATGAGTTTTATTAATGTTATGCATTGACTACATAAAAAAAGGCAGGACTCCGTCTCTTGAAACACTTACTGAAGCACCCATAGTAAGTCACACGTACACACAGAACACACACATTGACACAATAGTAAGTCAATCGCCCGCCATTACGCTTTGGACTGTGCTGTTGCTCGGATGTTCAAGTAAAATAATTAAAAATGCCGTCTTGTGTTGTGAAAAGCTGCCGAAACCATAGCGCCTCGATAAAAAAAAACCAGGGGATCACTTTTCATAGGTAAGCAAGTAATATATTCAGCTTATTGCCGAAATTATATTGTTTTCGTAAAAAAATATACCAAAACTATCAGTGTTGACAGTCAATAAATATTTTCATTTACCCTGAATTTGGGTAAATATTTTTTAGTAGTATAATACATTTAGTATAAATTATTATTCTATGTTTTATAGATTTCCTGCTGCAAACGACGCATGGAAAAATTATTGGATAAAAATAATTAGAAACTGCAGAAATGATAACAGTTGGTATCCATCAAAATATAGTGTAGTCTGCAGTATACACTTCGAGGAAATTGATTTATGTATATAAAACAAAAGGTGGACTTATTCGCATTGTCAGCTTTGCCGTACCAAAAAAGGTAAAACAATAGTATATTGTTTTAAATAAAGTATTAAATTAATAAATACCAGTACTTTAATCTAAAACTTTTTATTTCTTAGTTTAGTTTATTATTATTATTTTTTCTTTATTTTTTATTTGCCAATATTTATTTGAAATATTGAAAAATCGCATGTAAGTGAATCTAAGCTTTGTGATTGTTGGTTTAGTTTAACTTAGATATTTTATTTGGTTTGTACATTTTGTTGACGTTTTCAAGCACTTTCTGATAGTTTATGTAATGGAGAATTTTTGTTTTTTTATTTTTTTGATAACTGCCATAACTTACCCTACTATCCAATTTCGGCTCCAGGTCCTAAACTGGGACACCCTGTATATCACTAAAGCATCTTCACCATCTAAGAATCAGGAAGCGCCGTAGGAGTCGTAATTTTAAAATATTTTCCAAAAACTGGGTAGCTGCACTAAAGCATCTTCGCTGCCTTGCGTCAGGAGTGCCCAGAGCAACGAACATATTCCCTTAATAAAAACAAACAACTTCCAGCTGCAGGCCCGCATCGACTGCTAGAAATATAAAATCAACTTTGTTTCGAAATTCAATCATAAAGTTGTTTTATATTGTTTGGTTTTTGGCCACGGTAGTATAAAACTACCTATATCATGTTTGATGGTAAAAAGCAGCAAATAAAAAAATATAAGAACTAAACCTCTAAAATATTTATTTAAATTATTGTAAAAATGTGGGTAATATTTCTCATGGCTGGTAACCCCTAACACACGCACACATAAACAGACCGCCGCCATTTTGGTGCTTCCATCATTTCCTAAGTGACATTCTCTCCTGCTTTTTTTATGTACTCTATGATGTTATGCTTCATTATTGTATAGGTTTAGTTGTAGTTGTTTAATATTAATATAATTAAGTTTTTTATCCTTAAATATATTGTTGATGGTGACACAAAAATTGTAAATTTAAATATTAGATATTATTTATTTATTTATTTATTTTTTATTATTATTTTTTTTTTTTTTTTCTGTTGTCACACTGCTTGCTTCTCATTCTCTGGGCGCATCAGAATTATCAGCGCTGCGGTGCTTTTTGGCGCTGCAGTATTGTGCTGAGATGCGTACCATTTCTGGCTTTAAGAATGTTTTTTTAAATTATTTAGTTTTAGACGTTATATTATTATGTATTTTATTTGCCAGAATAAATGATTTTTCTTTCTTTCTTTCTTTCTTTTCTTTATAATATTTGTATGAAAGGAGCCTCCTCGAGTGACGTACACAACGATTCCCTACGTACGGCGCATCCTGGGCAATTCGCAAGTTCTCTAAAGCGAATTGGCTAATCCTTTCACCGCGAGGGCAAGTCAAAATAAAATTTGACTCAGTCATCGACACGACGAAGAAGAATATTTGTATAAAAGGTAGATTTACAAAGGAATAATACATCATGTTGGCATTATGTTATGAATTATTACTGGCTCATGAATTTATCATGGATTGTACTGACTGTCACCGAGTGCCACACAACCACTGTTTTTTTGTTATTGTCTAGCAAAAAGCTCGGTGAATAAATATAATTTTTTATTCGAACTCTTTTTGTGTTGGCCGCAACCTAAAAAAAGTGATCGTCGCACAAACCAGCAGCGTATTCCGGGACACTACAGATTTAGTTCGATCGTTGACCGTTGGTATAATGTATTTTGTGATTAATAAAATATATTTTTGCTGGTCCTGCAGTGCAAACTACTATCTTTTTTACTACTTTTACTTTTTATTTACACGTTGTGTTTTACACACATTAACACCTACTTCAATGAAAGAAATAAAACATTTAACTGTTTCTGTTGTCCTTTAGATGTATTCTTTCTTGCGTGTCATTAGAAAATACATACTCATACAATTGTCTAATTCAAGTTGCTCAGCAATTTGACAAAAAGACGTCTCTGGTAGTGGTGTTCGCTAGATTTTCCATAGTGCAGGTGGTGGATCAGAAGGCCATTTGACTCTTCTTTGACCTTCAAATCGACAAAAAATTATTACTTCGAATTCTTTGCGGTCACCAGCCGTATAATGAGTCGGCATTTACTATCAGATTCGTTCTTGTTAGCTACAATCATGGCTGACTGAGCTATTTTATCCAAATAGTATCAATGCACTTAAGCACCCAGACAGAAACCATTCCACCCTTGCATTATCGCTAGCGTGACTCAAGGTTTGAAAATAAATATATATATATATATATATATATATATATATATATATATATATATATATATATATATATATATATATATATATATATTTATCTGCTAGCAATATCAGCTAAATAGCTCCATTTGAGCATCGATGACAATGTCGTGTTCCCGGTCTTTAATCTGTCTAGAGTGGATTTTTTTTTTTAAGCCTCTGCGTCTATAAATTTTGTCTTGAAATATTTGCGTCCATCTAGAGGTACAAAATTTATTACGATTTATTATATCACAATATCATCATCACATCGAACGGAACAGGTTGGTAACACCATTAATCTAGTGCCAAAATTGATATTGGCACTAGATTAATGGTGTGCGTTGATGTCCAGCTTTCACTTTGAAGCAAAATTATATGTCTGACTACAAATAGGTTTCAAGTAACTTTTTTACAACTAAAGAGGCATTAATATAACGAAAGCGTAGTTAAATTGCAAATCAAATTGCACCTATAAATTTAAAAAAATTATGCGTTGTGTTAACCACCGCTTGCATGAGCATTTCAAACGGTCGTATGATTGCGATCTGCCTATTACACCTCACCCACAAATGCATTCAGTGAAGCTCACAATTGCTGATTGCGATTAGAAGTCTTTTTCATGTAATGTATCTGTTACTGCTAGACTACCATACCAATGTTAAATATTGAATAACCATTCACCATTGACGGTTACATAATATTGTAATGCGTGAATCATAAACAAGTGACTGAGAAGGTGGATTTTCGCACCTAACTCCAGAAACGCTGACGAAGGAGATGCCCCAATTTGGTCCCTCGTCCAATAAGTACATGTGTAACGTCATTGGATAGGTATATCTATGCTTAACATAAGTAAATACACAAAATGCCAAATGTTAGTCCAATTTAACGTTATGCGTTCTTAAAAATTTAAAACTGTTGCCTGCCTAAAACTTACTGTTTCGCTCCTGTGGGTTGTAGCGTAATGTTAAATAACTGAAATGTAAAATAAGTTACATTAATGCAACCAGTAATTTCAGAGATCAACGAGTTCAAATAAACAAACCCCAAGAATTAATTACATTAGTGCTGATCTTAAAAATCTCCAATAGCTACATGTGATGCATCGTTGGATAGCTACTATTGAGCTAAACAAGAGTTACTATCGCATTAAGTTTTAAATGTTAGTCTGTTCAACGATATTGCTTTAAGTGATATGCTTAAACTGCGATGTTTGGTTAAGAATATTTGGGAACTAGCAGGAAATAGCTTTTTTCGAATTTAGTGTCAAAGTAACTTTTGTCCAGTTTAAAAATACCTATTCTAGGATATATTAATTCATGTAGTTATTGGGAATTTTTGAACTGGAATCTATACAGATGAAATTTGTTTGTTTGAACGCGTTAATCACTGGAATCTATGGTTAGAATTGAATATTTTAAACAACGCGGTAACCGACATGAGCGAAACAGTATTGGTTAACGTAGGTACCAGTTGCTATTTTATGATAACACATAGGTCAAAACGGACTAACATTTAAAGTATTAGCCATAGTTATTTTAATTGAGCTTAAAAATAGCTATCCAACGATGTATCGCAATGACATGTACTTATTATTTAGGTATATAGGGAAACCAGATTTCATAAGGCAATCTGTGTGTACTTTTTTTTTTTAATATTTTTTTGTAGTATAAATAGTTTTGTTATTAACATATTATATATAATTATTTTCTTTGTATGTTCTGGAACCCTTATGTATACACACATTGCTTTTACTCTTTTATTTTCTGCTTGAAGTGTAAGATATTGCAACCTTATATTCTATGGATTTATTTATAAGTATTAATTTAATTACATTGCTATATTTAAGTTTATTTTCTCTCCATAACCATCTATAGCCATAATGTTGTTTTTGGTTGCTATAACTAACACATAGAATTATTGTCAAAAAACAAACAAATATTGTATGAATTATTTGAAAAGGTGCACATGAGTTTCTCACCAGCTCTTCTCATGATGCAATACCCATCGGAGCTGGTACTTGGATTGATTTTAATTCATATCTCTAAGTTGAATTAAAGTCAATCTAAGCTCCGGTGTCAAATCATTTTATTACAATAAGTATTATATTTTAGTTAGATAAGTTTTATATTTTTTGTATTTTGATGTTTGTTTTGACGTGTTCAAGCGCCCCTTGGGGCCCATGGAAATAAATGATTTGATTTGATTTGATTCATAGAAAAATGGGCCATCTCCTTTGGTTACATACATAGGCAATTACATTAATTTCTGTACATGAGACAAAGGTAGCAGATATAATTCAAGCAAAAAGTGCTTGTGTTATTCGTGACATACCGCGATATATTCCTCCCATATCCCAATATCAGACTCGGTAATTGACATGACAACGCCGACACTGCGAGTGACGGCTCTATGATAGGTTAGGCTGGTTATACACTTTAACTTTTTTGTAAACGTAACGTTCACTTATGAATTAGTTGTATCTAACACATTCAAGTATAATAAAGTGTTGCACCTTTTTAATAGTTAAACAAGTTAGCTGATATTTTAAACAGGCAATGCTTTCATAAATCAGTCGCACATTCGTCACGACGATTTTTTTACAGTGACTGCGTATTGAACGAAGTGTATTCTGATCAAAACAAAATGTTGAAAAAAACTAGGAGTCTAGTTTAAAAACATAAAAAACTTGTCAAAAAATACCTGAAAATATAATAAGGCTTTGACAATGTGTATTTTTATTTAAAACGAGCTCGGTTACCATTCTTCCGATAAAGACCGTTTACATAATGAAAATCTACGTCTCCAAAATGTATATTGATACTCGGAGACGGCAACGGCACGCCCGCCCCGGGCGGTTGCTAATAACGTAACCGACTGGTCGCTGCTTTCAATCGCTATTCCTACCCTATCGTCTTACTATTTGTTATATATCGTACCTACTCCTATGAGCTTCAGAGCTTCAAGCCCCACTTAGGAGTTAATACAATAGTTGCATCTTTTGGAAACTCGGCTAATTCTTGTTTTTAAACCATGGGTTAGATTTGTAAAGACGCACGTCTTGTTTTCCCGATTCGGGTTTTTATGACACAAATTTTAGGGGCTGTGTTCTCATACCAAAATGCCTACACTGTACGTGTGCTCTTACCCTTAATAAATTTGTGTCGGCTTCTATATAAATTTAGTGAGCCCGTTAAAGACAGTAACGCACATGGTTTTAATAACGCACCGACGACCTAACTACGGCCTTTTGTCTGTAAAACTTTTGTTTGGGCCGTGCAATACTATCATAAAGCTTTAGAAAGTTTCGTTCACGTCGGGTTATTAGACTATTATTTGTATAGTACAAATATTGATTATTGATATAAATACAAATATAACTATATTCACGCAAATCGCAAACTATTACAAAGCACTATTTTAAACTTGCCATAGCCATCTTTAAACAAATATCAAAACCTTTATCGCTCGACAAATCTGCAAAGAAATTGAATAAAACTAAACATTTCTGCCCACAGTAAATACGAGTACATCAACAAAATAATATGTTTCATGGTCTTGAAGGCAGCTCAAAGAAACATCATTATTTGCTCTCTTGTTTTTAATTAGATTCTAATATCTTCTCAATGCTTGCGGGGCTCGAAAAACGAAATTTTTAACCACTTTTTGCAAAATGATGGCAATAGCTCATAGGAATTTAAGTTCAAAAATTTCAGGGTATGCTTTTGTAAGGTTACATAATATCCAATATCCGCTTTCTAGGATCATTTGCATTTATGATTGCTTCAAATGACTGTGCTAGTAGAAAATTTACAAAGTAATTACTTAGCATAATTATTTTGTCAGTCAACAGTATGGAATTGGAACAGGCTGGAATCTTGTAGGTAGTCTAGGGTCAAATCCCGCTTAAAGTCCAAAAAGTTTTTCGTCTGCATGCTTTAACCAATTAGAAATTAAAAATAATTATGCTATTTATCAGGATAAATAGTTACAAACTAATCATTGTGTAAATTGCCTAATGCAATATTTCTAACGCCAGTCACCGCCAGTAACAAATTGTTGGTGACTGTGAAGCTTTTATAATCTGAACGTAAATTGTGTTGTATTTGTTTTAATTAATCAATTATTCATATCAATTAATCTACCAATAAATAATAGCTTAGTAATGTTATTATTTTCGTTACCAGAAAAAAAAATTAGTTAATTGTATTTCACAAAGCAGCGATAGCCGACTGGGAGACCGTAGGACTGCGTAGTCAAAGGTCTCAGGTTCGAACCCACGGCACACACCTCTGTTAATAAATCGTTAAGATTCGTCTTTTCGAAGATATGTGTGTATTTTTTATATAAATTATCGCTCGCTAACGGTGAAGGAAAACATCGTGAGAAAGCCTGCATGCCTGAGAGTGCGTAAAAAGTACTCGAGGTCGTGTAAAGTCTACCAATCCACACTTGGCCAGCGTGGTGGACTATGGACTAATTCTCCTCATCATGAGAAGAGGCCCGAGCCCAGCAGTGGGACATGTATTAGATACAGGGCTGCTATTATTATTATTTTACAAATCCTTAATTTTGACGTTCTTACTTTATAATAGGACGAACAAAAAGGAAATGGGTTTCCTATTTTTTCGGCATTTTTGGCTATTTTTGGCATAATGACAGTTACGCATAATATTAATTTAGAATAACTTATATGGCATAATATTTTTTATCTTTAATACTTTACGCATAATCATGAGACGCATAACTATATTTTGGCATAATAGTCTCAAGAATTTATTGTTTTATAGCATTATTGCCATTTAGCATAATAATATTAGGAAAAGTATTTTGTGAAAAAAAAGAAGATCACAAAAAAGCAAATAATTCAAAATCATCAATAAAAATGCATGATATATCAAATGTAGATTAACACTCTTTTAAGCTTTATCTACAATACATTAAAAAATCAGCTTTCTAGGTTCAATTGCATTTTGTAAACAACACGTTTTAGAAATAAATCTAACATTAAAGAGATTAAATAAACAAATACTTAGTTTATTTTTACGGCTTTGAAATTATCTTTATGTCTTCACATAACCGACTTAAATTTGAATCGCTATGTCTTGAAGACCTACATTACACATTACTTAAGTCTGTTTTCTAACTAGTGATAAGAGCATATTTACCGCTCCACGAGCATCGAGATGAGATGTGAATCTAGTTAGTCACAAGAGAGTAAATACGCTGCTTACTTTATAATCTAATAAGATTTTCAGTGAACTGCCTTCAAGGCACATTATTATATTTTGCTAATGTATTTACTGTGGGAAGAAATGTTTAGTTTTATTCAATTTCTTTGGTCGTCTCGTCGGTGCGTTATTAAAACCATACTGAAGACAGTATGGACATATAGCTTGAACTCGTGCAGTGCGTTTGCTTGGTAAGCCGTTATCAATACTTCAGTGATAGGTATTACTTCTGTAATTGTTTAAGTTAGACCATTATTGGAATCTATTTTTTCTCCCTATTATTTACATAATACATGGCGCGGATCAGTGCGGAGAGAGGCGTATCCGTCAATGGCGGTGTCGGACCTCCATAACGCGTGTGTATGTAAAAAGATCGCATCGTGACGACGATGCGAGCGCGTGGAACTTCAAAGAGGGTAGGACTAGGTATGGGCTATTGTCACGGATCCGGGTAGACTCACTAACATAACTTCAGCTGGAGATCAAGTAGAGCTGGGGACGGATTACCCTCTCTGTGGTAAATAAACGGACAGACGATTAATCTGACGTTGTTAGCTTTCCACTTCAAATAACTGGTTTTTATCAGTTACTTTCTCACCTTCAACCTACTGTCCGTGAACATTGTATCGAGGGGTACTCATGAGGGGGGCTTATGACCAAGTAGTGTGGATAAGTAGTACCGAATGGGGCGTTGGCGAGGAAGCCCTAGGTTCTTGGTAAACTTCTCATTTATTCCCTGACTAGGCGTTTTACCATTACAGCTTTTTAAAGCAACTACTTTTATGAAAGTACTTAAATGTTTGAAAAAAATTCGGCCTGAGTAGTGATAATTTAGAGCTAAAAATATTGCGACGTTTATGCGAAAGATTCACTGCCATTCAATATACCTAATTATAGCTCTTGAAAGAAAACATATTTATTCTGACAAAAAATGAATCACAAAATAAAACAATAAAACTTACAAAACTAAACAGATTATTGCCAGAAGTGGACACCATCTCAGCCATATGCTGCAGAGCAATAAAGCCCTGCAGCGCTGATTTTCAGAACAAAAATCTTGAAAAAAGTATGTAACTTTTTTACTTTAATTGTTATTGTAAGAATGATGGTCTCGAGTTGCATGGGAAGCCTAAACAATGCGAGACTATCTAATATTGTATAGATTGATGTGTCGCTGTGCACATTTATATCAATACCATACCTATTACCTCCATCATTTCTTGTTAGTGCAGCTACTAAATTGTGGTTTTGATTACATCTATTAAATGT
This sequence comes from Hypena proboscidalis, assembly GCA_905147285.1. Classification (NCBI taxonomy): domain Eukaryota; kingdom Metazoa; phylum Arthropoda; class Insecta; order Lepidoptera; family Erebidae; genus Hypena; species Hypena proboscidalis. Next base: position 23,294,685 of record LR990127.1, on the reverse strand, counting down.
GGTGGTGTAAGCTTAATTAATTAGTTAATTTCAAGTTAATTAGGTTTCTGAATTAGAGATCATAGTTAAGGTTTATGTGTTTATATGTCATTAACTAATCTACATAACTACAAATAGCTACATAACCGTTGAATGTTCATAACGAGAATATCACTATATATTTCTCAAACACAAATATACGCTGCCACCTCGCAATAAAAAATCCCAAAACATCAATACGTCACTGAGTACGGCGAGATTGCTTTCAATACATAATATACTCAATGCCTTCGTCGTAATGAAACTTGCGATTTGTAGTCCTCATAAACAAAATCCCCCTTTATTGGGGATATTGCTGCTATTCCTTTGGCTGCTATTCCTTTGGCTGCTCCCCTTTGCAAATCCTCTTATTTTCGCACACTGTTTAAGTAAATTTGATGAAAAATGGTGTAAGGTTTCAGTGCATGTTTGTTTTTCAATGTTGACTTAGTAAATTCGTTTATAAAGATTTTAGAAAACTATTAATTTAATTTGAGTATTTTAAATTACTGACGATATTTACAATTTTGTATTAAGTATACATAATATAAATATATTATGATACAATAAAAATAACATTTAAATTATGCATTCAGATTGTGAGCAGTGTTTGGAATAAAAAATATTAAATATTTATTATTTATTTTATATTTTATTTTTTTATTATTTAATTATAAAAATAAACTAAAATTAGTATATTTTTATAATTTCTGGAACTGGAATTCTGGACAATTTTGGATCATTAACTGTCTTGAAAGATTTCGTATCCACTTCCTTTACCTTCTTTAGGTTCGTGCACACATGTTTACTCTACTCATACAATTTAGCTCTGTTTTGATGTTTAAGCGTCCTCCATATTAGGCGTGCGCGATCGTCCGACCTGTGGGCTTGCTGGCTGCACACCGTGACGTGCTTGCAGTCAGTCGTGAGTGCTTGAGATTCGGCGCGATGTCCTTTTATTAGGACATATCTCTACAAACTTTATATATTCAAAAAATTTGAATTTATAGCAATCGTTCGTTTTTTTTTTATGCTACGCACACAGCGAACGAACGTGTAGTCCACCTGATGGTATGTGGAATACAGCCCATGGACATCAACAATCCACAAAAGCAGATTGTAGATGCGTCGCTGCAGCTGAGGACTACGGTGTTATGCCTCATGTGCCAGTAATTTCAGGGCCTAATCGTCTCGTTGATCAGATTTTTCTGCACCAATGCTATAACTTGAGTAGCTCGTATAGACGAAGTACCAATGTCTCTTGTTCAGATAAAAAGACTACCAAACAGTTCTATAGGTAACATTAATTTAACGGATAACTAAAAAAAAGCACTTAAAATTTTACTTGCCTTTCTATTAATACTACTCGGCAAGAAAATTTATTTTTAGCTTGAGTGCATCTTTTTGGTTTATATCCTTCTTCATAGGTTTTATTGCATTTTCATTGTTATTTTTTTACAATAATTATTGAACGGTCTTCACTTTTTTAATAAAAAAAATACATATTAATTAGAATCAGAATCAGAATCAGAATATTTTATTTGTAAAACATAGGTACATACAATAATGGTCTTAACAATTTTTAGAGCGCTATGCTTTGTCATCACGACATACAAAATAGATATAAGATAGTGATAATAATTCATTATATAAGATTATAGAGTAATTAAATAATTGATTTTACATTAAGCAATTATTAAAATTAAAAAAAAAAAAAAAAATTAAAAAAATAAAAATTGAAATGTAGAATAAAGTCATTGTAAAAAAAATATCACACAAGTCAAAAAAAATAAATAAAATCAAAAAATAATATCATTCCATAATTTTATCATTTAAATATTCTTCCACGGTATATAAGCCTTTTGTAAAAGAATAGATTTGACATTGTGTTTAAATTTATGAAAATTCTTAATTTCTAGTAATACTTTCGGTAAATGATTATAAACCCGAGGAGCCATACAAAATACGCTTTGATTCATCCATGCACTCCTATTTTGAGGTCAACAGACTTTTAGATGATGGCGCTTACTATTGTAGTGTTCAAATATACCCGAATTCATTCTCACAAATATTACTAATTCGTAAACATACAGACACGGAAGAGTAAGTATTTTAAGCTTAATAAAATGAGGCTTACAGCTGTCAGTGACTTGAAGCCTACACATTGCTCTTACACACTTTTTTTGTGTTTTAAACACTGTTAATTTTTCTGTACAGTTACCCCAAAATATGATTCCGTAGCGTAATATTGATTCAACATTACCATGGTACGCTGTAAGTACTGCACTTTGATTTACTTTTTTTGTAAGCATGTACAGTGCGTATGATTGACTGCTCAATTTGGAACAGAGACTATCGGTATGTAATTTCCAATTCAAGCTGTCGTCTATATTCAGTCCCAAGAACTTTGTTGTTTCTAACTGTTTAATTTTTTCACCATTATAGATCATGTCAATATTTGCAATTAGTGGAATTCTATTTCTAAATGTCATTAAATGAGTCTTATTTAAGTTAATTTTTAAATTGTTTGATGTCAGCTATTGTACCACATTATCCAAAGTGTTATGTATGTCAGATTCCAGAGACGACTTGTCACTACCCGAAAATACAATGGTGCTGTCATCGGCGAATAAAATTGTAGGATGATTCGTTATTTTTGGGAGGTCATTAATATAATTATATATTAAATAATAATGGCCCGAGCACACTACCTTGTGGGATACCTACGTTAATGTCTCTATATTCTGATACATAATTAACTTCTTTTTTAATTTTAGGACACAAACGAGTTACTTGAGTGCATTGCTTTCTTGCTGAAAGATATGATTCAAAGAGATTTAGAGCATTACCTCTCACTCCATATGAATTTAATTTTATTAGTAACGTCTTATGATCTACGCAATCAAATGCTTTTGTAAGGTCCATGTAGAGTGCACAGATTGGTATTTTCTTATCAACACTCTGAACAACTTCTTGTAAAAATGTGTAAATGGCCATATTAATATTTTTGTTTTTTCTAAAACCAACCTGTTCCTTTGCAAATAAATTGTATTTCTCAAAGAAACTGTAAACCCTATCGTGTATGACCTTTTCAAAATTTTTTGATATTGTTGGTATCAGAGCAATCGGTCGATAGCAATTAAAAAAATCATTTGAAAGTAATAATACTTTGAGGCAGTTTATGTGTCCGTCAGTGTATTAATGGTTCAAGAACGAGCAAAATATTGTATGAAGAAAATAAAATGATCTGAAATCTACATTAATTAAATACGTTGTGTTTGTAAATTACCGAAAATTAAAATGGTAATTAACGGTACTAAAATATTAACAAACAGTAAATTGGATGAAGTCGATCGTTAAATGATACGTTCACACGATTATCCACAGCTAACAATTAACATTCGATAATGAAGCTGATTTGTTCATTATTATAATAGTAAATTGAAATAATAAATAACGTGCAATCAACAAATTACAGCATTCTTTTGAGAGAATATTATGCACACGTTTTAACAATTTGGCTTACAAAACATTTGATTGTATTCGTCACAATTGTGTTACCAAATTCTACAGTTTTGCAACGCATACAGACGTTTTGTAGGTATCTATGAACGCACATCGATTTTCCGGATCACCATTATGAGAACCTTTACCCAACTCAAAGTAACGATGACATCTTAAATATGGCAAGATTTGAGATAAGATTCTCTAAGGAGCGGTGAAGTGAACACGATTCAGTTCATTGGTTTCTGTATCAGGCTCAATAATTATATCTTCAGTTTGTGTTCAGATTACTTCAGGTAGCCCAAAGAACACAGTATATTTTTTAATTAAAAAAAACGGACCACTTAAACTTTGATTTTGCGTATGCAATTTGAGTTTTTTTAAACTTAACTTCTTTGCTCGCGTAGTATGTCGACCTTTACCAAGTGATTAAAAAATATAAAAGAAGAAAAGAAAATAATCATTTATTCTGGCATAAGAAAAATAAACATTAAAAAGCATCTAAAACTAAGTCATTCAAAAATATTATTCATAATGCTAGAAATGGTATGCATCTCAGCACAATATGCATATTAATTATGCAATTCATATTCAAAATTGATTATTACAATTTTCATATTGATGACAAATATATTTTAAATCTGATCTCTCTCTCGGATCTCTGATCTGGATCGGAGTTCTCAATACTCGTTCAAACCAAACATCCTTTTTTTTACCTTTTAAATTATATATTAAATAGGTCCTATGGCTATGATACCCAAGTTATCTTTTTATCTTTATGAGGCATTATCCCGTACAATACAATTCGCGAAATGAAACTTATGCCTAATTAAATATTATGCTAGAAAACGATTCTGAAACAAAATGCGTTACCTGTTATGTTAAATTAAATCATGTCATAAAATATGATGCTTGAAAGCAGGATCCCTTCGATTAGACGTTGTTGGACGAGATTATTGTATAAGAAAAATATTCAACTCCAAAATAATTGTCTAGCTCCATTAAATAGTAATAGAGTTTCATTTTTATCCTTTGGACCCCTAAAAAACATTACAAATCACACATAAAAAACATTCAACTATTCATTCTATGGATGTCAGGGCAAGTATCCATACTCACTTAACCACTGCTGAATTCACAGGAATAGTTACACTCGTTACTCGTTTTAACCTATATTTAGTGCCGGTAGAGCTGGTTTTTCCCCGAATTCACTGGCCTGCCTCCTATTGTAGTGAATGAATTTGTCTTTGAAGTGCTTACGACGAGTAATAGAAAATGAATGTATCTGTGCAAATGAATGTGAAAGCTACGTAAGAGCAAATTACAAAGTTATAACTACAGTACTATCGTTATTGTATTACGACCGAATTCATTAGTTAACATATTCATAATTCATAATTTATTTATTTTCTCTTTACAAATGGATCAGTACACATTATTTCATAACTTATTCGGAAGTCATTATACATTTGTAAGAGACTAGTGCCTGATGATATTATTATTTATGTGACATTTTACTGGCTTCAAAGCAAAAATATTTTTCATTATTATTGTATTTTTAAGACGAATCATATTTAAATTAGAATACAAACTCATATAAAAAGCAATCTCTTGAGTTTAACACTAACCGATTCGCTCCATCGTAAAAAATGTAACCTACCATTTTAGTCTTTTTTAGCCTAACCAATAAAAGTTTCTTATGCCCCAGCTAATACACGCCAGTTACTGGCAATCTCTAAATTTTATATGTGCCAATTTCCTTGATAAAAACATTTACGATTGGTAGAAGCTTTCGTAATCTTTACGAAGGGATGTCCTTGTGGAACTAACATTTTGTCAAAAGGATTTGGAATTTGGAATTGGTACATTGACTTTAGGCAAACTTTGACAAATAACAAATAAATCATTGTGCGGATTTGAGACTATTTGCTTCAGATGGAAAACATGTTTGACGATGTTTGTATTTTTTATTGAATCTGGGTGTATAATCGTGTTTGTGTTTTCCCGTAATCAAATTAAATATCAAGTGTGGTAAATCGTTTTACAAATTGAATTGGCTAAAGACTATATCAGGTAATCCTTTTCCAATTTCACTCACCAGTTATTTCATATTCAGCTTTAAAATAACATAACACATCTTCACGCCTATATTACCTAGAAGGGCATCGCAATCCACCGGGCACCCTTAGCCTTATAATTATATACTAGTTTTAATGTTTACGGATTTGTTTTTCAATTAAATTAAGAATTATTTGCAAATAAAACATAATTTCCTTTTATTTACGGACGAACTTTTTTCAATGAATAAGATCGTGATCTTCCATTATGTATGTTTGTATGAGTTTAAAAGAAATTCTGGATTTCATTAGGAATCACGTCAAAAATGTGCAACAGTTCGAGGCGACATCAGCTACTTTTGTATAATGTATAATTATTATACATTATATATCTATTTATATTTTATGTTTTTAATTATAGATATTTATTGTTTTACTCTCTTTGCACTATCGATTACTTGACTTCGCATACTTTGTTATCTCTGCACCACCTGAAGGTAGACTGGTAAATCGGCCAATATACACTGCTGTATATGAAGTTTCCGAAATAAATAAAATATGGTATTTTTGTCTAAAAAACTTAAAAATTGAAATAAAATTACTCGTGAGGTAAATATTATAGTGAGTAAGAGGACTAAATTAAAACCATAGCTAAGGATATACCTTTTAGCTAATAATTTGGAAAATGATGTACCAATCACCCTTTATAATTGAATGTCACTTGTTCTATTTTTGTGGGAAAAAATCAGAGTTCTTCCACTACTGTGTTTTTAAGCTATTGCATAGCTTCTATCGCGGGCCTTGAGCGTAGAAACCGAATCCAGAAATTCCGTAACGAAAATAACCTAACACCCCCACTCCGACTGGCACAGCGGTGATACTTTTTAGTTTACGTTGACGAAATTTCCATTGACGTTCAGCATTTGTTTTCGGTACTTTTTTTTTCTTAATTTTTCTTTAAATCTTTCTGACGCTGATAATATTTATACCCTTTGACGTTCACAATTTCTTTTTCTTTTTAGTTCTGTTTTTAGCTCTTTATGCTTTTCTTCTCTATAAAAAGAAAATGTGTAGGTATTAATAATAGGTATAAATAATTAAGTATTAATCGTGTAATTACACACAAAAACAATTATTCATTCAAAAAAATTTAACAAAAATAACGATATCAAGAGTTTGATCATCGAATCTTGCGCGATGTACATTTATATAGATATAATATCATATATACTTTCTCTGCGCGGCATTAATGTGTATTACCTATACATAAAAAATACTGCATAAATAAAATTAATAAATAATTATAATTGCATAAGTTGATAAAAAATGCTATGCAATAGCTATACCGCGGCAGTCCTCGAGTGCCACACGTCTATTTTTTGTATGTTAGAGCCTAAAAAAGAAAATGTTTAACATACCAAGAATTAAGATTTTTGATCAAACTTGGTGCTTGGCTATTGTTGTACACATCACTGTGTACAACAATAGCACAGCTACGGTATTGCGTGATTCGAAACACTTGATTTCATTGCACCTTGCTTCGTTACGTCAAATACTATCGAATAGATATCGTATTGTCGCGCAGTTTCTTTAACAAAGTATTGTAATCAGTTTATCAATAAATCACTTGTCATGTCCAGATTAAATTGACGTATATCATATACTGAGGTAGTGGTTTCTGGGTAGTATATATATATATATATATGAATACTACCCATACGATTCAGAATATATATTCAGAATCGTATGTATTCAGGTTTTAAAAAATTCGAATATATTTTTAGCGTTAATCACTTTTACTCATGGAGAGTAAAAGTGATTTACGCTAAAAATATAAGGCTTTGGTTTACATTGGCCAAAAAAAATAGTAGGTACTTTTATTTTTTACCTTACCGGTATTTTTTTGATTAAATGGAAAGTAGACAGAAATACTATTTATGTAGATTTTGAATTGAAATTTGAAATAATAGTTTAAATTGCCTTCAAATTTTGTACCAGTTTTATGTTTACTGTTGTGTTTTACTTGCCAACAACACGTACCCTCCTTGTAGCGGTTTGCAATATATGTTTTCAAACTCTCGCGATTTGAGAACATTTTTCAAAAATTTGACAACGGGTACTAAAGCGCAACGGATACAAGACAAACCTAAGGCGTACTCAGAAAAGGATACGTCCAACCGGGGTATGCAGAGCACCAGCCGTACATTAAAGGAGTAACGGATAAAATTGGATCAGTACTACACAGCAATACTCCATTAAGACTGTATATAGTCCGTACTCCAAAATCATCACCTGCGTACTCCTAAGGATGTCATACCCTTACAAACACCTGGCGTGTACAAGGTTGACTGCAGCTGTGGTAGTTCCTACCGATACCGTTAGTATATTGTGTGTCGAACTACCGACGGTTCCAAACTAAATAAAAATAAAAATTGTGACGACCAAGTGAGGGTGACAATATCCGCGCTTCACGGAGACGACGCTGAGTTTCACCATTTGGCTCGTGACCAAGAATGATGCAAGTCATTCGAAACGTCGAGCATAGGTATTTATTTACCTTTCTAATTACGCGATTTAGACCCGTTGTCTAATTTTTGAAAAACGTTCCCTCCTTTTTATTTGCGGACAAGCTTTTAACACATACACCTATGTGAGTGTACTGGTGTGTGCGGATGTTACAAAACTTGTCGAAATATGAACTCAGATTGTAATCTCTATATTACATTTGTTACTTTACAAAGATGGTTGTAATAGTAACGGCCGGGTATTTTATACAATTCAAGTAATTATTGAGTAGGAAGAAAATGACCGCACTAGCGATGATCAGTGAGGTGCGGGGGGCGGAGAAGGCGCCTCTCTCTCACTCGGATACGACAGGGCGATCTTATTCGCGAACAATAGGTAAGTGGTGGTAAAGCTATAGCTAGTGATAGTTCCCTTTATCCAATTCAATTTGGCAAACAATATACCAAACACCCTGTATTATCAAGGTAATTAGTTACTACATAGCCTTGTGAGTTATATATTTGGTACTAATTAGATTCACATGCGTCACATTAGTGGCGTCACGCACCCGCCATAACCGATATAATTACTTTGATAGCGTCGCTTGAGCCATAGCTATGATAAGTTGGAGCTAAGTTTGATATATTAAAGCTTGTATGTACATCCATGCTCTACATTGTCGGTAACTATGTCATTCTCATAACTAGTAGCATGAATGCATAGCAAATTAACTGCATTGATACGTAGCATATACGTAATGCAAACAGTGTTCAATTAAGTATGTAAACTTTACACTTAAATAAGACATTAAAGTGAGTAACCTATTTGTTTTAAAAGGGTCCATATTGGCTCACCTAAAGTTCTTTACCCGAAATTGTTCTTCCTAACAATTTGTAATCCGAATGATCACTCTTCCTAAAAATTTTCATCCGAATGTTTTTTTCATACCATTTGTAGTGCTACCGGCGTTGTTCATAACACTCATGTTTCCGTAAATTGTTATTACTAATTATCATTAATGTAAATATATTTAAACTCATACTTTTTTTATCAGAACGCTTTTATCCCTAAACATAATTACCATAACATTTTCAATCATACTCAGAAAGAAACGTTTACCAACTGTAATAAAAAATATATGTGGGTAGAAGATGATATTTATAGTTTTAATTTGAGGGTATGATTATTATTTGGGGGGTAAGCTTTACATAACGTACTAAGTTGTGTCTATTGCTTAGTTCAAGTAAGATAATTATGTCTAAAAAACCAACTGTTTAGAATGATTAAAGGTCGTTTCACTGATTTTTGTCTTAAATGAATAAAACTCCTAAAACACGACTCATTTATGACCTGGGAGTTTATACCGCAGTTTATAGTATATAGGAACCGTACCTAAACCAATAACTATAGCACCGATTCGGTTCTGACACGTTGTGGTCACAGTTCTAACCTAACCTAAACCAGAATACACCAATAGAAGTGAATATTTTAAAGCTATAGCCGCTAATATTAAACTAATTTAATTGAAATTTGTAAATGAAAACATGTATTTAACTACTTGTACCATGGTACTATCAGTCTTATATGTTATACACGTTATGTGATAATATTTAAATAACTTAAACTTTAAAAATGACGTAAAATTAATGTATATAATACTGATTATTATGAATAAAAAGAAACTTAAACAAAAACGATATGACTTTGAATAATAGTGTAAAAGATGTTTATGTTGAAAAAATATAGGAAAACTAATAAAAGTACAAAAGATGTTTATTGCTACCGACATTAGGAAGTTGAATATTTCGAATTATGAACATTAGTGACAGAGTAGTTAGGAACTGTAATTGTTAGGATGAAAAATGTTAGGAAGAACATTCGAATTTCCGATTATCGGAGTTAAAAACTTTAGGTGAATTTTGGCGCACCGGTTTTAAAAGCCTAAAGCCTAACAGAATAGTTTTGGAAAAATACCTGGCTCCAGAACGATTTTGACACATGAAATGTCAAATCCATATAGGAGACAGATTAAAATGGCAGTTAAATAATTCGATTCTTTATCAAAAATTAGTGAAACATTTATTAAATAAAATCGACAAATAATGACAATGACAACACACAATGGCGCGCCATGTCCTACAATTTCTACACACCTTATTTGCTTCCTAAACATTCATTAACGTCATATCGTCATAATAATAATTATACCCGCCGGTTTAACTGACCTAAGAAGCATTTAAAACGATTTCGCTTTGCCTTTTACAGACATATTGAACGTATTTTAAATCTACCTCAGCCTGATACATATAACATACCATTCCCGAGCTACAGTAGTAATCGTATGCAGCTGAACGTCGGTGCTATAAAAGATTGGTTCACCCTTAGGAACTACTATGTTATGCATGCGTAGTCGCTTGCCGGTTAGAAGCCCCGCTTTACTTGCAGCGTTTGATTTCCTGTTGATACTACTGTTTACTATACACTGACTTGGAAATAGAACGGATATCAAATACAGGAGATTTCAAGTATACGAGCGTAATAAATGGATCGGCATGTTATCTGAACATTTTCTGGGTATCTTAGGTAAAAACATTTTGTAATTTTATTTTTGAAGGTTTTCACTTGAATTTTAAAAAGGACTGTGATGATTTCATTTTTTCTTAAACATTATAATATTTTCCCGGTATCTCTTAAGCGGTAACGAGTATGAATTAATGTGTTGGAATCAGTGAGCATGGACATCTGTAGCAATTCACTTGGCAAATACATAAATTTAGCCACCGCTCATTATAAATTAAAGTTATATAGTTATAGATTACGCAATGAAGTTATGGCAATGGCAATTATTTTATATACAACTAATTCGAGGGACTTAGACTATGCGTTTCTAAATAAACTCTGATGAGAGACGTAGATTGATGATGGTAGAGGTAAGCTCAAGAGCTTTCAAAAGTTCAAAAGTACCGATCAAGAATCTTCTTATGACTATGGGCTATTATACAATCACGAATGTTAGAAAATAAAATACAATTAACAAAATTAATCGTTGTGATTAAAAGCTTTTTTTTTCAACTTCTTTTAATTAAACTGTATTTCATTTTATTATCTTATTGATAATCCTATTTATTTTTTCTTTTATTTTACTTGAAATGTTTAATAATTGGTAATGTTATTAATGATAACTATAATGAAATATTCGATTATTTATTTTCATGTATTAATTTTTACATTTTTGGAGTAACAGGCTATTAGTTTTTATAGTTTTTGTTCGTTGTTTTATGATAAAAAGCCTTACATCCCCTCACCAACCAAATGAGTTTTCATTTTTTTTTCAGTTTCAATTAAATCCTTTTTTACAGGAAAATAGCCTAATAACTTAATCTAAACTTAACAATTAAATTAAATTAAAAAAAAATGTTTCTTCCTTAGCATTATGTTATATTATTATTTATTCAATTACTTGGATTTACTTGGATTGATTTTAATTCAATTCTCTAAGTTGAATTAAAGTCAATCTAAGCTCCGGTGTCAAATAATTTTATTACAATAAGTATTATAATTTAGTTAGCTAAGTTTTATTTTAATTTTATATTTTTTGTGTTTTGATGTTTGTTTTGACGTGTTCAAGCGCCCCTTGGGGCCCATGGAAATAAATGATTTGATTTGATTTGATTTATTGCCTATAATAAAGATTTGGTGCAGCAATTACTTACACTTACCGGAAATTTTGTCATCAACAAACAAAACTATCTATTTTGCAACCTTAAAGCAAACGGGTAGTTATAGTTTAAATGACCGTAGAATTCAATATACTTTACATCTAATAAGTCAAATAGATTTTTTTAAACATTAACGCTAACATAATATTTCTCTTTGTTTGCAGAAAGTATCGACAAATCTGGAGAAGATCCGGTGATAGCAGCACTAAAGCCTTACGTAGCGCAGGACGACGACGATGGCTCTAGAGAAGCATATGACTTCCAAAAATTCTTTGGCAACACCAGTTTGCCTCAGAAACATGACATGACTACAAACGACGTATCATTAGTCGATCACTTCATTAACGTAGAACATAGTTACGATAACAATGAAACAAACATAAATCTAGATGATAATTCTGAACTAAGAGATTTAAACACTACAGCTGAAAATGTAACAGTTTCAAAACCAGTCCACGAGGATGTAGTGACTAAGTTCCTAAGATTGATAGAAACACAGCATTTACTTGGAGAAAATTGTACAGCTGGTACACATTTGAATTTGGGAGTAGGAGTTGTAGATAGATACGCACAAGAAAGGTTTAGAATAGAAGCCGATGTGGCTGTGAATAGAGCAAATATGCTGACGAGATTATGGAAGTACGCTGGTCCAGCAGTTATGCACAATGAATACTTGCTGCATGCCAGCGTTTTCTCAATGGTAGAATTTGATGATGATATTTTTGCAGCTGGTAATTGTTACGACCACCTTCAATACAAGGACTACCAGTTATTTTGTCCATTTGCGTACCGGTTACCTGAAGGTCCGATCCTGGCAAAAGATCTGGCGGTAGAATACAAATACCTAAGCAACACGTCGGAGTGGTTTTACATTGCTAGAAAGAACGCAGAGCGCGTGATCAAGAACCACAATCAGTTTAAAAGAGGTAAGTGATATTTTTGAACTTACAGCGTTTAATGTAGATAATATTTTATTGTACTTTTTTATGATCTATATGTAGCGAACGGACGTAAATCCCACCTAATGATAAGTGATTACTCTAGCCCAAAGACTACTACATTCCACAAAAGCAGATTGATGATGCGGCGCATCATCTGAGGACTATGGTGTTATGTCTCATGTGCCAGTAATTTTAGGGCTTGTCCACACCACCAAACCGGAACACAGTAGTGCAAGCATATTTGGCGGCAGGTTAAAGGTAAGACGGTGGTGCTGCCGCCCTCGAACTCGTTCACTAAATATCTAGCCCCATGAATCATCTTATACTGGGTAAGACAACAAATTATCTAAATATAATGCCAATAAATTTTATATATAATTATAATAATAGAAAACACAAACCCAAATAACTACATAAAAGAAAAGAAATAACTATTAACAAAATATTGCCGAGTAACTTTTTAATAAGCCATCAAGACATCTTAAAGATTCGCCGTTTCAAATAATTCGACTTAAATAAACCGGCCCAACCTTTAGTTGTTTATACGTCACAAGTCTCAAGGGTAATATTGTTGAACGATCGATCAAGCGCTTCTTAAAGACAATGCTGCGTCAGATTTCAATACAAAATCACTGCGCCGTTCATCATTGAGACACAAAGATACGCTTCAGTTTCAAGTATAGTACATAATATAGTTATCTGTATTCTTAAATAAATATTAGTAATAAAGTAAATTTTTGGAAATAGAAACGAAGAAAATTTTAGTGAAGTCTCTCTGTTATTGCTCTTTGTCTTTGACACAAACTGTAATTTATCACTCTTTCTATCAGGTACTCTACTGGCAATATATATTTTTTTAAAGTGGTTTCAATATTTAATTAGTCTTGTTGATTAAGTTGCCAGCAAGACGGTGTGTCTAACTTGTACAAGTTTCTTACAGTGCTATCAAAACGATCAAATGAGACATTTTATTCAGCTTTATTCATAACTTTAATTAATTAATAATAATGACTTAAATATAATTACTAATTAATGACTCTTAAAACCTTTAAAAAAGTCTAATGCTTCTTGTTTCTGATGCCCTTGAACATTTACGTTACCCAAGGGTAATCTTACAAAGTTAAGTTTCAAAGTTTTAAGCCCCATATGATTAATACGTTTGGAAGTGAACAATTTAATCTGGTTTACACTAAGATGTATGTTCCAAGAAAGGTTAAGGTTAAGGACAGAACATTAATCTTTTAATGTTAGTGTTGCCAGCTGTGAAAACTTTAATGTTAGTGTTGCCAGTTGTGAAAACTTTAATGTTAGTGTTGCCAGTTGTGAAAACTTTAATGTTAGTGTTGCCAGCTGTGAAAACTTTAATGTTAGTGTTGCCAGTTGTGAAAACTTTAATGTTAGTGTTGCCAGTTGTGAAAACTTTAATGTTAGTGTTGCCAGTTGTGAAAACTTTAATGTTAGTGTTGCCAGTTGTGAAAACTTTAATGTTAGTGTTGCCAGTTGTGAAAACTTTAACTGCGTTTAGTTTGCGTTATTTATTAAATTATTTTTACATAGCCTATCATAACATCAGGCCTATATTACCCAGAAGAGTGTGGCAGAGGTGTACAGCACCCACACTTTATAAGTATCTATTTAATTCCATAGCTTCTTCTTCTAAGAAGAAGAATTCCATAGCAATATTTAAGTTTCATTTTCTCTCCAAACCATCTTTAGCCATTAAGTTTTAGTTGTAATAATAAAGAATAAAGAATAATTGTCAAAAAACAAACAAATATTGTATGTATTGGAAAAAATGGTGCAAATGAGTTTCTCACCAGCTGTTTACATGATGCAATACCCATCGGAGCTGGTACTTGGATTGATTAATAATTCAAATTTCTAAGTTGAATTAAAGTCAATCTAAGCTCCAGTGTCAAATTATTTTATTGCAATAAGTATTATTATTTTTAATTACTTAAGTTTTTCTTTTATTTTATATTTTTTACATTTTGATTTCTTTTATTTGTTTTGACGTGTTCAAGCGCTCCTTGGGGCCCATGGAAATAAATAATTTGATTTTTAATTTCTTCATCTGTTATTTTTAGGTTCCTCCCTATCCCATGATAGTGAGTGAGCCTATAGCCATCCACCGGGCACAATTCCAACTCTGTGATGCTATTGAGAATTTCCTGACAGAAACTTCACAAATAACACTTTGCCCATTCTGTGAGAGGCGCATACGCTAACCACTAGACCAACGAGGCAGTTTAAGAAATATATATATATATATATCTATATAATAGATTTAATATTTATTAAATTATGTTCTTAATGAATTAAAAAAAACAAAAAAATTACAGATAAAAAGTATTTAAATAAAAATATCCATCTGAACGCCTGGTTTACGATCTCTCCGCCCCGTTTAAACATTGAATAAGAGAGAGATGGAAATCCGGGCTCTGCACGATTCAACACGTTCGGTGAAATCGTAGTTAGTTGACTTACGTAGCTGCTGTTTTACTTTTTACACTTTTCATTTAATTTTTGTACAAACAATAGTACTGTTTTAGTTTTTATCTTATTATATCTTTAAATCAGTATCAAGACAATGATCTCTACATTTATTCTTATATACCTGCGCTTATCGCTTGAACCAGCCCTGAAAACAACATAATGCAGTAAGTTTAGGCAACTTGGAACCTTCACATAATGAAGAACTTGCAGATCGCATTTAATGCGGCTATCTTAATATTATTAAAACCGACGTGAGGTAAAGACATTATTATTGAAAAACTGCCGACGTGGAGCAGTGCTAGACGTCGCGCGGAGGTGACGACACGCGAATAACAGCCCAGTTGATGAATCTACGTATTAGATTCGAAACTAGTCGGCATATCCCTGCTAAAGTAACGTGAGTAACCCGTATTTTCAATAATAGCGGCTATCTTACATTAGAGGTTATTTTAAAGCAATATTAAATGAAACATTTTTGCTGTTTTAATGAAAAAATAATGGTGTTTTAATGAAAAAGACTGGATTTATAAATCCAGTCTCATTACCATTATTTTTTGATTTCATTGCTAACTTTTATTTGTTTACTAGTTGTTGCCTACAATTTTGTAAGCGTGGAATTTGTTATGTTAACCACGGTTTTACGTATGTTATACCTTACTTCTCTACTCTCGTGGGTATTTTGCCGTTTTTGCAACATTTTGATCGTAGCGTGTGTGTGTCTACCTAAAAAAACACGATACACCCGATACAACGTTTTAAAAGTGATCCTATTGCAGACTATCACTGCTATCTCAGCTTTACTCGGGTCATTTGCTTCAGGGTTCTCACTACGTTCAATATCTATTAAGAAACTTGGCCCGCCTTTGCAACTTCTTTCAAAATTATGTCTACTACTTTGTTTTTCTGATCAAAGAACAAAAGGGAAATCCTCTTCATATCTGTTTGTTTCTTCGCAAAGTTTCTCGATTGAGAAGTCTTAAGGACTTGAGTGAGTTGATCGAGTCTTACTATAAGGTCTTGTTTTGGAAATGAACGTAAACGTCTTAGTTTATTACCTAGATGTACTTGGTGTTTAGGATGGTATAAGATACGGAAGGGATTTTATGCCCGTAAATGTTTTAATCATTATGTGAATTAAACATTGGTGTAATGTTGCCTTATATATCGTCAAGTTCGGCAACTATAACAACAATATAAGGTACTAAAAATATTTTTTTGCTTCAATTGGATGTTGGGCCAGTTCAACCAAAAATATTGTACAACCATATGTTTATTAATTATTTCTCTTTTTCCGGGTGTAATTTTTTTAGTTTGGATACCAACTCAAGACTATTAATTCATTCGGGCAGGTCAAATACTTTAATATCATAAATGTGAATGGCATTACTATGTTGTGTAGAAAGTGGGTACAATCACGATGTTCTTTTAGTAAATCAAGATTTTATTTTCACACATCTAGGACTTACATGATAGGTTAATGATGGTATCACGAGGTTGAAGCTGCAGGTGGAACCTACGAGCAGTAACATATAATATAAAAACTTATAGTCTATAGAGGTTTGCTTAATCGCGGTACTCATTGATTAATGGTGCGGCGTTTGATTTAGGTTAAGCTGGAAAGGTCCCTGGTTCGATACTAATCCATGAGAAAATAAGTCTGTTCTACTTTTAGAGAACTTTGATAGAAGCAAATACGTTAGCGAAAGATGTCTATGTTATGTAATGTTATCGATTTTCGTTACTTCGCTTTACGTTACTACCCTACTCAAACTATTATTGGTTAACTTACTTAAACTGGTTACTAACGCTATTGATTTAAATTTATTTCCTGTTAGCAAAGTAGAAAATATTTTAAAAACCTCTCTGGAAGAAAGGCACGGAGAAACTTTAGAGAGGTTTAAAAAAAGTATATTGTTGGAAATTTACACACTGTAGATTTCGTTCCGGAACTACCTCCAGGCGTCGAGGGGACCGTGCTCGGGGCGGTAACGCACGTTGCAACCGTAGTTGGCGAGGCGGCCATCCTCACGCAGCTTCTCGAACTCTTCGCGTTCGTACATGGTGAATCCCCACTTCTTGGAAACGTAGGTAACGATAAACTCAAACCAAACAAATTTAAAAGATATTGCTATTTATTTCTTGACTATTTTTAATATTATTATAATGTGTTACCTAAACTAAATACCTTCTTACATTAGCAGTAATTGCTGTAAAGTTTCAAAATATTCAATTGTTAACCTCTCTTGTACTAAATGCCGCTGAATACGCAATTTAAGCTGCACTGAATCCGATATATAATAAATCTAATGAGAAGTTTTCGGTGCAATGTTAATAGTGAAATGCACATTGCACAAAATTTGTGAAGCTTATTCTTATTCTATTGCAATAATTAAAAGTATTGATTAATTTAGTATTGCATTATTCAGGAACAATAACACCTGTAACGATAGCAACTACACAAAATATGCTTGTCAATCAATTTTGAGGGTGGTAGGTGTAACTGGTTGATGCAATGGTGATGAAATTTGACTGAGTCACAAAATTTATATTATTATTAATTTGTTAACTCGTTCCTACGTATTTAACACGTTTACTTAAACTAAATGACTCACATTACATTCAGATGTTAATTAATTCTGACTTTGTGCGTGTGCGATCTTGTATCAAGATCGAAAGTTAATGTACGTTACGTTAACACCCAAAGGGCATTAATAGCTCAATAAATCTTCGCTTAAGTTTTGTTGAAACGTTATCTGCGTTAGTTGTTGATTTATAAACGTGACAAATGAATTTTGGTGTCAATTACATTTTACTGCTGTTAAAGTAAAATAGATCTTTTATTATGATTTCTTTGATCATTTATTCTCAGAGACGCAATAGTGGGTTGCCTGAAGCATCGAAAAAACGTAAGGTGAATTTTAGGTAAAATATATTGTCTTAAAAAATGAAAGGTTTACGATTTAAAGCACCTGAATTGCAAAAGAGGCTATGAGCCCACTTTACCCTCAAGATTCTCCCCTGATAAGGAAATAATTATCTATATACCTTGTGATAAGAACACTATCCATTTACTCCTTATTGCAGGTACATTCAAAAAACAGTCAGCAGAATATTATACTGGTATTTGAAAATAAATAAAACAAACACTACATGAAAAAGGGTTTATTTAAAAAATATAATAAATAACATAACATGGTACATTTTAACATTGGATAAATATGTAATTGTAACTTAGCAAAATAGTTTCTAACGTAGTTTATAGGATTATAAAATAATTAAAACCTAAATGCTCATTTTGGAAACCTCTTACGCCACCTGTCTTCCTTTAACAGTAAAACAAGATATTTGCACTGACTTATATCGAGCTTGTATCGAACGATCGGTTATTAAGTAGTTCCTCTGCATTGGCAGAGGCGCTACTGTGTTTTTGTCGAAATAATTCCATATTAAATATTTCAACTTATTCACGACAAATAATATTTTAATTAATGTCTTAATTAATTTCGTCCGTTTTCATTGATATCGGATTTATTTGTAATTAAGGTCTTTGTTAATTACTAATTGTTTTCGTCGTTTGATTTTTGAACAAATCGTTCATATAAGTTTTGGCTATGGTCATCTGTCACTGCAGGTGGTTGTCACTTTTCATTTGAACAACCTTTTCGAGATGACAGCTCATTTCATGAGACTCGTGTAATAGACGTAAGTTTGGTCTTGCCATAAATATCCTTTTAGGATAATGGCTTAAATAGTTTGTAATGGTCATCAGAGGAGGATATCTTCGGATTATAAATTTCTGTTGTTTTCCAAACGTGGAGAGAATTCCTCATGGTCTGACTTCCTTGTGTTTACTTTCAGCACAAGAATGATCCAGTTATTGTTATGTTAAAACCATTTACTGATTGGGACGGTGTGGGATATCGAATCCAATAGCTTCGAGCTGGATTGTCGTAAAAAGAAAGCTTGTTGCCCAAAAATGGCATCGTGGATCCATTTTCTTATTGCCGTAACTAATTTGTTGTTTCATCTTGTTACAGGATAGGCTTACATTTCTATTACTATCATGATGCTATTACTATCATGCTAATAGTGATAGTCATGATGTTAATAATAATGCTAGTAATAATCATCTTGCTAGTGATAATCTTCTACTTGTTATAATTTTTTTGTTTTCTCTGCTTTGTTTTGTTAAGTTTTATTCAGTTTAGTTTTTTTATTTTTATTTTATTTTATTTGACATCTTACCTTTTTAGGGTTCCGTAGTACCTACAAGGAACCCTTATAGTTTCGCCATGTCCGTCTGTCCGTCCACGGCATAGCGACGAAACCGTTGGTGCTAGAAAACTGAAATTTTGCATAAACATGTATGTTAACTAAACAAAGAAAGTCGTAGAGTAAAATTTGGAAAAATATTTTTTTTTCAGGTAGCTCCCCTACATGTTAAGTAGGGATGTTTTTTTTTTTGTCGCCTACCCCATAGTGTGGGGTATTGTTAGATAGGACTTTTAAAAACGTTTAGGGGTTGCTAAGACAGTTTTTTGATTTAGGGATCCTTTTGCGAGATAATTAACTTTAAAGAGCAAATTTTTGTTCGAGTAGGGCGTCCCCCCCCCTCTAAAAGCTAAACTACTGGATCCTAAAATCTGAAAAAAATTGTGTCGGTAGTACATGTAATGAACTTTAAAGGAAAACTATAGCGGATAAGTTCACTTCATTAGTTCAAGAGGAATAGGGGTCTGAAATGTCAGATGCAGTTACTCAGAATATTTCGTTCAAAATTCTTGAAACATAAATAAACATACATAATACATATATAAAATCACGCCTTTATCCCACGGGGGTAGGCAGAGACGATGGAACGCCATGTGCTTCGCTCCTTACATACTTCTTTCGCTTCCTTAACATTCATACATCTCGTCATACGTGCTAGCTGGTTTCGTGTACTACAAACATTTCCTATCTGAAGGACGCTATTTATCTGGTTACTTTAACTTAATTAGTTCTAGAGTAATTGGGGTCCAAAGTGTAAAATGCAGTTACTTAGAATAATTCGTGCAAATTACAAAAACCTTTGAAAGTAATGACTTGTATGAAGATGTTACTTGTTTAATACAGATAGTAAATCCCTTTTAAGTCGAAATATGTTGTTACGACTAGCTACGGAAGCCTACTGCGCGTGGCCCGACACGCACTTGGCCGGTTTTTTTATTTATTGATGTTTATATTAAAGTTGCCGCGAATACTCGCTATTATTCGGTATTCGGCATTGCTCGTAATTTTTTTGATATTTGTCGAATACCGAATAATAGCTAGTATTATTCGGCATTCAGCGAATAGTCGTCGAAAATAAACTTTTAACGAACAAAAGAACTAATGAGTTAAAAATAATCATTTTTTAATTATTTTTCTTAATAAAACAATACACAATACCAATCATTATCTGTAATATGTGCCTGTGCCTATCATATTCATGAAATTAAATTAGTAAGGCCTTTTAATTAATATTTAAAAGCCAACAGAGGCAGATTGTGGTGCAAAAAAACATTTTTTCTGCACGTCTCGGAGCAAGTCGGTTTCGTTTTTCCTTGTAAATTAAACCTGCCTCGGAAAATAGTCTTTCTGAATAAACAGAGCTTGCTGGTGTGATTAAGTATCGTTTAGCAAGCTTACTTAAAATAGGAAATCTATTCTTATTGGTACTCAAGCCCATTCATATGGGTTTATTTTTCTGTCAGCCTTTGCTGATACGATGTAGTTGGCGATTTCTTCAGCAGTGGCATTCTTGGGTTGCTCTTCAGTAGGTTGCTCTATAGATGGTTCTTCAAAACATGCCCAAAATAGTTTGAGTTTCCGAATCATGCTCACTTTCATTGTCTAAACGAGACCTTTTGGATGCCGTTTATGGATCCGAATCATCATTTTCGTCATCTAAAGAAAGCCTAAGACCTTCTCTGAGCGCAGCTCTACGGATCCGTTCAACTTGGGTATTGTCAAAGTAAAAGTTCTTGTAGCGGGGGTCTAAAAATGTCGACAAGTAATATGTCTTCGTAAAGCATAGATCATTCAAGATAAAACGGGCTTCCATATTTTCTATCAATGCTTTTCTAAAATCATCAACGTGTGCAGTTTATTGAATCAGCGCATCTTTCATTAGGTATCTGATTAATGAAACAGTGCTAGGTATCACATTTGATATAGGTGCATATGTGAAACTCGTGTTTTTTGTTATAAATTAGAAATATTTTTAATGTGTTTAATGTTTTTTTTATGTCGAATAGTAATGTCGAGTTATTCGACTATTCGCCAAAGTGAATGGCGATTAATCGGTATTCGACTATTCGCTATAAACACTATTCGCGGCAACTCTAGTTTATATGTACTCAAGTTTTTAATTTATTATTATTTTTTATGTGATATCGTCCGTCCTCTCTTTGGCGCCGTCAGTAAATCAGCGCTGCAGGGCTTTGTTGCTCTGCAGAATATGGCTGAGATGGTATCCACTTCTGGCAAAAAGTTTGTTTAGTATTGTAAGTTTTATTGTTTTATTTTCTTATTTATTTTTTGTCACTATATATATGTATGTTTTCTTTCTTTTTTTCTAATTATAATCATCGGCTTAGTAATTCATTACACATTGTAATTGTTAAATGGTCATGTGTTTTTCTATATATTATAAAACAATGAATACTATGTATATACTATGTACTATGTATTGTATTTTATGAATCCAATGTGTTTCAAAATAATAGATATATATATATATATATTTTTTTTTTTTTAAGCGGTTGGTTTTAGCGCCACCTATGCGATGAGTGATACGTCACATACAGTACGTTTGAGTTTATACCAACACAATACTGTCGAGAGATGACGCATTTTTATCAAATACTTAGTTTCATAATATTTCAACTTTAACATTATATAAAATACAAAAAAAAGGCATAGCAAAGTTATAATTTGCTTTAAAATATTACAAGTATTGGTTAAATAGTTAAAATAAAATAATGTACATATTGAATGAACATAGTAATTATAAATATACTTTAACGATATAATAAATTGTTAATTAATTTTGGTAATTTAAGTTTGATGGCGTTTCAAAAAAAACAAATGTATTTTTTTTTTTTTTGGTATTTTTGTTGAGCATGTTTTGTCTGACGGTACTTTTTCATTGGTAATAAAAATAATGAAAAATATAGATAAGGTGTTTATGGGCTCATTAAAAATTATAAAATTAATTTCATCTTAATACACCCATAAAAAAGAAGTGGATGGGTGAAAACGGAATAAAATTGCAATTTTTATCTGAGGGGAGAATCTTAAGGAGAGAGTGGGCTGGTAGCCTAAATATTTATACCCGTCTAAGACATACAGACGTTACGAAATGACGTATCATACAGTTGAGAAATTAAGGGTTCCGGTAAGAGGCGACCGTAGCTGGATGGCCAAAGCGGCTGCCGGGTGTGCAGTAAGGTTGCAGGTTCAAATCCTGCCGGTCCCATATCTTTTCAACTGTTTCTTAGTATAAGACATACAGGACTTAAATATTTTTTGATATTCTATGATGGTGTAGTATTGCGGAACGATGGTTGCCATCGATGTATGTCCGTCTGCCACCTAGATGTATTTTATGAACCGTTATTATAGCGATTTAAACAGTTGAAATTTTCACAGATGATTTATACTGCTGCTGCTATAACAACAAATACTAGAAACCAAATAAAATAATATTTAGAAAAGAGGGCTCGCATACAAGAAACGTGTTTCTTTTGCTCGCTTCAGCTCAATATTGATAACTGTCACAAGTAGACGCTTGAAATATTTACCATATATTTATTTAGTAACGTCAAGTCGTTTTTTGCCGTTTTTATTGATGGAGATCCTATAAATAAATACTATACAATGGTACGGAACCCTTCGTGCGCGAGACTAGACTCGCAAGCCGATTTTTAAATGCAAACTATAGATTTTAAAACAATCGATTGATCGGCAACGTTTCTAAGATGGAAATGTAGCAAAATGATCCACAGATCTGAATACTCATCTGTCACGGCAACGTCTGACGACCCTCATTAATTCCTTGGTCAGCATAATTTTGAAGTGGTCTCACTTTGCTCACTCAGTGACCTTAAGTGGGTGTGGGACCGACCTTGAGTAGTAAGAGCACTTTGATTTATACTATGCAAACTTCTGGGCAGTTTGCTTCGAGATTTTAGCTAGCTGGTTATTTTTATTTTGTGTGGTATTAAAAAAAATCGTGATATCACAATTTATTTATTTTCACGATTCTATGTTTATTACATGTTTCAAACTCTATGCAACTAAACATATTTTTTTAGTAATATCAATAAGTACAGTTTTAGTTAAAAAAACTACGGACTTTAATCTATCTTAACTATTTTGAAAACTAAATATAGGTGTAATGACTTAATAAAAACGCATGCTTGTAGCATGTTTCTATGCAACAGTGAGTTTATTACATTCCGTATTGTGTACAAATGAAATCATGCTATGCGGATATTTATATTTGATTTGTTTGTCCATATTGGCAATTCTCTTCATCAAATTACATCTATTTACGTAGTAGTTCAGTTGATAATATCGGATTTATATTTTACTCACCTAAAATGAGCATAATTGTCTAGAAGACAAAAGGTAGGTAAATAGTTTGTTCCATATTATATTATTTAGCGGACAGGCGTGTGTTCCACTCGATGATAAATAACAAGGCATCGGGTAATAAGCTTAGGCTCAGAAATCATTGTCACATGATATAACTGCAATATTTTTATCCGCCCGCCCGCAGCTCCACTATCAACAGCACTATCAGCTCGATATCCAAATAAAGTAATGCAAGTTTTATTTTTCATCTCAACCGAGTTCGATTCCCGAGCTGAGTACAAGTTTTTTTTAAAATCTAAGTATGCAGTTTTTGTTTTAACTAAAATCGATGTCATTATTTCTAAGAACAGATTTGTGTATGTCTTATAATTACAGACTTTACCATACTAACCAATATAAATAAGCCATCCTGAATAATAAGTTAATTAAAACAAAGTCCAAAAAAAATAATGGTGGTAGTATATGTAATGAACTTTTGAGGAAAACTATAACGGTTACATTAACTATATAAGTTCAAGAGTAATAGGGCCCCAAATTATAAAACACAGTTTCTTGGAATACTTTGTACATAATACAAAAACCTCTGAAAATAATTACTTGTATGAAGTTGTTACTTGTTTAATACGGATAGAAAATAAAAAAATATAATAAATTCATTTTAAGTCTAAACATGTTGGCAAGACTAGCTACGGCAGCCTATTGCGCGTGGCCCGGCATCCACTTGGCCGGTTTTTAACAATACGGGCCACTCCTACTGTCCCCCGCTATTCTATTTCTACTTCACAAATAAATCCCGGTTCCTCGGCAATATTCTGCCAATTATGTAAGAGGCCTCTTGTGTATAATTATTTATTTTGTCTTATTGATTAACTTTCAAGCGGTAATTATGCCTATTTTATATTGTGCCTTTGTCCGCAGCCATCTTGAATATGCTTCACAAATATGGAATCCAAACTTTGCTAATTATATAAACAGAATTGAAGCCAAACAAAGAGAGTTTTTAAGGTACATCCAGTATTGGTCAAATAGATATTTACCAAATTATTTAAGTCGCTGCCAAAAGAAAACATATTAGTTCCTTCTGATCTATCATTGTTATACATTGGGCCGATTATACGCGGAAATCGTACAGCGCCTTTCGTGTTCAATATAATAATGCGTTCAGGATATTGATGGGATTGCCCCGCTTCTGCAGTGCATCAGGGATGTTTGCTGAAGCTCGGGTAGACTGTTTCTACACAACAATGAGAAAACGATGCGCCTCTCTGGTGCGCAGCGTGCGGGCCAGTCCCAACCTGAACTGTATAGCGAGTAGACTTGATTGTTTGCATGTGAATCGTTGCTGCAAGTTGTCCATCTCGGTGATAGATGTGTGGCGATGATTCACATGAATTCATGACTTAGGTCTAAGTAGTTAGAATAAGAATACTAATATAGGTATAAGGAATATTGTTACTAACACATATGAGTCTTGTTACTTGATAAATAAAGCAATTATTATTATTATTATTATTATAAGCAGTCTTATGAACGGTTTGATGGACGTTACCGAGCTACTGAGCAGGATAGAATTACGTGTGCTTTCTGCATTTACTAGAAGAACCGATCTTCTACCATACCGTTAGCTAAAACCACTTATCGACGGAATTGATTAATTGTAAGAGTTTGTTGAACTTTTAACAGTGGAAGCAAACAGCAGTATAAGCAAAAATATTTTTGTTTAGAATTTTTCTCTGTCTGTCTGTATGTTAGTACGGGCATCGTGCTAAAATTACTGCATGGAATTGGATGTGGTTTTCACAGTTGTGTAACTGCCAGTATAACTTAAAACTGGTATTTGTTTTATATTTTTATCTAAGTTTAAAATGCATGAAATTCTGCACGAAGGTTCCTTAGAGTGACGTAAATAACAATGAGATAGATTTTTGGAAACTCCCCAAGGGGTAAATTTAGGGTTGAAAGCGGAAAAAGTCACGGGCAACGGCTAGTCTTCTTCTTCGTCGTGTCGATGGCTGAGTCAAATTTTATTGGTCCAATAAGGGGCCACTGTTATAGCGCTCTCGTCAGCGTTCATGAGCGCCTCTCTTGTGCAGGGGTAGGGCATTTTGGACAGTCAGTAAGATGGTCAAGGTTTTGACTTGCCATCGTGGTGAAAGGATTAGCCAATTCGCTTTTAAGACCTCGCGAATTGCCCAGGGTGCGCCGGACGTAGGGAATTGTTGTGTACGTCACTCGGGGAGGCTCCTTTCATGCACCCCGGCGGCCCAGGCACGGCTAGTTATACCATAAGAACATAAGTTTGTTGAACTTTTAACAGTGGAAGTCGTGTGGTTGAACTTAATATATTTAATACTAATATCGCTAAGTTAATAAAAGCTATTAAACTAACTAACTAAACATGTTTTTCTATTCAAAACTTAATTTGTAATTGCAGGTATATATTTCCTTGTTTAGAATAATTTATGTTCAGTTGCATGTGTGAGCATACTTGTCAATTACCGATGTGAATCGTTATCATAACTAACAAACTTGTAACTGACCATCTTTTAATATGTATTATCACAATAATCTTGTATGAGCTGTAAGTTTTCCTAAAAGATTAAAATAAAATATTCAACTCGTGGCTTTATAAATCCCAAGTTTTAACAGAAATCTATACCTACTAGAATCACTCGCTACATTTGTAATTCAATTCTAGACTATGTAGTCTATAAATCCCGAGATTGCAAAGTACATACTTTGCAATCTCGGAATTTATAGCCGGCATTCACTGGAATTGCCAAACTTTTCTCACTAATACTATATATAAATAACTATTACAAAAAAATCAACACTGATAAGTTTTGTATAAAATTAATAAATTTGACTTAATTTAAGCAAACTTCTACAGGTTATAACGTCGATAAATATCTATTACCTGATGTTGACATTTTCAGGAATCAATGATTTTTCGTTAAAAAAAATTTAAAATTATAAGAAAGCAACAATTTCTTAATCTTTATCGCGAGATAAGACGCTGTCAATTACTACTCGCGAATAACAAAACAATTTTGTGTGCTTTTTCAATAACCTGAACACCTGTCCTGTTGGGTTAACCAAAGTTGTTCATGAATAATTTATTGGGACTTGTTATCCATGACCTGTTTATTTTGTTACTAAGTTTTAATAAATCATTTTATTTTTTTCTAACTCTATAAACTGAAAGCTTCAAATGTTTACCGACTTTGAAAAAGGAGGAGTTATCTATTTGGTGCGTATATACTCGTTTATATTTTTAATGTTTGTTCACCGATTACTCTTTCAATTATGGACCAATAAAAGGTTTTTTTTTCGTTTTTTTTTTGACTGAGTATGGTTGCGAATTGCTGCCATCGACACCAAGTTAGGATTTGATGATGGGAGCCCAGGGAAGGAACCCTATGTTAACATAGACTCTTAACATAGTTTTGATATATTTTCTGAAGTCATTTGGATATTTCCATCTAGCTCGGCATCATGAGCCGATGACGGAAGGTGCATCACCTCAGCGGTTAGGAGTACGATGATAATGCTTTAATCATAGGCACGTTTAGACCGTTAGCTGAATTCTTGTATTTTAAGTAAGATGGGGCATTGTTGAATATTACCTTAAATAGGAATATTTAATGCTGAAGCTACTTCACTAAAAATAAATAAATAAAATCTTTAGGTACATCTATTTATACATATTATATTATTATATTTGCCATGTCTGTACATAGAAGATTAAAAAAATATATATACGAGGTCTTTATAACAGCAGTATAAGCAAAAATATTTTTGTTTAGAATTTTTCTCTGTCTGTCTGTATGTTAGTACGGGCATCGTGCTAAAATTACTGCATGGAATTGGATGCGGTTTTCACAGTTGTGTAACTGCCGGTATAACTTAAAACTGGTATTTGTTTTATATTTTTATCTAAGTTTAAAATGCATGAAATTCTGCACGAAGGTTCCTTAGAGTGACGTAAATAACAATGAGATAGATTTTTGGAAACTCCCCAAGGGGTAAATTTAGGGTTGAAAGCGAAAAAAGTCACGGGCAACGGCTAGTTATACCATAAGAACCAAGTTGAAAAAAAAAGTCAGTTATATCGATCGATGCTAAACATTTCCTTCTAATTTGAAACAATCAGCACCGTCTTCAAGAACCTTCTAACCTCTTCTAACGTCTTTTTGCGTACGTAACGTTCATAACGTTTAGTTTTTATAAATATCATATCATAACCACTGACTGCTTGCCTTGATCTTTAGAGTATGCGATTAGTAATCTCAAGTAAGTCTCGGGTCAATGCCCGGATCTAGCAGAAGTGTCAGTATTAATCAATCAGGTTATATCTGTCAGGAATTCCACAATAGCAGCATCGAGTTTGGCGATATAGACCAGTAGATGGCGATATAGCGATAGGCTCACGAGGCATTAACACAAGTGGTGAAGTGTTGGTATTAAGGGAGAACAAATGCAAAAGTAATATGGGTGTAAGTTTAATATGATGAAATGGGCGCCAATAAACATGCATTTTAGTGTATTAGATATGATTTTTCTTTTTGAATTTTCGCGATTTGAGAACATTTTTCAAAAATTAGACAGCGGTATTTATTTACCTTTATAATAATTATAAGATTTAGACCCGTTGTCAAATTTTTGAAAAATGATTTTTCTAAAAGACCCATATTATGTTAGTAGCTCAGGTTAGTTAGGCGCTCGGGAGTCTACCCTTAATACACCCTGCCGAACCGTTTTGCGTAATTCAGGCGTGATATCATGGTCTTAATCCAATGTTTATCTTTCAGGATTCCACACATACACGTACAATGATACCGCACACACAGATCGAGAGGCAGATGAAATCCTCTCTGTTACGTATGATGATGGAAAGTGGTCGAAACCTTACTACGACTGTGGTGGAGGCAACATCTGGATGCTTACCTACACCGTGCCATTCTTTGGATACAACAACGGCACCTATTTTTTTAAGTAAGTCAAATATTTTACTTTTATTTATTTAGACCTACCACGTAACATCTATGTTCTAGTTTCAAGTGTAAATTGTAGCACTTTTATATTATAAATTCGGTCGGGTTATTTAAAAAAAATATAAAATTATAATTAAAATTTATCCAGATCTGGTGAAACTGGCCCTTTGATTCAGTTTCTATCTATGTCGTGTTATTGTCTTCGA
Organism: Hypena proboscidalis; assembly: GCA_905147285.1. Classification (NCBI taxonomy): domain Eukaryota; kingdom Metazoa; phylum Arthropoda; class Insecta; order Lepidoptera; family Erebidae; genus Hypena; species Hypena proboscidalis. Next base: position 23,265,623 of record LR990127.1, on the reverse strand, counting down.
AACAGAGCTTGAAGCATTTTGCAATTTTTTTTCATAAACAGTAGTTTATATTTGCAGCATAATTTAAAGATACGCTTTTTGCAGACAAAATTCTTCTGATTGGTATATACTATAAAGATAATTGTTGTAAATAGCCGTGGCGCCATGGATAAGGCATCGAAATTACGATCGAGACGTCGTCGACGTTTGCTAATTACTAGCAAGCTGTTTTACCCTAGTAATACGTTAACCAATCATCTAAGAAGAAACTGAAATTGGTTGGCCATTCAAACACTGAGGCATATTGTATTATTTTGACCTACTCTATCCATTTGTTAAGCGGACTCTTAATCAAAAGATATTTAACCTGAACGACGTTCACTCTCCCATGCATTGAAATAAGAACTGTTAAAACATCAAGGATAAACCGCAAAACGGTTATTACCAACGCAACTGACCCTTATAAATGAATGGGCATCAAAAGCATCAGTGACCAGGATTTCCGTAATATCAAATAGGATGGCAAAACTCCCCACAAAAAAGATTGGACGCGAAAATAGAAGTTATCAGAGCCATTGGAAGTCGTTTGAGCAATAATGCAGATAGGGTCAAAGATAAGTTAGGCCGCCCGTTTGTTCTGAAAAATGGATTATGCATGGATACCGCAGTATCTGGACAATGTGTTGCCAAAACCTTAATTGACGTTATACATTTCTGAAGTGGTTTTTTTTCATAATTAGGTCTTTTTTTACGAGCATCTAACGTTTGCTAAAAATTGTTTAGTTTCTTTTCCAAGAGCTTATAAGCGTTAGGTGTGTCTAAAAAGCTACCTGAATTGATAAAAATCTTGTCGCAATTAAATTTACAAATATTTTAAGGTTTTGGCTTTCTGCTTGTAACTGGCCTGACCGAATTTGTTGTACAGGCCGAAAAAAGTTTTTGTTGTATGTCAAATTAAGTCAAATAGTTGAACTCATTACTTTTTTGTTTGAATATTCTTGAAGGAGAATCTTAATATCTATGAAAAGATAGTCTGTCATCCGGAGCAGCCCCACAGGACAATTCACAAAAACGAAGGTTAAAGTACGTTTATACATATAAGAGACATGTCGTTTATTTTTGTAAATATTCCGACTTTCTATGAATATGAATAATTTTACACAATTTATTTGCTAAACTCACACATTCTTATGTCGGTAGATGATAGGAGTCAGCATTTATTTGAAATACACGCGCAAACAACATGCATTAATTTGCCTTTGACTATATTATATGGTCTGTAGCTTAGCAAAATGCAAACAAAACGAAGCGAATAAGAATTTGGCATTTAGTTTATTGCTGCAGACAGAATCACTACATAGTATAAAACAAAGTCGCTTTCTCTGTCCCTATGTCCCTATGTATGCTTAGATCTTTAAAACTACGCAATGGATTTTGATGCAGTTTTTTTTTTAATGAATAGAGTGATTCAAGAGGAAGGTTAATATGTATAATACATGCATATTATAGTAGAGAAAAGCCGAAAGAAGAAGTCCAAATTTAAAGATTTGTAATGTGATGTCGTAACAAACATATTTTTCTGCGCTTACATTGCAAACGCTGGCTAAACCTTATGAGATAGATCAAATTTTAATGTATGTACTACGAAATTGTATATCTAAAAATATAAATAAAAAACTCCGCGACAGCATATGTTTATCTCCTAAGGATAATCCACAGTAACCATTTTTATCTTTTACATATTACAAAAAAAAAATGGGTTATTTACCAAGCTATTTTAAACGATACTGTATCATTCCTTATTTAATTAAATACATTAGATACGTTGTGCATTTCATGTAGATCAAAATTGCCCTTTACAGCATGTGATTTAAATGAATTTTCGAAGATATTACAGATTTAAAAATTGCGGGACGTAGCGTTTGCAGCGGTACCGGCCGGTCGGGGCGGCGGGAGCGAGCCTATAAATAGCGCGTCGGAGGACGTGGTTCTCCTATGGATTGGAATTTTCTATTAAGATCTTGGTTAAAATTTAGAATTAGATTAATTTAATATTAGGGAAATTATTTTCAAAAATCGTAATGGTAATAAATATAAAATAATAAAACTTAATAGAATAGGTATCTTTTGTTGTTGATGATTGTTGATTATCTTTTGTTTTTAGTCGCACGAATAGCAAATTATTTTTAAGTATTTTTAATTTAATTAAAAATAATCGTAGTTTAAATTGAGGTATTTCAGTTAAAAAAAGAACTGAATAGAATATAGGTATCTTTTGTTTTTGTTTCTAAATGGTAAGTATTTAGATATTTTTTATTTTGTATAGTTCCTTTTGTAAAAATAAACTATATAGGTAAAAATGTACAAAGTAAATAAGTAAAAATGTTGTGTATGAATATTTCAAAGATAGCAGGAAATCTTCATGGTATAGGGAAAGGGGAATTGTTTTCCTCCAAATTTAACGCGTGCGGGCCACGTGAATAAATCAAAATTACTGATTTGATTTTAATCATTTTTTCAGTGAGTGACATAGGCTATATATTTTATACTCGTGCGAATCCGGAGCGGGCCGCTGTGTTTTTATATACAACGTTCACAGTATTTCTGTAGTGTATTTAGTATCAGCATTGTACCCGTGCGAAGCCGGGGCGGGTGGCTAGTATAATATAAATTGATTTTTAGTTTAAATCCAAGTATATAGGTATAAACTATGAGCTAATAAACTATTGATGTAAAGCTAGATAAACTCAATAACTCCCAGGTTTTTAATAAGCTGACGGAAGGAATTTCGGTTCAATAAATATTAGAACAATAGATAGATTCTTTATAATTCCGAAAAAAAAAATTGATACAATACAATACAATTAATGAATAAATTTGTCAGTATTCGAAAAATCTATTAAAATGAACCAAAAAGTTACGATTTTGCTCGTAAACTGAGGTCGTGAGTGAGAATGAAACCATGCAATAATTAACTTTATTAAGGGAGCGGCAAGCGAAAGAATCAATAAAGAATAAATGTCGAGGCATACAACGAAATTTATTTTTATTTAATTTTTAATTTAAATAAGGTTTGCTAGTTATTTCAGGTGTGAAAAACTTATTTCATTTTAAATGTTGCTACAAGTTTAATGGTTGAACGAGTAGAGTAATAAATGAGAGTACTTTATAATTGTACCTATAGCTTTATATAAATGTAATATTATATTCATCGATAAACAGAAACATAATAAAGATCCCATTGAGAAAAGTCTAAAACAACTTAGTTACTTTACAACGCAGACGACATTAATAAGCATCTTGTAAATTCAATTAATTTGATATAAAGTCTATACCTATGGCAAACATCTTAAAAGTAATCTGAACTAAGTTAATTAAAATCAAAAATCTGATTATTCAAATTTGTTTTACGCGTCAGAAGATTTATATGTATTTAGATTTGCTCATAATAAATCTGTTTCACTATTAAATAAGCTACTTAAGATTTTTTTTATTTTTTTGTCCTTAAAACTAAAATAAACTATTTTATCAATAAAAATAATCCTCTCCTCATGAAAACAATAATTATTTATTTTTATATAGGTAATAAACACACCTACTAAAAATGTTAATAATTTATAATATTGAACGCGCTTTTTTTTATTTTGATGAATTTGTAAAACTTAATGCTAGCAGTAAATAAAAGGCTATTTTATTTTTATTTTATAACTTAAGAAATAGGTATAATGCAAATTGAGATGGAGTATCTGTAGTGGTAAGCATATTTACCAAATTATGCTCTGAATGTTGAGGTCAAGCAACCTTAGAATATTTTAATTATTATGGCTCAATGTCTCTGAACTTCTAATAATCTTATAATAATCTGCGGTTAACGCTACAGCGGGTTCGATTTTTCTAGACGGAAAGATTGAAAATGATCGTTCAACTTTAATCGGCGGGTAATTACGGTGGTAAAATTGATTTCTGCACTTTACCATAGTGCTTATTTTTATGTAATTGAAGGATTCAAGCAAAGTCTTATTTAATTTAGTTTAGAAAAAAAGCTATGCCACTATGCTACGTGGTAAAATCGGTAAAATTACACACCTAAACATAAAAGGTCTAAAGTTACTTTACATTTCAACAAATTTCCCAAAATTTCTCTCTATAATGAATTGTTTTATCGCCTCCAAAAGAGAAGATACAACCACAACTGGTTATAAATTTCAACAAAAATATTATTCAGACCAAATGAAATTTGTTGGCAAAAATTTTATTTCGTTGGCAGAATAAATCGACTGGTCAGTGAATATTTATATCAATATGTTTTGAAGAGCGGAAATAAAATGCAGTGAAATAGATTTATTATTTGAATGCTATTTACAGTTAGAACAAACCCGTTTTTTTATTGAGTATTAAGAGTTAGCTCTCGAGCGTTTTGTTTTTATGCCAAAATGTATCAGGATGTAATATACTTTTTGACATTACTCGCTGCGTGTGTGAACTACTGATTTATTCTACTTTGTTGTTTAAGGGAGAAAAATGGTTGGCCTTACAAAAATAATATGGGTATAATATAAACTTAATAATAACTCTTATATTATTAAGTTTATCGCTCGCTCAGCTCGTTGACTAGGTTAAAAAAATACTTTTTTTTTCCTACTGTGCGTACAAAGAGTTAAAGAGCATTTTCTCTCTTAATAAAAATTGTTGAAGTATGTATATATTATAATATGTAAGTTTTGTATGTATGCATGTATTTTATATGTAGGTGTATTGATGTATATAAATAATATATTAAGTAGAATATTATATTGCAAGTAGTATATACCTATTTAAATTATTATAGTATGTAAGCATTCTTATAGCATTATTTTAATATTATTACTTTGTAGTTGTACACTCAACTTTACTCTTGCCTAGTCTTCTATTTCTTCTTTTCCTCTACGGCTCAAAGGTTTGCTGGTAGAAAATTCAATATTGAATTAAGCTCGCCTTTGTACCTAATATTTTAACTGTTTCTTTTCTATTATGTTATTGTAAATTCTGTGTGTGTACAATAAAGTATTTGAAGTACAAAGCTGCGCGTTTTAGATAATTTGGCGTCTTAAACATCAAATTCTCGCCGCGGGGAATAGTACAGCTGGTACTTCTTGTACTTATTGGCGAAAAAATCACTTTAGAGATAATATTTCACCTTTCTTACACAATTGCATGTACGGTTCCTGGCTGCGAAAGCAGAAAGGGGTATTTGACATCAAATAACGATCACCAGTAAGTTGATTTTAATATTATTTAGTTTGCATCCGTGAATCACAAAACTTTGCCAATAATACAATTCTATAAACATTATTGGATGTTTAACCAAGTCTATATGGCGTCTACCACCTCACTTAATGTAATGAACAAGCTAAAAACTTAAAATATTTAGTATACTAGAACTTGGTAGCGTTGTAAATGTGTCAATAAACTTTTATTTCTATGCATACTTAAATTGGAAAAACCCATAAAAATAAAAGTTAGTTTAATTGGTCTGGAAATAGGATGTATTTTTATCCTGCAAATGTTGACATACCACGTGGGTCGCAGCTAGTATTGTAAGGTTTTCCCATGGATTTGAAAGTAAAAAAGGTATGGATTAAATATGTTCGGAAAAGCGAAGATTGAAAAAAATATTAATTATAAAATTTGGAATTCCATTACATAACTAATAACTTTTTCAGAAATCTGTTCATACGCAACTTTGAATTTCAAGAAAATGCTTTATGTTCAATTTAGTTTGCACCAAATTGGGTGCCTTTTAGCGTTTTGAATTACTTTTTGTTCGGACGTTTTCGTGCGCTGACCCGAGGCTCATTTAATGTTACGTTAATGCATGCAGTAATTAAATTTGTGTTTTTGTATTTTATAATCTCTATTTCTTGTGTAATAAATGTATTTCATGTTATTTGTGTTTTCACCATCTTTTTGAGAAGTCGCATTCCTGGAATATCAAAATATCCAATATTTACTGACCTAGTATGCAATGCTTTCAATATCCATGGGCACATCAACAATTGAGTATATCACCAGGATATAGCAGTGACAATCAAATATCTGCAAAAGTAAAACTGTCAAATAACCATCATGTTAAATATTTGACATAATTATATTATCTCTGGCATAATGTATATTTTAAGATAATCGTATTTTGACATACCTTAATATACATTATGTGAACCCCACTATGAATCCATTTTTAATATTACGCGATTTGGACACACACAAAAAATGTTATTCCTGCAACCTTCGTGCCAAACAGACGTGTTCAACTTATAATAAGTAGCAACTATCAGGCCGTGTCCATCTACAATCCAAAAAGACTTACCAAAAAGTAAATGTAAAAAAGGTGAACTTATTTGCAACATTTTACCTTCAAAAAGGCTGTAAAATATCATGTGTGCGTTATGATATCTACATATATATTTCTATACCAAATTTTCATAGTCAAGTCAAGTTATTCGAAACGGAAAATTATTTAAATGGTGATAAATATTTTAATTGAATTGATAATCGATTGAAAGGCTCCATTTATATTGAGACCTCGATTCTGGTTAAGCGATCATGTTATGTTTTTAAGCAAGCACTATCGAGATTTCTCGATGCCAGGAAAAGTTTGTCTTCTTCTTCTTCGTCGTGTCGTTGGCTGAGTCAAATTTTATTTTGACTTGCCATCGTGGTGAAAGGATTAGCCAATTCGCTCTGGAGAACTCGCGAATTGCCCAGGGTGCGCCGGACGTAAGGAATCGTTGTGTACGTCACTCGGGGAGGCTCCTTTCATGCACCCCAAAAGGAAAAGTTTGTTAAAATACCAATTGTGATTCTATATTATTGTTAGAAGCCAACGGGATTATGGATATGTATTTCCTTTTACTATTTATTAAAAGGAAATACATAATCTTTCTCTTATATACCTATACTTATATAATAAAGAGAAGAGATTTCTTTGATTGTTTGTATAATTATTTGTATCCATAAATCTTCAAATCTTATTATCCAATCTCAATGGTTCGAGAGGAATTTGTGTGAATATAATTCAAGACCCCAGAAACAATTTAAGCTACTTTTGTACGTTTTTTGCTATGTAAGACGTGGGCAGAGCCGCAAACGGAAGCTAGTAATTAACTAAAATTAAATATAATTATAAATATTTAAACCGCCGACAAGTCATTTTATTAAGTTCTAAGTTGGATATAATCCAACCCGTAGATATTGGTGGCCAAGCTTAAATACCGATGTAGCCAAATCAAACATATAGTTACCCCAATAGTTGTGGTTAACCATAGTTTTCCATATCGTTAGCATACGTCTCTTATGTCAAAGGCAAGCGTAAATATGTCATATAAATGTGATATTATATTATTAATTGTAGGGTGATTACTGGGTAGACCCAGTGTCCCTTTACGGCTGACATTTACATAATCTGTCATTCAGATTGCTGGGCTTGGTAATACTGAGGAGATTGGTGTGCGATACAAGTGTGTGAAATTAAGTGTCAATATATGGGTAAATTATTTTTTGATTCAAGTTCTTGGGATGTAAAACTTGAAGTTCTGGATATAACTTGTTTTTTTAATCTTGTAATATTTCATTTATCAAAATAGCGCTAAATATTAAGTCAAGAATAAATTCTACTTCTTCTTCTTCTTGTGTCAATGACTATAATAAAAATGTTTTTCTTCTATCTATATGGTTTAAGTCCAATAGGATGCGACTGTGACACCTTTTGGTTGGCCTGCATAAGGTCTTTTATGGTACAAAGGGTGGGAAGTAGTGGGCAGGACAACAAATGGGCCATATTTTGGGTGGGCGATCCACATTTGCAACTAGTGTTTGATGTGTTTGTGAATCGTGGGGATTCCAGGCCATTGACCAGGTTGTTTTTGCAGCGACCAAGTAGGGTCTGAAGACGGTTTAGAGACTTCCAGATCGGCCACTGCAATTCGTTTCCAGGTGGCAGATGTTCGGCCGGGTCTAGAAAATTGGGTGGTGTGGGCAGCCTAACCTTCCATATTTATATAATAAATTAATATCTATCTATTTACATCTTAAACTAAATAGCTTTCAAATTACTAAAGACCACTCAATAACGATTCATATAATATTTAGAAATTCTGCAATACTTTCCATCTATTTATGAATTGATCTATACCGGGTGATAGTTTAAGAACTGAAAATGGTATAGACTACTTTTTATCTGTGTATAAAAACGTGTAACTTATTAAAATGAAGATTGAAATTTGCAAGACACATCGCTTAAGTTCTTGTACCAAACCTCATATAACTCCCTCAAATGGTACAGAGCATTATCATTCTAAACACATTTTCCATGATCCGTGATTTCTAGTATTTCCTAGTCCAGTGAGTCCAGTTTCCTAGAGAAAGCTAGTTAACTGCCTTATTGCGATCGACAGGCGTGACTTAACTGTGGATTTGGTGTTTTGTTTTAGTAAACAAGGCGTTTTATAATATTGACAATAATATTGAGTAGTATCTATTAGAAGTTATTAACGCTGCCCATCACTTTTAGGCGCTCTTATTTCTAGTGCTTACCGTTTCAAATAGGCTCCAAAGTAAACACTTTTTCTGAAAATAGGTACTCCTAATAATGAAAAGTATCAGTTATTTAAAGGCCGCTTGCTACTATTACTTTTTGTAATTGATTAGGTTAACTGCCAGCTGATGTTTACTGTTTTGAAATTTAAATTAGATTATTTATTTTCATATAAACTGAATTGTAATTTATTAGGAGCATTTACCTTTTCACCATAAATCAGCTCCTTAGCTACCCGTTATATCACGACACAACCGGGGGATTTTTTATTTTAACGAATTGATTTAGCACACTGACATAATAGCTTTGTCTTTGAAGATTTAACAACGATCCGGAACCGCACTGTCATAGACAATTTAGATGATATATCTGTAAATATTTTCTCACGGTACCGCTGTTTGCATACCGAGATGACAGAAATGCAAATTCACGGTTGCTATATTTAAATCATTAAAAAAAAATTAAGCCCATAATAAGAAGATCCTTGCGCTTTCAAAAGAACCTCATATCAAAATATATAAATAATTATTATAACCAATAGCTGGCTCTAATTATCATATAAAAACAAAATAATTGGGTACTTTCGATTTATTTAATAAATCTTGTCGAGATTCTTTTTGTTTACTACTTATTATTTTAAATTACTTCAGAATATATATTTTTTTGTGTTTTTCCAATACGCCAAAGCTTGTCAGGATTCCACTAAAATTTGTAGTTTGAATGCGAGCTTCTAAAGTTGTTTCGTACGAATAATTATAATATATATAATGGATACAAACTAAACAAAATTACTTTCTACATGGTTAAAGTACGAAATATTTGCGAGAATAAAATATTTTTTACACCATTTGTACTAATATTGCTACTTGTCGGTAATATGTACTTATACCTTATCCCAGATTACTATTTTTTATGGCCAATTCACCTTGTCATGGAACCCCTAATCAGGTGACATGCAGATGTTGTAGGTACCGTTTGTACACATCAACCCAATTCTTCGAGGAAGCGAGGAGATTTTTACTGGTGGTAGAGCTCTGGTGAATAAGCTCGAGGGCGGCAGCACCATCGTCTCACCTTTAACCTGCCACCAAATAGTAGTGCTTCCATTACCGTGTTCCAGTTTGGTGGTGAGATCAGACCCTGAAATTACTGGCACATGAGGCATAACACCGTAGTCGTCAGCTGCAGCGACGCATCTATAATCTGCTTTTGTGGATTGTTGTTGTCCATGGGCTGTACTCCACTTACCATCAGGTGGACTACACGTTCGTTCGCTGTGGGCGTAGTATAAAAAAAGCATGATTTTATGTAACCGTACCATATTTTTATTATTTTAGAGGAACGAGTGGTATTGACATTGATCTTCGAAGGGTGGACATCGACCAATGTCCTATAGAGCCAGGCTCTACGCAGCTAAACATTTTCGCGGGGACTGACAAGTGCAAGAAACAGACTACTGAGGTGAGTAAACGAACCAATATTTTGTAACTTAAGTGACTTAAAATTATTTATATTTTGTTGTTTTTGGTGAAAACTCTTCCGAATACCCAATCCATAATAAAATATTTAGAAAGTAAACAAATTAAATTTTAACAAAATAAATATAAATAATAATTAAAAATATAAATTAATAAATATCACAGAACATTTCGATGCCCCCAAGCAATAAGTCGGTAATGTGCTATTATGGACTTCTTGCTGTTATGGCAATTTTGGCATCTACGGACTGGATTACACCTCTACAATTTTTTTTGGATTTTTCTAACGATAATTTACAAAGATATCAGGACACACGTTTTTATTGTTGGGAAATTTACAAACAAAATGATGTCGGCAAAAATACTGTTATAGGTCGGTACAAAGAAATATTTCATATTTTATTTTGGTAAGTAGCTTTTACCGGATTATTGGCGTAAATAATCTTCATAAGTATTTTGGTAAAAACATTTACGGGGTTTTTGTCGAACTAATTGAAATATACGTATTCCGTAATATACTCTAACCATGTTTTTAAAGTTGAGTATTGGTTATGAATCAAATATACAAAATCAACCTTCTACGTAGGGAATGCAAAATACTAGGAAACACAAGCAGTGAGTGGCGTTCTAAAAAAAATAAATCCTGATTAAGCCTACGAGAGTTCCAATTCCAAAAAAATATTCTAATAAAACTATAGGCTCTCCATGTGTACGTGTAAAAAGGGTTGTAACCAAATATTTTTTTCGCCAGAAAGACAAATTATATTTGACCAATTTTATGGTCTTGGTGATCGCAAACAACAATGGCTGTATATCAGCAAAAATGTCCATACTAAAACCATTAAAAAAAATACTGAATATCGTAAAAATAACCGCACGCAAACTTTACATTATTCTTTCAATTTAATTATAATTATTATACAATTTAATAATGAAAACATTGCTGTTTGTAAGGATTTTATTTGAATATATAAAAATTGGTTTAAACGGCATTGAATAAAGTAATAAAAGCTGATGAGGGACTTAAAGACACAAGAGGAAAGCATAATAATAGACTTAACAAAATGTATAAATATGACTTAAGCAACTATTAAAGCCCACATTGATATATTCCCTAAACTGGAGTCGCACTCTACGAGGATGAATTTTACCAGAGGATATCTTTTAGAGAACTTGAATATTTAAAAAAATTATCCCTTTTATACGAAGCAGTTTACACATCAAAATTACTCTGATGTTGTAATGGCAACAAAACGACAATAAAGAGCAGTTTTAACTCCCAGTATCATTTTTCAAGTCCAAAAAAGGGCATTGCCCTTTGTGCTCCTTATATGAAGAATCAGGCAATACTATGAAAGCCACTCTAGAGGAAAAACAAAGACTTCGTTAACAGAGACTAGAAAATGTAAGATTATTAAAAAAAGAAGTAATAGAGACAGCTGACAAAGATAATACTACAGTAGCAATATTTGAATTGCAAAAAGTTTTGAGTGTACCTCAATCCGAAGTGTAGCATTTATTATAAAATAAAATATCCATGTTGCAATTTCACAATGTTTGTTGCCATACAAAAATAGGATTTTGTTAAGTATGGCATTTTCAAATAGCTAAAAGAGGCAGTATTAAAAATAGTATTAAATTAACGCGAGAAAGGTATTACAAAGTTTTTACTGTATTCAGATGGCTGTTAAATTTACAGCGTTATTTTAAATCAAAAGATTACTGGTGAAAATATTGTGTCATAGAATTAGAGCAACCACTCGTAGACGAAAAGCATTGGCGGTGGGATAACAACGGAAATGTGATCCATGGGGCAGACGTGATGTAGGTGAGTGTGTCCAATTCACAAGCAAATAAGTTGTTTTTCAAATATAACTTTAAAGACACTTATTCAGAGCTTGATTTAAACACTCAATTTCTTCAGGCAGAGTGCCTTAAGTAGACGAAGAGGTGAAAGTGTACACAAGAGAATAGCGCAGCTGCAGCTGTACCTATATCTAGATAACGTGCACTTGCAACGTGCTTACCACCAACCTATTCCAATAAGCAAAGCTATACATACAGACCTTTTAAGTTTGTGTAAAAATGGAGCTATTCCACGATTTTACCATCCTTTTTGACTCTTTGTCTTGTTCTGAATCTAGGAACGAAAATTTCTTTAAAGACGAATAATACTGTATGAAAATTATGTACCAAAGTTGTTTGCAGGATGTGTTTTATATCATTTACTTTTTTGGATTGTTATTATTGCTTATTATATTTCTGCAGCAAATTTATAAATAATAAAACTATGTTAAGTAATTAAATAGTAGGTTTTTCGTTACACCCATGTAAATATTACATTAACACGCTTCAAAAAAATTAAAAGGTACTGGGCGATAACAATAGCACAGTTATTCAAAATTTTCCCGTAAATAGTATTGGTATGTATCAACACTGTTTCTAAAATTATTTAATATTACCACAATAACTCCGTAATAACACATTATGCATCATTTCTACGATATAAAATAACTTGGTAAAAGTACATAATATAATAATACGAAATAAATAGTTTGACAAATTTACTGCAATAACTCTGTAAGTATTATAACTGTAATATTTAAACAATATAGTTTAAGGTATTATTAATTTTCTTAAATTGTAAGGTTCTGAATTGAAAGAATTTCATATTAAACGCACAGCTACACTTAAAAAAAAAACTACTTTCATTTGATACATCAATGACTTGAATATTCCCACTGGCTGAAAAGATATTCGACAAAAACAGTAAATGTTTTCTCCTGTAAAATTTGGATTATTCGATTACCGACTTATTGCTTGGGGGCATCGATTTGTACAACGTCAACAACACACAAGACTTTTAACGTAGTTATTCAAGTGTTTACATTTAAATATATTGATTAGAAAATCACAAAATATGTTTATATAACTTTAAATAACTCAATGATGGATAATTCAGAGGTCCTCCAATAAAACCTAAGATTTGATTTGATTAATTTTAAAATTATATTTTAACACAATAATTAAAGAGTATTAACTGGCCTTGGTTCAACACAGATCGAGATAATACACTATTTGCCAAAAATTATAGTACTGAGGAGCGTTCAAAATACGATATTTTATTGTATACAAATTTAAGAATAAACCAAAATCAAGCTCAAATCCACAGAATGACCGCTGAGAGAGATTTTACATTCAACAGGTTGCCATTAGCCACTTTACTTCAGTCACCCAACTCGACACTAACAACTCATAATAATAAAAATAATTAATGTTTCATATTTTATATTTTATATATTTTATACCAAATATTTACGCCTACACGTTCCACAAGATTTTTCGAAGATAGAAAAGACATTATTAAACAACAAAATATAATAAACATTATATAAATAGTTATTTACGGTACTAATGAGGAAAGTATATATTTTGTTTTCGTGTGGTTTTTAACTGTAGACTATTGAGCGAAGCAAGTGATTAAAAACCAAATCGATAGCGAAAAATCAAATCCTCACGAGTTTTGCCATATAATGGTTTTCACCTCTACCAGTAAACAAATATTAAAACTATACCTAATACGTAGCTGGTTCTCTATTTTTTTAATTTCACTTGGCATAGTAAAAGTTACACATAATATTAATTTGGCATAACTTTTTTTGGCATTATATCTGTTAGCATAATTGCCTTTTGGCATAATTTTCTTAAGAAAAAGTAAGTTTTAAAATGTATGTCGTCACATTTTGTAAAATACTCTTCATTATATTATATTATTATTATCAATGAAACATGTTGGCGTTTAAAAAGTGGCCCAGGGGCCACTCCGCCGCACCCTAACCTATTGTCTATAAAAACCGTTGGTTTAACAAACATTATGCTTAATAAGTTGTTATGCGAAAAAACATTATGCCTAATGAGCTATTATGCGAAAAACATAATGCCAAATGATAGTTATGTCAAATGAAATAGTATGCCAAGTGACTATTATGCCTGTAGGGACACAGGGCAACCGGCGCATATGTATTTAAGTGGATACACTGGATACTTAAGTTTAGTCGCCCGGTTCGCCAGTCGCCTTCCCGTATCGCTAGAGATAGGTCGTAGTTAAGATAGAATAATGTAGTCGATAAGTTTATTATATAATATGTTCCTGGTACCAGTAAATATAAAACATTTAGAATAGTGACCTATCGTTTCTCTCATCTCTCTTCAACATCATTATATACACTTATGAAGCACCCCCACAATGCCAAATGACTATTTTGCCAAAATAAACTGTGCACAATGTGTTATGCAAAATTATAATTACTAATTCATGTTTTTTAGTATTATTAAATTGTTGTTAACATAATAAAGAAAATGAAATAAATAGTTTCCCTCCATAATTTCCGCCATCATAATTTTTATATATTTGTTAATTTGTGGCAGTATTTTTTTCTTTGTAATCTTCGTTCGGATTTCGTTAATTAGATATTTTCGTAAAATAAATTTAACTTTATAATATTTATTTAACAAGTATCGTTTATTTATTTATTCGTATATTTATTTACTGTTATTGAATTCAATCCATATTTCAGGGCTAATGTTAAAATATTTTTTGTGTAAAATAAAATTTTGGCGCTATTGAATTTTAACTATTCTATTATAATCGAAGGCATTCAATTCTCATATGTTTCTTACAATACTACTCGCAATATGTTTCAAATGTATTTGTAAAGCACCAATACCGGTTAAGTTGGTTCAGTATAGCAATTGGAACACAGTGTTCAATATTCGAGTAGCGGTATCTGCGGACTTATTTGCGTACAGTTTGGCAAGATCCTTACTGCATATCGTGGTGTGCACAAACGCATAGTCTGTTTGTTGGCAAACTTTTTAGTACTGATGTGTGTGCCAGTGATAAATTACGAAATGCACTGAAAAATTAAGTTGTTTAACCACAAAACGGCATATATTTTATATATTATACTTATTTTTGCGGATTCATGCATAAATGTTAATACTTATTTGTTATAACTCTATAAAATGCTAATTTTGGACACTTCTGGCAAAAAAACAAGAAGTAATAGCTTTAAAATTGTCATTTAGTATTCAGGCAATTGAGGCAGAAATGTAGAAGATAATTATTAAAATTGGTTAAACTTTTACGGATTTAAATTTTAACAATTATCAATCAAACTGCCAGCTAAAAATATCTGGTTTGCTATTTTCTTTGGCTTCTCGATGTATTAAGAGCCCTTCGAGTGATATGCTCATCCTGTAGAGCACGTTTTACGCTGACCTACATCCGTGCCGCCTTCATGATTCACTCTGTTCTTGTCATTCTTTTTATTTATGCATAGGTTTGTCAGCTTTTCAATACGTTAATGTTTAAAGCATTTTAAAGGAACGTATTATATAAAAGGAAGATATTACAGAACACTAAATGCGCCATCAATCATCTTTTTAACTCCAAAAAAATTGTATATTTTTTCAACTGTTCAATCGCTGACTGAGCTCTAGGAAGACTGGAAATGATATAAATTGATTTTTTTTTAATTCTTATAATTCGTGAAACACACCACCCAACACTAAAAGTTTTGAGTTTTCAAATGTGCTTAGTCACACAATTTTTTTATTATTTTTTTGTTGATAACAATTTTATTAAGTTTTTTCTACGTTAAATATACTTTATTTTGATTATACATGCCCCAAAAATACACAAACCTTATTTAAATCCTAAAAATACTCCGTTGAACTTAAAATTAAAACGATCTTTATTGCAACCACTTTCACACTTTATGCCATCTTCAAACACGCCAGTCAATTCACTATAATCCTATCCTATCCTCTCTATCATCCGATCCTATAATCCCCTTACACGTGTTGAACACACAAAAGAGGGGAAACCTTAATCCCATGGCATCACCAACTTCCCGTCAAATTTTATTGGGAAAATGTTATTACAGCAGGTGAAGAGTACAAAAATTGACTTTACGTTTTAATGCATAAATTAAATATCAGTCTTTATTTTTTTTTTGTTAAAAACTGTGACTAAGATACTAAAAGACTAATTGCGGGTAAATTATCATTGTGCAAAATAAAGATATAGTTTATGTTCAATAGCACAAGGCGCTTAGTGTGGTGAACTGTGGATACATATATTACAGTTTTTGACTTCGACCGGTTTAAAAGTAGTTTCAATAAAGTATCAATTTTCATTCTAATTGTTATCACTGCTTTGTATATTAAACCATTTTTAATTCTGCTTTTTTAACTAAAAGCTGTCGATTCGTTTAACTGTAGCATGAAGCAAACTATTAAAGATATAAAAAAAGAAATGCAGCATGAATGTTATTTAACTATCATATAAAAAGTTATACTAGAGTTATCTAGAAGCTTGTTATCTCATACGAGGTATCTTGTTACATGTATAGTTAACAATGGTAGAACTCGAAAATTAAGATTGAGGCTTTGGACAACATTATTTTAGATTTATGCTCATGCGTGTTTTTACGGGTGACATAATTTTCAATAATGGCAAAAGTGACTTAAATGCGTCGAATTATTTGCACATATCCTCTTGGTAACCGTACGCTACTAGATCTATATTTGGCCAAGGAAAATACATTTTACAGCAAAGGAATATTACTTATTCATGGAGAGCTATTTCCAGTGGGTGAAATCTAAAATGCACGCACAGCCTGTCAGGCCGGAGTAAATTGTGTGAAACTTTTTAAATAAGGATTAAGAGTCACTTAGGTCATGGCGGACATGATACAGATATATAAAAACGTTAAACGTCCGCCTAGTAGGTAAATTTGGCTGTGGCTAACGTTTCCTAGATATTACTTAAGGTTTTAAATTTCAATGATTTCATTACACACTTTACGATATTGTACAGTCGGCCAATGAGTTGGGTATCCAGGGCAAAAACTTATACGCCATAGTAAAAACTGACTGCAATAGATATGCAAGTTTGTATTTCATATTTAATAAGTGTAATATACCCACTATTTACATATATAACTCACTTATCCAAAACTGGTATCGTAAGTCTTTACTATGGCGTAGAAGTTTTTTCCCTGCATACCCAACTCATTGGCTGACTGTACATTATATATTATTCAGATTTATAGCTTGAATATTTAACAGAGATATATATTTTCAATAAATACAGAATCCTTTCTAGAACGAAGTTTATCCGTAAAGATATTTTTATGATGGCAAAAGCTCACTTTACTTATAGGTAAGTAAGGATCTAGTACAAAAAACACGTTTACGGATAACTTATACGTTGTTTATGCAATAGATACTCGGGTGATAAAAATCCCTGGGACAATGGTTTTCTTTATCTGAAGATTTACATAATAATATAATTTACCACAACCTTTGCAGGTATCTACATAATATCCTTAACGTATATAAAATGTTTGATGTATATGCATACATCAATAACTCTTGTGGTTCAAAATGTAGACTTTGCAAATAATATATTTAACTATGCCGATAAAAATAAGCCTATGTCCTTACTTAGGTCTATCGCTCACTATAGCTCTTGAATGGTCTGACCAATAATTATTCAGAAGTAGACTTGTTCTGTACCAAAGTTAGCCAATTTCTATGTAACTGTATGTTATTTTTAAGCGATTACCTATAATCTATGTCATCTAATCTGTGTGTAATTTGTCATCTACTTGTGTGGCCCACTGTGCGCATTAGGAAACTATAAGCACAGTGAGCAGCTGAGTGTAAAATAAATAAATATCCGTACCAATTTTCATTAAGATTTGTTCTGTGATTAAGCCGTGATAGACAGACAAAACTTGTTAATTTCTCATTCATAATATTAGTATGGATGTTAGACACAAACCTATTCACACGTTACTCGTGCAAAGGCGGCCAATAACCATACAACTGCAGGCATTGAAGTCAAGTTCAAATCACATAAGAGCTACGTGGTACTCTTAGGTAACAACAAAGATTCGGCAGTATTTACCTTTTTTTTTTTGTATTTACATTTTTCATTTTATCAAATCTCATATATCAGTTACAAAACTATTAATCCACATTAGTTATCGAATTATCTGATGAATAATAATTAACTTACTAACAACACATTATTGGAAAAATATGAGTTGTACACGTCGTTCCATACTGAACACCGGTTTTTTTTTCTTGCAGTTTAATAAAAAGTAGTTATTATTATTTACACAAGTACAAGCCTAACAGTAGAAGACACAAGTCTCATAATGGGTCAGCAAGTGCCTCCTAAATTCACATGATTTGTTAATAAAACTATCCATTTTCTTAAGTAACCCAAAATTTCGCCAGCAGTCGGCACTCAAAATATTAACATCGATTAATAGATACCATAAAAAAAAACTTTAAACGGAATTCATTTCTTGCAAAATATAATTTTGATGAAACTCTTATTTCAATTTGTATTGCCCAGCAATTATACCTACTTTGATCTCCCAGCATAATTACATTTTCATTTAAACATTTAATTGAGAAACAATGTCATAAAAGGAAAGTACCAAGATACTTAGTGGATATAATATAATATAATAAATGTTGTCCTCTCCATTCAATAAAATAATTTTAACAAAAAAAAAACCGACTTCAAAAAGTAGGTAAACTAAAAGTCTCGCCTCATCTGTGTATAACTTGAAAGAATACAGTAAACGGCCTTAAGGTGTCATATTTAAAGAATTATCCCCGTACTCCTAACCGTTGAGGAGTTGTACCTTCCAGCATCAGCTCAGCCACATAAAATGCTGACTACTAGATGCAAATATCCGAGTAGCTTTAGATATTATATAAAAAACAATACAGAAGCTTTTAAATTTGAGGGTTGCCCTCGATTTCTCTAGGATCCCATCATCAGAATGTGACTTGAAAAAAATGGGACCACATGACAAGTATATCCTTTCAAACAAAAAAAATGATTTCTCAAATCGGTCCAGGCGTCTTCGAGTAATCGGCGAACAAACATAAAAAAAGAAAAAAAAATACAACCGAATTGAGAACCTCCTCCTTTTTTTGAAGTCGGTTAAAAAATAAGCGCTCCTATCTACAGTCGTCGATTCACCACAAAAATGTAATAAAGCTATTATGGGCAAATGTTACGAGCTAACAATTTTAACTACTTTAATATTATGTAATATTAATGTAGTTAAAATATAATAATAAGTAATGGTTCGTCTAGCTTCGGCTGGCACAAAAGAGTTGAGAAGTTTCGAGTCCGGCAGCATGCGAATCCATAGCTGAATTGGCAAAGCACTTGGGGCGTATACCCAAGAGGTGCAGGTTCGAGTCCTGCTGGATTCTTAATTTTTCAACTTTAATATTACATAAAAATAAATGCATAGCAAAGCTAAAATTTGCTTTAAATATTACAAGTATTGATAAAAATGCGTCATCTCTCGACAGTAATGAGTTGATCTTAATTCAAACGTACTGTATGCGATTATGTGAATAAGTAACGCATAAATGGCGCTAAAACCAAGTAATGGTTCGTCTAGCTTCGGCTGGCACAAAAGAGTTGAGAAGTTTCGAGTCCGGCAGCATGCGAATCCATAGCTGAATTGGCAAAGCACTTGGGGCGTATACCCAAGAGGTGCAGGTTCGAGTCCTGCTGGATTCTTAATTTTTCAACTTTAATATTACATAAAAATAAATGCATAGCAAAGCTAAAATTTGCTTTAAATATTACTTTAATATTCTTGTGTAAGTAAGGAGTTTTTAACGTTTGTTAAATGTATTATATTTTCACTGGTAGTATCTTTGGGGATCTCCTTTTTTTGTCATTCATTCAGAATGTCCTAGTTTTAGGCCTCAAGCTGAAATCGGTTATTAATAATAAGAAGAAGAAGAATAATAATAATAAACCCCTCTGGGTTAGTTGTTACCTCACGATGAGGATAGCGCTACACCCGGAGGCATATTAGGTATTATCCACTTTTTAAGATCCTTTTGATATTAACAAAAAAAAAATCCAATGGTCAATAAAGAGTATACAAACCGCAGGGCAGCTTGTGGCGAGCTGAATGTGAGTGGCGAAACTGCGGTCCTGATGCCCCAGAGAGTCGGTCAGCGACTCGTGGCCGGCTTGCCTCCATTGGCCGGTCGGAGTGGAAACCCAAGAGGGGCGCTCTTTTCCACTCCGACCGGCCAATAGGCAGGACTCTCAGCTCTGTTTTTGCCTTGGTCGGCTGGTCAGAGTGAGGTTGCCAGAGCTGAGATATTCGGGGCTGGAAGTGTCATTTTCAAGGGCATAACTACGAACCTGATTCTAACACCTCAACTCAATAATTTCACAAATTGTAAAACGCAAAAAGTCGATTAAATAGTTCCTGAAGAGATACTTAACGCTATTTAAGTTCATAAATATGTTGTGACGGCAGACTATGGAACCCTATACTACGGCGTGAGGCCCGACATGCACTTGGCTGGTTTAAAAAGTATTTTTAAGTGGGTTTATTTTTCAAGAATGTTCTTTCATATTTTTTTAGTGAAGTATCTTTGCCATAAATCATAAAAACGACTTATATCCTATGTAGACAATTTTTTTGACCCTTAACTTCTTACAAGTTTAGGTTTTTTATTTTTTTTATTTTTTTTTTATGTGTTTGGCGAACGCTTGTGCGTTCACCGCGGGCTTTTCCCCTGACTTAATCAGAGTCCTTGTGCATCTGGGTTTATTTGTTGTTCTAGTTGTTGTTGTTTTTGTTAATTAACCTATTGCTATTATTCTCTTTAGATCTTGTTTTTATTTTATCTTTTTATTTGCATGTTCTTAATTCTATCTGTAATTTTATTTTTCCTATGTTTGTTATTTACTTTTTCTTTTATCCATTTTACGTTGTTTGTATTTTTAATCCTGTTTTTGTTATCTTTTAGTTTTGCATGTTCTTAATTTTATCTTTAATTTTATTTTTCCTATATTTGTTATTTACTTTTTTCTTTTCCGTTTTGCATGCTTTAAATAAAATGTATATTATAAATAGAATCTATATTTGATGTTGTACTTATACCCAGTGATTGTTTTTTCCTTAAGTCCCGTTTTTTATTTCATTTATTTTCTTTGGTTTAATTGCTTTTTGTATTTTATTGTATATTTTTCTTACTTTTGTTCATTTGTTTGTTTATAATGTTTCCTTTTCCTTCGTGCCTTGTGTTTTTCCGGGTTTGTGGCGGGTATTTTAAGGTGCAGTTCTGGTTCGTCCCAGTCAGAATCGCAAATGCATTCGGGATTGAATCGAAGTTTTTATTTGATTCACCTTCAATTTTATCAAAAATTGACTGCTTGCTGTCGACGGCGAAGGTTAGGTTAGGTTTTTTATTAAAATCGATAACTAGACCCGAACTACGTCGATAAAAAGTACTTACCCCTGTACTAGCATTCATTTAAATCTGTTTAGTTTGGCGAAAAAGAAGAAGCCATAATTTACATAATATTGTGTAAATATTTCGATATTTTGAAGATACTTTATTTTCATTTAGTGCTTTTTATAGGCCAAACTGGCATATTTATAAGTTTTTGTATGAAAATTGTCGAGAGCAATGACGGAACAATTTTATTGCATTACGTATTTAATTAGTATTTTATGACATACTACTATGACGTATTAAACAGTTCTTAATTTTATTTGTTGTATAATGTTGACCTAAATAAAAAAAACACTCTAAACATCATTATTTAATCCAAGTAAGTACCAAAAAGCTGTTCCAGAACCAGTTTCCGATTTTGACCTAAACTATTGCTTTACTTGCTAAGCTGTCAAATCTGCATGTAGATAGTAGCTGGAAAGCTGTTTTTTTTTTCAGGCAATTATCAACCGTATTTTTCAGCACATAAGGATGCAATAAAACCGCTCAAAATTCCTTTAGGTTTCCCGTCGATTTCGAAACCGATTAGTAGCAGCCCTGTATCTAATACATGTCCCACAGCTACTCGGGCCTCGTCTCATGATGAGAAAGGTTAGGCCATAGTCCACCACGCTGGCCAAGTGCGGATTGGCAGACTTCACACACCCTCGAGCACTTTTTAGGCACTCTCAGGCATGCAGGTTTCCTCAGGATGTTTCCTTCACCGTTAGCGAGCGATAATTTATATGATAAATACACACATATTTTCGAAAAGACGTATCCTAACGATTTATTGACAGAGGTGTGTGCCGTGGGTTCGCGACCTTTGACTTCGTAGTCCTACGGTCTCCCACTCGGCTATCGCTGCTAAAATATTTTTACATTAACATTATTAACACGTCCAATATTTCCGTAAGTGCATATTCCATTAGTTTGAGACGGACAATATATTCTTATTGTTATAGCCTCTTCGGCTCTTTGCATAGGCGGATTACTTCACAGAATACCTAATGTCGTGTACCACAAAGAACATTATGCTTACGTTTTCCCTTAAAATCTTGTATATCTTATCAGCTTACCACACGGAATACTGAATACTGCGGAATACTCCGTAAATGAGCTTAACATCAAAGGAAAGTTCGATTGGCACCGAGACTCGCGATTGAGTTTGCCTCACAGCAATTTTATTACCCGTTTTGTTTTTCTTGTTTTTATGTAATAATTCAGTTTAGAATTGTGTTTGTAGGATCTCCTACTCTTGTATTATATTTGTGATTCTTGGGCTTTTGGGTTAAACTTTATTATTAATTTAGAGGCAAAAAAGCTTTATAACGAGAACTGTTTGTGTATTTATTTATTTATTTTATTTATTATATTTTACAATATTAGGAAAACTTACAGCTAATATGATATAATAGACAGAGATGATGTGAAAATTAAGGCCAATTAAATTATTCGATTTTCTTTGTATCCATCGATTTGACATGAGATAACACCAAAATTGCAAATAAAAATTTAAGTAGGCACTCTTTAATATTTACACAAAAACAAAGCAAGAACTTATCTTTTTATGTACCACAATTTTATGGTGCTTATAACTTCATACATTCATATATAAAATCACGCTTTTATCCTACGTGGGTAGGCTGAGACGAAGGAACGCCATGTGCTATGCTCTTTACATACTTCTTTTGCTTCCTCAACATTCATACATGTAATTAAAATTTTGTCCAAAAGTAAATCAAGTTTGTAATGTTCAAACTTTTGAAGAAATTAAAAGTATAATAAGATTTTCAATACCCATAAACTTCCAGTTAAACTTTTGTTGATTAAGGTAATAAGATTATGAATTTGTCCAGAAATAGATATGAGAATATTTATGGAGACAATTTCAGGAAATTTTGTAGTTTCCTTAGAACTTAGACTTACACGTGATTTATATCATCAATAAGCATGTTAAAACTGACTGTAATAAGTTATAAACAACATTTATTAAGTGACATTATATATATTTTTTTAGCAACTCTAGAGTGAGAGTATATACACGGTCCTAAAAACAAACACCAGATTCCGATTAAGTTAGCTTTACGAAACTTAGTCGTTAACACAAACATCAGATATAAACTCAAGTATTACTAGTTACAGGATTGGATTACAATTACGATCTCTTTCAATCGATAAAATCTCATTATCTTCGTTTCAGAATTGTATTTTCTGCTCATTTTAAATTAAAATTAGGACCCACCTGCGTAATGTAATCTACATAATGGTGACGCATTCCTGTGACAGAGAATTGCTGATATCTGTGACTGGCTCATGTCATGATGTCATCGTCGCGATATGTAAAGGGGTGATAATTCATTTTGTGAAATACTTTTCATACTTTTATGAAGCCAATTATTTCATGAAATTCATCTGAGAACTTACGTTGCAATACGTAAATCACACAAAGCAACAGATTTAGTTTTAAATTAGTTTCTGGTAGCCTTGGCATTTTTTGGGCAGGTTAAATGTACATTTTCTATGAAAATTTATTAAGTTAACTGGCATATCATTATATGAAATTTTATTAAAACTGGTGACATCGTCCTTTAATTTAATATTTAATATTATTAAAATTTTGACTATTTATATATCTATTGTTGTTAACAAACATACTTCTTGCTATCTTCAATATTTTAATAGTTATTCCGATTCTGAAACAAAATACTTTGAGTCTACTCTCGAGTTTAACCACACAGGTGGTTAAATCCGAGAGTAAAAATGAAACAAGAAGTAGTATTAGCATTTCAATTGAATGTTTATTGCTACCTTGCTAGGTCGCAAAGATTGTATCGTACTGAAACATTCCTCACAAGTACCTACATATTTAGTTTTCAAATATTCAAATGAATAATAAAATAATAATTTGCTTGTTACAGTGCGTTCCAATCCCAGGCTTGGGGTTCCGCCGTGGGTCATACCGGTGCGTCTGCAGAAGAGGGTTCTACTTCCCTAACACCACAGCTGACATTCGATACTACAATGGAAGTGATATTGAAGAAGAGTATGAAAAGCATTTGGTGGTGAGCCATACATTTCCTAGTTTCTACGTAAATTGGTTATTTATTTTATGACCACACTTTTTTAATCATCCTTAGTGTTTATGAAAGATTATGCAAGTGGCATGTTATGAATTTCATTTTATTGCATCCATGTCTACATTATAATATTTATAATTATATGTCTTTACAAATTTGTTAACTTCATGTGGCGTTATTTTCAAACAAAGCTTCTAAACAGCCTGTAAGGCAACTTCAATAACTTGAAGACGAGACAATGTTATTTATAAATCTAGTGATAACATCATTAGTAAGCATAAAGTTCGAAGGAATTAATTGTGAAGAAACGCCGCTGTTCGTATCACAACTTTAAAACAATTTGTAGATGGCGAAGTTTATTTGAAGTTTGTCCGTAAATATAATTTTATTAGCCTTTTTTATACCGTTTGCGCTGATGAAGTGAAAAACTTTATCATAATTTACGTTTAAGTACTTCCTGAACTACAGGCAGTAAAAGAAGTTTTCATAATTACTGTCTTATTTGAAAAATAACTCTGGTTTTGTGTGTTAAATGCATACTAGCTGTAGGTGTAAGCAAGATTACGGCTTAAAGAACGATAAGTTTCTTTCTTGTATTTAATTTTTTCATGTTGAACACAGTAAAATACATTTATGATGATGTTTATTTAACTTCAGATTGTACACATTCTGTTACCGGGTAATGACATTGTGTTAAAATCATCTTTCTTTTCAATGTATTATATAAATGTGAGCAAGACAACAATTCAAAATGTAGTTGTGTTGTGACAATTAAATACTGTGAATCAAGTTCCATGTTATGGAAGTACAAATTTAATTATTATTTCATGTTTAATAAAAAATATAATACAAATTACTTACGAGATAAAAATAAATACTTATATATTTTTACAAAATAAGTTTGTCAACAGCAGCAACGAAGCCTTTACTCTATCCCGGACACCTTCGAATGCAAACCATGCGCGGAAGGCTGTGAAGCTTGCGTGGACGGGTCACCGTGCGTGGCGGCCCTTAACTGGGTCGTGAGGACCACGATCTTCGCGCTCGCCTGCTTCGTCATCTCCTGTCTGCCCTTTATCGTGTATTTTACTATCAAGTATGGACATGT
This sequence comes from Hypena proboscidalis, assembly GCA_905147285.1. NCBI lineage: Eukaryota > Metazoa > Arthropoda > Insecta > Lepidoptera > Erebidae > Hypena > Hypena proboscidalis. The sequence continues at coordinate 23,240,054 of LR990127.1, read as the reverse complement.
AAGGGTGAGTGCATTAATTATGTTTTATGTTAAAAGCTTAACTGTTCATGTTGTATTTTTAGTTTTGGCTTTGACACTAAAAATAGTTAATACGAAAATAGCAATATTATGTAATTTTTTACCAGAACTTGCTATAATTTCAAAAACTACTTTTAGACTTCACAGCTATTAAGTACCGATAGCTTTACTATAGAACCGACAAACCTGTTTTATCATGTATTAACGAAAAACGTTCACCTTTCCGCCAGCACTGGTATAATTCTATTTCATCACTTTCATCACTTTTCGAACTTTCTCAAATATTTCCTTTGATCGCCAGAAAACATAATAAGTTTTTGAATATCCAAATGAAATGAAATAAAATGAAATGAAAATATATTTTTTCTTTAGACTTCACAAAACACTTAAAACCGTTATACAAAAATTATTCTACTCTAAATTTGCGAAGACTTACTTTCATCAATCATCGCAATATCATTAATGTGAAAGAGAATTTACACACGAAATATAACATAATCATTTGTGAATTATTTTGCGCAAATTTCACTAATGCACATGCCTCTCCCTCCACGTAAAAAAATCGTTATAGAAAATTTCAACTTTATAAGGAAAAATTAAAACATTTTTTTTGCGATTTACTTACACACGGTCCTAACCTAAAATAATGATTTATACATCATAATTATGAATGCTTATTTTTAAAAGAATAATTTTAATTAAATTTGTTTATTTTTCTTTATAATATTATGTTCAAGTTATTAAAGCATATAAATATTATTGGAAATGCTAGAGAAATTATTATTGGCAAAACCACAACACGATTTTGTTCGCGAAATAACCAAAGAAGAGCGTGCTCAGTACTAGCATACTACAAGTGCTTTTCGTTGAACAAACACTAGCAAACATAATAATATACAGTAATAGATTTACTGTTGGATTTTTACGCCGTTCTATTGCACATTATATTTTAAGGATTGCTTTTATGCCACTTTGCTTCTTAATTGAATATAAAGTATTTTTATTAGAAATATGAATTTAAATAAAATTATGGTTTTTCGCTTAAAAAAATATTACTAATAAAAAACAATAAAACAAGTGTTTAAAAAGAACACAAATATTATAATAAGGCACTATCGTCTAAATACTTAATCAACTAATTTAACAATCAAAACTAAGATTTGTATTATTCTTGAACAACTCAGTACTTAATTAACAAATTTAACAGTTAAAACACAGATTAATCAGTCATAAATAACTCAATACAAAATTAACAATAAAAAATATGGTAACAATCAGTTATAAACATCTTAGTACAAAATTATTATTATATGTACAACTTACTATCTAACACATCCCAACAAAAATCTTTACGCAGGTTTCCCAATGTGCAAAGGTTTGCATATTTTGCACTTTGGTAAACCTGCGTTCAGTCACTGAACTGCTCTCATGGCAACTGAATGTTATCAATCTCGCTGTCACCCAATTGAAATTATTTAATCTTGCGTATTATTATGTTTAAATAAATATTCAATAAAAATTCAATTATGTTTAAATTCGGCGCATACGGCGCTCTCTTTTTCATGACAGGTAAGTCACACTGGTATCTTTTTATAGTTTTTAAAGGAAATTTGAAAAGTTGGCGCCTGCGGCGTTCTTTGGCTCTTGACAGCAGAAGTACTAAGGTTTCACTCCTTAGTTTTTAAAGAAATTATTGAAAAAGTCGACGCCTGTGGCGCATTACGTCAGAACTCTCTGGCTCTTAACAGCATAAGTTAAGTTGAACAATCTCCAGTTCACTCACTGAACACGCTGTTTTATTAAAATACAAAATCACTTAATAATTTGGTTAAACATGGCAAACTGCAGTTAAAACTCAAAGCGCAACATTTATTCATTCGTCTAGCTAGACCGGGCCACGCTCCCAGTATATAATAGTTATATTCCTTTTTTTCTTCTTTTTTGTATATTTTTAAACGGTAACCAACACAATCGTAGTTTTAATATGAAATGACTACGGGCTAGTGTTGTAAGAAAACATTACTGTGACACTAGCTTGATGTTCGTCCACGAATATTTTCGTTATAGTAACATGCCGAAAATTTTGTTCGTAGTGGTATCTGTAATCATTGGTACTGATATAATGACACAGAAGTAAATATATTTACCCTGTAACTCAATTATAAGGTAATGGAAAAAATTTACATGGTGTAATAGATTGTCTACATCACGAATATGCAATATAACGCAAAGTAGTGTTTTAGTAAATTACGATATTATTTAGTAGAGGGAGCAATGTTAAACCAACGTGTTGTTATACCAATCGGTTCCATGGCTCTCCCTCATTCGAAAGGGACAGAGATATCAAGAACCAAAACTCAGCGTTAGCCGCGATTAATAAACTTGGCTAAAATTAACATTTAATGCGTCAATACTTAGTACACTATATAAAAACTTACAAGCTAAACATAAACCCCAAATTTTATTATCAATTTATGAGTAGAAAAATTTCAGTAAAGTTTGCATAATTGTATTCCACTACAACGTGAACACAAAAGTTTCAACTGGTGTTTTCATTTGATTAAATTATCAATATATGATTTCAATTACACTTTTAATTGAGTTGTTTATGTTATGACTATTTCTCTAAAATCTCAAGACAAAAACTATATTCTACCATCTTTTGTACTATTTAATAACACAACTCATTGTACGAATCTGGTCAAGAGAAAAACTTGTAATGATTTTGGCATTGACATTCGTCAATGACGACCATTCGGTCTCGGCTTAAAGCTTTCATGATTGATAGAGTACAGTTCTCCCCTCCATGACAATTGTAATCTCTGTTATGGGTTGATGGTTGTATGATGAAATTAGTGCTGAACATATTTCTTGGCAAAGCAAACTTTTGAATATAAATAATACTTGATTGAATATCATAAGAACTTACCTATAACAGCTTTTCTTCAAACCAACCGGCAAACTACTAGAAAGTTCCTGTTGGCACAAATCGTATTACAGAAACTCTGATCCAATAGCTACGTGAACAAATCAAATCAAACGTAGTTCATTGCAAGATGAAATTCTATCCAATTCATATCCAAAAATTCAATTTTCTTCATAGTTTAAGACACGGTCGTACACTTTAAAATTAAGGCAGAATAAGCCAAAAATTGTGCGAAATCAAGTCATAAACACATTTTCTTTCGGTAAGAAAATGTAAGACTAAAAAGCTCTTGAAGTTTCTAGCAATCTTATATTAGGTACTATTTGTATCTTAATAACCAAAACGAAACTTCCTTAAATTTACGGGTGAATATGGCTGGTAAATACCAATGTTTTATTTAAAACATAATGCACAAAAATGGCACATGGGCGCAATGGTACATACTTAATTTAAAAAAGTTCCCCAAAGTCCCAAAACAAACCTTGTCAAAATTGTACAACCATACCGTCGTTTTAAAAAATTCCAAGTACTTTTACGAGCTCAAGTCTATTCTCATGCCAACACAGCGTAGCTAGACAAAAATTATGATTGTAGTACTCACATTATACATTTCCGAGTCGTATTTCGCGGTGGCAGTGAAATCTTGCCTAGAAATTCTTATGCAGATTCACAAGTTGAAACGCGTCAGCGCTTTTGACCTTGCTTTCTTGCTGTTTTTGAACAAAATTAAGCTAAGGAAACTTGGTTGGAGTATTTGCTTATCTAAAAATGTTGTGAATATTTGGTAAACTGAATGGATATCACTTTTGCATTTTATATACGTATATGTATATATATGTAAGGTGCCAGTACCACGATGAGATTAGCTTATGCCCAATCTATCACTTTTCACGAGATAAGTATTCATTTTATTTTGACCCGATATTCTGATTGAAGAAAAACATCCTCATTTTACGGCATTACTTATTTATGTTTTTTTAAAAATCCAGTTTTAAAAAGTTTTATTACGTTTCATTTCTTAGTTTTATGATTATTAGCTAATATTATAATTATTTTCCATTTCTAAGCTTGATTTGCCTTTCTAGATTTAAAATCTGTGTATAGGCCACGTTATGCATAATCGCATACAAGGTCAAGGACACCCTTGTAATCCTTCCTTCCGATTTGGGTCATTCCAAACCCAGGATAACAAGAAAATGAAGGATATAACAAAACTAAGTTCTGGATTTGTTATTCTTAAGATAATATGGTCACGTTTAATGCCTCTACCATGGTACGAGTGTGATATCGAAAAAAGTTATTGATATTATACAATGAAATTTTAGAGAAATGAAACTTGCTTTTTACGTTATTTCTATCACGGAAAATGCTGACATAGTTTTCAAAACTGTGACATTGATACTTAACCCTGAAACATAATACAAGCTTTAAGGCGAATGAATACGTCCGACGAACATAGGTACAACTGTGACGTAATTTTAGGGTAGCTTCAGTGTAGCTGATGTTAAACTACGACACTCGTCAAATCACCACACTGAATGTTGGCTTAAGTGAATATCCCACCTAAACGAGATTGCTAGCAAACCATTTTGGCTAAAAAAATAAGTTTTCTACGTGCATTTGAAAATAAATAAAAGCACTACGAATCTTGTGTTCTTTGTTCGTATTCAGATTTCGATATTTCGGCGCTGTATAAACGCCAAGGTCACGGTTAATCGTATAAAACTCCAATTATTACAAACTAGTTTTTCTTATACAGGTTGTCAGAGCAGCCAGTCCAGCGCTTCTTCGAGTCATCGTCCTAGGTGCTCTGCTCATCTACTGCACGACCCTGGTCATGTACGGAAGACCGACAGTTTTCACTTGCACGGCCAGGGTGTGGCTAAGAGAAGTCGGCTTCTGTCTTACTTATGGAGCCTTGATGTTGAAAACATGGAGGTAGGTAATCAATATTACCTTATTGTTTTACCTACAAAAAAAAGCAGGTTAAACTTCAAAAATGAAAAGATGCGTCCACTTAACCGACTACTGTTATTATACTATATATTGTCTTCTTCTAAACAAACCTACAAGTTATGTCGCGAATGGCGAGTAGCCTACCTTATGGGTACAACTATTACCGCTACTTCGCAACTTTTATCATCACTAAACCGGAATGCGATGTATTTGAGATTATACTCTATTATATATATTATAGTATAACTGCTAAGCAACAGATTAAAAGTTAGTCGCTGATGCTTCCTAGCTCGACCTTTTTGACCAAAGTTCAACCACTATTCAATTATATTATCATAGTGACAGTATCGCACAAAAAATTTGGTTCAATAAACGTTCTAAGTCTTAAGCTCCAAACTCAAGTTCATTGCGCACTGGCCTCTCCGATATTAATATAATAATGAAATATGAATAATACAACTGCTTGCACTGCAACCCTTTCAAGCTGTGCCAACTAAGAACTAGATTTGTCGATCGGGACTGTTTTAACCCTAAGACCAATAAGCACAATGATTTATTTTTTTACGAAAATATTTTGCATTTTACTTTACCAACTAGGTACTAAAATTCGTAATATAATTTATTTATGATTATATAAACAACACCCATGCAAGCTTTAACAAAAGTTCATACTCGAATCCAGCTTAGTAAATTTCAGAGAGTCTTAGCTTTGAAACACGAGAGTGCAGATTAAATAGCACTCTCTATCAAGTTTAGTACATCAATGAGATAGTACGGTTTAGAGCTTAGTTTGCATAACATTACCTAACTTACCTGAGCTCCGTTTCATACATTGATTTTGCATTTTATCTCATTAATAATTTTAATTTTAAAACTTGTGTTGGTTACAAACATTTACCGCCTATTTGATGTAATTTCATTTTCATCAAATAAATTGACTACAAGTGTGTACTTCCATTATTTCTTTGATAATTTCAAAGAGTCATACATTATTTATATCCGAATCAAATATTTGCATTTGTATTTTTGTTTGAGTAAAACATTTAAATTGTATCTATTTGTATCTAATTTATGTATTTGCATTAAATACAAAAAAAAAACAAAAGCAAACCGTTGTTACAAAGATTTAGACTAAAATATTGTAGCTTTTCTAGTGTATATTAATATCTATGCTTTGTTCTCAGGATATCAGTGATATTTCAAGTCCGTTCAGCAAAGGCAGTAAAAATATCGGACATGTACCTCTTGCGTCGGATCGGCGTAATTGTCGGGGTGGCGTGTGTGTTGCTCTCGATCCGAACCCTGGTCGCTCCGCCGGCAGTCATCGTTGGCAGAACTAAGGATGACCTGAAGGCATATCTGTGTAACTCTGACTGGTGGGACCATTCTTTTACTACACGTAAGTACCATTAATACTTTGATTGATAGATGAGCTATACCACAAGCAGTTGATAGCTATACCGCATTCATAGTGAGATTCCTCCATTCCTAGTAGATCACGTATCACCAGTACTGGTAAATATGTATTATTTTAATGTAATGCAGTAAACAAATTAGAGACAGTTCAAAAAGAAAATCAAATTTTTACTAATTTGTATAGACAGTTTCTAATTCCCTTCGAAAATAGCAAAATAAATACGGTTATATAGAAATTGCAAGCAGTTCTAGCTGCAAATTAATATAATTTAAAAATTTTACAAACACAAAATACAAAGAGCAGGTAGCTACTACTATGAAACTAACCAAGCAGCGTTAGCATTCTATTTAGCTTTTATTTAAATTCACACATTAGCAAACTATTCACGCTACTTAAGATAAAACATATTATTGTCATTATATCTTGCAGTATTATCTTTGATAAAATAGACATTTAATTATTTTTGAAGCTCTTCATTAAAATCAGATTTTACTACTTGTCGAACTTAAATTATCTCGTTTACGGTTCAACGACCTATTACTACAAAAAACTGGCCAAGTGCGTGTCGGGTCACGCGCAAAAGGGTGCCGTAGCTCTAGTCGTTACAACATATTTGTATTAAACAAGTAAAATCTTCATACAAGTCATTGTGTTCAAAGGTTTTTATATTATGTACAAACTACTCCAAATAACTGCATTTTACGATTACGCTCACTATTATGCTTGGACTTAAAATGTGAACTGAGTCGCTATAGTTTTCCTTGAAAATGTATTACATATACTACCATCAATACTTTTTTCAGATATTTCAAGCCAACAATTTAGCTTTTAGAGAGGGAGAGGACGCCCTACTCAAACAAAAATTTACTCTTCAAAGTCAAATTCAAAGAGTTCCTTGTAGGTACTACGGAAGCCTTAAAAGGGTTGGATTCCACCACCAAAAGACTAAACTTGTCCACACACACCAAAAAGATTTAAGCTTAACCTATGCATACAACTTAAAACGAGTGTTCTTTGGCGTTGCAAGGCCAACTAACTATGTATTTATGAAACTGAAAACTGCCGTAACGAAACTTCATTGCTTCTGCATTCTATTTGACGAACTCAAAGCTTGAATTTGTCTAAGGACGGCACTTTAAGTTTAAAGCGTGTGATATAAAGTGGTGGCCAGGTGACCTACTCGCTCAATTAGAAAAACTTCACTTCAGCAAAAGCTATGCAAGTTTAATTAGTATGACATAATTATTCCTAAATATCATCGTGACAAAGCCGCTTACTAGTGATTCACTACATGATTTTGAGACCCTGGGTGCAGAAAATCCTCTGGCAATTGCCAGGCATCGGAAAATCAGTCTTTAAAAATTTTAGACATCATTAAAAAATCACAAATGTTTTAATGATTAAAAACATAATTTTAAAGGTGTGAAAATTGTAAAGCCCAGAGTTGACAAGGAGATTGCAAATGTATTGAAATAGTCTAGGGTAACGTTACTCATCCATGATCAGTCGGAAAAGCAGAAAAAATATTTTATGTGAAAAACATGAATTTTTGCTCCCAGGGTCTCAGAATCGTAATAATACTGAATCTTTGGTAAGCGATTTCGTCACAATGTCATTTACATCGTATAAAGCTTTTAAAACCAAAGCACTGGACCTAATTTTGATGCAATTTTAACTGTTTAAGCTTGGATAAGGACTTAAACTGTTTTTATTGACATAATAACTGGTAGTATTTCTAGAAGCAGCGATAGCCGAGTGGGCGACCATAGGACTGCGGAGTCAAAGATCTCGGGTTTGAACCCACTGCACACAGCTAGGTCCATAATTTGTAAAATTCGTCTTTTCGCAGATATGTGTGTATTTATCATAGTAATATAAAATATGGCTCGCTAACAGTGAAGGGAAGCGTCGCGGCGTCGTAAGGAAACCTGCATGCCTGAGAGTGCCAAAAAAATGTTCGAGGGTGTGTGAAGTCTACCAGTCCGCATTCGGCCAGCGTGAAGGACTATGGCTTTAACCTTCTCATCATGAGAAGAGGCCCGAGCCCAGCCGTGGGACATGTATTAGATTCAGGGCTGCTATTATTATATTTCTAGTTAAAATCCTAGTCAACCTACTTAAACTTATTAATTGCATGAGCAATTGAAATAAGTCAAGTATCTCAAATATTTCAGACATTATGCAAAAAATATTTAATATTCTTTTTTTCGATTGTCCAATACAATACAATACAATTCTTTATTGATAACGCAATGTTCCATTTCAGTTTTTTTTTACATTTTCTTATAATATTTAATATCAATAAATTAACATTAAAATGTAATAGATAACAATCACATGAAATTGAAAAAAGTAATATCTAAATTAGTTTTGGATTCTACATATTTAATTGAACATATTCAAGATAGGAATAATATAGAATTAAGTGCATTAGATTTGATATAATTAAATATATTATTATATAATTTTAAAATATCACGAAAAAATTAAATCGTCGGCTAAAAATATTTTTTCAATGTCAAAATCAAATCAATGAGTACCAAACAAAAATAAACTACTACTGGTGGTAGAGCTCTTGTGAATGAGCTCGAGGGCGGCTGCACCACCGTCTCACCTTTAACCTGCCGCCAAATAGTAGTGCTTCCATTACTGTGTTCCGGTTTGGTGGTGAGATCAGGCCCTGGAATTACTGGCACATGAGGCATTGTAGTGTGTAAGGTTATTTATAAAGTTGATACATAATTATATATGTGTGTGTATTGTTATGTACTGTTATTTGTGTGTGTACATGTACTTTTGATGACAATTAAACATAATCTTAAACTGAACGGACGTGTTCTAATTTCTCTTCAACGCTCGAACTGTGCCTCGTACCTAACCACTCCACACCGTAGTCCTCAGCTGCAGCGACGAACTATAATCTGCTTTTGTGGATTGTTGATGTCCATGGGCTGTACTCCACTTTCCATCAGGTGGACTACACGTTCGTTCGCTGTGGGCGTAGTATAAAAAAAAAACATGGCAAACCCAGAAGGAGATGGCGGGATGAATTAGATTACTACCAAAAGGACTGGGCACTACAAACGGCAGACAGAGACTAGAGGAAAAAGCGAGATCTTAGCCCTGCTGTGGGACACTATATAGGCCCTAAATAATAATAACAATTTGCTTTTCGTACAGTGGAGGTGATTTTCCTGATGTGGGGTATCAGACTATGCATCATGGTGCGGAAAGCGCCCTCGGAATTCAACGAGAGCCGCTTCATCTCCATGGCCATTTACAACGAGTTCCTCCTCTCTGTGTTCCTTAATATATCCATGTAAGTCTTTCTTTTGCACTCATTTGGTTTTATTTGTTTAAAGTTTGCAACGCGGATTGTTTTTTAAATCGTTAAACTTTCATGATAAATTATGTAGTTATAATTCATTTATTATTATATTATAAATCATTATAAAAAAAGATTCAAGTCCTATTTTATTACGCACTCACACCAAAAAACTGTACGAGCTGGACTATTTTAACAAATACTCCAGACATAGAAGTACATTTTCGCCATTCATACAATACACATAGATAACACTGACCCCGTATTAGGCGTGCACGATCGTCGGGTGTGTGTACGCGCTGGCTGCACATACATCCCACGGCGGCAACACGCCACGCTGTGTGACATCAGTGACGTGAGTGCAGTCGGCGCGCACACACGCCCGACGATTGTGCACGCCTTATGTGAAGGACGTCTAAAAACCAATGTCTATCTGACAAATAAGTCTGTCAAGATTAATTTAAAATTTAACCTTAAATAATACTAGGTATTTACAGAGTAAAACGAATCCTTTAATACAATTTCCTACTGGATATACTTTGTGCCGTGTGAAGCCGAGATGAGATGAAACTCATTAAACTAAAGCGAAGTTCCTTTTTCAATTCATCAAATCAATTTCGGTTTCGGTTGGAATCGAATAGTTACCATTTGATACCTAAATGAAACTTATGATTGGGGCAAAAGCTATTACCCATTCATCAAAACTTTTTTATTTGATTGTTTATCATCAAATATTGTGTAAAGCATTTTCAACTGTTGTTTGTTATTTAAAACGATTTATAATTTGATCTGTTCCAGTTTAAATGAATACTTTAACCATTTTTGACAGTTATGAAGCTAAAAATCATTAACAAAGATAAATAAGTAAGTTAACAAGATATAATTAGTTCATAAAGTATGCAAAAAAAAAAGAATTTGAGCAAAAGGGAATTAATATTTTCCGTTATAATAAGGGTTTAACCTCGATTGCGAACTTTGAGCACAATAGCTCTAGGGCATTTTCAATTTAACAAGTAGGATTAGGTCAGTTTAACGTTCTTCATTTATAAAATATTTTTCAGTCACTTCAGTGCTATACTGAAGTAAAAGAGGTAATAAATCTTAGAGAAGTTTGTAAAGCTTTTGTTAGAACGCAGAAAGTGGGCAAAACAATGCTCGTGTGGGCAACTCTATGCCAACATGAAGTAGTTTAAAGAATGGCACAGTTAAAAGACAAAGATTTGTGAATGAATTGCATTCGGGTGGATGTCGCGGTGTGCGTACGCCCAGCGAAATGTTGTTGAATTTAAAGATTTTAAGTATGCAGATATTTAGTGTATGACGTCGTGTAATTGTGTATGGTAAAAAAAAATTTGTGCATGCAGCCATTGTGGAGAAATTCACCAAAAACTGATTCCGCTGGGCGAACGTTGTCCTGGCGGAACTTTTTTTAATCCATCGACTTTAGAAGAAAAGAGATGTGTCCAAAAATTAGTGTGTATTTGTGTGTAATTGTGTATGTATAAATTAAATTAGTGCATGCATAAACTTCGGAGAAATTCAAGTTTCCGCTGCGCGAACGTTTGGCCATTAGCTAGTTTTCATATAAAGCGCTTACATAGAGAGCTGTAGATTTTTACATACGTTGTTTTGAATTTGTTTATATTTGTTTAAAAAACAGATTTAGAAAAAAAATAATGGTTTTAAAGATAAAAATATAAACGTAAAATACTCTTATTAGGTCTTAGTTCTTAAAGTATGCACTTTGGGGTCTAGATTTTCACGTTTATACAAACTTTGTAAGTGTCTGCAACATGTTGCCAAGTATCAATGATGTTCCGTTAGTAATTAAAGAGTTGTAGGGCAAATTACCATGAATAGTTGTGGTTTTTGTTGTGTTTACAAAGCAGTCAAATATCACGACGTTCTAAAGGAATTGCATGGTAAAATGTATGCCAATAATTAGTGTATTCATTCAACTATGCACATGCAAAATTTCATGTCATTAAATTCAGTAATTAAAGAAAAACAATTAAAATACTGACGAAGCATCGAAAACCTACATAACCCGACCAAGTACGGATGGCTACAAAAAAGCGGCCGTACCATTTATATAAGAAACGTTCTTAATCTTCCAATATAGTATTTATTAATATGGTACAGTTGCGTACACAAGCGTTAGGAATCGTATCTATTTTATGTCCATTTTTTTTCACACTAGAATATTTTTGATCATTTTATAACTACAATACTTAGACTATTTAACCAGAGGACTAACCTTAAGCGTTCAAACAAAACAATTCTGCATATTTTGGTGGGGTGCGGTGGAACACGCTCACATACATAAGTTACTACCAGTACAACGGTAAACATCAATTAAAAATCAAATCTAGAAGTATTTTTTTTTATGTTATTAGATTGTTTGATCCACTAAAGTTGCAAAGGGGAACGCTCGTGCATGCTTAGTCCATTGGTTAAATAGTGTAATAAGCTACAATATGATAAATATTTACCTAAACAGTAGTACTTACATGTGGTAATTATTTAATTTTCCTATGGGGTCTATAGTTAGAATCCTGATCCGTGAAATCTTCAATAGAAATTAAATGTATGAATTTTATTTGTCTTAAATAATATAATAATATTTAGATTATATCTCAAGTGTCAAGCGCATACTTAAATAAAGTACCTACGTAAATAGTACCTACTTTCTGTCATAGTCAAATAGATTTAGGTGTACACAAATAAATGACCTATAAATTATATCGAAACAATTGTGTTATCACCTATACCGGGTTCAATACCAGTATTATACTGTAAATTTTGGGATGTTACCTAAATATACTGCACGGCCGCTTTTTTGTAGCCATTCGAACTTGGTCGGGTTATGTAGGTTTTCGATGCTTCGTCAGTATTTTAATTGTTTTTCTTTAATTACTGAATTTTATGACATGAAATTTTGCTTGTGCATAGTTGAATAAATACACTAATTATTGGTATACATTTTACCATGCAATTCCTTTAGAACGTCGTGATATTTAACTGCTTTGTAAACACAACAAAAACCACAACTATTCATGGTAAATTGCCCTACAACTCTTTAATTACTAACGGAACATCATTGATACTTGGCAACATGTTGCAGACACTTACAAAGTTTGTATAAACGTGAAAATCTAGACCCCAAAGTGCATACTTTAAGAACTAAGACCTAATAAGAGTATTTTACGTTTATATTTTTATCTTTAAAACCATTATTTTTTTTCTAAATCTGTTTTTTAAACAAATATAAACAAATTCAAAACAACGTATGTAAAAATCTACAGCTCTCTATGTAAGCGCTTTATATGAAAACTAGCTAATGGCCAAACGTTCGCGCAGCGGAAACTTGAATTTCTCCGAAGTTTATGCATGCACTAATTTAATTTATACATACACAATTACACACAAATACACACTAATTTTTGGACACATCTCTTTTCTTCTAAAGTCGATGGATTAAAAAAAGTTCCGCCAGGACAACGTTCGCCCAGCGGAATCAGTTTTTGGTGAATTTCTCCACAATGGCTGCATGCATAAATTTTTTTTTACCATACACAATTACACGACGTCATACACTAAATATCTGCATACTTAAAATCTTTAAATTCAACAACATTTCGCTGGGCGTACGCACACGATGTCGCGTGCGACTGCAGGCGGTATCTTTTATCAACTTTTTGTGATGTTGTCCTTCCGGAGATTTCATTCAAGTTCTCGTTCTAAAAAGAAAAATCCACTTCAAACAAAACAATAATTGAACTTAATACACTGAATTTTTTAATCACCTCCACAATGTCGATGACATTTTGACAATGAATACAGTTTTGTTATGAATATTATACAACTCATAAAGTCAATGGTGACTTTATGAGTTGTATAATATTCAATTGTGAAAGTGTCGGTTGTGAATTTAAAAGAAAGTATGTTCAAAGATGCTTATACTAAGTTTTTTTTCAGGTTGTTCCTGCAATCTCCAGCGAACCCAGACCTCCTGTACATAATATTCTTCTGTCATACTCAGCTGACGGTGACCCTGTTACTATGTTTCATCTTTGGCAGCAAGGTAGGCACGGTAAGACTGTGTACTGTGTATGAATGTTGTATGTCCAGATTCACATTAAGAACTTAATGCTGATATCTGTATTTGTGACGTTTTGTTACAGAAAACGATTAAAAAACGAGAACCTTAATCGCCGCTTTTAAAATACTTTTTGATTTGTTTATAAATTTTCATTCGGAACAATGGTAATATATCATTATATTATATAAATATATATTTATATATATATATATATATATATATATATATATATATATATATTTATATATATATATATATATATATATATATATATATATATATATATATATATATATATTTATATATATATATAGTTATACCAACCCGTCAATTGTTGATCATGCGTGCTGTAGGGCGAGCACTTTGTTGATCCGAAAACCTATGTTGATCCGAGTGGTTTTTGTTGATCCAATATAATCTTTTCCATACAAATGTGGATCCGGCCGGATCAACGTTTTACTCCGTTGAAGTTTAGGGAACGCAACCGAAATGTTGATCCGATATACAAATCCACTGCGATAGTTGTTGATCCGATTCAAATGGACCAATCAGAAGGCAGTAGCCTTCTGATTGGTCCTCCTACTGGACTTACCTAATGTATATGGATGGTTTAATTCTTATAATTTATTGCAAGACCTTAGGTGGTCTTGCAATAAATTATAAGAATTATTTTTATTTATTTATTTTTATTTATTTATTTCGTTTTTATGTTTATGGGTATGATACAATTATGTATGGTAAGGATTTGTAAAATTTGTTGATGGCACAAGCTTGTCGCTTACCCGATGTTAAGCTTCGTGCCCAGCTGCATGCATGCCAACAGCTCAATATCATACAGAGTATGTGACATTGCATCGCACTCAGTACCTGAGATATAAGATCTAGAATATATCGAAGCCCCGAAATACCGTAGCGTTGATGAGCTACTACATGGCCATTAAATAACCGACTCCTACTATTCTCTCCGCAAGAGTCCTACTATTACCAGATATAGTCGTTTATGAGGACAACTTCTAATTGTTATTATAATGTTTAAGTAGTAGTAATAAGTCCATATTGGCTAAAAAAAAAATATCCTAAAGTTTTTATTCATACCATTTGTAGTGCTATCGGCGTTGTTCATAACACTCATGTTTTCGAAAATTGTTATTACTAATATCATTAATGTAAATATATTTTCACCACACCAGCACGAAAAAGATTGTTTGCTTGCCAGAATTCAGTGAGTAAAAACCGTTTTTACTCAATAGTGAGGCAAAGTGATTAAAATTTTAAACACAAAATCCTTCGAATGAATAGGTGCTAAAAAAAAACAAAGCACCCACCATGTAGGTTAGTAATAAACATTGACATCAATTTTATTAAATAACTACATACGATTCGTTTGTTTCATTATTTTAAATTATATGAATACGCGCTTATTTAGTATTTTAATAATTTTATATTCGTGATTGACCATTAAATTAATTAAAATCAGGTACTTAATATTAGGCTCTATAAATAAATGTTACGGAATGAATTTCCGAACCACGATTTAAAAAAAAAGTCATCACGGGCAACTATAAATTCTTTTCAGTTTATGTTTAATTATTTACTGGCACTTTTTAATAAAAAAATAGTGAATCCAGTGATGAAGAACTTTGTAGAACTTCAAAAGAGTTGAGACAACTAATTTTAAACACAGAAGTTTGCTATTTACCAGGAAAAAAAAGAAAGAAGGCTTTATTAGGATCACTCGCTACGCTCGTGATTCAATTCTAGACTACTTGGGGTTTAAAATTGGCGCTCACAACAGAAATATAAACTTTTTCTCACTTGTACCATAAATAACTATTAAACTCCTACTTTTTTATCATAACGCTTTTATCCCTAAACATGAATACCATAAAATTTTTTCACTCATACTCAGAAAGAAACATTTACAAACTGTAATAAAAAATATATGTGGTGTAGAAGATATTTTATAGTTTTAATTTGAGGGTATGATTATTATTTGGGGGGTAAACTATGCATAACATACTAAGTTGTGTCTATTGCTAAGTTCAAGTAAGATAATAATGTCAAAAAAATCAATTCTTTAGAATGATTAAAGGTCGTTTTACTAATTTTTGTCTTAAATGAATAAAATTCATAAAACACGACACATTTACGGTTATGTTCATGGCCTGGGAGTTAATACCGCAGTTTTAACCGTACCTAAATTAATAACTATAGGACCGATTTGGTTCTGGCACTTCGCTGGTCACTGCCGCGGCACGCTCGCTTCGCTCGCTCGACTCATGCGTTGTGGTCACAGTTCTAACCTAACCTAAACCAGAATACACCAATAAAAGTGAATATTTTAAAACTATAGCCGCTAGTTTAAATAAAAAAATATAAAGATATAAATACTAAACTAATTTAATTGAAATGTGTATATGAAAACATATATTTAACTAAGTAAGTACTTGTAGTTGTGGTTTTTCGGCAGGGGAGTTCGCATGTCCGGTGTGGCATCGTTCAGCTCACGCCAAAGAGGTAGATGTGGCACTGAATGTTACCTGCAGGGCCATCACCGGCTGCTTCTAACCCACGCCTATCAATATGATATAGCCGTTGGCGGGCATTGCGCCACCTTCTGCACGCCGTGAAGCTTCGTGTCATACTGAGAAGCTAAAACAAATTAGTGACAGACGACATCCTCTGTATGACCACCATCTCCTACCAGCTCGCTTGAAAAGTCGCAGGAGCTTCTTGAGATATGCGAACTCTTCAGACCAAAGTCCAGCTCACGTACGCCTCGAGATGTGGAAGACTACGCTACCAGCACCCGCTGATTTTCCTGAGCCAGCTGAGCACTTGCCACTTGGAAGTAGGCTACAGTGGCCGATCTGGAAGTCTTTAAACCGCCTTCGGACTCAAGTTGGTCGCTGCAGGGAGAATCTGGCCAAATGGGGAATCACAAACTCCAATAATACCTCGTGCGATTGTGGATTCCCCATTCAAAACATGGCTCATCTGCTTTCGTGCCTACTGTCGGCCTCTACGTGTACCCGTGAAGACCTAATGCAAGCCACAAGCAAAGGCGTAGAACACAGATATAGATCTACATAGATAACGCAAATGCATGTACTTCGCGTGTCCGAACCCCGACCAAGCGTCAAGGTTGGTCGCCGCTAACTTCAGTCCACGCGCGTCTTTTGTTAGAGTAAATCATAGCGGACGGCCGTTTGAATCGTACTGGGCGGATGGGCATCGGCGGCATCGGTGTCTTTGAATCGATTTCCCGTCACTAAATTTCGGCTGTGACGTCACAATAGGTATTAAAAAGTCGGCACGCTTGGCTTCAATACAAATCGTGATACTTGCGTTATCTATGTAGATCTATATCTGTGGCGTAGAAGTTGCTACCTAAAACTAAATACCTGGGCAAAAAAAAATTAAATAAAAAATGAGAAAACAAAATGCCATTGACACGTAAGAAGAAGAAGTACTTGTACCATGGTACTATTAGTCTTATATGTTATATCTACATGTTATGTGTAAAAGTTACGTAAAATTAATGTATACAATACTGATTATTATTAATTAAAAGAAACCTAAACAAAAAAGATATGACATTGAATAATAGTGTAAAAGATGGTTATGTTGAAAAAATATAGGAATACTAATAAAAGTATAAAAGATGTTTATTGCTTCCGACATTAGGAAGTTAAATGTTTCGATTATGAAAATTTGTGGCAGAGTTGTTAGGAATTGTACCTAATTGCTAGGATGAAGAATGTTAGAAAGAACATTTTCAGATTTCCAATTATCGGCATTGAAATTTTAGGTGAACTTTGGCGCACCCAGTAGTGATACATACATTAATTAAAGTGATAATTGAAAGGCATAAAGGATCGGATATTATTAAAATTAAGTTTAGATGACATGTAGAAAAAATCAATTTTTAACAATCATAATTGTTTTAATTATGTAACATCTTTAATCCGTTAGATATTACTAACATTTAGAAAATAAAAAAGACATTATTATGTTTAACAAAAAAACATAAGTCAAGTAACGGTTTGTTTATAGGTACCTAATCGACAATTCTAACATATATAAAAAACATTTTATTTAGCCAGAAAGTAAAAAAAATATTTACTTAATATATTTATTAATGTATTATGCATAGTCAAAGCATCACTCGCTCCGCTCGTATGTTCTCTGGTATAATGCAGGTACCATAACTTAAAAAAAATCTTCATAACATTTATAATCAGTCAGTCACAGATTATAATTAGTTATTATCCATGATAAAGTTCAGAGTTCCATGTCGCACTCCCCGCGCTCCAATAGCTTTATTAGTACCACCTCTACGAAGGACAGTTTTAGGTTTCAATTCCCCAATTCCTAGATTGTGCAGAGCACTAAATCAATGTACAGGGTCAATCAAATCACTTGATATTTTTGCTTTAACTTTCAACGTATTTCGCAAGCATTTGATCGAAACATTGCCTGACGCTCTAAATCCTAATTTACTTCTCTAGCAGTCTACAAAGTTGTTGTGTGTGAATGGGTTTCTAGCTTCTAAGAGTAGCTAAGAGGATTTTTTCTTTAATTATTATCATTACAGCATGCGGTGTTTACCTGTAATTAGTTGTACAATTAGATTTAAGATAGATCATTGCTTAAAATGTATAGAGCATGTATTGTTGTAACCACTGTTGGTAAACCTTATAAATAAAATAAAAATAAAATAAAATAAATAAAAATAACAGGTAGTAAAAAAATTATCACATACCAAATATACTTACTACCCATTCAATAATTAGGAACTATCACTGCCCTCGGATCAACGTTAGTTAGTAAGATTGCGCATGAGCATGAATATAAAAGGATCCACATTTGACTCATTGGTATAATTTTTGCGACCGTTACGGATCAACGAAAACATGTTGTTAATGTATTTTTTGATGGCAAGTATGTTGAAAAGAGACTGATGCAGATCCTCGAACAACCCCTCGATTTCAACTTCAGATCAAAGTATATCGGTTATATTTGTAAAGAGCGAATTATACACTGCAAAAAGGTGGATCAACATTTCTTTTAATTTCGTACTGGATCAACCTTTACATAGAACGGATATTTATATATATATATATATAAATTGAAGCTTATAATGTTTACTTTATCCATTATTCAATTTAAGTTTACCTAAGCCAAAACAAAAAAAAATCTCAAATCAATCCAAGCATCTTCGAGGAATCGGCGAACAAACAAAAACACTCCTTTTCTTTGAAGTCAGTTAAAAAACGAACGGAAGAACAGACGAGAAACAGTTAGTTTTCATAACAGTACATTTTTTTTCAAAATTATGTTCAACTAAAAATAAAACAGAAATATTTAATGCTGACTGTGTAAACATCAAAGAAGAATACAAAAAATATTTTATGTTTCAGTAAGTTTAGGAACAGTTGTGATATTATGAAAGATAAAGTTAATATTAACTTTAGTTTAGTAGTAGTATTTAATCTTTGTATCTTTATTTTGTTTACCGGCCCATCAGACAACATTTTTGGAAACACAATAGTTTTATATTTGGGTAAAAGAGTCATTTAGGTTGTTTTCTCCATGAACCGAGGCAATATTATTCAAATTACGGTAAAAAATATTCAGACCAAAGCCTAATTTCACCAGTTCTTCATAAAGTTTCGGCACGTGAAGTGCTGGAAAATTCAATAAACTTCTATATAAATTTGACATTTCTCCTATCAAAAAAGGTCCAAATAGGCCTTTCGGGACTTAACCAGAACTGGTTTTACTGGCCCTAACGATAGCACTACTTTTCAGCATTATATTTGAAAAATAAGTCTGTACCTTAGAATTTTGTATCCTCCATTCCAAAACTTTATACAGCGCATTCAATGTTCGTTCTACAAGTTACACCAAAATAAGAAGTCACGTACTCACTTGAAAATATCCTATGAAAGAAAACTGTGTAACTTTTTATTGAATCTTGTCAGACGAAGTTTTAAACCGATTGCTCAGGACTTTCAAACGAAATTAGTTTCACGGCAGAATTTCAATTGCACATTGTTTGTTAAGTTGGTGAATTAAAATTCGTTTCGTCATGGATTAGTAAGCTAAAGGGCCTTTTCAATCGCGAAAAAAAAAAGGTAGCTCTACAAATTAACTTTATTGAAATTTAGGTAGCATATTTTTTTTGACAAAATATGAACTGAGATTCTATTACTGAATTTCAAACTTTGTAAAAATGTTAAAATTAATCATTTTTATATACCACGATGATTAAACTACGAAAAATTTACAATCTTGTCTTGTGGTTGTGGCTTTTGCATTATGAATGGAAGTAAAACGTCTCATTTCAGAGCAGATCTATTTTTACTTCAAGTATTGGTATTCACTGTGAAAGTTCACATGAACTTTGCAGTAGTAAGTAAACCTTTTTGGCGAGTGTTGCTGTTCATTTGGACGTGGCGTCGTCCCAACACGCCTTGCAAAAGCATTATGGCTCTTATATGCTTCTATTTTATCTAAGATCTTTGTTTCTACACAAAAAAGTTTTTAGGATGTTTATCGTAACCAATTTTTGATTAGCGTTGAATTTAAATGCGATGAGCTTCGCATTAATATTTGAGGATGTTTTCTAAAAAGTAAAGTCTTGTGTTGTTTACAGATATTTTTTTATACGAGTAATCTACTCTTAATTTACAAGCTTCCTGAGATGTTTTCATATTTATTATTAAATTTTTGTAGTCGGCGTTTCCATACTTAAAGCAAAAGTATGAAAAATCTGAAAAATAGGTCTCAACACACATTTCTACAATTTTCATTCAATGGATGTCGTTTATGAATGCTGAAACGTTTTAAGTTCCTCGTACATTATTTACTGCTAGTTACTATGCAATAATCCGGGCAAGTTGAAAATGGTTTTATGTCAAATCCGCTAGGGTCGCTACACACATAGCCGGGGAGGCACTTTTGGGTCGGCAGATTTTACGTTTCGTTGCAGCGTCCATCTGATCTTTAACTGAACTTTTACTTAACGGACGCTGCAATAGAATATAAAATGTGCCGGCTCGAGCGTGTCGAACCTCGCATGTGTGAAACGACCCATACACTAAAAGCCGAAGCCAATGTTATTAGAAAAAAATAGGTAATGATTATTGTACTCTATCAACTTGTGATCGTCATATTTGATTTAATAAATGTATAAAGCAATGGCATAATAGACAATCATAAGGAGTATTTTGCATTTTGCCTTTCACTTTCACTATATGCGCAAAAGAAAGTTTGTTAGTACTGAAGAAAAACATTGGTCAAGCAATTGAATGCTTGTTGTATTTTAATCACTAATTCGTAATAAAACAATGTCATAAAGTTAAATTGCGCGTGTATTTGTATTTTTATGATTGCTAAGTACAGTATCAAACGTTTTTATTTTCTTCCACCAGGCATACATGGTTTACAAAGGCCATGGGAAGGACGAGCGGGAGAAGACTGGCAAGTTCAGGTCGCGGCCTGCGGAGTCCACGTATACCATGACTACAAACAGAAGTGCCCGGTTTTGTGATAACATGACTGAAAGAGAACTTGAGGTAAGAAATTACAATTAACATTCTGGATATTTTATTACGATTCAGATACGGATAAACAGATCATACAACTAAAACGAGTAACGTGGATCATGTTATTTGCTTTAGTTGTGTCTGTAGTTAAGTTACAGTTGTTTTTAAAACTTTTATTCCCTTTATGTAACTGTATTTTTCCTACAGTAAGCAAATACCAGTTGGTATGATAGAAATACAATAATAGTACATCATCATTCGTTCGTCTGTATAAAATGTGGTTTTCACTATTATACCAAGTAGCTAAAGCACCAAAAATTTTGTATTGTATTTTTCAATACAGGAGGAGTTTAAAAAAATATGCAACCATCTGGAAAAACTTCGTGAGCGATGTGGCACAGGGGCGATGATATCTCGAAGGATCACTGCCATGCAAGACGCGGCCACAGCCTGCGACAGAAAGCCTGCCGTCACCGAGCACGCCGCCCCCCTCAAGTTAAACACCGTCTTCAGCGCCGTGGCTGACCGCCTCATGTGCACGGTCACACCAGCTGAGGAATCCACCAGTAGTGGCAGAGACATGCCTTTCGAAGCCACTCCCGCCTACAAACACACAACATTCAGTCCTACGAAAAGCAATACAGATAACACAACCAGCAAATCTGAGCAAAGCGCCACTGACGTCACCACGGACTCTCCAAACAAAAAACGCTTGGATTTAAACGAGGAACAAAAAGAAGATAAACAAAATGGCGTCTTCAAAATCTCTGGTGAACCAAATTGTAGTGATGTGCGACCGCCCGATGTTAGTACGAACGGTTATAAAAGTGATAAGTCGAATAGTGAGTTGAAATCGAGCCCCGGTAGTACAGAGACTGTGAAAGGCGTGAGGTCAGGTCACGCAAGGACTCATGCTATAGTTATTAATTTAGATGATAAGAGTCGCTTTACTGAAGAGGTTACTGTCTAACAAGACTGTACTTACATTTTGTTATGATAGATTTGGATGTAGCAAAGGTTTTTAAATATATATCTTTAAATAGCAAGCAAAATAAACCTCTTGTTCTCAACACATTATTTCTGAACAATTCTATTTCATCAGACAGTAGTTATTAATCTGATATTTCAATGAATCACTTTTCTCGGCGCAACAGTGATCAGTTGCCCTAAAAAAATCTGAGTGTTTTATCAAAAAACAATTATTTCAACAGCAAATTGTATAAACCACTAGCTTCCGTTCGCGTGGTCGGTCGATAAAAATAACCTATATTATTTCCTTGAACTATTTCTACACTATTTATTGTGCTAGTCGATTCTAATATTTCTGGGTACAAACAAAAAACAAAAAAAAAATCTATTTAAAAATTAGTAGACATTTATTTTTATAAAATCAAAATTTTTAATACATGATGATCAAAAATTTCACAAAACCGAACAAATTCAAACGTATATTTGACAAACTTTTAATTATTTTTTGTTTAATTATCTAATAACAATGTCTACATAACTGGCCGCCCACAAAAATGGTCTGAAATTAAATATAGTCAGCGGTACGAAAGTTTTAAAGACTTCTACCAAACTGAAATGCCTTATGCGCGTAGGTGTTTTTGGCGGCCGCCACGAACGCGTCGCAGTTGTAGCTATTCGTAGCTGTAACATACTTTCTATAAAAGATCTAAATTGGTTATTATAGATATTTTGAGTAAAATAATTATCTATAACCGAATATTTTTGTATTCGCAATTTTGTGTGAGAATATCCAGGCAGCTCACACATCTCAATTGAGTAGACTTTAACAATTGCGAGAAAGGTGACCTTTCAGCAAATAAATAAAAAATACAGGGACACGAACGAATAAATTCGTATTATATTATTTCTCAAAAGATTGTTAATTTTGCGAACCTTTGATACTTCGTTTTTCTAGATATATATAAAAGCTAGTCCTTACTGTGATTCTTAGAAATATATGTTCGTTTATGAATAGTTTCAAAAGTGCATATCAATACTTCAATGTGTGTGAATGTTATTTATGAATTAAAAAGAATGTTTAATATGCGCCATATTGCTTGAATATTTTGTAAAACTCGTCGTGAAAACGAAAATACACATTACATTTAAAAAAAAATAGAACGTTAAAGTGTTTAGTTCTCTTATCATTTGTCTTTGTTTTTTGCAAAGCATATATTATTGACAGTACATTATTTAAATGAAAGAGTTTAAGTATGTAGGCATAGAAAACATAACAGGTGAAGTGTGGGTGCTATAAACATCTGCCACACCTTTTTGAGTAATGTGGACGTGATGTTATGTTATGCATAGAAAGCGGTCTAGTAGATTCAGTTGCACGGAATTATTACCAAGAAAAGTTCTGTATTAGCTGTCAAGTTTTATACATAAAGTCAAAAGTGTAATGCAGCGGCATGCCGCTGGCGGCGCGGTCGTATGCGGTAAGAGTTCCGAGTTCTGCCTTCCTTCTCCTTGCGTCGGTTGTCCTCAACGCTGAGAGTCGTGGCTTCTTTGGATTACTTTTTCGTGGACTATCTTGCGTCATCTTGCCCTGTCTTCA
Organism: Hypena proboscidalis; assembly: GCA_905147285.1. Classification (NCBI taxonomy): domain Eukaryota; kingdom Metazoa; phylum Arthropoda; class Insecta; order Lepidoptera; family Erebidae; genus Hypena; species Hypena proboscidalis. The sequence goes on along the minus strand of LR990127.1, from coordinate 23,216,191 downwards.
GCGGTGTGGATGGCCTTGCAAACCGATGTATTAAAGGCAGCGGGAATCTGGACGGACCAACGCATTAGCCTTCTGCCTCTAGGCCTTTTTCCATCCACTTTTCTAGTTATTAAGAGCCACTTGAGGTTGTCGTCTCTCTTTCTGGCAATATGGCCAAATAGCTCAGTTATTATGGTTCGGTGATCAGTCAAATAAATAAACCCGAAACTTCCGAATCTTCCTCCAGCACCACATTTCAAACGCGTTTTTGCGCTGATGGTCAGCTTTCTTGAGGTTCCAAGAGTCTGCACCATACATGTAAATGGAAAACACGAGAGTTGTCTAACTGGTTTTGCTCGTGATGTTCTTGTCGGATCAAACTCAGTCTAGCGTGGTCATAGCACGCTTTGTGTGTAGAACTGTTGTTCGTTATGATGGAGCCTTGATATATAAAGTCATTCCCAGCTTTCGTCTTAGCCTGTCATGGTAAACGACTTAGTGCGGTCGACTATCATGATTTGATGATTTCTCTGCCAGTAAAATGCACATGTCTCCCTCGCTAAAGGTGAAGAGTGTCGTGTCGTGACATCGGCGTAGCGCAGATTTTTTTAGCTTAGTCCCGCCAATGGAACTTTTGTCACCTTGCGCACCTACCACAACTTTTAAGCTCCAAACAAATTACTGGCTGTCTGCGTTCAGCGTTCACAGAAAGGAACAGTGATCGTAAAACGCAAAACACGGCAATATTGCCCACAGAGCTTAAGGCTCTAGTAGAAGCTATGAAGTATAAAAGTTAGGTGAAAGTATTTAATCGTTATGCAAGGAGACAAGTATTCAAGTTTAAGTTAGGCCTAATAAATTTATACGAGTATTTTCATGAACTTGTTATCGCAAGAGGTTTTATGCAGACATTTAAAATGCTTCAAAACTAGGCGCTTCGTTTTATAGCATAACATTTACTACCACTAAACAGTCATTATTCAAGTCACATAAATGACAAATATAATATTTGTAGTGTGTTATTGTTTACAACTTATTTGATTTATTTATAAAATTAGCGCTCAACCAACGCTTTAAAGTTAAATAATATTATGTCGTAGGTCATAACGTGAGATTTAAGACTTAAATAAGAGTCAAACTTTTAAATTGTAACGTTGTAACGTCATGAAAAAATTATAACAATTTATTGTTGTGTTTTTATCAAAATCTTCAACAAAATTAAAACAATTATTAATTGTATATATTAAATAATAAAAAATATTTTCTTGCAATTGGAAGCTGTCTCTATTATATTTGTTATGTTTGAACAATTTGATTGTTTCCAAAATGTTTAGTAAACTGTCTGATTCTCAATATTGTGTTTAAATATTAGAGCCACGATGAAAGACAACTAGTGAATGTATTTTTGGTATTATACTAAGTAGCTTTAAATTTAAATTTAACTTTTACTTACATCGTATATATATGTAAATATACGTAATATTTATGTGCCATCAATTTCTAATATGAATCAAATTTAGTCTTATCCAGTTACCGTGCAATAACGGATTAGTTCTGAAATTACGTTATTCGCGTAAAATGCCGCAAATGCTGTATAGTGTGCTGTATCGGTTTTTAAAAAGGTCATTTCTCTTTAATCGTTGTCATAACTATCCAATTCATAAAAAAATTAATCTAGAATAATACAACTTCATTGTTATAAAAATATTGGGTAGATTGTATGTACATACTCGTTATATAACATTTTACTCTATTGTCTTCCTTACACAATAATTGTACATTGCATCATAATATCAACTGGAACAATTTTAACAATTATTGTACAGATTTTTATAAATTTACAGTGTATCTAATTAAAGTGCAACTTTATTGTATTATTATAAAACTGTGCTATTGACTGTATTTTTTGTGTTGGCTCATTATATTTGAATCTTTACACCATTTTTCATGGTGGCCCACCATTGGCACTAGAAGTATGTGCACTCACTGTATCTATCTCTTTATTATACAAGTCTGTGGTTAGTTCTTACAGTCGCTGACCGTTTCTAATTTCAGGTAGTTATTTCGATTAACTGGTAATAAGATATTACTAATATTCTAATGTTATATAATTAATAATGTGATAGTGTAAATATTGTAAATAACTTAATGATGCAAAGCTTTTAATATAATGACAGCATTTGAATTGGTTATTGGTTATATTGAATAAGTTTTTGACGGATTTTACAATAATGGTTATGCGGTATATACTTTTTTTTCGGATAGTTTATTGAATTCAACGTATTGAATTCAATATCCAGGCTCCAAATGAATCTGTTATTTATATTCAATAAAGATGAACCGTGCACTCAGTTTTTTCTTCTTACCAGGGTTTTTATTTCTTTCACAACTTTGCGTGATTAGCTGTTGTTTATTAAAGCAACACGTTTTTGTTTAAAAACAAGAAACTATAATTATTTATAACAAGCTCCCGCCTGTGTGGTAACTCTATAAAAAGCCTGCGCTCTTTTCCAAGCCTTTAAATATGTCCATATCAATTTCCACGGATCGTTTAGCTAAAAAGCAAAATCAGACAGACAGAGTAACCTTTGCAATAATACTAATAGTAGGGATGTGAAAACATTAATTCTCACCGAAAACCAATTCAAATGGTGTTAATAGTTATTTGCAATAATAACTATACTTACTATAATAAATTAAATATAATAATTAAAGTATACATGAAATTTTGTCGTCAAGGAAAGAATGAAATATGTTATCTATCTAATAAACAAATTGATAAAATTATATGGGTGTTTATTTCATTCTTAAGTTGTAATATTGATTTTTTAGAAATGTTTGCCTCATTCACCCCCGCCCTCCGCGCCGTTGTCCGCTATGCTGGTTTCTCTCGGAGCTCTGCTTACTCGTGGTGACTACACAAAGGATTTTTTCTGTATGACATACAGAGTCAGAACGGGTTACGTGAGATGCATAATTGTGTGATCCCGCGATCCAGGAATTAATCCTAGTGCAGGTATTGTTTCTTTTGGATATCCTCCTACCTCATAAAGGTGTGTGTAGTTTTATAATGTGTGATGTAGCATATTATAAAAAAAAATATTACAATTCATCGATGCGTGAAGTACGCAATTATTGTGGCACCAATTTTAGAATATATAAGCTGAGTAATACCTCTTTTACATTTTGGCAAATAAACTGGTAGCGAGAAGCTTAAATTTCGTTTCATATGACAATAGCATTAATTCCTTGAAACCTTTTAAGACATTTTCGAGCTCTTTTGATAACAGATCTTCAAAGGTAAGGAAATTAAAGGCATAACACCGGTTGTATTATATTACTAATTTGAAAAGCTAAAATAATTCGAAGTTTTAATGGGCCAGAGAGCATTTTTCATTGGTGGGTATTTTCGTATTCAATTTTGCTTGAGAACATTAATTTGTTTGTACAAAGGCCGCATTGAATAAATATGATGTACTGTTCAAGTTATTAACAATTCAACCTTATTTAAACTAAAATGTAATGTTTTAAAAGTATCAACTCAAGTCTATAAAAAAGATCACCGAGGTATCAATGCAGGTTACGTTTGACGTCAAAAGATGGACCATTTTCTAAAATTCCAATTCCGTCAAGTATTATATATTTTCCATCACATTTATTACCCATGTATGAGGATACCACTGGGTATTCGTATTCATTTCGCAGTTGGTTGATTGATTGGTGTGTATTTGGTAGGTCTGAGAAAAGGTCACAAGGGTGGAGCCAGCAGACATAAAAATATGTTATTTATATTAACTGTTAAAATTAAAATAAAAGATTATTTGGCAAAAATAAGCATTTGTATAAAATGTATTAATTTAATGGTCCAAAATCTAAAGATCTTTATTATACGACCTCCTCTTGTATTAATACAAGATTATTAAATTACTGGCAACAAGGACTTAGTAGAATCTATCTAGTTGCGTGGTTTGGTATAAGTATAAATAAAGCTACCCGCAATTTATTCACATTTTAATGACATAGTCAAGAAATCGGCATTTCTGTGCACATAATACCTTGCGCACTCAAATATCGCTCGCACCCGCGCTCGTGCGTTTGACAACGAGGATAAAACAGTCTCGACGAAATCGACATCTTTTCGCACGCACCATTCTATTTGATTTTTTTTTTTTTTATTTATTTAAGATATACATTTTCTGTTGCGTGCTGACGACTGGATGGCGGAGTGGGTATTATACCTGCCTGCGACGCCGAGGTCGTGGGTTCGATTCCCACTTAAGACAAATCTTTGTGTGCATGAACATGGGGGTTTGTCTTAGTCTGGGTGTTTATATGTATAATAAGTATGTATTTACAAAAGAAAAGTATATATGTATTAGTATCAGTTATCCTAGTACCCATAGTACAAGCTCTGCTTAGTTTGGGACTAGATGGCGTTGTGTGTAAGTTGTGAGATATTTATTTATTTATTTATTTATTTATTTATTAAGTGCAAAGTGTTTGTGCTTCACCAAGATACCTCCAACGGTCCAGAACACGGTGGGTGCGGGGATTACTTATATTTGAAGATTACAGGCGTTACAAGGTAAGTGTATTCAATTTTGAGAACAAATAAACCCAAAGCATATTTTTGTCAATAGAAGTAGTTTTAAGATTATGCAACGCACACGAGCAATGAACGAACGCACTAGGTGAACGTCGCCTGTAGATCTTTTCTGTAGTCAGTTTAATATTTTTCAAATTCATACCTTATGTGATGTACTATGGTTGGCCGAACTGCTAAGAGAACTCCTCCGCATGGAGCAGATCTTTCTTGCCCAAAAAATAACCCGGTTACCTGAATGTCGGAGTTATTAACTGATGGGTCTAGGAAAGTTTCCGTGACTGCTATCAGGTTTTATCTAATAAGGCCAGGTTATTGCGCTGGCTCGTTTTTAGACCACGCAAGTTCTAATTGAAAAAGCTGATTGGTCAGTCGTTGCGCTATTAATGTTATCAGATCTATGAAAGAACTGCGCTTGATTGTTTTTTGCACGTGAAATCTGCTGCCATGGCTTATCACACATATCTTCTCTTCTTTTCGGCGCAGTTTTGAGTCACTAAGGCTTGTTCAGATAGTCTTGACGGCACGCCCTGCATACAGGATGCGTAATTCCTTCTGGTTTTCCGTGTTTCTACAGTGCAGACGTCGCTTCCGTAATCCTGCTTGCTATTGTGTGTATCCTGCTTGATAAAAAGTATATGTAGTTATGTTCTCCTTTCCGAGGCCTCCAAAACGGTAGTACCCGGTGCCGTTGTATCACGCAGCACGGAGCTTCATGAGGATTGGAAGCGCCTACCGTGTCGGATCTACGTCCACTCGTTATCAGTCGGTTCTACTTCTGCTAGCGTGTCATTCATAGTGTTGTCTGATTCTGCACAAACAGGTTCCAGAAAGGACATATTAGGGTTGGCAATACAGATATCTGTCAGCAACGTTCGGGTCTTTGTGGTTTTAGCAGTGCGTGTGGAAGTTGTTTCACCAAGTCAATGGATTTATGCCTTTTCTGAACAGCGCAGATACCATCGTTTGATTGATTGCGTAAGTTGGCTAGTGTCGAGGTGATTATTCAATATAAGTGTTTGGTGGTGGGTAGATGTTTATTTTTTAGTTCGGAATTATTAAAGGTACGATTACCTACTAACTGATAATGGTCCAGTTCAAAGCTTGTTGTTATCAAAAATATGAATTTTGTTGTCCTTTTAACTTGTTCACAGAGATGATAAACCTTTCTTTCAAAGAGAAAAAAACTTACATAAAGTCAATCTGACAACAGAATATGTAAATGAAGTATGCTTTCTAATCCTTATCAGTTTGTTTAAAATCTAGCGCCATAACGCGTTTGAAGATAACTTATATATTTTTATCTACACCCATGCTATAAATCCTCTATAAACGTTCTTGAAACAGTTAGCTAATTGCCAACATTAAAACAGCCAGTGTCATAATAACCATTATAACACCCAAACGGGTGTTATAATGTTGTACTGCAATTCATTATGCAACTCCTTTTTTACTCATCGAACAGCCACATTCTCATGGCATCTTTATGAATTTCAAAAAAAGAACATGTCATGCACGCGCGTTTCACTACCACAGCGCCGTAATTTAAATAAAAACTTATTCGAATTTTTGAATTGACGTCGTATCCCGCCATTTTTGTTCAATAATAGTATTGAAAAAATACTTTTTAATAATTGTACGATCCAAAATGTAAATAATTATTACAATAAATAATTATATTATTACCTATACATAGTTTTTTTTGTATTAGATACTCACTAATTAAACTTTCCATGAATTTACATAGAGTTCTTACAACACTGTACAATACCCAATGGTTTCAGAACATTTATAGAGGATTCATATCATGGGTGTAGATAAAGTCTTGTATGCAACTGTTATAATTAGGTATTAAAACACTCATGTGATACTATTATCACACTCGGCTTCGCCTCGTGTGATAAACCCTCACTCGTGTTTTAATACCCCTCATTATAGAACAGTTGCATAAATAACTATTTATGCACGGAGGTCAAAGCTTTATTCAGATCGATTTTTGGGCGAACAAAACCCCAATGTTAGATTTTCTTTTGAAAAATATTTGCTACAGACAAGAAACTATTCGATTCATGACTCATAATTAGCATAATTTGACTTGTGCACAAAGCTTTCTTTCATGCATAATATTGCGAACTGGGGTCGCCGATTTATATTCTATCCAGTCCTTATTCGTTCATTTATAACCATCTCTAGATAAGCTTTTATAATAATATACTTGGCACGTATCCATCATCTTCCGATTGCTTTTTTCACAATGACATTGGAATAGGCTTTTTATAAAACGTATTCAGCTGAATAACACGACGACAAGGTGGCGGCGTTGCAATGCACCTGCTTGTGACGCCCAAGTCGCGGGTTCGATTCCCGTTCAAGACAAATCTTTGTATGCATGAACATGGTGGTCTGTCTTAGTTTGGGTGTTTCTATGGATCTTAAGTACGTATTTAGAAAAAAATATATATTTATAAGTATCAGTTAGCAGTACAGCTAGTACCCATAGTACAAGCTCAGCTTAGTTTGGGACATGATGACGTTGTGTGTATGTTGTGTGATATTTTTAACAGTACTTCACGTGCAGCAATTGCCATCAGACTTTGCTATCGATTATAAGGCAATACAACATACTTTGACTTAGAGCAGTTGTCAGACTTTTACTTAAGTTTACTGCTTTGACGGTCTAGTGGTCAGCGTATGCGTCTCTGAGGTGTCCGGATCGATTCCCGGTCGGGCAAAGTGTAATTTGTGATTTTTCCTTCAGGAAATTCACAATAGCACGGAGTTATAAATGGGCCAGGTGAATGGCGATAAGCTCACCCCCTATCCCATGGGACATGAGCGTAACAGGTACACCTCTTTTGACATAACGTGATTGATGAAAATGAGTACGCCATCATTTCACCAACTTTAATACCCGGGTTGGGCAAAAGTTTTATTTGGGACTTTTTATAACAGCTTCAAGTTGAAATTATGCCCGACATAACTTAAACATAACAGGTGAAGTGTGGGTGTTGTACATCTCTGCCACAACTTTTCGGGAAATATTAGCGTGATGTTATTTTATTTTATGTTATTTCGCCTATTTCTTATATTCATTCCATCTTTAAACTCCCAATAAATATGCGCAAAGTGCCGTAATTCTTATGAAATTTTTATTATTTCCCTTTATAACTACAGTAATATGCTCGATAACGCAAATGTTACCTTTTTGTTTCTGTAAAATTTTGCTAGCAATCCCGATCCCTTACTCGATTCCTTATGTCAAAGTTCCTTTGACATAACGAATCGGGTAAGAGATCGGGTCAAGAATGTCTAGAAGTTAATGATTCAAGATAGATCGATTTCGATCAGTTACAAAAAAAAACTAATTTTATTTAAATAAAATTGTGAGCGTGACAAATATCAAAATTTCGATCTACATCTCTAATCCTAACTCCATTTGACATAATATAATTATATGAACATAGCAGCAAGAGAACAGCAGCATAATATAAGTTAATTAAAGGTATTTGTTCTTCGTTCGTTTTGTTTCTCATACTTTTCTTCTTCATAAAATCGCAAGTCTGAATTTGTTCTTCATAACATCCTCCTTTCCTATCCTTTATAATTTTTGTTCTTCATATTTTTTTTAAATCATAACCACGCCGATAATGGTATTTCCATGCCAAATAAATGTAGCCGGCTCCAAATTTGTATAACTTGACTAATCCAATCACCATATCCGTATCGCTGTATGACGTCTAGTTTTGTATGTCTTTATAAAATCACTAGCTGACCCGGCAAACGTTGTTTTGCCATATAAATTAACTATTTTATAAAAAGAATTAGCTTTGCCATAAGCTCAGGGATTTTTTAATCAAAATAGAGAGAAATCGAATTTACAAAAAAGACGATAATTGATCAGTTATTAAGCGGGATGAAAAATTATTAAATTACTAAAATGGCTGTTGAAAAATAGAGGATAGTGATAAAAGGGTAAAACTTTAAGGTTGTAAAAAAAATAAAACAAAAATTGTTGTCCAAAAATTTAAAAAAAAATGTTAAGGGTGAACAACCCTTTAAACTTAGGGCTATGAAAAATAGATAGTAGCCCATTGTCAGACCTACTAAACATGCATATAAAATTTGGTAAAAATCAGTAAAGCCGTTTCGGACGAGTAAGGTAACTAACATTGTGACACGAGAATTTTATATAATTATAAGATTATCGCTTGCCCGATCCAACCACCGTATTTGCATCGCCGGGCGATAGGCAATGTGGACCCACCTTAACGTATTCTGTCTCAAAGATTCAAAGGTCAAGTGTCAACGGCTGCTAGATTGCAGTAGTTTCTATTAGGACTTTTATCTTGACCCAAATATAAACACATGTTTCGACTTTACGCACAAATATACTTTTTACAAACAACTTACTTTACGATCCTGTATCGGGTTCAAGCGCGGCACATTTTATTTATTTGCGACGTGACCCACATTTTGAAAGCCGAACGACACACAAACGTAAAATATTATTTTACCGGGTATAAATGACATCGTAACCAAAACTTTACCCAGGAAACCAAACGCAAGTTTGTGCTGAAATATTTGATACGCAGTTTTGATGGCATTGTATTTTTTTATTTTAGTTTAATCTAAACGACGAATTACAGTGTGCCATTGTTCGCTAATAGAATTAAAATAACAAATCCACTTACACAGAGCTTTAGTTAGTTTACAAATAGTTTGTCACATGTCATTAAGCTAAACTCTTGAGAGAAGGATTCAGTGACTTGTCTACATTCTTGGCCTTACCTTTTACTCTCATTGTTTAAATTTACCCTACCCTAACACGTTTAGTTATTTAAAGTGGTGTGTGTTGCGTGCAAAATAGTTGACCTTTTTTAAGCCAGGAATAAGACAAGTTTAAAGTATCTTTCCTGATTTTATTCAGCTAATTAGTTTTAAGGTCAATATTTTGTTTGAGAAAAGTAGTATTTGTGAACTTTCCTTTAGGAAATTCACAATAGTAGCACGGAGTTGCATTTGTGCCCGGTGGATGGCGATAGACCCACCTCCTATCCCATGGGACCTAAATATAACAGGTGAAATATGGGTGTAATACACCTCTGCCACACCCTTCTGGGTAATAGGGTAAATTAATGAGATGTTTTAGACCAGACTAACTTTAAATACGATGAAACTAATTCACTTGATAAATAATTGGTTTTGTATTGGAGCTGAACTTAAATTCAAAAACCCGCCAGTACCCGTAAAGAGGCAAAAATGCTTGGCACTCCAATCGTTACGTATTATTTGTTTTGCCGACATTCATTAAGACGAAATTTTAATGTAGTTCAGTCCTCGAGCTTGCCTATACTTTTCATCGTTTATAATTTTGTGTCAAACTGGAAGCCAAAATCATTTTCACGGTAGCGTATATTATTGTTGCAGTGCTTTCTTTTTTTAGATTTTCTTGCAATGGCCTATGTCCATACTAGATGCTTCAAAAAATCCGTTTTATATTATACATGTTTGTTTTTATATTTAATCGATAATCTGAAATCATTTATTTTTTATTTCCAGGCAATGATATTTTTATATTATTATAAGTAGCGGTCTAAAACTTTGTCACAAAATTTACCAGCAGTCCACATGTCAGTTAAGTCGTTTATAAATTAAACACATCAAAATCAAAAAAAGAGATAAGATCGTTAAGAAATTATTTGTTTAAAACGATTTCATTTATCTGGATTGACGGCGGAACTCGGGCCAAATTCACAAAAATAATGTCTTAAGTCGGGTAGTGACATAAACGTAAGTAGTAACATTAAGAAACATAAGTAATCAAGCGCAGACCTGAGGCCCATTTGTTTGACGTCAATGTTTTATAATATATATCTCAGCAAATGATTTATAACGTAGCATATTTAAGTATTGATTATTTCTACTTGGAGAAAACAAGGAAAACGAGTTATTCAATATGCTGGTTTTCTACCCTAAACTGAGCAGGTATTTTTTATTCGTACCGGCTCCGCTGGATAGCTTGTCGGACAATTTACGAATGGCGGGCAAGGGCCTGCCATTTATTTATATCAGAAACTTTCCTTAACATGAAACCCAGCCAATCATTCTTGATTTAATGAAAATATAAATCCATAAGTTTATTTACATATTTAAACATGCAAAAAGACGTGCAAAAATCAAAATGACAGTGCACAATACATTATTTTATAACATTACAAAAAAATATATGAAAGACAAATTTAATGTTGTTCATAAAAATTTCAATAAAAAACATGGCGTACCTAATAAACTTTGAACTTCCTGTTTAATTTGATTTTCGTTTGACACTTGAACGTTTCCTTGAAAAACAATATCATAACTAAAAGGAAATGACCAAAATATTCCTTGAGAATGTAATTGAATTTTTTGTATCCGGGGAAAAAAAAAGGTAATCACTTAAATTAACAAAAAGAAAATAATTTTTTTCGATAAAAGTTACGACGTATACTTAACATAGGAGTTAATGCATGTAAATTTACAGATTTGAATAATATAACACCGGTGTGGAGGGCGTCAGTCTGAGAGGCAGATTGTAACGTTATGCTCAAAGTTGAACCATAACAGGCGAATGCGCTTGAACAAATATTACATACGTACATTTCACCAGATATTCGTACTAAGCGAACCCTAAGCTATATAACACATGCCCTCCAAAGATTGCCTGAGTTCTTTAACTCTAATAACTCAAGATAGAGCAAAACTGTTAGTAAAGCGCGAGATACAAGACTCCATTAACAGTTTACTCTATTGACTCACTACTTCAAAACATCATGCAGGCAGATGTTACAAACTGAAATTGAAATATCACGCTTTTGAGACATACATTTGTTATTTGATTTTCTACATGTCACTTTATGACATTTATGACTGTTTCGTCGACATGAATAAACGTGTTATTAATTTTGTTTCAACTGCCAGCAGTTTATTATTATTCCACAAGTATTTTTTCAATAAGCTTTAAGCTTGTTATTCTTGGGTTGCTAAGCCTTACAATATTTAAATGTTGTAGCCATTTAAAACTTGCTACAAACGACAAAAGGTTTTATTATTATTATATCTCTTTATTTATTTTAAAACTTATTAATTATAATTTATAAAAATAAACATAAAAAATGTCGACAATCTAACAAAATACAAATGTCGACCAACTCGTGTGCCAGATCGAGATTTTTTTTATTATTATTATTAAAAACTAGCGGAATGAATTTTGTTGCTCATTCTGAACAAACTTAAACTTTCTGAGACTAATTAAAGTAAAAAGAAAAGGTTGTAAAGAACGTGTGTTGGAAGTTAGTGTTAGGCAGGCATCACAAAAACATTTTTTCTATAAACGGGCTTTAAATAAACAATCGCTTTACATAAAGGGATAGGAAAAATCGAAAACGAATATGTGTTCATGAATTTGCTTTGGCAATCCTTAGACGTACTCGACTTATGAACTTGTCACAAGGTACGAGGTTAACTGAAAGAAAAGTTCGACCTTTGTGATTGAATTTGTTTGCCGTAAATTTTGTTACATGTTTTGTTTAAGGTTCTCATTAAAATATGTTTAATATACCTAGTATGCTCGGTATAGTGCTATGCTATACCAGTCGGAGCTATACCTACGTATGCGTACGACCAACAAGAAAGTTTGGGATCGATCATGCATGTTCTTACGTCAACGCAGGAGTGAAATTCGTACGGAAAACGCATCCAATGTGAGCAGGGCCTTAGGGTCTTAGATTAATAACTATACTTTGTTTTATTTCTTAGTTCAGAAACGGTGCCTTATGTCTACTTTACAAAGCTTGAGTACTATAGCCTACATCGTTACTCAGGCTTAGTAAAGTAGTCGATTTAAAAATATATGTGGAGATACGAAGATTATTATCAGTTGGCAGAACTTTTTGTTATTTTTTCGATTTATCTTAGAAAGTAAAACATAGATACTGCAATTGTTTTTTAAGTGTTTGCAGTTTTTATATTTAAAAGGAAACTTTATAGTTATGTCAAAAAAGTGGTATAATATTTTTTTTTTTTGTCTTTCCTACCTACATGTAAAGTGGGATGATTTTTTTCTGTCGTGTATCACATAGTAGGAGGTATCGTTGGATAGGTTTTTTTTAATATTAAGGAGTTGCTAAAACAGTTTCTTGATTTAGAGATCCGTTTGCGAGATAATTAACTTTAAAGAGCAATTTTTTGTTCGAGTAGGGGGTTTGGCTCTATCTCTGAAAACTAAACCACTGGTAAATGTAATTAAATTTTAAGGAAAACTATAGTATAAAGTTGTTAATGTTCAATATAGAAATTAAACTTGCTTTGAGTCCATAGGGTTGTAACGGCTAATTACGGAACCCTATTGTATTATTGACACGCTGTGGCCGGTTTTCTTTCATATACTGCTACGTATTTTATTCTAATTGATAGAAAGTAATTACTATTATTTAGTAAAATATGTGATTTGCAGATTAATGATAGTATCCGTCGCGGCAGTCAATATTATAGTTATTTTACCATTTATGACGAGATCCTCCCGCTAGATGGACGGACGATCTGATCAAGATCGCGGGGAGTCGTTGGTTTCAGTCGGCCAAAAACCGCACGCTGTGGAAATCGATTGGTGAGGCCTATGTCCTGCAGTGGACGTCCCTAGGCTGATGATGATGATGATGATGATAAACCACAAAATCTAAAACTGTCACATACTACCAAAAAACGTTGTTTCCTCTCCTTTCCCACCTCTTACTACTGACGATAATGATGCACTTGAAGTACCATATTTTAAATAGGTTTTCTTTTAAGTGTTGCTCTCTGATAATAGAAAAACAGGTATAATATCAAATACATACATACATGGGTATCATATGTTGCCTCTTTTAGAATGGCCTACATGAAACTAGGATTTCTCTGCCTACCCCAAATCTCTGCACGTTTCAAATTAAATTCATGAGAAACTTTTGAAATGTATGTGTTGAAGCGGATTCGTATACAATTATCTATGAAATTTTCGTCCTCCCGCTAGATGGACGGACGATCTGATCAAGATCGCGGGGAGTCGTTGGTTTCAGTCGGCCAAAAACCGCACGCTGTGGAAATCGATTGGTGAGGCCTATGTCCTGCAGTGGACGTCCCTAGGCTGATGATGATGATGATGATGATAAACCACAAAATCTAAAACTGTCACATACTACCAAAAAACGTTGTTTCCTCTCCTTTCCCACCTCTTACTACTGACGATAATGATGCACTTGAAGTACCATATTTTAAATAGGTTTTCTTTTAAGTGTTGCTCTCTGATAATAGAAAAACAGGTATAATATCGAATACATACATACATGGGTATCATATGTTGCCTCTTTTAGAATGGCCTACATGAAACTAGGATTTCTCTGCCTACCCCAAATCTCTGCACGTTTCAAATTAAATTCATGAGAAACTTTTGAAATGTATGTGTTGAAGCGGATTCGTATACAATTATCTATGAAATTTTGACGGCTAAAGAATAACCATTAAGTTTTCTATATGTTACCTCTTGACCTTGATATCCTTAAGCTATGGGTAACTATACAATTCTTCGTTCGCCGATGCCGCGGAGACGCCTAAACCGATTTGAGAAATTATTTTTGTCTGATTGAGTATACTTGTCATGTGGTCCCAGGTCACAATCTGATACTGGGATCCTAGAGAAATCGAGGGCAACCCTCAAATTTTAAGGGCTTCTATATTGTTTTTCATCAATACCTAAAGTTACTCGTATATTTCCATCTGGCAGTCACAAAACTCCTCAACGGTTAGGAGTACGGGCATAATTTTTGGCACATTTAGGCTGTTCACCGTATTCTTTCAAGTTATACATAGATGAGGCGAGATGATGAATATTACTCATGTATTTTTTACTTTTTAGTGCATTTTAGTCAGTAATTTAAGTCGGTTGTTTTTTTGTATATCCTGATTGCTCACATACTCTGTCAAAGACTAAGTACAATACTAGATCAGTCAAGGAAGTCAATCCATGTTATCTGGTCCGACTAAAGTTTTGTGGAATGTCAACATTAGGCGCCTAAAAGTACATCTTTTCATTTCCTAATTTCTTTATATTCTGGTTAGGCATTAAGAAGCAAATATTTCCACTATCTAGGACTATGAGGAATAATTTGATTTATATTTTATTAGTGGAACGTTGTATAATTGCGGTTAATAACGAGGGTCTGTTGCCCATACGAAAATTGCCCCTTTTATAAATTTTAGTGTAAGTGTAATTTTATATTATTATGTGCTGTATGATTTCCCTCAATTTAAGAACTTTTATAAATATGTATTCACAAACTAGTCCCTTTATACAGGTCAAATCCTCATCGGACTGAAACTAACATGGAATTAGGAGTCTCTTAAACGAGTCTTGAAATCCACCCAAGCCTCAAGTATTCCTGAGCATAAATTTCAATTTCAAGTTCAGAATTCAATTCTGTTTTTCATTAGTATAAGCGAGCGAAGTTATTAATTTGGTAAATTCAAATTGAAGTCAGTTTGCGTTGGATTCCGAGAGTTTAATTTAACGTAAACTGTGCTAGCATACAAGGTGCTTAAACGTTTGTGAAATAAAAGTAATTGAATGTTTTCCATCAGAATATTTTAGTCACCCTATACCCAAAAAAATATTCAATTGTTACTGAATCGTGCGTTTGTAATTTTGAGATATTGATTTCTTGTACGTTTTCATACTAACCAGCACTCGAACAGCGTGCATGTGGCGGAATATGGCCTAAATCTTTCCTCATGAAAAATGCTTAGCAGTGTGGCATTAACCGCGAACAAAAGCGTCTTGAAAATCTCGGTGCTGAGCGTCAGCAGCGACAGACTCGCCCCAAGGGTAGCTTTTTTGCGCACCTTGTGTTCCAAACCAAGTTTGCTAACCATATACGGGCACATGAGCACAAACAAATTGGAATAAATTAAATTTAAGTCAGGGTGTCGCCGTCGACGGGTGTGGCTCGGAAGATATCGTCATCATCATAGTACTTATTTTATCCGATTTCATACATATGTACATACCTTGAAAAAAATGCATGCTTAAGAATGTGATTATCACGGAGTTAAAAGTCAAAATATTCTTATTCAACAGGCCCAAAATTACGATCTGATCTGAACAAATATTTTGGTTTCTATTCTAAATCACTATCTATTGGTGAAAACCGAATGATTACCTGGTCAATAGTTTTTGAGTTTATCGGAAAGAAAGAGAGAGAGAGAAAGAGACAGCTACCCGCGTTAGTGTAAAATTGTATGTAGCTGAGTAAAAAGAGGAAGATGATATTGTAAAAGACCTATCTGCAATCATTTTGGTTTTGAAAGTGTCATTTTAGTAGCGTGTTTTATAATAATATGAGGTCTTATTTTGAATCGATATAGTAGCAATTTTCTTCAAGCGATTTCCTCTAAAAGATGGTCTCATTTTTTCAACCTTAAATTGTATTTGCTTGTTTTATAATAATTGTGAAGGCTGTCCTAAAACTTAATAATAATGGGGACATGCCCAGTTACGAGAAAATCGATTTATCATTTCTCGTTTATTTGAAATTTGCCACAAAATATTTTAAGGAATTCCATATGACTATATAAATATTTTTCTTATGACTGTTAAAAGGTTCAGCATTGATCTGATCATGAGATCAATATTCAATAAAGATTGACTTTAAAATAGGCATTTCTTATAAAATAACGATTCATACCTTACATACCTTATATACATTTTATACCTAACATGCCTTACATACCTTTTATACCAATATAAATGCAACATTGTGTATTTTTCCACATTTAATTTTTTCTCCCTTTCATTGGGGTAAATTAATTAACTAGTAACTCTCAGACAAATGTTACGTCAACGTAAAGTAATGGTTTCACGCATGTCAAATATTCGACGTTTTTATTGCATCGCTTGGATGAAGGATAGTACTGGATAAGGGAATGGCGTGGTCAACAGCGAGACAGAGAATCTCGGCACAGTGTGGCGACAGTGCAAATTAAATTACCCTAGTTTTTGGATAAATTTGCCAAAATATTAAGATATATTATTTACTAATTCCAAAATGAAAAATGTATTTATTTTATGAAAATAAAACAGATATAAAGAACAATTGTTCGGTTTATTGAACATATTGCGTGATGTACTGTTATGTTAATACTGCATAGGTAATGACTGAATTTAAGTCGATCAACCAATGTTGGAAGTTTCACATCTGGCGTTTCAGCTGCGTGTTTTTAAACAGTCACTGCTGGCATCATAGTATTGAGTTTAGTAGACACATACTCTTGGCTACTCGTTGACGGCATTACTATGCTAGCTCATCCACTGCTTCTTTTGCCTGAAACTGTAAAATTTTTAATAGTAACTTTACGCAAAAGTTTAAATAGATGGCGTTTAACATACTTTCTAACTCACGCACGGGGACGGGCAGTTACGGCTGCCACAGGTAAAAACGTGAGGATCAACGAATCCCACAGAGCAAAAGTCACGGACCATAGCTAGTTTTATTAAAACGAAATCAAATATTCAAGTCTATATTGCACGTAAAATCCTTAGGACCGTAAAAAACGTAGATTTCCTTTCAGTGTTGCGCATCAATTCAAAGTATCTCAACTTGACTATACCCAAATATTGTAATATAATAATATATAAATAAATAGCCCCCTATAATACTCAACTGAAAATACTCAAATAATAATTCATATTATATATACACGCTGTATATAATGTATCCTACAGGTTAAATATTAATTTACCTGTGTGGCACAGCATTCATTAACAAAAGAGTTACTCTCTTTTTTTAATAATTCATGTCGTCCAAAATGTCTGCTACAAACTTAAGAGAATTTACTCGGAGCCCAATTTGTTCGTCCTGTAGCTTCAATCCACTTCGGATTTAAATCAATATTTTCCGGGAAACTGTTATGCAATTAAGATATTGAAACTGACTAAAATACTACATGATAATATTTATCATAAGAAATGCAACATAAAATATTACCCACAATTTTGGGGAAAAAATATGGAAGTCTTGACAACATCTAACAATATTTTATAGTAGGTTATGAATACTAAAATTTCATATTTTAGATGATTTTGTCGATCAAATTATAAACAAACATAGTTCACACAAAATAAAAATCATTGAAAATACAACCTGGCATATGATTCAAAGGCCAAAATGTGTTATACTTACGAGTGGAACGATAATTCAGGCAGTTTTCTTCTACTATCACTTTTACATCCTAAAACACTACACCGCACCATATTTCCTACAATAATGCTTAATAAAGACACTATTGTTAAAAATTGCTAATATTTTTCAGGTTTCACGTAACTTTTATAGCTTTAAACTAACTAAAATTTAAAAATACCAAATTATTTTGCCAGCGTTGTCAAATATGTCAAGTTTGATTGATAAAGTTTTGGGCAAACCTCAAGGTTTGCTCAAAAACTCGACACGCATGGCGAAACAAAAAATCTTATCACCTGTCTTGTTTTTTTACATAAAAAATTGGCGTAAGTTTATCTTTGTCTTGTGTGAGGGAGATCGAAGCTATCAGTCGTCTATACTATTCTCTGTCTACGTTGCATCGTTTGTGTCTCGACAGTCCCTCTAGAGAGTATTTCCACTGAGGGTTATTTAATTCTGATTCCAATTATATAATTTGTATATAAAGTATTACCTGTTTTTGTTAGTTTATTTCAGATTGAATTGACACATATTACTGAATCAAAACCGTAGTGAAACTGGATTAAAAATCGTAGTGTTTATAAAAGACTAGATGCCTCGGACGGTTTTACCTGCGTCAAACGTTATTATGACCGGTGCCCGCAAGTTAAAAAAATATTCACAACAATAAAATTTAGAACAACCCCGGTACTTAAATTCATTTATTTTTATTTAAGTTTAAATATACGAAATTTCATGCTTGTAACTTCAAAAAGGACGGACTTCCATACGACCGTTCATCCCTCATTTTACCCCCTTCAAATGGAATTGCCTGAAATCACTTCTTAGTGCGCCCCTACTCCATGTAAGGAACCTTCATAGAAAATTTCAAGTTCCTAGCCTTAGCGGTTTAGGCCCTGAGTTGATGAATCAGTCAGTCGCGCGAACAATTATATAAGTATAAATGAAAAGTATCACATCAACGCCGTGCAGACAACAGTTGTCTGCACGTTTATGTGATACTTTTCTGCCCTCTTATATATAGCATGGCTTGTCAATCTTGTAATTAAAAAACTAGGCATTGAAATTGAATTTCGTAAGTTTTTTGGCGTTTTGATGTTAATATTAAAATGGTTATCCGGCTTGTGTCACTGTCAAGTTTTCTATAAATAGATCAGTAAATATTTCCATACAGAAATATAGTACCTTGATGGAACATAATATTAGCCATCTATCTTATTTCTTCTCACTTATGACCTTACTACTTTAGAGAGAAAGTGATAACCATTTATTTCTTGGTGTCAACGCAAATGTGTACTAACATACATGGATTCTACGGAAAAGTGCTTGTAACGTCACGAAAATAGTACATTTTGACATAGAAATGTCTTCTATTTAATGACAATTTGACAAGTTTTACTAATATATTTTTCTCAACATTTTAGCATACTCCAAGCTCATTCACATGAACTTTGCAGTTGACCGTCTAAGTAGTAAGTACGTCTTTTGGTGGTTATTACTGATCATTTGTCGTCGCAACACTTCTGCCAAGAGCACTATGACTCGTTTTGTGCTTCTGTTTATCTGTGGATCGAAATATTTTACACGGTTAGACTGAAAAAAGAGAACATGAAGGCATAAACATAGTGACGACGTTAAGTTTAATGTTTACTCTATGTTTGGTAAAACAGAGTATTTGTATCTTTTTCCGGTAATATTTTGTATTTTAAGTAACGCGGAATGTTTTGGCAATGGTATTTTAAAGCGCCGCGCCTCATTTTGTTTCATAATCTCTTTTTTTGGCTTTTCTTCTAAGGAAAAAAATAAAATCTTATACAATGACTTGTTTGTCCGGCTGTCACAACCCGTTTACTCTAAAAAGTTTAAAGCTGCAGTGTTTAAATTAATATCAAATTTATAAATCAACGGTTTCTTTAAGCTGCAAAGTACTTAAGTTTCTAAGTTTACTTATTTTAAAGATAATCACAATAAACCCAATTTTTTATGCATTAGAAAAATCTAAACGTAAGCGGGTTAGGGTCAATCCAGAATCATAAAATTTGGCTTGAAGCTAGGTCTTATAGCACAATTATAGGAAAATATCCAAATATCATAAATTGGTTTATAAAGCTCGGTGAAGTGTGAGACCAAAGTTGCTATGGCGGAACTTTGTTTACTTAGTACATTTTTCAGAGGTATTTTTTGTAAGCTACGTTTTTATTATTACTGTACTTACTACGTTTTCTCTTGTTATAAACACTAATGGAAGAAAAGACAAAATTATTATACTATGGCTGTTTGTGACGTCACGATTTTTTTTTAAAACATTATCTGTGGCCAGTTTAAATTAAGAAATATCAAGATTTTAGAACGATTTAAAGTTGGTATAGATATGAGGAAATTGCTGATACTTTTATCTCATTATATTTGTCTTAATCTTCTATTTCCGGTTGGGGAAAAAGTGTAATTTGGGATTTTTCCATGAGGAAATTCTTGAAAGCAGCACGGATTTGGATTTGTGCCCGGCGAATTTCGAAAGGGAGGACATAATGCTAAACACCTCTCACCTCTCACCATATTATGTGTTTTTTGAGTCTCAAACAAAACTTGCTTGGCAAAGTGATGATCAAGATTTAATGACGATTGCTTAATAGTACCTATTCAAAAGCTCCCCATTGTAGCTCACATCATAGACCTATCGAATTTAGGCTCCTTATAATGCAACTATAAATACTATTGTAAGCTTTGTGAGCTAGTGGGGAAGGAGGAGGAAAGGTCTGGACAAGATTCATTCGGAATTTTTACGTTGTGATTTTTTCAGTAAGAGCACAGAGTTCAGAATAATAGACGATGGATGGTGGTAGGCTCACCCATTAAACTGTCTACTTTGTATTTTCATGTTAACAAAAACTATTAAACTTTGGAGTTCGAAAGTTACTTTTAAGTAAATTTGGTACGAAACCCTGAATCGATCAAATGCCAGTTAGAAACGACCGATTTTTACTCTATTTTTTATCAGCATCATCACCATAGTGTTTGAACGATATTGAAGCGTATATTTCTTTTGCAGTCTCAATGTAACTAATAATTGACTGTAAAAATTGTCTAAATGTTGATTTAAAAATTAATTAACTTTTCTCCTAGAGACAATGGGACGGGCCGCTCTGCAGCGCAATAAGAAAAAATATGCTCAATAATGCTTCCAGTGCTGCCGAGCGAGTGCGCCTGTTGGCTGTGGGAGAATGGGAGTCAGGAGTCTGGCTTGAAAGCCTGCATTTTATTATGCTTGACACTAAAAAAATGCTTTATTTGGGATAAAAATAGACATGACATGGAAAATTTGAAATAATAGGCTGGTCTACTAACCGCCGGAGTAATTAACATAGAACAGTGGAGGTCAGGACTCGAACAAAATTCACGAAAATTACATCAATGTCAACCTACATAAGCGTTAATTCTTGTTACGAAATAAAATAACAGACACAAACAAATTTAAATTTTGTGAAAATACTTTAATGTTCAATTTAGTGTGCAACAAATTGGATGACTTTTAGCGTTTTTGAGCACATTCGGTTCGAACGTTTTTGAGCGCAGACCCGAGAACCACTTGTTTTACGCCAATAGCCGTAGATGGTTTTATTGACGGCCGCTACGGCAGCGTAGCAGTCGTAGCCATTTGTAGCTAAAACAAACTTTGTAGATCATTAATGAAATTACATCTACAATAAAAAACACTGCTAATATAAACAAAAGTTAAACCATCTGCAATTTTTCATAAATAAGTTTTTCAGAAAAACTTAGGTCCTGTGTGTAACTTCCGTGCCAAGTGCCGGTGATTGGCTAGAGTTGTGGCATGACAAACATTCTACTGCACCTGCTGCGAAGACGAGAAGCAAAACTTTTGCTACTACTTTGTTTATTAGTCGGTAGGCAGTTTTAATTTGAGTGCCGCAATTTTATGATTGATTTATCAACATTATTGAACTTATCTGAAGTTTTTTTTAAAAAGAAGAGCCGTTGATTGTGATTTTGATTAAATAAAAACCGCTGCCTCATGAGAAATTCAACAAATGGAAAGCTACTTTACTTACCTTTGCTGGGCCACGGTTTGGTGGTCAGGATAGGCACAGGATAGGCAGAAATTACTATAAAATGACGAGTATTAAAATAGTTTTAACGCATTTGCATAATTTGTTGTTTCAGTCGGCTATCACCAACATGTTTGCTTCTTAAATTAGATATAAAGCAACAAAACTTTTTGAAGACCTTGAGAATGGTAGAGCTCTTTTGAATGAGTCCAAAGTAAAAGAAAACCATTGTTACCTCTAACCTGCCGCCAAATAGTAGTAATGCTTACTCTATTGTATAGCGGTTCCGTGGTGAGACCGGAACATGAAATTATTAGCACATGAAAAAAATCCGTAGTCGATGTTTATGGGCTGTAGTTATCACTAACTATTAGGAATGAGAGATAATAAGCTAATAGATTTTAATATTAGACGCTTTTATGTTCTTAATGAAGTCTCAAAAATCTTTTTAAAATCTCGTGTCTGCGTCGTAAGTTATTCAGGGTCAAAGCGCCCAAAAATTAGTTTCTCGGGATTATCTCCGTTTATATTGCACCGACGGCGTAAACATTTAGTAAAAAATAGTAGAGCACAAAATTCTCAACGTATTAAAGAACAACATAATTTCATACAATTCACCGTTATTGCGAAAGAGGAGGGTAAGCGCGCCGCGCTCTGTCATACGTATTATACGTAAAATCGACCGTGAATCAATGTGAGCGATAATGCATTTTCTATCTGTATTTGATAACGTTTCCGATTTTAAAATGGATGTATAAATACTTAGTTTAAAAAAAAACAATTGTTAGAAAAAACAAAATACTTATTGGGTAGAAGGTTACTGGGTAATTCAAGATATTCCTTCCAGGACATCATAGTTAGACTATAATGCAATAATCCAAGCCCCTTAATATCCTACCAAAAACAGTTTCTTTGATTTTTGGTTTTTACTGAAATATACCAGATTCAGCTGTTCTTAATAAATTTTAGAGACTTGAGACTAGCAAATACTTTAATATCTGCGTTTTTATTAGACATCATACATTAATATAACTTATTTAACACCTAAACGTTCAACTATACTAAATGTTTTGCCCAACAACACACGGGCATCATAATATTATTTTTAGGTTTTAAGGAACGTAAAGCAACAAAAAAAATATACTTTTATAAACGAGAAAATAATAAGGATAATATTTTCATTTCATCAGCTTTTTATAAAGGTATAAACATCTGTACTTTCACATGGATTAAAAAGGAAATTCGAGGTGATGATCTAAAACAAACTTTATGTGAAAAAAACGAGTTAAAATATTTAAAAGTAAACGATATCTAGTAGCTAAGCTTTTCTTAAAAACAACTCAAATAGACTAGAAGCCCGCCCAACAATGAATATTCTGTGTATGCGTCGAACATAGGTAAGAACGACCGCCAAATATTGGATTTGGTAATAAGAGCAAAGCCACTCCGATCCTAATTCTATATTTAGTCGTCAGTTGCTCTTAATGATTTTTTTATGTTAGGAAACGTAATTAAATACATAGAAAATGCATTAACTGATAAATAATACACATGTTTAAAATTCATGGCACTTGTCACATTGATTTACATCTTGCATTACAGTACGTATGAAATTATGATGTCAATAAAACTTGTCGCAAATGCTGTGTTCTACAATTTATTACTAGATGTTAACGCCGTCAGAGCAAAAGATACGGAGATAATCGTGAAAACTGATTTTCGGGCAAATCGACCTTTAATAACTTATACGCAGACACTAGATTTCATGATATTTTTGAGACATCATAAAGAACGCTTCAATGAAGGTATATACTAAAATCTAGCTTATTACCTCTCCTTCTTACATTCCCGTTATCTGGTTTGCTAAAATTATGCGAGTATGCACGGCAGTTCGCCACCAATACACTTAATCAATATGGAAAGGATATGAAACCAAATATCTACGCAAATAAGTCTGCCAAAGCTTGCGGTGGTATAGATTGTTACTCGCATCTATTATTTGACAACTAGTTTAATATAACGCGCAAAAGCAGTGTTCTTTCACATTTGGTAGCGGGAGACGCCAGACAATGACTAGTTTTTTTTGTTTAATTATCTAAGTTCACTACATACGTCGTATATAAAAGTTATTTTCATTTTTATTATTTCCGTTTAAAACTCTACCTCAGAATTTTCTCCCTCCACGATTTAACTAAGAGATAAAAGTGCCACTTTTAATTAGTTCCGAGCGAGGCTCCAAATAAATGATCACTTTAGATGAGACGACAGAAAATAATGGTTCATTTTTCGTGATGTATTACTTTGTTTCTATTTTAATAATCATTTGGCCGATTACATTTTTTAGAATTTAATATTTAGTTTCGGTTTATGAACTAGAAGTGCTAATCGCTAGTGATTTGTGTAGCAATTTCTTTTAAAATAGGTTTGAGATTAGTTTCTAATGTATGATTGGTGTTTCAATATTCAGCATAATTAAGATAATTCACTTAGACAGAATAGTAACCATCAATTAAATGTATAAATGTTTTTCATTGAGAGTATCCTTTAATGAAAAACATATTATACACACACACATAATAATATATTATGCTGGATTATATTTCGGCCAGCGACTTAGTATCGCAATACAACGCGGTAATGCTGCCAGCATTTTGGGAACGAGGCCTTCTAACAGTGACTTATTAAGTTTAGATTAAGTTATTAGGCTAATTTAATTTAAGATTTTTTCTGTAAATAAAGTAGGATTATTATAAAACAATAATAAGATATCTACCCAAGGCACTTGGTATGTCGATCTTAACAAATTATATGCTTGAATCTTCTTAAGAATCATTCTACCTATTGTTGAAATCGCATGTTAATCCGTTTAGGAGTTTTAATTTTATCACGAACCGAAAAATATTCCGATATTAAATAGGCCATGGTGGACTTCGTTTTTTAACATGTTAAAATAAAATTATTGTTTATCATTTGAAACAAAAAACTCTCTTTACTGAACGTAGATCCAATTAAATTATTTTCAACGTTAAGCCCATCAATAAACATATTAACCTAAAATATTTTGTTACCGCTTGGAAAATTAATTTGCTAGTGCTAAATATTTTGATTGGATTATTACTTGGTTACTTAATTTTATCATCAATTTTGGAAAGAAGCAGCAACAGGAATCAAATATTATTGTAACAATTACTTCGTTAAAATTGTTTTCACCACACCAGTACGAAAAAGATCGTTTGCGTGCCAGAATTCAGTGAGTAAAAACCGTTTTTACTCACTAGTGAGGCAAAGTGATTCAAATTTCGAAACACAAAATCCTTCTAATGAATAAGCGCTGAAAAATAACAAAGCCACCATGTAGGTTAGTAATAAACATTGACATCAATTTTATTAAATAAGTACTTACGATACGTTTTAATTATTTTAAATTATATAAATACGCGCTTATTTAGTATGGTTTTATATTCGTGATTGACCATTAAATTAATTAAAATCAGGTACTTAATATTAGACTCTATATAAAAATGTTACGGAACGAATTTACGAACGCACGATTTAAAAAAAAAGTCTGTGTCTGTGTCAGTCATCGCGGGCAACTATAAATTCTTTTCAGTTTATGTTTAATTTTTACTGCAACCTTTTAACAAAAAATTGTGAATCCAGTGATGAAAAACTTTGTGGCACTCTAAAAGAGTTGCGACAACTTGCTTCCAACACAGAAATTTGCTTTTTTACAAGAAAAATTAAGTAAAAAGTATTTGGAAGCGTACGACATATTAAATTAGTGGCGACTTACAAAAGGCCTTAAAACGCATTCTGAATTGGTATTACTGTCGTATTTCATGGAATTACTTCAGGTTAAGCAATCGAGTACGAGTTTAATTAAATCTTAATATTTTTCTCACTGGAAGAGGTGAACAGTTTTGTATGTAACGCGTGAGAAAAATTTAATTTAAAGTTCGTGACCTCTTAAAATTTTTCACTTGCGAAGTAATCAAAATATTTAAGACTACTTCGCAAGCTCAAGATTTAAAATTGGCACTCACAACAGAAATATAAACTTTTTCTCACTTGTATGATACAAGTGAGAAAAAGTTTATATTTAACTAAATATAACTATTAACCGAGTCTTAAATATGAAGTAAAATATTTATTCTACTCTCCCGGAATGAGAGCAAGAAATAAGCAATACTTATGAAAGTTTTGAGTTTTAAGTTTAAGTCATTTATACATTCCATAACATTATATTTAATCAAAAGTAAAAAAAATGCCTTGAGATCTCATTTTACTATAAGGCTAGCCGTTCTAAAACTCAATCAGGAGCTTACGACAGCTTTTATATCACAGGTCTATAATATATGTTCTTGAAACACAAGTCATAATAACATTTTATTTAAACACCTGTCAACGGCCTAAAGGTTGTAATATTAGGACTTAATAATCAATTTTAAGTATTAATATGACAAGGTATCAAAGTGTTAACCTTTCAACGATACTTGTAAGCCTAAAGACGTTTTTTTGCAACCTTGACACAAAAAAATGTTACTTGGGCTGTGACCTATTGTCACATAGTTTAACGCGAATTCTAAACACGACATCTCAGCCATAGCATGTGCCCCTCGGGACAAAACGCCGGTAAGTGGTTAAATCCAGTTACCAGTTGACTAAGAGCTAAAGGAAATGAGTCCATGGTACTGGAAGGTAGTCAAGTTGTGTATTTAGCTGAAGGAGTAGCCCAAAGAGATTGTAGATAGGTCTTTTTCAAGAAGAGGACCTATGTTACAAAGATACAGTTAGATTTTTCGTATCATTCAGCATCTGTTCATAAAAAGTATAGATATTATTATGTTTAGTATTAATAATAATTTGAAACAAACGTTTGTGTTTCATTACATTTTAACTTACGCGTTGCACGATTAAGTAAAATCTAACGGGAATTAACGCGATCATGCATTATTTACCTTTAAGGCTTGACGTTTCGGCAGACAGATTACACTGGCCATGGTCGCAAGCAAACTGGTTTGTGTTTCAGTTATCATTTAATTCCATATGAAAAACCCAGTGTCTCAGAATTATATATTGAACCACTAGTAAGTGGCTTCGTGACAATGTAATTTATACCCTTTATGTGTGGATAACCACCATTCACACATACAATGATGATGAGATGACGTTGCATTCATATTGAAGAACATTGCTATTTTATCATCTTCTCCTTTTCTCTAGTGAAAATGTAGATGGTAACAGTTCTTACCGCGTTGAATTTAACTATAAGCAAATTATATAAATGCTGATATAGTTTACGCCAGGTTACTCTGCAATAAGGTTATTGACCTCGCTTTTTTTTCTCAAAAGGTTCGATTACGTACATAAATACGTTGTTATGGTCCGTATTTTCGGTACTAAAATACAGAAACGAAAATGTCCCACACATTTTGCGGTATCGTTTCTGTATTATAGATTGGTAACAGATATGACAATAACCTTATTTGCAGCGTTACCTGGGGCGATCTATAAACTGATGTTAACATACACCAGCCTATTATATTTCGTAGTATGCTTAAAAACGAGCCACTTCACGGCTTTACTGAATTATCTGCAATAATATTCTCATCTTATATTATTCTCTTGTCAGCTTAGCTAAAATTTCTTGATCGGCTAGTATATTGAGTAGATCTGATCATAAAAAAATGCAAAAAAACTGTGACTATAAAGTCTAGAGTGTAGATTAGCTTTTGCAATAGTCCAAACTAGGATACCCCGTGTAAAGGACTCCTTGCTTGCTTACGGAGAATAGACCGTAATACTATTTCTAACTAAGTATAAACACTATTAATAGTTAGAAATAGCTTTGCTAAAGCTTCGGTTTCCTAGCATTGCGGTGTGGAATAATGCGGCCGTAATATTATTACCGTGACACGATTAATATGTAATACGTTAGGTCGATCACCGCTCTCTAGGAAACCACTACATTTGTTTTACATAGGCAACGTTCTAGTGACGTCATTGTACCGTTATCTTTACGACCCCATTATTCCACACCGCTATGCTAGGAAACCGAAGCTTTATTAGCCACACGTGTCATCTCTTATTCGCTTGTCATTTCTCAATGAATAAGTCATGAGCTTATTTCATGAATATCAAGTTAAACAGACATTGTTTAAATGCATAAGGTTCTGATTTTCTGTCGCCCGAACGACTAGACTATGAATGTGTTATACTTATTTGAAAATCTCCTGATGTGAAGTGACAGGTGAAATACACTTCTGATACACGATTGTGTGTAATATAGGTGTAATGTTATGTTACTTCTCTAATGATGTTTTAGTAAGAAATATAACTTTTATATGAAGTTATTTTTATAACCAATCTTTAACAATTGACTTGTTACGTAGCTTTTCAATAACGCAGTGTCAAACATTTATATGTTTAAACACAGTACCTTGACATAAGTCGTCAAGGTACGAGTATAATCGTATTAATTTTACTTCCCAAACCCTACGGATGTACTAAGCAGTCGGACGAGCACTCAAACCAGCCTAGTAAAAATTATGCCTCGCACCTTTATGGTATCAGCTTTCAGTTCAATTTATAAACGTGCTCACTTTTGCTTAAGGACATTACTTTTACCAAACTATGAAATTGTTTTAAAATAACAGATTGGTGGGTCACAGGGATCTAAAGATCAATGGATAAACAAATCTGCCAATCTTCGGGGTCGGCTTATAGTATAACCGATATTGCTGAAAATCAGTATTATGCGTGGAGCAACTGCTATCAGACCTCCACAACCCAGTACGGGGTAATACGATACTCTTTGTTAGACTAGTTGTCAGACATTCTGACTTCTGACTACCCGTAACGACTGCCATAAATAGTCAAATGATAAACAAGAACGAAGGCTTAACGTGCTTTCCGAGGCACTAAGGAAAACTCGTTATTTTAAAGATGGTCACCGATCCATGGCTGACCGCGGTTAGCATTGCTTAACCTGCAAGATCGGTCGGTCTCAGCCGAACGAGCTAGAATAAAAAAAAACAATTGTTTACAACAAACATTCTTATTATTTTTTAAAGGTAAAATTTAATTTATTTCTTGGTTTAATTAGAGAACGTTATTACTTAACATTTAATTAGTACGTAATTAGCTCCAAATTATCAGTCTTTGCTTAACATTTAGGATTAAATGAAAAACAAAATATAATGGTAAACATCTGGCGCTCCCACATTTAATTTTTAAGGGTCAACAACTTGAAGGAATAAACGTATATGAATGGTATAAAAGCAGCCTCAAAGTAGAATTGAATATTTAGACCTATTTATAAGCTTTCCATGAAGAAACATATCGCTAATTGCTTCTAAATTAGTTAACAGAAAGTTTAATGTCTTGACTTTGTTCTAGTCTTAATTAGGGTAGCAAGCAGACGAAACAATGAGTGGAAGATAATTTTATAAAGAAGTAACATTTCATTTGATCGTTTTAAAATTACCAAACCACGAAAGATTTTTTATTGGTGAATAGGCATGCGTTTGACCACGATCTCACCTCATGGACAGTAACGATGCGTTCTATTGTGGAGCACGCTTACCTTTGAGATACAAATTAACTCTTGCTTTGAAGAGACCCAAATTCTACTCATGCGGCAACACGACTCGGGCAGGTATTTCAACAGTCATTCCATTGAACGATATGCTAAAGAATTGTTAGGAACATATACGTCAATGGGAACATTACAGATTCACGAACAGTTCATGTGAAATAATAATGATAAAGTTGCATAAACGGTAGTTTAACCTGATATGCAATCATTACAGTCCGGGCCTTCTTCAAGGTTAGCCCTGAGGTACCTAACAGTATTTTGAAACAACGTTGGTACTTAAATTTATGGTACAGCCAGCAATAAAAGTAGCTGAACACTTTAACATTTTCAAACTGCCATACCAATCACATTTTTAACATTAAAAACATACCTACCTAATATAAAATAAGGCACTTATTATCGATTACTATAAGTTTTAATTTATCAAATCTTTAAGGAATAATGACTTTAAGAAAAAAGAGCCTTTAAAAATTTGTTTGTGTGTAGCTACTTCTGTTGCTGTCTGTAACTTATTAATTGCACAAGTCAACATAATTTTAGACTTATGAGTCGGTAATGAGATAGACTTTTGATAAAAACTCTATGTACCTTACGCTATACTATTTATGTAGGTACTTTTATTAAAAATATATTTAAAAAGATCTCAATCGTTTGGTAAAAAAAACAAATCTAATATTAAAGACTCGTGTAAACCTTCTTAAAAATATTACACTAATATCTATTTACCTGTGCATTTTATGTACTCAAACTAGTTTTATATGAAAATACCAGTGCCATAAAACAAACATTTAAGGCGAGCCTCAAAAAAGCTCTCAATAGTAACGGCCTACCACAACCGACAAAAGATATATAAATTCATAAAACAACAAAATAATAAGCACCTTTAATTATCCGGCCGTCGTCGGTTAACATTTAAAGTTAACAGACCATTAGGATAACCGAACACGACAAAATTTATGCGAAATGGATATCCGAGATATTAAATGACACTGACGAGTTTATATAGCTCAGATTTTCCTTTGGTCCATCGAACAAGCTTAGGTGGAATAAAGTTATTGGTAAGAATAATATGGTATATTTTTATAAACTCGTAGTCTTAGAAGGCTTATATATAATATATATCACTTATTTTATTTCTCACCTAATAGTTAGATATTGCATTATTTTTATCAGATCGTAACTTAAATTAACTTTACTTGTTCATCTATAAGAATCTATTACATTACTGCCAGAGAATGTATCAATAAAGGGTTTTAGCTCGCGACTTTCGATGAATACCGTATAAACATTTACTTTTTGAAACGTATCGTATTACAAAACCAATTGGCACCAAGCGTATCGTGTATTGTTCAGCAATAAGCGTTATATAACGTGACTTGGTGTTCCCGCGAGCCTCATTATAAAAGGCTTATTGGAATGCACGCGTGGTCCAAGAAGTAGGTATATACCTCATCATTCAGTAAAATCGTGCCTATGTTTTCTATAATCCCGCTGCCTTTACCTGCCAGCAGTTATTTAAAGTTTTATAACACTATTCCACCCGCGGCTTTGTCCGCGTGGTATGTCAATAAAAAGTAGTCATTATGTTAATTCAGGCTATAAACTACAAGTGTGCAAAATTTCATTAAAATCCATCCGATAGTTTGTGCGTGAAATAGTAAAAAACATCTATACATACTTACAAACTTATGCAATTAAAATATTGGTAAGGATGGTAAGGAATATCCAATAATGTGGGCATTTTATAACAACAGCAAAATAACATGATAAACTTATTGCTAGAACCAGGCGGAGTCGAGGTCTAATAAAAATAAAAAATAACAAAATCCATAGTCATTAATCCTGCCTTTAACTATTGCTGAGTTACAAGAGCTGAAGAAATATAATCAAAGTAGACATAAGTACATATTAATAAGCAGTTATTTAGGTGACAGAGGTGCACGTTATTAAATTTTAAACATAAACTTATTGTACAAAAGACTTTTCTTGAACCATTCACAAGTACAGTATCCAATCGATCGATAAGCCGGCGTCATGAGACCCTTATCGCGGTCTCGTAAACGTCTGTATTTTGTACTCGCGCAGTAAATCTTCTGTCTTCTTTCAATAGAAGTCAATTATTATTTACTTAATTGGAAAATTTTTAGCGGAGTTTTGACAATGTTTGATGAGGATTGTGCATTTTACGGATGTACAAAGTTAGTAATACCTTCATGGCATTTTCTTTTGGTCGCTGTGTGTAGGGAATTGTCTTTGGTCCTGAAACTACTAACACTGGGTTATTTGGTAGTCCTTAGATGTAGCGACGCCGTGACGTTGTGATTGTCTTATGTATATTAAGGATGTTTATCAGTTGTACCTAGTTACCATTTACCAACCATGAACCAATCTAAGAAATAAGACGAAGCATACTATCATAGCTTATTTATATCGGTTAGAATGGGGAAGTCTGTAATTATAAGACATACGCAAATTAGTTCTTAGGAACCATGACATCGATTTTAGTAAAAACAAAAACAAGTACAAGAATTAAGAAAAATCTTGTACTCAGCTCGGCAATCGAACCCGGTCGAATTGAAAAATATCAAATTGAAACCCACATTATTTTGATTTCGATAATTTCGGTTCAATATTATATTAAAATATCAAAACACAAATAGGTAAGTAATAGGTAGGTACATATATTAAGTTTCCCCAAACCATTACTTTAAATACTATAAGTACATTAGATCAACTAAATACATATATTATTCCCAGGCCTACAATATAAGGTAATGTTAGTAACAAAAGCCAAATGCTAGCACAGTTTTAGTGTAAGAGGTCTATTAAGTTACATTACCGTGTAAGGATAAATTACTCAGTTTACCTAGCTCATTGTATACAGGGGCACGGCTGATGCCTCGCCAAGATAAGCCAAGCAGAGCGCAAAAGCACTGTATTATACCTACTGTAAAAAAAACTTAAAATACCGAAACAGCCACGCCACTTACTTATATACCTAAAGGTATAGTGTTAGAGCATGTCAACTTAGATGGATCTACATGAGAACTAACAGCTTTGTGACACTGCGAGTTTTATCGTCCTGGCAACATTTTACATGAACATGTTCTTGGTGAGATAGTAGTTCCTGTAAATAGAGAAGTTTACTTTAGTTAAAAGTTCTTCGAGGAAAGGTCAAATGTCGCTGTGTAGAACACAAGAACTTTGTTACTAAATTCATAACAGTGTCATATCAAATTTTATGCTTTACGTGAAAAGACAATGGAAAATGCACGTTTACAGATTGGAATAAAATATTTGAATTAATTAGTTTCAAAATTTTCGTTTTTTGAGTATTTTATTTTTGCGTTATTATTGAAAATACATTTTGATAGAAAACTCAAAAAGAATATCACATAATTATTATAAGTTTACCTCCACTTCGCACATAGCCTTTTTTCTATTCATTGTAGTCTATCATAAAATTATTGCATGATTATTATAGTAATTTTAGTAGTTAATTTAAACTCGTAATAAGTCAGTTGCGTACCGTTTCGCAATTCCAATGCTGTTAGTGTAGTGTTTAAGAGCTTTTCATTAAAAAATCCAAAGGTGTGGGTGGATGATTCAGTATGCTATAGAAAACGGCAGGTGCCAAAAGATAAATAAAATGCATGATTCGCGTCAAAATCATTAATATATATTATTAACTATTTTACAAAAACGGAAGTACTTATATTAGGATATTTACTTAAGCTAACTAACTACTAATCCAAATAATTATTTAAGTATTCCCACTAGTACTGTAATACAAACGTAACTTCACTCAACTGAGCCTTGGTTCATAAAGCAAAAAGCACGGCCGATGTACACATTACGTAAGGTTTTACGACATTCCATCGAGTAATGAGAGGAAAGCTTTCAGGCTAATTGTTACATACGAAAGCAAGGCTTATTAATGTGACGCATTCACTTACACGAAAACATGATTATTACAAAGACGATTTTTTATCATGTGGAACAACAATGTGTAAATTTTTTGAGTTTCATGTTTGTCTCGCAGATTGTGCATGGTGTCAGGATTTATATTGACGAATGCTTTCAGTTGCTATGTGAAAGTTTTTTTCTTACAATTATGGTAAAAAAATAAACCTTACAACCAGACATTATTATGTTAGAAAGGTAGATGCGGTGCTCACCCGGTTTACATGGGCTAAAGTATTTAATTAAATTAAATTAATTTTTACTTTCAGCTCGCATAGGCCCATAGATAAATACCTTGAAACTAAAGTATACATTTATTGGAACATGACACCTCTCGGCCAGAATCCGTTAGAATTTGCACTACAAATGAACTGAACGCAGCTTCACGATTCATAACGTAACGGCCTTTACCCGTCATTCGACATCGACTAAGCCACACTAAGTACAAGTCCACAAAAGTTGAAGATATCGTGGAATACATTACCCGTGCTTTTTTAACTGACTTCTAAAAAAGGAGGAGGTTCCCAATTCGATTCGTATATATTAGTGGCACCGACTTCAGAATTATAAAATAAATATTTAATAATTTCTATTCAACTAAATGAAAAAACGTATTATTTTGTGCGAAGTAAATTTATTTTTTGCTTTTTAGTTTACCTACTTTTTGAAGTCGGTTTTCTCTACAGTGAAATCTCCTCCTCGAAAGGTATGTGAATCAAATTTTCGCGATTAGAGGTTAATTAAATTTAGATTAATTTTATTTTTACATATGCAAAAATGACTTTACTTGACAGAACGATACGTTCCGCCATTTTACCTAGTGCTGCTTCTTGTTTTATGAAGGTACCGTAACTTCCCTTTTGATTTGTCTATGCTAACAACACATTGCATTCTACAAAAAAAATATATCATTCTGTATAGTTTTCTTCCTTCTAGCTGTTTATTAGTTTTTGCGTGAAAGAGAAGCAAACATCCGCTCGTCTCATCAGATAGCTTATTTATTTGCCCGGTCCTATTATCTCAAAGAAATCAATCGGCACCATTCTGGCTTTTCCAAGAAACCTCAAATGTATTGACGTCAGATCGGTTCTGTAAGAGTCGGTGCTATTTATAATAACCTGGGTAACGTCATTTATTGACCTTACGATGATATTTATTATCAGTAGGTTAGCGTAACTCAAAACGTGGCCTATCAAATGTCAACGTTGAGGTTAATCTATTTGATGTGACTCTGGTCCTACGGTCATATGATTATGTATTTGAATGCCACATATTTGTTCAGCTCGCTAGCATATTATAACTTTACACGTATATTACCCAGAAGGGTGTGGCCGAGAAGTATTTTGCCGGCCCGGGAACGGAATTCGCGAGACCTCGCGAACGGAGGTTACAATCGCGAACCGCCAAACCAACGAAGCTCCTAGCTATTTTAGCATTAAAATTCAGTTTACAATAAAAATAATTATGAAGGTTTAATTATTTAATTATTTCTTCGATACAAGTATCTACAAGATTAAATACTAGTTTTAGTAAAATTTGCATTTGCAACTTACAAATAACATTTTAAAGCATTTCCATGTAGTTCAAAAGCGCCCGAATTTATGTAAACTAATGAACTCGCTAAGTTTTCTGCTCAAACTACTTATTGCTCGTCTATTCTGTTCCAACTTTATGGATGAATCCAGCATTTAAACTATCAACTATAAGTATTAAATTTATGCAAGAAGTAAAGGTGAAAAAGTAAAAGTAAAGTACTCGCGAGCTACAAAAAATTAAGCAGCAAATCAAAAATGTAAAATTTTATGCAATGCGAAAAGCGAAGCAAGGGTAATCCATCTGCAAAACAAAAGCGAGCCTTTGTGAACAATTTTACAATTTACCATGATAAGCGGATGACGTTTTGTCTTCCTTTTTATTTAAAAAAGCTTGTGATCGCTAGAGAGGAAAAGTGTTGTAGCTTGTAGAAAAGAGTTGATGAAAAATGAAGATGCTATGTTCAATAATTTTTTTTACGTTTTAGTTTCTTGAAAACAAACGTGAAGTTTAAATATCTCTAATGACATTGTTGGATACGTATAACATCTTAAGTTATTTATTTTTATTACTGTGCTTTGTATACAATAATATTACAGCGTTCTCAAGAAAATCTAAATTAATTTATCAGATGGCATATTTATCATGGTATACTGTAACAACATGCCTTAATAAATAAAATACAGTTACATTATTTGTCGATTTTACATCAAGAGTAAATAATTGCTGCGCTTTATTCATACATTCTGAAATCAGAAAATATAAAATATTATATAGACTGCGTTATGAGCTTTGAATATTATTTTTTACACTCTACGCAATAATATAAGTCTGACAAAAATGTATCTTAGATATTCTGGATATCCTGAATTAAATAATAAATCTTGTCTTCAACACCGAATATATCATTGAATAATTCCATTTTCATTTTCCTATATCGGGCATCAAAATGGATTATTCAGGTGGGGTTTACATTTCAGGTTCTGTATAATGGAATATTCAATTTATCTTTTGTTCTCTATAATCAAAATGTTAAAAAAAAACTCAGGATTGCGATATTGACATCACTGGCCTGCTGTCCTAAAAATCAGATAGATAAGGTAAACCCATCAAAAATCATCATGACTTCAACTTAAATATATTATACAACGGCAAATTACTAAAAGATTTTTTATAGTACTTATAAAACACCAAAAGAATTATGCAATTACACATTATGAATCAATCAAAAGGCTTGTTTACGTACGCTATCATTATTAAAACAATATAAACTTAAAAGTTTAGCTCTTATCGGTGAAGAAACTTTCATTCTTTCCATCTCTCCAAGGAAGAAAGTTATTTTGTTTGTTTGATAGCGGTAACCTCGAGAACTAATAGTCGAATTTTGATAATAATGTTTGTGTTTGTAAGTCTTACTTTCAATAAAGTTCTTAAAATTTTTAACATTACGCTAAACATTACCTAAGCAGTAAGGTTGAACGCAGGTCAAAGCGCGGGAGCAACTAGACTACTTAATACAACGAATTCCACGCGGACGAAGTCGCGGGCAAAAGTTAGTACGTAATATTTAACGTAAAACCTGTATAACATCTTTGCAAGTATACACGCTGAATTTTGTGGTCCAATTAGTTACATTATACATTCCACTACTTCCAACAAAAAAAAGAACAATCACGTTTGCCGGACAAATTGACCATTAGGCAGCCAGTTTGTATGAAAAACGTAAAATATTTATTTTATTTTTCGTTAGAATTAGTGGCATGTATTCTGATACTGATTCTGAACAAACCCCTTATGCATAGTAAAAATAGATAAGTATGTTATCTTCGAACAAAGGTACATCGCGCCGTTTGTATGTACGCGTAGCGCTTGCCACGCCCCGAGTTCATGTACGTACGCACACACACTACGCCGCTCGGCCACTCACTCGGTCACCGGTAGTGCGGGCCGTGTCATTACTGTGAGCGGTCGGTGTTTGTTTAAAAAATTAGGTACGGTTACGCGCTGCACTGCAAATGTCTTCGCGAGTCAAAAGATATTATTGTGAAGTTTATGGTTGTTCAAACGACACTATCTCAAACCTTATTAATAACTACCGGCGATATATTATGAGGGACGGTACGGTGGATATTTGCCGTGCGTGCCACCGTCCAGGCGAGTCCCTCAGACATATTATCTCTGGTTGTTCTCGTCTTGCTAACGGCGAGTACTTGCACAGGCATAACCTTGTAGCCAGGATTATCCATCAACAACTTGCCCTGAAATACAGACTTGTAGATACTGAGGTGCCGTACTACAGGTATGTACCTGAGCCAGTTCTTAAAAATGGCCATGTCATTTTATACTGGGATCGATCCATCATCACAGACAGAACTATTATAGCTAATAGACCTGATATTGTGGTGGTGGACCGATCTGAACGCCTTGCAATAATTGTCGATATCACCATCCCGCATGACGAGAATCTCGTGAAGGCCGAAAAGGACAAACAAATAAAATATTTGGACTTGGCTCATGAGATTGTCGACATGTGGGAGGTGGACTCGGCTATTATTGTACCGATAGTCGTATCCGTAAACGGACTGATAGCAAAGAGTCTCGACAAACACCTAAAGAGACTCGCGTTGGGTGGCTGGATCAAGGGTCTGATGCAGAAGGCGGTACTACTGGACACGGCACGCATTGTGAGGAGGTTCCTCTCTATGGAACCCTAACCATCGGTAGTTTGGTCCCTGTACCCGATGCCGGTGGGGTACTATTTTTTATATTTTTAAATATTTTTTAGTACTTATATTTAAAAATGTAAAATTTTATACTTTTATATTTTTAAATGTACTTTACTTTTATAATTTATATTTAAACATATAAAAAATGAGAAAAAGATTAAATGAGTGAATTATAATAATATAATATATAATATTATATTAATAATTATAATAACATAATTTTATTAATATAATATTGGTCTATTTGACAAAGAATTTAATTTCATAGTATTATTCTCTCCATAACCATTTCTAGTCATTGTATTTTGGTTACTTTAACTTACACATAATAATTATTGTCAATAAACAAACAAAATTGTATGAATTATTTGAAAAGATGGTGAACATGAGTTTCTCACCAGCTCTTCTCATGATGCAATACCCATCGGAGCTGGTACTTGGATTGATTTTAATTCAAACCTCAAAGTTGAATTGAAATCAATCTAAGCTCCGGTGATTCAAATCATTTTGTTGCAATTAATATTATAATTTAATTAGCTTAAGTTTTATTTTAATTTTATTTATTTGAACGTTGATGTTTGTTTTGACGTGTTCAAGCGCCCTTTGGGGTCCATAGAAATAAATGATTTGACTTTGACTTGACATAAATAAATGCTTTGATTTATTTATGTCAAGTCAAAGTCAAATCATTTATTATTTTTTTATTTACGTTTTTTTATAATTAAAAAAATAATTTCAGTACAGGTAATTTAAAATATCAATCTGACAAGTGACAACCCTGCACCTCGAGCAAGTTTAGGTATTTTGCGCTCTTAAACGCCGGGAGTTGGCCTACTTATCTATTTTTACTATGCCTTAAGTTTCCAAACCCATAAAAATGTCACCGTGTATTTACAGCTCGCGCTCCCAATGCTCCTACCATTTTTTAGGGTTCCGCAGCCGAATGGCAAATAACGGAACCCTTATATATTAGATTCGTCATGTCTGTCCGTCCGTATGTCACAGCCACTTTTTGCCGTAACTATAAGAGCTTTACTTTGGAAACTTGGTAAGTAGATGTATTCAGTGAACCGCATTAAGATTTTCATACGAAAATAGAAAAAAACAGTAAATTTTTGGGGTTCCCCATACTTAGAACTGAAACTCATTTTTTTTTCATTAAACCCATATATTAAACCCAAAAAAAAATATATTAAAAACCTCAATATCATTTTTTAATTACCTATCCATAGATACCACAGTATCTATGGATAGGTATTCAAAAATGATATTGAGGTTTTTAATATATTTTTTTTTCTAAACTGAATAGTTTGCGCGAGAGACGCTTCCAAAGTGGAAAAATGTGTCCCCTCCTCTATAACTTCTAAAATAAGGGAATGATAAATGTAAAAATGTTATATGATGTATATTACCATGCAATCTTCCACCGAAAATTGGTTTGAACAAGATCTAATAATCAGTTTTTTTTTAATTCGTTATAAATCGTAAACCTCATTTTATCTTTCATTCAATCAGCTCCAATATAATAAAGAATAAAGAAAACATTTATTTAGATGTATAGTGGTACGGAACCCTACGTGCGCGAGTCCAACTCGCACTTGGCTGGTTTTTTAATAATACGCTCAAGAAGCTAAATACAGACGTTTTTCTAATATCCTTAATAAAGACACACATAGAAAAGCGATAACCCATGACCTCTTTATTTTAGACCCTTTTCGTGAAGCACTCGCGTCCAAATGCGACCTATAACTTATAGAGCCTTAGAACTTTTCTATTTCACCATTTTCTTTACTTTTGTATGGAATTTATTTTCTTTTATGACGACATACTGAGAGGAAAGTTAATACGCACGTTATTACACAACTGATGCGATGTACAGGACACTCTACAAGTCCGGTAGATTCTTATATAAATATGTCGTTCTTTATCACATATTTCGTTCTTTATCTTAGCTCTATGAAGATGTTAACGAAAACATTTGGGTTTTCATGGTAGTCAGTTTTTAAGAGAGTAAATTTTAGGGTTCTGTAAGAGTTGTTACATACTCAGGCGGGCCGGCACGTTTGGCAGCCGCCATCTGAGTTTACGGTCACTTGAGTAATATAGACGCTGTAATATCACAAACTACCCGCTTACTTCAATTTGGCCTTATCTTCGGCTCTCGCTGCCCCATACCCAGTTTGCAAACAGTTTGTGTCAAAAGTTTTAATATTATTTTCTTATTATTATTCATTAAAAGGTGCTGAACTAGTTTACCAAAGAGTATCGTATCTTCCGTACCCATTGGGTTGTGGAGGTCTGAGCAGTCACTCCACGTAAAATACTAATATTCGACTATTTCGAAGCTGTATTAAAAAGGTCGTAGGTTGATACTGTTCTGATATTACTTCAATTTTATTTGTATTGCCCTGGTTCTTCAAACGTGCTATTGCCAGAGCCCACTTTACCCGATTGCAATGGCAGTAATTGAGTACTTCCCAATACCAAAAGTAATTCGAGATACCAAACGACCTCCACTTGCGGAAACTAACGTAACGTATAAATTGGTGTGGATTCAATTTTAATAAGATTACGTACGTGATCTCATTCAGGCAAAGCTTTAGCAAGTTATAGAACGGAAGGATTTTCGCAGCCAAATATATCAATTTAGCAACAAAATAGTAAAAAAATATGACAAATAGAAAGCTTTTTGTATGTAAAAATGTTTAGAATAATAATAAACATAGTAATATTCTTAAACAAAGTTATTACTTAGTGTAAATTATTACTAAAAACAATAGCTGGTATGAAGTATTAATGTTTGTCATACAACTTCCTGAAAGTATAAAAACATGGCTTACACCAGCATGTTATAAACTATTAGTTTGCCAAATTTTTATTCTTCTATAACTGGCAATTAACCCTTGAAAATGCAATAAATTGATGCATTTTCGTTACAAAATAGATTTAATTTATCCAGATGCTGATAAAATGTACCGTACTATAAAAAATATCAAGACGTCTTTTGAATTCTCCGTAGCGAGAAATGAATCCAAACAAGAAATGATTTGATTGCTGGAACGGATTACGGTTTTTCAATCATATTTATTCTAAGGCTTTTTTATAATTTATTTAAAAACGACGCCCACTCTAGAAATAACTCCTGTCCACAAACATAAATTTCACACACACGGCACACCCAGTTTTTTAGTTGTTTTGATAAAGCTAATCATTATTCCACTTTGATTGTTGTTAATTTGTAAGAATATTCAAATTGGAACTAATCTACTTTAAAGTAACTTAACTGAAGTTATGTTTACAGAAATTATACCATATAAATTATGGTATAATTTTTGTGAACATCATTCTGTGTAGAGTGGTCTAAAATGTTATCAACTCTATTAAATCCATCCATCCTAAAACTGGTAACTATTAGCCAATCCAAAAGGGACATTCATCATTGTTTATTACTAAACTTGTAAATAACTTAAAAAACAAATTAATTTCCAAATTTTAGTGCATCCTTAGACCTATATAAAATTGTCTGGTCGTAGTCTGGTCGTAAATTGATAAACAGAAATTTAAATTTCGTAATTCGATTTTTATGAAATACGCTTAGCGATAAATGAATACCATAATTTTTTTTTATAAAATAATAAATACCATAAAAAAATTATATAATTTAATATTGGGTGAGTTCTGCCTGTATTAATGACTGTATAAAACATAAAACCTAATAGAAACCTCTTTGCTCTTAAGACAAAAACTTTATTATTATAATTATTTTCTGGAGCAACTCAACAAATAACGATGCTGCCTAATGTTGATTAAGAATTCAAAAACTCCACCACTTCCATGTTCGAAATACAGAGTACAAAAAGTTGTCGATCGATGTTCATTAAATATAAAATTCTCACACATCCGTCATTATACATCTTTGAAGTAGCGTTATTTGTTAAAACCAATCTCCACTGTTCCCTCGGCTGTCTGATCACGTGTCTCGCAACCGACGCCATAACAATGATAAACTTTGCGCATCCAGCTAAGACTACATTGGTACATAAAAGTAAAGTGTGTATGGGTCCAAAGATTTACAACAAAATAACTGAGCAAATTAAGCATCTCAATACACAATTGGCGTAGTGGTTAAAGCGGTCGGCTCGCCGCTTTGAACTGCGCTGGTGTTGTGGGTTCGATCCCCAAATGGGACAAATCTTTGTGTGATTCGCAAAGATAAATTCGAACTCTGGGTCTGCTCTGTGTTTGTGAAATGTATGTTTGTGAACACCACCGCGACACAGGAGTAATTCCTAGTGTGGGCGTCGTTTTTTAAAAAAAGAAAAAAAATGTTTAAGGTTCATTTTAAGAAAATGCTAATTGATAAAGAATGGTATTTAAAAGTGCTTCAATTTATTCCCATATAATTTAACTAATTTTGCCTTTGTTCCACCAAATATACTGAATGTGCACCAAAATATGTTCACTAACATATTTCATAGTGAGCACCTATTTAAGAACTGTTGCAAATTTGTAAAAATAGTACTACACCTATTTTAAAAACAGATTGATTCTAGCATTTGTGTTATGGTCGCAGTTCTAACCAAACCTAACCTACTACTTTACCCATAATTGACCTATGCTATAACTATAGCTTTTATTTTGTGTAACAATCAGGAATATTATTGGTGCACGAGAAGTATTTTTCGTGGAAGAATAAAATAATTATTGTTACAATAGATTATTTGCAGCGCACTAGAATAAAAAAGTGTTATATCTTGGTGATAATTTGGAATTTGTTTGGTGTAACATATTTTGTTGGCCGAGTAGTTTAATTATAGCAAAATAATGTGAAACACTTTTGGTTGGTGTAACAAAAAAAATAAAACATGACAGGATATCATATATTATATTATATTTAATTTCCCTTCCACCAGTATTTAAAATTACATAAATTAAGTTATGTATCCGGGACTCAGAAATAAAATAATTAACAACAGACCCCTCTGTTGGGAGAGCAAGAGACTAACAATGTTTTTCCCAGAGCGGTTGTGAACGGTTCTATTTAAAGTGAAAAATTACATTATCCTTAGTTACTATGATTCTAATATGGATAGATCGAGTGCTCGTCCGTATGTTATACTGAATAATGACAAATACCTGAAGCCGGACCTTACTCTAAGGGCAGGTCATCAATGTTGAGTTCTACAAACTTCACATGGAATGAAGACTCTCCGGACCCAACTCTAGAGCGAGGTTAGTTTCTCACGTGGCTCAGCGACCCGCGACGGACACGAGGTTAGGCACGTGGTCGACCGGTTCTATACACCTTGGTCATAATCGGTAGAAGTGAGATACGAAATCTGCACTATTAACATAAACGTAGACGAAGTCGCTTTAAATCATAAACTATGAAATATAATAACCATCAATCATGATAACTATCAAATATGATAACTATCAACCCAAATCTGTAACAAACAGAAAAAGAACAATATGAATGATTTTATTCAACATTTCCGAGGGCAAAGGCTAGGCGCCACGTGTCAATCACTAATTTACTCACCACAGGAATCCTGGTTAATCGAGTGACATTCCCAATCCACCCTGACGATTTTAGTCTTAAATCACATTAGATAAGCATATAAGAATCCTGGTTAATCGAGTGACATTCCCAATCCACCCTGACGATTTTAGTCTTAAATCACATTAGATAAGCATATAATATCTTCTGGCTGAAACAAATTCGACACTATGTTGAAAAGAAACGAAATACAAAAAAGATGTCAATAATGGTATCGTCACCGAATGGTAGACGAAAAGACTTACCAATTGTGTACATATTATAACCTCATAAGAGTTATGATAATATATTCATCATCATACTCAGAGGCCTACACAATATTCTTTTTACGAGAATATTAAAAGGACATCTTTACTGGACACCATTTTTCTCAGAAAAGCCTACGTCACCTCTCTTGTCTTTGACAGCGCAATACCATAGACAAAACGATATGATTCCAGAACAATCGATTCTATCATTTGGTTTTCGAATTTGGAACAAATATTGAGACTGAAAGAAAATCTCAAATACTCACAATAAATGTGACTATTAAAATTATAACTAATTTAAATTTATAATCGCTAAATATTTAAATCTTGAATAAAAGCGAAACGAGCGCCTAGCGACATCTGTTGTCATATGTTAGAACTACTACGTGACATC
This sequence comes from Hypena proboscidalis, assembly GCA_905147285.1. NCBI lineage: Eukaryota > Metazoa > Arthropoda > Insecta > Lepidoptera > Erebidae > Hypena > Hypena proboscidalis. The sequence continues at coordinate 23,172,277 of LR990127.1, read as the reverse complement.
GAACCATTAGGTCAATCGATGTAACTGGACTAACGAAACTTTAGATGGCGTTACCAGTCTAAAGAAATACGATGGTGTTTATAATGACTTATTAATTCAGTCATTTGCAACGTGACAATACCCCCCCCTCTCGGAAAAACACCGCCCCGGTGTTAAGCTAAAAGCTAAAACAACACCGAGTTAGCTAGGTAAAAAAAACGTTGAACTAAATTAGAAACAATCAACTTAAATTACAACATTATCCTACTTCACCCTAAAGTTACCCCTCAGGTGAACATATTTAACAATGTTATAGAATACTAAGCGTCTCTGAATCCACAGAAGACAACTAAACAAAACAATACTGACAGACTACAATAGCCATGAAATCAGATATTGCATAAAGCGCAAGGTTATATTTCGAACCCGCGTAAAAACAAAATGGAAGGCCTTAAACGGTCTCATCCAAATCGCACACAAAACAACCACTGTGCTAGCACAAGCGAGATGTTAACAAACTGTGAAGGCTTATTGATAAAGGAGTCACAAACCGCTCCTATTAGCAGAATGTGTCTATTAATAAATATTAATAGAAACAATGCGAGCATTGTTAACACTGCTAAAGCAAAAAAAAAATGTATATGTGAGTCCTAATTAAAGGAACAACACAACAACGTTAGTGTCTCGCCTAAGCGGAACAATATAAAAATATTGTAACACAACTAAACAATTTGTCTCCTAGAAGAACAAAAGAAAACAAGTTCAAGCATGAACTTAAAACTAACATGCATAAAAATAATACACAGTTAAATCCACAATAAAAAAACACGAGAAAATACACGAAATGAAAATACAGTGTACCTCGTCATCGTTGGTGGTGGCTAGCCACACACACAACACACAAAAGTGGACTACGGCAAAAGAATAACTCGTTAAACGAGTATAAAATTACCTTGCCATCGTTGGTGACGAACAAGCGTTCACACAACACGTTTTAAACGGGCTACGGTAGCGAACCTGGCAAAGACATGGTTAAAAACAAAATGAAGACAACAGAAATTCGGGCACAGGATTATATTTTAATATCCTTAATGTGCCACGTCCCAAGGTCTTTCCCATTTAACCCTATGAGCTCATACACTAAAGGAGAACGCACCTTCTTTACTATGCATTTCTGATATTTAGGTGCTAACTTTGAAGTCCTAAACTTATCCGCATCGCTTTGGATATAAGTTTTACGCCAAACTTCCTGACCTTCTCGTAAGGTAACTTTACGCCTACGCAAATTATAATGTTTGGCATTTGCCTCGTGAGATTTTACAATTTTCTCGCGAACTTTGGCAAACACGTCCTTCAATATCCCAAAGTCTCCCGCATATTCCTCTCTAGGTATGGCTATATCATAGTCCAACTCTTTGGAGTCTTTATAAAAATTGCCATTAATAATCGGTTCCCTACCGTGGACAAGAAAAAATGGAGAAAATCCAGTAGTTTCGTTCACTGCACTGTTTATTGCAAATTGAATTTTGAACAAATTCTGATCCCAAGATCTATGATCTTCTTTAACGTACGCTGCTACTGCTGTCATAACAGTTTTATTATACCTCTCTACAGTGTTTATTTGCGGTGTGTACCGAGGACCGTAGTGTACACGTGGAATGTTATATTTGCCTAATAAGCTACGAAATTCAGATCCCGTGAATTGAACCCCATTATCGGTAATTACGGTTTCCGGAATTCCATGGCTGAGAAGAACATAATTTTCGAAACATTTCGCTACCGCTGCACTTGTAGCACGACGTAAAGGAAATAGTAAAGTATACTTTGAGAAACAACAAGTTACTACTAATAAATGCACAAAACCCGAACGTGATTTAGGTAAAGGTCCTACTAAATCTACTGATAAAACTTGAAACGGTCTATAACACTGTTTTGGTTGACCCATTTGCCCTGGTGTTAAAGTAGTTTTATGTTTATACGCTGAACATACGTTACACTCTTTAACAAAAGTAACAACGTCACGATACATTCCCGGCCAAAAATATCTTAAAGCCAACCTTCTATGCGTCTTGAAGACACCTAGGTGACCTGCAGTTGGAGGTTCATGATTATCCGAGATAATCTGGGTACGCTTTGACTTCGGGACAACTACCTTCCAGTCAAATTCCTGAATCAACGAGTATTTGCCTTTACAATATCTGTAGAGTATATCATTTTCGACCTTAAAATTTGGAAAATTCGCCGAATGCGATTTACAACCCTCAACTATCCTATTATACCACGTATCATCTTCCGGTGCTATTTCATTAGGTTTATCTACTGCATCTAACTTAAGCAACCTAGACAAAGTATCAGGCACAACATTATCTTTACCTTTACGGTGTTCAATAGTTAAATTAAATTGAGAGAGACGACATCCCCAACGAGCTAATCTCCCAGTCGGATTTTTCAAGTTTTCGAACCACTTAAGCGAGGCATGATCAGTGATAACGGTAAAATGTCGAGTACCCAAATATGGTTCAAATTTCTCTAACGCGTAAATTACCGCCAACGCTTCACGTTCGGTAGCACTATAATTGCGTTCGTTCTTATTAAGGGATCTACTAACAAAAGCAATTGGATGGTCATGCCCATCAATATTCTGGGTTAACATGCCACCAAGACCATAACTACTTGCATCGCAGTGAACAGAAAATGGTAAATTAAAATTCGGGCAAGCTAAAACTGGAGCAGATACTAATATTCTCTTCAAAGCATTAAAAGCGACTTCTGCTTCTGGATTCCATTTGAATTTAACCTTGGTGCTTGTAAGAGCATTTAACGGTGCTGCTATAGTTGCAAAATTCCGAATAAACCTCCTATACCATGAACATGTTCCTAAAAACATTTTTACTTCTTTCGCTGTTTTTGGTGTTGGAAATTCTAAAATAGCGCGAACTTTATCTGGATCAGTTCTTAACCCACACTCGTCAACTACATAACCTAAATACTTTAAAGATTTTCTAAAAAAATTACATTTTTCAAAATTTACCGTTAAATTTGCATTTTTAATTTTTTCATGAACTCGTTTTAATAAAATTAAATGTGTACTTAAATCTTCACTAACAACACAAATGTCATCAACATAACAGAAAACTACACCTTTGGTGATGTCACTACAAAATGGATAACCGAAAAGTTCATCCATCAACCTTTGTTGACGGGCTGGTGCACCACAAAGTCCAAAAGGCATAACTTTAAATTGAAATAAACCTCTTCCAGGCACAGTGAAGCTGGTTTTCTCCTGAGAGGACTTCTCTAAACCTATTTGCCAAAAACTAGATTTAAAATCTACAGAACTAATATATTTTGCATTTTTGAGACTATCTAAAATTTGAGGTAGGTATGGTATTGCATAAGCATCTCCTTTTGACACCGCGTTCAGCTTACGACAGTCAAGGCAAAATCTTAATGTACCGTCAGACTTTGGAACCATAAGAACTGGATTATTCCAAGGGCCTTCGCTTGGTTCTACTACATCAAGATCCAACATCTTATCTAATTCCCTATGTAGTTCTTTCAACTTTTCAGGTGACAAAGGATAAGGTCTGCACTTAATTGGTGGCGAATCACCTGTATCTATTACATGTTCAGTCAAATGAGTCCTACCTAAACCTTTATTTTCAAAAGAAATATCATGAAATTGTTTAACTATTAATTCAGCTAATTCCCTATCTTCGGAACGCATATTTTCAAAAGATTCTACAAAATTAAGTGATTTATTTAAACACGATGAACCAGTTACAAAAGTTGTTGGCTTTTGCCTATAAGTAATTTTATCAAAAATTTCAGGCATTAAATTAAATTCTTTCCAGAAATCTACACCAAAGATAATATTTGAAGTTATAGCTGGTATTACATAAAACTTTATGACCTTAGTCACATCATTAAAAGTGATAGGCAATGTTAAAACACCTAAGGAGTCACATTCTGAACCATCAGCTACATATACTTTATCAGAGTTAGTATCCATATTGTAACCTAAATCACATAGCTTCTCATGAGCTCCATTTCCTACAATAGAAACACAAGCGCCAGAATCTAATAAACCACTGACAGTTAAGTCAAAAATATTCACATCTAAATATGGTCGAACGTCATTATCATCAGGCTTAAACAAAACCGAAACAAAGTTATTATTCTTAAAAAAATTTGAAACAGAATCTAACCAAGATTTCTTTTCATCTGCATCGACCTGTGCAGATGGTTTACTTCGGTTTTGCGCTACGCGTTTTTTGGAACGTTCTTATTGCAGTCAGGGCACGTCTTAACCGTAAAATCAGCTTTACCGCATTTATAGCATTTTAATGCCTTTTTAGAACCCTTAACTGGCTTATTGCCACCTTGACCAGAGTCAGAAAGTTTGTGCGAGTCCTTCTTATGAGAATTTCCCTTTTTGTAAAATTTCCGCTTATTCTGCTCAACAGGCGACTGTTGTACAGCTGCAGCTTGGGATTTTTGTGGTTTCACACTTTTAGGCACAAATTCCAAACCCACCGAACACTTGTCCTTAGGCTCAGCAAACAAACTAGATTTTAGACGTGCAGCCTCTATCTTCCTACAATACTCCTTCAATTCTGCTATTGAAGTAACATTGACTAACGCAAGCTGTTCTGTATAAACCGGCCTAATATTATGCATGAGGATTTCTAGCTTATCCTCGTCAGATAATGAACGTTGTAGACGTGAAAACATGCAGTTCATAACTGCAAAGTATATGTGAATGGGCTCACTTTGACCTTGGGTACGTGCACGAATCTCACCCAGTAAACGGTAATCAAAATCAACAGGTGCAAACTCTTCCAAAAGAAGTTTACTTAGCTCGGACCAACTAGACACCTGTCCCTTAACGCCTCTGTACCATAACAATGCTTGATCCTTAAATAACACAAATGCTGAATCAAAGATGACTTTGTCAGGGACTTTATAAGCAGAAACCCGTTCATTGACTGAATCCAGAAAAGAATGAGGAGAGCTCTGGCCATCAAACACAATGTTCCACTTAGCGAAGTTAAAATGTTTGTTGCCTGAGACCTGCATCTCCATGTTCAGGTCCGCCTCGTTCGGTTTCACCTCTTCTGAGCCTTTCCCGAAGCATCTATGTACTCTTGTACTAATGGTACTGAAATCCGTCCTGAAATCCTGAAAGGAAGAGCTATCCGCTGGACCTCTATACAACAAGCGCTGAACTCTATGATGCAGGTGGCAAAACAAAGCTTTAACCCTAGACAAAACATAAGGCTCACGAGTCTTCTCAACCAAATCAAGCTTTGTCTTCAGCTCTGAGATCTTCTCCTTCACCGCTAACAGCTCTGCCTCTAGGTCCAACTCATCGTCGACGAAGTCAGCAGGACTAAAACCTAAGCACAAATGCTTTAACTGCTTCTTCAGTTTAGGTACCGTACTCTCAGGAACTTCAGCCCTAATATTTACCTCATATATCAGCTCATCTCTAAGAAGAGTATGAAAATAAACCGTATCTAAATCCATGTTGTTGAAATTAAGAAAAATTTAAAATAAAAAAAAACCGTCCGAGCAATTGATCTTTACAAAACTTAATTTTAATTACTATGTCTTGTATACCTGTGATATTACCTAAATAATACCTGAGATAGTCTATGCACACAACACCAAAAGGTAATAAACAATCACACTTACAATAACTCTTCCAACAAAAACAAAAAAAAAATTTTTTTTTAGAATGACCCCAAATTTCTAATTTTTGAGAAATCACCCAACTTAATATCAAAAGTTTGTTGACCTTTACAATATTTACTATAAATGTTTATTGAACAGTTATCTATTAGATCAAAGATATGGAAAGAGAAGTGTGATTGTTATTATGCACCAAACAACAAAACTTAACCTCACTTTCTTAATGAGTTTTCAAAAAAAAAAATTTTGTGTACTAACACAACAATTCCTCAAATTCTTGTTAAATTTTTGTTAGAGTACCAGGCTAACAATCTAAATAACAATATGCGTGTATCTAAAAAGGTTTATACAACAGAATTTCTTCTAACCTTAAACTTTAATGTACAAAAAAAACAACCCTATATTTTTAATGTCTATCAACAAACCAGCCTAAGCTATAGGCTTGCTATGTGCATGGACAACCAGTTAAATGTATGCTAGCATAACAAAATAACTATAAAGTTGTAGGTAACCAAACTATGACTTTAGCAATTAATCAGTTTCACTCACTGCGGAGATGAAATACTGTTTGACCAAAAACATAAGTTTTACTATGAACCTATTACAACAAGTACCTGGCCTAAGCTATTAGGTACTACCAATACACAATAATCATTAAAAATATAATGCAAGCATTATCATAGGTGTTTACACAACATATATGTATCTAGCGAGCTAGAATACAATGAAAATTAAAATTTTGTACACAAAATACACACAAAAAAAATACAAAATAACACAATTACCAGAAGATATTATTATATACTAGGTATAATAAAGCGAGCTTAAATTACCCTAGTACACAGAGCGAGCACTGATCCCCTAATTTTCTTTAAATAAAATTTAGTATGGGCGCCATTGAAACACTTTTGGTTGGTGTAACAAAAAAAATAAAACATGACAGGATATCATATATTATATTATATTTAATTTCCCTTCCACCAGTATTTAAAATTACATAAATTAAGTTATGTATCCGGGACTCAGAAATAAAATAATTAACAACAGACCCCTCTGTTGGGAGAGCAAGAGACTAACAATGTTTTTCCCAGAGCGGTTGTGAACGGTTCTATTTAAAGTGAAAAATTACATTATCCTTAGTTACTATGATTCTAATATGGATAGATCGAGTGCTCGTCCGTATGTTATACTGAATAATGACAAATACCTGAAGCCGGACCTTACTCTAAGGGCAGGTCATCAATGTTGAGTTCTACAAACTTCACATGGAATGAAGACTCTCCGGACCCAACTCTAGAGCGAGGTTAGTTTCTCACGTGGCTCAGCGACCCGCGACGGACACGAGGTTAGGCACGTGGTCGACCGGTTCTATACACCTTGGTCATAATCGGTAGAAGTGAGATACGAAATCTGCACTATTAACATAAACGTAGACGAAGTCGCTTTAAATCATAAACTATGAAATATAATAACCATCAATCATGATAACTATCAAATATGATAACTATCAACCCAAATCTGTAACAAACAGAAAAAGAACAATATGAATGATTTTATTCAACATTTCCGAGGGCAAAGGCTAGGCGCCACGTGTCAATCACTAATTTACTCACCACAGGAATCCTGGTTAATCGAGTGACATTCCCAATCCACCCTGACGATTTTAGTCTTAAATCACATTAGATAAGCATATAATATCTTCTGGCTGAAACAAATTCGACACTATGTTGAAAAGAAACGAAATACAAAAAAGATGTCAATAATGGTATCGTCACCGAATGGTAGACGAAAAGACTTACCAATTGTGTACATATTATAACCTCATAAGAGTTATGATAATATATTCATCATCATACTCAGAGGCCTACACAATATTCTTTTTACGAGAATATTAAAAGGACATCTTTACTGGACACCATTTTTCTCAGAAAAGCCTACGTCACCTCTCTTGTCTTTGACAGCGCAATACCATAGACAAAACGATATGATTCCAGAACAATCGATTCTATCATTTGGTTTTCGAATTTGGAACAAATATTGAGACTGAAAGAAAATCTCAAATACTCACAATAAATGTGACTATTAAAATTATAACTAATTTAAATTTATAATCGCTAAATATTTAAATCTTGAATAAAAGCGAAACGAGCGCCTAGCGACATCTGTTGTCATATGTTAGAACTACTACGTGACATCGAACCATTAGGTCAATCGATGTAACTGGACTAACGAAACTTTAGATGGCGTTACCAGTCTAAAGAAATACGATGGTGTTTATAATGACTTATTAATTCAGTCATTTGCAACGTGACAAATGAAACGGGTTTAAGAATAATATTTTAGAAATGCGTACATAGGTGTACCTTTAGATTTTTGGTGAACACAAAAATATTATCCATTGATAAAGGTTACTATAGCATCAATAAATACTAGAACGATACTTTTAAAATGTTATGCATGTACTTTATTTTTTTTATCTTATTTTTCAATATGTTAAAAAAAATTCACCCATAAGGGTAAAACATAGCGAAACCTTTTTTTATTGTAAACAACATTCACTGTCTGCCTGTGTTTATACAAATAAATATTACAGATTTCTGATTTCTGAATAAGCAATTAAAATAAGCAAATAAATATTCAATTATATGAGAGTGACTAATCTGCTCAACCTTTTAAAATATTAATTTTACTTTCGTTATTTTTCTTAAATTATGGACGATTTCACCATAATTAAGCATTTTTGTCACACTGAGTTGAATTCATAATGCCTTTTATCCGCACTTCAACGGAACCCTGATGTATATTTTTTTGTATATCTCAGTTGATGCATGCCTAAAAAGATTATTTTAGGTCTGAATAAAATGTTATTACTATCTGCTAGCTGTAATCAATCATGAAAAAGGGTTTTATAGGAGAAGGGTTACACAATGTTAGGTATATAAAGTAAACATTCCTTTTTTGAAAAGCAATAAAGTTTCGTAGAAATACTCAAGAGGTAAAAAAATATATATTTTATAAAATTCAAAAAAAATTCAAAATTCAAATCATTTATTTTCATAGGCCCCAGGAGGCGCTTGAACACGTCAAAACATTACAAAAAATGATATAAAAGTAAATAATAAATAATACTAAATTATACTAATTACAATGATTTGAATAACCGGGGCTCAGATTAATTTTAATCAAACTGTTTAGAATCGAATTAAAATCAATCTAAGTACCAGCTCCGATGGGTATTGCATTATGAGAAGAGCTGGTGAGAAACTCATGTGCACCATCTTTTAAAATGAAAAATATAACAATATAAAAGTACATAAAAAAATCACATAAGAAGAGCAATTCATTTCCAAATACTATTATCATTTATGTAGTCTGAAATACTATAGTAAGCTTTTTGACATAATTTAGTTTTAACATATTTTTTAAATTTACTTATCGATAATTCTATTGCGTCTAAAGGAAGTTTATTGTAAAAGCGTATACATTGACCTGGAAACGAGTTAGAGATTTTATGGAGCCTAGTAGTGGGCACAGCGAGTTTGTTTTTGTTCCTTAGATTTAATTTATGGAGATCACTATTTTTCTTAAATTTCGTTTGGTTTTTGTGAACGTACATTAAATTTTCGTAAATGTATTGAGAATGTAACGTCATAATATGTATCTCTTTAAATTTATTTCTTAGTGTCTCCTTGGGACTCATCATATAGATAGCTCGAATAGCTCGTTTCTGGAGCACAAATATTGAATCTATATCCGCGGCACTACCCCAAAGCAATAAACCATATGACATTATACTGTGAAAATAGCTAAAATAAACTAAACGCGCAGTGTCAACATCGGTCAGTTGACGAATTGTTTTTACGGCGTAAGCTGCTGAGCTGAGTCTACCAGACAACGTTTCTATATGTGGGCCCCATTGTAATTTAGAGTCTAATGTTATACCAAGAAAGACAACCTTATTGACCATTTCCAATTCCTCATTGTCCATCACCACACTAGTTTTGACTTGCTTAACATTTTTTGTAAAAAATCTAATATATTTTGTTTTACTACCATTTAAAAGCAAGTTATTAGCACTAAACCAGTTCACTATCTTTGATAAAGCATTGTTTACATCGTCAATTACTGATTGTTGTCTTTTTACCTTAAAAACTAAAGAAGTGTCATCCGCAAACAATACTATCTCATGATTATCCTTAACAAGATGAGGTAAATCATTAATATACAAGAGAAACAGGAAAGGCCCTAAAATAGAGCCTTGTGGCACCCCCATTGCTACAGCTGATCCATGCGAACGCTTTCCATTGACATCTACTCTCTGAATCCTATCGCTTAGATATGAAGTAAGAAGATCCAGAGCGATGCCTCTTATACCGTAGTGGTGTAACTTCTTGACTAGAGTTTCATGCTGCACACAATCAAAAGCCTTAGATAAGTCACAAAACACCCCATAGGCATCCCGCGACTCTTCCCAAGCCTCAAATATGCATTCCAGTAATTTTACCCCAGCATCACATGTTGACCGTCCGCGAGTGAAACCGAATTGTTTAGTGTGCAACAGATTGTTTTCATTAAAATATTTAAGTAACTGCGCGAGAATTAATTTTTCAAAAATTTTACTAAACGTAGGTAGCAACGATATTGGTCTGAAGTTTGTGGGGTCTAATGTACTACCTGATTTAAACAAAGGAATGACTTTACTTAATTTCATTAAGTCAGGAAACACACCACAATTAATACATCTATTAAATATCACGATTAAATCAGGTGCAATAATGTCAATCAACAAATTTATAATATGTACAGAAATGCCCCATAGATCAGCCGTTTTCTTAATATTAATTGATTTAAACGCGGCTTTAAAATCAGACAAATTAACATGGTGAAAATCGAAATTATTGTAAAACTCAGGCACATTATCTTTAAGTAACGACTCGGCAACGGAGGAGGAAGAGCCTAAAGCACTAGTTAGAGAGACAGGAAAAGCAGTAAAAAATCCTTCAAAAGCACTGGCAACTTCTAAATCTGACTTGGTTACTTGACCATTGATACTTAACTTAAAGTCTGAATTTTTTGATCTAACCTTCCCAGTCTCTTCATTAATAACCTTCCATGTGGCTTTAATTTTATTACTACTGTTTTTGATTTTAGATTTAATAAATGTAGATTTGGCAATTTTACAAACGCGTTTAAAAATCTTCGAGTATGATTTGACATGTTCTTTAAACTCTTCACTGCTATTAAATTGTCTTTCATAGTATAAAATGTACAATGTTTGCCTACTCTTATGGATACCTGCGGTCGCCCAGTCACCAAAGACAGGACTACTAGTAACAGTAATCTCCTTGGAAGTAAATATTGAGTTAAAATCGCGAAGAAATGAATCAAAAAACGAATTATACATTACATTAGGCTCTATGTCATTATCTAAGAAAGGTAAGTTATTAGCTAGGTTAACTCTCATACGTTCAAAGCGACTAGCTGTTACTGGTACAGAAGTAATTTTTTTCCTAACTACATTTTTACTTTTTATTTTAAAACTTATCATTTGCCCAGAATGATCAGAATCTAGTTTATTAATAATACTTCTGTGAGTTGGACTAATATCTGTATAAATATTGTCTAAGCATGTAGCCGTGGTGGCACTTATTCTAGTAGGCTCCCTAAATAAGTTTATTAAATTATGGGATTTAAAAAGACTCAAAATTTGACATGATGCAGTTGTATTAACTAGAATATTAATATTAAAATCTCCACAGACTAAAATTGTTTTACCCAAATTATTTACTCTGCATAGGGCTTCATCCATGATTTCTAAAAATAAATTAAGGTCTGCGGAGGGAGGTTTATATACGCATATAATAATGAACTGCTCTAATTGTACACAGGAGAGTTCTATGGAACATTCTACAGAGAGGGACACAATATCTTTCCGTTCTTTAAATTTAAGTTTCTTATTAAGTAAAATTAGGGACCCCCCATGTATTGTGTTGGCCCTGCAGAATGAACTACCAACCTGGTGGTTGCTGAAATTAAACATGAGCTGATGCCCCTTAAGCCAATGCTCAGTAACACACATTATACTAATATTTTCAGATTTCATGAATAATTCCAGTTCTAGTTGCTTACCCAGATTTAAACAACATATATTTTGATGCACCAGGTTTATATTTTCGTTTGTATTGTAATTAGTACATTTTTGTGGGTGTATTGACATATAATTACTATTTGATTCTGCAGCTAAATTGATCAATTGTACGTGTAATAAATTAGAGCTAGAGGTTGCTACCTCTGTTGTCTCATGAACTAATTTAAATGATTGCAGATTTCAGAATTAATATGAGAATTAGAAATGTCAATATCATTAATATTAAGAATGTCAGAAGTACCCTCAATAGAGGCTAAGTTATAATTCATGTCATGATTTAATTGAATTTGAATTATTATTTTCAGTAGATTTCCAAGGTAAAAAGTATGTTAGAGTGCTCTCGGCATCTTATGAGTGTTTCTGCTCATATTAACCAAATACAGTAAATAAAACGTCGCGTCGCAGAAGAAGAAATAGATAATAAACACAAAATCCCATTAACATGGTCGTGTACCTATAACAGAAATACAAAGTCGCATCGCATCGCATCGCAGAGCATCTTAAAAGTGATTTGAGAGGATATATTATGCTAGTAAGAGCGCTATTAAATGTTTGTCTATCTTCATAGAATCTATGTTATCTATCTAAATATTTATTATTATTTCAAGTAATCAGTTAATGATTATATAAATCAACTAAAAAAGATTATTTAACATTCACACAACGTCAACTAAGCAGACCTTGTACAAGGGGTCTAGGATAACTGATACTTCTACATTATGCCTATACTTTTATTTTGTAAATACATACTTTCCATTTGTAGAAACGCCCAAATTAAGACAAACCTCCACATCACAAAGTATTTGTCTTGAGCGGGCATCGAGCCCTATGTGTAGCGGGCTACTGTACTATCCGTATCAGGTCAGGTCGTTATCAGGTCGACATTAAAATGATTTGATAAAATTACCACGAAAAACATGCTTTTTTAGGGTTTAGTAGTAGGTAATTTGTACAAGGAACCATTTTTTGTTCGAGTAGGGTGTCTTTTCCCTCTAAAAGCTAAACCTTTAGCTCGCAATATGTTAAAAAAAGGTTGTTGTATATATGTAATTAACTTTCAAGTAAAACTATAGCAGCGTTGGTGGTCCTAAGTGTAAAATGCATTTACTTAGAATATTTAAAAAAAAATACCATTACCTTTTAAAATAATGTCTTGTGTTTGTTGCTGTTAATGTTGAATAAAGATATAAAACCTGTTTTGAGTCCATAACTATGATGTAACGGTTAACCATGGAACCCTATTGCGCTCCGCCCGACATGCACTTGGCCGGTTTTTGTATTTTAAAAATGATACGTATAAAAATTATACGCATTTATTAAATCAGTTGCGGGAAGCTTTGGGAGTGTCCCCTTTAACAATTTAACAAAAACGGCTTCATTTTTCATCAGCACATAGCCAGAATAGTATTTCACCCTCACGCGACAGTAGCTAAATAAAATGCAAGACAAAACGTCATCCGGTTATCATGTATAATTGTAAAATGATTCACAAAGGCTCGCTTCTGTCATACAAACGGATTACCTTTGCTTAACATTGCATAAAATTTTAAATTCTACTCAATTATTTTAGCTCCGAATAGCTATACAGATTCTTCTTATAACAATTTGTTAGTGTACCAGAAACAGTTTATAATAATACTGTCTGATTTAAGATTTTACATATCAGGCAGAATTATACCACAATTATACAGTTAACAGAACCCGCTTAGTTATTAATTTTCTCAGAGCTACAACACTTATAGTCCAACAATCTCCAGCTCAAATAAAAAGTAAGACAAAACGTCATCCGCTTATCATGGTTAATTGTAAAATGTTTAACAAAACCTCGCTTCTGTATCACAGATTATCCTTGCTTTGTTTTACATGACATGTAATCTTTGTTGCAGATAATTATAATTTAATATTTGTCTACTATTCCAAACGCACACAAAAAGTTAAATAAGAATGGAGTGAATAATAGTCTAATGCTTTGAATTGTGAGTTCATTGCTGGAAATTTTAACCATTCTCAAACATTAAGAATGCACGTTTTTGGGTTTTAATAAATAAAATAATGCTTCAGATACACGACAACATTAACACAGTGTCAACTGCTCCATACGATAAACAATTACTTAAGTGCCTTCGAGTTCCTTTATTTGCACACACGGCTACCGATCAATACTTGACCAGTATAAGCTGGTCTCTCATAACATAGAAAGCCTATACAACGTGAGACCATCTTAGGCTGGAAATGTACGGGTTGAGGTGTAGCCGTTTGTAGGTATACACGTCGACAGTCGATGTCTGATATCGTCCTTAATCCGTACCTTAACGGTAATGGATGAGTGCTATCAATCTTTAACCCGCGTAAAGCTTAACCTAACGATGAGAATTCTGCAGCCTAGCAGACCACATCCAGAGAAACCAAATATTATAAAAAGAGTTCTATGCATTTTAGTATGGATTTTTGCGTGCATCTAATCTTAAAATAAACGTATTACTAAAGTAATTACTTTTAAAGACTTAAGCTTTAATCAGGCATTAGATAATCTAGTAACTATACTATAATTAGAACTACTATATAATTAGAACCACCCATAGCTGGACTACGCCCGGCAAACTTCTCATAACACTGATTGTACCTTAAAACAACCTAACAACAGTAAAGGTCAATAAGTGACATTATCATTCAGTACATTATAAATAGCTTCGACCCTCGTTCGCATCAATACATCAACTCTTTTATATTAAAGGACCCTTCAAAGCCTTCTTGGAAAGGGCAAGATGGCGGAGATTTGTTCCTTAGAGATATGTGACCACATGTTTGATTTAGTAGAAAATAAAAATAAGAGTCCAATTTTATAATTACCTTTTAAGTATCTTTTTTTACTGCTACTGCTCTTAAATGAGTTCTCTCGCCCACAACCGAATATCGTTAGCAACAAAGCAATGAAGACCGCAGACCAGCGACTCACGGGTAATCAAATTACATCGTAAAATAATCTTTTGATGTAATAAATATTATAATAATAAAAAAAAAAGCATTGATAAAAAGAATATAGGACCAGTAGAATGTGATCCTACGACCTTTTGCACATCGGGCAGCCGCTTTAACCAACCAACCACGGTCGCCTCTTACCAGGACCCTAAATTTCTCAAGTGTATGTCACGTCGCGTCGTTTCGTTTTGTATTTATTTATAGTCTACTCATATTATACAAGGATTCGCTCAATAAATGCAAATTAAGTTAGTATTCTCTGGTTTTATTCATCGAACACATATTAGCGTTGAATCACCGGCAATACTCCGGTTCACACAGCTCAGGTGCCAACCTCTACTTGAAAAATCGGTCAATAAGTGTGTTAGAAAATAGAAAATTCACTTAATACGCATTAGGGCTAATGCGTATTCCAAGTGAAATCATTATACATGTTATAAACAAAGTCGTGTTAGGGTGTTATTAAATCTACATTGATCGACGAATCAGTGCCTTGCGCATGCGTGGTGTGCTTATTGGTTCGATCGACGGTCGATTGATGAAGATGTAACATTACCCTTAGTTGCAACATTTATGACACGAATTCATTGATAGTCGAGAGAGGAGAACCGATTTTCATGATTTATGCCTTATTGATTTTGTCTAGGCTCCAAATAGCAGAATAACTGTTATAAAACGTAGAAACTACACAGCATAAACTTTTCCAAGGGCGTTATTACACTGGTGAAATGATGTTGTCCAGGTCAGAAAGTTAATTTATATAATAATATTTAATTAAGTGCGAACCTGTTATCAAATAAAGTATACGCCTATACTCTATGAAATCAATTAATTGCAACATTAACACATAATTTTTAAGGCAGCCTCGCATTTATAATTATATTTGTCAAAGGTCCAAAATGCAGGAAAACGAAGTGTAATACATAATTATGACGTGAAACGTTGCGTACAGCCAATCTTTTATATCAATAAAAGGAAAATAATAAAATAATAAAATAATAAAAATATTTTTATTCTCCCAAACAATTAAAATACAAATATAAATAATAGCAACAATAAAACTTATTTCTAGTGTATCTTAGGGGCTATACAAAAACTGTAATTGTGAGACTGGTGCCTAAACTAGATACAACAGTTTGTATCTGTATTTATAGGTCACCAGGAAACCCACGCAACCAGTAAACACGAGTAAGAA
Source organism: Hypena proboscidalis (assembly GCA_905147285.1). Lineage (NCBI taxonomy): Eukaryota > Metazoa > Arthropoda > Insecta > Lepidoptera > Erebidae > Hypena > Hypena proboscidalis. The sequence goes on along the minus strand of LR990127.1, from coordinate 23,156,282 downwards.
CGAGTACATTTATATTACTATTGTTATATAACAAAAAGAAACAAACTACAAACTACATTATGGACACAGTTTTAAATGATGATAATTACATAAAACTTCATACAAACAATCTGTGAAAACATCTGTGCTAGTGAAGGATGGCGAACGATAAATTGACACAACAGCAAGGTCGCTTTTAAATTTGCACACTAAGACCGAACCCTCATTAAATCTAGGGCATTCAATTTGACATTGTATGTTGCTTTTTACAAAATATATTACTACGTCATCATTTTGACTAATGTTTACATTGGTATTATATGCGTCATAGCCGGCCATCGGTGGATTGTTCGACACTTTGCTTAACCAGCACTCTGACAAAATAATGAGGTCGAAAGTACACTTATTGTCCGCTAACAAACTAAGAGTTGATTAAAATTACGATTTATGGTAAGTATATTCATATGAAAAACCTTAATAGCGCGAATAAATAGCCATACAAAACAATAAGACAGGCCTTTTTATTACACAATTTGAGTTGTATTTTTCTGGAAGAGGCATATAAAATAGTGAGTCACTAAGTCAAAGATAGACGGAAGGCTTATTCAGCACCAACTTGATTCAAGTACATGTTGCGGTCAATGTTCAGACCGTATTCGTTATAAAATTCGAGAATTCATCACGTATTATTTATTTGTACTATTGAACCAGAAAGTATCTAATATTAAAACTACTTATACCTTGTATAAGTACTTATGATTTATTATAAAATATATAAACAAAAAGTGCACCATAATTAATTTTCTTATTAAAATAGTATCCAGATATGATTTAATGATATTATGTTTTTACGATTTTAGTCTTCTTGCTATTTTTATTAAAACTGACGTGAGTTTGTAACATTATTAAAAAATTATGAAATACGGGTGTTACTCACGTAATGTTAGTCTATTTAGTCTAAGTCTAAGTTAAGTCTATTGTGACTAAATAGACCAACATTACGTGAGTAACACCCGTATTTCATAATGTTTTAATAGTCTTCTTGCTACCCGGCGTATGTACCGAACGGACTTGCAATATTCATAACTTCACGTCTATTTTACCCTGGAGGGTGTGGCTGAAGCTACCATGTGATAGCGGGTGAGACTATCGTCAGCCACCGGCCGCAAATCCAACTCAGTTTTGCTATTGAGAATTTATTGACGTTAAATGCCCAAATTACTGACCCGAGAATCGAACCCGAAACCTCGCGGTAAAAGGCGCATACGCTAACCATTACACGTAACGATCGTAAAAAGTGGTAACTAGAGCCTATGGACATGATGATACAAATCCATTATATTTTGTAAATAAAATCCATTTGAAAAAATGTCCGTTAGTTTTCAAAATACCGGTCTCTATTTAATGACTGCAACACAAAGTTATGTCCTCATCCATCTGTCTTGCTTTCAATCTACTTTATGTGTTGTGCTATTCAGTAACATTCACTGATAAACTGGTCTTATATCAACATAGACAAGTATCGTAGTTTGGCTGGAAGCTAAGTTGAGATAAGGAACTTTTTACTACCTGAAACTTGATTGCTTGGCTGAAGCTGAATAGGACGGAAAACTTAGAGGCCTGAAATAAGAAAGTTCTTGAATAGATGAGTAGATACTGTGTAGAATACCAAATACAGTGTGTTTTGTTGTTGTTACAACGTCATACCTACAAACAATTGTGAGTATTTTTGAATACTGCCAGCTTTTTTGCTTTTTAGTGTTCTGTACCTAAAACCGATGCCAACGAAACTCTATTGCTAAGAAAAAAAAACGACTCGTACCTTAGCTTTGGCTCAAAACCATAACTTTAGTTTTTTTTATGTATCAAAGTAATGTTTTACATCTTATTAAACTATGACCGACTGTGATCTCTCTAATAATGTGAAAAAGAGCGCTAAAAATAAACATCATAATTCGATCAGGATTCATCATATTTATATTTTATACCTAACTAAGTAAATAAATATTTCTTTGGGCCGATACAATAGCTTTGAGCTTAAGGAAGCTTTTTACTCAAGGTAACGAAAAGGTTTCAGAATAAAACACACTTCGAATCAATAAGAACACATTTCGGATAAAAGTCTGATTAATCAAACTATTCTAGCAAAGATACATAAACTCAAGAGATCTACATGTTTTTGTTCCACACGATATACATCATCTTTGTACTTATAATGTTTTCGTGTAAGTGAACGCGTCACATTAATAAGCCTTACTTTTGTATGAAACAATAAGCCTGAAAGCTTTCCTCTCATTGCTCGAAGAGATGTCGTAGTAACCTTACGTAATGTTTTCTAATTGATTATTTTTATAGCATTTAGCTATGCTTAGCAAATTATACTAAGAAACAGTTGAAAAAGAGTATGAGGCGACCGTAGCTGGATGGCTTAAGCGGCTGCCCGGTGTGCAGTAAGGTCGCAGGTTCAAATCTTACGTAATGTGTATATTGGCCGTGTTTTTTACTTTAAAACTTTTTTGAAGCGGCCGTGGCGTAATGGATAAGGCATCGGTTTTACGATCGAGAGGTCGTGGGTTCGAATCCTGGCCATTACACCACGGACGTGAACTTCCTCCTAACACAAGCGAATTAAGCTTAGCTGGAGGGGGTTAACAAGAATACTAGTAATTTGTATTTGCAAATTACTAGTAAGCCTTAAAAAAAAAAAAACATCGTTTGTATTCTGGCAATCTATATCTGTCAGTCTGGTTATATCTGGTCTATGTCTGGCACGCTTAAAGGGTAGGCTCCCGAGTGCCGTGTTTTCATACCTACGTGATTACGTAATATGGGTTTTACCCGTTATGAAAACACATATTTAATACTAGCTGTTACCCGCGACTTCGTGCGCGTGGATGTCGTTTTATGAACAAAAAATGCTAAAGGTAACAATGTCAATATAACAATAGTAGATACAACTCGTGTACATTGTATTTGCTTACCTATCAATTACCAAACCAACCAAAACAAAATATACGACAAAAACTCAAGGTAAATAATATTCAAACAAATAAAAACAGACAAATAGGTACAACTCATGTTACTTCGAAACTACTTGACATAATTATCAAAATTCACCGAGTAGTTTTTAAACTTAGCGCTTTCAAACAAACAATCTCCCGCGATTTCATCTGCGTGGTAGGTACATCAATAAAAAACTCAATAACAGAAAATAAAATACCTACCTACCTAAATAAACCTATTTCTGATGATAACTAATCTAAACTCAATAAATAAGCAAAATCCCTAAAAACTAATATCTATATAAATAACCAATCATAGATACCTAATAGTATTATAAATATAAAATAACCTACGTTCACTACGTACAATATCAAATATACAACCTATACGTTAAAATTAAAAGCTATACATTTACACACTTTATAAAAGTAAACCTAAATAACCTACGACAAACTTATTATTTGCGGTTCGATCCCGAACCGCAAAGTTAAGTTTGTTTTTTATATATAATATACTGGGAACTTTTCTGGGATAAAAAGTACCCAGTGTGGTACCCAGGATATTAAAGAATAATTATACCAAGTTTGATCAAAATCGAACCGGTTTTTGCGTGATGCCTGAACAAACAGAAAGACAAAAATAATTTTAATTACATTTATGGGTTTGGTGTCGGTCTAGTAACACCCCCTGCTAAATATTTTTTTGATATTTTAAATGTACAGAAATTTTACTTCTACAGACTTATTATAAGTATAGATTATCAATTTTAATATTATTTAATTTTATAGACAAATCATATTTATCTTAAACACAAAAATGCATGCTCATTTTGTTTTGATAAAGTGGGCACCAACAAACATGCATTTAAGTGTTTTATATATGATTTGTCTATAATATTAGATACAAACATAATAACCTTAAAGTGAAAACCATATTACTTTTGTATAAAAACAGTCAAGCAATTTTTCTCTCTTAATGTCATCAAAATTCTCTCAATTAATTTTAATATTCTCTCTCTCTATCAATTAATATTCTCTCTTAATATAACGGAACCAATCTTAATAAACAGTGATCTTGGGCTAGATGGAAAAGAGACCTTTTGATCAACAAACAATGCTATAGAAATGTAAAATGATGTTTAACACAATTTTCTGTTAATTTTATAAATATTAAAATAAATATTCTAGGAATATTATTGGGTTTGAACGCATTAATTTTATTTTATGGCATTAAACGGATGATAGGCTCACATAGACCCTAATTATAACATGTGAAATGTAGGTGCTACACACCTCTGCTACACCCTTCTGCTACCATCTTTTAGAAAATGTAAGCGTAATATTATGATTACATGTGTAGGTATGTGACATGATTTATATGTTACCTAAAAATAAATGAAATCAGAAGTAGCAATCACTAGCGTTATTTTGCTTCTGAATGTGATATTTGTCCCTTTCCAGTTGATTTAAATGCCACAAAAATATTCCAAGTAAGTACGAATGTAAAGTGAGCCGTGGAATGTTTTAGCAATGAGTTCATATATGCGACGTTTTATTAACATAATTATGATTATATGCCTGCCCCAATTTCTTATTCATTCCTTTTTTATATACGGGACAGGATCTTATTTAAACTTTTTTTGCATGCAAATTGTTTGTTAAAAAATCTCTTTTAATTCACGAAGTTGCAACTTGGTGATAAAGACTTTGAGCAATTGAACTTTTTTCTTTATAATTTTATCTTTTGCTCGTTATCACGTACTTACTACTTACAATTTACATTTATTTTTCACGTTCTGTTAGGTTCATTTACTTAAGTTATTTAATAAGGAACACATTAAATAAAAATATGTTTTTACCTGCAGCACGAAAAGGCTTATTTTCATGGTCAATATCAGTGAGTAAGTCGTTTTTAGTGTATGTGGAACAACTCGTGAAAACTTGATTTTTCGCTATTGTTCTAGTTTTTAATCACTTGCTTTGCTCAGTAGTCTACGCTCATGATTCAAATCCTAGATTACTTCGCAAGCTCATGATTGAAAACCACGCTCAAACGAAATATGAAACTTTCCTCACTAGTACCATTAATAACTATAGTCAATTCCGAACACACTTGATTAAAACGGAGAGAAAGATATAATTACCAACTTTAAATATTACAATCCTCAATAAACATTATCGAAGCTCCGTTGAAAATTTTCCAATGAAGTAAATAATTGACTTCTGTCGGAGGAAGATAGAAGATGTATGGCGCGAGTACAAAATACAGACGTTTACGAGACCGCGGCTTATTGATCGATACGTTACTGTACTTGTAAGTGGTACAAAGGAAGCAAGGTGCTACCAAACTACTGTTTAAAAATTAAAACAAATATGTAGCAACATTAACATATTCACTACAACGTCGACGGGAACTACGTATTATAAAGTTATAATTTTTTATGATTACTGACACTTGATATTGAATTATTGTATTGTTACTTTTTAATTTATTTGATTTCAATTTGTTTTCATTTTAAGTTTTTTTATTTCATAATGTAGAATTACTAGATAATTAGTTGTACTGGCAAGTTTAAATCGATTCATGTCGATATTAAATTTAGTAAGATGTCGAAACGAATACTAATCGATATGGTTTCTCGATATGGTAATAAAAATAATTGAATAATACATTATACATTTTGCAATTAAAAAATTAAGTTAATTTATAAATCGATATCGTTCTAAATTTAATATCGACATGAATCGATTCAATCTTGCCAGTACAAATAATTATCTTATGATTTTACATTATGGAATTAAATAAATTAAAATTAATACACATTGAAATCTATTCAATTGAAACCTAACACTCGGCCATACTGATAATGTACATGTCCTCATGTAAAATTTTAACCTAACAGTATACTAATAAATGTGATATTAAGAGCTAAAACAAAAACAATGGATGCTCTTCACCAAGCACAAAAGTTTAAATTGAGATGGCCTGGACTTGAAGCGCGAGTCTAAGATCACAGATGGACAAATACGGTGACGTCATGGCAGAGGCCACCAGGCAAACGCCATAACTGCAGACCTTACGCGAGATGGAAATAAAACACAAAATAGCCTGATCACAATGTAGACAAATCGCACTGGGCAGATATAAGTGGCAATATTGTGCCCATAAACAATACATTTATCATACATATAAGTATATTTAAAGATTCGTTGTTAAATTTCTGTTTATAAAAAAATACTTGATAAGATAACATTTTATTAAAGTGAGATATTTTTAAGTTAATTTGTAATTTAAGTTTTTTACTTTATATGTTGTATACAATGTATCAGGGATACAAATCAACGCTCTTTCTGAATGACATAGTGTTTTTATCTTGGACCACGCGCGAATTCAAATAAGCCCTTTATAATGAGGCTCGTAGGACTATTAAGTCACGTTATATAACGTTTTACGTTATATAACGCTTATTGCTGAACAATATACAATACGCTTGTTGCAAATTGCTTTTGTAATGATACGTTTCATGCCACAAAAGTTATTTCGTAATATTATTTGCTAATACTTGCCTACATACTGGTTACGATGTAACCTTTAATTTTATTATTTGTGTTACTTCTTTGTTAATATCCTATTCTATGTTATAAATAAGAGGCTAAGCATGCTTATATTTTCAGCAAACTACAGCAGTGTTAATTAATAAAACCGCCCAAGTGCGAGTCGGACTCGCGCACGTAGGGTTCCGTATCAATATACATCTAAATAATTGTTTTTCTTTATTCTTTATTATATTGGAGTTGATTGAATGAAAGGTAAATATTTAAAAAATCGTTCAAACCTACTTGCGGTGGCAGTTTGCATGGTAATGTACATCATATATTATTTTTACATTTATCATTAAGTTACGGGGGACAGACACACATTTTCCACTTTGGAAGCGTCTTTCGCGCAAACTATTCAGTTTAGAAAAAATATATATTAGAAACCTTAATATCATTTTTGAAGACACATCCATAGATCACATGTATGGGTTTGATAAAAAAAAATTAAGAGTTTCAGTTCTAAGTATGGGGAACCCCAAATATTTATTGTTTTGTTTCCATTTTTGTATAAAAATCTTAATGCGGTTCACCGAATACATCTACTTACAAAGTTTCCACAGTATACCTTTTATAGTTACGGAAAAAAGTGGCTGTGACAATCGGACGGACAGACGGACAGACATGACGAATCTATAAGGGTGCCGTTTTTTGCCATTCGGCTACGGAACCCTAAAAATGAACACAGCAGTAGTATTTAATATTTCATCTGTCTATTTCTGTCTATTTTTTTTTCTGTCTAAAAAGTTACAAATAGGCTACCAGAAACTTATCCAGAACTGGTGAAACTTGAAAATAATTAAAGCATATTGTCACCTATAAGGTCATAAAGTTCGATTTGGAAAAATTAGTGAATTCAAAACAATTAAACTTCAAAGATGCTCGTGGAACAAATGAGTTAATTCAAAACAATCTAACTATAAAGAAGCTCGTGGAACAAATGAGTTAATTCAAAACAATCTAACTATCAAGATGCTCGTGGAACAAATGAATAATCTTAGGCAAATAACTCGTAAGGTAAATAAAAAAATCTTTGAAAGGTCTCGGATATCATTTCAAATAATTGTCGTCGACTTCAGCTATCCTAATAGCCTGTTAACTTCAGAGCGACGAGACCGTAATTTGAAGATGTTTATTTTGTTTATTGTGAATCTTTTTTTAGGTCCGTTTGGCCGTAGCAATTGAGATCTTTTTTAAGTTTTAAGGAAGAGTGTTTCCATTTGTGACCGGTAATTAAATGGCTGTTTACTATCCGAATCTTTATCAGATACTAGTAAAGCTGTCTCTAACATTGCATAACATCTATCAGCTCATTACAATTATCAAAAAGCAAACTTTATGAGATGAAGCACTCAATTTGCGTTTTGAATGACTGCATAAAATCTGTTGCGATAACAAGTTCATGAAAATAGTCGTATAAAGTTATTGGCCCTAACTTAAACTTGCATACTTCCATGATAAAATATTTTTCAGCTTGGATATTTTCATAACTTAAAAAGACGAGACTTTTGACTTCATCTATAAAACTTGATCTTTGAAACTTAAAGCTATTCTGTTTAATACGGGTTGATCGTTAACCGCTACTTTGTAGCTGAATGGTATCCTGTACCGTATGGCTAAGGCAGGTAATATAAATCTATACCAATATATGAAGAGAAAATATTATTTTGTTAGTTTGTTTGTTTGTACCCAATAATATTTGAATCTACTAGACTATCATGGCCGATCTTAATGAAAATTGCTCTAAACATTGTTCAACACCGCAGTAATAATATAGGCTACTTTTTATTGACGTAACACGTGGGTGGAGCCGCGCCTAGAAACTAGTTCTTATATTATTTTATTTATTTATTTATTACAACCTTACAACTATCATTACAGGTCTTAAACCTAATGCGACAGTGCTATCAACTTAACCTAAAATCACTTAGTTTTTAAGTCTAACCTATCCTAACTAACAGTAGTATGAAGTATTACACAAATTGGAATTTATTAAAATAATTTGTCTTTCTCTCTCTCATTTTCTAATATAACTATCTATAATTATTTAATAATAATATTGCGAATTCACTCAAACTGCACGAAAAAATGTCCAGTCGCTCGTGAACTTCGTTCACAACGCGAATGGTTCTGGTGAGGGGTGCTTTCGACAGAAGATTGGTTCTGGCTAAAGGAACATTCATCAGTTGAGGACGTCGCCGCCTCTCAATGTACCGGTCGGGTACATTTAATTGTAGGTGAAGCAGTACTCCTGGGTTATGTGTTACACCCCGCAGTAGTTTTACTATATATACTGCGAGACTGAATTCCCAACGTACCCTATATAAATGAGTACATAGTGGTATTATTCTAAGAGGCTTAATTTAATAGGTAAGAAGCTTTTGCTTCGAATGGCTACGCCTGCCACGCGTTTGTAGCAGCTTGCCAATTATACTCTGTACCAAAATTAGGAACACAGAAATCGTGCTCCAAAATGTAATTCACAAATTATTATTCGTGAATTTGATATTTTGGAACTTGCATTTACGCGTCTGCGTCGGTGCAGTTGCGCCTTTATATTTTTCGCTTGCCTGTACATTTTTTGCACATAATCCTAATTTAGTTCCATTTTTTGTCCTCGTGTACTAGTGAAGTATATTATCTGTTTATTTTTATTGTTACTCTAATATTACCTCGTCCGTACTCTCCTATTGATTTGTTCTAATTCCTCTGTCTAATTCCCTGTAAAAAAATAATTTGTGTGGCTCTACAAAAACCTATCTGGAATGTACCTTTAAAACGGCTAGACTTATTTCTGAGAATACCCATCAGTTATTTTTCTCATCGTATTTCAGGCAAAAAGCCTCGGATGATAGCTAAAGATAAATAAATCTACGTACCTTATTACTAAAAATCTAAGGCAAAATCAGTTGGTTTTATTTCTAAGACGAAATTGATTTTATTTTGATTGAAATTTTTAGCATTATGTCAGGGTAAAAAACGTGGAGAATTTTTCAGAGGATCCGAACGCTATCACGTCGAGTCAAGCGACTGATTGCTTCAAATACCAGAATTGATGACATTTCTTTTTATCAGATTTTGCCTCTCGAGTAAATAATAACGTGAATAAATTTAAAAAAGACGATAATACATTCCGTATCGCCACTTGCCTTCGCTTAGGTTTACCATGTGTTTCTCCGCATCGGTGTAAATGCGGTGAAGCAGTCGAAAGCCTCGGACATCATGGCCTATCTTGTAGCAAGCGTGCTGGTCGTTTTTCGCGCCACGCAAATTTAAATGACATTATTCGACGTGCTCTTGGTACCGCCGGCGTGCATGCTGTACTTGAACCCAATGGTTAGGCACGTGACGATGGCAAAAGACCGAAAGGTATGTCGTTGTTGCCATGGAAGATGGGTAGGCCTTTGGTATGGGACGCAACCTGCGTAGATACCCTCGCGCCATCTCATCTACCAAGCACGGCAGTTTGTGCGGGAGCAGCGGCCGCCTCTGTAGAGAACCTCAAACGGCGCAAATATATTAATAATCTCGTCGGTGAATATATATTTGAGCCGTTTGGGGTAGAAACTTTAGGGTCATGGGGTCCGAGCGCCCGGCTGCTTTTTAAAGATATCTCAAAAACATTAATTGATATGACTCGTGACCAGAGGGCTGGTTTCTATTTGGCACAAAGAATAAGCATTGCCATACAACGTGGCAATGCTGCCAGCCTTCTGGGCACGATGTCGGCATTTGACATCAATGCGGAGAAATTTTTTGATGGTTTTTAAAGTTTTGTGAATATCTTTTATATTTTCTGTGTATATTATTGTATATAATTTTTTTTTTTAATTTAAAATGTATAGTTGTAAATATTTAAGTAATGAATTTTATTATTTTAGTTGTATATTAAATAAGAAAAATATATCTTACGCTAAAGGAATAAAACTCAAGAAAGCAAAGAAAAAGATAGTTAGGTATTTGCGTTTTAGATCAAGTTTTCGATACTCTGATATTTTGTGTTTTAATTATCATAATTGTTTTAATAACCATTAACAAGGAAAAAAATGTGTGGACTAAAAGTAAAACGGAGGAACCTTTATTTTTAGTCCACACATATTATTACAATATAAGCAATTACTAAGAATAAAATATTAAATTAATAATAATAATAATAATAGCAGCCCTGTATCTAATACATGTCCCACTGCTGGGCTCGGGCCTCTTCTCATCATGGGAAGGGTTAGGCCATAGTCCACCACGCTGGCCAAGTGCGGATTGGTAGAATTCACACACCCTGAAGCACTTATTAGGCACTCTCAGGCATGCAGGTTTCCTCACGATGTTTCCTTCACCGTTAGCGAGCGATAATTTATATGATAAATACACACATATCTTCGAAAAGACGAAAAGTGTGTGCCGTGGGTTCGAACCCGAGACCTTTAACTTTGCAGTCCTACGGTCTCCCACTCGGCTATCGCTGCTTAAAATATTAAATTAATTTTATTAAAACATGTGCGTATTTTGGTTAATGTAGATGAGTGTGCACAAAAAATAGATACCACTAAAATATCGGCTCTAATTTTTGTGCCTAAAAGATGGAACAGAAGAGATGAAAATGTTTGAACATAACAATAGACGCGGCACCAAAACTTTTGCAAGTAACAGAGCAATGGTATACAGTAAACTCACTGTAGATTACCCGTATAAAACTTAGTCAGACACGACACAGTCCAGTGTACTTTCTAATGGTGGGTCCACACGTAACAGGCTTTACGGAATATTCCGTAGAAGTTTGTCTTTGTAGGCTTATAACACCGATATTAATACCTTTGCTTGAGAACTTGAGATGTCATGTTACTGTTGCAGTTTATTTTATATTAATATTTAAAATAATAATTATTAGTTTATGCTTGTTTTTTTTTAATTCAAATTGATTTAAACCTTACCATAAATCATTACCAAGTTCCCTTTAAGCATACAAACATAATTTCATAAAAGACTGCGTAAAATCTTTAACGTGCGAGCCACGCCTTAATAATAGAAAACATGACAAAATGCTTAACTCAATCCATCTTAGAATAAAGGCAGACAAACTAAAGAACACTTAAAAAAAAAAAAAGTTCAAATGTAAAACCGAAGCTTATAACGAAGCACCATGCTCTTGCCCAGCGTGTTAGAACGTCCAGACATGTGCAAATAAATAAATAAATATTTCACAACTCACACACAACGTCATCTAGTCCCAAACTAAGCAGAGCTTGTACTATGGGTACTAGAATAACTGATACTAATACATATATACTTTTTTTTTGTAAATACATACTTATTATACATAGAAACACCCAGACTAAGACAAACCCCCATGTTCATGCACACAAAGATTTGTCTTAAGCGGGTATCGAACCCACGACCTCGGCGTCGCAGGCAGGTACACTACCCACTCCGCCATCCGGTCGTTAAATGAACGTCAATATTATAACCACCTGAAAAGCTAAGTTTACTACTTAGATGTTCTACGATGAAGTTCATGTAAAATTGGATAAAAATATGTAATATTTAAAAAAAAAAAAATACATCGATTCAATGACTATGAAACAGAAAACTGTAGATACAAAAACCGACTTCAAAAAGTAGGTAAACTAAAAAGCATAAAATAAATTAACTTCGCACAAAATAATACGTTTTTCATTTAGTTAAATAGAAATTATTAAATAATTATTTTATAATTCTGAAGTCGGTGCCAAGTAAATCGGATAATTAAGAACTAATATTCAGTCAGAAAATAGTTGTTAGAAAGATTGATATTATCTATACAGAGTTATAGTTTACTTGGCACCGACTTCAGAATTATAAAATAATTATTTAATAATTTCTATTTAACTAAATGAAAAAACGTATTATTTTGTGCGAAGTTAATTTATTTTATGCTTTTTAGTTTACCTACTTTTTGAAGTCGGTTTTTTTTTTTGTTAAAAATTATTTTATTTTACGATTTTAAGTTATGGGTAGACCGAGCAAGAATGTTTCTCGAATGAGGAGACGACGGTTACTTGAGACGGAAAACTTATTAATAATAATCCCCGTACTCCTAACCGTTGAGGAGTTGTACCTTCCAGCATCAGCTCAGCAACTTAAAATGCAAATATCCAAGAAGTTTTAGGTAATATACGAAAAACAATATCGAAGCCTTTGAAATTTGAGGGTTACCCATGATTTCTCTAGGATCCCATCATCAAATCATGACCTCATATTATGAATGTACATAAGTAATATTCAACGTCTCGCCTCATCTGTGTATAACATGAAAGAATACAGTAAACGGCCTCAAGGAGCCTATATTTAAAGAATTATCCCCGTACTCCTAACCGTTGAGGAGTTGTACCTTCCAGAATCAGCTCAGCAACATAAAATGCTGACTACTAGATGCAGATATCCGAGTAGCTTTAGATAATATATAAAAAACAATATAGAAGCCTTTTAAATTTGAGGGTTGCCCTCGATTTCTCTAGGATCCCATCATCAGAACGTGACTTGAAAAAAATGGGACCACATGACAAGTATATCCTATCAAACAAAAAAAGAATTTCTCAAATCGGTCCAGGCGTCTTCGAGTAATCGGCGAACAAACATAAAAAAAAAAAAAAAAAAAAAACATACAACCGAATTGAGAACCTCCTCCTTTTTTTGAAGTCGGTTAAAATAATATATTATATGAAAACACTTTTTACTACTACTACTGCTTTAGATACTAGTATCAAAAAGTAAATACTATTTAGATATAATTTTCATACACAAAATGAATATTTTACTACAGGTCCGATAAGATCCATTTTCAAATGCGTTTCTCAATACAAATTTAAAATGCGTGTTAATCAATATCAAAGTATGACATTAGATCATACTCCCTGAGTCCATTCTCTTAAATGGTTTCTAGTATCGTTAAAATTTAAACTTCAGGTCATGCTTCATCTACAAACTTATTACAAAGCTTTGAAACTTTTAATTTAACAAAATACCTAAAATTGAAATTTTACTGTGAAACTAATTCCGTTTGAAAGTCCTGAGCAATCGGTTTAAAACTTTGTCCGACAAGATTCAATAAAAAGTTGCACAGTTTTTTCATAGGATACTTCTTAAGTGAGTACGTGACTTCTTATTTTGGTATAACTTGTGAAACAAACATGTGAATGTGAATGCGCAGTTATGCGCACAAAGTTATTTTTTATAAGAAAGTAAAGACATTTTGTTAGTTTTTATTATGATTTTTATTTTATGTAATAAGAATATTTTTTTATAGGACCTGGTATAATATATACAGATCACACATGTAAACTGCTTTTTTTAATGCAAGATAACAAGCTATGTTTAACTAATCGCAAGAATAAAAATTGTAGTATATAGTTCCTTTGTAGGTTATTTAAATTTTTATCATCCTAGAAATAATTTTATCCACCAAGGCACCACTAGAACACAAAAACACTCAGCAAACTATAATATCCATTAAGAAAACGGCCAGATGGTATACATTATTTTCCAATTTCCTTGTTGCACAAAGGGAATCCGAACTGCTAGTGACGTACGTACACAATATTAACTAGCAATACATTCAGCCTTTTCTATTTGTAATAAATAATAATTCTTGCCTTGAAGCATAGTTATAGTAAAAAGTATTTATTATTCTAACTCGTTGTTGTTATTTTAATGTTTGCCATAACTGTACTGTGCAAAGTATTTTAGTTTTCAATTTCTTTGAAAACTAAAAATATTGGCACAGTACAGTTTATGTTATTATTATTATTATCCATATTATTTATGGTCCCTCATGAAAGGAGCATGAAAGAAGCCTCCCTGAGTGACGTACACACCGATTCCCTACGTCCGGCGCACCCTGGGCAATTCGCGAGTTCTCCAAAGCGAAGTGGCTAATCCTTTTACCACGATGGCAAATCAAAATAAAATTTGACTCAGCCATCGACACGACGAAGAGAAGAATGGTCCCTCAAACTTGGTCTTGACTTGTTTTTCAGAAGGCAGTGGAATTTTTGCACACAAAAAAATATCTACTACTAATACTATTTTGGCGTTTTATTCTTTTAATATCAATTGAGCGTTCTTAGTGTGCGTCCACATTGCCAGCCTAGCGCGGTTGCGACAGCGGGCGCGAAGTATCAAACATATGAAACCGCCGTTTGCGTCCATAGTGTAGTGACTAAGGCGGGCGCCTAGTGCGACAGACCCGAGCGAGATAGCGCGCGTAGTTTTCAAACGTTCCTATCCGCGCGTTATGGCCGCACTACGGGCCTAGTGCGCGAGCGATCCAATGCGCGGGTGGCGGGGGTATCGAACCAGTTCGGTCTTGCCGCTCGGCGTGTGCGCGTCTGTTTGTTAAATGCGAAAAATGGCGGTAAATACTGAATTATTTATAAGTGCAATTGAATCAAAACCACCTATATGGCAAAGCAAACAACACCCGGACTATCTAGTAAAAATAGCAAATCCTCGTCCATAGTTTGCAACACCTGATATACGTCGTACCGCTACAAGAGCTCGCGCCTCACTGTGGCCACCGCACGCCCCCGCTCGCCGCACCCGCCTCAGGCTCCAGTCACCGCGCATTCACTATGGACGCACACTTAGACTGACCTCACATAGGCGTGTGCGATCCTCGGGCGTGTGGGCCCGCTAAATGCACACACGTCACACAGCGTCGCGTGTTGCTGCCGTATTTCAACAACACGCGACGCTGAATGTTGGGGACGCCTCAAACTTTGTCTCGACTTTACCTTTGTAGAAAAAACAAAATCAGTATTTTGTTCAAGATAGGTATCGGCTAATTCTAGGTACGGTCTACGTCAAGATCTGCTTAGTTTTGGGCAAAACGTCCTAAGTTCTTAGAAATAACATCACTCATCATTTAGTTTCGCATAAGGTGTAAATAATTATAATGAAAAGTAAGGTTTTAAAGAAGGCGACGTCAGTATAGGACCATAATGTGTTACATAAATATTACCGACATATATACCTATATAGAAACACAAACATAACTGTACAAGAATTAGAAAATAAAATTGCTTGTGAATGAAAGGAACATTAATAAGACATCCAAAGGATTGCGCTTCGTCCACAAATCTCAAACATTTCAACTGTTACATTCTCCAAACTAGTTCCAGTTGACAACAACTGTGCAGTTGGCCCACACGATCATCGTTTCGCACACTTCCTGCGTTCTATCAAAAACTTATCAAACTTCTCTATGATTTATTACCCTAGCTACTTCAGTACTTCTCCCCCGATAATAATTTAATGTTTGTTCCACTTTGTTATCTGTAGGTACTTGCAGTTTTTATTGGACAACTTTTTTATTGAATCTTGTCCCATTTCATGGGGATGAACGTGTTGAGATTTCTTATTGCCGAGGAGGAAACTCTAATTTTACCTTCTATGGTGCTTTGATGGTATTGTAAAAGTTGAAAGTTTTAATGGTCGTAAAGTTTTTTAGCAATCTGCTTCAATTTTGTAATAAAATATGCAATTAAACTACCTCTTTCGTAAACTGGATCGTTGTTCCCACCGTGATATCTTGGGATTGATCCCCGGGTCAGGCTTATGTGTTATTTGGACGTTTTCCGTATAGAAAATTCCCGTTAACCCTAGAATTTCCAGCACCGATTTGGCATTATGCCCGGTGAAAGCGATAGTTTCCCTATCACGTCATGTGATCTAAATATAACAGGTTTAATGTTGTACACCTCTGCCACACTCTTCTAGTTAATGTGGGCGTGATGTTATGTTATGATTAAATATATTTTATTTTGTAGGGTCAAGTTAAAAGTCCATACGATCGTTCTAAAGAAAATATTAAATAAACGAAGGACATTAGGGCGACGTGACCTTTCTTAAAAATTAAAAGTGCCCAAGGGCTATATCATCCCAAAAGTTTGGGATCGACGACATCCCTTATGACGGAAAATTTTAATATTCTGCCGCCCTAATCTTTTTATATTTAGGGGTCATTTTAATTATTAGCATTGCCATAATTTATGCTTAGGTTAGATCATCTTTATGACGAACATAAATTTTAGATTTGTGAAGAATTATATTTAATAAAACCATTTTATGAAAAAGGTTTTTTAGTTTTGCCGTTATGTGAAATAATTACTTCTTGCAGCTATAAAATGTTCTGAATATAAAAATATTAACAATCTGCCGACCCTCTTCCTAAGTACATCACATTTGGGTCGGCTTCTATTCTAACGTATTTAGCTGAATATCAGTATTTTACACGGAGCGACTGCCATCAGATCTCCATAACCCAGTAGTAGGTATATACGGGGTGGATGCGACATAGCGACATTTATTGAAACCACAGCTTCTATACATGGTAAGTATCAATTTCCACCGGATAAAAATTCTCTGGCGAAAAAAAAAAATCACGTTCTCCGAACAATTTGAACATTGCGATCGTGCAATTTGTTCGGAAGACGTGGATTTTTTTTTTCGCCAGAGAATTTTTTATCCGGTGGAAATGCATACTGGCCATGTATAGAAGCTGTGGTTTCAATAAATGTCGCTATGTCGCATCCACCCTGTATATACTCTCTGTTAGACTAGTTGTCAGACTTTCTGGCCTCTGACTACCCGTCACCACTGTCATAGATCTTGAAATGGCAACCGGGACCGACGGCTCAACGTGCTCTTTGAGGCACGGAGGAAAACTCGCAATTTTCACAATGAAGGTCGATCGGAGCCAGTAGCCATTTAACTCGGCCTCAATACATTATGCACTCAGATTTGCATAATACATAGCGGGTTACAGTTACCCGAAATGAATTGCTTGCGGTCAAAGAGGACTGAATAGTTAAATTATTACTTGCGGTTTCTAAAACCTGTTTATAAAGTTCTGAATAATGAATGAATGTTTGTGATCTCAGTTTGTGTATTCGCAAAAAATTCAAGCAAGCTTTCTAAATTAAACTTTGTAATGTGTCGCATGGCCAAAATGTTTTCTTTTTTAGACTTCCGTAGTACCTACAAGGAACCCTTATAGTTTCGTCATGTCCGTCTTTTTTTTACGTGATATAATCCCACCCACACGCCCACCACTGTGACTCCTGTGACGCCAGGATCTACAGCGGTAACCAACTGAAAGGCACCGTGCATGACACACGGGCAATCCCAGGGAGAGTTAAAATTGTCTTGGAACCCGCAACGAATTTAATCAGAAGTATATAGTTGGAGTTGGAAAGTATGTAAATGTCATGTCCGTCTGTCTGTCTGTCCGAGGCATAGCGTCGAAACCGTTAGTGCTAGAAAGCTGAAATTTGGCATGGATATGTATGTTAAATATTTCAAGAACTAGATAAAATTCTTCAAAAATATGTTTTGGGTACCTCTCCAACATGTAAAATGGGGATGATTTTACCCCATAGTGTGGGGTATCGTTAGATAAGTCTTTTAAAAATATTAGGTAGACAGTTTTTTAATTTAGAGATCTGTTTCCAAGATAATTTACTTTAAAGAGCAATATACTTGTTCGACTAGGATGTCATCTTCCCCCCCCCTAAAAACTAAATCGTTAGCTGGAAAAATCGAAAAAAAATTATAGTGGTAGCCTATGTTAAGCTTTCAAGGGAAACTATAACGGCTACATTGATTTAATTAGTTCAAGGGTAATTGGGTTCTAAAATGTAAAATTCAGATACGTCGAGTAAATATAAAAAAACTTTGAAACTAATGACTAGTATTAAGTTGTTAATGTTCAATATAGTTATTAAACCCGTTTTGAGTCCACTACTACTTATATTGCAACGGCTGACTAAGGAACCCTATTGTGCGTGGCCCAACACGAACGTGGCCGGTTTTTTTATTTGCGTTCATCATAGTATCAGGCAAAATACACAGGAAAATATTTATATGCACACTAATTAAACTAAATCTTTTAAACCAGAAAGTAGATTGTTCAAAATAAGTAACAAAATCCATTCTAGGTACTATTTTTGATGAAAATAAAAAAACACGTTTACAGAACACATTGATCATTAACACCAATCAGTTTGCATTTTTTTTCACACTAGTGAAACTATCGGCATAGTTTCTATTACTTATTCTAAACAAACTACTTTCAGGATTCTATTAGGGTAATAATAATTATGTAAATCTACAGCTGCATCTGCGGTGCAGTGTTATAACCGCCTAAGAACACAAAGACTAATTAACTTCTATTGTCTTACTGCATCGCCAGTTACAGTAACCCTAAACGAATTGCTTGCGGTGGAAGGTTGCTCCGCTTTACTTTAATTAGTTTCATCTAAACTTGTCTCGGTTTCTGACAAAATTTATTCAGAAGTTTTATTTTAATAAGGATTAATATCAATCTGTTTTATTTTTCGCTGATGAATAATCTTACAATTAAACTACTGTCAACCCGCAGCGTTATCCGTATAGTACCTAAACCGATATATTTAGGCTTTTAACTAAAAGTGTGCCAAATTTTATCAACATTCATGAAATTGATTTAGTACATATCATAACATCACGCCTATTTTTACGCAGAAGACAGTGACAGAGATTTACAACACCCACACTTCACCTGTCACGTTTAGGTCCCATGGGCTATGGGGTAAGCCTATCGCCATCCACCGGGCACAATTCCAACTCCGTGCTGCTTTTGTGAATATCCTGACGGAATGCTCACAGACTACACTTTGCCCGACCAGGAAATCGAACCCGAAAGCTCGCGGTGAGAGGCGCATACGCTAACGACTAGACCATGGAGGCAGTGATTAGGATTACAATCTATTTTTCATTTTCCTATACCTAGAGGCACAAGCTGTAATACTAACTAGGTATAGCATTACGTTCCCAATAGTACTGTTTATATTCAACGCCTGCTGTGATTACATTAGCATTTTAGATGGAATGCTGACGCATGAATTATTTTAACAATCTGGCATATTGGCTCCGATATATAAATGAATCATCTTCGATAGTGAAGATACATAGTTCAATAAACACGAAATATTGAAGATGGGTGTTGTGGTACTTATAACATTACTGAGAATCAACAAAAACATATGTGATTTTTTCAAAACTTATATATTACACATATACCTTATATAATAATTTTGTTTTTTTGCAATAAACTAATTCCACTGAAAATTTTATTAACACATAATATTAGGAAGGCATAAGAATATAATTTGACAAGGTAGAGTGGAGATACGAGTATCAAGAAGCTAGTCACGTAAAATTAAGCTAAAACTATATACGACGAGTAGGATTACTCAGTAATTATGTGGCAACATAATTACTGAGTAAGATGTTAATTACAACCTCACCGCTGCAACCCCGCCATTTTAGTTAATTATTCGCAGTGTATACACAACGGTAGATAATATTTGACCAAATTAAGATGCATTTAGTTTCCAGTGGGTCTATTGGGAAGCACTTAGTAGTTTGGGCACAGAATTGGTCACGATAGCACTTATGTTGTTACGATCTTTATAATATATTTATACTCGTTTTGTATTAAAATGCCTAATTACTATGAACTAGTGATAATTTCTCGTGCTTACAAAAATTAGCCTGTTTATTCATATTATTTGTGACAGACTTATTGTTTTTGAATGACATTGAAGTGGTTAAAAAGTGATGGTAATATCGCCCCTATTGATTTGTTATTCTAGAACAATAGTAATGACAGATTGCAAGTATCCGTTTGTATTTATGATCGTAATAGTTAAATTTAAATTAGTAGCTAACTAAATTAACTAGTTAGCACCCACATAATATAATGTTTTTATGAAATTGATTCTGCGCAAATGTAATAACAATATTTCGTAGCTTTTGTGACGTTATGCATAATATGAACATAACATAAATAGATTGCCAAGTTGTTCAGTTAGTTTCCGTTGTTCTAATGTTCTTTGTATCTTATGTTTATTATACTGCATTGTGGAATTGTATTCATTAAAAGCTTTGCTGTTTGCTTTTTCTGATGATTATATAAAATTCATTTATTCTATTTTATCGGAGCTGCAATATTATCAATAGATAATACGGCGCTATAACCAATTACAGAAAAACTTTTTTTTAAGACATTTTGAATTTCTTTTTTTCCAACTAGAATCTAGATTAGTTATTTAGGTAGTGAATTTTCATGCATATACAGTTAATGAATGAAACTTATCTTGGGTAACTTTGTAGCAGCAGTATTATGCAAACTAAGCTGTAGAACGTCCTGAAACCTCATTCACGTATTGCTTGGCAGTACTATTCAATCTGCGCTATATTCTCGTGTTCCAAAGCTTAGACTATCAGAAACGCACCAAACTGAATTTAATGGATATTACGTCTGTAAGGTGTGTTAACCCCACATTGGTTCGTCAGTGTAAATGTAAGGAATGTCAAGGAATGTTCGACGGATTCCAGTCGGAATGAAAATGCAAGTTGTCCGATTCAAACCACGTCTAATTAAACACTAAATCAATTATAAAAGTTATGTACAAAATGCATCGGCCCTGCATCGCCGTGCGAAAATACACTTGACCTACATCTAAGCCTTGATCAAAGTGCATTCTTACGCTGACCTATTGTTCTACTTACAAATTATTGCAAAACCATGTAAGTACATACACCGTACAACGTCAAGTTACTAAATATGAGAAAGTTCGGCACTTAAGAGTTTTGTTTGTTAATCATTAAGTAAAATGAATAGAATGTCTATTCCTAAGGAACATTACATAACGCCTATATTACCCATAAGGGTATGGCAGAGGTGTACAGCACCCACACTTCACCCGTTATGTTTAGATCCCATTGTATAGGGTGTGAGCCTATCGCCATTTCTTGACAGTAAGTTAACTAATAACTAATGCCCCACCCAGGAATCGAACCCGAGACCTCGTGGTGACGCATACGCTAACCACTAGACTATCGAGGCATCAAGGCATTAAGTAAGGCAATTGAAATTAAATGATTCGAGAGCAATATTCAACAGCATTATTGATTCAAAACTAGCATCCGCCCCGTGGTTTCTTATTTTTTACAAGTTATGTAGGTACTAAATCCTTCCTCATAATTCATTTTTAACCGACTTCCAAAGAGAAGGAGGTTTGCCGCGTATTTTTTATGGTTGTCCAACGATTTCTCCGTCATTTGTAAACCAATATTAAAAATCTTTTTTAACTATTACTGAAAACGAACAGGCAGATGCAAAAGAGTTATTTTGTTATATGACTTGACTTAAGGTCCTGTGTCCCCTAGATGGGGCAGAGGGCATCCACAGTGCGCCGCCATCCCGCTCGGTCTTGAGCTTCGCGCGATTTTGTTATATGGATGAATATAAACAAGCTTTTAACCCAAAGGGGTAAGCAAAATTGTCTTTCTGAAAGACGCCATTTATCTAGTCCCTATAATGTCTTTCGAGGACGACCTTTTGTTGTATATCTCTTTCACTAATCTTCTTTCATCCATTCTTTCAATATGACCCAAACCACCTAAGAATTCTTTTCTCAATTATGTAAGATTGCAATTTTTCAACTGTTGTAACTTGTAGGCACATACATTTATGATAGGAACGGATGAACGTGACGTCATGAAATGACGTAACATAAAGTTGAGAAGTTTAGGGTCCTGGCAAGAGGCGACCGTAGCTAGTTGCTAGCTGCCCGGTATGCAGAAGGTCACAAGTTCAAATCCTGCCAGTCCTATAATTTTTTCAACTGTTTCTTAGTAAAATTTTCTAAGCATAGCTAAACACTATAAAAATAATCAATACGAAGTTTCATTCACATGTTGCTGTTTTGGTGAACTTATAAACGGATGACAAATCTCAAACTGTCTGGTTCAAGAATCAGCCTACGAGTGATTTAGTTTACGTTTCATATCACCTAAGCCTACGATCGGATGTAGAGATTTCACTAGCGCCAGGTAGCTGACGTGAAACTCGACGCAGTTCAATTCTGCCACTATTTTAGACGCATATGAGACGTTCGAGTATATTATTATATTTTTCCTTTTATCTTAACAATACACCATTACTGGTATTGATATTATTGCCTCTCACCGCAAGTTCTCAGGTTTGGTTCCAGGGCAAGTATTATTTGAGATTTTGTCGTCACGAAATTATCTATAGCAGCACTAAGTTGGTATTGTGCTCAGTGAATGGCGATAGGCTCACCCCTCTATCACATACTACAAACTGTACTACCTAGAAGTAATTCACGCCGGATATAAATTGAGGAGATTTTCATCTTGCGATATACCACGTTTTAATTTGATTGGTTCTGGTTGATATTAGTTCAGTCTCTCAATTTGAATGAAACTGTTGGCAGTAGTTCCCCGCTTTGTTTTAAAGACAGTGAGATCAGTTCTTTAGCTTTACTTGTTTTAATTATGTTTTATAGAATTATTTGACACACAATTAAATGTTGCGGTAGAAATATATCGATTACAGATTCATTTATTTTAATGTTTCAATTCATTTATTTTCGGTGGATAGACAACAGTATATTTGTCAATAAGATCATATTATCTTAAAAATATATGTTATTATTATTAAATAATATATATTAATATATTATCGTATGTTTTTAGAAAATAATTAAGGTTTAGTCGGGCTACAAGCTTCGTCTTATTCGCATAATCTGTTGTACCGGGCTACACACTAAACACCCAATGTTACTTGCACTAATTGAAAAAAGGAGCGTGAAGCCGTTCTTTCAGAAAATAATCTAACATGCCTATTCTCATCTCATCCATCGTACTCCATCAATCATCAACCATGAAAGCTATACGCTGAGATCGTCCGTCAATGCCAAAATCATAACAAGTTTTTCCTCATGACGAGATTCGTACAATGTGTTGTGTCGGTAATTAGTGGCAAAGATGGTAGATTACAACTTTAGCGTGGCTATCTTCTGGGTAAAAGTAATAAGTCAATATTAGCCAACTTAAGAAAGTTATGAAAGGCTAATTGATGAACAATAGAATAGTGTAGGTACCGTGCTAATGCTTGATTGATTAGTAATAATATGCCATCAAGATCAATGTATGAAAACGTTGATTATTCAAAGATGTTTTTTCTTTTCTTAACATGTTACCGCATAGCTCCCTTAACACAGCATGTCACTGTTTACATTAAGATGATATGGTTATAGATGTCGAAACTTCAATTTTTATTTTTTGACGTTTCTTTACTGCGTTATATTCGAACCTAAACGACAAACGTGGTCAGCCGTACTAAGGGTTTGATTCAGTAACTGACTTATACCTGATACGTCAGCGACTAAAGAAAACTTTCTCAAACCTGATAGGGATACAGTTATAAGTTTCGTTAAAAGATGTATACATTATTAACGTAACAGTCAATCCAACAGTGCATATTGCAGATTTTATAATTATGATTAAATGCATGGTTGCGAAGTCCCCACTTAACACATCTTGACGTCATTGTGGTACAGTAACTGATAAAAATGATATGAGACTGTCAAAGGAATGCTTTACTAATATGTTGATAACATAACAAAGGTGGATCCCAATTTGTATTCAAAAGAACAGGAAAATACAATTCTGCAACGAAGATAATGAGATTTTATCGATTGAAAGGGATCGCTGTTGTAATTGAATCCTGTAATTGGTAATACTTGAGTTTATATCTGATGTTTGTAAACTTGTGCCCTGCAGCAAGTGACACAAAGCAATCTTTATAGGAGTGCACGGTTGGCGTAGTGGTTAAGGCAGTCGCCTCGCCGCTTTCAACTTCGCTGGTGTTGTGGTTTCGATCCCCACACGGGACTAATCTTTGTGTGATTTGCGAAGATTTGTTCTGACTCTGAGTGTGCTGTGTGTGTGAAATGTATGTTTGTGAACACCTCCGTGACACAGGAATGATTCCTAGTTCCTTTAAAAAAAAAAAGAAATGTTCATACTTTTTCTTTCAAAATTGAGAAACATTCCTTATACACTACATATTTAATTTCATTTACAAGTAATTAGCAAGTAAAACTTGAAAATTTTAATCAAGAAAAAAAATTAATCAAGATAACCAAAGGCCATAATGATGATAATTTTTTTTTTTTTTTTTTTTTACAAAAAACGCCGCCCGCACTAGGAATAACTCCTGTGTCGCGGGGGTGTTCACAAACATACATTTCACACACACAAAGCACACCCAGAGTCAGAACAAATCTTTGCGAATCACACAAAGATTTGTCCCGTGTGGGGATCGAACCCACAATGTGGGGATCGAACCCACAACATAAGTAAACACCGCGATTAATTCCTCTTTATATTTATTATCATTATGATGGCTCAGCATAGTAACTATTTTTGAAATTGATCGAGCCTCACAATTACTACGCTTTCCATACAAACTTTTTTCCTACTTTTTACCCTGTTAGAAGCCGAATTATCAAAAACCCTTTCTTATTTCAATCAAATCTTGAAAGGAATATTTACGCCCTCAAATTTCAAGTCTCTACCACCAGCGGTTTGGACCGGTTAGAGACCAAATGTCAAATCCAGACTTATATTATACCGTACATTATTTATAGACCATAGCTCCAACAGAAAACACAAACAAAATCTGTAATAAAATTTCACTGGAAATAACTCAATCACAGCGGTTAAAATCAATCGAACCTTTATTTTTGATTTTAAAGCGACGGTTCATAAATCTATGTTTTTATAAGTACAGGTAAAATTATTTTTCCAAGTGGTTAGAATGGACAGTCAAAATGCTTTTTCTCAATCACTTGCAGTACTTAATGCGATGTCGATTGAAACATCTCTATTCATTTCAACCGGTTTTTTTACTTATTAGTGTCATTCATAAAACTCTAACAAGCACAAGGAAGACGGCCGTGTATTAGTGGTAGTGATAAAATCACTTAGCTATTACTATATAAGATCTCAAACAAGGTTCGTTTTACATCATGTGAGCCTAATTAAGAACGCCAGATCAGACAAGCGACTGAAATAGTATGTTATGTTATTGATTTTTATGACTGTACATTTACACTGATCGGTAATCCTGGTTCAAATATCTACGCCAACTCTACTATCAAGACGATGTGCGTTAGCTAAAATTTAATGAGCTTTGATATTAAAAGTGATTTTAGATTAACCTATATTTGGGAGCATTAGTCAATTAGACTATATATACAACTTTAATTTTACAATAGCGGTGCTGCACAGGCGCACTTTTAAGTGAAGCGGATTCGCGCCACTCTTGAAATTTTTACACGACATTAATTTTATGACGTAGTCATTTTAATAACTACGTCATAGCCAAATCAAAATTTTAAAGTGGCAAGCCATGCTAATAGGGGTCAACATTTTTGATTAGTATAATATTATTATAATATATAGATATTTATGATTAATAAGACTTTAAAAAGTTTTGTTTTATGTCATGGTCTTGTGAAAAATCGGCCTCCTGAACAAAGAAAAACTGCCTTACTAATATAAGAAAACATATTCCTTTTCAGAACTGTGTTTGACATTTTGGAAATCATAAAACTAAAATGTTTGGCAGCGTGATATTTCAATTTCCGTATAAACCGTTGCTTGAATGATGTTTTGAGTTGTGAGTCGAGAGTTTCGAGTCAATGGTTAAAGGAGCCTTGTACTTAGCTTAGCTTACAGTTTGGTTGAATAGAGTGAAAGTACGGAAAGTTGGCATTTTGTTAAGTTCAGGACAATGTGTTGAGCTTTTATGGTAGTGAAATTCACTGATTAAATAAATTTGTCTTTATTTCCCAGACTGATTTCCAAATAGTGACAGTTTCTGTCTCTTTATTGAAATAGTATGAAAAAAGGGAAGTAAAGAGACGTGGACGTATTAAAAGCATTAAAATACCTTTGCCTAGAATTTCTAGCTTTGATTCTCTTAATCACTAAATGGTCTTTAAAGAGAACTTTCAGAAATATTTAGGATATCGTCTTACTTGCTCGTGCTTAAAAATGAAACAATGCTAATTGTTTATCCCTTAATATGTTTAAAAACTTTCCTAGAGCCCTTTTAGATGTAAATTGAGTACCAATTGTAACATAAAATGAGCTTAATATAAAGTTCATTTTTGCTAATCATGGTGGTAGATGTACATTTTAAAGTTTATAGCTGTAGATTATTCGAAGACAAAAAAATATAAAGTGATGTCACTATATTTTGGTCTTCTCCATAATAATAATTAATAATACGACATTCGAGAAATAAAAACTACCTGTCATAATTTTTGCTGTCTCGCAAAGGGAGACTAATCGCGGTAATGAGAGCAAAGTGAGTCAAGCTGGAAACAAGTGAGCTAGTAATAGTCCATAGTTAGTGTTGCTTGCGACAAACTAGTAAAGCGAGTTCCCGCCAGCTAGTGAACAGTAAACGATCAACTATATTGTGTTACACG
Source organism: Hypena proboscidalis (assembly GCA_905147285.1). Classification (NCBI taxonomy): domain Eukaryota; kingdom Metazoa; phylum Arthropoda; class Insecta; order Lepidoptera; family Erebidae; genus Hypena; species Hypena proboscidalis. The sequence continues at coordinate 23,129,317 of LR990127.1, read as the reverse complement.
AAAATTGTTAGTTTATTGAGCGAAAAAACGCTCATAGCTTGTCTTTTTCCGCCGAGCGGTGAGACAACTTCCTATGGCTAAGTTAAGATTCAGTTAAGTCAGCTAAGCGTGTTAGTTTACGGCAAGCAATAAATAAGTGTTTTTTTCTCTCCATCATTTGCCGTGCCCGTCCATAATTGTTACATAGTTGGTTTGTAAATTCAATTAAATAAGAATTTAATAAAGGTTTCATAATTTAACACTTAATATTTCGGCATAATTTACTGCCAATACTTATATATGTACTTCTACTTGGTTTCATGAGCAACGTGAAAAATGATACTAAAGTCAAGCTTCACACCAATATTTCAAACGCATACTTAACCATTTGATCGTACTCGAGAAATCTAAAGTATCTCACAAGTAGAGCCTCAAAGGCAGTCTAAAGAATTACTTTAATGGCTGAACAAATCTCATACATATCAAAGGTTTGCATGCAAATAGCGATCCTTTAAAAAAAGAGGGAGATGAGAGAGTTCCTTCTAATTTAGTGAACCATGAGAATATAATATGATAGAAGAACGAAGTCAAGGTAGCAAGTAAGTAGCACATAACCTCTCTTATAGCTTATGTATGGAATAGAGCATGCAGTCGCATGTATGGAAATCTACATGTCTGTTTGTGGAACTATTTGACAGTGTACTGGAAAAGGTTACAGTCAAATTATTCAATAGACAAACAAGCTTGTTTGTCTACGGAAAATATGGAAATGAGCTCATTTGCATACATTTTGACCCATTACAAAGATTTTATTTGATAGATTACTAATTACTTTCACATTTACACCGCAAAAGCGACTTGCGGCATATTTAAATGAACAGTTATTCTAGATTCACGATGAATTAACACGCGAAACGGTAGCTAGTACAAATCCTAGAGAGAGTTTTGCTACATATTTTTATAAACATCATTTAATTTCTGTACATTTGTATTACTTGATAAATAACAACAGCTTATATTCAGATAGTTTTGCCTATCAATAAAACAGTGAAGACCTACGTTTATCTCGTCCAGCCCTTTTACCCTCATGTAGCAAATATAGGAATTCCGCCACAAACATAATATGCTTTGTACGAAACCGTATTATGGTAACAAAAGGCGATTTTACTTGGGTAAAGTTACGATGTCTTACTTGACTAACGCAGTACAGACGGTTACACATCAAACTGTACATTTCCAGTATAAGATGGTCTCGGGTTGTATACGCCTCCTATGCAACGCGAGTCCAGCTTATGCTGGTAATGTATAGATTGATCGTACATACTTGCCTAACTTTTTGTTATAAATGCGAACAAAAGAATATTTATTCTAGGAAAAAAGTCTCTGCTCTATATAAATAAGGAATACAAAAAGATTCTTCTGCGGAAAATATCTTCACATATCGTTTGTCAACAGAAAAGAAAAACTAAATATTGCCTGAACGTAAGAGACTTAAGTAAGTATGATTTTGGTTGTTGGAATTAAATATCTCTAGTTCTAATTATAAAAGTTTGTAGTATATAAGGGCATTTAATTTAAAAACAGATTCTATGATCTCAATTTTAAATTTGTTCGGCAAACGTTTTAATAATTGTTTTTTAAGGCGCTGGAAATGGACACTGACCATGACTAGAATTTGTGCATCGCATCGCATCATCCTTGTATATTATATCCGTAATCCATTTCTTTGGTAAATGCGGACAACAGTTTTTGTAATACCGCAAACATTTGTTCTGACTCTGGATGTGCTTTGTGCGTATGAGATGCATGTTTGAGTAATACAGCTTTATTATTATTAATTAAGGAATTAAGCCTAGGCCGTTCTTTATAACAATATAGTGTGCTTGCTTCACAGAAATCCTTCTAAAATCAATATGAAGGGCAAAGAAGCAATAATTTACTAAACGATTTTATAAGAAAAGTACTTAAATTAAAAAAAAAACCCTATTCTACTTCTACTACGGCCATTTCATTTGTTTGAAGAATTTGTGAAATAAAATAATTATTATTGTCTTTTTTGTGATAAGTAATTACTTCTATTAGATATACGATTGAAGTAATCGATTTGAATTGCTTAAAAAAATTATAGATAGTCTTATCCAAATCAGAGAAAGTTTCGTGACATTCTTAAGGTGTACGCAATACATCTCCTGACTCTTGAAGGTAAACACAGACGTGATGTAGTGAAAACAATTCACAGATAAACGATTGGAAAACGAACGATGCTCGACTACAAAGTCTGGGGCACCGTCGCAAGGTTGCCAGCCTATCAGTCTTTTATAGAATACTTTTCGGAGAGTGTGCCGAGGAACTCCACAACCTTATCCCTCCGTCCTCATTTCACCATCGGACTACCTGCAGACAAACGGCACTCAGGCATTGCCTCACGGTAGATATTCCACCAATACGCACTAAGCGTTTCGCCTCTACATTTCTTATGCGAACTGCCAAAGAGTGGAACGCCTTGCCCGAGTCTGTGTTTAAGCATGAGTACAACATGGATCTCTTCAAAGAAAGAGTCAATAGTATCTTTTAGATAAGCGTGCTTCACCGTAGACCGCATCATCACTTACCATCAGGTGAGATCGTGGTCAAACGCGTACCTAGCGAAAATGCAAAGTCACGTACATACCTACATCAAAGGATCAAACACAGAACTTTCTTTTTTGAAGTCGGTTAATAAACAAATAACCCGACTGCTCAAAAATAATGAACTGAAAAGATAAGTATAATATAAGTTACAAGTATATTATTATCAATTTATGGTGCTGCAGGCGGGAACAACAATACTAATACTTGAGTGCGCGGTTGGCCTAGTGGTTAAAGCGGTCGCCTCGCCGCTTTTAACTGCGCTGGTGTTGTGGGTTCGATCCCCACACAGGGCAAATCTTTGTGTTTTTCGCAAAGATTTGTTCTGCCTCTGGGTGTGCTTTGTGTGTGTGAAATTTATGTTTGTGAACACCCCCGCGAAATAGGAGTCATTCCTAGTGCGGGCGTCGTTTTTTCTAAATATCAGATTAACCTGATAACATAAAGGGGGTAAGATCAATAACTAGATTTGACCCAAACAAACATGGCAAGTTAAATAGTACTGTTTAATTTAAACTTACAAAGTGGCATTAGAGCGTTTGGTACTATAGCTGGCCATTTATCAGTGCCATTAGCAACCACTAGACACTTTTACAGTAGTCAGAGTTTTCAGGCAATAAATCTCTAACCTGTCACGGTAGAGTTGATGTCTTTTTATAAAAAAATGTTTTTAAGATAGACGAACTTGGAATTTATCTTCAAAAGGGAAACATCTTTCACGAGTAAGTTGAGTTCTCGGATGATAAAGATCAGGTAAACACTGTCCTGAATTTAAGTTTTCTTAGTAAGTTTGTTAAAAATAAATAGTCTTACTAACCTGGTAATAGAACTTGACAAACGCTATATTTAGGGTATTTTCACGTGCCTGAGAAGTCATTGCCTGATGTCATTGATCAGCCTATTTGAAACCTTTTTCAAATAAAATGTCTAATTTATATAAAATTATTAGTCTCGACCGTCTAGTGGTTAGCGTATGCGCCTCTCACCGCGAGGTCTTGCGTTGGTGCCCGGGTCGGGCAAAGTGTTATTTGTGAACTTTTCTTCAGGAAATTACGATAGGCTCACCTCTTATCCCATAGGACCTAAACATAACAGGTGAAGTGTGGGTGTTGTTCACCTCTCCTTTTGGGTAGTACAGGCGTGATGTTATGTTATATGTTATCAGGTGATAAACTATTAAAATCTTTATCAGGAACTGGAGAGATCGGGGCTAACTAACAGAAGTATAACTTTCATTGATGTAGTTCATGCAAAAAAAACAATCCCTACAGTCTGTACCTGTGTAGCTAGTCAAACAGTTGCCAGAAACGTAGGTTATATTTCAAATCTTGGTAGTTGATTTGCATACCGAGCTCGTCTGTCGTAACTGTCCTAGAATGTTTGGCTTTTTTCTAGTCATGAAAGTCTATTGCAATTGTCTGGGGTTGAAACCGGGCCGTTTTTTTGCACCCTAGCGGGTAAACCATTTTTTTGCACAAAAGCTCGTATATTTCACGTGTGGCGTATGTCGAGTAGAGTCGAAATTATACTTAACTGTCTTCCACCCGTGGCGCCACCAACGTAGTACGTCTATTTTTCTTCGTCATGTCGATGGCTGAGTCAAATTTTATTGGTCCAACAAGTGGCTACTGTTATGGCGCTCTTGTCGGCACATTACATACATAGTACGTCTATTAAAAGTAGCCTATGATTTTTCTTTGATATTAAACTACCAGATACTATATATATTATATATGTTATACTAGATATTATAAGATATAAACCCTTATAAATTATGTATATATTAAATACAAAGAACTCATCCTCTCTCCTACTTTTGCCGGTTACTTTGCCTGCCAGGGTCCATTATAATTGATGCTGTACCTTTATTTAAAATATATATGTAACATAATGGAGTGCAATTAAACTCAATACTGAATACTAAATCATGTACTTACTGTAACAACTTATTCAACAAAATTAGTATTCGGTAGTAAGTAAAGTTTTTAGTAAAGTAACAAATAAAAATGATGCTTGACTAAGCCATACAATTCATGTTATCATGGTCCTAGGTAATAATTAGCACAACAGGCACATGTTATACAGGGTGAATGCAACATTAATCTTAACCATAGTGTCTGTTTTTTTAGAAATGGTCAATGTGCATTTTTATATATTATATTTTTACGAAAAAATGCGCTCGCTCGCACGCTCAAGATTCTAAACAGGAATCATTTGCTAAGCTCGTGATTCTTATATAAAATCATTCGCTTATTAAGGAATCAAAATTAGAACTATAAAAAAAAATTGCTCTCTTGTTGCCAAATAAATATTTCGTAAAAATATAACAATTGGACATTAACATTAACCACGTCTACAATCTGTAATAACAATAAATATCGCTACGTCCCATCCACCCTTTTTAAACTTAGACAGCCTTCGCATATCTAAAAATAAAATAAAAAACCTAATGCCCGTAAATGCCTATTCAAAAAGTTATAATTTCTTAAATCCTGACCTGTCCTGAGTTCCTGACCTTCATGAGCGATGGTTCACAAAATGTTTGGGACTAATTAGTATTCTTTACGGGCTAAAGCTGGTCGTTTTCATTATCTGCTTGCCTGATTCGTGGTGCAAATCTCTCAGCGAACCTGATTTCGAAATTTTTGTGCATTCTTAGCCCTAACAAGAAACAGTCGATATTTGATTAATAAAAATGAAAATTTCCATTAATACGCATGCGTTTTTAAAAAAACACATTCGAGTCGCTTGAACGTTATTTTTCGATTATAAATGAATAATTAATTTGTAATATTTTATTTTTTTTATTTAACTCCTAAAAAAAACGTTCAAGCGACTCGAATGTGTTTTTTTAAAAACGCATGCGTATATTTAAAAAAAACACATTCGAGTCGGTTGAACATTTTTTTTTTTTATTATAAATGAATAATTAATTTGTAATATTTTAATTTTTTTATATAACTCCGGTAACTGTATATATTCTCAGAATAAAAGAGCCTCAATATAGTGTAGAGTCAGCCTTTTACCAAAAAACCTTCTCTTAAACGCCTGCCAACCCCATTCACAACACCAATTCACACAGGAAAGGGGTCACTAACCATCCCCGATCCTTTACGTGACTAAAAACTAAAGTTCTCCTGTCATTGTTCAGCAAAAAAACTAGTTTAACGAATTGGAGTCATGGTTGACATTTTAGGAGTTTTCCTCTTGTAGTTGGAGTAATATTGATATTACTCCAACAAGACAAGAGGAAAACTTCTAAAATGTGAGTCAGTTAGTCCAGCAGTTTTCAGCACGGTGATCGTCGCTCTCGGATTGTAACACTGAAAATGTTACCCAAGTCCTACTGTGGTATTGTTTTAATTTGAAATATTTTCGACTAAGTCAACACTTGCATGATATGGGTAGAAATACCTGTTGTATCACTTTCAGAGTCATATTTCATATCCACGTCGTATCTAGTAAGATAAAAATGCAGGTTCCAGTTTTTTTATATACTTACCTTATTAAAAATATTGTGAAAGCCAATAATTAAAAAAAAACTCAAATTCAAGGTTCCAGAACAATCACGAATAGCTGTACATGGGTGTATTCGAACAGATAAAAATGTACCGTTGACAGAGGTGTAATTCTGATTTGGGCAAACAAGGGTCACTAAGTCGAGTTAGGTTGTTTCCCAATGATAGTGTCAAGTTTTATCTGTACAATGTAAACAAATTTTTAACGTTGTTCTAGTTTCTAAATTTTTATAATATTAATATATAAAATCACGTGCTTTTAACAGCATAAGCTGAAACAAAGTAATATAAAATTTTACTATGATATGTTTTAAGGAAAAAATAACGTAGTAGTAGTCGGTGATCCAACTAGACAATATAAACCTACATAAGAACGGATTCATTATGCATGACTTTAATGAATGATGACTGAAATAAGCGAGTTAATATTAGTAACTAATAAAGACGAAATAATATAAATTTGGTTTCATCACAGTTACTCAAACAACCGACAAACCCTTTGAAGTGAATTTATTATGAAAATCTTAATCCGTTTCAGCTTTTAAATAATTTCTCATTCAGATTAATTTTGAGCGCTACACTGAGTACAAAAATCTGGTAAACATCGTAACAACCATTTATAAATTAATTTTGCAATGAATAAATGCCATGATTGCTTTTTTATTTACTTCTATCTTTTTTGTGGCATTTGTCCATGATTCTTTGCGTGGACATAAAAGCTTGATCTTTAACTGGTATCCTTATACGTAGACAACATAAGAAAAAACTAGCAGTAGCACAGACATGCAAGATCTTTTCACACGTTATAAACATTATTTTTTACATATTTTCTCCCTAGTCGATACTAAAGGGTCAAATGACATCATCTATCTCTTTTAAAACCATTGTGTTAACAAATTGGTATCAACCGGATGGCTCCCAAACTGCCAACTCCTTATCAGTTTCAAACTTCGGCCGTGCCACAGAGAGTGAGAGTGACAGACGAACAAACAACGATGACCAAGTTAATTAAACTTGTGACGATGCTCATCAACTTATCGTAAAGGTTGCTTTGATCCTTTAGGCATTTGCATGTGAATGAGGGCTTGTGACGTGTCAGTGTTAGCTGGGTTTCGTAGAAATATAATAATATCCTTGTATATCTATACATACAAATATCCCACTGCAGGGCTCGGGCTTCTTCTCATTAGGAGAAGGGTAAAGTTACGCTGGCCAAGTGCAGATTGGAAGGTTGTGAAATCTCAAACGCTTTTTAAGCATTCTTAGGTATACAGGTTTCCTCACAATGTTTTCCTTTAACGTTAGCGAGCTATAATTTCATGATCAATACACACAAATATCTCTGAAAAGACGAATGCGTAGAGATGTGATAAAAAAAATCAAACGAAGATGATGAATTGTTAATAACAACTTTTCAAAAAATATAAATTTCTGGATTTTTTATCGAAATATATTTGATAAAAATAATACTCCAAATATTAGGTATAATGTAGGTTACATTAAGGATATTGTTATGTAGAATATGTAAGTAGGTAGATATAAATAGCCAAGTTCTGTTATCTAAGTATTTATTTATTTATTTAACTTCAGCACAAAAGTATGTACAAGGTCGACTTAATGCCTGAGGCATTGTCTGACAGTCACCCTAGGGTGACGCAGAGATCAAAAGTGGTAAGTGCAATCAAAGTTTATCATAGTAAGACATGAATACATTTTGTTTAACAATAGATTTAAAAAATATATATTTTAAATACACATATATTATTATATAATCACATATGTACACAAATTATAAATATAAATATACAATAAATATGATATATAACCAAGAAAACATATACATATATTAAGAAATAAATATGTTTAATAAATACATAATACTAAAACAGAACATTTTATACCAAGCATAAGTTATTGTTTAGTACATTCTGCCAATTTGCTCAACAAGTTATTTGATATTGTTATTTATGTGTACTATAAAGTATTGAACTAAACTAAACTTAACATTTTATTTAGTTTTTTTCAAACGACTCAAACTATTTTTTGTGTGACATACGTGTATGTAGAAAACTGCACCATTCGAGAATATTTACTATACACAGAAGCAAATTGCTGCTTGTATCTTAACGATGTTATGCATCTAACGATGCCATAAAGTCAATTCGCACTGCTATAATAATATGATGGCAGGTTAAAGGTTAGATGGTATTTTTTTTTCAAATTCTACAAAACCTCTGAAGTGACCAATATTTAGGAAAGAGTCTTATTTCTATTGATAATAAAAAATAACATACTCAGAAGGATGTGGCAGAGGAGGTCCCACATTTACCTGTTATGCCTAGTTCCCATGAGATTACTATTGTGAACCTATCGCTATCAACCGGGCGAAATTATAGACTCTGTGCCACTATTGAGAACGGAAAAACTAACCCGACGCGACGGTTAAATCCTTTATAATACTTTTTTTCCGACCTTTTTTCTACTACAACTCGACCAACGCGGCAGTTCTACTGATATTTTAAGAATTTATTTAATTAAAGGTTGTTTCTATGGAGGTTAATTGTATGTATACTAGGTAGCTCGGAACTCATTCCAGGTACATACTATGAGTTTTAGCCGGAAATTAAGCTTGCTATCTTAAGCTCTGCGAGTAGTTTATTTCAGTTTCGATTTTTTCTCACATATTTGGCTTAGGTGAGACAGTAAGAAGAAGCTGGATGACATTTAAAATTCTTCTGGGACTTTAATCAAACTGACCTATGTATTAAATTATTATCAACTAGCGGTTTTTCCCGTGGCAAACGTTGTTGCCGGTCCCCGTGAGTTTTAGCGCAAGTAAGAAAATATGCACTACGCCTTCGATCGTTTTTGAGATAAACTTTACTCGCAACTTGAAACCTTCTTACGGGTAAAATTTAAAAGATCTGCGATCTATATCGGGGAGGTACAATAAACGAATGAATGCCCATGCATTCATTTAGTTTTATCTATAAGCTGATGGATGTGATACAGTTTATACTTTATACTAGTATTATTATTATTATAAGAACATCATTAGTACAATCATCATAATTACAAGTATTTCCATACAACCATTTAATCTTAATTTAACCCTCTAACCAAAATATCCGATTTCCAAAAATGCCTCTTTATGCGTTCTATTAAACGACAACAGCCCAACATATACTTGAACAGTTGGTCCCTGACTGCGAAAAAAAGACTACAATGTGAACTATTAGTCAAAAATCGATATACAATTAAATAAATAAATTAGTAAGTGTTTTACTATTTTGGATTCCTTATATTTTGGATTAATTAAGTAACTTTTAATCTTTCTTGCCAAAAAAAAAAGTACTCGCCTAAGTACTTTTTTTTTCAGTACGGTCAGTCTAACTGGCCGAAAAATGAACCTGGAATTTTCGGTTGGACAAAAATTGACGTTTATTCCTAGCTGGCGCATTCGACTTGATTACCTTGCAAAAAATACATTATAAAAAATTTAACAGAGAGTGACATCACAAGAGATGATATTGAAATAATTAATTTTAATGGAAATAATTTAAGTGACGGAACTCAGATTGCAAATCTATTCAATAACAATTTTTGTCATTTAATTCTAATGATTTAAATAACACAAACAATCTAGACTATTCGCTTATTGACTGTGTAAACACAATAATATTTTTAGAACCAATAACAGAAATAAAAATTATCAACCTTTGATTAAATTCTGAGTTATCAACATTATAAAAAACCTAAAAATTACTGACGCAATGGGTTATGAACGAATTTCCGTCATTGACAAACAGTGCGTCATGCAGCTGACAGAAATATTGTGTCGTTTGGTAAATATTTCATTTGTGGAAAGAGTATTTACAGACAAACTTAAGATCTGATTATAGTGACACCCAGGCCCCTAGTAGCCCAAATGACAATCAACATAATATGATTAATTATCAATAAAAAAAACTGGACCGTAATTTTTTAGACAACCTATTTACAGTTTATTTTTGTAATATATTTGATTTAATATTAAATATTTTTTATCCTTTAACCAGCTCGGTGAAGGTCGTTTAATGGTGGGATCTTTTACTATAATAAAATCTAGTGAATTGTGCCACTGTTAAACCAGAAAAGAGTAAGATATCATAATAATACGGACATTACGCGTCAATGATTAAAAAAAAATAGAAATCAAACAAAACTACACTTTCCTGTTACGAAAATAAAGCATAAAATAATGGAGACGTAACTGAATAATATTTCTAAGAAAAGCCACGACCTCTGGTTTGTGAAGCGCAGACACAAATTTGTTTGCACACCCAGCCGAGATAACGATAACCTCTGGACCTAACGTCCGGCCGTATAAATGGCCTCATGTCTACGATGCCCTAGTACTCATTCACAAGAAACCGAGACGAAATGTTGTCCCTGATAGTTCTGGGATTGATCGCGAGCGCCTTTGCTGCGCCCCAATTTGACTTCAGCCATCATGAACACCTTTACGTCCCAGATTTTCACATGCACATGCCACATTCACGGTCTGATGAAGTCTTCGACACGAGCCGCTTCTGGGCCGACATCTCCAAGGAGTTAAGAGAAATCGATGACATGCTTGCTGACTTCACTCGGCGCTTCCCCACCGCCACCAGGTCTCAAGAAGGCATCGAAGGAGACGACTATAAGATCATCATCCCTTTGTCCGGCTTCGACGAGAAAGACATCGTTGTGAAAGCTCGCGTGGGCTTGCTGATGATCCAAGCGAACCACAAGTATGACCAAGGCAGCGAAAGGAACTACTTGGACATCAGAACTCTTCCTGACACAGTAAACGTGAATGGCACTTGGATTTTCGAAAAGTCAGTTCTGAAGATCACATTCCCGTTAAAGGAGGGAACGAAAACTGAGGAGACTGTGACGGTTATGGTGACGGACGTCACGACGAGGCGTCCTACGTTTGACCGGGAGGAGGTTGATAAGAGCCACGTCAGCGAGAGCGAAGGCACCCTAGACGCTGATGTAGGTCTCGTTGACACGGAGCTCATCACGAACCAAATCCCCGGCAGGTCTGCCGTGGAAGCAACTACCTACGCTGTTGATCTGAAGGACGAAGTAGAATTTGTGCCCGTGAGATTTTAAGCAGTTTAATATTACGTGAATAAAATCTTGTAAGTAGTTCAATCGTTTTATTTATCACGCAGTGGTTAAGTGGAAGTTGGAATAATTCTTTGTTTATTCATAATAAGGTTATCAATTTCATTATCAGTTAACCTCATGATACTTTTCTATCCAATGGATGTCTGTAAGAGATTGCCTTTGCTGCGATAAGAACGCTATTAGTACTTTCCTCATTTACATCTTTTACTCTATTATTTTTCCTTGGTGTGCAATAATGTTTATTATTTTTATTATTATTACTTAAAATAGACGCGCAGAGTAAAATAAGTATATCAAACTGTGCTGAGGACAACCTTAATAAAGGCAGTGCCGAAGTGCTGACTCATTTTGTTGGTCCTCAGCTCAGCCTAGCTTTTTGGGAACTATTTGAGCTTTTGACTCTAGTGTGAGATACAAAACGCATTTATTGAACACAGGTTTGTGTATCACTGAACGCAGTTTCGCTTATCAATAAACACAGGTTCGCGTATCACTGAACTCAGCATCGTGTATCAATGAACGTATATTTGATATAGCGACCCGTTTGCAAAAATTTTACTTGGAAAAGCACATTTTGGCTCGAAGAAGTTTTAGTTTAGGGACGCAGAGCGTTGATTCTAACATTCTTATATATATATATATATATATATATATAAGTATAAAATAATAGCCACTAACGACCTGGTGCCCGTAGCCAGCCGCCCCATGCAACCCCCGTAAGTCAGTCACTGTTCCGTTCTCACAACAAAGATGAAACTCTTACTTCACGATTTCAAAGTCAAAATGAAAGCTTGTAAGAATAATATACAAATCTAATACATAATTCAGTCGGTTCTTGAATAGGGATTATATTTCGGTATCATTTTCAATTTGCATTTGTATTTCGTGATAGTTCTTATATTTTAAATGTCAGTAATGTTTTTCAGTTTAAATAAAAATGCATAAAAAGAAAATAAAATTCGTTTTGTGGTCATAAAATCACTACAATTATATTTTTTTGGCGTTTGTTGCTATTTGTAGTATTTGTCTACATCTACACTAATTATAAAGAGGAAAGATTTTTTTATTTGTTTGTTTGTGTGTTTGTACCCAAAAAGTTTCGGATCGACTGGCCTGATTTTAACCATTTGTGCACCAATAGTCAGCTTAGTTATCACGAATTAGTAGGATAAATACACTGCGCAACGGCAAATAGGAGTGGAGTAGCAATGAAATGTTTTGAAAACGGGAAAAAAATATTATTTGAGAAATGTTTTAAACGTGTACTACAAAAATCATGTATTACGTAATTATTACACTTAAAAAAGTCTAAAAAATAGTCTGCTACAGCACAATACATGTCTAACTCATAAGGTTAGCTTTTATTTCTAGCATTTGTTTTTTTTTGGAATCGGATGCGGTTGTCACAGTTGTGTAGCTGAAGGTATAACTTAAAAACTAGTTGATGCTCTATCTTTGTATTTTATAATTTAGGCAATACATTATAAGAAGTAAATTTATATGAGAGATTTGTAAATTTTAAAGGCAACACATAGGTTCGTACATGACGTTAATAAACAGTAAGATTGGTTTTTTTGTAAATATTACTCCGCCATGGGGTAAATTTGGGGTTGTTAGTTTATTGTACGTGAAGTTAGTCAATTTCGCAGAAATAATACGAAATTCTGCACATACACTACACGACATCAATTACAATAAGATAGATTTAATGCAAAGTCCACTCACCAAAAGGGTAAATTTGGGTGCGAAAATGTATGAGAGAAGTTTCTCAATTTTGTAGGCAATAGCATTGAAATATCGAATTCCACGCGGACCAAGAATCAGGCAGAAGCTAGTTCAAAATGAAGTAATGTCTACTACAAAATACCTGTTTAAACTTACGCTTTAATCTTCTACTAAAACGCCAAGGATGCTTATTTTTTGGAATAATAATATTTTCTTAAGAAAGCAAGAATCATCAAAGTCAAAGTCAAATTCAAAGTCTAATCATTTTATAATTACAGATAAAATAATCTAAAAAATTAAATAAATTTAAATTTTACTAATCAAAATAATATAATTTGAATTACCGAAACTTAAAGCTTAAGCGAATAAAAAAAGCAGCGATAGCCGAATGGGAGACCGTGGAACTGCTAAGTCGAAGGTCTCGGGTTCGAACCCACGGCACACTTCTCATACCGGTATTAATCATATAAATTATCGCTCGCTAACGCTAAACGAAAACATCGTGAGGAAACCTGTATGCCTGAGGATGCCTAACAGTGCTCAAGGGTGTGTGAAGTCTACCAATCCGCACTCCCATGCCCACTTTCACTTTCCATGTACACTTCCACCCTTCTCATCATGAGAAGAGGCCCAAGCCCAGCAGTGGGACATGTATTGGATACAGGGCTGCTATTATTATTTATTACCGAAGCGTAGATCAATTTTAACCGAACTGTTTAGGTTCAAATTGAAAGTTCAAATTGAAATCAATATAAGTACCAGCTCCGATGGGTATTGCATCATTGAGAGAAACTCATCTGCATCATCTTTTACATTACAATTTTGTTTGTTTTTGACAATACTTCAGGTACGTGTAAGTTATTGCAACACCAAATCTTTATATAAAGGAAAATAAAAATCTTAATAATGTTAAATGTTGCGAAGAAATAAACAATATCTTTCAAATGAAAATACTTAAGTAATCAAGTTATTAAAATATTAAATAACCAAGTTACTACGGGCTGCATGATCTTACATTTCAAACGAGAAAAAGGATAAAAATAAAGTGTAGAGGCTGTATATAAATACATTTTCGTACGAGAAAAAATGTAGCATTAAGGCTTTTTATCATTATACAACGAATAAATACTATAAAATACTAATAGTCACTTGTCATCGCTAAAGCATATTTTCCATCAAAGAGTCAGAAAGCGCCGGAGGCGTCGTAATTAAAAAATCATAATAGAAAACTAGGAATCGGCAATAAATTTTTTTTTACTACTCAGAAGTTTGGGAGCGAACAAGTAAGTAAATTAACAATAACATAGATTTTTTGAAAATTACATTCACTAGGGGGATAAATTTAGGGTTTGAAAGTGTATGAGGGAAGTGCCTCAATTGTTTAGGTAATAGCCTTGAAATATCAAGTTGCACGAGGACAAAGTCGCCGGCAACAGCTAGTTTTAAATAATAAAGCAATAAGTCTAACTTTAAACCAAGTAAGGTTCGTCTAGCTTTGGCTGGCACAAAAGAGTTGAGAAATTTCGAGTCCGGCAGCATACGAATCCATAGCTGAATTGGCAAAGCACTTGGGGCGTATACCCAGGGGGTGCAGGTTCGAGTCCTGCTGGATTCTTAATTTTTCAACTTTAATATTATATAAAATACAAAAAGGCATAGCAAAGCTAAAATTTGTTTTAAAATATTAAAAGTCTAACTTATTATTGGACGTATCTGAAAGGAATCGACTGACACTGTTTCATTAAAATCAGTTCAGTATTTAAAATGCAATGATGGAGTGGAACATACTTAATTACAAATCCCACATACATACAAGTTGGATGCGACATAGCGACATTTATTGAATGTAACCACAGTGGTTAGTATTCATTTCCACTGATTAAAAAACCTGATGCTCTAATATTTTTACAAAAATAATAAAAAGTATCTTGATTTTTGTTTTTTTTGCATCATAATTTTTTACCGGTTGATATGAATACTGACCGTGTGGAAGCTGTCGTTTTAATCAATGTCGCTATATTGCAGCCACCCTGTTTTTACGTAGTGTCAAAATAATAACACTGCCTTGGCTTTGCTGTAGTCGTATGAAAAGAAAGTATCAGTAATTGAAATCATTAAAGTTAAAAAACGCATTGCATAACATTCAACTAGCTAACATAAACTATTTAATTATTCAATGTTTTTTCATCACATAACCAATAACAAAACATTTTAATAATTAAGTAAACAAAGTGTTTGTCAACTTAAGGTTTATCTCGAAAGAATAATCTAATCAATCACTCACACACCTATCGGATGTCAAAAATCAAGTGGCTACTGACTGTAACAAGACTGTACAGAGCTAAACGGAGGCGACGACGGCACGTCTAGCGATCTGACAACGACACGCGCGTTACAGACTACAGAATAGCGCGTAATTTAATTTTGATTTGCTTTGCGTGCTTTTCTTGCTTTATTTTTGGATTGGATTCCAGATACAGCGTTGACTTACCCGATCCAGAAGGTCAAAAACACGCCGGATCCGCCGGATTACCGGATCTGCCAGATTACCGGCGGATCCGGTGTCCGGATTGCAGTCCCTATTCTAGAGTAGATAAACTATGGTGAAAAAAAGTTTACACCTGCATAATTGTTATCGTTACCAATAATGTAAATCGTCTTACATTTGAGTTAACTTAAGTTCTTCCTCTGCCAACCTTCAAAACTCCTTTTATTATTAGAACAAAAAAGAGCTCCGTCCCTTTTATCTGCTCCCGATAAACTCATAAACTACCAAACGATGACGACGATGTGGTTTTAATCTATAGGTACAGTAAAAGCTTTTACTTTAACAAATGGTGACTATATTCTATTAATTGTAAGTAATTATCAAGAACTGTATCATAAGTTAATCTATGACATAAGCAATTGTTATCGCAACAATGGCCTAATATATTAGTCTAATATATTAGTGTAATGTGTTGGCGAACCGTCTGACCAAACATTGTCCGTGATAAATGGTTAATGATTGTTTTCTTAATGATATTGATTGCAATTATACTAAGCAAGATAGTCCAATCTTTGTTTGCGTACAGTCGTTGTGTTACTTATTGGATATTGATAATGCGGAGAAAATTTATTTGTGACAAGCATAGGCCGTATCGAATATGTTTGTCCATATTATGATATTATAGCTATAATTTTTATTTTAAAATGTTCTGATGGTAAAGCAACACCGTGCTACGCTTCTTCTGTCTAGTGCAAAATGCATTCGTGAGAAAAGGAACCTCAATAATAGCTAACTCATTTCAATTTTGAAATACCCTAAATGAAATTCAATATCTAAATTAACCGTTACCTATGTCGTACAAACTTAAGTTAAACTTAAGCCAAGCTACATAAGTCTGGTTTCTGTTAATTACTTAATCTACTAAGTTACCTGTTTCTGCTCGGATTCGTGTGCATAAACTTTATCTAAATTCAAAAAAAAATTCAAAATTCAAATCATTTATTTTCATAGGCCCCAGGAGGCGCTTGAACACGTCAAAACATTACAAAAAATGATATAAAAGTAAATAATAAATAATACTAAATTATACTAATTACAATGATTTGAATAACCGGGGCTCAGATTAATTTTAATCAAACTGTTTAGAATCGAATTAAAATCAATCTAAGTACCAGCTCCGATGGGTATTGCATTATGAGAAGAGCTGGTGAGAAACTCATGTGCACCATCTTTTAAAATGAAAAATATAACAATATAAAAGTACATAAAAAAATCACATAAGAAGAGCAATTCATTTCCAAATACTATTATCATTTATGTAGTCTGAAATACTATAGTAAGCTTTTTGACATAATTTAGTTTTAACATATTTTTTAAATTTACCTATCGATAATTCTATTGCGTCTAAAGGAAGTTTATTGTAAAAGCGTATACATTGACCTGGAAACGAGTTAGAGATTTTATGGAGCCTAGTAGTGGGCACAGCGAGTTTGTTTTTGTTCCTTAGATTTAATTTATGGAGATCACTATTTTTCTTAAATTTCGTTTGGTTTTTGTGAACGTACATTAAATTTTCGTAAATGTATTGAGAATGTAACGTCATAATATGTATCTCTTTAAATTTATTTCTTAGTGTCTCCTTGGGACTCATCATATAGATAGCTCGAATAGCTCGTTTCTGGAGCACAAATATTGAATCTATATCCGCGGCACTACCCCAAAGCAATAAACCATATGACATTATACTGTGAAAATAGCTAAAATAAACTAAACGCGCAGTGTCAACATCGGTCAGTTGACGAATTGTTTTTACGGCGTAAGCTGCTGAGCTGAGTCTACCAGACAACGTTTCTATATGTGGGCCCCATTGTAATTTAGAGTCTAATGTTATACCAAGAAAGACAACCTTATTGACCATTTCCAATTCCTCATTGTCCATCACCACACTAGTTTTGACTTGCTTAACATTTTTTGTAAAAAATCTAATATATTTTGTTTTACTACCATTTAAAAGCAAGTTATTAGCACTAAACCAGTTCACTATCTTTGATAAAGCATTGTTTACATCGTCAATTACTGATTGTTGTCTTTTTACCTTAAAAACTAAAGAAGTGTCATCCGCAAACAATACTATCTCATGATTATCCTTAACAAGATGAGGTAAATCATTAATATACAAGAGAAACAGGAAAGGCCCTAAAATAGAGCCTTGTGGCACCCCCATTGCTACAGCTGATCCATGCGAACGCTTTCCATTGACATCTACTCTCTGAATCCTATCGCTTAGATATGAAGTAAGAAGATCCAGAGCGATGCCTCTTATACCGTAGTGGTGTAACTTCTTGACTAGAGTTTCATGCTGCACACAATCAAAAGCCTTAGATAAGTCACAAAACACCCCATAGGCATCCCGCGACTCTTCCCAAGCCTCAAATATGCATTCCAGTAATTTTACCCCAGCATCACATGTTGACCGTCCGCGAGTGAAACCGAATTGTTTAGTGTGCAACAGATTGTTTTCATTAAAATATTTAAGTAACTGCGCGAGAATTAATTTTTCAAAAATTTTACTAAACGTAGGTAGCACCGATATTGGTCTGAAGTTTGTGGGGTCTAATGTACTACCTGATTTAAACAAAGGAATGACTTTACTTAATTTCATTAAGTCAGGAAACACACCACAATTAATACATCTATTAAATATCACGATTAAATCAGGTGCAATAATGTCAATCAACGAATTTATAATATGTACAGAAATGCACCATAGATCAGCCGTTTTCTTAATATTAATTGATTTAAACGCGGCTTTAAAATCAGACAAATTAACATGGTGAAAATCGAAATTATTGTAAAACTCAGGCACATTATCTTTAAGTAACGACTCGGCAACGGAGGAGGAAGAGCCTAAAGCACTAGTTAGAGAGACAGGAAAAGCAGTAAAAAATCCTTCAAAAGCACTGGCAACTTCTAAATCTGACTTGGTTACTTGACCATTGATACTTAATTTAAAGTCTGAATTTTTTGATCTAACCTTCCCAGTCTCTTCATTAATAACCTTCCATGTGGCTTTAATTTTATTACTACTGTTTTTGATTTTAGATTTAATAAATGTAGATTTGGCAATTTTACAAACGCGTTTAAAAATCTTCGAGTATGATTTGACATGTTCTTTAAACTCTTCACTGCTATTAAATTGTCTTTCATAGTATAAAATGTACAATGTTTGCCTACTCTTATGGATACCTGCGGTTGCCCAGTCACCAAAGACAGGACTACTAGTAACAGTAATCTCCTTGGAAGTAAATATTGAGTTAAAATCGCGAAGAAATGAATCAAAAAACGAATTATAC
The DNA here is from genome assembly GCA_905147285.1 of Hypena proboscidalis. NCBI lineage: Eukaryota > Metazoa > Arthropoda > Insecta > Lepidoptera > Erebidae > Hypena > Hypena proboscidalis. The sequence goes on along the minus strand of LR990127.1, from coordinate 23,110,469 downwards.
ATTACATTAGGCTCTATGTCATTATCTAAGAAAGGTAAGTTATTAGCTAGGTTAACTCTCATACGTTCAAAGCGACTAGCTGTTACTGGTACAGAAGTAATTTTTTTCCTAACTACATTTTTACTTTTTATTTTAAAACTTATCATTTGCCCAGAATGATCAGAATCTAGTTTATTAATAATACTTCTGTGAGTTGGACTAATATCTGTATAAATATTGTCTAAGCATGTAGCCGTGGTGGCACTTATTCTAGTAGGCTCCATAAATAAGTTTATTAAATTATGGGATTTAAAAAGACTCAAAATTTGACATGATGCAGTTGTATTAACTAGAATATTAATATTAAAATCTCCACAGACTAAAATTGTTTTACCCAAATTATTTACTCTGCATAGGGCTTCATCCATGATTTCTAAAAATAAATTAAGGTCTGCGGAGGGAGGTTTATATACGCATATAATAATGAACTGCTCTAATTGTACACAGGAGAGTTCTATGGAACATTCTACAGAGAGGGACACAATATCTTTCCGTTCTTTAAATTTAAGTTTCTTATTAAGTAAAATTAGGGACCCCCCATGTATTGTGTTGGCCCTGCAGAATGAACTACCAACCTGGTGGTTGCTGAAATTAAACATGAGCTGATGCCCCTTAAGCCAATGCTCAGTAACACACATTATACTAATATTTTCAGATTTCATGAATAATTCCAGTTCTAGTTGCTTACCCAGATTTAAACAACATATATTTTGATGCACCAGGTTTATATTTTCGTTTGTATTGTAATTAGTACATTTTTGTGGGTGTATTGACATATAATTACTATTTGATTCTGCAGCTAAATTGATCAATTGTACATGTAATAAATTAGAGCTAGAGGTTGCTACCTCTGTTGTCTCATGAACTAATTTAAATGATTGCAGATTTCAGAATTAATATGAGAATTAGAAATGTCAATATCATTAATATTAAGAATGTCAGAAGTACCCTCAATAGAGGCTAAGTTATAATTCATGTCATGATTCAAATAATCATTAGATAATTGCATGTCATTAGTCTGCTCAATAGAAGCAGATCTGTTAGTAGCCAAGTTCTTGGCTGTAATGTCAATAAAATAGGATAGCGAAATTGCTATCTGTCGCTTAAAACTAGCAGAAAGGTAATAGTTACCTTTAGTCAAATATAATTTGCTGCTAACAAAACTGTTAGTATCAATCAAATGAATACTATCATTATATGTACTTATAGTGTGTAGTACATTGTTCAACTTATATCTAAGATTATTTTCCGCATCTGACAAGCTCCTACAGTAGGGGAATGTGAACAAAATTATACTACTTAAGCCTAGAGATAATAAGTTATCAAAATAATTAACTAAATCCTTTTTGGTCACATTACCCCTATTCTCCACTAAAATAATAAGATTTCTATAATTACTGAAGTTATAACTTAAAATTCTTTTCATAATAAAATCATATGTTGCAGATGGTAAGCAATGGTTAACAACTGATTGTCCCTTAACAAGAGAATTCAGTTTTGAGCCCATATGTTTTCCAATACCATCACTAAACATAATAGTACTTTGTGCATCACTTGGTGTACAACATGTTACATCAATTGATGCACCTAATGACTGCTGAGTCCTAACACTAGTATGAGAGCCATCACACAAGTTCTTACTATTGTCACAGCAAACTAAGGGAGCACTCACTGGCTGTGGTGAACTAGAGTGAGCGCACTGACATGAATGGTTGTTAACAAGTGAATTAAAGCGCTCTGTGTTGTCATTACTTAATTTCAAGAGATCATCCATGGCCTTTGAATACTCATTAATCTCTTTAAGTGATAAATCATATTTATTTTGAGTTGACTTCAATGATTCTGTTAAATTATCAATTCTCAATTGTAAGGCCTGTGTGTCAGCATCATACTTAATCCTGCTATTTTCTAATCTTAATGTACTTAATTCTAAATCATCAAATAATTCTACCTTTTCTTTGCTAAATTTGGCACATTTGGATACTAATTTTTGATTTTTAATCAATTTCTGTGTTTTTCTAATATACCTGTTAATTTTTACATATTTTTTCAGTTTATTCCTGCCACAATTTAACAGACACACTGACTGATTTTGTTTAAGAGTTTCATTACTTAAATCTACAATAGGATAACTGAAAGTGTCAGTGTGTGTTATTGTAGAAGAAACCAACTGCGGAGCACTCTCTACTAACTCACTAAACAAACTTATATTTTCCTGCACGGTGATGTTGTGGGCATCCTCTTGCAGTTGTGAGATGTGTAGGTGTGCCTCCCGGAGCTCCTGCTCCAAGGTGGAGATCCTTGCAAGGGCCTGCTCGTACTCATCACTGCAGCGATCAAACTTATCAACTAAATTTTTGAGAGTGTCCCGTTCCTCAACAATTAAACTAAATTCTACATGTAAAGCAGTCATGTCACCTTTTAATTTAGAGTTAGTGTTTAATAATTCAATGAGTTCTTTCTCATTGTCCTCTCTTTCACTATGTAACTGCGCACACAAATCCTTGGTAACTTTCAATTCTTGCAATGTCAGTTGGAGTTTTGACTCCTCCTGACGTGACAAAGCTCTGCGAGTCATCATTATAAGGTAAAAAGTATAAAACAATTAAATAAATTACAGTTATTACCAAGGATTTGCGTAGATTTATTTATTTTTCAAGTTAACGGGTAGGTTGTATGACACTATTAACGATTGATTTTAAGTGGTCAAAATTATGAATTTACAAGTTTCTGTTAATAATAGGTTCAAATAGTTATCGAAGGCACTGTGTCCATGGAAAAATTATTAGCTTACGTTATTTATTAGCAAAATATGCACTAATTCACTTGCGGTACCGGTAACCTATACCCACCTACCTGTCACCTTGTAATTAAACACTCACAAATTCACAATTAATTAATTATATACGTATAAATATTAATTATACTCTTCCTTATCACTATTACAAATGATTATAATGGAAATGGGCTAAGAAAACTTAAAATAAATTAATAATTTAAATAAAATATAGCGGAACAAACAAGATCAGCTGTTAGCCCTAGTGTTGCCAGACGCGAAAAAATCTATTAGCTATCTATATCTATTAGCTTAAATTAAAATGTTGCCTTACATCTTGTTTTCCTACAGTTTATAATACAATTTTGACATAAAACTTAAACAGGACTGCGAGTTCAAAACCATGTCTTGCAGTCCCCGAATGATCAATTGTAAATGCAGTCATTGACATTTGCATCGGAGCTACTACCAAGAGATATTTATTGTATGCAAATTAATTGAAAATGAAGGACAAAAAGCTATGATCATCCTTTACCGCCTGTTTCAGTGATTTGTTATCAATGTTTCGTGGTGCAGCTCTTGGATACGAGCTTGGTTGAACTCGCTTGAACGAGTGAGGTGCACTTATTGCCTTACCTTTCCCCTGACGCGAAATTGTAGGTACCACGGAGCTCAATCTTACTGGTAAAGGGTGATAGTAGTGAGCCTTAAGTATGAAATAGAACTTTTAATTGACATACAACGGTCGAAATCTTGAGAAAGTCAATAAGAGCAAAAAGATGGCATTCCTTCGATTTGCGTCCACTTGCATCGATTTTGATGAAAGTTTAAAATCTCTATCTCTACTGACCTACTTCAAAGTCAATATATATATATATATATATATATATGTCGCTTTGAATTGCTATAAGAACAACAATATGTCGCTTTAAATTGCTATAAGAACATTGCTAAAAAACCGAATTTCTTTGTTTATTTATAAGCTATAAATTTGTTATTTGATAAAAAAGTGGCGTTTTCAAATGAAAATGACAAGTTTTAAATAGCAAATATCTTAAAAATTTTCTTCGTATATTAGTCAAGCTTATAATTAGGTACTACTACGTCTAAAAAACTAAGTCCAAAAAATTTCAACACCCGAGAAGCATTGTGTGAATTGTGTGAATGCGTTTTTTTGAATGCATTTTAAGTTTACTGGACGTCCGTTTGAAGCGCAGCGCCAAACTTGACAATATGACTTAAAGGGTGTTCGAAATTTAATACTACTTACTTCAGAGGTGTTTTTGCAAATTGAATACGGAAGTAAGGGACGCTAAAAATAAACGAATCAAGTAAATCCGGTGATGTTATCAATATTGACTGTTCATGAAGGCAATGCGGTCATTCAGGGCTTTGCGTATCTTTTTCAGTGAATACCCAATTCCGGAAATCCGCTTTCGTATTAAGGAGTGACGCCCACGTGACGAACTATAGCGATAATAACGTTCACATTTTTTTGACAGATAATACTATTTGCCATAATGTAATTTATTTTATTTACCGGATACAGGATATATTTCTATTGTTTTTGTAAAAAAATACAAGTAGGTGTGAAGCCCACGTGATCGTGAGAAGCAACTAAGACATTACATCTAAGACATGACATTACATCAATTTAAAAAATAGTGAGCCACAGTTATGGTTTATCTAGCCAAAAATACCTTTCGAACGGTGTATTATTCATTCCGGTTGGTGCCGCTACTAGGTTCCATTCATTTTTGCCCATCCTCCTTTACTTCATAATAAAAAAGTACCGCAAGTGCAGCTGGCAATCATCTCTATAATGACCACACTTTTCTTTTGCGTAGTATAGCTTCGCTTAGCTTCCGCATGACTGGACGGTCAGGCGTTGATTGTCGTCTTTACAAATGTTGTCCTATCTTCCAATACATCTGCGCTGTACATTGCATATTGAAAGGATTGCCAGAGACCTATTACGGAAGATATTGCATTACCTATTACTGTAGCATTCAAGCTTTATTTTTTCTTAAGCTAGTACATATTTTGTGTACACGTTTTCCATCTGACTGTAATAAATAAATCCTATTAGACCCGTTATTGTTAAAGTATGCGGAGCTCGTGGCTAAGTCGAAGCCGCGCGAACTAATCGATCCTGCAGGTTAAGCAACGCTAACCGCGGTCGGCCGTGGATGGATGACCATATTTTTAAAAAAACAATTATCCGTTGGTCCTGGTTGCCATTTGAATATCTATGGCAGTAGTTACGGGTAGAGGCCAGAAAGTCTGACAACTAGTCTAACAAAGAGTATCGTTTTACCTCGTACTGGGTTGTGGGGGTCTGATGGCAACCGCTCCACGTAAAATACTGATACTCATCTAAATCCGTTAGTCTAAAAGCCGACCTAAATGTTAGTAGTAAAATGAACTTGGAACATTGAACTTATTGTTATAATTATTTAGTTGGTTAGTAGAATTTTACTAGCTTTAAGATTATGATAGATTAATTAAGAATAAAAGTCAAGTATCGATTTGATATGAATTACTCAGAAAACGTATAGTCTTTTACTTCATTTTAGTTGATTCCTTAGTTATTAAGCTACAACTTCTATTCTGAAAACACAGAAAAAAACTGCAAACCATATTTATGAAAATGTTCTACTAAAAAGTATCTACTTTAAATTTGCTTTAAAACTTTGCACAACTACATAGCCTGTGTGAAATAAATCAACTTTATGAAATGTTCAAACTTGTGATGAAAAGTTGTACTTGCGATCTTTGTGAATAACTATTTCACGTTATACAAAAGTTGAAGTTGAGAAGACCTGAGGTGAATGATAAATATTTGTAAAAGGTATAACTTTCTGATCAGAACGCTTTGAAGTGATAAGTTTTCATACGTCTACAGGAGAGAATTTGCAATATTTATAAAGAAGAAATGGTAAAGTTTTTATGAGGAGAACGTTACTAAAAAGTTAATAAAAATCGACGTTAATAACACAGTTAAAATCTAAAAAAAAGTTATAATATAAATGTTATGACGGAAATATGTGTCAACATAATTCAAGGAAAACCAGTACAGTATTTCTAAAAGTCTAGTATTATGCTCTTAAAGTTGTAAACTTGTGATAATTATAAATATTTTGGATGAAATCCAAATGAATGGATCCCGAGGGGATGAAAATCATAGCTACCGTGCTATGCATATGCAATGTTAATTTGCAAAAATATAAAACAGCAAAACTGAATCCTCTTAATAATTAACCTTTCAAACACCAACTGTGTGGAAGAAGGTAGTGTGTGGTAGGTATTAGCCCAATAACCCGGAGCAGGTTTCCTCGTAGTTTTGCCCTTGAAAATGACACTTCCAACCTCGAGCATCTCTCCTCTGGCGACCTCTCTCTGACCGGCCGGTTAAGGCAAGAACAGAGCTGAGAGTCCTACTGGCGCTCTTAGATTGCCACGCCGGCCGGCCAATGAAAGTAAGCCGGAGTTCCTGACTGACTCTGGGGAATCAGGAACGAAGGATCGCCACTCACATTCAACTCGCCACAAGCTGCCCTGCGGGTAACAGCTGCCCTGCGGTTTTATTATTATTAATGTCCACAGTAAATTTTGCCCAAACAAATAAATTCATCAAACAATATTCCAAAAATAACTCACAAAACGCCAGCAACGGTTCACGGAATTGCATTTTTCTCGTTTAAATCGTTTGGTTGAATAGGAATGGAATCAGTTATGGAATTCATCGCGAGAATTGTTACAAACGAATTGCGTAGCTGCGAGTTTTAGATGTGAGTTCCAGAGTTATGCTGCGAACTAAGGATGAGTTTTGTTAATTTAGAGTTTGTTATTTGTACAGTTGGTCACAGGCACTTTTAACGAAACAAGTTGTGAAAAATTGAAGGTATAAAACGACGATTCGCAATAATAATGTACAGATAGAAATAAGTTGCTATTTTACTTACTCTTTTTATTGGTCTTTATCAAATGGATATAATTGATTTGATTGATGTGTTCTGTTCCTCCTAAATAAGTATAATATTTTATTACATTATGCCGTAATCACCGTGAAAATCTGTTAATGATGTGAGACCACCCGACAAGTTGGTAATTTTCCATCTAGGTTCTTAGTAAATCTGCGGATTGCTCATATTCAGATTGAAAACACTATATTATGGCAAATCAAGTAACTAGGTCAAACGAACACAGCCTGCCTATAAATGTTTAGCATGCAGGTGAACTGCAGAAATAAAAAAACAATTATGAATAAACCTCGTTAATTCCCATAATCTGCGAAAGTGTCACGCCAAATCAAATTATTAATTGAACGTTAAGAGAGAACAATCAAATACGTGTTTCAGTTCAAACCTGAGTCACAACCAAATCGTTTTAACTTTAATTTTATTAAGCCCCGATTTCATCAGTTTCACATAAAGTTTACCGCCTGATAAGTAAATACAAATGCATATTCATATTCATCATCATCAATATCATTTGTTTTCATTTTACAGTATTCTGCCTATTCTCAATTCTTAAGCTAAAAATACATATATATATATATATATATTTATAATAATAAATATATCTTAAACTTACGCGTTGCATGATCAAGTAAAATCTAACGGGAATTAACGCGATAAATAATGCATGATTGCGTTAAATTAGATTTTACTTAACAAAAATTCTACTAGATTTACTTACATTCTAAGGATGCCTGGCAGAAATCACTATTCGTGATAAGGCCGCCCATTTTACTGTAATCACTAGATATAAGTTTTAATTGTAATCTCAAGGTGTACAATAAATAAATAAATAAAGTAATAAAAAGTAATACTTAAGTTACAATTCGATTAGGTTTGTACGGAAATATGATGCGGTTGTTCCCTCTTTATCCCGAAAGTCGGTCTGGCTTATACTAAATAAACAAGGATTTAAATGTTCTCAGAAAATTTAGAAAATCAAACTTGCTTGTAATTAAATGGCCGACGTAATTAATATTTTATGAGAATTCAATTTCGCGACGGAACAAAATGAAACGATAACATTGTTTTATGTTTAGTTATTAATGAGATGATTCTGGTCTAACAGAACAGAATTTTGACGTTATTATATTTCAACAATGTCGTTTCAAAAAGGTCCTCCTACTACAAACGAGCATTCAATTGTAATGTAACGTTGAGTTTTGCAGAGAGCATTACCAAATACGTTTCAGACCGCGTGAACCTGTAACGTAACATTTCAACGGTGAAGAAAAGCATCGTGAGGAAACCTGCATGCCTAAAAAGTGTTCGAGATATTGTAAAGGCCACCAATCCACACTTGGCCAGCGTACCACCATACACACACGCATTGTATAATATTTTAATCATGTTCTTTACCAAGAGTCAGATTACATTTTATCCACTTTCGGGAATTGTTTTTTCATTGGCACACTGAATTGCGCATCGGTTCGCCATCACATTACAGTCAGTCTGGGTGCACCTACAGAGCGAGCATTACAGCGTGCGCACTGTTAAGGCTCGATTCGCCGCCCTCACCGCCTGAATTTTTTAACTTATTTTACACCTTAACATAACTTCACGCATAGTGTGGCAGAAGTCTAATGTATAATATCCACATGTTATCTGTTATTGTTTAGACTCCATATGACCTATCGCCATCCACCGGGCACAATTCCAACTTACTGTTGCTATTTACTTGATTCTATAAAATTTATCATTAACCTAACGCTATCAACATTAACTAAGTATTTCCACGTCTTTTTTAGGTGCCGCAGAAACTACAAGGAACCCTCATAGTTTCACCATGTCCGTCTGTCTGTCTGTCCGAGGCAAAGCGTTGAAAGCGGCAGTGCTAGAAAGCTAAAAGTAAGCATTTATATATTTATGTATTTTAACTATATCAAGAACAATGACATGGTGGAATAACGGACAAAAATTAAGGTTTTTTTGCGAACCCCATAATGTATGGTATTGTTAAATAGGTCTTTTAAAACATAAACGGGTTATTAATTAATTAATATATTTTTTTTCAATTTGCCCTTTAAAGTAAATTAACTTGCAAACGGATCTCTCCGTTTGCAAGTTAATTTACTGTAAAGGGCAATGTTTGGTCGAGTCGGGAGTCCCCCCCTCTAAAATCTAAACTGTAAAAATCAGAAAAACATCGTGTTGGTATTTTATTTAATGAGCTTTTAAGGACAACTATACAGGCTAAGTTAACTTAATTAGTTCAAAAGTAATTAGTATGCAAAGTGTAAATTCCAGTTATTTAAAATATTTTAAAGATAATACAAAAACCTTGGAAAATAGTGACTTGTATGAAGTTGTTTATGTTTAATATAAAATTAAATATTAAACCTGTTTTGAGATATTAAACTCTTATGCACATAGCACGACACACAATTAGCCGTAATTTTATAATGATTTTAATGCTTTAATTATTGCGCAAGTGAATAAGTGAGAGATATGTTTAGAATTAGATTATTAAATTTCTTGTTTTATTGTTTTTATAAAAAAAATATGTGAATAAAATTAAGTTTTTTGTGAAAAGACGAAAGAATTACTAGAGTTTACTTCTAAATAAAGTTCTACAGTACCACTTTTGTTATTTTTCTGGGATCGTTGAAAACTTCAAAGTTTTCTCGCGTTGCAATGACACATTGAGGTTTAGCGATTGCAATAATACTCGAGTAAATTGCAATCAGACAGTCCCCAATGGCTACTGGTATTTTGTAGTAAATTACTTATCGAGTGAGGTAACCTTTTGGCTTGTATACTGTAGTATAGAGAACCAATTAGTATATTATTTATGTAGTGTAGTAAGAGGTACAGCCCGTATGCCCATGGACATCCACAATTCAAAATTATATTTCAAATGCGTCGCTTTATGAGAACTAGAGGAGCTTATTATTGCTAAGTCGAAGCCGCGTGGACAGATCTATCTTGCAGGCTAAGCAATAATAGCCGCGGTCGGCCGTGGATGGGTGATCATCTTTTCGACGACTTTTCCTTCGTGCCTCGGCAAGCACGTTATGCCGCCGGTCCCGGTTGCCATTTGAATATCTATGGCAGACGTTACGGGTATTCAGAGGCCAGTAAGTCTGACATCTAGTCTCACAAAGAGTATTGTATTACCTCTTACAGGGTTGTGGAGGTCTGATGGCAGTCGCTTCACGTAACGAAGACTAGAAACCGACCACAATGTTATTGGGAGAAAGCTCGGCAGATTGATTGTTTTATGAGAATGACGGTGCTATGCTGCATGCGCCAGTAATTTCAGGGCCTGATCTCACCACCAAAACGGGACATAGTAATGCAAACTCTACTATTTGGCGGCAGGTTAAAGGTGGGACGGTGGTGTTTTCACACAAAAGCTCGTTAACAAGTGCTCTTACCATCATTTCAGGTATGAAATGTAAGTAAAAATGTATATTTTTTGTAACATCAAAATAGAAACGGAAATAGATGTCAATACCGTTTTCTACGGAAGTGGCAATGTTTGCAGATACAGACGAGAAATTTTGAATATCACTGAATACATTTTACATATAATAACAAACCTTACCGAGACATAACAACACGCCTATATCACCCAGAAGGATGTAGCGTTTAGGTCCTATGTGATACGGGATGAGCTTATCGCCACCAATTCCAACTCTGTGCTGCTATTTAAGAATAATCCCAAATAAGACTTTTGCTCGATCGAACCCGAGACCTTGCCGTGAGAGAGGGATACGTTAACCACGAGATGACTTCACCAACGAGGCCATAAGAAACAAGAATAAACATATTACTTGCTGATCTTAGCATCGTCATTCAGCTTCAGACCTCAGTGCCAGTTTTTTCTACAGTCAAACCTAGCAAACCAGGCCGGAGAGGGCTTCGGAAAGCACCGCCAAATGTCCAGCTGGCGATCGATACCTCTAAACCAGCCCGACCCTCATCACAATAGCCAAATAAATCATCCTGTGACATTTCATATCCAATTATTCTGCAGTTTTTTAATGCAACATTTTTGTTTCTGTCATCAGACTCACCGAATCGCAGGTTATCTAACAATCTAAGGCTTCCCCTAAAATTTGACAAGTGGCTTAGGCTGGGTTGTAAATCCGACACCACTTATCACGCGTGTCTGCTCACGCGCTTCTCCAAACCAACCGTACCAGACTACCTAAAAAGGTAATCTTTCCTAATTGACTTGGAGATAAGGCAAATTCTTACATATTATGGTACATGTGTTATGCATTGGTATCTAATGATACACTTTTCTTAAACATACAAATTAAACTTTCATCATACAATTTCTCGAAAATTTCTGTTACATTTTCTTTAAAATCTCAGGACTTACGAATGCTACATTTTAACTATTTATGTTTCCTGATGAGGTTTTTTTCAAGCTATCTTGTGATACAATTTAAATTATTATCCAATAGTTAACTACAAATTTATTAACAGAAATACACTACATTCATAAAACAAAGTACAAATGTTAATATTTCCTAAGTTTTGCTATATTTTCGTGACCAAATACAGTCTATTCACATATTTATATTGTGATCTTATACATATTAGATAGAAGTATTAAAATATTACAATTATTGTAATATTTTAAAACTTCTTAAATTGGGGTGCATGAAAGGAGCCTCCCCTATTGACGTAAGTAAGTACTTACATAATGATTCCCTACGTCCGGCGCACCCTGGGCAATTCGCGAGTTCTCCAAAGCGAATTGGCTAATCCTTTCACCACGATGGTAAGTCAAAATAAATTTTGACTCAGCCATCGACACGGCGAAGAAGAAGAAATACAATAATCCTACAAAACTATACATTTTCCAATAAAAACAACGCTAATCTACACGATAAATATCAAACACTTAACAAAAAATTCAAACTAGGTTACAAAATAGTCCAAAAACCTCACCTGATTTCCTAAAAATTTATTCAAAATTTGTTCAATGCTGTGGCTCAGCAAATGTACCATCGTGGGTGGTCTAAATCGAGGGCGTGTCGAAGGCTCAGTAGCGACATATACAACTTTTTAACCAGTTTTAGGTATCATGCACACAAGACACTGTTATAATTCAAAACAAATCGTGCCTTTCAATTCACAAACAATGCAATAATCAATAATAATACCAATTCCAACATTAATTTCTACACAGTCTATGTTTTATTTGTTCAATTTAATACAAATGCTTAGTAATCTAAAAGTCTAATCGAGATCTTGATTCAAATTAGCTTTATCTATCAACTAGGTTTAAGAAACGACTACACAAATAATCATCGCAACACACTTTTAGTCAATTTTCCGTTTACTGTCTAATTTCGATATAAGAATTACAAACTTAAGTCTAAAAAATTGTCTTTTTCAATAATAATTCGGTTTCACACACTCACTAATATACGGTTTGCATCGCCAACAGTTTTTTACAACTCCTGAACGAGAAACTGAGGCAGGGATATCCTAAGAGGTTGTAATTACTACTTCCTTTTTTCTGGGAATACCCTTGTACATTATTAAACAATTACTAGGTCAAATAAACCAAACACTATATTATAAACAGTAGATAGTCAAGTCACAAATAAACGAAAATCGCGACATGCACAACTTACAGCAGAAATAAAGTGCTGAGCAATAGTGTGAAGGAAATTGAACGCTCCTCGAGTGCATTATGTAGGGTCACCAACTATCTTGTCGTTAACGGACTTGATAAAAAACCGGCCAAGTGCGAGTCGGACTCGCGCACGTAGGGTTCCGTACCACTATACATCTAAATAAATGTTTTCTTTATTATATTGTAGTTGATTGAATGAAAGGTAAAATGCACTTTGGAAGCGTCTCTCGCGCTAACTATTCAGTTTAGAAAAAAAATATTTTACAAACCTCTTTATATCATTTTTAAAGACCTATCCAAAGATGAGATCCAAAGAACACGTATGTGTTTGATAAAAAAAAATTGAGTTTCTGTTTTAAGTATGGGGAACCCAAAAATTTATTGTTTTTTTCTATTTTTGTATAAAACTCTTAATGCGGTTTACCGAATACATCTACTTACCAAGTTTCCACAGTATAGCTCTTATAGTTACGGAAAAAAGTGGCTGTGACATACGGACGGACGGACAGACATGACGAATCTATAAGAGAACCCTTATAGATTCGTCATGTCTGTCCGTCCGTCCGCCATTCGGCTACGGAACCCTAAAAACGGTCATCTCTCTCGTCTCCAGACCATTAACTATCTCCACATCAAGATCGTTGCAATGGTTTAGGTGTTTAAGTGTAACTACTCTGTGGTAACACGCAAGCAGAGTTACCTACTGCCTACTAATATTGTAAATCCGAAAATTTTTGAGAATGATTGTTTTTCTATCAAGCAAAAACTACCGGATTGATTTAATAATACTCTGTAGCATAAAGGGTGGATAAACGTATAGGCTATATTTTAATGATGTACTATGCGGGTGGAGCCGCGGATGGAAGTTGGTATTAAATAATATGTATCGACATAATGACAAAACTTATGGTTGAAGAACGTACATTTGTTCTTGTTTGTGATGCTGATAGGGTTTGCTTCTATAGAATGGTTATACTGATTAATGTACTTATTTGTACTTATGTTTATTATTTAAAAGAAAAAATCACAGCAGATAACTCCTAAGTATCTTCTAAAGACTATATCTCTGAACGGAAAATTTCTATGAGTTTGTTATCTTTTTTTATAGTTTCGAAAAGAGCTATTCAATGATGGTAAATTTATTTCGATTGGACGTAAGTATCAAATCGCTCATCACCCTTTTAGGGACTCAGTAAGTTTATAATAGCTTATAGGGCCTAGAAACTATATTATTTAACTAACTGGCAATTCCTTAATTTGATATATACGTAAGTGAGTCGATTTAGCGTAAAGATAAACAAATTTAATTAATGTCTTGTTTTGAAACTAGTTCACAGAAATGTTTACAAGTAGATTGTCATAAATAAGATAATACATTCAACAATTAAATAGCCGTCTGGTTATTTACTTGAAATGTTTGTTTTGTTCAAATGTACTTATCATTTTAAAAGGCAATTGGAGACTACATTTAATCAGAGGCGTATAACTATGTAACCAGGTTACAACTTGTAGTTACGATATTTGTTTGAATCATCGCAGAAAATAATGTTAGTAGGGTATGACTATTGATCTAGTTAAGGGTTCGATTTCCGGGTTAGGCAAAACTTATTGGATTTCGATTTTTGTAGTTGCCGTTAGATTGCGACAGTTTGAACTCACTATTATATGTTGCCAAAACATAACAAGTTAAATGTGAATGATTAGTACAATTTAACCACAATGTTTGTAGGTATGTCTATTTGGTGATCCTGTGTGTTGTGTACTCGGTTGCTTTTTTAGTACTCTGTACAGGTTTATTCGTCCTTCTCATACTATGGTCACAGTACATATTGCACCAGACCGTACCAAAGTCTTAAACATAAGCAAAAAAATAGAAAAAGGCTATTGAGTGTCTGTCGATCGCTCTACAAGTTTCAAATACACTTCAGCTTTATAAATGGTCTAGCTGAGCTATGCTGAAGTATAACGTGAAAGTATTTCAACCAAAATAAAATAAACACTCTGATAGCATTGCATTTAAGAAGGGACAAAATTTCTTTTTGCAAATGTATTCTCTTATTTGCTTTTTATTATACAAGAAGTCATGTCATGAAGTCAAGTTAAAATTAAACCTTTCAAAAGCCGAAAAAAAATCATTTACATTTACAAAAAACACGTCCTAGAACTAGGCAATTTGATTCTGGGATTAAATGTAAAAAGAGGGTTAAAAAGAGGACAAAGAATTGCTTAGATACTTCATAGGTACTCATCTTACCTGACTAAAGTTTTATTTTTTTTGTTTGTTTGTTATGAATAACTCTAAAACTATCAATAAATCTAAGTACTAAAACACCTTTAGAATTCCTGAAAACCTCCGAGTGGTAGGCTCTATTTTATTGAGGTTGCACACGGCCGAGACCGTGCTCGGCAGATGGTAACTAGTTAATAAATGTAGTTTAAACAGCAAAGTCTAGTCCTCAAATCAAAATGTGAACCTGAATTCGGTCTTCCGAACCGTTAGAAAGTTAAATCTCAAATCGCTTTTCCTTTATAAAATAAGAATATTTGCAATACTTTTCATCCGTACTTTCCAAATCAGTTAATACATACGTAATGTACATCCGAATCCTGACGAAGGTCTTGTTGAGTATTTTAATGGGTTATTGAGAAACTATTTGAGAAATTCATATTATTTTTTATACTTTTGATTTGATTTCACATACCAATGGGTCCAAACAAAGTAACGAGATGTCCATTTTCTCTTTTTATGGTAAAAAATAACTTTTAATACCTCTGTATCTTTTAAATTAATAATTATGTGAACAAACATAAATTGAACACTTCAATTTGTTTGTGTTTTATTTTATCCTGTTAATGATTTTACACTTTGGCCCTCAATTTTTAGGACCCATCGCTATTTTTACTACAAATTTTATAATGGTATAATGGGTTTAATTCTCATATACCTATGACAGCAGCTGTTTATAGTTTAAGAAAATAGATCTAGACCTCTTCAATTCTCAGTGTTTGAAGTCTTTTGAACTAGTTTGTGTGTGTGTTAAAGAAAAAAAACTGAAAGTATCGGTAAAACTAAAGTATATCTCAGAAATGTTTAAGTTAAGAAAGTGTCATTCAATACTCGCAAACGAAGGTAAATTGACCAGCTCTATTATTGACAGAATATCTGTTTATTTTTTGGCATTTGTATTTCAATGGAAGTGTGGTCAGGAACAAAAGACTGTTTACAAATATGATGGAGGTCGGTTTGTTTGTACCGTCTTTTGTCTAACGCTATTATATTGGTAGTTGTTTGATTTCCTGTCGGTTTCCTGTTTTGATATTGAGGTAAATATTTACTGGTTTATGTGAGTCAGTATTGTATTCCATTTATTGATAAATCTTTGTGGGGTACGCTTTATATTCATTAAAACATTGTGTGTTTGTACAGAGGATAAAGGAGCTTCATAAGTCCGTTATACAATACGATATAATAAATAACCAATTTGAAGGGAGGACACTAAAACGGAGGCTACCTTTATTATATGTACAGACATATAATTAAATGCCCTAAGAATTAAGATCTGAAATGAACAAAAGAAAGTTTGCCATAGCTTATAAAAAAAAACATTTGTTTGATACATATTACGTAAATGAGTCATAGAAATAACTTTAGTCATGTAAAGATTTTCTAAATACCGACGATAAAATATTGATAGTGCAGTCTACAAACAGTATTAAAATGTAAATTAAAGTGTTAAAATGTAAGGTTGTTGAAGTTTATGTTACAAGTGCAATGTATTTGCACAGACAAATTCAATCATTCGGTTTTGTAGAGCCTGCTTAAAAATGTATGTAATTATGTATGAATAAAGCATTTAATCTATCTATATATCGAAACGATTTATCTATGCAAACCGATTTGAATTACGTGTATGACAAATTATTATTGATTATTATCGTTACGATTCGTCAATAGAGATAGACGATCGACAAATATGCGCTAATCGAATATATATCGTAACGTGTGAAGAGGAACGGTGTGTGATGTTTCTCTACCACAAAAAGAGTATCCTCCGTATAGGAACATAATAATACAGAGTAGCAGTGGTGGAATTTAGTGTATTTGTTCTGATAGAAAATCGAGATGATTGACGGTTGATTGTACATAACAACCATAAAACTAGGTAGCATAGCAACCAATCAACACTCCGACCAGGCTCGGTAGTATTGCCTGGCGAACAGGTGAACAATGGTTGCGTCTTGGAAGATGTAAATATGTACACTCGCAGGTAATACTTCGTTATCGCGATTCAGAGCCAGTGTCATTTCTGTCTAGTGTCATGCGTCAGTTTTTGACGTTGTAAATGTCTGCTGTCATTTATTATGTGCGGGTACCGCCATACGTATGTAGCGGGCATAGGCTATCTGTGACTTACGTTCTAAATAGTAATAGCTGTGAGCCATCGCCTACAGCCATATTTATTGTATCGTGAAACGTGAACCCATTTATTGAAAGCTTGCTGTTGTCTGCTTTTTACTTACTGTACCGTGTGGTTTGAACCATGGCTCATTTATTTAAGGTCACTTATAATGTTTTTGTTAGAGAAAAGCAGCCGAAGTATTTTGCATAATGTCAATCTATCATCTATACTAATATTATAAAGAGGTAAAGTTTGTGTGTTTGTTAAATTGTCAGGGGTAATCTCGGAATCTACTGCACCGATTTTAAAAATTCTTTCACTAATAGAAAGCCACATTATCGCTGAGTGTCATAGGCTATATAAAAAACCGAAAAATTAAAAGGTTTTTACGTGGTAGTCCGTTTTGTAAAGAGAATCGGAGAAAAACTCATCGTTATACGTGAAGGCCACAGCAGCGCGGCAGCGGCGCGCGATGGTTTCGGCTTATTTCGGTTCGCGTTCGTGCTCACTTCGGAAGAAGGAGGCGTGACCTTCCTTTTACATCTGAGAGGTAGGTACCCGCGCGGCTCTTTACGCAGCGGACGTCCCCAAAATTGAATTTTTCGTAACACACTTTCGACATTCATTAATTTTATTTTCGGTACATTAAAAAAAAAATCTTTTATGTTTATATAGTTTTCATTTAATTTAGGTTATAGATAGGCATTAAGTTTGTTTCATGTACCTAGATATTAAATTAGGATATAGGTATTAAGTTAGTTTCATGTAGATATTAATTTAGGTTATAGGTAGGTATTAAGTTTGTTTTGTGTAGATATTAATTTAGGTTATAGGTAGGTATTAAGTTAGTTTCATGTAGATATTAATTTAGGTTATAGGTAGGTATTAAGTTTGTTTCGTGTAGATATTAATTTAGGTTATAGGTATTAAGTTAGTTTCATGTAGATATTAATTTAGGTTATAGGTATTTAGTTTTTTGCAATTAGGTTAGGTTAGTTTGTTATTTTGAAATCATAACTTCTGTCAATATGCCTAAAAGAAAATCTCAACTGTCTCGACATACATCCCTGACACGAGCGAGACAGTTTTGAACAATTAAAATTATCCTGCGACTTGGTCCTCATGGAATTCGTTAATCGGAAACTCCGAATTCGTTAATCGGAATCTCGGGAATCTTCTTTCACGAATAGAAAGACACATTATTGCTGAGTGTCATAGGTTATACATATAAAAAACCGAAAAATAAAAAGGCTTTTACATGGTAGTCCGTTTTGCAAAGTGAATCGGCGAAAAAACATTCGAATGAAAACGTTTCTTACGAACGCTGCCTTAACTATGAAAGATATATATTTTTGAACATTATGCCCAACGAAGTGGGCACGGGTCAGCTAGTTAATATATAATTATAATAATACCTGAAATGGTAACACTCACACTTATTTAACGGGACAGATCACTTGCATAATTAGCTACAGACAAGTAAGTATAGGCTGAGCTGATGATCTATAAAACTTAGACTAAGCTTAAGACAAAAAAAAACAAAAACAGTGCTTTTTAGCTAAGTCTATGTACGCTCCACAGATCTCAGCCAAATCTCTGATACACAAAATCATTGGCTCATTCCAGAAAATAACCTTAACTTCCTGTAGTGACCGTAAACAGCGTTGATCCTGCGGTCTAGTAACGAAAACATCTGCCAGCGAGCTTATAACAAATGGATTTACATTTCACGCCACAATAAATATGCTTTTTGCGACCTTTTATCCTCTGTGACAAAAGCTCAGCGCATCCGAGTACGTGACTACATACTCCTTTACACATGGCTACACTTCAAGCTAAATATTTCCAGTATAGGATAGTCTCGCTCTGCATAGGCTTCCCGTACAATGCGAGACCAGCTTACACTGAAAATATGCAGCTTGCATACACACAGCTATATACACATGTATATAGCTGTGTGTATAGCCGTGTGTATTGTCGTGTGTACATCACGGTGTGTGCACACATGTGAATGAGAAGATAGGACCGAGGGTTAATCACGGGACGGTGGATGAAATGGCAACAGAAAAGTGAATTGGGAGGTTTTTTGTAGTAGCCTCTGCTTGTATCAGTTTTCCGTTTGTTATTTATACTATAGACGGCCTTTTTCACAATTATCAAGTAAGAGTTATTTACCAAATAAATTACGACGTGACTGAAAAAAAGAAACAAACATAAAATCAAACATTGTCACTTAATTTCGTGTTATACGGTACGTTTGAGTAATTTGATAATTGTAAAACAGACCCAAATATTCGGTAAACCAAAATTTTCGTTAAGTAAATGGCTAATAACAACCAACATTAACTTAATGTTATTATTCACCAATAAAAGCATCTTTTGTTTACAAAACAAACAACTTTTTTTACGCAAGATTTATTTTCACTATTCCCAATTGGAAGATGTTATTGTTTATTTATTGGAGTAAGCCTCTACTTCTCTTATAACGTTATTTAGTTTGTTGGTATAAGAGTGGTGTTAAAATAAGTTTCTTGGCATCCGTTTAGAAGAAAACCGGAGATGCTCATGGTTAAGCTTCTTTAACAAACAACTTTTCTCAGGCTAGGCTTCAGTGGTTTGCAACGGAAATTGGTAAAATTATTAATTACTGCGGTATTTTGAAGACTTGTGGCGGCTAATGGGACATAAATATACGAGATGAAATATACATGTTAAACACCTCTGCCTCAATCTCCCTGGTAATAATAATGTGGGTGTGATGATATGCTGTGTTATTTAGATAAAGAGTCGCAGTTGATAGGGAGTGGAGCGAACCGAAGCGCAGGGTGACGGCATATTTTTATACAAAAAAGATGCGTACGCAATCGTTACGTCTGTGCGCGCATCTTTTTTGTATGATAATATGTTAACATCCGTGGGGGCGTTGACGCTGATGCTTTGCTTCCAACAGAAGCATTTAAAAGGAAAACGCTAAATCTAAACAGGGTTAGACACAAATACCTCACCGCACACTGACTGTGTGTAAACTTTATTTATAAAGGTTACTGAATAACCTTTATAAATAAAGTTTACACACAAAAAGCTGTCGAACAACACCAAATATTTGACTATTCTTCTTGACATCAAAATCCAGGGGACATGCACTTTTTGTTGACTAAAAGTATTTGGCTTTTTTTATATCGAAAGGAACGTTATTTTATTTTACGACAACACAATCGAACCTGTTGCTTATAACGAGTGGTACCTGAAGCATTTGAGTACTATGAGCAGCTGCCTATATTCCATGAACAATTAAAATTTAAAAATATGATTATGCATTTTGTGCTAGTAATTGCAACAAGCACCAAGCATACGTCAGATTTTTTGTAGGATTGATAATTAGGTCACAATAAATCAACCTATTTCTCCTATTACTTCTGTCCGATTTTTTTAGGACGTTGCGATACACTATTGAAATAAGTATGTTGTAGTTTTGTCCTAAAACAATCGTTCACTGATTTATCGGAACATGGCAGGCACCCAAAATAATAGCGCTTCTCTTTTTGAGCTTGTCATAAAATCTTAACTAATATTAAACTTTAATACCTCGTTATACGTGACCTTATGTTACGGTGACAAAATGATTATATGATAGGTGACTTTGCAAATATCGTTTAATATTCGATTAGAGATATTAACATCTGTCCTCGTGGGCCCGCGTACAGTACCATAACAAAATGAAGCAAACAGATACATAAGATAACGCCTATATCATCCAGACGGCATAACACCTAAACTTTATTTTAATTATTTTATTAGGGGAGCTAACAGCCACAAACAAAAACAGATACATACAAAATAGGTCAGCTAATGCCAATTACAAGCTTCCACATAAAGTCAGCAACATAATGGTATCATTAACAGCTGTACACTATATCTTCATACAGTTGTTGTTAAAGTGAAAGAGTACTTAACTGACATATTATTATTATAAATTAATATAAAAAAGAGAAAAAGTATGACATGTTTGTAAAGAATAAAGTACCTAATAACAGTATCCAACATAAAAATCATTATCATTCTCAACAAAGCCCTTCGTTAGATAGGTTCTGGCAGAATGTTTTCCAGTAGTGAAAAGATCAATATGACTGTCATCATTCAATTTGCTGAATTCGCAGAATACTCTAGCCAAAAAACTGTTTATTCTAAAGTTAGTGTTCAAGTTTAGTTTAACACTTTTTATTGTATACAATTTTAACAGAAAAACATAATAATATACAAATACAATATACAATAAAGGCGAGCTTAACAATTTTGAGTTCTCTACCAACGTAGCTTTGAGCAATAGTATAAGTGATGCATAAAAAGGCAAAGTCAAGTGTACTACACAAAAAAAAGTTCAAGCGTAACGTTTCATATTTAGGTATAGCGGGTCGGGATATCGCCTTTCATCGGGCACACTTCTAACTCAAATAACACTTTCGTCCAACCCGGAGAGGATTCTCGTGTCACAATGTTATTTACCTTACTCATGCGAAACGGCTTTACTGATTTTTACCAAATTTTATATGCATATTGAGTCTGAGAATCGGCTACTATCTATTTTTCATACCCCTAAGTGATAAGGGTTGTTTACCCTTAACATTTTTTTTTTTAATTTTTAGACAAAAGTTTTTGATTTTATTTTTCTATAATGTGGCTTTAAAAATACATACAACCCTAAATTTTTACCCTTTTATCACCAACCCCTATTTTTTAATAGCCATTTTAGTAATTAAATCATTTTTCATCCCGCTCGATAACTGTTCAATTATCATCCTTTTTTGTAAATGTTTTTCACTCTATTTCAATTAAAATTTCCCTGAGCTTAACGATAATGAATGATTTATGTACAGTAAACGCTCAAAAGTCCATAGCCATGCTAAGGACTACATTGCTATGAACGGTACGAGCCCGATACAGCCAGTACACAAACTAACGAAGTCGCGTGCGTGTTTAGCAGTTTTGATAACACACACTAATGAAATGTCGCATTCGTACTAAACGCGTCACAGTGGCGACCGGTTCGCATCTATCTATCATGAGCGGGTAGCTATATCTGGTAAACATTGGGATCACGATCAACTAAATCTGAGTTTGAAGCTTAGTGGATTTGTGGTTGTATTTTGTTTTTACGAAATCATAATAATATTTGTAACATTATAAGCACAAACTTGTAAGGTATTCATGCTTAAATTGCGATACAATACATGTATACAATATATAAATAGTTACATATTGATATAATAACTAATAAGTTAAATATGTTATAATATTTAACTTATTAGTTATTATATTATTATTTAACTATTAACGTAATTTTTTATTTTTATTTTCATTGTTGTAAGGTAGAAATAAAAAAAGTCACGCTGAATGATGATAACAATGTTTATTCGTTTTATTTATTTATAGAATTAATAAACTTTTAAGAGCATTGTGACGTCATATTCCTACCTAAATAAAAAAAAATCTCTTTTAACCGTTTATAAGATTTTTGATTAATATAATAACTAATAAATTAAATATTTTATTATTATTAAACTACTTACGTATTATTTTTTTATTGTCATTGTTGTAAGGTAGAAATAAAAAAGTCATGTTGAATGATGGTAAAAATGTTTATTCGTTTTATTTATTTATACAATTGATGTATCAATTGTATAAATAAATAAAAATGTATTTTAAAGAGAATTGTGAGGTCACATTCCTACCTAAATAAAAAAGTTCCCTTGTAACCGTTTATAAGATTTTTTATTGTAACCCACTTAGTCAATTCATAACATTGATAATACAAATATTATTAAATTGATTCACAATGACAACAAGGACAGGAGGTTTTAATAACAAAAATATAATAGTTGATACCCACTTATAATAGGTATTGGTTAGCAGCGTTTATTGAAGACTAATATTATGATTTACACTTTATGAAGATGTTTTTTTTACTGTAACGTCACAATAAATGTATTGAGGTTACAGCTTGTCTTGACGAAAAGAAGAAGGAAACTAAACCTCCATTGAAGATCATTAAATATTTACAGAAGTGCTGGTATTCAGTTACATCGTTTTATTAGTAAAACCAAAACATCTTAAATTATAAATAATTATAACATTATTAATATTTCGTATAACCCCCATTATTTTCGATGCAGTCAAGTAGACGTTTGCGCGTGGACCCTACAATATTATCACTTATACTGGTTCCTCTTAAGTTTTCCCACACTTCCATGCAATGGGTTTTTAACTGTTGTATACACCTTTCATCCCGTGACTCCCACCTTTGCACCATCAAACCCAATACATTTTCTATATATTTACAAATGTGTGAACAAAGTGAACAAGATAAAGAATACTATATTTCTGTCCCATTCCTTCTAATCAAGTAAAAACTTCAAAAAGTATAATAGTAACCAAGTGAGATTTGAACCTGCGGTGAAATGATAAACGCTTCTAACTGCATGCCTTAACCGCTCGGCCATCTTTCCACTTGCCTAGCGGTTGAAATTATGAACTACAATTATTTGTTAACAACATGTGTCTATTTCTTGGTAATAGAAGGTCGTAAGTCAAACTACACTTCAAACTATTGCCTTTTGAGATTGCTTATGGACTTTTGGTCGCGACTGTACTTATTTTTTAAATTCTATTTTCTAATAAACAAATTAACTTAATAAATTCCAAAATCTGCTTATTTATTGCCTTTAAGGCGGAACAGAGTTCGCCGGGCAGCTAGTAATAATCTAAGATTACTTAGGTATTCGATGTAACTTATGTAATACATTGGAGCCTGGTGCCTTTACAAGCAACTTTTTATCTATTCATACAAATTTATATAAAACATAATTAATAAAATTGTAGCTGTTTACAGTACCTAAGTGTCGCTGATTGGAACCGATTATAATTATCTATACTTATAATAAATCTGTAGAAGTAAAAGTTCTGTACATTGAAAGGACCAAAACAATAAATGGCATGGGGTGTTACTATACCGACACCGTCCCAAAAATGTGGTAAAAAAAAATTGTCTGTCTGTTTGATCAGGCATCACGCAAAAACTACCAGTTCGATAACTATGAAACTTGGTAGAATTATTTTTTTAATATCCTGGGCATACCATAAAAAAACAAACTTAATTTTTCGGTTCGATCCTAAGACCCGATTACTGTACCAAACGTAAATAATAAGTTAGTCATAGGATACGTCACCCGCAGTAAAGTACACACGCTGCACATGGTTGTATGTTTAACTGCTACTTGCAATTCTAAACCGTGCTTTTCAGTGCGACCTGTTTATTCCTTTTTGTTTTTACTAAGAACAGTTTAAGGTAGAAAAGGAAAGCAGGAGGTATTTAGGTTTATTTTTATAAGTCGTAGGTATAGATTTTAATTTTAAAGTATAGGTACTATATTTGATATTGTACGTAGTGACCGTAGGTTATTTTATAATACTGTTAGGTAGGATTAGATATTCGTATAGATATTAGTTTTAAGAGATTTTGCTTATTTATTGCGTTTAGATTAGTTATCATCAGAAATTGGTTTATTTAGGTAGTAGGTAGGTATTTTATTTTCTGTTATTGAGTTTTTTTATTGATGTACCTACCACGCAGATGTAACCACGGAAGATAGCGAATTTTGATAATTACTTTTGAGTTTGATAGTCTAAGTCTCAATAAAGGTCTTAAGATATTTAACATTACGCTAAACTCTACGGGAGCGGAGCAGTAAGTTTGAACGCGGGTCAAAGCTCGGAGGCGGCTACTATTAATTAATACAACGAATACCACGCGGACGAAGTCGCGGGCAAAAGCTAGTTATACATATAGCACTAGGTAGTTAACATTTTTGTCAAGTATTCTTGAAGAAACTCCACATACCTAAATCCCAAAAGTTTGGAAGTAGGGTTGACCTCAGAATCTCACTTATTATGAACAACTTCAAAAAATTCGCATTCACCTTCGAGTTGAAAACCACTTGTCTATAATTATATGACTAAACTTTGAACATAAATTTATGAAGCTCTTATAGACATATTTTTGATCAATATTATTACTGATATTTTAGTAAATTAGAGTAAAATTATAAAAGTGTTCTAGATTATTTAGATCCTTTATAACCGAAAGCTAACTTAGAAATTTATTTTTCTTTCGGTTTGCGTGTAACGATCCCATTTATGAGAACACTAGATGTTGCCCGCGACTTCGTTCGAGTGGCATTCAATGCATACTTAATGCAGTAGATTGAGCGTGATGCGCGTACAAACATACGGACAGACAAAAATAAAAAAAAATGTTTTGGCTTCTACTGCTGCTATAAACACCACTCTTATTTTTTTTCTGACATGGCAAATTTTAATTTGTATTAAATGTATTAATTAAACCGTCAAATTATCACAAACATTTGTATGGAAAACTTATCAAGTATTTGTGGTCGCTTTTATACATATTAAATTCTTTGGCGTAATTTATATTATAAAAATATAAATATTACAACGCTCACCTTAATATTTTAGTTCGTAGTCAACTAAACGTCGTTTTGAACGAAATTTATTACGGGATTTAGAGATGTAGTTATAAGTTTTTGCATTCTAACCCATTATGGATAAAATAGGGCTTATATTATTTATTTGCAGATTAGAAAGTCACACGTAACGGCAATTACAGCCATAAAAACTTATTAACACCGAAATTACAGGGTAATAAAACAGTAGTGACCACGGTAGTGTTCGCCAAAATTAATTACACTTGTGTCGTTATTAATGGGTACATTGTGGGACGCCCGGCGCTACCATCTATGGAAAACTCAATTATTGATTAATTATAATTATTGGATAGTTAGCGGTTTGTTTGCGGTTATCTCATTAAAAGAATTAATAATGCCAATAGCACGTATGGTTCGTGACAATACTATTTATTCAAAACTAGCTATTGCCCGCGACTTCTTCCGCGAGGAATTCGATATTTCCATGTTATTTACTTCAAAATTGAGGAACTTTCCTCATAGACATGTACCCTAAATTTAACTCCTTGGGGAGTAGAATTGCCAAAAAATCTGCCTTTTTGTTAATTATAATGTCATGTGCAGAATTTTGTAAAAGTCTGTTTTTGAAACTGATCGAGCCTCATAATTACTTCAAACACTTCTTCATACAACCTTTCGTCCCACTTTTCACCCCGTTAGAGACCAAATTTTCAAAAGTCCTTTCTTATTGCACGATCAAATCCGGTAAGGAATACGCCCTCAATATTTCAAGTCTACGACCAGCGGTTTGGTCTCTGCGTTGAAAGTAAGTCAGTCAGAACACTGCCTTTTAAGTAAATAGATAGATTAACTTCATGTAAGGAACCTATGTGCAGAATTTCATGCATTTTGCTTTCAAATTGACGAACCTTCCATATAAACCTACACCTCCTAATTTACTCCCTTTGTAATAAAATACAAAGATAAAATGTGATTAAACCCTCTATCTACACTATCTACACTAATATTATAAAGAGGAAAACTTTGTTTGTTTGGTTGTAATGAATAGGCTTAAAAACTACTGGACCGTTTTTAAAAATTCTTTCACCATTCGAAAGCTACATTATCCACAAGTAACATAGGCTAAATTTTATTTTGGAAAAAAATAAGGATCCGTAAGATATTTGGGTTTTTCGGACACAAGGTGTAAAAAATCAACCAGAAAAGTTACTTATTTTGCGTACGCTGCCTAAACTATAAAATATAGAACCATAAAATGTTCCAATTAATAGTAGATCCTATAAATATCTACAAAAAAGTCCGCAAAACTCTATACCTATCTATGTCAAGTGAGGCACAACAACCATTTTTTATCTAAAAATCTTAATTTTTTTTGGACTACATTAAACGCGTTTATTTTACTTAAGCTATTAATCCTTAGCAAAATAAATTATTTCATCTTTAAGTACAGTTTATGCAGATAGTATTTGGTTTTTGAGTGACTAAAATTGGACGTTTGGTTTTAAAGTTATGGCGAAATTAAAATATTACGATTTCTGCTACACGGCCCGTTGCGAAGTGAGCGTCACTAAGGAGGGGGTGTGCGTGCGGGAGGGGAGTTTAGATCTACGAGTAGTATGTATGAGTAAGGTTTCGAGGTCGGCTCCCTACGCAGCGGTCGTGCGCGAAGTTTAATAATTTTCGTGCGATTTTTTTTAGATTTCGTTCTTAAAACTACACCTACGCAAAAGTTCTTCTCAGAGCTAAACAACAGTTCTTCACAGAGCTAATCAACAGTTCTTTTCAGGGCTAACCAACAAACAGTTATTTTCAGGGGTAACCAACAGTTTTTTTCAGGGCTAACCAACAGTTCTTTTCAGGGCTAAACAACAGTTCTTTTTAGGGCTAAACAACAGTTATTTTCAGAGCTAGAATATTACACGCTATTAAAATTTTCTTAAACAAGAAAATACATATACCACCACGTACTTGCCGGGATAGAAGTCTGCCGCAGAAATTGTCTGACCTAGCTTTTTTAAATCTGTAGGTGGGTGAATTGCACAAGCATAAAAAATACACGACAAACGTGAGAATGGCAGTGCAATGTGCTGATTTTTTATTTAATATATTTTTTCTCAAAAAAAAAATACAAAGTGTCATTTTATCATCACGGTGGCCTGTCCCGAACCCAATTCCGCTCATAAAATACCTCATGCAAATATATTCATAATATGGATTTAAATCGGTTGTTTTATCATTAAATTATATTATATTCGATCAAATAAAACCATTTTTGTTTGTTTATCTTCTTTCTCATGGCAGTCAACTTTTTTTCCGAAAAAAAGTTATCATTTCAGAGGACAGTAAGTTTTAGTAGAATAGCCACGTCAACATTGCGTTGTTATGCCCTTCTCACCTTTCCTCACTTCGGATCAGGCCAGCTCAAGCTCTAGGCGCGATCGCACCAGTCCCAACGTCTTGCGGTTTTCCGCTACAAAAGTAAGTTTATCATTTCAGTGATATGGGGACAAAAGTAGGATCATTTCGGTGGCTGTTATAACTCGAGCTAGATTCCTTTAATTTGTTTCAAAATTGTGTATTTAATTTCGCCGTAAGTACTGATTTGCTTGAGTAGTGTTCATATTGTTTTAAAAATTTTGTCACACAGTAAGAAACGGTGCACAGTTTATCATTTCAGTGGTAATTTTTTATCATTTCGGTAGACACTTTTAATTTCAGTGGACTCTAAAAAATTCATCCTTAAATATTTATGTAAGTTTTGATGATATTTGATGTCCACTCACACACAATATTATAAAATAGGCTAAAGTTTAATTTCTCACTTAAAATATATAGATAGCATTGAAATTAAAAAAGTCCACCGAAATGACAAAAAAATCGCTTGTTGAAATTGACCCAGGTATGTGTACCGATATTACAAAGATTACAATTTGATTTTTTAAATGTTTGTTTACACACGTAATCGATAGACCGTGGAAAAGGCGATAACTAAGCGAAAACCCCAAATTCTGCCGGAAGTCATTATTCCACGCGGACGAAGTCGCAGGCAAAAGCTAGTAATTAATAAAGATTTTAATTTAGACCTCTAACTACAAAACTGTGAAAACCGCATCCAATGCCATGCCAGTTGATGCGCCGATGCGCGTATGAACATAAAAACAGAAAGGCAGACAAAAAAAAATGTTTTGTTTTAGTTTTTACTACTTTTGGGTATAACAGTAGTAAAAACCAAAACATATTTTTATTATATTATTATTTTTTATTAGATATCTTCAAAGGTACATTTTTATTATATTTATAGCTATAGCAAAGCCAACTAGACGAGATAAAGAATGTAAACAAACGGACCGTTACTGAGTTCCATTGCGATAGCGAGGGATTATTATCTCTGTCCTTATCATTCGTACGCGCAGTTGACGTCAATTGATCGACAACAGCTGTCGTTGTGTGTTTCGTGGTACAGGAAAGCAGTCAGTACCGCAGTTGTCAACATTTGGTCCGCCATTTTGTGATCAAGTTCATTCCTGTTTGGATTGCGTTGGAA
Source organism: Hypena proboscidalis (assembly GCA_905147285.1). NCBI lineage: Eukaryota > Metazoa > Arthropoda > Insecta > Lepidoptera > Erebidae > Hypena > Hypena proboscidalis. Next base: position 23,081,594 of record LR990127.1, on the reverse strand, counting down.
GTGATACATATTTTTTCGTCTCCGTATTTGCTTGGTTTTTTGATGTTATTATTCCGTTTCTGTTAGTTTTATTTTAGATTTTTGCTGTTATTACTTAGTTTTAATATATTTATGTTATATTTTTTATGTTTTTGACAATATAAGTTCCTTGTCAGTCTTTTAGTTATCTAGTGTTTCTTTAGTTTATTTCCTATTTTCTTAATATAATTTATTTCCTTTTCGCCTGGTTTCTTTACCTCAACCCAATCCACAACAATAATAATTTATTCAAATAAAAATGTTTTGAACCCCTGAACATTTGTTTACATTTTTTATCTCGTCTGGTTGGCCTTACTATATATAATACTATTTATTCAAAATAGTTCTTGTTTGAATTACTCGTAATTTTTATATTTTACTTGAGATTTTTTTGTTATCATCAATGAATAGATTTGTTACAGCTTCAGGTGTTTCCAGTAAGCATTCGCATGTTATGTAACATTAGGGATTCGATTTTAAGCTTTCGTTACAATATTACAAGTTTTATCAAACATTTTTTATCTGTAGCGTTACATGATAAGTAAAGGCTTGCGATCTGGAAGCACTTTCACAGGAACGCTCTCACAAAAGTTTTAAAAAGTTGCAAGCTCAAAATAAAATAATGTCCTTCAGTAATATAACGAACACATTGAATACAACATTTTGGTAGACCAAGAAATTGGGGTTCAGTTCTGAAGAAATTATAGTTAATTTTATTAGAAAGGGGTATAGAGAGAATCTTGTAATAATACTTAAGGAAGCCGGGAGACTTGCCTCTCCAAAATGGTTGCGGTCATTAGGCCCCGAATACAAGCTCTTTCGCTTTCATTTGATATGACTATATTATCTACAAGTATCAGTAGTTAGACCAATACCGGAAAATTGAACGCAGAATTATTTTCATTGTAACTTTTCCTAGTAGTCGGCGACTTCGAAATAAAAATCATTTTAAGTGTTGTCGCGAGAAAACTAATTGTTTAGAATCTATTTTATTTTCAAATTTTTATTTACAACAAAGTTTTTTTTGGAGATAATTTGATTAATTACATTTTGTGGAAGAGTTTGAGACGTAATGAAACCGTAGTAGTAGCGGAGCTGCGTAAAACAAAAACATTTACTTGAAATACTGAAAATCTCCGTTTTATTAATTAATTTTGCCGCTGAAACAAGACTTTAAGGTTAAAATATTTTACTATAAAATGGACCCTGTTAAGCAAAAAAGATCCAACCAACAAAATGTTACTTTTGAGTAAATACGATTTGAAATTCAGAAGTGAATATATTATAAACGAGCGGAAGGATACAAAAATGAAAAGTTACTGGTAGCAACGCAATAAAATAGCATTGTTTTAAATGTAATACCACTGGCTAGTGGCACTCAGTTTTCCAGATTTTGTTAAAAAACTACCTGTGGATCTTTTATGCAAAAAGAAAATTTTAGGTAACATTTTCACGGGAGATCCATTTAAAAATAAGTGGAGTATTTATTTTTTATTTCAGTAAATTTATTAAAACTGTTCTTCAAAAAAGGTGACAAAACCTTACTGAAGAACTACAGACCCATCTCACTCCTGAGCCACATCTACAAGTTGTTCTCGAGAGTGGTCACGAACCGCCTCGCCAGGAGACTTGAAGAGTTCCAGCCACCAGAACAAGCCGGGTTTCGAAAAGGCTTTATTACCGTAGACCACATCCATTCTGTACGGCAGATTGTACAGAAAACCGAAGAGTACAATCAGCCGCTGTGTCTGGCTTTTGTGGACTACGAGAAAGCCTTCGACTCCATCGAGACTTGGGCGGTTCTGGATGCTCTGCAACGATGTCGTATCGACTGGCGATACATCGAGGTGTTGAGATTCCTGTATGAGACCGCCACCATGACCGTCCAGATCCAGGACCAAAAGACAAACCAGATAGAGCTGCGTCGGGGGGTGAGGCAGGGAGATGTCATATTCCCGAAGCTGTTCACCAACGCTCTCGAGGATGTCTTTAAGACTCTGGACTGGACTGGGTATAAACATGAACGGTGAGTACATCTCGCACCTTCGGTTTGCCGATGACATCGTCATAGTAGCGGAGTCGCTGGAACAGCTGAGCGAAATGCTGCACAGCCCTGATGGAGCTTCACGACGTGTTCGTCTCGGCATGAATTTGGATAAAACCAAAATCATGCTCAATGAGCATGTCATGCCGAGACCAATATTTGTCGACGGATCGATGCTCGAGGTTGTTCAAAAATATATCTACCGAGGGCAGGTAATTAAGCTTGGTAGAAACAACTTCGAGCGAGAAGTCGATATAGAAGGATCCAGTTGGGTTGGGCAGCATTTAGAAAACTTCGTCAGGTCTTCTCTTCGCCTTTACCGCAATGCCTGAAGATGAAAGTCTACAACCAGTGCGTCCTACCTGTTATGACCTACGGTGCCGAGATATGGACATTAACGGTTGCACTAGTCCACAAATTTAAAGTCGCGCAGCGGGCTATGGAGCGAGCTATGCTCGGCATTTCTTTGAAAGATAGAATAAGGAATGAGGTCATCCGACAAAGAACCAAAGTAACCGACATAGCTCGCAAAATAAGCTCGCTGAAGTGGCAGTGGGCTGGTCACGTTTGCCGAAGGACCGACAGCCGTTGGAGCAAACGAATCCTAGAATGGAGACCGCGACTTGGCAACCGTAAGGTAGGACGCCCCCCTGCCAGGTGGACTAACGACCTGAAGAAGGTCGCTGGAGGGGACTGGATGCGGAAGGCGCAGGACCGGGTGTTGTGGCGCAAATTGGGAGAGGCCTATGTCCTGCAGTGAACTACGAGCGGCTAAATGATGATGATGATGAAATTTATTAAAAGAAAAACTGTTGAGATCTTGAAACCTTTTCAAGATTACTAAATCTTACGGATTCTGACAGATAATAACGTACAGCTCGCTAATCAAGATATAGGTTATAGATATATCGCGTTTCACTCTTCCTCTTCAAGCTCAAAATCAGGTTCCCCCGAAAACCCGTCTACATCATCTTCTATACCATTGTCACAGTCATATTTTTGTAAAACGACTCAGCAACGCTCGGGATCAAATACATTAAGCTGCTGATGTCGTTCAACTTAGCTTGTGGTATCATCTTCCAATACAAAAAAAAATAAAAAATGTATATATATTTTGCTGAAAGGATCCAACCTGTTTGGATTAAAAAAATTGAAAAAAAAATTTAAATTTTTAAATTTTTATCGATCCAAGAATCATGGATTTTGTTAGTTTTTTTCTTAAAACGCTAAACGTGTTTTGGTAACTTTAGTGGCATAGAGGTTTGTTCGGTAAATGTTGTGAGACTGCCTGGATCTTTTTTGCGTATATAAAATTCGATTCGTAGATTCTTACTATATATATATCTCATTTTTCTAGAAATTGCTGGTTGGATCTTTTTTGCTTAACAGGGTCCAAATATCGAATCAAATACATTGTATTGGAATGTAATATGATAAATACCGCCGTATTTATTATATTACATTCCAATACATAATTACTTAAGTAGACACGCATATTTGATCAGATATATATTTGTTTTTGTAACGTAAAAGGCTTAAAATCGAATCATGATACCTTTTTCATGCAAATAGTTCTTCAACATAAAAGTCAGAATTAAAACAATTACGTTTTGCACTCAGAATTAACAATACGTATTCCATGGAAAATCTAGGTAATGGCAAAATAGCATTATGGATTTACTTTTTCAGACCTTTTAGCGCATATAGAGTTTTATTCATACACTCTTTATTTAGGTTTTTTGAACTGGGTTTTAAAATCAAGAATCTCATAATATTTTCGCCTAAAAGCATAAATCTATAATAAGCTTTTTGAAGTGTATTTGTATTACGTATTTGTTTATATGTGGCCATTTGTGTACAATATGTAATTTCAATCAATCAATAAGTAAATGTATTTTCTTTCGGAAATCGTTATTCAGATATTTTTGTCAAATAAATTAACCTAATACTTATTTAACAAATATGCGAATATTAATTTATTTGAATATTTTGTTACTGTTTTAAGTAATATAACATCACGCCTATGTCACCCAGAAAGGTCTGGCAGAGGTGTACACTCACTTTTCACCTAATATGTTTAGTCTCCGTTGATCGCCATTTTGAGCATTTTATAAATTATGCCTTCCTCTCTTCTAATTTTGCCTGCCCGACAGGGTCCTTGTTGATCCAATTTTTCTGATACCTAACATCTGTAAAATCTCATAATAATAATATAATCTAATCTATTATGGAATGCTATAAACATATTGAGTATTGAGTCCCATGGGACTCAATACTCAATATGTTTATTGATTTTACATGGGATAGATCGCCATCCGCCGGGCACAATTCCAACTCCGTGTTGCAGTTGTGAATTTCCTGACGGAAAGTTTACTAAAAACGCTTTGCTCGAGCCGGGAATTAAAGCCTCAGCCTCCCGGTTAGAGCGCATACGCTAACCACTAGTCCATCGAGGCAGCTATAACTAATATAAGTAGAGTTATAAAAAATGTAAAAGAGTAATTTTTGACGTAAAAATAACTACATTTTTATTTTCTAACTATATTCTAGGTTTAATTAAAGATGTTGAATAAAACCTCATTTGAATGAAATGATTTATGTCTTCGTTTGTTTTAGAACCGCATGGTTACTTTTTTTCACGAGGCTATTCTTTGGGCGGATATTCTGTTTCGAAATTTGAACACTTTGCCTCACTAGTGAGTAAAAACGAGTTTTAATAATACGACCAGCAAGTATTTCTATCGTAACATCTATTGCCACTTTCAATTTATAATTTTAATTTACTTTACTCTAAACACATAAATTTAAGTTAACAATAACAAAGCCTTGAAAAGCCTTCGTACCAAAAAGGCTGTAAAATAAGGGTTATTTGAACTTCTAATTTAAGCGTTAACGGCATTCTACGAGAAGTTCTAAATAAAGTACTGTTGACTTGAAAAACTTTGTAAGTAAATTATTTTGAGTATACAAAGCTTCTGTTTACGCCCCTATTTCAAAAATAGGTTGATTGTGTCACTGCCCGCGTGATTATAAGGCTCTAAGATTACCGTGATCAAAAATATATTTAACTCTAAATTATATTTGTACCAATAGTATTTATAAGTAAGTTTTAATATTAGGGACTAATATAGAGATAAAGAACAAAGGAGCTTTTTAATATAGCATTTTTCATTAAAGAATGGGTTGTTACTACTATTGTATTATCGCAAAGCTTTCTTCAGTCTATAATCCATGACAAAAAATAAACACGAAAAAAAATCCGTACAAAATTGGACTTATTCTGTTTGAAAAATCTGGTCAAATTTGTACAAGCAAATTGCCCGATATTCATGTCTGAATAAAAATGGTTTCCATTCCATTTTCTTTAGCGGTTGTTCCAAAAATATCCCTGCGAATGATGTCGTAAATACGAAATGCCGTCCTCAAATTGATGATTAACTTTTTTCCAATACTTTTGCCATAACGTTAAAGTTTGATGTGAGTTGCCTTCGGTAATATGTCGTTGATGAGCCTGATATACCTACCTAATGCAATCAACATGTGCGTTCCTTTTCCCCTATGTATGCATGTTATATAAATCTATTCGTCTGTGAGATGGAAGCTTGAATATAACGGAAGATTTATTTTATGGGTTTTTGGATTAAGTACAAAAAAATGAAATAAATGTCGTCTAAGAGTATGTTTCAGATCAAGCGGGGCGTCTAGCGGCGCGGGCTGCTCGAAAAACAAGCATACTGAAATGTTCACAGGTGCGGGTGCACGCAACCCATCTCTTCTTCTCAGACGCTCCGCATGGTCTCGAACGTACCCTTAGTATGTTATTATACCGAAATCGATCGAAGCATCGATCGATTGGTGTATTAGATTAGTTGACAGTTTTTCTTAGCTAAGACAGTTGAATGACGTCAACTCTTCGGCCACTCGGCCGTCGATCGATTGGTGTATAACACCCTTATACTACACATTTTGATTAAATACTAAAATACCTGTCAACGAGAACATCCAGCAAAATTCATAAGCAATTACCAATGATGATTTTAATTGTACATATATTAAAATAATAATAATTTGTACATATATTAAAATAACAATAATTGTACATCTTTTACTATGGATTCAATTGACCATACAATGGTTGACCAGTTTATCAAACCCTTTTCTCCTCATTATCTATTAGAAAGAAGTGGTTTATATCAACAATTTTACGTTTATTACGACGGCCGTATATAATTCCCCTTGTAACAAAAAGGTTTCCCATTACATGGTGAATCTCACACCACGCAATGACCTCATAAATTAAAAGGTGGCGTGCTCAGTTCATGCGCCATTTGCTGTTAAACAAACGAGTGGTATAGTGTGAGATGAGCCGTTACTATTTGTATTGATAGTTGAGTTAGATTTTCACTTTTCTACATAAGATAACATCACGCTTATTACCCGGCAGGGTGTGGCAGAGGTGTATTTTACCCATATTTCATTAGTTGTGTTTCGGTGTCATGTGATAGAGGGTGAACCTATCGCCATCCATATTTCCATCGGGCAATTTTTAAACTCCGGATGACTATTTGAGAATTTCGTAACGAAAAAGCCACAGAACACTTTTACCCGAACAACGAGGCAATATCTACATCTCAAATAAAATGTTCCAATAGTGAATAGTGAATTTTTCTAAAAAGCTTGTAAAACGTGAGGTTTCTTTCTCTGAAGTCACGCTTCGTCGTTATGTGTCCCGTGTTGCACTTTACACCTTACACAGAGTTGCACTTGCAAATGTTGCATCGTATGGAACGTGTTGCTGTGATTGTAAGGAAATACAGGATATACACAAACTTACGAGGCTGGTCAATCTTTTTTGTAAGTCCTTATAATGGCAACTGTGTAAGTCTCCAAACTTAGTATAGTACACATTATCACACAAAATGGTAATATTTTATACGAACTTAATAACGGAATGTGAAATATACGTGCAAATACTTATCTGTACCTATATTTCACCATAAATATTATTATGAGCACATGCTTGGCTTTCTTAGTGAGTACGCTCTATCTATTAATAGAGTTATTCTCAAAATGTATAGCAATATGTCAAATCTTGAAAATATTGAACATGATAAAATCAAACACACTATATTTATAAAGAGTTTGTTCAACAAATATTTGATTAATGACACTACAAAAATATTATTTACTTAGTCAAAATTTATGTGCAGTTTTTATATCACATCGACATCAAAATCCATTAATATTCGATATGTTTGCAGAATGACAATTTTTGTCTGAGCTGCATATTTTGGTTACTTTAAAATGAATAAAATTTTGCAATAAATAATACTGGGTGTAAAAGACATTGTGACTCGTGGCCAAGCCAGTGATTCAGCACATGATACTAAGACCTAGGGTGCAGTGCAAAAATATTTTAATCGCAGATTTCTGATATCCGAAAATTGGTCTTGGAAAATTACTCAAAAGGGTGTCGCAGGTGTAGGATGGCATAGTATTTTTGATAATACTGAACTAAAGAACTACTGTACTACTGAATAAAAGAATGTAATAAAATTCTTACAATTTACTAGAATATGTTTCTTAGTACAAGAATATGGTTCGGTATGTTGGTGCTCGCATAGAATACACTATGCTACTCATATTCTTAGAATTCAAAAAGATTTTTAAACCATCTAGCTTTGTTCACTGGTATTGCTAAAGCGACGCGTAGTTACGCTGAGCGATTACGGATCTTCAATATCATATCGCTGGAAACACGAAGAGAATCACTAGACCTATTTTTCTTTATAAACTAGTAATAGTAGATTATTAACCAAGTAAATAATTGAAGATCACACTCACATAACATTGAAGATAATTATGCGGTGAATAAAGATTATCTGTAGTAATTTATTAAAGCTCAGGTTACTTAGTTTTAGTACACGTCTAACCTTATACGCATACGGGATGAGTGCGACAAAGCGACATTTATTGAAATCACAAATTCTAGACGAGGTCAATGATCATTGCCACCAGTATAATATTCTTTCGGACAAAACAAGTTTTCTAAACAGAAATAATTTTAACGTTTAATGGGTTCGGCAAACTGGTCGAACGGTCTGGAAGCACTTTAACACGTAAAGTAATTAAGAAATAAAATAGAACTAAAATAACATTTAATAACCGCGTGTCGGAGACGTTTAAATATCAAACATAATATCTCCAATCTTTTTTGACACAAAAGATTTGTAAAGAAAGTAGGTAAATGATGCTACATCACGTTATCCCACTTGAAACTCAAATAAACAATGGATTAAAGGTATTTTGCAATCATGAAAATATTTTTGTGTAAAGTTGAAAGTCAGCATAGTTCTACAAAAATGAAGCTGGAAATTCGTTTGTTTAGGATTTGCATGAAACAATATATCAAAATATTCCTTTATAAAGCAGATATGTGAACAGAATATATTTTCTTCACGTATATTGCTCTCCAAACTGAACTTAGTTTGTGAACAACGATTTTCATAATATTTTTAAACAATATTTTTCTGACATAATTTACTCGTTTATTCTGATGTTGACTATGATATCTTGGTTGGGGTGTGCGCCAAACACCTCCCGCGTTAGCTTTGACTGTTGGTGGATAACGGCATGATGATGCACCCTGGGCCGGGATATGGGGTTCTTCCGAAGTAATCGTTGCGTGGGGCAGCGCAGCGGTGATCCCGGGGGATAACCATACACCGTGGCGAATTCTGGCATGGCGGCTCAACGCGTGTCACTCTGATTAGCAGAGGGCACAGTGTTGGGACAAGTATAAGTAGTCCACCAAGGTGAAGTCGCGGGTGGAGTGAGTCGGTCCAGTGTTGTACTACCAAAGCTTTTTTGTAAACATTTAAATTACTTCATTTCATTCCATAACAAAATATACAAAATCTCACTGCCTCAACTTATAACTGTGCTGAACAAAAAGCGCATTTATTTGCAAGAGAATACGAACGGACCCTTATTTGTTAAACACGACTAAGAAAAACCATTCAGAAACATGTCAACTACTATCTGCTGCTGACATCTGTAAAGCAGTAAATTTTGCTAAACATTTTTATCGTACGGATTAATGTTTCATGCCACAGTCCACTGGTTTTTAAACGACACAGAGATGAGTTGGGAGTTTTTAACTTAAACCATTTTTGCCTGAACATTTATTATTCTAGAAACACTTGAAATTGTATAACTTTTTGTGAAATAAACCAAGCTTGCCCTGCAAGGCGCTTAAAGACTTATTTAATATATACTTGTCTAGACTTAAAACGAACTTAGAAACGCTGAGATAACAAAATAATTTTATTTTTTAATGCTCGGATTTTTTTTGGGGCAAACGAGGGGAAAATTAACTTGATCGAGTTTTGCCGGTGATTTATGATTTTTGCGTACTGGGTGGACGGACGAAACGCAGCAAAGCTATTATTTTATTATTAAATCTGACTATGCTTTATCTGAAAAAGTCTAATGAATTTTGTATTTCGCATTGAAATGAATATTGAGGGACGGTTATATTTATATATATATATATATATATATATATATATATATATATATATATATATATATATATATGTATATATATATTGATAAATATACCTTTTTATATCATATCATTATAATTAATGAACAAATAAATGCACTACAACTTCTTTCTCTGCTCCAACCAAACACCTTCGATTGCACATTATTTTGTTCAGCAAATATGGACGAAGACATATTTCACAATCTTTCAAATTCAAATTCAAATTCAAATCATTTATTTTCATAGGCCCCAGGAGGCGCTTGAACACGTCAAAACATTACAAAAAATGATATAAAAGTAAATAATAAATAATACTAAATTATACTAATTACAATGATTTGAATAACCGGGGCTCAGATTAATTTTAATCAAACTGTTTAGAATCGAATTAAAATCAATCCAAGTACCAGCTCCGATGGGTATTGCATTATGAGAAGAGCTGGTGAGAAACTCATGTGCACCATCTTTTAAAATGAAAAATATAACAATATAAAAGTACATAAAAAAATCACATAAGAAGAGCAATTCATTTCCAAATACTATTATCATTTATGTAGTCTGAAATACTATAGTAAGCTTTTTGACATAATTTAGTTTTAACATGTTAAGGTTACGATTTTATTTTGTTCACCTGTCCTCTTAGCATGGTTTCCTACTTTAGACATTTCGATTCACTATGACGTATTTATCAACACAGATAACAACGTCACAAGACAAAGTAAATTGACTTTTCTATGTTTATAACTACGTCATAGTCAAGTTGAAATGTGAAGAAACATGTATTGATATTAGCATGAGTATGTTATGTGTCATACATAACATACTCATGATTTGATGATTGATGATGATTTTAATCTGAATGTAGTTACTTATAAACCTTTGATTCAAACGCTTCAGCTGGACGTAACTACGAACTATGAAACAGAACTGTAATTTCAAAGCTTTGTATTTCATACTAGCTTTTTTGTACAGCTCTATGATGTGTGTGCCTGACCTTTGACCTTTATTTAGTACACGAGATGGAATTTGTATCAAAGAGTTCATGGAACTTTAGTGAAGGGTGTTTTCTATTTAGCTATCCATCAAATAAAAACATCAACACGTGCCTTTCAAGTAGAAAGTAGTGATTCAATACAGAATTACCAACGATACCTACCTACAATCAAAAACGGTGAAAACACAACAGGCGAAATGTGGGTGTTATACACTGCCACGCTTTCTGGGTAGTATAGGCAAGATTTCAATGAACCGCGCATCAGAATTTATGATCGTTATTAAAAATGATTTTCTTTGCAAAACTTCCGGTCGAAACTTTTAGAATTGACATACTTAGTTGTAATAATGCTTGTTCGCAGTTTTCAATACTTTTGTGCGCATTTTAAGTTTTTTTTTTTTTTTTTTTATAATACGCCCACAGCGAACGAACGTGTGTCCACCTGATGGTAAGTGGAGTACAGCCCATGGACATCAACAATCCACAAAAGCCGATTATAGATGCGTCGCTGCAGCTGAGGACTACGGTGTTATGCCTCATGTGTCAGTAATTTCAGGGCCTGATCTCACCACCAAACCGGAACACAGTAATGGAAGCACTACTATTTGGCGGCAGGTTAAAAGTGAGACGGTGGTGCTACCGCCCTCGAGTTCTTTCACAAGAGCTCTACCACCAGTAACAAGATGCATCATATTTAACATTTTGTTTATACTTGTTATGTGGTCCCATGCTCATCAGGTTACGATCTGATGATGGCATCCTAGAGAAACTAAGGGCACCCTCTAATTTGACGGCTTCTATATTGTTTTTCGGATATAACATAAAGCTACTTGGATATTTGCATCTAGCAGTCAGTATGTCATGGTGCTGAGCTGCTGCTGGAAGGTACAACTCCTCAACGGTTTGGAGTACAGGAATAATTCTTTAAATATTGTTATGTATTGTTACCTAATAAGCACCTTAAGACCATTAACTGTATTATATATTCGTCATTTCATTCTTCAGATATAACCAAGTAGTCCCTTTATTCTACAGGCAACATCGCACGGTTTTAGAGAGTAAAACGATACCCAATTTTTTTTTTTTTTTATACCGCCACACCGGCCGTTTCGTCTATTTGAATTGTGTGACATTTCTCATTCCTTTTTCGTGCGAGGCAACGAGTGCACACGCTTTACAAAAATGCCGAAACGTAGTTCAGAAGAGAAATTGGAAAGATATAGGAAGAAAATACGGAAATTAGAAGAAAAAGAAAAACATCGGCGTCGAATACGACGACCGTTAGACTCATCTGAGGACGAAAACAATGCAGGTTAGTTCTTTATTATCATTAAGTGTTATAAGTGATTTTAATAATTGAAATACTGCAAAATCGGGATTGACTGCGAGTCAATTGCGATAGCATAATTAGCTGCGAGCTAATTATGAGTCATATTAGTATGACAATTGATGTACAAACATGTTTAATCTTGAATAGATTGACACATTAAGTACAAATTATTGTCTTAGAGACAATATTAAATCCATTATAATGAAATATTGCAAAATCGGGATTGACTGCGAGTCAATTGCGATAGCATAATTAGCGGCGAGCTAACTATGCGTCTTATTAATATCATTTTAACAATGCAATACACAAATACTCGCTATCGTATTCGGTACTCAATCGTTTAATTACGTTTTGCAGTTCCCGATGCGGTCGAGCCTCCACAAGATGGTCCATTGACTCATGAAGATGATGCGGCTGCTTCATTAACCTTCCCACATGAGGAAGAAGATGTAGCTGCTCCGTCTGCAGAGACAACGACAGTCGAAAATTTGGATCCTGAACTGCTGTTAGCTTTGGGATCCTCCACGTCTGACACGCCAGACTTTGGAGAGGAAATCCATGAAACTTTGTCTAGTTTGTGGGCTCCTATATTGAAGAAGGGGCTCGTCAAAGAGGAAAAAGAGCGGCTCATGAAAGAACACCTTATACCCTCCAATTGTAAATTATTACAAGCTCCTAAACTAAACTTGGAGATTTCTGCTGCTGTGTCAGACATCGTTAGAGGGCGGGACAAAAAATTGGTTGTTTTCCAACAACAATTAGGAAACGGCACCGCTGCTATAAATAAGGCAATGGATATATTGCTTAAGTCAGACAATAAAGCCCTAGCTTTAAAATACTTAAGCGACGGGTCTCGCTTATTATCTGATTTACATCATTGCCTGACGAAAGACAGAATAAAATTAATTACCCCGAGTCTAGAAAAGAACTTTCTTCACGTCATTCTAGACTCAGAACGTGATGACACCCTATCCGGAAATTCATTATCTGAGAAAATAAAGGCCAGTAAGGCCATTGAGAAACAAGGTTCTCAGATAAGGAAAACTACTTCATATCAAAGGAGTATTCCTCAACCACATGGCTCAACTTATCCTGCTCCTCAGGGAAACTGGCCGGGACCTCCTCGTTACCCGTCGAACAGGGGGGGGCGGGGAGGTCAGAAGAGACACCCAGCGATGTCACGCCGGTCATATCCATCGCAATCTCAGGTTCAAGCGAAGAACTCCCAGACGTCGAAGACTCGTGCGCCACAGCACAAATAAACCAGGTACATGCAGGCCGAATCCAGTATTTCTACAGTTCTTGGTTACAAATCACCAAAAATACGGTCGTGCTGTCATGGGTAAAACACGGTTTTTGCATCCCGTGGTGTACTCAAGTGATTCAAGCTAGGGCTCCAGTTCCTAACTTTACAAGTGATGAGGCCCAAGATATGCTTGTAGCCATAAATAAATTATTAGAATTAGGGGCTGTATCACGTTGTATCCCAACTCAAGACCAATACATATCTAACATCTTCTTAGCACCTAAATCCAATGGCGGCAAGCGCTTCATTCTAAATTTAAAATCTTTAAATAGGTTTATTACACATTCACACTTTAAAATGGAGGATCATAGAACGGCTGCTAAGTTAGTACCTCCAAGAGGATACTTAGCAACCATTGATTTAAAAGAGGCATATTTATTAATTCCTATTGCAGTATCCGATCGGAAATATTTACGTTTTAATTTTCAAGCTCCTAATTCAAAAAATGTATGTACATATGAGTTTACGGCCATGCCGTACGGTCTATGCGAAGCACCACGAGTGTTTACCAAAATCATGAAGGAGGTCATAGCTTATCTTCGTAAACAAGGACATAAATCAGTAATATACCTCGACGATATATTATGTATAGGAAATGATTACGACGAATGTACTACTAATGTACGCGAAACCCTAAAACTTCTAAAACGTTTGGGCTTTGTAGTAAATTATAAAAAGAGTTCGTTACAACCATCTCGGATATGTACCTTTTTAGGTTTTGTATACAATACACAAGATATGTCCTTGTCTTTACCGTTAGATAAACGAAAAAACATTTATCAGCTAGTCGAAAAATTTTCTAAATTGTCACGTTGTACAATTCGAGAGTTTGCACAATTAATAGGCGTTCTTGTCTCAGCCTGTCCAGCGGTACGATATGGTTTTCTCTACACAAAATTGTTAGAACGCCAAAAGTTTTTGGCCCTTCAACACCATCATAATAATTATGAAAGTAAAATTATTTTATCGGAAAATATTCTAGAAGACCTTATTTGGTGGCATAATCATATTTTCACAGCTATGTGTCCTATAATAAATCAGGGTTATAAAAAAGAAATATACTCAGACGCGTCTAGAACGGGTTGGGGTGCTGTATGTAACAATTTAAAAGCTCGTGGAAGTTGGAGGGCTATAGAAAAGAAACATCATATAAATTTTCTAGAGCTCTTGGCCGTATTTTTAGGATTAAAAAGTTTTGCCAATAATGATAAAAATTGTTCTATATTGCTGAGAGTAGACAATACAACCGCAATCAGCTATATTAATCGTTTAGGTGGAATTCAATTCCCACACCTAAATAACCTAACAAGATCTATTTGGCAATGGTGCGAAAAACGCAATATTTGGTTATTCGCTTCTTACGTGCACACGAAAGATAATCGTGCTGACGAAGAATCAAGGAAAATTAACCCTGACACTGAATGGGAATTATCTGATCACGCTTACAAAATTATTAAAAATAATTTTGGATGCCCTGATATTGATCTGTTTGCTTCTCGCAACAATGCCAAATGCGATTTGTTTGTTTCTTGGAAACAAGAACCAGATGCATACGCCGTAGATGCATTTACTTTAAACTGGCAAACTAAATATTTCTATGCATTTCCACCTTTTTCCCTTATTTTGAAATGCTTACGTAAGATAATTGATGATGGTGCGAAAGGAATTTTAGTCTTCCCATACTGGCCTTCGCAACCGTGGTTCCCACTTTTACAAAGTTTACTTGACTCGCATATTTTATACCTAAACCCTAATAAATTCCTTCTTCAATCTTATTTCAGGGAGCATCATCCCTTGCACACCAAGCTTACCCTGGCTGCCGCGAAGTTTTGCGGACGTCGTTTACACGCCGTGGAGCACCAGCCGACTCCTTGAATCTCATAATGGCTTCGTTAGCCGTTAACACGATCAAGCAATATAACGTCACACTTAAACTTTGGTGGCAGTACTGTATCTTACATAACATTGATTTCTTTACGGGTTCTAAATCATCTGTACTTTCTTTCTTGACGGAACAATTTAATAAAGGTGGTTCTTATGGCTCCTTGAATAGCCATCGGTCCGCATTGTCATTGATTCTTAATTTGAATGTGGGTTCAGATGACTGCATTAAACGTCTTCTGAAAGGAGTTTACAAATTTAAGTCCAATAAGCCTAAGTATACATTTACATGGGATCCTCAATTAGTTCTTTCGCATATTACAAATTGGTATCCTAACTTAGAATTAAGTATTGAGAAGATCACCAAAAAGTTAGTTATATTATTAGCTCTTTGTACTGCTCACAGGGTACAAACTCTTTCTATGATAAAATTAAAAAACATCTCTTTTAATTCAAACGGCGTTAAAATAGCAATAACTGACATAATCAAGACTTCTGCGCCCGGTCGCGATCAGCCGGTACTGTGTCTACCGTTCTTTTAAGACAATTTAAATATATGTCCAGCTTCGGTCCTTAAAGATTATATTTTTATAACAAAGCATTTTCGACCACAGAATACAGAAAACCTCTTATTAACCTATAAAAAACCCCACAAAGTCGCCACATCACAATCTATCAGCCGATGGATTAAGCAGGTGCTATCAGAAAGCGGCATTGATGTTAACACATTCACTGCACATAGCACGCGACACGCTGCCACGTCGGCAGCTCGGGTCTCCGGACTTAGTGTGGATACAATAAGGAAAACAGTTGGTTGGACTAGTACCTCCTCTGTTTTTGCCCGGTTCTATAACCGGCCAATACGTAATGACAATGACTTTGCAAATGCAGTTGTATTTCCTACAACTAATAATAATTAAGAATAATAATATATACATATTGTAATATTTAGCGGAAATAATATGATTGTTAATTGGTTTTCTTGAATAAAAATATATGTTTATTGAAACAAAACTTGTTTCTCTGAAAATCTTCTTGGTTATATCTGAAGAATGAAATGACGAATATATAATAGATGATCAAACGAACTTCCAAAGTGAAGTTCGATCATTATTATATGAGTCATTTCATTCGAAGATATAAGATCCCTCCTCTCCCATAAACTTCACACTGTTTAAATTCCAGTGCTTGTAACCCCTGAAGTTTTGTTTCTAATATTATATCTCTAAAAGAATGAGAAATGTCACACAATTCAAATAGACGAAACGGCCGGTGTGGCGGTATACCTAAAAAAAAAAAAAAAAAAAATTGGGTATCGTTTTACTCTCTAAAATCTTGCGATGTTGCCTGTAGAATAAAGGGACTACTTGGTTATATCTTCGAATGAAATGACTCATATAATAATGATCGAACTTCACTTTGGAAGTTCGTTTGATCATCTATTATTTTAAGTTATACACGATTATATAAGAGTAACAAAATGTTCTACATAGGATAAGACGTTTTTTGTACCGATCCTTCTAACTACTGGACAAGCCATCTTGAACTAGAAAGACTCATTGTAAAGATATTTCACCAAAATTAGATAAATAAATAAATAATAGTTTAAAAAAACTATAAAACACGCTTTATATAGAAAACCAAACTAAAGAATAGTGTAAAAAATTAAAATAAATATAAATGAATAATAGTGTATATAAGAAAAAAATTATAAAAAAGCGTGGGGTGCATGGGTCATATAAATATTTCATTGACAGACATGAGAAGAAGGATTATCATTTCGATAATATCTTAAAAAGCACCCCACCCTTTTTTTTTCTTATTTACACTATTATTTATTTATATTTATTAGAATGTTTTACACTATTCTTAATTCAAAATTATTAAAATTTATTTTCTAGTTTATATTTTTTAGTTTGGTTTTCTATGTAAATAAATAAATAATAATAAAATAAAATTCTTTATTTCGGACAACAAAAATCCATTAGGTTAGTTTACAAATCTTACATGCTAGTGTTAGTTACATTTTCCTATTTGGTATTTTCTTTTTAGAAGGACACTCAATGGAGAAGTTGCCGTTGATAGTCCTTCTAACAAGATGTATTAAAATCGGAGAATCCATCGTCTCCGCCACAATTTTGAGAATGCTGTTGTTGCTGGCCCGTAATCGCAACAAAAGCGAGGCAGTCTTTTTGCGAATGACGGCGTGAAAACCGTCCGTGTGATTTTGCGCAAACATGCCGGACGCGCTGCATCGCCGTGGCAACCTCAACAGCATTCTAAAAATATTATTATATTGGACGCGCAGTACATCCATCGATCTTTTAGTATAGTCAACCCAAAGACTTCCCGTGTAGAACCCTTGGCAATATGCCTTAAAAAGTGTTATTTTTACTTGGTCACTACTACGAGCGAATCTTCGGGCCAACATATTACCTCGGACCGATAATGCCCTACGCTCCCTTTCAATGTCAACATACGGTAAGTAAATGCCCCAGATATTTAAAGTTTGTCACTCTTTTGATGTTCAAGCCGTTTAGGGTAATAAAGCGTGTTATTTAGTTTTTTTTTTAACTATTATTTATTGTCTACTTTTTAGTTTGGTTTATTTATAAGAGCGTTGTTTTATTATTTTTTAAACTGTTATTTGATCTAATCTACTATCATTTCCGTGATAACTCTAAGTAACTGTAATTATTTTTCAAATTATTAACGCATTCGTAGTTCGCGCGCAAGCGCTATCTCTGTTACTGCAAAGGATGCGGAAAGAAATTGATGAATCCTGGCGAATCTAATCAGGATAATCGGCTATTTTAATCGAATTATTGCATTGTCATCGGTCTTTTACAGGTGTGCAAAATTTGAATGAAATCTGAACGTATACAGTGGGTCAAAATAGCGTCCAAAGGAGTCGGTTACATTCAAACAAACATACAAGTGAAGCTAATAGGTATAAAGCGTGTAAAAAGTATTTGAAAAAGAAACCGACTTCAACGTATTTTTTAAGGTATTTTAAAGTTGTTTTTTTTATCAATTCCGAGATGCTTTTCTTTCACATTGAATGTGTGTTGTGCATTTCTGTGCAGAAATTTCATTAACGTTATCAATCCGAATGGGAATCAAAAATTCTTTAGTTTAGACTGTATACAATCATATTTCACAAGTATGCTAAAAGGTGATTTTCCACGATTGGGAGTATGTATCGCACTCACTTTTCAGGTCTCAATGGTAATGAATACCATGTAGGTAAATACCTAAAAGGCAAGCTTTTGCAACAGGAAGGCTATATTCGCAAATGGAAAAATGCAATAACACTCATAACCAACCGCAAAAGCGTCCCAAAATCGCATAACAGTCTCAGTAGCACATTTTCACACGAATACACATCAATCTACATTTGTAGTATAAAATGGTCGCGCATTTTAAGTCTTTTCGTGAAATTCGAGACAAACTTAGGAGGTAAAAGTTGCTAGGCTGTTTTTAATACAACTGTTTTATGGGTTTAACTTTAATATTATTAAGATTTTATCTTTTTTCATAGACAATTCCCATCATAATCTAAAGCACTAAAATGCATATTAGTTGCCGGCCATGTTTCCAAAATTATTATTTAAATTTTTCATTTTGTATGTAACTCAATTAATGATTTAACCAATTTTGACAAAATGGCCACGAACATCCATGCATTTTAGTGTTTTAAAAATTATTTGTCTATAAAAATAAATAAAAACTTCAACTTTATTTAAGTTAAACTCATATTACGTTAGTATGAAAACACGGCGCTCGGCTACCCTTAAACTGGAAATGTATAGTTTGATGAGTAGCCGAGTGTACATTTTGGTTGCCATATAAATAGTACAACTCTACTTCTAAAAGCTTTTAAACGCATTACGATGCGTGCTCCAAACTTTATCTCGCTCAAACTAAAAACTGTTAAAATTGAACCGAAATAACAATAAAAATATCCACAAAGGCATAACCCTAAAAGGCTCGGGCACAAATTCGGTTCCATTTCGAGAGTTTCAAACAATAATACTCTTATCTTAATAAAAAGTTATAATATGCCTGAGCACTAACAGATTTCATAGCCTGCTTTTACCATTTTCCATTAGAAGTTAAAATAAATCTTGCGGTTTTGAATAAAACTCGAGCTAGTTAGACTTTCTGAAAAATTCTAAAACATTAAGCGATTATCACAAAGCACCGCGAGTTTAGCACAGTTAACATAGAGCCATAATAGTAATCGCTAATATGTGCATTATTTTATGAAATAGATAATAATTATTTGAAAAATGCGAGTTGTATACAAAGTTTGAAAATTTCAAAGTGTTCAGCTACTTTTGTTGCTGACTGTACGTCACCGTCACGTTGTGTCAAGTCGGTGTGAGGCCATTTTTAAAATACTTAGTGTGTACTTGCACTGAGTAATCAGCAGCGTTTATCGTCCAGCGCTATTCCTTTAATTTTTTTTAAATAAACCTTAATAATATCCTAAAAAAATGCCAAGAAAGTGCCGGCAACTCTGGTTCAGCTCATACTCATATCAATAACTTTAAAAGCATTTAGATAAAATAAAATATTGAATCAACTCTCCTTGACATCCCAACACATTTTCATCTCATCTTGTTACAGGAAAGAGGCCTAAAGAAACACGTCCATGACTTCTTCCTCAACCTAATTATCTTGTATTTTCGTTTAGAACGTGACTTGGGAGTATTTGTTTATATTTACTTTATCACGTTATGTTATGATAACAAGTATGACAGACATGTAATTAGTTAATGAGGGAGATTGGACGATATGCTTTACTAAAAGTTATCAACATCAGTGAAGAAAAAGATAGCTAGTATAACGAATCCTAAATACTTACAACCAGTTTTATCAGGACTAGTTAAGTGCCTGGTAGCAGTGATAGCCCTTTTAGGCTTTTTTTGACAGATGATAATATAATTATGTCAAAGAAGAATGTATGTATGGAACTTTGCCGTCATTCTTTTTTCACGCGGCCAACAATCTAATATAATGGCTTATAGTACCACTATTATTGCCCATTAGATGAACGTTCTAAAGTTAAAGTGTGGAGATGGTCTTTCAGCGGGTAGGTGAAGAAGAACACCAAATTATATGGTAGTAAACAGCCGTTACCTATCTGCTTCTAATCAAGCTAAATGTCTTTGCTTTATACAATTCATGAGATCAGAAGTGTACCCAAAATAGTTTAAAACCTAAATAAAACCGAGGATATTGGTTCCACAGTATTGTTATAATAATAAAATATGCTCAATAGGCTAAGTTCTAACAGAAAATCACATGTTTTTAAACTTTCGCGGTTTGAGAACATTTTTACAAACAATAATGAGGAAATGAAAAATGACTTACATCATTCATGGTCACCAAGCTTGTGACCACGAATGATGCGCGTCGATCATGTCGAGCATAGGTATTTATTTACCTTCAAAATAATCACACGATTTAGACCAGTTGTCTAATTTTTAAAAACATCTTATTTTTCCCTGACTGAAGCTTTGTAATTAAATCTAAAAATGAATGGAATCCCTAGAACATTTTTTGAACACTTCAAACAAGAATATCTTTGAAACGTTACCCCACAAATATTTATTTTTGTACCTATTTTATTATAAGGCATAAGGCATCAGTATTCCTACAAAACTTATAACGTTAAATCACTGGCCGCGAGAAAAAAAGACGTCAGAATTACTCATTGTCTTTAGTAAGAATAATAATAGAATTAACCAGCACATTCCGAGACCTTATCATGCCTGATAAGGTTTCGGAAGTTTCTGATGAATGAGGTGAAACTAAAATTAATTAATTAAACAACTAAATCATTTAAATGATAAAACCCATTTTGGTGAAAAATGTTTTGTCATTTTCTTTTGAACATCGCAATGAGAAAGAAAAACACAAAGCAAACGCTCCTATATTAACGAAAATAGGTTTCATCTTTGGTCTAAGCTATTATCACAAAGGTTCTTACCAAAGAGATTGAAGATAGGTCTAGGTGATATTAGAATATAATTCAATCAAGACTGCCTCGATGGTCTAGTGGTTAGTGTATGCGCCTCTCACCGCGAGTTCTCGGGTTATTTGAGAACTCTTCGTCAGGAAGTTTGCATGCAGCTTCGTCAGGCAGTTCACAATAGCAGCACGGAGTTGGAATTGGGCCTAAAAAAACAGGTGAAGTATGGGTGTGTGATTGAAAACAGTATTATATTTCTGTTTATGCCTACTTGTTTTGTTTATCTGTGTATAATGAGTTTGTAATTTATAAATTAAATTAATCAGTGTGTGCAGTACGGACAAACCGCTGTGGTTTTTGGTCTGCTACTAAAATGTATAATTGTATGTTTATATGAAAATAAATTATTAAAAAAAAAAGTGGTTAATAACATATGTATTTGGATAAGTATAATACTTACCATAGATATAAATATAGACACAACAAATAATGCCCTTCTTTAACAAATTAAGCAGCTTACAGACTGCCAACATTGTGAGTTAGACATTGTGCTGAAGTATGATTCCCAGGTCGGACAAAAGAGTTGTTTTTAATAGCAGCACGGAGTTGGAATTGTGCCCGGGAAATGGTAATAGGCTTACCCCCTATCCCATGGGACCTAAACATAACAAAAATAAATATGGGTGTAGTACACCTCAGCGACACCCTGCTGGGCAATATAGGCGTGATGTTATGTTATGTTTGTAATTTTGATGACATGATTAAAATAACCAATTTATTTTTTTTTATTTTTGGCGAAAATACTTGTACTTCTGAGACTTAACTTTTATGCGTAAGGTCATTATTGCCCCGTGCGTCGTGCATTTAATAAAAGTGAATATTTTACCCTGATATAAAACACTTAACTTTTTAGAATGCAGGTATTTGAATATTAAATAATATTGTAATCAAACTAATCTGAAATAACTAAAAACAAACAAGTTTCCAAACTATCCCTCTACCCCGGAAGGCTTTTAGTGAAACAATAATAGTTAGTCGGTAGATAATCTCGTTAAAATTTAAACGTAACATTGACATAATTTTAATTCAATAGTTTGATCTGAATCTGTGCTTAGTGAGTGTAAAATGCATGTTTATGAAAACCTCCGTGGAGTTATTCCTAGTGGGGCATCGTTTTGTTTCTAAGAAAAAAAAGAATAATGTTTTATTTTATTCATGTATAGGTATATCGACGGGATATTATTATTAGAAAGCATAGAAAATGTATCCACTAATGTATGCATCCTACAATAACATCGGTCAGAAATAGTATTAAATAACAGTGCGGCCCAATTATCAGTCCTACATCAACTCGGTTGTGGGCGGTTCAGTGTTTTTATAAATTGTCAATTAAGAACTGTTTATCTAAAAATAAGACTTACCAATACCCATCGGAACTGGTACATAGTTTGATTTTAATCTGATTCTAAACAGTTGGATTAAAATTAATCTAAGCCCCATATTCAAATCATTGTAATTAGTTTAATTTAGTTTTACTTATAATTTATTTTTATATCATTTGTTTGTAATATTTTGTCGTGATCAAGCGCCTCCTGGGACCTATGAAAATAAATGATTTGAATTTGAATTTGAATTTACCCTCAGCCTTTCTAAATAAATAACGACCCTCAACCTCGCATCATCACTTTCCCTTCCTATCGCTGACACAACGACCTTTATCATAATATCATTATTCTCTCAATATATTTCTTGACAAAAAACATGAGTATCATAAACGCTATAGACACGACGCCTAACCCAATAAACTACGAAGGGACGGAACATTATCTGTTGTTTCAAAGAATGTGACAAAAGTATTATATCATTTTATGAGTAATGGTAGATCTAGCTGCGTTTGACTGGTGTGGCAATTTAGAGTTTAGACGTGTCACGATATCACAAGAAAATTACTATAATCTTTCATACATAGACTCGGTACTTAAATATCTAGTTGCCCTGTATTCATAAATGTGCCATTGCTGACACGGGCCTCTTCTTCTCTAAAGATGGGTAAGACCATCACGCTGGCCAATTACAGGTTGAAAGACTTCACACACTCACATTGTGTATGAGAACTTGAAAAGGAAAACATCTTAAAGAAATCTGCTTATATTCGTCGTTATATTCTTTCTAAATAACTAACATTATGAAAGTTTGTGAGAATGTGTCGATGTTTGGACGTTGATAATGATGAAATTTCGGTTACATGTAGATTTATAGCCTGAATAATCATAATTATAGCCTTCTTTATTTTGACGCTCAACACAGATATAGACAATGGCGGTAGCTAGTATATCCATAAATTTTGGATCAGGCTTAACACAAATTTGGGTGTTCTTAAATTAAAATATTATAACGTTTGAATACCGGGTATACCCTTGAGGAATACCTTTTTTGATGTCACAGGTGTGGTCGTCGTATGCCTTCCGGGTTCTGAGCAACCTTTGTTATTTAATATGTCCTAAAATATAATTATTTCGGTAATTTTATTGTTTATTTTTACAAATTCGCCTATTTAATCTATGTAAATGTTTGTACTTTATAATAAATAATACCAAGGTGCTGCAACACCACGATCTTACTAACAAATTCAAATACTACATTAGTGAGAGAGAGAACGCAACATTTAGTGCACAGCCTGTACTGATACAATTAGACATTTTAAAGTTTATTCGAAAATTAAATGTGATATTCTATATTACTGGCAAATGCTTGTCAGTCAGGGAGAAATTATTTTAATGGTCTTGCTTAAAATTTAATCTTTCGTTGCTTTATAGGCAAATGCTCCAAGTGAAGGAACACCTGCTTTGTGTGTGTGAAATGTATGTTTGTGAACACCTAAGTGACGCAGGCGTTATGCCAAGCGCGAACACCTTATTTAAAAAAAAAAAATCTCTTACATGAAATTTGCCAAGACATTTAATATTTGAAGTAAAAAATTAAGTGGTTAACGAAATCAAACTTGCCCAATTTTAATTTATCTTTAATTGGGCTGTACTATCAGTAAAATCTAGCAAACTTCTGCAGTTCATTTCCTTAAGTTGTTCTATAAGCAGACAAATAACTCTTGGATTAAGATTTGGAAAGTTACTCAGCAATCGGCAGTACTAGCTACACTCTGATTTAGTGAAGCGAACTTTGATATCAGGATATTAAATAGTTGAACTGAACTGTCTCTACTCGATAAATCTGCTAGTTCTATCTACGAATGCTTGGGAAAGTTTCGTAGCAAAGTTCCGTATTATGTAGATTGGACAAATGTTTTAGTTGCTAAGCATAGAGTGTGGATACTACAAAGGTTCAGATTTCAGATGTGGTCAGACTGGCCAGTGTTTACATCTACAAGTTAAAACAAAACGAAAAATGATTGCCACGTTTTTTATCATTTATTTATTTTATTATTTTTTTGCTAGTTTATTTTGTAAAAAAAAATATTTTGCTAACTTCTGTTCTGTCAAAATCGGCACACTTTACGCAGCTTCAATTTTATCTACATTTCAGCCTTGTACTGGTTAAATCAGCACTACAGTTTTAAAAAACTCGGACAATAAAAAATTAGACGGACTTTTCGACTATGTAACCGGTTTTGGCCAGTCCGGGGCGGTTTTATACAGATTAATAGGGGTGGAAGAGTTTGGCATGGAAGCCTGGCAGCTTGCTAATCTTTCCGGATTATTGTAGCCACTGCGGTTTGGCCTTTCACTGTGCTCCCACTCTTCAAAGTCTATTTTTAGTTAGTTTGTATTTGTTTCTACGTAACTAAGATATTTCATTAATTCGAACAAGCTTCAGTCCGCGTGACATTTCGATAAATACTAGTTTCATACAATATTATGATTGAAAAATTAAGAATACAATAGGATTTGAACTTGCAATGGTATTTAGTTATTTATCTACAACGTCAACACAAATGGGTTGAGAAATTTCGAGTCTAGCAGCATACGAATCCATGGCTGAATTGACAAGGCACCTGGTGGTTTACCCAGGGGGTAAAGGTTCGAATTCTGTTGGATTCTTAATTTTTCAACCTTAAAATTCTATAAAATACAAAAAGTTTCATATTTAAAAAATTTAAACTTTAATTATATTAGTGGACTTACTTCATTGAGTAACAGACCTTTAAACATTGACATAAACTTTAACATGTTGATATTTCTAGGATTACTTTTAATGCTAGCGTCCATGCGCGAGCGATACCTGGCACCACGGTCCTATCACATTGACGGAACACACTGAGTTTTCGTCCGTGCAACTCGGACATAACCAGCGACTCTACCTGGATCGATGGTATGCGTCAAGCATTTCCTAGTTAAAAATAAATAAATAAAAAAAGGATTACTTCTTAAGGATGGGCAGATGAAGAAAAAGAATTCAATATTATATTATTAAGTTACCAAATCATTTATTCACATTATTCATTTTTTGTTCCAAACAATATGAAGCAGCCGTAAAATTTGTGAATTTGTAACCTCCCCTGGGCGTGATCGGGACTCGGCAGTAACGTTATGGCGCACATTACCAAGTTTTACTGAGATAATATCTCACTTTACCCGTGAGTGTCGTTTCCTTGTTTGAGGAACAATAATGCGTTTTTGGAGCAATTAGAGTGTTGCTAAGTGTTTTTCTTAGAATGTTTCTTTTCGTTTTTTACCAAAAGGTTATGGGGTAGGTAGGTGGGTTATGTATTCGGGACGTATTTTTTTATATTATCTTTTTAATTTTTTATACACCGTTTAACTACGTCAATTATGGATAGTTGCAAATTGGCAATCGGCAACAAGTTAAGATCTAATGTTGGAATCCCAGGGAAATTGAGAGGAATCTCCAAATTTTAAACACTCTTGCCATCAAATTCTTATTTTTTCTAAAGTTACTTGGCTATTTTCATGTAACAGACAGAATTTAATGATGCTGAGCTAATGATGGAAGGAACAGACCCTCCACGGTTAGGAGTAATGGGATAATTCTTTCAATCTTCAGTATTATTTCAAGTTATATTCAGATCAGGCAATGATTAAGGTATTCAAAATAATAAATACACAGTTATGACCATATATACTGCCTTTCCATCACTAACAGCTGTTTTATGATTCAATTACCTACCTATAACTTCAACTTCTAACAAAACAACTTTATATCCCAGCCTGGCATAATAAATACCTAATTAAATACAATTTTGTGCTGTGAAAGACTGTAAAACTGAAATTTTGTAATACCTTAATATCTAACAGTTTTATTACAATTAAGTTTCATAGCGCTGACAAAATATGTTAATTTTTATATTTATTTGTTTATTTAATACTTGGAGGTCCGACTGCTTACCTGTAGAGAGAATACAGTATAATAGTGACAGTAAGCCAATATTTATAGGTCCTAACGGTAGCAATGTAATAGTCACGAAAATCTCACGGAGTAAGTTACACTGTATATAAACTTAAAATCTACAATCTACATAGTGTGTGCGTTACACAAATAATATACAGTTGTAACAATTAAGTGTGTGTTTTTCTAGCATTTTATACAGCGTGTAATCGTTAATTGTGTCCAAGTGATTGTTGCGTATCTATTGAGATATCATGAAACTTTAAACTGATATAAATAGTACTTTACCTAATGAGTGAATCTGCATCAACAACTTTTAAAAATAAATTGATTTGTCTTACATTTAATTTTAATGATTTAGTTTGTTCCGGTAATAATTTAATGAATATAAGAGATAAAAACATTTGAAACTGCTATCAAAAATACGTTAATGTGTGAGTAAAATGGTTTAAATAACTTTTTCACCACACCAGCACGAAAAAGATCGTTTGCTTGCCAGAATTCAGTGAGTAAAAACCATTTTTCTCACTAGTGAGGCAAAGTGATTCAAATTTCGAAACACAAAATCCTTCCAATGAATAGACGCTGAAAAAAAAAACAAAGCAGCCACCATGTAGGTTAGTAATAAACATTGACATCAATTTCATTAAATAACTACAAACGATACGTTTTAATTATATTTAATTATATAAATACACGCTTATTTGGTATTTTAATGTTTTATATTCATGATTAACCATTAAATTTAGTAAAATCAAGTACTGAATATTAGACTCTATAAATAAATGTCACGGAAAGTTATTCCGATCGCATTCTTAAAAAAAAAGTCAGCGTCTGTGTCAGTCAGCGCGGGCAACTATAAATTCTTTTCAGTTTATGTTTAATTGCTTACTGGAACTTTTTAACAACAAAATAGTGAATCCAGTGATGAAGAACTTTGTGGAACTCCAAAAGAGTTGAGACAACTTGCTTCTAACACTGAAGTATGCTTTTTACCAGAAAAATTACGTGAAAAGTATTTCAAAGCATACGACATATTTAATAAGGGGCGACTTACAAAAGGCGCTAAAACGCATTCTGAATCGGTATTACTGTCGTATTTCATAGAATTATATTAAGCAATAGAGTACTAGTTTATTTAAATCTTAATATTTTCTCACTGGAAGAGGTTAAAAGTTGTGTAGTTTTTAAAATCTAAATTTGTGATATTTCCAGTCTATACTTAAAAAAAATATTTTGTTATTTTTCTCATTCATATAATATTCTCTCTCATTTTTAGATGTTTAAATACAAATTATAAAAGTAAAGTACATTTAAAAATATTATAAAATTAATTTATTTTTAAAAATATAAAAAATAGTACCCCACGGGTATCGGATGCCAAGCTACCGGTGGTTAGGGCTCCAGAGAGAGGAACCTCCTCACAATGCGTGCCGTGTCGAGTAGCACCGCCTTCTGCATCAGACCGTTGATCCAGACACCCAACGCGAGTCTCTTAAGATGTTTATCGAGACTCTTTGCTATCAGTCCGTTTACGGATACGACTATCGGTACAATAATAGCCGAGTCCACCTCCCACATTTCGACTATCTCATGAGCCAAGTTTAAATATTTAACTTGTTTGTCCTTTACGGCCTTCAGGAGATTCTCGTCATGCGGGATGGTGATATCGACAATTATTATAATTATTAATTATTTTATTATATTTATTATGCTGTTATTTTACTCATTAGGTAACATACTTTTGATTTTAGTATATATACTTATATATATATTTATATTATAAAAAATCAATTATTAAAACTATGATATCTTATTTACATTACAATCTAGCCTATCAAGACTAATAAGTAAGGTTCGTCTAGCTAAGGCTGGCACAAAAGAGTTGAGAAATTTCGAGTCTGGCAGTATACGAATCCATAGCTGAATTGGCAAAGCACTTGGGGCGTATACCCAGGGGGTGCAGGTTCGAGTCCTGCTGGATTCTTAATTTTTCAACTTTAATATTATATAAAATATAAAAAGGCAAAGCAAACCTAAAATTTGCTTTAAAATATTACAAGTATTTGATAAAAATGCGTCATCTCTCGACAGTAATAGTGTTGATCTTAATTCAAACTTACTGTATGTGGCTAAGTGACTTAACACATCACATAGATGGCGCTAAAACCAAGTAAGGTTCGTCTAGCTAAGGCTGGCACAAAAGAGTTTAGAAATTTCGAGTCTGGCAGTATACGAATCCATAGCTGAATTGGCAAAGCACTTGGGGCGTATACCCAGGGGGTGCAGGTTCGAGTCCTGCTGGATTCTTAATTTTTCAACTTTAATATTATATAAAATATAAAAAGGCAAAGCAAACCGAAAATTTGCTTTAAAATATTACAAGTATTTGATAAAAATGCGTCATCTCTCGACAGTAATAGTGTTGATCTTAATTCAAACTTACTGTATGTGGCTAAGTGACTTAACACATCACATAGATGGCGCTAAAACCAAGTAAGGTTCGTCTAGCTAAGGCTGGCACAAAAGAGTTGAGAAATTTCGAGTCTGGCAGTATACGAATCCATAGCTGAATTGGCAAAGCACTTGGGGCGTATACCCAGGGGGTGCAGGTTCGAGTCCTGCTGGATTCTTAATTTTTCAACTTTAATATTATATAAAATATAAAAAGGCATAGCAAAGCTAAAATTTGCTTTAAAATATTACAAGTAATATTATGTTTACCTAAATTGCTAGTATATAATGTTTGATACCTCTAATGGTTACAAAATATTCACTGAAACAAAAAAGATTGTTGATGCATGACACCGATTTAAGTTAAAAATGGCAAACATTTGCTTACTATTTTTAGTTTGATTTTGAAATAATATTAATGCAGTTTTACTCATTAAGTAACGTTTTTTTTGTTTATTTATTTATTTATAGGTTCGCCTACAATTGTTACACATTTATTACAAGTAATACAAGCATGATCAACAAGATGGGTGCACAATATCAATCGGCAAACACAGCATTCACAATAAATATATGGATAAGTAAAAACAAAAATAACATAGGTTAGAAGTTAGGTAGATATTAAGGTTACAAAATTTTCGTGAAGCATGCATAAGTAAATAAACTTAAAGCTAACATATTAATTTTCAAAGTTTTTATGTAATAGTAATGGAATAATCGCCTGGACACACTGAACGACAACATCCTGTGTAATAAATATATATATATTTTATTTATTCGATAACATGTATTTTCAGCATCATTGATTGAGTAAAACTTCCAGTTATTATAAATATGAACTTATATTTACCTTATGTGTATTTACCTGAACTATATTTAATATATAAAATCTACCCGATTGGTATTTCAGTATTTTGGACATAAATATGTAAAAAACAAACCAAACATCTCTTTTCAAATTTTCATCACTGTGTTTATTTACCGAAAACTTGGCGCACCGTATGGCGTAAACCAACGTACAAAATATAGCTCAATGCGGTTAAAGCCAAAGCCGTCTTTTGATCCCTCTCTTATTCCATATTTGAACTTGACAAAACTGAAAACCTTAGCAAAGCGTTAAACTAGCCTGGTGGAATTAGCACTACGGGCCAACTACTCGTAATCACAACATCTTAAATAAAACTCTTCTATAACTTGCATTCATTAAGGGGAACTATATTAATTGTCTGCAGAATAGTAGTGTGAGTTTATTAACTGTTACGATTTGACTATAACATATTGTTCTACAGTTTTATCAAACCTGTGTTTGCGTCTCCGTCTATGCGCCAATCCACGGTACATCGCCTGGTTTTATGACACAACTGAGTTGAAGTGGAGAAATGGCGGTTAATATCATCCAAACCAGTCGTCACACCAGGATCCGACTGCTGTTTCTGATCTTCTAGCTATTTATTTATTTATTTATTAAAAATTAATTCCGAAGCTATGAACACGTGTTAACTATTTTACACCTACCCATATTAATCTTAGTACAAAGCACAACGAACAAACCTTTTAATCACTGCTTTATACAAAGGTACATACTGCATACCTTTGATTATATATATTTCCTCTGAGCTGAATACATTCACACATTCTGAGAATACCTCTTAGTTTCAAGGAACGGTTGTTAATTGCCGACACTACAAAGGAAGCATCCTCCTCCCAGACTATGTACTGATGTGTTCAGAATTTCAGATGACCTCGGCCGATATTGAGGCGTTCTGTATTGGGAATAACATTTAAATGGGTCAGTTGTAGACAATTAAACCAAAAGTCATTGTCAAGCGTCCCGAACTGCCAAATGTAGAAAAAAAAATCATAGATGCGCAGAATAACCTATCGCCCTGCTGCCCCGCGGGTTTTAGCAGACTTATTTGCATAGATATTTGCTTTCATTGCCACTCCATATTGATGAAATGCTATTTGTACACTATAGAGGCAACAGTTATAGTATAACTCTCTAGTCTTGGGTGAGGGAAGAGTGTATAAAACCCTAATTTTACCTGATATCCTTGCTTCTATTAAGAATTGCCCGACGGAAAAGCCCAAATTGCACCTTGGCCCGAACTCGAGACCTTGCGGTGAGAGTAAGCATACGGTTACCAGAACCACTACATCAATGAAGCAGTGAGTTCCCTCAGATTCTAAATAAAATATGAAGACACATACACTATACCAAATACAATCAATCCGTGTAATAGTAACATAATGAATACATACAGTACGTGCAGTCATTTACTTTCTTAAACCTTTCGATCTATTTAAACATTCTTAATCACAGGAATAGATCCATAAATGCAATGTACCGTGTAGCAGGCTGCTCTCCCAGCCCAAACGAAACACGCAACACTCGAGCACGTATTTAGCACTCAAATGCAAGCATTTAAGCAAAATGCTCTAATTAAGCTCGCAAATGGGTGGTTTGTGTAAAAGATCGCACTTGCCGTGACATATAGCACTCAAATGAGACTATGTATTGCACATCAGAGCTATTCCCACGCTTGAATTTGCCCATAATGTATAGTATTGCTGTGTGGATGTTTCGAAATAAACTGGGTTGTTTTAGTGTCCTGTAAAATATTGTAACAACATACTAAGGTAAATTTATTAGTTATTCGAATTGACAAATGTAATGGTTTTATATTTACTACAATACATTCTGTTTTAAGAGGGAACAAATTGTTTGGCTGTTTTCCATTCAAAAGTAATATAGGTTTTACTTTAATATTATTAAGTTTAATCTATTTTTATAGTCAAATCATAATATCTAAAAAAATGAAAAATTATTATTATCTATTATTTTTAGTTATTGACCTTTTAACAATTAATTAAACAAATTAAAATAACACTTCTTAAAGCGAATTAAAGAAAAAAAGGAGATTTTTTTATAGCATAATATACAAACACACGAAAAAAAAATTCACAAAACTATACAGATATCAAAAATCTCCTCCCAATCGATGTCTAAGGGTGACATTGTACTCAGACGGCTGTCACATTGTATGGCAATGCTTATTATTGGAGCCAAATAATAACCAGCCCTCTGGTCACGAGTGGCAAATAGTTTTTTCAGTTTGTATGTAACTCAATTAATGATTATAACAATTTTGATAAAATGGTCATGAGTTTATGACCAAAATTGCATTTAGTATTTAAGATATATTTTTTTTTGTTTCGTTTTCTTTTTACTATCCTTTAGGTGACTATTAAGAATGTGAAATATTAAGAATGTAAAACGGACAAAAACCTACCTACTACAAGATATTGTGTTGAGGAAGCAAAAGAGGTCTGTAGAACCGTAATATGTGACTTTAAACTGTCTCGGCCTACCCCTTGGCATAATGGCGTGAAATATGGCCCTACCTGTTTGTCAATGTAGTATTAATGTAAGAAAACAATACAAGCAAGATTTTTTTATTTATTTTGTTGCAAAAATATGTCTTTGATAAGAATATTACTTTGAGCAACATATTAATAAAGTTTTACAAACAACAGAAGCGTAGTTCTAAAAGTTTATAAAAGTTCGTCGCGAGTATCTGATATTTCTTGTTGATATTATATTTAGAACTAGCTTCTCCGTGCGGCTCCACCCGCGTGTTAGGTGTGTTATTTAAAAAAAGCCTTATGTCCCTTCTCAGGTTTTGGACTGTCTTCATAACAATTTTCATTAAGATCGGTTCAGTAATTTGCCGTGAAAGCGTAACAGGTAGACAAACAGAGCTATTTGCGTGGTTCGATTCCCGGGTCGGGCAAATTGTTATTTGTGAACTTTCCGTCAGGAAATTTTCAATAGCAGCACAGAGTTCGAATTGTGCCCGATGGATGACGATAAGCTCACCCTCTATCCCGTGGAACCTTAACATAACAGATAAAGTGTGGATGCTGTACACCTCTGCCACACCCTTCTGGGTAATATAGGTGGGATGTTATGTTATGTTACATAATAAAATTGTAAATTTGCCATGTGAAGATAACTAGTAATGAAATAATACATTACAAGAGGTCGCATCACAGAAACACTACTTGATGGAATTGGATTGCATTCACAGTTATGTAGCTGAAGGTCTAATTTAAAAAGCTGGTATATTATTATGTTTCTTTGTATTTTATCCCGAAGGGGGTTAATAAGGGGTTGTAGTTTATTTGGTAGGTTCGTCAATTTTAAAGGCAAATACCTAAAATTTTGCACTCTGGTTTCTTACATAACGTAAATTAAGTGTAGGATAGATATTTTTTAAATATCACTACCCAATGGGGTGAATTAGGTGTTGCAAGTTCATGCGGGCAGTTAGTCAATTTTGAAAAAAAAATTGCACGAAATTCTGTAAATAGGTCACACATAAATTACCAGTAAAATAGATTTTTGTAAATTCCTTTAAGGATAAATGAGGAATTGGAAATGGTCAATAAGGTTGTCTTTCTTAAAATAAATTTCATGTTATAATATAAGACTCTAAATTACAATGGGGCCCACATATAGAAACGTTGTCTGGTAGACTCAGCTCAGCAGCTTACGCCGTAAAAACAATTCGTCAACTGACCGTTCTTGACACTGCGCGTTTAGTTTATTTTAGCTATTTTCACAGTATAATGTCATATGGTTTATTGCTTTGGGGTAGTGCCGCGGATATAGTTTCAATATTTGTGCTCCAGAAACGAGCTATTCGAGCTATCTATATGATGAGTCCCAAGGAGACACTAAGAAATAAATTAAAGAGATACATATTATGACGTAACATTCTCAATACATTTACGAAAATTTAATGTACGTTCACAAAAAGCAAACGAAATTTAAAAAAAAATAGTGATCTCCATAAATTAAATCTAAGGAACAAAATCAAACTCGCTGTGCCCACTACTAGGCTCCATAAAATCTCTAACTCGTTTCCAGGTCAATGTATACGCTTTTACAATAAACTTCCTTTAGACGCAATAGAATTATCGATAGGTAAATTTAAAAAATATGTTAAAAATTAGATTATGTCAAAAAGCTTACTACAGTATTTCAGACTACATAAATGATAATAGTATTTGGAAATGAATTGCTCTTCTTATGTGACTTTTATATGTACTTTTATATTGTTATATTTTTCATTTTAAAAATGGTGCACATGAGTTTCTCACCAGCTCTTCTCATAATGCAATACCTATCGGAGCTGGTACTTGGATTGATTTTAATTCGATTCTAAACAGTTTGATTAAAATTAATCTGAGCCCCGGTTATTCAAATCATTGTAATTAGTATAATTTAGTATTATTTATGATTTATTTTTATATCATTTTTTGTAATGTTTTGACGTGTTCAAGCGCCTTCTGGGACCTATGAAAATAAATGATTTGAATTTGAATTTGAATTATATTTATTTATTTTTTTAGTCTAAATTATAAAATTATAATTATTATTTATTATTCTATATAATTTTTTTTTTTTTTTTTTTGTATATAATTTGCATTTGAATTTGAGATAGTTGAAAGTAAATTAAATGATATGCAGTAGTCTTTTTCACTAAACGGCGCTTTTAATCAAAAGGTTAGGCTAGCATTGTAACATTATAAATGGCTGGCATGCCTTTTGTTTGCAGCACGGCCCGCGTGGTATAATAAAATAGAACCTTATACAATAAGTTACCTATTGTGTGCCTTTTAAACCTTACTCGTTATTTGCAGGTTCACATTACTAATATTATTGTAAACCCCCTCCAGCTTAGCTTAACTCGCTTGAGGAAATTCATGTCCGGGGTGTAATGGTCAGGATTCGAACCCAAGACTTCTCGATCGTAAGGACGTATCCATTGCAAAACGGTCGTTTAATTCACTCAACACTCAGAAGCTTTTGCTTTTAAAAGTAAATATTGTTCATAATAGTTTATCAAATTTACAAATGTATTCATCAGCAATATGAAACAGCCTACTGAGACAAGGCCTGGTGCGGCGGCAGAATCAGCGGACAACCTCAAAAGGCGTAAGTATCGCTCCACTAGTGGGTTTTTTCCCCTGGGAGTACGATATAGTCTACTCTATAGCTTGTATTCTTATTCTGTGCTATAGCGTCAAATATAATTTTGCATTTTGGGGTAGAGACACATAAACTGCGGGGCTAGCTCCCACTCTATCTTCAAGCAGATTTTGTTTCATCTGCTTGAGACCACACGTTTCCAGAATGCTGATAGTTATTTAGTTATAAGATAAGCATTGCCATCCATCGTGATAATGTTGGCAGCATTTTGGGAACGTTGCCCGCTGGCTGCGGTCCTTTAGGATAAGGTTCTTGTACGAAAGTTGTATTTTTAGTAAGGCTAAGTTTATTTAAAGTTATTTGTACTAAACTTCGTAGTCCATACTAATATTATAAAGGCTGTTACATACCACACACACAAGGAATATTCTATTCCAACAAAGGAGGATCAAAATAGGCGGTAACTTGACGCGTTTGAGATAACATAATTGGATTAAAGCTAAATACCTATAGGTACGTTGTCTGGGAAGCTTGCCTACTATTTTCATAATTATACGATTAAGTATGTCATCATTGCTCAAACCTCTTCCTATTTGCATTATGAGCCGATTCAAGACTAAGGCGTTTTGCAGACGAAGCATCTTGGTTGCGGGAACTATCAACTTTTGATATAACATTTTGACAGAAACGTGGAATAAAGTTACCCTGAAACCGTATTGTACACTATTGGTTTCAAAGTGATATTTTTACAAGTTCGTTGGCCTCAGCAAACAGAGAAATTCGCAGAATAATTCAAAAGTCAAATGTACTTTCGGTAACTTGTTAAGGTAAAATTTTTAAAATTTAGTCTATTATAAATTTATTGTTATTTTTCTTTTATAAAAATTTGGTCTAGACCGCCACTGCTAAAATTTATATGTGCATGCTTTGCTCACTATTTTAGAAAGTACTACTATAAGTAATGTTGTATTATATTACAACAATAAGATATAAGGTGTGCATTCAGTTTGGTGGACATAAATAAAATAAAAAAAGATAAAAAAAAGTGTGAGGATGAGCGTTATCTGTTACTGTTAAGTCGATGGCGAAAATACGTGCTCAATGTAAGTAAAAGTTGAATATCTCAAATTTCCAGGCAAATATCTACGTAATCCAAAGGAAACCAACTGCAGATACAGTATATCGGATGGAAGCTTAATTACGTTTGTGCACATGTGACTTATTAACACTATAGCCCAGTACTACGCTAGATAACTTATTTATTGCTAATTCTCTCTATATTTGAGAATACATGAAGATTGTTATAGTGTTTGAAGTGTTTTTAAGTAGGCCTTCCTTGTATGATTATCTTCCCTGTATATTATTTTTAATCAACGATATTTAGTTTTAGCTATCTAATGCTAGAAGGAAATGTAGGTAAACAAACACAATATTAAACTGGCTCTTTGTGGCATATAATATCTTAAGTCATTAAGTAATACGGTCTCGCTAAATACTAACAAAAGTGTTGATATATGTAATGCTTTCTCCCATTCACATAAGAATAATAAATAAGTATTTTTTGATTAATGAATCAAAAGTAATTAGTATTAACTCTTCCAACCATTTTGTCGTATATTCCGGTACAAGCTATTTCCCGTAATTAAAATGTCACATTTGACCTTAAAAAAAAGAAAATTAATTGTTCCGCTAAATTTTGCTTCAACCCGCTACGACGAGTTAGCCAGATAATTTACTTTCTGCCCGGGTCGGACTATTTTTAGCAACCTTGAACTCTGCACTCTCTCGAGCAAAATAATGAGTCCAATATAGGCAGATGGGTGCAAATTGGGTCTTATTGACCTAAAAGAGCTTTCTATTTTTAGAACATTGATAATAGTTGGAGCAGTTTTCTGATAGACTGCCATACAAGTATTTTTTAGAAAACTTCTGCAATGTTGAATCGTTTTGAAATTTTTGAAATTTCAATTTTGGAATATTTATGTTAGAGATTCTGTATTATTAAACAAATAAATATTATAAGGCGAATGCTCGCGCGGTCTGGGAGCACAAAACCAGTTGGCAAGAATTAGACAAAGCATTTCATAGTCGGGTTAAATAGTTTTACTAACACTCAACGAGCTTTGAAAACGAAAACAAATGTTTGACCAAAACACAAACTGACCTAATTGGCTACACAGCTTCCACAAAGCCATTCTTTATAGACAAAGCTATCTAAACTCTTACAACGGCAGTAAGCACTTGTGAAAGATCATTTTGCATTTTTATAGTACACTATGTAATTATTATACAATTTTAGGATACAGTAATTGCACGCTCTATACGGGAGGAATTCTAAACAAATTTACGTCAAATACCGTAAAATAATGAGTTGTGTCAGTTTTCCATTAAGCGTGTGTAATTTTCTCTTGAATGTACCTACCCATAAAAACTCAATACGTATTCTGCTAATATTTGAATTTGATTTTTTTTATTAGCAACCAACCTCATTCTGATTAAACGAAAAACTCGACAAATTATCGATATTTATATTATTATATTATTAGATTTAGATTTAGATAACTATATATTATTTAAACTAATTTAATCGATTTATTCTCTAAACAATATTAAATTTTATAACATTATGTTATATGTTATGTTAAAACATATTAACAACGTGCACAAACACCTACTTATTTATTATATATATGTTATCAAACTGTATGGGGGCCTAGTGACCTGTAACACGGGTGTTTATATACCTAATTCAGGCACTAGTCTCTTACAAATGTTTAATGACTTCCGAATAAGTGTATGAAATAATGTCTACTGATCCATTTGTAAAGAGAAAAATAAATAAATTATGAATTATGAATTATTTATATCCAATATAGGCTCAGAAGTAGCAACAGAACACATGAACAAATTTTCAAATTTACTTTTTTTCAAAATCGTAATTATTTTGTATTCGTCTGTAGGTATTTGAATTTCGACATATTATCCTTCCCTAACTAATATCATAAATGCGAAAGTTTGTATGTATGGATGTTTGTTTCTCTTTTACGCAAAAACTATGGAGTCATGATTTACTTATTTGTTTTCAATTATTTCTGTTAGGTTTCAATTTATTTGATTTTAAAAATGTATTCATTTTAATTTATTTAATTTCATAATGTAAAATCATAAGGTAATGATTTGTACTGGCAAGATTGAATCGGTTCATGTCGAGATTAAATTTAGAAAAATGACAATTTATAAAATGCTATTTTGTTTTACCTTAATTTATTTAATTTCATAATGTAAAATGTATTAGTCAATTATTTTTACTACTAATTCCAAATCGATTCAAATATCATGTATTCGATTACATGATTTCAAATTGAAACGGGTATTGGTATCATTATGGAAAAACGGTTGAGGAGGGTCACTTTTGATCCGGGATATTGGTGGTTGTGTGAGAACGGTGAACAGTTTTACTGTAAAATTAAGGTAATTAAATTATGTTATTACATCATGCAGCTATGTTTTTAAAGGTTTATAAGAAAACGATTTGTGTTGCTTATGTCAAGTCTGCTACATTGAACGAATATTAGTAGGTATTTGAGTGTTTTAATAAAATAGTGAACCTCTACAGTAGTAGAATATGAATTTATGAATAACGTTAAATGTTGTGATAGTATTATGCTAGTAAGATACAGTAATTTTGGCTAGATCTATCGGGAGAGGAACCAGGTGAGCTAACATTTCCTTGCTTTTAATCAACATACCATGGACGGAACCTCGGGTGTAATTGTATTTGAATTGTTTTGACATTGTGGTCTCATGTAGGGTGAATGCGACATAGCAACATTAATTACGTGTTAATTCACGCTGGTTAAAAAAATCTTAAGAAAATTGTTATTGCTGGTTTTCCAAACAAATTACCTAGATGATCTCAATGTTTAATTTGTTCGAAAAAAACGGGTAACAAAGATTTTTTAATCTATGGAAATTAATACTGTTCACGTCTAGAATCCACAAATGTGGTAGGTATAGGTCATGTGGAAATACCTAATAAACGGGCGCGTGCCTTGTGATCAAATACCCGAATCTGCCGGCCGTCCGTTTTGTTGGAATTTCGTCGCATTCTTCGATGTTTCCTTCGATTGGCTTCTATTAGTTAGGCCGTGCTCCGATCGTTACTTACACTGTTTGACTTTGGCATACATACTCGGTTTAGTCGCAAGGCTTGTTGAGCTTAGCTTTTCAAACATTAATAATCTTGCAATATTTGAAAACAAATTATAAATTATAACAAATAGATTCAAACCTGCACCCTTCGTTTAAACGCCCTAGGTGTATTAATAATTTTGTGACTATTTCTAATATTTATTTAATTACTATTTTATTTGATTTTTTTATTTTTTGTTTGTAAAATGAATATAGATACTTTTCCTAAATATACTTTTCTAAATAAAAGAATATACTTTCCCTTCCATTTTTATCAGGTTACGGTATGATGATGGGATTTTAGAGAATACGAGGGCAACCCTCAAATTTGAAAGGCTTCTACATTATTTTTCGTATATTACCTAAAGCTACTCAGATATTTGCATCTACCAGTCAATATTTCATGTTGCTGAGCTGATGATGGAAGGCACAACGGTAGAAGGGCTACTCAACAATTAGAAGTATGGGGATGTGGCTCTTAACGATACCGCTAGAACAATAACCGGCTGTTTGAAACCTACGCCTCTCAGTATGGTTTATCCACTAGCTGGAATAGCACCACCACCTGCGCGACGCGAAGCATCTTGCTGTGCTGAAAAGCATAACCAAGAAAATGACAGAAGGCATCCTCTCCATGGTTACCAACTGCCACGAGCTCGTTTAAAAAGCCGAAAGAGCTTTATGAGGATAGCCAAATACAGAGATAACCAAACCCAGGCTAATGTGAGAATGGAAGCATGGAAGGCTAAGTTTCCAACTCCACCCGGCTTTCTTAAACCAGCCGAGCATCTTCCACCTGGTAGCGGGCTACAGTGGCCAATTTGGAAGTCTCTTAACCGCCTCCGGACACAAGTTGGCCGCTGTAGGGAGAACCTGGTTAAGTGGGGATTCACTCAAACAAATACCATCAATTGTGAGTGCGGGTTCCCTACACAAAATATGGCTCACCTGCTATCATGCCCGTTGTCTCCTGCCACGTGTACGCGTCAAGATCTTATGCAGGCTACGAAAAAAGGAGTAGACGTTGCTGCTTTTTGGGCAAAAACTATTTAACATTCAACAACAAGCCATTGACACGATAGAAGAAGAAGAAGAAGACGGGGATAATGCTTTAAATATACCGGTACCTTGGACCGTTTACTGTATTTTTTCAAGTTATACACACATGAGGTGAGACTTGAACATTACTTAAGTATTTTTTTAATTTTCAGTTCATTTTTTTAAGGAGTCAGTTTTTTTGTTGTTAAATAATTGTATAGTAGTACTTTTTCTAGTGGTCCTATTTTACTAATAAGATGTATTATAGTTAGGTTATGTATGATAGCATGTAGTTTATGCTGTTATTTAAATGAGTAATAAAATAATAAATATATATGATGCTAGCTTTGTACGTTGCTATAAGTAGTAACCTACATGTTTTAAATAATATTTTTAACCTTAACCAAAGAATAAAGTATACCTACAAATTTTAACGTATTTTATAAGCAATAATATTAAATATATGTGACGGAGAAAAAAAGGTTTCCTTTCAAAAACGTGATCTTCAACCGCCTGTTTGTGTGCGAACGAATAAAAATTATCATGTGCTAGCCACGAGTGAACCAAAGACCAACTAAACTAATAAACGAACGAGTGAACTAATTGTACTGTCACTTACTTCACTCGTTCAATTCTACTCAATATTCACTCTTTCACTGATGACATTGACTTCCGAACGAATGTGTGATCTACTGATTTAGGGAAATGGGTAACTCGAGATGCGTTGATAGATGGCGTTATTACAATTAATATTTTCTCCGACATATACTCACATCTTAAAGTATCTTGACACAAGGATACAAGGTTTTCATTAAGAAAGCCGACACACAGTGTAACTTTCGATTTTCCCCCGTCAAATAACCTTCAATCAGACATAAGATAACTCTTATGATATCAGTATTAGAGCCCTAATTATGAAGATACGGCCGTGCTTAGCATAAATTGAGCAATTTCCTATAAATAAGGCATTTTATGTAACGTTCATGATTTAACGAACGAAGGAGATTTTAAATCAGTATTTGAAAGTTATATAATAACGCATGCATGAATTCTAAACATAGCTAGTGAGTGTCAACTTGTGCTATACTTTTCTGGATAATATAGTCGTGATATTACTTTATTATACTACTGTTTACTATTTTAACACAAATACTACAAGCATAAACCCTATATGTGTTTCAAAAACCCTAGAGCACAAGTGTAACTAAATCGCAAAACAAATTTTAGTGTCCTAGGAGCCCGCCCGCCGAACTTGCGTAATATTTATTACGAAAGCTGTTATCTTTGTCTGTGTGCGCCTCTAAAATAGATAAGAACGATCACGAAATTGGTTGAAAATATCGAATTTAGGTGGAGGTGGCTTTGGGAAATGGCAAGGGTTGATTTCTACCATCACCATTAACTATGCAAAAAATACATTGTAAATAACTTTTTAACAGCAACCGCAGCAAACAAATGAAATATTTTATTGCTAGTAATATCTACTATAGTATATACATATAGCATTAACAAAAAAATATATAATTCCCATCCATTTACTTCATTTAATAACAAAAGTGATGATATTATAAGAAACCCTTATAATATGCTAAGTTTAACAATATATTTATATTAAATACAAAGAGCTCTTCCTCTCTCCTACTTTTGCCGTGCCCGTCAGGTCTATAATTGAGGCTGTACCTATATTCAGATGTATATGTAACATTATGGGGTGCAATAAAGACTGAATACTGAATACTATCATCCGTATAAGCCGAAAACTTAAGTTGTAAGCTCACGTATTCTTTTAAAGGCACATTCAAAGCTTTTAAAGGCATCAAAGACAGCGGAAAGACAGAAATCCTGTAATTTCTGCTGAATGTTCTTTGGTCTGTCAAAAAGGATTTCGCATTTTTCGAGGAAAAATTCACGTTTTCTGCGCTTTCTGTTAAGCTGAAGTAAGGAACGGGGAAATACTATTTAGACAATATGTAGGGACTAGTATTATTAGACGGAAAAGTTAGTGAATGCGTTAATCTCCAGAACATCTGATCGGATTCGAATAAATCATTTTTCATTTTTTTGATTGTAAGAAAAGCTACTAA
The DNA here is from genome assembly GCA_905147285.1 of Hypena proboscidalis. Classification (NCBI taxonomy): domain Eukaryota; kingdom Metazoa; phylum Arthropoda; class Insecta; order Lepidoptera; family Erebidae; genus Hypena; species Hypena proboscidalis. The sequence goes on along the minus strand of LR990127.1, from coordinate 23,039,366 downwards.
TCACACAAGCGGAGCAGTCATGTTAAAAATTTAGAAAAAGAACTCACGCTTATGGCCAATTCAATATTTTTGAAGCCACTTTTAAATTGCTATACCATAAAAGTACAATCTCATTTTTCTTTTGTCGCAATTAAGCGCAGCATTGTTTTACCGTCATGCCACTTAAATGACAAAAAATGCGGTTGAAACATAATTGTACTAAACAATGTGAAAACTTTTGTTTCCACAAACCAAAGGCTCAGAAAGGAACAAAATATGCAGAGGAAATATATTTTGTTTTCATATTTGCGCCACAAAGGAATATTTTGATATTATTATATTGTTTCATACGGATTCTAAACACAAGAATTTCAAGCGTTGCTTTTAGAATACTATGCGAAAACGTCTACTTTATGGTCATGCTAAAAACAAATACTTTGTTTAAAAAAAACGAAAAAGTTATTATTGACATGTAACATAGCTTTAGCGAAAATGAAAAGACATCTTCAAAAGAAAATAAAAAATAAGTTTTAACATAAATTATATTTTTAACTCGCGAAAGTTATGTATAAGTTATATATTATATAAAATTTATGTATGAAAGTGTACCTCGTATAAACCTGCGATATTTTATAGACTCAAAGGCTTTTTGCCTATCCTATCCTGAAGGTATTATAAGACAACAACACGATATTGAAGCCATTACACAGACGGGCGCCATTCAGGTAAGAAATATTGCCCCATTATACTCCTGTTTTATCATTGTATCCTATTTTGGTAGCTTGGGATTACTTGTAGCCTGATAACAAAACCGTTATCTTGATAATAAAGGAATCTCCGAGGAATAGATTAGGTATTTCGAGGATATTCACATGAATAATAAAGCTTAGCATCTCGCCTGTATCATGTAGATAAATGAAGGAAGGTCTTCTAAATTCCTATTTTCGTATTACTTCATATTACCCTTTACAATAGTGATGTAAGTAATGATCTACATATTTTTGTTTTTATCACAATAATAGCATTACTAGACCTATAACGATCCTTTTTTTGTACGACGAATGGGCATGTAATTCATCTGATGGTAAGTCACTTAATATAAATATATCACAAAATCCACAAAAGCAGATTGTAGATGCGTAGCTTCATATAAGGACTACGCTGTTGGCCATGTGCCAGTGATTTCGGGGCCTGATGACACCACTTAACCGAAACATAGTAATGTATTTTTATTGGTGGTGCTCGCACCCTCGAACTCGTTCATGGGAACTTTACCACCATCGAAATAAATCAATAAAACGGAAGAGTCTGTTTCTAATGTCAAAATAACAATAGCTGGTATACTCGTAGTAGTTTGCACGATACCTATGCCTAGAACACAGCTTTAAATTTTTTCATCTGTCTGTCTGTTTGTACCGGCTAATCTTCTGAACAGCAGCAACACGTAATTAACTGCAAGGCGCGTGACATAAGCTACTTCATCGATGTTCCTACCACGCAGGTGAAATAGCGGCCGAAAGTTAGTTTGTTTGTTTGATGTGAACTACTGGTCGAATTTTAATCAATATTCTTGCATTTTTTTAAGTGTAGGTAACTCTCAATTATCTATAGATATTTAAATAATAAAATTAAATTATATTTAATTAACGCTACGGAAGTGGAGGAGTAAGGTTTCAACGGGCCCAATCGCAGTGGCACCTATAATTAATTGACGCGTACGAAGTCGAGGCCAAAAGCTAGTCAAAGCTTAAGTAACATTGATAAAAAATGCTTGAATACTTTATTCAATAGAATACTCTTGTTAACTTTACATTAGGCACAAAAAGTAAACTTACCCCATTTACTGATCATTTTATACAGTCGCAAGATGCCGAGTCTATTGAAAGCACATAAAAAGTTTTTAAGTGCTGAGAAAGGAGTAAAACCGTCTTTGAATCCGAGTTTTTAAGTAAACTTTATGTTGAGCCATTGTTAAACTACCGGCATACTACATTAACAGTAGTAGTAGGTACTTAATATTTTTTGTAATGCTTTTAAAAATCAATGCCTTCTCATAAATATTTTTGAGCAAAAATATTGGTAATAAAAAGTCGACAGGAGGGCCAAGAGAATTATCTGCGACATCGATCTGACGGATACTCGACTACAAAGTTTGGAGCACCGTCGCAAGGTTGCCAGCCTATCGGTTTTTTATAGGATAAATTTCGAAGAGTGTGCCGAGGAACTACACAACCTTATCCCTCCATCCCCGTTTCACCATCGGACTACCAGACAAACGGCACTCAGGCACCGCTTCAAGGTAGACATTCCGCTAAACGCACTAAGCGTTTCGCCTCTACATTTCTTATGCGAACTGCCAAAGAATGGAACGCCTTGCCCGACTCTGTGTTTCCGCATGAGTACAATTTGGATCTCTTCAAAGCAAGAGTTAATAGGTATCTTATAGGTAAGCGTGCTCCACCGTAGACCGCATTATCACTTACCATCAGGTGAGATCGTGGTCAAACGCGTGCCTATGCACCATAAAAAAAAAATAAGCAATAGGTGAACATTTTAGGTGAAATTGGTGTTATACATCTCCGCAACACCCTTCTTGGTGATTAAGGTGTGATTATAGCAATAATTTTACAATTGCTATTTTTTTAATTAAAGAATCAGTTCGGAAGTTTTGGCCTTATCGTATAGTCTTGAGATAGCAACTAACGTACAATTATTTAAATAGAATCACGTTCAAAGTGCAACATGTAACATGCAACACGGGACACATAACGACGCGGCGACGAAGCGTGACTTCAGTGAATGCAACCTCACGATTTTCAAGTGTTTGCAATGTTTTCTTGAGAAATCTCCTTCAAAAGACATTGAAAATGTTGTATTTTGTTAAGTGCAATTTATTTAGAAGATGACTTGTATAAAACAAGTTAAAGGTCAAAATTTATACTAAAAAGTAATCTACACAAAATAAAAAGGAAAACGAAGAAAGATTTTTTTGTTTGTTTGTAGGTTTGTAGACTTTGAATCTACTGGACCGATCTATATGGAAATTGATGTAGATGCAGTTAAGCCGCGCATGGTAGCTAGTTATCAATAAAAAAGTAACGGCTCGTCTCACACTGTTCCTCCCGTCAGTCTATTTTAAAGCAAATGGAGCGGAAATCGAGCACCTAATTTATGCGGTCACTGTAATCGAAACCTTTTTGTATCAAATAATGGTTAAATTGTAATGGATAATTGTAAATAATCTATGTAATATTTATAATATGTATGTATTAAACTGTTGTATTATTTTAAAAAGATAAATTTTCCCAACCAACCAACACTGAGCAATACAGATGAACGAACATCAAAATGGTTATCGCCTTACACCCGGCTCATCACAGACATATTTACTGAAAGTAAAAGTCACATCAAACTTTAACGTTACGGCAAAAGTATTGGAAAAAAGTTAATCATCAATTTGAGGACGGTTTTCCGTATTTACGACTTCATTTTCTCGGGTAACCGCAAAAGAAAATAGCTTATAAGAAACCATATTTATTCGGGCGTGAAAACCGGAAAATTTACATGAACAAATTGCCCTAGATTTTTTCAAGCAGATGCGACAAAACCTTTTTTCGTTTTTCTACCAGCAAAACCACGCGTATACACCCCATTAGGGTACAGCCTAGGTGCACTTATTAATACCTTCATTTCACCAGTTAGAAGTCCATAGTGATTGCAATGTATCGCGTACAGTTCCTAATTACGTGCTGCTACTGAGATAGTTAATCGCAAATATCTTTGCCCAACCCGGGCATCAATAGTAATAAATATGAATACCTTATCAAAATATAGATAAACAAAAACAAAATGCAATAATTTTTAGTTCCATACTTTAAGTCAAACTCATTTTATGATAATTTAAAGCTTCATGGGCAAGTTAATTTTTAAAGTACGAAATTATTAAAAATATATTTTTTCATCGAATACCCCACACTTTGAGCCACTTTTGTAATAAAACCATTTTCATAAACGCAATATTTCATTTAGGATTTGTTTTACATTAGATAGAACGCCAGAAGCAATTACACTAATACGCACTCAAACAAACACACCCAGACTAAAATCAAATCATTTATTTTTCAGAAAACACTGTTACAATGGTGTTATTTAATATACATTTCTCAAGTGAACTGCCGTAAGGCACGCAAAAATATAATATTATAGGTACAATCATTTTATTAATTCAAAACTGGCAATAAAATAGTAAATAGATTATTTAAGATTCTCAGAACAAATCTTTGCGAATCTCAAAGAGATTTGTCTCGCTTCTTATAGCTATCAAATGAAATATATAACTTCGCATTCATGCTACAAGGCAGTGACGTTACCTTTGTAGCCGTTTCATTGACGTTTGGGCGAGTCTTTTATTTTACATAAATAAAAGACTCGATTTAAAATTGTATTATCTCAGGCAGTTTATGTGATTTCAAAGTACATAATTATTTTTATTATATTATGAGATGTATTTCAATTACGAGAATTAAGAGTTTAACCAAATAGAAAAACTTGTAACGCCCTCTTCCTTACTAACTTTACAAACTAACAAAAACAAGTGGCATAACTATAATTTGACAAAAGAAACATTAAGAATATAGTTCTAAACATATTTTCATCAAGAACTTGAGATGGCAATCTCATAATGAACGAACTCTCTAAATTGTCATAAACACAAGCTTCGGAAACTCAAAATGATTTACTTACAAAGTTTTTCAAGACAAAAATACTTTAGTTGGAACTTCACGTAGAATGAAGTTAACGCTTAAATTATTAGATTAAATAACCCTTTTTTGCAGTCTCTTTGTTAGGAAGGCTATTCAAAGCTTTCTTTGTTTTTAATTAAAATTCATGTGAAATTTAAATTAAAAGTAAGGATTTAAAGTTGCAACATAATGAGAACTGTTATGTCAAAATAGTAATTAGATTTTCAAGTATTTCGTTTCCTACAGGATTGAACTTCCAATAATGATGATCAGCCCTTAACCAAAGATACCAATCTCGGCGATTTTTACATACATTTCGTTGCGTCGTATCAGACAAATTTTAATATACCCGCATAGTTTTCTCTTTAAATTGGAACATTTTAACTGCACCTACCTTTGTAATCTCTGCACCACCTTACGGTTGACTGGTAGAGAATGCCTATGGCATTAAGTCCGCCATTGTACACTTATTATGTGCAAGAAGTTTTAAATAAATAAAATAAATAAATACTGTCGTGTTACGATGCAATATAGAAGTACTTAAAATCGTTGTATATCGGTGACTTTGTTAGCATACGCTAACAAAGTTTTGTTAGTCTGTAGTTATGTTAGTTTATTTTTGCTTTTGAAGGGACCTAATAGTTTATTTTATATAATTACAAAATAAAAGGACTACTTATTCTGCCTATCCAAATCCCATCTGCCAAAAGCGATCAATCAAGATATCTCAAAAAAACGAGCTTGATAACCGAAGACGGAATAAAACTGCATATTTTCTTTCGTACTGTTCCTTGGTTATATTAGTTATCCATTTAACACATCATAGGTTAGTTTACAAAAACTTTTTTACAAGGATCCCTAATAGTTTCACCATGTCTGTGTGACTGTCCGAATAATAAACTTGTTATGTATGTGAGTCGAAAGTTAGATTCAAGAATTTTCCCTAACGAAATATCCGACAAAATCTTCAAATTAACATTGTAATATTATTATCCTCTTATAACAAGATTTCATCGTTCATATTTACATAAATCTTAATTACGCGCAAGAATTTAATATAAGGGCGACCTCAAATACTTGATAAGTTTCCCTCACAAATGTTTGGTGCTCCAACCTACCCTCTCTAGCACCTTCGAGTTCTTTAATATAATATAACCATGTATTTATTTGAAGATATAAATCTGAGAAAATAATAGTAAAACCTGTGACAGAGAAATTAAAATTAGAGTGATTATCGCAGGGATGAAAATTTGCCTCATTAGTCTAATGGTTACCGTATGCGGCTTCTCACCGCGATAATTCACTAGCGCTGTCTTGGGTTCGATTCCCTGGTGGGGTAAAAGTGCTATTAGAGATTAATTCCTAAATAGGTTATATTTTTTCGCTCGTAATCTTTTCCAAATTCTTATATTTTTTTTATACAAAAAAAAAACGACGCCCGCATTATGAATAACTTTTGTGTCGCGGGGGTGTTCACAAAAATTTATTTCACACCCACAGAGCACAGCCAGAGTCAGAACAAATCTTTGTGAATCACACAAAGATTTGTCCTATGTGGGGATCGAATCCACTACACCAGCGTTGTTGAAAGCGGCGAGGCGACTATTTTTCAGTATTCAGTATTCAGTCTTTATTGCACTCTATAATGTTACAAAGATCTTAAATATAGGTAAGTACAGCATCAATTATGGACCCTGACGGGCACGGCAAAAAGTAGGAGAGAGGAAGAGCTTTTTGTATTAAATAATTAGGTAAAATTTATAATAGTATAATATCAATTGTTTTATGTATAGGCGGTCTGGTAATAATCATTATTATATTTATTGTTGCTTATGGCATTTATATCTCATTTAAAAATTCATTAATATGGTAATAGCGTTTCTCCAATAAAAAATCTTTTAATTTATTATAAAAGGTGTTGTCTTTATCTTCTTTTTTAATGGACTCGGGTAATTTATTATATATTTTGATGGACATAACATATGGACTGGATGAATGCATTTTTAAACGGGATGTTGGTAAGTTCAATCTTTCTCTATGTCTTAAAGTGTATTGTATATTTTTGTCCCCCCTTTTAGTGTAGAAGTCTTTATGTTTTCTTACAAACTTACAGGTTTCCAGAATATAGATGCAAGGTAGAGTTAATAGATTTAATTCCGCAAAATGCGGTTTACAGCTTTCTGTATCATCGATATTTACTAATATTCTGATTAACTTTTTTTGCATAGTGAATAGTGTGTGGGCATCCGTACTATTTCCCCATAAAATGATACCATAGTTCAGCCAAGAGAAAACTTAAGCGTAATAAGCACTAAGTGAGGTTTGTAAGTTAGTGTTTTTTTTCAGTTCCCGAAGAGCGTAAGAGAAGGATGAAAGTTTAGATTTTATTTTTTGAATGTGGGATTTCCAATTGATGTGGGTGTCTATGCTTAATCCAAGTAAATTAAATTGACTTACTGTTTCTATTTTAATGTTTTTTGTAATTGAAATTAATATTAAGTGGCGCTTTTTGTACTGGGTGGAATGTCATTAGCTTAGTTTTAGAGTAATTAATTTCTAGATTATGCTGAGTCATCCAGGTAGTTATATTATCTAAAAGGGTTTCTAGTTTTTTATTTAGGTTAAGCGTATTTTGACAAGACATTTGAATAGAGATATCGTCAGCAAATAATACACAAGGCCCCTCGATGGTTTTTGGGAGGTCATTTTACACGACAAATGTGCACTCTAATATTATTATCAATCCCTTCTCCATAGAAGATCAAACACTAACAAAGAAGCTTTATCTAAAAGTATAAATATACCATATCGAAAAACACACGTAAGTTACAAAACATATCGGAAAAAATACCCCTTAGAATCTCAGCTAAGACTTACAAACAAACATGCTGCGGGTGACAGGCACGTATGATTTTCACACAAACAGCTCCTTGTTTGTGCTCCAGATAAAATAAAAGTGTACATTAGCACCTTTCTGATCTATTTGGTATTTGGCATAAAAAAAATGACTTCAATGAAGATTGAATATAAATAAAATAAAAAATATAATATATTTAATCAATGGTAATCTTTTCAGTACAAGGGCCCGATGCACCAGTTCTGAATGAGTCCTCGGTAGCCCATTTAGAACTTATTTAATAGAAAAATAACAAATTTGTACACAAATGACGGCCATAGCCGTTGACCCTCAAGTTATCTGGCCCGGTGTCAATCAAATGAAAATGTTGAAAGTTTCTGACAAAATTTGACATTTATAGAAAAAACCAGCTCTTACTTATCCGAACCTTTATTAGGAATTAGTGAATATTCGCATGAATCCTACTAATTGTTCGAAGGTCATCTTCGAATCTCTATTCAACTGTCGGATCTGAGGATTCAAAATGTCGAAAAACAACTGAACACTTAATTGTAACTAAATAAAACACTACACTAGCAACCGTATTTTGACAACGACTACACTAAAGCAATACATAACTTTACATACATACGTTACGATACATAACTTCGTTTCAATATAATAAAAAGTTGAAAATTCTATATGAAAAAAGTGTAAATACAAAAGTTTTAGATCTTTTTATTAGCAACATTTTTGCTATTCGATTTTTTTCCATAGGATTTTTAGTTTTGTCGGAAATCGAGAAAAACTGTTTTTTACCCTTAAAACCCCCACTTCCCCTTCCCGATCAGTTCGCCCGTAAATTATTTTTCCTTTCATTTTTATAATATTCTCCTCCTTTTCTAATGGGTTTCATCCTACTATATTTTTTTTTCACTTTTTATCATTTTTAAAAGCTTAAACCTGAAATTACTGGTTCTCAAGAAAGAACATTGTAGGCAACTTCTACAATGTAGCAACAGATCTCTAAATTTTTGCTTTCTTTAACATCATATAAAAAAATTAGTTTTTTGTCAATCAAATATTTTGGTATCCACTAGATTTTGATGTCAAAAATGAATGTTTAATCAAATATTAGCCTGAATTACCTCCCCGGGTATTTGTATGTGCTGTTTGTTTGTAAAGACTTTTACGCAATGTATTTGGATTTAATTGTTGTTTTTGAATATATATTCATCAACTTACATCGCTTGTATAGATTCTTCACGTTAAAAGCAGTTTCTTCAATGAATTATGATGATGTCATATTATAATAATAATATTTTTCAGAAAGACAATACATAATCTAGGTCTAAATCACCTATGCTCAGGAGCCGACTGGTGAAGCTAAGCATCGTCTCCATGAAGCGCGAATATTGTCCACTACCCTCACTTGATCGTTACATTTTTATGTAAGATGTAGATATAAACTATTGTCGGGCGGTCGCCATTTATTTATGCCCTATGGGGTACCTTTGGGTTATAACATCATTATTTTGTGTGCGCTTTAAAAACACCTATGTACCTACTTATACCAAAATACACAAAAACATAACAGCGGACACCACAATTATTAAAATAAGACTACTGTTTGTCCAATTTTGAAAGGCGTCCGATCTTCAAGACTATACCATCATCATAATTAAGCCTGCCGTATTACACTGCTGGACATAAACATTTTGCTCTACAACACCCGGTCTTCACGGTCCCTCACCTTACGGTTACCGCGTCGGTCTCCATTCCAGGACTCGTTTGCTCAGAATTATTTAAAAATATTTTCATGTCCTTAATATGAAACATACTTAATTAACTTTACCTCCATCCCAGACTATTTAATACACCAGTAACTCTCGTTAACAGTTTCCGTAGCAAACCATTGAAGCATAGCCAAATTCCTGCAAAAACACAAGATTAACCATGGGAAACCCTTGTTTCCTGCTAAATTACTGTGCCAACTAACTTCTTGTACCACCACTCCTATTTCCGAAAAACAAGATTAAGCATAGGAAATGGCGTCACTATCAAATAAATTACTGCCTCACTGGATTCAAAGGTTGCCGGTTCAATCCAAGGATCGGGTAATAATATTGTTTGGGATTTTCCCGTCAGAAAAATCTCATTAGCAGCTCGGAGTTTGGAATTGGGCCCGGTAGATAGTGATAGGTTTGACCCCTAGCACATTGGACCTAATCATAACTAGTCGAATATGGCAGTTCATCTTTATATTACAAAATAAAATAAACATTTAAATTGAGAGTTGAGTATAGGATGTACAAAGCTTGCGAGCTATTATAGAAGTAGTCATTCTTAAATAATATATTATTATGCTTTTAATATTTTAGTATAAGTAGAGAGATATTTTTATATTTATACGAGTATTTAGTACGATCAAATTCTAAATGAATGATTAAAATCCAACCAAACAAACAAACTAACTTACTCCCGCGGTTTCGTTTGCGTGGTAGGGTACATCAATCAAAATAGCCTATGCTATTATTACTTATCTATATCTAAAATTTCATCGAAATCGGTCCAGCCGTTAAGAAGATTAGGCGATACAAACAGACTGACAGACTGACTGACAGACGAACAGACGGAGAGACAGACAAATATTAAAAAAATAAATAAATATTTTACAACTCACACACAACGCCATCTAGTCCCAAACTAAGCAGAGCTTGTACTATGGGTACTAGAATAACTGATACTAATACATATGTACATTTTTTTTGTAAATACATACATATTATACATAGAAACACCCAGACTAAGACAAACCACCATATTCATGCACACAAAGATTTGTCTTAAGTGGGAATCGAACCCACGACCTCGGCGTCGCAGGCAGGTACACTACCCACTCCGCCATCCAGTCGTCAACAAAAAACTGTATTTTAGCTGCTTAGATGGTCTAGTGGAGCTGCCTCGATTGGTTAGTGGTTAGCGTATGCACCTTTTGGCGCGAGGTCTCGGGTTCGATTTCCGGATCGGGCAAAGTGTTATCTGTGAACTTTCCGTCAGGAAATTCACAATAGCAGCATGGAGTTGGAATTGTGTCCGGTGCATGGCGATAGGCTCACCCCCTATCCGATAGGACCTAAAACCAAAACAGGTGAAGTGTGGGTGTTGTACACCTCTGCCACACCCTTTTGGGTAATATAGGCGTGATGTTATGTTATGTTATTTTAAAAAACCCTTGTTATTTAGACATTAAAAACATTCACTTCAATTTTATTTATTTGTAATGATTACACATACATAAAAACGAGAAAATAACCAAATCAAGTAAACCCATTAAGCCTCTAAAACCTGGTAAACCTTGAATAAAAATAGATTGTGTCATGATTAACTCTGAGTCCTTTCTTCTCATCAGTTATTCACACTCCTTAACAGAAAACTGTGTGGAGTCACGTACTCGGATGCGCTGAGCTTTCGTTACAAAAGATTTGTATCTTTCGCAATAAGCATATTTAATTTGTATGTGTCAAGAAATTTTAATCCATTTGTTATAAGCTCGCTAGCAGGTGTGTTCGTTAAACGGAACCGGGGAGGCTAGTCTCCACATCAGTACAATAAGGGAATTTCAGAAAAACGATCATCTTCCGATCGACCGCTAAATTTAATATAGGGAGGCAGAGGCGTGGTTTGCCCCGTTGGTACCAAGGGAGATAAAAAAGTATAAAATAAACTTATTGTCGGACCTAACAAATATTACCAAACATTTTCATATTTTTTTTTCTGGAAGAGTTGGATAAGAACTAATACTGTGACAATGTAAGAACGAATTTATGTTTTGTGATGTGATAGACCAGGGTAGAAGCCTTTAAAAATGATAAAAAGTGAAAAAAAATAAAAGTAGGATGAAACCCATTAGAAAAGGAGGAGAATATTATAAAAAACATAAATTTTGAGGTTATATGAAAAAAAAGTAAATACAAAAGTTTTAGATCTTTTTATTACCAACAACTTTGCTATTCGACTTTTTTCCATAGGACTTTTAGTTTTTCCGGAAATCGAGAAAAACCGTTTTTTACCCTTAAACTTAAACCCCCCTCCCCCCTCTTCCCCTTCCGGACCTCAGATCGCCCTTTTCTAATGGGTTTCGTCCTACTATAAGTTTTAAAAATTATCGACACTGGTCTATGAGTGAAAGATGGCATTCAAAAATTTAATAATAATTCTCGTCCAAACACTAAAACCAGCCTACATAAATATTTATTTACCTCATTACGATGATGAACGGCTCTGGCGTCACCGCGTGGGGTATCGCAGAATACCAGCGCTCCGCGGCGTCTTGCAGCAATGCAAGCACTGTAAAGCATAACGCTGAGCCATATCCCGATTCCAGCACGGATACTCGAGACGGATGTGCTTAATTATTTAACGTTTTTTTCCTACGTTTGATTTCTGATGTTTTTCTTCATTTCTTTGCTGTGAGTTTAGTTTTAAGATAAATCTTGCATCTTAACAGTATCTGTGATTGAAGTAAATTTACTGAACATTAAATAACTAACAATATAATAGCGTTAGACAAAAGATGATGAGAACAAACCGACATCCATCATTTCTGTGGACAGTATTTTGTTCCAGTCCACACTTCAATAGAAATACGAGTTATTTACAAAAAATAATCAAATATTCTGTCACTAATGGACCTTGTCTCCTTCGTTTGCGAGTATTGGACGCTTTTTTCAGAAATAACCCGAAATATTGGTTACCATGGACCGTAAAAACTAGTAAAATATATTTCAGACTGGAGAGGTTTGAAAAGATTCGAAATATATTTTTTATTTTCGTTCAGCGAGCTTGTCCGAACCTGACGTCATGCAAATATAGGACGTTTGCACGATGCGACGATGTTTCAAAATAATATTATTTTTATTAGTCCTATTCTATCCGTATTCTTATCCCCATATATTACTACAAAAAGTTCTCCGCCACGGATGTCTGTCTGTTCAGATTATCATGCGATTTTACCTAATAGATAGATTAAATTCATTTGAGTGAAGTTCAAGAATGCCATTAGGTATTCATAAATTTTATTCGTTATTATCAGCCGATCAAACCTGAAACACCAAAAACCACTTCAACATTTAGGTGTAGTCAATTTTGCGAAATTATTACCAAAATTTAAGCGATGAGTTTCTGAGAAACTTTTTGATATAGGTATCCAAGTGAGCCCTAGCCAAGATTAGGTATTCTTTATTCGGTAGTTTCTTAGGCACGTTTAAACTGACTTAGAAAATACGGACAAGAATAACTTAAATATTCTTTATTCGGTAGTTTCTTAGGCACGTTTAAACTGACTTAGAAAATACGGACAAGAATAACTTAAATATTCTTTATTCGGTAGTTTCTTAGGCACGTTTAAACTGACTTAGAAAATACGGACAAGAATAACTTAAATATTCTTTATTCGGTAGTTTCTTAGGCACGTTTAAACTGACTTAGAAAATACGGACAAGAATAACTTAAATATTCCCATTTTATGCAAAGGAAAAGGTTTTAAGCCTTCGGAATTTGATATTTAGTACAATTATTGTAAGACAGAATTTTGTTTAACATTTTAAGATTGGGGTTTTGTAAAATGTGGTTTTGCAATGTGTATTGCAAAGCTAAAGGGTCGTTCAAATAGAGCGAGTCGATGTTAATAATCTATGGCGGCCATTTTGTTTGGCGGCATCTGTCAAATCTGTATCAATTTTCTTATTCAATCACTGATGCCAAATCACCATGGCAAGTTACGCGGTTGAGCAGCATGTGCAAATGATAAAACTTTATTATCAAAATGAGTGTTCGTTAGTGCAAACGTTGCGCGATTTTGGCCGAAAAATAATCTTTAGCGACGAGGCACATTTTTGGATGAATGGTTTTGTTAATAAGCAAAATTGCCGTATATGGGATGACCACAACCCACATGAGGTTTACCTGGTGGCAATGTATCCACAAAAAGTAACTGTTTGGTGCGGCTTTTGGTCTGGCGGCGTCATTTTTTGGTCTGGTCCGTACTTCTTCGAAAACAACCTTAGCGAGGCCATCACCGTCAACGGCGAGCGCTACAGATCAAGATAAACAATTTCTTTTGGCTTGTATTTAACAATATGGACGTGAACGACATGTGGTTCCAGCAAGATGGTGCGACTTGCCACTCAGCGAACGACACAATGGACATTCTGCATGAACGGTTTGAGGGTAGGGTTATCTCTCGCAGAGGTGACGTGAATTGGCCACCAAGATCGTGTGATTTGACTACGCTAGACTTTTTCTTGTGGGTTTTTCTAAAAGACCTGAAAGCCAACATAACGCAGACTATCGCTCAGATTCAACCGGATATATGCAGCAGAGTCATTAAAAAAAAGCCGCGGTGGACATTTGAACGATGTCATATTCCATCCATTATGGCATAAATGGGCCTTTCAAATAAAAATAATTTGAATAGAATAATTAATAAATGATAAATATTTTTAATGGAAGTATGGATAATTTTTAAAGAGGTCTTTTACGTGATTTTGTTAGTTTAGACTATCAAAGCATTCACGAAAAGCGTTCACATACTATTCATAATACTCCTCAGTACACCAAATGGTCCTACCATTTCAAAAGCTGAAAGTATCTGAAAGTTTTAAAACGCTCGGCAGACACTCAATACGCGTCTCTTTTTTCGACGTTCACGACTCTGAAACAGTCGGGTGCAATGTGTATTGTGACTATGTCACTGGAAACCGAGACGCAGAATTTTTTATATTATATAAATTTACATTAATAAAAAGACTTTTCTAAACGCTTCAAGCAAACGACTACAGGGGACCGCGGGACTACTGTGGCGTGACGTCACCTATTTGTACGTTAATGTGAAATAATTATGAATTTCGTTTGATAGCTGTACGAAATATTGCGTTTATAAAATGATTTTTTTACGAAAGTCATTAAAAATTGTATTGGTGCTTCAATCTAAAATTATTTTTAATAAGTTTCATGGGCAAGTCCAAAATCGACTTGCCCATGAATCTTTGAATGATTTAAAATGATTAAGAATCAAGGTATGTAACGAAATATTCTTGCATTTTGTTTTTGCTTACCTATATTTTTATGAGGTATATATTTTACTATCTCGGGACCAGTCATCGTGCCCATTTGGTAGTTTTATTATCCAAATATGAAACATAATAATATTATGTTTCATGATGCTTGTAATGTAATGTTATTCATGTTTTGTATCTTAATAATATAAGCATTAAATGATTTAGTAGTTTTGCGTGAAACAGTAACACACATCCTTATAAAATTTCGTGTTATTAACACTCGTGATTCGTAGTAAGATATTGTTATCAGGAAAATCCCATAACCCAAAGAATAGTTGGTGACCTTACCCAATGCTCAGCGTTCAATTTTCTTCACACCATTGCTCAGCGCTTTATTTCTCTTCTAAGTTATGCATGACGTGATTTGTGGTTCAAGCGTATTTTAACTACCTCCAATTTATTTAGTGTTTAGTTTATTTGAGTTATTAATGTGCGACTTTTCTGAAAACTCTGCCACCGGATGTCGCTCTGATGATAAGTCGAAATGTGCTGCTCTGATTGGTCGAGAACTACAACTGTCAAAGTGCAAGATGTAATGTATATGTATAAATATATGTAAAGATATAGATGTCGCTACTATTGGGTAGCATCTTAAAAGTAAGACGGTGGTGCTTTCGCCCTCGAACCATCGAGCTCATTCATAAGAGCTTTTGATAATACAATGGATAATAAATATCAAAATAAATCATATTTTGTAATCAGTGAGAGTTTCATCGTTCATATATCACAATGGGCGAGTAGCTCACTCGATAAGTTATTCTCTAGAAAATACCGGTAGCCATTGGTGAGTGTCCAACTGCAATTAACTCGCGTATTATTGCAATCGCTAAACCTCAGTGAGATATTGCGACGCTCGACGACGTTCTCAATGATCGAAGAAAAATAACTAAAGAGGTACTTTTGAACGTATTAGTGATATTTTAGAAATAAAATCCTTGCCTGGTGGTTGAGTTAAGTAACATTGCATCACGTCCATATTAGCCAAAATGGTATTGCAGAGATGGATAACATCCACATTTGAATCAAACGCCACGCCACAATGCAAAAATAACTACGTATCAATGCTGTGGTCACAACATTCACCGGACATAATTTCAAATTCCGCGATTCCATAATTTCAATTCTCGATATAATCGAGAATTTCCATACGAATCCCATATTCCGCTCAAAAGTCCCTCTGCCTTGTTAGTCAAGTCTAGTGGTAAGCGTATGAGACCGTTCACTGCGATGTCTCGGGTTCGATGCTCGGGTAGGGCAAAACTTAGCGGGTATTAGCTAGGTAGCGCGCGAGCTCCGTGGTAAAGGCAGTTAAGGAAAAGATGGATATGTGTCTCCCCGTATGGAATTTATGAATTTCGAAACATATTCCATAAACATCATAGTTTTATTATTTTTTTTATTAGCCTATACTGTCCCACTGCTGGGCAAAGGCCTCCCCCAAACGTTTCCATTCCTCTCATAGTTTTATTACTAAACAATAAAAAAATATAGTTACATATTAGGTACCTCATTCATTTATAAGATCATTTTAATTTTATTCCGTTGATAAACTCAAATTACTCGCTTAAAATAAATAATAATATTGCAAATTTAATTAAATGTTGAACTTTGATTCGCTCGATTTCCTGAAAACATTTAAATCCTTGTTTATTTTGTGTAGGCCAGTCTTATTTTCGGGTTTAAAGTTTAATTAATAATTTTAATTTGAAATCGAAATTTCGCAGGTTCGTGTTTAAAATTGATTTATTATTTTCGTAGTTAATAAATCCTTTTACATTGACAGGCGAACAGCATCAAATCAAATCAAATCAAATCATTTATTGCCATGGGCCCCAAGGGGCGCTTGAACACGTCAAAACAAACATCAAAATACAAAAAATATGAAATTCAAATAAAACTTAGCTAACTAAATTATAATACTTATTGTAATAAAATGATTTGACACCGGAGCTTAGATCGACTTTAATTCAACTTAGAGATTTTAATTAACATCAATCCAAGTACCAGCTCCGATGGGTATTGCATCATGAGAAGAGCTGGTGAGAAACTCATGTGCACCATCTTTTCAAATAATTCATACAATATTTTTATTTGTTTTTTGACAATAATTCTGTGCGTAAGTTAATGGAACCAAAACAACATTATGGCTAAAGATGGTTATAAAGCGAAAATAAACTTAAATATTGAAATGGAATTAAATTAATACTTATAAATAAATCCATAGTATATAAGGTTGCAATATCTTACACTTCAAGCAGAAAATAAAGGAGTAAAAGTAATGTGTGTATACTACTATATAATATTTCCAAGGGTTCCAAAACAGACAAATAACAAAAACTATTTATACTCCAAAAAAAAATAAAAAAAAAATTACACACAGATTGCCTTAACTTAACAATATTTGAAATAACATGAAATGAGGTTATACAAATCAAATTTAATGAGTTAATAAAAGAAACTATATAATTATGAATTCATTTTCATTAGTGTAAATGTCAAAAGTCGAAATTGTAGTAAACGAAACAAGTGGTTTCTTTTAATACTTATCCAGTCTTCTTCTTCTTCGTCGTGTCGATGGCTGAGTCAAATTTTATTGGCCCAATAAGTGGCCACTGTTATGGCGCTCTCGTCGGCGTGCATGAGCGCCTCCCTTGTGCAGGTGGTAGGGCATTTTGGACAGCCAGTAAGGTGGTCAAGGTTTTGACTTGCCATCGTGGTGAAAGGATTAGCCAATTCGCTTATAAGAACTAGCGAATTGCCCAGGGTGCGCCGGACGTAGGGAATTGTTGTATACGTCACTCGGGGAGGCTCCTTTCATGCACCCCAGTGCACTTATCCAGTGTACAATTATAATTAAAAATAAGTATGAAGTGCTGCCTCGATGGTCTAGTGGTTAGCCTATGCGCCAATCACCGTGAGGTTTCAGATTCGTTAGTGTTATTTGTGAACTTTCCGTTAGGAAATTCACAAACGCAGAATAATTCTTTATTGGTGGCAGAGCTCTTGTGAAGGAGCTCGAGTGCGGAAGCACTATCGTCTCTCCTTTACCCTGTTGCCAAAAAGTAGGTCGTTGGTGATCAGGCCCTGAAATTACTTGCACATGAGGAATAACACCGTAGATCTCAGATGAAGCGACGCATATACAATCTGCTTTTGTATATTGTTGATGTCCATGGGCTGTAGTTACCACTTACCATCAGGTGGACTACATGTCTGTTCGCTAAATACGTCGTATAAAGAGGTAGGTACTGTTAACAAAGTTTAAGAAGGTACATTATATTAATATGCTTGTAAGGTGCACAAATCAAAGTCGTTTGGGCGATCAATCAGGTGGTCTGTACTTTCGATCGCTACATAGACGTTCTTATAAAGAAATAAAACCCTACTGGCCAAATATTTGTATTACGTTAAATTTAATCCGATTCGTCCGTTTCACCGAACAAATATAACAACTGTAAATAACAAAACCGTCTGCAGCATAACTCTGACTCACACCTAAAAGCCGCAGCTTGAACTTTAGTTCCGGAATTCATTTGATACTATCCGCGCGGTGAATTCCACAACTGATTCCATTCCACTACCACCGAACGATTGAATGAGAAAAAATAATCCGCGGCACGAGGCTCTGGCGTTTTAAATGTTGAGTGTTTTTTTGAGAAAACTTTTTTTTACGATATTGAAACGTGACCAATATCGATTAAAGGATTTTGTTAGAATTTTGTCGATAGGTTCTAACAGTATTTTTTAAATTTACGCATTACACTCTCGTTGTTTATTTTAAATCCATGAGCTAGCAGCATTTATTTTTGAATTCAAAAGTTCATTTGTCGTCAATTAAGTGAAGTGGTTAGTGTACGCGCGTCTCACCGCGAGTTGTCGGGCTCGATTCCCGCGTCGGAAATCGTTAAAGTGTTAACTGTGAACTTTCCGTCAGGAAGTATAATTATTTTTGTCAGTTATGGTAACCTAGATTTGGCGACTTATTATGTTTATTTGTTAATTCCGTTTGTTAAAACCACACAACACACCACATTCAAAGGCCAACCTTCTTTTTGTTCAAAACAAATCTAAAAGACATTTAGCCAAAAGTATTTAGAATTGCGGCCACTATAATGAAACCGCATGTAGCACGTCTTCGTAACAGTATAACTGGATTTTTCACTAGAAAATGCGAAGCACCTGTTTGACAATCTAAAAGACATTTTACACCTGAGTTATGGTCGAATTTCAGTCTTTTCTCCGTCTTTGATATCTTTAAAAGGTTTGTATGCACGTCTAAAAGATTAATATGTAAGAATTCGTATCAGTCAGTTGAGATTTAATTTCACGGCGCATTTAATGATAGAGTGTTTTGTGTTACTTTATTTGATTCCTGTGTTCGGATTATTGAGTTTATCTATCTATGAAACATCGGCTTATTTATTATTTTTAATAATTGTTTCTTACATTTATTATATAGAATTGTTTTAAGATAACTTTCTATGCCGTCTCCCATCTGTATTTTACAGTCAAGTACGAGGTGATATAATTTCTATGGTAAACTATATGTCTTTTACTATGTCAAACAGTATCATAAAACCTTATTATTCTGTCTGTTCACGTATAGATTATTTGATTTCTGTTGCTCATATTGATTCTACATCGAAGTTTTTGATTGAAAAATTACAATTAAGCTGATTTGTTATTCCATACGCAACCTTTGTTCATTTGAAAGGTTGAGGTAACCAGCAATTTTAAACGTTAGCAGAGCATTGTAAGCACAGTGTAGTGAAAGAAATTTTATTCCAAACAAGGAAAAAAATTATGTAACATAAAATTGAATAATGAAATAGTGCTTTTAGGTCACTGTTTTCCTCTGCTACCGTTTTTACGTCCTCTTGCTTGTTTTGTCATTTCCGTGTATTACAAACATGGCTTTGTCAAAACCGTGATTCCATTAACGGTAGTTTTATTAGAACATTGGTTTGTATGTTGTCAGCGCTCTTTCGTTTTCAATTACCCTTTGTTTCAACGACATGCTCTGTTAAGCATATAGAAAACAACTGGCTTTATTTATATAACTTGACTTTGTTTCGAAAAAGAGTTCAACTACATAATAATTATGTACTTGAATTCAGTTCATAGCCATTTGATTTAAATGCTTTCGAACTACAGTTTTATATTGTGATTATATAATATACTAGCGACCCGCCCCGGCTTCGCACGGGTACAATGCTGATACTAAATACACTACAGAAAAACTGTGAACGTTGTATATAAAAACACAGCGGCCCGCTCCGGATTCGCACGGGTATATAATATATAGCCTATATCACTCACTGAAAAAATGATTAAAATAGATCCAGTAGTTTTGATTTATTAATTACTGCCCGTGGCCCGCACGCGTTAAATTTGGAGTAAAACAATTCCCCTTTCCCTATACCATGAAGATTTCCTGCTATCTTTGGAATATTCATACACAACACTTTTACTTATTTACTTTTTACATTTCTCAGCTCTATATCTATCCCGAAGCTGACTGAGTCGAGCCTCACGCTCTACTGACGATTCTCTGTCCCTCTGAACAGGGGCCCTACCCTTGACGCTCGATCGTGTTCGGGATTTGAGATTGGGATCGAGATTCGTACATTTGGCACTCTTGAACGCAACACTAGCGCACGATTGGAATCGAATTAAGTGGATTTTTTTGAAACTAAACGAAATCGACCTAACTCGATCGCATCACTTTTTGGCACTCTTGACGTGATTTTGACATTGACGTATCGACTTAGGGATCGAGTTAGCGAGCCAAATCTCAAAGTTACAAAATCTAACTTTTACGGAATCGAGTTCACTTGTTGTGATAGTTTTTAATACTTTACGAAGTGAATAAAGTAAAAATAATGGCACGTTTAGCACTTATAAACGATATACTGGATAGTAGCCATGTATTTGATGTAAGGTAAAGGCGAAATTTAAGAAGAATTGCGCGTTACACCGGCATCACATTCGCCATGAGTGACACCGAATTTAAACAAAATTAAAGGGTTAATAAGGCAGTTTCTGAAGAAAATTATCACGATTTGTAGCCCTTAATGTATCAGCCTACTCGTCGCAGATATATAACTTGACTTTGTTTCGAAAAAGAGTTCAACTACATAATAATTATGTACTTGAATTCAGTTCATAGCCATTTGATTTAAATGCTTTCGAACTACAGTTTTATATTGTGATTATATAATATACTAGCGACCCGCCCCGGCTTCGCACGGGTACAATGCTGATACTAAATACACTACAGAAAAACTGTGAACGTTGTATATAAAAACACAGCGGCCCGCTCCGGATTCGCACGGGTATATAATATATAGCCTATATCACTCACTGAAAAAATGATTAAAATAGATCCAGTAGTTTTGATTTATTAATTACTGCCCGTGGCCCGCACGCGTTAAATTTGGAGTAAAACAATTCCCCTTTCCCTATACCATGAAGATTTCCTGCTATCTTTGGAATATTCATACACAACACTTTTACTTATTTACTTTTTACATTTCTCAGCTCTATATCTATCCCGAAGCTGACTGAGTCGAGCCTCACGCTCTACTGACGATTCTCTGTCCCTCTGAACAGGGGCCCTACCCTTGACGCTCGATCGTGTTCGGGATTTGAGATTGGGATCGAGATTCGTACATTTGGCACTCTTGAACGCAACACTAGCGCACGATTGGAATCGAATTAAGTGGATTTTTTTGAAACTAAACGAAATCGACCTAACTCGATCGCATCACTTTTTGGCACTCTTGACGTGATTTTGACATTGACGTATCGACTTAGGGATCGAGTTAGCGAGCCAAATCTCAAAGTTACAAAATCTAACTTTTACGGAATCGAGTTCACTTGTTGTGATAGTTTTTAATACTTTACGAAGTGAATAAAGTAAAAATAATGGCACGTTTAGCACTTATAAACGATATACTGGATAGTAGCCATGTATTTGATGTAAGGTAAAGGCGAAATTTAAGAAGAATTGCGCGTTACACCGGCATCACATTCGCCATGAGTGACACCGAATTTAAACAAAATTAAAGGGTTAATAAGGCAGTTTCTGAAGAAAATTATCACGATTTGTAGCCCTTAATGTATCAGCCTACTCGTCGCAGATATATTACAACTAAATATAAGGTGTGTATTTATCATATAAATTATCGCTTGTTAACGGTGAAGGAAAAACATCGTGAGGAAACCTGCATGCCTGAGAGTGCCTAAAAAGTGCTCGAGTGAGTGTGAAGTCAGCCAATCCGCTTGGCCAGCATAGTGGATTATGGCCTAACCCTTCTCATCATGAGAAGAAGCCCGAGCTCAGTAGTGGAACATGTATTAGAAATTATATAAATATAAGGTTTGCTTAACACTTTGTCACTGTAGTATCATGTAAATGCATTTAGAATATATTTTAATAAGTGTTTTGATTTTAGATTTTAGTGGCACTATCGTTTTAGGCCACAGGAGTATCAGCGCCTAGTAGAGGTGGGACTCAAGGTGATGTCCCAACAATCTGTCTCTAGAGCATTAACACAAGTGACAGAAGCTTTTAATAGTAATACTATTCTGCGGAAGTGGCTGAAGTTCCCAGAAATATGTCAGAAGCGAGGTTTGATTATAAGAAGGAATTTATTTCTGAATACATTATTATAATTGTTCAATTATATTTTCTATAACCTAAGTTATTCATAATAGAGTCTTAAATGAGCCAAATAAAATATTTGTTTCAGATTTTATGAAAAGTTTACAATTCCAGCAGTTGCAGGGTGGAATAAGACCATCACTGAAAGAGGAGAGATATTATAATAGTAAACATAACCATTAAGGAATGTTCTAATAGTAAGTTTTTAAACTTACATTCTATCTTTCTAAATGATTTGCACTCAACATATAAGTGTAGGCACTGAATTTTGGCATAATTAGAATGAAATAACTATAATATCTTTATTTCTTTTGTAGATTTGTGATGCAGATAAAAATATATTAAGTGTTGACTCCTCTTTGGGGGTGCTTCACATGACAGCTTATGCATGTGGAACCAACATCCTGTTAAAGAACATCTTTTAAATTTGATGAATGCTGGCGAAATGATATTTTTACTAGGTATTTTAATGTTTAATTTACAGTTTTTTCAACTTTTTAAGTTGATTTTTTTAATCTAGTGGTAAAGCATATAAAATGAAATCATCATAATCATTATCTCCTTGCCAGGTTATTCTGGATACTCTCAAAAGAAATATATGATGACCCTATACAACGTGCCCCTCCGGGCTTACCAGAAGCAAATTATAGCAAGCTGCATAAAAATGCAACAGTTGAATGCACAATAGGAATCTTAAAGAACAGATGGAGATGTATTTTCAGTCATTGTGTCCTGCACTATCATCCTGAGAAAGCATCTCAAATATCAATGCTTGTTGTGTTTTACACAACATGCAACCAAGCAACAAAAGTGGGTCAGAACCACATTGAGGATGCAGTACTGACAGAGGACCAATTCAATTGCCTGCCAGATGATTGTGGGGTGGCTCCTGATAAGTTGCGAAGGGGTGTGACAACTTGCAAGAGTTTTGGCCAGCATGACATGCTGTTAAGTAAAGATTTTATTTCAAAGTACTTAATAAATATCCAATACCATATATGACATACCTTTTATTTGCATAATATGAACATCTAATCTGAGATCTCTATGTTGTTGGGCTCAGGTATATAGTATAACTGAGTACAACATAGGCATTCCTAATATTACATATATCATAAAAGAGTAAAAAATTATTAAGAAAATAATTTTACTAGGTATGTATTAACAATCACTTGAGATTAAACTTGCAAAGACTTCATTTAGTAGTAATGATAACATAGTTGGTTTGTAATGAACTTTGCAATATAATTATGTGTTAAACCTTATTAGTTCATATATTTTGGTATTAAGGCACATATTATTCTCATTTCTTTAAAAGCTAGTTTATTATAATAAAATGTATAGAATATTATTTCAGTAATTTCAATAAAAGAATGTAATTACTAAATATTTTATTTTGGATACTAAATTAATAACAAATAAAAGATATATAATGCATTAACAACCTTCAGACCTTTTGTTTGACTTGAGATATCTGCTTTGCTATTCTAAACTGCACACTAATACAATAAACCTTAGAATAGCATGGCTTTGAATACTATTTAATATTTTTTTGATTGCCTGAATATTAATTTTAATAGGAATTAAGTACCTAATTATGGTACTAATGACCCGACAAATAAATTTTACTACAAGTATTAGAATTATTGGTAATTATTACAATAATATAGCTGGTTATTTTGAAATCTCATATCCCCTATTTAACTTAGGATATGACACGCTTCTGTACATGTAGGCGTAAATAAAGCTTGATAAACCTTTTTGCTTTTAACTTAAAACTCACTTAAGACAGTAATAATATAATACTTATGAGCTTTCATTGAATCAATCAAATATTAATTTGGGTTAGCAAGAATATTAAATATTAAATTTTAAATGGATTTCGTCCTTTTTAAAAATATTTTTGTTTGGTAGTTATTATTTTTAATTATATGGTCACCCCATGACATTTCGTGTTTCTCGATCATGAACTCGGTTTCAAATCCGATCACAATTTGGTTCAAGAGTACCAACTATATTCGGATTGGGATTGAAACTGGATCGGATTGGAATTGGATTGAGATTGGGATTGAAGTCAAGGGTAGAGCCCCAGGCTCGCTCCCGCCGCGCCGCCCTGACCGGACGGTACCGCCGCAAACGCTACGTCCCGCAATTTTTACCCGACTGCGTCAGAAGGAGGGTTATGTTTTTCGAGCGTATGTATGTATGTATGTATGTATGTATGTATGTATGTATGTATGTATGTATGTCTATTTCTTTGGCACGCCCTACAGCCCAAACGGCTAGACGGATTTTGACAAATGAGGTGTCGTTGAATTTGTCGAAACAGTGATAGTGACATAGGCTATATAAATTTTCAAAATGGCGCCGGCAAATGAAAAAAAAAGGGGGGGAGGTATGGATTTTCTTTTCATCATAGTAATATGGGTATCAAATAAAAGGCCATGAAAAGACCATTTCAAAAATATATACTTCTTATCACATTTATATAACTGATTAAACACAATTTACCAATTTATATATCGGCACGCTCGCGCGTCCGAAGTGGGTGGAAGTTAGTTTGTATGTTCGCTCACGCTAATCTTGGAAACTGCCGGTCGAATTTGAATAATTGTTTTTGAATTTGATAGTTTAACTCACGATTAAGGCTCATTGATCTCAAAGAGATTTGATTTCTACAAATTAATAGATATAAAAAAAAACATGTCGGTTAAAAGAACTAAAAAGAGTGAAATAAAAAATAATTATTAAAAAAACAAAAAACCCGACTGCTTAAAAAAAAGAACTAAAAAGATAAAAACAAGTATAGCATTATCTACATTAAATTCATTAACAACAAATGAAATATGTCAAACTAAATTCTTTATGATGTTGCAGGCGGGGACAAACAATACTTTGTTACTACTATATAACTTCGTTTGTCACCGCCTGCAACATCATAAAGAATTTAGTTTGACATATTTCATTTGTTGTTAATGAATTTAATGTAGATAATGCTATACTTGTTTTTATCTTTTTAGTTCTTTTTTTTAAGCAGTCGGGTTTTTAAATCTGTAATATCTTCGAAAATATTTATTTAAATCACATGCTGTAAAGGGCAATTTTATCTACATGAAATGCACAACGTATCTAATTTATTTAATTGGATAAGGAATGATACTGTATCGTTTAAAATAGCTTGGTAAATAACCCTAATTTTTTTTGTAATATGTAAAAGATAAAAATGGTTACTGTGGATTATCCTTAGGAGATAAACATATGCTGTCGCGGACTTTTTTATTTATCTTTTTAAGATATACAATTCCGTAGTACATAAATTTGATCTATCTCGTAAGGTTTAGCCAGCGTTTGCAATGTAAGCGCAGAAAAATATGTTTGTTACGACATCACATTACAAATCTTTAAATTTCTCGGCTTTTCTCTACTATAGCATGCATTCATTATACATAAAAACCATCCTCTTGAATCACTCTATTCATTTAAAAAAAAGGCATCAAAATCTGTTGCGTAGTTTAAAAGATCTAAGCGTACATAGGGACATAGGGACAGAGAAAGCGACTTTGTTTTATACTATGTGGTGATAGTACATATTATGTATTACATACTTAATGAATATATATAAATATATCGAAATGTATGTATGTCTAAATAACAGGAATCAAAATAATATTTTTCAATGAAATACCTTGCTTCTCTAATAATTACTGTTATAGGACTGTTTCTAAAAATAGAAAGCCTTCCAGCTTAATGAACGGCAGTCTGCACTTACCTGACTTTAATTATCTCATTGTTTTGGTCATAAGAGAGTTCAAAGTTTCTAAAAATAGCCTGAGCCAAAACAAAAAGACACATGACTGGGTAACTTAGTGAGCCGGGTTGAGACAAATTTGCGTAACAAGTTTTTATTTAGCTGTCACGAAGGTCAAATGTGACTTTTTAATTACAGGCAAAAAATGTTTTGGCTGGAACC
This sequence comes from Hypena proboscidalis, assembly GCA_905147285.1. Taxonomy (NCBI): domain Eukaryota; kingdom Metazoa; phylum Arthropoda; class Insecta; order Lepidoptera; family Erebidae; genus Hypena; species Hypena proboscidalis. The sequence continues at coordinate 23,013,052 of LR990127.1, read as the reverse complement.
ATTACAAAATAGTTTTTTGTTAAATGAAGAAGTAAAAAAAAATGCGTAATAGGATTGACTCATACATCAATATCAGAAAAAATAGTAACATGAGCTAAGCTGATCTCATCTATACTTATAATAAATCTGTAGAAGTAAAATTTCTGTACATTGAAAATATCAAAAAATTTATGGCAGTGTTACTAGACCGACACTGAACCCAAAAATGTGATTATTATTTTTTTTTCTGTCTGTCTATCTGTCTGTCTGTCTGTTCCAGTAGTTTTTGCGTGATGCCTTCACGCAAAAACTACCGGTTCGATTACGATGAAACTTGGTATAATTATTCTTTCATATACTGGGCACCACACTGGGTACTTTTTATAAAAAAAATTAAGTAAATAAAAAACAAACTTAATTAAGAATAAGTACTTAAAAATAAAGTAAATAAAAAATAATAAGTTTGTTATTATAGGTTATTTAGGTTGATGTTTATAAGTCGTACTATATAGATTTTAATTTTAAAGTATAGGTAGTATATTTGATATTGTACGTAGTGACCGTAGGTTATTTTATAATACTGATAGGTAGGATTAGACATACGTGATATTAGTTTATAGGGATTTTGCTTATTTATTGAGTTTAGATTAGTTATTATCAGAAATAGGTTTATTTATTTCATTACATTGGCAATATTAATACATACATAGAGTAATATTATAACAACAATTCGAATACATACATTTAAATAATATAATATATCGTTTCACCTTGGAGAAGATGACGCACTCTAGTTTTGAAAGTGTCCCGGGTGGTGCACATCCTGATCTCAAGAGGGAGTGCATTCCAAAGAAAGATGGATTGAATATAGAATGAAGAGTGAACTAAAGAAGAGGTATGAGAAGGACCAAAGAGAAGAAGGTTGTTAGTAGAACGGAGATTTTTTTCATGACTGGAGCAAAGATACTGAAAGTAAGATTTTAAATAAGTGACTCTTCGTGTGGTGATTTGAGAATAGTAAAAAGTGTGGTTAAAGTACGCAGACTGTGACTTTATTTACTTAGACTTATTTAGGTAGGTAGATTTTTATTTTCTGTTATTGAGTTTTTTTATTGATGTTATCTACGCAGATGAAACCGCAGGTGATAGTTTGTTTGTTTGTAAGCGCTAAGCTACCTCTTAATCAATTTGAAGCGAGATTCTTATAGTAAACAAAAACAAAACTGAATGGCCAGCTGTATTTCTGCAATTGGTAAAGCACTAAATTTGGCTTTGTCATACACTGAGAATATCCCTCAAGAAATAATAAAACTTTGAGTGATGCAGGACGCCTACTATGCGATACACATCACAGAGAATCTCTCTCAAGAAGATTCACGATTATAAATTCTCTGAGCAAACAAAAACGAGAATTAATTAAAAACACTAAAATAGACGAACGGTTATTTGGGTCCAATTTATCTGATTATTTAAAATCTAATAAGGCTATATCCTCATCCTCAGCTGCAGAACTCAGATTCAGTGGCAAGCCTTCTCAGCAGCGTGTACAGGCAAATACGCCTCGCCATTCGGGAGCTTTAAACGCACGGGGGCCACCGCGGGCACCAGCCGCCGAGCCGCGAGTGTTCCCCAACCAGACTTGGCGCCCACCGCCGCCGCCGCCTGCGCCGCGGGATCAGCGCCGCGCGCCGCCACAGCAGCGCTAATTACCTTGCCTCAGGTACAATTTGGCAACAATATACCTGTAGCCGGTAGGCTTCAATATTATTTTAACGAATGGTTTAATATAACAAGTGACAAAACTATTTTGTCTTGGATCAGAGGTTATCAGATTCCATTTCATACCGTACCTATACAAACAGGTCATAAAAATAAACCTTTTACTAATTTAATAAGAAAATAAATATAATTATCAGTGCATTTCTGAATTATTAGAAGCTGGTTTTGTTTCTCGATGTGTCCAAAAATCAATTTATTTCACTCATTTTCACTGTTCCTAAATCTAATCGAAAACATCGCTTTATACTCAATTTAAAAATTGACAGATATTTTAACCGGAACAAGACAAACCTGCATGCTAAAGATCATACCAGAAGAAAAATACTGATGAAAAATTGGTAGGTGCTTAATAAAATTTTGTTAACAGGTTAATCATCGAGCAATGCACGAAGAAACGCATTTGATATATTCGTACATAATAAATCACTTTAAAATGAAAGATTATCGTACAGTTTTCAAATTGATCGATCATAAATACTACATTAGATTTAAAAGATGCTTATTTTTTATTACCCATAGCTAAAACTGTCAGGCACTATCTTCGATTTGTCTGGAACTCAAGACGCTTTCCTGAACAATTGTTTGAGTTTAACGTACTACCTTTCGGACTTTGTACCACACCAATAATTATGTGTTTACAAAGTTACTGAAACCTGTATTGCACAATCTACGTTCGCAAGGATATCTGTCAGTTAATTTTATAGATGATTTTTTATTTATTGGTGATTTATTGAACAGCTGCTACAATAATGTAAGAACAACAAAAGAATTGCTAACCACGTTAAGTTGTTTAATAAATGACATTAAAATTCAAATTCACCCAAGTAAAAAATGTACTTTTTTAGGCTTTGAATTTGACTCAGTTAACATGCTTTTAACATTACTTAGTGAAAAGAATAACCGTATAAAACTATTATCAGATAAAATTTTACATACAAAGAAATGCACAATTCGAGAATTAGCTACGTATATAGGACTACTAACGTCAACGTGCCCCGCCGTCAAATACGGTTGGTTGTATACAAAGTTACTTGAGAGAGAAATTTTTTCAACATTGATTTATTTTAATAACTACAATAAATATATTACGCTACCAGATCATATTAAAAACGAATTTATATGGTGGAGAGATCATATTGATTTGTCCTTTTACCATTTTCAATCAAATGACTATTCCCTTGAAATATACAGTGACGCTTCAAACACAGGTTGAGGTTCACAGATTAATTAATAGTAGCTAGTATAGCTTGTAACAGCCAAACCGCGCACGGGCACTGGGACCGTTCGCAAATATCGTTACATATAAATACCCTCGAACTACTAGCAGCGTTCTATGGGCTAAAGATTGTTGGTGCACACTTAAAAATCTGTAATATTTTGCTTAGGATTGACAATATAACAGCCATTGCTTACATTAACAAAATGGGCGTCATACAATTTGCACATTTAAACAACATTGCATGTGACATATGGCAATGGTGTGAAAAACGCCACATTATTATTATTGCATCCTATATTTCGTTCAGCAACAATGTTGTTGCAGATTTCGAGTATAGACAAATATCCAACATAGATACCGAGTGGGAATTGGCTGATTATGCATATCATAATATAACACTGTCATTTGGTACACCAGAATTTGACTTATTTGCAAGCATTCAAAATCACAAGTGTCCTTGTTACGCTTCGTGGAAATTAGATCCAAATTCAGTAATTATTGACGCGTTTACGTTTAATTGGAAGAATATACAATTCAACGCATTTCCACCATTTAGCTAAATTCCAAAAGTACTACACAAAATCAAACATAATAAAAACACAAAACATGGTCAAATCTGCTCGTGTCGGAAGAGCTATTTTTTGGGCCTGATAAGCATATGTTATTTTCTCCTTTTAGACAGGAGCATCCCCTGCATATAGATGGCAGGGCGATTATCAGGCAATCATTGCTAAGACGTGGAATTCCTGAGGCATCTCTCGATTTAATGATGTCATAATTTTCCACTAATACACTAAATCAATACAACACACATCGTTAAGATTATGGTGGTTGTATTGTAATGAAAAGGGTACAGATTATTGTTTGTACTAATCAAGTAATTGAATTTTTGACAGATCGTTTTCATTCTGGTGCTAGTTACAGTACCCTTAATAGTTATCGTTCAGCATTGTCAATTTTGTTAGGTCAGGAAATCACATGTAATGATTCTAAAAAAAAAAAAAAAAAAGATTTCTCAAAGGTGTTTACCGTATGAATCTACCTTTGTCAAAATATAATACCACCTGAAATCCTTAATTAGTTTTAAATTATTTACAAAACTATTATCCTAATGATTTGACAATGATAACATTAAAAGAATTATCATTAAAATCGGTTACCTTGCTCGCTTTTGCATCAGATCAAAGAATGCAAACTCTTAGTTTTATTAAAATAGCAAATATAATATTTCAATCAGATAAAATTACAATTAAAATAGATGCTAATATTAAAACCTCTGGACCCGGTACTGTTCAACCACTATTTACATTGCCTTACATCAAAGAAACCCCTATTTTTTGTCCAGCCTTAACACTTAAGAACTATATAGAAAAAAACTACCGATTTACACGTCCATAAAGATTCTTTATTTATTCGTTTTAAAAAAAAAAAAAAAAAAAAAAAAAAGTTCTCAAACTTTATCGCATTGGGTAAAACAAACTTTGGAAAAAAGTGGGATAGATATAAATACATACAGTGCTCATAGTACAAGACACGCGTCAACATCTGCTGCCCACAGAGCAGGCGTTAATTTGGCAATAATTAGAAAAGCCGCGGGTTGGTCTAAATTAACTAATACCACTGAAAATGATTTGTAGAATCATTATTCACTTGATAATAGTAAGAAAAGAAATTGTTTATTGTGTTTACTTTATAAATTTAAGTAAAGTATTGTTTGATCGCTTCTCTATATTGTTTTGAATTTTTTTCGATGCTCTTAACATCTGCATGTAATCAGTAATCATCTTCGGGAGAGATACGAAGTATAATTGAGAATCAAACGAACTTACCTAGTGAAGTTTGATGTCTAATTATACGAGTGTCTTGACCGAAGATGATTACGTTCCCGCCCTCCCAAATTTCCCAAATGTTATCGGAAAAAAATATATAGGCTCTTAATAATGGCGTTCGTGAGCGCACAGTGAGCCGTTGGCGGGCGAAATAAGTTAATAAACATACTTTTTATTTATTTTTTAGTAAAAAATATTTTAAAAGCATTTTTATAGCTTTAAAAGTGTGATAAGGACAGCATCATCTTGCGTGCTGCTGCATGTAATCAGTAATCATCTTCGGTCAAGACACTCGTATAATTAGACATCAAACTTCACTAGGTAAGTTCGTTTGATTCTCAATTATAAATAGTGTAACTAACATGACTTTATTTTCTATATATACCTATAGATGACTATTATTTAACAGCATATGATAATATAACAGATGGGAACTACTAGATTTCGATTATCGACCTTTATTAGACATTATCATAAGAATGGATCTTATCATCAGTCAGCAAAACTCAAAATAATAACCTAACAGCGTAATTCTCTGCTCGTCTACTCCGTCGACTTACTGAGCCGAAATCATAAATCAAGGGCAAAGCTCAACCAAGTTAATTTTCCTCTCGTTTGCCCATAAAACTTCGGGTATTAAAAATAAAGTCCACTTGTAATCGCAGAGTTGCTAAGTCTTGACAAGTTTAAATATTATTTAAGTATCTGGGCGTCCTAAGGGACGAAAGTGGAAAGTGTTCTTTGAATAAAATATGTTCTTAAAAAAATCTTTGCAAGACCTTTCGTAATAACTAAGATTTGTTTTATCTTTAGAGCGAGGAGTGAAATAAGGCTACCTGTTCTTTAAGTATTTATATCAACAAAATATTTGACATTTATTGCAATCAATCGCATACAATTTTTTTCTTCATAATTATCGTTCATTATGCTTATTTCCTTCATATTTTTATACATATCTTGAAAGTCAAAACACTTAATTAAAAAACATTTTTTTTATTCATTAAGTCGTAACCTGGAATTGGCATAACTTCATGCCTATATTACCCAGAGGGGTGTGGCAGAGGTGTACAATACCTACATTTCACTTGTTATGTTTAGGCCCCATAGTATAGGGGGGTGAGCCTATCGCCATCCACCGGCCACGCTTCTAAATCCGTGCTGCTATTGAGAATTTCCTGACGGAAAGTTTAAAAACAACACTTTTTCCGACCCGGGTATCGAGCTCGAGACCTCGCGGTCAGAGGTGCATACGCTAACCACTATACCATCGAGGCAGTACGATTATAGGAAAAAAGTAATGCTAAATTAATATTATACGAAACAATAGAGAATCTTTTTACCGCTAGAATTGAACGTCGGCAATTCGCGAGTTCTCCAAAGCGAATTGGCTAATCCTTTCACCACGATGGCAAGTCAAATTAAGTAAAAAAGTATTTCAAATAATAACAAATTTCAACTGTTCATGAGATACAGCCTTGTGACAGATGAATAGACAGACGGACAGCGACTCTGAGGAATAGGTTCCGTTTTTACCCTTTGGGAAATGAACCCTAAAAAGGGTCACGGCACAGGACCGTTATTTTCTATATCAATTCTATTCTTGAATAAGAGCTGGCTTGTACGACAATCATATTTAATTATTTGAAAAAATTAACTTATTTTACTGAAATAGAATGTCATTTTAAAATTACAAACTTGTAAATGGAGTGTAAAAGCATATTTTCCAGGATTCAAAAGTATATACTTTCCATTTAAAATGCAGAGTTGTAGACATAACTTACTTGATGAACTTAGTATGGAGTTTAAATATTCAGTCTTCGTATGTAAGTAAACATTAGCTATAAGGTCTGGTTTGCTCTAGGCTAATAAATTGATAAACTACACAGCAAGTTTATAAAAAGGAATTACATTATCATGTAATACACTGTTTTTTTAAGCAAGTTTTAAAAATATGAAGCGAACCATAATAATTTTGGTACGATTATTTTATGTCCTCTTCATTATTAAATATGACGCCCAGGAATATTTCCTGTGTCGCGGGGGTTTTCATAAAGAGTCGGAAAGATGGATCGCCATGTGTTTCGCTACTTAGATACCTCCGTCGGTTCCTTGACTTGCCTTCTAAAGTACGCCAATTATCTTGTTCGTGTATGTTTTCGAGGGCGCCCTGTAGTGTGTAGGCTGTTTACTCTCCTCATTAAAAGCTGATGTTTAATTATTTGCCCTTTGACAGAAAATTAAGCTTCATTAGCGAGATCTGAAATTTTCTGCTGGAAATTTTTCAAACGCAGACTGATTTAATCTAGTTTTAAAAATGTTTTACAGTGGAATATAAAAGATATTTAGGGATTATTTTAGGCAAGTTTTTACTGCAATGACAAAGTTCATTGCTCAGATCTTAAATAGTTATTAATGGTACTAGTGAGGAAAGTTTGAAATTTTGTTTAAGTGTGGTTTTTAATCATGAGCTTGCGAAGTAATCTCGCAATTCGAATGCTTCATTGGGTCTATCGCGTTTGAATTCACCGCTAGTTATCACCGCAACGTATTGTATACAGTAATCTCTTGGCTAAATGTAGGTTAAATATTATTATTTTTAAACCGGTAATTTATGTTAAATATTACATAAATTACCAATAGCATAGAACCGATACAATTTGCACCACAATAAGAATCAAAATAATTATGGGTAACATTGAACGGTTCAAAGTCATCGTAAATATGTCTTTATATTTACAATGACATTTTGTTCATGGAAAAAAAACGGTGGTTTATTAAGAAAAATATTACTTCTAATACTTGCGTTTGTAATAGTATTGGATAGCCAAATAAACGTATAATTTATTTTGTTATAAGCAATTTTCTACTTTATCTAGCTGTTAAAAATAATATTGAATTAATTATATTATTGTTTACCAAATTAATTCACCATGATTTATGACAAAACCAAGTTATCAATCACCTTCATACGTTAAATTTTATGTTAGTAGTAAAGTTCAAGTACTTCTTTTAAAATACATCATTAAATTTTACCTCATCTTTAAGATATTAAACGTATAACGCAAATAAAGGTTTTACACCTTTCAAAATAAATTCAAATTTACTGAACTCGCATTTTAACTTTGAACATTAGAGTTTGGGCAAATTTCGGGTGCTATCACATATATACACCATATCAAAAGAACACTATTTAATCAAATTAATAAAAAAAAAACCGACTTCAAAAAGTAGGTAAACTAAAAAGCAAAAAATAAATTTACTTCGCACAAAATAATACGTTTTTTCATTTAGTAAAATAGAAATTATTAAATAATTATTTTATAATTCTGAAGTCGGTGCCAAGTAAATCGGATAAATAAGAACTAATATTCAGTCAGAAAATAGTTGTTAGAAAGATTAGTCTATACAGAGTTATTGTTTACTTTGCACCGACTTCAAAATTATAAAATAATTATTTAATAATTTCTATTTTACTAAATGAAAAAACGTATTATTTTGTGCGAAGTCAATTTATTTTTACCCGACTGCGTCAGAAGGAGGGTTATGTTTTTCGAGCGTATGTATGTATGTATGTATGTATGTATGTATGTATGTATGTATGTATGTATGTCTATTTCTTTGGCACGCCCTACAGCCCAAACGGCTAGACGGATTTTGACAAATGAGGTGTCGTTGAATTTGTCGAAACAGTGATAGTGACATAGGCTATATAAATTTTCAAAATGGCGCCGGCAAATGAAAAAAAAAGGGGGGGAGGTATGGATTTTCTTTTCATCATAGTAATATGGGTATCAAATAAAAGGCCATGAAAAGACCATTTCAAAAATATATACTTCTTATCACATTTATATAACTGATTAAACACAATTTACCAATTTATATATCGGCACGCTCGCGCGTCCGAAGTGGGTGGAAGTTAGTTTGTATGTTCGCTCACGCTAATCTTGGAAACTGCCGGTCGAATTTGAATAATTGTTTTTGAATTTGATAGTTTAACTCACGATTAAGGCTCATTGATCTCAAAGAGATTTGATTTCTACAAATTAATAGATATAAAAAAAAACATGTCGGTTAAAAGAACTAAAAAGAGTGAAATAAAAAATAATTATTAAAAAAACAAAAAACCCGACTGCTTAAAAAAAAGAACTAAAAAGATAAAAACAAGTATAGCATTATCTACATTAAATTCATTAACAACAAATGAAATATGTCAAACTAAATTCTTTATGATGTTGCAGGCGGGGACAAACAATACTTTGTTACTACTATATAACTTCGTTTGTCACCGCCTGCAACATCATAAAGAATTTAGTTTGACATATTTCATTTGTTGTTAATGAATTTAATGTAGATAATGCTATACTTGTTTTTATCTTTTTAGTTCTTTTTTTTTGCTTTTTAGTTTACCTACTTTTTGAAGTCGGTTTTTTTTTTATTAAAAATTATTTTATTTTACGATTTTAAGTGGGTAGACCAGAATGTTTCTCAAATGAGGAGACGACGGTTACTTGAGACGGAAAACTTATTAATAATAATCCCCGTACTCCTAACTGTTGAGGAGTTGTACCTTCCAGCATCAGCTCAGCAACTTAAAATGCAAATATCCAAGAAGTTTTAGGTAATATACGAAAAACAATATAGAAGCCTTTGAAATTTGAGGGTTACCCATGATTTCTCTAGGATCCCATCATCAAATCATGACCTCATATTATGAATGTACATAAGTAATATTCAACGTCTCGCCTCATCTGTGTATAACTTGAAAGAATACAGTAAACGGCCTCAAGGAGCCTATATTTAAAGAATTATCCCCGTACTCCTAACCGTTGAGGAGTTGTACCTTCCAGCATCAGCTCAGCAACATAAAATGCTGACTACTAGATGCAGATATCCGAGTAGCTTTAGATAATATATAAAAAACAATATAGAAGCCTTTTAAATTTGAGGGTTTCCCCTCAATTTCTCTAGGATCCCATCATCAGAACGTGACTTGAAAAAAATGGGACCACATGACAAGTATATCCTATCAAACAAAAAAAGAATTTCTCAAATCGGTCCGGGCGTCTTCGAGTAATCGGCGAACAAACATAAAAAAAAAAAAAAAAAAAAAAAAAAAAACATACAACCGAATTGAGAACCTCCTCCTTTTTTTGAAGTCGGTTAATAAAGGGGTTATAAATAAGAATGTTAAAAAATATACTGTCAAAATCGATGAAAGTTAGGGTAACCTGACTTTAATTTTTGATATAAAAATATAATAAAATAATATCTTTTATTATATTTGTAGATTTGAATCTTGTTGAATGATTTATACCTTCGTTTGTTTTAGAACTGCATGGTGCTCCTTTTTTTCGGAGTTTATTAATTGGAAGCTGATTGGGAAGATATTGTGTTTCGAAATTTAATCAAATGGCCTCACTGAGTATAAACTACTTTTAATCCTTGATAACGGATATGCAAACAAGTCTTTTGTATGCTGGAGGTGTAAGCACGTTTTCGGAAATCGGAATAAAAAAGAATGTTATTTGTGTTTCTAGTCTGAAAATTCTAAGAAGCGTTGCGCAGTTTGGGACTATGTTTGGTAGATGACAATAGGCTTAGCTTATTTAATTAAGGTTGGCCTAAATATATAGGTGTAGAGCGGTGCTATACACTATATAACGGTAAAGGAAAACATCGTGAGGAAACCTGCATGTCTGAGAAGTGAGAGTGCCTAAAAAGTACTTGAGGTCGTGTAAAGTCTACCAATGCTCACTTGGCAAGCGTGGTGGACTAAGACATAACCCTTCTCATCACGAGAAGAGGCCTGAGTCCAGCAGTGGGGCATGTACTAGATTCTGGGCTGCTATTATTATACACCACTTGGCCTCCAAGAAATATTTGTGATTTAATGACAAGTAAATCATGTCTATACAGAATGTCTACCATAAAACTTCCAAATAAAGTACACAAATCACAGTATAACAAGACAAACGTGGCGCAGGACGTGCCGCCAACTCTTGATATAATCCCGGCCTCATAAGCGAGCGACGTGGCGGCATGGCGGCCACAAGCCACTAGTCTAAATAAAAATAAAGCGGCCACAGATGTCGCGGGCATACTAAGCTTTAATTTATCACTTTTCGTATTGTATTGTGACAATGGTTCAAGAAATGTAAGGAAATTTATTTAGTTTGTTGGTTATAGTTTTGCAAACAGTGAGAGACTTAAGTTGTAGTAGAAAAAATATCAGGCACGGGTTTATATATAACAAATGTCACAATAATGTCTATAAGATGATTCCACAATAATAATAAACTAAGGAACAACGAGGCACATACGTTATTTTTAAATATGAAACTTAACGTAAGAAACTTACCTACAACGAGTTTCTCTTCTCATATTCCAAGTGATTAACAGCATATTTATATATCTGCTTAGTTTGGGACTAGATGCCGTTGTGTGTAAGTTGTGAGATATTTATTTATTTATTTTATATACATATAAAATAATTTACGAGTCAAAACACACAAAATCTAACTCGATTTACAAAATTATCAGCATCTACATTAAAATGACTAGTTCAACCGAACACAGTTATTTATAAGTAGGAACGCCAGTATTAATCTCAAAGAATAAAATCATATCTCTCGCTCTCCACACCTCCTCTATTACTACTATGTTACCGCAATATATAAGACATAAAATTTTCCTCGTTCCTACTTTACCACAAATTCCGGAAAATCCCATAAGAACTAAATCATGCGCCCCCTACCGTGCACTACATTGTGTGTCAGAACATAATATCATGGCAAAATTTAGTACACGACGCGTTGATGTAATCTACAAAAAATGCTCTTTACACCCCTCTGAAGTAGAGGTGAAATAAAATTACAGGCTGTAGCGGCGAGATTTGATCTGTTTTGTGAAATGTTACAATGTTACGCAGATGAGAATATGAGTAAAGACCAATTTGTTTTGAATCGCTTTTTAGATTGTTATAGGTTTTTTTGTTATTACCAATATCTTTATTTGGGCTCATACACTTTTTGTATAGAAAAAAGAGAATGATAATAATAATAATAATATAATAATAATAATAATAAATGGTAACTTAGTACTTTTTTGTGACAATTTAGACATTACTTTTTAGAGGCCATTGGGGTGAGAATGGGTGACAGCCACCATTACCAGCCATTATTAATTGGTCTTTTACCTAATTGGGTCCGTAACGTAACTTCAACAGTCATATCACGATAAGTCCACTGAACGATTGGCCGAATAGAAGTTATTGCGAAATAACCTTTTATTGCCAAACGCTACTTCGACTTAACGATTCAACGATTTTTTTTTATTGATGGATTGCTCTTTCAATAAGGCGTTCACTGAATACTTTAGTAGCCATGAACAATTTTTTTTTTGTATGTAATTGAAACAACTCTATAAATAAAAAAATATTATCAAACAACATACACTCAACGGCATCTAGTGTCAAACTAGGCACTAGAAAAACTGATACTAATACATAAATGTATATACTTTTCTTTTGTAAATAAATACTTATTATACTTAGAAACACCCAGACCAGCTTCATGTTCATGCACACAAAGATTAAAAATAATTAGAAACACCATTAAAATAATCACTTAGATATCACATAAACTTCACGAGATGATACAACTTTATATTCACATTAATAATAGACTCGTCCAAACGCTCCAAACAAACGGCTACATACACGTCATCGTTTTGTAAGTTGTATGGGCAATTATGAATTTCGTTTGACGAAATATTTCGTTTATGAGAATGGTTTTATTAAAAAACTTGCTATAAATTGTGTAGGTAATTTAATGATCAAATTATATTTTACCTTATAACTTTGAATGATCATAGCATGAGTTAGATGTATAGTATGTTACTGAAAATTCTTCTTTGGTTGATACTTACCTATACCTATTTTAAAAAGATATCCCAAATTTTACTATTTATGGATCAGTCACCATGCCTATTGTAGCGTGAATATACTTGTACATGGGGGCCTAGCATAACGAGCGTAAGATAGGTTTTGTCGCGTTTTATATTCTTTTTGTTTGGGAAACATAGCTTAAACTACCAGGAATCGTTAAATTAAAACAAGAAGAAGATGTGTGGTTAAACGATACCTTCTGATATGTGTTTAGTATGTTATTTTACCAATAAATAAATAAATAAATATTCGACAACTCACACACAACGCCATCTAGTCCCAAACTAAGCAGAACTTGTACTATGGGTACTAGAATTACTGATACTAATACATTTATACTTATCTTTTGTAAATACATACTTATTATACATAGAAACACCCAGACTAAGACAAACCCCCATGTTCATGCACACAAAGATTTGTCTTAAGTGGGAATCGAAACCCACGACCTCGGCGTCGCAGGCAGGTACACTACCCACTCCGCCATCCGGTCTTCAATGACTAATTTCAATTCGATTGCCTCTAGCTGTTCGGTCGTAGCACAGAGTCTGTGTTTCCGCACGAGGACCACCTGGATCTCTTCAAAGCAAGAGTTAATCGCTGAACGTTCAGTCGTAGTAACGTTAGGCGATAAATGGTTGTTTCGCAATAACTTCCATTCGACCATTCGTGCAGCCGATTTACCGTGAATCGAACATAATAATATGACTGTCAAAGTTATTTTACGAACCCTTCCTCATTATGTACAATAGTTTCTAGGTTTCTAGTCGAAAAGATTCAGCTGAATATTTTTTTTTTGTAGAGCAATACATTACGAACCCAGTCTTAGCGGTATACGATTTCCTTTGTTTGACTAATAGTCAGTATTTCTGTCCTCTGAATAATCGTTACGACTGACACAGTGGCAATTTCACAAACGTGCTAGAGCTTTCTATCTTTTTGGCGTTTAGCGTAAAATGATAACAGAGACCAGGTTAACGAGCCGAGAAAAGAGGAAAACTCGTAATATCAGGCATCTTGCCGACGAACACGGTATGCATTTAATTATTAATTTAATTTCCTTCTTTGGAATAAAATCACCGGTTGAGCCGCTCTGAAAAGAAACGGTTACCAGCGAGCAACATTAAATTTTAATGCAAATTAATAAGAGGTAAACAAAAACGTTTTATATCCCAAAGCGTCTACATTATAATAAGCTAGATCCCACTCATAAAGCTAACTTAAGCTAACTTTGCATCACGCGAAGTTCTCATAAAGTTACAAAGTATAAATTAACGTCATGTAATATCCGGTGCTGGTGCATACAAAGTGACGTCACATCTCATTTCCTCTTTGTTGAATAAATAATCTGAATTTAAAATTTATTTTGAAATTGATTGCCTCGAAGAGTTTTGGGTTTGACCTCTGGCATAAGTTTCTCTACCACAACCTTCTGAGTAATGAAGGCAATTTATTATGTTAGATTTATTCTCATTTTCGACCGGAAGCTACGAGATTATATGGCTACAGAAGATTGCCTTTAATAAATGCACGTTTCATTTAAATTTGAGTGTAAAAGTGTTTAAAGTAAACGTGATTATCTTTGCCGGGTTGTTAGCAGTGCCGTCGTTTATAACAAATGAGTTTTATGACAGTGTGAAGCGAGGCTGTTATACCTCTTCCACACCTTGTGGGTATTATAGGCTTGATAATATGTTATGTAATTTTTTGGATTAGAAAATCGCCAGTTATTGGTGTTTAACAACTTTACAATGGTATTTTAAATTTTAGTTATCTTTTAATAAAAGCAATCTCAGTGAGTTTATGGCTGACTCTACATTAAGCACGCGCGTTCCTCGGGCGTGTGAGCGATCTCGCACGTCTAATGTGGGAAACGCCTCAGGGTAGATATTTCGTATATATCTATAAAGTACAAACTGAAGCCAAATACTTTTTTATTAGGTGTCAAAATTTAAAACTAGAAAATAATTGTTGTCAAAATATGAAGTTAGTTGTCATCAATTTTTTAATAAAGTAAAATCAGATAAAAATATTAATGTTTTAAATATGTAATGACTTTAGTTTAGATAATTGTTTTTGATGAAGATTATTCATCCAATCGGTGCATTTTATAAAATGGGCGATAAGAACTATCCAGGATGGTGCCTGACGTCAACTGTTCAAAGTCTAGTGAGTCCGTTCAGTAATTTAATATGTTTACTTAACTAGCAGTGCGCGATAAATTGAGACCTGAGCCACAAGCCTCAAGGAATGAAAACCTAACATGTATTTCATGGCCTCTATGGTACAGTCGGCTCCTAATATATAGTTACAGACAAAATAGCCAGATATCTAGTACCGCCTAAACTGATCAATGATATTAGTACAACCAAAGTCTTCATGTTATTAAAACAACCATCTTGCACAAGTATATCCGAACGTAGACACCTTCGAATATATGAGATTATGAGTGCATTCAAAGTCTCTAAATAATAGTAACAAAAACAGCGTCAAAGCATACAAAGTATTCAAAAATATGAAGCAATAAATGAAAATGAACTCAATCGCTATATTTATTGGGTACTTTTGATAGAGCCATAGTCTGATGATTTCTACCGTAAATATACTCTTACCTGTCAAATCCAATTTCAAATAATGTCAAATTATTTTGGCTTGCGTATTTGTAAGCATTTCAAAAAGCCCTTTAAATACATAAGTAAAGAGTTTGTTTTCATTTATTGCTTTATATTTTTTAATACTTTAAAAGCTTTGAATCCATTGGCACTGTGTTTGTTACTATGATTTCGACACTTTGAATACACTCATGTATTTGACAGTGTCCATGTTCCGATATATTAAGATGGGTGATTTATTTAATTAGAAGACTTTGATTGTACTGATATCATTAATCAGTCATACCTATATCTGTTTAGGCGGTCCTTAAGGACCGCCTAAACAGATATAGGTATCTGGATATTTTGTCTGTGATTATATATAAGGAGCCGACTGTACTGTCTGCATAAGGTGGCGGGCGTAGAGTGCAAGTCTCAACTTTTCGCACCCAAGTTATTATAATAATAATGTCTTACTAGCCAAAATCTGGCCTCGGCGACCGACCTCCACCAAGACGAGCCTACATGGGCAATAATAATATTGTTTAGTGCACAAGCGCATGTGTACACAAGGGCACTGTCATAACATAACCTGAAGGGACGGATATTAGGTTTTCGTCTAAGAAAAACAAAGCCTGGCACGCTCCAAGGTTTCCAATGTATTCTTATAATTATTATAGACGGTTATAAACTCTGGACTTGTAATTTTTCGTTCGTAATCCAGCAATGCTTACTACGCGTATACGCAACGCATAGCCCGTACAAGGTACACTCAGATGAAATAATCTATAGAGACCTATGAGATGTCTTATATAGTTGTGTACCACCGTAACCACCGCTAAATGCAAAAACCGCCGTCAGTGTCAATTATCATCTCTAAAGGACATGTCATTTGAGTGAATTTCGTTTTATGCTATAAATAATAGCGTGTAAAATGCTATAAAAATAAAAGTAATTATAGATGTTGTCAAAATACATCTGAACCAATCTCCTTCCATTAATCGAAAAACAATCATATTTTTCAAGCATATTTTGCCACCAATATGGGGTTTTCAATTGGTGGTACCTCTCAGGCAAATGTGACGTCATCGTAAAGCAATTACGACACGCACACTAGCTAGACGAGTTGACCAATTTTCGACATTTAGCTCGCTTCTCGACAGTCCCTCTAGAGACTATTTCCTTTGAGGCTGTACATTGTACACTTCTTTTTGCTCGACGAGGGAATCCAACTTCAGCGTGTTAATCGCATACGCCCATCACTTTGTATTGTTTTACTGCGTATCGAAAGCAAAACTTACAATGCTTCTGATAAAAATTGTCTTTGAACCTCGCTTGCTATTTCTATCAATTTAAACGACAACTCATTCCAAAATAAAATTAATTAAGAAACTAACTCAAACAACCCTGTTTTATTTTGCATAATTACTCTCATATCCATGCCTCACAACCGAGATGAAAATGCTCTCATAATGTTGAGGAATCTGGCGCATTAACCATTTAAATTATGTGGCATGCGACATGCGAGGATATTACGGAACGCCCGCTACGTTAATGAGGCATTTTTCTTTAGAAATAAGGAGACGCGGCATTGCGATTTGTCGCAAGACAATGCTTACTTGACTTGAAGGAAACTATTGATGTGAGTGACGTGTACAGTTTGTGAAACAGGAAATAAACGGGAATAATTATAATATTATTATAATATACAAGATGTTTGGTACATTCTTTTCCAAAAGCTTTCTTTGGCTTGAGTTTTTTTTTTTTATTTTAAATTTTAAGATTTTTCAGAAAAAAATCCCATATTCATGGTAAAGTACTAGTACGGCAATTCACACTGATTTTGTGTACACCACACACAAATTTAAGTGATTTAGTTAAGAAGTTGTTTTGACCAATTTTCAAAAAAGGAGGAACGCGTATATTTTCTCGTCATGTTGCATACCGTTAGAAAGCTAAAAGGCTAGATATTTTTTTCACAAAATAGAAGAAATCGATAATTTTTCCTTTTCTTTTTATTTTAATCGCGTATAATTGACCTTAAATTTATTTATTACGTTCTCACAAACTTGTCCGTATAAATTCGATTCGAAACAATCTGTCAGTTTTTCTTTGTGATTAGGTAAGAAGTGTGTATGATATTTTTTTATTAAATACTAGCTGACCCGGCGAACTTCGTACCGCTGCGCCTTAGCGTAAATTTGATGCACTACTTTATTTGGTATAGCTGACCTATCTTATGTATGCGTACCTTTTCAATTTGAACTGGAATCTATCCCCATATAAAAATGAATATTTTTTTTTTTTTTTTTTTTTTTTTTTGCCCTACCAACCTTGTACAGAGTATTAGAAAACTACAAAAAACAATATCAGCCAAATCGGTCAAGCCGTTTTCATGCCAAGTCGTGACAACGGAAAACGGGTTTCATTTTTATATAATTATATAGATTGTTTTAAATATATCTGAAATAAATTGAGATTTTTTTACGTTTTTGTGATTCTTACGCTTTTTATGCTCTGCGTCAGTTCAGTAATGGAACAGTAATAATGCAAAGAAAAGCACAATCCTCTACAAACCTTTGCAGCTCATAATATCAGACATATAAATGACATATCATTTTAATATATGACGTAAAGTAAATGGATGTTGTGGGTTACGATGTAACGTTCTTATGTTATCTTTATGACGAACGATCACGTAAGCTTCAAAGCTGCAAACATCATGATTCACTGACAAAAACTGACGTCCGTCTTTGCGTAATGTATTAAGTACATGGTTATTCCGCAATCCGCATCGAAACTCTGTAGCAAATTATGCGAAACAGAATTTTTATTATACTATACCCAATTTACTTGCTTTTAAGCAACCTTCTTAAAGCATGCCTGATATAAATGTACGTATAAATGCATAAGCTAACTAATAGGATGATAATAATGTCGTAATAACGAACGACAAGTCCCACAATCTAATAAAAATCTCTGTAGTTTATAATACCTACTTGTACATACATACAAAACATGTTTTATGAAACATAAGTGGAGTAAATTCATGTTGTTGATGTGGTTACGTTTTTATATTATCTTTATGACGATGACGGACGAGCTCATAAGCTTCTTGCTGCAAACATTATCACTCACTGACAGTAACTGACTTCCTTTCCGTCTTTCCATGGTATTTCCGCCATACGCATGGCATACCTATTATGCGAACCGGGAATAAGTTATATACACGCAATAATTATTTGCTTTTAACTAGAGATGTGCTAGTCGGTCTTTACGCCGACATGTCGGCTTAACTATAAAATGGCAATAATTTGGTAACATAACTTGTGCCACTTAATATTTACTGCTTGTGGTAGTGCAACAATCAATATAAAATATAACGGTTTTAAATGCATTTAAATTTTACCGAATCTAATGATCTGGCTAATGGATAATGGCTACTAGTTCGCCATCCCAACGACGAAAATTCGGCTAAAGCAATAGTTGACCCTTCCCTAGTTTAAATGAATCGTGTCATATTTATTATTTTTCACCACACCAGCACGAAAAAGATAGTTTGCTAGTAAAAACCGTTTTTACTCACTAGTGAGGCAAAGTGATTCAAATTTCGAAACACAAAATCCTTCCAATTAATAGGCGCTGAAAAAAAACCAAGCAGCCACAATGTAGGTTAGTAGTAAACATTGACATCAATTTTATTAAATAACTACATCATACGATACGTTTTAATTAATTTAAATTATATAAATACGCGCATATTTAGTATTTTAATGGTTTTATATTCGTGATTGACCATTAAATTAATTAAAATCAGGTACTTAAAATTAGACTGTTACGGAACGAATTTCCGAACGTACGATTTAAAAAAAAAAAGGTCTGTGTCTGTGTCAGTCATCGCGGGCAACTGTAAATTCTTTTCAGTTTATGTTTAATTGTTTACTGGAACTTTCTAACAAAAAAATTGTGAATCCAGTGATGAAGAGTTTGTGGAACTCCAAAAGAATTGCGACAACTTGCAACAGAAGTTTGCTTTCTTACCAGAAAAATCACGTGAAAAGTATTTGAAAGCGTACGACATATTTTATTAGTGGCGACTTGCAAAAGGTCCTAAAACGCATTCTGATTTGGTATTACTGTCGTATTTCATGGAATTATTCCAGGTTAAGCAATCCGCTTCGGCCGTCAAGGAAACCGAAGTTTCGTAACCGGTTTCCATGAAGGCTTTTTTTATACGTCTACGTAACTAGTTTCCATGAAGGCTTTTTTTATACTGCTATATAACTGGTTTCGAAGGAGTAATTATCCAATGTCCCTTAAGCCGCCTACGAAACTGACAACGAAAGATGAAAGCGAAAAAAAATAGTAGATGCTTACCTACCTACTTTCTTTTAATCATTTTACATTTAATACAACTGGGATACATGAATATTGAATGAAATTGAAAACATAGTTGTAATATTTATATATTGTTTTATTTAAAATAGAAACAAAATATTAAAATAAAAATGCGTACGGTAAGTTTTTTTCAATGCAGTGAGTAGGTACAACTGAACACAACTAGAGTAGAACTGGACACAATGATGGAGAAGCTGGCTCATCTCCAACCAGCATTGGTCAATCGCTCGTCTCCGCTGCTCCTGCGACAACGCACAGCAGACAGTCTCCAAGTTGCAAGAACTAGGTTTGGAAGTTCTCCGTCATCCGCCCTACTCACCAGATCTTGCGCCTACAGACTACTATACTGTTTTCAGAATTTGGATAACTGCTTGGCGGGAAAAAAAAATCAATACCCGAGAGGCAGTACAAAATGCCTTTGAAGAATTTGTTGCCTCCCGTCCAGCTGATTTCTTTAAGAATTACATCAATAAACTGCCACTGGGTTGGCAAAGATGCATTGATTGCATGGATGATTACTTCGATTAATTCAAATAAAAAATACATGACCATGACCACAACCTTCCAAGTTGTTGGTTGTTCTGATCTGTTCCTTGTTACAGCAACAAGTTTTCTCAAAGTCGGTATTGTTAAGCCCCAGTGGCTTCTAAAATATGTATTTAATTTATTTATATCTTCACAGAAAATTATTATTATTATTTATTTCACCGAAGGGCTTCCTACGCATCACCCAATCAATACCACTCGCAATAAATTATGGTGATAATCGACAATCGTGCTATTCCGGCACACCGTGACAGTTACGTAGCAGTATGAAAAAAGCCTTCATGGAAACCAGTTACATAGCAGTATAAAAAAAGCCTTCATGGAAACCGGTTACGAAACTTCGGTTTCCTTGACGGCCGAAGCGAAGCAATCGAGTACGAGTTTATTTAAATCTTAATATTTTCTCACTGGAAGAGGTGAAAAGTTTTGTATGAAGAAAAAATTAATTTCCAGTTCGTGACCTCTTAAAATCTTTCGCTTGCGAAGTAGTCTTTATTAAAATCACGAGCGCAAGCTCAAGATTTTAAATTGGCACTCACAACAGAAATATAAACATTTTCTAACATGTACCATAAATAACTATTGTCTAAATATTCTACACGGTTTTAGCGAATAAAGTTACTAGTATAACAGGTTTTGGCAAAATCTATTCCCTCTTGGGTTTCGCTTCAAGCAGAAATTGCACTATTATTTAGCTCGGTAGCATTTCTCTGAATCTAATTATTTTGGTGGCACAATTTACTGTCTTGTATATATTTAGGTGTTCGTGACAATCATGTTTCAGAATTAAGAGAAAACGTTCTAAGAATGGCAAGTATAGTCTTTAATATTTAACGATAGCCACAGCGGTAAAGCTTTAAAACCCTGAGGTGACATATCAAAGCAAGCCTATA
The DNA here is from genome assembly GCA_905147285.1 of Hypena proboscidalis. Lineage (NCBI taxonomy): Eukaryota > Metazoa > Arthropoda > Insecta > Lepidoptera > Erebidae > Hypena > Hypena proboscidalis. Next base: position 22,991,873 of record LR990127.1, on the reverse strand, counting down.
GCTTCACCTCACCAATATTTAAAGAGAGTACCTGTTCAATATTGAAATATTCACAACTCTTCATCCAATGTCCTAAGTGATATTGCAGAGTGCATTTCGAAGTCTGCAAACTGACTCACGGAGACGTTTTATTTGTGCGTCCGGAGCAGTTTGCACCTCTCGTTAAATATAGTTTATGACGATATGGAAAAATAGCAGTCAACGTTTCCTAAATCACTTGGCGTCTTCTTATCTAGTTTAAAATCGCATAACATAACACAACATAACATCATGGTTAAATTACATGAAGGGTGTGGCAGAGGTGTACAACTACCACACTTCACCAGTTATCTTTAGTTTCCTTGGGATAGTTGGTGAGCCCACAATTCTAACTCCATGTTGCTATTGTGAATTTCCTGACGGAAAGTTAATAAATAACACTTTGCCCGACCTGGGATTCGAACCCGAGACCTCACGGTGAGAGGCGCATACGCTAGTCGAGGCAGTGAATCGATGCCTAATAGCAACGATTTTGAAATAATTGTAGGCCCATAGAAGAAACTTCAGCTTGATTCGTAGTAGAGTGACGCACAAAAATGGTCACTTCTAACGTCAGGAGTTGGAGAAAGCTTCGAAGTTCTGCTAAGCAAGTTAATTCTCTTATCTTTAAGTAGATCCAAACAACATTAAATTTTTTCTAAATGATATTGCAGAGAGCATTTGAAATTCTGCAAACTGGCTCACGGCGACATTTTGTCCACAGAACGCGTCCGCAATTTACACACGTCCCTCTGTTACTCCGCCGAAGTCATTGACGAAGTAGCGAATGGTCTGGATTCAGACTACCAGGGGCAACTAAAACGTAATAGAAACCGCCGACATAATGTATGTACTTTGTTATTATTTTTCTGCGCTCTGCAATATCACTTTGATTCTTTTGCATAAAGATTTAAAATGGTTTCATTTAATGATAGGTAATCTTTTAATTGAAACAGGGCATTAATAAAACTATAAAACTTTTTATCAATGGTATGAAGTGTAAAATAATAGTGGTCATTTGACTTAGTGGTGATAAATCTAGTTTTCCTATTCGTTTCAGTTTTCTCGAAATCAAGAACAGCTTAATACAGTCACCCTGGTAGATTCCGCAAAGTCATGGCTTCAAACTCATGAAGATGCTCAGGTATGTTATTTATCACAAAGTGACGACAAACTTTCAGGATAGTACGTCAAATTAACACCTGATACTACATAATTTAATTGTAAGAGAAAGAGCTTAAGTGAACTGGACACCGCGCCGTTAAACGCGGTGGCATACTCGACAATTCGAATCGTCTATCATCATTCAAATGGGTGCCTCCCCCCTCCCTCCCTCCCTCCCCCCTTTTGTATAGATCATAGCTACCAACAAAAAAAACTACGGCTTGCATTTTGCCTGGTTACTCTTGTGAAAGCATATACTAATGTGTATCGAAGATCTTGAGATCAATACCCGAATCAGGAAAAGTATTGTTTATACAGTAGTAGCAGGAAGCTCACTCTTTCGCTCATGGAGTCTTAACATAATAGGTGGAATGTGGGTGTCAACATCCGCCAAGCTCATGTGGGTAATACACGGGTGATCGCATAATATCGTCTCAATTTTAGATCATGCTGGCGAGCGTTCTGGTAGTAATTGGTATCTGGTGGGTGATGCGAGCGGTCCTCGCGTTGTTTATACACCTCATCTGTCCCTTGTTGCTTGTTACACTCGCAGTTGTAAGTTAAACTCTATTTATTTTTTTACGGACAGATTTTAATCGTTGGATTGCTGTTGCTGAGGTTATATTTCTAATATCGTTTGATATTAGAAATATAACCTCAGCAAATATAAAAGTGATAGACATTAAATTTATCAAATCCGATCAAATAACTTTCACATGTTATTGTGTAATTTTTATAATTGCAGGCAGGCTTTAATTTGCTCAATTGATTACTTTATCCGACGATTAAAAAAATCGGCCCTTTATGTACCTTACAATGCAGTACATACAGTTAGTGTATCGTAAGATACTTATACTCATCTTCCATATTATAAATAAAATCATGGTAAGAATATGGAGTATATGGAATTAATGTAACAACGATTTGTTACACAGAAGCAGATTAAAAGTAAAATGATATTGCTTATCCTATTTTTGATTAAATAAAAAAGGTCCTTGCAATCTTTCAGGACCGGGTTAATTAACTCGTCAGAAAGCCGGATGCCTTTTTTGAAAACGAAAATGCAAATAGAGAGATTATTTCTATCACACATTTTATTTCTTTTTTTTTTTCATAGATATTACGATCTCCTCTCGCGGGTCTGCTGGAAGAAATTTCTTTAAGAAATAAGCAGTGCCTTTGTACTTGTTGTTGTTTATATTGTGTTTGTCCTTTTAACCATTCTTGTGTGTGTACATAAATTGTTAAATAAATAAATAGAGCAAAATATATTTGGGGATCGTCCTTTCGCTTTGAAATTGCCTGTACTTTACGCTGCATATCATTTTTAAAAATTCATTTATCAACGAGCTCCGTTTTTCAGTTCTTATTTTGGTACTGCGTTCTATACATACGACTTAATGTTCCCGTCCCGCTTCTTTGTGCCTCACCTCTGATAAACCCCTTTGACTGTATGACTGTGTGATTTTTGACATGTGAGGAGCTTACACGAGGTGAGGTATGGATGAGCTGGACGTGTCAGTATGAAGAAAACGGGTTGTATTTTTTTATTTCAGATCTGTGTACCGCAACTTCGGGCACCGTTACTGGGACAAAACTACCCCATGCTTGCAAACCTACTGCGTAGCATTTTAATAAAGATGGCCGAGACTCTGAGAACGTGAGTGAAGATTACAATGTGAATGTTTGGTCGGAAATATATTTTTTTGTTTTTATACTTCTCTGTAGTTTTATTTAATTTATGAATATTGAATTGCTGTTATAAGAACAACGGTTCTCGTTTATAAACACTTACCGTTGAAAAAGTCACTGAAAAATAATTACAATGACATTAAATGCGTATCTAAAAAACCTTTAGAGATGGCCATAGTTCTTTTTTAAGCTCGGAAAATGAAAAATATTTATTTTTTGATTAAATCTTACTGTGTAAAACTAACATCTCTTATCGGTTTTTGAAAAAGCAATATGAAAAAAAGATTTTTATAATGAAAACGACATGAAAAATGCATTTGAAAAAAAACGCAGTTGGCCATCTCTACCGACAAGTCATGTCATGTCATGACAACGCCCTCTGAGTTGGCCTTAGTAATACGGAATAGATGGCCGGGATAGAATAGATAGTACTAGATTGCCGTATTTTTTTTTTAATTAATACATGGTTAAGAATAATTTTCTTCTTTTGTCTATATTTTTATCATATATCCCTAAACTTGGTACAATTTTCGTGTTCCGTGTCATAAATTAAACATTGAAGCCAATATTTAACAGGACGTGTTGTGTAGAAAATATCAAGGATGCTACCAATTTTATAGAAGTCTTGAATACAAACATTTCTTAATTTCTTAAGCAGTTGTACCAAATGTTCCCAAAAATGCAAACATTAGGCAGTTGTCCCACCAACGACGAGAAAACGACTAACTATCAGCTATTTTCTCGCTCAAGAAACGTACAATAGATATACTTTCCGTGTGAACAAAAGAGATGCATATACAAACAGTTGATCGCTGACTGTTCACACTGCCGGCGAGCACTCGCTTCACCAGTTTGTCGCTGAGCGACAAGAGCTATGAGGGATAACACTCGCTCGGCGATACTCGCCAAGCGATTAGAACTCACGCCGAGAGAGCAACCAGTGGTCATTTCTCTACAGTGCGTATCTGAAAGTACACGTTTCTTTTTAATTTAATATGAATATCGAGCCAAAAGAATGATACGATTCTTTGACTCAAAAGAACCGTATCACTCTTTTCGTTTTGGTGAGCCGTTTTTCCCATGTCTACTGTACGCTTGACTACCGCGAGCGAGTAATGCGAGTAATCGCCCGCTTCACTCGCACACTCGCTTATAGCCAAGCTACACAAATATCGGAACTACGCACTCGCTACCCGTGTCTCGCTAACTCGTTTCTAGTTCTAGCTCTACTCGTTACTCGTTAATCGTTGCCGGTGAGACAAGTGCCTTAAAGAGATCAAGATAAAAATATGACTACATAGCAGTAATAAGAAAAAATATATCTTAACTATGACTGAACAATCTGAAAATTCTTTTGATAGAAAGCGATTTCAATATTGTTACTATTTAATTATTTTTTTCTAACCCATGTTGTCACACTGCACAGCAAAGAAAAAATAATAATAATTTAATTACAAATGGAAAAATAGATAGTAAAAGGAATCTAAGTAAAGCTAATGGGCTTCACATTTGTAGACTTCTGTGTCATATTCATTGGTGAAAAAGACTTCAAAATTGACGAGAAATATTATCCTAAAATCAGAAAAAAATACATGGCTGTTAACACACAAACGAAATTACATATTTACCCAAGAACGGAATTAATTATGGGATCAAAGCATTTCAATTTCACTGTAGAGTTGAAACGTTTAACAATCATCTGTATTTGAACATGTATTAACATGTTTATCTTTTGGACAGTAACTTGATCCTAAGTTATGATTAAAGCAAATGAACGGGCGTAATTAACAATCAAGGATTACATGTTATTTTTAAATATATTAAGAATATCGTGGCTGATAAAGAATACAACAATAATATTAAATCGATTGTGGTAGGGACCACAAACAATAAATGATATTAAATAATAACTTGCAAGAAATTATTGAAGATTTATTTTTATTGTCAATTAACTTCTATATTAAATTCTTATTTTTACATTTTCAAATTTATAATTATTAAGTATGGCCATGTACCATTTTTGTGCATAAAGTTTTTAAATCAATAAAAAAACCGGCCAAGTGCGAGTCAGACTCGCGCACCGAGGGTTCCGTACAAACCTGTAGGTATATAAGTAAAAGTTATGGTATTTTTATTGCTAAATGAAATCCATAACATAACAATGTGGAAAGCTGACGGTACCTTGTCAATACATATATGAAAACATTATCAAAATTCTCGTGTCGCGGTGTTTGTTTCCAAACTCCTCCGAAATGGCTGAACCAATTTGCATGAAATTTTGTGTGCATATCGGGTAGGTCTGAGAATCGGCCAAAATCTATTTTTTTATTTTTTTTTGTTAATCGCATAACAACGTTTGCTGGGTCAGCAAGTCTAATATATAAAATTCTCGTGTTGCGGTGTTTGTTTCCAAACTCCTCCGAAACGGCTGAACCGATTTGCATGAAATTTTGTGTGCATATCGGGTAGGTCTGAGAATCGGCCAACATCTGTTTTTTTTTTTTAATCGCTGAACAACGTTTGCTGGGTCAGCTAGTAAGTTTATGATTATTAAAAAAAATATACTATGTGATGTAACTAAAAATTTAAGATTTTCGGAATTTTTCCTATATGTGTACTTTATAACGTTGCTTCATGCCAAATTTCAAGATTCCAGGTCGTCTGGAAGTATCCTTTAGGTTTTGATTCCCTTGCGAGTAGTTGCGAGTTTCAAAATATGCGGCTTTAATTGCTGTATCTTTTGATTGCGTTGACGTAGAAGTTTGATTTTGTTACAGCTTAAAGATATTATAGACTTGAGTATTTGTTAAGAATTTCAATATAATACCACTACGCGTTCATGAGTAAAGGGGTAATAAGTTTAAAATTATTAAAAATATTTTTATTATATGATGTAACTAAAAATTTATGCTTTTCGCAATTTTTCCTTTATCTGTGTTATAAGACGTTGCTTCGTACCAAATTTCAAGATTCTGAGTTCACGGGAAGTACCCTGTAGGTTTTGATTCCCTTGCGAGTGTCGAAAATTTGCGGCATAAACGGGAGTATCTTTTGATCGCGTTGACTTAGAAGTTTGATTTTTTCACAGCTCCAAGAGACCATAGACTTGAGTATTTGATATGAATTTCAGCTTGATACCTCCACGCGTTCCTGAGAAAAAAGGTCTTGACAGACAGACAGACAGACAGACAGACAGACAGACAGACAGACAGACAGACAGACAGACGGACAACAAAGTGATCCTATAAGGGTTCCGTTTTTACCTTTTGAGGTACGGAACCCTAAAAATAAAAATAAAATAATGTAGTTTTTTTTTATTATTTGTGGTAGATTTTGTACGTTTTGTAGGTGACAATTTTATCGTTTATCAATTTTTTTTAGGTACATGAGCTCAGCAAACTAGACACACGTGCCAATGTATTTAATTTGCTTTAAAAAAATGTATTGAATTGTTTTATAATGCCTTTTTTATTAGGTACTACTCTATCAAACGTGTACGCGTAATAGTCTTACTTTTTTAAGATTGTCGTAACTAGCGAGAAACGAAACACTTAAAATATGTTTTTTGCATGAATTCCTAAATTTGAGATCAAAACCTCCCAGCAGAAAACGGTTTTTATAGAAGGCACACAAATTACAGTTTTTGTATACGAGTACAACTATAAACTCGGTTAATATCTTCAACTGATGGAAGTTTTAGTATGCTTGTTCAACAGCAATTTATGGCATCTAAAACGTCCCGATCCGTTTATTGTCGGACAGTAAAGAGACTCACAAAATAAAGTTAAATAAGACACCTTCAAATTGCCTGTTGTTGGTTTTTATTATAGACTAGCTTCCATCTGCGGCTCCGCCCGACACATCACTGGTCATAAGTAACTTGTTTTTTCTGAAGTCTTGAATCATCTCCACACGAATTTTCATCTAGATTAGTCCAGTAAAATAGCCTTTTTTAAGCTTGTATAAATAAAGGAATCATCAATCTTCGCTTTGAATTTTCACATAGTTTTACAAAAAGTTAATGAGTTAAGTTAATAATTTCCGTTACCTTAGTGTTCTTTTTCTGTCTGTATATCCAGCCTGATATTTACGGCGTAATATCAAGGCTTGTATCGATGTCTACTCTCCTAAACGTGTAGATAGAATTTCATTACACTCTTTCTCGCGAGATATTTTTACAATCTAAGCTCTAACTGCTGCTCGTAAAATGAATATTTGTCGTAAGGGCTGTCTCTTTACCTTATCAAATTTAATTTGACATACCATCATGTTACCCAGTCATACCTATGTTACCCAGAAGCGTGTGGCAGCGGCATATCGACCACACTTCACCTGGGTACGGGCACATTTCCAACTCCGTGCTGCTATTGAGGATTTATTAAGTAACAAGTAAAATTTAATTTGATGTATTGTACAAATTTAAAGTTGATATATAACTATGCTGTTATTTATTATAATCGAGCTTTTATTGATATCCTGGCTAAAACTTACAGTTAATTGTTGTCAAAAAAATTCGTTTGATATTTAAGATCTGTAACTCTTCTTTTATTGTAGTGGACATTGCGAGTAGCTAAAAATAGAACTTTTTCCTCAGGGATAATTTCACTAATCGTCACGGCATAAGGGGCTTACGGGATTATAGCAGGCACTTAAGTGCCAATTCACTGTGGAACACAACGGTCGTGGTCCCCTTCACTTCTTTGTTCGGAATCACGATTGGTGTGTTCTGTCCCAAACATTGAGGGGCTAGCATACGAGCACGAGATAGATTTCGTCATATTTTTCATATTTTGTATGGTAAAACATGAAAACACGACAAAGTCTTTAGCCCCGCTGGACATTGTTCAATGTTTTATTTTCATAACATGTTCATCTAAATTTGTAATTGTTTTTTAATCTACACAAACACCTTCTCACCAAGTAATGAGGAATTTGAAATCAAAATTTTTTTTTGGTTCGCAGTCAGGTACTATCAAACCAATAAGCACATCAAATTCGCTAGACTCGTAATTTTAAATTTCATTGAAAATCGTGGAATATATCAGTTATAAACAACTAATAGCTACCTTATTAAATGATACAATTTAAAATGGGATATGAATATAATGGTCTGATACTTTTGATTGGTTTGGTACTAAAATCTGTCCACCTTCAAAAGCTATTGTTTGTGAAAACCCTAGACAGCAATATCGCATCGGAGACAGATGCTACAGAGTTACGTGCGATGTGTTTTTGATGACGACCCTGTTGTTACGAGACCTGGGAAATCAAACGATAATAGAATTGTGGTTTCAGGGCAACTGGAAAGAGAACTCAAAGGTCAAGGGATTATGTACAAAGTTCTTTAAATTAACAAATTTTGCTCAGTAACCACTACGGGACTCCGTAGACCTTTCGATTAGCGAGTAGTTAGTTAGGTCTGACTCTTAAGTTGACAATGCACGTCGCCCAATCCGACTAAATTATCGGCAGGGCATAAGTCATGCATATAAAAATGCATATATTTCAATTTACTAAGCATGGCCCAAGGACGTTACCTAACGTGTGGCCACATTATAGTCTTTTCGGTGGTAAATGTTTGGTCATATAAATGTAATATAAAAACACTAATACACTAATGTTTTACAATTAATTAAACATTAATAAGAATAAGTTCTGAGTTTCTGAGGTTCCGGTTAGTCCTTATCCGAACCACAAAATATAACGTAACCAAATTTAAAAGTGATACATATACACTTGAAAAAAGATCACAGTTGTCACTTTCATTTATGTGCGTTATATGCTTATCGAAATTGTTATGTGAAATTTATTTATTTATTTATTTATTTATTATTTGGCTCTTCAACAATGAGTACACTGTTACATTAATAAGGGTTAACATTTTAAACTTAATTCTAAGTGTCTTACTACTTATAGAGGAGCACAACATGCACTATATTAAAAGAAATAAGATAAAATTAGATATTAGACAACACATTACGCTAATTTATAAAATTAATGCTTGTTATACAAAAAAAAAATACAATTTCATTAAAAAAAAATGAAATTATATAAATAAATGTAAATTAAATTAAATTATCAAATAAATTAGATTAAAACTAAATTAAATTATTAAATAAATTAGATTAAAACTAAATTACATGACAATATAAACATTAAAACTAAATTTAACTAATTAGATTAAAACTAAATTACATAACAATTTATACAAGATTAAAATAATATTAAAATAATTATTTAAATTTGATTAATATTGAATTGGAGAATTACAGTAAATAATAAAATTAAGATTAAGATAAGGATGATTTAGATGAGTGTGTGTGAATATAGAAATTGGGGTTATACCTCTGAGACTCTGAGCTCATCCCTAGCCGGTGATTTGGCTTACAAATTTATAGTTAGCAGAATCATTATTGTGGGATAACGCGTGTTATAAAATATTAAAGTCTACCGTAAGTCTGCTTAAATTAGTAAGTTAAGTAAATGTTGTACAAATTAACATTGATATTACCAATTGTGTATCTGTTCAATTGTGGTCAAACAATTAAGGGTTGTATGTTTTAACCGCCATTAAACTATATGCTCAGTGAAGTTAGTCTCAAGTCTTTACCAACCCAAAACTATTGGCCAAACCCTAACTTGATTCTTGCCCCACAGGGACAAACTACTGGTCACGGCAAACTGATTGGCTTACGATGGCTTGGCTATTGGCAAGCTATTGAATCGCCGCCGGTAAGGGGCGCAGTGTTAGTGCCGGCTATTAGCTATTCATAGAACCACACACCGACGTGTTCGGATTGCATATTCGATTCCAACAAGTCGTATTTGCGGAATGGACAGAAAAGGTTTTTTGATATTTTGGGATGTAGTGCTTTGAATGATGCGCAAAACGTAGTTTATTCAATTTGATTACTTAAAAGTTAAATTTCATAGAAAACATGTTCTATTAGGAGGAATGAAGACTTTATGTTTATACTTTTTGTAATATTTGTAATTTTTACAGTTGTAAATACTACGTATGTGACTGTAAAAATCGAATTATCAAAGATTATCAAATATTCAAATGATAGTTGATAAATATAATGTTACTATGTCTTATAATTCTAGTAAGGTCACTAGAATGCTATATACCTTACAAAATATGAATATAATAAAAAATACACCTATATTATTATTCTTGCTCATTCTATATAGTCCAACTGTCAAATTGGAGATTGATGACGAGTGCTGGCGGCCTACATTAAATAAAAAACGGCCAAGTGCGAGTCGGACTCGCGCACGTAGGGTTCCGTACCACTATACATATAAATAATATTTTCTTAATTCTTTATTATATTGAAGTTGATTGAATGAAAGGTAAAATTCTGTTTACGATTTATAATGTATTAAGAAAAACTAATTATTAGATCTCGTTCAAACCAATTTTTGGTGGTAGTTTGCATGGCAATGGACATCATATATTATTTTTAAATTTATCATTCCCTTATTTTAGAAGTTACGGGGGCAGGACACAAATTTTCCACTTTGGAAGCGTCTCTCGCGCAATCAGTTTACAAAAAAAATATATTATAAACCGCAATGTCATTTTTGAAGACCTATCCTTAGATACCCCCACACGTATGGGTTTGATGAAAAAAAAAATTGAGTTTCAGTTCTAAGTATGGGGAACCCCAAAAAATATTGTTTTTTTTTTATTTTTGTATGAAAATCTTAATGCGGATCACCGAATACATCTACTTACCAAGTTTCCACAGTATAGCTCTTATAGTTACGGAAAAAAGTGGCTGTGACATACGGACGGACAGACATGACGAAACCATAAGGGTTCCGTTTTTTGCCTTTCGGCTACGGAACCCTAATTAACAAACAAAGAAAATAGTGCCACTTCAACAGTAGGTTATTTTCATATTGCCAGTGTGTTGTTACACTTTGTTTCCACGCGAGTTAAAATCGTCAAACGCTCGTATTGTAAAATTTATAGTGACTGCTTCCTGCTGAACTAACAAGCTCGTTATGATAACATGACTTATTTTACAAGCTTTTTAACAGACTTCCAAAAAGGAGGAGTTTGTCCAGCGACTTATTCATTATATATTATGTGAACCGATTTTATAATAGTACATTATGGTACTAGCGTGTTACATTGGTGATTACCGCCGAGGCGCCATTGAGGGCAGTCTTAAGAGAGCCGAGGACGGTAATTATCAATACACACGTGTTTCATACGACGTTTTTCAACACACTTGTGAATAAAATAAGAACAAAAACTCATTTTTCCTTGGAGTTTTTAGGTAGTAAACTTTTAACGTTAAGGGCTTAACATCTTATATTGGGCGGTGTACAACATAAATCATTTTCTTCGTAACTAGTATATTTTAATTAATAAATAACTATCATTTCAACAGTGAAAACAAGTTGTGAAAAATGTTTCGCTATGGCGGGAAAAAATTATAAGTTTTTTTTTTATTTACTTTATTAACACATTCTTTTTTTTTTTAACTTTTTTAAGAACAAAGCAATATAACCAGTAAAATGTAAAAAAAAATCAATAACTCACAAGTGGGTTTGATTTTGGGTGTCATTCTGTGTCTAATTGCGGTGACCATAGAACCACTTTATGAACAAGTGTGTTGAAAATTTCTATATATACATTTATATAGATTATAATTTTGATATAAACTATATTATATTATGCTTTATATAGATTACTTTTATAAAGATTTTTTTTTTTATTTGAGACAATGTACTTCCGAAATGGTTTCATGGCCATCAGGAAGTCAGGATCTGACAATGGAATTCGAGCTGATGCTGGCAGATACAACTCTTCAACGGTAAGTTTTTTGTAAAATTATGAATCTAATGTTAGCCTGCCTAGCTAATCTTAGCTGCTAACATGTTTATTTGATATATGAAATGTACTTTATTTAAAATATGACCACAGAAATTACAAAACTTACTTTTGCCGAAAACAATTCTGCGAATAATAATGTGTGTTATTATAATGTAATGTAATAATGATTTTGCGTAAAGTATTTATGGTAAAAAATATTATACCAAAAAAGTTATGCCAAATTATTATTATTAAATTAAATAAATATTATCATTATGTAAAATTAGATTATGCCAAAAATAAAATATGCCAAAAAATAGGGAACTGTTACCATCCATATGTTTGTCTTTTCTTTCGCCATTTGATTCAAACCTTAAACAAATCCTCATCGTTAGTCTCCCTACCTTCTTGAAAATCAAGATAATGGAAACTAACCGCGGTCAAAGTGGCATTGGACCGTTCGGTACAAGATGGCAATTTATCATTGCCATTAGGAGCCCCAAGCTCTCTCCTGCCAGGAAATAAATCTGTAACCCAAAGCACTTACACGTCCAAAGACTTTTCTAAGAAATTGGGTTTTTAAGTTACTTTTCCAGGTAGTTCCAGTTGGATTCTATGAAGAAATAGAACATTATATTCTTTTATATTATTAAATGTTTCATCCGTACGTCTACAGAAATTTGGTTAATAGTTTGTTTATTTGATACGTGTAGGTACTTGAAAGAACAGAGAAAGTATCCTCCTTTGGATATGACGATTGATTAGTAGATTGTCTAGATACTGTGCTTTCAATTTGGTAAGATTCCTATGCGTGTAAGAATATAAAATGCAGATTTGAACAAATCTCAATACTATAAAGGAAATAGGTTAATTTACCACAATGTTTCACAGTTTTCATCGATTTCTCTAAAACTACATATTCGTAAGTTTGCCATAGAGATGACGATATTTAACCTAAAATTGTATCTAAAATAATTTCAGTAGCATCCATAACATAAAACCACAATGTAAGAATAAAAATGTTCTTCGTTCCTTCGTTTTTGGAAAAGGTTTGTTTAGTACCTACCTAGCACATAAACGCTCCTAAATTTTTCTGTAACTGATTTTCCAGTCAAACACTAGGGCGTTCTTTTTTACGAAATGGAAGTTATATTACAATCGTAGGTAGTTTGTTTGCATACCGGGTTTGTCCGTAGTCACCGCCATTCAATGACAACATTTTCTTGGTCTTGAATGTAGTTTATGGAACTTTACTGGACTACTTTACTGACGCCTTTCTTGTAAAGACTAGAAATTTTAGATTATGGAGATAAGGCATGGCATATAACTGTCACGTCTGTATGATCATCATTTGTTATGCCATAAAATCATTGAACATAGGTAATTATGTTTTTTTTAATGCATATAGGGCCCACTACAAACCATGGACATCAACACAAGCAGATTATAGAAGCGACGGCGTCGCTTCATCTGAAAACTACGGTAAAATGCTTCGTGTGCCAGTTATTTTAGGGCCACCACAACACTAGTGCAAGCACCACTACTATCGATCTAGGCGTTACTAAACGAAGATGCTTTGTTTCCCAAACTTGTAAACGAAAGCTCCGATGCCCATAAATATATTTTCATTAAGTTTAAGGAGACCACATCGTGTCTTGACTTGTCATGGCACATCGAAACATAATACCTAAATATCTAAGTTTAACGTCCCTATTCCGCCGAGAAAAGTTTTAATTACATACAGGGTAGATGTGACATTTATTGAATCCACAGGCACAGCATACATGGTCTGCCTGTGACATCATGTCACGACCGATGGCCTCAAACTTTTGGGATGAATTAGTATTCTTCACGTGCGAGGGCTCCGTCATATTTAATTGTCAAGCTCGCTTCTTGCTGGTTTCATTATCGCACTGCCAAATCCGGACCGTTGCTCCATGATAAGTTAGCTTTGTGAAAGTCGGATGTTTGTCTCACTTAACGTGGACTTCTCTTATAAAAAACTTCATTTTTCTAAATTAGTTCTGCAAGATTTAACCCGACTGTACTGTTTTATTTTCACTAATTGAAAGATAATGTGTGGCTTACACATTATCTTTCAATTAGTGAAAATAAAACAGTACACAGAAAATATAAATAGTATACAGTAGAAAATGTGCGGCAAGGGATCTAGCACAGTATTTGCTGCGCGCAATGCACAGCACTGATTTTCTGCTAGTCCCTGCCAGAACGAACAGCACAGTAGATCAACGCTCACAAGAAAATATGAACAAAGAAATATTAGGACCAAACAGTAATAGAAGAAAAATAATCAAAAATTAAATATTAACGAATATTGGTATCTAGAAATACTGGGCAAAAGGAAAATTGATATTATAAATGGTTTTTTTCTTAAAAAAATTGTGGCTAGCACTTATAAAACATGTACAGTTTTAATTCTGTAAGGGATAAACATATGTAAGAGGAGGGGTATTATCTCTGGTAGAACCGTCTTCATGACGCATAGTTGTTTATTAATACCAATAAACACAAACGAAAATAACTTAAAATTTTTGGCAGCAATAAAATACGTCATAAATAATTTATAAAAATCAATTAAACTTTAATAATTAATTTATAAGAATCACAATAAGAGGTCTGCTCGAATCTAGTGCCGACAAACGAATGACCCGGACTCGCTGCGCAGTGCGCACGTCGTTTATAAAGCCGGTTGGCCAGTGAGGAGCGAGCGACCGAATGACGAGTTGTTTGCCTCACAGCTGGCGTAATCGAACGATAAATCTGGCTTTTATTGCACTGTTTTTGTACTGTTTTCGATTCGTTGAATATTTGCGCCGATATATACAAATATAAATATTAAATCAAACTCACTTGGTAGCCGTGTATTTAAAACTACCCTTGAAAAGGGCTGTTCTATGAGCGTGTATAGAGACAGAGCTTTCGCCCAGCTCTACAAGAGATAAATACGCATAGAAGAGCTATTTTATTTTATTTATTTTGGAAAACAAACAGTTATAAAATATCTACATTAATTACAACATAAACATCTGTTGACCATTTATACGTTTGCGCATTTAAATATTTAGGGCTTGATGAAACTATAGATAAAGAAATTAAGGAAAAATAAAAAAAACAATATTATTAATTAAAAAAGAAGAAAGAAAACACAACATAAAAATTAAAAAAATAAAACGCTAAGATTTAACAACTATAACTTACAATTAACTTATAATATAACTTACAATTCTTATATAAATTATAAACAGTCAAGGAACCGGTTCAAACCATTGGCTAGCCATGTTGTGAAGTATATATATAACTATAGAACTTGAACATTTTGTTTAGGTATTTAAGTGTCATGTTAGATGAAAAGTTCTAGGAACTTCCGTTTTTAGGGTACCCTTTTCCTTGAAATATGGAGTTATATGAGATCCTTTAGGGACAGTGTAACAAAAACGTGTACACGCATTGTGTAATCGCTGTATTGCTTTTTGATTATTTTTGTAGAGTCATGGGCCATAAACAGTATCGCAATAGTTAAATTGAGACAACACAATAGACTCGACAAGCATTTTTGTAGCAGACTCTGAAAGAAGTTTCCATATGTTATAAAGTGTTTTAGTCTAAAGAATGCGTTTCTAATTTAGTTATTTATATTTTCAACGTATCGTAATTCAGTGTCTATAATTAAACTCAGGCTTACCGCCCTGTCCACTCGTTCTAAAACTTGATCCTTAATATTATTTAATATGGGCTGCGATGTGACTTCACTGCATTGTTCTTTGGTACCTAACAGCATATGCAAGAGCTTTAACCCGCAGGATAACGCTTATTTATGCTTAATAAAAGGATGTTTGCAATGCCTAGATTCTTTAAACATAAAGATTTTAATTAGTTGTTAACATTAAAATATCTTCTAGCATGATTATGTTAACCTATAATTTTCATTGAATACTTTAATTTTTAGGCTCTTTGGACATAAAATATTCCAAGATATATTCTATTTTATAATCTACTAGTTACAAGTTTATGCACTAAGGTGAGTTTAATTATTCAGCACTGAATTTGCTTCTACAAACCTTTGAGTTGAGGAAATGTGAAAGAATAATACTTCTTCTCTTGGTCAGAGGTCGTGGGTTCGAATCCTGGCCATTACACCACGGACGTGTACTTTCTCCTAACACAAGCGAATTAAGCTTAGTTGGGGTTAGAAGTATAATAATTTATACGAGTATCTGCAAATAACTAAGATATTATAAAAATAGAAAATACAAATAAATTCGCAAAACGTGCGATCCTGGGCTCTTTTTGAGATAACCGTTTAACTCAAGAGCATCTATGATTAAAGACCTTTCCTTGGGATCTGTCAACCCCATAACGATTCACATCGGAAAAGGATCACACCATCCCGCCCAGTCCCTCAGTACGTGACTGAAACATTCAACCATTTTCCTATCTCATTTTGAGAAGGTCGGATTCACGTAGTATCTGCTGAATACAATTAAACTGACAAGACGCATAATTTCTTGTCCTTTGATTGTGCAAAGCCTTGTGCAGACGATATGATACATGCAAACGTTTGCGAGGAGATCTGGATTTATGTTTGATACCTCTCTCGTAAAAATTACTTGTTGGATTTTAGTGAAAGACTCAGGCAAGTGTATATAAACGAATTTAAACTTATGTACCACCCGAGAAGGGCCGAGTGCAGAAGTGAGTAAAAACTATTTGTTAAATTGAAGCAACTCACGAATAAACAAATCTTTGAAAGGTAGTAATCAAATACAATTTCAATTCAGCTATTAAATATATATTCTCAGTATTAATTCAATAAATGGAATTTTAATAATATAATGAAAAGTTAAGTGCTATAGCCAGAATTTAATTTCGCTTTATCCTTTTTGTGGAATTGTATTTTGGGAAGAAAGACGGATCCTTATAATTTTAAGAAAAATATTGATGCAAAGAGTCGGATGTCGTTACTTGCTAAGATCATAAATATCACGCCTACATTACCCTGTAGGGTGTGGCAGGGATGTATAACACCCACTGTTCACCTGTTATGTTTATGATCATATTTTATAGGGGGTGAGCAAGAGTGAGCCTATTGCCATCCACCGGGCACAATTCCATATCCGTGCATAAACTAAGATCATATCAATAGTAGATAAATCTGTAATCTGTGTTGCAAATATGAAAAAGAAAAGCCACATTAACTATCACCAACGTAAACGATAATCCAAACAGACTCTGTTTGGATTAAAAAAAATATATTTCTTTGTAAAGGAAAATGAAGAAGTATTACTTAAACATCCCATCATTTTAAATTCATATCCGGCCGATAAAAAAGATTTTAAATAACAAAATTACGGAGGTCGCCACAACAATTTTCATTTTGCGGAAATTAATTTGGTGCCCGACCGAAAACGTTTGCATTCCGGTACTGGATTACTTTCGCTAACTTTTGACAAATTGTTAAATAATTCTTTCTTGTTTTCTTTCTGTTACATTTTGTTTAAAAATCCCGTGGGTAAGAAAAGTCAAACATTTCCGTAAATTTTAAAGCATTTGTAATTATTTATTGTTACTCAGACTAAGAAAAGGATCACTATAATCAGTTATCTCGTGTCACAGTGTTATTGAACTTTTGAAACATATTAACTTTTTGCATTTGGTAGGTGTGAGAATAAAGTAGTTAACTATTTTTTATAACACTCGGTTAATGTCGATATGCCACGCGGGTGAAGCCGCGAGCGGCAGCTAGTAATATATAAAGGTAATTTGGCTACTCTGATATTCTGCTATGTTAATTTGATATTTAGCTCATCATCACTACATAGTATAAAACAAAGTCGCCTTTCCTGTCCCTATGTGCGCTTAAATCTTTAAAACTTCGCAACGGATTTTGATGCGGTTTTTTTTAATGAATAGAGTGATTCAAGAGGAAGGTTTTTATGTATCACTACATAGTATAAAACAAAGTCACCTTTTCTGTCCCTATATCCCTATGTGCGCTTAAATCTTTAAAACTACGCAACGGATTTTGATGCGGTTTTTTTAATGAATAGAGTGATTCAAGAGGAAGGTTTTTATGTATAATACATGCATATTATAGTAGAGAAAAGCCGAGAAATTTAAAGATTTGTAATGTGATGTCGTAACAAACATATTTTTCTGCGCTTACATTGCAAACGCTGGCTAAACCTTACGAGATAGATCAAATTTATGTACTACGTAATTGTATATCTTGAAAAGATGAATAAAAAAGTCCGCGACAGCATATGTTTATCTCCTAAAGATAACCCACAGTAACCATTTTTATCTTTTACATATTACAAAAAAAATATGGGTTATTTACCAAGCTATTTTAAACGATATAGTATCATTACTTATCCAATTAAATACATTAGATACGTTGTGCATTTCATGTAGATCAAAATTGCCCTTTACAGCATGTGATTTAAATGAATATTTTCGAAGATATTACAGATTAAAAAATTGCGGGACGTAGAGTTTGCGGCGGTATCGGCCGGTTGGGGCGGCGCGTTAGCGAGCCTGTTCAGAGGGACAGAGAATCGTCAATAGAGCATGAGGCTCGACTCAGTCAGCTTCGGGATAAAAATAGAGCTGAGAAATGTAAAAAGTAAATAAGTAAAAATGTTGTGTATAAATATTCCAAAGATAGCAGGAAATCTACATGGTATAGGGAAAGGGGAATTGTTTTACTCCTAATTTAACGCGTGCGGGCCACGGGTAGTAATGAATAAATCAAAACTACTGGATCGATTTTAATCATTTTTTCAGTGAGTGACATAGGCTATAATATATTATTATTATATACCCGTGCGAATCCGGCGCGGGCCGCTGTGTTTATATACAACGTTCACAGTTTTTCTGTAGTGTATTTAGTATCAGCATTGTACCCGTGCGAAGCCGGGGCGGGTCGCTAGTTGATTTATAAAACTGTAACTGATCTGGAAAAATATTTCTGGATGAATAATACACCAGCAAACTTCAGCAATTTTATATTGCGAATCAAATAATAGGAAAATGAAAATAAAAGAAAATGAAAAAGGAAGGAAAGGGTGTTTTTCCTGTCAAGTTACGGTTTCTAGTAATGTTTGAAAAGTATTTCTTGCATTAAGTTATACAGAGCTGTTTTTATTTGGAAGGCAAAAGAGCGCTTATGACTGAGTTTGGCTTATACAACACGTGAATTTGCCATAGCTATGTTTTGGCGTTGCGCGGTGTGCCGTGCGTCGCCGTGTACTGGAGATACCTGGCATATCCTTTCATACATTATGCTTCCCGGGACCATTTGGAACCGTCATTCTTCTAACTTCTAACGGATTTAGTTGAATATCAGTTTTTTACGCGGAGCGGAACGAGGTGACAAGATTCAATGGCTATTATACGTACTAAACTTTATCTGTAGATATAAAACTTGACCTTTACTATTACAAAAAATATTAAGAACTTAGTTTTACAAAGAAAAATAAAATCCAGTAAAAAATCTCTCAAAAAATAAATCCTGTTCTCTAAACAGCGTACAATAAGTAATGTCTTATTTAATGAACAAAATACTGAACAAAAAGATTCTGATAAAGACTTTTTTGCTCTCAATGGGCTTTAAGCATTTTAACTCGTGATAGCGTTCAAGGATGAAAATGAAATGGATGATTTTGTAAAGCTGAAATGAGGTTGAATCTCTTTGATGCTAATGAACTGAATTTGTGTTCATTAAAGTTGGATCATATTTTAAAATATCCACTATGTAAGATCCTGTGTCATGATTATTTGTAAGTTTTGTTGTTGTTTTTAGCCGTAAAAGCTAAAAAGTATAGCCTATATGCTCTTGAACTATCTTCAAATCGATGTTCATCAAGATCGATGCCGTAGTTTCGGATCCTATTCAGTACAAACAAAGAAAAAATCTTTATATAATATAAGTAAAGAAAATACATCCTAACGTGGACTATCCTTCCTATTTCCTAGGAATGTGTTTAATTAACGGATAAACAGCTTAGACCTCACGCTACGGACATACCAAGAGAGTTGGCGGAAATTAAGTTTGCTATCGTAACCTTAGCAGGTGGCTTGGTACATTTGCAGGATGCCACACGTATTTGGATTGAAAGATAAAATAAACTGCATTTTGTATCTCAAATAGTAACTTTATTTAATAAATCTATCACATATCTAACATCTTACACGCAACTCCATCTAGTCACAAACTAAGCAGAGCTTGTATTATGGATTCTAGAATAATTGATACTAATATATATATACTTTTCTTTTGTAAATACATACTTATACATATATATAAATACTTTTGTTTTAACAATAATACTTGATATTTTGGTCTAATATGTGCTTTAAGTAATTTATTTATTTTATTTACATATTATAATAATGTTTATCTTAAACAATAAAAAACTTTATACAACCAACTATTTAGATATTATAATAAGGCTAAACTTATGTTTATTGAATTGTTAACACATATTGGTTGAATTTTTGCCTTTTGTTTTTGGTTAGTAATCTACATAATGTATACCTATATACTGTGATAATGTACTTCAAAGCTTAATAATAATGTGTAATTTAACTTATACGCCTTACTAATATTATAAATATGAAAATAAACTTATCCATCTTTACACTATCACAGTTGGTAGCAAGATAATTGAAATTCTGGAGAATTTAGGCTACTTGTAATATTTTAAAGCAAATTTTAGCTTTGCTATGCCTTTTTGTATTTTATATAATATTAAAGTTGAAAAATTAAGAATCCAGCAGGACTCGAACCTGCACCTCCTGGGTATACGTCCCAAGTGCGCCACCTATGTGACTAAGTGACACTCATCGCATAGGTGGCGCTAGAAAAAATTTAAGGTTCGTCTAGCTAAGGTAATATATACAGGGTGTATTTTTGAAACGGGGCAGTAAGGGCAAGCACCTTAACCGTTGCAGTTACAGCAAAACGTTCTTAAAAGACCTGTCCCTAACTTTTTGGGACATTTTGAACTGCATTCACAGATTTTGTAAAAAACTTACAGTTAGCAAAAAAAATGCAAAAAGTTCAATTTTTTTTTTTATGCCAATCGATTCTATTTCATGTGGGAATCAAAAAACTCTATGGGTGCATTTTAGCTTTCAGTACTAGAAAAGACAGAAATCGCCAAAAACGTTTCCCATACATTTCGGCAACAGAAACGAATTTCTACGATGGTCTAACTTTTTGTTATGGCCTGGAAGTGGGTAAATTTGACTGTAAAGTAAATAAAAAGAATTTTTACCCTCAAATTTCGAATTTGATTCGAAAATCTGTGTGTTATACTTAGTTTCAGCTGAGAAACTTCGTATGAGTTATTAATTAAGGATTTTCGCTAAAATGTCTTCTAATCGTGAAAAAATTAACTTATTAGAAGCGTATTTTGTCAATAAACTAAATGCGGGAGCTGCATTAGTGTGGTACCGCAATAAGTATCCGTTGCGGCATGTGCCAACAAGAAAGGTTATTACAAATCTTTTGAAAAACCTGGAATTGCAGGGTTCTTTCAAAATACGCTTCTAATAAGTCAATTTGAGGGTAAAAATTCTTTTTATTTACTTTACAGTCAATTCTACCCACTTCCAGGCCATAACAAAAAGTTAGACCATCGTAGAAATTCGTTTCTGTTGCCGAAATGTATGGGAAACGTTTTTGGCGATTTCTGTCTTTTCTAGTACTGAAAGCTAAAATGGTCCCATAGAGTTTTTTGATCCCCACATGAAATAGAATCGATTGGCATAAAAAAAAAAATTTTGAACTTTTTGCATTTTTTTTGCTAACTGTAAGTTTTTTACAAAATCTGTGAATGCAGTTCAAAATTTCCCAAAAAGTTAGGGAAGGTCTTTTAAGAACGTTTTGCTGTAACTGCAACGGTTAAGGTACTTGCCCTTACTGCCCCGTTTCAAAAATACACCCTGTATATACATACCTATGACGCAGGCACAAAAGAGTTGAGAAATTTCGAGTCTAGCAGCATACGAATCCATAGCTGAATTGGCAAAGCACTTGGGGCCTATACCCAGGAGGTGCAGGTTCGAGTCCTGCTGGATTCTTAATTTTTCAACTTTAATATTATATAAAATTTAGGCTACCTTTTGTATATCTCGCAAGCAAAATTCCGTGAAACTTGTCTATAGACTACCTTAACAATATAAAAAAGAATGATTTTTGATGTTTATAGTCATGAAGCTGCGTGTATTCTGGAGAAATCTTGATGAAAATTGGTGAGGAGATAGTTAGAGACCCTAGAAATAACATAGGCTACGTTTATTTTATTATACACTCATTATAGCACCGTAACACGCGCACGGAAGCTCATTTTATTTTTAGCTCGTTTAACATTAACTTAACAAGAGCTAAATCTCATTAATATCAGACCAAATTTTGCGATACAATAGCAGAGACATGACACACCCAATATAAAAAGCATTTTTCTTTGGTTTTCCTTTTAAAGTACTTACGCATACTAATATAATGTCATTAGGGAGGCTCGGAGAATACTGATAAGCTGAGACCTAAGAGCACGATTTCAGTACAGAGTGGAAATGAAAGCAAATATCTATGCAAGCAAGTCTGCCAAAACTTGTGGGGAGCGGAGGGCTAGATTGTTCCGTGCATCTAGAATTCAAGAACTCGTTTTATATGACGAGCAAGAGCAGAGCTCTGCCCCATTCTCCCCCCTCATTGCAGCGGGGGACGCCAGACAATGGCTAGTCCTTTCGGATAAATTGTCTAAGGCTGAGAGCAAAGAACCATACTTAAATTAAAATTTTACATTTATATTGGTTTAACATTAGAGAGAGAGCCAGTCTTGTTGGCCAGCGACAGTGTCGGTGCGATCCTTGGGATAGACAAAAGAGATTTAAAAGAGATTGGGATTTTGCCTTCAGGATATCTTTAGTAGCAGCCTGGTATATAAACCGGTAAGTGACTATAGAGAATCTAGGATTTCATTGTATCAGGAGAAATGTGTCGAGGAATCATGTCATTGACATCATTAAAAATAAAGATAGTGACGACCAAGTGAGGATAGCGGACAAAACCCTCGCTTCCCAGAGACGACGCTGAGGTATCACCAGTCGGTTCGTGACCACGATCGGTGTGATTCGATCGAAACTGTCGAGCAAAAAAAGTTATGCGTTTAAAAATATTTACGCGATAAACACCCGTGTCTGCGAACAGTGTGGCTCCTTCATCCGGTCTGTATGGTAATTATAAGACATACGCAAATCTGTTAGGAACCATGACATCTTGGATGAAGGATAGTACACTCTGAGCATGACATCGATTTTAGTAAAAACAAAAGCAGTTGCAGTAGAGATCTCTACGGCTACTTTTATATCGTCTATGTCATAACTGGTTTTGTGAATTTCTTCCTTAACGTAAACCTACAAAGAGTAGTAAGTATAGTAGTATATCCTTAAAGTAGTATAGTAGGGCTAGATAGGGTGACCCCGCGGGCCATTTGATAGGACCGTTTGTTCCAATCCATTCTTGAACGAAAGTATCATATAAAAATTCTCTTGCTATTTGACTATTATGCGCCGGTGCTCCATTCTGTTAAAAATACACTCGTTCTCATTATTCTACCGACGTTACCCTTAAGACTTCTAAGATCATGTCCAGACGTCCATCATACATTTTAAATTATAGAACCTTATTGTAAAGTACCCAGCAGTTAAATAATCGAAGCTGACGTCCCTCCTGAAGTCTTAAGGGATTTTGTCGACTCTAATAATAATAAGAACATTCAGTTGTAGGAAAACTGCATTTTATCAAAAAAATATTAAGTACCTAAAAAAAAAGTCTTGGTCTAGGTTTACTTTTATTCATTTTAAATTCAGGCCTTCTTATATCATCACCCGGATGTATAGTCTATAGTCCAGCACGCTATTGGTAGTGCGGATTGGTAGACCTCACACACTCTAGAGTACCTACTCTTAAGGCATTCTCAGGCATGCAGGTTTTCCTTATGATGTTTTCCTTCACCGTTAGCGAGCGATAATTTATATGATAAATTATCTTAAATTATTAGATACACATATATCTTCTTTTGACAGAGGTGTGTGCCGTGGTTGAACCCAAGATCTTTGACTAGGCAGTCCTACGGCCTCCCACTCGGCTACGCTGATATATTTACTTACTAATGATTAATAGATAAGCACAATACTATTTCCTATATACCAAAACTTGTGACAATAGCCATTGGAAATTGAAATACAATAAATTTTATTAATTGTAGATATTATGTTTCATAGTAAAATTTACTGCTTATGACCGATATCCTAATAGAAATAATGAGTTTTATTTTTCAATTCGACCGGTTTGATTCCCGAGCTGAGTACATGAATTTTTTGAAACCTACTCTTGGTAGGTTTATCTCGTGATGAATTCAGGAGTGTTCAACGAAATTTAAAACTGAGCAAAAATCACGTTCGCCAAAATAATTGTCGGGTAAAATACACCAGCAATTTTATATTACGGATAAAATTATTGGGAAATAAAAATTGTCTGACGTTTTTATTACCAAATTACGGCTTGAAGTACAATTTAAAGGTATTCATGTTACAAGATGATTAAAATATAAAATTTTGTAACATTTTCTTATAGTAATGAGATAAAGGCCACGTCTCGATAGGCATGTTTGAACTGTCCGAGTTTAATTAATATGCCTTTAAAAATAACATTTTAAGCCCCAATTTCACAGGTGTTAGATAAACCTTATTGGCAGGATAAACATATAACACATTTAAATGAAAGTGACAGCTGTGTTCTTCATTTAAGTGTAACTTTAGGTTATATTTTATGGGTCGCATAAGATCAATCGGAAGCTCAGAAACTGGCCCTTAATGTGTTATGTTATGACAATTCAACACTAAGGGCCAGTTTCAGAGATTCCGGATAGATCTTATCGAACACATAAAATATAACCTGACCAAATTTAAAAGCTTAAAGAACTCAGCTGTCACTTTAATTTATATGCGTTATAATTATGCTTATCCTGTACATAAGGTTTATCAGGCACGTGTGAAATTAGGGCTAAGTCTTGTTATAAATCGCTGGAATTGTAACTAAAATACTTAGCTGAAGTTTATTAAATAAATCTTGCACTAAAATCACTGATCTCATACATCGAATAGAAAAATACAAGACAGATTCCAACAACAGATTCCAATAACTTAGGAAAATTGCGATTCCGTATCGACAGATGCTGTACAAATACAGGATGTATTTCTTGAAATACTGAAGACAGATATTTTTTTCAAATAAAATGCTAATGAAACATGTTTTTCAGAAATAAATTATGCTAGCAGCGCTGGAGAATAGAACAGCTCCGAAAAATAACATTATCTTTTATGATGGCATCAACCGCTATCCAGTAGGTAGTTGTACTTTCCCTCCAGATGGCATCCGTGTTTTACACTCTGTATATCGGCTGTACTGTCCCCGACCAGGGGTTTATTTGATCCATAATGTACGTAGTTCTACGGATGTACTATATGATATACCTACAAAGGAACGAATGCTATTGATATTTAGGACCTTTTTTGGACTGTGTACTTATATGTCTGTTTATAAATTCTCTAGGTTCTATTGAAAGAATAATTCATGAAACATGTTCAATACTTCTTTGAGCTATTATTATTTATTGTTCATTCTTATATAAGAACTATTGAATGTTATGCTCGTTCCAAGCATTTATTTAATTTTTGACAGATACAGTTGACAAACAGTTAGTGATGACTATTGCGTGACCAATACTAATATCGACATTTCTTTAAGTCATAACATACCACAGCAGCAAGCCTATATTACAACACCCACACTTCACCTGGTAGGTTTAGGTCCCATGGGATAGAGGGTAAGCCTATCGCCATTCACCGGACACAATTTCAACTTCGCGCTGCTATAAATAACGCTTGTGTCCGACCCGGACGGAAACCGGAGCCGGAAATCGATCCCGAGAGTTCGTGGTAAGCTATACACAAATTATACCGGTAGGGTTATACCTACGAGGCAGTTGGCCAGCGAGAAAGGAGGAATTAATTTAAATTTAATTATGTATAATAATTTATTAATTATGTGTAATTTGATCAACTATGTATTATTAAAAATATTAAACTGTTTAATTTTTAATTCCCCATCTTTATACACCGCGCGCTCCCCTAAATTCACACTTTTTAAATTTCTTTCCATCCAATGGTTGCCTGGAAGAAATTGCCACAAGGCGATAAGGCCGCCACTTGTATAACCATGTTGTTCATGTTATTTTTTTCTATTGTCTTGTGTTTGGTGTACAATAAAGGGTTTTATTATTATTATTATTATTTAAATTCCTTTTGCAGACCCAGGATTTTGCTCTAAGAAATCAGTCAATCTAAAGTTGGCGGAATGATGGCGTACCTACTCATTTTGAAATACGATTCTTTTGAGAACAACATTCAATATATTATTATGGTGGAGTTTGGTGTTAATCATGATCAAAATGAATGAATAAAATCACTAAACCAAGAGTTACCTTACTCACTGTAACAATATAAGACAATCGGTGCAAAGTTAGAGATAAATTTGGATTTTTTACATTAGATAGAACGCCAGAAGCAATTACACTATCCAATGGTCCCAATGACAAGGCCAAATACACACATTCACTCACTCAAGCACACCCAGTCTCAGAACAAATATTTGCGAATTACACAAAGATTTGTCCCATGCGGGGATCGAACCCACAACACCAAAGATTTTAAATAATGACTGCCTCATTGGCGATATGGCGATAAGCTAACCCCCTATCGTACGGGACCTACAAAAAACATAACAGGCGAAACGTGGGTGTCATACACCTCTGCCACACCATTCTGGGTAACAAAGGCGTGATAGTGTTCCTTGTTAAGTAAAGGCAATCTGTGTACATTTTTTAATTTTTATATTTTTGGAGTATAAATAGTTTTTATTATTAGTATAAATATAATTATTATTTTTTTGTCTGTTCTGAAACCCTTATTATACAGTAGTATACACACATTGTTTTTACTCCTTTATTTTCTGCTTGAAGTGTAAGATATTGCAACCTTATATACTATAGATTTATTTATAAGTATTAATTTAATTCCATTTCTATATTTAAGTTTATTTTCTCTTTATAACCATCTTTAGCTATAATGTTGTTTTGGTTGCTATAACTTACACATAGAATTATTGTCAAAAAACAAACAAATATTGTATGAATTATTTGAAAAGATGGTGCACATGAGATTCTCACCAGCTCTTCTCATGATGCAATACCCATCGGAGCTGGTACTTGGATTGATTTTAATTCAATTCTCTAAGTTGAATTAAAGTCAATCTAAGCTCCGGTGTCAAATCATTTTATTACAATAAGTATTATAATTTAGTTAGCTAAGTTTTATTTTAATTTTATATTTTTTGTGTTTTGATGTTTGTTTTGACGTGTTCAAGCGCCCATGGAAATAAATGATTTGATTTGATTTGATTTGATTTAATAGACTAGCACTATCCACTAATAGTGCTTGTCATATTATTAATCTTAGGTTACTTGTAATATATTCAGTGAGTTCTTCAATTCACTGAATATAAATTAAAAACTGAAAATCAAAACCAACAAAATCAATTAAATGTTAACATCACGTTATGTCAAAGTTCCATCGCCACAGTGAATGATTCGATTTGTGCTATGTCCAATTCTGATTTCATGAAGTTCCAAAAAAAAACACTTTCGCTTTACTTAAATAGTGTTGCGTCATATATGTCATAATTTCGATCTCAAATCTCTTATCCAAACACAATATTGTGCTAAGTAAGGCCCAAGTTACATTCTAGCGTTCGAAAATCTGACAAAAAGAAAATAAAGGTTTGAAAAGGTATAACTACTGTATGAATAAAAAAATAAAAAATATAATATATTTAAAATAGAAACCAGCCAAGTACGTGTCGGGCAACGCCCAATCGCTGTCCGTAGTCAGCTGTAACAAAATATGGACTGGTGTTATTAAGGGGTTAAATATTTGTATTAATCATAAAAAAAAATCATACAAGAGTCAGTGAAAAGTTTTAAAATAGCTATCATAATAAACTATGTTAAAAAAAATCTATTTTAGTAAGAGTAATTTTGTCAAAGTTGAAAAATTAATCAACATAAAATTCAATGAAATTCTTAGTGAAGGGTCAATTAAAAAAGTTGTGACAAATT
Organism: Hypena proboscidalis; assembly: GCA_905147285.1. Lineage (NCBI taxonomy): Eukaryota > Metazoa > Arthropoda > Insecta > Lepidoptera > Erebidae > Hypena > Hypena proboscidalis. The sequence continues at coordinate 22,963,904 of LR990127.1, read as the reverse complement.
ACACGGCGCACTGATAAATGACCGTAAAGCACAAGTATCGTATTTTATGCCTTGTCAAAAGTCTCCCTTGAGGCTGGTTCCACCGCCCGACGTTAACACTTACGAGTAGCTGCTATTGAGTGAAAGAGATGGAAAGTCAGGCCTATTGCCATGTAGTAATATATACATGGATTAAAAATTGTGAAATCGGGGCGTAGTTTGATTTTAAATTGAAATTTACAGCAGATTGTAGGGACAAGGCATAAAACGAAAAACTGTGCTGATAGCGTTCGGGATTAATTTAATTTAAAAGTTTTCATTTCATTTTGTTTTTAATGGTTCTGACACTGAACGGAAGTGGGTTGCGAGTTTTCAATTAAAGCGACTACTTTTCATTTAAAATATTGATCAGTTTTCATTACTTACATCATTACAATTATAAGTGTCAGAGTTTTAATAAGCTTTATTGTTTCACTAGTGACTGCTAGTGATTCTTTGCTTTATTTTCGTTTTAAAAGAACCAGCTATGAATCAGCTTCTGCTGTATAATTTCTACATTGAGCAAACATTATCGTTATTTTTTAATATGAGTATCCGAACGGACGTAGATAGATTTCGACAGTTTCTATATATAAAATCTATGATTTGCTCTGCAACTTTGTATTGTTTGTAAACATGTTTAATTAATGCTTATCTAATATTCTAAATTAGGAAAAAATAATGTACTGACTCTGGAGAAGTTGAAAAAGACGTGGGTAAACCGTAACATGCTATGTTATGTTCATGGCATTTTCTCTGAATATCATGTGCATTACAGACATTTTTCTGTCAGTACCGCAAATACTATTTGATTAGTGTGCGGTTCTATGAATAGCTAATAGCTGGTACCAACACAGCGCCTTTCACCGGTGATTCAATTGCTTGCCAATAGCCAAGCCGGTTATAAGCCATTCAGTTTGCCGTGCCCACTAGTTTGTACGTGAGGGTAAGAAACCAAATTGAGTTTCTGAAATGATAGACTTGGAGCCCGTTGGCGGCCGACTTACGTCATTATATTACAACTAAAAGTTTCATTGTGTGTGCCTCTAACGTAGGTAAGAGCGATAACCAAGTATGGAATTTGAATTGTTAATTTATGGCATATAAACAAAAAGGTTGTAAAAAAAGTTACGTCATAGTATAAAGCGTAGACAGAGGAGGACTTAGGTGACAGCTCATCCGCAAAATATTTCATCCTCGGATGAATTGACACCTTTTTCAAATTGTTAGGCGTCGATTCATCCGCAAGTGGTGTCGCTATCGGATGAGTTGTTACATACAAAATATGGATGTGGTCATTTCAGCCAAATTGACAAACAAAGCCAAAATTAATACAATTTCGCGGCAGAATAATTCGTTATTCTTAGTAAATATAATATCAAACAAACTAAAGCACATACTTAAGAATATAAACAAAAAAACTAAGTTTTGAATTAATGGTTTTTTATTTAGTTTTAAGGTGAACTTCTTCTTTTTCCAAGTATTTTTGAGTAATTTTTGAACTGAGTAGTTTTATATTTTTTTTTACACATTTTATAAAAAATCAAAATTTTGAGGGTACTTACGAAACGATTGAGACAACTTGCTTTGCCGTATATTTGTTTAGTTGGCCAGTGAACAAAGTCTGCGTTAATCCTGTTGTGTGCTACATGCAATAACATAATTTTATAAAGTTTTCTATTACATGCATTGTGATTTAGCTAAGTTTTTATGTTCCAATTTGGGTGATTGAACTACATTAAGGTTAGATATCAGACATTTATAATTTTATTATTACTTTTCAGTTACACAAATACAAATAACACATCATAACTTATTTCTATTTTAGAATTGCAATTATGGACAAGGAAACTTCTCAATTTAAAATGATTAAATCACAACGAGGAGGAAAACTTCTTATGCACGGAAACTATCGTTATTATAAAAAACGCCAAAATAAAAACGGACACATAGTTTGGCATTGTGCGTTACAAAATTGTAAATCTAATTTGGTTACTAACTCTAATTGTGACCTTGCACTAAAAGAGAACACCCACACTTATCAGTCTAGTAGTTTAAATAATGAATTGTTGGCGAAAATTGACGATTGCCTAGAAAGAGCAAAAACTGAGAGTACTCCTATGCCTACAATTTATAAAGAGGTGGTAGAAAATTTAGAGTCTACAGGGCTAGATTTAGTAATAAAGTTACCAAAATATAATAATATTAAGAAAAGAATGTATAGGTTACGTAATAAAGAACTGCAAACTAAAACTGTCCGGTTTTCAAAATTAAAAGATGCTATCGTTCCTGGCGTATACGAAAATTTTTTGCTTGCTGATTACACGGGAAAAAAGGAAAGAATATTATTATTTGCTACTGAACAATCCAAAGAAATTCTCAGAAAAGCAAAGCACGTATTTTGCGATGGGACATTTAAGGCCGCTGTCCCTCCTTTTAAGCAGTTGTACACGTTACATGTTGACTTGGGCAGCAATAATACCGATACGAATATTATACCAGTAGTATATGCGTTATTACCGAATAAAAAACAATCTAGCTACGAAGTTTTCTTTCAACTTATAAAAAGTCAAATTCCAGAATTTGAGCCCGAGTCAATAACTACTGATTTCGAAATTAGCGCAATGTCAGCATCTGAAGCGGTATTTGAAGAAGTTACAACTAGAGGTTGTATTTTTCATTTTAAAAAAGCCGTTCAGAAAAAAGCGAAATTGATAGGAATAACAAAAAAATCGAACATATCAAGAGCTCACGTGCGGCGTTGTATGGCGTTAGCGTATCTCCCGAAAACAGAGGTCTCAGATGGTTGGCTATATGTTTTAGGTGAGTGTATGCAAAGAGACAGTAAAACAGTTGAGTTCAACAATTATTTTAAAAATACATGGATAGAAAAGAAATCCTCCCTATCTGATAAATGGTGTTTCTATAACATTCGACACAAAACCAATAATGCTATAGAATGGTGGAATTCGCGACTAAACAGGACGTTAAAGAACAAACCGAATATAGCAGTTTTACTAAGAACTCTTATAAGAGATGCTAAATATTATTCTAACTTGTGGAGAAATCAAGCCTATATTTCAAAGAGATCGGAAGAAAGCATACTTAAGGAAAATATAATCAATAGCAGTTTGAGACAATTTATTGATAACGAAATAAGCCTTGGACATTGTATAGAGAAGTTGTCATACTAGTGATGTAGTTCAAAACGTGTGTTGATTGTTATTTTTAATAACTAAATTAAAAGATAATATGCATTAGTTGTTATCCATAGGTTAACTAACCACATTTAGTCAAAAATCGGTTATGTACGAAGTTGGTTTTCATTTTCATTTACATTAAGCTATTATTTCGATTTATGTTATTATTTCATATACTGTTATTACGTTTTTTAAAATAAATAAAAAACCATTAATTCAAAACTTAGTTTTTTTGTTTGTATTCTTAAGTATGTGCTTTAGTTTGTTTGATATTATATTTACTAAGAATAACGAATTATTCTGCCGCGAAATTGTATTAATTTTGGCTTTGTTTGTCAATTTGGCTGAAATGACCACATCCATATTTTGTATGTAACAACTCATCCGATAGCGACACCACTTGCGGATGAATCGACGCCTAACAATTTGAAAAAGGTGTCAATTCATCCGAGGATGAAATATTTTGCGGATGAGCTGTCACCTAAGTCAGACAGAGTACTATCCTTCATCCAAGGTATAAAGCGTATTTTGTAGATATGTCGTTTACTGTGATAGTAGATATCAGAGATAATAATAATATTATGTCAAAGATTAAACATGACGGTAGTTTGTCAGTTATACTTTTGCAAAAAATGTATTGTCACTGCTATAGTGATGTACTTCATTGTCGATATGCCCATCGATATCGAAATAGTGCATTGCATACTATGTGAGTATATATTGGATATATTGATATTCCAGATATGCGTCACAGAAGTTTGGGAAGACGCTATTGCATTAAAAAAACAAGAAATAGATATCACTAAATGCATTTATTACACAAGAACAAAAAATTATATAATAATACAAATATAATCACTGTACGCATTAACGTAAAATCAAATAAGCCTCGGGTCTGCGCACGAAAACGTCCGAACAAAAAAATAAAATAAAAAAAAACAAATAAAAAAAAATAAAATAAAAAAACTAATTAAAAAAAAGAATATTCTTAACTCGAGCGTATTCTAAATATTATAATTATGTACTAATTGTTTTCAAAGAAAAAGGAACCGCCTTCAAAAACTCAAAAGTAAAAAATAAAATATTCGCTGAACTTTGCTTACCTTTATATTAATTTGTTTAAAACAATAAACCCAAATAATTATGTAATACTAATTAATTATATTTTTTTGAAGTCGGCGCCAAATTACAAAATCAAATACCAATTAAAACCGTATTTACCGAAATAATTGTTGAAAAAATCTCAAAATCAAATACCAATTAAAACCGTATTTACCGAAATAATTGTTGAAAAAATCTCAAAATCAAATACCAATTGAATTGGTATTTTATTCTGATATTCTTCTAAATTATATACTAAAACCTTCCTTGAAACACAAGGATTAAAATACCGAAAACTGCATTCAAATCGGATCAGTAGTTTCCGAGAAGATCGCGAACATAAAAAGGTGACATACATACATACATACGGATCGAATACAGAACCTCTTTTTTTTTTGAAGTCGGTTAAAAAGTAATTCAAAACGCTAAGTCATCCAATTTGGTGCAAACTAAATTGAACATAAGAAGAAGTATTGTCGTAGAATTCAATGATACGTATGAACTGATTTATGAAATAGGTTCGTTATATAATGGAATTTTATAAAAGTATGACTTTCGAGTTAAAGTGTATATATAATCTTATTTAAAATAGTGATACTATTAGAAAATAGTTTATTTTACTTTGGACATTATACGTTTTCGAGTTAATTGAAGTGAAATATTTACGATGTCAATGTGGGGTTCCATTACGTTACAAAATAAATTCACTATTAAATATTAACTAACCATTAATATTGATTACAGTTTTATAATCAGTCCTAAAATCAAGGCATCACATTTACATACACATCATTTGTATGGTTCATACGCCGATTATTGATATATTTATATAAATAACCCTTCCTTGCAGTTGGGTAAAAAGAAAAGTCTTGCCTGTATTGCCACGTTTTAGGAAATATCGTTGGGACTGCTAATTAATGTAAAGTTCTTCGTCAAGCAAATGGATGAAAATAACTATCTTCAAAATGTTAAAAGCAAATTCTAGTGTGTTCGTTTGGAACCCAATCTTCGTTTTTTCTAACATGTTTAATCCAAATGTTATTTACCCACAAATTCATGAGCAACAGGCAAGGTTTTTGAATATATTATTATATTAGCTGCGACCCGCGACTGCGTGGTATGTCTACATTTGCAGTATAAGAATATGTGCTTTTGCCAGACCTACTAAACGAACTCATAAAAGTTCTTCAAAATCGCTCCAGCCATTTTAGAGGAGTTCGAGAACTAACACTGTGACTTGAGACTTTCATCTTTAAGTTTTATTTTTATGGGTTTATCCAATGAATGCATTAATATGTTATCGATACTTTCACAACACTACCAAGTTCTAGAATACTGAATATTTGTAATTTTTAGCTTGTTTGAGCGTAGTGGGCGTAGTGTCAAAGCTCCAGACCCCATAATATAGACTTGGCTAAACATCCAATAATCTTCAAAGAATTGTATTATTGGCAAAGTTTTGTGATTCACGGATGCAAACTGAATAATATTAAAATGGACACACCGGTGAAAATAAACTTTTTCGTTATCTGACGTCAATTCCACCAGTCTGATTTCGCAGTCGGGTACCGTACACGTCATTGTGAATAAAGGTGAAATATATCTTATTTGAAGTGTTTTTTCGACTTTATGTACAGAAAACACCAACCGCATTATTCCCCGCAGCGGGGATTTGACGTTTTAGCCGTCAAATTATCTGGAACGCGGAGCTTTGTATGCAAAGTAGTAATAAAAAATAAATGTTGAGTCTAGTCAACGAGCGAGCAATAATTTGTATAATATGGTAGATATAACCAGCCAATATTACTAGACAATTAATAATATAATAATAATAATAATAAATCATTTATTTCAGGCTGCATAGGCCCATAGATATATACCTTAACCTAAAATACATAATTATAAATTCACTTCCTTTGCACTAAGTTTGTGTGCGTTCCTGGGGTATAGTTCCGCGGAAGCGACGGAAAACAACACCCTGCGGCCAAAAGCTTTCATCAAGCACCTGTTCCAGCATACAGGTCGGCACTCGCACCACGAACGCCTTGAAGTTGACGTTGCGGCGCGACTCTAACAGCTGCACTCTTAGCACATGATTCAGCTTCTGGCTGACATATCTCGCGATATCCTCTGCCTCGGTGGTGTAGTGCAGGCGCGAGATAAACACCGGGGTGTTCGGCGCGGCGGCACGTACCCTATGTTTCGGGTCTACAGGTGCCTTGCCATAGCCGTTCTTCGTGTTTCGTGAACGGCGCTTTCTCCTTTGCACCGTCACAAAACCATCCTCTTCAGCCCGAATCGTTGCCTGTGTAGGCGCATGATTAACCGGGGGAGCAGTAGGAGTGCTCGCAATGACCGGTGAGTCATTCGATTGTGTTGTTCGAGCAGTGGCGCGGGGAAGAGCTGCGGGGGCGGGCGCGGGGTTACGTGACGCACGCGCAGCGCATATCGCAGATTCAGCAGGCGGCTTCGGCGACAAAACTGCTGACGCGAAGCTGACGACCGATGCATCGAGGCATGCACCTCGACGCGTGTTTACATTGTTGACACGCGCCGGTGACCCAGTTATTGGCGCATACTTGCGCAATTCTTCCACTTCGGAACGCAAGTCTGCGACATTGTTCTGGGATTCATCCAGCCTCTTCTGTACGGCAGCCAAACTTGCCTTCAAAAAGACGATGTCTTTGAGCATGCTTGACACATCGACGTGTACGTAGGTAACTACAGGTAATTTGTGTAGCTCCTTCGCCACAAACGTTGGCACGTCGTCGTCAGGATCAGTCTCCTTCAGCAGGGTGATGATGTCCTGCAAGCTTTTCTTTGTCCCGTCACGTCGTCGAGACACCATCTGGTCGCTTTTGTTCAGCAACCGGAACAGCAACAGCTTAGCAGCTGCAATGTCATCTTCGCTGAAGCTACTTACACAGATCTGAACGGCGGATACCTCGTCCATCACGTCCAGCCTCTGTTGCAGGAACGCCAGCAGCTCATTTGCCACAAGTGGGTCACTCATGGCAACAAATTTAGCGAGCGTCGGCTTACGCCGCGCTTTACGTTAATAATACGAATTATTATTAAATAGCGTGTTACACGTCCGCTTCGGAGCGCGCGACAAATAACAGTTGAATTAACATGGTGCCAGCCCGATACAGATACCCTGGAAGTTTCGGAAATAAATGTGAACCAAACAAAAGTTATTGTTCAATTTAATGTCCCTACGTTAATTGACTTTCTACATGTTTTGGGAAACTGTCACTGTAAAGGAGTTACTGTAAAAAAAAATAAAAAAATATCAAATAAATGTCGTATTCACCCTATACCTATATGTTCATGCGATATAACTTATGCCGTAAAATTCCTGTGTCTTTCTTATTTATATTGGCCTTGTGGACTACAAAGAGAACACAGACTTATGTTCTGCTTTATAACTTGTGGAAGAAGTAAATATCGCGTCAAATAAGCATATTGTACACAACGTATCTCCTATTATTACCACAATAAGGCTTCGTAGGATATCTTAGTTAGGAAATTCCTTTATTTGTTAAATAAATATGGAATGACCTAAGCGCAAGCTTGGCCACCATCTTGTTGTTTATTAGGTGAATTCATCTGAAACATAACATTATAGTAGCACAGCATAAAGTTATTCTCACATTGTAGTAGTGGTAATAGGGGTGTGCTAATTAACAACTAAAGTTTACTAAGCACGATTCCCGACTCCGTTCTACAATTCTAACAAATATTTTAAATCAAATCGAATCAGTCTGACAAAATAAATACTTTTACTGACAATAACTCCTTTGAGACATAAACACTGCAAAAAAAAATCGGTCGATATGAATATATTTTTTTTTGTAGTGCACTGGCTTGCAGTTAGTTGTAGTCTGATCTATCTGATGGTAGGTGGTAACTTCATTTAAGTGGTTTATATATAACAAACTTATAAGTAAGCCAATAATATACAGGGTGTAAATGACAACGTGACGAAGCCGCTTATGAAAAACTTAAGCACCAAAAAATTTCATGTCATACTGGCTTCAATTTTTTTTGTAGCCTGTGTCTTGTAGTCAGTAGTAGTTAATCTAATGGCAAGTGGTAACTATATTTAAGTGGTTTATATATAACAAGCCAATAATATTCAGGGAGTGAATGGCATCGTGACCAAGCCGCCAAAATATATTTGCAACCGGGGTCTCAGAATCATGTAATGAATGATTCATAGCGTCATGGTAAGCGGTCAAATAAGGAGGGGTGATGAGAGCCTTGAAAAGCTGATCGTGGTGGGGAATACGGAGGGCAAACGAGCCCGGGGACGATCCCCAACTAGATGAAGCGACCAAGTGCGAGGCCCATCAACAGCTAAGTTTAGCTCTGTCGTCAGAGACGCGACGAACAGACGCCGGTGGAGGCAGATTATTAAAAACAGGTGCATGTCAACCACATCCACTAATGACCGCGATCCACAGCCATGAGGGACCGACCGCAGAGAGAGAAGCGGTCAAAAACTAACTAATATCACTTATCGAATACAGGCAACGTTCTATAAGAAAAATCCTTTGAATTAGATTTGAATTAAGTTGCACAAGCGCTTCTTAAATACTACAAGAAGTTAATTAAATTTTACTTCTACAGTATTATTATAAGTAGTATAGATTTTGATTTACATGAAACACGCGCGGGAGATAGTTTCTTTGTTTGTTTGAAAGCGCTAAGCTCAAAAACTACTGGGTGAATTTTGATAATTACTTTTGAGTTTGATAGTCTAAGTCTCAATAAAGGTCTTAATGGTAGTTAATATTACGCAAATCTCTACAGGAGCGGTGCAGTAAGGTTGCACGCGGGTCAAATCGCGGCACAGCTACTATTTAAGACAACGAATTCCACGTGGACGAAATCGCGGGCAAAAAATAGTTTGTAATAATAAATTAAAGAGAAATTAAAATTTAGATTTTTCAATTTATTTTTATTTATTTACATAAATACAGAGCCAAAAGAGTTAAAAGTTATTATGTGATAAATTTAGTTTGTGTGTGATGTGTCAGAAAGTGTTAATTGTATAGATGTGTGAGGATGTCTTCCGATTGTTCATAGTTAAGTGTAAGTAGAAGTGTACTCAATAATTACTTTCTTACAGGAGACTCGAGTAAGATTTTTTATTTCGCATATTTCGTTAACTTTATTATAAATATATGGATTGTTATTCTAAAAGTGCGTTTGGAAATTAGTGAAGTATAATCAGGTCTGCATAACGTGTGCTTGTGCGTGTGAAAGATTGATGAAATTGTGAGGTATACATAATAAACGACGAGCTTCTTATATTAAAACATTTACACAATTGTTTACTGCCACCTATGATTCAATGCACGAACTAACATTAACAATAGTAATTTTGTGCACTAACATTGTTAGAGTTACTTAAACTTGACCAGAGATGGCGCTTTAACCACTGTCATTTGTGTTTCAGTAGACACACTAAAATGGTACCAATTTAAAATTTAAGATGGCGCTAAATGTTTTATCCTTATTATTTTTTTTGTAGAATAAGTAATTAATAATTGTTTTTAATAGCACCTACAATTTAACGAATAATGTCAATTAAAGCGATAAGCGAAATAAATGCGAAAGAGTAGAGGCAGGACAGCATATGGCATTAAATTTTAATGCTATCTTCACACAGGCACTTCTATCATACTGAGAATTTTATTTCAATGGTGGGAGAACTCTTGCAACCGAGCTCGAGGGCGGAGGCACCACCGTTTCACCTATAACCTGTCACCAAATAGTATCTAGTTCTTGCACTGATGTGTACCGGTTCGCTTGTGATATCAGTCCCTGAAATTACTTACGGCCACACATCAATCTTAAAATCTTAACTATTCCACACTCCAGTATAAGATGATCTCGCATTCCACGGGAAGTCTGTACAATGAGTGACCATCTTATTTTGGAATTCTTTTGCTTGATTTCTGGCCATGTGGGCCTAAACATTTTGTGATAATATTTTTTTCGGGTAGGTGATCCACTTTAAAATAATCGAAAACAGAGTTCATTAACAACTTTGTCAGGATATTGCTGGGATAAGATTTTATTAGGTACTTAGTGATTTGTGAAAATAAAACGAAGTATTGACTGACTAAAATTACATTATTACTATAATTAAAAATGCATAGCACAGCACACGGAATGTTTTAAATTAAAAGTATTTATAGTGCCACAGTAATAACATTAAGTTAAAAACTATTTCTGGCTCTCTTCAGTCTTATCTTCAATTTGCTTCTTCACAGGACCTGTTTTGACGATGGCGACGATTCGCTCGTTTGATCCTTTTTGCGGTGGCTCTAATGGTGCGGTTATTGACAGAACTCCATCAGATGACAGTTTTGACATCACCGAATCACCGTCAACTCCTTCAGGTAAGGCATACTTTCTAGTGAAACTCCTTGAGATAAACCCGTGCTGGTCCTGCCTTTCCTCGTGTTTCGCTTCAATCACCAAATATCCATCAACGGTTTTTACTGAGATCTCTTCTGGTGCAAAATGCTGAACATCCAAATTCACCTGGAATTTGTCCCGGTCTTGTTTGATGGTTGAGCCCTCGTCCTGTGCAGCAGCTTGAAGGTTACGCCAGGGTCTGTAGTAATCACGGCTTGCCTCAGGAACGGCGATTACGGTCAGATAATCCTGCGGTGTCAATCCCAGACCGAAGTGCTGGTCTAGCAGGCGACGCTGTCGAGGGCGTTCGTAGTCGAAGAACAGTGGATACAGAGACATTTTTCTAGATTCTTATTCACTCCTTATCAACGATTATGCTGAAAGAAACTCGCTTTTTAAAATTGCTCGAAGTTGTGTTCACTCTCAAAATTTGCTATTGAATCCAACTATTGAACAAATACAAAACACGAAGTATTTGTTAAAATACTATCACTTGTTAGAACAATAATAATGAGAAAGAAAAAGTGTTGCGCACATCTGCATCGTTTTTATTCTCGAACCATCCGCGTCAGCGCGACTGCATCAAGTCCCTTTTGAACTTTCTAGACGTAGTATTCGAGAAGTTTCTTGTTGCTACTAGATGGCGCTTTGGATATAAATACAAGCTAAAGCTGCATTTGTATACTGTACTTGTATAGCTGTATTTGTTCCAAAGCGCCATCTAGTAGCAACAAGAAACTTCTCGAATACTACGTCTAGAAAGTTCAAAAGGGACTTGATGCAGTCGCGCTGACGCGGATGGTTCGAGAATAAAAACGATGCAGATGTGCGCAACACTTTTTCTTTCTCATTATTATTGTTCTAACAAGTGATAGTATTTTAACAAATACTTCGTGTTTTGTATTTGTTGTTCACTTTATGGTATGAACTGCCTGGACTTTAAAGTTTTGAATAACTAACGAGTGAATCACTTATCATTTATAATGTATTATAGCCTAAAACCAGTAAATTCTAACAAAATATACTAAACTGATTATTTATTAATTGTTATTGCAACAGTCATAATAAAGTCAAGAAGTTGTTACAAAAAGAGAGTTGCATGTTTATAATTCATTGTTTTCATAAATTAACGTGAGAAATAAACAAAAAAAACACCACGTATAGTTTATAATAAAAACACTTTGTTTTTCATTTTAAAATCTGTGTGATATAAAATAGCAAAATGTTTAAGGCATCTGACTTGATTCGCCATCTAGTGATGAGTAGCAGTACTAAACATAGCTTGGAAATTTTTGGAGCTTGGAGATTGAAGAATTATCTATAATCTGAAATCTTCCAGGACGATTTAATAAATAATAATATGTTATGCTGGCTTTCAACAGTTATTATACTATATAAATTAATTAAAATAGGTTTCATAAATTTTAATTTAGAAAGTAATATTTTTGACCATTTTAATGCTGTGCATTGTTTAAAGGTGGCGCTGATCATTATTTCTCCTAACCATGTTTTTTTTAAATAAACTGTCAAGATATTAGTTTATGGTTTATCCTGTTGGGCCTAAGTCGTAAATACTACTGTATTTCTACATTGTGAAGAACTGCAAGTATACGCATATTCCTTCCGTACGTGTTTTACTTACTTTCCCCGGCCGAACTTACATACACTACAAACTTATTATTTTACAATAAATATAAGAATGAAAAATTCTTTTGAAAACCGTATCAAATCCGCAACAAAATATAAAGAGCGTCCATGTATTATTTATGCCAATTGTTTGGACATGATACATGCCCCCCATTATTCAAGGGTTGGTTTAGATTTATTTTGAGTTAGGCGATTAGGATATGGTTCTTTTCTGACCATCCCCTAATCGCCCAATGGCCTAGCGTTCTGTCGAGATTCACCAGCTAGCCTCTAGCTGCTAGTGCAGGGAACCTGAACAGTTGGTGCACTGCCAACAATAAGGTTGTAATTCGCTTGCCGAGTTATGTGCATCAGTGCTATGCAAGAAGTGAATACAGGATTTTGGGTTTATTGTGAGAGATTCAGAAATTATAAATTCTGTTAATTTTCACAAGCTTCTATGAAACAATTCTTTTTTAAGTCTTAAATGCATTTTTATAAAATAGTTTTTGGTGCATTTTTTGTGTTATAGATTTTTATTTCTTTAAATTTTATGCACAGCAAAATAATTTAGTTTTTGGTTATTATACTGTGATTGACAAACTTTCTTTAAATGCATATATTATAAGTGCATTTAGGTGCATAGAAAGTTATTGCCATAGAATGTTTTCGACAACTGGCCAGACAAGTAGGCTCCGTCCCCATGCGCGGCGACCTGCGCAGAACCTCCAAATGAAACCAATTAATATATCTTTTGTGATATCTGGAGTATTAGAGCTGTAATGGACGTCATATTATACGTTTTAATACATACTGTGAAAACTGTGATATTACCAATATCACAGAAAAGCCGGTCTGTAAGATTGCCTTTAATTTTTGTATTTTTGGGTATATCACTACATAGTATAGTATAGTATAATATAATATAATATAATATTATAAAGTATAAAACAAAGTCACTTTCTCTGTCCCTATGTCACTATGTACGCATAGATCTTTAAAACTACGCAACGGATTTTGATGCAGTTTTTTTAATGAATAGAGTAAAGAGAAAAGTTTTTATGTATAATACATGCATATTATAATAGAGATAAGTAAGGAAATTTAAAGATTTGTAATGTGATGTCGTAACAAACATATTTTTCTGCGCTCACATTGCAAACGCTGGCTAAACCTTACGATATAGATCAAATTTATGTACTACGGAATTGTATATCTTAAAAAGATGAATAAAAAAGTCCGCAACAACATATGTTTATCTCCCAAGGATAACCCACAGTAACCATTTTTATCTTTTACATATTACAAAAAAAATATGGGTTATTTACCAAGCTATTTTTACGATACAGTATCATTCCTTATTTAATTAAATACATTAGATACGTTGTGCATTTCATGTAGATCAAAATTGCCCTGTACAGCATGTGATTTATATAAATATTTTCGAAGATATTACATATTTAAAAAATGCGGGACGGGACGTCGAAATCTTCATGGTATAGGGAAAGGGGAATTGTTTTACTCCAAACTTAACGCGTGCGGGCCACGGGCAGTAATGAATAAATCAAAACTACTGGATCGATTTTAATATTTTTTTTCAGTGAGTGACATAGGCTATATATTTTATACCCGTGCGAATCCGGAGCGGGCCGCTGTGTTTTTATATACAACGTTCACAGTTTTTCTGTAGTGTATTTAGTATCAGCATTGTACTCGTGCGAAGCCGGGGTGGGTCGCTAGTTTAAAATAAGAGCCACGGCTTACTTACCATTTTTCTTAACTGATTCCCACTTAAGACAAATCTTTGTGTGCATGAACATGAGGGTTTGTCTTAGTCTGGGTGTTTATATGTATAATAAGTATGTATTTACAAAAGAAAAGTATATAATATATGTATTAGTATCAGTTATTCTAGTACCCATATTACAAGCTCTGCTTAGTTTGGAACTAGATGATGTTGTGTGTAAGTTGTGAGATATTTATTTATTTATTTATATTTACTTAAAAAAATCCAAAAAAATATAAAAATGTAAGGCAATCTTATAGACCGGCATTTCGGTGATATTAGTAATATCACAGTTCGTATTATTAGTATTATTACGTAAAATATTACAGCCATTCCAGCTGTATTTTTTACAAATATCACAAGTGAAATATTCAATGGATTCATTTGGAGGCTCTGCGCAGATCGCCGCGCATGGGGACGGAGACTACTTGTCTGGCCAGTTGTCGAAAACATTCCGATGCAATACATTTTTATGCATTTAAATGCACTTATAATAATAGGCATTTTATAAAAAGTTTGTTAATTATAATATATTTATTAATAACTAAATTATTTTGCTGGGCATCAAGTTTGAAGAAATAAAAATCTACGAAGAAAAATGCACTAAAACTATTGTATAAAACCGATTAAAGACTTAAAAATGATGGTCTCATCGAAGATTGTGAAAAGTAATAGAATTCATAATTTCTAAATCTCTAACAAAAATCTCAAAAATGTTATTCACTCAGTATACGGTGCATTCTTGCATAGCACTGTAATGCACGTAACACGGCAAGCGAATTACAACCTTATTGTTGGCAGTGCACCAACTGTTCAGGTTTCCTGCACTAGCAGCTAGAGGCTAGCTGGTGAATCTCGACAGAACGCTAGGCCATTGGGCGATTAGGGGACGGTCAGAAAAGAACCATATCCTAATCGCCTAACTCAAAATAAACCTTAACCAACCCTTGAATAATGGGGGGCATGTATCATGTCCAAACAATGGGCATGAATACATGGACGATCTTTATTTTTAGTTGCGGTTTTGTTACGGCTTCCATAAGATTTTTAATTTTTTTATTTATTGTAAAATAATAAGTGTCATTTTTTTTTGTTGAAAAATCCAAACAGTTAAAGTGCTTACATAATAATTATGGAAATCCAGTTCCTTCGTACTTCGCTATAAAGTAGAAAATATAGATATATCGCGGAAATGTATTTTTTTTTAAATGAGTGTGTTATGTGATTAACACTTAAATCGGTAAAACTAGTGATTGAAAGAAATTAACTAATAACAACACTCGACAAAATACTGTTAACAAAAATAGTTTTAAATCAGTCAGTTATGTAATTAATACTTAAATTTGTGAAACTAGTGATTAAAATAATTACAACTCTTGAAAAATACTTTTAACGAAATAAATTGAGTTTAAAATTTATAATTAATTCATGGAAAACCTCATTTAATCTCATTTTAAATATCATGCTCAGCCCAAAATAAATTTAAAGAAGTTAATTCCAAATTAAATAAATAATTCAGTGCCCGCTTGTGTTGGAATGATTATTATTGTAAAGTCATTAAATAAGTACTTTAGGAATCTTCAAGTATCCTTTCTACCGCGGTTTTTTTTAAACAAAGGTAAAGTGAAATACCTCAGAAATTTCAATACCCAAATAACAAAAAAACAAACATAACAAATAAATTTAAATATTTTTTAAGTACTTATCTTGAAATAAACATTTTAAGTGCTAAAAACTGCTTATTATCTCAATATAGTATAAACAAAATTATTTTGATACTATAACATTACTCTCATCATAAAATAATAATTATATAATTCAATATCATAAAACATTTGACGAGCGCAGGTCTTTGCCCCAACGCGCAAGTCTAGATTCCAGCGCGCAGATCGATACTCCACTGCAGTGCTAGCATTTAATACGGACGTCAGATACGTACTTACCTATCGACAGATAAGTACTTGCAATGATATCAATACAATTATAAAGCTATTAATAATAGAGCATTATAGCGGAAACAAATAATTATTTACATGTTTTTTCTTTCTTTCCTTTATTGACGACTAGATGGCGGAGTGGGTAGTGTACCTGCCTGCGACGCCGAGGTCGCGGGTTCGATTCCCGCTTAAGACAAATCTTTGTGTGCATGAACATGGGAGTTTGTCTTAGTCTGGGTGTTTCTATGTATAATAAGTATTTATTTACAAAAGAAAAGTATAATATATGTATTAGTATCAGTTATTCTAGTACCCATATAACAAGCTCTGCTTAGTTTGGGACTAGATGGCGTTGTGTGTAAGTTGTGAAATATTTATTTATTTATTTATTTTATGTAAATAACTTGCTACTTACAATAATAATGCAAAAACCGGAATGTTTGTACAACAGCCCCAAGTAAGTATGATAATATACATCAATGCATATTGCCTTGTTAGATTAAAGAAACTATAAAGTAAGTATAGAACTAGAATTACGACCGATCTTGATAGAAGTTGGTGTGGAGATACTAGTACTTCAATACCACAGAAAACACATGGCCACGTTTTATGGCGGTACCAAGAACGGACGGAATGTAGTATTTTATATAGAGATTCAACAAGACAAAGTACTTATAAACTGCCGTAATATATAATCAGTGATAACTATTGATATTGTATAATGAATGAGATATAAAATGTAATGAATAAGAAATGAAATGGTCATTTTTTAGTCGGTACTATCATCAAAGCAGATTCATCTTAATACTATATTTGTAAGGACATTTCATAACACTAAAGGTGAATTCGCTCGTTCTATCAGCAAATGTCAACCATATCAACTTTGACAATTTCAAACGAAATATTATTTTGTCAAATGGGATAAATTATTCAAGCGACTAATCCTGAGATAGTATAAAATATTAAAACCTCATCAAAATATGGACAACAATTTTTCGTTATAAAAAAAACTCATTTTATGATAAATATGTAATGATAATACAAGGAACAGTCGAAAAACACTTTTTCGACTTCTCTTAGTGTTATTGTTAAGCATGGCCAAATGCTTTATGGAAATCAAATAGACATTTTATAAAAAAATAATGTTACATGGGCAAGTCCAATTTCAAGTTGGAAATTGTCACTCAATAGACTACCTCAATAGTCTAGTGGTTAGCATATGCGCGTCTCACCGTGTGGTCTCGGGTTCGATTCCCGGGTCGGGCAAAGTGTTATTTGTGAACTTTCCGTCAGGAAATTCTTAAAATAGCAACACGGAGTTGATTGAAATTGTATCCAGTGGATGGCGATAGGCTCAAGGTTATTCCATCGGACCTAAACATAACAGGTGAAGTGTGGGTGTTGTACACCTCTGGCACACCCTTCTGGGTAAAATAGGCGTAATGTTATGTATGTATGTATTATCAATAAATTATTTTATATCATTGACTAATGCACGATCTATACCAACTTTTGTAACAAAACCATTTTCGTAAATACAATATTTCGAATCAAACAAATTTCAAAACGCATACAAAGTTCACAAGCCGTCACGCTCAGAGTACATAATCTCTAGAGGGAGTCTCGTACAGTGAACATTGCAACAAAGACGTAGAAATTTGACAAGCTAGTGTGCGTGAAACCATTGCTTTACGATTGACATTCATCTGAGAGTTACCACTAATTGAATTTACCCCAATGTAATGGGAGAAAAATAAATGGGGGTAAAAATACACAATACTGCAGTTATAAAATAAAATAATTGTGCTTTTGCAAAAGCAAAATGATAAAAATATATTTTTATTTTGCAAATTTAAAATATATTAGCAAGCTACTGTTGGAGAATTTAAGTTTTATACTGTAAATAAAATAAAAATCAAATAAATCCTTAAAAAACTTGTTTATTTTAAATAGTCAAATGCCACAATAATAAAATAATAATTAATATAATATATATATTAATTTAATATTAATTAAATTTCTTTAATTTTGTCACACCCTGTATAGTCAGTAAATCGACGAACAGACTATTGAAACCAGCTGTTAATTTTAAATTATTAACTGAAGAATAAAAAAAAGAAATACGGGTAAATATAGTATCGCAGACTGGCAACACCAAAAAATGGCGTGTGGGTTTTGAGATTAAATGTCAGAATTTGCTAGATTTGTTTTGAAAAAATACGATTGTTTTTGGATTACTTACCGATGGTAGGAGATTGTGTTAGTAGCAATTTGCACGTCTGCTATAATTCCGGCATATTTTTATAGCACAATACGACATTGTAACTCACAAAATGATTTTTTGTAATTCACTCAAATGACCTTATTGTTTGAGGTGATAATTGACACTGACAGCTGTTTTTAACCGACTTCAAAAAAAGGAGGAGGTTCTCAATTCGGTTGTATTTTTTTTATTATTTTTTTTATGTTATGTTTGTTCACCGATTACTCGAAGACGCCTGGACCGATTTGAGAAATTCTTTTATATAGGATATACTTGTCATGTGGTCCCATTTTTTTCAAGTCACGTTCTGATGATGGGATCTTAGAGAAATCGAGGGCAACCCTCAAATTTAAAAGGCTTCTATATTGTTTTTTGTATATTATCTAAAGATACTCGGATATTTGCATCTAGTAGTCAGCATTTTATGTTGCTGAGCTGATGCTGGAAGGTACAACTCTTCAACGGTTAGGAGTACGGGGATAATTCTTTAAATATAGGTTCCTTGAGGCCGTTTACTGTATTATTTCAAGTTATACACAGATGAGGCGAGACGTTGAATATTACTTATGTATATTCATAATATGAGGTCATGATTTGATGATGGGATCCTAGAAAAATCATGGGTAACCCTCAAATTTCAAAGGCTTCTATATTTTTTTTCGTATATTACCTAAAACTACTTGGATATTTGCATTTTAAGTTGCTGAGCTGATGCTGGAAGGTACAACTCCTCAAAGGTTAGGAGTACGGGGATTATTATTAATAAGTTTTCCGTCTCAAGTAACCGTCGTCTCCTCATTCGAGAAACATTCTGGTCTACCCATCACTTAAAATCGTAAAATAAAATAATTTTTAACAAAAAAAAAACCGACTTCAAAAAGTAGGTAAACTAAAAAGCAAAAAATAAATTTACTTCGCACAAAATAATACGTTTTTTCATTTAGTTAAATAGAAATTATTAAATAATTAATTTATAATTCTGAAGTCGGTGCCAAGTAAACAATAACTCTGTATAGATAATATCAATCTTTCTAACAACTATTTTCTGACTGAATATTAGTTCTTAATTATCCGATTTACTTGGCACCGACTTCAGAATTATAAATTAATTATTTAATAATTTCTATTTAAATAAATGAAAAAACGTATTATTTTGTGCGAAGTAAATTTATTTTTTGCTTTTTAGTTTACCTACTTTTTGAAGTCGTTTTTTTTTTTTTGTCGGATCAGGTAATTTACGGACAAAATTTTTGGACAATTTAGCGTTGATGAGGCGGTATCTATAGATATATACATAATCAAAGCCGTCACGCTTTAAATGTGGCCGAATGTTTGAAGCGTTTGGGCGAGTCTACTATTGGTGTGAATTTAATACTGTATTATCTCAGGCAGTCTGTGAGATAACAAAGTAATTCTTTGAGTGGTGTTACTAATATCCTGAGGTATTTCAATCACTACAAAAATTAAAACTATCCGTCACGCCTTTAGAGTTACACCGATACTCAATCTATGGTAATCATATAATTTTGATTATAATATTCCTTTATCAGAACTAGTCTAATTTAAAATTATTTTATAATGTAATAAATCTTCTTAAATCCCATGTGGACTATTTTTTAATGTATAAAAATATTATCTTAATTTAAAATGTATAGTATTTACAATACTAACCTAACTATAATTTAATTAAATAAATACCTTACTATATACACATTAAATAAAAGAATAATCTAAAATTATTAAATAAAACAAAACTCGTCAAAAAAATCAGGTGTCAAAAAATACGATGTCGACCGCAGGTAACGTGCCCAGAAGGCTGGCGGCATTAAAAATAGTAAAAAAAATAATTGTAATAAATAGTTTTATTTCTTTTATTTTTTAATAATTCTTTCTTTTATTTCCCAAATTATTTACTAATTATAAAATAAAAATTGACGTCTCGGGTTTGCTTCCTGGATTAAGCAACAGTCGTAGCTCTAAGTTTATTAATTTAACATCTTATTAATTTCCTGCTTATGCATTGCTTTATACTCTTTCACGCGAAAACTACGGGGTCAATGTTGATAAAATTTTGTACACGATATAGCCTAATAGCAAACAGGTTACTTTTTATCGAGTGACTAGTCGGGCGTAAGCTGGTAAACCATACATTTCTGCATAAAATTTGACAACTGACACTCGGTATAAATTGGGGGTGAATGTACAATTGCCCAATCCAAGAGCTGCGTGTACATACATACATTGTGCTAATAAACAGTATTTAAGCATATTGTATGTATTTGCACTACCCGAGACGACTGAATTATGTAAATTATTAAATTTATAAAAATAGAGTAGAATTAAAAGCTTTTTAGTCTTATCACCTTCTTTAAAAAAATATCCTATATAATTATAAATTTCATATGTATATATGCCCAAAAAAATGCAAATATGAAAGGCAATATTTTAGACTGGACTCTCGGTGATATTGGTAATAATATCACAGTATGTATTTATAAGTATAATATGACGTCCATTACAGCTTTAATTTTCCAGATATCACAAAGGAAATATTAGTGGGTTTCATTTGGAGGTTTTTTTACGCAGGTCGCTGCGCATGGGGGCGGAGCCTACTTGTCTGGCCAGTAGTTGAAAACATTCCAATGCAATATACTTTTATGCACTTATAATATATGCATTTTTAAAGAAACTTTATAAATTACAATAGTTTAACCAAAATCAACATTAATTTGCTGGGCATAAAAAGTTTGAATAAATAAAAATCTGTGACAAAAATGCACTAAAACCTATTTTATAAAATCGATTAAAGACTTTTATAGAATTGTTTTATCGAAGATTGTGAAAATTTATAGAATTCATAATTTTTAAATCTTTCGCAATAAACCCACAATCTTCTATTCACTCAATCTAGCACTGTGATGCACGTAACACGGCAAGCGAATTACAACCTTATTGTTGGCAGTGCACCAACTGTTCAGGTTCCCTGCACTAGCAGCTAGAGGCTAGCTGGTGAATCTCGACAGAACGCTAGGCCATTGGGCGATTAGGAGATGGTCAGAAAAGAACCATATCCTAATCGCCTAACTCAAAATACACCTAAACCAACCCTTGAATAAAGGGGGGCATGTATCATGTCCAAACAATGCCCATGAATACATGGACGCTCTTTATTTTTTGTTACGGTTTCCAAAATAATTTTTATATTTACTGTATAATAAGTTTAATTTTTTTAGCATATTAATGCAAAAGGGCACGCGTAATATATTGCCCAAATTTCGTACACTAAAGGAAAAATGCAAAAAAAAGCAAAAGATCTTTTACAGCCATATTGTGATCATTAATGTAACTATTTCTAAGGCAACGGGTACGTTTCATGAGAAAATTACAACACACACGGTTTTATTAAAGAAAAAAGTAAACACTTTCACTGACTTCATTTAAACAATTTAGTTTGTACGCCTGTATTTTGTGCTAAGCACGATTATTTAAAATGAGATTAATCGAGGTATTCCTTCAATTATTTTTAAATTTATCTTAATAATTTTTGTTAGAAGTATTTTTTCGAGTGTTGTAATTATTTAATTTCCAACAATCACCGATAGTTTCACCGATTTAAGAATTAATTACAAAACACATTGATTTAAAAAAATACATATCAGCGACAAATCTGTATTTTGTTACTTTATAGGGAATTACGAAGAAACTGTTTAACAGTTTGGATTTTCAACAAAAAAAATGAAACTTATTACACAATAAATATAAAATGGAAAATAATTTTGGAAACCGTTACAAACCCGCAACAAAAAATAAAGAGCGTCCATGTATCATGCCCATTGTTTGGACATGATACATGCCCCCCTTTATTCAAGGGCTGGTTAAGGTTTATTTTGAGTTAGGCGATTAGGATATGATTCTTTTCTGACCGTCCCCTAATCGCCCAATGGCCTAGCGTTCTGTCGAGATTCACCAGCTAGCCTCTAGCTGCTAGTGCAGGGAACCTGAACAGTTGGTGCACTGCCAGCAATAAGGTTGTAATTTGGCTTGCCGTGTTACGTGCATCACAGTGCAAGAGGATTTTGGGTTTATTGTGAGAGATTTAGAAATTATAAATTCTGTTAATTTTCACAAGCTTCTATGAAACAATTCTTTTTTAAGTCTTAAATGGATTTAATTAAATAGTTTTTGGTGCATTTTTTGTGTTATAGATTTTTATTTCTTTAAATTTTATGCACAACAAAATAATGTATACTCTGTCCATTCCTTTATTTTCTTTTTGACAGATTACATTTAGGGATGCCTTCACACGTTACTGATTCGATTTAAAATCATAATCGATGTTGTCTAAGAAGAACTTTCAATCGATTAATTACATCGAAATGCTTTTAGTTCATTATTAATTACGTTTACGTTTATTAGTAGTTTTTATTAGATGAAATAAATATACAAAATAATAATATAATAATAATGTCACATACTTAGTCTATGACGGTTTCCTAGTTACCTTTGTTTACATTTTGATATATTGTCATTCCAAGATTTCGACTTAATTTCTTGCAAATAATTATTCATGGAATCTTGATACTATTATTATATTCTTTTTTTATAAAAAATACAGACAATACACAAAAAAAAAGTCAAATTATTCTTTTTCATAATGATCGATATATTTCATTTCACGATTTGATTTATAGTCTGTGGTTGTTTGTTACAAACAGTGAACTTCCCTAAAAAGTGTCGCTTGTCAATAAAGTACATTATTTTTGTAGTACATTAATCTGACAAAAAAAAACGGTAATTCATAGGCGTGATCTGTCAAAAAGAAAATAAAGGAATGGACAAAGTATAGTTTTTGGTTATTATACTGTGATTTACAAACTTTCTTTAAATGCATATTATGAGTGCATTTAGGTGCATAAAAAGTTATTGCATTGGAATGTTTTCGACAACTGGCCAGATAAGTAGGCTCCGCCCCCATGCGCAGCGACCTGCGCAGAGCCTCCAAATGAAACCAATAAATATTTCTTTTGTGATATAATATCTGGAGTATCACAGCTATAATGGACGTCATATTTTACGTTTTAATACATACTGTGATATTACCAATAACACCGAAATGCCGGTCTATAAGATAGCTTTTTTTGGGTATATTTTTTTCAACAAAACAAATAGGAAAAAAACAATAACAAACCGATACACATCAGTGCAAGAACTGGATACTATTTGGTGACAGGTTAAAGGTTAAACAGTGGTGGTTTTCCCACCATTGAAATCCTTAGTATGATAGAAGTGCTTGTGTGAAGATTCCTTTGAAACTCACCTCATGTGCTGTCCTGCCTCTTCTCTTCCACTCCCTTTGTAATGACATTATACGTAATACTGAATGAGCTATAATATTAAAACGATTTATTAATTACTTTATCTTCAAACAAAATTGAATCAAAAATAAACATTTAGCGCCATCTTCAACTTTAAGTTGGTACCATTTGAATGAGTCTACTAAACAACAGATGGCAGTGATTAAAGCGCCATCTCTGGTCAAGTATAAGTAACTCTAACACTGTAGGTGCACAAAATGACTATTTTTAATGTTAGTTTGTGCATTGGATCATAGGTAGCAATAAGTAATTATGTAACTGTTTTAATATAAGAAGCAGGCTTGTCAAGTAAATTAATGTAGTTGTTATAAGAAAAGCTCCACCGTTCACCTGTGTGAACTGTTTATCTGATCCAGCTAATAATACTGTAATAATGTAAAAATGTATATTTTACATCTCACCATTTCATCAATCTTACACACGCAAAGGAATTTGTCAAGCAGACCTGATTATACTTCACTTATTTCCCAATGCATATTTCGAATACCACCGATTACGACAAACTTTGACTCGAGACACATATTATAATAAAGTTAACAAAATATGCGAAATGAAAAATCTTACTCGAGTCTCCTGTAAGAAAGTAATTACTGTGTGGCTACTTACACTTAACTATGAACAATCGGAAGACATCCTCACATATCTATACAATTAATATCTATCATAGCTCTCAGTTATTACAAAACACACATACAAACACTTTCTGACACATCACACTCACACATGTTTTTTTATTTCTTCTGTTTACAGTATTTTCTTTGTTGTATGTGTTTGTTAATGCTTCATAGTTCTCTTTACACTGGAAGCTCAAATAGTTATCATATTACCAGATTCCGAACTTAATACTTACTGAAGCCCGCGATTTCGTTCGCGTGGAATTTGTTGTATTAAACTGTCCCGCGCTTTGACCCGCGTTAAACATTTCTGTTTTGAGCCCGTGGGGCTTCGCGTTATGTTACAAATATTTAATCCTTTCTGAAAATTTAGACAATCAAACACAAAAAGAATAATTAAAATGCAATGAGTAGTTCCCGAGATTAGCGCTATCAAACATACAAACTAACTTACCCGCGTGGTTTCGTCTGCGTGCGAAAGGGCAAAGCGATAAAAAGTAGCCTATCTTATGCGTTATGCGCATTACAGCCAGTTACTTGCTTCGTAAATGTTATCATTATCGGTAGAGCCGTTTACATACAAATACATATACATATAAATAATATTGACTTTTTTAAATTTTAGAATTGTCTTTTTTTTTGCACGATACCTTTGGTGATATTGGTAATAATCACAGTATGTATCAATACGGAAAATATGACATCCATTTCAGCAGCATTTTTGCCAGATAATTATCACAATTGAAATATTAATTGGATTCATTTGGAGGTTCTGTTCTGCGCAGTTCGCCGCGCATCGGGGCGGAGCCTACTTGTCTGGCCAGTTGTCAAAAACATTCCGATGCAATAACTTTTTATGCACTAAGTCCACTCATAATATTATATGTATTTTTATAGAAAGTTTGTAAATTACAGTATATTTACAAAAAACTACATTGTTTTGCTTGACATAAAGTTTGAAGAAATAAAAATCTCTGACAAAAAATGCACCAGAAACTATTCTATATAAAATCCATGAAAGACTTAAAAATGATTCGTCTTATCGAAGATTGTGAAAATTTATAGAATTCATAATTTCTAAATCTCTCACAATAAACCCAAAATTCTCTATTCACTCAGTAAACGGTGCATTCTTACATAGCACTGTGATGCACGTAACACGGCAAGCGAATTACAACCTTATTGCTGGCAGTGCACCAACTGTTCAGGTTCCCTGCACTAGCAGCTAGAGGCTAGCTGGTGAATCTCGACAGAACGCTAGGCCATTAGGCGATTAGGGGACGGTCAGAAAAGAACCATATCCTAATCGCCTAACTCAAAATAAACCTAAACCAACTCTTGAATAAAGGGGGCATGTGTCATGTCCAAACAATGGCCATGAATACATGAACGCTTTTTATGTTTTGGAGTGGTTTTGTTACGGTTTCCAAAAGAATCTTTCATTTTTATATTTATTATAAAATAATAAGTTCCATTTTTTTTGTTGAAAAATCCAAACAGTACAGTGCTCTCGTAATAATTATGGATCCAGTTCCTTCGTACTTCGCTTTATAGTAACAAAATAGTGTCGCGGAAATGTATTTTTTTAAATCAATCAGTTATGTAATTAATAAATATATATAATAAATCTGTGAAACTAGTGATTGTAATAATTGCAACTCTTGTAAAATACTTTTAATAAATTGAGATTAAAATTTATAATTAATTTAAGGAATAACTCGTTTAATCTCATTTTAAATAATCGTGCTCAGCACAAAATACAGGCGTACAAAATAAAGAAAGAACCATTTAATTTTATTTTGAAAAGTGAATTCCAAATTATATAAATCATTCAGTGCTCGCTAATGCTGCTACAAATAATGCATTAAATTAAAATAACATGTCTTAAACTACTAAACTACTAAACTATGTACAAAAAAAATTTAAGAAATAATATCTAATATGGCTCCAAAAAATATTATCTTCGCTCGTGTTGGAAGGATTTTTATTGTAAAGTTATAAAGTTAGTACCTCAGGAATATTCAAGTGTTGTTTCTACCACCGTTTTTTTAACATTTCAGGAATTTCAATATTTTGCTATCAATAACGTAAAACAAACAAAACAAATAAATTATAACATTTTTATATTTAATATTTTTTTGTATCTTTCGTAAAATAAACACTTTGTAAGCGCAAAAAAGTGCTCATAATCTTATATAGAATAATTAAAATTCTTATTATATTATAATATTGGTCTCATTATAAAATAATAATTATATAATTCAATATCATAAAACATTTGACGAGCGCAGGTTTTTGTCCCAACGCGCAAGTCTAGATTCCAGCGCGCAGATCGATACTTCAATACGTAATACGTACTTACCTATCGATAGATATTATGTACTTGCAATGATATCTATCTATACAATGATAAAGCTATTTATAATAGAGCATTAAAGCTGCAACAAATGACTATTTCCATGTTTTTTTCTTTCTTTTCTTATGTAAATAACTAACACTACAATAACCTACAATAATAATGCAAAAACCGGCATGTTTGTACAACAGCCCCGAGTAAGTATGATAATATATACATCAATGCATATTGCCTTGTTAGATTAAAGAAACTATAAAGTAAGTATAAAGAACTAGAATTACGACCGATCTTGATAGAAGTTGGTGTGGAGATACGAGTAGTTCAATGCCACAGAAAACACATGTCATAGGCTACGTTTTATGGCGGTACCAAGAACGGACGGAATGTAGTATTTTATATAGAGATTCAACAAGACAAAGTACTTAGAAACTGCCGTAATATAAAATCAATGATTACTATTGATATTGTATAATGAGTTATGAAATGACATGAAAATAAATAAGATTTAAAAAAAAACAGATTCATGATCCACCTTTATACTATTTTTGTAAAGACATTTCATAAAACAAAAGGTGAATTCGCTCGTTTTATCAGCAAATGTCAACCTTATCAACTTTGACAATTTCAAACGAAATATTTGTCAATTTTGTCAAGAATCAACTTTGCGGATAGTACATACCTTACCTAATTATAATAGACAAAGCGATTGATCCCGAGACAGTGATAATATAAATACCTTATCACAAAATGGGCAAGAATCTTTTGGTACAAATTTATAAAAAGAAACAAATATCGTAATCATTATCATATAATTTCATTTCATTTCAATCAATAGACTAACTCGATGGCCGATGCAGTTCATTGTCCATAGCCAAGTCGTTCACTAAGATGTAGGGCACACATTATTTCATATTCCTCTCTGCCTCAATGGTGTAGTGGTTAGCATATGCGCCTTCCACCATGAGGACTCGGGTTTGATTCCCAGGTTGGGCTAAGTGTTATTTGTGAACTTGCCGTCAGGAAGTTCACAATCGCAGCACGGAGTTGAATTGTGCCCGGTAGATGGCGATAGGCTCACTCCCTATCCCATGGGACCTAAACATAACAGGTGAAGTGTGGGTATTGTACACCTCTGCCTCACCCTTCTGGGTAATATAGGCTTGATGTTATGTATATCAATAAAATATTTAGGGGTAATTTCATAGGTTGCTGACAAGTCCATGATAAGACCTGTCAGAAACAAATCTGCCCTGTAAAAATTTTAATTCGTTTTCACAGGTCTTGAATTGCACTATTTAGCTGATAAAGTCGATTGTAACTTATCATGCGATTCGGGTAGCCGATAACGTGCCTATTCGACAGAATTTCTCGGATAAGAAAGTCAATTATTACGTTTGCATCAATGAGAAATACTCACGAAATCTTATTTTATTTATTATTGAGTGATTTTTTAACATATTTATGCAAAAGGGCACGCATATATTGCCCAAATATCTTGAAAAAAAAAAACAAATGATCTTTTACAGCTATGTTGTGATCATTTTAAAGCAACAAATTTATGTGACTATTTCTAAGGCAACAACATTCACGGTATTGAAATGTATTAGAGTATTAATATAAGGAAAAGTGGACACTTTCACTGACTTAATTTTCACAATTTATTTTGTACGCCTGTATTTTGTGCTGAGCATGCTTGTTTAAAAATGTGATTTAACTAAATATTCCTTCAAATTCTGCTAAATTTATCTTAATTATTGTTGTTAAAAGTATTTTTCAAGTGTAATTATTTAATTTCTTGCAATCACTAGTTTCACCGATTGTAGTATTAATTAGATAACACACTGAATTAAAAAAAATACATTTGAGACAAATCTGTTTTTTGTTACTTTATTGGGAATTACGAAGGAACTGTTGAACTGTTTGGATTTTCAACAAAAAAAATGGAACTTATTATTTTACAATAAGTATAAAAATTAAAGATTCTTTTGGAAACCGTATCAAACCCGCAACAAAAAACAAAGAGCGTCCATGTATTCATGCCCATTGTTTGGACATGATACATGCCCCCCTTTATTCAAGGGTTGGTTAAGGTTTATTTTGAGTTAGGCGATTAGGATATGGTTCTTTTCTGACCGTCCCCTAATCGCCTAATGGCCTAGCGTTCTGTCGAGATTCGCCAGCTAGCCTCTAGCTGCTAGTGCAGGAAACCTGAACAGTTGGTGCACTGTGATGCCGTGTTACGTGCATCACAGTGCTATGCAAGAATGCACCGTATACTGAGAGAATAGAGAATTTTGGGTTTATTGTGAGATTTAGAAATTATGAATTCTATAAATTTTCACAATCTTCGATGAGACAAATCATTTTTAAGTCTTTAATGGATTTTATAAAGAATAGTTTTTGGTGCATTTTTTGTCAGAGATTTTTATTTCTTCAAACTTTATGTCAAGCAAAACAATGTAGTTTTTTGTTAAATTACTGTAACTTACAAACTTTCTATAAAAATA
Organism: Hypena proboscidalis; assembly: GCA_905147285.1. Taxonomy (NCBI): domain Eukaryota; kingdom Metazoa; phylum Arthropoda; class Insecta; order Lepidoptera; family Erebidae; genus Hypena; species Hypena proboscidalis. Next base: position 22,934,689 of record LR990127.1, on the reverse strand, counting down.
CATATAGTATTATGAGTGCACTTAGTGCATAAAAAAATATTGCATCGGAATGTTTTCGACAACTGGCCAGACATTTTAGTCCCCTTCCCCATGCGCGGCGACCTGCGCAGAGGGGTGATTCTTTGAGTTTCAATTTATTTTGCACTTTTTCTGTGTTTTTACATTTTGGTCTAAATTTAAAGTTAGTGCAGTAAGGATATGAATCTATGTTACAAGTAGTTAAGATATGTGAATAAGGCATTGAAGTTAAAGCAGTACAAATTGAGAAAAATAGCATCAAATATTTTTTTTGTGGATGGTAATGACATTATGTTTCTGGTAATGAAATCTGTGTTGCTGGTAATGATTTTATGTGCCTGGGAATGATGATTAAATAAGAAAAGCATGTAACAATTTTTGTTTTTTGCATGTAACAAGTTTTCAGTAACCAGTAAAAGTAAAACATAAAAAAACATATTTTTCTTTCGCATTAATTAAAGCAAAATTTTTCATGATCATAATATAAAATCAATGTAAAAAATTTCTTTATTTATACCAACACTTACTATTAATTTATTATTTTAGTCTCTTATGTTCTCTTCCACTCTTGTCTTTAATATTAATATTTCTTAAAAAAAATTAACTAACTCAATGTCTTTTTCATATTTGGTTGATTTACATCTTTTATTTAATCACTAGCTCTTGTTCTCTTAACTTAAAATATAATCTTCTTATTTAGCGGATTTTCACCCTTGATTGTTGTTTAATTGAGTCATTATTGCTTTTATTCTTCTAATCTTAAGGTCTTCTTCGTCTTTATTAGCTGATTTTCATTTTTCGTAGTTGTTAACAATCATTGTAGTTCTTATTCTCTAATCTTCTTCTTCTTATTTAGCTGATTAACATCCTTGATTGCTATATCTTGTAAAATATAATTATATATTTTTGCCAGGTGGTATTATTTTTCCTTTATGCGGAGTAATAACGCTTTTAGAGCATGATGGCTGGTTTTCTACATCTGCATCTTTATTTTTACCAGTTGTCTTCGGGATTTTGCTGCAAGACGGTTTAGATGATATAGTTTTCGGTACATTAGGTTTTATTTGTGACAAAGGAATAACAACATCATAATCTTCAAGAAGACTTGAATCTGGGACTATTTTCTTATTATCTATAAATCCTAGATGTTTTTTCTGGTGACAAATCTCTCCAGCATCGCATAAAAACAACTGATAGACCTCATCGTCGTGAATCTATGAAATTTATCCCATTTGACTTGGTGCACAGAAAGAGTACCCTTAAATGGTTTCAAATCTTTTGATATTTTGTTCTCTCTGTCTATGACGTCTGCTTCTTCAACTGCTTTTGTAACTATGTTCTCTGTGCAATTGTCCATAGCGTCGCAAAATTGGCTGAAACTTCCAACATCTTTACCAAAGCGAACCATCTGGTCGGCAGTTCATTTAAAAACTGCACCAACTCCGTCTGGGGCACCTTTGCCGTGCCCAGATGCCGAGTAGTTCCAAGAAACCCTTTTTACTTGTGGAAAATCTTGTGAAAGTTGTGAAATTACATAAAACATGTCATTACCTTCAGTCGTTCGTCATTACCCACAACACGAAATATCCCGGCAATGATGTTACTGGCAATGACGATTTCAATTAAAACATGTTTAAACCTGTTAAAAATTGTCATGAAGAATAACATATTTATTGGCAGTTTCAAGGTATTATTATGTATGGAACACTGAAATTAATGAAAATGTAATACATAAATAACTCACCGAGTAATCTTAGTTTTCGGTAATGATGGTTTTCTCGTCGAAGGCTTCGAAGAAACACTTTTTTTCAATTTTATTCACAAAATGAACGTGCGTCGTCAGACAAGAAATCATTGTTTGACTAACTACGCGAGAGGCGCAGCGGGGGGCCGTCGCACAGGATTGCAGGTTGAACAAAATGTTGCACTTTTTTAACTTTCATATTCTGTTGCGTGTAATGACAGAAAATGGATGCCAAACGTTTTAAGACTGAAATAACACATTAAGGTTTTTAAATCGGTCTTTGTTTCTTTATTAAATGAGAAAATATAATACTATTATTACATGTATGTACATTAAATTGGTTATTCATGAACCGATATTCAAATATTTTTGATATTCTAAGAATGTGCGTGATTTGAACGTTGTGGGCAATGACGATTTGTGAGGTTTTATGAATTCAGATTAGAAATTTGACTATTTATGTCCACAAAAATGATTTGCCTTTCTTCTATATTATAGTAGGATGCCATTTTCTGCCTTTGTTGTAGAAATTTGACTGCCTGCATTTTTTTATAAGACTTGAACATAGTTTTTCGCTGATTTGAAGAAACACCCAGAGCCACAGAAAAAGAAAAAAGGTACCAACACTCGCTAGAAGCACCCTCCTCCAAACAAAATTGAACCTTAAAACCGCGCGCGAACGGTGAATGTTCTTTGCGCACCGCAATTTTACTACCCAGTTAATTTATGTAGTTTGAAGATATGTAAATGCATTAAATTACCATTACACACAATAATTCATCTGGAAGTCGTGTGTTCAATTCCAACGGGTGTAGGTATTTATTTATTTTATTTATTTATTTAAACTTTTGCACATATATAAGTACAGAGGCGGACTTAATGCCTAGTGGCATTCTCTAACAGTCAACCTTGGGTGGTGCAGAGAAAAGCAAGGGTAGGTGCAATATGAGAAAAGAACTGAAGTGTTTACAGTGTTGAATATAATATATCAAATCAATACATAAAATACATACAATAGGTACATAGATATACAAAATGCTATAAAATAAATAATGTAATATACTTATTAGTCTTATTACATACGTGAATAAATACAGAAATATAATACATAAACAAGAAATATATATAGAAGATGATAAAAGCTAAATTTAACACTTTATGATGATTCTGCCAATTGATCGGTAAGTAGTTTGCGCACTTTAAGTTTGAAAGTGAACCGTGTTGCCGCCATCCTGATCTCCTGAGGTAGCGCATTCCAAAGAAGGACGGATTGGACAAAGAAGGAAGAATGAACATAGCCAGTCGAGTGTGAAGGACACAAAAGAAGTCTATTATTTGATGACCGTAGATCCCTATCATGGTTAGAGCTCAAATACTGGAGGTAAGGTGTTAAGTAGGAGGGAGGAGTAGGAGAGTTAAGAAAGGAAAAAAGGGTAGTGAGAGCACGCAAGCTACGGCGTGGGCGAATAGGTAACCATTTGAGCTCGGAGCGATAAGCAGACACATGGTCATACTTGCGAAGGTTAAACACAAATCGAATGCAGTTATTGAGAAGTCGGTCATATTTATTGAGAAAGTCTGCATTCAGGTCAAAATAACACACATCACCATAGTCGATTATAGGGAATATTAAACTCTGCACAAGCATCGCTTTGGTCTTGGATGAGAGGAAGTTTTTCAGACGGTACAGAGAGCGCAGGGATAAGGTTACTCTACGACTGACACTGGACACATGAGCTTGCCAATTGAGAGTAGTGTCAATATAAAGGCCGAGGTCTTTCACCGCAGGACTTAGCGCTATGATCATGCCGTTGTATATTATTGCTGGCAGGGTAGGTAGCTGTATTCTAGACATCATGCGTTGACTACCAACAATGAGTGCCTGACATTTGGAGGGATTCACAGTGATGCCAAATCTGTCTGACCAATTTTTTATGGCAACTAAGTCCTGATTGACCTTCTCAATCGCATCAGACACATTATCAACGCCTGCTTGAGCATACAACTGCAAGTCATCGGCGTAAAGATGATACGAGCACTGAAGATGGAGAGTGATAAGATTTATAAAAACAGAGAAGAGTAACGGAGAGAGTATGCCGCCTTGGGGGACGCCAGAGAAGAGATCACACCAACCTGATGAGGAATCATCATGGCGCACCGACTGCTGACGTCCAAGAAGGTAAGAGGTAAACCAATCCAGCGTTCCAGAAGAGATCATGAGTTGAGATAGAATTTTCAGGAGGATCTCGTGATTGACGGTATTAAAAGCGTTTGAGAAGTCTACCAAAGCCAACACAGTGACTTTGGTATCCTCCATACCCGCTCTAATATCGCCAATCACTTTGAGAAGGGTAGAGGTAGTGCTGTGACCAGGCCTGAATCCAGATTGGTAGGAGCTGAGGAGATTGTGACCGTATATGTACGTGGAAAGTTGTTTATGGACACAGGCCTCGAGCACTTTGGATAGGAAAGGAAGAATGGATATTGGTCGGAAATGATTTGGTTGGGAAGGATTGGGGATCTTTGGGAGAGGAATGACGAAAGCTTTTCGCCAAAGTGAAGGATAAGTACTGGACTCTAAGGAGGAATTTACTATATGGGAAATGGCAGGAAGAAGGCTATCCAACACAGTGACGACCATGCGACGACTGATATTGTCAAAGCCTACAGCATTGGATTTTATGGATAGGATAATCTTCTTAACCTCTTCTGGCGCGACTGGAGAAAACTGAAATTGGTCAATGCTGGTCCGTGACAGAGCACCTAGGTAGTTCAGTGTGCGATGTTTAATGTGATCAGCCAGGGGCTCTGTGGTTGAAAAATGTTGATTTAAACTGTCTAAGGTCATTGTGTTTGGAAACTCCAGATTTCGTTGTTTACCAACGCCGAGAGTTTCAAGAAATTTCCAGACGTTGGCGGGGGAAGAATTAGAGATATTATCAAGAATATGGCGGCGTTTAGCGTTACGTATCATCTGGTTACACCGATTCCTTGCAGTCTTATAGAAGGCCCAGTTATCATCGCAACGGTCCTTTCTGAATTTTCGAAACGCACGATCCCTGCGTCTCATAGCCATCCTGATCCCCCTTGTCATCCAAGGAGCAGCGGGACGTTTTAATTTTATCTTCCTGATAGGAGCATGCTTATCATAAAGATCGAGGACAAGATCGTTAAAAATGCCTACCTTATCATCGACATATGGAGTTGAAACTAACGGTTCCCAGTCGATAAGCGACGCATCCTCCATTAGTTTATCAACGTCCATGCGTCCAAAGCAACGCATGTGCAAAAATTTGGGAGGGGGTTTAGGTGGTTTCAGGAGATATGAAAGGAAAACCAGGTCGTGGTGAGAAAAGCCAGGGGCGATGTGCTGACCATGGGAGGATACAAGATTGGGAGTGGACGTGAGGATCAGGTCAAGCCATGTGTCTTCACCTTGAGGGTTATGATGGGTAGGTTGTAGTGGTAGGATGTGAAGGCCGGAGGATTCAACAATTTGGGTGAGTTTATGGGATCGAGGCGACTGATGAGCAAGGAGGTTTGTGTTGAAATCTCCCATGATGATAGTATGTGCATATTTAGACCCTATAGATTCCAGTACCGGTTCGATACTGGAGAAATAGTCTACGGAAGGAGGACAGTAAACGACGCCAAGGACAACTATGGCTCCCTTAACACACACTTCAATGAAGAGGTGTTCTGCGGAAGCTGAATAGTTAGAAGGGGAAGAGAAGATGACTTTATATGGCAGATCGCTGCGGATAAAAATAGCAACTCCACCACCACGTTTATCAGCCCTATCATTCCTGATAAGGATAAAGCCAGGGAGAGAGTAAGAAGCGGAGAGAAGATGAGGTTTGAGCCAACTCTCAGAAATCAGGATGGCGTGTACATTAGCGTTGCTGAAGGCTTCCAAAAGGTCACTATGATGGCTGGGCAAACTTTGTGCATTTAGATGGCAAACATTTAATAGGCGGTTATTACGAGTGTTGAAAGTGTTCCGCACAAAGTCACCAAGGGTGCCAGTTACTGAGCCGAAACTATCATCACTCGAAAGCGATGCAGATTGATTGGCAGAATAAAAAGAATCATCATCTGATAACATTAAATAAATACTAATAATAAATATATCAATAAATATAATAATTAATTAATAAAATAACAATAGACAAAATACATACGTTCTTTGTTGCACAAATAGTGACTCTGCCCCACCCGCCAGCTAACATAAAAGCAGTGATTAATGAGCTAAACAAATATCAAGAACAAATCAAAAACAAACAAAAAAATTTATGAACAATGACCTATAGATATAATAAAGAACGTGACGCGCAGTTTGTAACAAGTTTTAATAAATTCGAGTGAAAGGCTTAAATAATAATTTACAAAAATTAATAACAGTTGGAACACATTTGGCTAAACAAAACGTCATGCCAATCAGATTGAACGTCAGAACAGTGCATACATTTTGGCAGTTGACAACTTTAAGTTTGACTTTGACATATTAATGCGTGACATTACAATATTTACAAATTAAAGTTGTATTTATAAAATGTTAAGATGTAGGTTAGAAATGAATTTAAAAGTTATGAGAATACATAAAAATAGAAGAAATGTGGGTACAGTGTCCTTTACTTACTGCGTCACGAACCTTGGAAAGTGTAAACAAGAAAGAAACAATATTAATTCCTACGAGTAACAGTTTTAACACTCCCGGCACCATTCTTTGCTGTTGTCGTCGAGGAGTTTGTGCCTGCTGCCGCCTTTGGGTGTTTAGAAATGAGCGCAGTCAACTCACTCATAGATGTGATTTTGTGGCGAGTGCCGTCGTCGGGGACTTTGATGAAAATACTCCCGTCTTGCGTCCAACAACTCCGCATAGAAAAGTGCAGCCTCGCCTTTACAAATACCGCTTGCCTGGGCTTTGTAAGCGATTCCCTTACAGATACAGAGGAGCCTTTGAAACCAACTTTAGCGTTCCAAACTTGCGCCTTTAAGCCAATGTTGGAAAACTTCACAACAATGGGTCGGTGACGGTCCTTGCTAGAGGCTCCTATGCGGTAGCAGGACTTGATGGCAGCCTCGGTGATGTCCTTCAACTGAAGTTTATTGTGGATGATGTCTAAAACACGGGAAGTGCAGTTCTCTTTTTCTGCCTCAACCACCCCCAAGAAGACCAGATCCTTGCGACGGTGCCTTGCTTCCATTGAATCAACCATCCTTGTACATACCTCAATTTGGCTGCGAAGAAGACCAAGCATGCTAAACATTAGCTCTCTGAAGGTTCGGAATTCTTCTGCAACCTTGGGCGCTGTATCTTTGGCTGGAGCTCCAGTGTGGACTTGAGCTTGCAACTCCGCCATACCTCGATCGAATTTGTCCTCAAGAGTTTTTTGAGCAGTTAGAATATCAGTCAATAGTTCTAGAGACATGATTGTTGTGACAAATGTTCTTGTGAAAGTGATGAAAGCTGGCAGGTGGTGTGAAGTAGTGCTTAACTTACATGGATTATGTTACCTAAGTAAGTACTTATTTGTTAAGCAAAATAGTCTCTGATTTTACACTTAACACTTGTAAAAAGTTAAAGATATTAATTAAAAACTTTAATAAATTTTCGAAAACTTCCAATCTTTTTTAACACCTACCCACCAAAAAAGGTATGCGAGCGAACATAATGTATTCGTTTGAAAACATTTCAGTTTGTTCCCAATAGTTTTGAGCAACAAACAATTAATGAGGAGTTTTATAAAACTACAATTAACAAAACAAATCCGAGCGAACAACTTACTTAGACATTTATTGTAGTCTAGGAGCTGACAATATTTTTAATGTTGCCGAACAAATGGACGATTAACTGGGATTATAAAACAAAATAAAATACAAATGAATAAAAAATGAAACGTGTTTATTTAAAGTAACATAATAAAGTAGCGATCAACGAATCAATAAATAATTAAACGATTGGGCAACAGCTAGTCTTTTATTATTTCATAATTATTCGTAAAATAGTTTCACCAAACTGATTATTGCATGGATCGGCGGTATCAGTTTTTCAATTAAAAAACAACATTCAACAATTTCCTCTATTATTATTATTACAATTGTTTTACATTTAAATATTGTTTGATTGATCGTTTGCCTGATTTAAAATTTCGATTATTAAATCTTAGCGTCGAAAATATGCGAAGCCTTACAAACAGCCTTAATAAGTAGTCAACAGGGAAACATAAACATGGCTTTGTTGGTAAAGGAATTTTCTGCAATAATTTAAATATTTCGCTTCCTGGATTTTTGTGTAATAGGTGTTTAAAATTATTTGCAAAAGCCATCTCTAATTTTTTTACGTAGTCATTCATTTCTTCCGTTGGTACCTTAAGATTACCATGGAAAGATTTGCTTTTATTATACGCTTTATAATGAGAAAATCTCATATGGGCCATATTCAGTGATGAAACAAAGATTTCTGTTTTATTTTCACAATTGGGGTGTTTTTTAGTACATTCGTAAAGTAAAAATCCTGCAACGTAAGTCAGGGCATTAGCTTCAGGTATATCTATCTGATAATCAATATCACCATTTAAGGCTACCAGCGAAGGTCTGGCTTGTTCATGTGGATTTGAACTTTCTCTGTTAATTATATCCTCAGCTTTAAGCAAAATATCGTAAATGTCAGACTCGCAGTTAGAATTTTCACTTTTGAGCATGTTGACAAAGAATAATTTTGAAAATGCCCTAGTAAATTGAATGGGTGTCGGCTCAGAACACGAACCACCTTGTTGTCTAACTGACCCAAAAAAAATTTCTAAGCTATCTTGATTAAGCCGTCTGGTAAATAAATACGGACATCCCTCTGATTTTAAGTCTTCGAATAGTTGTAATACTGATTGAATTGTGATTTGGAAATTATGAAATGTCTTAATCTGATTTGTATTGTCTTTTTGTGTATTCCTATTTCTAGACTTGATGCTGGCAAACATGTGTTGAGCATTTTGTAAAATATTTTTTTGTTTTGAAGTCATTTTAAATGCTTCCTGATATTTTTTGGCAGATGTTATTTTTGAAGAATTTAGCACATCAAATAAATCATTCATTGTTTTAATAAATTTTGCAGTCCCTCTAGCCTCCTCAGAGATTTTACCAAAATCTATATACGTCTCAAGCGCAGCGGATACCGTATTACTGAATATTTGGGCCGCATATTTCACCCTCATTCTTTGAAAATTATTTGGTTCTACATGAGCATTTGTTATTTTGGGTATCAGTCTTAGATTTTTATCTTTTTGATGTTCATACAGTGTTTTAACATAGTCCCAAGATATAACATCCTCTTTAAAGTAAAAATTACTCGACAATAAGTTATTGCGCACACATTTTATTAAATGTGGCACATCAAAAATATAAAATATTTTGTGCTCTTCTATAAAAAAATAAGGCTTTTCAACGGTCACATTTTTGATTACTTTTGCATATTTATCAAAATTTGACTCTTGATCGGATATAAGGGCTCTTACTTCGATACCCACACGAAAAAGTTTTGATATTACTTCGTTCATCCACAAATCTAATTCAGCATAATGTTTAGTACTTCCTAAAAGAGCGTAGGCTATAGGCTGCTTCCATTTACAATATATTCCTTGTAGCATTATTACATAGGCATTGCTTGCTATTTCTGAAGATACAGTACCGTTTATATTATGGTATCCGACCACTTCGTCTTTTTTTGTATCATAATACAGGTTACGTTTGAGTACCATCTCATCAACACAAATAGTACAATATTTTGAATTATTTGGCAATAATTTAATTTTTAAAGATATACTATTTAGTACACGATCATCAAATCTTGGTGATATAGTTAATTTTAATCTGTTTAATGTACTTTTGCTGGGAAGCTTAAGAAGAGTTTTAAGGCTACGATAGGCCTGTGGACTAGCGTAGTGTAAATTTAAAGCAAACATTTTGAATTGGGGATCGTAGCGATTACCTTTGAATTTGTCCTCTAATTTGTTTTGCCACTCAACCAATTTATTAAATTTTGGAGCAACTTTGTCGTCAGGGTTGGAGAATGAAGACGTTTTATTTGATTCTATCTCGTTTTCTATCCTTAAAATGCGTTGCTCTAATCGTCTTTGTTTGCATTGAGTAGTCACAAGTTCCCGTTTCAGTTTTCTTTTTCGTGGAGTTTTGTCAGTTAAGGCTGAGGCTGTCTGTGTCAATTTATTTGATGTTACAATAAAATTTGTTTGTTTTGATGGAAAAGTATCTTTAGGTATTTTAATGTTTTTATTCGATAGTATATTTACTTTCGTGTGCGATTGTGTGTGTGGTTCAGCTAGCTCTTGGGTATCAGTAAGTGATTGGGTGTGGCTACAAGTGGATTCCAATATTTTATCTTTATTTGTAGGATTATAAAAGTTTAACGAAATATTTTCGGATGTCTGTGGAAGAGCTTGACAGGAGGACTTTTTGATTGTTCTGATCAAATCACGAGCATCCGATGGTAAATTTTCCTGAGATTCAAGAGGTAATAATTTAGTAGGTACTGCATCACTTTTCAGCCTCTTCAATGTAGAAGTAATGATTGCAGACTCGTCGAAATGTGCAGCACATACGTAGTTAGTTTTTGCCTTCTGATGTTCGCCAAGTAAATCTGTTCTGTCAATTGCTGATAGCCATTTTTGTCTTCTGAAACATAACAAAATGCCTGTTTATAGAAAGAAATACGGCCAATGTTAAACTATTAATCACTTTCCATTTTTCTACGTTGGCTTTTATCTTTTTAAATTTTTATTTGGAAATAACTTATTTAAACTGTTTATTATATTAATAAGTACTTATTACTTTTACAATTAAAAAAATACATGAATATTCGCCATTGGAAAGTATGCCGAAACTGACTACCCAAAGCAAATCAAGTGAGCCCATACATTATCTCTTTGTTCTAAATGAGTATAATAGGTATTTATTGTTGTGATAAGTGTTAAAAAAACCGTGTGGTATCGTGGGACACCGGATAGGAACGAAGTTCCTTAATATAACAAGGCTTGAATAATAATCTCAATCACAAAAAAAAATAAGAAAAAAAAACGATAAAAATATAAAAAATCGGAACAAATAAATGTGCTTGCCAAGGGTACAATCAATCACTGGCTGAATACAAAAGGCCTTTGTACCTTCACCGTTCTTAAAAAAAAAAATATCTTACTATCTTACGTCACCTTACTTTACGTTCCGGACGTTTTTTTTTCGTTAGAGTCTCCTCCGCATCCCGCCATAAGGAACTTCGTTCCAAAAATACAATTACATACATACCCAAAATTTTCGCCGCGATCCCGTTTCGGCGTGCAGTGGTACAGGGGTAGTTATGACCTTTTGTGCACGTTTATATGGCACCACAGATAATAATAATACTATAGTGTATTCACGGAGACGAGTTAGTATAGCGCCTTCTCTATCGCACATTATCATACAAATGACAAAGACAAAAAAGAACTTTTTAGGATCAGTGGGCGTTAACAAAACCTTAGAAATGTAAATGTGCGTTCACACTGCGCTTCTTAAAATTTCGCTTAGTTTATTCCTGCGGCTTCGTCTGTCGTATAAATTGATAGACATTTATTTGATACAATTTTTTTATGGGTACAAAAAAGTAGGTCTGTACCAGACTAGACTACTTTTTTGTATATCTGATGGATATGAAGGAAAGAAATAAAATCGAGAGTTAATGATTAAATTTTCTTCAGCAGGTTGTTCGATATCTGCCATTATCGCACTATTTCAGTTCACAATGAAAAGTCCTTTTCACAAGCCGCCAAGTCGTCAAGAAAGCACAGCCGGTTCACAAGTTGAGCATAAAGTCACAAGTAAGAGCACGTCTGCACAGTACGGGAAGTATAAGTAGACTAAAAAGTAAAAAGTACTCGTACTGTGTACACCGCCTTAGCGTTTATCACTGACCAATTGCAGTTAAAAAATTGTGTGAGTGAGATAACGCTCTACTAACTCGTCCACCGTGAATACACTATAGTATGGATGGCACGTACCTTAGAAATGTATAAGTTGATGTGGTTGCCGTCTGAACACTACAATGCATGAAACAGTTATAGGATTTGATTGGTAAGTAGGTACCTATTTATATTAAACAGTTCATGGTATAATGTTATCCTCACCAATTTGTAATGGGACAGAACCTTGTCACAGTTAACTTGTTGGACGTTTAAATAGTCAACAAGAGCGCGTAGAACCGCAATATGACCTTGATGCCGTTCACTGTCAACAATCTAGGTGAATTATGAGTATTATGACACAATTTTATCCCATTACCAATTTGCGGGGGTAATACAACAAAATGACTTACCTTGCCATATCGTTCGGAATTTGAAAAAAAGGTTAACGATCCCGGTTCAGCCTTCCTTTTATTAAAACATCCGTACACACAACAATATCGTGTAAATGATTTAGTTTTAGAAGTCATTTTTACGTGTAGTGCACAAGCGCAAACGTGATAAAATGTATCGCGTGCGTGCGATCCATGCGACGAGCGATAACCCTCTGCCGTAAGCTCCCCGAAGCGGATCGGCCGGCGAGTCATACCTAAACTGCGGAGTGAGACCGCCCTGGCAGAGCCTCCAAATGAAACCAATAAATATTTAATTTGTGATATAATATCTGAACTTTAACAGCTGTAATGGACGTGATATTATACTTTTTTATACATACTGTAAGATAAGCCGGTCTGTAAGATTGCCTTTAATTTTTGTATTTTTTGATTGTATTTGAAATTTGATTATAGCATATTTTAGAATATGCTTTGAGAAATGAGTGAAGTATAATCAGGTTTGCTTGACAAATTCCCGTGCGTGTGTAAGATTGATGAAATGGTGATTTTTAAGTATTATTAGCTGGTGTGTATAAACTTCTCTTCTTATTATAACTACATGATTGTACTGAACAAGCTTCGTTTATTAAAACATTTATAAAATTGTTTACTGCCACCTATGATCCAATGCACAAACTAACATTGAAATTAGTCATTTTGTGCACCAACATTGTAAGAGTTACTGATACTTGACCAGAGATGGCGTTTTAATCACTGTTATCTGTTGTTCAGTAGACACACTAAAGTAGTACCACTGAAAATTAAAGATGGCGCAAAATGTTTAGTTTTTATTTAATTTTGTTTGAAGATAAAATAATTAATTATCCCTTCAATATCTTAGCACATTCAGTTTAACAAATATTGTCAATTCAATTGGTGAGTGATATGGTGAGTTTTAAAGGAATCTTCACACAAGCTACTTGATTGAAGACTTCTATCATACTGAGGATTTCAATGGTAGGAGAACTCTTGCAACCGAGCTCGAGGGCGGAGGTTGTACTTAATATTCTGTGGCGGAGGCACCACCGTTTCACGTTTAACCTGTCACCAAATAGTATCTAGTTCTTGCACTGATGTGTACCGGTTCGCTTGTGATAGCAGTCCCTGAAATTACTTACGGCCACACATCATTCTTTAAAACATAACTATTCCAGACTCCAGTATAAGATAATCTCGCATTGACCATCTTATATTGGAATTCTTTTGTTTGATTTGTTGACATGTGCGCCTTAAGGCGCGGGCCCACCGCGGTGCCCGGCGAGGCTACACACGTGCTGCGGTGTCAATCCCAGACCGAAGTGCTGGTCTAACCGGCGACGCTGTCGAGGGCGTTCGTAGTCGAAGACCAGTGGATACAGCTTTGGGATACAGGGATATTTTTCTAGATTCTTATTCACTCCTTATCAACGATTATTATGAAAGAATCTCGCTTTTTTAACTTTCTCACAACTCTTAAAATTTACTATTGAATGACACTCGCCGTCTTATGCTTGTATTTATGTCCAAAGCGCCATCTAGTAGTAGAACAAGAAACTTCTCGAATACTACGTCTAGAAAGTTCAAGAGCGCGTGACGCAGTCGCGCTGACGCGAATGGTTCGAGAACTAAAATGTTGCAGATGTGCGCAACATTTTTTGATTTCTCATTATTATTGTTCTTACAAGTGATAGTATTATAACAAATACTTCATGTTCTGTAGTTGTTGTTAACTTTGTGGTAAGAACTTTTGCCTGGACTGAATCACTTATCATTTATAACTTATTTTAATATATTATATATTTTAAACCAGTAATTTCTAACAAAAATTACAAAACTGATTACTGATTATTAATTATTTGTTATTAAAACGGTCATAATAAAGTTATGAAGTGGTTCTAAAAGAGAATGCATGTTTATAATTCATTGTTTTCATAAATTTACGTGAGAAATAAATTTAAAAAAAAACAATACAACAAGCATAGGATATTTTTAATTATATGAGACTTTCTTTTCACTATAAAATCTGTGTGTAAAAAAATAGAAAAATGTTTAGGGCATCTGACTTAATACGCCATCTAGTGATGAGTAGCAAAACTAAACATAGCTTAGAAATTTCTAGATTGTAAAATTATCTATAATCTGAAATCTTCCGGTACGATTTAATAAATTATAATTTATAATAATAATATGTAATGCTGGCTCACTTAACAATTATTATTTATATATATATAAAAATGAATTGCTGTTAGTAGGCTCGATAAAACTCTACAATGGCTGGACTGATTTGGCTAATTTTGGTCTTGAATTATTTGTTGAAGTCCAGAGGAAGTTTAATAGGTGAATAAATATGAAAGTTTCTAACTATCTATTAGATTATTTTTATTTAGATTGATAACATACCGAGCGTTTTTTTATTAATTACGGATTTCCTTTGTTTGTTTTAAATTTATTTTATTTATATTATTTTTTTTTTTTAGGTCTTTTATTTATCGACAAAGGCAGTACGAAGTCTGCCGGTTCAACTAGTTATACAATATAAATCAAATAAAAACGATTTCATAAATGTAGAAACTTTATTTTTGACCATTTTATTACTGTTCTTTGTTAAGGTTTCTCACGACCATGTTTTTTTACTAAACCGACGAGATATTCATTTATGGTTTACTGTCTTGAGTCCGAGTGGTCTGTTGAAAAAGAAGGTCTGCTAATCCGACTATAACGTTAAGATAATAATAAGATGATAACATAAAACTTAATGTCTTTAAACAGGCATCTATACATCCCTACATTTACCTACACATTATGTATTTGTATTAAAATTGGTACAGTTTTCATTTGCAATGAGAAATTCCTAAATATCAAATGACACTTTTGCCATATAAATTTAGGGTGTGGGGTGCATGAAAGGAGCCTCCCCGAGTGACGTACACAACGATTCCCTACGTCCGGCGCACCCTGGGCAATTCGCAAGTTCTCCAAAGCGAATTGGCTAATCCTTTCACCACGATGGCAAGTCAAAATAAAATTAGACTCAGCCATCGACACGACGAAGAAGAAGGGTGTGAGCCTACCGCCATCCACTGGGCACAATTCCAACTCCGTGCTAATATTGTGAATTTCCTGACGGGAAGTTCACAAATAACCCTTTGCGCGACCCGGGAATCGAACCCGAGACCTCACGGTGAGAGGCGCATACGGTAACCACTAGACTGTAGAGGTAGTCTATTGATTGATAATTTCTAACTTGAAAATGGACTTGCCCATGAAACTTTAAATTTTTATAAATTGTCTAATTGATTTCCATATAGCATTTTCGCCTGATACTTGTATTATCATTATTTATCATTAAATGAGTTATGTTTGTTTTTTTATAACGAAAAAATTGTTGTCCATATTTTGATGAGGTTTTATTATTTTTTACTATCTCAGGATTAGTTACTTGGATAATTATCCCATTTGACAAATATTTCGTTTGAAATTGTCTCGTGGATAAGGATGAAATTTGCTGATAGAACGAGCGAATTCACCCTTAGTGTTATGAAATGTCCTTACAAAAATAGTATTAAGGATCATGAATCTGCTTTGATGATAGTACCAACTAAAAATTGATGATTTCATTTCATTTTCATGACATTTTATAACTCATTATACAGTATAAATAGTAATCATTGATTTTATATTACGGCAGTTTATAAGTACTTTGCCTTGTTGAATCTCTGTATAAAATACTACATTCCGTCCGTTCTTGGTACCGCCATAAAACGTAGCCTATGACATGCACGTAGCATATATAATTATTATTTTATAATGGGACTAATATTATAGTATCATGATCATTTTGGTAATTCTATATAAGATTATGAACACTTTTTGCACTTAAATAATAATTATTTTAAGATAATTATTAAAAAAAATATTATTATAAATAATTTCTTTTTTGTTTTGTTTGTTTTACGTTATTCGGGTATTCTTATTTATGACAAAATATTAAAATTCCTCAGGTATTTCACTTTACCTTTGTTTAAAAAAACGGCAGTAGAAACGACACTTGAATATTCCTGAGGTACTAACTTAATGACTTTACAATCAATATCCTTCCAACTCAAGCGAGGACAATATTTTTTGACCACTAAATTATAATTATTATATTTTACATTTTTTTGTATGTACATATTAAGGTATTTCTGTAATTTTATATAAGAAATGTTATTTTAATTTAATTCATTAATTGTAGCATCATTAGCGAGCACTGAATTATTTATTAAATTTGGAATTCACATATCAAAATAAAATAAAATACGAACACGAACCACGAAGTTATTCCTTTCGTTCTCTCTTTATTTTGAATGCCTGTATTTTGTGCTGAGCTTGATTATTTAAAATGAGATTAAACGAGGTATTTCTTTGATTATTTTTAAATTTATTTCAATTATTTTTGTTAAAATATGTTTTCAAGTGTTTTAATTATTTAATTTCCTGCAATCACTAGTTTCACCGATTTAAGTATTAATTACACAACACACTGATTAAAAAAAAATATGTTTCGCGACAAATCTGTATTTTATTTTGTAAGCAATTTAACTGTTCAACAAAAAAAAATGGAACTTATTATTTTACAATAAATAAAAAATGAAAAATTATTTTGGAAACCGTAACAAAACCGCTTCAAAAAATAAAGAGCGTCCATGTATTCATGGCCATTGTTTGGACATGATACATGCCCCCTTTATTCAAGGGCTGGTTAAGGTTTATTTTGAGTTAGGCGATTAGGATATGGTTCTTTTCTGACCATCCCCTAATCGCCCAATGGCCTAGCGTTCTGTCGAGATTCACCAGCTAGCCTCTAGCTGCTAGTGCAGGGAACCTGAACAGTTGGTGCACTTCCAACAATAAGGTTGTAATTCGCTTGCCGTGTTCCGTGCATCACAGTGCTATGCAAGAATGCACCGTATACTGAGTCAATAGAGGATTTGAGGTTTATTGTGAGGGATTAACAAATTATGAATTCTATAAATTATCACATTCTTCGATTAGACACAATGCACAAGTAATTTTTAAGTCTTTAATCGATTTTATTAAATGGTCTTTATGCATTTTACTGCCATAGATTTTTAATTCTTCAAACTTTATGCCCAGCAAAATAATGTAGTTATCTGTAATTTACAAACTTCCTTTAAAAATGAATATATTATGAGCTCATTTAGGAGCATAAAAAGTTATTGCATCGGAATGTTTTCGACAACTGGCCAGACAAGTAGGCTCCGTCCCCATGCGCGGCGACCTGCGCAGAACCTCCAAATGAATCCAATTTATATTTCCTTTGTGATATCTGAAAAAATACAGCTGACATGGACGTCATATATACGTTTTCATTCATACTAAGTATGATATATCACCAATATCACCGAAATGCCGGTCTATAAGATTGCTTTTAATTTTTGTATTTTTTGGGTATATGTATTTAAAATTTGAATATAGAATATTTTAAATAAGGTGATGCAATAGAAAATAATTCGATGCCTGAATCAAAAATCATTCAGTCTTGGGTGATAAGACTGATAAGATTTGAATTCTACCCAATTTTAAATTTACTTTTTTGCATAATTCAGGCATCGTGTCCTGCAAATACAATATGCTTAAATACTGTAGGTACATATTATATTTAAATTTAATAAGCACAATGTTCTCGCGGCTCTTGGCTTGGACAATTGTACCCATACATTCCTTATGGGTGATAGTTGTCGAATTTTACATAGAGTTTTATGTTGTGATTTAAAATCGGTTAAGAAAAATGGGAAGAAAGCCGAGGCCTTTATTGCAGTATCGCTGTGATTATTTACTTTATATATAACTAACTAGCTTATGCCCGCCACTTCATCCGCGTGGCATTCGTTGTATTAAGTAGCGGCTGCACCCGCGCTTTAACCTGCGTTCAACCTTACTGCCGTAGAGATTAGCGTATTGTTAATTTTTTAAGATCTTTATTGACAGTTTTACACAAAAATAATTATGAAAATTCGACCATTAGTTCTCGAGATTAGCGCTATCAAACAAACAAACTAACTTTCGTCCGCGGTTTCGTCTGCGTAGGAGGTACATCGATAAAACGTAGCCTTTGTTACGCGCCTTGTAGTCAGTTACATGCATCTAATTTTTTTAAGTTAAGCGGTTTAGAAGATTAGTCGATACAAAAAGACAGAAATATAGACGGACAAAAAATTTTTAAACTGTATTTTAGGTAAGGTGTTTGAATTTATAAGTGTAGCTTTACCCGCAACTTCGGCCGCGTGGAATACGTTATATTAAGAAGTAGCTGCTCCCGCGTTAAACATTAATGTCCCGCTTCCATGGAGTTTAGCGTAAAGTGACATATCAAAAAAAAATAATGGATACTTAGACTATCAAACACAAAAAGAACTATTAAAATCTAATGCCCGAGATTAGCACTAACAAAAAAACAAACTAACTTTCTCTTGCGGTTTCGTCTGCGTGGTAGGTACATCAATAAAAAGAAGTTTATGTTACGCGCCTAGTAGACTATTACCTGCGTATAAAAATTTATCAAAATCGGTCAAGCCAATCATCGCCACACACCTCTGTCAATAAATCGTTAAGATTCGTCTTTTCGAAGATAAGTGTGTATACATGTACATTTATCATATAAATTATCGCTCGCTAACGGTGAAGTATAAATCATTGTGAGGAAACCTGCATGCCTGAGAGTAGTGAGAGTGCCTAAAAAGTACTCAAGGTCATGTGAAGACTACCAACCCGCACTTGGCCAGCGTGGTGGAATATGGCCTAACCCTTTTATTATGAGAAGAGACCTAAACCCAGCAGTGGGACTTGTATTAGATACTGGGCTGCTATAATTATTATGTGTTGTAATAATGTGTCCCAATGTTATGTGATGTCTAATGTAATTTAATGTTGTGTTATGTGTTTAATTTAACAATTAATTGTTTAAATAATGTTGACATTTATTCATATGGATTGTAATTATCAGAAATAAATATACATTCATTCATTCATTCAAAGGTATCGTGTAACCAACTGTACCAGCTTAAAACAACATTGTTATTTTGAAATTAAAAACAGACTTCAATTTTATTTATGTGTAGGTATGTATGTGTATGTATTGATAGTGTGACTGCATAATTCTGATGGAAATTGGGCAATGTTTGTACTTGCAGTCCCAACAGTTGATATTGAACGCTGCCAAGACTAAAATATATCTGAGATTTTACTCTCGATGGTTCACTAAGTAATTGTCAAAATTCAAATTTTGTTATTTAGGACGCAATCATTGATCTCTTTAGTTGCCACGGACCGCCACTACTGCCTACGTAATGCGGTTTACTCTTGATCTTCTCTATTATTATATTATTGATTAAAGTATTTTTTTCGAGTGTTGTAATTATTTGATTTCTTGCAAACACTAATTTCACCAATTTAACTTTGATTACATAACTCACTGATTTAAAAAACCTACATTGCCGCATAAAATCTCTTTTTATTATTTTATAGAAAAGTACGAAGGAACTGGATTTTCATGATATTAATTATGTAGGCAATTGAACCGTTTGGTTTATTTAACAAAAATTGGAAACCGTAACAAAAAATAAAGAGCGTCCATGTCATGCCCTTTGTTTGGACATGATACATGCCCCCCTTTATTCAAGGGTTGGTTTAGGTTTATTTTGAGTTACGGGAGTCCCACATAGCCACTCTGCCCGTCCCCCCACGGGTGGGGTTGTATGCGTAAATGCATTACCCCGCGAAAAAAAAAAAAAGGTTTATTTTGAGTTAGGCGATTAGGATATGGTTCTTTTCTGACCGTCCCCTAATCGCCTAATGGCCTAGCGTTCTGTCGAGATTCACCAGCTAGCCTCTAGCTGCTAGTGCAGGGAACCTGAACAGTTGGTGCACTGCCAACAATAAGGTTGTAATTCGCTTGCCGTGTTACGTGCATCACAGTGCTATGCAAGAATGCACCGTATACTGAGTGAATAGAGGATTTTGGGTTTATTGTGAGAGATTTAGAAATTATGAATTCTCTAAATTATCACAATCTTCGATGAGACACAAATCACAAGTCATTTTTAAGTCTGTAATCGGTTTTAAACAATAGTTTTTGGTGCATTTTTCTTCAAACTTTATGCCCAGCCAACCATTACAAATTTATTGTAATTTACAAACCTTCTTTAATAATGCAAATATTATGAGTGCATTTAAGTGCATAATAAGTTATTGCATTGGAATGTTTTCGACAACTGGCCAGACAAGTAGGCTTCGCCCCCATGCGCGGTGACCTGCGTAGAACCTCCAAATGAATCCAAATTATAATTCATTTGTGATATCTGAAAATAAAAACAGCTGAAATGGACGTCATATTTTAATTATTAATACAAACTGATATAACCAATATCACCGAAAGTCCTGTCTAAAGGTTTGCCTTTCATATTAGTATTTCTTTGAAATATTTGAAATTTAATTTTTTCAATATATGTTTTTTAAATTACGCGATTTGGAATAATTTTTTGAAAAAGTAGACAACGGGTCTAAATCGCGAAATTATTATAAAGGTAAATAAATACATATGATCGACGTTTCGAAATGACTTAAATCAATCGTGGTCACGAGCCGAAATTTTTTACATAAAAAAATATATAATATTTTAAAAAGGTGATACAATAGAAAATAATTTGATAAGTGTTTTGATAGGACTGGGTATTAACACTGATAAGTTGTTTAATTCTAAGCCATTTTAAATTTATTCATTTACATAAATCAGGCGTCGGGTCCAAATCAAATACAATGCGCTTTAAAACTGTAGGCACATAATATTCAAATTTTATTAGCAAAATACTCACGCGGCATTTATCTTAAAATAATATAATATTATGTTGAAAGCCGTGGCCTTTATTGCACTCTAACTTTGACTCTACTAACTAAATAATTAATAGTGTGAATGCATAATTCTGATGGAAATTGGGCAATGCTTATATGCCGTTACACCAATTAATGTAAAACGCTGCCAAAACCAAAATATATCTTAGCTTTGACTCTCGATGGATCAAAAATTGTGCGTTACACTAATTTAGTTAAATATCACACAATCATTTATCTCAGTAGGTGCCACGGACCGCCATAACTGTCTACGTAATGCTGCTTATAATATATTCTATGACATGCATTAATCCTGCGACGGCGTTTGTCGCTGGGACCGACCCCAAAATGGGACAGGTATCTTTTTTCGACGCTTTTATTGTTGTTGTGTGTGTAAGAGAGAGACTTATTATTATTAAATTACCAAAAAGTACTGAGCAACTACTGTTCTCTTTTGTGAATTTATCCGTGTTTTTTTTTTCACAAATTGATGCAAAGGTATTGAAAGCTATCTGCTGTATTGATTAACAAACAGAACGACACGCCTTCAATTGTGTTACATTGAACTTTATCCTACAGTAGGTATCTAACACAACATCGCGCCTTTACTACCCAGAAGGGTGTGGCAGAGATGTATTACACCCACACTTCACCTGTCATGTTTTCAGGTCCCATGGGATAGGTGTGAGCCTATCGCCATCCACCGGGCACCATTCCAACTCCGTGCTACTATCGTTAATCTTCTGACGGAAAGTTCACAAATAACACTTTGGCCGACCCGGGAATCGAACCCGGGACCTCGCGGTGAGAGGCGCACAGGCTAACCTCTAGCTAGACAATAAAGGCATATAATACATACCCGTTTATATGTCAAACATTACCTCAATAATAATTCAAGGTAACAATATCAATGTAGAGTTCAGAGTCAGACTGTTCCTGTTGTTGATTGAAACGCTGCTGTGGTTCAACTGTTTAATTCTATATACAAACTATTTGTCCAAAAGAATACCAAAAACAATATTAAGTATAAAAACAATATAACTGTATAAAAAGGTTGGTTGGTCGCCACCAGTTCCTATTATCCTCCTTTAGCTTTATAAGATATAGGGACTTAGCCCCGATTTCGACAAACTTCCTACTCTACGGTTCTATCAAACCTGTATTTGTATATAACTCCTTAACTCAATGTAACCTTTGATTAATTTCCTCTGAGGTGTATACGTTTTATACAATTTGTAAATGTTATGGTCTTCAAGCCTTACATAAGTTTAAACCAAATTTCTTTATCAAACAATTATATGGTGATAAGTGTTAATTTAAACTTGATGTCAAAATATTTTTAAAAGGTAAGTCAGCCTGCAAAACAATTTTATTTTATGAGTGTTTGCAAATAGTTGTACCTATTCTTATTCTGTGCAAATAGAATAAGATCATTTGTAAATCTTATGGACCTACATGACACATGTTTACTAATAAAGACATTTAAAATCAAATCAATCAATGTGTATACGGGACAGAGAGCACGAAAGCTGATAATCGGAAATAGAATGCCCCTCCTACTACCTTAATCAAGACATCTATATTATTAACTTCTAATTGTTTATTTTTATAGCATTGCACATTTTTATAACATGCTATTTAACAAATGGATGAACGTGACGTCACGAAATGACGTATCATACAGTTGAGAAATTTAAAGCTTCAGTAAGACGCGACTACTCTGTGACGCGACCGTAGCTGGATGGCTAAAGCGGCTGCCCGATGTGCAGTAAGGTCGCAGGTTCAGATCCTGCCGGTCCCATATCTTTTTCAACTGTTTCTTAGTATATCTATGTTATTATTATACGATTAGTAACTAAACATGGTCATTTTCTATCGAACACGGGATATTTACCATGTATTTTGTTGTAGATATTTTGTAGCTGTTGTAAGCCGCTTGTGTACGATAAATCTGGCAGTTTACAGTTACAACAAAATACATGGTAAATTGTCAAAATAGTCTTACATAATATAATAATAAATAATAGTTATTCAAAACAATTAGGTCAAATGGATTGCTTGTTGTACAAGTAATTATATTTAACCGTTATCTTAAGGTACGTAAGTATCTAATTTCTTGATATTGAGGCAGGTCAGTGTCTACACTGCCAACAACTATAATAATATTGTAAAAATAGAATCTACAAAATGTCTTAATGCTATTTTTAGTTTATGAACTTTGACTTATACTATACTTGCCGTGATTCCCGATCGATATGATCGCTATTGGCAGTGCAAGGTACTAGTTCTAGAAACAATAACAACTTATGTAACGGTACTTCTTCTTTTTTAACACGCTTATATTAGCTTCACCTGTATGTATGTATGTATGTAACCGACTCCTTTGGACTCGATTTTGACCCACATTAAACGGACAGATTTCATTAAAATTTTGCACACCTATCAAAGATCGATGACAATGCAATAATTCGATAAAAAAATAGAAAAAAAAAAAATAAAAAAAATATATATATAGTTTAAAAAAACTAAAAAACACGCTTTTAAATTACTTCTAACTAAAAAGTGAAAAATAATTCCTAATATAAGTTATAAGTAATAAATTAATAATATAATATATTTTTCGTCTATCGAGCAACCCACGCTTTTTTACAATAATACTAGTATTTTTTGTTCATTACCATTTTCAGCTTATATTAGGAATTATTTTTCACTTTTTATTTTTCTTTTATAGTGCCGATGGCTTAGTCAGATTTTATTAGCCCAATATTTGGCTACTTGATCAGCGCTTTCAGTGGCGTCAATTAGCGATTCAATCGTTCTGGTGGTAAGGGCGCGTAGGACAGGTCATAAGATGGGCCATAGTTTGTGTAGCCCACAGTCAATGCTGGTTTGATTCGTGATGGTCAAGTAGCAGTATTGTAGCAAGGTAATGATAACGCAAAACTAAATTCCATACCTATACAAATATATTATTTCCTAAATTAGGTAGGTATACAGATTATTTATGAACTTTGATTACTGGTAATTTTCGTATAGAGGCACATTTACAAATAAAATATTGATTTTTTTGATTTATAAATGTCTTTATTAGTAAACATGTAGGTAAGTAAACATATAAGGTATGTAGGTAAACATATAAGATTTAAGTACAAATGATATTATTCTATTTGCAAACACTCATAAAATAAAATTGTTTTGCAGGCTGACTCACCTTTTAAAAACATTTTGACATCAAGTTTAAATTAACACTTATCACCATAAAATTGTATGATAAAGAAAGTTGGTTTAAACTTATATATGTAAGGCTTGAAAACCATAACATTTACAAATTGTATGAAAAACTACTACTACTACTACTAAATAAAATATTACTATCTACAAACATAATAATATATTATATCATCAAGCTCATAACCATAACCGCACTTCATCTGACATAATAGCCTTATCTCCTGGGATAGGCTCATCAGGCTAGGTGGTAGAGCTCTTGTGAATGAGCTCGTGGGCGGCAGCACCACCGTCTCAAGTTTAACCTGCCGCCAAATAGTAGTGCTTGCATTACTGTGTTCCGGTTTGGTGGTGAGATCAGGCCCTGAAATTCCTGGCACATGAGGCATAACACCTTAGTCCTCCGCTGCAGCGACGCATCTATAATCTGCTTTTGTGGATTGTTGATGTCCATGGGCCTTACTCCACTTACCATCAGGTGGACTACACGCTCGTTCGCTGTGGGCGTAGTATAAAAAAAAAAGGCGAGCCTGTCCCAACGACCACAAAATAACACTTCTTCTCTCTTCGTCATGTCGATGGCTAAGTTAAATTTTATTTTGACTTGCCATCGTGGTGAGAGGATTAGCCAATTCGCTTTGGAGAACTCGCGAATTGCCCAGGGTGCGCCGGACGTAGGGAATCGTTGTGTACGTTACTCGGGGAGGCTCCTTTCATGCACCCCAAAAATAACACTATTGTTTGGGTTTCTGTTGATCCACTGATCCTGCGATTAGGTACATATACATTTAACTGTAACAGTGGCCAAGTCGGTTTTAAAATTCAATTAAAAAGTTTTAAAATTCACCTTACTGTAGTTAACTATGATTTACAAGTTAAATGAAACTAGATGTAAATCTTAATTAATATTTATTAAAAAAAATATTGAAAAATAGACGTTATACTAGATAGGTATAGCACATATTCAAAACAGTCTTACAAAAATCATAATAAATCTTAATGCCTAAGGGTCGCAGTGGACAGATAGCGTAATGGCATATTTTCAAACAAAAACGATGCGCGCGCAATGTCACGTATGCGCGCGCATCTTTATTGATTGAAAATATGTTAACATACGTCGGGTGTGAACGCTGACTGCTTCCAACTGCAAGCTTAAGCATGAGTATCACAGTGACGTCAAAAACCTAAGCACGGTATCCTCCCTCCCTGCCTTGAAGATAGCTTCTTCTGGATCGGCCCTGTGAATTTGACTGGAACTATCCGCTCCCCGGTCGATGGCATAGCGAGGACCTTTGGCGCCGTCACGGTTAAAACACCATCAGAAGACAATTTCGATTCGACTGTGTCTGGTAAACAACCTGTGGGCAGCGCGTATCGCCTCACGAACTGCCTGGAGACATATCCGTGTTGATCTGGCTTCTCCATATGGTGTCCTTCAACCACAACATGGCCATCGACAACCTTGACGCTGACTTCCTCTGGTGAAAAGTGTTGCACGTCCATGTACACTTGAAATTTCTCATAGTCATTGCAGATCTTCCCGTGCTCGCTGAATGGGATACGGTCAATGGCGGCCGAGTTGTTACGTGAAGGACGGAGGACCGAAGAACCGAATGATTTTCCGAGGTTGTTTAATTCTTTCTCCACCATCCGAAACGGCATCTCGAAATCGTAAATTGGTAACAAAGCCATTTTTACACTTCTTGTTTTGGTTTATTCCCGTGAGTATTCAACACCTCGCTTTCTTCTCAGTGAATAACTGTCGTTCGTGCCTCGATCGTCATATTTATATTCCTCGACGGTGCCGCCCTCTGTTATCTAACAGATTCGAGAGGCTTGTAGAATGTAGCAGTTAGTTCGAGAAATATCCATCGAACAAACTGTCTTGTGTGTACAGCGCCATCTAGTGTTGAGTAGCATAAAATACTTAACCTTTGAAAGGTTCTTCGAATTATATTATTATTATAATTCTCAACCACAAATTTAAAAAGGTAATTCGATTAAAAAGGAACATTTATGAAATATATATATATATTATTTATATGTTTAAGAAAATGCGTCAACTGTCGAATTAGTGGCATCTAGTGAAAAAAAAAGAAACAATAGTTTACTTCATTCTAGACTTATCCAGCTCCGGAATATTCTCGAACTCAATGAGTACCTGGATATTAGGTATTAGAATTTACAATTGGTGTTGCCTCGAAAATTCTGGGTCCTTCTACACTATAAGAGAATTGTATAAAAACACTCTGGTTACACGCAGAGGTACAATACAAACAAATCGGCGGTAGCAGCCGTAGCAGGTAGCAGCTGTATCTTTTACAAATGAATTAAAGCCGGCCCCAATGTAATTATGCAATTGAAAAAGACTGGCAGATGCACAGAGATAAAGCAATGGGTAGTTATGTTGAATGTCCATTTAATCTAACACCGCCTGAGTTAAATTAGAACTAGGCAAAACATTAAGTTATTATTATGACCATGGCTATTTGTAGGAGTTTAATTTAAGTGATCTTATATCAGTATAAATTTTACTATTTCCATATTCAGGACAGCTCATTCTTACAGGATGCCATATCGATGCAAGCCTCATGAAAATTAACACTAACGGATTTGGAAAATGCCTTTTATAAAAAAAGAAAATTAAGGACAACTGAATAAATGTTGGATAATTTTGTTAAGATAACGTTTTCTTAAGCGATTAACTTACTAGGAGTATTAAAAACGGGATTCCTTTTTTTACATAATTTTATTTAGCATAACAATCGTGTTCATTCAATTCAATTTATTTCGGATGATAGTCAATTGGCACATTTAATTTTGTCTTTTGACATACTACTTGGCTAATCTATCATCAATATAATATAAAGTAAATAAAATTTAAGTGTCTCTTTCAATGTAAAAATAACAATGGTTTTCAAGCTGGCATAGTTGTTTGCACAATACCTTTGCCTATATTCCATTTTTATTTTTTTTTGTATGTCTGTCAGTCTGTCTGTTTGTGTCGCCTAATCTTCTAAACGGTTGGACCGATTTTAGTAAAAAAAAACCGGCCAAGTGCGAGTCAGACTCGCGCACCGAGGGTTCCGTACAAACCTGTTGGTATATTAGTAAAAGTTATGGTATTTTTATTGCTAAATGAAATCCATAACATAACAATGTGGAAAGCTGACGGTACCTTGTCAATACATATATGAAAACATTTTCAAAATTCTCGTGTCGCGGTGTTTGTTTCCAAACTCCTCCGAAATGGCTGAACCAATTTGCATGAAATTTTGTGTGCATATCGGGTAGGTCTGAGAATCGGCCAAAATCTATTTTTTTATTTTTTTTTGTTAATCGCATAACAACGTTTGCTGGGTCAGCAAGTCTAATATATAAAATTCTCGTGTTGCGGTGTTTGTTTCCAAACTCCTCCGAAACGGCTGAACCGATTTGCATGAAATTTTGTGTGCATATCGGGTAGGTCTGAGAATCGGCCAACATCTGTTTTTTTTTTTTAATCGCTGAACAACGTTTGCTGGGTCAGCTAGTAAGTTTATGATTATTAAAAAAAATATACTATGTGATGTAACTAAAAATTTAAGATTTTCGGAATTTTTCCTATATGTGTACTTTATAAAGTTGCTTCATGCCAAATTTCAAGATTCCAGGTCGTCTGGAAGTATCCTTTAGGTTTTGATTCCCTTGCGAGTAGTTGCGAGTTTCAAAATATGCGGCTTTAATTGCTGTATCTTTTGATTGCGTTGACGTAGAAGTTTGATTTTGTTACAGCTTAAAGATATTATAGACTTGAGTATTTGTTAAGAATTTCAATATAATACCACTACGCGTTCATGAGTAAAGGGGTAATAAGTTTAAAATTATTAAAAATATTTTTATTATATGATGTAACTAAAAATTTATGCTTTTCGCAATTTTTCCTTTATCTGTGTTATAAGACGTTGCTTCGTACCAAATTTCAAGATTCTGAGTTCACGGGAAGTACCCTGTAGGTTTTGATTCCCTTGCGAGTGTCGAAAATTTGCGGCATAAACGGGAGTATCTTTTGATCGCGTTGACTTAGAAGTTTGATTTTTTCACAGCTCCAAGAGACCATAGACTTGAGTATTTGATATGAATTTCAGCTTGATACCTCCACGCGTTCCTGAGAAAAAAGGTCTTGACAGACAGACAGACAGACGGACAACAAAGTGATCCTATAAGGGTTCCGTTTTTACCTTTTGAGGTACGGAACCCTAAAAACATCCAGATATGCATATTTACGAATTACATCTTTATGTTAAGTTTTATTTAAGTAGTGTTTATAGTTATGTTACAAAATTAGATATTGAATGTGCATGAATAACTAAGTTAATCGCATCTACTTGCAGTCGTTGACTTACTACAAAGTGGTAATTTTACTGTGATATACAGGCTGTTAATTTTTTTTATTGAGGATTTAAAAACAACGACAGTTTCAAGTTGATCAAGAGTACTACTAAAGAATACTGGACAAAACTTTTGACTTTGGGCATCCTATAAATTGGAAAGCTGGTGGAAGCTCTTATCACACACATCCTATTGGATTAAGGGCTTCAGAGTAATATTTCTAATAAAAATACATTTATTTTAAGACAACTAAAACAGAACACACATTTCGTGTCACACGTTAAACAACGACAAGCTATTCAAAACACATAGGCCAAGGTATACTACAAATAGGCCTTAAACATTTTATTTTCTAACACTCCCATGTACTTCAAGATTCCTACACCTAAAGTCACGATTTCAAAAGCCTTTTTTCAGACAGATACTTTAATATGCTCTTTTTAAAAATAGTTATATTTATTCTATATTTTGGTGAGCACCCTGTATAGATTATTGTTAATTTATCATTCCAATGGGCTATCTAGCTTTGCACAGTAGTTGCTTATAACGTGTTTTTGGTGATTACTTGGTTCAACTTTAGGCAAGTAGTGCGACTTGACTGTCCTCTGTAAATTTATTTAAATATAGATGCAATTTTTCAGCTCCCTGTATAGTTTAGTGTTGATTTATCAGTGCAATGCCAATGGGCTATCTAGTTCTCACAATAGTTGCTCATAACGCGATAGTGCAGCGTCCGAACGGACGTAGATAACCGACATGTTATTACGAATTGTGTTGTTGTGCTCGCTACTGATACACGGGTAAGTACATTCAAGTGGGATGTAACTGACCTTTACATTGAACTTTTACGTACCGCTCAAAACTTTGGTAGTCAGTGAAACTAGTCCAAAAGAATGTTATACATTGATAATTATTACTATAATTTGTACCAAAATCGGAGACACAAAAATCGAGCTTTAACATGTCAGATTTACAAAAAGATATTTGAGAAAATTACATTATTTGTCAATTCTTTCTTTCGAATTCTTAGATTTATGGTTATTAACTTATTAATTATTTGTTAAAGTAAAATTACTCAATGAGTAATTTTGAATATCTTTAAGAAACCTTATATAAAAAAAATGAAAATAATTTGGTACAGAGAATAGTTGCTCATAAGGCATATAGGCTGCAATACAGCTCCACTTCAGCCCGCTCTACCCTTAGCTTTCTCAAGTGACCTCCTAAATTAGATGATGATTCATAAATTTGTGGCCTGACTTTTCATCTGTGGTTTATATTTACACAAAAAACATTCCCTGAAAATATACATCAGGTCAGACGTTAATTAGGTATTGAAACGATTTGTTTTGTTTCCAGTGCAAGTTGTAATGTGATAGACTCGAAGATATGCTTCCCCAGCAACTTCTTGTTCGGCGTGGCCACGGCTTCTTACCAGATTGAAGGAGCCTGGAATGTTTCAGGTGAGAGGCGTTTTAACCCCAGGCAAACGAATTATGAGCCTATGTATCTACGGCAGGTTTATGAGCTTAGAGTTAACACTAACCAACGTATTACCATCCTTGGCAACCTCACAATGCAAAGCAGTAGGGCTCCAATAACATCCAATGGGCCTCGGGATTAAACACAAACGTCCATTGTGTTGATCCCGCTATGCATACAAGCAATGATATTATATAAAAACAAAAGCAGATATGTTATAAGCGCTCGCGCTGTGAATACTCAAATACGTCCCAATTGGGACGTCTTGTGTTTAGTTTGCGTGTGGCCTGCGTCGAGCGCAGTCACGTGCCAGACGCCATGCGCCATGTTCAAGTTAAGAAAGAGAAAGCGATATTGTTTTGACGTTAGAGCGATAAGGATGCGTGCGCTGCGGACATTTGTCAATGTGTGCAATTTGGAATAGCTCGGAACGGATTTAAATCGTAATTTCTATGAACGTAACATATCTATAGTTCTATAATATCATTGCATACAAGGATCCCAGAGTCTAGAATTTCTGTCGCTTGGGAAAAAATCAAATTATTATGCCACTTGGATTCAAAAGGCAATGTTTTATTCAATCTGCATTAAGTAGTGAAATGGTGTTGTTTGTGTTATTGGTGCAGTAATGTGATTCAGTAGCGAGGAAAATTTATTGGTTTGAATTATTCATGCTGAATATATCTAGAGCTTAGAGAATTAATCATGTACTACATCGCATCGGTACAATTTTTTTTATAGCAAAACAGTTTATATTCGCCTCTCGTATATAAAATAAAAATCGTTAAGTAAATTTTAGCTGCTTAGTCTTCTTGAGAGTTTCCTGTTCGATGAATCACTCATATTCATGACTCATAACTATGAGTGATTAAAAGGATGGTAGAAGTCGATATTGTGTAACAATATTATCATGTATAGGTAAAGGAGAAAGCATCTGGGATCGCTACACCCACGAGCACCCAGAACGTGTCTTCGATCACAAGAACGGAGACATCGCTGACGGCTCCTACTACAAGATCAAGGAGGATGTCCAGATCATGAAGACCCTTGGCATCAGCATGTACAGGTTCTCTATTTCCTGGCCCAGGATTCTGCCTAATGGCATGAGCAAGTAAGTCACGTGCGAATGCTAAAATTTTAGTTATTATGCCCAGAAAACAAAGTCGATTTTAGATCAGCCGAAGGTAGGTATTTTAACCTTATTATAAACCTATAAATCTTCTTTATGTGCGTAGTTTTGTGGTCCTATAGGACGATATGTTTTGTGGAATGGGACATAGATTTTTTGAGAAGAAATTTAAATATATATACTACTTATAGAGCTATTGGCAAAGTCGAAGTCACACGAACCGATCGATCTTGCAGGTAAAGCTATAGCATATTTAGCTATAATGTTGTTTTGGTTGCTATAACTTACACATAGAATTATTGTCAAAAAACAAACAAATATTGTATGAATTATTTGAAAAGATGGTGCACATGAGTTTCTCACCAGCTCTTCTCATGATGC
The DNA here is from genome assembly GCA_905147285.1 of Hypena proboscidalis. Taxonomy (NCBI): domain Eukaryota; kingdom Metazoa; phylum Arthropoda; class Insecta; order Lepidoptera; family Erebidae; genus Hypena; species Hypena proboscidalis. Next base: position 22,903,090 of record LR990127.1, on the reverse strand, counting down.
AATACCCATCGGAGCTGGTACTTGGATTGATTTTAATTCAATTCTCTAAGTTGAATTAAAGTCAATCTAAGCTCCGGTGTCAAATCATTTTATTACAATAAGTATTCTAATTTAGTTAGCTATTCTACTTTATTTTAATTTTATATTTTTTGTGTTTTGATGTTTGTTTTGACGTGTTCAAGCGCCCCTTGGGGCCCATGGATATAAATGATTTGATTTGATTTGATTTGAAAGCAATGCTAACCACGGTCTGCACGGTATGGCAGTCGTTACGGGTAGTCAGAGGCCAGAAAGTCTGACAACGAGCCTAACAAAGACTATCGTATCACCTCGTATTGGGTTGTGGAGGACCGATGGCAGTCCCTCCACGAAAAAAACTTATATTTAGCTAAATCCGTAAGATTATAAACCGGTCCCAATATAATTAGGAAAAGACTCGAAAGATTGATTGACTGGATCCATTACACTGTTTTGATTCCTAACAGCTACGTCAATGAAGATGGCATCAGATACTACCGGGAGCTGCTAGACGAACTCCAGCGCAACAACATAGTGCCGATAGTCACCATGTACCACTGGGACCTACCGCAGAGTCTACAAGACCTCGGCGGGTGGACCAACCCCATCATGGCTGAATACTTCCTCGACTATGCTAGGGTAACAGCATAAAGACATTATTCAAATCCTGTGGACCCGACTTAATTGAAATTAAGACCATCATGAACGAACTGCCACGTACCCCTTAACTGGTTTATTAATCAAATAAACTAATCAATCACAAGCAACAAACAATATTAATTTACTATCTTAGCATTCTTCGTACTTACTTATTAAATGAGGACAAATAAAGCTTGGACTCTATCTAGATAGAGTCCAAGTCTAAGCACTGTTTTGCCTCCTTGGTTAAGACTATTATGGCAATATATTGCGATGGTGGCTATCATAATAGCCGCCATCGCAAGGTGTATTTACACTGAAATCCATCCACATCAATAGATGCATTTGACGTTTAAAGAGTCAATAAGAGCACGAGCATAAGAACCACGTTTATGTTCGACTTTTGTTGTCAATCAATCGTCGAACGTGTATCCGACGATTGATCGACATTGATTTTGGTGTAATAACTCTTGGTCTAAAAACCTTAACCGACACAGGCTTTGCTAATGTTGCTAGGGTTAATGTGGTGCTTGCCTTGGGGCGCTTACGACATTAATCTGTCTCTGATTGTATCCATATTGTATTTATGATTTAAATGATCTTGGAAAATACTATATATTGGTTCCTTTTTGAGAAAAATTTGCCGAAAATCATTCAGTTAATAAAAGGCTCACAACTAATATCACATTCTTTCACACTTCAGGTGCTTTTGGACAATTACTCTGACAAGGTGAAGATCTGGCTGACCTTCAATGAGCCTCTTTCCTTCTGCCACGACGGGTACGGCGGTGACGACGCCCCTGGAGGCAGGTCTAGCGGCTTCGAGGACTATATGTGTGGACACAACGTGCTCAGAGCTCACGGCATGGTCTTTGACATGTTTAAAAAGGAATATTCGAGGTTTAAAGGTGAGCTCTTTAGTGTTATTAGTAGAGAAATCGGCAACAACATGGGTTTATTGTGACGACCGGATGGCGAAGTGGGTAGTGTACCTGCCTGCGACGCCCGATTCCCGCTTAGGACAAATCTTTGTGTGCATGAACATGGAGGTTTGTCTTAGTCTGGGTGGTTCTATGTATAATAAGTATGTATTTACAAAAAAGAAAGGCAAGTATATATGTATTAGTATCAGTTATTCTAGTACCCATAGTACAAGCTCTGCTTAGTTAGGGACTAGATGGCGTTGTGTGTAAGTTGTGTGATATTTATTTTATTTATTTATTTATTGTTGGGAGTAGGCCCTCAAATTACTGTTACATAACTTCTACAGCTTTAATGTTTTCATATTTGCAGCTCACATGGGCATTACATTAGACATTAGGTGGATGGAGCCTGCCACCACTTCTAAGGAAGATCAGTTGGCTGCGGAGACTGCCAGGCAGTTCATGGTGAGTGTCTGAACAATTCCATAACACGCAAGCTGCCACTGAGAATTTTCTGTTAAAATTCCAAATAACACTTTAGCCTACCCGGGAATCATAATCAAACCCGAGACCTAATATCAAGCTATCGCATTCACTGCCGCTTGACCAACGATAGATCAAATTTTACCTAAAATTATTTATGTTTTCAGTTCGGCTGGTTTGCAAACCCAATCTTTTCAAAACACGGTGACTACCCAGCAGTGATGCGTAAGCAAATCGACGCCAATTCCAAAAAGCAAGGATTCCCACGATCCAGACTGCCTACCTTCACAAAAGAAGAGATCAAAATGATCAGAGGCTCCTACGATTTCATGGGATTGAACCATTACACCACTAGTATGGTGAAACAAGCTGCGAAAAAGGTGAAGTCTCAGCCGTCATTCGAAGATGATGTGAATGTCCACATCTACCAGAAAGACGAGTGGCCGAAATCCAATTCTACGTGGTTAAGGGTGAGTATCTAACGACGGTTTTGTGAATCTGTAAACGATATTAAAATGAAAAGTAGGTAGGTAAGCTAAATGTAAGGTCGGGATGATTTATTTTTCTCTCGTGTACCCTGTAGTGTGTGTTATCGTAAGATAGTTCTTTTAAAAATGCTAAGGGATTGCTGAAAAAGGTTTTTGATTGAAAATCGATTTGCGAGATAATTGTCTTGATATAGCAAATATTTGTTCGCATAAGCCCTATCCCTCCCTCTCCTCGAAAAGGTAAATCATTTGCTTCAAGGCTAAAAAAGAAATTGTATTATTTAGCAGTTTCTGTAGCTCTAAGCTCAAACATTTATATGTTGAATGTGGTTTGATAGTATGTATATTTTCGGTATTAGACGAGCACTTAAAATTCTCACAGGCGTGATACAATAAAGATTTTCCTATTGGGGCAAAAAAAACAAAGTTTCCTGACCATTCAAAGAAACGTTCCTTTTTTCTTTTATAAAGCTTGCCTTAGCACCTTTTCAGATAGTTCCTTGGGGCTTCAGAAAATCGTTAAACTGGATCAGAACCACGTACGACAATCCCTTGATCGTAGTGACAGAAAACGGTGTCCCCTTAGAGCCGGGGATTCAGGACTTGAAGCGTGTTCAGTACATCGACGCGTACTTGCGGTCCCTGCATACCGCTATCACTAAGGACAAGTGCAATGTGATTGGGTACACCTACTGGAGTTTGATGGACAACTTTGAGTGGATGAGAGGATATTCGTGAGTAATTTATATTTCAGCTCAATATGATGATTGTATTATACTCAACTTTAGTGGCAACTATGATTTACTTGCCACTAAAGTTGAGTTACTCACAATGTATTAGAAAGTTCTAAGTTTAACTCAAACATTGGGTACAAACAACGAAATTATTATTGTACAGAAATAGTTAACGCAAATTCTCATAATTCTCCACTATGTATGAGCTAAAACCATCAGAAACTAAGAGATAATTCAATAATGTAGCTGCTAACCTAGTTCCTAGTATAAGGACATTAAATCCTGTCAAGGTTGATTAATAAAAATTTTTGTTCACGAATTTTTGGCAAAATACCCTTCAAGGCCCGAAAATCTAGGGCAATTCAATGATATGTTCTACCTAAAAATTACATAGTGGGTTGTATTGCTACTTGCCTCAGGTTCAATCCCTTTTTTCTACTATCACAAAAAATAATCAATCTGCAATTTTATTCTTCAGTGAACGTTTCGGACTTTGCGAAGTGGACTACAAGTCTGCCAACCTGACGAGAACGCCGCGACTTTCGTTCAGCTACTTCAAGTACGTGGCCACGACTAACTGTCTGCCGAACAACTACGGAGACTATACTTATAATAATTTGTAGTTTTAACATAGTTTATTGTGTGTTCATTAAATAGGTGCAGATAAGTACAATAAATAATGTACATTCTGAGTACTTATTTCATTTTGATTCACCATTAGGATACGAAGCACTAATTTTATCAGCGCGTGTGTTATTCACATATCTATAACGTTCTTACATTAAATGAGAGAGAGATATCGAATCCAGGTTTAGCGTTAACCACAGATTATCAAGCTTGGTAAAGTGTTCATAATGGTCATATAAGTCGGATGAAAGTTCAATAAAAAAAAAATATGACTAGTTGTTTTTTCTTTTTTTATCTTTTTTTACATTATTAAATTTCAACAAATAAGTACCGTAGTTAAGATGTAACACAGTAAGTATGAATGTTGTATATTTTTTTGAATAATGTTTTACAAAATGCTTATATTTGCCTACCTTATAAACGAGTCCTGGAGTGGAGACCGCGACTCGGCAATCGTAAGGTAGGACGCCCCCCTGCCAGGTGGACTGACGACCTAAAGAAGGTCGCTGGAGGGGACTGGATGCGGAAGGCGCAGGACCGGATGTTGTGGCGTAAATTGGTAGAGGCCTATGTCCAGCAGTGGACTACGGGTGGCTAAATGATTGATGATTGATCGACACTTAACTTATATATATTTTATGCATGTTTCATTCGGTAAATATCTTTTCGTCATCTTTTCTTATGGTAACACTCGTTCCTTTCGGGGTTTTCGGTTCGATGGAGTTCGTTTCATTTGAAGTTGTTTTTTTCTTTCTGTTATCGCCGTGGTAGTAAATAATTAGGTTTTTCAAGTCTTGACCTATTGGATATAAGTTCTCATTAGTTCAGAAGACGTAATGGATAATTAAAAATTATAATACAAAAAATAATGAGAGAAATTTGAGTGGCCTATGGATTTTTGCCTTTTGCTTTTGCCTTAATTTGTTGGCAGATCCGAAGCAAGTAATAAGCGAGCGACGCGGGCGTGTTGTAAGTGTAATGTAAGGCTGGGTCACATCTTATGTGATTTGAGGTTGTGTCAAGTGATTTGAGTGTTGGTCACGTGTGATGTGAGGTTATGTCACGTGTGGTATAAGGTTGGGTCACGTGATATGTGGTTGGGTAGCGGGACTTGAAAATGGGTCACGTGTGATGTGACATTGTGTCACGTGATGCAAAGAAAGGTCACATGATGGGAGATTGTGTCACGTGATTTGAGGTGATATCACGTGTGATGTGAGCTAATGTTTGAGAAAAGACATGTGATGTGTAATAAGAGATAGACTTAGTCATGTGTCCGCTATACCAAAACGTAAATGAAAACGGGTATCATCTCTTTATCGTACCGTATCGGTATTAAAATAGTTACCAACGGTTATCAGGTATTAGTATGGAACTATGAAGTAACTACCGAATCACTGCGTCCCCGCGTCAACGCAGTTTGAAAACCGAACCCACATCATATCTAATAACTAAATAACTGACAATCAAAACCAACTGAATCCACGCAACCGATCAAAACTAAGTAACTTATCTATCTCTCTCTCTTACAAGTGATAATATCGCATGCATAAAAGAAAAGGGGCGAGAGCGGCGCAAACCATTCAAGGTTATTGTTATAAGGGCAACTAACTTGAATACCATTATACCAAATAATACCTACCTTAGCTTAAAACGTTTGTAAACGCTATAGCTAAAATAACTGTAGTAACTGTACCTAAAATACCGGTATTAGGCAACGGTTGTCTATACCGGTATTGTATCACCAAACTGGTGTAATACCGGTTACCAAAAATATCTAATAACGCCCATGACTAGTTAGACTAAAGGAAATTACTAAGTTTTTATAGGACCGATAATCGGGCCGGGCTAGATTTTCATATAATTTTTTACTGTTTTTTGTAGGACGTGTCGATGATGTCGTTCTCCTACATAAAATCGATCACTGATTATCGTGGACATCCTTAAGAATCAGCCGATCAGAAGTCTGAGGTTCCTTACTAAAATAATGTTAAAATAAAAGCATTGTACATACATCACAAAAATATTTATTGATTTACTGTTTAATTCAGCACCTTACAATTATTCAACTGTTTACAAGTACTCGCTATTTTTAAATCTACGCTCTATACTAATAAATATTACTTTATACAAATAACATTGTATTTCATAAATAACAATCATTATTTATAAACTTTTTTTTCGTTATAAATTCGGATTTGCAACATACTGAGCTTAGCTCATTAATAAATACATGTAATATATATAGATTTTGAATAACTTGAACTACATACAAATATTTTCCAAATTACGAATATTTAAACATATTGAAATAATGTTTTACAAGATATTTGGAGTTTATTTAATACAAATTAGCCTCTTAATGTTAGGTTTTTTGGCTGTAGCCTCAATAATTATACTTACTTAAACATACTTGTTCCCAAATACACTGAAAGTCTTTAGGGCATAGGCTACACCTATGATACATGATACAATCGACTTACTACGATATGTACTACTTAAAAAATATTACTGTTCGGTATTTTGCAAAAGGCAATTATATCTACTGTAACGTCTAGGCTTCCATAGTGGGCAACAATCTTTAGACAGCAAAAGGCCGAAAAATTCAGTAGTGGTAATTTTGTGCGTTGTGTAATATTTTTATATTCCCACAGACGAAATACAAGGCCTTTTTTAGAAAGTATCAAGATTATTTTAAGGAACCGAACGTAAATATTCAAGTAGTTGTCCTGCAAGATTATTCTTCAAATATCAAAACATATCGGCAGTAGCCGACAAATGGGTCTCTTACTAGCAGTAATATAAGGCACATTTTCGTTTGAGAACCTCGATTTTTTTTAATAACGCTGGCAATCATGAAGAATATCCTCTTTAGATTATTTTAGATACCACGCATTTGCGGCGGTTACAATAGTCCTATCATTGGTTCAATAAAATAAATGCGCAAATTTATTATTTTATTGCTTTGGACATAACACTACACCTGTAATACTCAAAAGGAAGTGGCAGAGGTATATAACACTTACATTTGTCCTGTAAGGTTTTAGCTCACAGTAATACGAGGTGCCTGTCGCCATCTGCCGGGCACAATACTAGACGGCAGCTGAGAATTTCGTTATAGAACACTAACCCGATCCGGGCATCTACCCTTTGACCTCACAATGAAAATACGAAAGAGTTTAATCAAAGATTATATTTAAATAAAACAACCTCATTTCGACATAAATAAGGTAAAAGCATCGCTCAAGTCTAGAACCATTTAAATCGACAACGTATTATTTTTGGTTGAACAAAATATTACGAACTAAAGTAATATCTAAGTATATTACACGAGGTGGTTGTTTCTATCTAGACAATAAATACTGTATGCAAATGACTGCACTAATATCAAGTATATGGAACATTGATAAGTGGCGTGACTGGGCGAGGCGAGGAGTTGTTCACGAGAATACTCAGCAAAGATGTGATCTTATTTAAAGTAATTGATTTATAGTATGGCCAACAAGACGTATATGTATCATAATTATATTAAGTGCGAAATCGCATAATATAGGAAGCATTAAAGCAAAATCATTTAATTCATTCTACTTATCGATTTAAAGAATCGAGTCCCGACTCGATAAATTTTTTATTAAATGTTAAACTTAACAACTTTTGAGAAAGTACACATCTTTCCTTATATTTGTTAGACAATTTTTTACCTACAACCCGCCCAGACCGCGTTGTACATCTAAGCCTGCGGCATCTTACACTGGCTGCAGTCCTCCATGCCGTCGCTGAACTCCTCGATCTGCAGCGTCATCTCGAAGAAGTTGTATTTGTCGTGGACTAGGCGCGTCGCCTCTTCCAGGACCTTCTGGGGACTTACGCCGGTTCCTGCGGAGGTAGGAAGAAGGTTAGAAAGTAAGAATCAGTGTGAGATTGTAATATGCAGGTACAACTACGTAAGAATTAAATTGGAGAGATTTTAGTTCACTATGGTTGACTGCTCGGCCATAGTGAACTACTCCGATTGTCTATTGGTTAGCGTATGTGCCTCTAACCGCGAAGTCTCGGGTTCGATTCCGGGGTCGGGCAAAGTGTTATTTGAGAACTTGCCGAATTTTCGTTTCACAATAGCAGCACGGAATTGGAATTCTGCCTGGTGGATGTCGATAGGATCACCCCCTATCCCATGAGACCAAAACATGACAGCTGAAATGTGGGTGTTATATCTAAATATCAATCAATTTTCACACAATGGCATTTAGTCGCAAAATGGGTACTAAAATGACTGATACTTTTACATAACATCATATTACTGTTTATTTTGTAAATACATACTTATTATACACCCAGAGCAAGACGAGCCTTCATGTTCACCCACACAAAGATTTGTCTCGAGCAGGAATCAAACTTGCGACTTCTGCGTAGCAGGCAGTTGCATTACCGACTCCGCTATCTGGTCGAATAAAAAATATCGACAATACTTACTGATAGCCAAATGTGCCGATAGCGCAGTTTTGTCGAGCGAAAGTGCCCACATCCTGAGGTTATGGACTCGTACTACGCCAGGTAATGTCAGGAATGTGTTTGCGACCTCCTAAAATACAAATAACAATATATCAGCTAATGTATCTTTTACAAAAGCGTTCGAATTTCTATACAGAACCATGGGGTATCATTAGGAACATTAGATTTTTACTTCTTAAAAATTTCCATAGATGGCGTTATGTATAGCAATGCAAAAATAATAAATTGTTATAAACGCTATTGTTCAACTTTTGACCAAAATATGATTTTTAAAAAATAAAGCACGTATATATAAAACGTTAAAAGCATTCTTCAATTATTTCAAAGTGATTTGAGAGAAAAAAGAAATCTATGTCTTTAACTCCTAAGTCGCCGTCTTGGATACGGCACAAAATGTAAAAAATTCATGCGGTTAGGTTATTTGTGGCTAATAGATGGCGCTTATTTCAATTTTATTTTAACATTGTATGAGTGTGTGAGTGTATATTGAGTTATAAACAAATTGGAGTTCGACGCTTTTGTCACTCAGCATGCTAAATTATTGGACATTCACTTACGATGACGCGTTTAGTTTCTGAGTCTACGATTGCCTTCCAATAGTAGTTAGATATAAAATCATCATCGAACTTTTTAAATTATATAATAAATACATGTTTTTCTAATAATGTAAGTAATCATATTATATGTATTTTATTTTTTTATAATCTAAAATAATATAGATATCAATTGTCATGTGATGTACTTCGAACAGAAACAAAACGTTTTTCTGCAATGTTTATTTACAAATAAACGGGCTGCGCGTGTTTCCTTCACTTCGGTAGAAGTTTTCGGATTGTTTGTGTGCTCTTGTGGATATTTTATGTGAGATGTTTTTCAGATCTTTTTACAATTAAATAAATAAATAATTAATATATTTATATTGACATTATGGATATCAATAGAGTAAATAACGTAACACTCAAAATGAAGAAATTAATTAATTAAAAAGAATAAACAAATGTATGAATAAAAATAATTAGGAGTTGAAAAGAATGATCGGTATCATTAAGAAAAACTATAATATAAGAAAATAATAGGATAAAGATGTGAATGAAAAACAATATTATGAATGCCAATGAGTATAAAGAAAAATGTTATTAATAACAAATTCGGAAAATAATTGCGATTTTATGAAGAAATTTTTTTATGAAAAACAAAGCGCACCCCTAGATACACTAGTGGGTATTTACAAACATGTTTTTTGTACTGAGTGATATGACTAAAACCTCCCTTGTCTTCTTCCTTCAAAGCAATCTTAGTCTAGCTAAGAATTTCTATAATAAGATTGCTACAAAAATACGTTTTTGCGAACGAAGACAGTTGTAGGAACAATGCTAAGCAAACATGATTGCACGTTTTTATAAACAGATTTTAGATTTTTCGATCAAACTTTACCAGAAATAAATAAAGATTACCTACTTTCTTTAGCAACTCTTTTATTGACATATAGGTTTTTTGACAGCCGACCGTTGAGAGGTTATGACGTTTAAATTGTCTTTACATTAATGTTGAAATACTTGAAATTATTATTTGAAGTAGGTACCTATAGGCAAAATAAGTAACAACGTTAATAGATATTATATCGTCCTTGGGAACAACAGAAGATTCACTCCCTAACGAAAGTCAAGTTTATTTTATGTAAAAATTATACCTACACCTCGCCTGAGGTACCCACTTGCACCACAGATAATATAATACTAGTCTTGCACGCAAAATTGAAACTTATAACAGCGCGCGAACTGTGAATGTTCTAAGCGCGGCGATCTGTTATGGCTAGGGGTTGGAAGACCGCTGCGCTCCGCCGCGCCGCGCCGCCGCGCCGTCGCCGCGCTCCGCCGTAACCGCTTAAGCGCCAGCCCAATGCAGTACTGCTTCGCGGGAGTAGCCCCGGCTATTTATACCTAACCTATGAATTGAAACATCCTTGGCATAGATAGGCTCCAATTTGTTAGTGGTATACCTACCAAGTTTGACAGGAACACTGAGAACCAGTTTAGCGCATAGCACGGCTACGTGCATCATTCAAGCGTGCTAACAAAAGCTCTATCATATTAAAATGAATTTATTCTTGGGTGAATGATATTGTATTGTATAACCTTAAAAATGAAACAACTAACATAAGTCTAAATAAAAATCAATTGCAATAGAAAGTAATCATTATTTAATTACATTACATTTTAAATCGCAAAACATTAAAAAATCGTTTGATATTTTGAATGAAGCAGTGTTATAGCGCTGTAGAAGGTCAAACGTCATGGTAATGTAACATACTGACACGGACACGCACAAATGCAGATAGATAATAATAGGGGGTATAGTCTGTGATAATAATATTCTAAAACATTGACAGCTTTGGCACGCACACAGACACATTCTTACGCACACAAGGACGACATGTACCTATGTTACCTTTTGCAAAAGCTAGATGGCGTTAGGGTAGCGCGGTTGAGACTACTCACAAGTACGGCCATCTATTGGCATAAAAAGTGAATTAAAGTAGCTCACAGAAATAATTTTTTTAAGGTGGCGTCAATTTTTTGTATGAGATTGGGTATCTGTACTAGTATTATATTATCTGTGACAGAACACAGAAGATGTGTGTCCATTTTGTCGCGTAGATTAAGAAGATTACCGAAAACTGCCACTAGATGTCGCCCTTTATCATGGGTGGCTTTTTTGTTTAGCTCGCAGATTGAAATTGTTTAATAAGAAGAAAGAAAAACAGAACTCGCATTAAAATACTTATTATATCATTTTGTGGTTGATTTTTAATGGTGTAGCCAACTTTTGTGCCAGTAATTACAATTTTAGTAACATTACGAAAACAGATATTTCTTTTATACTCCTTCACAAGAGCTATATAAATATGACTCTGATACATTACCTGGAAATCGACTCCCCTAGGCGACCCTTCCATGAGCACCAGAAGCGTGTCCTTGATGATATTGAATGTGGTGATCAGCACTAGGACTGAGAACAGGAACGTGCAGATGGGATCAACCAGATTCCAGCTCGGCTGAAAAAAACATAAAAAACTTTATAAGGAATGTTTTGAACTACATATTATTTAACTAATCGTGACTATATCTCATTGTTTTGAGCTGGGCTACTGACATTGTTGGACTAAGGACCTCGAAACGGCTATCGTTGTGATCAAACAATCAATCAATATATTTATTTGCGAAAACATGGTTACATAATGATCTTAACTACATAGTAAATTGTCCAACATGTTTCACTGTAAATTACAGCATGCATTTTTTTAGGCTTAATATTATTTGAATATACACTTTCAAAAGGCAATTAACATTTTTATATAAATAGAATAAAACAGAAATATCATGATGACGGGTGTACGTTAATAAACAGTGTTAAATATTTGCAATGAGAGGAATGTACGTAAATTTGAAGCAATTTGCTTTTAAAAAATGATAAACCTATAAATATGCATCATCATCTTATTATACATACACGGTATTTAAAACAATAAAACGAAAACGAGGCAATTGTTAGCTCATTTGCATTGCACTGCAGGCAACTCCTGTGGCATAAATGTTTATTTACATTATTCCTCGTATTGCCTGTATGAAATCAGCAGGCGTTAAAATATAATATTTTTATTTTCAATATTACTTTTAAACCTTTTACCACATCTGATTCTGCTTTTGGTACGTTCGAGAGCACATTGCCATAACATTGCTACGGTAATATTTTCATCTTTAGATAGTAAGCGATTTGCTCGTGTTAAAAATTCACATTATATCGTCTTTTTGTTATCTGGCTGGCGGCTCACTAACTTTCTGAAATAACTCTGTTTTCATCACTGCTTATTGACGTACACCCGTCATCCTGATCTTCAACTATCCTTTAATGACTTAAGAGACTTATGTTAGTGGGCCCGGAGTCGAGAGATGTATTTCAATAACCAATCAACGTTCGCCAGTGAAACAAACTAAACAGAGAGGAGAAGTCGAAATAACGAAACCTGATTGGTTGCTATATTATTACCAACATCCTGACTTCAAATATCAAGGATTTATTGATACAACACGACTCTATTGACTAGGTTTTGTAAACGAGCATTTTAACCCTTATAATAAGAGCCCATAGATCAAATACTGCCAAATTTGCACCTACTAATCAGGCAATTTCGCTCCTGAATGGTCTGACTGGTCATTACTCAGAAGTAGACTTGTTCTGATCCAAATTTAGCCAATTTGTATGTTTATGTTTGTTATTTTTCAGAGATAACCGATAATCTATATACCTTATCTGTGTGTAATTTTTCATCTACTTGTGTGGCTCACTGTGCGCATTAGGCAACTGTAAGCACAGTTGAGTGTAAAATAAATAAATAGCCACCAGCACCACGCTTAGCACGACGAGTCTTCTGTTTAGTTTCAATTATAAAGTAGCTATCAATATACAGTTGTCAAGCCAAATTAAATAGACGTTTCTATGTTGATATATATGTCATAATCGAATGGAAATGTCGAGAGTGGCAAGCCGTGCTAAGGCTTGCCATTAAGTAAGGGGATGAACAGATAGAAGGTATATACCTTGAAGTAAATAATAATAGCGGCAATAAGCACTCCGAAGCTCTGCAAGAAGTCTCCCAACACATGAATATATGCCGCCCGCACATTGATGTTCTCTCCGTGCTCGTGGGAATGGGAGGTGGAACTCTCTGCGTCCGAGTCTGTACGCTCCTTCTGAAATAAACATTGTGTTACAATAAATTACTGAAATAAAACTGCCTGGATGGTCTAGTGGTTAGCGTATCCGCCTCTCACCGCGAGGCCTCGGGTTCGATGCCCGGGTTGTGCCCGGTGGATGGCGATAGGCTCATCCCCTATCCCATGGGACCTAAACATAACAGGTGAAATGTGGGTGTTGTACACCTCTGCCCACGCTTCGGGTAATATATATGTATGTTTATGTGTTACTTAAATTAATTCCTTTTGTTTTTCAAAAATCATCTCAAATAAATGATAGGATGAAACAATATGGTTTGACATTATTATTGATTTTAATAATATTAGTATGGTTGGATCTAACTTTTGACCTATTTGAACTTAAACCACTGGATGATAAGGGGGACCCACTGCATAGCTTTGTGCGAAAAATAGTCAAGAAATGTTCGTGCAATAGTGTTATTCCAGAGGGTCATTACAAAAAATATATTAAACAAGTCTAATATTATTAGACATTCTACTAGTAAATCGCAATTTATGAAACAGGACTGGACTTTCATAATTCATAGTCCGACCCTGATCAAACAGCAGATGCCCACTTTCAGTACTTTTAATATTTTAAGACAGAGCTAGGATGGCTGCGTTAATAATAGATAGCAATATAAAGGTACGTCAGAAACTGGGCATAACGACTAATACAAATTCCCGAGAATACAAAGCCGGAATATTTATGTTCCATTGCAGCGATCATCTCAGTAAGTGACTAGAGACTCAGAAGGACACTGCAATGGAATGTAAAATGTGCCGGACAGCCTATGTGTGAAGTGAGTAAGTAATGTTACCTTATTATTGAAAATACGGGTTAATCACGTTACTTTAGCCAGGATATGCCGACTAGTTTCGAATCTAATACGTAGATTCATCAACTGGGCTGTTATTCGTCGTGTCGTCACCTCCGCGCGACGTCTAGCACAGGTAAAGTAACGTGAGTAACCCATATTTTCAATAATAATGTCTTCACCTCACGTCGGTTTTAATAATATTAATGTTACCTTGTTGTTGAGTACGGGGTTGCTCTTTCCGTGCGAGTGTCCGTGCCCGCCACCGCCGCCGTGACTGTGTCCGTGCTGGTGGAGCGTCAGTCCCATGCTGTAATATTATACCAATGTATTTATTTTACTATAAAATGTTTATTTTCTTCAAGAGGTAAGTCTTTACTATATGCGCAGTTGCCAGTCGGCTTAGTCTTATGCGGGCTACTTACTTCTCAGCCGCAGGGGTCATGTCAAGTTGCACCAAGCAAGTTTGAACGCGGCAGTTAAGGAATAACAGAAAAACGACGAATTGGCCTACAAATTGCAACAGGGAAGTGAATAGCCCGTTTAACTTACATTACAAATGCGAAAGTTTGTGAGTTGTTTTTGTAGCTTATAGGGGGCCGTTCAAATATTACGTAAGCAGATTTATTACAATTATTTACCCCGCCATCCCCCTTGTCAGCAAAAGTAAGCAAAGCTTTTACCCCCTCCCCTAAAATGTATTTTTAAACGTATGCGTGCGGGAATCCCCAAAAATGCGTTTCATTTTCAAGCATAGACAATGTGAGGGTTGCCATTCGTGTAAAAAAGTAAATAACTACCGATGACGTAATCATCATCTAGACTCCCCTACCCCCCATGTCATCCAAAATAAGCAAAACAAAGACCCCCTCCACCCCCCCATAGTGCTTACGTAATACTTGAACGGCTAGCGGCTAGCTTATATTTTAATCCACATACCACGCCGACGGAAGCTATAGGTACTTACATAAGATTGACGAGCACGCCGACGGCCGATGTGATCAACATGACAGTGGCGTCAATCTCAAACTGTTTGTATATAACTCTTTGTACCGCCATGTATACAAGCACGCCGGTCACTACCCAAATGAGTAATACTGATGTTAATGCTCCTATTACTTCGGCACGGTACCAACCGAATGGCATTCTGAAAGAGAAAACATAGATTTAAAACACTAAATAAATCATCTAAGTCTACGCAGGTTTCACTGATTTTGACCTATTTAAAGATCTGTGACTGTGTGTGACTAAAATGTGAATAAATAAATAAAAATAAAACTGATGGAATCCATCTATCTATTAGTACGTACATAAGAGTCGGCTCGCCCTAATGGTAAGCAGTAATAGATAAAATCAAAGATCGATTGGCCACAATCGAGTTTGGTGCCCGTCAATTTATCGATGGATGCAGCGAAATTCACTACCACCTATATCTTTGATTTTATCTATACCGCAGGCTATCAACGAATTAACTGTGTCCTATTCGAATGTTCACTCTCAAAAATCTATAAAGTTTTTCATAAGAGATACTATCTTTTGCTAAAATTCATTTAACTATCTGATCAGATGGCTCTATTTATAACCTACAATGGTCAATGTAAAGCGTATAGCTTCAACATTCCTTATGCAAACTGCCAAAGAATGGAACGCCATGCCCGAGTCTGTGTTTCCGCATTAGTACAATCTGGGTCTATTCAAAATAAGAGTTTATAGGTAGGTAAGCATAGATAAGCACGCTCCTACGTAGACCGCACTATTACTTGCCATCAGGTGAGATCCTGGGCAAAGCGTGCCTATTCACCATAAAAAAAGTCATGCGACTGAAACTTGATTTTAATCGGTGGTCATTTTCAGTACGGCATAGAAACTCATACTTATCAGTAATTTCCATATGGTATGGAATTTTAAAATGCATAATAATACGATTTACAGATATTTTACCATTTTTTTTATAAATATTATTTATATGCATATTAATAAATTCCAGTAAGAATTTAAAACGATCTTAACATAGGTACTTTGCTGTGAGAAATAGGTGTTTATTTTTTCAAGAATTTCATTATGATCAAATTCATATTGAAATTAAGAATGACATCCGTAAACATTGCCGGTCACTCTAGTCACATATGCTGCGGATTATTTTTTTTCTCGCAAGCTAGACAAGACATCCTTTTTATTCATGCCATTCGGCGAATCATAGAAGAACTTTTTGTAACACTGTAACATCCTTGTAACCTATGTTTTACGAAATAAATGAATTGAATTGAATCGAATTGAAATTCTATTCTACAGGGCCCCTTTCTCCCGTAATGTGTAGGGCTTTCGGGGCTGGCTCGCCACCCCTAATGTATGACGAGTTCGACACTTCTAACATCCATCTGTAGTAGTGTTCCGGTCACTATAATAATAAACTTTATGAATGCCTTTACCTGATTTACAAGTTAAAGTAGACTTTAGTATATTTACCTTCTGGTGGCGGGTCTGCTGGCGACCCATAAGGAAAACAGTGATATCATGAAACTGGCGAAGTCCGTCAGCAGATGCGCCGCGTCCGTGGCAATGGCCAGACTGTTTGATATGTAACCACCTGTGGACATACACATATAACATATCATCACGTTTATATTACCCAGAAGGATGCGGCAGAGGCTTATAACACCCACAATTCACCTGTTTTTTCCATGTGATAAGGGGTAAGCATTTTAACAACACTAATATAAACTTGAATTAAGCAGGCTATACTTGGGGGCAGATATCATAATATACATATTATAGTGCTTGTAAATATTTATTTAGGTATTAATATATTTTCTATTATTCTCTTATATAAATATAGATTTTAATATCTAGTATTATATTATCTTATTCTTCTTCTTATATTATCTTATAAATTATATATTAATCTTATTACCATAAAGTCATTAATTACATAGGTGCTATCTGAAAATCAGCGCTGTAGTATTCTAAACTGCAGCAATTGCTGAGATAGCCACCTTTTTGGTCTCATACGGGAGTGTTCCACGTGTTTACCATACCTATGTGCTAATTCTTATTTTAATGTTTTATTTTGTTTAAGTTGTCTTTTGCATGCTTTATTTTTACCAGTGTACTCCTTAATGAGTCTAAATAAATGCTTTTTCTTTCTTTCTTTCTAAGCCTATTGCACTGCTGCTTTTGGGCATTTCCAGACAGATGAATCCCAAATAACACTTTTGCCCGTGAATCGAAATTGCGACCTCGTGGTGAGAGGTCATACTAACCACTAGAATCAGCTGGGTTTAAGATAAGTATGAGAAGTTACGGGGTTCGGTTCCAGGTCCGAGAATGATTTATGAGGCCCAGAGATCCTGTGTCCGTGAAAATGCATGTTTCCTTATTGTTGCGATAGATAGAGGCTCGTCATACAGAGCACCTAATAAGTAATTTACCTTTAGACAGGTCTACCGTCTACAGCTTAGGTCAAGTCATGGCTCGCCATCAGACAGACTGTTTCCGAAGAAAACAATTTATTGTGGTGCGCATTGGCATAAAAGTCATTGTCATAAAAGTTTTTTTTTTTTTTTATTCTACGCTCACAGTGAACGAACGTGTAGTGTAGTCCACCTGATGGTAAGTGGAGTACAGCCCATGGACATCAACAATCCACAAAAGCAGATTACAGATGCGTCGCTGCAGCTGAGGACTACGGTGTTATACCTCATGTGTGCCAGTAATTCCAGGGCCTGATCTCACCACCAAACCGGAACACCGTAATGGAAGCACTACTATTTGGCGGCAGGTTAAAGGTGAGACGGTGGTGCTGCCGCCCTCGAGCTCATTCACAAGAGCTCTACCACCAGTATTGATTAAGTTTACATTTACAGACACAGAAAGCACATATCGTAGTGCTACTGAGAAGTTACTACTTTGCTGCAGTTACCGCCTCCGTTCTTCAACAGAAAGCTACCATGTATCTTAACATTTGTAGCATAAAAATAAATTGCAATTAAACAAGCCCAGAAAACTGAGATTAGTATTCGGCACGGCACGGCATTGCAATTACATAATAAGGCCCTTATAAAACAATGCAAAAATTGGCTACGCGCCATTCTAGATAACCTACAAACGGTTAACACACAGTTACTTATTTGTAATACGAACATACATAGCATGTTAAATGTATAAAATGTAAACTATTATTTTGGCAAAATGCTATTTCGTTTGTAATGTAATGGACGGACAATCAAATTATCCGATTTTGACATTTGAGAATTAACTACATACAAGTTTGGGACGAATTGGGTATCATCCTTAAATTAGGATAAAACATTTGTCAAGCATCAAAATACGGGGTGGATGCGACATAGCGACATTTATTGAAACCACAGCTTCTATACATGGTAAGTATCAATTTCCACCGGATAAAAATTCTCTGGCGAAAAAAAAAAAATCACGTTCTCCGAACAATTTGAACATTGCGATCGTGCAATTTGTTCGGAAGACGTGGATTTTTTTTTTCGCCAGATAATTTTTTATCCGGTGGAAATGCATACTGGCCATGTATAGAAGCTGTGGTTTCAATAAATGTCGCTATGTCGCATCCACCCTGTATAAAAAAAACCATTTGGTTTTGAAATGTTGAGTTAGTTTTGATGATCTGTAAACTAAAAACGAATGAATATAAAAGTAAGGTCCACTGATTAAAAAAAAGTCGTCATGTTTAATTTGTGTCACCCTTTGAAATACGTCTAAGGAGTTTAATTTTTTTTTTAGGATAGAACTATTATAGATTTTAGAATAGATAGATTTTACATTTACTTACCAACAATTTCTCCTATCATGAATACGACACATAACACACTGGCAATGATAAGCTTTCTTCTGGCCCGTTTGTCGATCTCCTCATTTCTTGATCTGTGACAATGCCCTGGAAAAAAATGCGTGATATTAGATCAGTTATCATTAACGGAATCTCGGCAACGGTACAGATGAGATACTTCCAGGCAGTTCCAGGAAAGAGAAGTTACCATGTAAAGCGAACGAGCAAATATCGCTTAGGCTTGTTCAGGCCTTATAAAGTACAAACGTAATACAGTGGACCCCCGGTAATCCGACAAACAGTTTGCAGGGCAGTGTCGGATTAGTGCATTTGTCGGATTATAGAGTACTGCCTTAGACCCCATAGTCCGGATTTTTTACGAAAGAGTACCTTGTAATCCGACAGATCCAATGATAAGATTCTACATGTTATATATATGTATGCACTCTTCATACTTCATTATGTATGTGAAATTTAGTAAATTAAACAACACAATAGATTTTTTGACGTTTTATTATAAAATTAACGTTAGTTATGCTATATAACTCACAAAAAATAAGCAATAACTTTACATTAGGAAATACAAATTGTGTAAAAACAAATGTACATACTAAAATAATCAAAAATAATGAGTCAATCAATTTAACACGCATTAGATTTATTCTTTTTTTATTTTTGTTTAACGTTGTTATAATAATAGACCATGTCGGATTACAGGGGGTGCCAGATAAGCCTAGGGCCGGATTATAGCGGGTCCACTGTATATAAAAGTCCTTCGTAAACGCAATAACATTACAGCGACTTGAAGTAAGATGGGGCATCATATTTTTTGATTATCATTTCCCTTTCTTTATTTTTTAACTTAATTTTTATATTTTTAAATATTATTTATAATAAAATACAAAAAAACATTTAAAAATATAAAAAAAAACAGTGTTTCACCGACATCAGGTACAGGGACCAAGCTGCAACGCGAGCCCCTTAAGGTGTTGGTCGAGGCTCTTTGCTATCAGTCCATTGATTATCATTATTATTAACATCATGTGGAATAAATAATATCCAGCGTATTTTGCACTGTCCTAAGTCTGATTAGTTTAATAAATTAAGGCTACAGAAAATCGAATCACGTGAAAAATATATTCTTCTATTGTGCGCCAGAGACCAGTGGAATATGTTAAAAGATAAAGACCTTTGCTTAAAGTATGTATTTAAATAATTGAATATAATATCAATGAATACAGCATAAAGAATTATAAATTCACAGCTGAACAAATCAGCTGATTGTGGTATATCCACAATGGCAACAATGGTAAGCCACGCAAAACTTGACGTCACCAAGTGTGTGTGCCTCCACTGTTGTTCCGAAGCAGTGGAGAGCAATAAATGTTATTTGACTGAAAATTGTCTCATATTTTAGTGTCAGTCAAATAACATTTATATTTTTAGCAATATTGTATAGTCATTTATGTCAGACTGGCACCATTACCGAGGTAGGCTCTTTAGCATGACGGACGACCTGGATTCAAACCACACAAATCGATAGCGGTGAAGGACAGAGGGGAGCGAAGAAGTATGGAGAAGAAGTGGGGTACTAAAAAATCTATAATGAACAAATCACCATTAAACATTTCCCGTCCTTTATTTGCTATACCTCTGTACCTCATTTGATTAGTGTCGTAACCTTAACTTTACTATCAGAAAGGGAAAGTTATTTAGATACTAGATAATTCAGCAGTAGATCACCTCATTACACTGCACTGCACAAAAATACCCATAAATATATGTCATCTGCAGAGAGAGCTGTAGATGATTATATTATATTGCATATTTCTTGATAGATTGATCTATAGACACTGTGGTGGTATAGTTTTCCTTAATCATTACCTATTCATTTTCTCACAAAGAAATTACGGCTTAAAATATTCCGACAATGGCTGTTCACATCACTCATTTCCCTATTAGCTGCCGGAGGTCATACAACAATACAAATCAACTGTGCATTTATCTCGGGACAGATATATCTGTAACTATATTTTATTAGTATCAATAAAGAAGAGTACCTAATGGCCACTGGGTTAATAAATCGAAGTTAATGAAACTCTGTGGATTAATTACACAATTACAATGT
The DNA here is from genome assembly GCA_905147285.1 of Hypena proboscidalis. NCBI lineage: Eukaryota > Metazoa > Arthropoda > Insecta > Lepidoptera > Erebidae > Hypena > Hypena proboscidalis. The sequence goes on along the minus strand of LR990127.1, from coordinate 22,882,168 downwards.
ATTGTGGTATGTCTGTGCACATGAATATTCACACACATAAACCATTGTCACGTTGAGATGCATAACAGAAAAGTTAGAATTTTAACCAATAATGTCGATCTCCCTTTATCTCATGTATGTTGGGGAGTCTAGAAACCAAACTAAAAATATTTGGTACTAAAGGGTACGAAAATGATAAGTCAATACAAAACAATTCGATGACGCACTTTAGATTCGTTATCATGAGCTCATGTTCATACACTGAGCAAGCTTCGTCTGATACTCCGCAATCGACAATATTATGAATAAATATGAAGCCAAAAGGCAGTTCAAATCTTCATACTCACTTTCAACTTCAGTGATGCTGGTATTCCTTCTGGACACCTCCTCGCCATCAGCGTTAGTTTCTATGACTGCACAGCATCCAGTTGAAGGGTTGCCATGAACACAGAATATGACCCGACGGCCCCGCGCCGGACTGTCTGTGCCGTATGTGGCTTTGCCATCGTGGAACCTGAAACAGCATGAGAAATACATAAGTAATTGGGAAATTCTGAAAATTTGAGAAAGACTATAATATCTAATTAAATTGGTACAAGAGTTTGGTCTATAATAGTAAGACGCCCGACTACCTTATAGTGCTCATATAATACTTGAATGGTACCTAAGGAATCTTTTTTAATAGCGTCAAATGAAATAACGTCAGAAAAACAAGTGTAACTAACATGTAATAATTGACGGAGCCCCGTAGTTTGTTCTGTGCACCTAAGGTCAATTGGTTTAAGGTCATATTTCATTGGCTATGACGATGACACTGGAAATCCTGGCAAGATAATGATGACATTATAGTTATCAAAGAAGAGGCTTAATGAAAATTAAAGAAAGTATCCATTGTATGATGATAAGTTATTACTACAATGAAGTAACTCCGTCCGTCTGTGTTACGCTGTTGTAGCTTTACTTCTGCACTAATTTTGGTGAAAATTAGTATGTAAGATAAAGCTGATATACCACGCAGGCGAAGTAACGGGCAGTGGTTTAGTATAATTTGGCACGTTTGGGATATAAACACGATTCACGTGGTGGAATTTATCGTATCAATATCAAACGTATCAATGTATTTTACTGTTTCCTTAATTTAATAATAGGTACAAATAGCGAAACTCCAAATTTCAGGAATCATTTGATTAGTTAGAATGTACCTTTATCGGTTTACTCGTCGTTATCTTTTTGACCCACTATTTTTATACTAGACTTGTTTTCATCAAATAGGCTACTGGGGAATACTCCAAATTATAGGATGTTCCTTCAAGTTTTAGTTGAGGCAATGTATTTTATCTTTTTGAGCCGACATTTGTCTGACATAATCATAAGCGAGTTAAGCAGCAGATACTTAACGTAAAATGAAGAATCCTGACTACCAGTAAATACTTATTATTGACCTCATTTACTTTGTAAATAGACCTAAACACAAAACACTAGATACGGCAACAATTTTTAGTAACTATTAAAAACAACTTAAAAGACATTGTACCAAACCCGATCGGTTGCTTTGCTACTTTTTAACGGTCCATGTTAGGGATGTCATCAATCTGCACGGTCACTTAAGAATAGATTACATTAATTCAGGCCATAAACCTACTTCCTAAGCATCCATTGTTTGTGAGAAACTACTATGAAATGTTCTCGATTGGTAATCATAACATTACGCCTACACTGCACAGAAGAATGTCACAGAATTGTATAAAACCCACACTTCAACTGTTGTTTAGGTTCTATTTGATAGGGAGTGAGCTATGAGCTGGGCACAATTTCAAACTACTGAGAAATTCTAAACAAAAAAGTCTAATTAAAACTTTGGTCAATCCGTGTGTGGCGGTGTAGGGTCGCATACGCTAGCCACTAGCCAAACCAGGCAATCAAATTATGGATATCACATTTGCACGGGCACTTTAGAATAGACTTCAATAATTTAGGCAGTAAACCATAGAAATCTTAATAATAAGGCAATAGAAATGTCAAAGACGCGTGACCTTGTCGCCGCGCATCTGTCAAGTCAAACACAAGTGCGAGTTGAGGAATTGTCGTCTTAATGTCATCGCAAAAAGAATAATTTTGTTTGCAGGAATACAAGCGCATTTGTCTAATCGAACACAAGTGCGAGTTGAGGAATTGTCGTCTTAATGTCATCGCCAAAAAGAATAATTTTGTTTGCAGGAATACAAAAAGTGGTATTTGAAAACCGGCGACATGCGTCCCAGTGTTAAAAGATAGTCGATAGCATTTCTATTGACTAGTTATTAAGATTTCTATGCAGTAAACTAACATCCTAATCATCCAAATATTTATGTTGCTTTTATTAGCGCCAAAGTTTTTGTTGTACAATTATAAGTGTATCAAATGCCATCTATAAACAATAGTGCATAAAATTGTTTTCCTACTACCTACCGTATGTACCGAATTATTTTATTTTTATTTTAACATTATATTAATCAGTGCCAAGTTTTTGAGAGGCGTTTTTTAGCCTGGTAAAAACACAGTGTATAATTGTATGTACTTAGTGTAACAACAGTTATTACTAATTCAATGTTATTGATGCCAATAAAGAAATTTTAAAACTCAAAACTCAAACTCAATCATCCATTGTTGGTGGTAGAACCGCATAGAATACTATGGAATGTTCTCCATTTATCGCAACTTCACGTCTATATTGGCCAGAAGGATGTGGCAGTGATGCTACTGAGAATTTCTGGGAGGCAAAATTCCCAACCCGGGGATCAAACCTGAAGCCTCACAATGAGCGTTTGCAAATTATATTACTAGACAAACATCTATTACATTCTATTCATCCATTGTTTGTGGAAGATACTCAAAGAACATTATGAAATGTTCTCGATAGGTACCAAGCGGAAATAAAGATATTTAGCTTCTCAATTCGTTATGGTGAATGGTGCGGTGCATACAAACATACACATTATCCTATTTAGGTTTAGTTGTTGAACTAAACTATGCGTTTACCATAGATGTATTCTCAGCAAGCGTATAATATGCAGCAGACTATGATGGAAAGATAGAATAAAAAAGAGGTTCAGATATGAGAATTTTAGCAGATCTTCGGCTAGTAGGCAGAAATCATTTTAAAATTAATCATAATAATATAAAACAATATTTTAAGAAAATTGTTTCCTTATTATTTGGATAGCAAGGCACCTTTGGTAATTTAGTCCTAGACCTGTCTTACTTTATAGCAAATAGCATACAATTTTGCCAAATGCTCTCAAATCCTATGCACAATCAGAACAAAACCATAGTATAACTAGTAAGTTATCTTCGAACAAAGGTACATCGCGCCGTTTGTATGTACGCGTAGCGCTTGCCACGCCCCGTGTTCATGTACGTACGCACGCACACTACGCCGCTCGGCCCAAACTCGGTCAGCAGTAGTGCGGGCCGTGTCATTACTGTGAGCGGTCGGTGTTTGTTTAAAAAATTAGGTACGGTTACGCGCTGCACTGCAAAATGTCTTCGCGAGTCAAAAGATATTATTGTGCAGTTTATGGTTGTTCAAACGACATTATTTCAAACCCAGAATTAACGTTCTTTAAGGTACCCTCTGAACACGAAAGGTGAACTTTAATAAAATACGTATTTGATAATAACTACTAAATACTTAATAATAATGTAGGTATGTTTTTTAAACGCTGCCGTTGCCTCTTTGGTTTATTTATTTCACAAAATGGATGTTACATTATAAATATGATGCGCAATTTTGTGATGTGTTATTAAATTATTTTTATTTTAACCGATATAAAAAAGGAAGTTCTCATAGTGTGTATGTATGTTGGTCTGCGATTATCTCGCATTTGGCTGATTTTGATGTAGTTTTCAGAAGAGAACCTATATATTGAGAAAATTCTCGAGGTTTTAGGTATTTTAACCGACTTCAAAAAAGGAGGTTCTCATTTTAGTTGTAGTTAAAGTTAAAAGAGAGAAGAACATGGTATTTGTTTTTTTTGCTTTAATGGTAGGTAAAGTATATGCATGTAACTTCCTAGTGTTAACTAACTAATATTATAAATGTGAAAGTTTGTAAAAAAGTTTGCGAAAGTTTGACTTTGATTTGACATAAATAAATGCTTTGATTTGTAATAAAAACGTTTTTTTTATAATTAAAAAAATAATTTCAGTACAGGTAATTTAAAATATCAATCTGACAAGTGACAACCTTAAGCCTCGAGCAAGTTTAGGTATCGTGCGCTCCTAAACGCCGGGAGTTGGCTTACTATTTATTTTTACTATGACAAAACTACGCATTTACCATACCGGCTATCAAGTCATCAGCTCATCAGTGTAACTGGGCTATTTGTCTCCGTAACTGTTGTTTATTTCTGTACACACTAGCTCTGCACGCGACTGCACTCGATATAAATGGTATCATTATGCTAAATGGATGAATGTTTTGTACGGCGCACTTGTTCCTGCGTGGGACTGTGTAAATGATTATTTTTTTTAAATGAGGTACTTTGCTAGTGCATACTGCATAGTTGGACAATAACTTACTACGTCGTATTTGTACTCAGCTGAGGTGATCATTGATACAGTCAGATTACCTATACTATCTGCAGATCCTACAAAAATTGGGCATCCTTACTGATCAGATCCAGTGTGGCTGTGATGCTCCTCAACAAACAATGCCCTACTCGTAGAGTGCCCTTAGTACCCTTACAGATATTCTCTCCAAGACCTGAATAATGCCACAGAGTGCGTCATTGCGGCAGTAAATTTATTGTTATATATATCACTGACTTGAAAGGAAGATTTGTGGATTAACCATTTGAGAGTAAAAATCTAAGCATATGTAGTCGACTAAATAAAACATCCAAATTACAACTAACAACTATTAGAGGCTATAATCAGACAATAAGAGACTGCAGTTCTATAAATTGTATCATTTTATCATATATATACAAAGACAACTAACAAACAAGGAAGGCCTCAAATTGGACTTCATTTGAATTTGATCAAGATATGCAATAAAATTCATAATAGGCAAGAATTTTCCATAAAACGACTGCATGCTACTCTTTAAAACGGTTCTACGCACATAAATCATAAGGTTATGTAGGTACATGTTTTTATAACGTAAGGACAGGTGACCACAACCTTGGTATAGTAGTATAAGCTGGTATTGGTATAGTAGTAGTATAATAGTAGTATAAGCGCGACTACGGAAACTGATTTCAATTTCGTTTTTGCTATCTGAGCACAATAAAAAGTTAGTATCAATTAAAAACAATCAATTGCCTGTCTGGTCTAGTGGTTAGCGTATGCGGCCTTTCAGAGCGATTCCCGGGTCAAGCAAGTGTTATTTAGATTTTTCCATTAGAAAATTCAAAGCGGAGTTGGAACTGTGTCCCGTAGATGGCAACAGGCTCACCACCTATCACTTGGGACCTAATCATAACAGGTGAAATGCGGGTGTTATACATCTCAGCTAAACCCTTCTGAGTAAAAATAGGGATGATATTATTTTATCAATCAAAAAGTTCGACTCAACAGGAAGGAAAACTGCCGACCTCTACGGTTTAAAACAATACGACATGTAAAATAATGTAGATATCAGTATAGTATATCTTCAATGGGTGATAAATAAAATGAAACAAAGCCCGGCCAATATACAGATATTTGCATGATAAACATGCGTTATCGAGGCAGCTACTTACAAACAATAAACTTTATCGTGCTAATAACATTATCAAATGATTACACAAGCCATTTGAGGTTTACATTGTATGTATATTGGTTTATCAATTTCTCACTCATTCATTAACATAGACTTTGGAGTTTAGCGAAATGTTTTTGCAAATGAATGGAATCACAAAAAGGGAGTATTGCTTAAATGCATCTTGCATTCTCGATTTGAAACTATTTTTTAAAAGGTTCAATTACTACTTTTCTACACCATTAGGTGATATATTGTGCCTCTATTTGGGGCCAACACTATTTTTCTTGTACCCCACATTCTGAATGAGTTGGTGTTGGATGTTTAAGACTCAATTTGGCAGATTACATTTTTCTGCTAAGCAGTTTGGCAGAAAAGTTGTAAACCTACAATATGTAACCCTTTTTTATAGAATACAAATACATTGTTTTGGTATTCTATTTTATTTAGTTACTTCAGTTTACAAAAAAGTCTGCGTTCCTCGGGTTCAATCACAATGCTCTAACGCTTTAGAAATATAAAGTGCTAACAATGGCAATGGTACCAGCAATTTTAATGTGACGTAATTACATTGTGTTGCTGAACGATGAGCAAGCAATTTTATGTCCTATAGTTAATTGAACATCACATAGTAGGTATGGTTGATAAGCCTTCATATTGTGATGTGTAGTTCATTTCATCTTTTTCTTGTTAAGACCAATCCACTGATCAACTGATAATTTAAAAAACAAAAGGACTTTAATTACAAAAAAAAATGCCTCGATTTCTCTAGGATGCTATCATCAGATCGTGACCTGATGAGAACCACATGACAAGTAGACTCTTTCAGACAAAAAAGAATTTCTCAAATCGGTCCAGGCGTCTTCCAGTAATCGGCGAACAAACAAAAAAAAGAAATTAAAAAAAAAAACGTGAACCTCTTCCTTTTTTTTAAGGCGGTTAAAAATACTTAATACTGATACTAATACTGATTCATATGAAAGAACATTGGCTTTTCGGGGTATTTGAATGTTTAGTTAGACGAAAGAGTAGGTATAACACCGACATTTAATGTACTATAATTTATAAACAGAATTTCCAAAAATGCTAAGCACCGCCTGGCTGCAACATTTTCCTTTAAAAGCACATCAGAAACAATTTGTCAAATTTAAAGCTACGAAATCACAGACACACACAGATCCTCCTCCTCCTCGCGTCGTGTTCCTCATTGCTGAGGGTCGTGAAGTCCCCGTGGTATTATCTTTTTTTTGACAGTGTCCCGCCATCTGTCTCTGTTCTTGGCATCATGTAGTGCAACATGCAGTTGGGTATCCAGAGTGGAACGGATCTTGTCGGGCTACGGCCTCTAGGTCTTTTGCCATCAACCTTGCCACACACAGATACACCAACTCATATATCAAACGTATAACAAACAGAGGGGGTTAGATACGGTGTCATCACCCGAATCGACTGCCACCAGCAAATAAAAAACCGGCCAAGTGCGAGTCGGACTCGCGCACGCAGGGTTCCGTACCATACATCTAAATAAATGTTTTTCTTTATTCTATAGTATATTGTAGTTGATTGAATGAAAGGTAAAAGCGGTTTACGATTTAATACGTATTAAAAAAGCTAATTATTAGATCTCGTTCAAACCAATTTTCGGTGGAAGTTTGCATAGTAATGTACATCATAATATATTATTTATACATTTATCATTCCCTTATTTTAGAAGTTACGGGGGGGGGGGGCAACATTTTTCCACTTTGGAAGCGTCTCTCGCGCAAACTATTCAGTTTAGAGAAAAAATATACCGAATACATCTACTTACCAAGTTTCTACAGTATAGCTCTTATAGTTACGAAAAAAAGTGGCTGTGACATACGGACGGACAGACATGACGAATCTATAAGGGTTCCGTTTTATGCCATTCGGCTACGGAACCCTAAAAACATGAAAAATGTAAAAAAAAATCTACCCAAAAATACCAGTGTGAACAAATATCGAAGCTCCTTACGCTTATCTTCATTTTACACTATATTGTAAAAGCTGTTCACTAATATCAACCTGATTCGTAGTAATTTTATCAGGTGTTATCGTAAACGGTATTTACGTAGGGTTGCCAAATAGTTTGTATTATATTATTCGCCCAAACCGATACTTTATTATTAATTCTTTTCACATGCACTTAGAATGAAATACGTCCAACTGTTAGCGACGAATCTCATTTTTTTATATGAGGAACCACATTCCTTTTTGCATTCTGTTACCATAATTATATGTATATAATTATTCAAAAATTTATAATATTTAAAGTAAATAAGTTCACTAAAATGGCATCTGTCCAGCCAGAGAGAGGTTAAATAAAATCAGTTAAAAAGCTTAAGGATACCACAAGGACAGTATATAGCATTGCATATCTGTACACTGTTGGCAACCATATCCTAACGTGAGTGCATCACGGGTTTAACGACCTAATAAGCAGTAGCTCAGTGACCTTCTTACGGCAGAAGGACACGATTCCTTCACGTGATAGCGATAAAGCACGGAACGGTTATGGCACACCTAATAATCCTTAGAATTAGCCACCCAAATAGTGGAATAGTATCGCCGCCGTGCCGTCTAGAATACCTGGGGTCCAGAAAAAAATATTCTGTCTGTCAAAATATTATTGTCTATTGACTAATGTTTTTTAAAAATGAGCCCTGAAATTATGGAAAGCAACTGGCGATTTTCTAGCAAAATATTTTTAACGAATTCCGGAACTGCGAAATAAGCAGGCAGATAAGGAAAGAAAAGGCTATTCAAGATTTTTCCATACAAGTGGTCTAGTGCGTACTAATAAGGTTTTACACTATTTGCTTAACATTACAGTTAACCTATAGAGAATATCATCTGAGTTATTTTGTAACAAATGAAACATGACCACCATTATTGTGGACTGGCAGAACTAGTCAGGATGGCAGGTACGCTTTCAAAGGTACTCTTTCAGGAATATTCTTACTAAAAAATATTATTACCATAAAAACAACAAACCCGACTGAAAAAACAAAGTTATAAAGAAGTAACAAAGTAATGTTTGTCACCACCTGCATCTGCTATGTTAAAGACTACAGGTTTTTATCTCTTCAGTATTTTTTTTTAAGCAGTCGGGTTTTTTGTTATTATAATAATAATTTAATTTCATACTTTTTTAAATTCGTGTTAGGATACATATATTTCAATATATTAATATTTTTCCTTTCATTTGATATTAATATGTTAGAGAAAAAAAACCAGCCTCCGATCATTCTTTAATTTGCGGACGCTATTTTGAAAACTGATATAGCCTTTGTCACTACCATTGTTGTGATGAATTCAACGACACCTCATTTGTCAAAATCCGTACAGCCGTTTGAGCTGTTGAGTGTGCCAAAGAAATGGACATACATATACACATACATACGCTTGAAAAACATAACGCTCCTTCTGACGCAGTCGGGTAAAAGTAAAAAGTAATGAGGTATTTAGCAGAAACTTTTGATTACTTTTGACATTCGACAAAAACGTTGGTCGCACAACATCGGGCAGCAAGAAGGAAGAAAGTCCAAAGTTCATAGTGTTTATGCAAAATATTAAACGATAGCAGTGACGCACTGCTTAATTAATGACCGACAAAAATAGACACTTATCACTATTTTCAAATCTAGTATGCCTGCATCCCCACCCATCAAAAGACGCAATATTAAGCTCCCTTATTAAAACATTAAATAATAAATTATAGGCCCATAATACACATATTCCTTGACGGCCGAAGCGTACATAACATACTTATTTCCAATCTAATCTAAGGTTTATTTTGAGTTGATTAAGGTGATATGCCTTAAATTAGTAGAAAAATACTTAGTAATAACAATGCACTATCAACAAAACAGATTCATTATCCTCCTTAATACTATTTTTGTGTAGTCATTTCAAATCACATAAGTCTAAATTCGCTTGTTCTATCAACAAATGTCAACCTTATCAACTTTGACAAATTCAAACAAAATATTTGCAAATGGGTCATAAAACAACTTTGCTGATAGTACATACATACAAACTTTACACAAAAAAAAAGATCATAAGCGGATTCTTGGAGGTTAACGTTTTAAATTAGACTTTTGTGTTATTTGTGTACAAATACTAGCTTTCATTCCAAATTTCAGCTTTCTAGGACTTCGGGAGGCACTCTACGAGTTTTGATAATCGTCAGTTAGTCAGTTACGAAATCAGGGGTTTTTAGATATCAATAAAATCTAAAGTATCGAAGCTATTCAATTGAAACTTTGTATATTTAATACGTCCGGTACTGGTAACATATCCTGAGAATTTCGTTTATCTGGTATAATTCAAACCCAAATTACAAGAGCTCAAAAATCTACGAAACACTTTAGGAAAAGTTAGGCTACATTATAGCTGGCGCACACTGTTTTCTAGCTGCTACAGAAACAGAAATAATGAGGACAGAAATAGCTTTAAATGGCTCATGTTAATATTCACACAGCTGCGTCACCAGCTATTTTCTTTTTTGAACTTTTACAGATTACAGAACATTTGTACAGAAGTCGTAAAGTAAAAGAATTTTCGACAGACGCATATATATACGTATATATAACAATGTAATGAGTCCATTACACGAGCAACGTAAAACTTGGTCGAGTAAGTATATGTCGCAGACTTGACTGAAGTAAATGGATCGGCGAGTTTTTCCGAAGCAAGCATTCAGTCAAGTATTACTGGTCTAGTTACTCTACCAGGCGCTTCGGCACGTGTAGGCCCGCAACGTGGAATTTTATGCATGACTAGATTCGCGAGGGGGACACGTGCGTTAAGCGAGTTGTCTAGCTCTGGCCTAGCACTACCTGATTATTCTTTGCAAGCACTAAGAACAGATTTTAAATATTTTTTGTCTGTACAGGTAAGATTTTCCAAGGAATTGGAAGCAAATGTTTGAAGTCAAGACATTTATTTACATTGACTTAAAAAAATTTAACCAAAGAAACTGGGTAAGAAATCCAGAATAATACGAAATAGCTGCAGGACTGCCTACAATGATTTTTTTATTCCACTAAGGAGGCAAACAAGCATACGGTCCGCCTCATGGTAAGCAATCACCGTAGCCTATGGACATTTGCACACCAGGGACATTAGTCTCAGAACCCCATGGCTCATTCCACCACTTAATCGTGCGAGCGATTGAAATTTCTCTGGAACAAGTGGAGAAATTTGTGCGCGACAATCTTCTTCTTCTTCCTAGACTTTCCCAATTATTTTGAGCTCGGCTTCTAGTCTAACGGATTAAGCTGAATATCAGTATTTACGTGTGTGTGCGAAGATATTGGTTGATAAATTATGCTCCAAATAATAATATAGTGCACGCCGTGAAAACGGCATCCGAGTGTCCTTTAAAAATACATACAATCATGTATTACAAAATAAACGTAGAGATTGTGGAGAACGTGACATGGGTAGAAAGCAAGGTGTTTATTGCTGTCGTGATGCATGTATCTTACATGCAGATAACATAATCTGATAGTTACCAAGTAACTACGAATCGTGCATGAAACTATAATAAATATTAAATTAACTACAATTAATACTGTATTTCATTATACATGTCCCATTGCTGGGTTCTGGCCTCTTAGCACGACGAGAAGGGTTAGGACATAGTCCACCACGCTGGCCAAGTACGGATTGATAGACTTTATATCAGGTAAAGGCCAACTTAAAAACTATAAGGATCTTTTATTTTATCTACACAAAATTGTGTAAACCCTTGATCGACAAAGTTCAATAACCTTGAAGAGGTTTCAAATTTCAAAAGGGAGAAGTACGACTTACTTTTTGCATCTACCACATGCCAAACCAAAATATAATATGTTGTAAAATAATCCAAAAACAAAAAGCTAGTAAGTAAAGTAACAGAATACACTGTGTGCCTGTCGCTACGAGTAATACTAGTAGGTGTTTATTTTGAAGCGGTTCAAATCATTAAGTATTATTTTTTTAATCAAATTAAAATGTCGGTGTTATTTATTTTGTTATTTTAAGCAAGAAACCGATCGATCGATACGCAGATGACACGAGTGAAGCATTAACTTGAGAAAACATGCATTCTATAAGTTTTATTGCAGTAGCAGAACATTAAACTATATGATAAACAAACATACGTAAATAGGAAGTCGTAAGATACGCCTTATTTGTCCATTTAATTAATATATCTTAAATTTTCTTTAATACAAACATGAAGGTTGTTGCTATTAAAAAAAGTTAACGCTAAGACAAATTCACAACCACAAACATCAAATTAGAAACGCCAGCGCAAAGCATTCTAAATTTAAATATTTCACTTACGATAAAAGAGGTTCTTTGTCCATCTTCACTTACAAAAACACTAGCACTACACTAAATCACTTTTGAAAAAGGAATTGATTTGACATTTAAGTGTCAAACTGTCATATTAGCGGTGATACCAGACGAGTACTAATTTGAATCTAATAGATATGGCATCGTTATCTTGAGTGCCACCACTCCCTACACAGAAATTGTAGGTAGATAAATGCAGTACTACCGACTAATATAACCTCATATTACGTTAAGAATGTGTATTTATAAATAAGTACACAGATATAGAGATTACATGTACTGATGCGTTGTTGGTTGTTATTATATACTCGATACGAAATTGCGTTTGTGTAAAGGAAATTGTAAATTAAGCTAAACTAGTTCTGAGTCGGAATTGGTTTCTCGATTTCGTTTAAACGCTTGTTTTCAGGGACATTTAAATCTGTATCGGGTACTAGGTTATCGTTACAAGTGGCAACATCTCTGCTAGTATAAACGTGATGTTATTTTATTGCTTAGAATCTTACCCAGGATCCCAGGGGATTCTGAACAGCGCTGTAGTGTGTACATCGGCCAAGTACAGTCGCTGATCTTCGCCACCAAGCATGTTATGGGATGCTATGAGCAAACAGCGAAGTTACTTGGTGAAACATCACTGTTTTATCCTGAATGAAGGTGACACATCACAACATGCTACGTTGAATGAAACTAGACAGGACTTAGTTGGATTGGAGTTCACAATTGGTCAGTGCATAAAGGCGTAATAATTATTTGTCAATGTAAACGGTACACTATTAATTAGTACACAAGAAATACCTAGTTATGTTTCATTCAAATTTCGTCCTTGTAATAGTCCCAATGTCGATTTAAATACTTTAAGCCGTTCGACTTTGAAGATTTGTTATCATCTGAAAAATAACCAACCGTAAGTAAATCACTATATTGTTAAAATTATTGTTATTTAAATACAATTTAAAACACACTTTTTGTTATTGTATTATGAATTTGTCGCATTAACTGACTTTTAGTAGAAGTGTTTTTATGATTCTAGTTCATTTACATTTTTAAAAACAGAAAAGTAAAGGGCGAAAACATGGCGGCGCAAGCACTACGTGTAACCTACCGTCAATTGTGTCCATAAAAGTCTTTGGCCATATATCGCTCATCCGGTTTGACAGAGACGCAATAAAAAAATATTAATAAATTAATTAAACATAACGCCAGTTTAAAGATCGTTTCTTAAACTATAAGATACAAAACTTATTTCTTCACCGTATTTTATATTTTTAGCGGTCCTAATAATAAATTTGTTCGTTTTACCATGAACCATAGATTAATGACGATAATTAATTAATTGATGGTGTTATATTTCTAAGCCATGAACGTGGAATGATAATGAGTTTTTAATTAGGCATTAATTGAGTCAGTATCGCATTTTTTGCTAATGTGTCACTGTCGCACCGGGTGAGAGATATTTTTTTTAATTAAAAAGAAAGTGAGACTTATTACTTATTAACTAGCGAACCCGCAATAATTCACATGTTTAACAAAACCGTGCGTTATCTTATCAGACAGATATACTGTAGGATGTAGTAGGGATTATACAAATAATTACACTATCGATATTATCTATTATTTACACACTACAGGTAGATGAGGGGACGACTCGAGTACTGAACGGTGAACTGATTAAAATGCATTCATGTTTGGGATTTTTCAAGTGGATAATAATAGTATCTACTAAATATCCCTTATATCATATTTATGGGCCTTTTCAAATTAGTTTTGTGGTTTTATACATTTTTGAACAAAATTTAAGACACATAACAGCATTTGTAAAAAGGATTGACTGTATGAGCACTATGAATACGATATAAAACTTTCAATTAACTGGGCCGTAGCGTCTTCCAAACGAACCGACTGACAGAGAATGGGGCCCCACTAGCATGGGCCACGACACGTGGCAAGTTAGTTCTTACGGGGTGAATGTACTATATATATAACTACTCCATACTACCAACGCGCACCAACCAATGAGAGCGCATTAACAGTGGCCACCAACAAAATTTGACTCAGCCATCGACACGACGAAGAAAAAGACTACCGACCTAATGGCACCTTCAAAATTTCGAAAAATAGTCCTAAAATTTGGAAAGATCCTTAGTTTCTTTTTCTCTGCGGCCGTGCAACCCTAGCCCCAATTTATAGACCCCAACCTAGAAATGAAAGAGACTGAAGAGACGGCACTGGCCGTGTCGCCATGTCAGTCGGTATGTCCACCATCAAAACAAGAAAAGTTGTGCTTACATTTCGGTATAGATCTATATTTTTATGTAACAATCATGATTATAATGCGCCTATTACGACGCGCACATCAAGTCGTGGGAAGCCGGTGCTATTTTAATTAATGCGGCGTATTTACTATGTACGTAAACAAGTCTAATACCTCTAATAAGGTGCATTAGGCACACGCACGGCACATGTGTTAGTAAACAAGTGATGAAGTCATTAATCCTGTAATAAGCGGTTGTCGTCGAATAGTCATTGGGTGTATTTCAGATATAAAAATAGGGGAATCGAGCATGAGGAGGTTGTGTCTGTAGTCACCTCCTTGGATTGGTCATCTTCATCCAACAATATAACATAACATCACGCCCATAGTACCCAAAAGGATGTGGCAGAGGTGTACAACACCTACATTTCACCTATTATGTATAGGTCCCATGAGATAGTGGGTGAGCCTATCGCCATCCACCGGGCACAAGTCCAACTCCGTGTTGCTATTATTAATTTCCAGACGGAAAGTTCCCAAATAACACTTTGCCTGACCCGGGCATTGAAGTGGTCTATGCTTGCAGTCTCTAGGACACACATATCAGAGCATGAAGTTCAACCCTAATAATGCCGAGAAGAAATTCTTCTGCTATACCAAACTAAGATAAGCTTAATTGGGATATTTTTTTTAGCTGAATATCGTATGAATAAAGCGGATGCCTCTATTTATTATTTAATCTTTTATTGCCATGTCAAATAATAAGACGTTGTACTCATGCTGCGGCTTATTTCTATGATTGACACGGTAACAACCTAAGGCTTATGCAAATTGATATTGTCTTTATTGGAGTCAAGGAGCATCGCCGTCCTTATATCTGTTGCATGACTTCGCACGTGTGTCATTATTTTGTTTATAATATCACGATATTAAAATCTTTATTTTTAATTTCTGTAGATAACCTTGTTTGTAAATAACTGAGTATTGGAGGATATAATAGAGACTAATGCTAGGTAAAAGTTGTTAGATAAGCCTTGAAGTAAAGTGATTAGGTTTCTTTGATTGTGGATTAGTGTTCCTTGACTGATAGATAGTTATATATTAGTGGACTGCCCACGTTTAGCCTTTATACTTTAAAAAAAAGTACAGACTTGGGCGTCAAATCTTGAAGTTTAAATTATTTGATGAGATTGCAATTAAAATGGAAAATAGCGACATAGTGGGTGGCGCCGTGAAGACTTGGAAAGATGACACATTCCTGGAAGGCTAGCGGGACAAGACCAAGAGATAAGGAGAGTGGGTGTCATGGAGACCTTTGCCCAAAACTGGAAGAAAATGGAAATGGAACAGCTTAAAAGTAAATTAAAGTAAACTGGAAATAGGGAACTGCCAGAGTAAGACGTAATCGGTATGGGATTGAATGTAATCGGTATTCTAGGAACAATAACAATAACTTTATGTTTAATAAGCAATCAAAAAAATATATTATTATCTGTGACGTAATTAAATAAATATATTAGACATTTTACGGTCGTTGTCACAAGTCACAACCACAACACACACTAGGTACCTACCTATAACATTTACATAAGAACGATGATAGGACATCTTCGTAAACAATGGTTGTAAACATATTCAATCAGAAAACAATACAATTATAGGAGGTGGTTGGAGGATATTAGGTATTTGACTATTTTTAAACAAAAATCCGATTAAGGGTTTAATTGTACCGGATAGGCGCCGAATCTACAAAGCCAATCTCGGTGAAAATTAATATGAAGATGGCTCAAGAAACCAGGCATAACATTGGCTACTTTTTGTCGACAAAGCGAGCGGAGCCGGCGATGGAAGCTGGTAATATACAAAATCATTTGATAATTTATAAAAGCAATAAGCACTGTGTTTACACGAAACCGCATGAGTATATTTATATTTGCTGATACTACAGTGATATGGAAACCATCTGTTTAATTTATACAGAGAATGTGATTATCGCAATAATTATTATAATATGCATTCGAATAACAAATGGTAGGCATATTGTCTCTTGACATGGTCGTACTTCGCCATTTGCATATTTATTTAGTGTTAGTAAACACACAAGGGACTCCAAAAATATTTAGGAATTATTTTACTATTTTAAGCTTTCTCTATCGACAATTTCGGAATCTATCTATCTTTCAAAGACAAATAAATGAAGAATTCATTCATTCCTTTTCTATCAATATGATAACAAACAGAAGCATACCTAACATATTCAACAAATGATAGCAGCATTAACCAAACAACATTCCTGATAGCGTGACCGCAAAGTTGGTCAGTAATGGTAACGAGTCATTCACAGAAACATTTCCATATGTAACAAATAGATTGCACACAACACAGCAGAAGAAATTATCTACTGTTGCTACTCAAATGGTACCAAGACATGCAATGCTTTTCTTAAATTGTGGTGTACGCACAGTCAAAGTTGTTGTCTAAATGCATAATGAGTATAAGTGGAGTTTAAGCTTTAAACAAACACAATTATTTGGTGTGTCAACTTTTGAAGGACTTAGCCTGAATGAAACCGGCTTGATTAATTTGAAAAAACTATATTAGGTCCTCTTAATTTCAACCCACAAACAGCAATGGCTTTTAACAATTCGAATAACTGCCTCCTAATAGCAACGTTATTCCACTCTGGAAAAAAATTGAAACCGTAATGTAATTTGAATATAATTATGTTCTTTAAATTGGTCAATTGACATCCGGATTGTTATTTCTAAAGGTATTAAATAAATACAGGACATCTTCGAAACCAAATATCTCACTGATGATTCATAACAACAGATGCCGTTAAAACTATCAATATTATTGTATCTTTCTCATAATAATTACTGTACAGTATTCAAAACCTTGGGTAACGAAAACATATTATTAGAGAAGAACAACGGACCGACCAGAGCTTATACCAGCCACTTCGGATCCGACCAACGGAAATGGAATCTTTCCAACTATAAACCAACTCTGGATCAAGTATCTTGGTTAGTCGGACCGACAATTACATTTTAACAAAAAAAACTGTTTAGTAAGTCCTCAAAACAATGGAGTAAGTCTGTCACGAATAAGTTCGTAGAGAGCCCACGAAACAGCTGCTTCCTACATCCATGAAATCAATTTTATTAACCTAATATACTTAATGATACGCTAAAGCTGGGATATAGTTACCGTAAGCTAGACAGTCAAGGTAAATTTAATTGAAGGTGAAAAACCGAAGACAATTCGTTTTTTCGAATTGCTGAGTTTGTCTAAAATTGTGTCTTTTTCATTCATAGTGCCAATAAATAGTGTTATCGATCTTTAAACTTTGCCAGTCAGAATAAGATCACGTGCGCAAACGCATAATAACCAGTAACATTCACAATAGGTGAACTACTTTGTCGATGACAAGCTATTTTTGGTACATTGTGTTTATATATTTTTACTGTTTGACCATGTATTTTTTCTGCTATGTGTAATATTGGCAATGACTCAGGTCTGTGCTCCACTGCAACTGGATACAACTTGACCTAAAACTTGAAATGTTCTTTTAAATCGAAATTACATTATTATACAGTCGTGATCGAAAAACGCCTCTTTTTTTTGTCGATAAACACTGTGTTGCTTAAATCGCTACATTATTCAAAAAAATTTAATGATCTTGAGGTCCAGTGAGACCAGTCTATGGACATAACATAGAAGACACTTCAGTCAATTCTGACGGAAGTTAAAATGGACCAAGTGATTTTATTGGTGGTCAAATATGTTTCAACAGATTTTAGGTTGCGTCTGAGTTGGAAAACATGGTTACTGCTAAGGGTCTTTGTTACCAAGGATGTTAGTAAAATAACCCATACTACATTTTAATGGAAATAACAAGCCAATCCAGTGAACCGTTCCGTTTTAACTGGAATTCTAAAAAATACCATGGGTACGTGAATATTCGAGCGGATAGGTAAACTGTCTATTGTTTGACGACTACCACGGAACCACCATCGATACGAAGGCCGCAGGTACTTATCTGCATTGCAAGCCAATTCGCGAAGCCACTAACATTAAATATTTCGGGGTGTATGTATTGCAAAATCGATAAAAATCGATTTGTTGTAGTATACGTTTTTTAAGTTTAAGTTATGATAAAAGGAGACTTTATTTATAGAAAAATATTCTGATTAATCTTCTTCGAATTTAAATTTAAAAAATAAAAAAAACTTTAGTTATGATTGTATTCTTGCCTCAAGATATAGGTTCATGACGCTGATTTCTGTTACGCTAACACACACCTGTCGCTGACACGGTCGTTCGTACGAGTACGAACAAACACAGTTTTAAGTAACACGTGAAAACATTTTTGGACTTGAAGCGGGGTTTGAACCCGCGACCTAAGAATTCTTTCCTATCGTTCTCTCATCTTAGATTGCTACGCATGGCTAAATGCTATATAAATACAACGCTAACATCAGCAGCGGATCATAATAGAAGTAGTGCATATTCGTAAGCTCGACCGACGTCAGTGTAACAGGATTCCGGCACTCAATATTATAAATTGGAGGTATCATCCTTTGTAAATTCACTACTAGCATTCGTCTGCGGATTTGCTCGCGTGGTATGTCGGTAGAAAGGAGTACATGTCACTCGGAACGAGTCTAGATTCCTATCAGTGAAATAATTTATAGAATCAAATAATAGAAATCTATTTTGTACCTCTTTTAAATATAAGTGTAGAAGATCAGCTCCATTCCAATATCTCCAATTTAAATTACTGTTGAAGCTAGTGGTGGTTTTCATACAAACTCAAAAAAGGTGTCCAATTGGGCAGTGTCTTCGGTCCCTACTTTTCTACCACATAAATTGAAAGCACTCAAATGTCACTTAGGAAATGCGTGGTGAGACACAAATTGCGATCTGAACAGCGACCCAGATGACAACAATCAAACAGGAAGTCGTAAATAAGTTCCATGCGAATAGGTTGAAGTATTTAAGACTTGCTTGCTTGGATGTGCACTGTGCACTGTTATGTGTGATAATGATTGATTTATGTAATCATACAAGCAATATCTCAACTCATAATCATAATGAATACACAGAGATAGGAATATAATAATATTAGGTAGCCATCTTAATAATGTATTTTTAATTTTGTAATAATAAACATATTATGTACATTTAAATATTCTAATAACTTAATCAAAAAAAACAAAATTGAATACCTAAACTATGTACAGCTGTAAGAAAAATAGAACTAAAAAATTTTAAAAGGCATAAAAAGTAAGTAATTAGGTAATATTTCTAGTTCTCCAAGCAGGGTCACCATATCAGTACAATTGTTAATCACTAATTTAAAACCTTATACAAATTAGAGGAAGAGCTGCCTAATTTTAAAGTAAATATTTATGATATATAACATCATCTTTTTACCTACCGCTGGGCACTGTGCAGGACTACATTAGTCAGGATTGTAAAGGAAAATAATATGAGTGATAATAAATCAAAATAAACTATGGTAGATAATTTTCAATGACATAAAATTAATCTTTAAGAGTAAATTGACTGATATGCAACAAAAAAAAATAGTTATTAAAATTATGAAAATACGGGTGTTACTCACGTAATGTTGGTCTATTTAGTTGACCGCGGTTTCGCCTATATGTCTAGGCATTATCAAGAGAGTGCGATACGTCGCGCCTGAGTCGCAGCCAGTCTTGCACCAACATTACGTGAGTAACACCCGTATTTTCATAATTTTAATAATGTTACAAACTCACGTCAGTTTTAATAAAAAAAAAATAGTTTTAAAAAAATAAAAACACGCTTTTAAAGTACTTCTAACTAAAAAGTGAAAAATAATTCCTAATATAAGCTGAAAATGGTAATGCAATGAACAAAAAATACTAGTATTATTGAGTGTTTTTTAGTATTTTTAAACTATATTTTTATTTTTTTTTATTTATTTTTTTTTTATTTTTTTTATCGAATTATTGCATTGTCATCGATCTTTGACAGGTGTGCAAAATTGTAATGAAATCTGTCCGTTTAAAGTGGGTCAAAATCGAGTCCAAAGGAGTCGGTTACATACATACATACATACATACAGGTGTAGCTAATATAAGCGTGTTAAAAACAGTGCAGGTTTATGCTAAGGTCATTAAAATCAATCATACTCAAAGAGAGTTGTAATTAATAAAATAATCACGAAATAATTTTCTTATCAATATTGTTTTTATAATTAAGTATATTTTTCTTTACTGATAATATCTCTATTGGTTTTTAAAATTGGTATAGTCATTAAATTCTTATCACTAAACACTTATGGTGGCATGATGTTCAACAATTTCAAGGGACCAAATATAACAGACAATGACACTACTTCATAGGACAAGATAATAATGTGCTGGAGGTTATTATATTAGAGTGGCTGAGTCATATAATAATGAAATTGACCTACATAATTTCAATGTGCAATAAGTTTTAAAAACCAGTTTGAGCTACATTTTTTGGACTGTATACTGTATAGTGAGAGAAGAGTTATGTCCTTGATGGGGACCTTTCCCCAACAATGGGTTAATAATTAAAAAAATATTATTTAATAGAATATTATTGAATTTTATATCAAGTAGGATGTTTTTTTTGTTAATTTGAGGTTTTCCAAATGTTAACTTAAATACAATATGGAATATTCAAATTTGCAGAAATTAATATTATCATCTCTCTCATCCCCCACTTTCACTTATCAACTGTCTGTCAAACAATATTTTTTACTTTTGCCATAAGTAGGTAGTTAGGTAAAACTAATTGTAAACTTTTAAAGACATGATTAAGTAGGTATATATTATCTTTATAATCTTAACTATTATTACTAACTCTGTCTGTCTATTATACTTTCACACCTAAACAGCTGGACTGATTTTAATGAAATTTGGTATGGAGGTAGATGAAACCTAAGGATGCACTTAGTCTTCTTTTTATCGACATTCTACGCCGGCAGAGCCACAGGCATAAGCTAGTTTTATGCAGATTGTATAAAGCATCTTTACTGAACACAAAATCAATTTCATTCAGAAGATACCTAGCTATTCACCTGCACTAACAATAAAATCATAATATTATTCTGTTAACTACAATCATGTTTATGTCAATTACAACTATTAAATTAAGGCTAATTAACTAATCTACAACAAAATTACTTAGTAAGATATAGTTTATACATTGTAAATAAGATAAAGTCTTGGTAATTGTAATGATTATCACCAAAACAAGGTAGATAATATACACAATAGTAACGTAATGTCAACAGCTAATAAATAAGCCGACACCGCCGACACTATTTTATTTCACGTCAAAGCAAAGGTCATCCAGGTGATCCAAAGAAAAACAATTTCAATAGAAAGAAATGAACTAAATTTTCAACTCACCCGTTCATTGTAGTGTGTTTCTCTTCACCCATGTCCCTGTGACTCACTAAGCACCCTGGAGTCTCAGACTTCTCTGAAACATCATGATCTTCAATGTCTTCTAAAATAGCAGCTCTATCCGCGTTAGTTTTATTCAACTTATCACTAGACAAACTTTTCGACCTATACCGTCCGTTAATAGGTGCTAAACCTTTATCATTAAATGCACTTAAACCATTCAATTTCGAATCGTTTGAATATTTAATATCGCTAATTATATTAGATGACATTTCGATATAAACTTATTCGCGCACGTCAACACAGTCGTCAATCTCAGCTGCGCAACTCGACTGACGTTCCTACAAGTAAACCGAACGTTTTGCCGGACAAAACAATGGCATGCGACCTGGTTTGAGAGTGCATTGCACCCTATTGTAAGCGGAATTGCTAATGGTATATTTGATTTAGCCGAGTAATACGCGACAGATCCGCAAAGAAGAAAAAGTTTTTGTTTCAATGTAAACGGAACGTAAACGAAGGTGAATCTATTGTAAGATGTACCGCAATGCTCATCTTAAACAATATGGTGATAGGAAGTGTAACTTATCCATTAAACACGGAACAGCTATTCATAACACTATTTTAGAACAAGAACAACAAACTATTACAGTATTGTTATTTATTAAGAAACTGGACAAGGTGCGAGCTGAATTAAAAATAACGGGTTCTGTAGAGCCAAGAGACTCAACAAACTCTAGAGACTATCATAAAATTAAGGCGGTAATTAAAGCTTTTGCACAGTCTAACTCGTTTAAAAAATATCTACCTACCACCAACACTCTGCTGTGCTATAGGCCCCTACTCACAAGGACGGTTACCTTTTTTAAATTAAATCACATTGAACTATTATTATGTCACACTTTCGCAAAGGCCAGAAAAATGCATTAGACATTTAATAATAAAAAAGAAATCATAAGATATTCTTCTGACAAACAGGCGGATGACAAGGCAAATGAACCCAAATTTAATCAAACTTAGTTAGTTTTTAAATTGGCCATTATACTTGGGATTTAACTTTTTCGGCAGCCTTTCGTACGAAGTTGCATTTGGATTTTTTTAAACGGAACCCTAATAAAAACATCTCGGAATTAAACACAGTTTGTTTATTAAGCTTAAGTAGAAAGTAAATATTGTTTTAGGATTACCACAATGAGGCCTGCTCAGTACAAAACACGATTAAATATATCTCGGTTTACGGACAGATTAAAATAGAACTCGTTTAGAAACCTGTATCACTACTATCACTAAGTACAGCAAAACTGCAGCTATCGCCATCCACCAGGCACAATACAAGTCCGTGCTGCTGTCCTACCCGGATATCGAATATCGAACCCAACCTTATAAACCTTATAAAGCTGAAGAGTTTGTTTGTTTGCTTGGTTGTATGAGCTTATCTCAGGAACTACTTATCCAAACTGAAAAACATTTTTTGTTGGATAGTCCATTTATGGACTTTTATAGACAAGGCTTTATTACATTACGCTACAACAATAGGAGCGGCGCAGCAATGATTTTGCAAAACGGGGTAAGATCTCGGTTAATAAAACGAATCTACGCGGACAAACTCGTGGGCAACCGCTAGTTCTTAATAAATAGGCTATAGATCTAACACAGATTTAAACATCTTAGAATTTAAAAAATATTACCAATACTCCGAACAGAAAATGACACTTGAACAAGGCGTGTCATGTTATGATTAAAATGCCGTAACACGCCTTCCCGAGGCTGGACACTTGACCTCAAGAATACGTGCACCGTTTTCCAATTCAACTATTAGATAGTCAATCAAACATCACACTTTAAGACCTAATTTACATTATGATACCAGTGCTACAATAATTTAAAGCTTAGTTTAAAAGTAAAATAAGCTAGTGGTTCGTAATGTAAGTTTAACACCAAATTATATTTAAAAAATAAATAATCTAGCTATTTACTAATCGAACTACCTAACCTACTAACCAGTTAAGAAGTATTTAAGACTGCTTCCTAAAACAATAGGATCTTATCAAATTGGATGTTAATTATGAATTGGCTGTGCTAAAAACGTAAGGGTTCCGTGGAGGTTTAATAGAAACCTTCTCTGCAAGATTTCTCTGCCTCTCTGTTTGTTTACCCACCTGTCGAGCATTTAGGCCGGATCATCAGCGTTTTCCTGATTAATTTGCAGCGGTGCGTTAAAATATCCTCATGGATATATAAGTGCTCGGTTTTTGTTTCGGTATCGAGCGATAGATATTTTATGCAAAAATTTCACTGCTAATTTTAGTATGTTGTGCTTTTGTTTTGTTATTCGTTTGATAACTTATAAAAGTGAAATATTAATAATTTTAAAATTAATGTGGAGTTAAGCGTGGTAATGCTAATATTTCGCTACCTTTTTATACCTGTGAATCCAGCAGATACCGAGATTGAAGGCAGGCTGAAGAATTTTAAGCCCTTCATAAATAAACAGAACCCTCGAGACGCGTGTCAGGCTCGTACTTATCTTATTAATTTGAATATTTTGATATTAAATGGTTCACAGCAATTTGTGACCATGTAGATAAGAATAATTATGTTTCCAGCTTTGTTCTTAGCGATGTATGGTTAACGATTCGTAGTAGCGTTATCGATACTATAATCTATGCACGATTTTAAAGTTTTTTTTTTTTTTTTTTTTTTTTTTTTTTTTTTTTTATGTCCCATCACTAGTCAACTCCCGCCAACCCACTGAGCTACGGATTAACCGTTGCGACTCTCATTCTGCGTTTTCGTGCTGTAGCCTTCGCACGTGGACCCGCCACAAAGTTAACATATTTTTGATCCTGCATAATTTCTGGTGTCAAGATGGGGAACAAGAGACGCTGTGAAGAGGATGAAGCCAGAATTTCGAAGAAGATCCGCAAGCTAGAACGAAAATTACGTCGCAAGCGACGTATGATTTCTTCAGATAGCAGCGGTTAGTGAAGTTATTCTTTTCTATCGTCGGTGGCGATCAAAAGAGTTTCTAAGCTATGGATGGGATTTATCCCTAGGCTGTACAGTTTATTTATCGTCGGTGGCGATCGTACAAACTGCTTTTATAAAAATCGTCTTTTTTGACGTCCCAAACCGGCACCTGTGGCCTGAGGTTTTCCGTAATTTGAGATTGAGACTCAAATTAAAATAAAACGTCGTTAGACGTTAATATGCCGTTGTTGACGGTACCCGTATTGTATTAGTACGCGCTGTACTTGATTTATTAGCTTACCGCCATGTTCGATATTTGAAAATTGATTTCAAAATTTATGGACATTTGTATTTTTTCATATACAGATGCAGAAAACGAAGAACAGGCGCCAGTGGAGCTATCGTCACCGCCGAGGCTGTCTCCACCCCAAAATCAGGTTGTAGAATTCGATATTGCTAGACCTATATCGCCTACCCGATCCATACAGAATGTGGTGGAACCCTCTCTTTCTAAATCTGGACCTTCGTCTATAACTGAGCAGACGATCTCTGTAGAGTTGGAAGGTGAAACAGGGTTAGAGGAAGATATTTTGCAAATATTGGGCGAGGCTCCACAGCCCGATATTGTATTGGGGAAGGATATTCACAAAGATATAGCTTCCCGATGGCAAAATATCTTGGTTAAAGGTCTTTTAAAAGATGTTAAAGAGTCACTACTCAAGAAATACATTGTGCCATCTAATTGTAGTTATTTGGTGGCACCCATATTGAATCCAGAGGCCAAAGCTGCACTACCTGACATATTGATAAAAAGGGATTTTACAATAATGCAAAAACAAAATCAATTGGGATTTGCATTAGGAGCCTTATCTCAGCTCACAGAAATGATAATACGTGGTGAGACGAGCAAACATGTGCTTCTTCAGCCATTGAGTGACGCTTGTCGCATTTTATGTGATAGTCACTATATAGAAACCAAGTCACGGCGCAGTATTATTGGTAGCTCCACAAACACGAGTTTGCGTGATGCCTTGTACAGCACAAGTCGTGACAAATATTTATTTGGCGAGGAGTTAAGTGAGAAACTTAAAACGGCAAAATCTGTACAAAAGACTAGTGAATCTCTCATAAAGAAGACTCAGATAACTCCTCGTCCAAATTCTGGTTTTAAGAATATCTTAAAAAACCAGTCTTTAAACTCCAGGGGCCCCAATCAAAGAAAGCCGCCCTTCAGGAGCAACGAGTCATCGCGAGGACGCCCTGCATTGCGGCAAAATCGCAATCCACGTCAGCAGCCGCGTGCACCGAGAGCACAGTCGCCAGTCAAGAGGGGTCTCAAATAGATCAGGTATTTAATTTTGCTGGCCGTTTGCAATATTTTTACGACCAATGGTGTGAATTAACTAACGATTTAACCTTGCTCTCATGGATCAAGGGCTATAAAATACCTTTTATGTCTATACCAACAAGATCCGACAGTCCATGTACCATGCCTAAATCGGCAAAAGAACATGTTGAATTTTCTAAAGCAATTAAAAAATTACTTGATATAGGAGCTATTTCACAATGCCTCCATATAAAGGGTGAATTCACATCTAGTGTATTTCTCGTGCCGAAACCAAACGGAGAAAAACGCTTTATTCTTAATCTAAAGCCCTTAAACAAATTTGTCAAAACGGATCACTTTAAGATGGAGGATTATAGGACAGTAATTAAATTAATTACAAAAGATTGCTACATAGCTTCTGTAGACTTGAAGGATGCTTATTTTTGTGTTAATATTTCTAAGTGTCATAGAAAGTATTTACGTTTTAATTACAATGGAACTCTTTATGAATTTAATTGTTTACCGTTTGGATTATGTACAGCGCCATACGTTTTTACAAAATTAATGAAACCGGTAATGGAATACTTGCGAACTAGAAATATGATTTCTACTATTTATTTAGATGATATTTGTTGTATAGGTAATAATTTTAAGGACTGTCATATTAATGTAAAGCAAACTTGTTCTTTATTAAAAACGATGGGGTTTGTTATAAACGAAAAGAAAAGTTCTTTAGTTCCTTGTACTAGCTGCAAATTTCTAGGGTTCGTTTTTAATTCACAAAGAATGATAATAGAATTACCTATTGAAAAGAAAGAAAGAATTAGGTCATATATGCAAAACTGCTTACAGATTCGTAAATGTAATTTACGTCATTTTGCTAGGATATTAGGTTTGCTAGTATCTGCTTGTCCCGCCATAGAATATGGATGGATGTATACAAAGTTGTTCGAACAATTTAAGTTTGAAACCTTATTACAGAATGATAGTTATAACCAATCAGTTTTAATACCTAATTTTATTAGAAAAGATTTTTTATGGTGGTTAAATAATGTACCTAACGGATACTCAATTATAAGAAATAATAATTATGTTATGACAATTTACACAGATGCCTCATCTACAGGCTGGGGTGCATATTGTAATGGAAATAGTTCTTACGGTTATTGGAATGAAAAAGAACTTAGTTTGCACATTAATCAGCTAGAAATAAAAGCAGCCTTTTATGGTTTAAAGGTATTTGCTAACAACTGTTTTAACAATGAATTGTTATTAAGGATCGATAATGTGACGGCTATTTCATGTATTAATAGGATGGGTAGTGTACAGTACCCGCATCTCGATAACGAGGTTAGAGCCTTATGGAAATGGTGTGAAAAGCAACGTATTATAGTTTTTGCATCATATATCAATACTAAAGATAATCGGGAGGCTGATGCCTTATCTAGACAGAAGTTTCGTGATACTGAATGGGAGTTGGGTGACTATGCATATGAACAAATAAAACTTAAATTTGGTATACCAGACATTGATTTATTTGCAAGTCATTGTAACAAAAAATGTAATACATTTGTATCTTGGAAAAATGAGCCAGATGCATGGGCAATCGATGCATTTACAATTCAATGGGGTTCTCTAAATTTTTATGCTTTTCCGCCATTTTCAATGGTTTTAAGGGTTATCCAGAAAGTGATATCCGACAATGCCGAGGGAATAGTTGTTGTCCCATATTGGCCGACCCAACCTTGGTATCCGCTTCTTATGAGAGTAAACCAATCTGAAATTATACATTTTTCACCTAGCAATAACTTGCTCAAATCTCCTTCCAGGTCCGCTCACAGTCTCCATCGGACGCTGTCACTAGTTGCCGTGAAATTATCAGGCAAGCTTTATTAAGTAGATTTTTATCACCAAGGTCTGTGGAAATAATGCTATCATCATTATCAAAAAATACATACAAACAATATAACGGATATGTCAAAACATGGATAAACTATTGCCATCAGCATGGTTATGATTATACTTTTTCATCTATTCCAATTGTAATTCACTTTTTAACTGAAATATTCGATAAGGGAGCAAAATATGGGACAATTAACTCGTATAAATCCGCATTGTCTCTTTTGTTAGGTAATAATCTAGATGACGAGAGATTAAAACGTTTTATGAAAGGGGTTTTTAAATCGAGACCAACGAACCCAAAATACAATATGACTTGGGATCCAGACATGGTTTTGAATTATTTAGCTCAACAATGGCCAAATGAAAGTCTCGATTTAAAAACCTTATCCAAGAAAACTGTAACATTACTTGCCTTGGTGACTGCGCATCGTGTGCAGACCTTATCTCTAACTAAAATAGATAATATACATACCAGTCCTGATGAAATTATAATTAGAATACCTGATCCAATAAAAACAACAAAACTAAATACAGTGCAACCACTTCTGAGGCTTCCATTCTATAACACACGCCCAGAAATCTGTCCAGCTCGATGTTTACAAACCTATCTTCAAAAGACAATGCCATTGCGTTGTGGTAATACAAAAAATGTATTTATTAGTTTTAAGAAACCATACTCTAACATTAGTTCTCAAACAATTAGTCATTGGTTAAAAGATACGTTAGAGGCAAGTGGTATTGACACATCAATATTTAGTGCACATAGCACACGACATGCAGCCACATCAAAGGCAAATAAATTAGGAGTAAGCATAGAAGTGATCAAAAAGACTGCTGGATGGTCTGATTCATCATCAATTTTTGCTCGCTTCTATAATAAAGAAATTGTAAATCATGGTGATTTTGCAAGATCATTGCTTGATTCGTCTTTGTTGTGATTTTTGTAATAAGCCGATTATTCATTATGTGTAGAATGGAAAAACAAACTTTGTAACAATCTATTATTTTTTCATGATTATATATTTGTATTATTATGAACCATAATATGCTGTGATATGATAATAAATTTAAATAGTGTATATCAAAACATCTTTCATTTTTAATAACACTGATACTTACCCTCAATTACCTCTAACACCTGATGAAGTAATATTGTCATACAATGTTTTCATCGTTGTTTGTGAATAATATAATTGTTTTATAATTGTTGCTATAAACATCCTACGAATCGTTAACCATACATCGCTAAGAACAAAGCTGGAAACATAATTGAAGATCAAACGAACTTACCAAGTGAAGTTCGATCCAAATTATGTGAACAGCTTTGTTCTTAGCGATGTATAAACACCCACCCAATTTAATTGTTATAAATTAAATACCCACACCCTAATAATTCTAAAACAATTAATTATTATATTTAAACGAAATGAGAGTCGCAACGGTTAATCCGTAGCTCAGTGGGTTGGCGGGAGTTGACTAGTGATGGGACATAAAAAAAAAAAAAAAAAAAAAAAAAAAAAAAAAAAACTTTAAAATCGTGCATAGATTATAGTATCGATAACGCTACTACGAATCGTTAACCATACATCGCTAAGAACAAAGCTGTTCACATAATTTGGATCGAACTTCACTTGGTAAGTTCGTTTGATCTTCAATTATAACAGTATAGGTATTGCATATACCTATACTGTTATAAATATTCTTCTTGGAAGTAAATAAAATCTTTACAACATATAACAGCAAGTGTGTGTTAGTGTGTTAGTTTGTCTCGTGTAGTAGTATGTAGTGATTAATAGATTGCCTCGTTGGTCTAGTGAGTGAATAGTGGTTAGCGTATGCGACTTCTCATCGCTAGGACCAGCAGTTTCTGAGAGTAGTTCGATCAACCAACCAAACAAACAAATTTAGCAGCTAATAATGTAAGACCGTTTAATACATTGTCTACTTACGGTACTTCTTTACATTAAATATGTTCGTTTATTAATTAATTAATGAGTGTTTATCAATTAGCAATTTACACATTGTGTTAATTATCATAACTAGTAATCAGTATTTATTTATTTAATGTTCCTCGTTTCGCTATCTTTACCAGCTCTGTTCGACCCAGAAACGAATAGGCATCGCCGCGTACGTCGTGCTAAAATAAATGAATATTCTGTCAATAGTTGTGATAGCATAGGTGGGTAAATACGAAGTGCGTCTATACAAACTTAAACTTATATAAATATTTTTTTTATTTTGTTTTTGTTGGACTTAATAGGCTACAAAACTACTGAATCGAACGTTTTTAATAATAATAATAAATTTATTTCCAAAAAGTACAGATTAAAGTACATTTCCACAAACAATTGATACCCTGTTTCTTAAACTAGGTAAAAAAACCTGAATCTTAAGAGACAGTGTTGTCATAATTGTTTGTAAAGATTGTTCAAGATACCAGGATTATACTTTGTCCATTCCTTTATTTTCTTTTTGACAGATCACGCCTATGAATTACCGTTTCTTTTTGTCAGATTAATGTACTACAATAATAATGTACTTTATTGACAAGCGGCACTTTTTAGGGAAGTTCACTGTTTGTAACAAACAACCACAGACTATAAATCAAATCGTGAAATGAAATAAATCGATCATTATGAAAAAGAATAATTTGGCTTTTTTTTGTGTATTGTCTGTATTTATATAAAAAAAAGAATATAATAATAGTATCATGATTCCATTAATAATTATTTGCAAGAAATTAAGTCGAAATCTTGGAATTAAAAAATGAAAATGTAAACAAAGGTAACTAGGAAACCGTCATAGACTAAGTATGTGACATTATTATTATATTATTATTTTATATATTTATTTTATCTAATAAAAACTACTAATAAACGAATAATTAATAATGAACCATACCATTTCGATGTAATTAATCGATTGAAAGTTCTTCTTAGACAACATCGATTATGATTTCAAATCGAATCAGTAACGTGTGAAGGCATCCCTAAATGTAATATGTCAAAAAGAAAATAAAGAAATGGACAGAGTATAACAATGAGCTACTTCTTATTCGACGTTAGTACGTTTAGGATGGAATCTAGTAGTTTATTTCATTATTACAAAAACCTTCATAAACAAATAACAAATTTTCTTTTCAATTTGCTTACTATGAGGAGTTTCACCAGAAATCACGGCATTTAGGAATGGATTCAGTCGGTATTAAAAACAAAAAAAAAGCGTTTAGTGTATAGATTCTGTGCAAGATTCAGTATAATATATGTTCAAATGTGATGAAAAAAATGAATAAAACGCGCGGAATACATAACCTACTCCTTTCGGAAGTCGGCCGACCTGACGCTGATAACTAATAAGGACCAGTATGTCGTCTGAAGAGCACATCCATTTATGTGGTGACTAAGTTTAATCCAGAATGCTGTCGCGATGGTGTATAACACCCATATTTACCTGTTATGTTTTTAGAGTCCATGTGACAAGGGATGAGCTTGACCACCTTACTGACTGTCCAAAATGCCCTACCACCTGCACAAGAGAGGCGCTCATGAACGCCGACGAGAGCGCCATAACAGTGACCACTTATTGGACCAATAAAATTTGACTCAGCCATCGACACGACGAAGAAGAAGAAGAATCTACTAGGTTGCTATTAGAACATTTCGAACAGAAAATGCCCAAATAAACTATTGCCCGAGCGGGGATCGCACCCGAGGCACAGATATACAGTGAGCGGTCGCAAATTATAAACCACGACTATCACGGTAGTGTATGATATTCGAGTATGGGAAATATATATCAAGGACAATTAGTAACTTTGTTATGATGAAGTGTCAAAATAAACTGTTGTAAGTGGTTTTATTTTACGTAGTCATGTTATACATATTGTTGCGTTAAGCGTGTGAACACAAATGGGTTTTGTAAAATTTTATAGCGTATCGATTGAATCATGGTATCGATTTGAATACTGTAAATTGCAGTTGTTTATGAGATTTTGTTTTTATTTATGAAACTATCCTAACTGTTATTTTGTGGATTGTCTGTAGCTTAAGTATTAGATATTAAAGAGTTTGAATAAAGGAGTTTCAGTTATCATCACAAACACACACGAAGATAAATCACAGAACTTACGGCAAATGCACTAAAATACGATTGTTGTATTGGGAAAGTTACTGAATCTGTTTTCTGCGGACAGTAAATACATCCGCTCGTCAAGGATATATATTTTAGGCTATTTCGTTTTTAGAGCTAAATCACTGGACCGATTTTGCCGCAAAAAAGAATTCTTAGATAATTAATTCTCCAACCCAATCTAACGAATCAGATAAATATCAGTATTTTATTAGGCGACACGATACTCTTTATTAGACTATTTGTCGGAATGTCTGGCCTTTGACTACCAGTGCCGTCTGCCAATTTTGCTTCGGCTTCAGTAGCGAAATCTACTGTTTGTTTCAAACACATCACTTCTCCTCTCCGCTTTGGTGGCAGCCGGGCCTTATTGTTAGTATCGTTTGAGATTTATAGGTACTAGTTCTCCAGTAATTAAAAATAAAATTGAGTAAACAAAGGTCAATAAATTGAAGGAAACGACTGTGCGGTCTATTATCAGCTCAGGCTTACGCTTCTTGACTTCGGATGAGTTAAATTGGCT
The DNA here is from genome assembly GCA_905147285.1 of Hypena proboscidalis. Taxonomy (NCBI): domain Eukaryota; kingdom Metazoa; phylum Arthropoda; class Insecta; order Lepidoptera; family Erebidae; genus Hypena; species Hypena proboscidalis. The sequence continues at coordinate 22,849,570 of LR990127.1, read as the reverse complement.
TTAATTCATTAGTCAAGTACCGGCAGTATTTGCGGTACGTACTGTGCATTTAGATGTTTAAATATAAATAAGTATAACTATAAAGTGTTTACTTGTTTTGGTTACAACTTATTTTTTCAAAATATTAAATTAAATCTATACTTATAATAAGGTATCAATGGTCTAGTGGTAAATTTCGAAACAAAATGTTGCTATATTATATAATTTCTTGACGAAAACACAAATCACACTTTTGTTCGACCCAGAAACGAGCGCATACACTAACCACTAGACCAACGAGGCAGTTTTAGTTAACTTTATCGAAATCCACGCAGACGAAGTCGCATGTCAGCTAGTTAAATAATAAAAGTGCTAAAGTCAATCAATCATTATTTAAAACAGATCACCTAACATAGTGCGTGTACATGTCTGTCTGCACGTGTGGTGTAGTGGTTTAGGCGGTCGCCTCGCCGCTTTCCACTGCACTGGTGTTGTGGGTTCGATCCCCACATGGGACAAATCTTTGTGTAATTTGCAAATATTTGTTCTGAGACTGGGTGTGCTTGTGTGAGTGAATGAGTGTATTTGGCCTTGTCATTGGGACCATTGGATAGTGTAATTGCTTCTGGCGTTCTATCTAATGTAAAAAATCCAAATTTATATTTATTTATTTTATTTATTTATAGCTTACGCAATACGTTGGTAAAACGCATCATTAGAACTACTGCATGATGATCACAACCATGTCATCAGTCATTTCCTAGGAGCTTGTCCTTTACTGAATGAGTGTCCTAAGGGACACAGAAGATAGGTTTTCCTTCCCGTGACATTGCTACCTATGTAATAGAACTGCCTTCGCTTTCAATCAATCATACATTATATATAATTATTCAATGCAACCTTTTCATTAGACGTTCGTTGATTGGTAATACGCCTCTGTCACATGAAATCATTGGAAGGTCATAATTTGGTGTTAATTATTGTTTCATATATTCTTCTATGTAGAGAAGAGGCGTTTATTCCACCTAACAACTGTCACCTTATCTCCAATTCCAAAGTTCGTAATCCGATAATAATTGGATAATATTTGGATAATAATTGGATCGATAAATATTGGATCTCTGTCTCTCTCTCACTCAATGTTTAAACGGGGCAGAAAGATCGAAATTTTTCGTTTTGAGCTAAACGTCGGTTCCACATGTGAAATTGGGGCTTAGTAGGGTTATAACTTATTATTTCATTTAATTTCTAGGTCATCTCAAACTCACATAATGACGTTATCTAAGGCCACAGAGGGCGCTGAAGTTGCCACTAAATGGTAAATAAATTAGGTGATATCACGGCTCGATTACCTACATTCTACAAGTATAAGAGTCACGAGTATATAAATCGTTTCTTAATATCATTATAATGATTCCAAACAGGCACATGTATCCATACCTTAAATAATTTGGAAATTGACGCAATCTTACCAAAGAACACCTTGTCAGCCTAAATGATCTGAGATAAGAGATGAAGAGTAAAAGAAAGACATTTATTCGCATAAGAAAGAATGGCACTATAAAATGGTACCGGAAGTGTACGCGTTGATGTCTTTTATAGGGTAGGTTTTCATAGGATAGGTTAAATAAATCTTTGTGTGATTCGCAAAGATTTGTTCTGACTCTGGGTGTGCTTTGTGTGTGTGAAATGTATGTTTGTGAACACCCCCGCGACACAGCAGTTATTCCTAGTGCAGAAATGCATCGACAGTCTTGGGTCGCTCATTATGCGACTACGGATTTTATGTTTATTATATGGTCATTTATTTTATGGTCTAATAACAACATATTTGTTTACTTGTTTGTAGCAGTTAATCAATGGATTTAAACCTATCCAATTTATTTATTTTTAATTTATAGTTAAGTTATGCCTACGTTCTCAAATATTCGTCGTCTTATCACATGGGCAGAAGCTGGTATTATAATTATACTGTGTATTGAGAATGGCAAACGGCTGCTTTGTTATCTTATCATGAAAGAAACAGAGCATCCGCGCTATTGTCTATGTAGCCACTAGCCAATAGCCACAAGAAACGATTCTGTCCCATAGTTTTTAGTTTGATAGCAGAGATCGCTTCGGCAAAAACCATGGTCGAGAACAAGGTAAACTTTTTAGTAGATCTAATCTACTTACTTTTTATACTACTAGCTTATCTTTTTAAACTCAATCATTTAATTATTGGTGACTGTGTTACTATAAAGACGGGCAACTCTTATAAATTATCTAAAATTATGTATTTAAGTAGTGTCGGTAGTGCGTGCTTTGCGCCTGCATGCTCTACTATACAACATTAATGATATTTTAAGCGTTAAGGACTGACAAGGGCAGTGTCGAATGATAGTTCCTTTTCCTTCCTTCCTTACTTACCATACGAAACAAACTTGCGTAATAACATGATGTGCCATGAAACATTAATAAATATTTTCGTCGTAACGGATTGAATGGCTCACGTTTGTGTGTGTAACATGCTTGTACTCGCTACTGTGGTATGGACTTGTTTGTTCTTAGTTTTCTCCTTGACCTTCCGGCGTCAGTCTTATAGTAACGAAGGGTACGGACACTGCTTTTGTACTAATTAGTCAACCGTTGATTTTTGATTGATGAGCTAAAAGTCATCGCTTTTATTAGTGTATGGACAAGCCGCATACCGCATCACCGTAGTATAAGCTACTCACTTTTCAAATGAACGACTTTCATGGTTTGTCCAGTTTCCTTCGCCTTCTTCTTCTTCGTCGTGTCGATGGCTGAGTCTAATTTTATTTTGACTTGCCATCTTGGTGAAAGGATTAGCCAATTCGCTTTGGAGGATTCGCGAATTGCCCAGGGTGCGCCGGACGTAGGGAATCGTTGTGTACGTCACTCGGAAAGGCTCCTTTCATGCACCCCAAGAAGCGAAAAGGTAGACGTATATTATGAAAATGCACATGCGGGACGCTTTTTTATGGTTAATACTTTACGAATATTAGTGACTACTATGCTGAATAGAGTATATGCTTGTATTTTTTATATTTCTAGAGAATAGTTTATAATAGAAAAACAACATTTGCGCCATTAAGAAACTCGAAATATAAAAGTAAATAATATTTATAATTATAAACTACTAGGGGTGCTTAAGCGGCCGTGGCGCAATGGATAAGGTATTACAATCAAGCGGTCGTGGGTTCGAATCCTAGCCATTTCACCACGGACGTGAACTTCTTCCTAACACCAGCGAATTAAGCTTAACTGATTAACAATGCTTGACTTTACTAACATGAAAAAAAAAGAGGCAGTTTGAAACGACGCGTGACGTTAAATTACATTACCAAGAGCAAACTTATCTGTGCCGGTAAATTAACTCATTTGACATAATCAAAGTTGACGTTTCAAAAAAAAAATTATAAATGCAGGCGGTCCTGGTAAGAATTACAGAATTCTTCATCCAAATAAATTTGTCTTGTGTGTATGAATGCATTATGTATTGAATTTTGTTGTTGAATGAAAGAAATAAAGTGCATTACAATCTTATATAATTCTAAAACATTAAAGTTAACAAAAAATACAGTGCGTAATTTTCTTTTTATATTAAAATCTCTTGCATATTCTCCATTTTCTATGCTCATAAACTGGAGTGCCTCGCCGTGTGTGCATGAGTGTGTGACTCCGTGCACATCGCAGCTGTCGTTACGTGTATTGTTTGAATACTTACTCTGAGGTTTGATCGAAGACCAGCTGTTGTTTGTTAAAACTTGAATGTCACTGCTATTAAGTGTCGTCGTGTGAGTCTAGGTATGTACTCGGTAATTAATTCAACGTTCTGAAAAACGTGTAAAGGGAACACTCGTGCCACTCAGTACAATTAAAATATGACTCATGAAAAGACTCCTGTAACGAATTCTTACAAACAGCCAATTAACTTGTCACACTTTAGCTAATATCGGCCAGATGAAAACGATTTTTAAGGTTCCGTACCCAATGGGTAAAAATAAAACCTTATGACTAAGACTTCGCTGTCCAGTGTATAACCAGCTTGTTTGACAGGTTCGTGATAAGCCTTTTCGACACATTTTTTCAGATAATACGTCAGAATTGTATAGAATTAATATGCTATGTCTCCAACATTATCAGGAACTGGTTCAATCTACTCTAAGGGCCAATTTCGCCAGTTCTTACGGACTCAGAAACGGAACTTTTTTAGTAGATGAAATGTAAAATTTGAATAATTTATAGAATTAACCAAGATTAACTATATCAATCTACTCGATCTATCAAATTGTTATTATTACTATTTTAAGCCTATGACGTCTCACTGCAGAGCAAAGGCCTCCCAACTCACCTTCTACTTTTCTCTGTTCATGGCTTGGTTAGTCCAGTCCTTTCGGAAGGTCTCTTCATCTCCGTCTAGGGTTGCCACGGGGCCGTCTTTGTTACGTAATATAAAACGCAAATGTTATCATACTGCGCGGTATTGTTGACATTATGACAGTGTTTGCTATTGTTGATGACATGTGTTGTTACTGTTCTCCGAAAACCAGAGACACGAGCGTGTATTTAATAACAATGGGGTTTCTAGAAATGGGCCTGTTTGAGATATTTTATATCAGCTAACAGAATTTACCCATAAATAGCTTCCAACATGGTAGATCCTGGTCATTCTTGGGCTAACATTACCTGGAGGTCTAACGGACGACTTATTTTTCTTTAATGGGTACAGTGGATTGTGTAGAGGATCTACTTATGAACAATTTAATTTTGGTTCGAAGTCAAAGACTATATTGTCGTAAGATACTTATGCAAGCCTCTTCGTATTGTGTGATATCCTAGTAAGTGATATGCATATAACCCTTTTTTCCTGATTACAATTTCTACCAGACAACTGTTACTGAATTGTGCGCGGTGGATTGCGATAAAAGGTAAATTGTGGGACTTATACACCTCTTGCAATATCCTTCTGGGCAATATAGTCGTTACGTTATATTAACTCCTACCGTAAAAGAAACTGTGTTCCAAAACCAACAGCTATCGATTAACAAGAGCACGTCTCGTGATTGCAATGTCGTTGATTTGGTTCGATCGCCCAAACGACCACACATTGAGTTGTGCATCTGCCAAGCAAATTAAGTAGCTTCTCAAGCGTTGTTTGTTAACAACCTACATCTTTATATGACGTATTCAGCGAACAGACATGTTGTTCATCTGATGGTAAGTGGTACAGCCCATATACATCATCAATCCACAAAAGCAGATCGTAAATGCGTTTCTCTGTCAGAGGACTGCGGTGTTATGCCTCATACGATTACCACTAACTAGACCAACGATGAACATTTAATATGATTTTGCATGATATTACAAAATATGCACTCACGTGTAGGGCGCACCTCTAGTCTATTACTTCGTTCTTTCACAAGAGCTCTACCATCCTAACTAAATACTTGATTAGGCTAAAATGCCAAATGGCAAAATATCGTAAGTAGTATTGATGTAACACATTTGCACGATTTGTGGACGGCTCTTGAGCCGTATATCACTGATTATTCGGTGTTAACCAAAGATAGACCAGGAAGTTGCGATCTGATTAGGCCTTTCAACCAGTCAAGTCGCACCCGAATCAACAACGACGGTTTTAAATGTTATACAATAAAATCTATTTGGCTGTATGGAATGGAAAGTGTTTTCGCAATCACTAGTTAATTATTATGGACGACTTATTGTCGTATTGCGTGTATGAGACTGCTGCTGACCCACTATGGTACATTTACTTATGTTTCATGATGGATTGGAATGACGCCATTGAGTTATTACACATTTCGTTGTTATTGGCCGGCTTACCTTGGTGCTAAGTCGAATGGTAAATTATAAGGCATCTTACTTATTCATCAAGTGTTTGCGAGCTCATCCCAGTACTTATAACTGTTACACTTACTTTATTAGTCTTAAGATGTAACGTAAGTTATCAAATTAAGGATATCATATTTTTGAGGATTTACAGCATCACTGAATGCTGTTCCTATGATAAATAATAATGACATGTATATAGGCAAGTGTAACTGTAAATAATTAACTAAAATAGCACAATATAATACTTTACATTACATATACATATTAGTTTAAATTAAGTTAGTGTTGTAACTTTAAATTAATGTTAGTACTTAATATAATGTTGGCACATACAAAGATATAACATGATATATTTTGCATACCGATTGTAAACGACAGTAAAATTAAAACCAACTTTTGGTTGCGTACGTTTATTATTTTATATTTTAATTATGAAAAATTATGACATATTTTTACAAGTCAAAATCTTGAACCAAAACAAAACAATACTATTAAATAAAAAGTAATCATATAAAAACAGTTTTAGTACGAAAAGAGGTTGGTCGCCAACACCGATTATCCGGTGAAACATGTTGTGTCCTCAAATTTAATTGTATCATCTTTTTGTTGCCATGTTTTTTGGCAAATAAACTTTATTTCTAGTTTCAGTTTCTTTCTTTCTTTCTAAATCCTCAAGGCATTAGGTAGGTATATCTACAAGAGAAGATAAAACAACTCCCAGACGGAAATAAATTTTACTATACAAGAAGCCTTTTAATACTTTTTCCGTCTATTACTTGACTACGAGAAAAGTTTTTTTATTGCGATGTTTATACATATGCTAATGATTGTACATTAAGATTGGAAATGTTTCGATCGTTTATTCATGGACACGAAAAACTTCTCCCTGTTATTAAAATTCATATCAAATCCAGCTGTTTATCTCATTGAAAGTAAGAAGAATATTTGTGATTGTTTTATTTACTGTAAAAAGTGCTATTTAAGATCAACAGACCGAAGTAAATAAAAACAAAACGCTTCCTCTTCCTAGACATTTCTTTTTTACCGATTCATTTACTTCCGTTGGAGGACCTCGAGGAGGTTGGACAAATACCTGAAAATTGTACGTGTAATCTTCTTAAATATAAAATTCTTGTGTCACAATGTTAGTTACCTTACTACTCCGAAACGGCTTTACTGATTTTTATCATATTTATATGCCTATTCAGTAGGTCTGAGAATCGGCTACTATCTATTTTTCATACCCCTAAGTGATAAGGGTTGTTCACCCTTAACATTTTTTGTTTTATTTTTTTTTATTTTTATTTTTCTATAACGTGGCACTAAAAATAAATAGAACCCTAATTTTTTACCCTTTTATCACCAACCCCTATTCGACCCATCGATCTTGCAGGTTAAGCAATGCTTGCCGCGGTCGGCCGTGGATTGGTGACAATCTTTAACATTAAGTTAAGCTGTCGGCTTAAGTTGCCATTTGAACATCTATGTCAGTAATCAGAGGGTAGAAAGTCTGACATCTAGTCTAACAAAGAGTATCGTATTACCTCGTGCTGGGTTGTGGAGATCTGATGGCAGTCGCTTCACGTAAAATACTGATATTCAGCTAAATTTGTTAGACTAGGAGCCGACCCCAATGTAATTTGGAAAGAGTTGTACATACCTTTATAGATTTTATTATCTTTTTGTAGGTATTTTTTTTTAATTTCAAATTTCTTTATTTACCGAAGTAACCTTAAAATTAAATACGGAGTGCATAAAATTTGTAGGTACATACTTATTAACTTAAAACTAAGTTTGTTATAACTATTTTGTTCCGTACCCTCTGAACTAGTTGAGACTGTATCTTACTAAATTAACCAAGACTGAATACTTTTTGGCTTTTCCTAAAAGGTTATGGAATATTCTGATAATAAAAAAATACTTTGTGAGTCGAAAACATTACAATGTGTGACGTGCAGTGGATTCTTAAAGTGTTACTAAATTACTTTGCAAATACATGTAACTTTATTAACTTCCGATGTTAAACATTATATTAACCAATTGGGATTTTCAGAAAGGATTCAGGCTTTGAACAACAACATTTCGATCGGACGTTAGATATTGCTTTAACGACCTTACGGATCGGACAACGATGTAGGTCTTTGACAATATTAAAATATTGTATAAATATCTATTGTTATAAATAACTATTAAAATGAATTTCTAAAAAGTGAAGTAAGTTTTTGTAATAGCAATGGCGCCTTTTTATATTCATATAGCAAGGAGACCGTTGACAATATTGACTAGTTTTTAGGCAGGCGCTCAATTCGGTGAACCAAGTAAAGATGTACCATTATCTCCCAAACGAAGCTTTAAAAAGGGCATAGTTCCTACCCAAATGAAACAATATTGCTGAAGCAAGTTTCAGTAACAACACTTACAACTCTTGGATCGGAAATTAAGAGAACCATCTAGAAATCTTCAGTAACGACTTCGTCCAATTCGATGTATGTGACTTCTTCTATAGAACGTTACGTAAACATTATTTCACCATTAAACAAGATGGATGCGGCAGAGGTGAGTAACACTTATATTACCTGTTGTTCCTATAATGTTTAGGGCCTATCATCCTTTGTAATAGAGAGCAAGCCTATCGCCATTTACTGCCCGACTCCGTGCTGCGTTTGAGAATTTCATGCCAGAAAAATGTCCTAAGGCCTAAAACATTCTCACACAACACCGGGCATTGAACTCGAAACCTCGCGGTGAGATGTCACGATACGCTTACCACTACTACCACCAACGACGGTAGAACAATTATAGAATACGACACAAATTGTGTTAAGTGAAATTATGTATATTATTTCCAGATTATTTCCAGAAAAATATTATTGTGATCACAAAATTATGTTAGCTTATGTTACACAAAATGGTATACAGTATTTGAGATAAAAGGATTTGTGAATATAATACTTTCATTACTGCTTTAAGAGTTATTTAGAGTAGGATGTGGATTAATTGCATCCAAGTGTTGCAAATTATATATTGACGAGATGTCGGTACAACACATAGGCTCATAAAATAACGCTATTAGCTGTGGGGGACGAGCAGGGAATTTGGTCTGTTTGTTTGTTTGATAACGCTAAAATCGGGAATGACTGGTCGAATCTCACTATTTTTTTTCGTTTAATTCTAATTAGTAAGAAAGGTAGTTAGATATATCTTATATCACTCTAAGCGCCATGTGAGTGGCGCAGTAAGGTTTAACGCGGATAACACAATGGCAATAGCAATCATATATTTTAACGAATTGCACGCGGGAAACGCCGCGGCAAACAGTTAGTTTTTATAGGTATAATCTACAATGTTGTCTAACATAAGCTTATGATATAAGTTACCATTTTGCTTGAGAACTTTAATTTTTTTTCCATGTACAGTCGATACCGTGGTATTTGGTGTTTCAACATTATTTTAATTTATTTTAAAATGGTGTTCCAAACATTTATTGAATACCAATTTACAGCTCTATGGTAATGTCTGTACCCTAGTATGTCTGCATTATCAGAGGTGCTCGGCACTCGCTGTTTATTTCTCATAGGTGCTCGAGCCCCAGAGCACCCACGGAGTTAGTGCCCCTGGACAGACATAATCACACTTTTTATTGTACACAATGATATTAGCTAAGGCTGACTGTAAATCAATGCGTAGCTTAATAAGGTAATAAAATTGTGAATAACGCTATCGTCTGTGATGGCTGCAATGAACTTGGCCCGATTGCCTGGCATTGCCCTTGTGACGCCGAGGCCGCTCTATGCGGTGAGACCAATTTAAATCCATGACAGACGAGACCTGAATATTGCATGTTGTCCTTATGTGAGTACAATTTAATAGATAACGTTTTATGTAGATAATGTCGGGCTCATAGAAGGGGCATTGACCTCTAAATGAGTTTCGTGCGCTTGATATATTTCTTGTACCTGATGGCAATTTACTCTTTGCCAGTCCAGCTTCGCTCCCATGATTATTATTGAACATTTTTAAACCACAAGAACCACAGATTCAGTCACGTCTGAAAACTACGACATTACGCCTCGTGCGTCCAAATAAATCAGGTTTCAGAGCCATAACGAATTATATTGCTTTGTTGTGTGTATATTATTACAAAAAGAAAAATCATTGCATAAGGTTCAAATTGGATTTCATGTAATATAATATCAGTAAAAGAAAGGTAATATACAGGAATCAATATAAACAAAACAGCCAGTTATTGAATATAGAAAAATTTAACAAACCACTATCTTCTGAAGTACATTCGGATCAGTTTAATACCCAGCCCCACGGCAGCGGTACAAGCAGTCACCTTCATGGTACTCAAAATATTCACATGAGCAAGCCACCAATTTAACTCTGTGTTGTCTAAACACACGGGCCAATAAATAGCAGATATATCCTCAAAGGTCTGAGCCTGGGGTCGGAGACAGCTCAGAAGGTGAAGATACGCGGTATGTCCAGCTTCTAAAGCAGCCGCAACGTCCCCTTCAGCAAACATGTCAAAAGCACCCCACTCCAAACCTTTCGGACACACTTCATTGGTCAACACTCGCAAACCAACATAGTCACCACACTGAGGAACGAATATATCAGCTATAGCAGTTTCCCTATACGTTACAGGCTCTGCCGCTTCAGGCCCAAAAAGATTGGTGAGCTGTTCCAAAACTGCGTCTTTAGAATCTGTAGTGTTCTCATCATCTTTCACCATCAGGTAACCAATAAGAGCAGCATATTTTTCCACACTTCCAGTCAGCGACAAATTAGGTCGTTCTATCGCCCATATTATGGGTCCTCGTAAACTCAATATGTCTCCACTGTACCCCTTTTCTGCCCAAAATCTTTCCTGGTACTGGATCACGAATTTTTTAGCCTTTCCTGGCGTGAAACCTTCGGTAAGCGCTGACTTTTGTTCAGGCATCAGTTGATCATCGACGTCAATTGTCTGTAACTGATCAGGTTTTAGAGCTACAGCTAATGAGTTACAAATAATAGTATCACCCATTTTGGTTTCTAAGACAACTTGATCAGCGTCGGCTTCAGAATATGTGCGAATATTTTTTATTGCCTTAGCTGGTAGGGTGATGTCAGCGATGTCCTTTTGGAGCTGAGAAGCGAGTCGTTTCCGACAATAGCCTAAAAGTTTTTCACGAAGTCTTGTGTTTTGTCCGTCGATATGATGCCTCATGCCATTGGTTCTGTAGCACTGATGGAGGAAGAATAAAAGGGACACAGTATTGGCCGGCGCACCACACATCAACTTTACATTAGTTCTCATTATTTCCCGTGAAGTATGAAATATCAAGGTGTCACTTATACTTTTTTCCATCGTTGTTTGGTCATAAAAAAATAATATTTTTCTTTCCTTTGGATCGGCAAAAGTGTTAGTTTTGAACAAGCGTTTCATACTTTCATCTAAATAATTTTGGTATTGATTTAATTCGAACCTTTCTGCATAGTTGAGGTAGTCGAAATCGTTGAAGTGGTTTGTACAAGGGACAGTGCTACCGTTGCGATGCTGGAAGAGTTTATTCAAAGGGGAACCGTGCTTCATCGGGTTGATTATTGCGCCGGGTACTGGGACTCTGAACTCTTTAGCGTATTTGATGAGATAGTGTCTGGCGATGGTGTCGACCTTTAATTTATCATCCATCTGCCAGGATTCTAAATCAGTATCGATATCACTGTCATCCTCTGAGTTACTAGCTGAGGAACTACCCGGCATAGTATCTTGAAATGCGACATTGCACTTGGAGACAACCTTGGATACTCCAGCGAGGTCGAGTACTATGATGTCCATGGTGTTACCGAACTTCCTCTTCAGTTTGTTGGCGGTGACGATTCCTGGCAGGCTGCATCCTAGGATTATGACGTCAGCTTTTAAGTTGGCACCCTTTCGAGAACTCTTCCCCATTGCAAACTTAAAAAAAATACGATGAGAGATGTAAGTAATTTACTTAAATTCCATTGTGAATCGATTTAGATAAATGACAGGTAGATGCGTCAATATGACTGTCATTGCCAAAAAAGCATAGTTTAACCCAAAACGCAGTCTAAGGAGATGGTAATGGACAGAGGATAAAGCAAAGATACTAAGAAACAGTTGAAAAAGATATGGGACCGGCAGGATTTGAACCTGCGACCTTACTGCACACCGGGCAGTCGCTCTTAGCCATCCAGCTACGGTCGCCTCTTACCGGCACCCTAAATTTCTCAACTATATGATACGTCATTTCGTGACGTCACGTTCATCCATTTGTTCCTATCTTAGGTAGGATACAAACCAACATGGCGAAGTTACATTCAGCACAAATGTTGTAACGAATGAACGTGTACGATATTTTAACTTTGATTATTTTTTATAGCATTTAGCTATGCTTAGCAAATTATACTTAGAAACAGTTGAAAAAGATATGGGACCGGCAGGATTTGAACCTGCGACCTTACAAGTATCAAAGTTAAAGCAAAGATGTTGGATTTTAAGCCTTAAAAAACATTGGTATAAAGCTGGTGTAAAGGGTATACCTGTATAACCTTGCTATTCTGCAATAGTTTAGACGCGCATTTCACACGTAGGTTTAAACATTACAACAAATAATTAATTATAACAAGTTTTACGCCTTGTACACGAAATGTTAGAGTATAATAGTATAATAGTATATATATGGGCTATATTAAACTTTAGCCACTTGCTATATATTTTATTTCAAATTATCAAATCAATAACTAGTAGATTAAAAGATGCACATTTTAATGTATACCCAGGGTCGAAGCAAGAATTTTATTTATTGTAGGACTGAAGGCAGAGACAAAGGAAAGCCACGTGCTTCGCTCCTTACTTACTACTTTTGCTTGCCCACAATCTATCGTCCTCACCTACCCCGTGGAATAAAGCCGTGATTGAAGTATAGTAAGTATGTTGAATTTCAGCCCAGAAATGAACTGATTTGTTTTACATCTCGGCATTGTTCTATATTCTGGGACATTTTGAACATTCTCAAAATAAATTATATACCGTTAGTGACTTGTAACCTCAAGTTTCGCTCATCTTAACAGATATGCAACAGATATGCAACAGATATGCTGTTACATGAAAGCTCATTTATTTAACACTTATATAAGTGTTGTGCGACTTAATTCACGAATTCGATGAGTTACACCCCATGTTACTAACTGGCAGAGCTTTCCATATTTAAGGATGTTTTTATCGGTTTAGTGGTGTTCGAGTCTATTCATTGCAAACAAAAATACAAACCAAATATTTCTTGCTTAAAATACTAATACTATTGGAATGATATTGGATTCTTGATATTCATATTTTGAATAACATTAGTACAAGTCCTACACTTTACCTGTTACTACCTAACAACAAGAAACGTGGTCATAAATAATAATAACATTATAATAATTCGATTAAAATTTTGCTAATTAATTATGCGAAATGGTCAATCGAATTATTATCAAAAATTATACTGTTGCTAAATTATAATCATCTCATCTTTTGACCAAGATACTTTTTATGTTAAGGTACTTTATCTTACTCGTGCTTGCGATTCAATAATTTCCCGTGTCTATTAGTTTATAGAATACTAGTATTAGTCTTTAGAATACCTTTTGCAAGATAGACAATACACTTTATACCCAAGACGTTTAGGTAGTAAGACTGAGATCTACATATTAAGATTATAGAGCTTACTTAAACTTCTCTTAGACCTTAAACAAAAAACTGCTTTTGTTTTTTATAACAAAGGCAGAGTCCAAGCTTAGTCTAAGTACCTACGCTTAATACATCTCAGCCATAAAATTGCAAAGGTGTGTAATAATCTTAGCACATAGCGTTCCATTTGCTTTGCCTTTTCATTGACTTTGAATTCTACGGATGAATTCCTTATTGACGATTATGATGATTGCAATACTCAAAGCAATAAGATAACCGGAGGCGTCATTGCCAAACGAGGAAGAGCGCTGCCCTTGCACAATGTAACGTTTTCATATAAAACTATGTAGTTGTCAAATCATAGATGCACGGAACAATCTACCCGCTCTGCATCCCCGTTAGTTTTGTTAGTTAAGAGCGTGTATTCCTTTTCAAAATGTAACTGTCAATTTTTGTAGTGTTTTGGGAATATTTCGTAAAGACTGGATGAAAGTATGATTTTATTCAACTAACTTTTTAGAATGTGGGCTTTAAAAGGTAAATATGACAATTACATTTAATAACTAAAGCATACTTTTCTATTTTATCAGTTGAAAGAGTATTAACTGTTAAGTTGATAAATTACAAAATTATGCTGTATTTACGAATGAAATTGTTATATTTACCTTTCAAAACTTGCATTCTAAAAAGTTAGTTGAATAAAATCATACTTTCATTCAGTTTTTACGAAATATTCCCAAAACACTACAAAAATTGACAGTTACATTTTGAAAAGGAATACACGCTCTTAATGACGTTCATGTCGTGACTAAATTGGTTTCTTAGTCTGAGTTGCAATCACATCCACATCGACTTTTTAAGAATGCGCCATCTGCCGAGTTGCTCGGTTACAAAATGCACCGCTCGATCCAACTGAGTTCACCCCACTCGATCTGCGGTTGCTTGGCAACCATCGGCTTCTTTTTGTCTCAACGTCATTTTAGCGTTAAGGCCGCGCTGATTATTTATGTGCTTATTGTTTTATACTTTTGTTTTAGTGTTTTTTTTAGTATTTCGTTCATTTTTTAAACTTTGCCTATTTAATACATTTAATACTATTTAATACAACTTGCCGCTAATAATGACCACCGTCAGTACGAAGTTAGTGTTCAAGTTTGATGGTGGGCAAAATTCTGAAACTAGGTGCAAAGAAAATGTGATAAAGGAGGTTAAATTACGTCAAAATAAGCAACAAAAAAATAATATGATGTAAGGGTAATGATGATAGGTTATACTACTAATTCATTGATTGGATTGAATATCTAACGGGCTGGAACGTTATAATTATGACTATTTTTGACAAAAATAGTATCTTTTTCTCAATAATATTACCATGATTAATGATGATGCCAAAAAAACGATTTCTTTTTAGTCATCATGACAGACATTCTATAAATAAACAATGCACTTTATGAAAGAGATATCCCAGACCGTAAATAAATAAATAAAGAATTGGAGCTTTTCTTAAAATGCTTAAAGACGAAAGCATTTCGCCATGTTCTGACGCCAGTATACACAACTAGCTTCCACCAGCAGCGCCTTTATCAATTTAAGTACAGCAAAAGTTCCAAATTAATAAAATTTTAATAGAGAGCGCTACAGTATGTCAATTAATTGAAATATGGTCTACATTTCAATTAATTGACAACTAAATCACACACGATAATATTTGATTGATGTTTGACATGTGCTATAATTAAGACAGTTCCTCGTAATTAATGATTTCTCAAATTAAATGATAATTTAGATAAGGGAATTCTGGTTAATATTAACTTTGGGGTAATTTTATGGGGTACGGTAATTAAAGCTAATATTTTACAATAAAATGTTAGTTTTAGAAATTCAACGAACCATGAAATGAAAGCTTACCTCATTAATACTAGCCTGAAACACCTCTTAATCTAAATAAAATATACATACTAATCTGGGGACATCTGGGGACATGGAAGTGCTTTTGCCAATTTTGCTAAATAAAATATACATACTAATCTGGGGACATCTGGGGACATGGCAGTGCTTTTGCCAAATTGACCAAACAGGCACAGCCGTATTTTACTATGGCCGTACTATACTTTTTTCGAAAGCTGAAGAGTTTATTTGGTTGTCTAGTCTAGTCTGGTCTAAAGAGCTAAATGAATTAAAATAGTTAGATATTTTAGTTACTAGGCAAAGCTTTTTAATATGGTGACAGCGTTAAGCCATAACGTTTAACTCGTGTAAACTACAGGCGCAGAAAAAATCTTCGATTTTAACAATAAGAAACAATGTTGCATGGTAACAAAAAACTAATATCAGTAGGTCAAACAATCAGACCTTTAATCTGACAGTTATGGGTCACTCAATCGCCAAGTGAAGTTCATGAGCTGGACCACTGATAAAGTAATTATTTCTTGTTCTCCTGATAACCTTATCAGTCATGTTTCAATAATGTCTCGTGTATTCATTCGCTGTTAGACGATATTTGTTTTGAGGATTTGTATTAATAATATAATTAGTATAGTGAAGATTCACTTAGTACAGACATACAGTAGTAGACATGGCAGCATGCTCGGGATGATAAATGTTAAATAAGTAGCCTAAATAAGAGACATTCTGATCCTGATATCTTTTTGGAAGATGATCAAGGATGGATAGGACTTTTTGGACAAAGTAATAAATTTAATAAAATCTTATTGGTAGTGCCGGCAATTATTATTTATTAGCTTTTTCATATTTGATACTTACATAATTATCTTAATGTACTTCGTTACAACATCATATCGCATCACAAAATCTTAAAAGCAAATATCTTACACTATCTTTTCACTTAGTGTAGGCATGACATACAATAAGCATAGTAAACAAACGAGATACAATCTCGTCGATCGTCGTAACAAGCAATAACGAATTTAATGAGTAGAGATAAGGGGCGGCGTCGCCTTAACACTCCCGCTGGGATAGGAGCCGGCGCTAGAGACCGACGTGCGCGCGCGCACGTACGCCACCCTCCCATGAGTGGCTACATTGTTGGACGACACGATACGAGAATTGCATTAACGGAGAAGTCGGTTTCATAGTTCATCATCTCCAGTGCCACTTACTCTATTGTTTAGACAGCCATGCTGTCCCACTGTTGAGCAAAGGTCTCTACTAACACGACCACGACTCTCGTTTCGGGCTAATCCCTAATCTAAACCCTTTGGGACGAGTCTAAATCATCCCTCCAGCTCTTTTTAAGCCTATCGCAATGCCGCTATGCGTGGAAGTGGAAGCTATCATGTGGAATCCTATTGACAGCCAGGGCTAATGGCGTATCGTACTTTCCAAGGCACAGAAGAGATTTCTTTGAACAAAAAAACTATCAAGTCAACCGCAATGCAAATAAGCCCTTATGACTATACGAATACGTTCAATAATTATGCGGAGTATCCCATGGGCTCGGCAAAGTAAATATTGATTCTAATTCTAATTTAGTTTTGTTCATTTTTTTTGTATGCTATACAAATGGACACTAAATTCATAAATTATCTAATTAACCGGCACCATTTTAACATTGCATTAAGCTAACTAATTTACATACAATGTAATCTACCATTTGCATAATTTGAATAAAATATTAATTTGTAAAGATCTCAAAATGACTTGTTTTGATTATGTCAAGAAAAACCTTTGCATTTCTTTATGAAATTGCACGAAATACCATTAGATTATCTGCCACAATTTCAAGTATAACCTTTCCCAACCTTGTGGAATCCCGTGTCGTCCCTCACAACGCAACCGCACTTTTATCTCGCATACAAAGCGAAACGGTCGCGTTCCCATTCTAGTCGGGCCGGACGACTCGATTAGTCGACGATTCGCAATCAAATTCGCGATTATAACACGTGTGAATAACTTGTAAGCTCGACTCAAGTTACCACTGGAAATTACTTCTAGCTTAATGAACATGCGGCATTAAAAAGACTCCAACGCGCTCCGTTTTATTGAAGTAAATCGGGCCTTAGTATTGTTTTATGGTATATGAAGATAAGACAATGCATGTTTCTTGAAAAAGATAGTAAGATGCAGTGTTTAGTCAAGTTTTCTACACTATTATAATCGGAAAGAATTGTCTTTTGTTTTTTTATGTAAAGTCGTCAAAACTACTGAGCCGATTTAAAACATTCTTCCATCTATAGATAGGTTCCGTCTATAGGTAATTACCATAACATAACATAAAGTCACGCCTATATTTCTCAAAAGGGTGTGGTAGAGGTGTACAACACCCACACTTGACCTGTTATGTTTAGGTTTCTTGGGATAGTGGGTGATCCTATCTTCATCCACCGGACACTATTCCAAATCCTCGCTGCTTTTGCGAATTTCCTAATGGAATGTTCGAAAGGAATCAAACCCGAAACTTCGCGGTGAGAGGTGTATACGTTTACCACTTGGCCAACGAGGCAGTTACATTATCAGCGAGTAATAAATTGCGGTAAACCGCCAATAAAGTCTTTAGGTAGTCTGAATTAAGTTGGCTTAGCAACAGGCTCTTTCTTTCTAAGTTCGGATTTCCATTGGTAATGCAACAAGCTATGTCAAGGAGTAATTAGGCAGGTCTTTAAAGCATTAAAGAGTGTCTGGACATTCTAAATAGTGTTTAATTGCGGTCTATTCAATAATTAGTGGTTATTTGTTAGCTTATGCATTGGTATGAGAGTAATCTATATAAATAAAAATGAATTGTTGTTCGTTAGTCTGATTAAAACTCGAGAACGGCTGGGCCGATTGAGCTGATTTTGGTTTTAAAATGTTTGTCGTAGTCCAGGGTAGGTCTAAACGGTGAGCAAATAAGAAAAAATTGCGAGTAAG
The DNA here is from genome assembly GCA_905147285.1 of Hypena proboscidalis. Taxonomy (NCBI): domain Eukaryota; kingdom Metazoa; phylum Arthropoda; class Insecta; order Lepidoptera; family Erebidae; genus Hypena; species Hypena proboscidalis. Next base: position 22,831,179 of record LR990127.1, on the reverse strand, counting down.
ATAGAGTAAGACGACAATTCCATTTTCCCATATAATGAAATTTCCGTTGTCACGACTTGGCATGAAAACGGCTTGACCGATTCGGCTGATATTTTTTTTTTGTAGTTTTCTAATACTCTGTACAAGGTTGTTACGGCAAATAAAATTAAAAAAAAAAAAAAAAAAAAAAAAAAGTATTCATTTTTATATGGGGGATATTATAGATTTCAGTTCAAATTGAATAGGTACGCATACATAAGATAGGTCACCTATACAAAATAAAGTAGTGCATCAAATTTACGCTAAGGCGGTACGAAGTTCGCCGGGTCAGCTAGTAAGGAATAGAAATCGATGCCTGTTATTTATTTGAAGTACAAAGTGAGATAAATTAGACCGTTAGATAATTGTAGGATTAAGCACGACTTTTGAATAAATAAATTAAGAAGATATACATATAACTCAACCGTAGCCAGACTTAGCTTCAGGTATTTTGTATTTAGATTTTACTGGTGGTAGAGCTCTTGTGAACGAGCTCGAGGGCGGCAGCACCACCGTCTCACCTTTAACCTGCCGCCAAATAGTAGTGCTTCCATTACTGTGTTCCGGTTTGGTGGTAAGATCAGGCCCTGAAATTACTGGCACATGAGGCATAACACGTTAGTCCTTAGCTGCAGCGACGCATCTATAATCTGCTTTTGTGGATTGTTGATGTCCATGGGCTGTCCTTCACTTACCATCAGGTGGACTACACGTTCGTTTGCTGTGGGCGTCACATAAATTACAAAGTTATTCATTGGTACAATGGAGTAACTAAGTTCCCATTACATAGTAAAGTGGTATTCTGCAATAATAGCAATCTGCCATGAAGATAGTTGTTTCGTCGGAATATTGAGATAGATAACATAATATATCATACATTCATACATACATAAAATCACGATCTTATCCCAAGGTAGAGACGGGGGAACGCTATGTGCTACCCTGTTGATCACCTAAAAAATAACCGAAATATTAAAACAGTACTTCTAGAAATATCAACAGCTATGCTTGCAATTTTCTTATCTCATTGCGTGCATTCTTGTCATATCACAGACTTACAGATATCATAAGATGCCAGTAATTACGTAATGCATCTGCGCTGGCTGGCGACTGCAGGGTGTCGGCTTTCTCTTGTGTCAATACTAATTGCAATACATACGAGTACATACGGCTGTACATCAAGTTATACATTTTCAGTATAGAATGGTCTCGAATTGTGCAAAGAGAATATAATCACTACGTTTTAGCATTGTGCTGCTCGCGCAATGTGAGACCTGATGTTACTGGGAGGGAATATAAATATCCCCAGTAATAGCTGGTCTCGCAATATAGCTTGATGTGCAGTAGCGCCAGTAGTTTTATACAAAAGAGCTCAATGTTAAATGTGGGTTGTGTTTGAGCTAAACTATCGCTCCAACCAATACATTAATATACAATTAGTTTCTGTTCAATAGGTCATTAGTACCTAATCTTAGGAAAATTCTGAAAGCCATTAGTAACCTGTCTTACACATGGCTGTATTATATATTTATACACTAATATTACTAATAGTAAAGGTTTTTTTTGTTTGTTTGTGCTCAATAGGCTATTAAACTACTAAAAATATATATGATATAGTTAATCTTTGTTTGAATATGTACTGAAGGACAAATTTATTTAGCTCGTGTTGGCTGAAACTACATATAATGATTATACAGTAGCGATTCATCTTCGGCACATGTTGACTGACAGGCTCACCACTAAAATCATGTTACAGCAATGTTCATTACCACATAGCCGGCCCAACGAACCGTCTAGACAAACAAAGAATGCACATGATCATAATTGTTGATAATTAGTTTGTTTGTAGACATCTATCACTAATCACCGTCTGCCTGTCTGTTTGTTTATATGATGTGATGTCCTATGTACAAATACGTATGTAGGTACTATTATACCAATATATTCGTAATATTCCTAAATATCAATAATAACATTTAATTTCATCATTTAACATAACTAATCAAGTTCTTTTTAGGGTTCCGTAGTACCTACAAGGAACCCTTATAGTTTCGCCATGTCCGTCTGTCCGTCTGTCCACGGCATAGCGACGAAACCGTTGGTGCTAGAAAACTGAAATTTTGCATGAACATGTATGTTAACTAAACAAAGAAAGTCGTAGAATAAAATTTGGAAAAATATTTTTTTTTCAGGTAGCTCCCCTACATGTAAAGTAGGGATGTTTTTTTTTTTGTCGCCTACCCCATAGTGTGGGGTATTGTTAGATAGGCCTTTTAAAAACGTTTAGGGGTTGCTAAGACAGTTTTTTGATTTAGAGATTTGTTTGCGAGATAATTAACTTTAAAGAGCAAATTTTTGTTCGAGTAGGGCGTCCCCCCCCCCTCTAAAAGCTAAACTACTGGATCCCAGAATCTGAAAAAAATTGTGTCGGTAGTACATGTAATGAACTTTAAAGGAAAACTATAGCGGATAAGTTCACTTCATTAGTTCAAGAGGAATAGGGGTCCGAAATGTCAGATGCAGTTACTCAGAATATTTCGTTCAAAATTTTTGAAACATAAATAAACATACATAATACATATACAAAATCACGCCTTTATCCCACGGGGGTAGGCAGAGACGATGGAACGCCATGTGCTTCGCTCCTTACATACTTCTTTCGCTTCCTCAACATTCATACATCTCGTCATACGTGCTAGCTGGTTTCGTGTACTACAATTATTTCCTTTCTGAAGGACGCCATTTATCTGGTTACTTTAACTTAATTAGTTCTAGAGTAATTGGGGTCCAAAGTGTAAAATGCAGTAACTTAGAATAATTAGTGCAAATTACAAAAACCTTTGAAAGTAATGACTTGTATGAAGATGTTACTTGTTTAATACAGATAGTAAATCCCTTTTAAGTCGAAATATGTTATTACGACTAGCTACGGAAGCCTACTGCGCGTGGTCCGACACGCACTTGGCCGGTTTTTTTTATTTATTTGGCCATTTCATTTATTTGTGTTATTATGTTTAAATGTAAGAAGTGTTAACTACATAAATTTTTATTTTGTGTCTGTTAAAGTAATTGCCGAAATAAATTAAGTAATTAATTAGACTTGCGAAAAAAGGTGATAAAATAATGAGTTTTTGTAATTTAAAAGCTTATTTTCTTCAAGAATTTAATTTTATCTCAAAATGAAACAATGCGTTTATAGAATGGTCAAGATAAAACGTTCCTGAAACGGGTGTCAAACCCATGACCTACGATCAAGATGTACGGACGTGACTGCCAATAAGTTACTCGTTTACCTTAAATGATATTTTATTTGCAGCTCTTATTGCCGAATGGTGTCAAGGCGAAAATGTTTAATGCCGATTATTTGCAAATCATCTGATATGATGTACATTCAATGACATATTTATATCACACTTCTTATTTACTGTTAGACTCCTGACTGTAAAAATAACATTATTATTGAAAATTGTAAATATAACATAACATTATTATTATTACCTAAATAGGAGTGACTTAGGTGTAGGCACAACACCTACATTTCGGCTGCTATGTTTAGTTAGATTTTATACAATGTGATAGGGTATGAGCCTGTTGCCACGTGACTGAAGGGAAAAAAAGTGGCAAGATCCTAGATTTTATTTTCCGACCTAGGGGATCGAATGACAGATCTCACAGTAAACAATAGCTACATCATCAGTAGACCAACTAAACAAAACATAATAAAAATTTAGATTTTCCCATAAATATGTATAATGTTATATCCACTGACCAATAGAAAATATCGGATTTATTTAAACTAATATATTCCTCTTTAAGATCGCTATCAATATTACAGGATCCTCTGACAAATTTATACGCCTGAGGCGTCTAATCGACCATCTTCCAGTTGGTCCATACAAGGTGGTTGTTACCTCTACCGTTTACATTAGTAAAACAAATTGTATCTTAAATAACAAATATGACAGACATTGCGAGGTAACCACCCATCAATTTCCTGGCATCGGGTAATAGCGCTTCGCAATTAATCATGGTATAATAACTATGGGTGACAATTTCACGCCTATCAGATCACTTAAAATAAATTGCTTGGGGTGAATAAATGTAAGGATGGCCGTTTAGCTTATTTTCATTTAATTATATTTACTAGCTGTGGCCCGTGGTTGCACCTGTATGATATGTCGCACTATACATAAGGACCAAACACGAAAAAGAGACAAAACGTTAAACAGATTTTGTAGATGTAATTTAAATGTAGTTTCATGAGAAAACTTCTTCCATTAACTAGTGACTTGCTAGAAAAATAATCACGATTTAACCTAAACCAATAGGTATATTATTATTACATAATATATCTAGTATTTAAAATCTTACTCAATAAACTAAGTCAGGAATTGTATATAAAGTAGCAACTTGTAAAATATTAGCATAGAGACGTACTAGATAATGTTCTTTAATCAGTAGCAACACTCGCAACTACCAGGCAACTGCGTTTGTCAGATTTATCGAACCACTCCACGAAGAAGGTGTTTCGCCAATCTTTTACTAATTGATCAGTACAGGAACTGTCACAACAACTGGATAGCTCACCCTACTGCCAGTTCCGTTACTTTATTGCTAAAACTAGCTCAGAAATTAAAATCTTTGAGTTTGAATGAAATATGCATCTAGTTATTATGTAAAGCGATAAGAAAATTGCAAATTTTAATGGAAATCAAGTTATGATAGCTTGCATTGATAAATACTAAAGGTTACAGATAAAACCACGCCTTGAAGAATCGTTTAGAATTATTATTCATGCATTCTAGAAATTGTACTGTAAGATAACAGTGGTACGTGGTGAATCGCATACTTAAAAATAGGGCGATATTTTTTTCAAAACTGACTATTTGACTTATTTTTAAATGACTATTTACCCCAGCTACAACATGTCTTAAGTAATCCCCTTGACCAGCACTAAAATTTCTCATCTGACAGTTTGCTAATCAGTAAAAGCAATTAACAAGTCTTGTGCACTACGTGACAAGAGCGGGGTAGCCCACATTGCTAGTAGCTACCAGTCATAACTCTTACAATGAACGTTTATATTTACGTTTTAAGAATTTCTTTCGCCCACTCTTCGTCACGAGTCTCGGTATTGTGGCTGTTTACAAACCAATATGTAAACATCTAAATTTCATTGGTGTTTCGCTTTCCTTTACGATTTAAGACGTGTTATTCAAAATACCCGTAAAAACAAACTTGGCTCTCCAAATTTACCTCTAAAATGATATGTGTAATGATGCAAATAAGAAAAAAAAACCTAAAATCTAAAAGAAAGCTATTATGAATTTATTGCAAACGGATACTTACAACCTAAATTTTAAGGACATTATTATTTATTTTTTTAATAAACTTGGAGAGCAATATTTTTTACGTTTGAAATACTAGATTTGTTCTAATAAATATGAAAGAGATTTTTCCTGAAATTGCCATTCCCTCTTCGTTCATCTCAAACCGGTCGTTATAAAAAGTCCGACTCATCTCGCAATTTCCATTCCACTTGATTACAAATCAGACTCGCATAAAACTTCTTACGTCATACCGTCGTACGTGACCACCTATCCCCTCTTCTACGACTATTACAGGAATAACGCCATCAGGCAACATGACGCATGACGCATCAACTGCGTGTTTTTAATACTTCTGTGAACTAACAGTATACATTGCCTTCTGTTAAATCGGTGAAGACCCTTATCCACTGAAGGTATTTTTTTTAGTGTATTTACTAGAACTGTACATAGCGTTAAAACATAGTCATCAAGATTAAGTCTAACCTAAATTAAGCACTTCCACTTACCGTGTCTTACTTAGTTCAAGAAAAGGTATACCTAAATGCAATCTCTTTGAATACAATACTGGTCTTAAAACAGAACATTGACTGTATGAAGACTAAGGTTGGTTGATTGTCGTAGTTCCCTGTTTATCTTAGCTACAGACTTTATTTTTGACCTGAAACTTTAGTCTACTTGAATGAAGTAAGTTTTATTAAACTTGAAATAACTTGAAAATAACTAGACCTATAAGGCAGTTTTAATATTGATGTATGCTTTTTCTGGTTTCTACATAGTAGCATCATTACACATGCCGCTACTATTCAGCGTATCATTGCAGTCATCGTAAGCTGTAAACAAATCACGTCATAGAATCGTAGTTATCATCATCAAGAGGAAAACTCGCTGTTTATTCATTGATCTTCCGTTCTCGGTACTACCGTTATTTAACCAGGAATGTCTTAACCAGTGGTTCCCAACTGTTTACTATTTTTAACGCTATGTACAGTTAGTACTAGTAAATACACTAAATTAAAAAATCGTCTTCGGTCTTCACCGATTTCACTGTTAGCTGTAAAAAGTGGCGAGCATTTTTGTACCTAGGGACACTGTGATAGCACCAATAACTAGATCTCAAGTACACACGGCTACACATTGGGCTACACGTTTTCAGAATAAGATGGTCTCAAATTATATAGGCTTCACGTGTAATGCTAGACCAGCGTATGCTGTGTATAGCTTTACGTGTGCCTAAGGGCACGGGCATCGTAACAAATATTAGAATATCAGAACTGTAAATCGAAAAACGTTTGGATACCACAGTACTAATGGTCTAGCTAGACACTAGGCCGAACAAATAGTGCGGTTACGCTGGGCAAACATATTACACGGTCTGTTGAACAATTCATTAAACTTCGCCTTCGGTTTTCCTTGGCCATTTCTGGGTAATATTTTTAGGAAAAAAATATGTTTTTGTTTGAAAGGCTATAATATTCATAAAAGTACATTCACGTGTCCCATTGCCAATATCCTCTACCAGCCACACTAAAGAGGACCCGGAAGATAAAACCAGCTCCCTCGACCAACCACCTCTCCCAACGAAGTCTCTCCCTGCTGCTAGGCCTCGAGGGCGGTAAGTATCCAATGATCAGCCTATAGTGATAGTATAGGGCTATAGGCCTTAGAAAATCATCTTCTCCAAAAGGCACCACACTCCGACGGACAATCCACCCCGTCTAATGGGTCATTCATTAGACGGGATGGAGTAACGTTATATTTAGACTGTACGTGTAAATGAAAATCAAATGATTAGTCTCATATCCAAAGATTGAATCAGGCACCAGAAATTGATATTTATTGTTTCATGTCTTCAAAATTTCACACCTTTTAGTTACAATTCAATTTGCAGAGTATGATACAGTTACTTAATTAGATGCTATACATTGCTCATTAGTATTCCTATTCAAAACATAGGATGCATTGATATTTATCACGTGTGACTATCACGCAAGATAATCACCACACGTCATGATTTGCACGGGACTCATACGTGATAAATATTAGGTAGACTAGAAATTCTGCCTTTTGTGAGAACAAAATTTGGTGGAAACTGAAAATATTTAATACATTCTGAAATCAGAGATACACAAGCCATGCTCTTCTAGTAAATCAATGAGGAAGACATCCAACATAAAGCCTGCAAATGTTTGCATAGACGTGTAGTTTAATGTTACTCTCTCAGGCTAAACGACTTGCTCAATTTTGATGAAATTTAACACACCTGAAGCTTTTTAGTATGGATAATATAAGCTACTTTTTTTCGAAGTTCCACTTATACATTCATTAACAAAGTAAGTACCTATACATTCAACATTACAACCCTTAGAAGAAGATAACCAAATGCGTCCGATTGAATCACAGCAAAGATTTCTAACGGTACAAGGACAAACTCATAAAATAATTATGTGCTCTATGCACTGTTATACGATACCTAAACCATACATCTATACTGTGAATACATAGTCTATACAATACGTAAATACTACAGATTACACACTGTAGTACTATGATAGCCGTTGACGCATACAACAGCTGTGTGGTTGAAGTAATAATTATGAAAACTATTGCACTCATAAAACAAACATGTAACATAACATTACGCCTATACTACCAAGAAGGGTATGGCATAGATGTATAAAACCTGCTCTTCACGTCGTATATTTAGCTCCAATGTGATCGGCGGGAGAGGACAGTAACTATAATAAAATAGACACAATGACATCTTTGTTGTATCATATTTGGGGTATTTTACTCAGAGACACACCTCTGGCAATAAATCGTTAAGAATCGTCTTTTCGAAGATATTTGTGTATTTATCATATAAATTATCGCTCGCTAACGGTGAAGGAATTACATCGTGAGGAAACCTGCATGCCTGAGAGTGCCTATAAAGTACTCGAGGTCGTGTGAAGTCTACCAATCCGCACTTGGTCAGCGTGATGGATTATGGCCTAACCCTTTTTGAGAAGAGGCCCGAGCTCAACAGTGGCACATGTTTTAGATGTATTATTGGTATTATTACCCAGAGTCTGAATAAAATTGAACAAGTGACAGACTTCAACGTGTGTGATCTTTTATCATCATTTAAGTAACGTTGACTTCATGATTCTGAAACTGACCCTTATAATAATTATCTAATATGTTCTTAGTTACCTTTGTCCAGTTTTTATTATATTATATAACCTTTGTCAATTTTAACTAAGTTTCAATCAATCTACGTAGTAGATATGCTTGAAAAGCTGTTTTTTGTTTGCTTGCAAAGCTGTTTGCTGTTTTCTGTTAGCTGTTTTCTGTTTTCTGTTTTCTACACACAATTATATAAGCTACTATATACAAGTAAATCATACCACATCCAGGCAATTATTGCAATGTTGGATTAGTTTATGAATACAAAGTACAAATATTTGACAACTGATATGAAAACGTAGTAAATAAGTAAATAATCGTAGTATTTATTACCCTGTCTACACGATGTAATAAATAATATAATCAAATAAACATGTTTGCGTCGTTCTAAGCTGAGCTGCCTCATTCAGATATTACAAATAAGGCGCTCGTTTGATAAAAAATCAGTATGATATTTCATTACATTATCACAGCATAAATACATTGAGACATAACATATAAGTCATTGTAAATATACAAACAATTTCTTTATGATATTACTTTAGAATACTAAATATAGCCAAAATCATACGAATCTAGTGAAAGTAAAACCTACTAGTAGAAATATTTTTGGTTTTGATAGTTCAAAACTAGTGTCCGACATTGTCCGGCGATAAGATCCCATCTACATTCATAATAGATTTTATCAGAATTTATCTAGCCGCTCAAGTTCACCTGACCTAGGGAAAAAGGATTCATTTTTATATAAAGATATTATAAAGATTTTGATAAAATTATATAGATTAAGACAAATTCTTTCATCAAGCAATCAAATATTTAATATCATCATAAAACCATCAATAAATCATCAATATCATGATAAAACTTAAATGCCAAACTGTTTTTACTATCGTTACTAAGCGCGTTACTTGAGCACGAGTGTATTGATTTATTTAACACTTTATGGCAAATTATACCAAGTATATGAGAATAACACCAAGTCAGCCTTCTAATTTGTTATCATTGAACTATGTATTGTTGCTATTATGACTATTGATCCAGTTCAATGACAGTTGGACTTTTATTACGCGTAATAGAATTGCTGCGCTTTTTTGTAAAAGCGAATAATTGTTTCGCGATTGCTTTTTCTTCTCTTATTAAATATTTTCAACTTCTCTATTTAATGAGTTTAATAACAAAATATCAACATACCTTTTCTAGCACATTTTTAATGTTTTCGTACCCAAAGCATGAAAATGGAATCTTACCTCGCTGTCCGTATGTCACCAGCCTGTATCTCATGAACCGTATAGCTAGACAGTTGAAATTATCACAGTTAATGTATAACTGTGATAATTTCAACGTTATAAGCGGCCGTGGCGCAATGGATAAGGCATCGGTCTTACGATCAAGAGGTCGTGGGTTCGAATCCTGGCCATTACACCACGGACGTGAACTTCCTCCTAACACAAGCGAATTAAGCTTAGCTGGAGGGGGTTAACAAGAATACTAGTAATTTGTATTTGCAAATTACTAGTACGCTTTAAAAAAAAAAATTAAAAAAAAAGCTGTTGCCACCATAATCACAAATACAAACCGAATAAAATAAACATTTAAGGGAAGCGGCTCCCATACAACAAACGAGATTATTTGGCTTGTTTCAGCTCGGTATTGATAGCGGTTACAGGTAGACTCTTGAAATATTCATATACTCATCACATAGGGGTAAGCAGAAATGATAGAACGTCATGTGATCGGCCTCGCCGACTAGTCGGCCATTGGAACGCTGACTATTCGGCCAAACACATAGTCGGCACATCTTTAATATACATTCTTTTGTCATACCTGTTTATATGGAAGAACCCTTTTTCTGTTTGTAACACATTCACATCAGTGATAAATTATTGAAAATATTATCAAACCCAGAAGGCTTACTTAAAGTGTCACTGGTGATAATAAATATTATTCTGACATGTAAATCCAAACAGTATTCCTTATAAAGAAGTCAAGTTTCTTAAAGAAACCGACTGTAAGATTGTATCAGTAAAAATGTTGCGAGTTCCTTCATAAATGGGACATTAATATTGGGCTTTTGGCATGGCACCCATATTTTATCATCATCTACAATCTACAATTATAAATAAATGTAAAGGTAGACATTTTACCGTGTGGTATTAAAGGTAAAATGACAGTAAATGACTACAATACAAGCTAACTGATCTTATTACAGCAAGCCAATTTTACCTGCCAGTAAATAAAAAAAGTTCACCACCGCTCAGCAATGCCAAGGGCACAGCCGAGTTAATCATAAAGACCGTGATTGGCTAACGCTGATGCTTTACTTTTTCAGCTAAAAGTCAGTTTCTGTCGTAGTAAACAGGTAGGTATCATAAATATATTGTGAAGTGATCTAGTGTAACATAATGTCAACACAACAGAAAAGAGTTCCCCGATGAATAACTCTATCTATCCACAAGCGGTAAACTCGATCAACATCCTAGGCACTCTAATTCGAATGTTCTCACAAGCGAAACTAACTAAGTTACGATAGGAAACAACAATAAACAAGTAGATTAATTTTTCAGCCTGTGGCAAATATTCAATCATTTCACCATTTTTTTTTTTTATGCCTAATGTCAAAATTGTATATTGACGGACTGTAGTCATCAATCATTACGTAAAAAACAGATACTCAGATGCAACAAATTTTTTTCTATCCAATATAATAGAGACTGATATCGGTTTTGGGGACAATACGTCGAAACGTCTCGTCCCTTTCTACGTTTTAAGCGATATAATTCTGTAGGCGCGATATGTTTAAAAACATAAATCGACAAATATCAGATTGATTAGAACGTAACGTAACGCAGTGTGTTATGTTTATCACACCGAATTGAATCTGTCTCCACGCTCGCGATTCATTCGAGATGTATGATTGTTTGACAACTACACCGACGATCCGGGAAGACTCCCATTACTATCATATCATCATTATTCTAAAACAACACACCTCACAAATCTAAGTACTGCAAATCCAACCTTATCAACATTATATAGAGTTCTAAATCTCTTACTTTGTGTAGCAATATACGTTGTTTTGTGCTAGGCTCGGTGTTTCTATTTGCATTGGGTGCAGTGACCTTTGCTGATTGTATTGGCATACTTATGAGTCATGCAAATAGGAATATTTTTTCTGCAAAAGCGTATTTCACATGGTCTTGTGAAATTTGAAGTTTGTTTTTGTAGATTTCAAGGCCTCAGCGTCATGGGCCTACAGAGAGATATGGGACGAAAGTTTACGAGAAGTAAATATGTGCATTTGTTCGAGTACTCAACTCACTGTACTGATATGTTTACATTATATACATACTACAATTTCCACATTTACATTTATTAGATAAATTAGTTTCACTTTCAATTAACTGAAATCAGAAAAATATCATTGACTAATATTTATAGTTGTTTTAAATAGCTTAATAGAACATCAATGGAAAATATTTGTATACTAGTTGTGGATTTTTATAAAATTTAAAATGCGTAGTACGTAGGCGTAGTCGTATAACACCGTTATAATCTATGGCGTCGTAAGAGTTAACAAAATAATCGTTCTATCTGGGGCTATAACATCATCCCTGATAATGATACCGCAATCAATATTATTCATCCAAATCAAAAATAAGATAATTTATCAGCTTTTCTCTTATCACTATTTTTATTTATAAATTCAGATTCATAACTTTTTTAGTTTTAGTCACCTGATTACATGCAATTCCCGAGGATTAGTTCTATGAGTCAGTTATTTTCTGAAATGTTTGTTTGTTTTGAGAAGAAAGCTACTGAACTTCTAAGAAGCTATAAGATGAATGTTCAGGAAAATGTAAGTCAGGTACGCACTTTATTAGAATACGAGTAAGCATAACATAACATAACATCACGCCTATATTACCCAGAAGGGTGTGGCAGAAGTGAACAAAACCAACACTTCACCTGTTATGTTTAGGTCGCATGGGATAGAGGGTAAGCCTAGCTATGGTCCCATGGGATAGGGGGTGAGCCTCGAGTAAGATGACATAGAAAAAGACATCAAGTTATTGCAACAATTTTAATAAAATGTTTACCAAAGTATCAAAATAATACATAATAGTTTTATGGTATAATAATTAGGAGTAAAAATCGATTTAATAAAATATTTTTTTTGTATTGGAAATAAAATGAAATGTAAAATAAAATCAGAGTAATAATTAACAAACCTAAACTACCTTAACTTATGTAAGCCAATTCTTAGAAACCTGACGCAGCAAGCGGGCAAAGTTCCCAAAATGCTGGCATCATTGCCACGTTGGATGGCAATGATTATCCGCTGTCCAAAGCAAAAGCCAGCATTTCGGAAACGTGTAATACACAGTGAGCCCCCTGCCCCCACGTCCCAAGCTTCTCTTTTCCGAAAGGCACAAACATAAAGCCACGTACTGTCGAGGAGACCATATTTCAATAACCAAGAGGTCATGTTTACATTGAATTTTGGGCGTTAATTAACTAATTAGCTCTCTCCGTTTAACACATTGTAAAAATAGTATTATAAATTTCATTTAATTACAATTCACCAAAGATATAAAGCACAATTGCCCCGCAATTATTGGGTTTACACGCGAATTACATGTAATTAGATCTGTATTTCTACATGTCAGTGTAAAAATACAATCCCTGTAAAAAAATCTCTCTAGCCGCGTAAGTAGACCTTTCTATTTTTAATCAAGACATGGGTCCCGTGTTGCGATTCTGAAAAAGCAACTGTCAGTTTCAAAAATTTTGCGCAATCATATCATAACACGTGAGATGAATACGGTCGATTTTGATGGACAGAAATTCAGATTTCGTTTGTCCATCTCTGGAATACGCACGCGGTATCTACATATTGCTAGACCATAATCATGCGAAGACTGAATCTTTATTGAACACTAGTATAGTGTTATCCGTTTTTTTTACAACTTATAGCATAGCAAACGGGCATGTAGTTCACCTTCGTATAAAGTCTGATTTTTAATGAGAAAATATTTTTGTAAACAAAATACTGTCATTGTCATTTATTATGACATTTCAGCCAGAGATGAGTAAAGAGCGCCTACATGCAGCATTTTTTGAAACACCGATTAGACAGGCAGTGAGTCCTCTGGACGGCAGTGCGGGAATATGTAGAATTACTGCGTGTAGTGAATTAAATGAAGCGTATGGACAATACGCTTTAACAAATTAACTACAGTAATATCACATATATAATATCAAGTGTTTCTAAACGAACATATTAATTACTTCAGGATATCCCCTACCTGAGAATGAGTGAAAGCAAATTACGGATTCATTCTTTGACAGATAATTATATTCTCTAAGAGTGCCCCCTGCGCTTGCAATAATAAAATTTATAAACAGTCAAGTAGTAAATAACGAACTTTTGCTTATCTAAAACTGATCATTCAAAATACTATCTTCAATAAAATGTACTAATTTAAGTGCTCTAAGAATTTATTAACAGGTTCTCGTTCAGAAATGGATAAATTTCTACTAAATTAATATTTTTTTTGTTATCACCTTTGTTTACAAAAATAATCTTAATAAAATTTGGCGCCTACGGTGTTATGTATTAGTTGCAATTAATTTAAAATAGTAATCTAAAAGTTACGTTATTAGAACCACATGAAACTGCCCCTGGCAGGATCATAATGTCAAAAATTATACCAATAATTTACATTTCAAACTGTCTCAATGACAATCGATATCAATCGTAATAAGAGGACTGGACAGACCATGCTGACATCCGAATAAATTCGTACGTAAATACTTTGCGGGGTCTTAACTCTGGTTGTTATAGTATAAGGTAAAAGCTCCTATTACCAAGGTATTTCGCAACATTTGAAAGTAAGAAACCAAAATAAGCATTTGTAAGTATTTCTCAAGGTGCAAAAATATTTTATCGTCAAAAATGGAATTTATATTTTGTATTGCTGTTGAATCTATGCTTCTTTTCATGATATTACTTATTTTAAAAAAATATTTAAATAGTCGGGTCGATTTCCCCTAATACCGAGGTATGATTATGGTCAGATCCTATTACCGCGGTAGTCGGCTCCTATTACCGAGGGTCGACAATTGTATTCATTAAAGTTCCGTAAAAATAATATTAATTAGAAAATATAATCGTGTTAGTGTAGTAATTTGTAAGTATGCCATTCATTGACAAAATGAATGAATGAAATGAATGAATACTACAGAATTACTAACACATTTATATTATTTCATAAATAATATTTGTACGGAACTTAGTACATTTTACGTTAAGTAAAATTAAAACAACGCGCGATTCAGTCTATATAGAAAGATCTTTTCGTACAGATCAGTCTATACGAAAAGATCTTTGTTCTTTTTTTGTATTGTATTTTAACATGAGAATCGCCAAGGATTCTCTCATGTTAAAATTATAATAAGTACATTTATTCTGAAATTCCAATGGATTCCGAAAGAATTTAAGAATAAATTAGTAGGTAATAGGTACTTAGTGTGTTTTTACACGTCCGTGAATAGCGTTCATTGGTTTTATAGAAATTAAAATATAAGTTTATGTAGGAATCAACTGGTTATAATATATGATCGAAAAAATAATGACGAGTTTTATCAATCATTTATATAATCATCAAAAATCAACAGTTCGTAGATAAACAAAAGGTTAGAACATTAAAGACGTATTGAAAGTTCAAAAATTAACAATCCGTAGAGTATAGTTAAGAACTAACTTAAGGTTACTGAAGGTTTACACATGATGTACTTAACTTAAAAGAGATCTAAATAACATAATCTCATCACGTTTATTCCGTAACGTAGTCTCTGGTACATTATACTGTTTCGAGGCTTTGTAAATACTCATACCTTGTTGAATCGCTGAAAGTGCTTCAGCCATTTGGGTATCAGTATAACATTTGCGTTTCTTTCGGTCCATGATGTCTGTAAAAAAATACAAAATTATGTAGATCGCATAAACTTAAATAAAAAATACCTAAGTACATAAACCTCTTTTAGGTTTATCAAAAAACATTAATATTAAAATAAGAATCCACCAAAACAGATACAAAACCTTTTATTTATTTACGGAACCCTAAAAACTATTAATTTTATATTTTAGGAATAGGACGGTAATAGGAGATCACAGAACCTAATACCGAGTCACCTGGAAATAACTACCACGGTAATAGGAAAACTATGGGTTTTCATAATCCTAATTCGGACCCATGAAAATTTTGTTATTTTTATGCGTGTAAATGCCTAATCAAACAATAACAGTTTTTTTGGTTCAGATGTGTATAACTCAAGTCGAAATTTATACAAAATAAATGTTCTGTGATAAATTAAAATACACCTTCCTATTTTTACCCCTTCTAAGAAACCAACATTTTGTACTCGACATTTTTCACATTTAACTAGATTTCTAATTAAAAAAACACACCGCGGAATAAAGTTTCTAAATTATGGGATTACTAATGATTTCAACAAAACTTGAATCTAATTCAATAAGTTAATACATTGAAAGTTATTAACAATTAAACATACCCATTGTTTTTCCTATTTCCGAGGTATACCACGGTATTAGGATCAATCTATAAAATTTGTATCCTATTACCGCGGTATCTTATTACTTAATTTTTTGGTAAAAAACGAGTTTTAAATATGAAACAAGCTGTTTAAATAGTTAGTAAAATAGTAGGAAAATGCTATAAATAACAAATAAACATACTTGAACGACTTATTAATACTAAAAATGTAATTTCAAAATTTTTGTGTACTTACTTTTGTTGTTCCGCGTTTGTATAGAAACACCTCTCACGTCAACGACGTTACACAAACCGATTGATTTTGTAGTGTTATCTATGTGCTATACTTGCAAACGTCAGTTATGTCATAAAGTGATAGATTTGGGATAACTTTTTTCCTTTTTGGTGTACTTAAACTGAATAAAACAGGAATAAAGCGCGAAAATAAAAATACCACGGTAATAGGACGCGATTTTGACTACCGCGGTAATAGGAGCTTTTACCTTATTGATTAATCTTGCTTTATCGTTTCAGGCTTTATCGTTCACGGACATGATAACAGATATTAATTTGTGTTATTTTATCACATTATATATTTATATAAATTAAGGCTCCATCTTATCACTGTCTGTCTGAAATGACATTTTTTGTTGAAAATATCAAAAAATATAAGCGTTATATTATTAATCCGTTTGTATGAGTTTATTCTGATCTAACAATCAGATGTGATTGGTTGATTGTCCCAGAAACATATTTATGATTTTGACTTCATTTGGATCTTGAAATACTTAGTAGTAGTCGTTACCCTAAAACAAAATAATGGCGCCTATGCGCCTAGGCGCGAATGATGTGACGGCTTAAGCTTAAGTGATCTCGACAACCGTAACTCAAAAGTGGTCTCGTCATTTATATAAAATATCGTAACCTTTGTAGTGAAATAAAACTATTAAAAAACACAATATTTAAATGACATTGTTAAGACGCTCGGTTGCTTACAACTACGCATTTACTGGAATGAGTAATGTAAAAGCGGGATCTATAGATTTACTACCGGATTGCTTCAAATTTGCGAAATCTACTAACGCGAGTTACTTGAATGATTGTTGCATTATTTTATCGTCTACGGACATGCATGATAGTAAGTAAATAGTAATAACATGTAAGAATGTCATGATACATCGTCAAAAATGTGTCACATTGGTCACATTTGTTAATTCTATGCAATAAAGCATGTCATTACACGTGAGCTATAATACAAAAGAAAGAGTTACGGCTTTATCTTATCACTGTTCGTCACTGATAGGATTTGTAGCAAAAAAAAGCAAAATAAAAGCATTTCCGTTTTGTTAATCCAATTATCTGAGCTTATCCTGAGATAACAATCAAATCCGTGCCTTTATGCCGTGGAAATCATATTATAATTATAATTAAGCTAAGATTGCAAAATGTTACCCAAAAAAAAGTGGCGCCCAACGAGAGACAATAATATAATGTTATTGCACGAAAATTTACATATTGACGTAAATGACCATGATAACTTTTGAGTCATGGCAGTTGACATCACTTAATTTTATGATGCATAATTTGCTCTTGAATATGTAGATATTACTAAAAAGCAACTAATAAATAATAAATAACTTGCAATAATAACATAATACACCCACAAAAATGTGTAACATTTATCACATAGTTAATTCTTTACAGTCAGAGTCAGAGCGTGGCATAACACGTGAACTTTTATAAAAAAAAAAGGTTTTATCTTATCACCGTCTGTCGGTAATGACATATCGTTTGTGGTGAATTAACAAAAAAATAAGCGTTGCCTTTATATAAATCCGTAGGTATGAGCTCAATTTTGTCTAATAAATCAGAACCCTGCGATATGTTAAATAATTTGCATAGAAACAGTGATATGACCTAAATAATTAAGAAAGCTCTGTAAAATCTAACTAAATAAAAATTATATTATTTATTGGCGCTCAACGTGGGACAGTAAATATACAGCATGCTTTTTGCCTGCAAGTCTGAAGTACCATTAAATGTTCCCCAGACTCGTGTTTTATCATTAATGTTTAGAAATCAATATTTCAATGCACTTTCTCCTTCGTTTTAAGCTTACATAAGAAAGCGATGTATTTCATAAGGCTCTGAAGATACAAGCCTAAAATTCCTATTTCATATCTCTTATCGGCGCTTAAAAAGTGATAAACAGAGATAACTATCCCGTAGTGTAATCAGTTGTACTACAAAATGCACTTCAAAAATGTATTCGTCAATTTTGTACCTGATATAATGAAAAGTATGTTCTTTTTTTAGTAACTGCATCACTTGGAATTTATTGGGCCGATTTGAATAATGGTTAGATGGTTCCGTTAAAATTTTATTTTAAACCTAACAAAATTTTAGAAAAATAAAACTCATTAATCTGGAAAGCTTTTATTAATTCCCTATAGGCGGTATTCACACGGTAGTGGGTTGAAAGAGATGGGAGGAAAGAGAACCGCTGCATTGTCCCATTCCTCGTTACTAATATTTATTAAAGAGAAAATATGAAGTATAGATAACTAGTCATCTTTATACCAGTTTAATAACAGCATGTACTTAATGAAACTTATCCAAAATACTACACGAAGAACTGTTAACTATACGACTTTTTGGAGAAGTTTCATCATATTTTCACCGTACTGATCCAATCTTTTTCTGTCAACGTCCCCATAACTTTAATGAAACACTATCTATATATAAACAAATCCGTCTGACTCGTCGTCACATGACGTCTGTAACGTGATGAGACTCACCATGGTCATGTGCTTCGGATAGTTTATACCAAGGTGTTTAAAGGAATCGCGTGACTGTAATCGTGGTTTTAAATAGATGTTCCATTTGCGATCAACTTTGAGCTTTCTATAACCTACAGTTATGTCGTAAAGTTCAATACATATACATATATAAAACTATCTCCAGTAAAACTAACCTCATACCGTAGCTAGAAATACAGCACCTTTTAAATGTGTCGAGGAGTCTACATGGCAATTTATAAAAAAAAATCATATATTATTTTTCTTAATACCATTATTTCTTCATAATTTTCGTTCTTCATACTATTTTTCTTCATACTTCATTCATAAATTCTTCATCAAGAATTGTTTTAATTCATTTTTTTTCTTCTTAAACTTTTTCTTACTAATAATCATTAGTCATACCTATGAACAGGAGTTAGAGGTAAAAGAGGATAACTGTCAGAAATAGGTTGGCGCCTTCAATTAGACCGATATTACATTGCGATATTTGTTATTATAAAATGATAAATGAACAGGAATTCGATTAGTTTGATTGTGTGATAAGTAAGATGATTTGTTTGTGAAGTTAGACCTATGGAGTAATTATTTTGGTTATATTTTAAAATGGACGTAAGTACTGAGATTTTTGTTATTGGAACGAAGTTCCTTATCGCGCGTTGCGAAAGGGGGCTAGACAGAAAAATTGCTACGAAAAGTGTAACGACACATTTCGTAGCAATTCTCGTAGCGGCGTAGTAATTACATGCTACGTTTCAGCTACGGTGCTACATCATCAGACACACAGAGTGAGTATTCGGTGAACCACATTAAGGTATTTTTTATAACTTAGAAAAATAAAAATTTCTTTACTAACTAATCGAAAGGAACTTCGTTCCATCCGGGTGTCCCTTGACACCTCAGAAGTTTTTTTTATTTATACCTTAATTCTTCAACCTCCTAAAAATATAATATATTTATAATAATAATAATATAATAATTTATTCCTCATTGCGCGTGTAATACGCCGAAAAGGAAACCAAAAACACAACACAACATTATTATCCTTACTAATGTTATAAATTTAAAAGCTACTCTGTATGTCTGTCTTACCGACTGTTACGCTTTCACGGTTTTACTAGTTACGAACGAATAAAACGATCTTGATAAAAATTGGTATGGCGATAGTTCAAGACCTCAGAAAGGACATTGGCTACTTTTTATCAACGAACCACGCGAGCGGAGCCGCAGGCAGTAGTAAGTTTCCTTATTTTTCATCATTTATCTTTCAGTGTATGGAAACTGTCATCAATTCTAAATGAAAATGATGGTATTAGATTAGATTTTTTGTGCTGCAGCACCTCATGGTCTTCAGATGTGAAGACAAATCTACAATCTGTTCTATGGATTGTGACTTTTTATGAGCTGGATGTAGTTAATATTAAATACCACGACCGTGCGGTACATAGGTCGGGCAAAAAAATCCCCGACAGACTTTAGTCCACGACGTCATAAATAAGTATTAGGCGTTTATCAGTGCGTATTTAATTTGATAAATGATGGTACTAACCGATGATATAACGAACGATTTATACCGATTCTGTAATCTCGTTACTTTAATCTCATGGTAACAAACGCCGTTTTTGTTATTGTGAAGTTGATTGATAACAAAAGTCGTATTGATAACAATTTAAATAAAATGAATTTACTTTATATGCTACTTGAACGCGCATGAATTTATTTGCTTACACTACAATAACAAATAAATAAATTTTAAATTAATAAAAATATGAAAAATTTAAGTAATCATAGGAGATAAGGAGAAGACATCACTGTAGTACGGACACCGAGAGAAAGCGATTAGTAACTGATTGTGAACGCTCAAGTGTATGAAATGCGCTTGTAAGGCTAAAATAGAACGAGGTCCTGTATATTTTGCCTATTGTCTCATCATATTGATTATCATTGTTATCAACTGACAAACTTTGGCATCCTTCAGGAACAAATTCGATCACAAAACACTTTCGATACTTGAAGTTTATTTTCAGTCAATAATCTTATGAAACAACGTTTAAGTGTCGGTCTAGAAAATTAAGAGACTCATCCATGTCCAACAGCTACGTGATTATGTTCCGATACGATTCATTCAAAAGCACCTATCTGAGAGATAAAGTATTGTAAAAAGTATGTAAACCTCATTCAAATCAAAAGCACGTGTTTTCACGCTAGGCTGTAGAATTTAATCACCGCCAAACGCCATAAACCACATTTTTCTAGGCCAGTACCAGTATAAACTATACACATAGGAGTAAATTGAAAACAGTAATAACTCTTTATTTGTAAATGAAACAAGTTTAACATTGTTATTTATTTTCCAATAATAACTTCTTAAATATTAATCGAAGGAATGTTTTAAATGTCACGTTACCTATTGTTTTAAACACGCTCATCACGAGAGTAAATAACCTTAAAAGTAACTGTTAGAATATTAGTAAAATATCCAAACATGATTGCGTGAAGACTAGTTTTGTACATTAAAGAATTTCAATTGAATATATTAATAACCTTTAAGTACCCGTACATCTTCAGGTGTCCAGCACATTTAAGAAATGCCTGATTTGCATGTTTTTTTAGGGCCCGTTTTAGAGTTTCCAAATCGATGTTGTCCGCCCCTTAAAATAAACCTGACAAAATATAAAAGTGATACAAGTGACTCTAGAAAAAAGAACACAGCCGTCACTTTCATTTATGTGTGTCAGATATATATCTAAGCATATGCATATCGGTTTAAAGATATTTATTTCTCATAAGAACCTCAGTCCACTTAAAATGAGATACAAAGTTAGTATACAGTACATTATCTCTGGAGTTACAGAACATAAAAAGTTACATTACAGTGTAGGTACATATTTCTTAAGCTTAGATTTGAATGATTGAATGTTATCGCATTCTTTAATATCGGCCGGCAATCTATTGAACAGCTGTGCTCCTTAAAAAAATACGGATTTTTTACCGTAATTAGTACGTGCGCTGATAAGCTCGAGTTTGTTGTTGTTTCTCAAATTATGTGTCATTGTTTTCTTCTTTATTTGTAGGTTAGTTTGAATTGAATTTGTTGTGATATTTTTGACAAGAATGCAAGTATTGTAAATATATAGTTGCCTAATATTTAGTAGTTTAGTTTTTTCGTATAAAGTTTTTGTTATATATCCTGCCAATAAACTTCGATTTCAAAGTTTATTGGCCTCAATCTTTCGAAACTTCTAGATGAAGCGTCTATTTTGCACTGCTAGACTGCTTGTAGCCACTTGTCGTGCCAGGTAAAGGTGTAAAATGTAATAAGTACCTACTTGCTATACTTCAATCATAATTATGTAACAAAACTTTTCGTAGAATTTAGCGATAACCTAACCTGGCATGTGGCCTGCACCAGGGTGTGGTATTTGATGAATTTGGCGTACGTGCGACGCGGTGTGTCGCATGTGCAGTACTTGGAAACAGACGACGATGTAATATGATGGAAACGCTCGCGACTTCCATTGCTGTTTTATTTATTTGGCGCATTTTGTGACTTTGCCATACGAAGTATTTTTGTAGAATAACTTACCATCGTCTAACAACTTTTACAGGCTATAAATCCTGAGAGATTTTGTCTCGTCTCATTTCCTTTACACTTGTAAATCAGAAGCGCTACTTTCAATCTGACCTACTTACTAGATAACTAAGCTGACCAAATAGTGGTTTAATATCTTTATTTTGATGGGAACAACTGAATGTTGCCGAAACTTTAAAAAACAAATTCTTAACAGCCAATATATTCCTTAATTTCTTAAATATGAAAAATAACCTGAAAATAAGGAAATATAAATAATTTCAACAAGCCATCTAACCGCAAAACCGCGAATTACATGCTAATATTAAATCAATTGTTATTTATAAATAAACTGGTTATGTACCGTTTGAAGTGTATGTATGTTTGTGTGATGGTTACCACGAAACAGGCGCCGCCCGTGTTGACCTTAAAGCCGCAGTCATTGTTAATGATGTGTTGCGAATCCAATCCAAATACAGATTTAACTGAAATATTTATGAACTCTCAGAATAATTTCCTACGAGGAAAAAAATTTAATATATTTTACTGAAAACAAGATTCATCATCACGTAATTTGAAAAGTCTTCAAAACAGGAAAGGGCTAAAACTACCAGGGGACATTCTCGCTCTCTATTGGTGGTCTTCAGATTATCGAGACTTCAAAGATTACAGTCTAGTTTCGATATAAAATTAGAGACTAATGAGTAATTTGATCGATCATAATAACGATAACGACAATCCTATTGGAGCTGTAACAACATCTTGACCTAGAATACTCTGCGAGTGTCCCGACGGTCTCGACCTCGGCCCACTGCGGCTTATAGTAGCCGAAACTTTACGATGTGCCGTAAATCTGTTAAATTATTTATTATTATTGATCTTTAACTGTGGAACGTTATTGTGTAAACTTTAGTATGTAGTAAACTTACTATATTCATATATTTATCATTGCACGTTACCCGCGGTCGACCTCGATGCGGACGTATTATTTGACACCTGAACTTTTTACGAGATTAATTTTATTTAATAAGTTTATATTTTTCATGTATTTGATGTACCTATATATAGTAAGGTATTATATAGTAAGGTCCCATGGGATAGGGGGTGAGCCTACCGCTATCTACCGGGCACAATTCCAACTCCAAGCTGTGAATTGCCTGTCGAAAGTTCACACACAAATAACACTTTGCCTGATCCGGAAACCGAACCCGAGACCTCATGGTGAGAGGCTCGTACGCTAACCACTAAATCACCCAGGCAGTTTCAGAAATATCTGATTCAAGCAACAAGGTTAAATGAAGGTAATGACGGTATATACTACAATAATTTTGGGTACGGGACTCACAGAAAATGTATTTAATCCAACATATTATACTTCGATTTTCTGAAACCAAATGCCACATAATTAATCTGTTTATTTAGTTGGTGCTATCATTTAATCAATTACCTATATTATTCAGTTATTTATAAGTTTTCGACTCATTATCTAAATTGTAAATTGGTTTTCCCAAATTACCTTAAAATATACATATCAGTGGAATATTTTATCCAAAACTGAGGTTTCTTTTTTCAGTGTTTGTTTGTGTGGTTAGACAATCAAGAAATAAGACATCTAAAACTACTATCTACATCTTCTATCCGAATTTGACTCTTAATCGGTAACGCTGGGAAAGCATAAGTGACAGACAGAATTATTGTTGCATTTATAATATTTATATAATCTTGCTAATATTAATAGGTACTTCATACAAGGTTTCTTCCAAATGAAAGGTTGCGGTTTCTCTCAATTAAACGAAAATAAAACCGAATAGCGTTTGAGAGTTTTGAATCACCTATGAGCCCTAATTTCATCAAGCTTCTTAACCGCGGCCAACGTTTAATCCGGTTTTTAAACACTCTCTCTCTCTCACTTTCCTCTCTCTCTCCTCTCTTACCCCGACTATGTATCACAGCAGCGCGGGGTCAGCCTTCCTTGTCATCTGCCTCCACTTTGCTCCATCCTAGACATCATTGTTTAGCATGCACTCCTCTAAATCCTTATGGACTACCCCCTCCACCCTTTTTTTTTTTTTTTTTTTTTTCGCGGGGAAATGCTTTTACGCATACCACCCCACCCGTGGGGGGACGGGCAGAGTGGCTATGTGGGACTCCCGTGCCTACGATGTTAAACGGCACAGAATACCCACTAAAACCCCGCGGTGTGCCCTCGTCGCCGAAAGATGGTGGTCGGCGAGCCCCGGATCGATATTATATCCACAGGGCTCGCCGCGGCGACCGTGCCCAGTTCGACCTCTGACCGGGCACCCGACTCTACTCAGTCCTACTCTCGTAGCGACGCCCCGGGCACACCCAGGGCGTCACTCCGTCGCGGAAGGCATCAGCGGGCGGCGGAAAGCCCCCTCCACCGCCCGCGGCCTCGCTTAGGGCGGCATTAGGCTCGCGGCGTACGCGCGCCTTCGCCGCCCAGCTCGCCGGCGGCGGAGCGGATCAGCCAGGAGTGAGTCCTCCCTGATCCGCTCCGCCGCCTCCTTCTGCGAGATGACGTCCTCACAGAAGGATGCGACCGCATCCCACGACCTCGCGCTGCTCATTGCCGCGACCACAGCCGGCAGCGAGAGGTCGTTCCCAATGACCGCGGTGAGATCCCGGCGCTGCACCTCCCAAGCAGGACACTGCTCGAGAGTGTGCTGCGCCGAGTCCTCACCGCAGTCGCAGTGGTGGCACATGGGGCTCGCCTCCCTCTTCAGCCTGTGCAGGTACTTCCCGAAGCAACCATGCCCGGTCAGCACCTGCACCAGCCTGAAGGAGAGAGTCCCATGCTGCCGCCCTGCCCACTCCTCAAGAATCGGCCGGAGCGCCTCCACGGTGCGAAAACCAGCCCGCGGAGCCCCCAGCCGATTCTCCCACCGGACCATCAGCGTCCGGTGGGCCTCCTCCCGCCAAGCTCGCAGCTGCTCGGGCATGGGGACAGAACCCCCTCCACCCTGACTTAACGTCGACCACTGTATCTTCGACTGGGAGTCTCTTTTTCTCGTGTAATGTTTAAGAGATTAAAATTCCTAGCACAGTGTAAGACTTAGTCGGTGAAATCAGGCCTTAAAGTTTGCAATCTCGACACAGGTAGACTCCCTGAAGTAGGGTTTCCCATCATAAGGAACATAATACTTATGTTACCTGTTTATATCCTATTGGTTTTGTTCGTTCATTGACTCCTAGTTACATGTGTTGTCATGAAATAGTGACAGTCTGTTGATTCTTAGTTGCATGTAATAGTAAGTATGCATCATACATAGTAGACAGTAAAAAATACAACATTCTCGATTGAGTTTCTTCTAAGAATGACTGTCAATAATGAAATGACATTCTACATTCTACTCATATTAGATGTAACTAGCTTCCACCCGGATATCTTACTATGTTTATCCAGGGTATAAGCTACATTTGTGCAAAATTTCGTCTAAATCGACCCGGTGCAAACACACACATCCTCACAAACTTTTGCATTCATAAAATTAGTAGGATGACTTTTAACAAAATTAGTACTTGTAATATTTTAAAACAAATTATAGCTCTGCCTTTTGTATTTTATACAATATTTAGTTTCAAAAGTTATAAATCTAGCAGCATACAAATTGAAGGCTTAATTGTCATAGCACCTGGGGTGTTTACCCGGAGGATGCAGGTTCAAATCCTGCTGGATTCTTAATTTTTTCAACTTTAATGTTGTATAAAAATTGTAAGTCTTTATTTTAGATAATGAAATCCCTCTAAAGTATTCTCTAACACCATACTAATAGTAGTTCTATCACATGTTATAATAATAATAGTTTGTCTAAAAACCCCAGCATCAGCTGAGATACAAAAACGTAAAAAAACAAAATAATAATAATAATAAGTTTATTTCACCACAATTACAGAAATATTACATAGTTTTAAAATATTACCAATAAAACTACAAATCCTTAAAATTATTACAGTCTCACATTATGTGGTGACCGGCACCTTTGCTAAGTTGTTAAAAACAACTTGTACTAAAGGCACCAGGCCCGTATCCCTGAAATAACATTTTTATAACAATTTGGACTTAATTTAGAAATTTTATGTAATGAATAATTCAAATCATGTACTATAGGAACTTTGAATTGAATAATTCAATTTAAGTATGTGTTCGATTGGGAAGGCTTTATAATTAAATATATTTTCAATAACACTGGCCGCAAAACCGGGCAATTTTAGCTTCTATTGAATCATCATAATATAAATAGATTTTTATTGCATGCCTAGACGTAACTAATGTCGTTTATTAGCGACCGAATAAAATCTGTGACGCTGATATTAGCTCCCACTATCGATTACATAATATATATACCTGAATAATATTATGTTGATATGTTATTTAATATTTGTATTAACGTATTAACCGAATAGTGACGTCCGTCACCAATTTATCTTTGTAATTAATGTGTATGAAAAAACACATATCCTTCTTTTAATTGGTCTACCTTTGGCTACTGTAATACTGTCTTTACTTTTTAAAATCTCAAAACATACGATCAAGTCCACAATCTAGCTGCCTATGTTTCCACAAATCAACCGATAGCCTAGTGATATTACTATTTCGTCATTAATTAGACCTTAAATAGAGCTGTGCTAGTGGCCTGAATTCTCAGTAAATCTAGATCAGATCGTAATTCATCGAGACGTGGATGTAAGCACGTTCCTAACCTAATTCTAGAAGATATATAATATTAATAAATTATTGTTTCGTTTTGTTTTCGGTCAATGCCCGATTTAGTTTTGTGATTATCCTTAACCGAGGGTTTGAGTGGCGATCCTCGATTACCGTCGGCTCGGTCCTCGTACGGATCGAGGCCCAGTTTAAATATCTGGGCCTAGTGATAGACAGGCGGTGGAGCTTCGACGAGCACTTCCGCATTTTGGTGCCCAAGCTGGAAGGCGTGGCTGCCGCTCTCGGTCGGCTTTTGCCGAACGTGGGTGGCGCCAGCGTCGCCAGCCGACGGCTTTACGCGGGGGTGGTACGGTCAATGGCACTGTACGGCGCACCCGTGTGGGCGGAGGCCTTTTCCGCCGGGAACAGGGCGCGGTTGTGGAGACCGCAGCGCGTCCTGGCGGTCAAGGCCATTCGTGGATACCGCACGGTGTCGACCGACGCAGCGTGTACGTTGGCCGGAACACCCCCGTGGGATTTGGATGCGGAAGTGCTCGCCGAAGTGTACAGGCGCAGGGCGGCTGCTCGGGCTGAGGGTTCTGTCCCCATGCCCGAGCAGCTGCGTGCGTGGCGGGAGGAGGCCCACCGGATGCTGATGGTCCGGTGGGGGAATCGGCTGGAGGCTCCACGTGCTGGTTTTCGCACCGTGGAGGCGCTCCGGCCGATTCTCGAGGAGTGGGCAGGGCGGCAACATGGGACTCTCTCCTTCAGGCTGGTGCAGGTGCTGACCGGGCATGGTTGCTTCGGGAAGTACCTGCACAGGCTGAAGAGGGAGGCGAGCCCCATGTGCCACCACTGCGACTGCGGTGAGGACTCGGCGCAGCACACTCTCGAGCAGTGTCCTGCTTGGGAGGTGCAGCGCCGGGATCTCGCCGCGGTCATTGGGAACGACCTCTCGCTGCCGGCTGTGGTCGCGGCAATGAGCAGCGCGAGGTCGTGGGATGCGGTCGCATCCTTCTGTGAGGACGTCATCTCGCAGAAGGAGGCGGCGGAGCGGATCAGGGAGGACTCACTCCTGGCTGATCCGCTCCGCCGCCGGCGAGCTGGGCGGCGAAGGCGCGCGTACGCCGCGAGCCTAATGCCGCCCTAAGCGAGGCCGCGGGCGGTGGAGGGGGCTTTCCGCCGCCCGCTGATGCCTTCCGCGACGGAGTGACGCCCTGGGTGTGCCCGGGGCGTCGCTACGAGAGTAGGACTGAGTAGAGTCGGGTGCCCGGTCAGAGGTCGAACTGGGCACGGTCGCCGCGGCGAGCCCTGTGGATATAATATCGATCCGGGGCTCGCCGACCACCATCTTTCGGCGACGAGGGCACACCGCGGGGTTTTAGTGGGTATTCTGTGCCGTTTAACATCGTAGGCACGGGAGTCCCACATAGCCACTCTGCCCGTCCCCCCACGGGTGGGGTGGTATGCGTAAAAGCATTTCCCCGCGAAAAAAAAAAAAAAAAAAAAGGGTTTGAGTGGCGCCAACCAAATATTATTGGTGGACTAATATGAATAGCAATGATGTAATCAAAGGAGTAGAGTAGGGTTTGTTTATAGGAACGGGGATGTGGACTTGATAAAAAATAAGGTGGTTTTACATTTTTAATACGTGAAACTATTTTTTTTTATCATTTAATCAATTATATTAGTAAAAAACAAAATAAATATGCCTGCGTTATTGCGTCATACATTGATGTTTATCAACCTTGTGGAACGATGCATTTTATGAATTTGCGTCAATGTAATCGACTGATCATCGTAACGACTAAAACGTGGCCTATAAGAACTAAATAAAAAAAACTGTACTTTAAGTTTAACTGGTAAGTCCTAAATCAATAACAATTAACCCTGAAGTTTTTGATCAATTATTCTTATTGAACACATTCATGAAACTTTTTAAAAGTCTGTAATTAGAGTTTAATGTAGTGTTTCATGTAAAGCATTGAGTTTTTTCAAAGAATATGTATTGAAATTATTCCATAAAGATGTTTGTTTTCTAGTGACTGTGTAAACAACTGATTCGTGACTCTTTTGACAAACATTTCATTTGAAATTAAATGTCACACAATAAGGTTTGTTCGCCGCTATATTTAATATTTTTTAACCGACTTCCAAAAAGAAAGAGGTTTTCAATTCGACTGTATGATTTTTTAATGTTTGTCAGCCGAAAACTGGAAGACACAAGCCGGGCAAGCAAACGAGAGCGAGATAAATTTTGTCGCGATTTGTCATGTTTCCCTATGTAAAAAAATTACAAAAACGTGACTAAATCCATCTCGCGCTCGTATGCTTGCCCTTCGACCGATTTGAGAAATCCTTTTTTTGTATGCAAGGGTATACCTATTGGTCATGTGGCTTCATGATCATCAGGTCATAATCTGATGAGCTTCTTCTTCTTCTTCTTAATCTGATGATGGAATCCTAGAGAAATCGTGGGTAACCCTTAAATTGAATAGGCTTCTATTTAGTTTTTCGTATATAACCTAAATCTATTTGGATATTTACATCCAGCAGTCGGCATCTCATGTTATTGAGCTGATATGCTGGAAGGTACGGCTTCTCAATGGTTAAAGTGGCACCTCAAGACCGTTTACTGTATTCTTTTGAATTATACACAAATGGGGCGAGATGTTGAATATTACTTAAATATATTCGTATAAGAATTAATGAGCAACCAAATAATGTAGATAGGACAGTCGTTTTTCGTACCTAGCCTTCTAATTGCTGGATAAGCAGTCTTAATCGAGAATGATTCATGATAAAAACACTTCACAAAAAGAAAACTAGATAACATTACCAAACAATTTTCAAAGAACGTTTTGATTTGGATGAAAAGAATAATTAAGAAAGAATAGAGATTTAGGATAATAAGAATAGGAACAGGTGAAATGTGGGTATTGTACATTTCTGCCACACCCTTCTGGGTAATATAGGCATGATGTTATGTTGTGTTATGTAATAGGGATTTAGAATCATGAATTTACTTAATAATTCTTTCTCCTTTCTAATAATATTAAATACATTTTTATCGAATTTATGATATTTGAAGATCAATTCTTAAACAATACTACGCGTTCGTTTCGTTTTGGCCAAACTTTTCCGTCATATTTCTCCATAGCTTACCTCCTATAAACCTTACAAGAGAGCTTTCAAGAAAACTAGCATAAGGAGCATGAGATAGATTTATTGTGTTTTTGTCATATTTTTGTATGGAGAAGCGTGGCAAAAACGAGACAAAATTTATTTCCCGCTCGTTATGCTGCGACAGGTGAGGTATGAAGGGGCAATCTTGAAGAAAATGGGTAGTACATGTAGCCTAGTCAACCCATACATGAAACCAGATATTTAACGATGTTTACAACTACCTGGCAAGTACAGGCGGCTACACACCAACCTTCATATTCCAGTATAAGATGGTCTTAGGCTTCCCGTGCAATGCGAGACCAGCTTACACTGCAAATGTATAGCTTGATCGATAGCGTGTGTACAGTCGGCCAATGAGTTGGGTATGCAGGGCAAAAACTTCTAAGTCATAGTAAAGACTTACGACACCAGTTATGGATAAGTGAGTTATATATCTAAATTGTGGGTAAATTACACTTATTAAATATGAAATACAAACTTGCATAACTATTGCAGTCAGTTTTTACTTTGTACATAAAATTATAGAGATTTTCCATATGCGGCTAATCTTTGCGTCCAAGGAATACATATATTCTCGGATTGCATTAGAAAATTATTCAAATAAGTGGTCGTTTCAACTCTGAGTAACAATCTTAAGCATGTGCTAATGCAACAAGATGAGAGCCGTGGTTCTAGATGATTCTTAGACGATCAGCTTACTGCATCGAAATCCTTTCTGGCGTCAGCAAATAAAACCCGTGAGAAATAGTACCAAATTTGAACTATCAGAAATAAGGGTCTCTGTCCAAATATTGGAAACATGCTAAATGTCTGCCAATGGTGTAGGGTGATTTCTACGATTACCATGAATAAAATATTCGAACAATTTACTTTGTACTATGACATTTTTTTTCCCAAAGCCTTCAAAGATCCAAATTAGATATTAGACGATCATTTTTACCTATAATAGATCACACACGGCGAAATATTTAGCTTTTTTTCTGTCAACTGCCCCCGAAATCTCATTCTAGTACCTATTATGATGAAATGTAGAGATGAAGGTTGCAAAGACGTAGAAATCTATTGAATTTAAAATGTTGAGTGTAAGAGTACAAGTCACTACCGTCTCACCTATTAAATCTGCTGCTAAATTGTTAAAGCTAAATCTTCCATAGACCCTAAGTACAAGTTTGTCTACTCTTCGAAGCGTTAGCTACACACATCACGTTCAAATATAACTCTCACTCGTGTGCAGTCGGGTATAAGTTAAACGCAATAACCGACAACAAAGTCAAACCAAATCACCTTTCATAAAATATATGCCTTTCGTCATCAGCAACAAATACAACATGGTTACCGTGAAGTGAGCTCAGCTAATAGATAATTTGGATTTTACGACCAAAGTGCACTGTGCGAGTGACTATGCGACACAATTTATTTTGTCACAATGTACGCCATATTATGGATGCCATTTCAAGAGAACTTAACTCCCTCCTCATTCAGCACGCCTGATGATGAGAATAGATAACGTAATAAATAACTGTCAAATTCACAAATCTGTGAATTACATTTTTGCCTCTATGATTTTGGTACAGAGTATAGGTATATATTATTTTCGAGTCTTTATTTCTAACTTTAAATAAACTTCTTTCACGGCATCTTTGCAAAAACCCCGAGCCTTATGGATATACGTGCAATAGGTAACTTCCAGCTCTTAGATAAAATTAATATAATTCAGTTTTCACCAAATAATGTGTAACGGTTCGTTACATTTTTAATTTTCTTTCCGTATTAATAGATAGTAAATTATTCATAGACTGAGTCAAATACCACAAATCTAGATTTTAAATTGTTGTGCTCAATTAATAGCATATGCCATTTATAAACCTTAACTATTATATTTAAATATGTCTAGTAATTTGTGCGATTCGGTACCAAACCACTAGACGAGGCAGATAATATTTCAAATATTTTTTTAAAATTTTGGTTTCGTTGCATCGTCTCGTCGAAAAAGTCTTTCTTAAATACCCCTACGTTAGAGGCACATATTATATTAGCATTAAAATTATTTTGTGATTTAATAATAATTAATAACGTTCAAAAATTGTTTCAGTTCTAGTAGAGTTGAATCACAACATAGGACAACAAATATATTTCAAATGCCATACCTAAATATAAAACACAAGTTAAAAGAAAAAAGTACTCAAAGTAATTAGCCATATCAATCCACTATTTTCTTAAAGATAAGCCTATATCTTAGACTTGAACGTACGTCATGAGAAGTGAGAGTCACAGACGTCACGGTCGATGACAAGGATATACGTCATCCACACTTCTCCAACTTGTAAGGTTAATTTATAAGTCTCAATGCAATATTTAGGTTGCCCAAAAACACATTTTGCTGTTTATAGATGGAAAAATCCTAAAAAAATGTCAATAAACTTCGAGTGTAGGTCATGGCGTTCATGTATGTCAAACTCCAAATAAGCAGCCTTAGATCTTTCCTATCTGTAATACAGTCATTCATCAAACATAACATTCACTAGGTGAATGCATCGGGGTTCGTAGATGGAAAATCACGATAATAAAGCCTAGTTTTCATTACAAAACCAGTTGCATGAAATTAATTCTACAAGTTTTGTAATGTTAATTAGGCTTATCTTAAGGTTAATAAGGTCTTTTTTATTTGACTGCGCGATACTTAGGCGTATAATGTGATATCTTCTTGTATCGTGCTGATGGTTATAAAATAACAGGTGCCAATTATAGTAGGACCTCGTTTTAGGGCTGATATTATGCTACTGCTACTAGAAATTAAAAGACTTTAAAAACAAAATTAGCTGCATCATGTTTTCAAATGGGATAGATTCAAGTAATTTATTAGTTAGTTTCTGATTAATTTTACAAAATTACTTCAAATGATTTCAATTAAACTGATAAAATTAACGCTTTTAAAGATACTAAATATTATTTAGTGGACACGGGATATCTCTAGTATGAACCAGATACGAATATTTTTATCTTTTCTACTTACCTGTTCTGTCTATGGCTATCATAAATAACATAGATAGTATATAGTAACGATAGTAAAACTTCCGTCTGATAACAAAGTGATAATATTATAGTATTACAAGTGTCAATCAATCGTACTGCAAATTATTCCGTCTTCCTGAATCGATTACAAAGACCAGCAGTTGATCCCACAATACTTTGCTATTATGCATTTTAGTAATTTTCTCTGCATTTTTGTTGATACTAACAAGAGCCTGTGTTATCGTAAAGTTCTAATATGTTGCCTAACTTCAGTCAAAGCATAATATACTGCTTGTTTCATTATTAGGTACTTAAATATTATTATTTGTTTAATTCATCTCATTGAATAACTACTAAAGTTGCAAGTAGGGCGGTGTTAGCGCTGGCTGGGCTTCGGGCATCACCAATAATTTATGTTTGAATTGTACATCCCTTTATGAGAGAAATAAATAAATGTTTATGTTTATACAAGTTAAATGGAACTGATTTAGATTTTTCTTTAGGTTGCATAAACAAACAAATCCGACAGTTGGGGTATACCGCGTACTTTCTACTTCGGAACAGCGGCGCTCTATGTAAAAAGGCCGGTGCTTAAGAATTATTTTTTTTACTCTTATGTTAGTCATCTTGTGATTAGCATCATTTTATGCGAGTGCCGCACGGAGGTATTGCGTTCAAATCACGAGTCGGGCAAATAGAGATTTGAAGCTAGCCTCATATCTGCCCGGAGCTAAAAGTTGGCGGTGTTTGCACCTTCGTGGTTCGGAATTAACTTAAAGAATTACAAAACCTAAAATTACTAGTCTGCCTGTTATCAAAAACGTAATCAACATACTTTATACACGTACAAAACAAGACGATCTTAACGTTTTGATTTATCAATTTCTTCACATGGTTTAAAACGTGGACGTTCCCCCGCGTCATCCTCTGGCCACATCACCATGTTAAAACTTTCGACAGCTGTACATAGTCATGCCATTGATTATAATACATAGTAAACAATGATACCAGTCTAAATCATGTTGTTATCGTATACGTGACCAGGGAGCTCGTGGTTAAGCCAAAGCCGCGCGAATTGGTGGATCGGTGAAGCTATGTCTACCGCGGTCAGCTGCGGATTGGTGACCATCAAATACAAATAAATAAATCAATAATATAAGAACATGGAGCTTTCCTCCGTACTTCGGAAACATGTAAAGCAGTCGGTCCTGGTTTTCATTTAATATTCTACTCGTTTGTCTATGACAGTCGTTGCGGGTAGTCAATAAAATAAAATGACGTAGCATACAGTTGCAAAATTTAGTGTCCTGGCAAAAGGCCACTGTAGCTGGTTGGTTAAAGCGGCTGCCCGGTGTGCAGAAGGTTCAAATCCCGCCGGTCCCATAACTTTTGAACTGTTTCTTAGTAGAAGAATGAGTCTTTTTTTTACTTGCAAGACATAAATTAATTGTTTTCTTTCAAGGCTTGAAACAGAAAAAATAATGTATGTAAGCTGAACTATACCAAAAATTAAAGACTTAAAAACTAAGGTTACAGAATATGTACAAATCTAATATAATACCTCCGCTAGTGGGCAACTTTCCAAAAAAATATTATTATTTCCTTTATTTCTTACACGAGCCACTTAACTCAATATTCTTAACTACGAAAATTAAAACAAATTAAATACCTATAATCGAATATGGCTGGTTCGTGTTATTATTTACATTTATAGTTTTTTTTACAAGCACGATTATTTAATGACTTCGTGGCAACATCTTTATTTTTTTCAACAATTGATTGCCACAATGTTAAATATCTAATACATTTTATCATTTGAAGTTTTATTTATAAACTAAATAAACGACTATAACCATCGCCTAGCCTATCTCTGTAAATATTGTTACAAGTTGACATTGTGCAATATTAAATAAAACTTTTTTGAAAAAATACAAATATCCTTAATAAAACTTAATAAATAGGTATAAATAATAAGTTATACACAGATGAGGCCGGTCGTTGAATATTACTTGAGTATAATTCATATAAGAAGTAAAGAGTAACAAAATAATCTACATAGGTTTAGCCGTTCTTTATACACCCGTTTCTCCTAACTGTGATGGACAAACAGGATGGCCGCCCGGGCATCCCGTGTATATATAACTTGAAAAATACAGCAAACAGTCTTAAGGTGCCTATATTTAAAGAATTATTCTCGTACTCCTTACCGTTGAGGAGTTGTACATTCCAACATCAGCTCGGCAACATGAGATGTTGACTGCTAGATGCAAATATCTAAATGGCATACAAAAAACACTGTAAGAATCTATAAAATTTGATGGGTGCCTTCGATTTCTTTGGGATTCATTCATCAAATCTAGCTAAATATGGAACCATTACAAAAGTACACTCTCTTAGATAAAAAATAATTTTTAAAATCGGTTCCCAAATGACGGAGGTATCGCTGGACAACCTTCTCCTTTTTCTAAGTCAGTTAAAACTGCCTTCTCATTACAAATACCCTTCCCTTTACAAAAGTGCAAGCACTACAGTAAAGTAACTCTATTATTAAGGGGCAGGTTAAAGGTGTTGAGTGGTGCTGCCTCCCTTGAGAAAACGCGAAAGTGTATGTTTAAGTGTGTATTTTGCCATAGTCAGATATTACTTATATCAAGTATTGAAATTTTCTTTGTGCATAGTATCTAGGTAAATAGGGAGACTCTTCTCGAGTCTGGGTTTTCACATTATCACATTCGATCTCTGATAAGACAAACATTATCTTAGTAGCAAATTCTGTTTTCGAAAATGTTTGCGTCTTTACTGCTATTTGTCAATGCATCGATATATAACTAGGTATGTGATTATTTTGCGAGGAAATTTTAGGGAATCTGTGAATTCTAAGTGCCAACTTATGCTTAATTAATCATAGTTCGCTGTAGGTCACTTAATAACTTTATGTTCATAACCGTTGCTATCAGTACATAATTGGGAATATATTGCTTACTTACCTTCTTAATTTTTTTGTTAAATTTGACCGGGTAAACTGATTTTCGGTTAAGATGTTAAAAAAATCTTATTAAATATTGACATTTCGAATAACTTCGATCTTGATTTCCTATGAGATTTTATTAAAACATTTCACAAAAATTGGCTAAAGTTGTTGTAAGTATATTTCGCAATATATTTTACGAAAATTAAAATGTGTCATATTTACGTGTTTCAAATTTTTTTTTTTATAATTGAGTGACTCATTTAGAGAACTTTCACTCTGTATCTAATCACCGAGTACAAAGTACGTACTTACAAATATTACTTACAAGTTCATAGTGTCACTCATGAGGTCATACAAACACGCTTTTGAACATGCGGAATATATTACGGATAACCACAAATAAAATTACTAAGAATAGATCAACAATGTTTGTTTAATACTTATATGCTAAAACGTGATGCTATTTTTAAAAAACTGTGAGAAACGATTAGTATTTAAACAGAAGGATTTTAGTCAGAATACTTACTGTACGACCTTGTTATCTGGTAATCTGCTGAGTCAGGCAATTCTAAGTAGTAGAACGGAGACTGGAATAGCGCCTGATAGAATGAATAGGGGGAGAGGATGAGGATATATCACACCCACATGTAAACTAAATATATGACATATAAAATGTGAGTGCTACAGATCTCCGTCTAACTCTTCTTCCTTATGTTTAAAAATAATCATTTGGGAATATTCACTATCCTGGTAACGGTAAAGTCAAACAGAGCAAATGATCTACACCTGAGAGTTCTCCATAATATCCACGATTTGTTTATAGTCTATTAATATGTAATGGAATACGGATTGCCATCATACATCTCGCAATCTATATGTCTTCATATACATCGTGAGATAACGTTTGGGCTCAGTCTCTTTGCTGAACCCAGGTGTTTACTCTGTT
This sequence comes from Hypena proboscidalis, assembly GCA_905147285.1. Lineage (NCBI taxonomy): Eukaryota > Metazoa > Arthropoda > Insecta > Lepidoptera > Erebidae > Hypena > Hypena proboscidalis. The sequence continues at coordinate 22,793,957 of LR990127.1, read as the reverse complement.
TTAAACGGGTCCACCGTTTAAAACAGAGCAAATATTATATAATACGGTGACTGAGTCAACGGCTGTAGAATAAATACAAACACCAAGGTGATTCTAACATAACATACCTATATAAACGTCATCAACACAACGTACCAGGAGGTAAATAGGTATTATCATTGATAGTATAACTTAATTCTGACCACTGATACAAAAACTGGTTACGATCTTCCAATTAATGACGTATCTTCCAAGCAAGATTTGAGATTAGAAAAGCCCCGCGGTGGGATTTACGTGAAAGCTGGGGATTCCATGAACGCTTTTGGCTATCCACACCCGGGACTGCGAATAAGGGTTAAAATATTATCATGAGAGCAAAAAAGTCCAATCAGCCGGCCCCTGTGCATTATGACCGGGTTTACACCTGGCAAACAAAGATTCCTGGCTCCGGTTTGGAGTAGTTTGGAAGAAAACGTACGAATTTGGTCGTTCGTCGACGTCCAAACCGTGGCGGTAACATCAAATGATTCTTCAGCGTTCGTTGACCTTCGTTTTCCAACGTGGACTCAGCTTGAAAGAGGGCAAGGTTATACTCATTGCCCAGAATGCGCGAATGTTAACGTCTCCAAAAAATATTTAACTTCTTTTTGATTATTTTTATAGCATTTCGTTATATCTATCAAAATATACTAGAAACAGTTGGAACGGCAAGATCCTGCAGGTCCCATAATGTTTTAACTCTTTCTTAGTAACTTATGTTCGGCAATCAATTTATTTTTAAATTTTATCTAGTGTGTATATGAAGCACGGACCACGTCCAGAATCCGTATTTAAAATAAACAAGTAACATCTTCATACAAGTCATTACTTTCAAAGGTTTTTGTAATTTGCACGAATTATTCTAAGTAACTGCATTTTACACTTTGGACCCCAATTACTCTAGAACTAATTAAGTTAAAGTAACCAGATAAATAGCGTCCTTCAGATAGGAAATGTTTGTAGTACACGAAACCAGCTAGCACGTATGACGAGATGTATGAATGTTAAGGAAGCGAAAGAAGTATGTAAGGAGCGAAGCACATGGCGTTCCATCGTCTCTGCCGGTAGGCACGGGGGTACCCGTGGGATAAAGGCGTGATTTTATATATGTATTATGTATGTTTATTTATGTTTCAAGAATTTTGAACGAAATATTCTGAGTAACTGCATCTGACATTTCGGACCCCTATTCCTCTTGAACTAATGAAGTGAACTTATCCGCTATAGTTTTCCTTTAAAGTTCATTACATGTACTACCGACACAATTTTTTTCAGATTTTAGGATCTAGTAGTTTAGCTTTTAGAGGGGGGGGGGACGCGCTACTCGAACAAAAATTTGCTCTTTAAAGTTAATTATCTCGCAAACGGATCCCTAAATCAAAAAACTGTCTTAGCAACCCCTAAACGTTTTTAAAAGTCCTATCTAACAATACCCCACACTATGGGGTAGGCGACAAAAAAAAACATCCCTACTTTACATGTAGGGGAGCTACCTGAAAAAAAAAATATTTTTCCAAATTTTACTCTACGACTTTCTTTGTTTAGTTAACATACATGTTCATGCAAAATTTCAGTTTTCTAGCACCAACGGTTTTGTCGCTATGCCGTGGACAGACAGACGGACATGGCGAAACTATAAGGGTTCCTTGTAGGTACTACGGAACCCTAAAAAGCCTTTATAATCAGATATTAACTTTGATAGATCCTGATAGGTGAAAGATAGATATAATCTTTATTTGTACATCTTTACAATGCATATCTATTAGTATTACAAATAGATCATTTAAGAGATTAGTTTAGTACGTTGCTACCTATGGTACCTACCTATCCACATAATATATATTCCTATACATTGCGTAACCAATCAGAGACGTACAGTGAAGCATACAGATGATGTGAGACGAAAACTGAAATTTACACCTATGCAAGAGCCACTCGAAATGAATGAACAAAAAACCTATTATTTTTTGCCTTTTTTTTGTATCTACGTACGTTTCTGCTTCTTCCTTTGGGAAATAAATAAATAAATAAATAAATTATTTATTGCAACAAAATAAATACATTGGTGTGATGTTGTGCTTTGAATTGAAATACATATTATGTTGGACTTGCATTGAAAAAAGGTGACAGAGAATCAATTTTGATAGGAGAAAAAACCCTTGTTTATGTATTTTACTATCTATGACTGATGACTCATTCCGCCTGGCGGGCGATATAATACTTTTGAAATTTTAAGATTGAAATTATTCAAACGGTGTTGCAATTATGTCAACAAAATATTAACAATTAAAAATTTATTTTAAATAAAATTAAATAAATGCTCAACAAAACAATATCAAAAAAATAAACAACAAATGCAAAATAAGCAAAAAAAATATTTTTAAACAGAAACAAGGAAAATACCTAATACTATCAAATAAATGATCATTATGTCACGTTATGAAGACTGCTGATCAATATATTCGAGATCGATTCTTTACAAAAAAAAATCCTTGTTTATCTTCAGGACTCTTCTGTGTGCCTAATTTTATCTAAATCCATTCAATTTTCAATGGTTTCTGCTTGAAAACAACAAACATTTAAACCTCCTTACAAACATGCAGTATCAACAATGTTAGTAGAATAGAATAGGATTAAGCTAATCATAATATGGCAAAATAGCAAGTTATCAAGCAAGGTAGGTGTTCAAGAGCCTGAATGTAAACCTACAACTTAGCTACCCTGTGTATTGTACAACTTATCTGGAGGCACTAAAGCGGCCCCGTCAAGTCGAGCAAAAAGTCTTGGGTTTTTTCTTGGGTTATAGTAGAATCAAAATCCAAATACCGTAAATAAACTATGTAACTGGATGAATATTAGATTCTGTGTAACTGTCCAAAAGTGGCAGCAATAAAATAAAATATATTTATTTAATACCACAAGAGCTCTACTTAGCCCTTTAGAAAGTTCGGTGTTATCTATGTAAAATGCATTTCGTCACTAATCTATTTTTAAAATTACGTAACGATACTAATCTAAAAATAGTTATGTGATTAATTGTATTACCCTACCCTATTTCATTTGCGACAAATATCTTAATCTGAGTTTCAAATCGTTATCATGCACCAGCACTTCGACGTCGAACGCGGGCGTCGCACACGCCCCTCTCGTGACGTCGTGGACAGGTGGAGGGGGGAGACAATTTCCTCGAGTTATATACGCGATCGCTCCACCGGCCCGCACATACGTCCAGTGAACGTTGACGTGAAATTCGTCGAAAAATGTGCAACATGTGTACTCGTGATGTGACCGAAAATGTCGAGGTGATGCCGCCGGTCGAACCGCCCAAAAAGCCCTCTCCTGTGATTGAGCGTATGAAGAAAAAGCATAATATTGTCACGGATCCTTCGTCTGCTGAGATCCAGAAGCATGTGGAGTACATTCCTGACCTGCTGACGGTGTCTACCCAGTACTCGAAGGTAGTCTTTGATATCTTCAAGCAGACAGCAGTGCGTCTGCAAGAAACGAAAGCCTACGTGTGAGTATTACTTTCTTTTGTGCAAACCCTACATTCTCGTCTAGAACATGTTTAAATCAGATGTTCTATCAATAGTATTGATATCTTATTTGAGTTTGAACGTTTAGTAGAAGTGTTCAGCTAAGAAATGGCAAATATAAAGGTGGACTAACATGTTACGTGTGCCATTTCCGACTGCTGTACGTGACCAGCGCTCAGCATTTCAATAGCGATTGTGAATTCAATGTGCCGATTGTGAAATTGAAGTTTTCTTTCAGGCATAGTTTTTACTTCGGGCTAAAACTGTTATTTGAATCGATTTAACTCATAACTAGATTAATAAAAATGTTTTGGGCTTTTTTTGATATGTTGCAAACATTCTGCAATTGAAAAAATCTCGTATCAATTTTCGCTAATCTCATGCTTATGTAGGTAAATCTTAATCCCAATTTTGTTGCCAAAGAATGACTAGAAAAAAAGAACCTTATAAATAATTATCTTTAGTTACTACTCGTTTGTTTTCGATACCATCATAAAAATCTTATTTTATCTCTGAGTATATTATGAGATAACTACAAACGTAGTTATCTATTATCTTTTGAATTGATACATGGAAAGGTATTGATCTTGGCTGCTAGATAACGCTGTCCAAAATCTTGGAAATAAGATTTAATAAAAACAAGAACTATATTATAATAATATTCTCTTGCTTGCTTTTGAGGCCTTTTGCACACATGATTTTATTTATGGGCTAATATTAATATCTCATACTTTAGTTGCATATACATATAGGTACTATAATGAAATACTTATTTGCAGTTTTATTGCAATAAAACAAATTGATATTTGGAAATCATTATGAGTTTTCCTACTATCAAAACCTTTCTAGCAAAATCAAATCCTAATCTAGACATCAGCAGATTTTACACATGCGATCGAACGCCCATACTTGTTTGAATGCCCCTACAAATATAATATCCATTCATACATACTTTTCTCGTACTCCATCTCCATCACGCAGGCTATTGTAAGGTCTCTCAATCATTCGAATGTATTCTACAATACAAGTAACGTAATCATATCTGTAGCTTATACATACATATTTATTATATACATCTGCATACTTCTACGTACGCAGTCAATGACACCTTCAAGGTTTTAAAGCGTAAGATAGGAAGATGGGTAGATAGAATAACGTCTATTTGACAAGCCTAGGTGACAGGTAACGTAATGGGGAAAAGTATATCTTGTATCTTGTATCGTTAAACTATCTTCGGCAAAAGTAAAATATGTAAAATTACGGTGGACTTAACTTATTCTTTTAAATTAGCTACGTATTTTATCCACGTGGAATTTACCCCAGGAATAGTAAAAATTATGTCAACCCCGTTTTCGCAATATATTTCATTGCTGCTCCTCTTTTATTATCGGCAGACTCATGTTGAATAGTCTAATTAGCTTTACTCAATAAATGCGCTACCCAACAAAAAAATAATTATTTCATTCGGTTGTTTAATATTTAAGCGCGTTTAACCATAAACTGTTCAGTTTCTTAAAGAGATCTCTAAAAATTTGTATTGTCTTAAAAGTTATTGATCTTAGCCGCTTCAGTGACAACTCAATACTTATTTGATTGATGATCTGACGACAGTTTTTTAAATCAAGAGACATTATTGTCAACATTGTGTACAAGCAACGCCCGAAAGGGTAATAATCTCAATGATAGAACATCGTGATATGATGAAATAGGCTGAAATGATAATATATCTAACTTCGGATAGTGGGATTTTAAAATAGTCCGCGTCGCTATAGGTAACTGCGACAAAATTTAAGATACAATATGCGCCTTTCAGCTTCTGCCGATATGGCATGTTGATAAATACCTGTTGAATCTTATATCTTATCTGAATTTCCGTTTTTATCGATATGACTTCTTTAAATAACAATACTCGTTAAATAACATTCTATGGAAATAAAATAATGATATGCTAAAACTAATGTGGTATTGCAAATGAAAGTGATCAGTTATTTTTCTGGCGTACCTACTGCTATCTCCGAAACCATTTTTTACTAGTTCGGTTTCATGGTTAGGCAGTGAAACTGTGACAAAAACTTATTTGCGTATTTATGATACTATTCAAGGGTCAGGCCGAGTATGATTTTCTCATTCAAATAGAATTCCGCAATCGCTTGTTATTCAAACGTATTTATTGAATACTATTGTGTTAATTACTTTAGGACAGTATTAATCTTGGTATATGTTAAAAAAGCATTAAAAATATCTACACGAATCGAAGTTTCACAGTGTGAACGTCAGATTTTCAGCATATTTGTTCGGTATTATCAACGTCAGATTTTTGCACTTGTTTCAAATAGTAAAAAAAAAAAAAGCAACATATATACGAATCGAATTGAGAACCTCCTCCTTTTTTAGAAGTCGGTTAAAAACGCAGTGCGTCCGCCGGACTCTTAACATGAACTTATTGCATTAACATAAAAAAAAACTAAATTAAAAATACATTGCAAAAGTACATTTTTTTCTCAACTAATGTGGGTGGCGGAAAACTTTATGATCGTATTTCGCGCTATCAAGTATCAAGACTATTCAAGGCACATGCTTTTACTAACATGAGTCGAGCCATACGAAATTAGAACAATATTGTATTACTTTTAGTTCGAAGACTAATCAGTTTTGATCTCGTATTTCCTTGTACTAAATACAATACAAGGTAGGTAGACATAGATATAATATAGAATAGATATAGAACAGATCTAGATGTCTGGTTCACCGAGGCCGATCGGCGGTCACCGATAATTCGTATCATAGGGTTGTTACGTATAGAAAGTATATCTGGTACGTAGTTTGAGACAGTAATATAAAACATATACTTATATTGTTCGTTAAATACACGTGAATGTAGTCGTACATTCACTTGTCAATATAATATTATAGATTTTAAAGTACATTACTTACCATTTTAATGATGGCCTTGCTCTCTGACTGAAATACAAATGAAGAAAAAGTACTCATTTTAATTTCTCTACATGTACCTAAATGCAAGGATTGCACAAACGTATATAAAACTAAGATAATGAAAAATGATCTTGCAACATCACAATCACACAACAATATTTTAGTTTTGGGAACAATTTTTAACTTTAAATTAAGTGGTATAAAGATATACTCCTAAATACTCATTCAACCACGCTTTGACAGACCTTGACTTGCCATTAAAAAATAAGACTAATTGTACGAAACGTTTTGGACTAAATTAAAACCGTTCAACCCTAGTTTCACCTTTCAGCAGCAACGTTACTCAGTCGCCCTTGGTAGCATTCGTAACGGGTTACAACAAAATAGTTAAGAAAATAATGAATTTATCATTTGAGAATACCCTAACAGTTAGTTACCCTTACAATTAGTACTCAGGTAGTATCAGAATGCAGCTAGATATTAGATATGATGCAACTTTTAATAGGAGTTCGAGCATCAATCAAAGCCCGTATACCACAATTAAGCAACTAACTATTTTAATTGATAATAACAATATATAGGCCAGCTGAATTAAACCAATTCGGACTAATAAAGAGATGTAATGCACCGGCAAATTAAATAACTTTCAGTTCAGAAAAACTTTTTCAATACTTTGAAGGCGTCACATACGTATTGTTGTAGTGTTTTCACTTCTTTGTTAACCATCCGTGAAATTACAGGCACAAGTTGCATAATACGAGTATATCGCATCGTAGCTTTTCCGTGAAACAAAATTTGCAACGCACCTACTATCTTCTTTAGTTGCCGTTACTACTAAGGTGCCATTCTTCTTTGAATCTACAGGACTTTCACTAACTCATAGAAAGATTTTTACTAGGAAAATATGTTATGAAAAATAGTTACACTCTTAGTAATCCCATCCAACTTCTATGAATTGAAAACGGTAGCTAATGCAAGGAATTACAAAACGCTCATAAACAGGAAAACAAAATATTTGCTAACAAACGTTCCGCTTTATTTAAATCATCACGCGGAAGAAGACTTCAGACTGCCATATCTCTGAGAGAGGTCACCGTGTTATGCGGAACTAGAACAAATTGTACTAACCCTCGTGTTTCCGAAGAAACTGTAACTTTTAGACATATCCAGGTTAAACTTGGCTCAAATAATCACATCGATCACTTGAAAGTTAACTGAACACATTTATTTTTTTTATATTTTACAAGTTATAACTACATAGAAACTTATTAATCACGTGTAAAATCTCCAATCTCTTTGAAAAATCGGTGTGTATGGCCTGAACGTGAAAAAATATGCCCAATCTTTTTTACAAAACACATACATGAACATCTTATCTAGATCTAGTTCGATATAATAGATGTCTGACTATAAGGCCCAGACTCAACTAAAGTGGTGACGAGGTGATCGGAACGAAGATGTGTTTTTATGAATAGAATTTCGACATTCGCACATCTCGTCTACACACAGCTTCATTGGAGACCAATGAGCGAAAATGTATCATATTTGTATAGATGTGAGCTGTTCCTAGCCTAGCTAGCCGACAAACGTCTTCGCTACAATTTATCCAGTACGCATATCCGCACAGTTTTGATGGATCCACCTTAGCTCAAAAATATTTATTCTCCCCGCTTCGGACATTTCCGCTTGCCCGAACTCCTCAGTTATTCGAAAACATAGCACATCAAAACGTGTCTGTCAGCACGTAACTCTCCACTGTTTATACCATATACCTCGTGGTCTTGTTATCAAACGTCAGTATTTCAAGGAATAATCACCTTTCGTTTAATAACAGTTTCGACGATTGTTGAATGAAAATGGATTGAATGAAAGGCTCGTTCTTTAGTTTCCACGGATGAGTTTGCTGCCCCATTTGCTTTGCTCACGGCTAGCCACTCTTGACTTATTAATTCGACTATGATGTATTATCAACAGAGAAACGTCGAATTTCTTTTGTCGCCGTGTTAAAAGGGCTGTTTGTTTTAGTACTACGTTTCAGGATAGTTTCAGGTCATTCACCTGAAACCATTCTGAAAGCTGCCTCATAAGGCATTGTCGCCATTACTTCTACAGACGTTGATCATTTCTTTAAAGCCAATTTAATTGGGGTATCCGGAAAATACATACTTTATATCTATATTAATGCTCAAAAGCTTATAATCAAGTAGTAAGAAGTCAATTACTACAATTACGCAATAACATGTAATTTTAATTTTATGTGCGCAATTAATAAACATTCAGTTTTCAAGTTTTATATATTTGTTTTTTTACATTTCCGTGGCCGTGAATAATCTCTTATTCCTTTATTTATACTGTCATAATTACCTTACCTAGCCTTTTTGTTCGTGCAAATCCATTACAAACATGATTTGCATTTGTTTCAATTTACACGCCTTTTGTAGCTACTTTTAGATCGGATTATAAACGGAATTTATCAAAATAAAAACCTATTATTAGGTATATCAATCGATTATACTGATCAACCAAATGATAGTTATATTTTTATCATTTGAAAGTAAACACACATTAGCATATTTTGGAATATCGAAAGCAACCCATATAATGACCTGAAATCACTGCACTGGTTTACAAAATAAGATATTTTAGTATTACTTAGATAGATCTCAAGCAACCGATATGATAACCTAAAACACTGCACTGGATTGCAAATAAGATAATCTAGTCAAACAATTAAAGGATATATATTATTGTTGTCTGGTCGCCTGTCTGGAGATAGTGCTATCAGTGCGTCAGAGGGTAGAGTCCTGTGTAGTACGCGATAGTACTTGTGTCACAATATGGCTAAAAGGACACACGTTTCCTCCTAGACAATTGCAAGAAAATAAGTCGGAATAACATCATTTTTTATTAAATGGCATCCACTAAACCAAATGAATACGGGTTTTCGTATTCTGAAAAAGTCGAAAAAGTTTTACTTTATTTTTGCTATTATTAACCATATTTTTACCTTGGGATTGAATATGGTGGACTTTAAGTACGATTTAATAACAACAATGTATCACCAATATTTGAAGATTAAAATTGATTTCCAAACACACAATACTTTAGAGACACAATTAAAGAACTAGGTGATATGGTTACTGTATAGTTAGCTGCACTAATCTATAATGTTTTGAAATGTAATACGCACGTTCTACCTATAGATACTGTAATCCTCATTTGTTAACAAACAAAAATATTATCAATCGGAAAATATCTGAAGAAAACATGTTTGCGACACTTTCAGTGGAAATGATAAAGGAAGCAAACAATTCAAAAGAAAAACAAACTTACATTTTAAGTACAACACACACTGCAATAAAAACAATCGTTTACGTAATAAATGAAAATTATTCTTTATAAGTAAATAGTTTGAACATAAATTATAGTTGAGTACATCGTGTGTCAAAACTATTTGAGTATTAATACAATTTTAAAATTGTTAAATCATTAAATTTATATTTTGGGAAGATTTTATGCTGTTCGCTATTGCCACTTATTATTAGTTATTATGCTGATTTATATCAATAATTCAAGACGTCATGATTAGCCGCTCATGACTTAGTTTCGTTCAATCATGCTGATTGAACACAAAACTTAGTAATTTCAATCATTATCTAATAAACATTTTTGAAAAATCATGTGGTTTGATCCATTATTTCAAACGAACTCTGCAATTAAAATGATGAAAGTTATTCTGATTAGTATTTTTTTCGTAAAACTATTATTCTTGCAAAGAAAAAAAAACAGTCTAGTCCCAAACTAAGCAGAGGCTTCTAAAGATTTAATACAACGGTTCTCGAAACACCTGCTTCCAAGCTTTTGTTCATGAAATTCAATGTACTTAAATCGGACAGTATTAAAAGGTTCTTTGTCTCAGTGAGATATCACTACTTATCGCAAATCTACAGCGAGAGCATGATGCAATCGCTAAGAACAATGGAAGATTTTGAACCAACAGGTATTTGTGATACAAACATTTGATTTTGAGCTCGTGGTTGACATATCGCCAAAAAAAAATGATGAAACTGGAAACATCTGGCAATATATCGAAATAAGAAGATCTTCAAGACTTCGTACTGAATATTTGGATCTTGAGCGTTTATGGAGTAAAAATAACCAAGAGGATGTACAGTAAACGCTCCTAAGTCCATAGGCACGCTAAGGATTACATTGCTTTGTGTTACTGTACGAGCCCGATACAGCCAGTACACACACTAACGAAGTCGCGTGCGTGTATAGCAGTTTATAAGATAACACACACTAATGAAATGTTGTCGCATTCGTACTAAACGCATTACAGTGGCGACCGGTTCTTAAAATCGCATCTATCTATCATGAGCAGGTAGCTGTATCGGGCTATCGGGTAAGCATTGGGATCACGATCAACTAAATCTGTGTTTGAAGCTTAGTTGATTTGTGGTTGTATTTTGTTTTTACGAAATCATAATAATATTTGTAATATTTTAAGCACAAACTTGTTAGGTATTCATGCTTAAATAGTTACATACAATGCATAAATAGTTACATATTAATATGACTAATAAGTTAAATATGTTATTATTATTTAACTATTTACGTATTTTTTTATTTTTATTGTCATTGTTGTAAGGTAGAAATAAAAAAGTCATGCTGAATGATGATAAAAATGTTAATTCGTTATATTTATTTATACAATTAATAAACTAAGATAAAAAATAAGATAATTGTGACGTCACATTCCTACCTAAATTAATAATATTATAGAAGTGCCCTTGTAACCGTTCATAATTTTTTTTATTGTAACCCACCAATAATATAAATGTTACTAAAATGATTCATCATGACAACAAGGAAGGAAAGGATGTTCTAATAACAAAAATATAATTATTGATACCCTAAACTTCAAAAAGTATAGAAAGGACTTAGCGAGATTAGATCTCACGGCTCATTGCTAAACGCATTTAACTGCACTCCTTAACCGCTCGGCCACCTTGACTCATTCTAAGTAAGTGAAATTATGAACTACAATTATTTGTTAACAACATGTGTCTATTTCTTGGAAATAGAAGGTCGTAAGTCAAACTACACTTCAAACTATTGCCTTTTGAGATTGCCTATGGACTTTTGGTCGTGACTGTACATAATAGGACTTACCATTCCTTGAACGTTGAACATATTTTAGCTATAGACCTGCAGACACGTCTGTAACAATCTATAATACAAAATATAGCGTCTCTTTTCAAAGTCTTCCATACATCTAGCATATCACTGAAAATATTGTAATATATTTATTAACATTTTAACATACATTGATGGATATACACTACTTACAATCTAAACCTAATAAAACTAAATTTTAAAACATCTAACTATATACATCAAATAAAAGAATAATATAAACTTATTAAATAAAATAAAACTCGTAAAAAGTGTTTATCAATGGAAATGTGATTCAGTTGTGTGTTTTTTTAAATTAATAAATATACATTCTCAATGTGTATAATAAGTCATAAAATTTACAACTTAGTCTACTGTGGTATTCAATAGCAAGAAATGGTAACTTATTTTTTTGAAACGTAGACTGAGAATTTGAATATAATAATGTAGTAGATTGTAAAATCTGATCTGTTTTAATTAAAAAATTATGAAGGTCGTTCGTGATAGAAGGTGCTTTTTGCCGTTTGCTCTACTGCTAATGATTAATGATTGTAAACATGCCGACTGATTACAATATAAGTATAATTAACCGCCTGAAGGCGAAGCTTTGATAAAAACTGTCTGATGCACTTCAAAATGTCGGTCAAATGACACTTATAGCCCGCAATAATATTAAATGTTCGCCAATAAAATACAAAATGTAAAATTATCAATAATCTTGGATTAATTTTGGTGACCATCACATGCTCTACTTTTGAAATCGTATTAACTTTATGGTTATTTCAGTTGTTATAATAAATTAATCTTCACTAGAATAAAAGATTCATGAAGAAGTAAGACACTGGATTACACAAGGAACCATAGGGTGTTATTGTATAAAATCGATTGACGTCGCATGGATTGATCGATTAGTGTAACAGATTAGTTGACAAGTAGTCGACTCTTCTGGCATTCTGCCATCGTTCAAAGATAACATAAAAACATGGACGATATTATGAAGTTATCTTTATCACTCATAAGTTTAATCCATTCTGCATAACTTAATGGAAGTTGATCTCTAGGCTTACTAAAAATGCACCATACGTCTCTATAATTACTCGTAGTACTAATTATAGAGACGTATGGTGCATTTATAGGATCAAGGATAAGGGATAAACTGCTTTAGATTAGGAATATTGTTTATTGAATAGTGAATAATTTTATCTACATACTATTACATAACATTGCGCTATTTTTATTTAATCATGCGTCGAATGATAAGTAAAGTACAGATAATGTGATCGCAGGAGTGACTGAACTTTGCGGATGTTTGCCAAATTATACGGACGTTGAGACAATTACGTCCGTATTTTAAATAGTGTGTATATAGTTATATCTTCCTTTTTCTTTAACACATCACACACATCTATGATAAGCCCTTTTCGGAATGTCTAACACGAAAAGAGCTTCTTGATATTAATAAACTACTTATTTAATTATTTGTAGGTTCAGGTACAACTTAAATTCTAAATTTTATTTTGAAACTTCATATTTTTTTGCTTTGTCGCATTATGTTCAATAATCCTCTCTATTCAAAGCTGGTGCAAATTTAGGACAATCTTTGTCCGAATTATATATTTCTAGACGATATTTTATTGCCTTGGATTTTCTTTTGATTGATCGCACATCAATGACTGATTAATATCACCTTTATCGTAAATTTAATCATTTCTCCAAACCATTTGAGTAGTACATAATTTCCAAACGTATAAAGATATTTTTTGTTCTTTGATTTGCGCGCCAATCTTATATCTAATCCAATAAATGACATATATCTTTTTTAATTCACATCAACACATATATTTTACATTCAGCCTATAAACTATGGCAATATTAGCACTTGTGTAGACTACGTCACGCTTCATTACGATAAAGTGTGAGTACTGGTAGACATTGAAGGATAAATTAATGACCTAATGATGGGTAAGCTAAGTGAGCTAACTAATTTTTACCTATTAGATAGAGACCATTTCGTATAAATTCTCTGAATTCAATCACATATTACACGATACCCTAAAATACTGATGGAATTTTCCAAGAAGCAATGCAATAACATTTCCTAATGCGTCGATCGAAATTGATAGCCCAATAGCTACAATCAACTTTGTCATAAAAGTCATAAATCATTTATCTGTGGCATACGTAGCGACAGATTAAACATTTACAGCGATTAGTAAACTGTGGTTGTGAACGCAATGCGACCCACTCGTTGGCAACGTATGGAAAATAAATATATACGCACTTGTACTCTTCAGCACGTACTAGTTAGCTACAAATGTTTTACAGGGCTGTGCGACAATGATTTTAGCTTTAATAAAATAGGTTAATACTAAGGTATAGCATATTTGCCTACATGATCGGGGGTTCACAAAAGTGCAAAATCTAAAATAACACGATACACAAATACTCGGATTATCCTTGATCCTACAGAAATAATGTTCAAACAATCGAACCTATAATACGCAATAATGTAGTCAGTTAATTAGGTGCTTTACAAAAATGCAAAAAGAGAGTTTAGGTGCGTAAGTGCGGTAAGAATCATAACAATATTAGTCAAATATAAACTGCATTATTATTAGTATTTATAACACGATTATCAATTTTATTACATGGGCATGTAATGGAAACCATCACCATGATTTATCTAGTACATTTTCTACTATCTCCTACGTCACTGTTTCACGCGTGCGCCCCGTGCTAGGATGCGCTTACATCTGTCTGAAAGTTAGGCTTTAGATTACAGTTTTACTGATCATGTAAACAATGAGGTCGTCGACTTTTGTCATTCATTTATGTTACCTGTACAACAAGATTAAATGATGGATGGTTTCCTTGAAAAAAATATGAAAGAAGGGAGTGAATGATAGTAAAACAGCACAAGAGAATGAAGGAAAAGACGTTTAGAGCATGACAGGATTTTCTCTATTATCAGCAAAATCATAAGCATTCATTCATAGAAAGAACAATTGACATAAAGGTTCGATAAACTTAATACGAATTATCTTTCAAATGGCTCGCAGCATTAATAAGTATAAAAACAAAAATAAAACCATCAATATTTATACTCCATTTATAAGGGCACTAAAACCGTAAATAGCTAGCACGCCAAAAGTTGATGATTTTCATAGCTCTTGATACCAGGTGTGAGTGTATATGACATTGGAGTCACGTTGCAGCAAGCGTGTGACTATCGCACCGTTTGCGGCAACTTCTCGATAGTTAGTTACGAGAATCGAGGAGTTGCCTGCAGGGATTCTGACGCATCTTCCTAAATGACTTTTCTATCGCAACGTACTGCAATTAAATAAGATTAGAAAATTGAAAAAAATACCGATAATAATCAATATCATTAAGTACCTAATTTTTTTTTGCATAATCTGGTAAAAATATGATTTGCACCCAACAAGCACCTATTTTAACACATTACGAACATGTATTTTTCATTCACTTATCTTATCACGACACACGCCAATAAACATTAAAGTGTCAGCTAATATTCAGCCATACGATCACCCCTAGCATATTGTTGTAGCAACAATTTAAAACGAGGTCGGCACAATGAATTCTAGAATATACGAGAACGCTGTACGTCTCTCCATTATTTACAATAAAAATATATTACGACAAATCTCCTCAATGAATAAATTTATTTTTGTCCAACTAAAATTAAAAATCTCTAGCCTGAATCTGACGTTAAAAGTAGTCGTCAAGAAATAAATTCAGCCTGAGTTCTTAAAGAAAATACAGAAAGAAGACAATTTCGAACAAATCCAATACATAAATTCCAATTTGCGGTGCGTCTAGATACGGACGATACTGCATGCAGTAAATTGCTCAGTTCGACTGCTCTGCAATGCTATACATTAATTCGTACAGCCAGTAATTTTCTTTAAGGCAAGCATTCCATGTACCAGAAAAGACGTTTTTTTTTTTATTCATTGCAACTCATTCAAAAGAAATCCGAATGCACCCGTATCGGTCATTGTAAAAAATAATAACTTACTGCTTACGCAACTCGATTAAAGACTGGTTCAGTGCAGAATCAAAGCGATCAGTTATTTTCATCGGGAACGCATTTCTCTGTGCTGTATATGAGCATGTTTTCCGATATTTAAGCACGCCATGCGTCATGTGATGGACTGAAGATAAGTTCAAGAATACTTCGTAACTACTCAAAACAAAGAAATATGTACTACGTAATGTACTACAACATTGTTTTACCGTTTTTAATCCTACGATAATTGGATTTATGGATTAAGACATATTTTTAATCGATGTGTTACCACGCAAACGGAACCAATTTTTTAGTCGCAACATACACCGTTTAAACCATCACTCGGGTGATGTACTAAATGAGTTATTAGCTGTAATTGCAGCTTGTAATCACTAATGAGGACTCAATTGAGTGGATCGTAATGTAGGTAGCTTCGCACAAAACCGTCGTGTTAAAACCGCCCATGTGTTATAGATCATGACGAACACTAGATATTTACACGCGACGTCCTACTTATTAAAACGAAGATAAAATATTCCTTTATATCAATGGTATTTTTCCCGTGATCAAAAATAAAAAAAGTAATTCTTTAAGTAGGTACCTTAGGCTATCGTTTTGGCAACGGCTCAGCTTAATTGATGACACACAAATGATTTTATCAATGAATAGTGCCGTCCGAAACCATTGCCAATATTCTGTTATATTGTAACTTTTCGTGCATGCTAACAATTTTAACTGAGAGCGTTTAAATCTAAAGACCATGAAAGTTCCAATCTGAACTTCTAAAAAATAAAATAAAAAAAAAACTAATTAAAAAAACTAATAAAAAAAAAAGAATATTCTTAACTCGAGCGTATTCTAAATATTATAATATTTTATGTACTAATTTTTTTCAAAGAAAAAGGAACCGCCTTCAAAAACTCAAAAGTAAAAAATAAAATATTCGCTAAACTTTGCTTACCTTTATATTAATTTGTTTAAAACAATAAACCCAAATAATTATGTTATACCAATTATTTATATTTTTTTGAAGTCGGCGCCAAATCACATAATTGCTGATACGGTTTTAATTGGTATTTGATTTTGTGATTTTTTCAACAATTATTTCGGTAAATACGGTTTTAATTGGTATTTGATTTTGTAATTTGGCGCCGACTTCAAAAAAATATAAATAATTGGTATAACATAATTATTTGGGTTTATTGTTTTAAACATATCAGATTATGATAAATTATATACTAAAACCTTCCTTGAAACACAAGGATTAAAATACCGAAATCTGCATTCAAATCGGATCAGTAGTTTCCGAGAAAATCGCGAACATAAAAAGGTGACATACATACATACATACATACATACATACATACATACATACATACATACATACATACATACGGATCGAATACAGAACTTCTTTTTTTTTTTGAAGTCGGTTAAAAATACAATAAAATCTTAATGCACTGCAATTAGGCACGGACACTGTTTGTTCTACAATGTTCTGATTAACAACCCGTTGCTTTATGTCAAGGTATAAAGTCAAGGCCTAAAAATCTAACAAAAACATTTGTATTGCAAAACTATCGCTTGACAATTGTGCCACGTTCCCTCATTATTCTCCTCTATATGTGGCTCTATATCTTTATATCTCGATAATGACGTAAGTAATGTAAAGAAAGCTAGTGCAAACCTAATGACGTATGTGTCTGTCGTGTAAATATGTACACTGTTAAATTTATCACAAATTAAATAACGCAAAGGTGAGCGATATAGATCAACAGCTTTATCATATACTAAGAAACAGTTGAAAAAAATGGGACCGGCAGGATTTGAACCTGCGACCTTACTGCACACCGGGCAGCTGCTTTAGCCAACTAGCTACGGTCGCCTCTTACCAGAACCCTAAATTTCTCAACTGTATGATACGTCATTTCGTGACGTCACGAAACTGCCCGGTGTGCAGTAGGGTCGCAGGTTCAAATCCTGCCGGTCCCATATCTTTTTCAACTGTTTCTTAGTATAATTTGCTAAGCATAGCTAAATGCTATAAAAATAAATAATTATAATCAATTAGAAGCTTTATCATACTTTTATTAAGGCAGTTCACTGCAGTTTGAACTGATTATACGGTGTTAATATTACGTTGTAAAGATTTTAAATTTTCTAATATACATATTTTTACGGTGATATGACCTTTAAAAGTCGTACATCACGAGCCGTTCACGGCAGCCGATGACGTAAAATACGTCACGCAAGCGACGCGGCGACGCTCTAACAAGGTCATATCGTGCAGAACGGGTTTATTTATTTACTTAAACATAAGTACAACATTACAGTTTTAGACCAAGACGTTATACATAGAAGAGAAAAAAAAACACACACATAAAATAATATTTAACAATAATCAAAAAGAAGAAAATACAAACAATAAAAACAATTACACACGACACAAACTATACAATTAATAACAACAATGGTTAAACTTTATCCAAGTTTTCACAAAATGACAATATTTCACTACGTACATCTATCCAAGACGAAGCAAATAGGGTTATTTGACGCGAAACGAGATTACATTCAATGATGTATGAACAAGTATAATGGTATAAATGTATAGCCAAAAAAAGAAGCTGATTGATGTAGTAATTTGAATTAACTGTCTAACTCTATTATTTGGCTAAGCTTATTTAATTATTTATATAATAAGCACTAAATATTCAAATATTGAAACTAAAACAAAGGTTTTTGGCTAAAGTTATTGACAGGTATATAATATGTATGTATTCATCACAAACGCATATTATTATTATTAGTAGGTATGACACATTGACGCATTGCGTTAAATTTTTGCCCAATGTCCTAATACCTGTTAAATCACATATTATATTATTTAACAGTATCAGTTGTTTCCCTTGATGCTTGTAAAAATTAAACAATTTTATTGGTCGACGAATGACGCAGATATATGACTATATTATAATACCTTTGACGTAAATGTTCAAAATCGATTGTCGACTAAAGTCCCCACTTAATACTTATCTTAGAAGATTGCTGCTTAGATACATATAATATGTTAAAATTGTATATTTATAAACACCGTTAAAATCCGTAATAATCAGTTGAAATTGTGGTTTAAATAAAATTGTGGATTTGTTTTTAAAACCAAATTATGCCTGAAAACCTATTTTGTTTGGATATTTCAAACAGCCGTCATGTGAAAAAAATTTATATATTTTAACGAAAAAAATAAATTAACAGACATTATTACCTACTAATTATGTCAAATTAATAATCTACGTCTTACCTTTTACTAAAATTTAGTTAGTGGGTACTACCAATAAAAAAGATAAAATCAAAAATAACGATTTTGTCCGACATCCCTTAAAAGGAATTATTTATTTATTAGCTGACATTTATGACAGCAGGATTCCAGTCCCAAAATATTTAAATTGATTAATTTAAATAGATGACCACTGACCGCACATCCGGTTAAACTAGTTCATATAGATACATATTATTAATATAATACAGGCTTAATCAGCCTAGCGCCAGCAATGTTTTACTGACCACAAATGACCAATCTAATGACAGCCTTGTGGTCATCATTATTCACACGCTCTATTCATAATTAAAATATTAATATGATAATATGTATCTGATACTGTATACCACAAATACAATTTACATTTCTGCCGATTTCCATGATTATGTCATATAATATAAAAATACTGCATATTTCCAATCTGCTTTTGCTTATTGATTTCCATGGGCTATGTTACCACTTATCATTTGGTGGACATTTAATTTTTGCGCAATTTAAGTATTTCCAATTAAAAAAAAATCTGGTAGCTTGTTCCTGCCATTTATACGGTTTAGACATCATTCTTCTCCAAAGCATGGTGGACTTGATTAAAATTAGGACAGTAAATGAAAATAGAACTGATATATTTTCACAGATAGAATGTAAAGACACAGCTTAAATACATAATATACAATAGATAAATCTTACATTGCGGTAGAGATGACTCTTCTAGCCATGCATGTTGATATAGAAAAAACATTATTACAATGCCCATTGCATTGTATAAAGTAAATAAACAGGTTGCTATTATACAATACTGTTATAGTATTACAAAACAATTGACTGTCAATATTATTTCTATTGTTCCGCCATTGACCCCGGTGTCACTGTGTCAACTGAAATGACGGATATCATACAGTCAGAAACTGCTGTTAGTCAATATCTTATATAAATAAAAAAATAACTATAATGGTTGAAATTACTGAAAGCTCAGCCATCAGATGAGCCTTAATAATATAAAAGGGAGTGAGCATGTTTGTGTGTGATATTATTAAACTCGCTATTTTTTTTTTTGAAACAGCATTCATTATTGTCTCCATCCTGTAAAATAAGACTTAAAAATCTTAGAATGAGATTATAATTATTACGCACCAGGTTAGACTTTACATTTCTAAACCAAGCATATTATTAAGTACTTATCTCTTCTTTTTTTCTTGTTCTTGCGATAAAATAACGGTATCAATAATAAAGTATATCAATGCCTACATAATCACCGTCTTATAATCATAGACAATCAGCAACAGATACAAAAACTCCTTGCTATTGATTCTATTCCAATAGTATGGTCATTAGTTTAAATTCTAGGGTTTAGTGGTTTGAATGTTAATGTGTCTATTCTTCTCAATCAAAGCGGAGTGGTGCTCGAGTTATTTTTTGTTTTAATTGTTGTTGCTTATACAATGAATACCGTTAGTATGTGATAAAAAAAAAAAGTGGCGAACGGCAATTAATATATACAGGGTGTAAATGACATCGTGACGGAGCCGCTTCTTAGTGATTCATTCCATGGTTCTGAAACCCTGGGTACTAGAGTTTTTCACCGGTAATTGTGACACATCGAAAAATTGGTCTGGAAAAAATTTTGATGTCAACATGTTCAAAAAAAATATCAAATATGGGAATCTGCATAATGTAAATAAATTTAATTGGGAGATTCAAAGTTTAATCGGTAAATTGCAAATATATTGCAATAGTCAAGGCTTACGTTACTCTTCCATTATCAATCATTCCATTAAAAACGCAAAAAGAAAAAAGAATGTCATGAATTTCCTAAACTACTGAATCACTGGTTATTTATACATAGGCTAGACAGCGACGATGAAACGCCATATCATTTATATCATGGAAAAATCAACCATAATCAAAAATGTTTTGGATTATAATATTCGGGCAATATTATCATTGTATTCTAATTGGTTTTTTCATATAATTTATCAAGATAATATATGATAATTCGGATGTAATTATACCTTAATCAACATCCTGCCCAATAATGGAATTACCAGAATCAAAATCAAAACAGGTTCTTAAAAATATGAGACGTATGTTTTCATAATTTTAATTTATCTAAATTGTTTAAATTATACATCTATTGAAATATCAGACATAGTTCTATTGGTGTTTTACGACGGCATAAAATAGAAGTCATAAATAAAAAAAATAAAGTATAAAATAAATAAATATTTCACAACTCACACACAACACATAATTTCACGTGACCCGAAGGCTGGCTTTTATCTTGCACAAAGAATTAGCATTGCCATTCAACGTGGCAATGCCGCCAGCCTTCAGGGCACGTTTGCCGTTGACAGTGATTCGGACGAGTATTTCGATGCCTAATCTTATTATTATTTTTATTATCTGTTGAAATTATTATTATTATACTTTTATTATTTTAGTTGTGTAAATATTTAACCTATTGTATTAATTTCTGGTTTATAATGAATAAAATATTTTAACAATATTAAATATTTACACCATCTAGTCCCAAACTAAGCAGAACTTATAATATGGGTACTAGAATAACTGATACTAATACATAATATATACTTTTATTTTGTAAATACAAACATATTATACATAATAGTATAATATATACATATAGATAAAAATATATATTCACGAAGTAGATAATAGATACACAGTTTACTGTAGATATAATAATAAATTGTAAGAATAACAATAATAACAATTTATTAAACATATTATTATCATGTACTACTGTGAGGCAGGCTTGTGTTATATTACAATTAAATTAAAGGAATTATGGTCTATTTGAATAGAGCACACATTTTGCATAGGGCTCATTTTGTATAAGGCTGCAAGAAGTCAAAAATAATAAATAAAAAGTGTCATACTAATATGGCTCGCAGAAGTTATGCAAACCTCCTGAAGGATCCTTCATAGTAATTGACAGCCCAAAAAAATAATAATTTTACTGAGCTTTTGGATATAATTGCACAAATATTGTCTTAGATATCTACATCCAATTACAAAAAAATAATATAATCTTTGTTTTTGTTTTTTAAAAGAAAAATATTCTGCGGATACTGCGGAAAAAAACCATAAATTATAAGAATACCATAAAAAATAAGTATAAGTATTATCAAAGATTATGCGATAAAATCGATGACCTATATTTCTTCTGGAATAGGTATATTAGATAGAGGTATCTATACCTACCACATAAATTCTTTAATTATAATCAAAGATATTGTCGTATAAAATTGATTAGATTAAACTCTCGTAAAATACAAAAACACCGTTGACCTTTTTTTAGGACAGGCAGGACTTAAATTGCGACCTCAGAACGGTTCAAGAAGTTAAAGTCCCCCTTAACTTTTCAACTCTATGTTACGTCATCACGCTACGTCTTATAGAATAATTAAATATTTTTTTCGTTTATTTTTAGTATTTGATTGATTATTATGTTGAAAATTGATTAAAGTCCCAAAAAATTAATAAACTGTTTTATAGCCAAAACAAAGCAATCAAAATCGAATCAAAACCAATTATTCATTGAGTAATAAAAAGAAAAAAATAAAAACGCGTTTCGTTACACGTGAGTTACTCGTTGGGCGCCATTTTTTTCACGCAGACAATTTAAACAATTTGATATGATTAAACTTCAAGACATGCACGATAATCGG